>OZ010787.1:489446893-492337729 GCA_963932465.1 Maratus speciosus
CTATCAACGGCGTTGAGAAAAACGCTCTTTGTATGCATTTTTATGTTAAATACAGCAGTTAACGCATTGTCAGATGACTTCACTGCAAAAAGTTTACGAATGGCGAATTTAATTGTCCAAATTCAACATTTATATATTTTCATGTATTTTTACATAATAGATTTTAAATATTCATATGTGATACCCTACACAAAATTTTCGGATTGACGCGTATTATGTAGGCGTAGATGAAGAGATTTTGACAAAGAAATTGTGATTACCCTATAAATATAAGATACGATTATTATGTTGCTATCGTTATTTAAATCATTTTTATTAACAGAAAATAATACAAAAATTACCATTTATACATTTTAATTCATCTATGTCTAAAAAATTCAGTGCTGTGCATTTTGAGAAAAATTGTTTTTATAAAAAAATTTTTTATCTTAACAAGCATCAAACGTGAATCATTTTATTCAAACTCGGCATGTTCCTTACCGCCAATAATTTCTAGTAACTTTTTCTATTTATTTTCTGTAACAGTATAGATGCTAAGATTAAGCAAGGCCATGAAAACCTTTTTCAAAATCTGATGAGAATGAGCATGCCCAGACTGGTTAGCAACATTGGACACTGGCAAATGTAAATATATATAAGTTGATGCTAAATAAAATTTATTGTTATATACAAATTAAATTTTGAGAAAAAGATCAGGAAAGATTATTCAAAAATTTACAGTAAACTCTCACCCGGACAAACCCTTTAAATTATTTTTTTCAGCAATCGCCGCTGCATTCAAAGGAGAACTCAGCTTTTCTGAACCTTACAGATAATCAGTAATTACTGGGAAGACAAAGCGATATAAGTAAGCGTACAAACTTAATACAGGAATCGGGCGTAAATTAACAAAGTTGCGCCATCTTTTGGACGGGGTGATAATCCACATACGCGGGCTTTTAGTGTGACATCATATATGACAGGATATCTACCATCTGCGCATATTTTCTAAATCTTTAGGCACCAGTTGTGTAGTCGTAAAAAAAGAGGGTATACGTTCTAAGCAGAGGGTATACCCTAGTGTATATTTTACTATAGCTTTCTTCAGAAACAGAAGGCATACGGTGTTCCTTAAAAAAAATCCAGAAGGTATAAGGCGTATACCTCCGTTTATCCTCCACTACTCTCTCTACTCCCTTTTGTCACTCATGGAACTGAATTTTGTTTACCACATTTATTGCAAAATAATGGCGTAGCGAGAGGGGCGTCCTATCTTAAATTGGAGATGTAACCGCAAGATTAAAGGCGAGGTCACATCAATCAATGTCGCACGCCACGTAGCGGACAAGGTAAAACTACAGGAAGATGCCTAACTGTTTTCTTGTTTCACATCACTAAAATTGTAAAGTTTTGTTCACCTTGATTAATAGCTGAAACGTTTCTGACGCAAGCGTCTAGCCCCTGCACTTTGGCTCTGATTTCAAAAAGTGGATCGCTCTACGCGCATGCGTATTGTGATTTGCTGTGAGAGAAGTGAGGGTAATACTACAGCGCCTAGAAGATGCAGTGGTGGAAAACGGCTATTCCTTTAATGCTTTAAAAAGTGCTAAAAACTTGTATCCCATAAATCTCCAACAATGCTCAGCGGCAATATGCTGATACGAGCGCCATCTCGTAATTCTTTTCAATATAAACACTGTGTTTTCAAAAATTATAGAATGTTAAATATCGGAAACTATAAATGTAAGATATTTTGGTCTGTTATACGCTAATTTAGTTAAGGAATGACGTGAAATAGGTTAAAGAGTCTCTTTTAGAATGACTATCGTTTTTAAATCACTACGATGGCGCTACGATCGACATCTTGTTATTCAGCATCGTTGTACATTTATGGGATTCAATTTTTTAGCACTATTTTATAGCCGTTTTCCACACTGTATCTTCTAGGCGCTGTAGTAATACAGTCGTTTGATTGTAATTACGTTGATGATATGGTGTAATGGTTAGAATATCCACATAGTAAGCTTTGGGTTGTGTCCTCGTTCTTTTAGACTTTTTAAGAATTTTGTATTTATCTCTGTTGATTTATTATTAGTTACTCTGATTTTTTTTTAAATAATATTCTTGTTAATGAAACTAATTTTTATTATTTAATTTTATTCATTTATATATTTATTTTTAGAAATTTACTATAAGTTATAAAACATTAATCGATCTAAAAAATGATAATATTTTATTAACTGATAGTAAACTAATAAAAATAAATATTAAAACTTAGTTTGATTAGCAAGAATCGATTTAAAAAATTCAGAATAACTGGTAATAAGCCAATCAAGATAAATTTATAAATAAATAAAATTAAATATTAAAACTTAGTTTCAATAACAAGAATCGGTTTAAAAAATTCAAGGTAACTGATAATAAATAATTTAACGTTACAACATAAAAATATTTTTATGTAATTTTAAAAGATGTTATAATTTCATTAAAATATATGTTTCATTTTAATTATTAAAATATAGCCCTTCGGTGATATTGAACATTGAAACTTAGTTTCATTAAGAAGAATGGATTTTAAAAATGATAATATTTTATTAACTGATAGTAAATTAATAAAAATAAATATATAAAATTAAATATTAAAATTTAGTTTGATTAACAAGAATAGATTAAAAAATATAAGAGTAACTGATAATAAATCAATAAAGATAGAATACAATCAAGCGACTCTATTTTACACTCATTTCTTTCACAGCAAATCACAATACCCATGCGCGCAGCGCAATCCTTTTTTTTTTTTTTTTTTTTTTTTTTTTTTTGAAATCGTAGCCAAAGTGCAGGGGCTAGACACTTGTGTTTCTGACAAGGCGAAGAAAACTTCGTGGTGTTAAGTGCATCTGGACTTATCTCTCGCTACGCCATTATTTTGCAATAAATGTAGTAAACAAAATTCAGTTCCATGAGTGACTTAAGATTTAGAAAACATCCGCAGATGGTAGATATCCTGTCATATATGACGTCACACTAAAATCCCGCGTATTTGGATTGTCACCCCGCCCACAAGATGACAACCTGTGTTAATTTACGCCCGATTCCAGTATTAAGTTTGCACGCTTGCTTATATCGCTTCGGGGGCGTCCAGATGCACTTGAGACCACGAAGCTTTCTTCGCCTTGTCAGAGTCATTTCAGCTATTAATCAAGGTGAAAAAACTTTACAATTTTAGTGGTGTGAAGTAAGAAAACAGTTAGGCATCTTCCTGTAGTTTAACCCCGTCCGCTACGTGGCGTGTGACCTTGATTGATGTGACCTAGCCTTTAATCTTGCGGTTACCTCTTCCCATTTAAGATAGAACGCTTACTTATATCGCTTTGGAGAAGACCGCATTCCATAAGAAAAGCAAAGAAATGTTTGCATTATTTTCTGGTATCAGTTGTTTTATCTTTGTATATATATTTTTTAAGTAGGTTTTTGTGTAAAATCATTTCAAATGATGTACAGCGGGCGACCACTGGCAAAGACCGTCAACTCATCCTGTTTACAAAAACTGTAATACACTCAGAAACATTGAAAATAGCCCACCAATAAGGAATTATAGGACTGAAATGAAATTTAACCCCTTAACCTACGATTTAACCTACGGTTTGGCAAATCCATAGCTACCACTAAAATTTAATAGAGATTTTCGCCTTGTTTAATCATGGAATTTCGACGATTAAATTAAACTATATTTACTGTGAAATTTTAGTGGTAAGAAGAATTTACATTTGGCTCGAACATCGTACGCGGGCTATGCCCGTCATTGTAGGTTAAGGGGTATTATAACATAATAATATTATAACACATAATTATACAGATGAGAGATTCACTTGATCCCAAAAATCAAGACAATTAATCAAATACTGTTTGTACAATTAGACAAATACAGTACACCTTCAGTAGCGCGTCGGACCGCCGCCTACTGCTATACATCCCGCAACGCGGTCCGACGTTGAGTTTATCAGACATCTGATGTTGTCCTGAGGCAGGCGGGCAGGCTTGAACAGCCACCTCCAAATCATGTACAGAGTGACACGGAGCATCTGGCGTTTCGGCTGGTTCACACATGCTCTATAGGGGGATGTGCGGGGAGCGGGTCGGCCATGGGAGAGTCTTATATGAAGCACGAAGTCTTAAGCAACTCGAGCTCTAGGCGGATGAGCATTATATTGCTAGAAAAATGACCCTGAGAGAGCATTTAGAAAAGGTCCCGTGTGGGGTCGATGAATGTAATCAAAATACCGCTGGCGTGTTTAGATTCCATGTACCACAATTAGAGAGAGCCGGCTATCATAGACTATGACCCGCAGACCATTACGCCTGCGGTGCGGGCAAGCGTAGGTAGACTTGTATAGTTCAACAGGGTGCCTCCTCACTCGTACGCGTTTATTATCTGTCCCCAAAACGAAAACCGGCATTCATCACTAAACACCACGTTTTGCCAATTAGTGGTCGTTTTGGGGACAGATAATTACTATGTACGGGTGCAGAGGTGCCCTGGCGAACTGTACAAGTCTACCAACACTGTCGCACTACGCATTGTCCGCACATCAGGCATAATGGTCTCTAGGCTATAGCCTATGATAGGCGGTAGTCTCTAATTGTGTTTAGTAACTTAACGGGCCAGCGGTATGTTCATGACATTGTTCGACCTCACGAAGGACCTTTCCTAAATGGTCTTCCAGGGGCAATTTTCCAGCAAGTTAATTCTCGTCTGCATATAGCTCGAGATCCTCAAGACTTCTTACTTCATATTCAGACTCTTCCATGGCCAGCATACTCCCTGGTTTGTAATAAAGTGAAAATATTAAAACACACCGCAAAAGTTTTTCCCCATAGATCATAATATAACGGAATTTTGTTAGTTTTCTTATAAACCAAATACACTGCTCAAAAAAATTAGAGGAGCAAGTAAAGAAGTTAAAAGAATCGTACCTGACAGCCATGCATGGGCATAAAATGGAGAGTACACATGTATCAATGAGCAATACAGAAACTAAGAAGCAAAAAAATTTTAAGGGAGCGTTAATTATTTGAAACGATGGAAATAACATGAAAATATGGTTTGGGGCAACAATTTGGTTACATGTAAATGACAAAAAGGTACTGTTTAGAAAATATACAAGATGTTTAATATGGCATGTGGCCCCCAAGAACAGCTAAGATTTCTTCACACCTGTTTTCTGTGGATGGGATGAGGTTGTGGATAAGACTTTGGAGATTACTGTTTCACCCCTCAAGAATTGCAATTACCAAGTTCCGGACAGTAAACGCAGTCCTCGGGATAGCTACAATGAGTCGTCCGAATATGTCCTAAACATGCTCGATCGGATTCAGGTCAGGAAAGCATGCTGGCCATTCCATACGTTGTTTTTTCCAGCTTCAAGTATGTTTTCCATAAGATGAACTGTATGCGGTCTGTCATTATTATGCATGAAAACAAAAAAATCACCAAGAGCATAAGATAAACCTGAGGTTTCCGTATCTCGTCCGCATACTTTGGTCCGCCAAAGTTTAATTCCGAATGATATGCAGGTCCGTTTGTTTATATCCTTTTAAGGCCTGAAGAGTTTTGGTAGAAATTAAAAGTCTTGGTTTTGAACCATTATTAATAGGATCTAATTTGATTGAAAAAAAAATATTTTCAAAAATTCCAGATGTCAGGTTACATAAAAGGAGGATACACATAATTCTATGGTTCAGGCTCGGCTTTAAATCCCAGATAAAGAACAAATTGTTTTTCTTTTTCCTTAGGAACACCTACACAATTCTGTAGGTCAGGTCTTAAAGAGATATGTGTTGATTCCAGCCGATACCATCAACTCACGACGTCTGTAATGCTATCTTTCCCGAACGGATGTGGGGTTATTTCGAGTACCCATAGGCGTAACCAGGGGGGGTGCCCTGTGTGCCCGGGCACCCCCCCCCCCCGCTTGCGCAGGCTCAAGCACAGTTATATAAAAAAATCGAAATCTACAAAAGAAAAAAGAAGTGAAAGCTGAGTTCAATTAGTTTAGTTCAGAAAACTAGCAGCCGAAGTTTTGAACTGTGATAAAAAAAAAGAATTCCACGTTCTTTTTTTAAAATTATGTTCTTTATCTTTTTAAAACTCGAATATTTACAAGAATCTGTATTAGTCATAGTAAGTCAAAAAGGAGGTTTTATAATCCCACTTCGACGTCTTTTTTTTTTTTTTTTTTTTTTTTTTTTTTTTTGTGGGAGGTTTTTTTTAACACCGTTCTTTCTATTGCATGTTTCTGCAATTTCATGAGAAATTAACGTAAGTTCTTGACGAGGATAGAAACAGAAATTATTTGTCTCTTTGATGTCGCAGTCTAAAATCTAGAAAGAAGCAAAAAAATTTGAAAGGGAATGCAGATGTGAAACAGTAATTGCAAAATGTGATTAGCCGGGGGAAAGGTGGGGGTGGACAGACCCTGCCTCTTTTGAAAATGAGAAATAATAGCAGAGAAAATTAAAATTAATCTGGAGTTGGTCGATTGGTTGAATTTTGTGTTTCGCGACCATATTTTGACATTCGTAAAAGGAATATGGTTGCAGTCAATATAGTAATTTTTTTCCTCTAAAAATTTTTATGTGATTTTTGGAGTTTTTTCTCGTTTCGCGGAGTCCTTCTGAAACCAGGAAAAGGACCCGGTTTCAATCATTTAGCCCAATGCAGTAAATTTTGACGAAATTCGCGATTTTATTCTGCGATCATTTCATGATATTTACATTTTTTCCCAAAAATCATTTGACGAAATTCACGTCTTTCTACGCGATTTTTTGTCGAAATCCGCACTTTTCATCACTAACCTTTGACAAAACTCGTGTTTTTCACCGCGATCCTTAAATTCGCATTTTTAAGCACGAAATTTTGACGAAATGGGGATTTCTTCAGCACGATCCTTCGATGAAATTCGTGTTTTCTTTACACGATCTTTTGACGAAATTCGCTTTTTCTTTCCGCGACCTTTTGACGAAATTCGCATTTTCTTTCTGCGATCCTTTGGCGAAACTCATGTTTTCCCCGGAATCCTTTGACAAAAGATTTTTTTAATGTGACCTTTTCACGAAACTGATTTTTTTAGACGGGCCATTTATTGAAATTCGCGATAGTTTTGCGCGACAGATCGGGAAAATTCTCGATATCTTTCCGTAGCAATTATCAAAATCCTCTACTCTTTTCCGCGACTTTTTGACGAAATTTTCTATAGTTTATAGTCAATCATTTATCGAAATTCGTGATTTTTTTGCGCAATGTTTGAGGAAATTCGCAATTTCTTTCTGTTCTCTTTTATCGAAATTCACGATATTTTTCACGATCGTTTGAAGAAATTCTCAGATTTTTCCGGGACCGAGTCACGAATTGATTTTGAGAATTCAACAAAAGAAATAAAAATTGCGGACTTAAAAAAAAATGTTAAAATACTCACTGAAGAATCACAGATCTGTGAAAGAATTTTGAGGGCGGAAATACTGCACAGCATATTTATTATGCGTGACTTTCCTTTTCGGTGAACAAATCGCGCGATCCCGCACGTTATTTCAAACCCTGCCCCTCAAAGAATACTTCATCACTAGTGGAGTTTCGCTGGTTGCTTTTTTTTAAACGAACATAGAATTAAAGAAATCTAGGATTAGGTGGGGGGGGCGGGGACTGCCTTCGGCGCAACGTACCCCCGACCAAGCTACGACCACTTCCGTCTCGAAACAAATGAAGCCTGAATTATCGCGATTTTTTTTTCGAGCTAAAGTAAATTTTCAGCTTTCTTATAAGAACTGATTTGATAGTCTTCAAATTCGAATTTAATCACGACAATTGCAAAAATTACCGGAGAGTTTTTTCAAAAAAAAAGTCAAAAAATCGCCTCAAAGTACAAAAAACCCTGTTAAAAATCTCCTTAAAAATTCGGAAAATATTAAAAAACAGCAGGAAACGAAATTAACTAATTGGGTAAAATATTTAAAAAGGATTCCTTTTAGGAACGCGAAAAAAAACCCCTCTAAAAATAACATTAACAAATTGTTACAAATTGAAAAATCGCAGTATGAATCTCGAAAAATCTTTATTGAATAGAAGACAAAGTTTACTGGATAAAATATATAAATCGAATTCTTTTTGATTAATTTGAAAAAATTCACATAAGAAATTAATTGAAAAATTCCAGAAATTGTCTTCGATATGCATGACTTCAGGCAAACAGGTAGTTTCCTGTCAAATCTTGCGGCTGTGAGGACTGCATTGTTTTTTCAGAGTTCAGCGAGCATGCGCGTGTGTACACACACACACACGCCCAGAGACGGACAAACACCTATTTTTATTATTACAGTCGCATCATGTTAATATAATTTTTATCATATTGACAAAATTTTGTGTATAATCATGACCTGCTTTACCTAGTACATTGGAGACATTCTGAAATAAAAACATGAATTATTAATTAATATTGTAATTATTTATAATATTATAATAATGATTTATATGCACTTTCCTCCAAAATTTCTTGGGTGCCCCCCCCCCCCCCCCCCGGTGATCCCTAGGAAGTCATGGAGTCACATTCTGAAAAACTTTCGTGGGTATGTAATGGTTTACAGCATGATTCTGAGATTTATCATCCGGCAAAATTTCATCTACAAGACTTCGACATAGATAATGTTAGGTCTCATGCAATGCCCCTGTGCCTATAGAAGTTACTAGCATGATTAAATGCCTTTTTAAATCTTTATAAGGAGTTAGGGCGTCAAAAGGTTTTATACTTGTGACGACACTTAATCACTGTCTTATTTCACTGCTGCAAGGAGATTTACATATATATGTATATTTTTTACCGTTAAATTTAGTTTTGATATTTTAAACCCATTGTTACACCCCTTCACGCAAACAAAAATTGCATTTGAGCCCTTTTTAAAAGAAATACCACACAATTATGAATTCTAAAAGGAACACCTGTCTAAAACGGAAATCTGACCGGTTTCATGGGGTTTCGTTTTAGCAGGTTTTACTATATAAGATATTGTTTATATCCAACATATTTAGATTTAAAAGTCTGGGCACCCCCCCCCCCCGTTCAAAAGGCTGTTTACGCCTATGGTACCCCTTTCCTTGCATACCAAAACACGCCGGGTGTCAAACTCCAGACTGAATTGGGACTCGTCTCTAAACAGCTCTAGACGCCAATGCCTTTGCTTACAATCTTGATGTTTAGCAGTCCATCTTCTTTGGGCCGCACGGTGACTTAAGGTCAACGGAATAGAGATCATTGGCTTACGTACATAGAGACCACCCTGACAAAGGTATTTCAAACTTTTTGGCTGACACCCTACGTTCTGTTGCCAAGATCAACTGCCTTTGCGGCTGAGTAGCATTGCCTGTTCAGTCACAACGACCTGTTAACAGGATATATCGGTTGTAGTGGTAGCACGTGTCCGACGTTGAATAGTCTATGTCTAACATTCCCTGTTTTTTGGAAAAGCCTTACAATGACAATTCTTGCGTGCGACTCCAGCAGTGTCCGCTACACTCCGTAGTATTTGCCCTAATTCAAATCTGTGATAATACGCCAAGCCATGGGTTCCGGTAAATCACGTTTTCCAGTTGCGTAGACAGGATTGGGGTTCAGATGTTCTGGATACCACTAATTTTGTAATGTTCACATCACTTATGCCTGTTTAAACCTGGAAGAAGGCCAAAGAAGGGGGGGGGGGGGCTTCATAGGCAGCTGGACGCCGCACAGTCGGGCAAAATCCCGAAATGCTGGCCAAAAGTCGAAAAATAAAGTTACTCTTTAGAGAATTTTGACTATACAGATGGCTAGAATAATGTTTAGAGGGTCAGAATCTTTATTTATAAAAAGGTTTTAGTTTGCCGTGACAACCTCTATCATTTCAAAAATTGACGCGTGGAGCATTATCATCTGAGGCGAACAAAAAGAGCAAAACAATGGTTCCTCTAAACACGTGCTACATTTTCCGATATAATGCGATTTTTATGCATTAAAAGGAATTCGCATGTTGATAGTGTGTAAATAAACTTGTACATGTTACAAACATTATCTTAAGTACATAAAAATTAATAATTTTCTCATTATTTTTGGAAAAAAAATCTATTTATTTTTATTTTTTTTTTGCTTTTAAACATCAAAAAGTTTATAAGTTCCACAATGTTCCGCAACGAAATTTAAGGAAATAATAGTCTGAATTATTATCTAATGAATAATGAAAAGTCCAGCTGTCAAAAACTTCCATTCTAGATTTCGTGCAGGTTCGTGCAGGCAACCGCAAGTAAAAATGTCATTTTTTCAGTCGCTTCAAAAACTCTGAAATTTATTAATTTTCACAGTAATTTAGCTTGTAAATATTTTTGAAATTTTTAGATTATTCAGATTTGTGATAGATTATTACGTATTATATTACAAATTAGTATTATAATCATAAGTATAAATGAAATTAATAAGAAATATTAGTAACAAAAAAAAAAAAATGAAAATAATTCTCTATCATCGATCCGATAGAAATCCTTTTTCTTATCTTTATAGGTAATAAATTTGTTTATTCTTTTGTAATTAGAAGAATTGCCTTATCAACTGCAATCTATGCTAGATCCTACTGCTGAGCGTATCTTATTAATTCAAACGGAAATTATTAAGAATCTGAGTTCAGAGAACATTAGCAATGTGAATTTGATTTGTAAGTGGGAACGTGATACAGATGGCACATCAGGTCAAAGTACTTTTAAACAAACATTTAGCGATGATGATGGTAGCAAATCAGGTTCAAACATCTTTTTCACTTCTCTCGTGCCACTAGCATTCGTAAGTGTTGCGAATAATTCAGAAATCGTTAGCTGGAGAAATTCGAGATCTTCATCTTCTCGATGTTTTCGGCCCATCTGAATCCATTTTTTTTTTGCACGAAAATACAGAAACTACTATCAATGAAACAGATTATATTACCGATCAGGAGAGTAAACTTATTCCTTTTAAAACAATCATTGATAGAAAATAAGTAGGCGTTAATTACAAACTAGCGTCAACGATCAATTGATGGTAAAAGTTTTAATGCCATTACTAGTAATTTGTCAACTCAATGTTGGTACTTATGTCAGGCAACTTCAAAACAGTTTAATAACCTTGTTAACATTTTAAAACTAAAAGTGAATGAAGATCCTTTACAATTTTGGATGCGTCGACGTTACATGCCTATGTAAGATGTTTTGAGTGTTCCTTGCATTTGGCATACAAACTTGATATAAAGAAATGTTAAGCGCTCACTCCTGAGAAGAAAAAGAAAACTGAAGTTGAAAAACAAATATACAAAAAGGATTTCGTTTACAAATAGGACTTCTTGTCGATAAACCAAAGCCCGGATTTGAACGCACAAATGATGGAAATACATCTCATCGATTCTTTGAAATCGCAGCTATTTCTGCTTCCATAAAGAGCGTAGAGGAAGATTTGATCAAACGATTATTCGTCATATTACAAGTAATTTCTTGACATTCATTTGATCAATTTTGAGTATTATTGCTTACAAATAGGATCTAAATTCGTTAATCTGTATCTCTGGTTCTATATTCCAACTTCAGTGTACAAACTACTTATTCATGGCAAAGAAATAATAGGTTCCTCATTATCGCAAATTGGACAAATGTCGGAAGACGCTGAAGAATCACACAAGAAATTGATAAAAAAGTATCGAGAAGATTTCACGCTAACATGGTGTATGGTGAAACAATGGAAGATTATTTTGAGACTTTTAATGTCATCAGATCCCTTCATTTCAAGCTTACGCAAATTATCATAGAAGAAATTAAGATTCTTGTCTCTAGAGGAACAGTAACTTCCATAAAATATTTCGACACCTCCCCTTCTGAAGAATCTACTTATTGTACTATAGATGATTCAAAAGATGTATTTTAGAATATCCTTTCGTTTTATTTTAATAATACAAAAATTAATGTGCTACTTAATGTACTACTTAATTGTGTTTCATAAATAAAAATTCATAGTTTAATTTCGATAAAAAAATATCTTAGTTCCTTGAAAAGTTCTTGTAATGTTTAGACTCGAAACTTCATATTTAATTTAAATCTAATTGTTTTTATATTTAATCCGCTATTTTTTTAAAAATTCAACTTTAGAATCGTACTTACAAGGAAAGTCTACTTACTGGGCATACTCAGAATATTTTGAAAAAAAATACCAATGAAACTACTTATGTATGAAGTAAAGGATCAGTCAAATGTAGCGGCGGAATTGCAGTAGAAAGTCTGTTAAAAAATAAAATACTTTCGAATATTCGGCGCGAAAAGGTGAAAACGTCACGCGATTAGACGAGCAGTACTCGCCAAAAGCAAACGATTTTAATGCACCTGAAAATAGTTTGTTAATTCATTTTTATAATGCGTGTAAAAAATAATGAATTTAAACAGAAACAATGAGAGAGTTTAATAAATATTTTTTGTATTGCATATTTATGTTGCTTGTTATTTAGTTTTATTTCATTAAAAAAAATTTCATATATAAAAATACGTTCATATATTTAAGCATATTCCAAAATAAAGGCAAGATTCATTTACCAGTTCTCCATTTCAATATCAAAGAATTCGTCGTTTCCATAGCAACAAAATTGAATCGCCAGTGCTCAATTGAACGTAATTTTGAGATACTGTAATAATTTTCATTTATTTTAATTTTGTTTTTATTCATAAAATTTGATATTTAACATTCATTATATATATATATATATATATATATATAACTAAAACTGACAAAACTAAAGTTATTTACATTAAATTTACTTATACAAGTTCCATATGAACTTAAAGAGTTCTTAAAGAGATCTTAAAGATTATTCGACATAAAAAAGTATTTTTCGAAATTTCATTTCTTGGCCAACCGATGATAAATCGCCAAATAAACGAAATGTTTATTATTTTTTTACAAACGTTCTATCGAGGTTCCGCCAAAAAAATTTTATGAACATATACAGGGTGTCCGAAAAGTCTGGAAACGGTCGAATAACTCGAGAAATACAAAGCAGATTGAAAAACGAAAATATACATGCTAAATATTTTTAAAAAAGCAACTGAGTGATACCGAATTTTATCCCCGCAACCGAACCCTGGGGGTCAGAGGGGGTACAACTTTGAAATCTTGAAGGATAACCCCCAACTTTTTATTGCAGATTCGGATTCTACGGACAAAAATATTTTTCTATTTAACATTTTTTTCTAATCCTCGTTGATCACGATGTAATTTAGCAAATAAAACAGATACATATTTTGGTTTTCCCAACAAGGTTTTGACATCTCGAAATCCGATTGGCCAGAACTTTTAATGTCAAAGTTGCCGTCTTTTGCGGAAATAGTGTCTCTCAAAACCCATCATTGGAGATTGTTTTCATCGCGCTTTATATGCTTTTTCCATAAAAATTAATAGAAATATATTATATAATTTTTCTATTTGCGTGTCTTTTTATCAAGTCGATCATTTTTAAATACCATAATTTCCGGTGTATAGCCCGCGGATCAAACAATCGTGTTTCGACACAGAATTAAAAAAAAAAATAAAATGTAACTTTTTAGATCACGGTAAATATTGGTCTTCAAAGACTGAATAAAATTTCTGGGTCCAAACTGAATTGTTTGATCTGCGGGGGTATACGACGGAAATTACGGTAATAAACTGCGTATTTTGATATTTTAACGACTAAATAAGCACCTCTCCTTCCGAACAGAAAAATGATAGTATTCATTATTTGGGGGCGGAGTGTGCTGATATTCTGTGTTTCGATGTCTTCTGCTGTCAAAAAATCACTTAATTCGGTTCCGGATTGGAGTGTACAAGTTTTTTTAATTATTATTATAGAATAACATAAAGGAGCAAAAGTCAAGTAATACTTTTTTGTAAATTAATATATTTTTCCATTGTAACATTTTTTTTCCTAATTTTAAATTTATTACTGGGTGGTTCAGTAAGTCGTGTCCGTTTAGGAAAATCAATTCGCACCGGAAAATCCTGCCCGATAAATATTAGACATTAGATATAGGAATCAATGTCTAATTATTAAATGATAGAATTTACCGGTACGAATTGATTTTTCCAAACGGACACGACTTTCCGAACGACCCAATAATTTTAAACAATTGAAAATTTTTGATCTTTAAACTTTTAAATTTAAAATATAATTTAACTCTTTAAGCACTGTTGATTATTTCCTGGGGGAGAAGACGTTTTAATTTTCATGGGAGAAGAATAATGTAGAAAAGTGTTTAATTATTTATTAATTATTACATTAATATAACAAATGTGAAAAAATATATAAACAAAAACGTTATTTGAAGAGCAAATTAAAACAAATCAGTTTTTTCCTACATTTTTTAAGCCCGGGAAGGGACATTTATTCATATATTTCATTCAGTTACTTCGATGTTTAATGTTAAAGTTTTGTGACAGGTAAGTTAGAGCTTTTGCGGACAGTGTCCTGAATAAAGGACTCATAATTTTTATTTTACTGGCACCCAGAATATTTAATTAAATTTTCCTATTTCTAACTTACTTGAAAATGAGAAAGTTTGTATTTTCCAATAAACTCGTTTATAATTTCTGATGTCAGTCTATCATTTCATCAGTTTATAAACAGAATTACTCCGCGCCGGTAAGGGTTAAACCAAATGCACATTAAAAAAAAAAAAAAAAAAAAAAAAAAAAAAAAAAAAAAAAAAAAATTAAACAATATGATAATTTAAATACCCTAACATAGCTGCCAACTCTTCCGCTTTTTCAGACCACAAAAATTTAACAGAAATTTCTTCCTCATTTAATCGGCAGATTACTTCGATTTAAAAAGGTAAAATTTACTATAAAATTTTTATGGTCTAAAAAAGCGTAAGATGTCTGCAGCTCTGCCCTAAAAATCTCTAAAATTTCCTGCAAATTAAGTCGAAATAAATCTTGGTGTTTTAAAAATGTTTTTTTTTTTTTTTTTTTTTTTTTTTTTTTTTTTTGTATTTTACATGTGCTTTATCATTTTGTACACACTCATCATAAACATAACACAAAATCTGCAATACAAATATTTGCAACTTAAAAAGGAAAAAACTTTAAAATTTATTTAGATTTCTTTTTAACGGAACCTAAGGTTTTAATGGGTTTTATGTATCATATTGTTTGATTTTTTTAAATTGTTCAATTGGTTTAACTTATTTGTTATAAAAATTTAAGAACGTAGAACTAACTGATTGAAATATATTTTATAAATGCCCCTTCTAGGGCTTAAAAAATGAAGAAAATAAACTGATCTGTTTTTAATTTGTTCGGCCAATTATGTTTTAGATAATATTTTTTGTCACATAAGTTATTTTATTGTAATAATAAACAAACAATTTCTGCATTATCCTTCTGTTATTAAAATTAACACGTCGTCTACCCCAGCAAATAATCATTACACTTTAACCCTTTCGAGACCGCATCGTGTACATAAATTTTATTTGGTATACACCGTGTTTTTTCAACTGTCCCCTTTACTCGTGAAATACCAAAAAATCCTTTAATTAAAAATTTAAATAATATTATTCATTTATTAATGGTGCCAAAAAATTCCACATGCACCTTTTGTCGATGAATATATGTGCCTCACAAATCTCGACAGAGTTAAAGAGTTAAATTATTTTTTTAATTAAAATTTTTCAAATATCAAAATTTTTCTATTGTTTAAATTTATGAAAAAAATGTTAAATTGAAAAAAATATATTAATTTACAAAAAATTATTACATTTATTCGAATTATGGAAAATATTTTTGCCCTATTTGTTATTTTCTGGTTGCAGTAACTAATCAATGATCTAAATCTCCAATCCGACCACCACCTGAATTTTACACTACTTCCCCATTCTTTGCTCCGCCCCCACAAAAAATATATATGTACTTCTTTTTATTTTGTCATATAGTAATAGTAATCCTACTCTATAGTAATGGAAAAAAAATCCCATACACCCACCTTCTGACCACGATTTAAAGTATATATATATATAAACAAACAGCAGAAGCTATCGAAATGCCGAATATCCACGCCTACCTCTACCAAATAACGAAGATTATCTTTTTTTTGTTCGCAAGAGGAGGGGCATGTTTACACATTAAAAAAAAACGCAGGTTAATTGATTAGAATGAACTGAATGGATAAAATAAAGGAACAGATGTCATAAATTCCCGGGGCCACCATCTTAGAATTTTCCATGGCGTGAAAACCCCCTTTCCACCAATTAGTAAATGTAGCCTAACACCGGTTTATACGCATGTTAGGCCTAACGAAAATCAAACGTAAATAATAAACAAAACTCGCTAAAGTGGCAATCAGTAATCGTTGTATGAGCGCTACGCGATCATTAACCAAAAAAACATCACTGGATTCAGCATTTCTCGCTGTGTAGCATTCTCAAAATTCAGCAGTTCTCGCTGTGTAGCCATCTCAAAATGTAAAAAACTCGAAAGGCAAACAAATATGCATAAAATTATCAACATACCTTAACAAACACGTCTGCTTTCTTCAAAGCTCAAGCACGAACTACTGTCGTAGAATCCCTGTCGTTTTCAAAAATAGGCTTATGAATACGCACTGACACTCTGTACACAAACCTCCTTTTTTCGTCAAAATTTCCTCAAATTTCTTAATTACTTCAGCAAGAGCGTTTAAACGGTGATTACAGAAACCATAGAAAATCCAATAAATTTAACATAAAAACAAAAATACAGAACAATACGCCACGAAATCAAACGACATCCTCAATATCCTAGCCGAAAATGACTTTCTCAGGGGTTCCCAGAATACGACACGCCAAACACACACGCCACACGGAGTTCCACATATTGATAAACATCGCCAACATAAGATCGCCAAGAAATCTCAAAACATCTAAGATGGCGGCCATCCGGGAATATAACGCATCTAAGCCAAAATAAAAACACAAATAGAAATCTAATTCAATATATTTCTGTTAATTTGCATGGCAAAAGCATATAGAGCACTTTCGCCATCGAAAAAACCTCCATTGATAGTTTTCGACAAACACAATTCCAGCTAAGGCGACACATTTTATCAACGAAAGCTCTGGCCCATCACATTTCGTGATTTCAAAACATGGTTGAGAAAACAAAATATGTATCTGACACATTTTGCTGGATTACACCGGCATCTACAAAGATTCGAAAAAAAATGTTAAACGTAAAAGTTGCGCAATTTTCCCCTCAGAATCCGAATCTGAAATAAAAAATGGGGATTATCATTTACAATTTCAAAGTTGGAACGCCTCTGACCCTCAGGTGGTCGGGTTGGGGTGTCAACTTTGGTATCACGGAAAAGCTTTTAAAAAAAAATTTAACACGTATTTTTTAGTTTTTCAATCTTATATGAATTTCTTGAGTTATTCGGCCGTTTCCAAACTTTTTCATAGCTGCCAACTCTTCCGCTTTTTCAGACCACAAAAATTTAATAGAAATTTCTGCCTTATTTAATCGGCAGATTACTTCGATTTAAAAAGTTAAAATTTACTATAAAATTTTTATGGTCTAAAAAAGCGTAAGATGTTGGCAGCTCTGAACTTTTCGGACACCCTGTATTTTGTCACATTTGATATTTTATTGTAATAATTTATAAATAATTAAACAATTTTCTACATTATCCTTCCCCTATGAAAAGTAAAGCGTCGTCTTCCCCAGAAATAATCGAGAGAACTTGAAGAGTTTAATTATTTTTTAATTGAGAAAGTTTAAAAGATCAAAAATTTTCAATTGTTTAAAATTATTAATTTTAAAATTATGAAAAATATTTTAAATTTCAATAAATTATTACGTTTATAAGAAATATTGAAGAAGTGTCTACCCGACTTTTTGGAGTTACGTTACATTTTGGAGTTACAGTAACTAATCAATCATCAAAATGTATAACTCCACCCCCACTGAAATTTACGCTACTTCCCCATCCTTTCAGACAGCATAAAAAGTTTTTATGTCTTTTTTTTTTAAATATTTTGTCCTATATTTTGTTCTATAGTAGTAATTTTAAAAAACTCTACACCAGCATCAGCCTCCTGAATTAGATGATTAACAAAAAAAAAAAAAAAAAAAGAGAAAAAGAAAAAAAAAAGAAAAAAAAACAAAGAAAAACAGCAGAAGCTAACAAAACGCTGAATATCTGCACACTCCGCCCCCAATTAATGAAGAATATCCTTTCTGTCCGGGAGGGAAGGTGTATATTTACACGTTAAAAAAATCAAAATACGCAGGTTATTATTTTGAAATGATTGACTGGATAAAAAAATATGCAAATACAGTACTAATTTAATATATTTCTATTAATTTTTATGGAAAAAGCATATAAAGCGTCATGGAAACAACCACCACTGATGGTTTTCGAGAAACACTATTCCCGCAAAAGACGGCTGCTTTGGCGATGAAAGTTTTGTCCAATCAGATTTCGAGATGTCAAAACCTGGTTGGGAAAACCAAAATATGTGTCTGTTTTATTTGCACGATTACACCGTGATCAACGAATATTAGAAAAAAATTTTAAATACAAAAGTTGCGTATTTTTGTCCGTAGAATCCGAATAGTTATATTCAAAATTTGCTGTTAAAAAAATAAAGATTTTTTTCAGCTTAAGAATTTTTTTATTTTTTTAAATAACGAATAATTGTCATATTTTAAAATGTCCCATGCGTATTTCTTTTGCGAAAAATGTGACAATATTTATTTATGAGATATTTTTTATATATTACAATAGAAGTTTGCATGAATTGTAGAAGATCGCTGAATGTATTAGAAAAAAAAAAAAAAAAAAAAAGAGAGTGGCGAGTGGCCTCTCTTCGTCCGCAGCCCTTTATTCTTCCACTTATTCTGACTCTTTTGCGGAAGCAAGATTAGTAGGTCCCTGGCCACGTCCCGAGTATAAGACATCCTAGCGGAAGCCAGAATGAAAAAGGAAAAAAAAAATTGAAAACATCCTTCTGTATCTGATAAAATTGTGTATTTATTTTCATAATTGTCAAAAAAAAAAAAAAAAAAAAAAAAAATCGATTCTTTAGTCAAATTTCGTGATTTTAAAAGCCCACTGTACTTTTAAATGAAAGTGTTTAACCCCTTGAATGGTTGTGGTTCATTTTTGAACCATTTAATTTTAATTCTTAAATGTCACATTGGCACCAGAATCTTAGTATGACACTTTTTCTTTTATCAAGTACGCGAAGAAAAGCTAATACTTATTTTCAAATAAATTTGTTTTTAAATTCAGGTGACATTTAATGATGTCAATATTTTACGCATAGTAAATGCCCCTGAAAGTGTTAAAAAGTCGCAGTGCCAGAGTTGTGAGTTTCACCTTTTTTATTCAGAAATTGAAAAATCATTCTAGAAATTCCGAATATTAAATGTTGCTGTATTAATGACAGATATTTCGTGATTACGTAAAGTAAAAATTCGGCATTCGGATTTCCTGGTATGAGTTGGGATGTTGTTAATTTTGAAAATAGGCCAAATTGGCAACACTGACTCTTTAGAAGATAAAATTATACAATTATAAACCGGTATGAAATTGAAATTTTTGAATTAAAAAAAAAAAAACGCAAAGCTGGCAAACGCAGGAAATATATGAAAAGAAACAGAAATAGAGTTTTTTTTATTCAAATGTTCCTATTTCATACCGGAAGTTTTAAAAGAATTTTTTCTTTATCTAATCATGAGATGTCTGTCTTAAATAAAGAAAAGATTAGTATAGGAATTTTATGGCATGAATGAGAAATTTTTAAATAAAAAAAGGGCCAGACTGGCCCCTTGGTGTTTTTACCTCGACGCGTCGCTTGCCCCCATACGTTCCTATACAATAAATGATTATTACAGTGTCCTGTATCAACCCTTAAAGTTTGTAACATGAATTTAGAATCACCCTGTATAGACATCCATTTCTTTAAGGAATCTTAGTTGATTTTTTTTTTTTTTTTTTTTTTTTTTTTTTTTTTTTTTTTTTTTTTTTTTTTTTTACTGGAGAGAATATTGCGAGAAAATACTACGATTGAGTTTTGAATCTTCAATATTTTCGTAGAGAAAATTTACCTTATCCGGTTACAAAACTTCTCCGATTGCATAAGGCGATTGTACTATAAGAAAATAGTGGTATTAAAAATACAATTGTAGTATTTCACTCTAAACACTGACTGGAATATAAAACTTAATTCCTTATAACTCTTCCATAAGAAATAATAATAATACCATTTTTTATAAATAAGATTCTACAGAATCACCATCTTCTTTTGTAGGAAAATATCAGTTATTTTACTTCGTGGACTCAGTTTTATGTTACATACAAAAAAAGGCTAAAATAACTTTTCTCATTATTTTCCTTTTGTTGAGATAAGAAGGAAAAGATGAATAAACGTGGATTTTTTTATTACTTTTTTTTTCTAATTCTCTGAACCATATTCATTTATTTTTTATGGAATCTCTTCAGTTACTTACAATGTACAGGTTTTGAAATTTGTAACTGTTATAGAATTTTTAATAAGTAAATAATTGTTTTTAGTGATAAATATATTTGTTATAGGTATAGTCAATTATAAAGAGTGTTTAAACATTGTATTCATTTTTTGTATAATAAAAAAAATGTAAATAACCGGTGTTTCCAGTTGGGCGGGTTTTTTTTATTCACGAATATTTTCGAATAGTAATATGTGTCTAGTTTAATCTGTTATTAAATGAGGTGAATATGAATGTCAAGTAAAAGCAGTAAAACTGTGAATAATACCCGTACAACTGGTAATGCTAAGTAATTTTTATACTTATTTAACCCATTAACCGCTAAAACTAAAAAGGTCCAGGTTTTGAACTTTTGAACTGAACGTTGTTTGCCACCACAAACTCTGAAATATAATTTTCGCTTTATATGATACTAAAATTTTATGTCTTTAAGTAAGGCCAATTTTTTAAAGTGAAAAATAGTGGTGGGCATGTAAATAATTTAAATATGTGCATTTATTTTGACTGTTGCGTGAACGCAACACCAGCGGTTAATGGGTTAATATAGATTTCTGCAGGAAATATGATCATAAACATTACTTTAAATATATATATATATTAAGACAATACACACGGCTATAAGATTGATAATGTATAAAGTTTGAACTTAAACCAAATAGATCGGGAGGCGGCAGCACAGACAATCACCTCATCGAGTTCACGGCTGAAATTCCAGAATTAGTTAAAACTCGATTCCCATATTAAAACGCAATCGGTCTGCCAAGTCATATCTTGGTGAAAAAGACCTGAAAACCCGATTTTAGCGGTTGATTCATTTCTATTGTGTTTTCCTGCACCAAAAGGTATGAAAACACGGAGGACTAGGAGGAGGAAAACGCAATGGTAAACCTACTAGTCAACCTCTATAATCGGTTTTTCAGGTGTTTTCCGCCAAGATATGACTTGGAAGACCGATTGCGTTTTAATATGCGAATGCAGGTTAACCCCCTCGCTGCGTAATTGTTTTATCAATATAGCTTCAAAAATTGCGTATTTAACCCCTTCGCGACGAGCGTCTTTTAAGAATTTCAATTCTTTTATCACCCTGTTTTTCAAAACAAAAAATTTTGTCCAATTTAATCGGGCTCCGATTAAATAGGGTAAAATTTACAATAAAAAAAATAACTGGTGGGAATGATCAAGGAGGATTAATTAGAATGAAAAAATGCATCCCAGAGTAAATCTCGGGTTGCGCAAATTTTGCTAGTTTTATGTTGCCCGAGGAAATCTCGGGTTGCGCAGCGAGAGGGTTAACTAATTCTGGACTTTCAGCCGTGAACTCGATGAGGTGATTGTCTGTGTTGCCGACTCCCGGTATAAAAGTACGTATGTCGCTAAAACGTAGAAATAATTGATTTCCACCAGAATTTACGAACAAATAGATTTGCAAATAAATAAAGGCTTTTCTCCAATAGAAAAATATCTCATCAAAATAAAACAAAAAATAAGAGAATTAGATGACAACAAAAATAATCTGGAAAATAGAGCGGAACAGCTGGAAAAGGTGATTAGAGAATTAAAGGAGAAGAGTAGAAGAACGGGGACAGGAAAATCGGGCAGACATGACTTAAAAACTACAGAAGAAAGAGCAACTCAAATATCTATACAAGAAGACAACACACAAAATTCCTCAATGTCGACTCAAGATCCTCCGGAGGAAGTAGCCACGCCGAGGTATGGTGAACTTGCTATAAAGAAGATGACAATGACTCAAATGATAGAGATTTATAAATCACTTACAAGAAGTAGAAGAAGAGGTGATTGTGAAGAAGCTAAAAAATACCTAGACAAAATTATCTTTAAAGCAAGTGAAATGGTGAAAGACCTTGAAATACAAAGAGAAGGAAATAATAGAATAACGGCGAATCTCAACACCGTCAATAAGGTGACGTTAGATCAACGTCAAAAAATCCTTGAACACGAACAAATCATAAAAGATCAATTAGAAACGATTAAGAAGTTGCAAGAACAGCCCACTCTAACAAATGAATTGGAAAAATGCAACAAAGAATTGAATGAACTACTAGAAAAAGAATTAAAATACAAAGAAGAAATAGAAAAACAATTAAAAGAAATTAGAAACAAAAATAAAGTAATAGAAGACTTAATTCAACAGCAAAATACAGAAGAAACGATACCTTATACTAGAATCCTCTTGGAAGAACTTAAAAAGATAAGAGAAAAAATAGAAACAGTAGAGGAACAACAACCAATCATAAAATGCAATAATATAGAAGAAAACATACAGGCAAATACAGATAATTCACTATATTCGGAGGTGGCTGCAATACCTAAGAAGACAACAATTCCAACGGTACATGCACAGTATTCAAAAGCAGCTATCCTGATAACTCGGCAGAAAAACACGAATATGTCGCTCAATGACATAAAAATCATGCTAACAAGAGAAACTAGAAACACAATTGAATATAAACAAATATATTGTGAACTTGCCAAAAACAAAAATACACTAATAATTAAAACGTTTAGTGATGAAAACACGAATAAGCTGCTTGAGACGATTGAGAAGATAGAAACCCTAAAAGACATTGTGGATATAGAATATAAGGCTGCGGATCTCCGAAAACTGATTCTTTTAGGGATCCCGACATATATGGATCCACAAGAAATAATAACCAATCTAAAAAATCTTTATGATTCAGATATTCCAATAAACTACATTAATAGAAAACAAAGAGAAAAAGCTTCAACATACCAACTAATTTTTGAAGCAGAAGCTCCAGTTGCGATTCATCTACTGAGACAACGAAAGATCGTCATGGGATTTACATCGGTCAGGATTGCACCTTACCAACCTATATTAAGATGTAAGAACTGTCAATCTTTCGGACACGTGGATCAGAATTGCCGACAATCTCCAACGTGTGAATACTGTGCAGGACGCCATGATCAAAAATATTGTTATTACAGAAATAAGCCACAACAACACAGATGCAGAAACTGCATGGGGAGTGCGAGTGACTTCCCGCATGCAGCTAGTTCTAGTGAATGTCCGACTTTACAATATTTAATACTACAGCGAAGCAATCTAGCACAAATAAATAAAATAAATTCGATATAGGCAGAAACTGTGCTGGAACAAATAGCGACTTCCCGCATAGATCGAGTTCATCAGACTGTCCAACACTACAGTACTACCTATCACAGAGAAATAAAAATATACAAATTAATCAAGAAAGTTCAATCCGATAAATGAAGAAATAAATAATTCTAATAACTCAACAAACTCAAACAACTCCAATACTCAAAATGGAAATTTAACAGTAAACCAAGAACAAATAATAACAGAAATTCTGAATAACCCTGCAAAACCACAGAAAATATATATTCCAAATGAACTAACCTTTATTCAAATTAATCTACAGGGATCAAGTTCTGCAACATCAACCCTAATGGGATTTGCAAATCAGCATAAAATACTAGTTCTTCTATTACAGGACTTTTACTACTTTAACGAAGCCATATGGTCAATTCCGTCAAATTGGCAAGCATTTATCTCAAAAAATAAAACAGCGGCAGTTGTGGTAACTCGAAAGGACGTGGAAGTGATAGAGACATATAAAGACGATAATGCAGTATTCGTCAATCTTACAACTGAATCCGGTAAGATCACAATAGGCTCTGTGTATGCCAGACCAAAAGGTGATTTCAGAGGTGATATGAAGTGGCTGGACTTCTTCGAACCATTGAATCACATCATAATGGGAGGAGACCTCAATGTCCACTTGTCACTTTTAGGATATCCGAAAGAAGATGAACGGGGAAAAATTTTGACATACTTACTATTATCTAATAACTTAACTCTGATCAATGATATAGAGGCACCTCATTCATTTATAGGACAGCCGAATCGTCCCATGAAGGGGAATCCAGATGTAACCCTTTGTACACAAGACCTGGTGGGCTGCGTGGACTCATGGTATGTAGATGACACAGTAGAGAGCACGTCGGACCACAGGTATATCAGATTCTCATTAAATCTTAAACCAGTTATTCTAGACCTTAAAAGATTTAAAACAAGATACTCAAATTTTAAAAAATTTAATTACATCTTGAAACCGAAAATTAATAATTTACTTAAATCCTTATCTGATACTAAAACTCGACTAGAACTGGATGAATGGCTTGATGGTTTTAACCAAGTAATTCTAGACACCTGTAAATCCTCACTAAAAACAAAAAGTTTCAAATTATATCCAACATTTGACTGGTGGACGGCAGAGCTGAAGGTCCAGCGAAATAAAATCTCAGCATTACGGAAAAGATTTAAATCAACAAATGACCCAAAGTGGAGAACCCTCCTACAAAGAGAAAGAGCAATATACAAAAAACGTATAAAACAACAAAAAACTAAATCATGGCAGAGTTTCTGCTCTAAAACAAAAGACAAATTTGGCCAAGCCTGTAAAATAGCAATGAATAAAAGACTCAAAAATAATCATTTCATACACACAACACTACAGGGTTCAACCCCATATACTACAAAATTAGACACTTTCAACATATTACTTAGCCACCATTTCCCAATACATCAAAACCCGCATCCACCTCTCATGGACCCAGCGGCAGAGGAAGATCTCCCCCCCCCTCCCCCCCTAATATCTTTTAAAGAAATAAAATAGCACTTAATGAGCAAAATAATTTAAAAGCCCCTGGATTTGATAAAATTGATGCATTTATTATTAAAAACATATACAATAATTTTAAACATCTAATACGTGACTTATATAACAAATGTCTTACTCTTAACTACTTTCCTAAATCATGGAAAATAGCAAATGTGATCTTCTTCGCAAAACGTAATAAAAATCCACGCTAACCTTCCTCCTATAGACCCATTTGTCTCCTTCCCATGCTGGGAAAAATCTATGAGAGGATCCTAAAACGAAGAATTAATCACTACTTCTACTACTACTACTAAAGAACGTTTTTTAACGTTCTTTAACGTAATTTTGAGAAAAATTAAATGTTCTTCACGGGGCCCAGTATGGCTTCCGTGAGAACAGAAGCACAATTCAACTATTAAACAAATTAAAACATAAAGCAAAAACGTATCTTGAAAAATATAAATACTGCAGCATTATCTCATTCGACATTGTAGGGGCGTTTGACAATATCGATTGGGTCACTTTGGGTCAACAAATTAACGAATTACCAATTCCGCAATATTTAAAATGTATCCTTCTTAGCTTCTTATCCGAACGAGAACTAATAACAAATTATTTATCAAATAACATTAAAAGACCAACTTATCAAGGCTGTCCACAGGGGTCGTGCCTTGGGCCGCTTCTGTGGCTAATCATACCAAATATAATCTTAATAAACTTTTACTGTAAATTCGAAGACCTGTATGTTTTTTGCGATGACTTCAATATGGTTGTCAAAGCGAGGAGCAGACTCATCTTAGAGACCGAAACCAACCAAAAAATAAAACTTTTTTATAATACTTGCAATAACTTAAATTTACAGATTTCAAAGGAAAAAACGACTTTTATTATGTTGGGGAAAACACTTTGGATAAACGTCCACCAACCTTTAAATTGGGTAACTATACCATCAAGCCATTAAAGGAAATAAAAATTTTAGGGATAATATTCCAGAGTACTTTAAAATGGGACAAGCACATAACTAGCATACAAAACAAAATTTTACAGCTAACCTCATCCATTAAACGGGTCTTCTCGGCTACTTGGGGGGTGGACAGAGGCTATCTTAGAACCTGGTACATAGCAGTACTAGAAAAAATTATAGATTATTGTTCGGAGGTGTGTTTTGGAGACCTCAGGATAAAAGATAAACGCGCTCTCCAATCCATCCAAAGAACTTGTCTCACGTCAATAACCAAAACATATAAAAATGGTGCAACACATACGTTACAGGTCCTATTAGGAATACCACCAATCTTAATAACACTGGAATATAAAAATCTAAAATACAATATTTTACACAATAAAAACTTATTACTTAAAGAACCCAAACCAATATGTAAAGATGATATAGAAAATAAAATCCTAAAATATGAAATAAATCCGGAAATTCATTTAAATAACTTAATAGTTACAGACAAAATTATCACAAAAACTAATCTTATTTCGATTTACCCAGATGGTTCTAAGGTGGACTCTGGCACAGCATATGCAATGGTAGCCTACAATCATAACATTAAAATTTATGAAAAAACAGTCAAACTGAGAGCAGAAAATTCAATCTTTCAGGCGGAGCTGCACGCAATGATTTCGGCAATTAATTGGGCCATTAACTCCCCTTATACAAAATTCCAAATATTAAGTGACAGTCAATCTACTATTAAAGCCTTAGACAATTTATTTCCAACTAACCCTTCAATTTATTACATCCATAATTTAATTAAACAAAATCAAAATAAAATTTTTTACATTACTTGGATAAAAGGCCACATTGGCATAGCGGGTAATGAACTGGCGGATGAGCTGGCGAATGATGCCGCCCAGTACTGTGACCTACCAGTGGATCGAGGAGTTAAATTGCCTCGGTCCTATCTTATAAAATGTATTCGAACCCAATTACTGGACAGGTGGCAGTACAACTGGGATCACTCAGGGGGTGGCAGATATACGCACGGGCTGGTACCAAAAGTTCAGAACCAAATAATTTCAAAAGATAAAGTATCAATTTACTTTTTAACAGGCCGCGGCATCTTCCCGTCTTTCCTTTATAATATCGGCAAAAAAGATGACGACCTTTGTAAATGTGGTGGTCGAGGAGACCCGATGCATTACATTTTCGGCAACTGCAAATTCATGAAGTTTAAATTTCACAAAACAGAAACGACAATCCTTCAGGACATCCTAAAAATAATTAATGACCCGGCACAACGTAAAAAACTATATGCTAACTACGATATTCTCAATAGCCATTATTCTTTTATTCAATATAAATACATTCAATAATTACCTCTTCTGATTCCCTGTGGTGGACATGTCATGGGTCCACGTGGTGTATGGAAGGGTGTTTTTGAGATTGTTTTATTTTTAAGAACTTAAATACCACTAGAAATATTGTAAATATGTATAAATATTTTTGTTTAAAAGGGTGAAAAAAAGGGAAAAAAAATATTTCTTATCAAATGAAAAGATGAATGTAAATACTTAAAATTTTTTCAAATAGTACGTAAATTCCAAAACATATAAATCATAATCGTAATATATTTCTAGGCTCGCCCTGAAAAAATAGGGTAGCCAATTGTGATTGGTAAAGAATCGACATCTTAAATAATCATAAATTTTTACAGGCGGTCCGGGGACACGGCACTTGCCTCTTGTGCTCTCTTCGGCGTGTCAGGCGGGTCGTTCTGAAGTCTTCTTTCCCGGAGACTGGGGTTCTGGGCTTGTTTCCGCAGGTAGTAAAACTTTTCCCTGCCCTGGGATTGGGGGTTACACCTAACCATAAGCCAAAAGCGGGTTCCCAGGGTGGGTGCTTACTTACTTACTGTAACAGCCAGCGGTTCGTTAGAGACGGAGCAAATTTCCTCCAGTAAATTTCAATAGAAAATTTCTCCTTATTTAAACGCCTTATTAATGTACAATTTCATTCATAAATATAGCAAAAACAGATATTCATTTTTACTGGTGAAACTTTATTTCGGCGGTAGTCAGGCTCTGAGTTTCCGCCATATTTTAACAACCTAAATAACCTTCTGTCTATGTCAGTGAAAGAGGTTATAACACCCGAGTCAACATACACCAGTAAAAAAGAATAGACTTTTTTTTTTTTTTTCATTTTTGTGAGAGAAATTTGCTTGAATAAGCCGCTAAAATAAGGTGAAAATTTCTACTCAAATTTTAAAGGTTGAAGTTTTCTTCGGCGGTAATAAAACTGTTAATCGTATGTAAAAAATCAGCTGCCATCTTGTGACAACCTAATCAGTTACTTCACTGACAACTGGTCGACTTTACGCTATCTCTTCTCCTCTTTAACACGTTCACGCCGGCGCGGTGGTTCACACTCGACTGTCTCAGAGTTGTCAAGTCTCCGGCGTTTTGCACATCACTGTTATTTTAGATATAATGTTGTTCCTTTAAATCGCCCAATTGTTCTAATTAAATAAAACAACATTTTCTGTGTTAAAATACTGGTATCCAAAGAGCCGGAAACTTGTCAGTTATGAGACAGTCGAGTGTGACCCACCGCGCCGGCGTGAACGTGTTAATCATATCTCCATTCCTTATATAATTTTACCTTTGCACTACTAGACGTCGCTGCGATCGATATTTTTCGTTCAGCATCGTTTAACATTTGTAGGATACAATTGTTTAGCACTTTTTTTAGCCGATTGCGAGACTATATCTTCTAGACGCCATAGGATTAAGTGCTGGCAGAAAAAATGCGGCTCACGCAAGCCTATATATTTCAGCGTTTGTACGATCCCTTCAATTTAGATACCAGTAATTTTTTTTAAATCATTCTTCGCCTTCTTCTTCTGAGATTAAACAAGTTGAACAATACTATTACACTAGTGATAAAATTTAATGGACTCTAAAAAATCCGCATAAGACATTTTTGTGTGTCAGCGCCAGGACCTATTATTCAGGGGGCGGTGAGTGTACAGTCAAATAACGTGAATGTCCATATGATAACACCAAATATATTAAATAGTTTTTAACTAGTGGCGTAGTATCAAGACTGGATCACTATCCTTATATTTATAGTATCGTACTATATTAGGCCTATCTTAAATTTTAAGTATAAATACGCGCATTCGACATGTTAAATTACTAAATAATGAGATGTAATTAAGTAAATATATTAACTTTATTTTATAGCATAATTTTAACTATTCATCATCAACTATAACTGTAAAATTTCTCGGGTTTGCCCAAAAGTGCAACCCATTGTGAATTACCTGTAATAATCATGAAATTTTCATTAAGCAGGGTCTTCCAGCCTGCTTGAGCTTCCGTGCTCGTTCGCGGGTACTGGAGTCTCCGCGGGATAGCGGATATGTGTTTTCCCCTGGTGGACTAATCAGCTCCTATAGCGAAAGGTTGGCTGTCCACGAGTGGGTGATTAGTGATTAGACTGGATAACTTTACTACTGCAATTATTAGATGCTAAATCTGATCTTATTTAATCGTATAATGTTCAAAGATTGTCCAAGGCCATATTGAGCGTATAATAATACTGACAATAATGTAATTCAGTGTCCCATGAAGTGTTGCCAGCTGGCTACTGTTTTAAAAGTTTTTTTTTTTATTATTCACGCCACTTTTTCAAACAGTATGATTGAAATTATTTTACACATTATTTAATCTGTCATTAAATAAGGCGAATATTTCAATTAAAAAAAGTGGAGGATATCAAGAAATCTGAGTTTTTTTAAAAAAAGCAGCGAGCTGGCAACACTACTCACATGACGTTACGCCACTGCAGAAAACAAAGATTGAATATAATAGTGAAGATTAAAAATAGAGAGAATTCGGAATCCCTAAATAAAAATTCAGCGAGAACGGAATTCCAGAGTGTTGCCGCAACTAGCTAAATTTTTATTAGGGGATTCCAAATTCTCACCAGTAAGTTTAAATAGTTAAAATTGTTTTATAAGATGATAGATATTCCACAAATAAATTAAAAGAAAATTGTTATTCAAAATTTTCCGGTGTGAATTCGAACACTAGTGAGAAGTCGTTTGATTAGTGATGATGTCCCACTCGTGTCCTCTCGCCTTGAGTATTTCGATGGCAGCAGCATAGCACCTCAATCGGTTACCCCCTTGAGACGAAGTTCCCTGGTTAAATTCCTGGGCTGCATATTCAGATAAAAAGTTACAACTCGAATGATTTATTTATGATTTAGAATAATTGTGTTAAATTAATTAAGTCTAATTGCGTGTCCAACGTTTTCTAAAATTTATATTATTTGCGATTTATCCGTTTGAGCTGTGTCAGATAATAGATCGGATATCATTGTTAAACGTTTCTCTGAGAGAATTGTGTCCGCCAGATTTGTCAAGGATAGCTCAGCTGGTAGAGGGTTGTAGGTTTAAGCTAAATGTCTTTGGTTCAATTTATTGCAGGGACACTATTCACTCAGTTGGAAAATTACTATTCGTATATAATATAATTGTGAAGATCTATGAAATTCCAATTGATTTTATTCTTTTCGGGAAAATGGCAGCCCTACATAACCCCACTGTTCCTTGTCACGTGTTGACAACGGAGAAAATACTTTTGATGAATCTGCATTCTAAGAAGCACGACAAAAGATCGGAAAAGATTTGAATAAAAAGATTATTTTAACCCTTCAATTTTTTATTTTGTTTCGAAAACAATATATATGACTCTCAGAAATGTTTATTACACTAGGGGGCTCGCCCCCCTACGAGCTATGCTCGCCAACCTCCGTTCAGACACCGCGGTTTCTAAAAGCACGCTAATTTGATCGGCTTTAAAAAGATTTTGAAAGATTGAATTATAACAGGGTTCGTACGATACCGTTATTTTCAAGGCCCAATATCAGAATTTTTTTATAGAAAAAAAAATCTAGTTTAAACGGATGAAATTTACCATTATTTCAGGAGAGATTTTCCATAAGAAAATACTGGTACCGTAGAATTTCTTAGTCATGAAATTCAAGCACTCGTACGAACCCTGTATAATTTAAAAAACAGTGGCGATCTCCCTATAAACGGGTTTCTATTCATTTTTCTTTGATTGGGGAATTTTAAGGAAAAATCTGCTGTTGTTAAGAGACACTATGCCTGTTTTCCTCTTTGATTAAATAAATCCTGTTAAACATTTCCAAATAAGCTAATATAAAATGAATTAAGAAAACAGAGTCTTTGTCTCCCGTTTTTTTTAATAAAGCGAAAAGAAAGTTCTTTTAAATAAAGACATTTTAAGCGGGCTCTCATGTCAAGCACACAAGTCGTATGTTTATTGTTCAATAAATAAATAAATAAATGAAAGACATTTTAAATATATCGTTTTTAATCTCACGCAATTTTCACCAAACTTTTATTTCTCTTTTTAATATTCACGTGAAAATACTTTTGTTAGAAATGAAATATTATTTGCGCTGTCCCACAAAAATAGTTGAAAAGTTCATCTCGAAATATCAAATAAATGTCTCGCGCAATTTTTAAATTTAAACTGTTTTGCAATATTGTTCATTTTACGTAATAAGTGTAATGTGACGTAATTTCTCCTATTTAAGGCTTCTAACGCATGTTAATGAATTTATTATTTTACAATATCCTTTCTGTGTTAAAATTCACGTGTAAATATAGTTTTATGAAGTAATTTTCAATAAGTTCCTGCTTTTTATACGTAATTATTTAATCCTAATTTGAAAGTTTTTTTTCTGTTTACAATAGTCACGTGTAAATAAATTTTTAATTTGAAGTAAACATTATTGTTTGCGCTGTTTATACAGTTGGCAACAGGTTAAATTAGTACAATTTTCTAAATTAAGTAAAAAATTTCTGTCGAAATGCTGAAAATTTGAATTTAAAATAGAAATAAAAGCTCAAGAAATGAGTCAAATTAAAAAAATAAATGCATTCTGCACACCGGGAAATTATAACGTATAAAATGATCTAAAAATGATTAAATTCCGATGTATAGTTTTTGCTCCTATAAAACTTTTTTAATGGAACGATTTTGTCCAACTTTGGCATTAAATATCTCTTTAAATAATTCTTCGATTTGAAAACTGTCTACATCAGCGTGTTTATCAAACATTTCTCTATAACACCGCCGATTTTCATATTTTTGTATGCAATATTTTTCTTAATATTAACGGAGAAAGACCTCCGGTCACAAAAAATTCAAAACTGGCGGCGGCTGCGGTGACAGCGTAAGTTACTTTTTTTTAGAATAGAGAGATAGGAAAAATAATGAAAAAAATCAGACATACATTTTTCGTGTATTAGTTCAACCTTCTCGTATGTTACACATCTGCAATACAAGTAAAAGCTAAAACATAGCAAATTAGTAAATATTTTAAGAAGTATGAATCTAAATACTTTATTTTATATAATTTTTTTATTTTGTAAAACTTAACCCTTAAATGCATGATTTATTCTTTTAGAATTGTGTTTTCTATTTTTTTTTAATTAAATATAAGACACCAGAAATTTTAAGATAGATTTTTAACTTTATTTAGTAGCATATTTTTGTACTTTTTACAGCATTAATATTTCTATGTAAATATAGTGGTTGCTAAGAGTTAAATAAAAAGTTATGAAGATATACATCACTATGCATTTCAGGGTTAAAAGATGAGTTGTTTGGCTGCCTAAGATGATTGTTTAGTTATAAATTAAAGAAGCAATTTATTATAATGTAGATATCACGTGTCATTAGATTTACTTTCAATATAATCTTTTTAATAATTTCGAGAATCGTGAAGTTCTTACCCAAATGTCAATGTGATTCACTAAAAATGAAGACTAGAAATATGATCGATCCGAAGAAAAAACTGAACAGCATAGAACTTTTATTAAAGAGGAAAACAATATTTATCTGATATATTTTTACTCAAAATTGTCTAAAATATAAAATGGTATATACGTGTTCTTACATTATCGTAGGTAGGAAGAATAACGGATTTTGAATATATCTATTACCAAATAGTAATATCCTAATTCTTTTATTAAAGAATCTCCAATTAAGTAAAGCGAACATAACTTTTCGAAATTACTGTTATAAAAAATCTTAAACCTGGCATCTACCCTTCTCACTTTAAACTCTAAAAGGAATTTTATCATGGGATACATTCTGCCGCATTTCAGTACTTGCATTTGAAGTTTCTTGATTTAATATTTCTTAACTTTAAATACACCGGGGAATTTTATTTAAGTTTTATAAAAAATATTTCGCACAAGATTTTTATTTAAAACACTTTAGCTTTTCTCTTTAACCCTTCCGCGGGCAGAATCCTCAAAAAAGGACATCTAATTTTAAGTTTTCTTGCACCCAGAAAATTTAATACATATTTCCCTTTTATAACGTACATAAAAATAAGCATGTTTTTATTTTCTAATAGATTCGTTTGTACTTCGATTAGGAACAATAGCATTATTATGTACAATCAATTTTATAAACGCGAACAGAAAAAATCTTTTTGTTAAATAATGTAAGATGCAAGAATAACGCCCATAGGCGGTGCTTCCTGTTTAAAAGACGAAAACTACCTATCCACAATGTGTTAAAAAACTATTTTAGGTGCAAACGCCTCAATCCATATGGATTGAGTGATCTACATTACGAAAGTAGATTTTTGAATATGACTTTTGAATTGTAACGATGGACAAAAAAGAAGTAAACAAATAGAAATTATCAATAAGGGTTTTATCATATTAGTCTCTGAAAAATCATCAATTGGATAGAGAAGTGGTAAAATGTTTTCAAATATAGTCGGAACTGTGCAACTAAATGTTTGAAAAATGAACTGATGATCATAGTTTATCATAGCCGCCAACTCTTTCGCTTTTTTGCATCACAAAAATTTAATAGACATTTTTGCCTTATTTAATATTAACACATTGCTGATGGGCAATTTTTATCAAATCTGAATTTCAACACATTCTCGACGGGAAACGATAATTCTAGTTTTCTTTCAAAAAACGTCACTGTCTAAGAGCTTGGCTTCTACCTTACAGAAAATACATTTATATTATGTTGTTCATATTTTTTTTAGATTGTAACACTTTTTATGTTAAATTCGTGCATTGAAAGATATCTACCATTGCATAAACTTGGGAAACCTATCCAGAACACCAATTTACAAAAGACTTTATCAGAACAAGAAGGAGCTTCTACTGTTTTAAAATTCAGATTTGATAAAAATTGCCCCTCGGCAATGTGTTAAAACAGTAGAAGCTCCTTCCTGTTCTGAAAATCTTTTGAAAATTGGTGTTCTAGATAGGTTTCACAAGCTTACGCATCGGTAAATATCTCTCAATGTACGAATTTAATATAAAATGTCTTACAATCTAAAAAAATCATGGAACAATTAATTAAGAGGAACAAACATATCCTTAAAATTGTGAAGCTTTAACTGTAAACGATTCCACAAGGGTTGATTAGTGCCGGGAGAAACTGCCACGGTTAATAAAAATAATTTTTTTCTCCCCATTTAAACGCCTTATTAATGGAAAGTTTTAGTCTTAAATAATGGAAGAAACAAATACTCATTTTTACTGGTGTAGAGTTGCCAAGTCTCCGGTTTTTTGCACATCACTATTATCTTAGAAAAAACGCTGTAATTTTAAATCGCTCAAATGGTCCAATTAAATAAAAGAAGATTTTCTGTATTAAAATACTGGTATGCAAAAAGCCGTAGACTTGGTAGCTCTGCTAGTGGAAGTTTACTTTGGCGATAGTCACGGCCATCATTTCCGCCAAATTGCGACAACCTAGACAACCTCCTGTTAGTGTCAAAGAAAAAGATTATATAGTACCTCGGAAATCTCAAACCACTAAAAACAAAAAGAAATTTTCACGATATTTGTGAGAAAATATTCCCGTAAAGAAAACGCTTAAATAAGACAAAATTTTCTATTCAAATTTACTGGTGGGAAGTTTGTCCCGACTGTAATCAGAAACTGCTGTTCTGATTTTTAAAAACAGCCGTCATCTTGTGACAACCTCCTCACTTACTTCACTCGAAGATGGTAGACAGTACACTATATGTATCCTCCTCTTTACTCATAACTCCATTAACCCTCCGTCTACCAGACGGGTCCATTGGACCCGACACGTACATACAAAATATTCATTCAAACCAGAAATTTCTTTAAAATAAACTAAGTATATAAACCAGACAAAAATAAGGTAAACAAATAAGTTAAATAGTTTTAAATAAAAATTCTGGTGTAGAACGTTTTATTAAAACTTGAATAAAATTCCCGGTAGATCTAGGGTTAAAAAAATATGGTCAACATCATAAAAATGCATTTTCTATAAGGTAGAAGACAAAAAATGCATTTTCTATAAGGTAGAAGACATACTCTTAGCCAATGCTGTTTTTCGAATGAAAACGAGAATTATCGTTTCCTGTCGTGAATGCGTTAAATTAAGGTGATTAAAAAAGGTTAAATTTACTATTAAAGATTTGTGGTACAAAAACAAAGCGTTAGCAGCGTTTATGACTTCAAGCTTGAGATTTCTTTCTTGACAATTAAAGTTAAAATTTATTGTATTTATAAAATATTATCAATCCACAAGCGCTTATAACTGAACGCAGTGTTGCCAATAGGCTCCGTTTTTAAAATTCAGTTTTCTTGATTGTCACCACTTTTTTGAAATGGTAAAATTCCCTTTGTTTCCAACCAAAAAATCTGAATAAAAAATAGCAGCCTACTGGCAACACTGACTGAAAGTATTAGTGCAATAAATAATTATAAAAAGTCAATTTTTCTTTTTCAGAAAAAAAAATTAAATCCCTATTAAATTATGAACATCAAGTGATGTAAATTACTTTTATACTATGTAACAAGGAAATATGATTAATTAGTGCTAACAATATGATTAATTGAAGCTAAACTTTCTTCTTAGAGATATTATACAATTAATTAATTGTGTTTAAGATTAATAATATTATCTTATTCTGAAGTATTTATAATCCAAAAGCTAAAATGCGTGTTTTTCTTTAAAAATCACCTTTATACAAGTGAAGATTTTTTAAAATCTGTTTTATTATGATATTTTAACAGCAAATAAATACCGAAATACAGAGAAAATAAGAATTAAACAGAAGAACCTCTCTAATATCATTGTTTTATTTTGAAAAGTTATATGAAGAAACCTTGTTGACGCTTTGTTAACCGGTTTATTCTTTTTTTTTTTAAATATATACTAGATTTTTTCAGAACTTGTGTTTACGTAAATTAATCAGGAAATGCCTAGGACAAAATAAAGCAAAAATTACTTCTAAAAAATTCTGATACGTATTTTTAACAAAAGAAAAGAAAAAAAAAACACGCCAAAATGGCGAATCTCTGGGTGAATGTGATGAAGTAATTCTACTTTTCAATGAACTGACTAAGAAATACGACTCCGTCTTTAACCCTCTCGGTGCGGAACCCGAGATTTTCTCGGAGATGCATTTTTCCATCTAATTAATCCTCCTTGATTATTCCCACCAACTATTTTTTATTGTAAATTTTGCCTTATTTAATCGGAGCATTTTGCCGATATAATTAGACAAAAAATTTTGTTTTGAAAAACCGGTGACAAAAGAATAAAAATTCTTAAATACACAATTTTTGAAGTTATTTTGATAAAACAATTGCGCAGCGAGAGAGTTAATTTTAAAGAATAGGTCAATCCTTCCTAGTGTCCCCTACCTTATTTAAGCCGCAAAACATATATTTATTAATTTATTAAAAATATTTTTGCAATTATATAATTCATGAATTCTTTTGAAACGCAACATAAAATATAATATTACTTGATATATCTTTTTTTATTTACTCTCTTTTTGTGTCAATATTTTTTCTTTCTTTCAAAGATTAGATAAAGATTCATAACAAATCTTGTTTTTAAAAGTTTTGTTGCAGAATCGTTCTTATAAAAGGAAGAAAACAACCTTACGATAATCTTTATTGTATTCTAACATAAAGATTGTTTTCCATCTCCCTGGATTGTAGACAGTTTTTTATTATTAGTTTTACAATAAAAAGTGATTTGTACAAAATGTTGTTACTTGAAATTTCTAAAATGATGTTTAAAAAATGGATAACAAGGAAAAGTCTATACAAAACTACCTAACACAATAAATTATTTTCTATTTCTATAAAAGGATTTTTGGGGCTATTCAATTTCAGCGGCAGAAAAATAAATAAAGTAATAAGATCTTGAAATCATATCCTGTATTCGGAGATAGATTTTTTTTTTATAGAAACTTTTTATTTAGAGAAGGTTTATCTGGTATTTCTAGAAGTGCAATCAGTTAAAAATATATCATATTCTTACTTATTAATTTAATGATCGCATTTATACAAAAACGGCTCTACTTTAAAATCATTAATTCATTGTTGTATAGTGCAGTGTATCTTACAAATGTAATCACAGTATTAACACATTTGCGACGGGAAACGAGAATTCTCGTTTTCATTCAAAAAAGATCATTGACTAAGTCCAGACTAGAGTTGCCAGTGGGCTACTTTTTTTTAATATTTCATATTTATTGATTGGCACCACTTTTCTGGAATAGTAAAATTCCAATTTTTTTCGCCTTAATTAATCTGCCATCAAATATGGCGAATTTTACTATTTCAAAAAAAAAAAAAAAAAAAAAAAAAAAAAAAAAAAAAAAAAAAAAAAGAGTGGTGCCAATCAAGAAATCTGAATTTAAAAAAAAAGTAGTCCACTGGCGACACTGGACTATGGGCGTGGCTTCTACCATACAGAAAATGCATTTACAGAGTTTCCAAGTCTCCGGCTTTTTGCACACCACGATTATTTTAGAGAAAATGTTGTCCGTTTAAACCGCTCAATTGTTCCTATTAAAGAAAACAACATTTTATGTATTAAAATACAGCATAGCTGCCAACTTGTACGGATTTTCCTTACCACTAAAATTTAACAGAAATTTTTGACTTATTTAAACGTTAAAATTGCTTGAAATTCGGTGATTCAATTAGCTAAAATTTTCTATTAAATTTTAATGGTATGAAAAGTCCGTACAAGTTGGCAGCCATGATACAGGTATCCAAAAAGCCGGAGACTTGGCAGCTCTGGATTTATGTCATGTTGTCCATATTTTTTTATATTGTAAGAAATTTTATATTAAATTAGTACTTTGAAAGATATTTACCGATGCATAAACTTAGGAAACCTATCTAGAACATCAATTTATAAAAGACTTTCAGAACAGGGAGGAGCTTTTACTGTTTTAAAATTCTGATTTGATAAATTTGCCCGTCGGCAATGTGTTAATTTGAATAGTCCACTACCTTAGTTATAAATTTCCCCAAACCTTTAATTGTTAATATTGCTTTAACCCTCACACATGCAATTCAGTTCTGTTGCTGAAATGTTGAAATTTTTGCCACTAGAATCTACGAAGAAATTAATTTGAAATTAAAAAATGATTTTCTTCGCCTATATTATTAACACTAGAACCACCATTAGAGGGTCATTCTGACCCCTGACAAAACGATAATAGTCGATTTGAACCAGAAATATCTTCATAAGATATGTTAAATGTACGTAGCAAAAAAATAGGCTGATTAAATAAGTTAAATAGTTTTAAATAAAAATTCTGGTGTGAAACACTTTTTATATAGCTTGAGCAAAGTAGCCGGCGCTTCTCGTGTTAAAGAAGAAAAAAAAAAGTTTTCGAAAATTCTGGTACAATTCCAGCAGCTGGGACTTAAAATTAAGTGCGAAATATATTCCCACTGCTTGGGTAAGTGTTAAATAATTTATGTCGAATTAAAATTATAGGATTTTTCCGTCACATTTAACTAGTTCAGGGGTAAAAAAAGAAATATCTGTTCAAAGCAACCTAAATAAATAAATTACTTTATATTGTAACATAAGGATTTTTGAGGCTATCCAATTTCGGCGCCAAAAAAAGTAACGTAAAATATTATTTAAATGATATATATTCAATAAAAGAAACAATAATATTAAGAAATGTTGGTATAGCCTGGGCAAGTGACGTAGCTAGGGTGAGGATCTAGCGGTTCTTGAGACCTTTACTTTAAAGGAATGTTCTTAGCGTTATTTAATCGTAGAATTTTCAGCGATGAAACAGGGTCAAAATAACTTTATGAAATTAGTGACATCCAGAGAATCTATAGACCTTGCTACGCCACTAGCACGAACTACAGTTTGACAATCGTTGACTAGTTCTATAATGACATTAAATGGAAGGGAGTATTTAGGACATCAATTCAAAAAATTCAGAGATTTGCAGCTATGATTAAGGGACTACTCTAGAGTTGCCACTGAAAGTGTTAAATGCAAAATATTTCCATTCATTGAAATTTTGAATCTGTATAAGCAATTTGAACAACAAATTTCTAATGACTATTGTAATTTTCTGCGATTAAATAAGACGGAGATAACTATTTGGAAATACTAGTTTTCAATGTATTATCCCACTTTATCTTTGGAGTCACGATTATATACTGGATACGGTATTTGCCTTATATGTCTATAAATCTAATAACGAAATTGCAAGATTTGTCCGAGAACTTTTACTAAAATTGTTTTCTGTGGCTTTAACAGCTCTTTTTCACTTATTTTCTGTTGAAGTTCAACATTTTCTATTTATCACAAAACTTATCGAATTATCCCAATCAATACATTAGTTTAATCTGCACAAAAGGAATGATGCATTTTTATTATTATTACCAGTATAGTATTTGCTTTCTCTCTTATATTTCTTAGGATGACTTTTAGAACCATATCATTGGATTTATTCCTTTTCAAAGCTAAATATCTTTAAAATCATGCTATAGGACACATGGGATTTGATGAAAAAGGATCAGCTTCTAACCCAGAACATATTTCATTGACAATGAGTAAATAAACGTCTTCAATCAGTGAATATACAGTGATTTTCAATGAGTGAGCAGTATTTCTACTTTGACCTAAATAACATTAAAAAAAATCAAGATTCTAGTATCAGAGCTAGCAGGTTTGCCAGGTTTGGTCTCCATTTTTATGCAGTAATTCCAAAAAGATAATTTTACTTCATTTAATTACGAAATATCAGTCATTAAATAAAGAAAAATTACTGTTCGGAATTTCTGAATCAAAACAGAAGCTAAACTGGGAACACTTCAGCCAAAAATTATGTTTAAAAAAATGTTTCGCCGTTAAGTAGAATTTATTTTATATAGGGGAAAGTAGGGTAATGGCGATCACTTAACCCCTTGAGGGGCAAGTGATTGCGTTCCTGTAATGCTGAACTCACACCGGAATCTTTGAAAAATTCTATTTCAAAATAAGTAAAAGCAATTTTACGGCTTTTTTCCACCAAAGTCAGAAATGTAAAATTTAATAAATTTTTTCTGCTATAAAACTTCATTAATCGTAGTGGTATATAATATATACCGCCACCCCTCAAGGGGTAAGGGAAAACTTGAATAGCTAGTCGAATTTACACAAAAAATCAATATTATATTAAAGAAATATGACTCCAAAGCATAAGGAACAGTTTGCAATAAAGTAATTTGCATAAACATTTTAGGAATTTTTTTATAGTTTTATTTAATTAACCATGGATTGAGCGGCAATGGTAGGGTAGTTGCTCTCAGAATTTGAATACAACATTTATGTATGCAGGGCTCGCAGCGTTCCTAAAATTTTCGCACTTTGCTACCAGTAAATTAAAACGATAATCTTTGTTGATTAGTTCTATAATAGATGTTAAAGGAATCTACCAAGAAGAATTCTTATTTAAAATACTGGTAGCAAAGTGCGAAAATTTTAGGAACGGTGCGAGCCCTGTGTATGACAAAAGTCACAAACGTAGTTGTGTGGGCTGTTCACACAACTGCAGACTTTTTGCGACCACCTTCCACACATTGTGCAGCGAAACCTTTTTCGTTTCGTTATCTCTCCCGAAATCTCCGCGGAAACAGCAGATTTCTCCCTCCATGTCCTGTCCAATTAGAAGCAGTTCATCTGGGGTAATCATCATCATCATGCACCTGCGACCAGGGGTGTAAAAATCTAGGCGCCAGCAGGGAGTATTTCACCACTAAATTTTATTAGATTTTTTTGCTTAAATTTTATTAGAATTCTTAGAAAAAAATTAGACGAAATATTAGACGAAAAATAACGAATAAAATTTAGTAGTGAAAGACTGCCCGCAGGCGCCTAGTTTTTTACACCGTTGCATGCGACTCATCGATGTCTTCCTTTGATCTGGTGTTTTATAACTTTCTTTTTTAAACCTTACATTTCGTTGTAAGTTTGACGTTTGACTTCTTTGAAGCATTTTTCTTTGTAATATTTTATTGTGTTATCTCAGATTTTCGCTTTTTTAATCCTCCATTTTTTTTAAAAGAACAAGCTGTTAAATTTCCGAGTGTTTTTTTTTTTTTTTTTTTTTTTTTTTTCTGAATTGTTGTCGTTTGGTGCTATTCAAAGGACCAGGAGATTCGTATTCAATAAACCCGTCCAGAATTAGTAAATAGGTTGCCGTAATGTAGAAAATGCACCATTTTGAAGATTATCTTTCCCCCCTTAATATTAATCTATTTCAACGTAACATTACTTACATTTCAACGTAACATTTTTTATAGATAAAATCTCTGCGGCTGCACTGGTATTTGTGTTTAATTTGAAGTGCCAGGAATGCATATTAGCCTAATATCCTCTACAGACACTGGTCATTATGCTTGATTTGAAGAGCTAAGCATTTGTTCGTCGTTTTCATCTTGTAGCAATTCTGGACAGTGTTGCCAGTGGCCTACTTTTTTTAAATTTAGGTTTTTTTTAATTCTCATCACTTTTTTGAAATCATAAAATTTACCTTGTTTAGTGACATATTAATTAAGGAGAAAACCGGGGAATTTTACCATTTCAAAAAAGTGGTGTCAATCAACAAATTTGAATTTTAAAAATGTAGCCCACTGGCAACACTGCTCTGGAATTCCACGTGAGCACTATTACCCTTTTTACATGGTTCATACGCCACTTTGAATTTTGCAGACCAGAAAATTTTTCGGCACTAGTATTTTCTTATAGAAAATCTATTCTTCTTCTTGGGTGTCTAAACTAGATTTATTTTTCTATAAAAAGATACTGGTAGTTTTCGTGGAGAAATAACGGTATCCGTACGAACCATGTATTACCCATCTATTACATGTCGTACTTTAATGCATTATAGTTGGCGTAACAACGCACTACAAAAATAAATAAAAGCATGAAAGTACACCTAAAAGTATATATTTTGTAGACATAGTGAGTGAATTAACATTTGAAATTAAGAATGTACACTTACCTTCAAGTTAGATGTTGTAGAATTTTATAATAAAACAACTGCAAACTAATAACGCGAGGGCACAAAAATACTTTCCTTCCGACGTTCACAATAACATTACTGTGAACTTACGATGAAGTTTGCTAGGTGCCGGTACCGATCGCATGTTTACAATTCTATTCTGTTTCGAGTGAGCGGGGTTCTCCGCTGATCGTCATCACCCTACTTTCCCCAGTTTTATAATTTAATTTTCTGCTACAAAACATTTTCTTATGAAACGAGCTCCCTTGGGGGAAACAAATACTATTCATACAGCGAAGTGAATAAATCTGGTGTGTTATCTAGGGTAGGATTCGTATTCAATAAACCGGCCCAGAATTAGTAAATAGGTTGCTGCAATGTAGAAAATGTACCATTTTGAAGACTAGCGTGCCCCCTTAATATTAATCTATTTCAACGTAACATTACTATTTTTTATACTTACTGTATTTCTCTTAATATAAAATGTGAAACACGTGTTTAGTTGCAAAAATTTCGGTATTCATTTCCAGAATACTGGACCATTGTCATAGAAAGAAATTATTTGATTTTGTCAAGTCCAGAAGATTTCCAGAATGTCTTAAACAATGCATATATATCATAATTTAACACTTTGTAAGCGCTGGTATTTACAGTAGTTTTGAACGTGTAGCGGGTAAATCCAGTTACTGCTCATGTAAATAAACTTAATAACTTGCTTCTGAATCGCTGCTTGACAACTGAGGGCGTTTTTTCATTGGAAGAATGTCACTATCCTCTGCGTGATTAATATCAACATTTGAAAGTTCACTACCACTACAACAATAACTTGATAACTTATCAGCAGAGTAGTTAAATTTGGATAACTTTTTATTCAGAAATTCTGAACTCTGTACAGAAAGTTTACATAGGTATTTTTGCTTTATGTATTGATAGACATTCCATGAATAAAATAAAATAAAATTACTATTCATAATTTTCTGGTGTGATTTCGGAATAATAATCACGAAACTGGGATTACAGTTTGCCGCTTTCAACGTTTGTTTAATTCAGAACTGTGATCACAGTTTTCCACCCGCAAAGTGTTAATGAAAATAGCAAAAATGTGTCAGATTATTAGGTAGATCAAACAAAAGTTATAAACACTGAATTTTAATTATTATATAAATTATATTAATCTGTATGCAATTGTGTATTATTTTAAATAACGGTATTTCCGAATAGTAATGTTTACCTAATATTACGCAGAATTCTGTAATTTATAAGCGTCTAAAAATTTGTGAAAGTTGTGCTGTTTATAAGTTGTGTAATCCTTTTTTTTAATTTCGGAAATTTTTTGCAAATTCAAAATATATTATACTACTTAACTTTACGTATTGCAGGCATCTATGCACTACATTTTTTCTCCACCTAATCCACTAAACCCTTTTTGTGACAAAGTATTCATGTTTTTAAAATATTCAAATGTTTGACTGACATCAGGATTTTCGAACAAATTTAATTGAAAATAAATAAAAACTTTTCTTCATGTACTTCATTAATACAAAATATAATTCCAAACTTCTGGTGTCAATGTGACATTTTGGTATTAAAGTTAAGTGGTATATATAATATACCGGTGCCTTCAAGGGGTTAAACTAAATTAGTAGTAGTAAATTATCACCTTAAACGTAGGAATCACATATGATTTCCACTAGTTTTGACCACTATATCACCGGAATTGTATTTGATTCGATGTTTCATACCTTAAATTTAAATTAGTAAATCATGAGAAATATATACTTATTAACCCCTTGAGGGGCAAGCAATTACGTTTGTGAAATGCTGAATTCCCACCGGAATCTTTGAAAAATTCTATTTCAAAATAAGTAAAAGCAATTTTACGGCTTTTTCCCACCAAAGCTCGAAAAGTAAAATTTAATAAAAATTTTCTGGTGTAAAACTTCATTAATCGAAGGTGGTATATAATATATACCGGTGCCCCTCAAGGGGTTAAAGAAAAAGTTTGCTATGAACTAGTTCCATGGGTTTTTGTAGTGTAAGTCACATGGCTTATAACAACTATGCTTGTTGGCCACCGTTATTTTCGAAAAGTTTTTTTGACCTTATTCAATTAATGGGATTGCTCCCATAAAATAAGTCACATTTTTTCGTTCTAAAATACTGGTAGCCAAAAATCGTAGTATGCGACTTACACTACAAGTACTCTTGGAAATAGCCCTAAGCAAAAGTTTTACTAGAAATTGAAATCTCGTTCGAAAGAAATGAAAGTTGCCTTTGTGCACAGTGTTTGTTAAAGGTATACAATTATCTGTAAAAATTAAGGCTGTTAAGGGGTTCGAAGTAAGAACCAAAACTAAACTGAAGAAAAAATGCGAAAAGTTTACATAAGTATTAGTTAATGATATTTTTAAATAAAAAATTGCTCTCTTAACCCTCTGTCTACCAGAAGGGTCCAATGGACCCGACATGTACATTCAAAATATTTATTCAAACCAGAAATTTCTTCAAAACAAACTAAATGTATAAATCAGACAATAATAAGTTAAATAAACAAATTAAATTGTTTTAAGTAAAAATTCTGGTGTAGAATGTTTTTATAAAACTTGAGTAAAATTTCCGGTAGTTCTAGGGTTAAAGATTAGATACGGATTAGACGTTCTTAATCTCCTAATTTATTACAAAGTAAAACTTTTGATAAAAGTAAAATTGATATTGAAGTAGAATACATAAGTAATAAATCTTGTGAAATTTAGCAGATTTTGAATACTTTATATTTTTAACAGCAGAACTGCCAAAAAATTTACTCAGTCATATAAAAATATTTGTAACCGGAATTTTTATTTAATACTATTTGATTTAACTCTTTAACCTATTTATGTGCGTTATGTATTTAACTCGTTTGATGAAGAATTTTCTCGTTCGAATCAAAAGAAATTTATTTAGTTACAGTTAAATTTACCACTATGGCTGTTTTAGTGTTTAAGTGTTAAAGCATTTTAATCATAAACGTCACTTATCAATCTTTAGTATTCCTTTTAGTTTCAAGTAAAGTAAAATATATTAATTCCAGAATCATTAGTAATTTGAATTATCTAAATTAGATTAATTCTGTTTTATAAAACAGTTAATTTAATATACTGACACCATAAATATTTTACAGTAAATTATAAATATCAAATATAGGAATTTTGCGTCTAACAATTCGACAGAGTACCGTAAAGAAAGTTGTTAGCTCCCTGGGGACGAGCAGCACCTATACGTGTCGCATGAAATGCTCAGAAGCATTGTTTTTCCTCACCAGTAAAATTTACCTTTTTAATCAGCGCATTTTATCGATTCAAGAAGACAGAAATTTCTGTTTTGAAAATTGGTGACAAAAGATTAAAAATTTCGTAAAAGGCTCCCGTCGCGAAGGGGTTAAATAATAGCCAATTGACTACTGTCGGAATCTGGTCATGTCATGTGAAGTAAATGTTTGTTGTTTCATTACCTGTTAATTATAACAGAAAGTGCTGAAAATTCAGCCACGTTTTATTAAAAGAAACTGTCACCGTACCTAAGTTTATGTATGATAGTTTTTCTCCAGTCATTCTGGGATTAAATATAACAAGAATTACTATAAAGAAATTTTTGTATGATGGTAGTTTTCAGAATAAAAAAGAGGGCCAAGTTTGCAAAACTGCCTTGGCCACAGTCCTTTGAATACTACAAGCGCTGCGGATTATTTGGGCTTTTTTACGCTCCTTTGAATTTAAATAAATATATTTCCGTAAAGTAATCTTTGTCTTATTTTTAGGTGATAAACCATTAATGAACGAATGCCGCCATAAGAGTGACAAACCACTTTTACTGCCCCAAAATTTCACCAATTAAATAACATACAAAAAGAGTTTGTCAGAAAAAGAGTTCCTAGAACAATATTAAACGTTTAAACTATATGTATCCTTAACGTTTAGCTTTTAGAAGGACATATCTAATAATTCTTATGTGTATAGTATTCATTGAAATTTTCAAATATAATATATAATTGTGCCACTCCGCGCCCTTATAACTTGCATCATTTTCGTCTTTTTTCCGTGTGGTATTATAATAAAATTGCTATTTTTTTTTTTTTAAGTTTCATTGTCTTGTATTTTTGGCAATTTTCTCGCTAATTATTCTAACCCTTTAAGTATAAAGTAATTCAGTTGTAAAAATGTTGAAATGATTGAATGTCATCAGAATTTAATATCAAACTGATTTAAAAATAAATCAATACTTTTCTTCAAGTATATTGTAAAAGACAATTTTTATTATATAAATCTATGTTCTATTTGGTATTTGAGAAGAAAAATAAGTGCTATATATAATGCTTTCAGCAGGATAAAATATCAAATTACGTTTCATATCAAATTTTCTAAATAAACTAAACATAGCATGTTACTGATTATTTCAATTAAATTCATATGTAAAAAAACATTGCAGTCGAGTGCTACAATTTTTCGTCATATGTAATTCTGTTTAGAAAATTTGAATTCATTAATCGTAGATTTGTTGGATGAAATTAGGCGGAAGTTTTTCATCATACTTACTGGTGCCAAAAAAAAATCATCGCCGTTGTCAGGTATGACTGATTATTTCAATTAAATTAGTATGCAAAAAGCTCTGCAGTCAACTGCTACAATGTCATAAGTAATTCTGTGGAGAAAATTTCGACTTCATTGATCATAGATCTGTTCGATGAAATTATGCGGAAATTTTTCATCAGACTTTTTGATGCCAAAAAAATCATTGCAGTTGTAAGGTATGAGAAAGACAATTCTATTTGTTAAAAAAATTATTTTGAAGGGATTTTCTTTTTAATATTTACAATTTTAAGGGAAAATATTTCAATATGTGATAATTACAGAAAATGTTCTCACGACAAATATATTGATAGTTTAAGCATTTTTCTATAAATATAATTGTTAACCACTTGAGGGGCACTGGTATATATTATATACCACCTACGATTAATGAAGTTTTACACCAGAAAAATTTTATTAAATTTTACTTTTCTAACTTTGGTGGAAAAAAGGCCGTAAATTTGCTTTTACTTATTTTGAAATATAATTTTTCAAAGATTCCGGTGGGAATTCAGCATTTCACAAATGTAATTGCTTGCCCCTCAAGGGGTTAAGCATTGCTGGCACAGGCGATAATTTTTGTATTCTGTTCGCACCAGTATCTTATAATTTAAATTTTGAAGTATATTTCCCTTGCAAATGTTGACAAAATGTCTGTTAAGGATTTCTGTTATGGGAAAGTGGTGCAAGTTAGAATTAAAAAATAGTCGTCTGTGGCAGCCCTGGTTCAGTGATTTTTTTAATTAAGATTATTTGACTGTCGCCACATTTTTAAATTAGTATAATTCGCCTTATTTTTCAGAATTTGTAATCCATTTTTAAATAGGCCGACTATTTCTATTTAAAAAAAGCGGTTACAATCAACAATCTGGGAACAAAAATGTCCCCTATCTGGCAATAGTGCCCTGGTTAAGGTACTAACAAGGAAGGTCTCCATACTGGGCATACTCAGAGTATTAAAAAAAATACTAATTAAACTACTTATGTATATAATAAAGTATCAGTCAAATTTAGCGGCGGAATTACAGTAGAAAGTCTGTAAAAAAATAAAATACTTTCGAATATTTGGCGCGAAAAGACGAAAGTGTCACGCTATTTGGCGAGCAGCACTTTTCCTCGCCAATAGCAAACGATTTTTAATGCACCTGAAAATTTTTTGCTAATTGATTTTTAGAATGTGTGTATAAAGTATTTAATGAATTTAAACATAAAAAATGTGAGAGTTTAATAAATGAATTTCTTCGTATTACATATTTATGCTGCTTGTCATTTAATTTTATTACTTTAAATACAATTTCATATATAAAACATACTTTCATATATTTAAGCGTATTCCAAAATAAAGGCAAGATTCATTTACCAATTATTTATTTCAATATCAAAGAATTCGTCGTTTCCATAGCAACAGAATTGAATCGAAAGTGCTCAATTGGACTTAATTTTGAGACATTGAAACAATTTTAATTTATTTTAATTTTGCTTTAATTCATAAAATTTGATATTTAACTTTCATTATAAATATGTATATATATATATATATATATATATATATATATATATATGACAAAATTATAGTTAAATAAATCTAAAATTGACATAACTAAAGTCATTTACATTAAATTTATTTAAACAAGTTCAATATGGAACATTTTTATCTTAAAGAGTAGTCGACATAAAAAAGCATTTTTCGAAATTTCATTTCATCGCCAACCGATGATAAATCGCCAAATAAACATCATTTTCATTATTTTTTTACGAACGTTCTATCGAGTTTCCGCCAAAAAAATTTTTATAAACATATATGTCCACATGGTAAGAATACTCTGTAATTTTTTTCAGATTTTTCTGAATATGCCCGTATGGAGACCTTCCTTGTAAGAATCGAATCTAGTGAACTATATTTTACGCCAGGCGCCTGCAAAACTTTTAATTGAACACTGTTTGTCCCCACTTTGACCAAAGTTAAATATTCGTCTTTGTATGAAATCGAAAAATTCCACATTAAATAATAATTTTTATATACAAAAATGTGTAATCACTATTACTCGAGGCTGCAGGTTGAACACCCATAATCCGAGCCACAAAATAAAACATTTTGTAGTATATAAACATTTAGCTGTCAGCTTTTACGTATTTTTATTGCCCTTAAAATTTAAATGTAAATATAGCCTTATCTAACACCTTAATTCTCACTCCCGTCATATTGACGGGCTGTGTCTTTTACGCAGATTGTTTGATTCCCACCAGTTTTATAAAATAGTGTAATTGGCTTTGTTGTGGTATCATTTTACCTGTCATTAAATAAGGCAAATATTTCTTTTTCAAAAAGGTGGTGCCAATGAGAAATTTGAATTTTTAAATCGCAATTTAATTCGAGCTTTAAGGGGTTAAAACTGTAGAAGCTCCTTCTTGTTCTGATAAAGTCTTTTGTAAATTTGTGTTCTGAATAGGTTTCCCAAGTTTATGCAATGGTAGATATCTTTCAATGCACGAATTTATCATAAAAAGTGTTACAATCTAAAAAAAATATGGACAACATAATATAAATGCATTTTATGTAAGGTAGAAGCCACGCTCTTAGACAGTGATTTTATGAGAGCCGTTGATGGGTTAATCGCAGAAATCTGAGATGAAAATGTAAAAATTTATGTTATATTTTATTAGTAACAAAATAACGTAAATGTTGGCAGCTATGCGACCAATCACTTTGATGATCTAAAAAATATTTTATGTTTATTAACTTATAATAATATCTACTACATTTCAGGAATTTCTAAAACAGTTAAGCTTATAAATTACTACACTCAAACTAATATATGAAATGAAGGTAGCATGTTTTGTACAAAAATATTGAAAATGTTTGGAGTTGGAACGTTTTTAGTAACTGATGCAAAATGAAATTATTTTTTTTCCAGAAAACTCAATTAAAGCTTTTATGTCTAAAGATCTAGTAGAAATATTCAAATATTCACCTCATATTCTTTAATTCTCCAGATTTTAATGATTTATAATCAATTTTAAAAAATACGGCTTCATTTTTTCTCAGACCATTTACAACAAAATAACAACAAATGTGTCACTCTACCGAAAGTATTGTCTTCTTCAATATTATAAATGCAATTTTTGAAATAGAGGACTTCTAAACTTTGATTTTACAACAGGCAACATCCACTTTTGACTCCATATTTGAGTTCCAAACGATGGCTACAACTTGAGGTCGAACTAATGCAAAAATAGATGAAGAGAGTATCCTTTTAAATCATATAAATAATTATAAATCGTCAGTTTTTTGTTTTGTCTTAAGAGGTTCTCAACATATAAAAAATTAAATAATATTTGATGTTTGAAATGGTATTATTAGCGTTTGACACCATATTTTAGCTCTTTGGATGAAGGAGGTACGGGAAAGCGTAAAGTTTACATACTTTTTATTACATCTTCAAACGTATAAAAATTATAATTTATTAACCCTTACCACTCCGTTGGCTCCGCTGCGGAGAAATTATCAGTCCTTGCAGAATTTGTTTTTGGTACCAGTAATAAAATAAAACAAAATTTAGCTTATTTAATCAGAGCATTTTTGAAATTCTGTACTTGAAGGAAACTTCTTTTTAAAAAGTGGTGCCGATCGAATAAAATTTGTGTAATAGACGCCGGAGCTTTAAGGGTTAAGTGTAAATCCTCACATTAAGAAAAATTAGGATAGCAAAGGATCGCCTCCCCAAATTTTTCTTACGTTAATTTTTACAATACTTTTTCTGGTTGCTGTTTTCGACAGTTTTAATGGGATATAATGGAAGCAGAATGTTAGTGGTTATGTGTTACGTGCCTCCCAGTTTGGCCGAGGAAACAAAAAGTCCTTCCGGCCAGTGCCGGGAGGAAGAGGTAGCTTTCATATTCCTTATTTTAAAAAAGCCAACTTATATTATTCAAACACACGAAGCTCAATTAAGTGGAAACCGAATGTAAGAGATTCAATACTAATTTTTATCAATACTAAATCATTATGAATGAGAATTTCGCGAAATTAGCCAGCTTTATCCAAGCTGCTTTTATTTGAAGTAACTTATATTTGGCTGCCAAATTCGGCGATTTCTTAAAGTGCCTGCCATTTTAAGACAACATGGTGGATGAGTCTAACCAGTGAACTTGGTCGAGACCTTAGTAATTGCTGTGCACATGCTCACTCACATCGGAATCAGTTGATATATAAGAGTGATGTCGCAGGCAAAAAATCAGATTTTTCAAAATGTCACCCACGTTAGAAATTGAAACTGCTATATCTGAGCCATTTTTTAAGATAAAGACAAACAAAAAATGCTCCTGAATCCTTATATCAAGGTCAAATACTTAAGAAAGAAACCTTTTTCAATTTCTAATTTTTTTGCAACTCACTTTAAATATATATATTTTTTAATTTAATGGCCGCCATTTTGAAACAAGATGGCTGATGAAGATTGCCAGCAAACTTGGTCGAGATATTGATGTATACTATCCATATGCCTTCTTCCATCGAAATAGGCGAATACGTGTGGTATCGCGAGACAAATACAAGATCGTTTCAAAGTGTTAGCCATGATAGAAATTCAAAGTGCTATAATTCAACCACTTTTTAAGATATAAACAAAAGAACAAATTTTCAGGAACAAAAACTGCTCCAGAATCTTTGTATCAAGGCCAAACACATAAAAAAAAATCTTTTTCATTTTCCAATTTTTTAATGCCTCATTTTAAATTTTAAATTACATTTTTAAAAAAAATGGCAACCCTTTTGAAACAAGACGGCGAATGAAGCTGGCCAACGAACTCGGTCGAGACATTGGTATGTACTATGTACAGACCAAGTTACATTCAAATCGGTTCATAAATACGCCTGTTATCGCGTGACAAAAATCAGGTCGTTTTAAAATGTCAGCCACAATAGAAATTCAAAATGTTATAACTCAGCCATTTTTTTAGATATAGACGAAACAAAACCTGTTCCGGAATCTTTGTATTAAGGTCAAACACATACGAAAAAACTCTTTTTCATTTTCCAATTTTTTGGTATCTCATTTTAAATTTAATTTTTTTTTAATTTTTTAAAAAATTTTTTAAATGGCCGCCATTTTGAAACAAGATGGCGGATGAAGCTGGCCAACGAACTCGGTTGAGTTATTTGTATGTACTATGTACACACCAAGGTACATCCAAATCGGTTCACAAATACGTCTGTTATCACGTGGCAAAAATCAGGGCGTTTCAAAATGTCAGCCACTCTAGAAATTCAAAATGCTATAACTCAGCCATTTTTTAAGGTATAGAAGAAACAAAAACTGCTCCCGAATCTTTTTATTGAGGTCAAACACATAAGAAAAAAATATTTTTTCAATTTTCAATGTTTTGGTACCACATTTCAAATTAAAATTTTTCTTAAAATTTTAAATGGCCGCCATTTTTAAACAAAATGGCGGATGAAGCTGGCCAACGAACTCGGTCGAGACATTGGTCTGTACTATGTATAAACGAAGTTACATCCAAATCGGTTCATAAATACGCCTTTTATCGCGTGACAAAATTCAGGACGTTTCAAAATGTCAGCTTCGCTAGAAATTCAAAATGCTATAACTCAGCCATTTTTTAAAATATAGCCGAAACAAAAACTGCTACGGAGTCTTTGTATAAAGGTCAAATACATAAGAAAAAAATATTTTTTCATTTTCAATTTTTTGGTACCACATTTCAAATTTTAAATTTTTTTAAAATTTTTTAATGGCCGCCATTTTGAAACAAAATGGCGGATGAAGCTGGCCAACGAACTCGGTCGAGACATTGGTATGTACTATGTACAGACCGAATTACATCCAAATCGGTTCATAAATACCAGAGTTACAGTGTGACATACGTCAGATATATATATATATATATATAAATATTGATATATATATATATATATATATATATATATATAAATTTTGAACGGAGGGTGGTGTCGCTGTCTGGGGGTCATGGTCGATGAAAATATACCAAAATTTTTTGAAATCGCTTTCCTCCGAACGGCTGCAATAGGTAGCTTTTTGTAAAGAAAGCTACCTAAAATACCCAAAAGTGGATTTTTTTTCAGTGCCGTTTCTAGTGTTTTACTGTTCTTGGATAGTCTAAATATAATGAACAGTTTGAATTTTTCAAAAATAATTTTTTTTTGCCTCCGTACGAATAGGGCCAAATGTGGGCTTTTTTAGACGTTCGGAAAGCGGAAATTTTAGCTGATTTTTTCCCTCTTCCTGTATTTTTATTTTCAAAGATAACATTTTGAAATTTTGAGGGTATAGACGACTACAAAACAACAATTAAACCATTAAAATATCGCATTACTACATGGAGAATCAGAGTTTACTATATCCATAGTTTAAGCCTTAAATCCATGATTTTTTATTTTGTTTCGAAAAAATTATATGTGATTCTTAGAAAAGTTTACTGTACAGGGAAAAAATGGAAAAAAAAAGTCAGCGATACATTTTTCGTATAATACGTCATTATTTTCTTATGTTGTACATCTGAAGTAAAAACTACTGTCATAACTAAAATATTGCAAATTATAAAATATTTTATTAAGTATGAAACTAAATACCTCATTATATATATATATTTTTTTTTTAGTTTGTAAAACTTAACCCCTAAATGCACGAATTATTCTTTTAGAATTGTGTTTTTTATTTTTACGTTAAAAATTAGACACTAGAAATTTTAAGATGAATTTTTAACTTTATTTAGTAGCATATTTTTGTAATTTTTACAGGATTAATATTTCTATATAAATATAGTGGTTGCTAAGAATTAAATAAAAAGTGATGCAGATATGCATAACTATCCATTTAAGGGTTAGAATAGCTACTTTCTTTTGGGGGGGGGGATTTTAGTAAATATTTTTTAGTCGATCTTTAAAAAAAAATGCTCCACTAGCCTCCGACATGTCTTGGCAATTTTTCCGAACTCCATACATCCAATAATCAACTATATTTAGTTCAGCAGTTATTATTTGCAGTTGTTGATTTCGTTCTACAATTTGTCATTCAACATTTTATTAAAAGCTTCTAATTATCTCTAGAATGATTAGACGTACAAATTTGAGAATGGACTTATTCGAGTCTCCACAAGAAAATGCTTAAGAATCATACACTATATGACCAAAGGTCACCGGTCAGTTGCGATTTTAGACGCTTTGTTAAATATCTAGTAACATACATGAAGAAATAACCTGAAACAGCAGGATTGGAAATAAAGTCTACTTTTAAGTGGTGTATATAAAGTTTGCTTAGGGGGCCATCTACATATTAAAACGAACCCAAACCTCATTTTTTTCAATCGCAATTCCCAATTTTAACGAGATATTTTATATCTCCGGTTCAAACTATGCCTAGACACCAGATTTCAAGTTATTTGTATGATAAGTTTTGGAAATATAAACATTCAAAATTTAGTGCTTCTAATGTTAAATTACATTTTCATATTTTTATTTATATCTCCTGAAATTATGCTCCTAATACGCTATTATTTTGTGTAGAAATAATGCTAATGTGTCCAAACATAAATACGCTGAATTTGCAATTTTTATAATTATATGATATGAATTATGAAATTAATATTTGAAAAAATTCTGAATTGTAACCTACAATTTTTTTGATGTATTTAGATTTATTAAGCCCTGCTTTATGAAAATTCGAAATTTCACATTTTTCTTCCGAATAGTTTTCAAATTATGCTTAAAAAACAGCAAAATGATGGTTTAAGGGGCCGTCTATGACAGAAGTGAGTAGATATTTTGAAATTTCTTCTGCTGTCCTGTTATCTAACAGGCTGCATAAGGTGCCTTGATCAAGAAGGGGGCTCTCTCGGTTCACAATCGAGTACCGAACTTCAGTTTGCATACGGCCCTTAAAATACGCTCGTTTTAAAATAATTAATTTCTCGAAAACTTATGGTACGAATTGCATAAAAATTTGTTTTTAGGCTAATTGAAGGTTGTAGAGTTCATTTATGCTGTCAGAATTGGGTGTTGCCTCTGAAAAAAAACAAAGTTATGGTTCGTTTTAATATGTAGATGGCCCCCTAAGCAAATTTTATATATATCATTTAAAAGTAGACTTTATTTCCAATCGTTCGGTACTAGCAACTTTCTTATATGATAATTTGTTGAGGAGTTAGTAGGGGCTATTTACTTTTTTTTCCCACGACTGTAAATACATACATACATACAGAACCGGCGGGCACATTAGCTCTCAGGCTTTATAGCCTTTGAGCTAAAAAATAACTGGTGGGAATAATCAGGGAGAGTTAAGTAAACTGAAAAAATACACCCCCATGGAAATGTCGGGTTGCGCTGCGAGAGGGTTAACACTAACAATACCAAGAATTTTACTCAAGTGTTATTTATATATATTTCACACCAGATTTTATATTTGAAATATTTAAAATTTTTAAGTAACTTATTTTTGTGTGATTTAAATTTTATTTGTTTATGAATAAATTCCTAGTTTAAATAGATTTGTTGCCGGCCAAATGACCGGTTGTTCGTATATTTAACGTCAATTATGTATTAAAATACGTTTTAGCTTCTTTTTGTGATGGACTAGGGCTAATATCATGTATTATACAGATTTTGAGGCAAAATTCATGTTTTTGTTTTGTTTTGTTTTTTCTGAAAAATACAGGAGTAGTACTTGTCCTGAAATTTCAAGACCAGGAAATTCTTTTGTAAAATTATTCTTATAGAAAATCTCTTCTTAAATAAGATGGAATTTCTCGCGTTTAAACTAGATTTATTTTTCTATCAAAAAAAAAAAAAAAAATACTGATATTTGTTTTGAAAAATTCCCTGAAGCGTGCGACCCCTGCAAATACGAGAGGGTATGGTACAGTTTAAATTACAGGCGAATATTTTTTAACGCTGCGTCGCACCACGCTTTCAAAACAAAAATTTTTACATACGCTTTGAGAACATTTGCAAGAGAAATATACTACGAAATATATTTTTTTTTAAATAGTGGTGGGAATAGGATATAAAAATTTTCGCCTGTAATTTAAACTTTACGATATACCCTCGTATATCTTTAGCGCTTGAATTCCAGCTTTTCATCCCTTTCAACATAGTCATAGGTTCATGAAGTAGTTAAAAGCACGTGAAGTAGCCCAGAAAAGTAGTTATTATGCAATAGCTATGACTCATATAACCTGCGGATTATTCCATTCGATTCAGCGGGAAAAATTATACAGGGTGATTCTAAACTGTTTTTACAAAATAAGAGGGGTGATAGTACCCATCCAGACGAGCAGTAATTACCATAGCAGTAATTACCATAGGGTCAAAATCCATTTATTGAGTCACAAATACAGGGTGTTCTACCCTAATCGAACATTGGTTGACGGTAATGATTTTCAGCAAACTGAAGTATATTATAATGAAACTTTTAATTGACAGACTCACTTTGTAGTAAATATGATAACACACAAAAAGCGTAGAAGTTTCCATTATACGCGCCAGCAGTATGGACCTGACGCTCCACATTTTGGACTGTGATTATCAGTTCATACGGTATCATCGATTGTGTGAGTACCTTGTTTTTCCAGAACTTTTTGTGATGTTATCACATTTCATACAAAATAAGGTACATATCGTTACATTTTTATTGCAATATTTTTATTTTTCGCAAAATTATTACCGACAAGCCGACTTTACATAGTGCGAAACACCCTGAATTTGTGACTCAATAAGTGGTTTGCGACCCCTTATAATTAGTTTGCGACAGTGGTTTTTGACTCCATAAGTGGTTTGCTATGGTAATTATTACTCTGGATGGGTACTATCACCCCTCTTATTTTGTAAAAAACAATTTAGAATCACCCGTATAAGAATCGACACTGGAATAAAGCACGGGGAAAAATGTTTTAGCATCTTTAAATAATCAAAAATTTAAGTTATGAAATATCGACTGAAAGTTGTTATACATTAAAAACTATACATCGTATCGGTATTTGAATGGTCTCATTTAACTGCTCTCATTTAACTGCTCGAGATTATTAATAAGTGGGTTATTGTAATATACCGTGTTCATTTTTATGAGGATAGCATATATACTCGTACAGAAATTAAGGTTTTTATAAAAACAGTCCCAAATTTTGCCAAGTTTTTTGCTTATAATTTGTAGAGTGCTTAATATAAAAAAAAAGTTCTTTTCAGAAGACATGACAAACAACATTGTACAAAATACCCTGCAATCAGAATTAAAAAATAATAAAAACTGATGACAAATGAGCAGGTGTACCATAAGATGTTTCACTGTGAATGCAATCAAAATATAATATGCATTATGTATTAGCTATGTATATAGAGTTCCTTTTGTGAAAATCTCATTATCGTAGCGTGGAAATTCTGAAAATTATTGTTGATAGAATAAGCTCGAAATCCGTTGTTCCCAAAAAGGAGCAAAAAGATGAGGTGTTGTATCAAATATCTGTAGATTAGTGCCAAAATAGCATACACAATATTGCACGTACTACTATATTTGGATACAACCCCTCATCTTTTTGCTTCCTTTTTGGAGCAACTGATTTCGAGCTTATTTTATCGACGATATTTTACATAATTTTCAAGCTATGATTTTGAGACTTTCACAAAAGTTGCTCTACATACTTAGCTAACACATTATGCACATTATATTTTGAATGCATTCATGCATGCGCAGTGAAACATTTTTTAGTGAACCTGCTTATTTTTCATCCAATTTTTATTATTTTTTAATTCTAATTGCAGAGTATTATGTACAATGTTGTTTGTCATATTTTCTGAAAAGAACTTTTTTTATATTAAGAACTCTGCAAATTATAAGCCACAAACTTCGAGAAATTTGGGACTGTTTTTATAAAAAAAAAATAAAAAAAAAACTTAATTTCTCTACAAGTATACATGCTATCCTCATAGAAATGAACACAGTATATTACAATAAGCCACTTATTAATCATTCCGTGTCTGAACGCTTTTGATACAATATTTTTTACAGGGCTATCCAAAAGATATTCGTTATTTTTCAATTTGTTGACGGTCCCCCATGGGGTTTCGGAAAAAAATCTTCGCGGAAATATATGACCTGTACTATACTGTTTACTCACCTGCAGTTTTAGGTTAATTCCTTATGTATTTTACTAGATACTTAACAAAACGTCTAAAATTGCAAGTGGCCGGTCACCTTTGGCCATATACTGTAGTTACTCCAACAGTTATAAATATCTTTCTGAGTTTCTCTCACTACAAAAAATTAATTTCTCCATTTTTTTTATTTTTATTTTTTTTTTTTTTTGGCCTGCAATAAAGAAAATTTCATACCTTATTAAAATTACATAATAAATTTTTTAAAAAGCATGTTGGGGGTATCGAACCAAATATTACGTGCGATAGCTATAGTTTGAAATTTTAGGATACAGATGATGAGGCGTACATAAGGCGAAGTGAGATATTAGAAAATTATCGAAACGAATAAAAAAATAGTTCTGTTCGATATAAAAATATGGTTTATTCGGCATATCCAACTTGGAAGTGACGTGTCACATTTGGCAATATAGTGTATCAAACAACCTTAAACCATATATTTCGTTGTCTTAAAAAAAAATTATTAATTTCTTTTTCCAGGGCTCCCACTCGGTCCGTTTTTTGCACACCACTATCTTTCAAAGACAAATCTTCTTTATAAATTTCGCAGAAACTTACCCAGAACGGTGGTTTCCTTTCAGTTGTTGCAGAAACCTACCATGAAATTTTTTCTGAAAAATTACTGGTTTTCAAAAAACGGATCAGTGAACCCTGTTTTTCCAACATATTTTTTCATTTTTAACCCTCTCCCTGAGTAATTGTTGTATCAAAATAGCTTCGCAACGAGAGACTTTTAAGAATTTTTATTCTTTTGTCACCGGTTTTTCAAAACAAAGATTTTTATATAATTTAAATGGGAAAATTCTCCGATTAAATAATGCAAAAACTCTACATATTAAAACGAACCCAAACCTCATTTTTTTCAATCGCAATTCCCATTTTTAACGAGATATTTTATATCTCCGGTTCAAACTATGCCTAGACACCAAATTTCAAGTTATTTGTATGATAAGTTTTGGAATTATAAACATACAAAATTTAGTGCTTCTAATGTTAAATTACATTTTCATATTTTTATTTATATCTCCTGAAATTATGCTCCTAATACGCTATTATTTTGTGTAGCAATAATGCTAATGTGTCCAAACATAAATACGCTGAATTTGCAATTTTTATAATTTTATGATATGAATTATGAAATTAATATTCGAAAAAATTCTGAATTGTAACCTACAATTTTTTTTATGTATTTAGATTTATTAAGCCCTGCTTTATGAAAATCCGAAATTTCACATTTTTCTTCCAAATAGTTTTCAAATTATGCTTAAAAAACAGCAAAATGATGGTTTAAGGGGCCGTCTATGACAGAAGTGAGTAGATATTTTGAAATTTCTTCTGCTGTCCTGTTATCTAACAGGCTGCGTGAGGTGCCTTGATCAAGAAGGGCGCTCTCTCGTTTCACAATCGAGTACCGAACTTCAGTTTGCGTACGGCCCTTAAAATACGCTCGTTTTAAAATAATTAATTTCTCGAAAACTTATGGTACGAATTGCATAAAAATTTGTTTTTAGGCTAATTGAAGGTTGTAGAGTTCATTTATGCTGTCAGAATTGGGTGTTGCCTCTGAAAAAAAAAAAACAAAGTTATGGTTCGTTTTAATATGTAGATGGCCCCCTAAGCAAATTTTATATACATCATTTAAAAGTAGACTTTATTTTCAATCGTTCGGTACTAGTAACTTTCTTATATGATAATTTGTTGAGAAGTTAGTAGGGGGTATTTACTTTTTTTTCCACGACTGTAAATACATACATACATACCTACAGAACCGGCGGGCACATTAGCTCTCAGGCTTTGATAGCCTTTGAGCTAAAAAATAACTGGTGGGAATAATCAAGGAGAGATAAGTAAACTGATAAAATACACCCCCATGGAAATGTCGGGTTGCGCTGCGAGAGGGTTAACACTAACAATACCAAGAATTTTACTCAAGCGTTATTTACATATTTCACACCAGATTTTATATTTGAAATATTTGAAAATTTTAAGTAACTTATTTTTGCGTGGTTTATATTTTATTTGTTTATGAAGAAATACCTAGTTTAAATAGATTTGTTGCCGGCCGAATGACCGGTTGTTCGTATATTTAACGTCAATTATGTATTAAAATTCGTTTTAGCTTATTTTTGTGATGGACTAGGGCTAATATCATGTATTATACAGATTTTGAGGCAAAATTCATGTTTTTGTTTTGTTTTGTTTTTTCTGACAAATACAGGAGTAGTACTTGTCCTGAAATTTCAAGACCAGGAAATTCTTTTGTACCAGTATATTCTTATAGAAAATCTCTTCTTAAATAAGATGGAATTTCTCGCGTTTAAACTAGATTTATTTTTCTATAAAAAAAAAAAAAAAACAAAAAAAAAAAATACTGATATTTGTTTTGAAAAATGCCCTGAAGCGTGCGACCCCTGCAAATACGAGAGGGTATGGTACAGTTTAAATTACAGGCGAATATTTTTTAACGCTGCGTCACACCACGCTTTCAAAACAAAAATTTTTACATACGCTTTGAGAACATTTGCAAGAGAAATATACTACGAAATGTATTTTTTAAAAATAGTGGTGGGAATAGGATATAAAAATTTTCGCCAGTAATTTAAACTTTACGATATACCCTCGTATATGCTTAGCACTTGAATTCCAGCTTTTCATCCCTTTCAACATAGTCATAGGTTCATGAAGTAGTTAAATGTGCCCAGAAAAGTAGTTATTATACAATAGCTATGACTCATATAACCTGCGGATTATTCCATTCGATTCAGCGGGAAAAATTATACAGGGCGATTCTAAACTGTTTTTACAAAATAAGAGGGGTGATAGTACCCATCCAGACGAGCAGTAATTACCATAGGGTCAAAATCCATTTACTGAGTCACAAATACAGGGTGTTCTACCCTAATCGAACATTGGTTAACGGTAATGATTTTCAGCAAACTGAAGTATATTATAATGAAACTTTTAATTGACAGACTCACTTTTGTTGTAAATATGATAACACACAAAAAGCCTAGAAGTTTCCATTATACGCGCCAGCAGTATGGACCTGACGCTCCACATTTTGGACTGTGATTATCAGTTCATACGGTATCATCGATTGTGTGAGTACCTTGTTTTTCCAGAACTTTTTGTGATGTTATCACATTTCATACAAAATAAGGTACATATCGTTACATTTTTATTGCAATATTTTTATTTTTCGCAAAATTATTACCGACAAGCCGACTTTACATAGTGCGAAACACCCTGAATTTGTGACTCAATAAGTGGTTTGCGACCCCTTATAATTAGTTTGCGACAGTGGTTTTTGACTCCATAAGTGGTTTGCTATGGTAATTATTACTCTGGATGGGTACTATCACCCCTCTTATTTTGTAAAAAACAATTTAGAATCACCCGTATAAGAATCGACACTGGAATAAAGCACGGGGAAAAATGTTTTAGCATCTTTAAATAATCAAAAATTTAAGTTATGAAATATCGACTGAAAGTTGTTATACATTAAAAACTATACATCGTATCGGTATTTGAATGGTCTCATTTAACTGCTCTCATTTAACTGCTCGAGATTATTAATAAGTGGGTTATTGTAATATACCGTGTTCATTTTTATGAGGATAGCATATATACTCGTACAGAAATTAAGGTTTTTATAAAAACAGTCCCAAATTTTGCCAAGTTTTTTGCTTATAATTTGTAGAGTTCTTAATATAAAAATAAAGTTCTTTTCAGAAGACATGACAAACAACATTGTATAAAATACCCTGCAATCAGAATTAAAAAATAATAAAAACTGATGACAAATGAGCAGGTGTACCATAAAATGTTTCACTGTGAATGCAATCAAAATATAATATGCATTATGTATTAGCTATGTATATAGAGCAACTTTTGTGAAAATCTCAATATCGTAGCGTGAAAATTCTGAAAATTATGGTTGATAGAATAAGCTCGAAATCCGTTGTTCCCAAAAAGGAGCAAAAAGATGAGATGTTGTATCAAATATCTGTAGATTAGTGCCAAAATAGCATACACAATATTGCACGTACTACTATATTTGGATACAACCCCTCATCTTTTTGCTTCCTTTTTGGAGCAACTGATTTCGAGCTTATTTTATCGACGATATTTTACATAATTTTCAAGCTATGATTTTGAGACTTTCACAAAAGTTGCTCTACATACTTAGCTAACACATTATGCACATTATATTTTGAATGCATTCATGCATGCGCAGTGAAACATTTTTTAGTGAACCTGCTTATTTTTCATCCAATTTTTATTATTTTTTAATTCTAATTGCAGAGTATTATGTACAATGTTGTTTGTCATATTTTCTGAAAAGAACTTTTTTTATATTAAGAACTCTGCAAATTATAAGCCACAAACTTGGAGAAATTTGGGACTGTTTTTATAAAAAAAAATTTAAAAAAAAACTTAATTTCTCTACAAGTATACATGCTATCCTCATAGAAATGAACACAGTATATTACAATAAGCCACTTATTAATAATTCCGTGTCTGAACGCTTTTGATACAATATTTTTTACAGGGCTATCCAAAAGATATTCGTTATTTTTCAATTTGTTGACGGTCCCCCATGGGGTTTCGGAAAAAAATCTTCGCGGAAATATATGACCTGTACTATACTGTTTACTCACCTGCAGTTTTAGGTTAATTCCTTATGTATTTTACTAGATACTTAACAAAACGTCTAAAATTGCAAGTGGCCGGTCACCTTTGGCCATATACTGTAGTTACTCCAACAGTTATAAATATCTTTCTGAGTTTCTCTCACTACAAAAAATTAATTTCTCCATTTTTTTTTTTTTTTTTTTTTTTTTTTTTTGCTTGCAATTAAGAAAATTTCATACCTTATTAAAATTACATAATAAAATTTTTAAAAAGCATGTTGGGGCTATCGAACCAAATATTAAGTGCGATAGCTATAGTTTGAAATTTTAGGATACAGATGATGAGGCGTATATAAGGCGAAGTGAGATATTAGAAAATTATCGAAACGAATAAAAAAATAGTTCTGTTCGATATAAAAATATGGTTTATTCGGCATATCCAACTTGGAAGTGACGTGTCACATTTGGCAATATAGTGTATCAAACAACCTTAAACCATATATTTCGTTGTCTTAAAAAAAATTTATTAATTTCTTTTTCCAGGGCTCCCACTCGGTCCGTTTTTTGCACACCACTATCTTTCAAAGACAAATCTTCTTTATAAATTTCGCAGAAACTTACCCAGAACGGTGGTTTCCTTTCAGTTGTTGCAGAAACCTACCATGAAATTTTTTCTGAAAAATTACTGGTTTTCAAAAAATGGATCAGTGAACCCTGTTTTTCCAACATATTTTTTTCATTTTTAACCTTCTCCCTGAGTAATTGTTGTATCAAAATAGCTTCGCAACGAGAGACTTTTAAGAATTTTTATTCTTTTGTCACCGGTTTTTCAAAACAAAGATTTTTATATAATTTAAATGGGAAAATTCTCCGATTAAATAAAGCAAAAACTCTACATATTAAAACGAACCCAAACCATTTTTTTCAATCGCAATTCCCAATTTTAACGAGATATTTTATATCTCCGGTTCAAACTATGCCTAGACACCAAATTTCAAGTTATTTGTATGATAAGTTTTGGAATTATAAACATACAAAATTTAGTGCTTCTAATGTTAAATTACATTTTCATATTTTTATTTATATCTCCTGAAATTATGCTCCTAATACGCTATTATTTTGTGTAGCAATAATGCTAATGTGTCCAAACATAAATACGCTGAATTTGCAATTTTTATAATTTTATGATATGAATTATGAAATTAATATTCGAAAAAATACTGAATTGTAACCTACAATTTTTTTTGATGTATTTAGATTTATTAAGCCCTGCTTTATGAAAATCCGAAATTTCACATTTTTCTTCCAAATAGTTTTCAAATTATGCTTAAAAAACAGCAAAATGATGGTTTAAGGGGCCGTCTATGACAGAAGTGAGTAGATATTTTGAAATTTCTTCTGCTGTCCTGTTATCTAACAGGCTGCGTGAGGTGCCTTGATCAAGAAGGGGGCTCTCTCGTTTCACAATCGAGTACCGAACTTCAGTTTGCGTACGGCCCTTAAAATACGCTCGTTTTAAAATAATTAATTTCTCGAAAACTTATGGTATGAATTGCATAAAAATTTGTTTTTAGGCTAATTGAAGGTTGTAGAGTTCATTTATGCTGTCAGAATTGGGTGTTGCCTCTGAAAAAAAAAACAAAGTTATGGTTCGTTTTAATATGTAGATGGCCCCCTAAGCAAATTTTATATACATCATTTAAAAGTAGACTTTATTTTCAATCGTTCGGTACTAGTAACTTTCTTATATGATAATTTGTTGAGGAGTTATTAGGGGGTATTTACTTTTTTTTCCACGACTGTAAATACATACATACATACCTACAGAACCGGCGGGCACATTAGCTCTCAGGCTTTGATAGCCTTTGAGCTAAAAAATAACTGGTGGGAATAATCAAGGAGAGTTAAGTAAACTGATAAAATACACCCCCATGGAAATGTCGGGTTGCGCTGCGAGAGGGTTAACACTAACAATACCAAGAATTTTAGTCAAGCGTTATTTATATATTTCACACCAGATTTTATATTTGAAATATTTAAAAATTTTAAGTAACTTATTTTTGCGTGGTTTATATTTTATTTGTTTATGAAGAAATCCCTAGTTTAAATAGATTTGTTGCCGGCCGAATGACCGGTTGTTCGTATATTTAACGTCAATTATGTATTAAAATTCGTTTTAGCATATTTTTGTGATGGACTAGGGCTAATATCATGTATTATACAGATTTTGAGGCAAAATTCATGTTTTTGTTTTGTTTTGTTTTTTCTGACAAATACAGGAGTAGTACTTGTCCTGAAATTTCAAGACCAGGAAATTCTTTTGTACCAGTATATTTTTATAGAAAATCTCTTCTTAAATAAGATGGAATTTCTCGCGTTTAAACTAGATTTATTTTTCTATCAAAAAAAAAAAAAAAAAAAAAAAAAATACTGATATTTGTTTTGAAAAATGCCCTGAAGCGTGCGACCCCTGCAAATACGAGAGGGTATGGTACAGTTTAAATTACAGGCGAATATTTTTTAACGCTGCGTCACACCACGCTTTCAAAACAAAAATTTTTACATACGCTTTGAGAACATTTGCAGGAGAAATATACTACGAAATGTATTTTTTAAAAATAGTGGTGGGAATAGGATAAAAAAATTTTCGCCAGTAATTTAAACTTTACGATATACCCTCGTATATGTTTAGCGCTTGAATTCCAGCTTTTCATCCCTTTCAACATAGTCATAGGTTCATGAAGTAGTTAAATGTGCCCAGAAAAGTAGTTATTATACAATAGCTATGACTCATATAACCTGCGGTTTATTCCATTCGATTCAGCGGGAAAAATTATACAGGGTGATTCTAAACTGTTTTTACAAAATAAGAGGGGTGATAGTACCCATCCAGACGAGCAGTAATTACCATAGGGTCAAAATCCATTTACTGAGTCACAAATACAGGGTGTTCTACCCTAATCGAACATTGGTTAACGGTAATGATTTTCAGCAAACTGAAGTATATTATAATGAAACTTTTAATTGACAGACTCACTTTTGTTGTAAATATGATAACACACAAAAAGCCTAGAAGTTTCCATTATACGCGCCAGCAGTATGGACCTGACGCTCCACATTTTGGACTGTGATTATCAGTTCATACGGTATCATCGATTGTGTGAGTACCTTGTTTTTCCAGAACTTTTTGTGATGTTATCACATTTCATACAAAATAAGGTACATATCGTTACATTTTTATTGCAATATTTTTATTTTTCGCAAAATTATTACCGACAAGCCGACTTTACATAGTGCGAAACACCCTGAATTTGTGACTCAATAAGTGGTTTGCGACCCCTTATAATTAGTTTGCGACAGTGGTTTTTGACTCCATAAGTGGTTTGCTATGGTAATTATTACTCTGGATGGGTACTATCACCCCTCTTATTTTGTAAAAAACAATTTAGAATCACCCGTATAAGAATCGACACTGAAATAAAGCACGGGGAAAAATGTTTTAGCATCTTTAAATAATCAAAAATTTAAGTTATGAAATATCGACTGAAAGTTGTTATACATTAAAAACTATACATCGTATCGGTATTTGAATGGTCTCATTTAACTGCTCTCATTTAACTGCTCGAGATTATTAATAAGTGGGTTATTGTAATATACCGTGTTCATTTTTATGAGGATAGCATATATACTCGTACAGAAATTAAGGTTTTTATAAAAACAGTCCCAAATTTTGCCAAGTTTTTTGCTTATAATTTGTAGAGTTCTTAATATAAAAATAAAGTTCTTTTCAGAAGACATGACAAACAACATTGTACAAAATACCCTGCAATCAGAATTAAAAAATAATAAAAACTGATGACAAATGAGCAGGTGTACCATAAAATGTTTCACTGTGAATGCAATCAAAATATAATATGCATTATGTATTAGCTATGTATATAGAGCAACTTTTGTGAAAATCTCAATATCGTAGCGTGAAAATTCTGAAAATTATGGTTGATAGAATAAGCTCGAAATCCGTTGTTCCCAAAAAGGAGCAAAAAGATGAGGTGTTGTATCAAATATCTGTAGATTAGTGCCAAAATAGCATACACAATATTGCACGTACTACTATATTTGGATACAACCCCTCATCTTTTTGCTTCCTTTTTGGAGCAACTGATTTCGAGCTTATTTTATCGACGATATTTTACATAATTTTCAAGCTATGATTTTGAGACTTTCACAAAAGTTGCTCTACATACTTAGCTAACACATTATGCACATTATATTTTGAATGCATTCATGCATGCGCAGTGAAACATTTTTTAGTGAACCTGCTTATTTTTCATCCAATTTTTATTATTTTTTAATTCTAATTGCAGAGTATTATGTACAATGTTGTTTGTCATATTTTCTGAAAAGAACTTTTTTTATATTAAGAACTCTGCAAATTATAAGCCACAAACTTGGAGAAATTTGGGACTGCTTTTATAAAAAAAAATTAAAAAAAAAACTTAATTTCTCTACAAGTATACATGCTATCCTCATAGAAATGAACACAGTACATTACAATAAGCCACTTATTAATAATTCCGTGTCTGAACGCTTTTGATACAATATTTTTTACAGGGCTATCCAAAAGATATTCGTTATTTTTCAATTTGTTGACGGTCCCCCATGGGGTTTCGGAAAAAAATATTCGCGGAAATATATGACCTGTACTATACTGTTTACTCACCTGCAGTTTTAGGTTAATTCCTTATGTATTTTACTAGATACTTAACAAAACGTCTAAAATTGCAAGTGGCCGGTCACCTTTGGCCATATACTGTAGTTACTCCAACAGTTATAAATATCTTTATGAGTTTCTCTCACTACAAAAAATTAATTTCTCCATTTTTTTTTTTTTTTTTTTTTTTTTTTTTTTTTTTTTTTTTTTTTTTTTTTTTTTGCTTGCAATAAAGAAAATTTCATACCTTATTAAAATTACATAATAAACTTTTAAAAAGCATGTTGGGGGTATCGAACCAAATATTAAGTGCGATAGCTATAGTTTGAAATTTTAGGATACAGATGATGAGGCGTACATAAGGCGAAGTGAGATATTAGAAAATTATCGAAACGAATAAAAAAATAGTTCTGTTCGATATAAAAATATGGTTTATTCGGCATATCCAACTTGGAAGTGACGTGTCACATTTGGCAATATAGTGTATCAAACAACCTTAAACCATATATTTCGTTGTCTTAAAAAAAATTTATTAATTTCTTTTTCCAGGGCTCCCACTCGGTCCGTTTTCTGCACACCACTATCTTTCAAAGACAAATCTTCTTTATAAATTTCGCAGAAACTTACCCAGAACGGTGGTTTCCTTTCAGTTGTTGCAGAAACCTACCATAAAATTTTTTCTGAAAAATTACTGGTTTTCAAAAAACGGATCAGTGAACCCTGTTTTTCCAACATATTTTTTCCTTTTTAACCCTCTCCCTGAGTAATTGTTGTATCAAAATAGCTTCGCAACGAGAGACTTTTAAGAATTTTTATTCTTTTGTCACCGGTTTTTCAAAACAAAGATTTTTATATATTTTAAATGGGAAAATTCTCCGATTAAATAAAGCAAAAACTCTACATATTAAAACGAACCCAAACCTCATTTTTTTCAATCGCAATTCCCAATTTTAACGAGATATTTTATATCTCCGGTTCACACTATGCCTAGACACCAAATTTCAAGTTATTTGTATGATATGTTTTGGAATTATAAACATACAAAATTTAGTGCTTCTAATGTTAAATTACATTTTCATATTTTTATTTATATCTCCTGAAATTATGCTCCTAATACGCTATTATTTTGTGTAGCAATAATGCTAATTTGTCCAAACATAAATACGCTGAATTTGCAATTTTTATAATTTTATGATATGAATTATGAAATTAATATTCGAAAAAATTCTGAATTGTAACCTACAATTTTTTTTGATGTATTTAGATTTATTAAGCCCTGCTTTATGAAAATCCGAAATTTCACATTTTTCTTCCAAATAGTTTTCAAATTATGCTTAAAAAACAGCAAAATGATGGTTTAAGGGGCCGTCTATGACAGAAGTGAGTAGATATTTTGAAATTTCTTCTGCTGTCCTGTTATCTAACAGGCTGCGTGAGGTGCCTTGATCAAGAAGGGGGCTCTCTCGTTTCACAATCGAGTACCGAACTTCAGTTTGCGTACGGCCCTTAAAATACGCTCGTTTTAAAATAATTAATTTCTCGAAAACTTATGGTACGAATTGCATAAAAATTTGTTTTTAGGCTAATTGAAGGTTGTAGAGTTCATTTATGCTGTCAGAATTGGGTGGTGCCTCTGAAAAAAAAAACAAAGTTATGGTTCGTTTTAATATGTAGATGGCCCCCTAAGCAAATTTTATATACATCATTTAAAAGTAGACTTTATTTTCAATCGTTCGGTACTAGTAACTTTCTTATATGATAATTTGTTGAGGAGTTAGTAGGGGTATTTACTTTTTTTTCCACGACTGTAAATACATACATACATACCTACAGAACCGGCGGGCACATTAGCTCTCAGGCTTTGATAGCCTTTGAGCTAAAAAATAACTGGTGGGAATAATCAAGGAGAGTTAAGTAAACTGATAAAATACACCCCCATGGAAATGTCGGGTTGCGCTGCGAGAGGGTTAACACTAACAATACCAAGAATTTTACTCAAGTGTTATTTATATATTTCACACCAGATTTTATATTTGAAATATTTAAAAATTTTAAGTAACTTATTTTTGCGTGGTTTATATTTTATTTGTTTATGAAGAAATCCCTAGTTTAAATAGATTTGTTGCCGGCCGAATGACCGGTTGTTCGTATATTTAACGTCAATTATGTATTAAAATTCGTTTTAGCTTATTTTTGTGGTGGACTAGGGCTAATATCATGTATTATACAGATTTTGAGGCAAAATTCATGTTTTTGTTTTGTTTTGTTTTTTCTGACAAATACAGGAATAGTACTTGTCCTGAAATTTCAAGACCAGGAAATTCTTTTGTACCAGTATATTCTTATAGAAAATCTCTTCTTAAATGAGATGGAATTTCTCGCGTTTAAACTAGATTTATTTTTCTATCAAAAAAAAAAAAAAAAAAAAAAAAAAAAAAAAAAAAATACTGATATTTGTTTTGAAAAATTCCCTGAAGCGTACGACCCCTGCAAATACGAGAGGGTATCGTAAAGTTTAAATTACAGGCGAATATTTTTTAACGCTCCGTCGCACCCCGCTTTCAAAACAAAAATTTTTACATACGCTTTGAGAACATTTGCAAGAGAAATATACTACGAAATGTATTTTTTAAAAATAGTGGTGGGAATAGCATATAAAAATTTTCGCCTGTAATTTAAACTTTAAGATATACCCTCGTATATGTTTAGAGCTTTAATTCCAGCTTTTCATCCCTTTCAACATAGTCATAGGTTCATGAAGTAGTTAAATGTGCCCAGAAAAGTAGTTATTATACAATAGCTATGACTCATATAACCTGCGGATGATTCCATTCGATTCAGCGGGAAAAATTATACAGGGTGATTCTAAACTATTTTTACAAAATAAGAGGGGTGATAGTACCCATCTAGACGAGCAGTAATTACCATAGAACATGGGGTTGCAATCCATTTATTGAGTCAAAAATACAGGGTGTTCTACCCTAATCGAACATTGGTTGACGGTAATGATTTTCAGCAAACTGAAGTATATTATAATGAAACTTTTAATTGACAGGCTCACTTTTGTAGTAAATATGATAACACACAAAAACGTAGAAGTTTCCATTATACGCGCCAGCAGTATGGACCTGACGCTCCACATTTTGGACTGTGATTATCAGTTCATACGGTATCATCGATTGTGTGAGTACCTTGTTTTTCGAGAACTTTTTGTGATGTTATCACATTTCATACAAAATAAGGTACATATCGTTACATTTTTATTGCAATATTTTTATTTTTCGCAAAATTATTACCGACAAGCCGACTTCACTTAGGGCGAAAACCCCGAATTTGTGACTCAATAAGTGGTTTGCGACCCCTTATAATTAGTTTGCGACAGTGGTTTTTGACTCAATAAGTGGTTTTCTATGGTAATTATTACTCTGGATGGGTACTATCACCCCTCTTATTTTGTAAAAAACAATTTAGAATCACCCGTATAAGAATCGACACTGAAATAAAGCACGGGGGAAAATGTTTTAGCATCTTTAATTAATCAAAAATTTAAGTTATGAAATATCGACTGAAAGTTGTTATACATTAAAAACTATACATCGTATCGGTATTCGAATGGTCTCATTTAACTGCTCTCAAAATCTTACGTTGGAAACTTTGATTAGAAACGCATTTCCTGAAAGTTGGGATGAATTGCTGAATTTTTGCCAAAATACCAGGGTTTCGCCTCACTGTGTGGCTTTGTGTCAGAGGATGTTGCATTATTTTACAACCAGTATTGTTATATACTAAATTTTGCATTATGTATACTTTCATATTTTTTTGCCATGTGTATTCATTTTTGCCATATGTATACTGGTACATGCATATACTTTCGAAAAACAGAACTTCGATATATCTCATAAAACAATTATTTAATAAAACTGTAAAACTGCTCACAAAATTTTTTGAAGATGCCAATCAATAAATAGTGCCAAATTTAATGTAAAATAATACTGTTAATAAAATGATGCTGCCGATCCAGATTCTACGCCCCTAATGTGGTACATGTATACTTTCGAAAAAGAGAACTTCGATATATCTCATAAAATAATTATTAAATTGTACTGTAAAACTTTTCACAAAATTTTTTGAAGATGCCAATTCTGTTTATGTAAAAATTTATGTAGGTCATAAATCAAAAAATTTTAATGTCAAGTTAATAAAAAAATTCATAATTAAAATTATGCTTTTGCGTAAAAAAATGCCTAGTATATGTTTGGGTCCATTCAATCTCACTGAAAATAAAAGTTTTAAAGCGGAGGAAATTTTGGGAATATGCAAATGAAAATTTGTCTCATGAATTTAACATTAATTATTTTATTACATATATAAAGTGCATTAACCTTCCTACCCTGTTGAAATTTTACTCAACCTTAATAAAAACATTTCCCAACAGTATTTTCTTTAAAAACTATTTAATGTATTTAGTTATATTCGTTTTCGGTGCCTTTTATTTATCTTACTTTACGAAAAAATTTCTGGTTCGAATCGACCGAAATGAATTATAGGAATAGGTCGATTAGACCCATTCAGGGTAGGAAGGTTAATAAAGTATTACATATTAATGCTTAGAAAAATTTACAGTTGTTTCACTCTGGAAAAATTTCCAAGTATTAACATAGTTTCAATCTATGCTGGATTTAATTATGTTTCGTGTTTGCCCCATGTCGGTGGCTCTTGAAAAATATTCCATCTTGTGCTGCGTTTGTAGCCTTGGCAGTATGTAATAGTGAGAAATTTTCCAGGCCGGGTATCGTTCCATGTAATTTAGTCGGTAGAATGTCAGTGCGCTATATTGATGGCCCGGGTTCGAGGCCCGACATGGAATCTTTTTCAGTATGTTGGCCTTTGCGCCTTTTAAGCGATTAATTTGAAATTTGCTTTTCATTTGAAATATTGCATGCAAGGCGAATATTTCTCTCTGAAAAATTTCCCAGTATTAATATAAATATAGTGATTGCTAAAAATTAAGTAAAAAGTGATGTAGATATACATCACTGTAAATTTAAGGGTTAAAGTGGTGCGAGATAGAATTAAAAAATAGTTGCTAGTAGCAGGCATGTAAATGGATATCTGACTACTAGTTATTTATTGCAAAACCCTGAGGATTTCAGTCCTTGCAATCTTTCTTCTTAAAAAAAGGCACATCGACGCCTTTCAATATATTCAACGTCATGCATGTCAAAAATAATGCTAGTGATTTTAGTGTGGGAATATCCGCTGCCATACAAAGGAATATGAAACATTGTAAAAGTGATACTGTTGGGCTTTGACCTTGAGTTGAGAATAACGTTTTTGATGGATCCTAAAATTTTGTTAGTAAGAGTAGGATGTTCTTCAAGATCACTGGAAGTCTACAAACATCATGCCTATTATTGACATTACTCAGAACTTGCACCCATAGTAACACACACACACACTTTGAGCTCTGGGGGTGAATTTCATCAAAATGCCCAATAAGTAAGAAGAAATTCACCCATCTGAGCTCAAATGTTTAACCCTTAAATGCCTGATTTTTCAAAAATCATTGGAATAATGTTTTTCAGCTATCATTTAAAAAAAATCTGGGAAAATTACTTTAAAAAATCATATTTTGTTTTAAGTAAGGTTTACGGCTAAAAAACAGTTTGTTACTAATCGGCAATACTGGTCTTTAATTGAAAAACATTATTTTCCTTGATAAAATTCTATAATATTAAACACACAAGAATTTTAGGGACTATAATAAGAAATGAATTTTACTTGCTCACTGCAGAACAAAATAGGGTATTTCGCAAGCTTCCAAACAAAACAAAAAGAACAAGTAGCAACAATTGAAAAAATAAATCTATCTTTATTCTTAAACAGCACAAGTGTTACCATCTTCAAGTTGAAAATCGATTTAATAATATTTTCAGAATGTATTTTATTGGCAACATTAGGCATTATAGCTTCAATATTATTCTAATTGAATTTTAGAGCCTAAATTGGGCATGTTGCCGAAAAGCAACACCCGGCATTTAAGGGTTAAATAGTTTCAAATAAAAATTCTGACGTTAAATATTTTTATAAAACTTAAGTAAAATTTGTGGCCGTTTTAGTTTTAACCCTTAAATGCGCGATTTTTTATTTTGTTGCGAAATAATTATGTATGATTCTCTGAAAGGTTTATTACACAGTAAAAATAGGGGGAAAAATCAGAGATATATCTTTCATATAATACGTCAATCTTTTCTTCTCACGTCTGCACATCTGCGATATAAGAAAAAACTACTGTTGTGTGGCTGTTTTACGCTAAAATAATGCAAATTAGTAAATATTTTAATAAGTATGTCTCCAACTACCTTATTTTATATAATTATTTATTTTATAAACTTAACCTAACCCCTTACCTAACCCTTAACCTAAACTTTAACCCTTTAATTCCCATAATCGAATACGCTCTAGAAATTACATAGTTCAGAGAATGTGACTTTACACCCGAAAGTTTCAATGGTTAATTTCGCTTTATTTAAATACGGAATGTCTGTTATTAATTAAAGCAAATATTGCTATTTCAATTTTCTGGTGTGAATTAGGTATATGCGAATAAAAAAAAAGCTATTAAATTCAAAACTGTGTTGTTTGCATATATGCAAAGCTGCACACTAAAGGGTTAAGTGGTTCCGGTGCTCAAAATTCTATTTTGTTTTCATATATAGAGATTTTGTTATAAAATTTTTTTCTAAAATGTCTTTTAATATACTAAGAATATTGCATGTAAAATAATCTAAAAAATTTAAATATATATTATATATAATATTAAATATATCGATATAGTCGCTTCGCCATGAAATTGAAAAATGTTATTGATATTCACTATTGAATGTTAGATATTGCAAAATGTAGCATGTAGAAGTCATAATTTCGTTACAGGGATATTCAAAAGTATTTCATTACGTTACGGCCTATGGAGGAAAATTGTTTTCGGTAATGATGTTTCATTACTTCAAACACTTTGAAATTTATATAAATATCTATAAAGTGCACTACAAGATGATTGCTATAGAATATGGTATGGTTAGCATTTATCGATCATTTGCAGGGACAATAAAAATAATTAAGTTACATTACGGTATGTGGGGAAAAATTATTTGTGGTATATTTTGTCCATTTTACACTATTTCAAAAGTACTTAAATTGATATATATATCTCCGAGGTGCTCTATAAGATGCTTACTATTGATTATGATGTGCCATTCATCATTCATATACAAGGACACAAAATTAAATCAGTTATATTTTTCTCTGTATGAACAACAATTGATGGAAGTACGTTTTCAGTTGTGGAACACTTTTTTTAATTATAAAAATTGCATACTATTCAGTGTGTATAAATTCTATAAATCATATACAGAGCTGCACAAAACATCTGAAGTACATTTCCGTTTATTGACGGAAATTACTGACGAGGAATTTTTAACTGTACTATGGCTTCACCAACTGTTCGAAATTTTAGCAAATTCTGAATTATATGATAAATCTATAGTTCATATAGAGGGATGTAGAATATTTTCAGCTACTTTTTCGACTTTGGTTGAAATTGTGTTTCCAAACGTGTTATATGTTTTACAAATTATTACTTAGACATCATTTTTCACGTTATTAAGCTATGAAGTTTTATTATAGAGTCCGAATGCGTTAAAATTTTTTTCATAATCTGATTGATCATGATTTTACGTTCTTCTTGATAATTTTAATGATACTTTCTTAATGGTATGGAAGCTAAATTGATGAAACTAATTTTGTATTATTATAACAAACCCTAAAATTTCTTTTTCTAAAATTTAAGGTACGGGGTAAACATTCAACAGCTTTAATGAAAATTGCTGTGTTGTATATTATGTTGTATATTTATATTTATCTCTGCACAGAGGAACCTTATGTAAAGAATGGGAATCATAAGATCTCATAAGAAAATGCCAGAAGTCTGTTTTGCATTGTATCAAAGCTAAATTTGGATAATTTAACCAGATCAATTTTGTAACCACTCGAAATTTGCAGCCAAGTAATATATTTTATATCATTTTTTCTGAGTTATCTACATACAACTGGCAATTTTTGTCCAAATTTGGTCATAAATTTAAACATTTCGCTCTTTCAAAACTACATATAATCTTCCTTGTCATTTTCCTCTGTAAACAAAATATTTGAACCAAATTCACATTTTCGTTAAATTTGAAATCTTGTTGCCGTAATATAATGGCGCAACAGTTTATTTTTGTGATTAGCTTATATTCTGCTGTCTTTGATAAAAAGAAAATGGTACTTGAACTAAAGTTAAAAAAAAAAAATATTTAGAATTAATAAGCTAAAAACAATTCTAAAAACTGAGTGGTGGGGGGGGGGGGGTATTTAGTGGCAGGCAAATTAAATTGGAAAGAAAGGGTAATAATCTAAACTATTTAATCATATCAAAAATTGAGCTTAATCGTGCTTTATCATATATTTTTTTCTATATTAAAACTGAAAAATTGTAAAAAAAATACAGAGTTTTTTGCGACATTAAATGTGAAATAACTGCTGATATGTGCAAACGTTATGCACTTAAATACGATAAAATAAAGTCCACGTTTTTTTGGAAGCGTTTATAATCAAGCGGTACATTTCATTCCGCTTCAAGTAACAGATTAAAGAGCTATATTCAAATTGACTGATTCATTCCCAACTAAAAAGCACCAACTTTGCGCTAGTCTATACACCATACAATTATATTTATATCAAAACCAATAGCAGGGTACAACGCCCTAACTAATGAGCTATAAGAGGCAAAAAATAAATTACGCTAGGATAAACTTTTAAAAATTGACTTTTGGCCAATTAGAATCGGTAAATCACCCACCGTGCTTCGCTTCTCAAGGAGAAAGGTGTTATATCTCTGGATCTAATGAAGATAAAAGCATGCGGATGGCGGTATTTAACGCTAAAAACTCAGTACTTTTTTTAAGACAATTAAAAAAATTGCATTTTTTTTGAGAATTTTTAGCCCCGGAGATGATTCCAGATTGGGGACTTTTTAATTCAGATTATTTCACTTTCACCACTTTTTTAAAATAATATAATTTGCCTTATTTTTCAGCATTTTTAATCTATTTTTAAATAGGCCGAATATTTTTATTTAAAAAAGGCGGTGACGATCAAGAATATGGGGACAAAAAATTCCGCAATCTGGCAACGCCGGCCCCGGAACTCCTTAAGCATCAGTTTCCGAATAATGTAATAGTTACCTCCGGATAGAGAGAGCATGGCTGCCAACTTCTACGCCTATTTAAAATCAAACACACATATTCGAAACAGAAATTTTACTTAACAATTGACAATATGTAGTACAATACATAACATTAAATAAATTTGGTGAGCATTTTACTAAAAAAATTTTTTTTGGCAGAAATCATATGATATAAAAAGGCTTTGAAGTTGGCAGTTCTGAGAGAGTTACCTTTGACTTTTTTTCTAATTGCAAAATTCATGCAATTAAATAAACCGAAAATTTTCATTTGGAAATTAGAATAACAAAGAAGCATAACAGTTGGCAATACACCCCTAATAATCGCAAGAAAATAACAAAATCGGTTTTTGATAGCTAATTTTTGAATCTGTCAAATAAAGCATTAAACAAATTAATAGTTGTCCGAAATTGGCCATTCAAAATTAGTGCATCTTAAAGGTTCATATAAAACAGGGTTCTGATTTTATTAAAGTAGGGTATTTAACGCTAATACTGTTTTGAAATTATCGACTGAATGCTTTCAAGAATCTCTTTAAGGAAAATTTAAATGGCACAACCCACGACCCAGACAAAATCGTTCATTAGCGCCCTTAATTATTTAAACTCGACCTAGCTTTAAGAAAGTTATGCAATAAATTTCAGCTAATTGTTGTTCGTAGTAAAGGGATTAAAAGATATTTTTAAACCGTTAGAAAATATTTTAAGATCTTTAATATGTTAAATTCTCTGAGAAGTAAATAAAATTTAGTAACAACAGACGCTGTCAAACTTTTTCAAAACTAGTAACAATATATGCACTTATGGTGAACATGTGTATTCTTAGAATATTTATAAAATTCAACATGTTCAAATGTTCAACATGTTCACACAATTCAAATCTTACATGGCATAAATGCGAATAATTACGGATTTTAAATATCCCTATTTACGAATAGTAATCTTTGCCTTATTTAATTGCAAAATTTCGTTAAAATTTTTTCCGATAGAAGCATTCAGAAATAATGGTATTGAAAATTCGTAATGTTTTGCATTTAAGCTATCTCCCTGCTTTTGGTTGATTTAATAATTAAAACTTATTTTTATAATTTTGTCACAAAAAATATCTAGAATATAGACTATTATAAACTACTTTTAACGCATTTTCTAACCGATATTTTAACCCTTTGACTAACCAACTTACAGACCATGACTAACAACTTTTTTATATTCAATCGCGACATAATTTTACAAAAATTTGTCTTTGTGTTAAATTTTGTTTGAAACTATCTCACAGGTCTGCAACAGGCAACTATTTTTTAATTCTATCTCGCATCGCTTTTTCAAAGCTAAAATTTTTCACATACGCTTTGCCAACAAGTGGAAGGGAAATATGTTACAAAATTTATATTTTAAAAATTGTGGTGCGATGAGAATATAAAAATAGTCACTTATGGCCGCAATGATCTTAGTATAGTTATGAAGAAAAGATTATCTTTCAAAAAGTGGTACGAATAGAACAAGATAAAAAGTGTACTGGAGCGTGTATATCCCGACCCTTAGCTGAAGAGGTTGATGCGAATCCGATTTTGAAGCATTAAAATTTCATCTTATTTCTGAAAATTTTTAGTACAGCTTAGAACGAATTGATGAGAACGGATCAGTAAATATCTTTGGCTTAAAATGCATTAGTAAATATCTTTCAATTTATAGCATTAATGCAAATTTTCTTACATTCAATATATCCATATATTTGATATAATTTCTGATTTTTCTCCCTAAAAGCCTTTTATACATGAAAGATTACACAAATAGGTTTAAAAGGTCAGAATGCGCACAGTTTTGCAATTATAGAAGATTTTTTTATTCAGACAAATAAGACAATTTCCATATAGAAATGTTCGACCTATTTATTCTGTCGGTTAACCCTTAAAAGCATGATTTTTTATTTTGTTTCAAAAAAATGATGTATGATTCTCAGAAACGTTTGTTACGCTGGAAAAATAATGAAAAAAAAAATTACAGATACATTTTTCGTATAATACGCCAACCTTTTCTCATGTTGCACATCTGCAATATAAGTAAAAACTGCTGTCATAACTAAAATATTGTAAATTAGTAAATGTTTTAAAGTATGAAAATATGATGTTTAGTAGTATGAATCTAAATACATTATTTTACATTTTCTTGTAAAACTTAACCCTTAAATGCATGAAATATTCTTTTAGAATTGTTTTTTTTTAATTCTTTTATTAATTATTGGACACCAGAAATTTTAATATAGATTTTTTACATTATTTAGTAGCATACGTTTATAATTTTTAAAGTATTAACATTTCTGTATAAATATAGTGGTTTGTAAGAGTTAAATAAAAAGTGATGCAGATATCATCGGTACCATGTCAAACTATCGAATATGAAAGCAGTGTTGCCAGCGGGGTACTATCTTTAAATTCAGATTTTTTAATTGGCACCACTTTTCTGAAGTGGTAAAATTCAGTGATGGAACAGTGTAGCAGCAGAGAATCAATTGACACCGCTAAATTTTAATTGTATTCTTCGACTTATTTCGTGACAGCAATTTTGAATTTTTTTTAAGCCGATGAATACGGTTAAAATTTAGTGGTGACATTCGCACAGCTGCTGTGACATCGTTCCATCACTGTAAGATTCGACTTGTTTTCGCCTTAGTTAATATGTCATTAAATAAGATTAACCCTCTGTCTACCAGAAGGGTCCAATGGACCCGACATGTACATTCAAAATATTTATTCAAACCAGAAATTTCTTCAAAACAAACTAAATGTATAAATCAGACAATAATAAGTTAAATAAACAAATTAAATAGTTTTAAGTAAAAATTCTGGTGGAGAATGTTTTTATAAAACTTGAGTAAAATTTCCGGTAGTTCTAGGGTTAAATCAGGCTAATTTTACTATTTCAAAACAGCGGTGCCAATCTAGAAAGGAATTTTAAAAAAGTAGCCCACTGATAATACTGTTTTCATATTGGATAGTTTGACATGGTACTGACGATATGAAACATTTAACATTCAACACTAGGACTGCCGGCTATTTTACTCTTGTTTTATAAAATGTGTTTCACACCAGAATTTTTAATTAAAACTATTTAACTTTTTTTTATGAGCGTATTTAGGTTCTGCTTACATTTAACATATCTTATAAAAAATTTCTGGTTCGAATCCACTATTATCAATTTGCCAGGTGTCAAACTGACAACAAATGACGGTTCTAGTGTTAAGGGTTATTAACACTAGAATTACTGTGGCGGGTCAACTGTGACCCAAGGCATGATTTTTCGCTCGTATCTGTGTTGTTTTTCAAAATAAAGCTTTGAAATTGTTTGACTTTTCCTAAATACTCACTATAATGCCTAAACATAAGCTTAAATGAAATCCAATGAATACTTTTTTTTATCTACAGGCCTGTATACCTAGAATTACCATGACAGCTCATACCTGACCCGAACAAGATAACAGCATTTTCTTTTATTTCAACAGGGTTTTCAACTTTACATTCTGCAGTAACATAAAGATAAAATAAGGAAATCTATTTCACCTGCTATTTATGAATGGGAAAAGGGTGGTTGGAAAGGGGGGGGGGCGGTCACACATCTGCCATGCACCTGCAAGACAGGTATGTGAGCTTTTATGTAATTTCAAGCTATTATATCTATGTATTTGGAATGTTGTAGAATGTTCTTATCTCTATTATGAGCTAAAACTAAGTAAAAATAATATTTTGCAGGTGTAAACTAAAGGACAATGGCTTCGCGCCGTAAAGGTCTTTCCAATGAGGAAAATATAAAATTGCTAAATGAACTATCTGAAAACGAGTCTTGCGACGAAATTACGTCTGATGACGATGAGAATTTTTATATAAATGATGAAACAAATGAGGATGAAAATGCCAATAAAATATCATCGTCCGAATCCAGTTCAAGTGACAGTGAGATAAATGAAAATGTTTCAAGTAAAGGCAGTGGGGGAAGTGGTGAAGCGCCAATAATTCACAAAAGTGTTATGAAGAAAATACAAAATAATGGAAAGAAGAAAAAAAAGAAGATAAATACGGAAAATGAATTACCTCTTCAAAGCGATTTGGAAGAATCGAAAGATGGAACTATATGGAAAATAGAGTCAAAATGTTCATATTCTTCTGGTCGAAGACTTATTCAAAATATTCCAAAAGAAAAGCCAGGACCTACACCTTACTCAAAAAGAAATGTTAGTAATAACAGTCCCATGACTTCCTGGAAACTTTTCATAAATGATAAAATTTTTAATATTATAAAGAAATGCGAAGAAGTAAAAGCAAGATCAAAACTAAATAATGAAAAATGGAGCATTTCTCTTGATGAACTTGATGCTTTTATTGCAATATTGTATGTTCGAGGAGCTTTAATCGCAAAAGGAATTTCCATAATCAGTCTTTTGTAAAAGACCTGGGGTCACAATGTTTTCCCTTCAACAATGAGTAGGAACAGACTTTTAGAAATATTGAGATGCATTCGTTTTGACGTAAAAATGTCAAGATCTGAGAGACTGAAAGATGATAAATTTGCTCTTATATCAGATGTATGGAATGCATTTATCGAAAATTGTTTTATGTATTACAAACCAGGAGAAAACATTACTGTGGATGAGCAGCTGTTTCCGTCAAAGACACTCTGTAGACTTTTACAGCACATGCCGCACACACCTGATAAATTTGGCATCAAATTTTGGTTTGCTGTAGATGTTAGCTCTAAATACATAATCAATGCTTTTCCATATTTAGGAAAAGATGATTACAAATCAATTAATCTGACAAGTAAAGGCACTATAGTCCGTGGCGGCGATTTTCCATTTTTATAGCTTCATTCGATTCGTCTCATCGAGCTAAATAATTTTTTATCTCGCATATCGGGTATTGAGTTTTAATAATTACAGGGGGCCAGGTCAAAATTTAAAAATTTGCATAATGCAGGGCTGCCAAAGGCGACTATTTTTATATTTTATTGGCACCGCTATTTTAAGAGAAAAAAAAATTGCTGTACACTTCTCTTCCAGATGTTGTCACAGTGTATCTGAAAAAAATCTGTTTTATAAAAGTGGTGCGAGATATAATTAAAAAATAGTGCCTGTGGCAGCCGTGTAATACGAGCTGCCGAAAATAAAACAGTAGCAGAAAATTCCTTCGCATGCAACCGTGCGTAGACGTTCCACAAGTTACGAAGTGACTGAAAAACTGACAAAAGAACCGACAATTTGTGGTTACAAATATTTTTGCTCGTAATTCGGGAAAAAGTATTGACAGGATGAACAAAACTAGACGAGGACATCTTAACTTGCAAACAACTGCTTGTCAAGTAGCATACGAATATTTTATCTGCAATTACAAATCCTTATAATAACAGCAATAATATAACATTATAGTAGTTATTGACAATGTATGGCACTGTAAAAACAATTAGTAAACTTAAATCTCACTTATATCTTTGAGGGTATCTGTTTATCAATGAACGAAATTTTGAAATTTGACGCGGCCCCCTATTTTTATTAAAACTCAATAGCCGATATGCGAGGTATAAAATTACTAACAAGTAAAGGTACTATAGTCTGTGGCGGCAAATTTGGATTTTATAGGTCATTCGATTCGTCTCATCGAGCTTAGTAACTTTATACCTCGTTATTGAGTTTTAATAATGACAGTGGGCCGGGTCAAATTTCAAAGTTTCCTTCATTGAAAAACAAATGCCTTCAAAGACATAAGTGAGATTTATGTTTACTAATTGTTTTTATAGTGCAAATAGCAACTATAATTATTGTTGTTATTATAGGAATTTGTAATTGCCGATAAAATATTCGTATGCTACTTGAAAGGAAGGTTTTCGCAAGTTATGATGTCCTCGTCTAGTTTTGTTCATCCTGTCAAAACTTGTTCCCGAATTACGAGCAAAAATCTTTGTAACAACAAATTGTCGGTTCTTTTGTCAGTTTTTCAGTCACTTCGTTACTTCCGAAACGTGTGCGCACGGTTGCATGTTGTTACTTTCTTGACTTTGCGTCGGCTGACGGATTTTTTAGGGAGCTTCCTCTTTTTATGTCTACGACCGGAACCTATCATTGTCTTAACCTTTTTAGCGACTTTGTCTGTTAAAGTCTGTCCAGCTTCTTTAAACCTCCGATTGGCAGCCACGCTGACATTTTTCCCACGTGACACGCCATTCAGCAAATCGACTCCTGTTGAAAGCAGTTGCTTGCCTACGGCTTTAGCACCCGATTTAAAAAGAGGTACCTCTGCCCGAAACAAAGAACGAAACAATCCGCCGAAACCATAAACTTTTTGTAAAGTTGTACCATGACAATCGTTTAAACCACTAATCGATTGATGGATGTAATAATCTTCGAAAGATTTTGCACAGCACTGGTAAGGAACGAACATTATGAGAGATACTTTTGACGAAAATGAAGTTTCACAATCAACTTCCCACGCTCGAATGACATTACTCGACGTGTATGCGTCTTTATAACGGTTTCAATCGTTTGAAAATTCTTTCGAGTGAGTGGGATGTAGTGAGGTCTGTCAAACAGTTCATGAATCAAATCACCGTCTTGTCCTTTCACGGGTAGCACACGTAGGAGCGTGGCTACCCTATCCCCCACTATCTGCGGTTCTACTAGATCGCTATAAATGTATAACAATTTAAAATCAGCATGAGGGTCGGCTATGAAGGGACTATCAAAAGACATTGAACAACCTGCGAAAGGTTTACCTATATTACCAGGTGGAAACCCAAAACTTGCCGCTAATCCTGAATCAAAGTTGATTCCTGCATTTTTTCTCAAAGCCACTCTCACTTTTTTAGAATTTTTATTTTAGTTGGGTGAAATTTTATCATGAAATTTTTGATAATTGATTACCTTAACAATATCGTTAGGGGATTCATAAAACTCAAGTGGAATTCTAACTTTTTTCACTTCAAATTCACCTATTTCAAATTCAGCTTCATTTCTGGGTCTTCCGTTCGTCCATACGATATTTTAACCCAAAACATATTCATATCCGTTCGCATATTCCGTTATATTATTCCACATGTGCGGGTAAATGAGCTCTGTTAGGCCTACTTCCTACTTGCCTTTCAAGTCCAAAGCAGACGGTAATCTCGTCACAAAATGAAAAATTTTATACTCGGGGAAATAATTCAACAAACTGTCTGAAGCACGTGTCACGTAGAAAAACATGATTCTTCAGTGGGCGGTGGCTAGATATCGTCGGTACCGCGTCAAATTGTCCAATATGAAAAAAATGTTGCCAGTGGGCTACTTTTTTTTTATTCGAATTTCTTGATTCGCAGCACTTTTCTTAAATGGAAAAATTCCCCTGTTTTCCACCTTAATTAAAACTTTACCTACTGCCGGTTTTTATAAGTACCACTCACTTTAAACTTTTATACCATAGACTATATTACTAATATTCTAATGGTACTTTGCAAAAAAAAAACGCTCTTTAAACTCCTCTTTATCCGAATACATGGCAGCAGTAGTTCTAGGTTTGTTATTTTAGAGATGAATGAGGCTACCTTTGAATCAGACGATGTGTTTTGTGCCGACATTTTGTACAGATTGCCACGCTCATCTTGTCATCGCATCAAACACAGTAAAGAATATAATATAAGTGTTGGATTTTTTAATTATGATCTTAAAATTTGATTTTTCACTAGCTATTTTAGGTGAACGGTGTGCGTATTTGATTTAACAGTTGAATTGCTCGGTGGTACTTATAAGTACCGTCAGTACACTGGGTGTTGGAGAAAAACATTTTGACTTTTCGTCTGTGTAGTTATCCATCGTTTTCATATACTTTAAAATGTAATAACTAAAATGTAGTGTAGTAATGATTCCCCTGGTATTTCTTTTTTGTTTCATTGTTATTTTTTATAGGAAATCGAAAAAGTTTTGGCACCGACTCGTTTTTGCTATGCTAGAAATGGCATATGTAAATTCATATATTGTGTATCTGGAGATGCGAGAGAACATGTTGTCCCTGGAATATTGACGTCGCATAACTAAAGGACTGCTAACAAGATCGAAACCTAAGAAAAAAATAGTTGGTTTTTTTTTTAACAATTTCAGAAGCAAAGCATTTTCAATCCTAAAGTGTTGAAATAAATGATTGACACCGTGATTTGCCAAACGATTTATTTGTAAATAAGAAAAAGGCTATATTTCGCATACTTATTAAATCAAAATTGTTTTCTGGTGTCACTCGAAATACCTTGTGGGGTTTTTTGTTACGATGTTAGAGTCTGACGGTACTTTAAAGTACCACTTTAATTAATTACTTCTAAATAATTAAATTTCTCAAGGATGAGTATTTTTTCATGTTTATCCTTTAATTTTCATTGTAGTAACTGAAAAAAAATATTACATGAAAAAAATTGCAATAGATCATAATGCCGTAGATAAAGGGTTAATATGTCTTTAAATAAGGAGACTTTTGCTACAGTAGAAACCCTGATATCCGAAAATCGGCTTAACCGAAAGACTTTAAAATTCCTCAAAGTCCTTTTTAAATGTGAAAATTGTATTGTCAAGACTTTTTTGCCCATGTCAAATGACACCTTTTAACATATTTCGATTTATGATTACCATTTTATTTGTAAATTTAGTTCAAAACAATTCCGACTCATTTTTAATAGATTGAAAAGTTGTTTTAACCCTTACCACTCCGTTGGTTCCGCTGCGGAGACATCATCTTTCTTTACAAAATTTATTTTTGGCACCAGTAATAAAGGAAAGTAAAATTTACCTTATTTAATTAGAGCATTTTTGAAATTGTGTTCTTGAAGGAAACTTCTTTTAAAAAAGTCGTGCCGATCGAAAAAAATTTGTGTAAGAGACGCCGGAGCTTTAAGGGTTAATACTTATTATCTTTAAAAATTAAAAGTAAAATAAGTAAAAATTAAAACTTTGAAAGGTGTTATTGAACACTGGTAGAAATAGTATTAAAAAAGTAATAATCAGGGTCAGTAATAATCTTTATGAAAGTAATAATCAGGGTCAGTAATAATCTTTATGAAAGTAATAATCAGGGTCCGTTTTCTCATTTTCTCCATTGCGTAATATGGGGCACTTTATTAGACACGTACGACACTTTATTTTCTTACAGAATATGCTGTGATTTTCTTTTGTTTTTCAACTTTGCATCTTTTCAATGCTGCTTTATCACGCCACCTTTTAAATAACAACACATCTGATGCTGTTGCATCTTCTTGTACTTCAGCATATCGATCATAGCTTTTCATCACACAAGTTTTCACCATAAGCCTCCCGGTTATTCGAAATTCCTATGGAACCCCGGTTATTCGAAAATTCCTATGGAACCCCGCATATCCGAAAATCCCTATGGAAGACCGGTTAACAGAAAATGCTTTGGTCCCATGCTTTTCAGATAACCGGGATTTTACTGTATTTCAAAAAAGTGTTGCCAATCAAGAAATCTGAATTTTAAGAAAGTAGCCCACTGTCAACACTGTTTTCATATTGGATGGTTTGATACGGTACCGACACAGTGTTGCCAGTGGGCTATTTTTTTTTTTTAATTCAGATTTCTTGATTGGCAGCAGTTTTTTTTTAAATAGTAAAATTTGCCTTATTTAATGACATATTAATTAAGGCGGAAAAAAGGGGAATTTTACCATTTCAGAAAAGTGGTGCCAATCAAAAAATTTGAATTTAAAATAGTATCCCACTGTATCGACGATATAAATTAACGCAAGAGAGAAAAATCTGAAAAAGTGATCGAAAGGTTTGTTGTGGATGGTCATCCTGAAACTCTCTTTCAAATTTTCCTATCATTCAGCGCCACTACATCCAAAGAAGAATACAGTTTTTTAAAGTCTCGCATAATACACAGGATCTTGTGAATTCGCGAAATAAATAAAAGTGGACAAAAGAATATCGGTGTATTTATTTTCTGGTATCAATTGTTTCCGCTAAATTAATATTTATCTCAACAAAAAGTTAAGTTTTATATCAACAACTATCAATATTAAGAGGTTATGATAAGGTAAGTTTATTGTTAGATAGACAGCGACAAGTGATAAAAAATAAGGAAAATTCGATTATAATTCATGTTGTCCATACTTATCAGGCTATGCCAGGTGCGGCGAACCCGTGTGCTAAAAAGCATAGAAATTTTATATCTATTCTTTTCGATTTTTTTATATGACTTGTTCCATGAGTAGAGTAGACCGGGGATAGTTGGCCATAGGGGCATGTTGGCCCAGTCACAATATTTTTTTTTAACTTTGCGTTAGATAACATTGTGAGTCCAGCCAAGTATGCGTTTCTTCGCTTTCCTCCTCCAACATAAGCACCATTGAAGTCGGAGCGTCCGTTTAAGAATTATTGAGAATTTTCAAAATTTTGCAAAGGTGAGTAAATTTCCTCTCTTATAAATAATCGTTTTTTATTTGTTTGTAAATTACATTTTAGATTTTGACATATAATAATTCAGAAAAATAATTGCTCGTAGTTATTGTAGGGCATGTTTTTTTATTGAAATACTTTCAGAATAATTCGTTACAGTCATGAAAAACAAAAATGGCGTTACGGGGTTAGTTGGCCCATTAGGCACGGGGCATGCTGGCCCACAACGGATTAAGGGAAATGTGATTTTTTTTCTTATACAACCTCCTTGCCCCCCCCCCCCCCCCACACACACACACACACTTTTTTATTTTTAATTTCTTTTTGCTGTAAGAATTGCTCCTATCAAAAGTTTGTCAATACAAAAATTGTGGATAATATTAAGAGGATTTATGATAAACTTAAGTGAATTTGATATCTTGTGAATTGACAAAATTTTTTATTTTAATTTAAGAGGCTATATTGTGTTTTCGCTCGAAAGAAATAAAAATTAAGATTTGGTAAAATTTTGATCATTTCTTAAACTTTTACACTATCAGAACATTAAAAAGTGACGTGGGCCAACTTACAAGCGACTTGGTGTCAATTTGAGCTTCTAAACTAATACTTATAGTTAATATTTTCAAACTTTACTATTGTTACTTCTTCCTGAAAGTACACTGATAGTGGTAACATAAAAAGAAATTTAAAATGTTGAATTGTAATTTTTTTTTTAATTATTAGAAGAAAAGGCGGGCCAACTAGCCCCGGTCTACCCTAATTGCAGTGTTAGTCACATGCTACGATTTTGGTTACCAGTATTTTAGAACGGAAAATGTAACTTATTTTATCGAAGATATCTCATTAATTGAATAAGGCGACGCAAAATTGTCGAAAATAATGGTGGCCAACAAGCATAGCAGTTATCAGCTATGTAACTTACACTACAAAAATCCATGGAACTAGCTCTTAGTAAACTTTTTCTTTAATAAGTATATATTTCTCATGATTTACTAATTTAAATTTAAGGTATGACACATCAAATCAAATACAATTCCGCTGGTATAGTGTCCTTTCAGATCTTCGAAAAGTAAAATTTCACTATATGCCAAAAAATAATGATTAGAATGAGATGAAAATTTACACTCCCATGTTTTTGACGATGCCCCTTAATTTTATGTAAAAATCGGTGAGCGTCGTAATTCAAAATATTTTGATGCGAGTTTATTATTAATTTTCATAAAGTAAATTATGCTTTTGAATGAAACAAATACCTAGAACATGTATGGATGCATTTAATGTATCTCACCGAAAACAAAAGTTTTAAATCAGATGAAAGTTTGTGAATATATAAACTGAAGTGTGTCACGTGAATGTAATATTAACACCCTCAAAATTTGACTTTTTCTATTTTTCTGAAGATTCAACAAAAATTCATAAACTGTATGATTTTTCGGGCTAATTTGATCCAAGGAACTCAAATGAAGTGACAAAAGTGAGTGTTAGCGTTTGTAAAACGAAGTTTGTGAATTTTTCAATTTTTGGACGATCCTTATTTCAAAATTTGCATTATTATTAGGGGAGAAGAATATATTGGGTTTCTAATGACTTCTGTGATGCTATTTTATCATAAGCGGTGTGCGAATAAATGGATGTGTATTTATTTATTTTATACTGATTTTACATCGATCATGAATAAAATTCACTAAGAAACTACCGCGTACATCCCCAAAATTATAAGTGAGAATTTGGCAGTTTTTCCATCAGGGGAGTATTTTCACTTTTTGGGTGGTTTTCAATACTCAGTCCGTTTTTTGAACACCACTTTTATTTAAAGATAAATCTTCTTTATACATTTCGTTCAAACTTACGAGGAAAGGCGTTTTTTTTAGAATTGTTGTTGAAACGTACCACGAATTTTTTTCTAAAAAATTAGTGGTTTTAAAAAACGGATCAGTGTGAGCCCTGAATACTGGATCAGCTTGTTACATATTCTTCACAGCCGTATATAAAGAAATTTTGTCATTTACGTTCTAAAGATCTTGATAGACCGTTTTTCCGATTTGTACAGTCAGTATAAAAAATGGTAAAACTATCTTCTCGCAGATAGTTTTACCGTAATACTACGCAGAACTATCGTAAGCGTAGCTATAGAGTCTAAACTAACGCATATAGTTTACGGTAAAATCACCCCAAAGTTATCATTAGACTTGGAATATTGTCATCTTTCAGAAAGTGAAAATAACGTTTGAAATAGGAGTCGCCTAGATATTAAAAATTGTACCAAATTCAATTTTTTGTCTGTTACAGTCAGGAGAAAATCTGACCACCCTTTTCCTCAATAAAGCTACAGTAAATATTTGTATGAAAAGTTTATAGGTAGTGTTAGAGTTAAAAAAAAGTACACTTACCATTACTCACAGAAAGTTAACAGTAAAGTCACACAAAATTACGGAATATTGTCTTCTTTGGTAGCATAAGTCAATTGTTGAAATAAAGATTGTCCACATGCACCACATTTGAATTTTCAAATGGTAATAACTACTTTTTATATTCTATTTCATTTCCTTGGATGAAATAAGCCCGAAAAGTATATAGCATATGTCCTTTGGCCACATCATCAGGAAGTCATGAGAGGCCAAATTTTGAAGATATTGAAAATTACTGGTGAAAAACCTTGTTTACGAAATATAATTTTATCCTATTTCATTGATTTTTACAATTTTTTCCGCCATTTTGAATTTTCGTTATTAATCCATAGCTGCCAACTCTTCCGCTTTTTCGTACCACGAAAATTTAATAGAAATTTTTGCCTTATTTAATCGGCAGATTACGACGATTTAAAAAGGTACAAATTTCTATAAAATTTTTGTGGTACAAAAAAGCGTAAGTTGTTGGCAGCTATGTTAACCCCTTAATTCTCTTTTCCGTTATATTCACGGGCTGTGTCTTTTATTCAGATTGTTTGATTCCCACCACTTTTATAAAATAGTGCAATTTGCTTTATTACGGTGTCATGTTATCTGACATTAAACAAGGTGAATATTTCTTTTTCAAACAAATGGTGCCAATAAGCTATTTGAATTTTTAAACCGTAATTTAATGCGACCGTTAACCCCTTCGAGGGTGGTGGTTCATTTTTAGACCACCTAATTTTAATCCCTAAATGGGACATTGATACCAGAATTTTGATTTGAAAATTTTTGTTTCATTCAGTACGTGAAGAAAAGATTTTACTTATTTCCAGATAAATTTGTTTGTAAATTCCGATGGCATTCATTCATTTCAGTATTTTACTAATATCAGTGCCTCGCCCCTGAAAGGGTGAAGGGTTAATATCAGGTGGTTATCAGCAAAGAAAACACCTCAGCATTTAGTCGCTTTCAAAAGCACGTGCTATATTCCCCCCCCCCACCCCCCCGATTATTTCAATTTTGCAAGCCATATTGGACCAGTCATTTTTAATTTTCCACTTTTCGATATGGGATTTGTCATCTGCAAAGTCAAAAACATATAAATACTAACTGTTTTACGCATTCATACATAATTTCATATTATGACTACGTTGTTGTCACAATACTACGTTGTTGTCACTACGTTGTGACTACGTTGTGACTAAGTTGTTGTCATAATATGAAAAAAATTCAAAATAAAAAACATTTGCGAAATTTTTTGCATCATTATAGATCTTGAGAATGTCGCCGTCTGACAAGAAACATGTCAATCTGAATAATTATTAGTATAAGGATTATAGTATAAGGATTAGTATAAGGGTTATAGTATAAGGACCAGACCTCTTAAGGAATGTCGTTCTGAATAATGTATTTTTGTCACTTTTAGTATATTTTTATCATTTTAGCAAGTATTAACTTAGTTTGATAACGTTGTTGACATCTGGAAACACTGTGTATTGGGGGTAACTTCAGTTTAGTAAGGTAATTTGTTAATTTCAATTTAATAGATTTTTTTTTATACGTATATACCTAATTCACACCAGAAAATTAAAATAGAAATATTTGCTTTAAAAAAAATAACAGACTTTCGGAATTTAATTAAAGCAAAATTAACCATTGAAACTTTCTGGTGTAAAGTCAGATTCTTTTGACTACGTAATTTCTAGAACGTATTCTATCATGGGAATTAGAGGGTTAAAGGTTAAGCTATATAAAATAAATAATTATATAAAATAAGGTATTTGGAGACACACGTATTAAAATATTTACTAATTTGCAATATTTTAGAGTAAAACAGCCACACGGCAATAGTTTTTACTTGTATTGCAGATGTGCAAGAGAAGAAAAGATTGACGCATTATATGAAAAATGTATCGCCGATTTAAATTTTCATTATTTTTCCTGTGTAATAAACCTTTTAGAGAGTCACATATATTTGTTTTGAATCAAAATAAAAAATCGCGCATTTAAGTGTTAAATTATTTATATCACATGTTTTACCATGTTTTCATAAGGAAAAATGTTTTAAATAACGATAGAGCTCCATATTGGTCCTAAACGATATGAATTCAATTTTAGAACCAAATTTATAAACTAATTAATTAGTTCTTTTTCAAACATGCCTCAATAGTATATAAAGAAAACAACCATGACATTTGATGATAAGGTTATCATTAGGAAAACATCTCTATAGGATGTCAATAAGGACAAATTCATATGTACAACATTTGCGCATTTCTCTTATCACTAAAATTTTGTAAAAATTTTTTGTCCTATTCAATAGCTGAAAATACGCGATGGAAAAAGTAAAAAAAAATAGTACAAGCCTCAGAGCGATCACTTTTTTAGACACCACTAGTTTTATAAAATTATTTTTATGGCAGATTACTACAAGAATTGGTATAAAAAGCTCGCTACGAAGCGAGTTCTTGCGACATATGCAAGATAAATCTAAAACGAAAAGCTTCGTAAGAAAATAGTTGTTATAAAAGTTTTGATTTAGTCTCTGTAAAAAGAGACTGCTCCAAAGCCTTTTTGTAGAAAATTTCGTGGTAAAACAAAAGCGTGAGAGTTACAAGTTTTGGCTTATCACCAGTGTTGCCTGACGAATACTAAAATTTTATTATGAATAGAACTATTTTCATACGGTATTATTAGCTTGCTTTAATCGAATTTGTTTTGGAAATAAATAAGGCGACTAACTCTCTATGAAAATAGTGGTATTCAAAATACAATTTTAGTATTCGTCAGGCAACACTCTTTATCACACACCTGCCAAATTTTAAGAAATTATTTTTACCATTAAGCTGTAATTTTTCCTCTAATTTTGTTAACCAAAGTTTTCGAATAAATAACGCAAAAATTACTTTAAGTAATTAGTGGTGAGAAAAATCGTAAAAAATTTCAGTTTTCTTATCGGTGTATGCAGCTTATCCTAAATTTAACACTAGAATCGCTAGAAATTTTATAAAAATATTTAATACCAGAATTTTTATTTAAAACTTATTAACTTATTTATTTAACTTATTTTTGTGCAGTAATATTTAACTTATATTCTGAAGAAATTCCTAGTTCGAATCGACATCTATTCATTTGGTACGGATCAAAATGACCCATCATTGCGGATCTAGTGTTAAGCATAATAAACATTTTATGAAATACTTTTAAAATGTCTTCTTTCTTACTTAACATACCTATATTTACTTATCAGAAATAGTCCACCTGCTTCTCTAGTAGTTAGGCGGTTGACAACTGGACAAATGTTACAGGGTACGATTTTTGACTGAGGCGTGGATGATTTTCCAGTGGCATCCCACTTTAAATGGAGGTTTTCTGTTTAACCTTCGTGTACAAAAGATGACCGTAGTGCCCACAACAACCCAAAACGATACTCCTATAACTGATATGAATGATAGTCGACGAAAATTGTAAGTTGTGATGATTCTCTGTTTATTTTATATAAATAAGCCAAGTATGAATGAAACATGTTCAAGTCCACATAACATATGTGCGAGCCAAAGTGTGAAATGCCGGAAGAGCTAATACAAATCTATGGATGCTATTATTTTAAAGCATAAATCAAACATGTAAAAACTATTTGCCTGAAAACGGATTTTCACGAATATTTCCGTTATTTACAACAAAAATCTTCGCCTTTGTTAATTGAAAAAAAATATCTTCATATAAGGAGAATTGTTCTAAACGAAAAAATTGATAACATTAGGAATGGGAACGAATAATTTTTAATGAGACTCTATTTAAATAAAATAACTTGAAGCATAGCTGCCAACATCTTACGCTTTTTTCTACCACAAAAATTTAATAGAAATTTTTGCCTTACTTAATCGGAAGATTACGTCGACTTAAGAAAGTAAAATTTACTGTTAAATTTTTGTGGTATAAAAATCCGTAAAAGTTGACAGCTATGCTTGAAGAAAGGATGAATAAATTTAACCCTCTGCACTCCCTTGTCGCCGCTGTGGTGACATTGTAAGATAATTGAAAAACTCCGCTGTCGCCGCTGCGGCGATATTATCTTGCCTTGGAAATTTTGTTTTTGGCACCAGTAATAAAAGAAAATCAAATTTGCCTTATTAAATCAGAGCATTTTTTAAATTGTGTACTTTTTCTTCTTTTAAATAAGTAATGCGAATAAAATATTTGTGTTACGACGCGGAGTTGCTGGTAGTCCATAGTGAAAATGACACGGAGTTGCTGGTTCTCCATACTAAAAATTACGCGGAGTGCAAAGGGTTAAATAAAATTGAAAGTATATAATATCAGCATTACCATGGAGTTATGAATAAAGAGCAGGAGACATATAATGTACTGACTACCAAGTAACTGAGAAGGTTGCCAAGGGATAGCAGCTGCTTGTTTAAAATCAGATCTACAGTTTCTGATTACCACCGGGGGAAAACGTCACACCAGTAAAATTGAATAGAAATTTTTGTCTTATTTAAGCGTTTTATTCATGGAAATATTTTCACACAAATGCAGTAAAAATTTCTATTTGTTTGTAATGGTGTCAGTTTGTGTTCGATAGTAGTCAGTTCACTAGTGTTCACGATATGGCGAAAACGAAGGGCCTGACTACCGCAAAAGTAAATATCCACCAGTTAAAATGAAAATCTTTTTCTGCCATTATTTATGATTGAAAATTTGCATTAATAAGGCGTTTAAATAAGGAGAAAATTTCTGTATAAGTTTACTGGTGGAAGTTTCCACTTGCGGTAATCAACCTCTGTAAAAGCTATTACAGTTGCAGCTTCACTATTTTAACCCTTTAACGGTCGCATTAAATTACGGTTTAAAAATACAAATTGCTTATTGCCACCAGTTTTTTGAAAAAGAAATATTCATCTTATTTAATGACAACTAAAATGATGCCATAATAGATCCAATTACACTATTTTATAAAACTGGTGGGAATCAAACTATCTCAATAAAACACACAGCCCGTGAATATCACGGGGGCGAGAATTAAGGGGTTAAGGATATGTCTTTTCCTTTTTATTAATACAGGGTGGTTATAAAAAAACTTTACCGATATATGGAACTCTAGCGGCCGTTCCGTTTAACCGATCGAGATGAGATTTTAGATATAGTTATTCAGAGCTATGAGCTCGGGATTCTGTGAACGGCAACAAATTGGAGCTCACGGTTACGGTTATAGATACAGAAACTCGAAATTTTCGAACGGCAACGCCCATTTTTTTCGTCGCAAAATGCTCAGCGCATGCGAAAACCCTAAATAGAACTGGAACGGTACGTGTACCGCAATAAACGGACGTATTATGCACGCACAAAAAACAGCTCAGCGAATGTCCAAAAACAACACGATCGGGGCGCACGGAGGAAATTTGCATATGACAGAAGCAAGAATCCGTTTTCTTCGCTGATTATATGTCGAACGACGCTCTGTGATTGTTGTCGTGCCTCCGTTATATGCAAATTTCCTCCATGCGCCCCGATCGTGTGGTTTTTATAATCGTCTGAATAACTATATCTGAAATCTCATCTCGATCGGTTAAACGGACCGGCTGCTAGAGTTCCATATATCGGCAAAGTTTTTTTATGACCACCCTGTACTTCCATGGTATTACCTACAGTGTTTTTATATAAAAAAAAATCTACTAGAATTTCCTAATAGTAATATTAGTTTTATTTAATGACAAGTATAATGAGATTAAATAAGCGGCAATTGATATGCCTCATTACATGTTAAATAATACAGTAATATAATGTTTTATATACAAACTGTCTACACGTTTCGGCTTCATTGAAGCCTTTTTTAACCCTAGAACTACCGGAAATTTTACTCAAGTTTTATAAAAACATTCTACACCAGAATTTTTACTTAAAACTATTTAATTTGTTTATTTAACTTATTATTGTCTGATTTATACATTTAGTTTGTTTTGAAGAAATTTCTGGTTTGAATAAATATTTTGAATGTACATGTCGGGTCCATTGGACCCTTCTGGTAGACAGAGGGTTAATACTTTGAGCTCTGATGGGTGAATTTCTTCCCACTTAATTTTAATCTCCAAGTGTCACATTGGCACCGGAATATTCAACCAAATTTATTTGAAAATAGATTAATGCATTTTTTTCGTGTACATTATAAGCCGAATCTTTTCTTTACAAAATTCTGGTGCCAATGTGACATTTGGATATTTTGAAGAAGTTCACCTCCAGAGCTCAAAGGGTTAAGAGAAATGAGAACGCGTTACACATGCACGATCAATGATACAATGATTTGAAACGTCATCATTCACGTTTTTCAGATTTCCTCTCAGATTACTCAAATTAATTAATTTTATTTTTACTTTCATGTTTATTTCCATACACGTAACCATGATTTAACTTAAATTTCTCTATATTTTTACTATTTTATTTAATACTTTTTAGAAATTAATGAAATATATTATCTCTTAGTGTTCGGATTTGTTTTATATTAACGGAGCTTTCTATTCTAAATTTCAATGAGTTTGCACGAACTCACAAAATTTAACGGGGATATTTCCTATTTCTGTGGGGAATGTTGGAAGTATTTTCAACATTTACTCTGATATCTGTTTGACAACAACAAATATTGATAGCTTTAATGAAAATACTTGAAAAGCTGTCCATTATCCCCTTGGGGACGAGCGACACGTATACGTGCCGGAAATAGGCCTAAGGATCCTCGTTTATCCTCACCAGTAAAATTTTACTGTAAAATTTGCCTTATTTAATCCCAGCATTTTCCCGATTTGAATAGGCACAAAATTCTGTTTTTTAAAACCGGTATCAAAGTAATAAACATTTCGTAAAAGGCTCCCGTCGCGAAGGGGTTAACGTCTTCAATTACTAGATTAATTTAACTCCATTCAAACACATTTTAAATTAGAAACATTATTTAATAAATAATATGAAATACGTTCTACGTAGAAACGTCTAAATAATAAATCATCAAACGAATTTTCTCTTATAGTACAAGTTTAACTTTGTTCAAATACGGAAGTTTAGTGCGAGGTTGGCAAGTACATGGAACTATTAATAAAGAGGAACTGACATTCCTTAACCTTTTAATTACCATGATAGAATACGTTCTAGAAATTACATAGTTCAGAAAATCTGACTTTACACAAGAAAGTTTCAAAGATCAATTTCGCTTTATTTAAAAGCGGATTGTCTGTTATTAATTAAAGCAGATATTACTATTTTAATTTTCTGGTGTGTGTGAATTAGGTATATACGAATAAAAAAAATCTATTCAATTCAAGACACTGTTTGCATATATGAGTCATTCTCTGAAAAGTGGCAATTTTATGTCCCAAGGCTCTTGAAGACATATATTTAAAACTACAAAAAGAAAAAGTGATTTAAACTATCAATATTAATCAGTTATACATATAAACTGTAATTATTTGCTTATTGAAATTGAATTTTGATAAATTTAATGTATTTATTAATGCAAATATCATTCCGTCACTATGTCCCCATTCACACATATAGGAAAGAAAATGCTTTCTCTGTCATTGCAGCACGTATGTTTATAATTATTTTTTTTCTCAATCCATTAAACATACTTAAATAAATATTTAGCCATTTAATTATATTTATATTTTATATAATGAAAGAATTAGGGCACTTTTTAATGATGTCTCTAGCATTTGTCGTCATCCCCTCACATAACTATAGATTTGCCATTATTTACTTAGTAGAAAGCAGCATATGCTTTATATATGTCTAGGACAGTTTGTACAAGAGTAAAGTGAAGTATTCATCTGGTTGTTTGCTCAAAAACGTTCTTGAATAGTTAGTATATGGCTTTGAAGTACTAGATCAATGTGAGTATTTTTATTACGCGTCAGTCCCTCATCTATTTTAAATTTAATACAAACAAATTAAATGTCTTTTTATGTTATTATATTACTAGAAATGTGTTTCAAAAGATATTTAGTAACTGAAAATATACCTAAGACTAATCACATTTGTATAACATGGTTTTCAGAAGTATTTCGTCATTCTCTCACAATCATTCCCTCATAATTTTAATATGAGGGAATGATCTGAATCCATTTATATATGTACTAAACAGTAAAATAAGAAAATCTAATGCAATAAAATACACATTAAAAAACTCATAATACTTTTAATTACCGCAAGTAAAGCTAATACATTTTTAATTTTTATTAATTTACAGGGAGAATTTTTTTAAAAAAAGTACTAATTCAATTAAACATTAACTCTTCTAAATGTTAATGCTTTATCTTTATTTTTTCAATTGATATAGAGTAAAAATAAAATATTATTTATTGACAGTATGACTTTTAATTATAATTTCTTTTCTTTTTTAACCCTTTCAAGGTTGGTGGTATGTTTATTAAACCACTTAATTTTAATTTCCAAGCGATACAATGGCCCTAGGCTTTTTATAAACTTTTATCTATTTAACATGTATGTGAAATATAGCATTTTTCTTATTTATAAATAAATTTGTTCTTACATTCCGTTGCCAATGATTTATTTGAACATTTTAGCAATGGAAGTGTTTTGAAATTAAAATATCAGTAGAACTATGAGATACAGTTTGGTTCATATTATTATTTGATAAATATATTGCAGTAAGGTGCTTGTAGGATATTTTTTGAGATTTTTGAGGAAATTTTATTGGGCCGCATTTTTTTTTTTTTTTTTTTTTTTTTTTTTTTAATACAACAACCACTTTTCAGAGAATGGCCCATATGCAAAGCTGCGCATTAAAGGGTTAAAATAGTGAAGCTTCAACTGTAACCGCTTTCTCAGGGATTGATTACTTTCGTTGGAAACTTCCGCAAGTAAATTTATATAGAAATTCTTTCATCATTTAAACGCCTTATTAATGCAAAATTTCAGTCATAAGTAATAGCAGAAACATGTTTTCTTTTTTACTGGTGAATGTTTACTTTGGCGAAAGTCAGACCCTGCATTTTCGCCATATTGTGACAACCATTGAAACGGCAATTGTCTGAAAAACCAAATTGACTGTTTTACTGGGCAAACTGACACCAGTAAAAGCAAACAGAAAATTTTAGTATATTTGTGAGAAAATGTTTCCATGAATAAGACGCTTAAAAAAAAACGAAATTTTCTATCCAATTTTATTGGTGGGAAGTTTGCCCCGGCGGTAATCAGAAATGGTAGATCCGATTTTAAAAAAAGCAGCCGCCATCTTGTGACAACCTCCTAAGTTACTTCTTTCGCAACTGGTAGACAATACACTATATGTCTCCTCCTCTTTATTCCTAACTCCATTGGCAAATATGACTTTAAAATTAGAACGGTCATAATTAGCATATCCATGTGTCCCGCGTAAAACGCGGCTCGAAATGCTCGGGACACCACTAATTTCTTACAGTTTATTTCGCCACCTTTAGTCGCAGATAATTCTGCATTAGATAAGGTGAAGAAAATTACTTTAAAATACTGGTATCGAGAGCATTTGGAAGCCCGATTTACTCGGGACACTTGGAAACTTTAGCATAATAGCAATTTTGACCTGTACCATTTTATTCATAAATTCCGAGGCGTTTTCAACATTACGAATATTCTTTCCTTGAAAGGGTTAAATAGTATATATGCCGCTTTTTGACTTTATAAATATTTTCCATCTGAACTATTTGAAATATATTGCTTTAAATGCTTGTCTCATAAATTTATCCCAACATCTTGAGTTTCGAAACAAAATATCGTTAAAGGATATACTTTGTAAGGAAAGTTTTGTCAATTTATTCAGCCAGTTCTAATTCCTTTCAAACTGTATAAAATGTTCAGTCTAAGTATATTACCTTGAAAGAGGTAGTAACAGATTGCACCAGATGAATTTAAAATAAACTATTGTTCCAGGAAGTGCAGCTGCTTAAGAGCTTTCAACATCTCACTAAACAGGGAACCAATGCAATGGAATTTCTTGACCAGTAGAATGTGGATTTAGCGATAAATTTATAAAGTCATTCAAGCGAGTTTGAATGGCGATGATAATTTGAATAATGCTAGCTCAAATAATATAACTCTGCTTAACCTTTTCAGGGGCAAAGTTTTAGTCATCTGGTGCTAAAATGTTGAAATTGTTGATTTTAATGGAATTTACGAACGCATTAAAAGGTAAACGCAGTAAGAGGCTTCCTTCAGATACATTACAAAGGAAAATTTTTATTACAAAGTTCTGCTACCATTTTCGTATTTTGGAATAATATTTAAGTGGTATAAATAATATACCACTACCCTTTAAAAGGTTAATATTATACTGATATTTTAATGCTAATGAAAGACAAATTTCAGGCATGTGTCTGCCGAATGTTGAGGATTATAAATGCCAGTACTTCCGAAAACTACTTATCATTACAATACATTTAATCGTAGAAAACTGAATTTGCAAAATTCGGATAGTGGTATTTAAAAGTAATCATATTGAATTTCCTGAAATGTTTTTAAGCTATGGATAAAAGCTATGCTAACTAAAAGAAAGGGCCTGTCACCTCCGTTTTGTGGCCTATAGATATCAGGCGATAATATCCAATTTAAAGTGAAAAGGTAAATCCGGATTATTTAGAAGCACTGCAAAATGTTGCAATAGTATAGCCTAGAAACGAGGCATTAGATTAAAGTGAGATAAATGCTTAATTAAAAGATAATTTCTATTAAAAATTTAATACTTTTCTTCTATAAAAAATACATATTTTCAAATAAGTATGTTTTTATTTTTATACAGGAGAAGACTATTTCGGAAAATCACTGTCATTGAGCATGACCGATTTTAGATAAATGTGTTTTAATGTCTCTTCTCATTTGTCCTCTCTATATGGGTAGTCGGGGCTAAGCAGTACGGTGCCGCCGAAATTTCGTGATTTCGCAGATCAAGCATTACCGAGTTGTGGATTTTGGTTTGACCAGGTTAAGTAACATAACATTCTACTAATTTCTCTAAATTTGGAGGTATGGACATTCTATCAAGAGAAATGCTGACTCCTGTCTTAACCTATTCAAGTAGTGTTGTCAGTCTACCCCTTTTTTTTGCATTCAGATTGCTAAATTGCCACGACTTTTTTGAAGTAGCAATATCAGCCTTATTTATTGAAATATTAAATAATGTAAAAAAAGGTGAATTATACTAATTAAAAAAACTGGTGGCAATCAAGCAACTTGAATTTTTAAAAAGATTTTCAACACTGATTCGCAATGTTTAACTCCCACCGAAACTTTCGAAAATTTTGTTTGAAAAAGAGGAAAAAGAATTTTACTGCATTTTTCATCTATGTTTTAGAAGTTAAGTTTGAAAACATATTCTTTTACTAGTAATTTTGTTTAAAATTTTATAAAAAACATTATCGTACTTCAAAGGGTTAACATATCAGGCTTCGTACGTGTCAGGGAATTTCAAGGCCAGGAAATTCTTCGTTACCAGTATTTTCTTATATAAAATCTCTCCTTAAATAAGGTGAAATTTCACGCGTTTAACTTACATTTATTTTTCTATAAGAAAATACTCATATTTCACCTGGAAAATTCCCTGAAGCGTAGGAACCCTGCACGTTCATGTCGTTTAGTTGTTTAGTTTCATTATTTCTCCGCTTTAAAAACTGTTGAAAGTATATTTTCACTTATACTTAAGTAACTGCCGGAATTGTACAAGAATTTATTTTAAAGTTTGCTTTTATAAAGCGTACTTAAAGTAAAGCATTCATGAATTTTGAAATCATTTTTTCCATAAAATCTGATGGCAGTCAATCATTACAAAGTTTTAAAAAGGAAATTTGTTTTATTATAAAAAGAACTAAACAAGATAGAAGAAATACCTATGGGTTCTTGCATGTCTCATTGTTTAACCATTTATAACGCAATGGAAAGTATTTATCCCACAGTATCTAATCACCAAATGTCTTATTGGTACAAAAATACTTCAATAAAACTTTGTTTTTATAGTGTATCTTACGAATAGCATTTAAATACTTTCAAATTTATTTGTTCTTAAATTTTGTGACATTGTATCATTTCAACATTTTGGCAACATAATTAAAATACTTTATAAAGGGTTAAAGTACATTTTTTTTGTTTTCATGTTATTATTAAAAATGAATGTAGTTTCCAACAGAAGGATTTACAGGGAAAACAATTATATAAATAATCGTATCTTGTATATATTTGAGAAATATTGTAACGTACAAAATGTACAAATACTGCATGTGGGGACAATTTTAATATAGAATAATTAAATAAAAATTAAAGAATAGATTTCAATTTAAAGATTTTAAACATTAAAATTTCAAAGAATCAACTACACACATTGTTGGATGGCATTAAAACATGAAATGCATGTTGTTGTTGTTTTTCGTTTTTTTAAATGGAAGCCTTCTGAAAGTTTTTTGCACAATGCTTCCTTAACCCCTTCAGGGGCGGTGGGATATATTATATCTAACCTAATTTTAATCGAGATTCCCACCGGAAATATTTAATTAAATTTTATTTTTATAACTTTGGTGGAAAAAAATTTTAAATGAATTTTCCGTATTTTAAATAAAAATTTTCAAAGATTCCGGTGTGAATTCAACATTTCAGGAACACAATCACTTGCCCTTCAAAGGGTTAACGGGATATACTAGTCTTAATTCTTAAAAAAAAATCGATATTTCGAGAAACATACATATGAATGATTAATATTTTCAGAGCATTAAAAAAAATCTTACAATTATGCAAGTTCCCACTAAAATTGTTTGAGAATACATTTATTTAGTGGTGATTGATAAGCTTGCTTATGACTCAGAGAACGCAAACACTCAGCTTAGTTTTTCTTACTAGGGAAGTGCAAGAAGTGTTATTTTTGACCAGAGTGGTACCGTTGGAAACTTGACGTCGTGGAAAATAAAATCTCATTGGACTACCCGTCGTAAATTAGTCGTTTTCGAGATATTCGACAATTCATACAACGCAATTTGTTTATTTATTGCAATGTATTTATGCTGTTACATTTGTCATACCATTAAGTTTAAAAAAAAATATTGTTAAAAGTCTTCCTGATAACTTAAACTCTTAATTCTCGCTCCCGTGTTATTCACGGGCTGTGTCTTATATTCTGATTGTTAGATTCCCACCAGTTTTATAAAATAGTGTAATAGGCTTTATTATGGTATCATTGTATCTGTCATTAAATAAAGAGAATATTTCTTTTTCAAAAAAGTGGTGCCAATAAGCAATTTGAATATTTAAACCATAATTTAATGCGACCATTAAGTTTCTTATAATTAGACATTAAATAGGCAAAAAAAAAAAAAAAAATAATAATAATAAAAACATGGGAAAAGAAACGTGGCAGAGAATATATCTATTTATACAAAACATTTGATCGTCATTTATTAAACTTTTAGGGAATTTTAAATTAAATTCATATATTAGGATATTTTTACTCATGCGTGAACCTGGAAGTCCTAACTAAGCTTATTATTCAAAGAAGAGGGCGGAGTTTTGGAATGACTTCATAGAAAATCGCCGGACAATAATATTTCATATAAGATATCTAAGGAATTTTATAACAATTTTTAACTTTATAATTTTCATTAAGTATGTTTATAATTGACTCAAAAATTATCCAGGGAGAGTGCACTAAAATATTAAATATTTCAACTTTTTTTTTATATACTTTAAAGTTACTTATCTCAAAATACGGTTTTTTAGATTTGTGTGCAAGATATCTCTGGAACTTATTGCTATTTTTAGAGCTTATATAGATTATATCCGCAGTGTAACACATAAACGAAATTTGTTTATTATTTTACCTACAAAAAATGCTTAGATAAACTAAGAAAAAATAATATGCAATCCTTTCAATTTTATTTTTTAAATATAAATTTTGCTAAAGTACACGCATTTATAGGTTCAGTACAGATTAAGTTCTTATGGATACATTGTGTAAATCCGTTACGATTGCTTGGAAAACTATTTGATTTTTCAAGAAAAATTTTGCGCTGAATTAAAAAAAGGCATTTTTTTTCTACATTTTGAGATAAATGACATAAATAATTATTTAAAGCATTGATTAAACAGGAATCTCCTAAGAGGTTTCTAGGATAATTTATGTAATAATAGAAATTTTTCTTTGCGTTTTGTTATAAAATGTGCAGAAAATGTTTCTTTTTTGATTACATGTTCTTCTAAAAAATTTTGTTTGAAGATTTAAAAGTAGTATGCCTCCTTAAACGCTTCTCGGTCAACGGCACAAATGCATTCCTTTTAAGCTGCAGGAAAACACTGAATTTGAATACTTGTATTTTAGTACTGAATTTTTCTCACTATCTATTGTCAATTTTTTAAGATACTTTATATGACAATAATTAAAATATGAAAAATTGACGAACAAGAATTATAATAACTATTTTCCATCGCAAGGCTTTGGCAACTATTTTTATATTCCATTCGCACCACTATTTAAAAAGAAATACATTTTGTAGAATAATCCTGGCACAAATGCTGGCAAAGTGTATGTAAAAGATATTTATGTTGAGAAAGTGGTGCAAGATAGATTAAAAAATAGTCTCCAGTGGCTGCCCTCTACGTCACGAAGGCGTTAAAGCACCGCCCATGGAACTATTAATAAAGGGGAACTGACATATCCTTAAAATAGTGAAAATTCAACTGTAACCGTTTTCGCAGGGGTTCATAACCGCCGGTAGAATCTTCCACCAGTAAATTTATATAGAAATTTCCCCCTTATTTAAACTCATTTTTAATACAAAATTTAAGTCATAAATAATGGCAGAAACAGATTTTTATTTTTACTGGTGGAAGTATATTTTGGCGGAAGTCAGGCCCTGCGTTTACTCCATGTTATGACAACCAGTGAAACAAACTGACTGTATTATAAGCCAAACTGACACCAGTAAAAGTAAACAGAAAATTTTACCATTTTCGCGAGAAAATGTTTTCATGAATAAGACGCTTAAATAAAACGAAATTTTCTATTCAATTTTACTGGTGAGAATTTTGCCCGGGTGGTAATCAGCAACTGTAGATGCGACAAACAGGCAGCAGCCATCTTGTGACAACCTCCTGAGTTACTTCACTCGCAAATGGTAGATAGCACACTATAGGTCTCCTCCTCCTTATTCATAACTCCATTGCACCGCCCCCTGAATACTAGGCCTGAGCGCTGACACAAAAATGGCGGCTGCCGAAGGCGGATTGTTTTTAACGTAGGTACGGTACCTTAAACGTAGACACCAGTATTTTACAAAAGATTTCTCTGACGTGCTTTATCTAAAAAAAATAATGCGGAAAAAACTTTAAAATCTTATTGGTACGAATATTTAAGGGACCGTACATACGCTGAAAACAAAATCCGCCTTCATCAGCCGCCATTTTTGAGTCAGTGCTCAGGCCTAGTATTCAGGGGGTGGTGCGTTAAAGACGATTTTGAAGATTATGTGTCCGTAAGTACTTTAGAGCATATGGATTCAATATGAAATTGCTTGCAGTAAGAGATCTAGAAAGTCATACTCTATTTTAAAAACATATTTTTATATATAACTAGAGTTGCCAAGTGTCCGGCTTTTTGTACACCACTATTATCTTAGGGAAAATGTTGTTATTTTAAATCGCCCAAATGTTCCAATTTAATAAAAGAACATATTCTGCTATAAAATACTGGCATCCAAAAAGCCTGAAACTTGGCAGCACTGTATATAGCTGTTTGAAGGTATAAGTTTGAGCTACTAGATTGTTCGAGATATCTTAGCCGAAAAGAAGTAATATTAACACTCACTTTTTGTTTTGTTGAAAAATACATACTTACCGCTTTGCGACTAGTTGGCGTTTAAGGCAGCGTTGACTGCATGGCTTTTTTTTTTCATTGAAAATTTTCAAATAGTAATTTTGTTTATTTAATGACAGAAAATCGTGATTACTTAAAGTAAAAAATTCTTCTTTCATAACTCCCTTTATGATTGCAGTCTTTCACAATGAAATAAGAGGCTAAGCTGTCAACCGTAGTTTTAAGAGAATATTGAGAAAAATGTGGGATTTATATATTATAGAAATTATCTTGAGAGCATCTGATCTTTTAAAAATATATTTATGCTACTAGTTTCTTAAGAATGGGTGTAAAAAAGATTACATCAAAAGTGAAGGATAAAAATAAAGCATACGACAAAGTGATACATTAAATTAGCTTATTTGGGGTTTTATTGTGTTACGTGTGCTTTGTTACCAGTTTGGCCTTCATTTAAATTCAGAAATTGCGAGTTCAAAGCAGAAATAAAGAATAGTATTTTACGCTTTATTTAACCGTTTTGCTGGCGGTGTCCTTTAAAAAATGATACCTAATTTTTTATTTTCCTGGCACCGAGAATATTTAATTTGATTTTTTCTTTTATAACGTACTTGAAAATAAGCAAGTTCGTATTTTCTAAAAAGTCCATCATTTCATCAGTTCATAAACAAGATTACTCCGCGCCGGAAAAGGCTAAAGAGTGACATTTCGCGATCTCACAAAGTGAAAATTCTTCTTCCGAAATTTCCGGTGGGAAATTGAAATTTCGAATTTAAATTAGAGGCCAAACTGGCAACCCTGTACGTATGTGAGAGTTTTTTGCTTTGAGAGCATTGGTTATAAAGCTGATCCGCGGCTTTTATGCCAGAAATTATGTTCTTTGAAGTTAAACCTTAAACGCGGGATTTTTTATTTTGTTTCGAAAAAATTATATATGATACTCTGAAAGGTTTATAACACAGGAAAAATAATAAAAAAAAATCAGAGATATATTTTCATATAATACGTCAATTTTTTTCTTCTGTTGCACATCTGCAATACAAGTAAAAACTACTGTCGTGTAGCTGATTTAAGCTAAAATGATGCAAATTAGTGAATACTTTAATAAGTATGGCTCCAAATATACTTTATTTTATAAACCGTAATTTCCGGTGTATAGCCCGCGGATCAAACAATCGTGTTTCGAACCAGAAATTAAAAAAAAAATGTAACTTTTTTGATCACGGTAATTATTGGTTTTCAAATACTGAATAAAATTTCTGGGTCAAAACTGAATTGTTTGATCTGCGGCTATACACCGGAAATTACGGTAATTATTTATTTTACACAACTTAACCTTTAACCCTTTAATTCCCATAATAGATTACGTTCTAGAAATTACGTAGTTCAGAGAATCTGACATTATACCAGAAAGTTTCAATGGTTAATTTTCGCTGTATTTAAAATACAGAATGTCTGTTTTTTAATTAAAGCAAATATTGCTATTTTAATTTTCTGGTGTGAATTAGGTATATGCTAATAAAAAAATCTATTAATTCAAAACAGAGTTCTTTGCATGTATGCAAAGCTGCGCACTGAAGGGTTAATTACATACATGCTTAATTATGTCGTCGGTACCATGTCAAACTATCCAATATGAAACAATGTTCGCAGTGAGCCACTTTTTTTTAAATTCAGATTTCTTGATTGGCACCACTTTTCTCAAATGGTAAAATTCCACTTGTTTTCGAATTAATTAACACTAGAAGGCCCGGAAGTAGTCGATCCGACACCGGCCCAATCATTAAATGTCATCTGGAACCAGAAATACTTTCATAACATAAGTTAAATTTAAACCACGCCGATTTGCGTTAAATAAATCAGACAAATAATTTTTAATAAAAATTTTGGTGTCAAATATTTTTATGAAACTTGAGTAAAATTTCTGGGCGTTCTAGTGTTATTAACCCTTTATCTACTGACGGTACTTATAAGTACCACTCATTTAAACTTTTATACCATAGTGAATATTATTAATATTCTAATGGCACTTTGCAAGAAACGCCCTTTAAACTCCACTTTATCCGAATACATGGCAGCAGTAGTTCTAGGTTTGTTATTTTAGAGAGGAATGAGGGTATCTTTGAAGCTGTCGATGAGTTTTGTGCTGACATTTTGTACAGATTGCCACGCTCGTCTTTTCATTACTGCAAACACAGTAAAGGATATAAGATAAGTGTTGGATTTTTTTAATGTGTTCATTATGATCTTAGAATGGAATTTCACTAGCTATTTTAGGTGAACTGTGTATGTATTTAATTTAACAGTTAAATTACTCGGTGGTATTTATAAGTATCGTCAGTACACTGGGTGTTGGAGAAAAACTTCTTGTTTACTTTTGGTCTGTGCAGTTATCTGCTTTAAAATGTAATTGCTAAAATATCGTGTAGTAATGATTCCCCTAGTATTTCTCTTCTGTTTCATTGTTATTTTTTATAGGAAATCGAAAAAGTTTTGGCAACGGCTCGTTTTTGCTATGCTATGAATGGCATATGTAAATTCATATATTGCGTATGTGGAGATGGGAGAGAACATGTCCCTGTAATATTGACGTCGCATAACTAAAAGACTGCTAATAAGATCGAAGTTTTTTTTAACCATTTCAGGAGCAAAGCATTTTCAATTCTAAAGTGTTGAAATAAATGATTGCCACCGGAATTTGCCAAACGATTTGTTTGTAAATTAAAAAAAAAAAGGCTATATTTCACGTACTTATTAAATCGAAAATATTTTCTGGTGTCTGTTGAAATACCTTGTGGGTTTTCTGTTACGATGTTTTAGTCATAGTGTGTTGACGGTAGTTTAACCCGGGAGAACTCGCTGCATGAGATTTCCTCTCACAGTCGTACCTTTTTAAGACTCTTATTTAAATCATTTTTCATTTTAATTAAAATTTCAAAATGTTTTTCAATTATTTTACCTATTTTGTGAGTAAAAGTACTAAGCCAACCAAAAAAAGTTGATATTATATGAATGTAAATTAAAAGAAAAGCAATTGGGCATTCTCACTAGCGAGTTCTCCCGGGTTAGAGTACCACTTTAATTAACACATTGTATGCGGATATTTTTTCGAAAATGAGCGCTAAATTTACGTTCACAAATGCCACTGTAAATTAAAACCTGCTCACAACCAACAGGAGACATGCATGTTTGGATTACACCTTCTTTTTTCGTCCGTACAAAATTTCTGGTTCCCGTAATAATTTCTGTCCCCAACCCACAAAAACGTACTTTTACGTGTCCCGCATACAATGTATTAATTACCTCTAAATAATTAAATTTCTCACGTTTGAGTATTTTTTTATGTTTATACTTTAATTTTAATTGTAGTAACTGAAAAAATAATATTGCATGAAAAAAATTGCCGTAGATAAAGGGTTAAATAAGGCGAATTTTACTATTTCAAAAAAGTGGTGCCAATCAGGAAATCTGAATTATAAAAAGGTAGCCCACTAGCAACACTATTTTCATATTGGATAATTTGACATGGTTCCGACGATGTGTGTATTATACGCCAGTAAGAAAACCTGTTTTACATTTTATTAAAATTGGAATTCTCAGCAATTAGGTATGTGTCGTAAAGAAAATTACTGTTATAAAATTGTGGAATAAAACTGTCGCCTCCCTCGGATTACTGTACCAAAAAAAGTGAAACACCGAGTAGTAGCAAGCATCATAATTTTTCGTCTCGATGAAATTCAGAACTGCCAAACTTCAGTTTTTGCATGTCAAGCAAAAATATTTTTAACCAGAAATCCTAAATAATAAATAAAGTCAAATAACTGTCTAGAAAAATCTAGACAAATTTTATTAAATATATATCCTGTATCTATAAGAAAAAAAAAAAACCGGAAGATTGCCAGCTGTGAAATCACGTATAGCTCTTTGGTTTCTGAAATATTAACACCTAAAAGCGCATATGTGCTATGTGCTTTTCTTGTGGCGAATGTGAGATTTTGTCAAAACCTAAATCCTTTTAAAAGGTAAAGTCGAGACGACAAGCGTTTGAAATCAAGTTTGCAATAACAAACTCTAAAAATAATGGATAGCCAAAGATGTTTTGTTCCCGTATGTACAAGGTGCCATATTTAATTGCAGAAATCTGCGATTTAAAGAAAGTAATAATATAAATAGTAACAGATAAAAATTAAAAGAATCAAATTTATCTACTTTTATAATTTATAATGTCATAATATAAATTTAATTTGAGATGCATAATATTCTACGACATTTCATAGACACAGGCCTTTTATTGAAATAATGAAAATCTTGTTAATATTTCATATGATGTGCTCCCGTATGAAATTTTAAAAATGGGAGATATTTTAACAAAATTTTACTCTTTGGTTTATTTCCTATTCGGCAGTTTCTAAAAATATTTCTATAATCGATTTATGAAAATATTTTCGCACTCAAATTCTGAACATTTTAAAACGTAGCCATAAGTATAGAGAAAATACAGAAGAACAATATCTTTCAAAGACAATAGTTACAAGTATATGCAGCCTTATTAATATGTATGAGTGTATGCGAATTTATACATATATACATATACATATAATGCATAGCTGCCAACTTTTACGCTTCCTTCCTACAATTATTTTTAAAAATAAAAATTTGTTTTATATAATCGTCTAAATTTTATGATTAAATAACGTAACTTTTATTTATTAAAAATAGAGTTTATTAAAAATAGCGTATTTATTAAAAAGACGTAAAAGTTGGCAGTTATGCGTAATGTATTATTTGAAATACAATCGTTGTTCAACTACAATTTAATCCTCTATCTACTGCATTCTGATCTACCGCAAATTTTTTCATGTAATTTTTTTTTCAGTTACTAGAATAAAAATTAAACGATAAACATAAAAAAATACTCACCCGTGATAAATTTAATTAATCAGAGGTAATTAATTAAAGTGGTACTTTAAAGAACCGTCAGTACACGATGACTAAAATATAGTAGAAAACTCACAAGGTATTTCAAATGGCACCAGAATTGTGATAAAATATATTTAATTTGGTAAGTATGCGAAATATAGCCCTTTTCACATTTAAAAATAATTTTTTTGACAAATTCCGGTGCCAATCATTTATTTTGACACTTCAGCATTGAAAATACTTTGCCCTTGAAAGTGTTAAAAAAAAACTATTTTTTTTAGGTTTCGATCTTGTTAGTAAACCTTTAGTTATGCGACGCCTATATTCCAGTGACAACATGTTCTCTCCCATCTCCACATATTCAACATATGAATTTACATATGCCATATCCAGCATAGCCAAAACGAGCCGGTGCCACAAACATTTCGATTGCCAATGAAAAATAATAATGAAACAGAAAAGAAATACTAGGAAAGTTATTACTACACCACATTTTAGTAAATACATTTTAAAGCAGATGAAACCGATGGATAACTACACAGACGAAAAGTAAACAAGAAGTTTTTCTCCAACATTCAGTGTACTGACAGTACTTATAAGTACCACCGGTTAATTCAACTTTTAAATCAAATACATACACCGTTTACCTAAAATAGTTAGTCAAATTGTATTATAAGAGCTTAATGAACAAATAAAAAATATCCATCACTTATCTTATATCCTTTACTGTGTTTGCGGCAATAAAAAGACGAGTGTGGCAATCTATACAAAATGTCGGCACAAAACACGTCGAAGTTTCAAAGATGCCCTCCTCCCTCGCTTAAATAACAAACCTAGAACTACTGCTGCCATGTATCCGGATAAAGTTGAGTTTAAAGAGTGTTTTTGCACATGCACCATTAGAATATTAGTAATATTCACTATGGGATGAAAGTTTAAAGTGAGTGCTACTTATAAGTACCGTCAGTAGAAAAAGGGTTAAAACGTTACATTTAAAAAAAAAAAAAAAAGATATTGTTTCTAGTGGGCCGATTATTCTTGCATTTGATTAAATTTTAAAAACCTCGTATTCTGTGAAACTTCAAGCACTTATTATTAAAAAAAAAAAAAAACTAGTCTTCCGAAAAAAAATGAGGCGGAATGGAAGCAATAGATGAGCCATATCGTCGGTACCATGTAAAACTATTCAGTGCATACTTGCCAACTTTCTGTTAAGCTTCCGTAAAATGTGAGTTAAATTGACCCAGGTTAAACACATTTCGAACCAGAGATTTACTAATGAAATTAATTCAAATATATTTCATAGAGAAACATGATTTTAAATATATAATGATATATAAAATAAATTTTCTGGTTAGTATCCCAGATAACATGGGTCAACTTAACTCACATTTTACGGAAGTTTAGTTGAGTTTTGGCACGTATGCCAGTGTGAAAACAGTGGGCATAGCTGCAAACTTTTACGCTTTTTTCTTACCACTAAAATTTAAAAGAACTGTTTCCCTTATATAATCGAAGAAATCCGCAATTAAATAAAACAAAATTTTCTTTTAAATTTTAGTTGTAAGAAAAAAGCGTAAAAGTTGGCAGCTATGAGTGTGCTGCTTTTTTTAAATTCAGATTTCTTGATTTGCACCACTTTTCTGAAATGGTAAAAATTCCCTTGTTTTCGCCTTAATTAATATGTCATTAAGAAAGTTTTAATAAGGCAATTTTACTATCTCAAAAAATAGGTGCCAATCAAGAAATCTGAATTTAAAAAAAGTAGCCCACTGTTTTCACATTGCATAGTTTGACATGGTACCGACGATATGTGCGATCGATTATAGATACTGAATAATACCATTTCCTAAAAGTAATAGCAGAATTTTGCAAAAAAATATTGCAAATTATGTTTAAAAAAATTTATCTCAATCAAGCAATGAGAAAAAAAAAAAATCCAACCTACTGACAACACGCATTTTGTCGGGTAGTTTTTGTGTAGGGTGATTCCGGGATTTATGCCGCACATTTTTTTGAATTTGTATATAAAGTCCCATGGTGGACATAAAATAAAATAAATCATGCTGTGCTATTTAATGTTAAATATGCAACGCGTGTACTGCGACAAAAAATTTCAAAACAAATTATTAATTTATTTAACAATTTTTTTCTAAAACATTACACTGCGGCGCGTCACCCGTACATTAAGGCTGAGACGCCGCACTTGTGCGGTAGTTATGCCGCGCTTGTAATACGAACAGAATGAAATTATAAATAAAAATATTAAAAAAAAATGTATTCATATCTGGACTATAATTAATGATGTGATAACAAAATGAAACTAAATGAGTACAATGAAACGTATTAGTAGATTCAAATATATAATTGTTGCCTACTTTCACTATTAAAATTAGCAACTTATTTTTTTTTTAACATTAAATTTTAATTGTCATTTCAGCAACAACGTAACAACAATGTATTAGAAAGTGAAAAGAAAAAAAGTAAAATTGTGTTTACATAATTTATTTGTTAACCCTTTCGAGACCGGTGGCTTTTACACAAATTTTATTCAGTTGGTACCACTTTTTTTAAAAGGGATACTTTTACTTCAATAACCATAAAAATGCTCTAATTAAGCAAAGATAATATTACTTTTCTTTTTTACTGGTGCCAGAAACAAATTTTGTAAGCTCTTTATGAAGGTGCTTAGATGCACCTATGATCTCGAATGGGTTAAGAGACCTGTTTTTTCGACTACAATCTACAGAAAAATTGTCGAAAAAGTACAGTCTCTATGTAACTACATTTAAACACGTGATGCAACAAAGCCAATCACACTTCCTCTTTTTTGGAGTAGTTTTCTAAACATTCCTTGCAAAGAACGTCTGCGTTACGCGTAATCCAATTTTTCATTATTATCATCATGACTTGCATCTTTCTTGCCCTTCTTACTTTTTATTTTCAGTTTTTTCTCTTTTGGTTTTAGTAAAAGTGATAACATGCCTAACAGGGTTAGTCTGTGCAAAAAGAAAAGGAAAAGTTAATAACACTTAATCATCCCGTTCAAAAGAGACTGCGGCATGTATACTGGAATATCAGTGCAGCATGTATCCCATTTTGCATGGTGCTGACGTCGGCCATCACAGTTACCTGTCATCGCTAAAGGGAATGGCGTAATCATACACACAGTACTCTATACAAACGCTACACTTAATTTTGACTTTGAAATCATGCATGCATTTAGTAATTAGTGCATGAAAAGTATTTAAACATAACGTGTTTAAAAGTTTGGACAGTGAAATCATGCACTTACGTCAAATTAAGGATTGTACTTCTACAAGTAAACATCGAAATGGGATTCACGCTATACACTGGTTAAAATAATCTCATTGCGCACCTATACTATGGATTTGACGACCATCTAGCGATAATTACAAAAAATACAAGGGGTGCGGCATCTATCCCGTATGCGGCGACTCTCCCGGAGTTACCCTAACGTTGGTTAGTTTGACCCTTTTTAGAAATTTATAATTGAAAAAAATCATTTAGTGCTTTTTTCAAAATTAATGAGTCACAAAATGTTAGAATACATAATAAGCTATTTATATGATGCACACTGAGATGCTACTGTATGTAGAAGGAGCATTTTAGTAAAAAATGGGTCGGATGTCAATGATTCCCCTGTTTAGATTTTTCTTGAGAATGTGACTTTTAAAAGAATAAATAGAACAGATGTAAATCTGTTATCATTGTATGAATATAAATTAACTTAAAAATTACAGTTTATATGCTGGATGTTGTGTCACATATTGTAAACGATAAAATGTATTGACTACATTTCTAAAAAAGGATTTATTTTATGTAATTTTAGTAATCCATTTAAAAAAAAAAAAAAAAAAATACCTGATAGAATCCCATGAAAACTTTTCAAATGCGCCTCAAATCTATGATGCTTCTTCTTAACACTTTCATGGGCAAAGCATTTTCAATACAAAAGTGTTGAAATAAATTAATGACCCCGGAATTTTGCAACAAATTTATTAGTAAATATAAAAAAAGCTATATTTCACATACACATTAAATGGAAAATATTTTACCAAAATTCTGGTGCGATTGTGGCGTTTGGGAATTAAAATTTAGTGGTTTCATAAACATACCACCGCCCCTGAAAGGGTTAAAACATCATTATGCATCTTCAAACGTCCCATAAATAGATTAATTGTAATACATGATCAATAACATAGTTCGAATCTTTACAGCATCTATGTACAGTACATGGATGCTGGTGGTAATTACATAAATTCTATTAATTTTTTTATGTTTATAACAAGTTTTATGAAAAGCTTTCAAAAAAGATTATAATTGATCTATCTATGTAAGTAATAACGGGATAAATGGTACGTTAAAATTACAATCTTTGCATCATTTCTGCATGAATAAATCTCTTTACCTGAAGTAATCGGGCTGTCAGTTGTTGTTTAGATACTTTTATCTTCCAAAAAGAATCTAAAGAGAAAAGGGGAAACTAATTATCTTGGTGATTAGAAATATGATAATAATTTTCAAATTTCTTGAGTAAGTTAATTAAAAGTCAACTTTTATACTGTAAATTTGGGAAGAATTTTTTTAACTAGTTAACTTTGTTTGAGATTACTATTCGGAAATTTTGGTACTTACAATTTAGCACATCTGTGCACCATATTTTTCCATGCATTGGTATAGAAAAAAATTCTAATCAGTCTTCAATTTAAAAGAAATTATAAAGATCATTGAACATTAAACTATCCGAACTTGTTTTTTTAAAAATAATAAAATATAAGTCTTTAATGGTAGCTTAAAATATTAAAAAACAAATTAAATATATATGACAATTTTTATAAGTTTTAATTTTAAGAAGATAAAAATATTTTTTTCCCTGTACCCTATAAAAATTTATTAGAACAACTCAATTTGAGTTTTGATTAATTAAACAATCCTTTATTTTATGCAACAGTTTGTTATTAACCAATTACTCGCTGGTGTTGCGTTCACGCAACGGTCAAAATAAATGCACACATTTAAGTTATTTATATACCCACCACTATTCTTCAATTAAAAAATTGGCCTTACGTAAAGTTATAAAATTTTAAGATCATAGAAAGCAAAAATTATCTTTCAGAGTTTGTGGTGGCAAACGACATTCAACTAAAAAGTTGCAAATTTCAACCTTATACATTTGGTGGTTAATGGGTTAAAAGTTAAAAACCGGATTGTGCGACTTAACTTTTTTTCGTTAAAAATTCTCATTATTTTATAATACTTTTATTCCATTTAACCCTTTCAGGGGCAAGTAATTATGTTTCTGTAATGTTGAAATTACCCCGTAATTTTCGAAAAGTTTTATTTCGATATAATAAAAAGCAATTTAATAACTTTTTCCACCAAAGTTTTAAAAGCAAAAATTTAATTAAATGTTTCTGGTTCACACCTTCACTGTTAAAAATTTTCCTGTGAAATTACAGAGAATCTACGGGTAATCCATTATCTTAAGTCTTATGTAAAATTACAGAGATTCTGTTAAATAACAGAGAAGTTATTTGGTAAATTTACGCTAGACTCTGTAAATTAACATCGTTAAAAATACACAGGACTCTGTAAATTAACATTGTTAAAAATACGCAAGACTCTGTAAATCAATTTATTTTTTTAAATTAAAATAATTTAACTTAGCTTTTGAAATCAGCGAATTTTAGAACTTCGAAGTATCAGAGTTATTCAAGCAAATTTGAACTGCTGCGCCATTTAATTTTTTACACAACTTGCTTCTGCCGGCCTGGGGTTTGAACCCGAGGCCTCTGGGGAGGAGAAAAACATCTTACTGACTGCGCCATAGGAGCTGTTACTGCGGTGTATAAAGGATGTCCTTTATAATAAAGCGAGAAAAAATCTATTGTACTTGTGTTTTTCAAAGATTTCGCTTCAAATATATTCGTTAGAAAATTTCTTAAACGGTTTATTTTAATTTCGTTTGGACCGAAACATAATACCTATTATTTTTTAAAATCAAATTTATTTTTTTAATGCTTTATTTACGGAATTATTTATCAAAAAATTGCTTCTTCTCAATAATTATCTTCTTTAATTAATTAATCTCAATAATTATCTTCAATAATTATCTTCTTTAATATTCTCCTTAATTAATCTGTCATTAAATAAAATAAACATTACTATTTGGAATGAGTGGTTTTTATCTTAATAAAATAATCCTTTAATTTGGCAACATGGTAGAGGAATTCGCATTTTGATTTATGAATTCGCGTCTTAAGCGTGATTTTTTACTTCAAAGGACCGAAAATCTATTGCGTATTAAGCGGGATCGCGTAATAACCGTTCGCGTATTAAACGTGATATTTTTACATTAGCCTTATGGACGACGTCAAGTGACCGGAAGAAATCCGCGTATTAAGCGGGATCGCGTATTAACCGTGAGCGTCTTAACCGGGTTCGACTGTAATTATAACATCTTTTTGTAAAATATTTACGAAAATAATCAGATTAATGAACCAAAATTACTTTTAAGGTCATATCACAATTCTTATAAAAGCAGTGTATTTAAATGTATTATGATTCTAACTAACTAAATGAATGAAAAAATAAATAAATAAATTGAAACTAAACTTTTTTGAAATAATTCTCATAAAATTACAAAAGAATTTTAAACGTGTTTTTGAATTACAAGTTTTAACAAAGCTGAAAATATTTTTAAATAAAAACATGGAAATCCCTACAGGGAATTAGATACAAGATAGGGGAAATGTCTGTAAATCGATGACCGAGAAACTCAATCGAACGCATTTAACCAAGAACTAGTGTAAATTTACAGAGAGTCTTGTCCGAGAAACTCAATCGAATGCATTTAACCGAGAACTGGTGTAAAGTTACAGAGAGTCTTGACCGAGAAACTCACTCGAATGCATTTAACCGAGAACTGGTGTAAATTTACAGTGAGTCTTGACCGAGAAACTCGATCGAATGCATTTAACCAAGAACTGGTGTAAATTTACAGAGAGTCTTGACCGAGAAACTCGATCGAATGCATTTAACCAAGAACAAGTGTAAATTTACAGAGAGTCTCGATTTTTTAATGTGATTTTACAGAAATTTTTAACAGTGTTGCTTAAAATTAGGTGGGGTATAATATATCCCACCGCCCCTCAAAGGGTTAGTCGGATATACCTAACAATATATATTTTTTTTTATCATGCCAATATCATTATTCTATAAACAGAGCTGGACTGTTTGCTAAACTCTTAAAATCTGCACTTATTTCGAACACAAAAAGAGTCTTAACCCTTTGAGGGGCAAGTAATTGCGTTACTCTAATGTCGAATTCACATCGAAATCTTTCAAAAATTTTATCGCAAAATAAGGAAAAGCAATTTTACGATCTTATTCCACCAAATTTAGAAAAGTAAAATTTAATAAATTTTTTCTGATGCAAATCTTCATTAATCGTAGGTATTTTTAAATATGCGGACATTTTGTGCGTAAGTTTTTCAAAAACCTCACAAAGGGCATAGCCGGATAAGCATTCGAAACATGCCTTTTAATCAAATTTCCCGATTTTTTTTTTAGACGTAGCTACGTATCTGACAATATATTTCCCCTATTATCATCCTATAAATATTGATATTTAATGAGATAAAAATGGTTTTTCGATTTTTTAAAAAACAGATTTTTTCGAAAACTGTTGCACGGAATTTCATGCTATTAATTGAGGATATATAGATAAGAAAGATGCATAACTGGTAATTTTTTTATAATTTTCTGTTTATAAAATCTGTGTGAAATAGCGAAATAAAAATTTAAAAATATAAAAATCATATCTTATGGTTATCCGAAAATTACCATTTTCTTGTAAAAAATTCTCCATGTGTGCCCGTATATTCTATATAAATGCCGAAAGTTTGCGTTGGGTAGTACATATAAATATTTACAAAAATGTATATCAAAATTATAGAAATTCATTTTAAGGCGTTATTTGGGGCGGAGCTACTTCACTTCAACATCCGGAGAATTTTTGGAACAAAGTCAGCAGACAATATGTCAACTGGTGTATTTTAGATTCTATTAGCATATAAGCCATGTTTTTCAACATCATGTTCATTTTGATATCGACAATGTTGAGAATGTTGGTCATGTGTTCATTAAAATTTAAAATACAGCAATTCTGTAACTGCTTATTTAAAAAATTCTTTGGGAGTGGATGTTGAGTAGTTCCGCCCAAAATAACGCCTTAAAATGTATTTCAATAATTTTGATATACATTTTTAAAAATACTTATATGTAGTACCCAACGCAAACTTTCGGCATTTATATAGAATATACGGGCACACATGGGGAATTTTTTACAAGAAAATGGTAATTTTCGGATGACCATAAGATATGATTTTTATATTTTTAAATTTTTATTTCGCTATTTCATACAGTTTTTATAAACAGAAAATTATACAAATATTACCAGTTATGCATCTTTGTTATCTATATATCCTCAATTAATAGCATGAAATTCCGTGCAGCAGTTTTTGAGAAAATCCGTTTTTTGAAAAATCGAAAAACCATTTTTGTCTCATTAAATATCAATATTTATAGGGTGATAATAGGGGAAATATATTGTCAGATATGTAGCTACGTCTAGGAAAAAAATCAGGTAATTTGATTAAAAGGCATCTTTCCAATGCTTATCCGGCTATGCCCTTTGGATTGCTTTCAGACTTCAAGCATTTTCTTTTAATCCACCGTAACTTGGAAACGGTTGGATATAGGACAGTTTTTCTAAAGTGTTTTACGCTGCACATGGTTCTTTTATAACCCACTTTCGTTTGTCATAGTAGGTAAAAATAATTCTTTGTAGGCGAATATAAAAGAAAGAAATGTCAGTCAAAATGTTATGTCAATTTTCCAAGCATTTCATGGGGTGTTAGGGACGAAAATTTCTCCTTTACAGCCTAAAAAAGTAACCCATCAATGAAAAGTTGCTTGTTGAGACCAACTTTTTTTAATTTTCTTATTTTACTGTTTAGTACATATATAAATGGATTTAGATCATTCCTTCATATATTAAAATTTTGAGGGAATGATTGTGAGGGAATTATGAAATACTTCTGAAAACCAATTTATACAAAAATGATTAGTCTAATTTATATTTTCAGTTACTAAATATCTTTTGAAACACATTTCTAATAATATAACAACATAAAAAAGACATTTCATTAGTTTTTATTAAATTTATAATAGATGAGGGAATGATGGATAATAAAAATACTTACTTTAATCTAGTACTTGAAAGCCATGTGCTAGCTATTCAGGAATGTTTTTGAGCAAACAACAAGATAGCTGCTTCACTTTACTCATGCACAAACTGTCCTAGACATATATAAAGCATGTGCTGCTTTCTACTAAGTAAATAGGGGAAATTTTATAGTTATGTGAGGGAATGATGACAAATACTAGGGACATAATTAAAAAGTTCCCTAATTATTTATATAAATATAATTAAATGGATAAATATTTATTTAACCCTAGAACTACCGGAAATTTTACTCAAGTTTTATAAAAACATTCCACACCAGAATTTTTACTTAAAACTATTTAATTTGTTTATTTAACTTATTATTGTCTGATTTATACATTTAGTTTGTTTTGAAGAAATTTCTGGTTTGAATAAATATTTTGAATGTACATGTCGGGTCCAATGGACCCGTCTGGTAGACGGAAGGTTAAGTATGTTTAATGGATTGAGAAAGAAAAATTATAAACATACCGTTATTTCGCTCGTATCCGCCGCGGCTTAGTTAAGTATTTTTCATACCGGAAACTGTATTGAAAAAAAGAAGTCAAATAAGTGCTAAGCAGAAGCAAGTCTCATTTCATTTAAAATTAATTCTGGTAGGAAATCGAGTTATTTGAGGTGCGGCGGATACGCCCGAAATTACGGTACGTGCTGCAGTGGCATAAAAAGCATTTTCTTTCCTACATATGTGAATTGGGACATAGTGAGTGAATGATTTTTGCAAAAAATTGCCTTTAATTTATCATATTTCAATTTCAATAAGCATATAATTAACAGTTTAAATGTATAACGGATTAATATTGATGGTTTAAATCACTTTTTCATTTTGTAATTTTAAACATATGTAGTCATGACCCCTGGGACATAAAATTGCCACTTTTCTGAGAATGACTAGAATGTATATCATTTTATTTTCTTAGAAAGTATTTCACTTTTAGTAGAATACTTTTTAAATTCCCGTTTTGATATTATTAATGCTTTTATTTTCTAAAATGATTTTGACATTTAGCCTCCTGAATTATCAAGACGATTTAAAAACATCAATTTGTTATGATCAATTACATTTTGCTTTTCTACTATTCGGGAGATTGTTTTAACTCAAAGATGAAATGATTAACATTCATCTGTAAACACTTAATACTTTTCCATACTTTCCGTAAAACTTAAAATTATTATATTAAAACCATTTGCTTATAATATATAATAACAATCTTCTGACTGCTTCGCGTTAGCCTGATTGGTAATGTGTGAAACCTACCTCTAAAGTAAAGGATTCCATTCTAGCTCCGATAGAAAATGACATGTTTACTCTAATAATAACTTATTCTATGTGATACAGCTGCAGTGTCTAGATGGCATCAGTATTTCTGTACAGTTTTTTTTTCATCTTATTTTATCCAAATATTTTTAAATAAGCCAAATATTACTATGCCATAGGTGTCAACATGTTACGTTTTTTTTGTACCCCAAACAATTTTATAGCAACTTTTACCTTTTTAAATCACCGTAAACTGTCGATTAATGAAGGCAAAAATGTCTATTACATTTTTGTGGAAGAGTTGGCAGCTATGCTATCCAAAATTACTGGTATCATCAAGAACCCACGGATGGAGAAAACTAACATATCTGGAAATCCAATATGTTGCAAGGGAGAAGCCATAGGGTAGCTGGAGGGCTTTTTATCACATTTTACATTCAGTAATTTTCGCCTTACAACACAGAGTTTTTAAAAATTTTGCCATTACAATAGTGGTGTTTTTGACATAGGTGAAAGTAATTTCTTATAACACTAGAACCGCCTGAAATTTTACTGAAGTGTTATAAAAATATTTTACACCGGAAATTTTAATTGAAACTACTTAACATATTTATTTAACTTATTTTTACAAGGTACATTTTAAACTTATTTTAGAAAGAAATTTCTGGTGATAATCAAAATATTTTTATTTGATAGCGGTCAAATTGACCGCTCCGGCGGTTCTAGTGTTAAACTTTAAAATTCATTTACCGGGTTAATTAAATAAGGAATAGAAAGATACAAGGCACAAAATAATATTTTGTTTTCTGCTTCAAAATTTGTTTATATGCTACAGAACAAGTGTTTCTAACAACTCAACCGCAGCCCGCATAGCTTTCAATAATTGTGTAGAGTATATATCAGTAATTATTATTACGTTCTTTAACCTTCTCTATTTTCAGAACTTGAATTCTCTTTCTGGGATTAAAGCGAAACTTACTAAACGAATAAAGTAACTGCTGAAAACACCTGGTATAGAAAACACATATATGTTGATAACTATAGAACTACTTAAAATCGATCATATGTGGAATAACATTTGGAGTAGCATGGCTGTCTTGTTTGGTGTGTTCCGCTTAACCCTCTTATGCCCATGGTAGAATACGTTCTAGAAATTCCGTAATTCAGAGAATCTGAATTCGTACCCGAAAAATTAAATAATGAATTTCGCTTTATTTAATGACCGAATGTCTGTTATTAAATAATGCAAAGATGATTTTTTTTTTTACTTTCTGGTGTGAAATCGGGATATCTGAATAATCCACTAAATTAGGAACATTGATTGTAGCATATATGCTATCATGGGCATCAGATGGTTAATCTTTTAATTACGGTTTAGGACATATGGGGGAATATCACAAAATGTGAAATTCTGAAAACAAAAACATTGAAAATTAAATCGTTTCAAAGCTTCTGATTCTTTTAAAAATGTTGGTTGAACAGCTGAATAAAATAATTTATATGTGAAATTGTTAAAATTTGAAGAGCTTAAGTTCATTTTTATGTAATTATAATTATAAATCATTTTATTGGCATATGTATGCCAGGATAATGACAATTGCATTCTAAAACATTTTGTCACATTCTTGTTTTTTTTTTTTTTTTTTTTTTTAGATCTAACATTTTAATTTTGTTTAAAGGAACATGTTTCCTCTATAGTGCCTGAAATTCAGTGTAATGTTCAGTTTTATTTGTAATTTATAGAAGCCAGGAAAATAACATAATAAAAGTCTACTCGATTTTTACAAAGCTTTTAAACACATATCTTTAAAAAAATATCTAAAATGATTTTACTTCTTCTGACTTGAACTGTGTCAAGAACAAGAAGAATTACTCTGCAGCGCCATGTTTATGCCTCATAAAGAACTAAAATGAGCAGGTCAGAACAATGAAATTCATTTTCAGTGACAATTATATTTTAATTATGGAAAATTATTTGCAAAATACAGTAATTGTTATCTTCCACATATATGTGTTATATAAGGTATAATTATTAATTAGAAATTTTAAAAGACTAGAAAAAGATATTTGTACATGATAGCAGAAAGCATTTTACTTTGCACATATAACAGTATGACATGCCAGGAAAATGACAATCTGAAATTTTAAGTCTTTTAATTGCTTTATTTTTATGTTATTATGAACATAATATGTCTTGAAAATATTTCAAAAAATATTTTTTATTAGAATGTAAAAAAGAAAAATTGCATTATATGACATTAAATAGGAATTTTATTGTGCGGGCTGTAATTTTCAAAATTTGTTATATTAACCCATATACGTCCCGGCAGATTTTTTTGTACTCTATTTGCTTCACTATTAAATTAAACACAAGCTAAAATACATGTGGGATTAAAGTCCTGTTGCCAAACTACGAGTTACAAACGTGTCTCCAATATACTTTGGGATCCTGAGCCTTAATTTCGATACTGGCAGAGGGAAAATGGTATTATATTAAACCTTTAAGTTTTATGAGCGAAAGTGCAATTTTCTTTTAAAATACAAAGTGATTTTCATTCATATTTTCTGAAATGAGTAAGACCTAGTCAAATATTTTTTATTCAGGCAGTCTAGTTAACATTTTAGTTTATTAGAATCGAAAAAATTATTTTCCGCTAATCATGACATCAATTTCGACATTGATAATTTTGCGATATTAGTGACATTTGCTATCCATTTGCTTTTCAAAAAGTTTTAAAAAATTAATAAATTTCAAATTAAAAATCAAATCTTTATGTTAAACGTACACAGGCGATAAATCTTGAAGTATTGATACCAATTTTCATCAAATAATAAGAATTAATATCATAACCCCAGACCATTTTATTTCAGCATCTTTATTTTATATAAATGACGCCATATTCGTACTTACTCAACTCCATCCTTCTTGTAATATTAAGAAATATTTGAGAGTTTCCTTTTTATTTCCCGTATGACGCCAATATTCAACTTTTTTTTTAAATTCTTAACCCTAGAACTACCGGAAATTTTACTCAAGTTTTATAAAAACATTCTACACCAGAATTTTTACTGAAAACTATTTAATTTGTTTATTTAACTTATTATTGTCTGATTTATACATTTAGCTTGTTTTGAAGAAATTTCTGGTTTGAATAGATATTTTGAATATTCATGTCGGGTCCATTGGACCCTTCTGGTAGACAGAGGATTAATTTTTTTTATTTCATTTTCCTTTATCACGTGAAAATCTTTCAAATGAAAATTAATTGATTAAGAGAAATGATTATTCCGAGTTTTGATTATCTTAGCAACAATAAATAAAAACTGTTCACTTTTATAGAGAAATGTCAATTAATTCTCTATGAAAATAATAAGCTTTCGAATTTATGTTCAAAATATTTGTATAAAATAAATAAAATAAAGCCTATTTTCATTTCTGGGTTAAAATCCATCTATATGCAAAATACATTAATTCATCCGTTTTGACGTTGGCTTGGCTCAAACATTACACAAACACATATTCACATTTATAATAATACACTATGACGCAAAAGTTTAGACAATGAAGAAATTCTTACATACTTTGAAAAATATTTATTCAATTTTCAAATCACTGCTTGAAATTAATGTGCTGTACATATAAACAATATTTATAACAAAGAAAAGTGGAATTGTGCATATTGCAATAAATTAAATGGTAACAAAAATAAACTGCTGTCTCAAAAGTTTAGACACAAATTAAATAAAATCGAAATAAACAATTTTTAAAACCTGGTTGCGCATCCATGCTTATGTATTACGTCATATACACGAGACTGCATGGAAGAAACTAAATCTTGCATAGTTTGTGGATCGATATCATACCATGCATTCTCAATAGATGTCTTAAGTTCCTTTTCAGAAGAGTATTGTCTAGCGTTGCTATAAACTTTGCGACACATGATGCTCCAAAGGTTTTCTATAGGGTTAAGATCTGGGCTACATGCTGGCCAGTCGAGAACTCTTATATTATGGGAATAAAACCAAGATTTTGAATGTTTTGCAGTGTGAATTGAAGCATTGTCTTGCTGAAATTCCCACTGAGGACCCCCTAGAAGCTCAGCAAATGGCAGTAGGTTTTCTTCTAATGTCTGTGTATAATGCTGTGAAGTTTGACGACCACTGGTGAAGGTCAGAGATACTTGTCCATTATAGCAAAAGGCTGCCCAAACCATCACCGAGCCCCCTCCTTGTCTGCGACTAAAAAAACGTCGAGGTTCCTTCCGCAAGTCATGCCAATACGATAAACAACCATCTGGACCATCCAGATTCCACTTTTTTTCATCGCTAAATATGCCTGACTGCCATTTCTCTCCATATGACATATGCTTTCGAGCCCACATAAGTCTTTGTAACTTATGATGTGGTTTCAGAGCTGGTTTCTTCTGCATTTTGCTATAAACGATTGTTCCTTTTTCCAAAATTCGTCTACGAATCGTATCCTTTGATACAGAGAGTCCCGATGAGCTTTGAACTCCACGTACGCTCATTTGTTGAGTACTCGCTAGTCTTTGTATCAGGCGATCCTCTCGTACATTTGTCACACGTGGCCTCCCAGACCGACATTTTGCTTTATATTCGGAACCACTCGATAAAACTCGATAAATAGATTTTTTTGACCTATTAATAATAGCAGAAATTTCAGAAACGCTCTTCCCTTCACCTTTCAACTGCCAAATCCTTGAAACCTCATTCACTTGAATTTCTTTAGCTCTCGGCATGTCGACTATGAAGCGTAATCGTTTGCAGAACTTAAGTACTCCAAATTTGTGACATCATCGATTCTAAATTTGCATATGCCAGCGAATATTCAAAGAAATTTAGAATAGTGTCTAAACTTTTGCGACAAGCACATTTGAATTTTTATGAAAAAAATTAGTATTATAGCAAATAAAACGACTGTCTTTTGTACATAGCATTTTAAATCAGTTTTTGAATATATTTACAGGTTTTTGTAATTCTGACGTCATAATTCTACATTTTAAAGCTGAATGACGTCATTGTCTAAACTTTTGCGTCATAGTGTATTATTAGGATCAAGTACAAATGCTAGGTAACTGATGAAAGAAAATAGAAAAAAAATGAAACATGTACAATGAAAACAAGTAACTTTATAAAACAAATTGTTTTATATTATTAGAACACATGTATAAAATTCTACCAAAACATATACACCTAATATAAAAAAATCTTACAAATGTATCGACAAAATTTCGAAATGATACGAATAATTTAAGATCCTTATCGAGAAATTTCCGCATCTATAATTTACCATTTAAATATATCAATCAAATGAGCCATTTTATTTAGAGAAATGAATTTTTGAAAATTGCCTGAATTGCCATAGAAAAGCATTATGATGCAAAATACAGTATTTTCCGAACAATACGCCAAATGTAATCAAAAACTACACAGCTAATTCAGAGTATCTCACGAACATGCTTACTTAATTATAAGCTCATTGGCTGTTTTTTGTATATAGCGGAACAGACAGACAGCCGGGAACCCACAAAGGTTTCATGTCTCCACAGTAAACCTTCACTAACATTTCGGCAATTAAATTTAAAGATATTTAGGAATTAGCTGTTGATTTAGCAATAAGTAGCGTTGTAGAACATTAAGAGCAAAAAATGACCTTCGGGATTGCTTTCTACAACATTCGCGAAAAATATCTATAAAGAACATTTTCCTTTGAAAATTGTGACGTTAAAAAAAAAAAAAACGGACTGAGTGTAAGTGTTGAGTATGATTTTTTTTTGTCTAATTGGCATAAATAATCACCTAGGAATAAAAATAAAATTTTGTTTTAAATCTTATTTTTCAAAAACATATAAAGTGAACACATTAATTTAGATGAAAAACACTTGTTCTTTAAAGCTTTCAAGCAAAGTGATCCCACAGCTGGACCACCTAATTTTAATTCCAAACTTACAAGCGGCACCAGGAATATTTTAATAAATTTTTGCTTTTATAATGAAGGCTTAAAAACGCAAGTTTTTACTTTCTCATAGCTGCCAACTTGTACGGATTTTTGTCACCACTGAAATTTAACAGTAAATGTTCCCAAAAGCAATCGCCGAAATCGAAATTTTTCTAACGATGAAACATTACAAAAATCTCTCTTAAATTTTAGTGGTAACAAAAATCCGTACAAGTTGGCAGCTATGCTTTCTACAAAGTTCGTTAGTAAATTCTGGTGACAGTCAATCATTTCATAATTTACGAACAGTATTTGCCTGTGTCGGAAACGGTTAACCCCCTTGAAGGGCTGTGAGATATAATATATCCCAATTAATTCTTATCTCTTAAAACCCTTTGAGCTCTGATGGGTGAATTTCTTCCTACTTCATTTTAATTTCCAAATGTGACATTGGCACCGGAATATCCAACCAAATTTATTTGAAAATAGATTCATGCATTGTTTAGCGTATATTATAATCAGAATCTTTTGTTTAAAAATATTGGTACCAATGTGATATTTGGGCATTTTTAAGAAATTCACCACCGGAGCTCAAAATTATAATGTATTCTAAAAATTTTGCAATTAATATTTGCTGTAATAATGCACGAGAAGAAAATATTTTACTTATTTCCAAATAAATTTGTTTGTAAATCATGGTGTCAATCAGTCATTTCACCATTTTATCAACAGAAGTACTTTGCCCCTAAAACTGTTTTAAACTTTAACTGATGTCACAAAAATATTCACATAACTAGTGTGATGTGGTCTGCGAGACCGCTCCATCAAAAGATGAATAAAAGACGCGAATAACTCACAGGATGGTGTTTCTGTACTAAACCTTTTGTACAGGACTGTTATAATTAAAATTCCCCTATTCAAAAGTCTCTGGTGATAGTACTAAAGTTCCAAACGGAACAAAATTTCGGTAGTGTTTGTAGTTAAATTGAAAATTGCAAGTTAAAATATAAAAATTAAAAAAAGCCGCGGTCTGAGAGACCGGTAACTTCAGTTAATGGTTAAAGGATACAGTAATAATTTATTCTAATCAATCATTCTTATTGTCAATCTTATTTCTAAGTGTATATTTAACCGAAATACTCCGAAAACTCAAAGTTTATTATCAATGATATATGAGATTCAGGGATATTTTTTAGATTCTGAAATTGCGAGGTGTATCTAAAATTATTTTAGCGTGTCTATCATTGTTCATGAGCACATTCGCTGCCATCGAAATACTCAAGGCCTGATGATATGAATTGTGACGTCATCCCTAATCGACCAACTTCTCACGAGTGTTGGAATTCACACCGAAAAATTTTGAATAGCAATTTTCTTTTCTTTTATTTCTAGAATATCTGTAATCTTATAAATCAATAATAACTATTTAAACTTACTGTTGAGAATTTGGAATCCCCCAATAAAAAACAGCCAGAAGCAGCATCATTGTGCCATTCCGCATCTGTCTGAATTTTTACTTAGGGATTCCGAATTCTCCCCAGTAAATTTAAATAGTTAGTATTTTTTTTATGCAATGATAGATATTTCACAAATAAATTAAAAGAAAATTGCTATTCAAAATTTCCCGGTGTGAATCCCAACACTAGTGAGAAGTCGGTCGATTAGTGATGACGTCACAACTCGTCTCCTCTGGCCTTGAGTATTTTGATAGCAACGGCACGTTGCATTAGTTTACAAATTGGTGACAATCAGTTTTTGTCTTTTAAAAAGGAAACCTGCCTACGGGTGTTTTGTTTACATGATACATTATTGTAAAAGAAGTCTTTTCTACTTTAAATGAATGTATATAAAAATGATATTGATGTTAATCAAAGTATTTAAATACATAGTTTTCAAAATATAAAAATACGAATTTTGTGTACGTTTTTTGTTTTTCAGAAGTAATGCAACACATAATATGTATACTGTCCGTCTCCGGATTTACGTATGTCCAAAAGACGCGAATTCGGATTTGCCCTCAGCAATGCATTAATAATTTCATAAGAATTGCTGAGGTAAACCTTCTTTTAATTATGTGGCTTTAGAGAGTGCAACTACTTTAAATGATGATAAGCTATAAACAAAAACGATGATTTTTTAGAGAACTGGAATTGTCGTTTTTATTTCACTAACTAAACATCATTGACCAAAAGCTTGACTTTTACCTTACAGAAAATTTTTTTACATCATTATGGCCATGTTTTTTTTGTTTTTTTTTTACATTGTAAGACATTTCATATTTAATTCGAATATTGAGAGATATTTAACTCATAGCTGCGTACTTTTATGCTTTTTTATAACCCAAAATTTAATGGTAAAGTTTACCTTTTTAAATCGTCGTAATCTCCCGATTAAATAAAGCGAACATTTCTATTAAATTTTTGTGGTACAAAAAAGTGTAAGATTTTGGCAGATATGTTTACTGATGCATAAACTTGAGAATCGTATATAGCAAACCAAAATTTAACCTTCTTACCCTGTCGAAACTTTACTCAGCCTTGATAAAAATATTTGACACCAGAATTTTTATTAAAAATCCATATGGAATGTTTATTTAACATTGTTCTCTGTAGCTTCTATTTAACTTACTTAAAAAAAAAATTCCCAGTTTGAATCGAATAAAAGAAATTGTAGAAACGGGTAGATTCGACCCATTCAGAGTAGGAAGATTAAGAAAGATTTTCAAAAGAGGGAGGAGCATCTTCTGTTTTAACCCTTTATTGCACAGATTTGCATATATGCAAACAACACTGTTTTGAATACACAGACATTCCGTATTTAAATAAAGCAATATTTACAATTGAAACTTTCTGATGGAAAGTCAGATTCTCTGAACTACGTAATTTCTAGAACGTATTCTATATTGGGAATTAAAGGGTTAAAAGTTAAGTTTTATAAAATAAATAATTGTATAAAATAAAGTATTTGGAGCGATATTTATTAAAGTATTTACTAATTTGCATTATTTTAGCGTAAAACAGCCACACGACAGTAGTTTTTGTTGCTCGTATTGCAGATGTGCAACAGAAGAAAAGTTTGACGTATTATATGAAAAATACATCTCTAATTTTTTTCTTTATTTTCCCTGTGTAATAAGCCTTTCAGGGAATCATATAAAATTTTTTCGAAACAAAATAAAAAATCGCGTATTTAAGGGATAACACTAGAATGCCCGGCAGGAGTCGACTCGACTTCGACCGCATGATGAAATGTCCATTGGAGCCAAAAAAAAAAAAAAAAAAAAAAAATCATAAAATAACTTCAATTTAAGCAACGCAGAATTACGTTAAATAACTCAGTTAAATAATTTTAAATAAAAATTCTGGAGTGAAATATTTTTATAAAACTTGAGAAAAATTTCCGGGCGTTCTAGTGTTAAAACACACACTATTTAATACAAAACTGACGGTCGAGAGTTTGTTAATTATATCGAATTTCGAATTTCCTGATAACACTCTCATATTATATTCACAAATGCTATTACAGTACTAACCGGCTTCGCCCGCTAGTCAGCGGGGCCCCTAAGAACATCGGGATCGTGAATTTTAACACTAGAACCGCCGTAGCGGTCATTTTGACCGCTACGAAATAAAAGTATTTTGATTATCACCAGAAATTTCTTTCTAAAATAAGTTTCAAATGTACCTCGGAGAAATAAGTTAAATAAATATGTTAAGTAGTTTCAATTAAAATTTCCGGTGTAAAATATTTTTATAACACTTCAGTAAAATTTCCGGCGGTTCTAGTGTTAAATAATATCTTTGGAAATTCTGGAATAAACGGACCTCTGATTCGGTTCTCCAATGCATAAGGCAGCTTATATTGTGCGTGCTCTGAACGCGCGTTTGATTGCTCTAAACAAACCTCAAATAAATTAGAAAATCGAATTAAAAAAATGTCCTTCCAAATGAACCTCTCTATCGGGCCCCCGATGTTTACAGCAGCGTATACCGGCGTTATTCCTTACGCGCCAGATTCATTACTCCAAGCGAACAAACTTTTAGATTGTGTCCCCGCTGTCTACGGCACTGTATACCGGACGTTTCGGGCAAGCGTCGGAAATCTTTCCAAATAAACCTGGTTTTGATAGACCCCCTGCCTTCCAAACTATTTTCCAAACAAACCTCTCACCGAACAAACATGTGGCTCCGCAGATGCGAACGCACTAGAAAATATTTTAGGTCCACATTCCACCACCAGGGGGCACTTTCTCTTCTGAACAAACCTCTTTCGTTGAATTAACCGATTACCTTTGAAAAAAGGCGCATAGAATCAGAGAAAATAGTACAGTATTACAGTTCGAAAATGGATGTAACTGAATCGTACATTTATGAAAACATGCTTTAAGGTTTTAAATTCGATTTTCGACCAAAGTTTGCATTTTATTTTTATTACATTTTATTAAAACCCAATTCTTTACCTTTCAAAATATGTGCTTATTTTTATTGTACTATAAATTAAATCTGAGTTATAGGGATTTAAAAATTACTTGACATCTGTGAATAAAACCAGAAGTGCCAAACGTTATGTGCGAAACTTTTTTTTTTAGATTCATATAAAAACTACCTGAAAAGCAAAAACGAGCTTCTAGAAATGAAAAAAAAAAATCCAGATGATTTATAAATGCAATAAATTTTAGGTGCACATGTCTGTAAATAATTTTAGTAAAAAATAAATGTAAATTTTAAATGTGTTTTATGGCAAATGCATTTTTCAGTGAAAATTCTTATTCAAAACATAATTTCTCAAAATGTTAATAAAATATCACTATATAATTCAAATTGCTGTTTTTGACGCTGTTGTGATAGCATATAATTAAACATTTATTTACAAAATAAATACCTTTTCTTTTATAGCTTATCTCTTCGTGGAATGACACTTATGAAGTTTTCAAAAAATTGTCATGTAAGAAGATGCGATATACCATAACTCAGGCAAAAGTTAAATGTTTAATTTATTGCCATCTTTGACAACTTGCGTGTAGACAGAAAATGCATATCACTAAAAACAGTTAAAGAATATTGAGGTTGTGCATGGATCTTGCGTCTGGGTAAATGTTTAGATAATTAATAAGTAGTGGTAGGCTACATGGAAAAAAATTACACATCTTCGACAGAAAAAATACATTTTATTGAGCATTTGGGTACAAAAGGAAAAAAACACAAATTGTGCATATGAGAAAAAAAAAACGAATAAAGAAAGGTGTTTCCTTCAAAGGAAAATGTTTTTAGTAGGGGGTATTGTTTCCCCAGACAGCCAGCAATGTTGAACATCTTTGAGGCACGGTGTCAAAGAGGCTATTAATTAAGCGCTGGGTTATTCTGTCCCACTTCTCCAGAAGAGCTCTTTTCTGTTCTTGGAGAGTTTGTGGTGGTGGTAGGCGGCCAGCAACTCATCTGCCTAGAATGTCCCAAACATGCTCTATTGGGTTCAAGTCCGGAGAACACGCTGGCCATTCCAGTCGTGTGATTCCTTCCTCGAAAAGGAAATCATCCATCATGTGAGCACAATGTGGCCTGCAAATTTCGTCCATTAACAAGAAGTCATCTCCAATTGTTGCTGCGTGTGAGACTACAATAGGTCTGAGGATCTTATCCCTATATCGCTGACCGGTCAGAGCTGAATTTTGAATGATTTTGAGGTCTGTGCTCTCATCAATGTAGATGCCAGCATAGACCATCACTCCCCATCGCCAGATCTGACACTTCCTTGCACGAACGCAGAACTGTTTCGAGTTCCACGTTCCCTCGAGATGAAAATACGCCTATAATCAGTATAGGGATAAGGTAATAATAATAGATTGATATTATCCAAATCAATTATATTAGAAAATAATTAATAATAAAAAAGAAAAGTGCCCAGCTAAACTGATGGCATTGAGCTCACAGGCTATTCACACTAATTGTATATCATACTCTTATTTTAAAGAATAATGCCCCTCAAAAAAATAAGTGAAGGGGAATTAGCCCCCCGTTTCCACCTTTATACTTAACCAGTGAACCTCCAAATCTAATCAGGGAAGCTCCTTATCATAATAAACCGGTATACCAAATTTGGAGCAAATCAAATAACCCTGCAAAAAAAACCATTTATCTAAATTAAGGGGGTGGACTAACCCCCCCCCCCTTTATCCTTAACCAATGAATCCCCAAAACGAATCAGGGAAGTTCCTTAACATAATAAACCGGTATACCAACTTCGGAGAAAATCGAATCATTCTGCATGAGAAACCCATTTATCTAATTTAAGAGGGGCGGGCTAACCTCCCTTTTCCCACTTTATCCTTAATCAAAGAACCCCCAAAACTAATCAGGGAAGTTCCTTAACATAATAAACCGGTATACCAAATTCGGAGCAAATCGAATCATTCTGCATGAAAAACCCATTTATCTGAATTAAGGGGGTGGACTAGCTCCCCTTTATCCTTAACCAATGAAACCCCAAAACTAATCAGGGAAGTTCCTTAACATAATAAACCGGTATACCAAATACGGAGCAAATCGAATGATTCTGCATGAAAAACCCATTTATCTGAATTAAGGGGGGTGGACTAACCCCGTTTTCCCCCTTTATCCTTAACCAATGAACTCCCAAAACTAATCAGGGAAGTTCCTTAACATAATAAACCGGTATACCAAATTCGGAGCAAATCGAATCATTCTGCATGAAAAACCCATTTATCTGAATTAAGGGGTTGGACTAACCCCGTTTTTCCACCTTTATCCTTAACCAATGAACTCCCAAAACTAATCAGGGAACCGCCTTATCACAATGAACCTAGAAAAAAATTTTGAAGCAAATCGGATGTTTCTATCAAGAGTTATCGCGTTACGCACATACGTACATACGTACATACGTACATACATACATACATACGTACAGTCGTGGAAAAAAAAGTAAACAACCCCTGATAACTCCTCAAAAAATTATCGTAGAAGAAAGTCACTGGTACCGAACGATTGGAAATAAAGTCTACTTTTAAATGATGTATATAAAATTTCCTTAGGGGGCCATCTACATATTAAAACGAACCACAACTTTGTTTTGTTCAATAGCAGTACACAATTCTGACAGCATAAATGAATTCTACTCCCTTCAATTAGCCTAAAAACGAATTTTTATGCAATTCGTACCACAAGTTTCCGAGAAATTGATTATTTTAAAACGAGCGTATTTTAAGGGCTGTATCCAAATTGAAGTTCCGTACTCGATTATTAACCGAGAGAGCCCCTTACTTGATCAAGGCACCTTAAGCGCCACTCAAGGAGTCAATGAAGCCTGTTAGATTACAGTACAGCAGAATAAATTTCAAAATATCTACTCACTTCCATCATAGACGGCCCCTTAAACCCTTGGGGACGAGCGACACGTATACGTGCCGGAAATAGGCCTAAGGATCCTCGTTTATCCTCACCAGTAAAATTTTACTGTAAAATTTGCCATATTTAATCCGAGCATTTTCCCGATTTGAATAGGCACAAACTTCTGTTTTTTAAAACCGGTAGCAAAGTAATAAACATTTCGTAAAAGGCTCCCGTCGCGAAGGGGTTAAACCGTCATTTTGCCGTTTTTTAAGCATAATTTGAAAACTACTTGGAAGAAAAGTGTGAAATTTTGGTTTTCCATAAAGCAGATCTTAATAAATCTAAATCCATCAAAAAAATTGTAGGTTGTAATTCATAATTTTTTCGAATATTAGTTTCATAATTCGTAATTCATATCATAAAATTATAAAAATTGCAAATTCAGCGTATTTATGTTTGGGTATATTAGTATTATTGCCACAAAAAAATGTGCACATTAGGAGCATAATTTCAAGAGATATAAATAAAAATATGAAAATGTAATTTAACATTAGAAGCACTCAATTTTAATTGTTTATAATTCAAAAACTTATCATTCATATGACTTGAAATTTGGTGTCTAGGCATAGTTTGAACCGAAGATTTGAAATATCTCGTTAAAATTGGGTATTGCCATTGAAAAAAATGAAGTTTGGATTCGTTTTAATATGTAGATGACCCATTAAGTAAATTTTATATACATCATTTAAAAGTAGACTTTATTTCCAATCGTTCGGTATCGGTAACTTTCGTTTACGATAATTTGTTGAGGAGTTAGTAGGGGATGTTTACTTTTTTTTTTTCCACGACTGTACATACATACATACAGAACGGGCGGGCACATTAGCTCTCAGTCTTTGATAGCCTGTGAGCTAAAAAAGGAATCATTGCGTTGTGAATTTGGAATAGATACAAAGAATTAGAATTGAATTATTAATCTATTACTTAATATTAAATTAGATTACACATGAATAATAAAACATATATATATATATATTTAACTATATTATTTATTATGGCAAATATGAATCAAAGAAATAAATAAAAAAAATGTACATAAATAAGACATATGCATATGATAAACTTAAAAATGAATAAAACACATGATCAAGAACAATTTTAAAGAGAATAATATTTCTTGAATAATTATTATATTGCCTTATCAAAGCTGCATGGCAGGTATTGAGCACAATAAGTGAAATCTATTTTTTGAATAAATAAACTGTCCATTTAGGACTTATGTAAATACACATGGTGATGTGCAGCATTGTTGAATCACATTTTTGACGATCTAATTACATCTCATTGTGGTATTTTGGTCATATAGCTGCTTGAAAACTTTCTAGGTTGCAGATAGCGAGAACTATTGACTTTTCAACTAATCACCATGCGACTTTAATCACTTTCACAGACACACTTTCTTGAATTTAAATGCACTTTTTCAGACACACACATTGCACTAATTATCAGGAGAATTAAGCTTTGAAGAACACAATTAGTTGAAAATATTCAACTTCTCTTTCTGTGGAACACCCTCCCGAAATTTGCGACGAGCCACACAGAACGGCGTTGAAGAATACATCTTAGACACACATGCAGTATTCATTATTCGTACATTAGTTCGGCACTTAATTAATTATGTGCATTCTTCTTCTGGATGTCGGGTTCAGCAGTTCTGATGTGAAAAATCAGTGAAACTATTTGTCACATTTTATAATAAAAACTAAATTTTTTTTTTACACCGTAACTTCTTCCACGCGACTCGAGAATCAGCGGAAAAACTGAACAGCCGCGCTCTCTCGTTGCCAAAACAGAGCGGAGAAAAAGATAACCGTTCTTCATTTTGCGTTCGCTGACTCCATGGTGCAGCGGAAGGAAGGGGAATACACTTGCAGCCTTGACTCTCGTAGATTAGAGGGCCCCACTGCAAAAAGAGAGAGAGGAGCCACGAAGGACTGCGGTCGCCTGTTTTTAATGCTGTTTGGTACTGTTATTATAGTTCACTGGCTTGCAGAGGTGTAGAATATTATTCCTAAATTTATGTAGAGGAACTTTTCTCTACAATCAGGCTGAACAGAAAAACGGGACTCGTCAGAGAAAGGTATATTACGCCATGCATTTCTTCTCCAGTTCACATGCTCTGTTGCCCGCTGCCTTCGAGCGCTACTGTGCCTTGCTGTTAACGTAACACATATCATTGGTCTGCGAGCATACATATCTATAGCGTGGAGTCGGTTTCGGACAGTTTGAGTCGAAGAAGGAGAAGAGTGACAGAGAATAAGAGTGACATTCCTATTTCGGTATCTCCGAGCCGTTAGCTTTAAATATCGATATTCATTGGGCATTGTTGCACGTATACGACCTTGCCCTGGTCTTCAGCCTACATTGCTAGTCTCCAAAAAACTGTTCCAGATCCTGGAAATCACACTTTGTGAAACTCCAGTGGCTTCTGCTACTTCGGATTGTGTTTGGCTCCCCTCTAACCGAACAACAACTTTCCAAGCTTCTGATCCGGTTAAATGACTTCTTTGAGACATCGCACTCATCGAAACAATGCACTTACTGAATGTAGATCGTTGTTTTCCGCTTTGTCTTTCAGTAAGTTGAAAGTCAAATTTCATTCGCTGCCACTAAAGCGTCGTTTTTGACGTCAGACTAAAAATTTGCATACTTCGAAGTTTGAAAATGAGAAAAATTTTCATTTGTAACTCTTTTTTTTCATTTTCTGCAAAAAAATTCGCTTATTCCGATATTTTATTTAAGACTTGCAATATAATCTAATTTTATTGTTCAGTGTATATCCGATAGAATTTTCTGCACAGCGTTTTGCGTATTGGGCTAAATTTTATCATAAATTCCTCAATTTACCAGAAGTAATCAATCAATGGACTATTTTTTGCTTTTCTTCGTGGTTTCGAGTCACAATCGTCCCCCAAAAACATTTTAACTATAATTAAATAGCTTTTTAAAAAGATTTTATCCGCACGTAGTCAGATACCTTAAATGTAACTAAATGGGTTGAAAAAACCAATTCTCGTTGAAATCCAGCCATAGAATGCGAGAAAATAATTCGACGTTACTGTTGGAAATAGGTGGTAACTGAAGTCTATATTTGTTTACACCTATGTAAATTATGTATTCACCTATGTAAAATATTTTTTAACTCGTGTCTACCAAGTATCAAATCTATATCTAAAGTTGATTTCGAAAGAATGTGTCGTTATTGTTCGAAACTAGTGGAGCTTTATCATTAACCTTTTGGGGACGAGCGACACGTATACGTGCCGCATGCAGCGCTCAGAATACTTGTTTTTCCACACCAGTAAAATTTTACCGTAAACTTTGCCTTATTTAATCAGCGCATTTTCTCGATTCAAGAGGATACAAATTTCTGTTTTTAAAAACGGTGACAAAAGATTAAACATTTCGTAAAAGGCTCTCGTCCCAAAGGGGTTAACGCAATTCTTTACATTTATATATTTACGCTAAAAAAATGAAGCAGATTTCTGTAAAATTAAATGTTTTAATAATTTGCTGGTGTCCAACCCCCCTGCCGAAATTCAAACAAAATGATGCGCCGTTAATGATCGGAAACGGTGATAAGCAAAGTCTAAAGCTAAGTTGAATGAACCAACTCCCGTTGAAATCGACCCAATAGAACGTGGGAAAATTGTTCGCCATTCATGTCGAAAATGGTGGTAACTGAAGTCTCTATTAAGGAAAACAATTGTACTGAAATTCCGGTGTCGGAGATTATATTTAGAAACACGTGCTAAAGGAAAACATTTATTTCTGGAAAAGCATGAGTATTTTTTTTAAAAAAGTAAGTATTTACATTTTGTGAAACCTGTTTATTATTAAAAACTAATTGAGTGGGAAATCAAAACGGAAGCTAATTTCAAAAATAAATCTTTTAGTAGATTAAAAATAAGCTATGAAGATTATTTAATAATTGAAAACTCAGGGCACCAAAAGAAAGCTTGAACAAAATTGCGCATAAAGTGAACATACAATCAAGGTTAATTGATATACATAATTAGAAAAGATTAGCGAAAGAAAACTCTAGCATTCACAATGTTGTGGTAAAGGCAAGTGGGCCAACTTTTTTATTTCAGAAATGATGACACAGATACAGTCATTTTAATTACTATCACATGAAGAAATACAGATACAGCCACAAAATTTGGTATGCAAGGAATATTTAACAGATATTATGTGTGCAAATAATTATAACCTTCTAGCACCTGTATTTCCAAAATCGAAAATTCAGTATTTGTCTCATAAAGTATGAAAATTCCCAGTTGATTTAAGATTTAATAATGAAATTTAAATAATCTGCCATAATAATTTAATTCGCTATACAATACAATCAAAGATCTTCAGTAAAAACATCTTAACGATCAATTAATTAGACAAAATTAAAGAGTCACTATCTTTCCACAGCGAGAAATGAAATAAATCTGGTCGACATTTAAATAATTAATAACTCGTAAACTATGAGTCGCAGTCAAATAAAAATACAGTGTGACTGTCAAGTCATGGTACACTTTTGACCGGTCACAGGAAACAAGGTGGAAATGTGAAATCTTCGGCAAATAAAAGAAAAACTCTCCAAGTTATATACCTGTTCAGTGCAGTTCACTGACGCCTCCATTTGTTGCACTACACACATCTAATCGATATTCGAGTTCTTTCTATACACAGTTAAGGACGTCTGGTGTAACAGAGTGAATAACGTCTGTGATTATCTGTTTCAAATGGAGGCCACATCGATCTGCACTAAAAAGGTACGAAAGTTGGAGAGTTTTTCTTTTATTTGGTGAAGATTTCACATTCCATCTTGTTTCGGTGATTTCCTGTGGCCAGTTAATAGTGCACCATGATTTTACTGACACACTGTATAGGTGCGTGTTTAAAATAATATGATATATTACTAACGTAAATTGCAGAAACCTGTCACCAAAACGTCCGAGACAATACAATTTTGCTAAACATGTTTAAAATTACTATCCTATTTTCGCAAATTTTATACGACTATGTAAAAAATTTTTCTTCCTCCTGTCTTAAATTTTCGAGTCGATACCTGAATTTGTTTTCTGAACTTTGCGTGATTTTTTTTTAAAATTCTCCGTTATTTTCTTCATTTTCGCAAGTAAAATGGAGAGATCGGCGAAACGAATCCAGGCATGTGATTTCCGCGTTTTTGGACACCGGTATTTTGTTAGAGAAAATGTCATTTTATTTAATCGGAACATTTTTGCGATTTAAGAGAACAATATTTTCTCTAAGAATATATTGGTGTGCAAAAAGCGGAAATCACATGCCTGGAATCTTTTGTTAGATCGCTTTTTAATAAATGCTCGTCCGTGTCTGGGTCATTCTCTGAAATTTTGTACTGTCGCCGTCAGAGTTTTGCACAAAATAAGAAAATTTTCCGCAAAATTTAGTACGTGGGTGTAAAATATTTCTCTTACATATGCTCTAAAATGTCCACGTCGATATCTTGATTAGTCACCTTAATTTTCGTCGATCGGTGAAATTGTCATTGTCTTTAGTTTCCGTAGGGGGGGGGGGATTAAATCAGGATGTGCAATTTTATTTAGTTTTTAGAAAAGAATTATTTTTTAACTGGGTGTTTTGATGAGTTTTTAATTACCGTAATTTCCGGCGTATAATCCGCGGATAAACAATCAAATCCATAAAACTTATTTAATAAAATGTAACCTCTTAGATCACGGTAAATATTTGACTTAAATTATTAAATAAAATTTCTGGGCCGAAACATCCCAATCTAACAATATTTACTGTTTGAATTAAAACGAACTTTGATACATTTTAATTAGATAATTTTTTGCATGGTACAATGTAAAATATTCTCATTTAACATCGCGTTCTGGCTGTGAAATTTCTATCATTTAAAGCGTCTCATTAATTTTTTGTTATTTATGGGAAAAAATTCTTTTTTTCAATATCTAAATAATCATTGTAATAAAAAAAAAAGTCTTTTTTTTTTTTTTTAAACTTTTAAAAGCTATAAAATGAAATTTGTTTTTATCTGGAGAAAAAAAAAATAGGATCAAATTCTTTATAATTTATACAATAACATTATCTTAATTTTTTTCTAAATAAATTAATTTTTTAATCAGAAATTTAAAATTCATAACTAAGAAAATACATTTAGAGCAAATATTTTGTTGTTGTTGTAAAAGTCTAAATTTCAGATATTATCCTGATATAATCTAAATTTCAGATCTTAAAATTTTTAATAGTGAATTTAATTAAAAAAATTATTCAGTCATTTTTTTAACTTTTAAAAAGGTATAAAATTAAATTTATCACTATTTGGGGGAAAAAAAGATAATAAACTTATTTATAATTTATGCAATACATTATCTGATTTATTTTTAAATAAATTAATTTTTAAATCAGAAATTTCTAATTGTTTGTTGTTGTAACAGTCTAAATTTAAGATATTATAAATTTCAATTTATTCATCTAATAATTATTTTAATTTAAAAAAAAATGTTCAGTTATCGATTTTTAACTTTTAAAATGTATAAAATTAAATTTATCACTATCTGTGGGGAAAACGATGATCAACTTCTTTATACTTTATACAATAACATATCGGAATTATTTCTAAATAAATAAATTTTTAAATCAGTAATTTCTAATTTATAACTAAGAAAATACATTTAGAAGAAAAAGTTCGTTGTTAAAATAGTCTAAATTTCTGATATAATCTAAATTTTAGATCTTATTATTTTCAATTTATTTATCTAATAATAATTTTAATTTAAAAAAAAAGTTCAGATATTTTTTTAACTTTTAAAAGGTATAAAATTAAATTTATTACTTTAGAGAGAAAATAAAAGAAAAAATGATCAACTTCATCATAATTTATACAATAACATTGCCTGAAGTATTTCTAAATAAATTAATTTTAAATTAAAAATTTTTAATTCATAACTAAGAAAATACATTTAAAGCAAATAGTTTGTTGTTGTAATAGTCTAAATTTCAGATACTATCCTAAATTAATCTAAATTTCAGATCTTATAATTTTCAATTTATTTATCTAAACCAACAAAACAGCAAATATCTCTAAACATTTTATTAAGTATAATTTTAAGTATGAATGTCTATACGTAAATATTGAAAAAAAGAAAGAAAGAACGAACAAATGCTTTTAAATTGTCAGTTTACTTTTACAGTAATTGCCCTGCTATCTGTAAGTTTTTAAGAGATTTAAGTTTACTGATTTGCAAATAATAATGCTTTCTCACCAAAGAACATTTCTTGGAAAGTATTTTTTCCCCTATTCCTTCGACTGTCCATTTACAAATGATGTCCTTGAAACGTGAAAAAGTATTTTGAGCGGGAAGCAGATAAGATATTGCAGCCCATTGGACATATTTATTCACGTGACACACACCCCCTATCATCACTGCAGGGGGTATCTATACAGCGGAAACAAACAATAACAACTCAGTAAAAAGATTCATTTTTCATTATTTTCCGATTGCCGGCCGATTACATACATAAGAATACTTTTCCGATTAATTGACTTGTAATAATAATACAATTTCCTGCCGACATTTTTCCACGATATTATCTAGATTAATCGCTAGATTTTGTTCAGACGATATTCTGTGAAGCTCTCCATTCAACTACTGATCATTTCCCGACAATTCTGGTATTAGGCCGAAATTAAGCCGATATCTCTTGCTATTGGGATGATTGTTTGATCTTCGGGTTATTCGCCGGAAATTACGGTAATTGAAAACTACCAACGGATTTATGGCTGGAAATTTGCCGCATGAATTACCAGCCAATCTTTACGGAATTTGAAACAGTGGAATTTCTGAACTATTATGGATTTTTTGACACCATGCGCCGTCCCTGGGTGATAAAAGATCTTTCACCTGCAGACAGACACACGTTTACCGGCGTTAATAGAAAAGATGGCGATATACACTACTAAAGAAATGAAAAGATATTGTAAGTCATATAAAATAAAGATATAAGCGATTTTTTTAAAAGAAAATGGAAGAAGAGAGTCACAAATGCAAACTTTTCTCATATTCAAACTTCGGAGTATGCAAATTTTGAGTTTGACGTCAAATTGATGCTTTAGAGGCAGTAAATGAAATTTGGCTTTCAACTTACTGAAAGACAAAGCGGAAAACAATGATCTACATTCAGTAAGTGCTTTGTTTCGATGAGTGCGATGTCTCACTGAAGTCATATAACCGAATCAGAAGCTTGGAGAGTTGCTGATCGGTTAGAGGGGGGGGGGGCAAACAGACTCCGAAGTAGCAGAAACCACTGGAGTTGCAGAAGCTGCGATTTCCAGGATCTGAGGCCGTTTTTGGAGACTGGAAATGCAGGCTAAAGAACAGCGCAAGTTCGTAGACGTGCAACAACGCCCAATTAAGATTGATATTTAACACTAACGGCTCGGAGACACCAAAATATGAATGCCACTCTTCTTCAACAACACCTTTGCTTGGCTACTGGTACCAAGTTTCTCCTCAAACTATCCGAAACCAGCTCCACGTTGTAGGTCTGTACACTTGCGGACCAGACCAATGATATACGTTGCGTTAACAGGAAGGCATCGTTTCGCCCGCATCGTTGCGGCAACAGAGCATGTGGACAGGAGGAGAAATGAATGGCGCAATATTCTTTTCTCTGACGCATCCCGTTTTTGTGTTCATCCTGATAATTGACGTATTTGCATCTGGAGGGAACGTGGCACTAGAAAAATGTCCTGCGTCCTTGCAAGGAAGTATCAGATTTGGCGGTGGAGGGAAGGTTGTCTATGCTGACGTCTCCATTGATGGGTGCAGCGATTTCCTCATCATTCGAAATGGAGCTCTGACAGGTCAGCGATATAGGAATGAGATCCTCAGACCTATTGTAGTCTCTCGCGCTTCAGTAATTGGAGCTTACTTCTTGTTAATGGGCGACAATTGCAGGCCACATCATGCTGACTTGGTGGAGGATTTCCTTTTCGAGGAAGGAATAATACTAATGGAATGGCCAGCGTATTCTCCGGACATGAGCCTAATACAGCATATTTGGTATTCTAGGCAGACGCGTTTCTGGCCGCCTACCTCCCCCGCAAACTCTCCAAAACTGCAAAGATCTCTGCAGGAGGAGTGGGACAGAATACCCTAAGGGCCTCATTAATAGCCTCATTGACTCCATGCCTCAAAGGTATTCAACGTTGTTGGGTTCTGCGGAAACCATACCCTCTACTAAAAACGATTTTCGTTGAAGGAAACACTTTTTTTTTATTCGTTTCTTCTCATATGCACAAGTTGTGTTTTTTTTCCCTTTTGTACCCAAACCCTCAGTGCAATAAATTTGTTTCTGCCAAACATGAGTAATCATTTTTTTCGTATAGCCTACTACGTCTTTCGATCAAGCATCAAACATCAAAACAATTCCCCAGCCGCAAGATCCATCCACAACCTCAATATCCTTTAACACTTTTAAGGGCAAGGTTTTTGTATTCATAAAATTTTGAAATAATTTTTTGACACCAGTATTTGCAAGAGAATTTATTTGTAAACAAGTAAAAGCATATTTTCGCATACTTAACAAAGGTAAAATTTTAATTATAAAATTCTGGTGCCAATGTGGCAATTAGGGATTAAAATTATGTGATGCCGTGACGGCATCACCACCCTTCAAGGGGTTAATTGTTTGGAGCAGCGTATAAGAGAACATATCGCTCAACCGCAGGGAAAGTGACACATCTCGACAAATGTAAATTTCACAGGAGAGGCAAAAGAAAATGTGCAAAATTTTACAGTTATATGAAATTATAGCACTTAAATTTGCATGCAAGAATAAAAAAAGTGCATAAAAGCGTAAAACACTTAAGAATGAAAACGTAGGATGTGGTTTGGAGGGTTGGATAATTTTACTTCCCCACATGATCCACCCGTCTTCTTTGGTCGCAAATGGACATATAGCGGAATAGCGTGATTTTCCTTGTAACTTCACTTATGAAACTATTTGTGTAGCAAGACGCACCTATGACAAACCTTTTAGTGGAATAAAACGCAAAATGAATTTTTGCGAGATGTGTCACTTTTCTTGCGGGTGAGCGATATGTACTATGTCTGATTTTGCAATTTCGAGGAAAATCATAACCGAAATTTTATCACTTGCATAACTCAAAAACCATAAGAATAGCTGCCAACATTTACGCTTTTTTCTTCCCACTTATAATTGATGGTAAATTTATCCTTATTTAATCGGGCAAATCTGCAATTAAATAAGTGAAAAAATTCTTTTGAGTTTTAGTGTTAAAAAAGCGTAACTGATGGCAACTATGGTATTAGCAAAACTTATTATATAAATTCAAACATTGCGGAAGTGTTTTTAAAAAATGAACCCGGTATTTACGTCTGTTCCTGGGATATACTATTATTAGCCACTTCAGGCGTCATTTTACACTAGAATTGCCGGAAATTTTACTCAAGTGTTGAAAAAATATTTCGCACCAGAATTTTTATTTAAAACTGTATTTAACTAATTTATTTACCTTATTTCTCCGTGGTACATATTTAACTTAATTTACAGAGAAATTTCTGGTTCGAATCGAAATATTTTCATTTGTTACCGGTCAAAATGACAGCTATGGCGTTTCTAGTGTTAAAGACATTTTGGTTTTTAATACAAAAAATTCGGTATAGTCACCCCGCATTATTTTCCAAAAATCCGTTTCAAGAATTCTACAATTAGATAAGGCGATTTATGTGTAAAATATACTGGTACTAAAAATATGAAAATAAAATAACTCTAAATAGATTGTATGCATGCCACCCGTACTGAAAGTTAACTCTTAACCCCTTAACTGTTTCGTTTTTTTTTACACAATAAATTAAAAATAAGGTCCCGGCACCATTTTATTTTACTAAAATATTTGGCTTTGTACAATCGAAAAAGGTATGCTATTTAAAAAACCAAAGATTACAGTTAAAATTAAGTGGTATCCAAAAACTTTTAGTATCGAAGATAGAAAACTCTCTTTGCCCGAACAGGTACACTGTATATTTCGGGAATTAGTGCGGAATATAAAGATTTAAATTTAAACCCAGTTGTTTTATAATAAATTTAAATAACTACGAAGAATCAACAAGAAACATTTCATTGAATAAAATTTGGATTGAAATATAATCTGGAAATTTCTAATCCGTTTGTCTGGTAATTTGGTTGAAATATAATTGGGTTGATATATAATATATCTAGCTGCACATTATATTTAGGTATATGTAAAAACAAAATTTTCTGTGCACATTAAAACAATCCGCATATAAAATTATTATAGTTACAGTCATTCAGGGTAACTTTGAACCAGTGTTGCCAGTGGGCTACTTTTTTTAAAATTCAGATTTCTTGATTGGCACCATATTTTTGAAATGGTAAAACTCCGCTTGTTTTGATCTTACTTAATATGTCATTAATGAGGGCGAATTTCTCCATTTCAAAAAAGTGTTGCCAATCAAGTAATCAAAATTTTTAAAAACTTTGAGCCGGCTCAAAGTTATACTAATGTTTATAATTTACCAATTATAGGTGTTACTGTCAAAAATTTCCCATATTTGCATGTATATTTTATATAAATGCCGAAAATGAACATTAGATATAACATGTAAATATTTTCACAAATATGTGTAAAATACATAAAATTCATTTAAAGGCGTTTTTCGGGGCGAGCTACTCAAATTTGACATTTCATACATGCGGCATTTTTTATTCTTGTTTGAATAATACTAGTACAAGTATGTATTACCTGTAACTATGGATATATTATTGAGATAAAACATTGAAAATTGTTTTCCACTGCATTTTTATGTTTTATATGAACAATAAAGAGGCTTTTTTTTATTTCTAAATGTTCATGGTTCGCTTCTTTCACTTTTCTTATGCCTGATATTTGTTGTAATATCATAAATTATACAAATCTTGTGATGTTGGGAAATGTAAATTCGGAGTCTTCACATATCTGAAAACATTTTTTCCGGTTCAAAGTTGTCCTAACTATAATACATTTTTTATAATGAATTATTTTAGATAATATTTATCAAATGGTGCAAAGGTGCTGGGTAACTTTGAACTAGGGTAAAAATTCATTTTTTATAGCTTTTATCATTATTATTCCTTAGTTTTTGATAGCCATACAATAATTTAGGATCATTTCTTTTCTTTTATGCCCCTAGTTGCAGCAATAATCTTAAAATAAGAGTGCGGCATATGAAAATAGAGAAAATGCGGATCAAAGTTACCCTGAATGACTGTATACTAATTATGACTAGACATATATAAGGTGTTCTCAGTTAAGAATCAATAAAATGTCATTGCCACGGCTACTTAATGCCTGTCGAACGCAAAAACTCAGCTAAATTTCTACAGCCTAATTCTGAGCCTTATCATCATATTTCAATGTCGTAGAGAGGCGTAGGTTTCTGTTTCAATAATTCTTTATCCTATTATTATACTTTTAAAACAAACGCAATCGACAAACTGGTGCTCGATACTTTTATGCAACGAATGTTTATAAGCATTTCGCAGAAAATATATGTATTTGTATCAAATATTTTATCATTTTTTATTACATTTGTAGCAAAATTACATTAAACCCGTATACTGTTATAGTTATACGAATGCGTGAAATTTTCTAAGCCCATATTTTTCAAAGAAGAGGGAGAGGATTCTATTATTTTCATAAAGAATGGCTTCAACAATACTTCACGTGGGTTATTTGTGGAACTTCTTCATGTAATTTTTAAGAATATTTTTCATAAAGTATATATTTGTGGTCACAAAATTCACAAAATAATCTTATACGAGTATGGATACTTTGGACTTATGAACTTTGGATATTTCTAGTTTTAATCAGAGGTATTTTGACCCTAGAACTACCGAAAATTTTACTCAAGTTTTATAAAAATATTGCACATCAGAATTCTTATTTAAAACTATGGAACTTATTTACTTAACTCATTATTGTCTGGTTTACACATTTAGTTTATTTTAAAGAAATTTCTGGTTAGAATAAATATTTCGAATGTACCCATCGGGCCCATTGGACCCGTCTGGTAGACGGAGGGTTAAAGTGATTTATTTCAAAATGAGGTTTTTCAGAATTGCGCAAACTATCTCAGTAAATATTTGATATTGTTTCAGGATATGTTTAAACGCTATATATTATATATTTATCTTAAAACTTCGCATTTTCATCTTAAGACTGAACGTATAAATGTTTACTTTTTCACATACAAAAAACACTATGCCTATATAATGTCCGTAAAACCAATATGGAATATTTTCAACTGTATTAAATAAATATAAATTTCATAAAATATACACATGTTTATATTTAGTCTTAAGATTCAGTTATGATCTACAAATTCGTGAAGATTAAATTAGGAGATATTATTGTGCGCAATTGTTGTGCAATTATTGCGCGCAAGCTTGTGCGCAATTTAAAGATAGACACCATTGTGTAGGAAGATGAGGCGTTCCACAAAATTATTTCAAACAGAAAAAAGGAAGAAAATGTTTCGTTGAAGATTCCTCAGCAGTGAGCGACATCCGGAAGAAGAAAAAAAATAATTTTTAATACATTCAGCCCACAAATATATTATAGAAAATTCGAAGTAACAAATTATTATTAATGTTATTTCCAGGTGGTTAATTCCTCATTTTTAAGGCTATTAAAAATAGTTGATTTGGCGTACGCCCGAGTCGGCTGGCCAACGTAATAAATTTAAATAAGGAAATTTCTGGCAGATATCCCGGGAATCGAAAATACATTTTTAGAAGAACTTTTACGCAACTCTTTGTAAGGTAGTGGCGCTGTCATCGAAATATTAAAGTATCCACAGGTCTTCGGACGTGATTTTTTTATTTTTTTTTAAAATTTTCTCTTTATACGAATATTTTTATGATGACTTTTAAATTAAAAGTTTGAAAAATATGCAAATATTTAATCAATTACACAGAAATAATTTTTTAAAAGTGAAAAATAGTCAAAATTATGCGAAAAATTGACATTTCCGTAAAACATGATAACTCAAAAAACAACCATTGTATTGCCATTTTGTAAATTGCATAATAAGGAGACTTACTTTCTCTAGGACATAGACTATTCGCGTTATAATAGCATCTATATCTCAGATGCTGTGTTAGTTGAAGTAGTGATGTAATAAAAAATTTGTAAAATTCGTTACAACTTTGTCACTTATACCACTGTAAATATAAAACTAATTAATATATATTATCATAAGTGTAGTCTATTCCCTCAATGAACATTTCTAACAGAAGTACGCAAAATGTCAAGGCATTTCATGCGTAGATCCACAGATCTTCGGACGTCATTTTTTGAAATTTTGAAATTTTTCTTTTATACCATTTTTTTATGATGTCATTTAAATTAAAACTTTGAAAAATATGCAAATATTTTAGCAATTACACAGAAATAATTTTTTTAAAGTGAAAAATAGTCAAAATTATGCAAAAAATTGACATTTCCGTAAAACATGATAACTCAAAAACAAACCATTGTATTGCCATTTTGTAAATTGCATAATAAGGAGACTTACTTTCTCTAGGACATAGACTATTCGCATTATAATAGTATCTATATCTCAGATGCTGTGTTAGTTGAAGTAGTGATGTAATAAAAAAATTGTAAAATTCGTTACAACTTTGTCACTTATACCACTGTAAATATAAAACTAATTAATATATATTATCATAAGTGTAGTCTATTCCCTCAATGAACATTTATAAAAGAAGTACACAAAATTTCAAGGCATTTCATGCATAGTTTTTTTTTTTCTATAGGATGTTTTGCGTACAGTAAAAATTTGAAAAACTTCATTTTGAGAAAAATCTGAAAATAACTTTTAAACACAATTCAAAAGCTGTAATAGCTGCCAATTTAAAAGGCTGTAACTCTGGTTTTAATTAGGACACAGACACAATTTAAGAACAATTCGACAGTTAAAAATGTCTATTTTAATATTATTGCAAAATTGAAAAATCGATATTTTTATCCAAAATGACGTTTCAAAGGTGTGTGGATACCTTAAAGGCCAGAGGACATGAGTGTGACATCATCACTAATCGACCGACTTCTCACTTGTGTTGGAATTCACACAGGGAAATTTTTATTAGCAATTTTATTTTATTTTATTTCTGGAATATCTGTCATCTTATATAACAATAATAACTATTTAAACTTACTGGTGAAAATTTGGAACACCTCCCCCGCCCCCAAATAAAAAATCAGCCAGATGCGGCAACACTGTGGGGTTCTGCATCTGACTGAATTTTTATCTAGGAATTCCGAATTCTCACCAGTAAGCTTAAATAGTTGTTATTGTTTTATAAGATCATAGATAGTCCTCAGATAAAATAAAATAAAATTGCTATTCAAAATTTTCCGGTGTGATTTCCAACACTAGTGAGAAGTCAGTCGATTAGTGATAACGTCACACTTGTGTTCTCTGGTCTTGAGTATTTCGATAGCAGCGGTAGTGGGTATAGCTGCCAACTTTTAGGCTTTTTGGTTACCACTAAAATTCAACAAACTTTTTTGTATTATTTAATCGCAGATTTCGTCAATTATTTAAGAAAACGTTTACTATTAAATTTTAGTAGTGAGTAAAAAGAGTAAAAGTTGGAAGCTAAGGCAGTGGGATATCTTTTATACCCTTTTACTTTAATCAAGATTTGTACCAAGATTTGGAAATTTTGAACAAAATTTCCGTTTTATAATATTGAGTAAAATTGCATTTTTGTTATTCTCAAATAAAACTCTTGTGTGAATTCAAGATTACAGAAACACAATTCATTGACTCTGAAATTGTTAAGAGAAGGTATAGATTAACTATAATTTTTTTATTGAATTTTTTGCCTTTTTTAAATGCGATATAACATTACAAATTCTGCACAGTGTTGCCAGATGGGCTACTTTTTTTAAATTGAGATTCTTGATTGGCACCACTTTTTTGAAATGGAAAAACATGCCTTATTCAATGACATATTAATTACGGCGAAAACAAACGTAATTTTACCGTTTCAAAAAAGTGGTTTCAATCAAGAAATCTGAATTTAGAAAAAGTAGCCCACTGGCAACACTGATTCTGCATTTATACAAGGTGGGTACAAAGGCTGCCGTTGGCAAATGAAACAAATTGTTTAATCAAAAAAGTGGTCTGAGACTACTTAAACGTTGCAAGACGTTTACTCACCTTGGGTATACTACTTGTAACTCTAAACATAGTGGGAATTTCACTCAAGTTTTTTTTAAAAATATTTCACATCAAAAATTTTATTTAAAACTATTTAAATATTTTATGTAACTTATTTATGTGTAATTTATAAATTATTTATTTTATGAAGAAATTTTGGGATTTGAATCGAAATAATTTCCTTCGGTACCGGTCAAATGAACGGTTGTTGGTATATTTAGTTTTTAATCCTAAAAAAATTGGATATTTTTGAGAAACATGTATATGAAAAACCAAGAAATTCAATGCATTTTAAAACAAACTATATAAAAATATCCTGCAATTGTGCTAGTTATAATTACAAATGTATGAGATATACTCTATAAATAATCTGTAAAACTTATTACCTTGCGACCTATTAACTCACCTATAAACCTACCTATTAACCTACCTAAGACCTATTAACCTACCTTGTACCTATTAACTCACATATAAGTTTTTTGGGTCATCATTCTCAACCCTATCGTTACATTTCGATATAAAAAATAAACGTTGGTTTCTAAGATCTTTACCATATTCTTTACTTTTTTTATAAAAATAAAGTCATGGAAAAACGAGCGCTTGTATTCCTTTGTTCCACCTATGTAAATTTTCTTCCATGAAACGTTTCTAAGCATTTGATAATAAATATTGGTCGTTCGGAAAGTCGTGTCCGTTTGGGAAAATCAATTCGAACCGGAAAATTCTATAATTTAATTATTAGACATTGATTCCGATATGTAATATCCAATAATTACCGGGCAGAATTTTCCGGTACGAACTGATTTTCCCAAACGGACACGACTTTCCGAACAACCCAATATATGTTTCTATATCATATATTTGAACAATTTGGTGCAAATTAAATAAACATAGAAATAAAATTTGGTATGTGTTCAGATGTGGACCCCCATGTCCACTAATGGTACCTTTAAGAAATAGAGATTCAGAAGCGGACCATCCTTCAAAATTAATATAGTACGCGTTTTGATAATTTCCGCTTTTCTGATAAATTATTTACGATGTAATAGAGTATATTAAATAATTAAATAAGCTGGCGTGAAATGATAAGCTAAAAATAACTTCTTAAAAACTCCATAAAAATTTTAATAGATGAGCAAAGCCATTCGAAAGAAGTAGTCTTTCTTCATCAGGCGCAGAGAAGTAAGCGCAGCAACACTGAGCTTAGCTCAGTCTTGCTGCTATTTTCAATGTAGTAGGACGTGTTCTCTGCGCCTAATGAATAAAGACTATTTGTTTCGAAAGGTCTTGCGCATTTATTAAAATTTTTATGGTGTTTTTTAAGAAGTTCTTTTTAGCTTTTGTAATAGAGTATATCAACAACAGTTTAATTCAAAGTAAAACATAATATTATATAAACAATATTTTTATTAAAAACTTATCGCATAAAGATAGTTCTAAAAATGTGAAAAAAAAAAAAAAACGTTCCCGAGACTCTACAGATAACAAAAAACTCTGCACCAACAGAGAAAAAAAATATTTCAAACAGTTCATACATACATTTGGTTACGGATTGAGACATATACGTCACGGTGGACTAGTTTTTATTCTTTTCGAACCACTGTTTCGAAAAGTAATACCTACCATACACAGGATTCGCACATTTCTACCACAAATTATTAACTGCTTATCCGCCGCATTTAACTCCAGAATAATATTTCAGATTCAGTCTTGGCTGCTAAAATTTACGCTTTTTTGTTACCACTAAAATGTAAAATATATTTTTTATTTTGTTAATCGCAGATTTCTACGGTTAATAAAAGCAAAGTTTAATGTTAAATTTTAGTGGTAAGAAGAAATCGTAAAAGTTGTCAGCTGATTCAGGTGAATGAAAGAAGCGGTTATGAATTCTATGCTTGAAAATTAATCTAAACTTTTTTGCTATTAACCCCTGAAGGATTGCCTAATATTTATGAAACCATAAAAAAATACCTATTTTTCATTGCTGACATTAAATAATTATAACGTTTCTAAATTATAATATGCAATTACTTGCATGTTTGAGGCGAACAAAAAAGATGTTATAGAACGTATTCACATTTGCAGAAAAGACATCATAAAGAAATTTTGCGCCTTAATGTTTGTTTTACACCATACAAAATAATACTATACACAGTCAGTTTAACCCCTTAACCCCTTAACTGGTTATTTTTTTTTATTTATTTATTTATTTTTTTTTTTGACACACTAAATTAAAAATAAGGACTCGGCACCACTTTTTGTTAACTAAAATATTTGGCTTTGTACAATCGAAAAAGTTATGCCATTTAACAAACCAAAGATTACAGTTAAAATTAAATGATATCCAAAAGCTTTTTGTATCGAAGGTAGCAAACTCTTTTTGCCCAATCAATTAAGGGATTAACGATCGCATTAAATTACGGATTAAAAATTGAAATTGATTATTGGCATCACTTTTTCAAAAGAAATACTCTTCTTATTTATGACAGGTAAATTGATACCATAATAAAGCCAATTACACTATTTTATAAAACTGGTGGTTATCAAACAATCTGAATAAAAGACACAGCCGTGAATATCACAGGAGCCAGAATTAAGGGGTTAAGATTACCGCGCATTCCTGGTGTCATCAGATTCATCATCTGAATCGCCATAAAATTTACTTTCTTAATAACACTAACGAATATTCACTACCGAATTCACTAACATGCCATAATCGTCATAAAAATGCTTAATTTATCAGAATCTATAACTGAACTCAAATACAAATCGGACAAACAAGAGTTTTTCTCAAAGACTTCATATGGAAATGCCAGTTAAATTTTTTGGTTTCAGAAGTTTTTAAGGTGGTGTTATGCTTTTAACCCCTTGAAGGGCAAGTGATTGCGTTCCTGTAATGTTGAACTCACACCGGAATCTTTGAAAAATTCTATTTTAAAATAAGTAAAAGAAATTTTACGGGTTTTTTCAGCCAAAGATAGAAAAGTAAAATTTAATAAAATTTTTCTGGTGCAAAACTTCATTAATCGTAGGTGGTATATAATGTATAACGGCGACACTCAAGGGGTTAACGCCTTAATTCTCGCTCCCGTGTTATTCACGGGCTCAGTGTTGCCAGATGGGCTACTTTTTTTAAATTGAGATTCTTGATTGGCACCACTTTTTTGAAATGGAAAAACATGCCTTATTTAATGACATATTAATTACTGCGAAAACAAACGTAATTTTACCGTTTCAAAAAGTGGTGGCAATCAAGAAATCTGAATTTAAAAAAAGTAGCCCACTGGCAACACTGTATGTACTGGCTGTGTGTATTATTCAGTTTGTTTGATTCCCATCAGTTTTATAAAATAGTGTATAAGGCTTTATTTTGATATCATTTTACTTGTCATTAAATAAGGTAAATATTTCTTCTTCAAAAAAGTGGTGGCAATAAGCAATCTGAATTTTTAAACTGCAATTTAATGGAACCGTTACGGGGTTAAATCTTCAGCCTGCCTAATACAGGGTGTTTATAAAGTCCCGGACCCATTTTGATGTTTAATAACGCATAAAATAATAAAGATAGATTAAAATTAATAACATAAATGGTTAGATAGACTCAAAAAGTTTCATGACCCTTGTCAATGAACTTCGACGTGTGCCCCCTTCGTCGCACGGAGAATATCAAGTCGATAGTCAATTTCACGCCAGGTAGCGGCAAGCATGTCGGCATCCACAGAGGCTATTGCGGTTGTAATTCTGGCTTTTAAGTCATCAATATTCGACTCCTCCTGTAAACATTGTCCTTTACAAATCCCCAAAGGAAAAAGTCCAGCGGCGTTATATCTGGTGATCGGGGTGGCCAAGGAATTGGACCTCCTCGCCCAATCCATCTTTCTGGAAAATGATCATTCAAAGAAGTACGAACGATGGTACCCCAATGAGGTGATGCACCATCTTGTTGCAAAATGACATGCGGCTGAAGCTCTTCTAGTTGTGGAAATACGAAGTTTTCCAACATGTCTAATTGATGACTTAAAAGCCAGAATTAGAACCGCAATAGCCTCTGTGGATGCCGACATGCTTGCCGCTACCTGGCGTGAAATTGACTATCGACTTGATATTCTCCGTGCGACGAAGGGGGCACACTTGGAAGTTCATTGACAAGGGTCATGAAACTTTTTGAGTCTATCTAACCATTTATGTTATTAATTTTAATCTATCTTTATTATTTTATGAGTTATTAAACATCAAAATGGGTCCGGGACTTTATAAACATCCTGTATCACGGGCGCGAGAAATAGACAACGATGCCTCAGTCCCTGATAATGACGGGAGCAATACTTGAGACTAAAAAGGCCAGAAATTTTACTAAAATTGTATACAAAATATTTTGCTGAAACTGTTTAACTTATTTATTTAAATGTTTTCTTCTTTGTATTTTTTAAACTTATTTTATAAGAAAATTTCTGGTTCCAACTGAAAAATATTCATTTTGTAGTGGTCGAAATGACGTCTCACGATACTTCTAGTGTTAAACCTAGAACGACCATTTCGGTCATTTTGACCGCTACCAAATAAAAACCTTTCAATTCGAGCTAGAAATTTTTTCTAAAATAAGTCAAATATGTATCATGGTAAAATAAGTTAAATAATGAAGTTAAATTGTTTCAAATAAAAATTCTGGTGTGAAATATTTTTATAACACTTGAGTAAAATTTGCGTGCTCTAGTGTTAAGATGTTAATACAGTCCTCAGCAAAAATTTAGACAAAGGTGATATTTAACCTTTAAATAAAAAATACGAACACTTGGGTTATACAAATGGCTTTACTTATTTTTTAATATATATTAAACGTTTTAGGACAGAAATAACGGTTTTAATGTAGAATATTATTTAATTTAAATGAAAAAAGGGAAATTTGCATATTGCAAAAGTTTAGACGCTTTTGCGATTTTTGGCAACTGTTCACGGAAAAACGAAAATTTCAAACTTATGAGTCACATGCATGAAGTATTTAAGTGCATCTCGCGATAGTATCGGTTAGTAAAGATGCCGCGAGCTAGAAATTTTCAGTCAGATGAAGTAATTAAAGCATGGAAGCTGAAATCGATTGATAAGACTGTTGCAGAAACTTCAGCTGAATCGTCCAAAGAAGTCTTTCTATCAAGTATTATCTAAGGGTGACTCTTTCAAAGTAAAACACAGATCTGCGAGGCCACGTGTGGCCAGAAAACGATATTATAGAATTATCCATAAACTGGCACCTAGAAAAATGATGATTGCTAATCGCATTGAATGTGCGTCAGAGCTTTCTGTGTCAACGGATACGATTCGTAGATGAATTAAACAAAGATGTAAATTAGTTTACATGAAAATGCAAAACAACCAGCCTTGAAATCTCACAAAAAATTGAAACCTTTACGACGGGGAGTAATTCTGTTTATAAACTGATGAAATAATCGACTGACACAAGGATTTATAAACGAATTCATTAGAAAATATGAAATTGCCTATTTTCACGTAGAATATAAAAGGAAAAATTAAATTAAATATTCTTGGTGCCGTTTGCCACTTTTGGAATTAAAATTAGGTGTCCTTTGCCCTCGAAAGGGTTAATGATTTGGGCCTCAATTTGTTTTAATTCTCAAGTAACTCTGGGGTTTCTCAATGATCGCCGAGCAGTGCAAGACTACATACATACATTGGACAACAATTTACAGCCATTTGGTGAACTTTTAGCTCTTCCAAAGTATCATTTGAGCACGATAATGCGTCTATTCATGTTGCATACAAATCAATTGGTTTAACTCTTAAAATATTATTGTTCTCGTCTGGCCCGCGTATAGACCTGATCTGATCCCAATCGAAAACTTTTGTGGCATTATATTTCATACGGTTTATGCAATTTTTTGACAATACTCCTCTGTAAATGAACTCCGATCTGCTGTTGAAAGTGTTTGGTACGAAATAGACCCCAAGTGATGCGGGATTTTGTTTTCTTCGATGGAAAGTCACATTTTTGCATTGATAGCAGACAATGTAGGTGCAGTTCGATTTTAATTTACGGATATTTTGCTGTTAACAGACAGATTGTCCATACTTTTGCTACAATGTTAAATCTGTTTTTATTCTCATTATATATTATGTAAAATGTATAAATTAAAATATATTGTTTGTGAATGAAGGATAAGTCCCCAGTAATACATGACAGTTGAGGTACAACAATTAGTTACATACTTCTCAGTACAGAAGCATAATCGATCATTGTCAAACTTTTGCTGCGCACTGTAGTGGTGCCAGACTCCTTGGAAAGTGCGAAAGGAATGTACAATAGGGTGGAACGAAAGTATAGGAAAAAATATTTTTTTCAGCAAATAATTTTCTAATAGCAATTAAAAGTTGTCTTTGTATGTTAAAAATAAAACTACGAAGTTTTTTCGTTCTAAATTTATATTTTGAGGTGCCGCAAGAGCCTTAAAAATAAGGATTGCTTTTCAAAAAGTCCAAATTTAACTTAAAATTATAATTTTTTTCACTGTGTTTTTTTACATTTTTAAAATCAAATATTGTTTTTAATAGCAATCTGTAGATGCTTCTTTACTATAACAGCAATAGTATTAATTTTAATTGATCTAAATTTATGTATTAATTTTCTGCAAAATTTAAATAAATGAACTTTTTAAAAAAAAATCAAGTTGTTGTATCAGTTTAAATTTATCTGTTGTACTTACTTTTTTGCTTACAATTAGTTGTTCAAACTCAGTTTTTAAAATAAATTTTCTGGGTGAACGTAATAACTATTTCTCTGAATAACTGGGTCAATTATTTTTAGAAGTTGCTCACAAAGGTAACGTGAAAACTTTATCAGTCTCAAAAAATGTTTGGAACCATTTACACATGATGGTTTAAGCTTACTATGTAACCAGATGGGACATACACTTTCATAACATACTCTGTTAAAGTTTTAAGGTTATCTAAAGGACTCTATGTTTCAACATATAACCGAAGAATGCGACTTGCTAACGTAAGCCTTCGAGAATGAGCCAACTTTCCTGGTTTTTTTAAGGACAGATCTGGAAAGCATGCACCGCTTGAGATTGATGCGCACATTTCAAGTAGATATTTTTGGTTTGTGGTCAAATCTTCAATTATTTTAACGTAGGGAAGGTTGTGTTGTATAAGCAAGAACTAAACCACTGGAAATTCGTTACAATTTTCAAGTTGGTTGCCTGAAAACCCGCCAAATTCATTAGGGCCCTTTGTTTTTCCATCTAATTCATGAAACAGGTAGCGCAAAGGCGATTCATTTAAGTGGAACAAAAAAAAAAAAATCAGCCACTGCAGTGACCTATTTAGATCTTTTTCTATTAAAGCAACCACACCGTTATTAACTCCAGTGTTTGTGGCTGTCACATCACACCCAATAGCAGTTACAGTTGATATGTTCAAATGATTGTTACCATTAAAGTACGCTATTTTGCTATATTTTATAGCTTCGCCTGTTCCAAAAGCAGGGGTTACATTCCCCAGAAAGGATGAATTGGGCTCTTTTACTAAAGAAATAAATTCTTCGATGACCGTCTTTTTGTAAAATGTGTTTCCTTTTTTATCTTTCACAATTGTTTTATCTTTTCTTCCATCGAAAAACAAACCCATATTTTCTACTACTTGGTTAAAGCTTCTTACTATATCTTTTGTTCGATTCTTGGCTCTCTCTCTTCAAATTTTTATCCTACCAATTACCTTACTTTTGTTCTCCTCTGTAATCATTCCAACATCTTTAAGAATAGCACTTACGATACTCGCAGCAACTCAGTCGAAACTCCAGTTCGGTCACAGGCACTTGCTAGTGATGGAAGTTCTACTCGCATTTGCTCACTTGCAGTTGAATCCAAAAAAGAAGTAGAGGAATTTTTGGGATTGTACGTTAAGTTTCTTTAAGATGTTTGCTCAGGATATAATCTAATGGCACAATTTTCAGATTTTCTAGTAGCATTAACTACTAATTTTTTTATTGTATTCGTACTTCAATTGTTGCTGTATTACCTGTTGCTTCCTCTCTTCTCTTTGTGTTAAAATCTTGGAAATAACTTTATCGACTCCACTTATGCACATTTTTCTCACTGTTCTTTGGTCAACTAAAAAATCTTGTTCAAGTGTATGTACTTTTTTCTTTTTTCGCACTTACAGACAGAAAATTCTTTGCACTTACAGGCTGCTACATCAAAAAGACGTCTGCTTTCATTTAAAAATTTTGCTGCAATTAAATCATATTTTTCTGTTCCTTTTCTACCCTTTGATCTAAATACTTCTGTATTTATCGTGATAGATTTTTTTCCATTTGTAACATTCGAGTGCAAGATACTAAGGAATAGACGTTTTCGACCAAATAGATTCAACTTTCTTAAAAAGAATATCAAGTATTTCACTCACCGTTGGTTCTTTTGATGTTTTCTCTGGTTTCAGCTCATATCGAATATAAAGATAATATTTCATAATGTCATAATAAGTTGGAAAACTTAAATCACTTAATTGCTTGCGGTACCCAAAAATTTGGCATTCTAACTTTTGTTTGGTCTGCACTGGTCTTCAGACTGCCATCAAACTAAAGATAAAGTATTAACTAATAAATTATTATACTAATATTCAAGCTGATATATCCATAAACAAAACAAAATCCAGTAAAGAACAGAATAAAAACATTTGTTACTCAAACGATTCGTTTGCCTGCAGTGACTGACGACCAAAACATGTGACCAGACCATTGTTACAGCTATATGCTTTTCTTCCGCATCCGCCAACCTACACCAGCCAATAATATGCCGCCTGTATCATGGTCCCTTCAAACCACGTACTGTTCTCCTTTTGACTATTAATTTTCAGAACTAAAAAATGTTTTGCAGCGTTTTTAAGTTAAAAGTAAGGTTAATCCTTTCTATTACGAAATACTGTTAAAATCTAAAAAAATGGAATTTAAAAGATGAAGATTTAGTAGCATAAATATTAAAGGTATGCAGTATAAAGCTATAAATATTTACTGTAAAGTAATTTATGTGTATTATTTAAAAAGTGAAAACAGGCATTTGGTATTTAAAAATATTTTTTTTTACTAAACCAAATTTATCAAAATTCGTAAAATCTACTTAAAAATACATATATTCAAGTCTTTTGCGGCACCTCTAAATATATCATGTTTGTTAAAATATTGTAATACTGTCTTAACAAAGGCATTAGACAACTTTTTATCTGTATTACATATCGAAATTAGACAACTTTTTATCTCTATTACACATCGAAATTAAAAAACTTTTTTTTTCGTTCCACCCTAGTGTAAAAGACATGCATGCAATTTTAACAGGATACTTTTGAGAAAAACTACCAGAAGGAAAACATTTTGCAAATTTTTGTACTATTGAATATAAAAATAGTCGTCAGTCCTGGCTCGTAATAGTTAATGTATAGATGTCAACATTTCTTTATTCGACCGGAGTCTGACTCAGGCCAAACAAATTACATTTTAAATCGTATAACCCCTTCAGGAGCGAAGCAGCTATGTTTCTAAAATTTGTCAATGATGTATTAACACCAGGGATTTACGAACAAATTTTTTGGAAACTAGCGGGCTTCGCCCGTTCGCTGTTCGGTTTCTCCAAACGAACATTAAATCAACAGAAATATATTTGGGAATATGATTGTGTGTTTTAACCCTTTATGTCCCAAATTATGAATTCATGAAAATTTCGTCTTCTAAAACATTTTTCGTGAATTTTTGAGACTGCATTAGAAGATTTACACAATTAACACTAAAATCGCCGGCTATTTTACTCAAGTCTTATACACAAAAAGAAAGTGTTTTTCAAAAGTGTTTCACATCAGAATTTTTATTTAAATCTGTTTAACTTATTTAATTACCCCATTTTTGTGTTGCAGACATTTAACATATTAATACATGGAAATTATCCCAGAGAGAAACATTCGCCTTGCATACAATATTTCAAATGAATATCAAATTTCAAATTTCAAAGTAATTGCTTAAAAGGCGCAAAGACCAACATAGTGAAAAAGATTCCAAGCCGGGACTCATGTATTAATATAATTTCTATCGATGCTGGATTTAATTATGTTTCGTGTTTGTCCCAGGTCGGTGACTCACGATAAATATTCCATCTTGTGCTACGTTTGTAGCCTTGCCAACATGTAATAGTGAGAAATTTTCCGAGCTAGGTATCGTTCCAAGTGGTTTAGTCGGTAGAAACTCAGTGCGCTATACTGATGGCCCGGGTTCGAGTCCCGGCTTGGAATCTTTTTCATTATGTTGGACTTTGCGCCTTTTAAGCAATTACTTTGAAATTTGAAATTTGATTTTCATTTGAAATATTTAACATATCTTATGAAGAAATTTCTATTTCGAATCGACTATTATCAATTTGGCAGAGGTCTAAATGACCTCTAATAGCGGTTCTAGTGTTAATAAATTTTAGAAGGATTTTTCCGACTAAAATTAATTAATTAACTTTGAATTTATAGGGATTTTGTGCAATATTTATAAATCTACTCAAATCATTTATTTAAAATATTTATTTTTGTATTTTGTAGAATTACAGGGATGAGAGCGCTCCGACCCAAATGGTTCATTTTCACCACTAAATTTTAATAGTATTCTCTGCTTTATTAAATATCAGAAATTCTGTCATTAAAATAGGCCAGAAATACTATTAAAATTTAGTGGTAGCATGCAGTCATTTGGGTCAGAGGGCTCTCATCCCTGAGAATTAGGAAATGTACAAAGAGAATGCTCTTACAATAGGAATATTTCCGAACTGAAACTTTTCCCCCCTCGATCTTTCACGTCAAGAAAGTTGAAAAGATGCAAAGGAAAAAGAAATCATCCTTTAAAAAATATTTTTGTTTTGTGCAACCGATAATGTTTTTGAAACAAAATAAATTAAAGTATCTATAACTCATTATAAATTGTATTACTTCTAATCCATGTATTAAATGAATTTTATAATAATTTATTTTAATGGTACTTTAAAGTACCGTCAGGACATAAAGGGATAACCTTTTGAAGGGCAAGCAATTGTGTTTGCGTAATGCTGAATTCATACCGGAATATAAAAAAGAATACTTCAAAAAGAAGAAAAGCATTTTTTAACCTTTTTTTTCCACCAAAGTTTAAAAAGTAAAATTTAATTAAAAGTTTTTGGTGCAAATCTGCATTAAAATTAGTTCGGATATAATATTTCCTACCGCCACTAAAGGGGTTAACACTTTGAGGTCTAAGCCCGAGTGCCACACGGGTTTTCGGTGAAACGAACTAAACCCAAGAGTCTCTCGGGGACAACTTTTACTTCTCTGGGCAATAAAAATACCTACTATGTACGTTCGCAGTCAGATATTATCTACGATCCTTTTATTTTGGGAAAAAAAAATAGGCGGCAGCATTAAACCGTTAAATATATGAAAATATCTAGAATCAGAGCTAAATTTGAACTTATTGTGACACTTGTGGTGTTTCCCTTTGTACTTTGAAATGCACCACACAAACGCGAATTTTACTAAATAATGTTTAAATACAAATAAAACCTATTTTCATATATTTGTACAACATTTGGGTAAGTTTTTATTCAAGTCTATGTAGAATTTTATGTTAAAAAATTATGTTTTCTTAAGTTGAACTTAAAAAAAAAGCAATTTAACAAATTACAACTACCACTTGGAAAATGACTTTTCAAAGACTAAAATTTAAGTCATAAAAAATCGTACGGAGTTGATCATGCATTACGTACGCCATGAAATAAACATTATTAGTGTTATTACACGTAAAAATTGCAAGATTTCCTGAAACTTACGTATTATCCAAGCATTTCATTGTCTGTTCGGGAAAACGCTTGAGATTTCCAAGAAATCTGACGACCAAATTTAAATGAAATTTCATTTTTAAACTTCTAAACATCCCACAATATTACTTTTTACACCGTCATATGGAGAAAAAAATGTACTTTTAAATACAATTTGTTTGAAAGCTGTATCTCAATTTGTTTCTGAGTAATTAATTTTTATTTTGCAGTTTTTATTACTTTTTTGTCATAGTGACAACAGAAGTATCCATCTCTGTTGAAAGTAAAGCAAAATACAGATTACTGTACAGACCAATCGGAAAACGAATAAAATTCGGATTAAACCAATAAAAAGCTTCAGGTATGTTTTTGATTTCCTACCCTGACGAGGACAATAACCATTTTTCCAAATGGTTAAAAAATATATAAAACATGCTTTTTTCAATAATTTCTCATTACATATTAATTTTTAGTACATTTAAATAGTTCCTTGATTATGAATAAGAACAGTTTGAAGTCCATAATAAAAAAAATGAAATACATATCTTCCAAGTATTTTTTAAAAAATTATGAAAAGTACCAAATACCCTCGGTCCGGAGGTAGATATGCGGTTGAAATAGCTCAGACCTCAAAGTGTTTAACCCTCTGTCTACCAGAAGGGTCCAATGGACCCGACATGTACATTCAAAATATTTATTCAAACCAGAAATTTCTTCAAAACAAACTAAATTTATAAATCAGACAATAATAAGTTAAATAAACAAATTAAATAGTTTTAAGTAAAAATTCTCGTGTAAAATGTTTTTATAAAACTTGAGTAAAATTTTCGGTAGTTCTAGGGTTAAGCATTGTGTATCAAACCCGGAACGTCATTTGGCATTGATTAAAAAGATAAGAACGCTGTCGCGCTGTTATATTTTCTAATATTATTTTTTCTCTTTTAGTTGAGTATTTATAGTAGGATTTGATAAGTAACGATAAGACGAAATGAATTATACTACAATCATCTATGGAAAAGTAGCTAGCGTAGCATCACTCTGGGCGATGTGTCATGCGAACGCATCATTCTCCAGCAAATCCCATGCAGCATATAGTTGCATGTAGCATTTAGCTTCATATCCCCTTGAGGGGCACCGTTATATACAGGTTGTTTCTAAACTCATGGTACAAACTTTAAGGGTAGGTAGAGCGCACAGTAACAATCATTTATTGTATAGGAATGTACGGGACCAAGTGACGCAATAAGGTAAAAACACCAGGGGGCAATTAGCCCCCTCTTTTTAATTTTCAAAATTTCTCATTCATACCAGAAAATTTTTATGCTATCTTGACATTTCATAATTACTTTATAAGATTCTTCTTTTAAAATTTTTGGTATGAAATCGAAATTTTCTGAAGTAGATATGGAGTTTTTGGTTGATTCCACTAGCGGTAGAGGGCAGTAAGTGTCAGGTCGTCGTTCAATACCATGCATTCAAGTAGAAGAAATCGCCATTTTTGATTGTTTTATCGTTCGTCATGGAAGAATTTACATATGCCGAAAAAGCCGACATGCATTTCATGTATGGTCGTGCAAATGGTAACGCCAGAGCTGCCCTACGAATGTATCAGGAGCAGTTTCTTCGCAGAAGAATGCCTGATCATAGAATGTTTCAGCGCTTACACCGTCAGCTTTCTGAAACAGGTTCTTTCCACGTCACCAGACAGGAAACTGGGCAAGAAAGTTCTGTACGCAGTGCAAGCCTGGAAGAAATTATTTTGAATTTTGTGAGTGAAAGGCCCGAAAGTAGTAGATAAATGACAGTTCTACGGCCACAGGCTGAATTCCGCAATGAGCAATTGGGAGCAATGCTCAATTGATCAGGTCCACCTTCCTCCTAATCGCGACAATTATTTTGTCATGTTACTGTTCTATCTAGCATTTTGTTAGAAAACCGTATATGAATGCTGGGTTCGAACCCAATCGCGCCCGTCGGCCTAACCGCTTCGGAGTTTTCGTGGTTTTCTTCGAAGCCTTGGATTTTCCATGCGTAAATACGGGTTAGGTTCCCTTAGAAAGACCCCCACGAAGGGCACTCCCCCTAGGGCCTATATCCCTCGAGTAGATAATCGGCCGTCACCAATCAACCCAACCCAACCCGTATATGAATGTCTAATTATCTACAAAAACGGTTTCGTTTATAAAAACCTATTTACTTTATATCATTTTATTGTTTTCTCCGATATTTTGTTAGAAAGATGCGTGTATACATGTTTGTTTTTGAATAAGTATATATATATATATATATATATATCACTTTATTGAAAACAATTGTTAGCAGATATACACATGTTAGTAAGTATAGGTATCAGTAAGCTATGTACACATGTTAGTAAGTATAGGTATCAGTAGACTATGTACACGTGTATCTATATACATGTAGATAAAATGCATATAAGTGTTTATAAATTTATAGATATAAATGTTTAAATATCGCTAAACATATATGTCTAAATCTATCCAAATGAATATATATACGTATATATATAGTATATAAGTATATGTTTCTAAATATAAGTATCTAAGTATTAATATGTTTATATGCATGTATAAGTTTACATATACGTGTTTATATAAAAAATTATTGGTTTAAAAAATTACAAAATCTAATTAAAAAAAGTTAAAAAAATATATATATATATACATATATAAATTAAAAAAAATAGATTTAGCAAAATTAAAAAAGTAAAAAAAAAAAAGTTTTAACAAATTTAAAAAGTTTAAAAAATATATAAATTAAAAAAAAGTAGAAGAAAAAAAAAGTTTTACAAAAGAAAATGTTTTAAGAAAATTAAAAAAAAGTTTCAACAAAATTTTATAAGTAAAAGAAAAAAAATTATAAAAAATATAAGTTATAAAAAAGTTTTAGCAAAAAAAAAAAAATACAAGTTATAAAAAAGTTTTAGCAAAAAAAAAAAAAAAAAATGTTTTACAAAAATACAAGTTATAGAAAAAGTTTAACAAAATTAAAAAAAAAAGTAGAAAAAAGTTTTACAAAACAAAAGTTTAAAAAAGTATATTTAAAAAATTATTTGTAAATGAGCATAGATATTTATGCATATATTATATGTAAGTATGTGGGTACGGAATAAAATAAATACACATATTTAACATTATATTAGAAATGTTTATGTATATGTTTTAAATAAGTACTCATATAAAAAAGAAACAATTTTTTATTAAAAACAAAACAATTTACAGGAAAAGTATATTTACAAGAAAAGATTTATTTACATAACAATATTATCTTGATAAATTCTTCTTTATATTACTGTAAATTAGTATTATTGCAATCTTGAATAATTTTACAGTGGCCATACGCAAAGCTGGTGATCCCATCTTTAAACAAATAACGTTTATCATCAAACGGTGACAAACATATTTTGTTGTCTGACTTAATGTAAATAATTTATGAGCATCTTGCCCAATTCTCATTTGTACTTCAAAAGAAGTCGATTGGTTTTTAAGACAGTTCACATAGTCTTCATGCTTTAGACGGTTCTCGACGACGTGTTTAGACACACCCTTCGCTCGTTTCTTCTCTTCTATGGAAGATTTCAGAGAGTACATTTTTGATTTCAATCCGACAAACTCAAGGGCTAGATTGCCTTTTAGTTCATCTTTAAATTTGCCAATCACCTTCTTATTGATATCTGAGTAGAGTGAATGATGCTTTGGATAGTCTGAGAAATCGAACAAGCTTGCATGATGTTCCATATCATCAAAAATATTTTTTGTTTTAATATGATAGCACAGTGAGTCCGTATCGGTGAATAATAGTTTTGCATCATCTTTATATGTTTCCCTTATAAAATTATAGTGAAAGTCATACATAAGTAATTTAGAGAGTTCTAATATTGCAAACCCGACATAAATCGGTCGATTCATGAGTATGCTAGTTTTCATCCTTTCAACAGCAGTTAGATCTTCATCAAATGTTTTAAATGACTTAAATGTAGGCGAGGCTACTAATATTTTAGCTCTTTTTTCATTATTACAAAGCACAATATTTCTCCTTTTTCGCAAATTCTCCATGGTTTTTCCAAAAACAGAGTTATTCATTAATTTAAAAAAGTCTTTTTCAAAGGTGGATTTGGCCTCTTTTCTTTTTTCAGTATTAAAATTAATATATTTCTGAAGCCAAGGTGTCTGTTTAAATTTAAGGACTTTATGAACAGCTTTAAGTTTTAATCCAAGTTGTAAATAAAATTTAAGATTACGATAATGAGTGATATAATTCTGCTTATCATTTAAATTTGGGATAAGTTTAGGTGTTCCTTTAAATGGTTGATTATTGAGAAGGGACTTGGCGTAAGGAGAAAGCATGTCTTCGCTAACTGTGAATCTTTCAGGGGCAAGTGGGTAATCGTTATGAAATGGATGAAGTTCTTCAGGATATTCTAAATCAACCTCGAAAATGTATCCAATATCAGAATCATCAAGTAGAGATAAAATCCACTCTTCCGTAATATGATTTGTTGTACACCATTCAAAACCACCGAAAGGTAAGAATTGCGACATAGCCCATCCATACAAATTATTTGCATCCCAGTACATAATGTAGCTGGGTGCATCATTTTTATTAAAATCAGCTGTATTAGGTATGTTCGCTCTGGCATATCTATGACTAATCATACTAATACCACCACGTATCCCATTCTCGATCAAAAGCAACATGTCGATATCAGTAAGTAACTCTAGAGGTGTTTCGGACATTTTCAAACAAGCTTGCCAGGAGAGTGAAGGGGCGGTAAACAAATGTACACAATCAATATCATAGTATTGCTGACATAATTTCCTAAAATTTTGGAATACATCAGCAAGTAGCACAACATCTGTCTTGACGTATAGGTCGTGATATTCTCCTAGGGATTGGATATTAAAGGTTTTCCAAACCTTCTGGGCGTGTTTATAATCTTCCTCGTCTATAGGCTCATCAGTTAAGCTATTAAAAAATGCAGAAGGTGGAGGAAGTTCCTTCTCATTAAATTTTTCAAAGGAAGTGAAATGGTCATAAGGGTAGACCCCTTTTCTCATCAACAGATCTAAATTAGTATTTTTTAAGAAATTTTCTTTTAGAATGGTAAATTGGTCAAATCGAAGGTTTTCAACGAGCTTTTCTAATGACGTTGGCAAAAATTGAAAGGAATCTATAAAGACCATCTGTATAGGACTTGTTGGCTTTCTTAACTTAAAGGTTATATAATTTTCCATAGTGGAAGCAATAACATCAATTTCATGATCTTTAAATTTCCCGATCTTACTCATTAAATGATGTCCATCATAGTTTTTCAGATTATGGAATATGACAGGGATTGTTTTACATTGCTTAAAATTGAGATTACATGCTACATGTGCTGCTCCTCGATACACTCCAGAGATGTGATCATGATCACGTGTGCGTTCTGAATCTAATGGCTGTTTACAAATATGACAAAATTCAGCTTCTTGAAAAGCTTTTTCTTGCAAAGGTGAAAGTTTCATAGGCTCTATGTTCAATAACTCCCGTCCTAAAATATCTTTTTCTTTCATAATTTGTTTTAAAAAATGATCCACACAGTCTTTACCACGATACACTTTCGCTTTCTCCATGCATCTTCCATCGGGTCCAACAACGACATAAGCGTACCCACAAGGAAAATGATATGTTGTTTTTTCAGTATAAGATGGTTTAGAAGAGGGTGCGCCTGGTGCAATAGGTATAAGTAGACTCTCAAAATCTGCATAAATGGTATAGGGAATAGGATGTTGGAGATGAATACCAGAAAACTTGAGTATGTTATCGTTTTCACTAGGTAGCTTTATAGACTGTGCTATATGTTGGCGACAATATTCATCATGTTTATTCAAAAGATCTTGTCTTGAAAAGCGGTGTAAACATCTATAGCAATAATAACATACTCCATCATGTTTGGTGAGATCACCCAAAAGTCTTGAAAAACTTCTAATTAAACAATAATGTTGCTTTTCACCATCACCGATTAATAACAAATTGATAACATCTACATTTTGCTTTTCAGAAATATACAGAGGACAAACTTCATCCTCATCATATCCAAACACATTAATCCGTAAATCATTAAGCTTTTCAATAATAGGTATCTTGTGGAGTGAAACAGGATATTTCACCTCTCCTAGCTTAATCTCATTTTCATAAGGGATATAATGAGAAACTCGCTCAGGCTTTTTTGTAAAATCTAAGTTCAGTTTAAATGCCAAAAGGCACCAAACCAAACACTTATTGTCTTCATTTTTTATATTGAGCACTGCTTTTTTGTCATATAATTTCTTAGATAAGGCTATATAAGAACTTGCAGCAAGGGGGTGATATTTAGCAATCTTGAGTTCTAAATGATGAATTTTTCTAAGTTTCCATCCAGACCCTCTTTGTATAAATTCTTTAAAGGATTTAGTTATTTTTGAAAATCCTTCTTCAATATGTTGTGAAATATTATCTTCAGTAAGTTCAGTAAAACACTGGCTTCGAAAATAAGGTTGAATCTCCTCTATCTCTTGATTGTCATTCATACGTTCAAGAGATATTTTAATCACCATATACCATTTAACAGCCCCTTTTTCATGAATTTCACTCATTAAACGCTCTTGTAGTTCAGCTCGTAAGTGGGTATGAAACACTGCTATATCACTTTCTTCACGCTCATCAGGATAAAGCATGAGAGTTTTAAACACATTAAGTACATCAGATTGGTTTTGCTTTAGTTTTTTAGACTTTACATTAGAGAAACTTGTTTTCCGTTTCACACTTACAAGAGGTGTACGGGAGTGTTCAGTACGTATATGTTGTTTAAGCTCAAAATTTCGTCCGAACATTTTATTACATTCACGACAAGGAAATTTTGAACTTTCATGTGATCTAAGATGATGCTTCAAGTTATCCTTCCGTGTAAAAACATACTCACACTTATCACACTTAAACTTAGACTGATCATCAGTGTTATGAGTTTTTAAATGTCTTAACAAGTCTGATTTCCTTGTAAAAGATTTTTCACACATGTCACAGATATGAAACTTATCACCTAAATGAATCTTCAAATGCTGATTCAAATTAGAAGTAGATAAAAATCTCTTATTACACATAGGGCATATAGACATCTTCTTTACAGAAACAGATTCTTCAGGTGTTATGTTGATATTAATAGTATTTGAAGATAAACTACTTTGCAACGAGGATTCTTCAGAAAATCCATTATCTTCTAATGATCTAACATTGCTATGGGTCTTCAAATGTCTCTGTAAGTTAGATCTCCGTCCAAAAGTTTTCCGGCAAACTTCACAAGTGTACAGCTTCTCACCAGAATGTATCTTCATATGCTGATTAGAGTTGGATGTGCACGTAAAATCTTTACCACAAGTCAAACAGGTTAAAAATTTCTTCGTAGATGTAGAACTTTCCAAAGGCATAATCTCATCAATAGGTATGATAACATCCATAGTAGAATAAAATGAAATAAAAAACACTTCAAAGAAATCAACAATTAAAAAACAAAAAAGCAATCTTTTCAAACAAACCGAATCAGAAAAAAGCAAGAGCAATTAAAGACACGTCTTATCACTACCAAAATTAATCATCAAATGATGGAAGTCTGATTTTCCGCCTCCTATTTATATCCTGAACCTCCCCCGCTCCACCGATCTCAATCTGGCGACGAAATATTCTACTTAGCGAGAAAATAAAAGATCAAAATCGCCAAATCACGACGAAATAATTCATTTGGCGAGCAAACGAAAGAATAAAATCACCAAATTACAAAAATATTTTTCCCTGTTAATAACACTCTAAGAGATCATTAAACCCGAAGACTTATAATTTATTCTTGATGTAATTAAATTTCCCTTTCAAATGCTTAAATACAATTAACATTATTATATACTTATATACAATTGATATTATTAAAAGGTCTTTACCAAAGTCTAATACTAGTGACTTTTATAGTTGATTTTAGAAATTAACGATTAAAAATGTTTTATCCAAACAGAAATAGTTATATTTTAAAACTGTTTCTCAATATATTTTTCAAAACTCTCATGCATAGAGTCATGATTTCCTTGCATATCAATAACAAATGTTTTATACATTGAATTATATATTTCCAATTCAAGTGAAAATTCCTAAAAACTGTATACATACAAGTATATTAAATAAAAAGATATGAAAATACAACTGATTAATAATATAAAATCCAACTAGTAATTCAAAAGTTTAAAAATACATATGGTTATTTTATTATGTTAGTAAATTTTGTGTGTTTTTTTATTCAAATAAATCAATATACAGTTTCAAAAATTATACCTAATTAACATTTTTATTTTATATTCTAAATTAATTCCGATCAACATCCTTGAAATTCATTCAAAAATCAAAGTTATCCAAGTCCGATTACAATCGATACAAATTGTCTGCCTCAGAAATATTAAAACCACTATTTTCAAAAATCCGCTCGCTAGGGGGCAGCACTGAGCAAAAAAAAGTTTTAAAAATTAAATTTACAACTAGCATAACAAAATTGGTGTATAAAAACAGCTAACCACTAGTAGGGGAAGAAGGAGAGTTAGACCCCATCAGGCGGTGGCGGTGGGTGGATGTGGGTGGAATCCACCTTGTGGATGGAGGAGGAGGGTGGAATCCACCTGTTGGGAGTCTTATCCTATAGTAGGAGAGGCTAAATGTTGGAGGGGGCTTAATTTTTGAGGGGGCTTAATATTAGAGATTAGATAATGTGTTGGCAGAACTCTCCTTCTTCCCCTACTAGTGGTTAGCTGTTTTTATACACCATGGTATATCTGCCAGTAAAAAGGAATAGAAATCTTCCCTTATTTATGACAGAAATTTCGCTCGAATAAGGTGTTAAGCCCTTAACACCAGAACACCCGAAAATTTTACTCATGTTCCATAAAAATATTTTACACCAGAATTTTTATTTAAAATTATTTGACTGATTCATTTAACGTAAATCTGAGTTTTTAAAATTTAACCTATTTTGTGAAAGAATTTCTGATTCCAGTTGACATTTAATCCTATGGTCGGAGTCAAATCGACTCCTTCCGGGCGTTCTAGTGTTAACATGTTTGACCGACAATTTACCGTAATTTCTTTCCTATAATCCTCGGATAAACAATCATGTTTCGACCAAGAAATTTTATTTAACAATTGGAGCTAAGTATTTTACGCGATTTAATAAGTTACATTTTATGAAATAAGATTTCTGCGTCCGAACATAATTTTTTGTTCCGCGGATTTTAGGCCCGAAATTACGGTATGTGCAAGAAGAGTTTGCTTGTTTCCTTTCTAAAAGCCTCTCGACACCACAAATTTTAAACTGCAATATTCCCTTTTATTTAATGCAGACATATTTCGATTATGTCAGGCAAATATTTTAATACGGTAAAAGAGGTGTACGGTCCCTATTTTTAGTTTATTGTGTGCAAAAAACAAACCTCTTAAGGGGTCAAAATAAGATTAAACTTTCTATTTAAATTTACTGTTTAAAAGTTTCCGTGTTGATAATCAGGCCCTGGAAGGTAATCCCTTTAACACTAGAACGCCCGGAAGGAGTCGATTCGACTCCGATCACATGCTTAAATGTCCATTGGAGCCAGAACTTTTTTCATAAAATAAGTTATATTTCAGGGATGCCGAATTACATTAAATAAATCAGTTAAATAATTTTAAATAAAAATTCTGGGGTGAAATATTTTTATGAAACTTGTGTAAAATTTCCGGGCGTTCTAGTGTTAACTAACATTTTCAGAAAATTCTCCAGCGCTACCACAGCCCAACGGTTTCTACAAACTATACGATTTCCCAACAGTCAGTTGTACTTTTGTATTGTATTTAAGTTTTGCACTCGACCAAGATATTTTTGTTGTAATTTTGAAAATATGAAACATTTAATAACAGAAATTCTGAAAATATAGCAAATAAGGGAATTAACTACATGAAAACAGAATTCACGTAATACGCAAAATAAAGAAAATTTTATTATTGACCCTTTCACTGGCAAAATAATTCTGTTCCTAAAACGTTGAAATGACTGACTGCCGCTAGAATTTATGAACGTTTGATTGGAAGTAATAAAATATTTTTCTTCACATCCTTTTTCAGGGTTCCTACACTTTCAACTGGAATACCAGTATTTTAATGTAGAAAAATTTGACTTATATAATCGCGCGATTGCAAAAGGCGATTTTTCCCCCTAAGATAATATTGGTGTTCATCTGACATAAAGACCAGGAAATTCCCTGAACTGTAGGAACACTGTTCTTAAGAACAATTTTTTTTTAATCGGGTACAATTTCGGTAGTTAAGAATTAAAAATACGTGGGAAGTGACTTTCCATGGTCTATGTAAGGGTTAATGAGCATGGAAGTGAAAATACAGGCGTTTAAGTATCTAGTTTATTCGATAATATTAAATAATTATTATTCGCGTTCAAATATGGTTTAGTCGATCTTTTACTAGGTTAGGAGGAGTTTGTGGTCGAAGTACACTTCTCAGGAATGGAGTTAGGAATAAAGAGGAGGAGACATATAGTGTGTTGTCTAGTAGTTGCGAGTGGAGTAACTGAGGAGGTTGGCACAAGATGGCTATTCTTTTAATCGGATCCACAGTTTTTGATTACCGCCTGTGAAAACTTTCACTAGTAAACTTATATAAAAAAGTTCGTCTTATTAAAGCGTATTATTCATGGAAAAATACTCACAAACATGGTACAAGATTTCTTTTTATTTTTACTGTTGTCAGTTTTCCAGGTATTACAATCTTTTCACTGACACGGACAGGAGGTTATCTTGGTTGTCACACTATGGAGCAACTACTAACGCTGAAATAAACTGCTATCAGTAAAAATGAATTTCAGTTTTTTGCCATTATTTTTGACTGAACTATTTTTGACTGCATTTTTTCCATTAACAAGGTATTTGACTAAAGCGAAAATTTCTACCTTAACTTACTGGTGGAAAATTTCCCCGGCGGTAGCGATTACAGTTGAAGCTTCACTAGGCCAGTTCCTTTTTCTTAGTAGTTCAATGTTCTCAAGCACCGGCATCTCTTACACCAATTTATTCGGTAAGCACCACTTTTTTTTTTTAGGTAAATTTTTACTTGAACTTTCACAACAGGTGCAAGAGAAATTTACTTAAAAATGTACTTTTAAAATATAGTTGTCAAAATAGAATATAAAAATTGAATAATGTATATAAAACTTGGGCGGCTATTTGCCGACAGGTGACCACAAAGGGTTAATAGTTGACATTAATGGAACAAATGAGATAAAAAAAATTAATGGAATACTTCAGATCAGGAAAAGTTTTGGACTTTTAAACGCTATGCTTTGGCGTATAAGCATAAATGATGAAAAGAAAATTTTTTTAACTCTCCGATTGTATCTTTTACTAAGGTGTCGAAACATAGACCGTAAAAGTAGCAAAAGAGGGGCAACATCTTCCCACAAACATGGACTATTACAGTTAGTGCTGCCAGTTGGGCGTTATTTTTATCAAACTGCTACATTGTTACCACTTTTTTAATATTTCAATTTTGACCTTATTTAATATCTCATTAAATGAAGCGAACATTACTATTTAAATGAAGTAGTAGCAATCAAATAATCTTAATTAAAAAAATGGCAATAGTTAATGGAAAAGAACTGCTATGTTAAACCTTTGAGGGGCAAGCAATTGTGTTTCTGTAATGTTGTATTCCCACCGGAAATTTGGAAAAAATTTATTTCAAACATGGAAACACGATTTTTCAACTCATTTTCAGCAAAGTTATAAAAGTAAAATTTTATCAACCCCTTAACTGTCGCAATAAATTACAGTTTGAAAATTCAAACTGCTTATTGGCACCACTTGCTTGAAAAAGAAATATTCATCTTATTTAATGACAGGTAAAATGATACCACAATAAAGCCAATTACACTGTTTTATAAAGCTGGTGGTAGTCAAACAGTCTGAATAAAAGACACAGCCCGTGAATATCACTAACACTAGAATTAAGGGGTTAAAAGTTTCTGGTGCAAATCTTAATTAAAATTAGGTGGGATATAATATATCCCACTGCCCCTCAAGGCGTTATACCGCATGGAAATAATAAAAAAACAGAAGAGTGAAAAATACCGGAATTAGAATATAAAATCAAGTAATCAATAGACGAAAGCGGTTAATATGGTACGGACTCGAATGAAAATGAACAGCGAGAGATTGCAATTTATTATTATGATGTAGAAAACCCCTCGTAAAAGAAACAGATGAAGGTGGAAGATCAAATGGAAAGAAGTTTTAGATTTTAACATCAGGGAGGCATTGCAAAGAACAAAACTCATTCCACAGAAAACTCAGAAAAACACAAATAGGAAAATTTTTGAAGGGAGGGATACTCCGCTGATTAAAACTGTGTCGAATAAATAAATAAGTATTAATATACTCAGACCACAAATAAGTTATAGCAACTTTTAAATAAAAAAATACAACAAAAGTTCGAATTTGATATAGAGAGTTTGAAAACGTCTAGGTGTTAAACGAAGTGGATTCGGCGGTTTTCGAGTCTGCTGGCTAACTCTTTCAGGGTGGAGCAGTGGTGGAATATTGGCGCAGAGGAGGAGCCTATTGATACCACTAACAGTTTATAGTATTATTCCCTTTAATAAAAACTCAGAAATTCTGTCATTAAATAAACCGAAAAATACTACACAAATTTAGTGATGTCAATATGCTCCTCCTCTGCGCAAATTTTCCACCACTGGGGTCAAGTAATTGTGTCTCTGTAATGTTGAATTCACACCGGAATTTTAGAAAAAAATTACCTCAAAATAAAGAGAAGCATTTTTTAAATTTTTCTATCAAATTTAGAAAAGTAAAATTTAATTAAAATTTTCTCGTGAAAATCTTGATTAAACTTAAGTGGGATATAACATATCCCATCGACCCTCAAGGGGTTAACAGAATTGCATGTGAACTGGGTGCCAGTTTGACTTCTACTTTCACTAAGCGGTTTGCCCATATTTTTCCGTTACCCTAAAATAATTTAAATCGGTTGTAGACGGATACAATTTTATCAGAATTTTATTTTAAGACGAATGTCAAATAAAAAGGCAAGAAATGTATATTAGAAACAAACAGGGAAAAAATTAAATTAACATTAGTTTTATAAACATTTTTATGAAAATGCAGTAAAGCTCTCAAAACGCTCAGAGGATTAAAAACATCAGTAACTCTGAAAGAAGAATTTTTGCATTAAGTAAGCACGAAACGTCTGTCATTAAATAAAGAAAACAATACTTTATAGAATTTCTGGTGTGAATGTAAAATTTCAGAATTAAAGAAAAAGGTCAAATCTGGCAACCCTGTATCTGAAGTTCATTTACAGCCGTATCAGGTAAATGTTCTGCTGCTAAAACTGTTAAATCTAGATTGTGTTTTATTTAACCCTAGAACTACCGGAAATTTTACTCAAGTCTTTTTTAACGATTTGTGTCAGTTAAAATTTAACTTATTTTGTGAAAGAATTTCTGATTCCGGTTGACATTTAATCATATGGTCGGAGTCGAATCGACTCCTTCCGGGCGTTCTAGTGTTAACATGTTTGGCAAACAATTTACCATAATTTCTTTCCTATAATCCTCGGATAAACAATCATGTTTCGACCCAGAAATTTTATTTAACAATTAAAGCTAAGTATTTTCTTCGATTTAATAAGTTACATTTTATGAGATAAGGTTTCTGCGTCCGAACATAATTGTTTGTCCCGCGGATTTTAGGCCAGAAATTAGGGTATGTGCAAGAAGAGTTTGCTTGTTTCCTTTCTAAAAGCCGCTTGACACCACTAATTTTAAACTGCAATATTCGCTTTTAATTAATGGCAGACATATTTCGATTATGTCAAGGAAATATTTTAATACGGTAAAAGAGGTGTACGGTCCCTATTTTTAGTTTATTGTGCACAAAAAATAAACCTCTTAAGGGGTTAAAATAAGATTAAACGTTCTATTTAAATTTAGTGGTTAAAGTTTTCCCTATTGATAATCAGACACTGGAAGGTAATCTCTTTAACTAACATTTTTAGAAAATTCTCCAGCGCTACCACAGCGCAACGCTTTCTACAAACTATACGATTTTCCAACAGTCAGTTGTACTTGGGTATTGTATTTAAGTTTTGCAGTCGACCAAGGTATTTTTGTTGTAATTTTGAAAATATGAAACATTTAATATCAGAAATTTTGAAAATATAGCAAATGAGTGATTTAACTACATGAAAACAGAATTCACGTAATACGCAAAATAAAGAAAATTTTATTATTGACCCTTTCACTGGCAAAATAATTCTGTTCCTAAAACGTTGAAATGATTTACTGCCACTAGAACTTATGAACGATTTGATTTGGAAGTAATAAAATATTTTTCTTCACATGCTTTTTCAGGGTTCCTACACTTTCAACTGCAACACCAGTATTTTAATGTAGAAAAACTTGACTTATATAATCCCGCGATTGCAAAAGGCGATTTTCCCCCATAAGATAATATTGGTGTTCATCTGACCTAAAGAACAGGAAATTCCCTGAACTGTAGGAACACTGTTCTTAAGAACATTTTTTTTTAAATCGGGTACAATTTCGGTAGTTAAGAATTAAAAATACGTGGTAAAGTAGACTTTCCATGGTCTATGTAAGTTTAATGAGTATGGAAGTGCAAATACAGGCGTTTAAGTATCTAGTTTATTCGATATTATTAAATAATTATTATTCGCGTTCAAATATGGCTTATTCGATGTGTTACTAAGTTAGGAGGAGTTTGTGGTCGAAGTACACTTCTCAGAAATGGAGTTATGAATAAAGAGGAGGAGACATATAGTGTATTGTCTAGTAGTTGCGAGTGGAGTAGCTGAGGAGGTTGTCACAAGATGGCTATTCTTTTAATCGGGTCCACTGTTTTTGATTACCGCCGGTGAAAACTTCCACTAGTAAACTTATATAGAAAAGTTAGTCTTATTTAAGCGTCTTATTCATGGAAAAATACTCACAAACATGGTACAAGATTTCTTTTTATTTTTACTTTTGTCAGTTTTCCAGGTGTTACAATCTTTTCACTGACACTGATAGGAAGTTGTCTTGGTTGTCACACTATGGAGCAACTACTAACGCTGAAATAAACTGCTACCAGTAAAAATGAATATCAGTTTTTGCCATTATTTTTGAGTGAACTGTCTTTGACTGCATTTTTTCCATTAACAAGTTGTTTGACTAAAGCGAAAATTTCTTCCTTAACTTACTGGTGGAAAGTTTCCCCGGCGGTAGCGGTTACAGGTGAAGCTTCACTAGGCCAATTCTTCTTTCTTAGTAGTTCAATGTTCTGTGGCACAGGCATCTCTTACACCAATTTATTCGGTAAGCACCACTTTTTTTTAAGGAACAATTTTACTTGCCCTTTCACAACAGGTGCGAGAGAAATTTACTTAAAAACGTACTTTTAAAATATAGTGGTGAAAATAGAATATAAAAATTGAATCATGTATATAAAACTTGGGCGGCTATTTGCCGACAGGTGACTGCAAAGGGTTAATAGTTGAGATTAATGGAACAAATGAGATAAAAATTAATGGAATACCTCAGATCAGGAAAAGTGTTGGACTTTGAAACGCTATGCTTTGGCGTATAAGCATATATGATGAAAGAAAAAATTTTCTAGCTCTCCGATTGTATCTTTTACGAAGGTGTCGAAACATAGACTGTAAAAGTAGCAAAAGAGGGGCAACATCTTCCTACAAAAATGGACTATTACAGTTATCACTGCCAGTTGGGCGTTATTTTTATCAAACTGCTACATTTTTACCACTTTTTAATATTTCAATTTTCACCTTATTTAATTGCTCATTAAATGAAGCGAACATTACTATTTAAATGAAGTAGTAGCAATCAAATAATCTTAATCATAATTTTTAAAAAAATGGCAATATTTAATGGAAAAGAACTGCTATGTTAAAGCTTTGACGGGCAAGCAATTGTGTTTGTGTAATGTTGAATTCCCTCCGGAAATTTGGAAAAATTTTATTTCAAACAAGGAAAAACGATTTTTCAACTCATTTTCAGCAAAGTTATAAAATTTTATTAACCCCTTAACGGTCGCAATAAATTACAGTTTGAAAATTCAAATTGCTTATTGGCACCACTTGCTTGAAAAAGACTCATCTTATTTAATGACAGGTAAAATGATACCATATTAAAGCTTATTACACTATTTTATAAAAGTAGTGGGAATCAAACAAATCTGAACAAAAGACACAGCCCGTGAATATGACGGGAACGAGAATTAAGGGGTTAAAACTTTCTGGTGCAAATCTTAATTAAAATTAGGTGGAATATAATATATCCCACTGCCCCTCAAGGGGTTATACCGCATGGAAATAATAAAAAAACAGAAGAGTGAAAAATACCGGAATTAGAATATAAGATCAATTAATCAATAGTCGAAAGCGGTTAATATGGTACGGACTCGAATGAAAAGGAACAGCGAGAGATTACAATTAATTATTATGATATAGAAAACCCCTCGTAAAAGAAAGAGATGAAGGTGGAAGATCAAATGGAAAGAATTTTTAAATTTTACAATCAGGGAGGCAATGGAAAGAATAAAACTCATTCCACACAAAACTCAGAAAAAGACAAATAGGAAAATTTTTGAACGGAGGAATACTCCGCTGATTAAAACTGTGACGAATAAATAAATAAGTATTAATATACTCAGACCACAAATACGTTAAAGCAAATTTTAAATAAAAATATATAACAAAAGTTCGAATTTGATATGGAGAGTGCATAAACGCCGAGGTGTTAAACGAAGTGGATTCGGCGTGTTTCCGAGTCTCCTGGGTAACTCTTTCAGGGGCAAGTAATTGTATCTCTGTAATGTTGAATTCGCACCGGAATTTTAGAAAAAAATTACTTTAAAATAAGGAGAAGCATTTTTTTAATTTTTCTGTCAAAGTTAGCAAAGTAAAATTTGATTGATAGTTTCTCGTGAAAATCTTGATTCAACTAAAGTGGGATATAACATATCCCACCGACCCTCAAGGGGTTAACAGAATTGCATGTGAACTGGGTTGCCAGTTCGACCTCTACTTTCACTAAGCGGTTTGCCCATATTTTTCCGTTACCCTAAAACAATTTAAATCGGTTGTAGACGAATACAATTTTAACAGAATTTTATTTTAAGACGAATGTCAAATAAAAAGGCAAGAAATGTATATTAGAAACAAACAGGGAAAAAATTAAATTAACATTAGTTTTATAAACATTTTTATGAAAATGCAGTAAAGCCCTCAAAACGCTCAGAGGGTTAAAAACATCAGAAATTCTGAAAGAAGAATTTTTGCATTAAGTAATCACGAAACGTCTGTCATTAAATAAAGAAAACAATACTTTGTAGAATTTCTTTTGTGAATGTAAAATTTCAGAATTAAAGAAAAAGGTCAAATCTGACAACCCTGTATCTGAAGTTTATTTACAGCCGTATCCGGTAAATGTTCTGCTGCTAAAACTGTTAAATCTAGATTGTGTTTTATTTAAAGATTTGTGGCAGATAAAATTTAACTTATTTTGTGAAAGAATTTCTGATTCCAGTTGACATTTAATCATATGGTCGGAGTCGAATCGACTCCTTCCGGGCGTTCTAGTGTTAACATGTTTGGACGACAATTTACCGTAATTTCTTTCCTATAATCCTCGGATAGACAATCATGTTTCGACCAAGAAATTTTATTTAACACTTGGAGCTAAGTATTTTCTGCGATTTAATAAGTTAGATTTTATGAAATATAATTTCTGCGTCCGAACTTGATTGATTGTCCCGCGGATTTTAGGCCGAAAATTACGGTATGTGCAAGAAGAGTTAGCTTGTTTCCTTTCTAAAAGCCTCTCGACACCACTAATTTTAAACTGCAATATTCGCTTTTATTTAATGGCAGACATATTTCGATTATGTCAAGCAAATATTTTAATACGGTAAATGAGGTGTACGGTCCTTATTTTTAGTTTATTGTTCACAAAAAATAAACCTCTTAACGGGGTAAAATAAGATTAAACGTTCTATTTAAATTTACTGTTTAAAATTTTCCCTGTTGATAATCAGGCCCTGGAAGGTAATCTCTTTAACTAACATTTTCAGAAAATTCTCCAGGCTACCACAGCCCAACGGTTTCTACAAACTATACGATTTTCCAACAGTCAGTTGTACTTGGATATTGTATTTAAGTTTTGCAGTCGACCAAGATATTTTTGTTATAATTTTGAAAATATAAAACATTTAATATCAAAAATTTTGAAAATATAACAAATAAGCGATTTAACTACATGAAAACAGAATTCGTGTAATACCCAAAATCAAGAAAATTTTATTATTGACCCTTTCACTGGCAAAATAATTCTGTTCCTAAAACGTTGAAATGATTTACTGCCACTAGAACTTATGAACGATTTGATTTGGAAGTAATAAAATATTTTTCTTCACATGCTTTTTCAGGGTTCCTACACTTTCAACTGCAACACCAGTATTTTAATGTAGAAAAACTTGACTTATATAATCCCGCGATTGCAAAAGGCGATTTTCCCCCATAAGATAATATTGGTGTTCATCTGACCTAAAGAACAGGAAATTCCCTGAACTGTAGGAACACTGTTCTTAAGAACATTTTTTTTTAAATCGGGTACAATTTCGGTAGTTAAGAATTAAAAATACGTGGGAAAGTAGACTTTCCATGGTCTATGTAAGTTTAATGAGTATGGAAGTGCAAATACAGGCGTTTAAGTATCTAGTTTATTCGATATTATTAAATAATTATTATTCGCGTTCAAATATGGCTTATTCGATGTGTTACTAAGTTAGGAGGAGTTTGTGGTCGAAGTACACTTCTCAGAAATGGAGTTATGAATAAAGAGGAGGAGACATATAGTGTATTGTCTAGTAGTTGCGAGTGGAGTAGCTGAGGAGGTTGTCACAAGATGGCTATTCTTTTAATCGGGTCCACTGTTTTTGATTACCGCCGGTGAAAACTTCCACTAGTAAACTTATATAGAAAAGTTAGTCTTATTTAAGCGTCTTATTCATGGAAAAATACTCACAAACATGGTACAAGATTTCTTTTTATTTTTACTTTTGTCAGTTTTCCAGGTGTTACAATCTTTTCACTGACACTGATAGGAAGTTGTCTTGGTTGTCACACTATGGAGCAACTACTAACGCTGAAATAAACTGCTACCAGTAAAAATGAATATCAGTTTTTGCCATTATTTTTGAGTGAACTGTCTTTGACTGCATTTTTTCCATTAACAAGTTGTTTGACTAAAGCGAAAATTTCTTCCTTAACTTACTGGTGGAAAGTTTCCCCGGCGGTAGCGGTTACAGGTGAAGCTTCACTAGGCCAATTCTTCTTTCTTAGTAGTTCAATGTTCTGTGGCACAGGCATCTCTTACACCAATTTATTCGGTAAGCACCACTTTTTTTTAAGGAACAATTTTACTTGCCCTTTCACAACAGGTGCGAGAGAAATTTACTTAAAAACGTACTTTTAAAATATAGTGGTGAAAATAGAATATAAAAATTGAATCATGTATATAAAACTTGGGCGGCTATTTGCCGACAGGTGACTGCAAAGGGTTAATAGTTGAGATTAATGGAACAAATGAGATAAAAATTAATGGAATACCTCAGATCAGGAAAAGTGTTGGACTTTGAAACGCTATGCTTTGGCGTATAAGCATATATGATGAAAGAAAAAATTTTCTAGCTCTCCGATTGTATCTTTTACGAAGGTGTCGAAACATAGACTGTAAAAGTAGCAAAAGAGGGGCAACATCTTCCTACAAAAATGGACTATTACAGTTATCACTGCCAGTTGGGCGTTATTTTTATCAAACTGCTACATTTTTACCACTTTTTAATATTTCAATTTTCACCTTATTTAATTGCTCATTAAATGAAGCGAACATTACTATTTAAATGAAGTAGTAGCAATCAAATAATCTTAATCATAATTTTTAAAAAAATGGCAATATTTAATGGAAAAGAACTGCTATGTTAAAGCTTTGACGGGCAAGCAATTGTGTTTGTGTAATGTTGAATTCCCTCCGGAAATTTGGAAAAATTTTATTTCAAACAAGGAAAAACGATTTTTCAACTCATTTTCAGCAAAGTTATAAAATTTTATTAACCCCTTAACGGTCGCAATAAATTACAGTTTGAAAATTCAAATTGCTTATTGGCACCACTTGCTTGAAAAAGACTCATCTTATTTAATGACAGGTAAAATGATACCATATTAAAGCTTATTACACTATTTTATAAAAGTAGTGGGAATCAAACAAATCTGAACAAAAGACACAGCCCGTGAATATGACGGGAACGAGAATTAAGGGGTTAAAACTTTCTGGTGCAAATCTTAATTAAAATTAGGTGGAATATAATATATCCCACTGCCCCTCAAGGGGTTATACCGCATGGAAATAATAAAAAAACAGAAGAGTGAAAAATACCGGAATTAGAATATAAGATCAATTAATCAATAGTCGAAAGCGGTTAATATGGTACGGACTCGAATGAAAAGGAACAGCGAGAGATTACAATTAATTATTATGATATAGAAAACCCCTCGTAAAAGAAAGAGATGAAGGTGGAAGATCAAATGGAAAGAATTTTTAAATTTTACAATCAGGGAGGCAATGCAAAGAATAAAACTCATTCCACACAAAACTCAGAAAAAGACAAATAGGAAAATTTTTGAACGGAGGAATACTCCGCTGATTAAAACTGTGACGAATAAATAAATAAGTATTAATATACTCAGACCACAAATACGTTAAAGCAAATTTTAAATAAAAATATATAACAAAAGTTCGAATTTGATATGGAGAGTGCATAAACGCCGAGGTGTTAAACGAAGTGGATTCGGCGTGTTTCCGAGTCTCCTGGATAACTCTTTCAGGGGCAAGTAATTGTATCTCTGTAATGTTGAATTCGCACCGGAATTTTAGAAAAAAATTACTTTAAAATAAGGAGAAGCATTTTTTTAATTTTTCTGTCAAAGTTAGCAAAGTAAAATTTGATTGATAGTTTCTCGTGAAAATCTTGATTCAACTAAAGTGGGATATAACATATCCCACCGACCCTCAAGGGGTTAACAGAATTGCATGTGAACTGGGTTGCCAGTTCGACCTCTACTTTCACTAAGCGGTTTGCCCATATTTTTCCGTTACCCTAAAACAATTTAAATCGGTTGTAGACGAATACAATTTTAACAGAATTTTATTTTAAGACGAATGTCAAATAAAAAGGCAAGAAATGTATATTAGAAACAAACAGGGAAAAAATTAAATTAACATTAGTTTTATAAACATTTTTATGAAAATGCAGTAAAGCCCTCAAAACGCTCAGAGGGTTAAAAACATCAGAAATTCTGAAAGAAGAATTTTTGCATTAAGTAATCACGAAACGTCTGTCATTAAATAAAGAAAACAATACTTTGTAGAATTTCTTTTGTGAATGTAAAATTTCAGAATTAAAGAAAAAGGTCAAATCTGACAACCCTGTATCTGAAGTTTATTTACAGCCGTATCCGGTAAATGTTCTGCTGCTAAAACTGTTAAATCTAGATTGTGTTTTATTTAAAGATTTGTGGCAGATAAAATTTAACTTATTTTGTGAAAGAATTTCTGATTCCAGTTGACATTTAATCATATGGTCGGAGTCGAATCGACTCCTTCCGGGCGTTCTAGTGTTAACATGTTTGGACGACAATTTACCGTAATTTCTTTCCTATAATCCTCGGATAGACAATCATGTTTCGACCAAGAAATTTTATTTAACACTTGGAGCTAAGTATTTTCTGCGATTTAATAAGTTAGATTTTATGAAATATGATTTCTGCGTCCGAACTTGATTGATTGTCCCGCGGATTTTAGGCCGAAAATTACGGTATGTGCAAGAAGAGTTAGCTTGTTTCCTTTCTAAAAGCCTCTCGACACCACTAATTTTAAACTGCAATATTCGCTTTTATTTAATGGCAGACATATTTCGATTATGTCAAGCAAATATTTTAATACGGTAAATGAGGTGTACGGTCCTTATTTTTAGTTTATTGTTCACAAAAAATAAACCTCTTAACGGGGTAAAATAAGATTAAACGTTCTATTTAAATTTACTGTTTAAAATTTTCCCTGTTGATAATCAGGCCCTGGAAGGTAATCTCTTTAACTAACATTTTCAGAAAATTCTCCAGGCTACCACAGCCCAACGGTTTCTACAAACTATACGATTTTCCAACAGTCAGTTGTACTTGGATATTGTATTTAAGTTTTGCAGTCGACCAAGATATTTTTGTTATAATTTTGAAAATATAAAACATTTAATATCAAAAATTTTGAAAATATAACAAATAAGCGATTTAACTACATGAAAACAGAATTCGTGTAATACCCAAAATCAAGAAAATTTTATTATTGACCCTTTCACTGGCAAAATAATTCTGTTCCTAAAACGTTGAAATGATTTACTGCCACTAGAATTTATGAACGATTTGATTTGGAAGTAATAAAATATTTTTCTTCACATGCTTTTTCAGGGTTCCTACACTTTCAACTGGAACACCAGTATTTTAAAGTAGAAAAACTTGACTTATATAATCGCGCGAATGCAAAAGGCGATTTTTCCCCCTAAGATAATATTGGTGTCCATCTGACCTAAAGAACAGGAAATTCCCTGAACTGTAGGAACACTGTTCATAAGAACAATTTTTTTTTAATCGGGTACAATTTCGGTAGTTAAGAATTAAAAATACTTGGGAAGTAGACTTTCCATGGTATATGTAAGGGTTAATGAGTATGGAAGTGAAAATACAGGCGTTTAAGTATCTAGTTTATTCGATATTATTAAATAATTATATTATCCGCATTCAAATATGGTTTATTCGATGTTTTACTAGGTTAGGGGGAGTTTGTGGTCGAAGTACACTTCTCAGGAATGGAGTTATGAATAAGGAGGCGGAGACATATAGTGTGTTGTCTAGTAGTTGCGAGTGGAGTAACTGATTAAGTTGTCACAAGATGGCTATTCTTTCAATCGGATCCACAGTTTTTGATTACCGCCGGTGAAAACTTCCACTAGTAAACTTATATAGAAAAGTTCGTCTTATTTAAGCGTCTTATTCATGGAAAAATACTCACAAACATGGTACAAGATTTCTATTTATTTTTACTGTTGTCAGTTTTCCAGGTATTACAATCTTTTCACTGACGCTGACAGGAGGTTGTCTTGGTTGTCACACTATGGAGCAACTACTAACGCTGAAATAAACTGCTACCAGTGAATATGAATATCAGTTTTTGCCATTATTTTTGACAGTATTTTTCCATTAACAAGGTGTTTGACTAAAGCGAGCATTTCTACCGTAACTTACTGGTGGAAATTTTCTCCGGCGGTAGCGGTTGCAGTTAAAGCTTCACTATTTTAAGGATAGGCCAGTTCCTCTTTCTTAGTAGTTCAATGTTCTCAGGCGCAGGCATCTCTTACACCAATTTATTCGGTAAGCACCACATTTTTTTTAAGGAACATTTTTACTTGCACTTTCACAACAGGAGCAAGAAAAATTTACTTAAAAATATACTTTTAAAATATAGTAGTGAAAATAGAATATAAAAATTGAATCATGTATATAAAATTATATATTTGGCGTATAAGCATAAATGATGAAAAGAAAATTTTTTTAACTCTCCGATTGTATCTTTTACTAAACTGTCGAAACATAGACTGTAAAAGTGTCAAAAGTGGGGCAACATCTTCCCACAAACATGGACTATTACAGTTAGCGCTGCCAGTTGGGCGTTATTTTTATCAAACTGCTACATTGTTACCACTTTTTAATATTTCAATTTTCACCTTATTTAATTGCTCATTAAATGAAGCGAACATTACTATTTAAATGAAGTAGTAGCAATCAAATAATATTAATAAAAAAAAACTGGCGATATTTAATGGAAAAGAACTGCTACGTTAAACCTTTGTGGGGCAAGCAATTGTGTGAAACAGGCAAACTTTTATTTCAAACAAGGGAAACCGATTTTTCAACTCCTTTTCAGCAAAGTTATAAAAGTAAAACTTTATTAACCCCTTAACAGTCGCAATAAATTACAGTTTGAAAATTCAAATTGCTTATTGGCACCACTTGTTTAAAAAAGAAATATTCATCTAATTTAATGGCAAGTAAAATGATAGCATATTAAAGAAAATTACACTGTTTTATAAAACTGGTGGTAATCAAACAATATGAATAAAAGGCACAGCCCGTGAATATCTCGGGAGCGAGATTTAAGTGGTTAAAAATTTCTGGTGCAAATCTTAATTAAAATTAGGTGGGATATAATATATACCACCGCCCCTCAAGGAATTATACAGCATGGAAATAATAAAAAAACAGAAGAGTGAAAAATACCGGAGTTAGAATATAAGATCAAGTAATGAATAGACGAAAGCGGTTAATATGGTACGGACTCGAATGAAAAGGAACAGCCAGAGATTACAATTAATTATTATGATATAGAAAACCCCCCGTAAAAGAAAGAGATGAAGGTGGAAGATCAAATGGAAAGAAGTTTCAGATTTTACCATCAGGTAGGCAATGCAAAGAATAAAGCTCCTGCCACAGAAAACTGAGATAAAAACAAATAGGAAATTTTTTCAACGGAGGACTACTCCGCTGATTAAAACTGTGACGAATAAATAAATAAGTATTAATATACTCAGACCACAAATACGTTATAGCAAATTTTAAATAAAAAAATATAACAAAAGCTAGAATTATGACGAGTTTTTATAAATATGAGGTTTTAAAGGAAGTGGATTCGGCGTGTTTCCGAGTCTGCTGGCTAACTCTTTGAGGGACAAGTAATTGTGTCTCTGTAATGTTAAATTCACGCCAGAGTTTTAGATAAAAATTACTCCAAAATAAGGAGAAGCATTATTTTGCTTTTTCTATCAAAGTGAGAAAAGTAAAACTTAATTAAAAGTTTCTCGTGAAAATCTTGATTAAACTTAACTCTAGAAAGCCCGCGAGCGGTCTTTTTGACTGCTACCAAATGAACATATCTCAGTTCAAACCATAATTTTTTTTATATAAAACTATTTAAGGTACAAAGAAAAAAAGCTAGTTAAATGGATAAGTTAATAATTTAAAATAAAAATTCTGGTGTGAAATATTTTTCTAAAATTTGAGTAAAATTCTCGGTCTTTCTAGTGTTAAGTGGGGTATAACATATCCTACCGAACCTCAAGGGGTTAACAGAATTACATGTGAACTGGGTTGCCAGTTTGACCTCTACTTTCACTAAGCGGTTTGCCCATATTTTTCCGTTACCCTAAAACAATTTAAATCGGTTGTAGACGAAAATAATTTTAACAGAATTTTATTTTAAGACGAATGTCAAATAAAAAGGCATGAAATGTATATGAGAAACAAACAGGGAAAAAATTAAATTAACATTAGTTTTATAAACATTTTAATGAAAATGCAGGAAAGCCCTCAAAACGCCCAGAGGGTTGATAACATCAGAAATTCTGAAAGAAGAATTTTTGCATTAAGTAATCACGAAACGTCTGTCATTAAATAAAGAATACAATACTATATAGAATTTCTGGTGTGAATGTAAAATTTCAGAATTAACGAAAAAGTTCAAATCTGGCAACCCTGTATCTGAAATTCATTTACAGCCGTATCCTGTAAATGCTTTGCTGCTAAAACTGTTAAAACTAGATAGTATTTTATTTAAAACTAGAACGGCGGGAAATTTTACTCAAGTTTTATAAAAATATTTCACATCAGAATTTTTATTTAGAAATATTTAACTTATTTATTTAAGTTATTTTTGGGCAACATATATTAATCTTATATTATAAAAAAAATTCTGGTTCGAATCGAAATATTTTCATTCGGCAAGGGTCAAAATGACCCCTCGCCGCCGTTCTAGTGTTAACAATTTATGGCTCAATGTTCCATTACATGAAACCCCCCAACTTCATTCCCAAATGTCACAATGGCACCAGAATTTTGTTACAGATATTTTCTGTTTATTATGTATGCGAAATAGAGCTTTTCCTTATTTCTAAATAAATGTGTTCGGAAACTCCGGTGTCATTCATTTATATAATAATTGTAGCAATGGGAGTGCTTTCGCCGGAAATGATTAACACTAGGAAGGGCGCCGGGATATTTTTATGCTTCTCAATATTTATCGATTTTTATACAGCAATTTATAAAATAAATTTCAGTTTTGGGAGATTCTCAAAAGGTGGGATCATTAAACGTTAACTATATGTATTTTTTAAAATTTTAAAATTTAAGGCCAAATTTTTTTAATAGTATAGTATTTTGTCTATAAATATAATATATAAATATTTTTAATAGTATGTCTACAAAATTATACACAAACATTAAAAGACAGCAACTATTCTGGAAAATTAACGATTAAAGCATTTACTTAGCAGTTGTGTACGTTACAAATTTCGGATATTTGCAGATTTTGGACGTTGCTCTTAGTATTTAAAAAATTCTTAAGACTAAGAATGTAGTAAATGTGTCTGTATACATATATATATGTATAATTAACTTTTTTTTATCCAGTAATAATAATAATAAAATCAAATGCTTTGTTACATACGTTACTTTCGGACATAACAAAATACAAAAAAATTCTTTATAGGAAAGTCCTTCTATCTTCAAACAAGTTGGAAATTGCTCGTCAAACGTGGCAAATGAGGTGCGTTCGTACTATAACTAGTTTTATAATTTTTTTTTGCACCCCATATTGTGCTGAATGTATAATTATTTGCACTTCATAAAGCGCATAGTCTGATACATCATTAAAATGCACTTCCAATATTTTTTTCCCATTCCCCGTAATGTAAAGAAAAACTTTTAACTGTCCCTGTAATTAAACTATGCATCCGATTTTCCTAAAATTTGAAAGGGCTCGACAAAATTTTGCAACAGTTATATCTTTAAAATTTCAAATCATTCGGAAGGATCTAATATCATTAATATCCACTTGCAATAATTTTTCCGATTGGCCGTAATGTAAAGAAAAACTTTTGACTGTCCCTGTAATTAAACTATACATCCGATTTTTCTAAAATTTGAAAGGGCTCGACAAAATTTTGCAACAGTTATATCTTTAAAATTTCAGATCATTCGGAAGGCTCTCATATCATTAAAATGCACTTGCAATAATTTTTCCCATTGGCCGTAATGTAAAGAAAAACTTTTGACTGTCCCTGTAATTAAACTATACATCCGATTTTCATAAAATTTGAAATGGCTCGACAAAATTTTGCAACAATCATATATTTGAAATTTCAGACCATTCGGTTGGGTAGTTTTTGCTCTGTTACATGCGGACAGACGGGCAGACGGACGGACTGAACGACGACCATAGGTGCTACGTATTTATATAATTACGAACGCACCTAAAAAGCAATAAATCAGCCTGCCATCTCTTAACGAAATTATCAAAAAATCATCCTTTCCTTTATGCATTCGTTGTTTGTCATTAGAACCACCTGGAAAAAAGTTAAAACTCTTTTTCTTGGTGGTACATTGGAGCAGTTAACGTTATGAATGTCCCAAACTGGCCTCTTTAGCATAAAATAATAAAATTTTAAGATATTTATACAAAGCTTTTACAATAAATTATGTCATTTTCTGACTCTGAATAGAGTTAAAAACTCAGTGTAAAAAAAAAAAAAATAAAAAAAAAAATAAAGTCAATGATAATTAAAGTTATGTTTGAAAGGCTTAAAGTTATGACTTGTGTCCAGTGTCCACCTTTTGAGAATCGCCCTTTTATAAAATGGATTAAAAAAAACATGTCTTCCAAACATTTTTTTCAAGAGTTATGGTGTGAATCAACAGTAGAGTTCCACAATTACTTGTTCCTTAACCCTTTCAGGATCGGCCTCTCTTGTACAGATTTTATTCGGCTGGCACCACACTTTTTACGAAAGTTATCTTCAATTACATGATATTGAAAATCCTCTAATTTGCTGGAGTCGTGCTCTTCAACACTGGCGTATGAGACAACAACAGGGTAAAGAATTGTTGGCGTAGAAATCAAAGACTCTTTTCGTTTGAAAACCCTTTATAAGGCATTTTAATTGTGTTGCTAAAATGTTGAAATGATGCAATGTCACCAGATTTTAAGAAAAACTAAATTTGAATATAATGAAATGCTATTCGCAAAGTATACTATAAAAGCAAATGTTTATTGAAATGTTTTGGTACAAATAAGGCATTTAGTGATTAGATTAACCCCTTGAGGGGCAAGCAATTACATTTGTGAAATGCTGAATTCCCACCGGAAACTTTGAAAAATTCTATTTCAAAATAAGTAAAAGCAATTTGACGCCTTTTTTCCACAAAAGTTAGAAAATTAAAATTTAATAAATTTTTTCTGGTATAAAACTTTATTAATCGTAGGTGGTATATAATATATACCGGTGCACCTCAGGGGTTAAAGTGGGATAAATACTTCTCACTTTTTTATAGAGGGTTAAATAAGGGAAACATTACATTTCTTTATTAGTGGTGCCAGAAACAAATTTTGCATTCATGTTTTAAAGGTACATATATGCACCCATATTCCCGAATGGGTTAATAGAGTATACACAAGGCAAACTGCATACATATTAAACGTCCTATATTAAATGGGGTAGGTAACCGCAAGAGTAAAGAGGAGGTCGCATCAATCAAGGTCACGCGCCACGTAGCGGATGGGGTTGAACTACAGCAATAAGCCTAACAGTTTTTGATTAATATCTGAAATATCTCTCATTAGGTAAGGCGAAGATAACTTCGTGGTGTCAAGTGCATCTGCACCACCCGCTAGTGTTGCCAGTGGACTACTTTTTTTTTATATCGGATCTCTTGATTTGCACCATTTCTTTTAACACTAGAACGGCGGCGAGGGGTCATTTTGACCCTTGCCGAATGAAAACATTTCGATTCGAACCAGAATTTTTTTTATAATATAAGAATAATATATGTTGCCCAAAAATAACTTAAATAAATAAGTTAAATATTTCTAAATAAAAATTCTGATGTGAAATATTTTTATAAAACTTGAGTAAAATTTCCCGCCGTTCTAGTGTTAAATTGTAAAATTCGCCTTATTTAATGACATATTAATTAAGGCGTAAACAAGGGGAATTTTACCATTTCAGGAAAGAGGTATCAATCAAGAAATCTGAATTTAAAAAAAGTAGCCCACTGGCAACACTGCCCCCTCTTCCCGCTGTGCTATTATTTTGCAATAAATCTGGTAAACAAGATTCATATTCCATGAGTGACTAAAGATTTAGAAAATATGCGCAGATGGTAGATATTCTCTAACGGGGCTAACGTACTGGGCTTCCGCGATGAAAAGTCACGTGACAGCGGCGGTCTTACCCAGAACGCACTTTGACGCGGGAATTCGATCAGATTCAGAAGAATTTGATTAGTTCGTTTTCGAGTGTTGTGTGTTTATAATAAACATATATTAATAATTTAATTATATAAAAACTAACGCAATTGTCATTGCGAATGCATATTTTTATATAAAAGTGACTGTGTTTAGTAATTCTTACGGATTAAATAATGACAAGCCATTGAATTGATCAATCGAATGTAAGCATTAACAATTTCCGTTTTAGAGTAATTAGAGTGTATTTTTACGATACCTATGCATTGATAAGATTGTTTATGATTTGTATTCTTTAAATATACGTAAATATCACTTATTTTAAATGAAATTGTCCTTTCGCCCACCATTTATTGTAAAAGCTGTTCATTTTATTATTATTAGAAGGATCAGAACAAATGAGATTTTTTTCAAAGTTCAGTTTATTTTTAACGATTCAATATTCATAAAACTATATCTGTGATACTAATGCGTATTAATATTATGTATTGAAATAATCATTCTTAAGAAAACTTTTTTTAAATGTTGATGTATTTACCATGATTCTAGGATACAAAGAACTTTTTTTCCCCTTTTGATGACATTTTACCTGATGGATATAAATTATTTTATTTAATATAATTAAAATAATGCCAGTGATTTCCAACTTTATACAAGATTTTGCAATAATAATTCTGTTTGCTCAGAGTAAAAAAATACGGATTTTTAGATATTTTGTGTTCTTAAATTATTTTATTGTGGTTTTTAACTCATATGATCAGAGGTTAACATTGAGCACATTTAAATTCTCTAAATACTTAATTTTGCACTAAAGCTTTCAAATTTTATGTATTTAAAAAAAAAAAAAAAAAAAAAAAAAAAAAACTTATTTCATGACGATGTATAAATTTCGTGCAGAAATGCTGATATTTAAGGTATAAAGGGCTAAAGATTTTATTTGCTAAATAAATCATTCTTAAGCAGTGTGTTTTAAATTTTGGTGCATATTTACAACTATTAATTTTAGGGTTTTATATAAAGAACTCAGTTGTTATTTTTTTTTACTTTTGAGAACTTCATGTCCTTTTAAAAATTATTTTAACATATTTCAAGATGCCAATGGTTTTGAACTTTTTATAGGATTTTTTAGTTATGATTCTGCTGCTTGTGAAAAATTTTGATTAAAAAATATCAATTTGTATATATTCTGTGTGCCAATATTGTTTTATTTTTGTTTTTTCTTAATATTTAGAGGTAAATACTGAGCACATCTTTAAAAATATTTATTTATATATGTACTATAACTTTACAATATATATTAAATGAATATGTCGTGTATAATTTCCGTGGAAAAATATTAATGTTTAAAGTGTAAAAAAAAAGTTTGTTTTCTCTCTCTTTTTTTCGACAATGATATTTTTTTTCCAATAACTTAACATTGTGCTTTTCCTTAACAATTTTTACATGAGAAATAAATTATTCATAAGTAATCTGTTTTAAATTTTGGTGTATTTAAAACGATTATTTCCAGGGCATAATGAGCTGAGCTGATTTTTTTCCACTTTTGACAACATTGTACATGCAAATTATTTTATTTAATATATTTATAGTTATGCCAGTAATTTGAAAATTTTAGAAGATTATACAATCATGATTCCGTTGCTTGTAAAGCCACGAATTGCATCAAATTAAAAAATGATTTGGATGTGTTAGTAATCTAAAGCCGAGACTACAATCTAATTTGATTAATTTTAACAGAATTATTCCAATTAATACAAAAATTAGTTTTGTTGAAAACTGTCGAGGAAGTCTTAGCCTAGTGCTGGGAAGGGGTCGGCACCTGAAAAATCTAAACCCCTGCACAATGAAGCTATGAATGAGACACCAGGTGTCAGGTTGAAGAAACCGACAAAGGCCCTTTAAACATGTATTAAAAAAAATACTATTTTTAAATGTTTAACAATTTTTTGCATTCTATAGTTTTTATGTTAAGGAGGTTCTCACATTTTAAATTTTCATAGCTCAATATAATGCACATCTATTTCAAAAATTCATGAAATCCTTTTTATCTGAAGGAATTGGAACTTTCAGGCTGTAAAATAGGAAATGTTCATTTTTTAAATGTCTATTCTCCGATGATCGCCTTTCACTGACTATACTGTAAAAAAAGACAGGTGTTTCTTAAACTACGAAAATTTACTACAATCACGAACGAAAATATTCGATAACCGCCTCCAAGTCACCCAATATTCCGAAAAGCGTTTCTTTATCTTTAGAAACCTTAGAAAACAATTTATTTTTAAAATTTAAAGAAGAATTTATTAAATTAAATTTTTATTAGCTGGCCGTATTTCTCGGAAACGTTTTAGGGCAGCTTTTGCATTGCATTAATCAGTTATCTCTATCCGGAAAATCGGTTTTCTATATGTTATCAGACCTCATCTAATTATTTTCCGCTGCATAACTGAAATTGTACATGCAATTGTAACAGAAAAATGGTTATTTTAATGTTAATACTGTTAATTCTACATGTTTCACAGTTAAATATGTTTGATGAACATGAAAATATTTACTAGAGTCTTCATAGCATCCGAAAAAACTGTTTTCTGGGTTTAATGCACTATAAAAGCTACTCTGAAACGTTTTCGAAAACTACGGGCAGCTAATAAAAAATTATTTTTACAAATTCTTCTTTAAATTTCATCAAAAAATCATTAAATTTCATTAAAAATCTTTTGTGAGGTTTCTAAAGATAAAGGAACATTTTTCGGAATCTTGGGGAAGAGGATAATATGTTCGTTCGTGATTATAGTATATTTTCGTAAATTAAGAAATATCTGTCTTTTTTTACGGTGTATCATATCTTTAAAATTGTCTTAAAATGCCAAACATGACAATATTTTCTTAAAGCTTCGTTGCATTTATATAAATTTCAGAAACGCTGTTGCATTTCTTAGTGTATTTACATTAAATTAGCAAATGTTATGCATCTCCGTTATAAAAATGTATTTATACATAAGGGATCATAAAGTAATATTTTTAATTTATGAATGTTTGCTCTATATCGCATTTATACTGATTAATAGTTTCAATGAATTTCTGATATTCCTCTTGAAATTACCGTTTGGCGTTGTTAATGAACTCGATTATGAAAACTGCACTGCTTATTTTACACTTGATAGAAAGCTCAAACAAATGAATTTACTAAAAAATATAGAATATTTGCTCTGTTTATTTTTTAAGAAAGGGAACAAAAAATAAAAACTGAAACATAATTTAAACTATCTTTTTAGGATTTCTAAATTAATTTATGAACGTATAATTGTAAATTAATATTTAACGTTTGATTGATAAATGGGCATATTTTGTAATATTATAGTCTTCATTTTGTATTTATAATTTATGATCTAGTTTTTAGTCTTTAAAATGTTCTATCGTTGCAATTTCACTTTGCTTTGGCATATTTTGGAAAACCTTTGTTGGCGCATAATTGAATCCATTATTGTTTTAACTCCCATACAATTATACGAGTTACAGAGAATATTTTGCGATTTATCACCAGTGGCGAACTAGTGGGACAATACCGTAAAATTGATTTATTAATTTAAAATTAAGTTGTAAAAATATTAAAATGCTTTATTGTCATCCGAATTATACTTTTGCGCATAATTTGTATAATTCTACCACAGTAGGAAATGGATTAAAAATGGATTGCAAATAAATTGCATTTTTTACATACAAAAACCAGGTTGAGTTAAATGAACGGCCGAAAAAATGCTCTTAATGTAAGGATATCTTTTGTTTATTAATCGAAGAAAGACTCACAAAACATCGATTTATCCAAATAAGTGATATAAGGAGGGTTTAAAAATCAAAACATATATAAGATTTTCCCTAGATAGAAAATAATTAGAACTAAAAGAAAACGTGTACATTATGCAGTTTACTTTTTATTTAATGTAATGTTGTGAAATAAAAACAACGTTTTAATGTTTTCGTTACACTGTAAAGTAATGAATTCTATCAAATAAAAGAATGATTTTAATATGATAGTAAATCTAAAGCCTAGACGATAATTTATTTTGTCACACGCATCTGCTCAGTTCAGCTGAGACCGCGAGCGTCACGTGACTACTCGAAATCCTAGAAGCACGGTGGCCCGTGTTTTTCGTTAGCCCCGTTCTCTAATATATGACGTCACACTAAAAGCCCGCGTATGTGGATTATCAACCCCGTCCACAAGATGGTGCAGCTGTGTTAATTTACGCCCGATTCCAGCATTCAGTTTGTACGCTTAATATGTATGCAGTTTTGTACGCAAGGTGCATACAGCATAACAACAATTTTTTAATCGAATTTTTTGCCTGATTTAATTCAGGGTTGTCAGTTTGGCCTCCAATTTTGGTAAAAAAATTCGGATTCACACCAGAAAATACAAAAAGCACTTTCAGATTTGTACAATGCCAAACTTTTCTTGATAACTTAGAGTAAAAATTCTTCTTCAAAAAGTTCCGGTCAGAAGTCGAAATGACGAGATAAAAATAGAGGACAAACTGGCATCCTGATTTAATTTAGAACATTTTACAAAATTTGCAATTAAAGAAAGTACCTACAAGTGCAGCAATTTAAATATGAAGTAGAAATTTTCTCAACCCCAGAAAGTGGTGTGAGACTCATTGAAATTCAAAGAAGTTTACCTATCTTGGCCATACCTTAAATCGTTACCTTAAATCGTTAACACTAGAACGACCGCCAATTTTACTCAAGTGTTATAAAAATAATTTTTACCAGAATTTTTATTTGAAACTATTTAACTTCTTTATTTCATTATTTTACCATGATGCATGTTTAACTTATTTGAGACAGAAATTTCTGGTTCGAATTGGGTAGCGGACACAATTCTTAACCTGTATCAATACAGGTCTGATATACACTTATAATGCTATCAACAGAGAAACTATAAACGTACTGTGAAAGGTACCTGTAATAAAACTGTGTGTTGAATCTTTATAAACCATAGAAAAGTCAAATATTGTTGATGAGAGTTCTTTATTTAAATTCCATTTCATTCAATGTATACTTCATAAAAATGCTTAAAAAACAGCTTTAAGTTGAAAAGTATTCGGAGCCAACTTTGTTTAAACTAGCTAAGTAAATCATTAAAAATAACTTTGGTTAAAACAGGATTAAACTTCAATACACCTGGAGTTTTTCAAAACATCTTAAATTTAAATCATAACTAAAACCATTCTCTAAAAACATCGTAAAACTCAAACTAAATATCTTTAACTCAATCATATTAAAATCATAACGATAACTTTAAAGAAACAAACAGAAAAGAGAGAGCGCGGCGTTTGATTATCGAAAGGCAATTTATACCATTGAAGAAATTGAACTGGACAATTCCAGTATATAAAAGGGTAAGCCTGAGAATAGCGGATTGCGAAACAGCTAACGCCATCTATGAAACACTTAAGTTTAATGTCGGTTCTTTTAAATTAATTTACATTATAGGAAACAATTAACATTATATTCCTGGTAATAAAGGTATTGCTTTTAAAGTAAAAAAGCTCTATGAGCATTAAAATGTAGAAAGAAAAGCTATTAAATCAATATAAGTTTACGTAAAGTTTTAAATCCATATTAGCTATAAGTGACAAGTAAAGCCGGCTGACTGGATAACAGAAATGACCGCTATGTTCGTTTCGGTGCATAGTGGGACGTTTTGATGATCTAGGTGGACAAATTTCATTTTTCCGATTATCTCGGAATTTGACAAAACCGCATGTACTGGTAGCAGGGTTCCCAAATGGTCTGCCAACTGAATACCAATATTATTTTAGAAAAATTTTCTTTTTAGTTTTTTCTTACAAACCGCCCCGGAACCACCTTTGAAAGTTAATTCTAGCGCAAACCTACCATAAAATTTTCTGTTAAAATTTATTGGTATACAGTTGGCGGACCATTTGGGAGCCCTGTGGTAGCTAAATGTCTGTATTATCGAGATCCGTAGGTGGTTTTTCGAAAATATGAGACTTGTCGATTAATTATGACCGTAAAGAAACCATTTGCGCAGTTGGTTTTTTAGAGAGTTTAAAAAGTTGCAGTGCCTTCCTCTAAGTTTGAAAGCACGTCGTGATTATTCTGTTTTATTTGAAAGCACGAGTTTGCTGAACATGCGTCAAAGGTTTGTCAAGGTCAGATTTAACTCATTTTTGTTTGAAAATAACCCACTTAACCGCTTTTTTTAAAGGTTTTAATTCTGGATGATCCTTGATGTTGTTTACAAATTTCAACTTGACTTTTGACATATTATTCAGCATTATTCAGCAAAAAGCATTTTTTTAAATCAAAGTGCCATTCCTAATGTATTGAAAAATTTAAAAAAAACTCCTGCAGGTATCTGCAGATCACTAAGTTTTTATTAATATACAAGCATCATATTAACTTGCAGTGCAAGTATCTATGTTTAGTTCAAACGTTGCTAATCAAATTTAAACCACTTTTAATTATCCGATTGAGCCAAAACAATGAAAACATGTGTAACTTGAATGAAAATACAATATTATTATGATTTAATGAACGCAGAAGTTTGTTTAGAATACTGTTTCTACAGGGCTCCACAGAAAATTAGATTAAAACTTGCAAGTTAAATTTAAACCAATTTCAATAATCTGTTTGAGCTGAAACTTTGCTCAAGATATGTAGTTCTGATGACAATGCAATATTATTATAATTTATGGAGCGTAGCAGTTACGCTTTCTTTACAGGGTCACATAAAAGATCAGTTCAAATCTTGCAACACAATTTTAAACCACTTTCAATTATCTGAATGAGCTGAAACTTTTCCTACATGTGTTTTTCTGAGGAGAATTCTATTAAATTATTTTTGACGAACGTAGAAATTATGCATTTGTTACAGGACCACACAAAAGATCGCGGAAAGATTGTTCTAAAAAGCAGAAATTTGTGACTAGATGTAGTTGAACAGATACTTTTATGTCCCTAAAATAATTTAAATAGAAAGTGGAAACTGGTTACTTTGATGACTAGAAATATAGCAACTTTTTTTGGAATAAGTATATTAAAAGGGAAATATTATATAAAACTTTGATGAGTAGTTTTTACTTTTTTCGAAATTGTTAGCATTGCCTTATTTAATCGGAAAACTTTGCGAATAAATAAGGCGACTATTTGTTTTCAGAAATAGTGGTACGCAAAACATAGTACGTCTGTGCACCCTTGTGCAGGCCCTTATTTATTAAAAACAAATTCAAAATTGGAACAACGTCAAGCTAAAACAACTTATAAAGGTCGTTGAATATTCAAATATCCGAGTTTATTTAACATAAAGTATCCAAATTCAAGATAAATGTGTTTCGTTTACTTTATAATATATTATGAATCAAAACTCCAAAATTTGAATTTTCATTGATTAAACTATACTTATTTTTTAAGCAACAGTTAGTTATTTTAAAATATTCCCAGAATGAAAATATAAAGAATTTTTCATTTCAAAAATTTCACTTATTTTTAAATACTTATATTCCACAATATCGATAATTCCCAATATTTTATTTTTTTAACTTGGTGATATCTTTATTCCTCAATTCAATTAAAATTCCTGTGGTATATTACGTATACCACTTAAGTTTAACTCTGAACTGTCAAATATGTAACATAGTTTCCTAATAAATTTCTTTGTAAATTCTGATGGCCATCAATCATTTTAAAATTTAGCAACGGAACTTCTTTGCCCCTGAACTGGTTAACTGATCTTAACTGGTTGCTCAAACTCTTATAAATTTGCAGTTTTTTTAACTCAACAAGACACTTTCTGTAAAGGAAGACATTTAATTCCAGCACATTTAAATCAGAATATTACAAAAACATGTTTATTCCGTTAATCGAGCTGAACCTATTGACGGGCGATGGGTTATATGTCATATCATCTAAATTTATTCAAGATTTGTACCAGAGTTTTTTTAATAGAATTTTCAATTTATATGTCAGATAGAAAAAAAGTTGTAAAATTCAATTTCCTTATTTTCAAATATTTTTTCGAAAATTCTTGCGTTGATTGAACATTTCAGAAACACAATTACTTGACGCTGAAACAGGGACTGATTACCAATGTGTTAAACTTCCACCAGTAAATTTTAATAGAATTTTGTACTTATTTATATGCCCTATTTAAGAAACATTAATGTCATTAATAAGGGAAAGAATTTTATTTCTTTTTACTGGTGGAAGATTGTCCCGATGGTAATTAGCATAATTGCACACTTTTACGCTTTTTTCTTACCACTAAAACTTAAAAGAACTTTTTCAGGTATTTAATGGGTGAAATCTGCAAAATAAGTCAAAATTATCCTTTAAATTTTAGTGGTACGAAAAAAGCGTAAAAGATGTATTGCGCTTTTTTCTTACCACTAAAATTTAATAGAACTTTTTCAGGTATGTAATCGGAGAAATCTGCAATTAAAGAAGTCAAAATTATCTTTTAAATTTTAGTGGTAAGAGAAAAGCGTAAAAGATGGCAGCTATGTAATTAGGCACCGTCGAAAAAGGCTAACTTTGAAAAAAAAATCTAAAATTCTTATTAAACGGGATAACTTGAAGCGAAAAAAATTGTCTTAACCACGGCTACCTTCAGAAACCGTGTTGCCAGTGGTCTACTTTCTTTTTAAATTCAGATTTCTTGATTGACAACACTTTTATGAAATGGTAAAATTCCCTTTGTTTTCTCCCTAATTAATATGTCAATAAATAAGGCGAATTTTACTATTTCAAAAATGTCGTGCCAATCAAGAAATCTGAATTTAAAAAAATAGCCCACTGGCAACGCTGTTCAGAAAGACTATGGCACTGGAGGTTGTGACGTCACAGTATAAGCGCTTTTCTTTTCCAGAGTTGCCAAGTCTCCGGCTTTTTGGACACCACTATTATTTTAGAGAAAATATGGTTAAATTTGTCGCTATCTTCCCCCCTCGCTGCAGCACCGCTATCATTACGTTACAAAACAGGCGCCACAGCCTTAGAGATTTCAGAAAAGGTGTGACTAAACTCCTTAAGAGGTTCATTTTGTTACACACAACAAACTGAAAATAGGCACGTCACACCGCTTTAACCGTACTGAAATATTTGCTTTATAAAATCGAAACATATCTGCCATTAAATAATGCGAATATTGCAGTTTAAAATTAGTGGTGTCGAAAAACTTTCAGAATTGAAACAAGCAAACTCTTCTTACTTGTACGGTATACGGCCAAACCTGCTAAGGGGTTAACACAAAGATCATGGCTTCTCCCAACATTCCTATGGTTGCCAAAATTTTGTGAACGCGTATGAACACAAGAAAAGAGTCGTAAGTTTAAAATGCAAAGATTCTTAAAAAATAGTTCTTGTAAAAGTGGGCTAATGTCGTGTCTTGCATTAATTGCTGACATCCGTTTGCTGGGCAGCAAACCTCCTGCTAATAGTCTGAAATTCATGTTTAATTTTGAAAATTTGACTAAAAAAGTTTCAATTATTAGTTTTAAAGAAAATTATTTTAGATTCAACTTTCATATGTTAAGGGGGTAGGATACCTTGAAATCTACAAAATTTTCGATTTTTTTTAAATACATATTTTGATTCCGTAATCATTTCTGAACAATATGCAAAAATTCTATTAAAAATCTATTAATAAAAAAAGCCTTTTGTGAGAAAGTATAATTTAGAAAATTAGCCTGATTTTTTACAAATAATAGTAACTGAATGATAAGGTCCTTTACGCACCGTGGCTAAGATATAACACTTAGTCTGTATACTTACATATAAATTAGCCAATATGTATTATTTAACTTTTTCAGCTTTATAAGAATGAAATATTTGAGGATACACATAAATAGTATTCTCAAACAGCTGTCGCCATGAATTGCATTCCTTAATTTAAGTTTTCAAGAAAACTTTAACTTATGTTGAGAAACAATATTTTCCAAAATAAAAAAAATTACACATACCTTAAATAATATTTGATTTGCAGAGAAACTTTTACATGTAATGCTTTTTTACTCCTAAAATATAAAAAATAAGATGTTGATATGCATGTAAAAGAAAAGAAAAAAAATCACTTTTAAAATTTAGGTTTTACGGTGATGATCGATGCAGGCTTATTTTTAACCCTTAAATGCGCAAATTTTTATTTTGTTTCGAAAAAAAATTATATATGATTCTCTGAAAGGTTTATTACACAGGAAAAATTATGAAAAAAATCAGAGATACATTTTTCATGTAATACGTCAAACTTTTCTTCTCTTGCACATCTGCAATACAAGTAAATTCTACTGTCATCTGGCTGTTTTACGCTAAAATGTTACAAATTAGTAAATATCTTAATAAGTATGTCTCCGAATACCTTATTTTATATAATTATTTATTTTATAAAACTTAACCTTTAATCCTTTAATTTCCAAAAGGGAATACGTTCTGGAAATTACCTAGTACAGCGAATCTGACTTTGCACCAGAAAATTTCAAAGGTTAATTTTGCTTTATTTAAATACGGAATGTCTGTTATTAATTAAAGCAGATATTGCTATTTTAATTTTATGGTGTGAATTAGGTATATACGAATAAAAAAATCGATTAAATTCAAAACACTGTTGTTTGCATATATGCAAAGCTGCGCACTAAAGGGTTAAGACTTTCATTTTGCAAGATATAATTTTCCTTAGTGGTTTTGTTTTTGTAGATGGGTTAAAAAATCACAAAATATATGTATAAATTAAATTATATTTCTTTTTTGTTGCTGTTGTTGTTGTTGCATTTTAAGGCGAAAAACTTTGAATGGCGAAAATCAAGTAAGTAAATTTTACTAAATTACTTGACGTACACAATATACCAAATTTCATCACTGAATAAAAATAATAGTTACCTTTCGTAAATGGTGTATATATTATTGGTAGTGGAACTACAAGTAATTAGATGCTCATATTTACGTTTTTAAATTTTATTTTGAAAAACATTCTCCATGATCCAACAAGTACAACAACAACAATAATAACAACAATAAACCCCGTTCTTTTATGGCAAACACTACGATGTTTGGTACTTAGTATTGTGAGTTTTCAGAATTTTCTTTTAGTGAAAACGTTTTTCCCTTTTTTAAGGCAGAAAAAACTGTTAAACTCAGACATCGGCAAGATTATGCCGTACTAAAGTGATTATTATTTTTTTCTGTTATTGTACTTTGACAAAGATTGAAAATGTTTTCAAATATAACTTACAAGACCGAATGACAGAAAAAGAACCAAACATCCTATCATAAAAAAACATGATAATAAAAATTTTACGTAAAAGAATTTTAAATGAGGGAGATCATCAAATGATATATATTTGCTTTATAACTTACAGTACCCTAAGACCAGAAAAAAATTAAATTTTCTATGATTTACAAAAAAAAAAAAAAAAAAATCTCTACTTAAACGGATTTTATTATGAGCGAGAGCAACAAATGCATAGCTGCCAAGATTTAATCTTTTTTCCTACCACTCTTTTTTAACAGAGAAATTTGTCTTATTTAATCAACAAAAACATACCATTGAATAAGGCAACTTTTTCTGATCAAAATTAGTACTAGGAAAAGCGTAAAAATTGGCAGCTATGCAAATGAATCGTATTTTCAATTGGAAGCAAAATTATAGCTTCCATCTGCTACATTTTCTCACTTTTTCCGAATAGTTATCTTGTGCTTGTTTAATTGCAGAGATCATCGATTAACACGTTCACGCCTGCGCGGTGGGTCACACTCGACTGTCTCAGAGTTGTCAAATCTCCGGCTTTTTGCACACCACTATTATTTTAGAGAAAATGTTGTTCCTTGAAATCGCCGAATTGTTCTAATTAAATAAAACAACATTTTCTGTATTAAAATACTGGTATCCAAAAGGCCGGAGACTTGCCAGATCTGAGACAGTCGAGTGTGACCCAGCGCGCCGGCGTGAACGTGTTAAATAATAAAAAGAAATTCAGAAATACTGGTTTCAAAAAACCACGCAGCACTTAGTAACTATGAGTATACTCTAAAACTAAATTGAAATATGTTTTGGAATAAGCTATTGATTTAGAGAAAAAAGGGTAAACACTATCAGTTTTTATCATTAAGAGTACCAAATGTTCAAACGTATATTTACAAAAGTACTGAATAAGTGTCGATAAAATTACTGAGGTCTAAATGATATTTTTTTTTACCAAATTGGTAAAATAATAATCCAAGGAAAAGAAGAAATAATTAATTATAAATCAAACTTTTAACAGACATAAATACCGTATGTATCCCAACAGATGAAAAATGCACAAATATTTGGAAAAGGATAGAGTGGCAATTTAATATCAGTCTTATTCCTAAGTACAAATTAAATTGAAATACGGAGAAAACTCTAAGTTTAATATTCAATGATATATGAGATTCAGGCGGTGTTTCTCAGATTCTGAAATTGCTAGGTGAATCTAAATTTATTCCAGTGAATCTATGATTATTCATGCACACATTTCATATCATTACTTACCGATTAAATTTAGAGTTGCTGAAGGAATTCCTGTTTTATTTATGAGGTTCTAGTGTGTGCAAATGTTTTAAATGATGATAAACTAACGAAAAATCCCAGTTGTTTTTATGTATATCGAATTTCAAATTTTAGGAAAAAATTTCATTATATTCATAAATTTTCCAAAGTTTGTAAAATATAAATATATATATGAGTCATTCTCTGAAAAGTGGCGATTTTATGTCCGAGGGGTCTTGAAGAAATATTTTTAAATCACAGAAATAAAAAGTGATTTAAACTATCATTATTAATCACTTACACATACAGGGTGTTCCGTTAAAGGGGTCCAATATTAATAGGGGTAATAGAGGAGATCACATGGAGCATAAATCAGTATATAAAGCCTGGTCGGATCTCAATAGTTTTCAAGTTACAGCAAATAGAATGAAAATTCGGAAAATTGTAAAAGAACCCTCATTGCTAAACTATCGATAATGCTACATAAAAACGAAGCACATATTTAAAAAGAGCAGAAAAAAACCTACAAAATGACATCAATTGTATTAAAATAGCAATATTTATTGACGAGTTACAAGCCCTGAAACAGTGAAAAAAGTACGAAATCCAATATACATCAAAATAGTTAATCGTTAATTCCAAAAAGACAACTCTAGCTACAACAAGGAAAATGTAGTAAAATTTCGTCCATTCCGAAAACTTTCGAAAAAGCTTACAATGAACCATATCGGTTTAATTGTGTGAGAGAAATTAATCAGTTTCTTAGTTACAACTCCGCTTTCTTTGACACTAGCAAAGGTTAAACTCCGCCCATCACGATTGGAAACACCGCCTTTTTAATTACTCTCAACTATACATTTTAGATCATGCTTCTTCTGAGATGCAACATTTTTAATTATTCAAGAGTTGAATGAACCAAAATAACTTTACAATAATAGTCTACATTTTAAAGTGGTCTTTTATTGATATAAAGCTTAAGTTAAATTCTTTAAAATTAAACTGGTGGTGAAAATTCGAAAATAATTAAAAATATTGCGATTTGTAACTATGCAAGAAGTTTCAGTACATGTTTTACATGGACAATTATTGTATGTATATGTGCATCATAATTTATGATAGGAAATAATAATAACAAATAGCATAATAATTTTATTAATTATAAATTTAAAAAAGACACTAAATTTTAAATTAATTCACACAAACTTTGTAATTTACAATTTGAGTACACCACAGTCTGTGACTTACAAAATACTGTGCCAAAAAGTGTTGAAAATAAAAGAAAAATGACAAATAAAGAATTACATTCCACGTACTTTATGACATATGTGAAGCATAGTCTTCTGGCCTGCGCTGCACAGTTCAATGTCGGAAGGCAGTCGAACGGACATTATTATAATAGGTGTTCGGAGTTGCGCCCATTAACAGAATCGCACAGTCGACAGCGACGTCGTAAAGATTGGCGAACACGCCGAAAAACTCCGACGGAGTTGGGAATGTCTCCTGCAGCGACAACGATTCGCGCTAGTAAATCCTCCGGTGTATCCACAGGCGTTTCATACACCAGCGATTTAAGGTGTCCCCAAACAAAAAAGTCTAACGGATTGAGGTCTGGAGAGCGTGCAGGCCAAGCAACAGGTCCACTGCGTCCAATCCATTTCCCAGGATATGTTGAATTGAGGTGATTGCGAACACCTATGAAAAAATGTGCCGGTGCGCCATCGTGCATAAACCACATATTGTGGCGCAATGTTGCTGGCACATTTTGCAGTAACTGCGGTGAGATATCCAGTAGGAAAACCAAGTACGTACTGTCATTGAGTACATCTGGGAGCAAATATGGTCCTATGAGATAATCGCCGAGGACACCTGCCCATATGTTCACACTGAACTTTTGTTGTGCGTTCGACCGGAAAACAGTGTGCGGATTTGTATATGACCATGTGCGCATATTGTGCGTGTTTACCACGCCCTCTCTCGTAAATGTTGCTTCATCAGTAAATAAAATATTTTCCAGAAATTGTGGATTATTTTCTGTTACATTAAGCAACCAGCGTACGAATTCTGTCCGCTGAGCACAATCTGTTACTGATAACAGTTGTACCCGCTGCACATGAAAGGGGTGCATGTTTTCTGCACGCAGAACACGCCACACACTTTGGTGAGAAACACCGACTTCAGACGCAGCAGCTCGTGTACTCGTGGAGGGGTTATCTTTAAAAATATTCAGTACATCATCTTCCATTGCAGGTGTTCGTACATGTCGAGGTTTCCCTGCATCAATGCTTTCTGTATTAAACGATCCAGTCTCCCGTAATCGTCTATCGATTTTTATGAAGAGTTTCGAACTTGGGCAACGTCTCCTTGGAAATTGCTCACGGTACATGCGCTGTGCTAGACATGCATTTCCATGAGCTTGCCCGTACATCAGATGCATGTCCGCATATTCTTCGTTAGAGTATTCCGGCATAATTATTATACATCAACTTACTACAATCCCACTTACAACAGCCTCCCTTTAACATAACGCCCACTGATGACTGCTGTTTTATTACACTTTTCTTCCTATACACATAGAAAATTTGCATAAAAAGTACTTCTTCTTCATCATCCTGAAAGTTCATGGAGGAAACGCAGCAGTCACGGAGTTTGCTTTAAGACAAGGCGAGAGCTGCACAATATGTCATTCACTTGACCAGACTGAATAATGAAAGGGTATTGATAGAGGTTGATCAGAAATGTATAATTGAAAGATATTAAAACGGGGTGTTTACAATCGTCATGGACGGAGTTTCGCCCTTTCCGAGCGTGCAACAGTACAGAGTTGTAACTAGGGAACTGCTTGATTTCTCCCATACAATTAAACTGATATGGTTTATTGTCAGCTTCTTCGAAAGCTTTCGGAATGGACCAAATTTTATAACATTTTCCTTGATGTAGGTAGAGTTGCATTTTTGGAATTAACGATTAACTATTTTGCTAAATATTTGATTTTGTATTTTTTCACTGTTTCAGAGCTTGTAACTCGGCATTAATTCTCAATATTCTAAAACAACTTATGTCATTTCGTAGGATTTTTTCTGCTCTTTCTAAATATGTGCTTCGTTTTTATGTAGCATTATCGATAGTTTAGAAATGAGGGTTTTTTTACAAATTTCCGATTTTTCATTCTATTTGCTGTAACTTGAAAATTATTGAGATCCGGCCAGGCATTATATACTGATTTATGCTCCGTGTGATCTCCTCTATTACCCCTATTAATATTGGACCCCTTTAACGGAACACCCTGTATAAACTGTAATTATTTGCTTATTGAAATTGAGATTTGAAAAATTTAATGTATTTTTTAATGCAAATATCATTCCCTCACTATGTCCCCATTCACATATGTAGGAAAGAAAATGCTTTCTCTGCCATTGCAGCACGTATATTTATAATTTTTTTCAATTCATTAAACACACTTAAATACATATTTAGCCATTTTATTATATTTTATATAATGAATGAATTAGGGCATTTTTTTATGATGTCCCTAGCATTTGTCGTCATTCCCTCACATAATTATAAATTTGCCATTATTTGCTTAGTAAAAAGCAGCACATGCTTTATATATTATCTAGGACAGTTTGTACATGAGTAAAGTTAAGTATCCATCTTGTTGTTTGCTCAAAAACGTTCTTGAATAGTTAATATATGGCTTTTAAGTACTAGATCAATGTAAGTATTTTTATTACGCGTCATTCCCTCATCTATTATAAATTTAATAAAAACAAATGAAATGTCTTTTTATGTTGTTATATTATTAGAAATGTGTTTCAAAAGATATTTAGTAACTGAAAATATACCTAAGACTGATCACTTTTGTATAACATGGTTTTCAGAAGCATTTCGTCATTCCTTCACAATCATTCCCACATAAGTTTAATATGAGGGAATGATTTAAATTGTGAAGGAATGATCTGAATCCAGTTATATATGTATTAAACATTAAAATAAGAAAATTTAATGCAATAAAATGCACATTAAAAAACTCATAAATGTTTTAATTACCGTAAGTAAAGATAATACATTTTTATTTTTTATTCTTTTACAGGGAGAAGTTAAAGATAAATTAAAAAAAATGTACTAATTCAAATAAACATTGACTCTTCTAAATGTTAATGCTTTATCTTTATTTTTTTCAATTGACATAGAGTAAAAAAAAAATTATTTATTGACAGTATGAGTTCTAAATATAATTTCTTCTCTTTTTTTAACCTTTTCAAGGGTAGTGGTATGTTTATGAAACCACTCAATTTTAACTCCCATTATATATATATACTTTTGTAAACTTTTATCTATTTAACATGTATGTGAAATATAGCATTTTTCTTATTTACAAATAAATTTGTTCTTAAATTCCGGTGCCAATCATTTATTTGAACATTTTAGAAATGGAAGTGCTTCGAAATTAAAATATCAGAAGAACTATGAATACAGTTTGGTTCATATTATTTTTTGATAAATATAGCGATAAGGTACTTGTAGGCTAAATTTTGAGATTTTTGAGACAATTTTATTGGGCCGCATTTTTTTTTTTTTTAAACAGCCACTTTTCAAAGAATGACCCATATATTTAATCTAAAAGTACTTTAATACCGGTAACAGTTATTTGGTGTCCTATAAATTGAACGAAATTGAGACGTCAAATAGATATTAAAATTATCTGCCGTTTGTATGCTCAAATTTGCCAGTTACGCTATTATTAAACTATTATAAAAGAAATCGCACCAGGATATAAACTATTTATTTTTTCTTCGTTGAAATCAACTTATCACTTTCTAAAAAGATGCCAAGCTTATAAAGCTCGACCAAATCCTACTAGAAGTTCTTATAACTTAATATAATTTAAGAAAATTACAACATAAAATCTTCGAAGAAAATATTGTCATTAACAATTCAGTACCAAAAAAATTTAAAGATATAAAAAGTGTCGCCAAAAGTTTAACCAGTTTGAATAATGGAGCTATGAATAAGGAGTAGGAGACATGTAGTGTAGAGTCTGCCAGCAAAGAGTGAAATAACTGAGGAAAGTGTCACGAGATGGCGGATAAATTTTACATCGTATAATCAGTTTCTGATTATCGCCGAAGCAAACTTAAACCAGTGAATTTTGAATAAAACATTTCGACTTATTTTAGCCGCTGTCATCGAATTACTCAAGGCCAGAAGATACGAGTTATGACGTCATCGCTAATCGACCGAATCGTGTTGGAATTCACACTGGGAAATTTTGAATAGCAATTGTCTTTAATTTTATATTTGTGGAATATCTATCATCTTATAAAACAATAATAACTATTTAAACTTACTAGTTGAGAATTTGGAATCCCTAAATAAAAATTGAGTCACATGCGGAATGCCACAGTGTTGCCGCATCTGGCTGATTTTTTATTGGGGATTCCAAATTCTTACCAGTAAGTTTAAATAGTTATTATTGTTTTATAAGATGATAGATATTCCACAAATAAAATAAAAGATAATTGCTACTCAAAATTTTTTGTTTTAAATTCTAACACTTGTGAAAAGTAGGTCGATTAGTTATAATATCACAACTCGCGTCCTTGAGTATTTCGATGGCAGTGTTTCAGCCTCTTATGACAGCAAAATTCCTCACAAATACCGAAAAAAATTCTATTCGTTTTACTTGTGGCAGTTTCCCAGATAGCATTTTGAATTTGCAGAAAATTTGCAGCAATCTTGCTTTGAAAACTTGCAAAGTGTCAGCAAGCTCAGAATGACAAGACTGAAAGTTCATAACAAGACTGCAGCAAGATAATGCAAACGCCAAAGTCACCACACTTTGAACTTGCAGCTAACTTGTCGTGCAAGTTAAATTCATGCTGTATCAAATTTTTTGCAAATTAACGTCAAACAAGTAATCAAATATACTGCAAAGTAGTAATCTTTCCACACCCCACTACCTGTTTACAACTGTCACCCTATAAAACCCCTTGGAGGTGTCCATAGACCTAGTCAAGTCTATTGATGCGAACACACCGTCAGAAGGTGCATGCATCGTTTTTATTACGATACACAAGTTAAGGTAATATTTGTACTTACCCACATAGCATTTTTAGTTTGCAGAAAATTTGCAGAAAGCTTGCTTTGAAAACCTGCAAAGTTGCAGCAAGCTCAGCGTGACAAGACTGAAAGTTCATAACAAGATGGCAGCAAGATAACGTAAACGCCGAAGTCACCACACTTTGAACTTTCAGCTAACTTGTCGTGCAAGTTAAATTCATGCTGTATCAAATTTATATCAAATTTACGGCAAACAAATAATCAAAAATACTGCAAACTTATTGAAAGTTATTAACCTTTCCATACAACATTAACTGTTCACAACTCGTACACTATAAGATTAACCCCTTCGAATGGGTCTATCGACGCATTCGCACTTTTAAGGTGCATGCATCGGTTTACCACCTCAGAAAAGATAGGGTAATATTTATACTTCTCAGTTCGAACTTCTTTGGTGTTTGAAAAGTATAGCGTTAAAAAAAAAGCGGTGCCAGCCGAATAAAATTTCTGCAATTTCTGCGTATCTGCAGATTGTAATATCTCTCAGCAGAGGGATTTTTCGCTTTCGTCACTTTCGTGAATTAAAGACAGTCTTGCCATCAGTTTCACAACAAACTACTCATGCAAGTGGGTGATAGCGCACCTTGCGGGAGATTTGCTGTGAATTCCTCAATTCAAATTTGTCACGGCAAGATAATATCAGAAAAAAGCAAACTTACTGCAAATGTCCATGCTACTTGGGTAACAATGCCACCCTTTTTTGGTATTTGACAAGTATAGTGTTCACAAAAAACGGTGCCGTACGAATAAAATTTCTGCAATTTCTGCGGATGTGCTGATTATTCTCTCAACAGAGGGAGTTTTGCTTTCGTCACTTTCGTGAAACAAAGGCAGTCTTGCCATCAGATTCACAACAAACTACTCAGGCAAGTGGGGGATGGTATACCTTGCGGGAAATTTGCTGCAAATTTCTCAATTCAAATTTGTCACGTCAAGATAATGTCAGACAAAATCAAGCTTGCTGTTAATGTTCATGCTATCTGGGTTGCCCAATCATTAAAATCATTTCCACTGACACTGACAGGAGGTTACCTCGGTTGTTAGAATATGGCGGAAACACATGTCCTGACTACAGCCGGAGTAAACTGCCACCATTAAAAATGACTATCTGTTTTTGCCATTATTTATGACATTTTTTGCTTGCTTATGACATATCTTGAGTGCAGGAAAACACAATGTTAAACCTACGAGTCCACCACTAAAATTGGGTTTTCAGGTGTCTTCTACAAAGATATGACTTGGCAGATCAATTGCGTTAAAATATGCGAATCGAGATTTAACTAATCCTAACTCGATGAGGTGATTGTCTGTGCTGCCGGCTCTCTGTCTATCTGTTTTTTTTTTTTTTTTAACACGTTCACGCCGGCGCGGTGGGTCACACTCGACTGTCTAAGTCTGCCAAGTCTCCGGCTTTTTGGAAACCAGTATTTTAATACACAAAATGTAGTTTTATTAAATTAGAACAATTGGCCGATTTAAAGGTAAAACATTTTCTCTTAAATAATAGTGGTGTGCAAAAAGCCGGAGACTTGACAACTCTGAGACAGTCGAGTGTGACCCACCGCGCCGGTGTGAACGTGTTAAATGGTTAGCCGAAATCATAGGAGTCCAGTGACTGCTGGAAATAAAACCGAAAAAGTTCATGCAGAATCTTTTGAACATCCTGCTTCTAGTCTGTCATGGGTGAGTTAGCCCAGCATAGGCCTGTCACACGCATGTTTTCTGTAAAACAAAATAACTAATTTATCGAACGGGAAAAAGTAGCAGAAAATATTGCGAAACAATGTTATGGGGTTATTTGGCGCACCGAGCCAACTTGTCCCGCGTTCAGTTCGCCTACTAGCCCCATAATAAATGTCTTCACAAAATGGAAGACAAAAATTTCTAACCATAAACAATCCAAGTAAATCACATATGAAATAGGTAGAGTTACTCATACACTATGAAAAACTACACAAGTTAAATCGCAAATATTAAGAGAATTATTCGAAATTAGAAAAAGAATGAAGCAACAAAAAATTACTTATGCAAATGAGGATTGTAAAAAGTAGGAAGAAAGGTAGGGGAGACTAGGGAGGGTTGACCATACGGGAGGCTTGACCCACACAACAATTTTCATATTTAAAAGAATTTCAGAGTTTTATCAATATGTGTCAGACAAAGCTACCGGAATATTCGAAGAACAGGCTTTTTTTCATACAGATAATCGAAATAAGTATGGAAAAAATCAATTGTGAGGCGTTTTTAGCCTAAAAGTTGTGTTTTTTAGAAATATTTTGTAAGCTTTTTTCAAATATAATATATCACAGAAATTTAAGTACGTAGGTTTTAAGTAATGCAGAAATATCGAGCTTTCTTTCCATGCATAAAGATTATACAGTAAGTTAGGCTTAACATAACAATGTGCTATTCCTTAGAAAATGACTATATGGGGAGGCTTGACCCATTCAATGTGAGGGAAGGTTGACCAGATCTTCAAGTCTCCCTTAACACATTCACAACGGGAAATATGAGAATTCTCGTTTTCATTAAAAAAATATCATTGACTAAGGGCGTGGCTTCTACTTTACAGAAATTGCATTTACATCATGTTGTCCATATTTTTTTTTTAGATTATAATACATTTTATATAAAATTCTTTCATTTAAAGGTATTTACCGATGCATGAACTTGGAAAAGCTTTCTAGAACACCAATTTACAAAAGACTTCCAGAACAAGGAGGAGCTTCTACTGTTTTAAAATTCAGATTTGATAAAAACTGCCCCGCGGCAATGTGTTAATTAAGGGATATTGGAAATCTTTTTGAATTCTTAATGAAATATTAATAGTTATATATAAAAATGAATGTAAATTTATTCTGCAACGGTACAGTAAAATGGGGTGATGTAAAAGAAAATGTTTAAACCTGATGTAAAAAATTGTTATTTGCACTGCATGAAAAAAATTAATGAAATATAAATGGGAAAGTTGATAGGAACTTTTTTCCCATTTAAATATTACTTACAATAGCTAAATAGAAACAGTGGAAAAGACTAGAAAGCAGGAAAGCAGCAGTCTTAACCGTTTCAGGGGCAGTAGTATGTTTATGAAACCACTTTATTTTAATCCCCAAACTTCATAATGGCACCGGAATTTTGTTAAAATCTTTTCAATTTTATCTGTATGCGAAATATGGCATTTTTCATATTTCTAAACAAATTTGTTCGTACATTCCGGTGCCATTCATTTATTTCTACATTTTATTACTGAAATTACTTTGCCTCTGAAAGTGTTAAAAGATGTTAATGATAAGTTAAGTACTCATGCGGCTGTAACAGAACATACCATGGATATAAAAACTTAAGGAAGTTATGTAGACAAAATTCAACATAATGAATAGGGTGAGATGAAGCCAAACAATATGATGACTTGAGATGTGAGGTCGAATGTTACAAATGTAGGACAAGGAGACAAATAAAGCGGGACAGTGGCTTTTAAATCCAGACATTATAATAGGTGAAACACTATGGAAACGAAACCTGTCTCTAGCGGAATACTGTCTTAAATGTTAAAATTTTATTTTCTCTCTTGTACAATTATACCTGCTCCGACAAAATCCTGTTTTAAACGAAATTTTTCTCCTCTGACATGCGATTGCGTTTAAACAGGTTTTATGAATCATCATATTTCCAAAAATATTTTTTTTATAATAATTAAAGCATTAGTATAAACTTATTTTGCTTTTTTTAAATTGATTTTATTTCTCTTCACAAATATTTCAATATAAAACAAAGTGGGTCAAGCGTCCCATATAGTGGGTCAAGCCACCCATATATGGGGAGCATTGACCCATTATTTTCTCACGATTAAAATCGATCATTTTTCAAATTTCTTATATATTACATTTATGTAGCAATTTTATTTTGATAACTGATTGTATAACGAATAAAATTATGTATAAAACTTTATTCTACGCTCAAAATTAAAAAATTAAAAAATCATTTTGTAAAAAGTGGGTCAACCCTCCCTAGTCTCCCCTACTCTGTGACTGGTTGCGCAGTCTATGAAAAAACAAGCGAATTATAAGGACTGCGCCTACTTACCTCTGTAGCCAACTATCTCCGATCTCCCCTATTATACTGTATATGATAAAATACCAATGAGCTATTACCAGTGAATGCTAAAGTAAAAAATTGAAACACTAACGAAATTTATTTTGTACTATATACAACAGAAAGATTACGATATAAAATTCTCTCTCTAAAAGAGGGTTTATATAGAGTCAGATAATTTGTATAACATTAATTGCGAATAGTGAACTCGACGAATTTTATAGGTCTAGTAAATTTAATAGGATAATTTTGTCTTCTATTCTCAAATGGTGATACGCCAATTACATGACCCATAGGAATCCTGCGAAAAATATATCATTCAACACTTTATGTATACGATTATGCTGTAATAAACGATATTTTGGAAAACTTTAATTGGTGTAAACAATGTGTGTCCATCCCTTATATTTTTAATGGGTATTGTACCATTATTTTGAATTAAAAATCTTTGCCTAATATTTTTTTAGATGAACCCTCTAATGCCTATGGTAGCATTTATGCTACCATCAGTGTTCCCAATTTAGTGGATTTTTTTTTTAAATCAGATATTACAAACTTATACCAGAAATTCAAAACAGTAATATTTGCTTTATTTAATAACAGACATTACGTTATTAAATAAAGCTAAATTCAATTATTTATGTTATAAATTTGGTTTCTTTTACAAAAATCGGACCATTGGGAGCTCTGATTAAGATCAGTTTGCATCGGTGGATTCTTGCTGAAAATAAGTCAAACAAAAAAATATTACGTCCTATAATTAAACCTCTTTTAAAAGATTTCTTCCATACTGATTTTGTTTACAAATCATAATCTAAAATATTGCGTAAAATAGATTTTTCTACGAACATAAAACAACATAACACTTTTCAAATATTGAGACTTATTTTCGATATTATAAGCATCGCCATGTGCAATCAGGGGGGTCTAATTAATGCAAAAATAAACGAAAAATCCATTTTAATTCGTATGACGTTCTTTAGAATCTTAGGTAGTTTATTTTTCATAAGTGTCATCGACATACTGAAAATTGCGCAACTTTTAGTAGCAACCACTTTTGACATCTTATTTGAGTTCCTCCTATCAAAGCAGCTCAGAAGAATGCATAATTAAAGGCATACAGTGTACTGTCTACCAGTTGCGAGTGAAGTAACTAAGGAGATTGTCACAAGATGGCGGCTGCTTTTTTAAAAATCAGATATACAGTTTCTGAATACCGCCAGGGCAAGATTCCCACCAGTAAAATTGTATAGTAAATTTTGTCTTATTTAAGCGTCTTATTCATTGAAATATTTTTGAACAAATATGATAAAAACTTTTATTTGTGTTTATTGGTGTCAGTTTGCCTGGTAAAACAATCAGTTTGTTTCACCGGTTGTCACAATATGGCGGAAACACAGGTCCCGACTATCGCAAAATTAAACGTTCACCACTAAAAATTAAATATGTTTCTGCTATTATTTATGACTGAAATTTTGCATTAATAGGGCCTTTAAATACAAAGATAATTTCTATACAAATTTACTGGTGGAAGTTTCCGCAGGAGGTAATCAGCACTTGCGAAAACGATTACAGTTGAAGCTTCACTATATTAAGTATATGCCAGCTCTTTTTTATTAGTAGTTCCAAAGTCCAATATGTACAGTCGTGGAAAAAAAAAGTAAACACCCCCTACTAACTCTTCAACAAATTATCGTAGACGGAAGTTACTGGTACCGAACGATTTTAAATAAAGTCTACTTTTAAACGATGTATATAAAATTTGCTTAGGGGGTCATTTACACATTAAAACGAACCCAAACCTCATTTTTTTCAATGGCAATACCCAATTTAAACGAGATATTTCACAACTTCGGTTCAAACTATGCCTAGACACCAAATTTCAAGTCATTTGAATGATAAGTTTTTGAATTATAAACATTCAAAATTTAGTGCTTCTAATGTTAAATTACATTTTCATATTTTTATTTATATCTTCTGAAATTATGCTCCTAATGTGCAAATTTTTTGTTTAGCAATAAAACTAATGTGCCCAAACATAAATACGCTGAATTTTCAATTTTTATAATTTTATGATATGAATTATGAATTATGAAATTAATATTCGAAAAAATTATGAATTGCAACCTACAATTTTTTTGATGGATTTAGATTTATTAAGTCCTGCTTTATGAAAATCCCAAATTTCACATTTTTCTTCCAAGTAGTTTTCAAATTATGCTTAAAAAACTGCAAAATGATGGTTTAAGGGGCCGTCTATGATTGAAGTGAGTAGATATTTTGAAATTTCTTCTGCTCCCTTGTTATCTAACAGACTTCGTTGACTGCTTAAGGTGCCTTCATCAAGAAGGCGGCTCTCTCGGTTAGCAATCGAGAACCCAACTTCAATTTGGATACAGCCCTTAAAATACGCTCGTTTTAAAATAATTAATTTCTCGGAAACTTATGGTACAAATTGCATAAAAATTTGTTTTTAGGCTATTTGAAGGGTATAGAGTTCATTTATGCTGTCAGAATTGGGTATTGCCATTGAAAAATATGAAGTTATGGTTCGTTTTAATATGTAGATGGCCCCCTAAGCAAATTTTATATACATCATTTAAAAGTAGACTTTATTTAAAATTGTTCGATACGAGTAACTTTCTTCTACGATAATTTGTTGCGGAGTTAGTAGGGGGTGTTTAATTTTTTTTTTCCCACGTCTGTACCATCTTGTCAGGATCAACGATGGAGCTATGAATAAAGAGGAGGAGACATATAATGTACTGTTTACCAGTTGCGAGTGAAGTCTCTGAGGAGGATGCCATAAGATGGCGGCTGTTTTTTAATATCGTACCAGCAGTTTCTGATTACCGCCTGGACAAAATTTCCACCAGTAAATTTGAGTAATAATTTCTTCTTATTTAAGAGCCTTATTCATGGAAATATTTACTTACAAATATGGTAAAATTTCCTTTTTTTATACTGGTTTCTGTCTGCCCCGGTATTATAATCTCTTTCCACTGAAACTGACAAGAGGTTGTCTAGGTTGTCACAACATGGCTGAAACGCAGAGCCTGAATACAGCCAAAGTATACTTACACCAGTAAAAATGAATATCTGTTTTTGCCATTATTTATGACTGAAAGTTTGCATTTTATAAGGTGTTTAAGTAAGAAGAAAATTGCTATTTAAATTTACTGGTGGAAATTTAGTCCAGCAGTAATCAACCCCAGAGAAAGCGGTTACAGTTGAAGCTTCATTATTTTAAGGACATGTTTTTTTCCTTTTTATTAATAGTTCCATGTGATCAACTCTGTAACCAACAGTGAAGCGTGCAGTTATACAAATCAACCAATTAGAAACTAGCGTACGTCATCTGCACGATGACGCAATACTTACACTGAAATATAGTCATCCATTTCCAGATGCGTAAAATTCGTAAATGTATAACGTCATATCGTCAGAAAAGGAAACGTTCGTAAGTTGAAGTACATCGTCTAGAATACATAGTGTAGAAATATGCTATCCAAACAATGCTAAAAATTTGTATCCCTTAACACTAGAACGCCCGGAAGGAGTCGATTCGACTCCAACCATATGATTAAATGTTCACTAGAACCAGAAATTCTTTCATAAAATAAGTTAAATTTAAACTGTGCAGATTTACGTTAAATAAATCAGGCAAATAATTTTAAATAAAAATTCCGGTGTCAAATATTTTTATGAAACTTTAGTAAAACCGCCGGGCGTTCTAGTGTTAAATGTGCGACGATACTGCTGAAATCCAAAGAGTTGATCGCAGCGACATCTGCGGGATTTTCGTATTACAATTCAATATTCTTGCAGTTTTAGAAAATATCCTGCAGATGTCGCTGCGATTTTTATATTTCAGCAGCATAGTTTCTTATTTAACCCTAGATCTACCGGGAATTTTATTCAAGTTTTAATAAAACGTTCTACACCAGAATTTTTATTTAAAACTATTTAACTTATTTATTTACCTTATTTTTGTCTGGTTTATATACTTAGTTTATTTTAAAGAAATTTCTGGTTTGAATGAATATTTTGTATGTACCTGTCGGGTCCAATGGACCCGTCTGGTAGACGGAGGGTTAAGGGATACAATATTTTAGTGCTTTTTTAAGTATTACAGGGATAGCCAATTTCCACACGATATATTCTAAGTGCAATAGTTAAAGGCTGAAACAATATCGTAGCTAAACTAGAAACAAGCATCAACGCCGAACAGTCTCAAAATTGGGCCGCGAAGCATAACGGCGTGAAACATTGACTGATTTTGATATCGGCGAGAATGCTACGATATAACACCACTTTAACTATAAACATGATTTTAATAAATTATAAATTATGATAGAAAACATTGAAAAGTACTCCCCCTTATACTGCAGAAATGGCACTGAAAATTTGCCGTTTCCATCTGAGAATATCTCCCCTCTATCCCTAAAAAATATTTAATTTCGTATCAACAAACTATGAAGCAGAACCTTTGAAAAATGTTCTCTGCAAAAAAAATCACGGGTTCATTTAACATGTCAACATCTGTTTTTGAAAAAGAATTTGATCCGAGAGGAAGGAATCACACCATGAATTATTAATAAATGTTTTCGCTGGGTGATTTTTTTAAGAGCGTGATCAAATAAACATTCTAGAACTTGCTCTTATAAAAAAAGTGCCTGTTTCAAAGCTAGGATTAAACGTAAAAAAAATATCTTCAAGTCTTTTTTGTGAAAGTCGTTTGCGACGATAAACACCGTGATCTAATCTTCGCTTTATTTCATCGCAAAGTTGCTTTCATTGAATAAGGCAAATTTTTCTATGCTAAAAATGTTGCATGTCGGTGGCTAGAGGGTCGCAGGTTGAAAACGCCTAATATAAACAATCTAAACTTTTTCGCTTGTTTAATTGTAGGTACGAAATAGTTAATTTGTAAGAAATAAATTATGAAGAAAATTATGATAAATTACCTTTCAAAAACTGCTCCGGGAAAATTTTCACGGTTTTAGTAAACATCTGAATATCTGTTTTTTAAAAGAAATTGATCCGAGGCGAAGGAATAGTATCATGAATTATTAATAAACGGTTTCGCTGGCTGACTGTTTTTCGGAACGTGATCAAATAAACGCTCTGCAAATTGCTCTCATAAAAAAGCGTCGTTTCAATGTTAACGCTAAACATAAACAAAGGTTGATTTTGAATGAAAGTCGTTTGCAAGCATAAATACCATGATGTAACTTCGCCCTATTTTCTCCCAAGGTTACTACTAATAAAAACGACAAATTTTTCTATAATATAATTATTGTATCTTAGTGGCCAGCGAACCACAATTGAAAACCCCTAATATAACCAATCTAAACTTTTCGACACTTTTCAGAGATTTAATTATTGATATCTGTGTAGAATTTACGATTACCGTAAGTTTTCGGCGTATAATCCGCTGAGAAATCAATCATTTTTCGACCCAGATTTTTTTTTTTAAATAAAATGTTACTTATAAAATCGCGGTAAATATTTGGCTTTAATTACTAAATGAAATTTCTGTGTCCAAACAGATTGTTTGATCCACGGATTATACGCCGGAAAATACGGTATATAAGGCGAAGAATTTGTTTCTTAAATAATGCTATCGGAAATTTGAACATACTAACATATGATATGAACAGGGTTCCCACTTGCTCTCATAAAAAGTGTCTGTTTCAATGTTAGCGTTAAACATAAACAAAGGGTATTCAGTTATTTCGTATGGTAGTCGTTTGTAACTATAAATACCATGATGTACTTATTTTATCTCAAAGTTACTGCCAACACAAAAGACAAATTTTTCTATAATATAATTATTGTATCTTAGTGGCCAGTAGACCACAGTTTGAAAAACCCTAATCTAAACAATCTAAACTTTTCGACACTCTTTCACATATTTAATCACTGATTTCTGTGTAAAATTTGCGATTATATAAGTCGAAGAATTTGTTTCTTAAATAATGGTATTTAAAATCCGGAATATGTGAAACTATGCTATCATATTATATGAACCACTAGGTCCGTGTTTTGAACACTACACTTCTTCAAAGAGAAATCTTTATAAATTTCGTAGAAACTTATCCGGAAAAGCGTTTTTCTTTAAATTGTTGTAGAAACCTACCACGACTTTTTTTCTTAAAAATTACAGATTTTCCAAAAATGGACCAGTGGGAGTCCTGTATGAAATAATATAGTATATTATATATATTGTGACAATTACACAGTTGTATGTGTGACTTTTTTACTTGGCGTTATTGTGATGACGTAAAGTAACAATTATGCTTTCTAATTTTATTTTAAATTGGCGTTCTTATGGAGTAGCAGTTTGTTCAGATTGTAATTGAAATAAAGCAAATGATATTAAAGTTTATCATTTTTAATAGCAAGATTTAGGGTTAATGATTTATAGAAAATATACGAGCAAATGTGGGGTACAGCATAGACCAAATATTTACAAAATATGGGCACAAAATCGTAAATTACAAAGTAGAAAAATGATAAAAGTTAGTTAAATATGAATGAATTTCAAAATTCTATTGTATAGAAATACATTTCTTGAAATATGAGTTAACTAAAATAAAATAAAATTATTAATATTTAACATGCAATGTTTTGTAGTTAAAAAAAAAGTAGGGTATACAACCAGGGCTTCCCAGGTTACGGATTATAGGTTAAAACATTTTTTAAAGATTTTTTACGTTTCATATATTGTTAGACTGTTTTCAAATAATGTTTTGAAATTTATAAAGAGCGATACTTTCATATTACTTGCATGCCAGGATTTAATAGCCAAAAAAATCTACAAAGAGTTTGCAAATTTGATTGTTTTAATCGAGCAGTGCGACTACTTGTATGTTAAATTAGTGTTTCAATTATATTATTTTAATATTTTACTTATTTATTGGTAAATTTTTAATTTCGTTGTAATAGAATATTATCCGGAATCAAATGCTGAGCTATTTATAATATTTTAAGTACAAACGGGTTTATCTTTCGTAACCAGGTTGAAAAAGATAATTAGATTTTTAAAAAAAATCACTCTTAAAAATTATTTTAAAAAACAAAAAAATCAGTAAATTTTAACTTTTTTCAAACAAAGTACATTTGGAAGAAAAATTTATTTTCAATTCCAAGCGAAATCTATGCTCACACCACTATATGGAAAAAAAATAATACTCACCTTATTTAATAAGAGAAATTCTTAGATTTAATAATGCGGAGATTTGTATCTAAAAAGGGGGTAACTCTGTGCATTGCGGGACGCGTAGTGAGACTCATTGTATTAATCAAACAATTTGGTAACTAATTTGAAAAAGTCATATAATTGGGACATTGTTATGAAGAAGTTCTTCTTATGGTAGGATGTTTCCTTTTGTTGATACGTCAAACACATCAAGAGGCTGGAAATCAATTTTTAATTACTATGAGTAATCAGACAAGAAGCATTAAAATTAAGTGGATTCAGTGGTATGATGACTGAAGGCCTTTATTATACCCCGGGATTCTTTCAACCACGCCTGGATTATCCGGCGAAAGCCGGTGTTGGAGAAGGGAGCGAAGAGTTACATTTCATTTTATTCACATCATGCGAGTTCAGAAGCTAGTCTGACTCCAAAATACACTCTCTCGAAATCTCGAGTGTTGGCAAGCTTACATACACAATTTCGCCAAATATATATACTATATGGCGAGATTAAAGAGAGGAAGACATGTGATCAAAGTACAATAATTGAAATTGAATGGGGAATGTAAAAGAGTAATAAGAAATATTTAACGCCAATGGCTGCGTAGGAATTCTAGCTCATAAACCGCAAAAGACATTCTATAGGGGTTGTTAAAGTTCTCATGGGATTGAAGCGGTGGAAAGAGCACGTTAAAAGACAAAAACAAAATAAAGACAGGGTTAATAACTGAAATGACACATCTATCTAACATCTGGACCAACGGCTAAAAATGTAGAAGTAATATGTCTGACTAATTTCTGCATATCATCAAACTAAGACAGAAGGATGAAAATTAGAATCCAGTTATTAGGCAAGAAAAAGAAATGATTTCTTTTCTTTTAACTGCAGTGCGCTGTGGTTAAAATGTTAAAGAGACTGAGAATTGAATGCTTAATTTATGAAAGGAAAAGAGCGCTAAAAACAGTTTGAATCCGAATGCAGACAGATAATTAAATTTAAGAATTTAAAAAAAGTGTAATTTTAAAGGGGGAAAGAGGAAAGGTCTTAATATTAATATGTGAAGGTAGGCGCCTTAACAATTGTATTAACCCTTTCCGGCATACTGTGCCCGGGTCGGGATATCTAAATTTAATTCCAAACTTACGAACCGCACCAAGAATATTTTAGTAAAATTTTTCTTTTACAATGATTAGTTAAAATATCATGTTTCTAATTTCTAAAAAAGTCGTTTTAAAATTCCGGTGTCAGTCAATCATTTCTTCATTTTGCAACAAAAATTGCCCGTGCCGGAAAGGGTTAACAGGGTTCGTACGGGTGCTTGCATTTTATGGCTAAAAAATTCTTCGGTACCAGTATTTTCTTATGAAAAATCTCTCCTGAAATAAGGCGAAATTTCGTCCGTTTAAACTAGGTTTATTTTTCTATAAAAAATTTCTGATATTGGGCCTTGAAAATAACGGAACCCGTTCGAACCCCGTATTAACTGTTAAGAAGCATTCAACACGTGTCGGCTTTTTCATATAACTTCTTACATATGAAATTCTGCAGGAAACTTTTTTGCCCTTTACCCCTAGCTGCCAGCTTTTACGCTTTTTTCTTACCACTAAAATTTAAAAGAAAATGTTAACTTATCTAATTGCAGATTTCTCCGATTAAATAAGGGAAAACATTCTTTTCAATTTTAGTGGTAAGAAAAAATCATAAAAGTTGGCAGCAATGCATTTATCTTAAATGCAGAGTTGGGCAAAATACATCGAAAAACCATTTTCGATACAAAATACAAAATACATTGTTTTTCCAACTTAAAATACAAAATACAAAATACTTTCCAAATTTCAAAAATTCAAAATACAAAATACATGTATTTTGAAAATACATTTAAAATACAAAATACAAAAAAAAAAAAAAAAAAAAAAAAAAAAAAAAAAAAAAAAAAACTATTGTGCTACTACAACGAATTGCACTAGTCAAATGCAAAGCTGATTAAATTTTTAGAAATTATAAATTTCCAAATAAAGAAGCAAAATTAATTAAAACTCAACGAAAGATAACAAAAACAAAACTGAAAGATTGGAGGAACAATGTGCTTAAAAGCGTATGAAAGTTGCAAGTATAACTACGGCGGCCTATACTTGCCGGTCGGGGCCGGCAAAATGAAGGCGAATTTTCAAACGGGCCGGCAGAATTCGAACAATTTTTTCAACAAGCCAGTCCGAGATACAAAATAAACGGGCAGGGCCGATAAGAGAATTTAAGCGGGTCTACCGGCCTGCTATAAAACTTTAATCGAAGCCGACAAAATATGAGCCATTTTCAATTAATGTGACTTTCGCGAGAATAATTAATAAGTATAAATGTGTGTCACGAGCCGATGCTAGTTTGACAACATCAATACAGAAATGTAACATGTCCAGCGTAGAGATCACCATCGGACATGGTGTCTGAGCTATGGCTTAATTTTTTCAGCAGACTCGGGCCGGGTCGAGATCAGGCTTACATTTTTTTTCTACATAGTCGAGCAGGGCCGGAACTGCACTTTATTGTTATCAGGATGTGTTGTGTAGGGAAGGCAATATGTTTTGTAAAAATATTAACAGCGATAATGAACTTCTCTCAAAGGAATCTTTGGAATCCTCAAATTCACTGCTCGAAAATGAGAAATTTCCTGACACATTTTCTGACTAATTTTTTACTGTAAAGGCTTACAATTAACAGGCCTGACTATTGAAAGGATTTGGAATCGAATAGCGTTTTTGCTTTTTTTAAATAAATAAATTACTTATCGAGATATAATAGATTCTTGTCACGTGACTGCAGGTTTTTCTCCTTTCCCGTGCTATCGCTTCCGGAAATTCGATTCAAATCTTTAACTTTGACAGTATTTTCTCAAAGATACATTGCCTTTATCAAAAAATTATAACGTTATACGATTACACAGTTTCCTGCCAATCTTATGCGTTTCCGAAAGAAATGAATTCAGGAATGTATAAGAAAGCTCCTTTAGATTTGAGAAAAGCCTTAATTAATGGCAAAAAAATTGTTTCACAAATCTGCTTTTAATTATTTCACCTCCTTTTTATTATTAAACCCTCCTTTTTTTCTTTTATTCTAAACTACATTATTTTTTTAATGAATCTTTATTTGAATGTTGAAACGTCTAAGACTCTAAGTAATCATTAATGTTGCTATTGTGTATTTTCTGTCTTGCGAACACATGGTAATTTTAAAATATACTGTAAAATTATCCCATAAATATGTATGCAGTATTCTTTAAATGAATCTTAATTGTATGTTTAGAAAAATCTATTTTTTTTTTTTTTTTTGTAGAAATTGAGTCAGGCCTCATTTAATTGATTTTTCCACTGGCCGAGCCTGTTTTCACTAATATTTGTACGGGACGGGCCGGACCCGGTCCTGGAAATTCCGATCCGTGCAGACCTCTAGATTGTGGATCCGATAAAGAATCTATTGCACGAGGCATGCATAAAAAGTTTGGTGCAATTCTATTTAATAGGAGCAGAGATGTAAAAATCTCGAAAATCCTAAAAAACACAGCACTGAAAAAAAATCATCTGTAGGAGATATACACCAAAATGTCATCCATACTAACTGAATATGATGAAGTTTGATGAAATTCCGTGCTCTAGTTCTTGAGATATAGCTCTCACGGCACACCTGCCAACTTCAGATTTTTTTTTTTTTTAATCAGCACTACGACGAACCAGAAAATTTATTTTAAAAAGGTACCTTTAATCTACGTGATACTTATTTCATTTAAATTTGATTTACAAATATAATCATTTTGACATGGAAGAAAATAAACAAACAAACAAATAAAAAACGAGAATTTTACGTACATGTTACGGTAATCATAAAAACACTGCATAACAACGCTAGCTCTTGAGCGATGCACCCCAAATGTTATCATCATTAATTTATTTGAAAATCTGAAATAATATGAAATTGGATTAAATTTTGTCTATTAGTTTTTTGGATATAGTTATTGCGGTAATCGTGAAAAACCTAGCAAAACAGCATCACCTGTTGCACGATAGACACTAAAAGTTAATCGGCAAGTATTTCTGTTCAGGTCCATATGCAGTTCGATGAAATTCTGTATATTGGTTCTTACAATATAGCTATCATGGAATAAAATAATTAAGCATAGCAATGCCACCTGTTGGGCGATATAAACCCAAAGCTAAGTTATGTCTGGTCTATCTTAATCTGAAGTTTGATTATTATTAAACTCATTACATTAGTTCCTCAGATTGAAGGGCCACAAAAATTATGTCTCACACAGACTAACAGACATACACACATTTCCCAAAAATAGTTAAATCGCGTTCAAAACATCCCGAAACGTGTAAATAAAGCAAAAAGCGAAAATCGAAAATTTTCTCGATTCCAATACTTTCTTCTTATTTATTAGAAGAATGTAAAATCAAATTAGTAGTATAGTATCAGTCTTTTCAATCAATCTTTCTTAGTATATGTCCATAAAAGAACATATTTTATAATAATCTTATATGTACAATGACACCGAATAAAATTTTTTAAATGTGTTTAAATGTATTTTTCTCTTTTTGTATAATACGTGTGTGTTTATTAATAAGAGCTCCCAACTACGCAAGATTTTTCAGGCCTTCCACTAATAAAATATTTGGGGCACAACTTTTCGATTATGATGCATTTTAGAAATAATGCATACGAAATTTAAAATATGTATTACTGAATGCAAAAGTATAAATGAATAAATTAAATAATTTTTAACACAAGTTGAATTATTATTATTAACAAAAGTACGAATTCTTCGTATAAAGCAGTTTTAAAATTAAAACACTCGGGTAAAATATCAAACCATATATAAGCGCAAAGAAATAAGAAATCATTTGCACTTACTATGAAAGTCTTGAAACGGTTAATATAGAGCAGAAAAAATATGAAAGCTCTTACATTCGTAAAAAGAAAGCACTTATAAAATATCCATAAAAATGTAGGAATAATTCGAATGCAAAGTTCATAAAGTTCATTGTAGCAATTTTCTTGCGGTTATTATCTAACAAAATTTATATTAATGAATGAAACATGCGAATTTTTAAGAAATATTTTTTGATATTTTTAAATAACTAGACCACAAAAAAGAAATTAGCTCTTTATATGTGTGGTCAATGGGCAACTGCCGGTAATAAAGCCCTGCACCTGCACAACTCTGAAAGATCCTTCCGGTCTATCACAATACATGTTTTTTTTCTTGTAATTCCCACAGCAACATTAAGATATATAAAAGTTATTTTTATAACTAATCAGCAAGAATATGTTTGTTGTATCTATCAAAACATTATATTCATCAACCTCCTTGTCTCAGCAATAGTCGAAAAGTGTGTTTATATTAATTTCCAAAACAGAATTTGAAAACTAATCAAAACAGGTAGTCGCGTATTTCCTTTAAATGAATCGCAGATTTTCTCTGTGCGGTTTAAATATGGCAGTTTGAAATTTGGAAAAAATGTATTTTGAGTATTTTCAAAATACAAAATACATTGTAAAACCATCAGAAAATACATTACAAAAATACTTTGATCTTATCGGTTTAAAATACAAAATACAAGATACAAATGTATTTTGAAAATGTATTTCAAATACATGTATTTTCGATACTGCCCAACTCTGCTTAAATGCCTTGATTTCTAAATTATAAGCAAAGTTTGCTCCGTTCAAAATCTGTACAGTGAAAATTTTCTTTTCTAACTTCTTTTATTTCAGTTTCGTTAAAAAGATTCTCAAGTAATTATATGGTTGTTTCTGGGCAAAATCACTATTTCCTTTGAGCGATGTACAATTACCTAGTGGTGCATAAGAAAATGTAAAGAAGCGAGGAGGTTTTGCGTGACAACGAGCCAATCGTCACCACTATTTCCCAGGGGTGTAAAAATCTAGGCACCAGCGGGCAGTCTCTCACCACTAAATATTGTTCGTTTTTTATCATCTCATATTTCGTCTGCATATTTTGCAAAAATGCTAATAAAATTTAAGCGAAAAAAACTAATAAAATTTTGTGGGGAGAGACTGACCGATGGCGCCGAGATTTTTACACTCGTGCTATTTCCGAAACAAAATCTTTGCCTTAAATAGTCGGAGAATTTCAGTCATTCCAAAATACTGGTGATATTTGAACGGTGGGACGTATGATGATCGTCACTCAGGTATCAAACTAAACAATCAAAGAAATAACTATTCTCAAAATATATTTGCGAATTTTATATTTTAAAGCGATTTTCGAAGGATGTTGAAATCCTTCAAAAAACTTTTTAATAATTATGAATAAAAAATTTAGCAATATGATATTTTACGTTATTTTTCAATTTAAATTTTATACGTTTTATTGAAATTAAAACTCTTTTATAAATCATAAAAATTAGGTAAATACATAAAATCTATTTTGTTTAGTAACAAAATTTCTTTGTAATAAGTGCATACGGATTCTTTCCAATAACGAAAGAAAAATCATGATGATACATTTCCGATAATTCTGTAGCCACTGAAAGAGTTATTCATGTATCAGGGATGCTGAAAATTCCATATGCTAATAAATTACATCAGAAGAATAGCTGCTGTTTTTTCACTTATTGATTTACAAATACAAGTTCCAAAGTAATGCGTAGAAGAACACATTGTGCTTAGTTATTCCTGTACAATGTAAAAACAAATGTTAACGTTCACCGTATTTTCGAGGATCGTTTTTCAAATGTTTGTGTTTTTATAATAATTAACCCTTTCCGGCACGGTGTAAGTCTGTTTGTAAAATGATAAAAAGATGGACTGACACCAGAATTTACAAACGAATTTATTAGAAAATGAAAACTTGCTTATTTCACCGTACTTTATAAAAGGAAAATTTTAATTAAATATTCTTGGTGTCATTCGTCAGCTTTGGAATTAAAATTAGGTGTCCTTTTTTGTGGACAACACCCGCTAAAATGTTAAAGAATTTGCTCAAAATTTGTGTTTTTCTTTTTTAACCTTAACCCTTTTTGGCACAGAAACATTCTGTTCGTAAAATGATGAAATAAATGACTTTTAGAAATTAAAAACTCGTTACTTTAAACTTTCATTGTAGTAGGAGAGCTGTTGAACATTTTTGAGTAGGTATTTGAGGCACCCTGAAAATTTGTGCAACACTTCTTTTGTAATGCCTGAATACAAAATCGAATGTCTGGCTGAATGATCGTGGCCCAAAAACTGTGCCAGAAACGTGTCAAGTGCAAATGGCACTTGACACGTGTCTGGCACAGTTTTTGTGCCGACTAAAGTGTCTGTCATTTTCAAAATATTTTTTTCTAAGCATAAATATTATTCTGTCTCAATCTCAGCGTGCCTCAAATACCTTTTTTTGGGGGTAGTCAAAAAATGGCACTTGACACGGGTCTGGCATAGTTTTTGGGCCACGATCATTCAGCCATTACAAAAGAAGCGTTGCACAAATTTTCAGGGGGCCTCAAATACCTTCCCTAAAATGTTTAACAGCTCTTGGACTATTGTAAAAACAAAATATTGTTAAAACATTCTTGGTGCCCATTTTAAGTTTGAAATTAAAATTCGGTGGTCCCGATGTCAGACCACTGCCCTGGAAAGGGTTAATCGAAGAACATTTGTCATTAAATAAATCAAATACTACTATTTGGATGTGAGCGTGACAAAAACTTACTAGCACGTAGACTCGCAACGTGGTGTACACAAAACGTCATCCCTGATCGTACATATTTTGAAAAAAAAAAATGGAAGAATATCCCTTGGCGATTTTGGACAGCGGAGTTGCCTATTATTTCTAAAAAAAGATTTCTTAGAAAAAAAAAGTAATTATACTGCAAAATGCTTAAGCGTTCGACAGAAATAACAGTAAGCTTTCTTTAAAACTTATAATTTTTTCCTTTCACATGAAGTTTATGGATTTTTCAGTGGAACATTCCAGACTTATTTAATAAATTTTCTGTTACTTTTTATAAGCTCTCCTACTAGTGTTGCCAAGTCTGCGCATAAATTGAGGCCCCAAATGCTCTGGAAAATAGTATTTTAAAGTAATTTTCTTCGCCTTATCTAATGGCAGAATGCACTGCGATTAATGATGGCAAAATAGACTGTAAGAAATCAGTGGTGTCCAGAGCATTTGGAGCCCCGATTTACATAGGTCACGAGGCAACTCTAGTTCCTAGTGTTAGTTTAGCCTTTTTTATTAAATAAATCAGAACTGACATAAGGAATTTGTAATAGCAGTGTTCAGTTTCTACAATCACAGACATTTCATCATTAATGTTAAATTATTGTAGATTGAACTATATATATTTCGCCAACAAAACTTCGTAACTTAAATAGTTGTAACAATGATAAACAAAGATAGTTATGAAAAAAATTTTAATAGTAATCTGTTTGGTGAATGCTTGAAACGAATATTTCCTTTCCATTTTTCTAATGCGAATGATAATACATAGTAATAAAAAGGCTTTCTATTTCCTTTATATTCAAGATTAAATTATCTTTCATTCTGTTACCTAAGTAAACCTGATAATGAGAATAATGGTTAATTTGACACTAAAAGTATCTGCTAGGGTTGTACATCAGCCGAAACTGTTGTATAAAAATCTAAATTTTATCTAATCAGAATTGCAGCTACTTTTTTCTGTTATCTAGGTTCAAAAACTAAATTCATAAATATTGTTCAAATCTCTATCATTGCCTCTACAACGTTTGCCCAGTACATTGCAAGTATCGTTTTTGGTGATAGTATAATAACTGGAGATGAAAAATATATAATATTAAATCTCCTTTTTTTTCGTTTATTTCTATAATGAAAATCCATACATTTATTAATGGCCAATTACAAAATCCATCTAAGCTTCTGTAATCGGATTTACTCTCCTGAATTCTTTTCAAGCATAAACAAAACTTCGACAATACACTAAATACACCGATTGGAGGATGGCCGATTACGGAAGATTCGTCTAATATCTTTTAATAAATAATGTTCCTGAAAGAAGGGAAAATATGCAAAAAAAAAAAAAAAAAAAAAAAAAAAAAAAAAGCTAAAAAGAAAAGACGAATTAAACAGAATATCGAAAATTTATTTCAGAAGGCAGTTCTTATTGCAACATGTTGTTTTTTGTGCTATACTTGTAGTACGTAATTGCATAAATATCCTAAAGAAAAATCTTTAGTTCCTAAATTTTGAAGCAGTGAGTGCTTCCATTAGTGAAATTTGTAATAATATGCTAAAAAAATTAAAGAATAGATAATATTCGGTCATCTGAGTACCAGATAATAAAAATCACATGCTTGGGGAATATCTGAATTTTTCCTTAGTAACATATGGAGGAAATTTTTTTAAATGTCTAAAAATAAATTATTTTACAATATGTGTTGTGTGTGTGTGGCAGATACGTAAACAAAATTTATTATTATTTTTAAATATTAACCGCTATTTATATTTATTTACATTTGAATATAAAAATTTGCTCTAAAAAATTGTCTTGTGCATTTAAAAAACACCATTACTGCGAACATCGCTTTCGCTGATGTCAGGCTTATGCATGTTAGGCTTAAAATAACATTGTTTCGGATAAAAGCAAAATCAATATCGTAAATAAACAAATAACATGTAAGTCAGAGCTGCAGTCATTTTCACAATTATTTTTTTTTAAGCTGCATTTTTCTTAATCTGATGCAAACGATAAATCGTCAACTATTGTTTAAACTGTAAATGTTTAACAATGAAGTGCTTTTTAAGCATTAAGAACATTCCTTTCATGTTCAAAAAAATGTTTGTTTATAATATTATCTCTCATTAAAACGTCTTTGCTCCCCATTTCCATTTTTAGGTGCGTTCGTAATTATATAAATAGGTAGCACCTATAGTCGTCATTCGGTCCGTCTGTCTGTCCACATATAACAGAGCAAAAACTACATAACCGAATGGTCTGAAATTTTAAATATATAATTGTTGCAAGATTTTCTCGAGTCATTTCAGATTTTATGAAAATCGGATTTACAGTTTAATTACAGGGACAGTCAAAAGTTTTCCGTTACACTACGGCCAACGGGAAAAAAATTATTTCAAGTGCATTTTAATGATGTTACAGACTTTTGCACAGAATGAAATTGATATGCACTTATGAAGTGCACTAAAATATATATTCAGATTAATATGCGGTGCAAAAAATGTTTATAAAACTAGTTATAGTACTACGCACCTCATTTGCTACGTTTGACGCGCAATTTTCAACAGGTTTTCTCTAATTTTAAATAAAATCTGTAACTGTTCTTCCAAACTTTTCTTCCAAAATAAAAATAAAATACACAATTTTATTATAAAATATCATGGTTATATCGGCATATTATACATATAAATGACGGTGTGGATGTTATATTTCACATCGTATAATCCGGAAAAAAATCCTTCCAGATGTTACTTCCTGATGTTGGAAATTCGCCGGGACAACTGTTTTAGGGCCTCCTACTTTATAATATTTATGATATGTCGATGTAACTAATTTAAAGTTCTGTAATAAATAACTACAAATTATAGTTTTTTTTAAAAAACATTAGGGTGTATTTTTAAATTATTATAAACTAATTTTTAATATTTAATCTATAAAGATCTGTGAGAAATACACATTTGTAAAATTTTTATGTTTTTGAAACATTCTTTTCCCCTCCAAGCACCAGGTTTTAATATGTGATATTTTGGATGATTTGAACCAGAAAGCACATATATTAAAACAGAAATTAATTCTGTAACCCTCTTCTACGATGTATTTTTTTGATTTATTTATTAAGATTAAATCATCTTTTCATGGTACAAAACATGAAAAAATTTAAAATAAAAAATTGTGTAAAAACAGTCCTATTGGTTCTTGGAAGGCTGAAACTAATAACAATCTTTACTCCCGTGAAAGTACTATTTATAATCTGAATATTTAAATATCCCTATTGAAATATTTAGGTCATTTAAATATAAAGTTGCCCGTCTCTATTTTAATTACAAGAGTTCGTTTCGCCTGGGCTTCGAAAATGGCACGCAATCCAAACATTTGTTGTAATATGCTTTACGATAATATAGTCTCGACTTGTCTGTACGTCACACAACAGAAAGCTCAAACTTTCGTCCCAAAAGCATTTATGTTAACTATATATTTAGATGTTATTTTACCCTGTATTAGAAATGAATTAATTAGAATGACTTATTACTGTAATTTTAGTGTTATTCACCACTTCCGTTATATACGAGGGGATATCGTAAAGTTTCAGCTACAGCCGACTATTTTTATATTCTACTCGTACCACTATTTTAAAAAAATACATTTCGTGGTATATTTCTCTTGCAAATGATCTCAAAGCCTATGTAAAATATTTTTGTTTTGAAAAAGTGGTGCGAGGTAGCATTAAAGAAATATTCGCATGTAAATGAATCTTTACGATACCCCATCGTAAATATAATTATATACATATCATAAATTATGATTTTAGAGATTATTATTCTTACTTGTCAAAGAATGTGTTACAGATAGCTTTGTAAGCAAAGTCTGAAATACTTTTTTACGTTTATTTTATCCGGATCTGAAAGATATCTCTCTGAACCATTTTGTGCTTAGCCTATTTAACCGCTTGGCAGACTTTTTTGACAATATATTCGTTGTGTTCGAGGTCATCATCGGTTGTTAAAAAGTATTTTTCTTATTCAACACACCAGGATGGGCGTCATTCAATGATATTTAATTCAACTACCAGTAATTTCGTATACTGTTTTTTACCTAATTTATTCCAAGATTTCTACGATTAGACAAAGCAAATATTACGAGTAAAATATTCTGGGATTAAAAAATAACAACCAATCGCACCTTATATCCCATATCTGCTTATATTTACGCTATTTTCTTATTACTAAAATTTAATAGAAATTGTTGCCTTATTTAACACTAGAACGGCCAGAAATTTTACTCATGTTTTATAAAAATATTTTACATGAAAATTTTTAGTTAAAACTATTTAACTTATTCATTCAACTTATTTCTATACGGTAAATACTTACCTTATTTTATAACGCATTTTCTAATAAGAATAGAAGTATATCCATTTGGAGATGGTCAAAATGAGAGTTCACGGCCATTTTAGAGTTGGATGCAAATTTCAGCCCTTAAAAAATTTAAATTTTTAATTAATATTTAGTTTAAGAAAAAAGCTTAAAAATTGGCTGCTATGCTATATAAAACATTTTCTTTACACCGATCCTGAAGTGGTTAAATGACAGAAAATTGCGACAAAGCATGAATTAAATTCCATGCAATGTCTTTGATTTGCAATTAAATAACAATGTTCGTAAGCATCAAGGGATTCAGGGGATTTTACTTGTTTCAGTACCAGAAATTTCGCAAAGTACTGGTCAATATATCTAAAAATAGAATTTGTTTTCATTAAATAAGGAAAATATCACATTACGAAAATTCCGAAAACAGGTCCCTTTGAAGCGTACGAACCCTGAATAAGGAAAAGCTTAATTAGGTGTCTGCAACCTCTCATTCACATGGCCACCAAATCCTTAGTTATATACATAAGAAAAATTTCGAAATGGAGTTAAAACCTACCACAAAGAATATTGTTTTGAAATAGTAGTATTCAAACAACAGAACAAGTAACAGACAGGTGAACCACTCTTTTCAAATAGTAATTTTCCTGTTGTTAGAAACTATAATATCTCACATAGAAAACCCTTAATAGTGCTGAGAAACCAGCAAAGAAAAAATCCATGTAAAACCATCTCTGCTTGAAATTTTGTCAAAGTCCATAAATAATCCACAAGACTTACGATTCAATCGGTCATAACCAATCATCCTAGTGGACTCTAAAGTGAAATCTACTTCAATGTGGAAGGCGGCGAAACCCTTTGTTTCATCCTGCCGAAGGTCACCCAGACACCCCCCCCCACACACACACACACACACCAATTTGAAACTGATTTTTTACAATCATGACGTCCCGAATCTCTCTTTCATAATGTGAGTTTGAGCTTTGTTAGTGATATCACATATTAATGGTCTAAGTGGCTAAGAGATATAACTATTGTACTCGGCGAAAATATCGAGATGATATAAGGGAATGCAAGACCGTCCCAGATAGCTTTTGTGTGGAATAGTGATTCCACTTCGTTGAAAGCTCAGAGTCTTAACTATGATCGCAGATTTATTTTCTTCGGGCATATTTCATTGAAAGTCAACTAGGCTTTTAACTTCCGTTCAAGGAAGAGAAAAAGAGCTTTTGAACGGAAATCGAGGTTCCATTTCGGATAAAGGTAAGAGTCTCATTTCTGTTGTAATCTTTATGCTTTGGTCAATCAGAAGTGTTGATTTCATTGAGGGCCAACAAGGCTAATCATTTTCCCATCAAGGGAGAGAAAAGAACTCTATCGAGTCCTGACTAATTGCGGCCGAAAGACGAGGGACTTCCTGTCGCGTCGTTTACAATAGTGGATTCTCCCCTAGAGTAAAACTAGTTCCTACTGAAGGAGTGAAAGCGATATTGACAATTGGTTTTCGAGTGTAAAGACTGTGACTGAATATTATTATATACTTTATTGTGACTAAAACTCAGTGCATAATAGCCGGACATGTCTTTAACTATTAATGATTGAAAGCTGTATAGAACCTTTAAATGTTGTGAAAACTCATCTATTCCAGAACTTTAATATTTAAATATCTTTTGTTTTAATAAATATTTCTTTGGTTTCAAAAGAAAACAGACCCTGAAGTATTACACACTACAACTTCATATTACAACAACGACCTCCGGCACACTCTTATTTAATCTCAGAAATTCGTTACTAAACAAATCCATTGCTATTAGAATTTAATGGAATAATTCTCCATAGTCTCACTCTACATTTACCACTGGGAATATTTCAATTGGGAGGATTTTTGTGGGATGTAAAATAAAGTTTCATCAAAGTTAGATCTGCGTTACCTACATGCAAATTGATGGAAATTTGCGGATAATATGTTTGTTTGGGCTGGCTCATTCCAAGAAATTTAATAAAGACGTGCAAAATCTGTTACCATTTGAAAAGTAAGAGTTTGTACAATTTTTTACACATAGTTTGTACCGTACAATTTTTAATATCTTATATGCAAACGTGATTCAAATTCGTAAAGATAATATTCAATTTAGTTTAGTGAAATTTTGCTGTGATTTTTTTATAGAACTGACAGATAAACACGGCTAAATTTTTTAAAAGGATTCTACAATGTAAAAATTTAAATTTTCTGTTTTTATATTTCTTAATTTAATCCTTTTTACGAATAGTCGATAATCTATAAAAACATCGTTGTTTTAGAAGAAAAAATACGTTTTAGAAATTTTGATTGCAAAATTCCTTAAAATTCACCAATCATTACTTTTATTATACTATTAGCATAGCTGCCAACTTGTACGGATTTTTCTTATCACTAAAATTTAATAGAATTTTTTGACTTATTTAATCGTTCAGACAGCTTGAATTTTGGTGATTCAAATAGCTGAAATGTACTATAAAATTTAAGTGGTATTAAAAATCCGTACAAGTTGGCAGCTATGTATTAGGGTAAAGTGGGGAACAGATGCCGCAGTTTTACTTTTCTTCTTGTAAAATATACAAAAAAGCAAAAAACAACAAAGTAAGTACCAGAAATCATTAATCAAACCCTTTAGAAGCTAATTTCTATGTTAACACTAGAACGCGCGGAAATTTTACTCAAGTTTCATAAAAATACATAACTCCAGAATTTTTATTTAAAATTATTTAACGTAATTTTGCGTCGTTAAATTTAACTTATTTTATAAAAAAAATTCTGGCTCCAATGGACATTTAATCATAGGATCGGAGTCGATTCGACTCCTTTCGGGTGTTCTAGTCCAGCGTATGTCAATTCGATACCGATCAAATGACAAAATGTCGATTCGAACCAGGATTGTTTTCGTAAAATCAGTTAAATTTTAACCAGAGAAAACTCAGTTAAATAAATAAGTGAAATAGTTTTAAATAAAAATTGTGGTGTTAAAATGTTTTTTTTTTTTTTTTTTTTTTTTTTTTTTTTTTTTTTTTTTTTTAAAGGCTGGGTAAAACTTCCAGACGTTCTTGTGTTAAAACCCTCTTAATAAAGTAGACATAGTTATTGTTCCAAACGTCCTTTTTTAACATATTTTTTATGTGCTAGGTCAGATGCCTCATGGGGTGTGGAACAGATGCCGCCTGGAGAAAAAAACTAGGCTGTTTATTTTTTTCAAGAAAATCACATTTTTATTTTCTCAAACTACTTAAAATGAAAATAAATAACAGTAAACTTAGAAAAATTATATATATATCACTGAACTGTGAAAGGTTTAACGAAAATGTAAAAGTGTAAGCTCAAAAAATAAAACTTAAGACAAAAAAGGAAAATGAAAATAAAAACATTTAAATTTACATGAATGGATATCATAATTACTGGAAACAATAGACAGCATAACTACAAAAAAGATATAAATCACTGGTTTACATCCAGGCGAACATTGCAGTTTGCTCTTAATGTAAGTATTATATTTTATTTAGACCCTAGTCTGTTTATTTTTGGCCGTTCTTCTCATTCTTTGATTTTGTATTGCCATTCGCCCACAATCACACCACACTCCCCTTTGCAAAAGTAAAGTGAGCCTCATTCACGGAGCTATCAATTGAATTTGATGCATTGAATCCTGTCCGCTTTAGACTTTGTTTCTGGATAAGACTCCAGACACTCAGCACATTCAGAGTCATCAAATTCCAATCTAATACTGTCATCAGAATCCATAGGAGGAACAATTTCGTCATTGTTGGAAGATGACTCATATTTTAGTTTCTTGCTGAAGTAAGGTGTTTTCAAGTTGATCTTTACCTTACTTTTTTTACACATTTTACTTCCGCCAAGTTGTCGTTCTTTGACGCTTTCTAGTTTCTTTTGCATTTTATTTCCTTCTTCTTTTGTCTTGTTTATAAATTCTTTACTTCTAATATTTGCATCCTTTTGCTTTCTCTTACTTGGATGTATAGGTCTTTTGACCACTGGGATAGGAGATATTTTGTTTAACAGTTTAGATGGCGAGAATTGTAAAAGGCCTACGTTTTCTTTTTACACACATGGTGAACCAACAAAGTTGCTGAGAATATTTTGATAAGTAGCAGAATGCGGCAATATACGTTCATTAAGATATAAGTTCTACTTAAATCGCAGTGAGGAATTTATTGAACCGAAAAATAAAAATATATTTTGCGGTTTATCTGTCCCTCAACCTCGGTGCGGCATCTGTCCTGTAGTGGTGGGTAAGATGCCGCTCCGCCATTTTGTGTCACGTGAGCGACGCGAGAGAAAGACAAGCACGAAGATCTTGTCTACAGTTGCAATCGGTTTTGGGATGAAATCTCTGCTTATTTGGCTTAAAATATGTAATAAAACTTTATTAGAATAATTTTATCAGTTTACCACGCAGGTTCGAATTATAAAAACTGGCATAAATATCTAAATACTAACAATTAAGCGGTGGAAACGCATACAACACAGCACACTGTACACAGGAACACTGCAAACTTCTTAAATAGGTCTAGGAAGCGCTAGTGTCGCCCACACAATCTCTGCAGCATCTGTCCCACCGTGGCATCTTTCTCCACTTAATCTATACAAAAGTGACTGTAACATTTAATCACTCTTTCTTGTCCCTAAGCACTAGCAATGACCACTGGCTAAATAGCATCTTTGCCTGTAAGGTGGCTTTAATCTAATATAAATGAACTATAGTTTTGACTGAAGTAAAATCTTTGAAGATATCAAATCTTCTATACCTTTTAACCCCTTGAGGGGGGGTGGGATATATTATATCCTGCCTAATTTTAATCATGATTCACACCAGAAACTTTTAATTAAATTTTACTTTTTTCAACTTTGATGGAAAAAATTTGAAAAATTGCTTTTCCTTATTTTGAGTTAAATTGTTTCGTAAATTCCGGTTTGAGTCCGACATTACAGAAACACAATTATTTGCCCCTGAAAGGGTTAAAATGCTACCAAACGGTATGCTTATGGAAGAATATTTAACCCTTTGCACTCGAGAGGTTACTCTTACTCACCACTAGTGCTGACACGTGTCTTGCGTAAATTCGAGTTCCAAATGCTTTGGACACCAGTATTTTCAAGAAAGTTTCGTAGTATTATGTAATGGCAGAATTATTTGCGATAGAAGATGGCGAAATAAATTATAAGAAATAAGTGGTGTTCAGAGAATTTGGAGTCCTGATTTACGTGAACACCTGGCAACACGAGTGGTGAGTGAGAGGCAACCTCTCGAGTGCGAAGGGTTCAGTTGAAACATTCAAATAATGTATAGGTTAAAAAATAAAAGTTCCTCCATCGATATTATTCAGAAGTATTATATTTAACAAAATATAATTAGAAGAAATATTAACACTTCATGCAATTTTTCATATTTAGAATGCGGAAAGAAAAAAACTAATGGATATACTGGTGATGGGCAGAATGATTGTTTTTACTAGTCAAATAATACTTTCGGGAATACACAAAAGGAGAGCAGCCAATCTTTTTTTTTAATTCTTCCCTACCAGAAATTTTAAATCGATTTATTTTTTAAAATTAGAATCAATTTTAGAAACCCCACCAAAATATATAAATGCTTTCTATCCTCAAATTTGATGAAGATAATTCATAAAAATAATTGCGAAGGTTGGCAATTATGAATTTATTTCTTTTCTTTTTACTAAATTTCTGGTGGTACTTGATTAAAAATATATACAAAGGTTCGAATCTGTGTTTTTACGTGTAGGCCCGAATGATTCATTCGATAATAAAATCATTCATTCTGCCCATCACTGGGAATTGTTCCGGCGTATGATACGCATCTCAAGCAAATATATTTATACTCGGACATTTAAATCAGTTAAAAAATATAATATTAACTCTATACAGAGCGCTGACGAATATTTTCGCCATTTATAAAACTATCGTTAAGAAATTCTAAATTCTTCCTATTAAGTTTGAATAACTATTTTTAGTTATTATAATTATAGATATTTCGTGGCTTAAAGTAAAGGAAAAATAGTATTAAAATTTTTCTGATGTGAATTAGAAATTTATGAATAAAAAAACCCGCCAGACGTTGCTACACTGTTTGCGGTATATAGTACTGTTACGATGCATCATGAACCCTTTCCGATACAGAAAAATTCTGTTGATAAAACAATGAAATAACTGACTGATACTTGTTTTAAACTTGTTTTAAATTATCATTGTAAAAGCAAAATTTTATTAAAATATTTTTGGTGCCGTTTGTAATCTTCGAATTAAATTTAGGGGGATCACTGCGCCGGAAAGTGTTAAGTAACATTGCCCTGAATAAATATTTCCGGGTCTAAATAATGGAGTTATGAATAAAGAGCAGGAGACATATAGTGTACTGTCTACCAGTTGCGGGTGAAGCAACTGAGGAGGTTGCCACAATACCGCGGCTACTTTTTTTTTAATCGCATCTTCAGTTACTGATTACTGTCGGCACAAACTTCCCACCAGTAAAATTGAATAGAAAATTTCGCCTAATTTAAGCGTCTTATTCATGGAATGTTTTTCTCACAAATGTGGCCAAAATTTCTATTTGTTCTTACTGGTGTCAGTTTGCCCTGTAAGACTGTCAGTTTGTTTCCCTGGTTGTCACAATATGGCGGAGACGCAAGGCGTGACTACCGCCAAAGTAAACTTCTACCAGTAAAAATGAAAATCTGTTTCTACCAATATGTATGACTGAAATTGTGCAACAGCAAGGCGTTTAAATAAGCAGAAAATTTTTATATAAATTTACTGGTGGAAGTTTCCACCGGCGGTAAACAACCCCAGCGATAGCGGTTACAGTTGAAGATTCACTATTTTAAGGATTGTCAGTTCCTCTTTATTAATAGTTCCATGGTCTAAATGTATTGGTTCGAGCTGTGCATTATACTCCGAAATATACGGTAAAGCTGAAAATGTTTCACTGTCGATGAATTTCTGAACGATATTTCAATATTTTAAATATATGAGGCCAGATGTTTGATAAAACACAATGTTTAACTAAAAAATACACTGTAAAAAAACGGACTGAAAAACGGAAATACTACTGGCAATCTAGATGCCAGTACTATTTCCGTTTTTTTACGGAAATTTTTACCCAAAAATTACAGAAAAATTTCCGTTTTTAATCAGAAAAACGGAAATTTGTCTGTAATTTACGGGGAAACATTTCCGTAAAAATACGGAAATAGTACTGGCGTCTAGATTGCCAGCAGTATTTCCGTTTTTTTTTTTTTTTTTTTTTTTTTTTTTTTTTTTTTTTTTTTTTTTTTACTGTGATCACTCTATGTATTAGTTACAGAAATAAATAGCTGTCAACGTGTACAGTTTTGGGATCAACTAAAATTTATTAATAAATTTTCGTGGTATAAAAAACCGTAGTAGTTTTCAGCTATGAAAATGTATTTAGTGAACCTCTTGAAAGGCACCGGTATATAATATATACCACTTAATTTTAATTTCCAAACGATACATTGGCACCAGAATTCAGGAATTAAATTTTGCTTTGTAGTGGAAGCGAAGAAATGCTTTTAGATGCTTAATTTTAAATTTGACTATAAATCCAGGTGTGAGTCAATCATTTCAAGATTTTATGAATAGAATTACCTCGCACCTGAAAATTTTCAGTACCTAATAATAAATAAGTTTTTATAAGTTGCTTATGCAGAAGACAGTTTACTTTAAAAGTTTCACCTTTTAATGCATGTAATTTATTTTATTAATTAGGATATGAGATAAGGCAGCACGTTGTATATAAATTACGTTTCATATCATTATTTTCATCAAATATTTACATATGTATTCTTCTTGAGATACGAATTTCAGTAAGTAATATTAGAAAACTAAGAATTATTATTTAGTATTAATTGCAGTTTAAGCTTGTTCTGATTGACAAATGCAAATTAAATTTGAATTCGAAGGAAACTCCATATTCAGTATGATTCATGGGTTCAGGCGCTGTTTCCGAGATTCCCAAATTGCTTGGAGAATCCAAAGTTATTATAGAGATTTTATGATTAGTCATGCATGTACTCTACAATTTCAGCTACTATTTCATTTGGAGTACTTGGCGGAATCTCTATTTTATTTATGCACTCTTGAAGTGCGGGAAAGTTTTATATGATAAATGTCGAAAATATAGAAAATATAGAAACATGTTCTATTTATTACCATGTAAATTAATTCTAGAATTTCTAGAAAACACGTTCTACGTGATAACAGCCATAAGTTCGTTTCTCTTATTCGGTTATTTTGAGATAAGTGATAATTTATCTTATATTATGATATCCGAAACTATTGTTTTATATAAACTATAAAATTTGGCACATTGCTGAACTTTTTGGCTATGATGTTCTAACTAGTAAACATGTCATGGAGGGATCTAAAATATAATACATCAGTAAACAAAATGAGGGGTAAACTGTGGCCACTGGATAGCACTATTTCTTTTACTTAGCTCAAAGTATCGTTATTGTAAATCTTTAACCCTTAAATGCGCAATTTTTTATTTTGTTTTGAAAAAAAAATATATGATACACTGAAAGGTTTATTACAGAGGAAATATAATGAAAAAAATCAGAGATATATTTTTCATATAATACGTCAATCGTTTCTTCTGCTACACATCTGCAATACAAGTAAAAACTACTGTCGTGTGGCTGTTTTACGCTAAAATAATGTAGTAAATACTTTAATAAGTAAGTGTCCAAATACCTTATTTTATATAACTACTTATCTTATAAAACTTAACCTTTAACCCTTTAATTCCCATATCAGAATACGTTCTAGAAATTGCGTAGTTCAGGGAATATGACTTTATACCAGAAAGTTTCAAATGGTTAATTTCACTTTATTTAAATACGGAATGTCTCTTTTTTAATTAAAGCAAATATTGCTATTTTAATTTTCTGGTGTGAATTAGGTATATGCGAATAAAAAAAAAAATCTATTAAATTCAAAATAGTGTGGTTTGCATAAATGCAAAGCTTCGCAGTAAAGGGTTAAAAATACCACTGAGATTTTGGTATTTATTAGGGCATATTAATGTTTTCAAATGTGAGCATAATTTTAAATCTTAGGGTGATACATATAATTTATTACAAAAAAATGCAGGCTAGGATCTGCCTCATGTAAATCATGGATCTCATTTGAATTTGAAGTCAAATGCTCTGCTCTATTCTAAACCAACTATCTTTTATGATTTTTCGACTGGCAAATTATAGGAGAGACAACAAAATAAAAAAAATAAACTACTGTCAACATTTAAAGATAAAAATTCATTTAAAATAGGAATTCGATAGATCTGAATACAGTAAAACACATGCATACTAAATATTACTAGAAAGCAAATATTTTGTACGCACTTACTTGCTTTTTAATAATATGTTTTATATTTTCTATATCTATGTCCGTGTCTGTGAAATGCATCGCATGTGAAATGCTCGAGTGTTTAGACCACGTTAAAATTATGACATTAGGTTGGTCTTTTCAGAAAGGACTTTTTAAGAAAAAGTTACATGAATTCACTTTCGGAAGCAATTCCCGAAAATCTTACTCTACCACCAGCTAAGACTAAACAAATTTTGGCAAAAAAATTTGAAGGCAAAATGTTTTCTTTCTTATATTCTTTAACCTTTTATAAGGCATTTTAATATTTTTGCTAAAATGTTGAAAAGATACAATGTCATGAGAATTTAAGAACAAATAAATTTGAAGGTAATCAAATGCTATTCGCAAGATACACAGTATAAGCGAAGTTTTATTGAAATGTTTTGGTACCATTAATCCTTTTGTGCGCAGCTTTGTATATATGCAAAGAACAGTATTTTGAATTTAATAGATTTTTTTTTTCGTATATACCTAATTCGCAATAGAAAATTAAAATAGCAATATGTTCTTTAATTAATAACAGACATTCCGTTTTTAAATAAAGCTAAATTCACCATTGAAACTTTCTGGTGTAAAGTCAGATTGTCTGAACTAAGTAATTTCTAGAACATATTCTATTATGAGAATTAAAGGGTTAAATGTTAAGTTTTATAAAATAAATAATTATATAAAATAAAGTCTTTTGAGAAATACTTATTAAATTATTTACTAATTTGGATAATTTTAGCATAAAACATTCACGCGACAGTAGTTTTTACTTGTAGTGCAAATGTGCAACAGAAGGAAAAATTGAGGTATTATATGAAAAATGGACCTCTGATTTTTTTCATTATTTTTCCTGTGTAATAAACCTTTTAGAAAATCATATATAATTTTTTCGAAACAAAATAAAAAATCGCGCATTTAAGGGTTAATTCATTTGGCGATTGTATCGAATAGGGACAATGGTGTTTCGAATAAAGAGAAAGAGACATATAGTGTACTATCTACTAGTTACAAGTGAAGTAACTGAGGATGTTGCCACAAAATGGCAGCTGATCTTTTACGTCGGATCAACAGTTTCTGATTACCGCTGAGGTGAATTTCCCACCAGTAAATTTGAATAGAAAATTTCGTCTTATTTAAGTGCCTTTATCATGGAAATATTTTCTTACTAACATGGTGAAAATTTCTGTTTGATTTTACTGGTTTAATTTTGCCCAGGAATTCACAACTTTTTCCCTGACACTGACATGTGGTCTAGATTGTCACAATATGGCTGAAACGCAGGTCCTGACTACCGCCAAAGTAAACTACCACCAGTAAAAATAAATATGTGTGTCTGCCATTATCTCTGCCATTATGATCTAACTTTTTCAATAATAGGGCTTTTAATCAAGAAGACTATTTTTATTGAAATTTACTCGAAGTTTTTTCCGGCCGTAATTAATCCCTTGCGAAAGCGGTTACAGTTGAAGCAAAGCGATATAAGTAAGCGTCCTATCTTAAATGGGAGAAGTAACCGCAAGATTAAAAGCGAGGTCACATCAATCAAGGTCATGCGCCACGTAGCGGATGGAGTGTGAACTACAAGTAGATACCTAACTGTTTTCTTACTCACACCACTAAAATTGTAAAGTTTTTTTCACTTTGATTAATAACCGAAGTGTATCTGATAAGGGGAAGAAAACTTCGTGGTGTCAAGTGCATCTGAATGCCCCTTACGCTACGCCATTATTTAGCAATGAATGTGGCTAACAAAATTCATTTCCATGAGTGACTAAAGATTTAGAAAATACGCTTCACATTAAAAGCCCGCGTATGTGGATTATCACTCCGTCCACAAGATGGCGCAACTGTGTTAATTTACGCAGGATTCCAGCATTAAGTTTGTACGCTTATATCGCTTTGAGTTGAAGCTTTATTATTTTAAATATATCTCAGTTCCTTTTTATTGGTATTAGGTGGACCGGAAAATTCTGTCGTTTAATTTTCTTTCACGCCTACTTTTTTAAAATTCAGATTTCTTCATTGGCACCACTTTTTTGAAATGGTAAAATTCCCGTAGTTCTCACATTTCGCATTATGGCGGAAACAGTGGTAATTTTACTATTTCCAGAGAGTAGTGCCAATGAAGGGATCTGAATTTTTAAAATGTAGGCGTGAAAGAAAATTAACACTTGAACGCCAAGAACGAGTCGGTCCGACTCCGACCATATGATTAAATATCAACTGAAACCAGAAAATTTTTCATAAAATAAGTTACATTTAAGCCACGCTGATTTATGTTAAATAAATCTGGCAAACAATTTTAAATAAAAATTCTGGTGTCAAATATTTTTATGAAACTTGAGTAAAGTTTCCGGGCGTTCTAATGTTAAACAACAGAATTTTCCGGTCCACCTAATAGTTCCATGATAGGGACACCCTAATGCAACAATGTTAAGACTTTGACTGCATTGTGAGAATTCAGTGTGCATGCGTGAACTTGAGGGTAGCATAACGATATTAGGAAAAAATCCCTAGCCGGCTTCGGCAAGTTGTTTTGTTGGTGTTGATGTTCGTTTGTACTTGATACTTATCCATGAAATTTTATATTTTACTGCGTATTTATATTTTATTTTCCTCATACTTTTATTACCATGATTTTTATTATTATAATTTAAGATGTTAATACTTGAAGATAATGCATTTTAATTAACAATATTCTACTATTAAAAATTTTTTATAAGAAAACAGGAACTGAAATAATCATAAAATTAAAATATGTTTAGTTCAAAATAACTGAAAAAAGATTAATTGTGCCTTCTTAATTGGGATTTCTTTTTATGTAAAATAAATAAACATTTTAAATTAAGAACAGGGCGAAAACAAATAGCAATAGCTTATAAATCATTCTAAACTGATTTTTAAAAAGGCCTAATAAAGTACTGTGTATAACATAGCTGCCAACAACTTACGCTTTTGTGTACCACAAAAATTTTACAAAAAATTTTACCTTTTTAAATCGCCCTAATCTGCCGATTAAAAAAGGCAAAAATTTCTATTAAATTTTGGTGGTACAAAAAAGCGGAAGAGTTGGCAGCTATGATATAATAAAAGTTACAAATACAAAATTATACTTAGGAAACAAGTATTAAATTATGTATATTTTAATTATAGAAGTATATATTAGTTAAATCATGTTTATTATTTTCTAAATCCTTAACTGAAAGCAAAGTGGAAAGTTTTAACTTAAGAAATGATAATTTTATCATATCCCTTGGAGACTAATTTGCTATAGCGTTAAATCGGTTAAAATGCCACATATGTATTACGACATAAAAGATGAACTGCTTTTAAATTTTAAAAGTGAAAGTTGTAGATATTTGTTTACTTATTTTATTTATATACTTCTTACTACAATGTTTAAAAGATTATGCTCCAAAGATTTTGTTTTTAATATTGTTTTCAAATATTTTTAATAGGTGGAGCCAGTAGTATATACAAAACCTTATTTTTTTCCCTTGTTTCAAACCAGGTTTCATGAAATCCCTGCGAGATTTCTTCCTCCCTTCTTCTATTACGCAGGCGCTACTTTAACATTGATGCATTAAGCTGTCCCTATCCGCTACTTTTGGAAATTACAGTTAAGTGGGATAAATAATTCGCACTATCTTATAAAGGGTTAACCCGTTCTGGGGCGGTGATATATTATTTATACCACTTAATTTTAGTTTAAATATGCAAATTTGTACCACAATTTCGGGATAAACGTTTGTTTTTATGAATTTACGCACAAAAAGACATTTAGTTAGTTTCAAAAGAATGTTTTTGTAAATTCTGGTAGACGTCAATCATTTCAGCAACACAATTGCTTTCCCCTGAAAGGAGTGTCAGGGTTCATAGCGTACAGAAATTTTTTTTATTGTTACTATAACTGTTTTAAAACAATTAACTTCATGCCATATTTCCATTACATAGTTAAAGGAATTTGTAACGGATATTATTACCCCCCCTCCCCCGGATACTGATGGAAACAATACAGTGCGTTAAGAAATTACAAGACAACTAACGAATTGGTGCACTTCTGAAGAAGAAGACACAATACAAATTTTAGCGTGTATATTTAAAATCGATCGTAGACCATTTTCTGTTATAACTGCTACATCAGAATTTAAGTTACATTTTATTAATATCTTTTAATTTTTTAAAAATGTAAATAAAGCGACTGTTAAGAAATTATAAGACCACATAAGGAAATTAGCATATTATACAGGGCTGCCACTGGCGACTATTTTTTTTATTCAATCTCGCACCACTTTCTGATAACAAACATCTTTTACATACACTTTTACAACATCTGCAAGAGAAATATACTACAAAATATATTTTTTAAAAATTAGTGGTTGGAGTAGAATATAAAAAATTAAATTAAAATAATATAAATAAAATTAAACCATCTGGAAGAAAAAGTATTTTGACAACACGGGATGATCGACAAATATTTCGATTAGCAACTAAAAGAGGTCTTTCAACTCGGGAAATTTCGAACCGTGTCAGCAAAAGAACCTTGCACGTAACAGTTTCGAAGCGTCTGAAATCAAATAGTAATGCAAAATGTATGACACTGTTGAAAAAACCGAGGTTAATGAAACATCATAAAGAAGAAAGACTGACAAGGGCTAAAAATTTCATGTCATGGGACAAGAAATTGAAACAAGTGATATTTTCAGATGAATTTTCTTTTATTTTGACGGTCCGGGGGGTTATAAACACTATTGGCATGATTTGAGGAAGGAACCGAAACAAAGCTTCAGTCGACTAATGGGAGGAGGATCAGTAATGGTTTGGGGATCTTTTAGTCATGATGGATTATGCAATTTAACACGAATTTCGGAACTTATGAACTGTGCGAAATATCAGGCTATGTTATATAATCATTTTATACCGTTTGGACCTTTTTTAGGTGGTACAAACTGTATGTTTCAGCAGGACAATGCTTCTTGCCATGTGTTTAAATCCATCCAGCAACGGTTTAAAAAAGAAAAAAATCTTGTTTTGTCATGGCCAAGTCGAAGCCCAGACTTGAACCCTGTGGAAAATCTTTAGAGCGTATTAAGTCGCAAAGTTTATTCTAATAATAATCAGTTTTAATCTGGCAATGAACTAGAAGTAGCCATTGTAAAAGAAAGGCACAATATTTCTGAATCTGTACTTAATCACCTGGTCACTTCTATAAAAAACAGAGTGTTTGAGGTTATAAGGAAAAATGGAGCATCAGTATCGTATTAATTTACATATTATTTTTGTTTTTAGACAAGTGGTCTTATAATTTCTTAACAGTGTATTTTTCAATCATTGCTTATATTATTTTTTTAACACACTTATTTATAGCATTATTCAAAATTATTGCAAACTAATTTTAATAAATATGTTGTATTTTGATATGTCATGTGTTTAAACTATATTTAGAACCTTTATTTACTTCATAATTTTCAAAGTGGTCGTATAATGTCTTCACGCACTGTAAATATTTTCTTGTATGTTTCGAGCCGAGGAATATAGTAATCATTGTAGAATGTTTCCTTTCTGTATATAGCGATGTATTCTAAATGGCTGTAATACAGGGGTGGACAAATGTGGCACGCTCTACACCACTAAAATTTTACAGTAATCATTGACTTATCCAATCATCGAATTTCTGCGATTCAAGAAGTCGACTTTTTCTGTAAAATTTTAGTGGTATCTGGCGTGCCAAAGTTGGCCACCCCTGCTGTAATACATTATGAGGAAATATTTGTTGATAAAATATATTGCTTTTGAACAGTGTTGCCAGATTGGGGACTTTTTTAATTCAGATTATTTGACTGTCACCACTTTTTTTAATGCCTTAATTTTCAGAATTTTTAATCCATTTTTAAATAGGTCGAATATTTCTATTTAAAAAAGCGGTGACAATCAACAATCTGGGGACAAAAAAATCCCCAATCTGGCAACACTGCTTTTGAATAAAAAAAATTGTAATTATCCAACTTTTCAAACTTTGCATTAATATTTAGAAATAAAACATGTACATTTAAAATGTGACTTTTAGTTAACTCTTTGCCTATCTTTTAAATTGTATGTTTCTTCACCATTATTAACGTTTCTTAACTTAATTTAATTCTAAAATGGCAGTCCATTTTCCAAATTGAATTTTTAATCTATGTATGAGTATATTTATTAAATCAAATACGTAAAAGTAAAACTACGTAAAATTTTGTTTTTTTTACTTGACTATGAATAATTAATTCGACACTCTCAAAAGAAGTGTAAGATTAACAAAAGTATACAAATTTGTGATGAAAAAGCACTTACGCAAATAGCGCTATTCCTTATACTCTTTAAAACTATATGTGTCGTTTGATTCAGAATTCTCTTTCATTGCTTTACTCGAAAAGAGATGTTAAAACTTAAGAAAAATTTAATTGATTTAGAAGTGTCATCGATAATCACAAAATTGGAGCGTAGACCTAGACAGTATTCAATTAGACAGAAGTAGGAAGCATTTAATTAGAAGTTAGAAGACGCCTAAAAGTGTTTTTTTTTATAGAGATCAATATAAGAACTTTTTTAATTGAGTGTTTCGTTACTCGGTTTTTTGGCGAAATACTATAGAAATGAAAATACTGAAATTTTATGAAGCATGTTGTAATTATTAGTGAAGCTTGCTTGTGCCGAAAGTGATACTCTGAATAAAAAGCTAAATACCGTATTTCAAGTGGCTAATGTTGCATATAATTAATTATTAGGTTTAATATAACGTCTCCCACATGTGATTTTTGGTCATTCTTTTTTTCGAAAAATATTTTCTTATCATACATATCATTAAAGTTGCATAAAAGACGTGATTCAGAATAAAATATTAAACATTCAAGGATATTTTGAAAAATCCTTCCAAAAGCGAAACATTTTAAAAACGATTTTTTCCCTGAAAAGAACATGAAAATAAATTTTTAGTTGACTATATATACAGTTTTATTGCCTTTTACGAATAATTGAATTATTTTATATATGTCCAGTTATTACCTTGAATAAAATACGGTTGGAGATGGATCAGACAGGGTGTCCAAGATTTTTTCCTTAATTTCACATTCCATCATTTTTTTTTCCTTATAATAATTTTTGCCGTGTACAAAACCAGAACTTCTCCCATTAAGTAAGGCAAATTTGTTATACGTAAATAATATTACATCTGTGCAAGTTTAAAACTCCTCATGTATGATGTAATTTAACCTGTAAATGCATGAATTATTCTTTTAGAATAGCATTTTTTAGTCTTATACACTAGAACTACCGGAAATTTGAGTCAAGTTTTATAAAAATATATCACACCAGAATTTTAATTTAAAACAGTTTAACTTTATTATTTAACGTTTTTCTTCTTTGTATCTTTTAACATTATTTCATAATCAAATTTCTGGTTTGAACCGAAACATATTCATATGGTAGCCGTCAAAATGACGGCTCACGGTTGTTCTACTGTTAAAAGGATTAGACACCAGAAATTTTAAGAGAGATTTTTAACTGTATTTAGTAGAATATTTTTGCAGGATTAATATTTCTGTATAAATATAGTGGTTGCAAGGATTTAATTTATTTATTTAAAGATAAATAAAAAATGATGCAGATAGGCTGTCACTACGCATTTAAGGGTTGACGACTTACCGTATTTTCGAGCGTATACGTCACACCTCACATAACTCAATTTCCTACCAGAATTTATTTTAAATAAGATGTGACTTACTTCTGCTTAGCACTTAATTTACTTAATTTGTTCGGTAAAATTTCTGGTTTGAAAAATTCCTAACTAAGCCGCTATGCATACGCGGGAAATTACTCTAATTCTCGCGCCCGCGACTTTCATGGGCGGTGTAGGCAACTTATGTTTTATTTAATGAAACTGACTTTATTTTCGCATCAGATTGTCTGTCATTAAATAAGGTGATTATTTCTACTTCAAAAATGTGGTGGTGATCAAACAATCTGAAGTTAAAAAAAAAGCAGTCTACATTTATCGGGCGCGACTCTTAAGCGTTACCCTTTGGAAAATAGTTCATAGAGCTGTATAGAACTCTATAGAATTCTTTACAAGTTCTATGGAATTGCCTGGCTATAGAACGCTATTTCTACAGAGTTTTGAAGAGTTGCATAGAATACTTTCTCTAAAGAAAATATTCCTATAGAATTCATAGACTTTCTGTAGATTTTTTTATAGAACAATTTTTCTATACAGTACATAAACATTATAGAATTTCTATAGACTAATAATTTTATAGATTTTTTTTGTTCGTATGTATATATATGTATATATATTTGGTCTTTTAAAATTGTGTGTACTAATTTATTTGCGCCTATACATTAAAAAGAAAAAAATAATTAAAAAATTAATTATGTATTACAACAGTTTAATATAATAGTACTCCATAGATTTAATGTGATTATCATTTAAATCAATTCTAATAGATTGTGATTCAATTGTTAATGTTATAATATATCAGTCGAACTACTGATTTAAATGATGGTTAATTAGTTCGTTAATGATTCATTAATTTTTTTAAACACAGCCAACAAAATAAATAAGTAAATCAATAAACAGATTTTTTTAAACGACTCTTTATTCTCATTAAATCTGGTTTTCTAACCGTGTTTAATGTTTGGGAACGCAAATCACAAAAAAACAATGTTGAAATAGTATTATAAGACTTTGTATGCTGTTAACGGATATACCAAGTTGACAGTATACTTTCGAGTTCGATCACCTAAGTAGAAACAGCATCGAGCGCGGTTAGTACCTGGGAAGGTGACCAGTTGGAAACAGCTGCGTATTGTTTGTGAAATTCGACAGGGTTCGTAAGCATCAAGGTATTTTAGATGTTTTAGCACCAGAAATTTCGAAAAGTACTAGTGGCTATATTTGAAGATTTAATAAAATAAGTTTAAAATAAAGATAATTAAATAAGGCAGATATTACTTTTAAAAAATTCTGGTAATAGGAGCTGAAAATTTCGAACTCTGTTCGTATGTTTTTATAGTATAAATTCGAATATTTTTATAGAAACTATATTATTTTCTATAGATATTTTTATAGAAGCTCTCGAGACATTTCTATTGAACTTCTACAGATATTTTTATAACCTTTAGTTATACTAGCTAATAGAAAAACGGGCCATAATTCTATTGGATTCTATAATATTTTTTCTATATATTTTTTATAGAATTCTACATGAAATTTTTGTACGGGTAAGCCTCTGAAAATGCAATATTTTACTTCAAGACCCTTGTGTAAAATGTAGGAAAAAATTGAGTGTGATTGGATAAAAAATATGTTTATTTATTTATTATACAACTGTTTAATTAAGCAGCTGTAATGAATCAAAATTCTTGCTATTATTCAATAGAGAAATACTATGGGAATGGACTGAATAGATTGACTGTGTTCCTGGTTTCCCAAAAAGAAAAATTCGATTGACATAATGTAAAGACATATGCAGTGTACATACATATACACTGTTGCCAAAATGACAAATTTTTAAAGACCACAATTTTCGAGGGGTATTCTAAGATTTATTAATTTTTTTGAATTTCTGTCATAAAATAAGGCAAATATTAATATTTGGAAATAGTAATAACCAAATATCCGCATAATTTTCAACAATGGTACTATCATCCCTTTTATTTTTTTAAACCGGTTTATATGTCACCTTTATAACAGAGCATAAATTAGTGGAATGTTACAATATACAGAATGAAGTATAATGTTTGTATGACGCTGTTTCATTTACTCTTAAAAGTTATTTGAAATATTTCAAGAGTTGATTTAACAGGATTTTGGTTCAATTAGACCATGGATGTCCAGCCTGCGGCACGCGTGCTACAGAGATACCAGTATTTATGTACAGAAAAAAATTGCATTGTTTAATGACAGAAGTTCTGCAATTTAGAAAGGACAAAATTAATATTCTTAGGAAACGGTGTCAAGCGAATTTTAGACAAAAAGAATGGACACCCCTGAATTAGACTGCTCTTCACTAAATAAGTGATGTTATTGTAACTGTGTATAACTGGAACCAGGGTTGCCAGTTTAGCCTCTATTTTGATTCCTAAAGTCTAAATTCATACCAGAAATTAAAAATAGTACTTTTTTGTTTTATTTAATGACAAACATTTCGTTACTGCTGAAAATGAAAAATCTTCTTTGGAAATTTCCGGTTTGAATTTGAAAATTTGAATTAAAAATAGAGGCCAAAGTGGCAACCCTGACTGGAATTATGTTTGACTTCTTCGCTTACACTAATTTTTTTCAAATACTTTTGAAATAAATCTATCAATAAAAAACGTCACATTTTCGAGTTAAGTCAATCCATTAGACCCATGGAACTATGAAAAAAAAGGAATCAGCTATATCCTCAAAATGGTAAAGCTTCAACCGCAACCGTTTTCACAGTGCCTCCTTACCGCAGGAGCAGAATTACACGAGAAAACTTTAACACAATTTTTCTCTCATTTAAAGGACTTAACAACACAGAATTTCAGTCATAATTATGATCCAAAATAGATATTTATTTTTACTGGCGGAAGTTTACTTCAGCGATAGTCAGAGACTGCGTTTCCGCCATATTGTGACAACCTAAACACCCTCTTCTGTGTGTCACTGAAGAAAATTATAATACCAGAGTCAACTTTCATCAGTAAAAACTCTTTACCATATTTATGAGAAAAATTTTACATGAATCATGGAACTATTAATAAAGAGGAACCGACATATCCTTAAAATAGTGAAGCTTCAACTGTAACCGCTAGCAAAGGGGTTGTTCATCGACGGTGGAAACTCCCACCAGTAGGTTTATATAGATATTTTAAACTTATTTAAACGCCTTATTTTTACAAAATTTCAGTCATAAATAGTGGAAGAAACAATTTTTCATTTTTACTGGTAGGAGTTTTCTTTGGTGGTAGTTAGGCCCTGAGTTTCCGCCATATTGTGACAACCATGGATACAAACCGACAGTTTTATAAGGCATACTGACACCGGTAAAAACAAATAGAAATTTTTATGACATTTTTGGAAAAAAATTCCATGAATTAGACGCTTCTTTAAGACGAAATCTTCTATTCAATTTTACTGGTGGGATGCTTGACCTATCGGTAGTCAGAAACTGAAGAACCGATTTCAAAAAAGCAGCCGCCATATTGTGACAACCTCCTCAGTTACTTCACTCGCAAGTGGTAGACAATACACTATATGTCTCCTCCTTTTTATTCATAACTCCATTACATGAATAAGCCGCTAAAATAAGGCGAGATTTTCCATTCAAAATTTACTGGTGGAAGTTTGCTTTGGCGATAATCAAAAACTGTTGATCCGATGTAGAAAATCAGCCGCCATCATATAAATTTCTATTGACTGGAGCTGTCGGATACCACTAAAATTGTATAGCTATCATTGCGTTATCTAATCAACGGATATCTGTTATTCAAGAAATGGAGTATTTCTTTAAAAAAAATAGCGGTATCAGCGGGCCACATTTTGAAACGCCTGTAATAGATATTTAAGAAAATTTATAAAAATAAAATCAAAAAATATTTAATATACTAAGGTAAAATTTCCAAACAAAGAAATTTTATTATTCTTTTCAAGTTTTTAAGAAAATCCGGGTTTATATTGTTTTCTTGCAGAAATCAAATAAACTAAACATTCAAATAAATCCCACTTTTGTTAAAATGTAAAGTAACTTATGATTATGATAAAATATCAGACAATTTAAAATAACCCATATTAGCAACGTCTTCACATTTATCTCTTTTGTCTACTCAAACCTGTTTGAAGTAAAAAAAAAAAAATATATCCTCACATTGAAATAATAATGAATGCAAAGTGCCGAAGTCTCTCGATTTTTGGGCGTCACTATTTCCTAATAGATATATTCCTTTTAACAAATCGCAAAAATCTACGATTATACGAAGCATTTTTTTTTTTAATTAGGAAATAGTTGTATTCAGAAATCAGGATACTTGGCAACTATGTGAATAATTACCCGATTCATATTTATTTCTATTATCTACTCGATCTGTTTGTAGCAAAAAAAAAAAAAAATAGTAAATTACCCTCACATTGAAATCTTAGGTCATTAAGTACGAAATGCCCAATTACTCAGTGCCAGTTTACTAACGGCGCAAGCTTCCACCAGTAAAAGACAATAAAAATTTTTGCCTTATTCACGGCAGTTGCCGAGCACCACTCATTTCGAGCATAACTATTTTCTAATAGAAATATTCCTATTATTCAATCGCACAATTCAACAATTTTACAAAGCAAATGTTTTTATTAGAAAATAGTGGAATTCAGAAATCGGTATACTTATTATATTAACATTTTTATGTTATGTAAATTATGAAGTTTTCAAATTAACTTGTCATGTTAATCCTTTCGCGACAACGAGTGCCTTTTACAGAATGTTTAACCATTTATCACCGTTTTTTCAAGACAGAATTATTTCTAATTTAATCGGGAAAATGCCCTGATTAAAGAAGGCAAAGTTTAGAATAAAAAGTAACTGGTGGGAATAAACAATAATTCTGAGTATCTTTTCGGCCCGTATACGTGATGCTCGTCCACAAGCGGTTAACACCTTTAGAATGCAGCTGCATCCCCCACCCCACAAGTATAATAACAATAACATGAAATAAGGTGAATTATTTATTTATTTAGTACACTGTAAAAATAATCCAAGTAAAATTACGGACAAACTTCGGCGGCAGAGATTCCAGACAACATCCGTAAAAAAATATTTGACCGTAAATCATAAATCAATCGTAAGACAGGATAATGCCCGTAATATTAGTAGCAATTTTAAAATGTTAAAAAAGTGGTCCGTAAAAAATGTCCGTAAATTTATAGACTTCTGACCACAGGCATTATTACTTTTTTATCGATTCATTCTGCAATGAAAAAAAAAGTGGCATCAGAGTACTGCAAATTCTGCAGGATTTTTCACTCCAAATGCTACCACTATTTTCGAAAGACAAAATTTGCATTATTTAATGTGTCATAAAAAAGGAAAATATTGTTTGGAAAAGCAGTAGCATTTGGAATAAAAAAGAACTGCCTAACTGAGAATAATTATCAATCATAAAATTAGATGTACATAGCCTTACACAAAGAATTGATACTTTATACACCAGCAATCTCACATATGAAATCAATTTTTGATAATTCTTTTATGCTACCAGTGTAGTTAAATAATAACAATGTTATATAATTGCAAATTTCTGTGATTAAATAAGGCGATTTTTTTGTTTAATATTTTGCAACAGAAAAGCAAAAGAAAAAATTACACACAAGTTAGCAGCTATCAAAATATGGGTACACCCGCCAACAATCAATTACAATGTAGCAATAGTCCTTGCGATTACAAACAATGCTGTATAATAAAAACACAATATTTTCAAAGAATTAAATACTAACTTCCTTTACTCAGTCAGACTTGCCTTCCTTTTTTTAGCATTATTAAAGTATGCTTATGTAATATTTTTAAGAAGCATAAAAAATTTTGATCAAAATGTTCCTTAATCTTTAGTTCATTAAAGTTTTTTTTTCTTTCAAAAATTTAGTTTTCATTTTGAAGTTTTTTCCTAAATTCTACACAAGTTATAAAAACAATCCTATTTTTTAAATTTTTTCATAGATTAACATGTAACTTCACAAAAAATGTTTAGATAATAAAATAAACAAATATGAAGATAACAGGATTTGAAGAGGAAAAAAAACTCTTGAGTACATTTCCAGGATGCACTTTTACACTAATTTTTCGTTTTAATTACAGAAAAACTTTACAAATTCTGTAATAAATGATGTGACTGCAGCAATGAGAAAATAGTGAAGTTTTAGAAATAAAATAAGTATTTTTTAAGTGTTGTACACAACATGCATCTATTCTTATTACTGCTAAGAGATAATAAATAAAAATAATATTTGAATCTTAATACATATTTATTAACCATATTTTTACATGTATATTTATTAAAATTAACGAGCATATATAGAAATAAGTTCCACTTGACAAAATTTGTTTTTCCACCAGTCTCTGTTCTTTTGTATGTACATCTGTATCTTTTTGTGCAATTCTTTCAGTATTTATACTGTAGTACATTCTATAAAAAATAAAACATATATTACATACATATCTTAAATATTACACAAAATATACACACGCAAAATATAAGTACAGTAACAATCTCTGTTGCTTTAATTGACTTGCAGTAATTCTAATCTGGCAATTGTTTAATGCAGGGGTTCTCAAACTTTGGAGCGCGTACCAGTACTGGTATGTGAAGCTCTGGTTACTGGTACGCGAAAATCCCATACTGGTACGTGAAATGAAATAAAAAATACAGTATGTGAAATCAAAACACAGCTAAAACACCTCCGCTTTTTTTTATTTGTCGATTGACCGGCACCGTGGTTTCTTCACTCTGTTATTACTGCTTTGACAGCGTTTTGCTTTCTCTTATTTTAATGTAATTTCGATTAGAATTTTAGATAAATGGAACTAATTAGATGTTCAGTTGACCTATCATACCCACTGAAAAAAAGAAAAAGTTTTCTTCTATTACTATATTGCATGTGTGTATAATACTTGTTTCAAGCTTTTATCTCGAATTAATAAGTAGTTTATTTTCAGAAGATATGTGAATTTCTTAAGTAGTTTATTCATTTATTAAATTTTCTTAAGTGAATTTTACTGTTGATATAAACATTGTGTTCATATAACGAAAAATGGACGAACAGGGCGACTTCAAATGCGTATTTTTTTAAAGCTTAACAAAGCTATGTAGTATTTATCTTCTCTATTTAAATAGATCTATATTTGCCATCCAAAAATGATAAACTTTTTAATGACAAATACACCCTTCTCATTAGCAATACACTTGAATTAATAGATTTACTTTACTGAATATGTATCAATTTACGCCAAAATATCATCAAAAGTACTATAGCTTTTTTTGGTACTGCTTAGTTATCCCGTCGACCCATTTCGCCAAATTATACAAACTGACATAATTTTTATTTTAAATAACGAAAGAACAAATAAATTAGTATAACATTAATAAAAATACTAATAAAACGTCGAAATAAAAATCACTTGATAACGTAAACACGTGTAACTTGCTTAAAGTCAAGTGAATGCGACATTTACGATCAACCATTATTGGAATTTAATCTTATAGTTTGGTGATAGATTTTTGGGCGACAGGATAACTAAGTAGTGCCGCTTTTTTCTTTATTTGTACCGAAACAATTTATTTTGATAATGTACATATTGTTAAAATGTAATGATGGTAATACCCTTTTATTTGAATGTTAAAATAAAGCAGTCAATCTAAGTACTAATTTAATAATGTAATCATCCAATTAAATACATTAAAATCTGCTCAAACAGTAGCACAAAAGACTGGAAAAATATTTCGTTTTAGACATATTCCGTTTATACAGGTTTTTCTGTATTAGCTTTGAATTTGTCACCTGGTGGTACGCGGAAGTATGAACTTCTATTAGTGGTACGCCGGTCTAAAATTTTGGGAAACCCTGGTTTAATGGAATATTAACTCTTTCTAAGCAACCATAATTAAATATCATAATTTCAAATATATAGTTAAAAAACAAATTTATACTACTTCCTGCAGGATATCAATTGCAGAGAGTGAGCACACGTGAAGAAACTTAACATAATTTTTCGTATCTTACATTCCTACTATCGTCTGTAGAAATAAGTCTAGTCCACTGTAGCAGAAAATTCTCCAAGTATCTGCGACAGATATTTCAGGGACGGAAAATAACCTGCTGGTAAAATATTTTACAATTGAAGTGTTAACCCATTAATCGCCAAAACTATAAGGTTGAATTTTTCAACTTTTTAGCTGAAAGTTGTTTGCCACCACAAACACTGAAATATAATTTTCGCTTTATATGATCTTAAAATTTTATGTCCTTTAATTAAGGCCACTTTTTTAATTCAAAAATAGTGGTGGGTATGTAAATAACTTAAATACGTGCATTTATTTTGACCGTTGTGTAAACGCAACACCAGAGGGTTATAGGTTAATTAGTCAAACTATCGCTTACCTATAACGTCTTTATGAATTTTATTCATTTTTATTAATAATAATCTTAAGTTTTTGCATTAAGTGATAAAGAGTTAAACATAACATAAAGCGAAATAAAGGTACAGTGGAAAATTAATCTGCAAAAGAGAAGAGAAAATCTGCGACGCACGTTTTGAAATTTCTGCTACTGGGGTGTAGTCCAACGAATGTATCCCTTCCCTATAGCTGCAGTTTGTGGTCAGCTGATTCGTTCGTATTTTACAAACAATGTAGTATATGCAGCTATAGATTGTTTTGGAGATTGGTTATCGTCCTGCTTTCTTAACACTAGAACGCCCGGAAGGAGTCGATTCGACTCCTACCATATGATTAAATATCAACTGGAACCAGAAATTCTTTCACAAAATAATTTAAATCTTAAAAACGCAGGTTTACGTTAAATAAATCAGTCAAATAATTTTAAATAAAAATTGAGGTACAAAATATTTTTATGAAACTTGAGTAAAATTTCCGGGCGTTCTAGTGTTAAATAAAAGTGCTCAATATCTTCAACAAAAAGGAAAATGTTATAAGTCTGATTTCAAATATGTTACTTTGAAGGATGAAATTTTAAGAAAACGTGAAGCAATTTAGTGTTGATGTAAAAGAATCCGAATGGGGAAAGGGGAGAATGATATCATAAACATGGATGAATAAATTCAGAAGATTTTATGCGGCACTATTTTATAATATAAAAGTAACTAAGTACATTAAAAAAAAAGAAAATTGAAAATGTTTTTCTAATTCACTACCTCTATATAAAATGAAAACAAAGTAAGAACTATTTAACATGAAAGGTGAAGGTAACAACCAATAGGAAAATATATGGGAAATGGGACCGAAGTAGTGAGAAAAAAAAATTAAGAGAAAGAAATTATTTATGTAATATTTCCAACAATCTGATAATGGGGGAATAGCGAATTCACAATTAACAGTATTTTTAATTTTTTTATAAATATGAAATGCTTCAAGGAAATTAAATTCGTGTATAGATGTAGGTTTAGAGATTATTTTAACCGAATTGAAGTCAAAAGTATGGTTCATCTCCCAGCAATGATTTGCAATAGACGATTTATTGATTTCTTGTTTTTTAATATATTGTTTATGTTCTTTGATACGAAATTTTAAGCAGCGTTTGGTTTGTCCAATATAGGATAGGTCACACTGACAATTAATACTGTAGATACCCCATGAATTGGATAATTCAATAGGGTCTTTGAGTTTGGAGAGGGTGAGTTTATTGGTAGGGACAAAAATTATTTTGAAGTCATATTGTCTAAGAATTTTAGCAATGGTAAAGCTTGATTTAGGAAAGAAGGGCAACACAATGCTAATACTGAAAAGAGTAGAAAACTGAGGAGAGTTTGAGGAACGAGGATGCTGAAGTTTAAATAGAGCAGTATCAATTATAGAAGGGTTGTAACCTCTGTCAATCGCAATGGCTTTAATATATTGAATTTCACTATTAAATGACTGAGAATCAGAGCAAACATATATGGCACGATTTATAAAGGTATAAAAGTCGGCCATTTTTTGGCTAGGGGGATGACAAGAACGAGCATGGGGTGGCAAGGGAACAGCGAAGCTTTTGCGATAGAAGGATGTACTGAAACCGGTTACAGTGCGAGTGACAAGGGTATCCAAAAATGGGAGAGAATTATTATTTTCAGTTTCAACTGTATTTAATTCCAAGGAAATTTTTACAAACAATCTGACGGTTTAGCCATGGGCTCCTTCCTGTCACCCATCCTCGCAGACATCTATATGCATTATTTTGAATGCTCCCTTTTCAATAAATTATCTTTCCCTTTCTGGATTCGCTATGTTGATGACAAATTCACCTTAATTGATACCTCTCTTCACAATATTAATAATATTCTTAACATTATGAACTCTATTCATAGCAATATTCAATTCGCTTATGAAACTGAAAATAATAGTTCTCTCCCATTTTTGGATACCCTTGTCACTCGCACTGTAACCGATTTCACTACATTCGTCTATCGCAAAAGCTTCGCTGTTTCTTTGCCATCCCATGCTCGTTCTTGTCATCCCCCTAGCCAAAACATGGCCGCCTTTTATACTATATGCATTATTTTGAATGCTCCCTTTTCAATAAATTATCTTTCCCTTTCTGGATTCGCTATGTTGATGACAAATTCACCTTAATTGATACCTCTCTTCACAATATTAATAATATTCTTAACATTATGAACTATATTCATAGCAATATTCAATTCACTTATGAAACTGAAAATAATAGTTCTCTCCCATTTTTGGATACCCTTGTCACTCGCACTGTAACCAGTTTCACTACATTCGTCTATCGCAAAAGCTTCGCTGTTTCCTTGCCATCCCATGCTCGTTCTTGTCATCCCCCTAGCCAAAACATGGCCGCCTTTTATACCTTTATAAATCTTGCCATACATGTTTGCTCTGATTCTCATTCATTTAATAGTGAAATTCAATATATTAAAGCCATTGCGATTGACAGAGGTTACAACCCTTCTATAATTGATACTGCTCTATTTAAACTTCAGCATCCTCGTTCCTCAAACTCTCCTCAGTCTTCTACTCTTTCCAATATTAGCATTGTGTCACCCTTCTTTCCTAAATCAAGCTTTCCCATTGCTAAAATTCTTAGACGATATATCTTCAAAATAATTCTTGCTCCTACCAATAAACTCACCCTCTCCAAACTCAAAGACCCTATTGAATTATCCAATTCATGGGGTATCTACCGTATTAATTGTCAGTGTGGCCTTTCCTATATTGGACAAACCAAACGCTGCTTAAAATTTCGTATCAAAGAACATCAACAATATATTAAAAAACACGAAATCAATAAATCCTCCATTGAAAAACTTTGCTGGGAGATGAATGATACTTTTGACTTCAATTCAGTTAAAATAATCTCTAAACCTGCTTCTATACACGAACTTAACTTCCTTGAAGAATTTCATATATATAAAAAATTAAAAAAATATATTGTTAATTGTGAATTCGCTATTCCCCCATTATCAGATTGTTGGAAATATTACACAAAAACTTCTTTCTCTTAATTTTTTTTTCTCACTACTTCGGTCTCGTTTCCCATCTATTTTCCTATTGGCTGTTACCTGCAATCCTCTGTTTCCTATTGGTCAATAAAACTTCAACTTGAATCCCCACCATATCCTATATATGTGAGCAAATTTCCGCCATTCTTAGCACTGGGGAAGGTATGCTGTATGCTACCGAAACCGGCATGCTTAAAATTTAATATTTTTGGTGATTTAACGTTGTTATTTTTTACGCTTCAATCGGATGTGTGTCAGGACAGACTTCATTCGTGTTCAATTTTTTTTTTAACTCTATTTTTTTTATATTTCTATCCAGATTTTTTTAAATTAACATTTCCTTTTCAATTATTATTATATATATATATATAATCTGCTTGCAGTTGTTTTTTAGAATTAAGAATTTTGCCATATCAAAAATCAACGACATTTCAAAAATCAGTTTCATCTTCTTCCCCTATCCAGGGCTCCCAAATGATCCGCCAACTGAATACCAATATTATTTTAGAAAGATTTTCTTTTTAGATTTTTCTTCCAAAGCTCCCCGGAATCCCCCCCCCCCCCAGCGCAAACCTACCATAAAAATTTCTGTTAAAATTTATTGGTATTAAGTTGGAGGGCCATTTGGGAGCCCTGCCTATCTAAAAATGAATATGTAAAAAAATAACATAAAAGAATAAAAAATAACGATGTAGATGAAAAACAATAATTTAATTTTTCACTTAGCTAAAAATTGAAAATTATTTTCATCCAAAATATTTCTCCAAAAATCTTCATAACATACAAGTTCTTTTACTCAAAAGTGATAAAAAGTATTTCATAAACTTATTATTGTGTTTTAGGTTATTAGAGATTTGAGAATTTTACTTATTTAAAAAATATATAAGAATAAGAATACTTCTCAACAACAACAAAAAAATTATTTAACAGTTTAAAAATTCCTTAATAAATGAGACTGTGTTCTCATTAGATAGGAGTTTGTGCTCAGTGGGCAGAACCCGAGCGGGTCGATTTCAAATTTGTGTCATACGAGCCCTAAAGAACACAATAGAAAATAGATAACATTTAAAAATTGTTTCAAGATTAATTTTCATATTTAAAAATATCTTCTTTACAAAGCATAGACTAAACATATGAAATGTGTACATTTAATTTAATTCCAAAATTCTTTTAATTCGGATATAAATTTAGTGTAATATAAATTTTAAACTATGCACAGTTCAGAATATAATGTTGGGCAAGATACAGGTTTAAAAAAGTATGCATAAGCTAAGCAATCGCGGTAGTGGGGAATATTAGGAAAACAATACTTCTGATTTATTTTCTCCTACAAGAGAGAAAATAAAAAAAATGAGATTGTGTGAATATTATTATTTTGCCCTACTATAAAAATCAAAATACAGTTCAAACTTCAAACACTTGTTTTCTAAGAACACACAAGAAAAATTATCTTAAAAAAAAATCCTATCGCAGCCTATTACAAGGATGATTCTGTTCCGACTTTTCCGAAAATTTAAGCCATTCGGTCCCAAAAATTCGGACATGAAAAATATTGCGAATTTCGACAAATGGTCACCTAAAAAATTAATTTCGTAAATCTTTCGCAGAAAAAATCGCCAGTTTCGCTACAGGATCGAAAAAACCCCCACGAATTTCGTCAAAGGATTGAAAAAAAAACCCGCAAATTTTGTAAAAGAATCGCAAAAAAATGCGAATTTCATCAAAGAATCGCCAAAAAAACCCGCAAATTTCCTCAAATGATCACAAAAAACAGACTTCATCAAAGGGCAGCGGAAAAATGTTAATTTTATCAAGGGATCGCAAAAACAACGCAAATCTCGTCTAAAGATTGCAGAGAAGATGTGAATTTCATCAAAGAATCATAAAAAACCTCTCAGAAATTTCGTCAAATGATCGCGGAAAAAATGGGCGATATTCCCGTTATTTCTCCGACCGGTTGACGAAATTCAATTCTTTCGATTGTTGATATTTGCGTTTTTTTTTTTTTGAGACGGAATGATGGAATGCCTTTTTTTTTTCTTTGACCGATTGTCATAATTTGTGTTTTTTATCGACTAATTGACGGGAATCGTGTTTTTTGCTATCGATCGATTGACGAAAATCACGGTTTTTTTTCACGACAGAATGACAAAATTTGCGGTTTTATTGCTTGAACGATTGATGAAATTCATGGTTTTATTTGTTTAGCGATCGAGGAAATTTACCATGACAGTTTTTACAAAGTTTATGACCGATTGAGGAACTTCCCTATTTCTTGTCATGACCGATTGACAAATTGATTTTGCGAGAATCTGCTAAATAAATAAATAATAATTCGAGCAATTCTGCTAATACGTGGAAGATTCGCATGGCGATATCTAGTGTCTACCTGTAAGAACATATCTGAATAATCCAGAGCTACAAATTTAATGAATGAGGCCCAAACGTATTCCTTTCTCGGCTCAAATTATCCTATGTCACAAGCTATCTGTGGTATATCATTGCTGTTAAATTAATTCGCGGTGCACATGAAACGTCATTTTTTCCCTGATCCCGCGAAATTCACAGTTTTTTAGAAGAAAACAATAAATTCACGATTCCGCGGAAATGTGGCGTCCATGTTTAATCATATTTTTTTATGGACAATAAGAAAAAAAGAAAAGCTGTAAATAATTGCGGGGTTAAGTAGGAGACATAATCCCACGATTGATAAGAAAAAACATCTGAAAATCATTCGGCAAAAAGGGGCATTCCTATAAGAAGCGTGGGCGACTTAAGACGACGAAAGTTAGTCGCCAAAGCAAAAAATTTAGTTGCCATGTGGCAACCGTGAATCTGCACCTATAAACTATGGCAGAAAGATATGAGTTCTGTTTTCCAGTAATTCTGGAAAAAAACCCTACAAAAGACAGTGAGGATATACAAAAGATATATCAGTGCTCTATTGTGTGTTACTAAAACCGAGAGTACAAACGCTTCAGAATCAGAATATTTCTCGTAATATCCCATCAATTACAACACAATTCTCTTTCAAACTCATTTTCGAAAAAGATTATAAAATATTTTAAGAAGCTTAAAATACATTTTTATTTAAAAAATAGCAAGTTTTTTTTTCTATTTGTGAATAAATTGAATTTTTATTTCATTAAATATTTAAGATAGAGTTAAAATTCAGAATATATACATATACATGTATATATAACACTGGCGCTTGGCTAACCGAAAAGTACCTAAATTTTCTTCTGTTGCAGATAGATAATAGATTTTTCCCATAACAAGAAATTAAAAAAAAAAAAAAGTACTAAAAAAGAACTTTTCGAAGAAACCATCATCAAGACTGCACACACTTTTGTGTCTGTCTGTTCGATCAGTTTTAATAGCGTATCATATAATTGTTACAATGACAACAAATAAAATTAATGTAAGAAAACATAATATAAGCATATCAGAATTTAAAAAAGAAATAATATACACTGCTCAAAACAATTAAAGGATATTTGAAGTTTTATATAAAATAAAGATATAAACGAAATTTTTTTTTGCCGAAAATAGAAGAAGAGAATCACAAATGCAAATTTTTCTGGTTTTCAAACTGTGGAGTATGCAAATTTTGAGTTCGACGTCAAAAACGTCGCTTCAGCGGCAGCGAATGAAATTTGACTTTCAACTGGATAAAAGAGAATGAAGACAAGGATGATCGGCATTCAGTGATTGCTTTGTTTCGATGAGTACGATGTCTCAGCGAAGTCATTTGACAGATTCAGAAGCTTTGTGAATTGTTGATAGGTTAGAAGGGGGCCAAACTCAAGCCGAAGTAGCGCAAGCCATTGGAGTGTCACAAAGTGTCATTTCCAGGATCTGGAACCGTTTTTTGGAGAGTGGATGTGCAGGCCGAAGACCAGGACAAGGTCGTAGACGGGCAACAACGCCCAATGAAGATCGGTATTTAGCGTTAACAGCTCGGAGACACCGAACCATGAACGCTACTCTTCTCCAACAACACCTTCGCTCGGCTACAGGCACCACGATTTCAACTCAGACTGTCCGAAACCGGCTCCATGCTGTAGGTCTGTATGCTCGCCGACCGATGGTTTGTGTTAGATTAACATCAAGGCATCGTCGCGACCGCAGGGAGTGGGCAACCGAGCATGTCAACTGTAGGAGAAATGAATGGAGCAATATTCTGTTTTCTGACGAGTCCCGTTTTTCTGTGCATCCGGATAATAGGCGTATTTTCATCTGGAAGGACCGTGGCAGTAGGAATAATCCTGCGTTCGTGCACGAAAGTGTCAGATTTGGCGGTGGAGGAGTGTTGGTGTATGGTGGCATCTCCATTGACGGGCGCACTGACCTCTACGTCATTCGATATGGAGCTCTGACTGGTCGCCGATATTGGGATGAGATCCTCAGACCTATTGTAGTCCCTTACGCTGCAGCAATCAGAGATAACTTCATTTTAATGGACGATAACTGCAGGCCACATCGTGCAAACCTGGTGGAGGATTTCCTTTTCGAGGAAGGAATCGTTCGAATGGAATGGCCAGCGTGTTCTCCAGACATGAATCCAATCGACCACGTTTGGGACGCTCTAGGAAGACGGGTTTCTGGCCGCCAACAACCCCCACAAACTCTCCAAGAACTGGAAAGAGCTCTTCTGGAAGAGTGGGGCAGAATACCCCAACTCGTCATTAATAGCCTCACTGAGTCCATGCCTCAAAGGTGTTCAACGTTGCTGGCCGCCCGTGGAAACAATACCCCCTACTGAAAATGATTTTCTTTGAAGAAAACACCCTTTTTTATTCTTTTTTTCTCATATGCACAAATTGTGCTTTCTTCCTTTAGTACACAAATGCACAATAAAATGCATTTTTTTCTGCCAAACATGTGTAATTTATTCTCATATAACCTACTATGTCTGTCGACCATGTATCAATCAGCTAAACAGTTTACCAGATACAATATCCACCTAAAACTGCAATATCCTTTAATTGTTTTGAGCAGTGTGTATACAGCGGTAGAATTGATTAAAAAAAATCACCGGTTCAAAGGACCAGTAAACATCAGAGTTTATTGCTCCGCAGACTGGCTCGCTACATAAAATTCTATTAAGTATCTTTAATCCTTTGAGTGACACCCCCCTCCTCCTCCTCCTCCTATAATATAAACCAAACTTCCTTTCAGTTACCCAAAATTTTTATCCAATAAAATATAAAATTATAATTTGCTAAAAATTAAATAAACAGTACATGAACAAAAACTATAAAATTATTAATTATGTGTTTTATTCCCGATTATTTATTTCAACTGACTAAGTTTTAACGCAATTTTCTATTTATTTTTGAATCACAGAATTTTGTAAAATAAAATCCTGTGGTTTGTGTTTGGTTGCGGTCTTCTCAGGGACTAAATTTTTTAAATTAGTAGTCCGATATAATTTTTAGTTATCTCGGACCAGCGGACAACCAAGGATTTCGAACACTGATAATCTTAAAAACAACATGTGTCCTTTTTCATATATTTTTTAAACACTTAGTCTCATATCAATACCCCTCCTCCCCCGCCCCATATTTAAAAAAAAGAAAAACTTTGCTGTATTTAAAAGATGAAACACTGGTAAAGTTTGTTTTGGTGGATGAAATTTTTATATTCGCTTTCCATTGTATTATTTGTGCTAATTGTATTATTTGTAACCTTACCTTGTGTTATCCATGATGTATGCTGTAATTAAAAGCTTTATTTACTTTTTTTATACTTTTTAGTACAGCATTTAACAAATATTTTAAGTACATTACAATGTATTTTACTGCAATATATTCCATTGATAAGAGCTCGTTTTTTGAGTAATTCTGGAAGAGGATTTCAGACAGAAAGTGAGGCTGTACAAAAAAATTATATCACGGCTTCATTATGTTATTAAAACAGACCATGCAAAGACTTTAGAATCAGAATATTTCCCCTTATACCTTCATCAATCACAATACCTTTCAAACTTATTTTTTAAAAGATTGCAAAATACTTTAAGAAACTTAAAATAGATTGCTTATCAAATAGCAAGTTTTTTGTTTTGTTAATAAATAAAATTTTTACACTGAGCCCGAGCCTTAAAACTGGTAAAAATTAAGACCGAACCTGTGTGTGACTCAACCTGTCTAATGTTTAATCCTCTCTAGCAAAAAGTGTAATTTATGATTATAGAAATATTTGGTTTACGTTTTCAAACTCTACAATTTCAGTTATTTTTTTTTTTCTTAATGTTACAAACTTCATAAAATATTTGTGTCTGAAAAGTTGTTTTTTCTCGATTTAGCATAATATGAAATAAGAAGTATAATAATATGTAAAAAAAAAAATACTTTTTGGCACTAATGTTTATTATTTACAATAGCTTCCCGTTCACTAATTGACTCCTCCCACTACAATTTTATTGCAGCAGTAAGATTAAATTAGTTTAATTTAACCTTTAGACTGTTTGAAAATTAGGCGATTGCGTAATGTGGAACAAAAATAGACAATATACTATATATAGTGTCTGTCAGGCATAACTGAGAGTACAAAAATGTGCGCATTTAATAAAAAAATGTTCCGCCACCATTGAATATACATTAATTTTTAAGTCACTTAAACTCGATAACTTTTACACCAGTTTATAAACAAACCCTAATCAACAAAAGATGTTCTCAAAACAAAGCAGAGTGGCGTTTGATAATGAATAAGTATGCACATTTTAAACTTTAAGAGTCTAAACTTTCAGATTTTAAGAAAGAAAAATACAAAGACACTTACGTCTTTAAACGGGAGATTGAATCAAAATCACAGATGAAATATGAAACATGGAACTATTAATAAAGAGGAACTGACATATCCTTAAAATAGTGAAGCTTCAACTGTAACCGCTATCAAAGGGGTTGTTTATCGACGGTGGAAGCTCCCACCAGTAGGTTTATATAGATATTTTAAACTTATTTAAACGCCTTATTTTTACAAAATCTCAGTCATAAATAGTGGTAGAAACAAATTTTCATTTTTACTGGTAGGATTTTTCTTTGGTGGTAGTTAGGCCCTGAGTTTCCGCCATATTGTGACAACCATGGATACAAACTGACAGTTTTATAAGGCATACTGACACCGGTAAAAACAAATAGAAAATTTTATGACATTTTTAAAAAAAAATTCCATGAATAAGACGCTTCTTTAAGACGAAATCTTCTATTCAATTTTACTGGTGGGATGCTTGACCTATCGGTAGTCAGAAACTGAAGAACCGATTTTAAAAAAGCAGCCGCCATATTGTGACAACCTCCTCAGTTACTTCACTCGCAACATGTAGACAATACACTATATGTCTCCTCCTTTTTATTCATAACTCCATTATATGAAATGGATGGCTCGCGTGTTCGTTGCCAAAATTACTGAATGACTTGCCGGTTGCTAGCACTGCTCGGTAGTACGCAGCAAGTCTCCCTTCTTTCAGCTTCACTGCGCATGCGTTCGAGAGCTCTGGTTCTCTTGAAAAGCAAAGAGAAGAGGAGACTGACGGAATTTAATGGACTTTCACCGTAAAAAGATAATTGGTATCAGAATTTTACATTCAGCATAGATAAACGGGCTTTGGCCTTAAAAATAAACCAATATTAAAAAATTACACTTCGATAGCGTAAATTTATGGAATTTGACCGTTTAACTCTAAAAACGGAGAATCTCCTTAAAATTATATGGCAAACGTCCATAAATTTACATATTTTTTACAGTGTATTTATTCGAAGGTTAAATGATCTTATCTCAGTCTTCACATAAATGAATAAAATAATTCAATAATTAAATTGCATTTGAAGTAATCTCAAATATTGCTCGTTTGAGAAACATACTGTTGCTCGAATTGGGTTAGGGATACACATGTAAATGATTAGAAATGCTCTTTTATTAAAAACTTTAATTTTCATTATAATCTCAGCTGAAATGAAGGATTTTTTTTTCAATAAAAATAAGTTGTTCTTCTGAAGTATGTCTTTGATTATAGTTTTACATGTCTATAAAAAAAATAGAAATTCGTCCATTCCTTAAAAAGAAATTATTTAATAATATGAACTTTTTCTCACATTTTTTCGAAAGTTTATGTTAGGCATTGGTTTTTTGAGTGACTGCAAGTGGGAAATGAATAACGACTATCGAATAAGCTGAAATAGTTGGAGCGAGGAGAAAATGAACTAAATAAAAATCACTAGAATTAGTAAAAATGAAAGACGTGAATCATGATGCATGGGATGTTTAGGGATTCAGAATGACATTTACTTTCATGGATTGCGGAACAGTGCATAATAATTAAAAGGAGCATGCCAAGGAGAAATTTAAGAAATCGAAAGTATACTGAATAATTTCCATAGACTATTTCAATAAATTTATATTAATATTCAGAAAGTTATACAGAAAATTTTTTAAAATCTTTAAAGATTACAGAGCAAAAGATTAACTACCCGTTAGAAATTGGTAGCTACAAATGGAAAAAGTCCTTCCGGCCAGTGCCGGGAGGAAGAGCTAGCTTTCATATTCCTTATTTTAAAAAAGCTAAATTATATTATTCAAACACGCGAAGTTCAATTTAGTGGAAACCGAATATAGGAGATTCAATACTAATTTTTATCAATACTAAATCATTATGAATGAGAATTTTGCGAAATTAGTCAGCTTTATCCAAGCTGCTTTTATTTAAATTAACTTATATTTGGCTGTCAAATTCGGCGATTTCTTAAAGTGCCTGCCATTTTAAGACAACATGGCGGATGAGGCTAATGCAAAAAATCAGATTTTTCAAAATGTCACCCATATTAGAAATTGAAATTGCTATATCTGAGCCATTTTTTAAGATAAAGACAAACAAAAAATGTTCCTGAATCCTTATATCAAGGTCAAATACTTAAGAAAGAAACCTTTTCAATTTCTATTTTTTTTTTCACCTTACTTTAAATATAATTTTTTAATTTAATGGCCGCCATTTTGAAACAAGATAGCTGATGAAGCTGGGCAGCGAACTTGGTCGAGATATTGAGGTATACTATCCACATGCCTTGTTAAATAGAAATAGGCGAGTCCGTGTGTTATAGCGTGACAAATACAAGATCGTTTCAAGATGTTAGCCATGCTAGAAATTCAAAGTGCTATAATTCAACCATTTTTTAAGATATAAACAAAATAACAAATTTTCAGAAACAAAAACTCCTCCGGAATCTTTGTATCAAGGCCAAACACCTAAAAAAATCTTTTTCATTTTCCAATTTTTTAATACCTCATTTTAAATTTAAAATTCATTTTTTTTAATGGCAACCCTTTTGAAACAAGATGGTGAATGAAGCTGGCCAACGAACACGATCGAGACATTGGTATGTACTATGTACAGACTAAGTTACATCCAAATCGGTTCATAAATACGCCTGTTATCGTGTGACAAAAATCAGGTCGTTTTAAAATGTCAGCCACAATAGAAATTCAAAATGCTATAACTCAGCCATTTTTTTTAGATATAGACTAAACAAAAACTGTTCCGCAATCTTTGTATTAAGGTAAAACACATACAAAAAAAAATCTTTTTCATTTTCCAATTTTTTGGTATCTCATTTTAAATTTTAAAATTAATTTTTTTTTAAATGGCCGCCATTTTAAAACAACATGGCGGATGAAGCTGCCCAACGTACTCGGTTGAGATATTTGTATGTACTATGTACACAGCAAGGTACATCCAAATCGGTTCATAAATACGCCTGTTATCACGTGACAAAAATCAGGACGTTTCAAAATGTCAGCCACGCTAGAAATTCAAAATGCTATAACTCAGCCATTTTTTAAGATATAGACGAAACAGAAACTGCTCCCGAATCTTTGTATCAAGGTCAAACACTAAAAGAAAATATTTTTTTTTTAATTTTCAATTTTTTGGTACCACATTTCAAATTTAAATTTTTCTTAAAAATTTAAATGGCCGCCATTTTTAAACAATGATGCGGAGGAAGGTGGCCAACGAACTCGGTCGAGACATTGGTATGTACTATGTATAAACGAAGTTACATCCAAATCGGTTCATAAATACGCCTTTTATCGCGTGACAAAATTCAGGACGTTTTAAAATGTCAGCCACACTAGAAATTCAAAATGCTATAACTCAGCCATTTTTTAAGATATAGACGAAACAAAAACTCCTCCGGAATCTTTGTATAAAAGTCAAATACATAAGGAAAAAATATTTTTCCATTTTCAATTTTTTTTTACCACATTTCAAATTTTAAATTTTTTAAAAAATTTTAAATGGCCGCCATTTTGAAACAAAATGGGGGGATGAAGCTGGTCAACGAACTCGGTCGAGATATTTGTATGTACTATGTACACACCAAATTACATCGAAATCGGTTCATAAATACGAGAGTTACAGTGTGACAAAAGTCAGATATATATATATATATATATCAATTTTGAACGGAGGGTGGTTTCGGTGTCTGGGGGTCATGATCGATGAAAATATATGAAAATTTTTTGAAATCGCTTTCCTCCGAACGGCTGCAATAGGTAGCTTTTTGTAATGAAAGCTACCTAAAATTCCGTTAGTGATAGATTAAAAATTTAGGATATGTCAAATAAATTTCTGCTTTTTATCATGAAGAGTTATTATGGGTTAAGGAAATTAACTGTCATTGTTTCTAAATAATAATCCACGCCTTATTTAAACCAATAATATGCAATTAAAAAAGGCGAAGATTACAATTCGCAAATAGTAGAAATAAAATTTTCTGAACTTTACAAATCTGATGCTATATATATCATAGTTACTTATTTTACATACTGGTATCCTATGTTCATTTCTAATTCATCTTTAGAACTTTACCAATTTGTTCATATATTTGTGACTTCAAATTTATTAAGAATATATATATATATATATATATATATATATATATATATAGCTATACAGGGATGATAGCGCTCCGACCCAAATGGTTCATTTTCACCATTAAATTTTAACAGTATTCTATGGTTTATTAAATCTCAGAAATTCTGTCATTAAATACAACAGGAAATACTATAAAATTATAGTGGTCATTTGGGTCGGGGCGCTCTCATTCCTAGCTATAAGAGCCCAGATGTACAGTCGTGGAAAAAGCAAAGAAAACACCCGCTATTAACTCCTCAACTAATTATCGTAGAAGATAGTTACTGGTACCGAACGATGGAAATAAAGTCTACTTTTAAATGATGTATATAAAATTTCCTTACGGGGCCATCTGCATATTAAAACGAACCATAAATGTGTTTTTTTTCAATAGCAGTACATAATTCTGACAGCATAAATGAACTCAACACCCTTCAATTAGCCTAAAAAAAAATTTTTATGCAATTCGTACCATAAGTTTCCGAGAAATTAATTATTTTAAAACGAGCGTATTTTAAGGGCTGTATCCAAATTGAAATTCGGTACTAGATTGCTAACCGAGAGAGCTCCCTTCTTGATCAAGACACCTTAAGCAGTCAATTAAGCCTGTTAGATTACAGGATAGCATAAGAAATTTCAACATATTTAGTCACTTCTATCATAAACGGCCCCTTAAACCATCATTTTGCCGATTTTTAAGCATAATTTGAAAACTACTTGGAAGAAAAACATGAAATTTAGGATTTTCATAAAGCAGGACTTAATAAATCTGAATCCATCAAAAAAATTGCAGGTTGCAATTCATATTCTTTTGAATATTAATTTCATAATTCATAATTCATATCAGAGAAGTATAAAGATTGCAAATTCATCGTATTTATGTTTAGGTATATTAGTATTATTGCAACACAAAAAATTAAAACATTAGGATCATAATTTCAGAAGTTATAAATAAAGATATGAAAATGTAATTTAACATTAGAAGCACCAAATTTTGAATGTTTATAATTTAAAAACTTATCATTCAAATAGCTTGAAATTTGGTGTCTAGGCATAATTTGAACCAAATATTTGAAATATCTCGTTGAAATTGGGTATTGCTATTGAAAAAAATGAAGTTTGGATTCGTTTTAATATGTAGATGGACCCCTAAGCAAATTTTATATACGACATTTAAAAGTAGACTTTATTTCCAATCGTTCGGTCCCAGTAACTTTTATCTACGATAATTTGTGAGGAGTTAGTAGGGGGTGTTTGCGTTTTTTTCCACGACTGTACTTTGATCAAATTTCCTAGTTCGTTAAAATCAAAAAATAAGTTTTCAGTTGCAGAATCCGAAAAATGAGAGCAATATTTCTTTTTTAGAGTTCATTAAAAACCTTTCAAAATTTTAGGAGTTTTTTAAGAAAAGAACTGGGATATCAGAATAATTTACTTTACAAAATTATTTTCTGTAATTTCCGGTGGATATTTCGCGAATGGAAGAAAAATCTAGAGCCAGAAAAATTTCTATGTAAATTTACCAAGGAAAAGTACTAAAGTATGAAAAGTATTAGTTGTGAAACTAAACGTAGCAACGAAAACTATCTTATAATTTTTTAAGGAAATTTTCTGTTTTCTGTACGTTTGCTTGATCTTAATAGCACTGACCCGAAATTACGGTAATTACAAAAAAGTTTCACTTAGAGCATTTGCAGATTTGCTTGAAAAATACTAAAATATTCACTTTGTTATCACTATTTCCAAACAGAATAATTTGATGGACTCAATAGCACAATTTTAATAATTAGCCCTTATCGGACGCTAGCTTTTTATGGATGATTCTATTTTTATATTCTATTCACACCACTATGTTTTAAAAATAAATTTTCTAGTATATTTCTCTTGCATTTGTTAAGTACAAGTAAAAGAGTTTCTTATAAAAAAAAGAGAAAACAAACTTCGTGAAAGAGATGCTGGTCCGGATGTCACGTTCCCACCCCCCTGAATACTAGGCCTGAGTGCTGACATAAAAATGGCGACTGCCGTAGGCGGAATTTTTTTGTGCGTACGGTCCCTTAAATTTTGGTAGCAATAAATTTTTTAGATTTTTCCGCTTTATTTTTCTGAGTTTAAGCAAGTCAAAGAAAACGTTAAGAAAATACGGATGTCGAAATTTAGGGGACCGTACAAGCGTTAAAATAAATTCTCCTACGGCAGCCTACATTTTTGCATCGCCCCCTGAATACAAGGCCTGAGCGCTGACACAAAAATGACGGCCGTAAGCGGATTTTTAAAACGTTTGTATAGTCCCCTGTATTCAGACACCAGTATTTCACAAAAGTTTTTTTCACTTATTTAATCTCAGAAAAATAAAGCAAAAAACCTTTTAAAAATTATTGGTGTTTAAATCGAAGGGACCATACAAACGCTGAAAAAAAATATGCGTACGACAGCCGCCATTTTTGGGCGAGTGCTTAGGCCTAGTTGTCAGAGGGCGGGGATTTTTGTGTCAGAGCTCAGGCCTAGTATTCATCAGGCCTAAATACTAGGCCTGAGCGCTGACACAAAAATGGCGGCTGCCGAAGGCGGAATTTTTTTCAGTGTGCGTACGCTCCCTGAATTTTGGTCCCAATAATTTTTAAAAGTGTTTTTCGCTTTATTTTTCTGAGATTAAACAAGTGAAAGAAATCTCTTTTAAAATACTGCAGTAAAATATTAAGAGACCGCACGTACTTTTACAAAAGTCCGACTTCGGCAGCAGCCATTTTGTGTCAGCGCTCAGGCCTACTATTCAGGGGACGGTGATCCGCTGCCATCGAAATACTCAAGGCCAGAGGATACGAATTGTGACGTCATCACTAATCGAGCGACTTCTCACTATTATTGCAATTCACACCGGAAAATTTGAATAGCAAATTTCTGTTATTTTATTTGTGGAAATATGTATCATCTTATAAAACAATAATAACTATTTAAATTTACAGGTGACAATTCGGAATCCCTAAATAAAAATTCAGCCAGATGGGGAATGCCACAGTGTTGCCGCATCTGGCTGATTTTTTTATTAGGGGATTCTGATATTCTCACCAGTAATTTTAAACAGTTAGTATTGTTTTATAAGATGATATATATTCTACAAATAAAATAACAGAAAATTGCTATTCAAAATTTCCCAGTGTGAATTCCAACACTAGTGAGAAGTCGGTCGATTAGTGATGACGTCACAACTCGTGTCCTCTGGCCTTGAGTATTTCAATGGCAGTGGGTGGTCGCATGGAAAGTGAAATAGGACCGATAAGTGCTAAATAAGATGACTATTTTTTAAGAAAATAGTCATCATACATTTTTTCCATACACTCAACCGCCATTGAAATTGTCGCTCAAAAAATCAAAGGCTTACATGAACTTTTGAAAAAATGTGTGATGTCACTTTTTACTTTTTTCTATCTTTACTAGAAGAAAGAATTCGTGAAAAAAAATATTCTTTCGGTTTTTCACGGATTCATCGGTTTTAGAAGGTTCTGAACACGAGTTAACGTTTTTAGAAGATGTCTCTCGGCGAGTCTGTGAGTCTGTCTATCTATCAGTATGAGACACAAATATTTTGGGGGTTACTCTATTTCAAGAACTAATGGACAGAATTTAATAAAACTTTAGATTTAGTTATATACTTTGATACAAATAGGAGCTGATTAGTTTTTGGTGAAAATCGCCCAAAAGTTGGCGCTGCTATGCGGCATTTTTCACGATTTTGCAATACCTCTATCTCAAGAAATGATGCACGGATTTTCATCAGATTCAGTTATTTCTTGATATAAATTAGTGATGACTAGCTTTTGGTATAAATCGCATAACAAGTGGTGCTGTTGTGCTGCATTTTTTACGATTTCTGCTACAGCTCTATCTCAAGAACTAATGCACGGATTTTTATCAAATTTCTGATTTGGTTTACAGCCGTTTGAATTTTATGCGTGAGCACTGATACAAAAATGGCGGCGTTTCACCGCCCTCTGAATACTAGGCTTGGACGCTGGTACAAAAATGGCGGCTATTGAAGGCGGATTTTATTTTGCGTATGTACGGTCCCCTAAATTTAGACGCCAGTATTTTTAAAAGATGACTTGTTTCATGATTTATGGACTTGTTTATTCTCAGAAATATCTTCACAACGGAAGTCCAATAGGACTTCAAAAAATTGCGACGTATAACCGTCCCATAATCTTAAAATGATCAAGTAATCAGTCTGAATCCTTCACTAATACATTGCTCCTCTGCTCAATATGATCTCTCAGTCTTAGTTAATTTCACGTTTCAAAATAAAATTATCACCATCGGTAGTCAATATTCTCCACCCAGTGTAATCGTACAGGCCGACCTGTACGATTGGGAAAATACCAATACATTTAGTAAATTTCCCCTTCTTTTGGGTGATCTAAATGCCCACAGCGAGCGTTGGGGTTATTAAAATGAAAATGAGCGTTGTCGAACTCTCCTCGACTTCATAACCATGAAGCAACTAATTATTCTTAACGATCCCCTCTGTAAACCAACTTTTGGATTGAGACACATCTGCGGTTGGCCCGATGTATCGTGTGCTCCTATATCAATGTTTCCACAGGTAACATCATGGTCTGTTACTGACACTCTGGAATCCTGGGATCACAGACCAATAGAAATTCTTCTTTACCAAAATATTGATGATATACCTCGTCGAAGGTTCAGAATAAAAGATTTTCCCTTAACATAATTTTAACCTCAATAAAAAAAGACTTGGACTTCCAAAATATAAATTTTAAAGAAATAAGTACAACCGTAGAATTTGATAATATGTATTTAGTTTTCCTCGAAATAATAAAAGAAAGCACTAGACGCTTCTAAAAACAACGGAAAAGATTTTTCACCCCCAAATTAGTTTAGTGAACCCCGAGCTTAGGGTTCTCAGAAACAAAGTTGCGGCTTTAAATAAAAAGTAAAAAAAAAAAAAAAAAAAAAAAAAAAAAAAACGTTAGCTACATTAGCAGACCATTTATAATATAAAAATGAAAAAGCCCTATACAAGAAAGCAATTAAAAAAGCGAGAGAAAAAGCGCGGACTAACCAGTGCAGAAAAGAATCTGATCCCTTCGGGAAAAATCAAGCAACTTGCTTTCGGTAAGTAAAAGGATCAAAACGTATACCCTCTCGCCAGTGCACATGTGTCTCAACCTATCTCAAAGGCTTAGCGTTCTTCAAGATATTATAGAGTAAAGTTTCGGCCGTTCAACTCACGTTTGTAATACACTTTTGCCAACTCCCATTAACAATCAATCTTCCTTCACCCTTTCTGAAATACGCAAAGCTATTTTTTCATTTAACAAAAATAAAGCCCCCGACCCAGATGGAATCGACCACAATATGGTTAAGGCAACTTTTTAAAATTTCCCAATACTTTTCTGAGTACGTTCATCACTCTTTTAACTTAAATTATTTTCCCACAGCCTGGAACATTGGGGAAATCGTATATGGGTCAAAAACAAAATTATGTCCTTTTCCCAATAATTTTTTTTAAGTATTCAGTTTTCACCAAATATATTTCTTTTCTGTGTTTATATGTATGCAAACTATATAAAATCAGTTCCATCATAGCTAAATACATAGTTAGAATATAAAAAAAGGTCACCTGAAAATGCCTTAACCGCTAACGTAATTTATTTTAATTCCTAAATGCAACATAGGTACCAGAATATTGGAATGAAAAATTTATTTTTGTTTACACATTCAAGCAGCACAGTTGGGTATTTGACCCGAAATCCTGGTCAAAAATATTTTTCGATGTAAATATAGTCCGATTGGGTTGAAATTCTTAGATGTTATTGGGTATCACTATGGCATGTTTGGAATTGTAAATGAAGTATATAGCCTTTACGGTTTATTTACAGAGACACCCAAAAGAATTCCCTTACATTATGGTCTATGGGGAAAATCGTTTTCTCTGTATTTTAATGATATCACACATTTAAACGTACTGAAATTTATATACATCACTAAGGTGTACTAAGGCACTTATTGTAGAATATGGTGTGCATAGAATATATCGTTCATTTACAGGGACACACAAAAGAATATGGCTAAAGAATAAATTTAACTATTGAAGTCTATGACCAATAATTGCTGGAAGTACGTTTGTAGTTGTGATAGGCGTTTAAAAATAGGACAATTTTTTTTAAATATTACGTGGTGTAGATACATTCTATAGATCATATACAGGGCTGCACAAAAAGTTCTCTAGTACTTTTCCGTTTATTCACGGAAATGGCTGAATGGACATTTTTAACTGTGCTATGTGTTTCACTGAACTAATATTTAGTATACTATGAAGTATACATACAAATCCATAGCTTAGTTTAATATTTTATATCTTAAAAGTGTAAGTAAGATTTTAACATTTCACATAATAATAAATATGCATTTTATCAATATTTTCACAAATAAGAAAAAAAAATAGTTATCATTTAAGAAAAGCACAAAGAAGAAAGAAGTTAAAATATTAATTTACTAAGTATATGTTTTAAAAATACGAATAAATCACATGTCCATTGACTTAATATTACCGAAGGCCGTTTGGAAGTTGAGCCACTTGTAACCTTAACTATTTACTGTTTTTAAGAGGAAAGTAATTGTCGATAGGATTGTCTTATTCACTACTAATATTTAATTAAATGTATTTAATTTTACTTTATGTAAAACTTATTATTTACATTTAAATTACATTTAATAATAATTATTGCATTTAATTTATGTTTAATAGTGTTATATTTAATAGTAGGTTTAGTAAAGTGGAATCTATATAGTTATAGAATGCTAGTTTTTGAATGTATTTAATATATTACCAGTTTCAAAATGATTCTTCAGAACTCTTTTTCATCTTATTCATCACTGTCTTCTTGGCTTTTATCAGGAATACCATCGGAACTTGCTGGAAGAAGAAGTTGTAGGGTCTCGCTACTGAATGGCTTGCTCTTTTTAGTTGATAAACGGAGTTATTATAAAATATGAAGTTGCTTATTTTCACGTACATTATAAAAGGAAAATGTTTATTAAATTTTCTTGGTGATGTTTGTCAGTTTTGGAATTAAAATTAGGTGTCCTTTTTTAGGGTCACCACCCTCGAAAGGGTTAATTCCCTCCTTTCTGTCCTTATGTTACACACATGAGCCCCAAAAAATAATTAGGGAACACTTTTTCAATAAATAAGTATATACAAATACAAATTGAAGGCGATCGGATATTTCTATCAAAAGATACCGAGTTGAGTGCGTATGTACGTACCTACATACGTACATATGTACGTACATACGTACGTACGTACATACATACAGACAGAATATGTAGGTTCAAAAGCTCTCCGGTGATATCCTGTGAGCTCAAAACCTGCAATACGATAGTAAATATATAGTTCTTATCTCTTCAATTCTGTGGCCGCAAAACAGAGCATTTGAATAGTCATCTCGAAAAAAAAATATAAAAAAATGGCAACAATATGCGGAAGTTTTTTTTTGCAGAAATTGACACTCAAGACTATAACTAATACGATTATAATTCAAACATGGCTGGCAAAGTGCGGCACATATTTAAAAAGCTTTCAATATGTATAAATTAGAGCCAAAAACGATTTATAAATAACCCTTTTACACATTTAATGTTTTTTTATTACATTAAGGGGGTCCGGGACACATTTAAAAAAAATTTTTCTTTATTGAGTTAAAATTTTGAATTTTTTTGTGATGTTTAACCATATCTTTTGTAAACAAAATCAAATGATAAAACTTCTCATAGCTTTTTTTTTAAAAAATTTTAATTTAAAATTTATGAAAAAAGTGGTATAACTTAAAATCGTTATAACTCGAAATATTATTTATAGAATTTAAATTGTTTTTCATTTAAATAAACAGAAATATATATTTTTTAATTTAGAGCGAGCATTTAAAAAAATATTAATTTAAAAGAAATTAAAAATATTTAAAGTAAAAACTTAATAAAAATTGATGTAACTTTTTTTTAAATTCATATTTTCAAAAGTAAATTTTTTTTTTCAAATTTGCTGGCTCAAAGTTAAAGTAATGTAATTGAAAAATATATGTTCCAAGTTTCGAACATTTATCTTTAACGGTTCTAGACTTATAACAACTTAAAGATGAGAAATGGTGAAAAAAGCCATCATGAAGAAAAACGCATTTTCACAAGAAATCGTTTTCATGACAACCATTGGTTGAAAGCTAGATTTTGAAAACACACCAAAATAAAAAATTTAATACTTCATGTACTTATAAAGATAGAAACATGATTTAAACGTCATTTTAAGCAGAAAAGAACAGAAAATGTTTTTATGCAATAATTTTTTTTTTGTTGAAATTTTGAAGATTTTTGTGTCCCGGACCCCCTTAAAAATGAAATTATTTAAATTAACAAACAGTTTAACACTAAGCTCTGACCTTTGTTAAATACGTAAGCCCAGTTTAGTTTCAATTCAACAATTCATTGAGCCACAAAAAAATTATATTTAAACATAACAACAATGTCAAAACACAACAAAAAAACACGTCTTCTCAGAAAGAAACTTACTCTTCAGCTGAGGCCAGGAGACACCGCATATAACCCAGGTTCTTAAAGTAGACATAGATCGATGCACTAATGAGTTAACTATTAAAAAATATGATTTTTACAATTGTTGACGAAATATTAATTTTTGCATTTTTGGCCAGGTTTTTGGGTCAAATACTCCATCGTGCGCCGGCGGGGTGTGTCACACTCGACTGTCTCAGAGTTGTCAAGTTTACGGATTTTTGCACACCACTGTTATTTTAGAGAAAACTTTGTTCCTTTAAATCGCCCAATTGTTCTAATTAAGTAAAACGACATTTTCTGCACTAAAATACTAATGTCCAAAAAGCCGGAGACATGGCAGCTCTGAGACAGTCGAGAGCGACGCACCGCGAGGGCGTGAACGTGAACAAAAGCTTTTGTTTATTTTGAAATACATTTGCTCGTAAATTCTGGTGTCGTTCTTTCATTAATGCATTTTACGGATAGACGTACATTGCCCCTGAAAGGGTTGAAGATGAATATTGTACTGGATAACATCCACTCAATTTACAACATTTATATTCCTATCAAAATATTATTTCTAGTCTACTGTATCATCATTAGTGTATTAGACTTCAATTTGTAATTTTATATTCAAATGAAAACATCAATGTGGATTATAACAATACGTAATTCCTGTTACTTGTATTCAGCTTTACAGCCAAACTTTTCAGTGCCCTGTACTAAATATATTTGTAAATAGTCAAATAGTTTTAGTACACTGAAAGAAGACATGTCTTTTGATGTTTTGGGAACATTTTTTAAGAGCTACCCATATATAACAAGAAAAAAAAATAGAGAAAAAGTGCGAGTAACAGAAATTATACGTGTAGTAACAGAGGTTATTTCGAGCAACGCAAATTAGACAGTGGAAGTACAGCGTCTAGAATACCTAGTGTAGAAATGTACTATCCAAACAGTGCTGAAAATTTGTATCCCTTAAATGTGAGACGATACTGCTAAAATCCCAAGTTTCGATCGCAGCGACATCTGCGGGATTTTCGTATTACTAGTATTACATTATATAGACTAGCAATTTCTTGCAGTTGTAAAAAATATCCTGCAGATGTCACTCCGATCTGCATATTGTAGCAGCATCATTGCACATTTAAGGGATACAATATTTTAGCGTTTTTTTTAAGCATTACAGGGATAGCCGATTTCCACACTGTGTATTCTAGTAGCTATAGTAGAAGTGTATTTACATTAACCCTTAATGGCATAGTGATGTAAATCTCCATCACCTTTTTATTTAATTTTTAATACATAAATTAAGTTCTTACAACCACTATATTTATATAGAAATATTAACCCTCTAAAAATTACAAAAATATGCTACTAAATAAAGTTAAAAATCTATCTTAAGATTTCTGGTGTCTAATCCTTAATATAAAAACAAAAAACACAATTCTAAAAAAATAATTCATGCAATTAGGAGTTAATCTAACAACAATGGCACCACTCAATCACTTTGATGGATTTTTATTACGCGTATGAATTTTAAACTATGTTTTTGTTAATTTAGCTACATCTGTTACAAATATGTAGTAACAGAAGTTACAGGTAACAGTTGTTATATTTAAAAAAGAAAAAATTGTATTTTCTATAGTTTTATGAAAATATGTAAATATTGCATTTATTTAAATTAAATTAACTTAATTTCATATGATAAAAATAAAACTTTAATTAAAATGCAGATATTTAACTTTAAAATGTGCGTAACAGAGGTTACAAACAGAAAACACACTAACCTGGAATTCAGATGTTTCAGATTACTGACTATATGTGTGCAGAACAAATTCAAAATGGCTGTAGCATATCTTTTCTGATATTTTTACCTACAAGTAAGCGCAGTAGTAACCTCTGTTGGAGACAATGAAGTCATTTCTTTGGTAAGGAAAGTTACAGTAACAGAGGTTACCATTTCAACGTGCAAAATGTAATCTTAAACTATAATAATAAAAAATAAATATTTCAGTGTTTCGGGCCTAACTAGTTAAAATACTAGTTTTTATGATTACACAAAACCAGTTAAAAATTGGATTTTGAATATTATTCTTTGAAAACTTAAATTGAAAACTATGCTTACAGTTATTCGTACAGACTGTTTTGCTAGTCAAGATAAATAAAAATGGATAATTCAAATGTAAAAAAAATCTTTTAAAACCTTTTTCTATTTTAATGAAGTCCTTACTGATTATTTTAATGGAAACAAAAATAAAAAGGGTTCTTTCCCATTTTACACAGAAAAAAAAAATATAATTGTGAACATGAAAAGGACATAAATTTTGATTCAACCACATTTCAGAAAAGAGATTTTTGGCCTCTTCATATCGTCCAATCACATTACTACCGGTTCTAGGAAATTGTTTTGAAAAACTACTTCTGAAAAGAATAAATTACGTGTTACATCAAACTCAACCCTTTTTAAGTAAACAACATGGGTTCGCTGAGCGTCGGTCTACAGAAAAAGCTTTACTCCAGGCAATTTCATTTAATTAAACTAAACAAACAAAGAAAAAACTATACATCACTAATCGCAATTGATTTTAATGGCGCTTTTGATAATCTTCCCAGGGAGAGCTCAATTCTCTCTTTACATACACTAACCATTCCGCAAAAGTATATTAATTTGATTTCCTCCTATCTCACAGACAGACGAGGTCAAGTAGATTGGCTGAATCCACATATCGAGCATTTTTTCACTAAAGGTTGCTCACAAGGTTCATGTCTAGGACCTTTTCTGTGGATGGCATTGCTTGAAATTCTTCTGGCAATGTGTCTTGGTGCTAACTGTTTATTGATCGCATATGCGGATGATCTTCTTTTTGTTAGCTGGAGTTCATCGCACTCCATTTTGTAAAAGGAAGGGAACGCCGCCTTGAAGGTTATTGAAGAGTGGGCTACTTTAAATGAAATGCAAATCTCTATAGATAAAACATCATTCATTACTTTTAGTAAATCTAAAAATTTGAAACGCTCGCAAATTGTCAAAAATTATAACCAGAATATTAAAAACGTTAAATGCTTAAAATATCTAGGAGTGACTATTGACTTATTCTTTTCTTTTCTGACACATTTAAGAAACAAGCGATTGGAGGTACAAAATATAACGCAAAATCTTTACAGACTTTCATCAATTCAAGGTAAACATCCGATGCATTTTTTTGTAATATGGTACAAATCGATTTTGTTACGTAAATTAGCATACGCTTGCTCCGTATGGTTTCCGCATATGTGGTCATCACATGGCAGAAGATATCAGCTTTTAGCAAAACGTAAAGTTATGTTACTAATTTCAAGAGCATGTAAGAAAACATTAACTTTAGCACTTCAGACCCTTAACAACTTGCCGCCTTTAGATATCCAATTAGAATGCGAAGCGGGATTCTGGTCAGTAATTAGATTGGGGATCTCTACTGAAAATTATTTTGCGCCACAATTTTACGGTAAATACTCAAAATATGTCATAAATGCGACATGGGATTGTGTCCATGAAGAAGACTTAACTTAATACAACGACAGAATACATATCTTCACAGACGGTTCAAAATCTGATCAGGGGACAAGATCCGCCGTTTCTGCATTTAAAGAGAACTCCTTAATACATGCGTGGAATGTTCGTCTTTCAGTAGAGAATGCCGTTTTCCAAGCTGAACTTTTTCCATTAAAAACGCGATGGTTTTGGCGGAGGGCGGAGTGTTATATACACGATATGAATAAATGTTACAGCGGCAAAGTTTGTGAAATAACAATAAGGACATTAACACGTTCACGCCGGCGCGGTGGGTCATACTCGACTGTCTCAGAGCTGCCAAGTCTCCGGCTTTGTGGATACCAGTATTTTAATACAGAAAATGTTGTTTTATTTAATTAGAACGATTGGGCGATTTAAAGGAACAACATTTTCTCTAAAATAACAGTGGTGTGTAAAAAGCCGGAGACTTGAAAACTCTGAGACAGTCGAGTGTGACCCACCGCGTCGGCGTGAACGTGTTAAGTAATATAATATTATACAAAGTAAGACAATATTCAGGGTGGCGAGTGGTCAGGGAAAAACACAGTCACAAAAGGTGTAAAATACCAGTATTTTGTTAAAGAGAAATTCGCCTTCTCTAATCCCCTTATATTATTGGAAGTATTTTCTATAAGATAATACTGGTCCTTTCCTCTTTTTTCTGTGTTTTTCCCTGACCACTCGCCACCTTGATATTATACAAAGCTGCTGCGACCCGACATTAGGTACTGAATAAGTGGGAATCCAAGCCCCTGTCTCAGGGATGGAGTAAAACTGAAAGGTCACATAAGAAGTTGAAGATGTTTTTAAGCTTTGAGAGCTATGTCGGGAGTGATAAAATATTGGCTAGCCAACCATCTGGAAGAACAGGAGGACAGCAGATAAATTGGCACCACTTTTCTGAAATGGTAAAATTCCCCTTGTTTTCGCCTTAATTAATATGTCGTTAAATAAGGCGAATTTTACTATTTCATACAGGTTTCGCACAGTTTTACCACTTAATTTTAACAGTAATGCCAAGTTCTTCTGAATAAAACTCAAGCACACAGCTGAGTTTTGTTAATTCCTTATTGCGTAGTTGCCAACTTTTACGCTTTTTCATACCACCAAAATTTTATAGAAAATATTGTCTTATTCAATCGTCAAAATCTCATGATTAAACAAGGCGAAAAACAAGGCTCATTAAAATTTTAGTGGTAGCCAAAAAGCGGAAAGTTTGGCAGCTGTGTTATTGTCAAACTTATAGTTAAATTTCGATATCGAAAAGAAACGTTTGTTTCTACGTCAACAATACTTTACATTTTATTTACCCTTCTGCAGAGCACTAGTGATGGGCAGAATGAATGATTTTATTTATCGAATGAATCATTCGGGCATGCGCAAAAACATAATTTCCAAATTTTGTAAATATTTTTAATCAATTACCACCAGAATTTTTTTAAAAAGAAAAGAAACAGAAGCATAGTTACGGCTATCGCACCTTTTTTGTATCAGTTATCTTCAGAAATTTTAAAGGTAAAAGGAATTTTTTTTATGGGGGTTCTTAAATTAATTCAAATTAAAATAAGTAACCTCTTTTTCGATACAAAATTCCGGGTAGAAATTGAGTTAAAAACAAACAAAGATTGGCGGCTATGCTTTTGCATATGCCCGAATGATTCATTCCAGTAGTAAAATCATTCAATTTGACCATCACTACAGATTACCCACGGATCTGTTATATCAGGTGTGGCCAACTGTGGCACGCTCGTCACCACTAAAATTTTACAGTAATCACTACCTTATCTAATCATCAAATCTCTGCGAATCAAGAAGTCGGCTGTTTCTCTAAAATTTTAGTGGTATCCGGCGTGCCACAGTTGGTCACCCCTGTGTTATATTAATACCGTGTTTTTTAAGAAAATTTCATGTGCTAGGATTTTACAAGATTGGCAACGGAAAGTGCCTAGAGAGTAGATTTTTTCAAGATGTGTTAAAAATATATGAAAATAATACTTTCTTTGGTACAAAGCTCTAGTCAAATAACGGACCGAGTAGGAGGCCTGCTTTTGTTATCAAACGGCATCGATAAACGCGTGCCCTTAATGCTTAATTCCAGCACCTATGTAATGTTTCTTACATAAAATGTTTGTAAGCTCTTTACATAAGATATATATGTTTATAGCATGTATTACACCTTACATTTTTAGAATTGCAACAAAGTTAAATCGTATAAATGGACATTTCTTATGATGCATGAACCTGAAAAACATAATAAAAAATTTTTTTTTTAAAGTTTAAGGAATTTATCTTTTTCATAGAAAATTGCCATTTCAACGATGTTTCCTGTGCGATATCAGTGGAAATTCTTAATTTGTTTTTACAGAATATGTTTTATTATGTATTAAGCTATTATAGATTTTAAAATAATCCAATACCAGTTTGAAAATGCTTATTGTCAAACAATGCAAGATATGTCAGGAACTATTTTTGACTGCCTAAAGGGAACTGCTCAGACGTGGGGACCACGTCTGTAGAGCATAGATGTTCCTTCCGGACACCTTTATTAAGGTCTAAAAAAAAGGTTACATCAATGAGTCTGTAGACTCAAGTCGCCGGAAAGTAAAACGCGAGCAATGGGCGACTTATGGAGATCAGGAACTATTTGCTGTTTTTACATGAAATGTTTAGACCGGGGCATGCGAGATCTATAAGGCAAGCCCATTTGCCTTTACTGTATGAAGTCAATTGCCAGAGTACGCGGCAACCCTGCCCAAATAAATTCTGGTTAATCGTGCGAGCCCTGAGACAAAACTCTGACCATGTGGACCAGGTAGATATCAGCTAATTCAATGCTAATTTGCGCAAGTTTTGTGCTAAACCACGGGGCTAAACCCCGCTAGCCTTTTTCGGCGGTTTTAGGTGAAATGAACAGGCCGTTATATTATATTACGTACGCAATGGTTTAGACATATTCAGAGCTGCCAACTCTAACACATTTTTGTACCACATAAATTTAATTGTCAATTTTACCTTTTTTAATCGCCGTAATTTGGAAAGTAAATAAGACAAAAATTTATAATAAATTTTCCTGGTACAAAAAAGCGTAAGAGTTGGCAGCTGTGCATATTGCTCTTTAATGTTGAATTTATGAATTTATGAAAAAAAATTACATTTCTTGAAGAATATGTATATGAAAGAAAAACATGTTCTGCGCATTCTAAAAGTAACAGAATAAGCAAATATAAATAATTACTCTAATTATGCCTGGAAATATATCAGATGATCACTATGTAATAAATTCTTAACCCTTAACACCTTCGCGACGAGCGTCCTATGCAGAATTTTTAATCTTTTACCACCGATTTTCTTAAACAAAAATTTTCGCCTAATTGATTGGCAGAAATGCTATGATTAAGTAAAGCAAAGTTTGCGATAAAAAATAACTGGTGGAAATAGTCGAGGATTTTGAGCATCTTATGCGGCATATATACTTGTTTCTCGTTTACAAGGGGTTAATGGTCGAAGTACATCTCCCAGGCACAAGCAAGTATTTTTAATTCTCAAATGTCACAGTGGGACCGGAATTTAAGATTAAATTTATTTGTAAATAAGTAAATGCATTTATTCTGTACATGAGAAACAGAAAGTATTTTTTTTTAAATACTGATTCCAATGTCAGTGTTGCCAGTGGACTACTTTTTTTTCATTTCAAATTTTTTGATTGGCAATACTTTTTTCAATTGATAAAATTCGCCTTAAGACATATTAATCAAGGCAAAATAAGAGAAATTTTATCATTTCAAAAAAGGGGTGCCAATCAAGAAATCTCAATTAAAAAATGTAACCCACTGGCAACACTGGTCAATGTGACATTTTAGGACTAAAATTAAATTCCGCCACGGTGTTGGCATCGACCGCAAAGTGCTGATGTAATAATTTAAAATCGATTGCCGCAATTTCCAGCATGTAATCTGCAGATCAAACAATCATTTTCTCACCCATATATTTTTTTACATAAAATGTAACTCATTATACCGCGGTAAATATTTGGCTTTAATTACTAAATAAAATTTCTGGGTCCAAACACAATTGTTTGATTCGCGGATTATACGCCGGGAATTACGGTATTTCAAACTGTAGAATATATGCTTCTTTTAACCCTTTGAGGGGTAAGTAATTGTGTTTCTATAATGTCGAATTCACACCGGAATCTTCAAAAAATTTTATTGCAAAATAAGGAAAATCTATTGTGCAATTTTTTTTTTCCACCAAAGTTAGAAAAGTAAAATTTAAAAACTTTTTTCCGGTGCAAATCTTCATTAATCAGAGGTGGGATATAATATATCCTACCGCCCTTCAAGGGGTTAAATTGCGAGAATTATTTCTCTTGAATTAGTTTGCATATTTCCATGCAATATACATGAATTTTTAGGTTATACCCATATCATAAGAATAAATCTAAATATTTTATTTGTTTCATAAACAAAAAAATATGCATGTATAAATTAGAAAAATACAATGTAAAATACTTTCAACCACGGCTTAATTTCTAACAAAAGATGTACCGCAGTTCAAATTTTCTGCAGTAATAACAATCGTAGTGTATTTCCCCGTCCCCTTCACCCGCATATTTATATTTCATACATTATTTGTAAAATTTATATCAATTTTGTCTTCAGCAAATGAAAAATATCTATATACACTTATGTATCATAAGATCTAATAACGGGACAGAGAAAAAACATTAAAATCAAGAGTGGGAAATTTTCAAACAATCCTACTCTCTAGTCATAAAACTCAACATACAACACACAGTTCGCAGTATTTAAAAGCTCCTGTGGGTTCAGACTAATATATATAGCTCCGAGTAAAAAAATTAGAACAATAGAAAATAAAGAATTGTGAAAAAAAATTATGTATCATTTATACAAAAAGTAATACAGAATAAAACTTAATATTGTAAGAATCTACATAGTTTGTAGAATCATTTAGCATAAAAATTAAAGAAAATAATACAAAAATCAAAAAAATTATCCACACTTGGAAAAAATCAAAATATTAGAACAACCATTTACCTGGTTCAAAATATTACGATAGATTAATGCATTGTAAAAAATACGTGTTTAAAAAAAGGAAAAACAGTTATTCTTTAATATTTTGTTGCATCGCCTTTACATTTTATAACCTCACGAACTCGCTTTGCCAAGGCAGCTGCAAGTGGTTCCCAATGTTTTCTGCCCAGACATGACCATGTTGACTTTATGCTGGAAAGAAGCTCAACTTTGTTCTTGGGTGCAATATCAGTCTCATCAGTCTATCAGTCTCATCAGCAGTCTCATCTACATTATTCCCCACAAATTCTCTACTGGATTTAAATCTGGCGAATTAGCTGGCCAGGGAAGTACGTTAATTTGGTGTTGGATAAGACAGTTCTTGGTGGACACTTACTTGTGTGAAGGTGCTAAATCATGTTGAAAAATAAAATCGCAACCACACAGATCTTCCGACGATGGTATCATGAAATGCACAAGGATTCCTTGATATGTCTCAGATTAAATCATTTCGTTAACGATTAATAGTCTTCCAGGCCCATCTACAGTCATGCAAGCCCATACCATTACACTGGCTGTAAATTTCTCAGATTGTTTCATGCACTCAAGTGTTCCCAGTGGGCTACATCTTTTTAATTCAGATTTCTTGGTTGGCACCACTTCTCTGAAATGGTAAAACACCCCTTGTTTTCGCCTCAATTAATGTGTCATTAAATAAGACGAATTTTACTTTTTCAAAAAATTGACGCAAATCAAGAAATCAGAATTTAAAATAAGTAGCCCACTGGCAACACTGCATGCCTCATTAGCCATACTCGAACACCTTGATTCCCATATGTTATGCAAAACCATGGAACTATTAATAAAATGGAACTGACATATCCTTAAAATAGTGAAGCTTCAACTGTAACCGCTAGCAAAGGGGTTGTTCATCGACGGTGGAAGCTCCCACCAGTAGGTTTATAAAGATATTTTAAACTTATTTAAACGCCTTAGTTTTACAAAATTTCAGTCATAAATAGTGGAAGAAACAATTTTTCATTTTTACTGGTAGGAGTTTTCTTTGGTGGTAGTTAGGCCCTGAGTTTCCGCCATATTGTGACAACCATGGATACAAACCGACAGTTTTATAAGGCATACTGACACCGGTAAAAACAAATAGAAATTTTTATGACATTTTTGAAAAAAAATTCCATGAATTAGACGCTTCTTTAAGACGAAATCTTCTATTCAATTTTACTGGTGGGATGCTTGACCTATCGGTAGTCAGAAACTGAAGAACCGATTTCAAAAAAGCAGCCGCCATATTGTGACAACCTCCTCAGTTACTTCACTCGCAAGTGGTAGACAATACACTATATGTCTCCTCCTTTTTATTCATAACTCCATTTGCAAAACATACTCTCATCACTAAACATTATCGTTTTCCAATCATCCAGGCACCATAAAAGCCTTTTTTTTGCACCACTTCACTCTCTCCTTTTTCTCTTTTACACTAGAGCTACCGGAAATTTGAGTCAAGTTTTATAAAAATATTTCACAACAAAATTTTGATTTAAAACAGTTTAACTTTATTGTTTAACGTTTTCTTCTTTGTATCTTTTAAACTTATTTCATAATAAAATTTCTGGTTTGAACTGAAACATATTCATATGGTAGCCGTCAAAATGAAGGCTCAGGGTAGTTCTAGTGTTAATAGTCCTGAGGGGCTTTATCTTATGTACACGAGACTGAAATCTAAGTTTATGGAGACGTCTTAGTGTTGTTGATTTACTCACATCAACACGGTGTTCTATCCACTTTCGATGCAAATATCCTACACTTCTAAAAAGGGTTTTTTAGGAATACCCTTTAGCTTTCTATCATCTCTGTGAAAAGTTTTTGGCTGTTGGCCGCAATTCAGATGCTTGCTTTCAAGATGTCAGTTGTTAAATACTGCTGCATTATTGGTCTACTAACACTTGGTTGAGACCATTTTAAGTAACTGGCAATATATTGCTGATTACGACCTTCTCTATGCAAATCAATGATGTGATGCTTTGTAAACTCCGTTCTGTCGCACGAACGACCCATGTTTCACACAACATGAAAACAATAATGATGCAAAGCGTTTTAATAACTTAAGAAGATGTCTCGCAGAAGTTAATTTTATGCTTAATTTATGCAAACTTCTGAACCAATCTGGAAAATGCGTAAGTATTCTAATTTTTTGAACCACCTATTTTGGTATTCTAATATTTTGAATAATGAAAATAATTTTACAAAAAAAAACAATATTCACATAAATTTTAATCTTTTACAGTTTTAATTTTCTTTAATAACATCCAAATGTATTAAAACATAAACCGTTGTTCTTCTTCAACTTTTTCTACACTGAAATAAAGCTAAATGCAATTCGAAATGCAAATGAAATGAATTATTCTAATTTTTTGGCTTCGAGCTGTAAATAGTCACTAAACAGGCCCTGAAACAGGGCTGCCACAGACGACTATTTTTCTATTCTATTCGCTCCGATATAAAAAAAAAATAATTTTGTAGTATATTTCTCTTGCAAATGTTGTCAAACTGTATCTCAAAGATGTTTGTTTTGAGAAAGTGGTGCGAGATGGAATTAAAAAATAGTCGCCTGTGGCAGGCAATTGCGGTTGTGTAACGCTGAATTCCCACTGGAAAGTTTAAAAAATTTTATTTCTAAATAAGGAAAAGCAATTTTTGAACAATTTCCCCTCAAAATTATAAAAGTAAAACTTAGTTAAAAGTTTCTGGTGAGAATCTTAATTAAACTTAGGTGGGATATAACAAATCCCACCTCCCCTCAAGGGGCTATTAAGTACACGGGGAAAAACTTTTACTTATTTTGAAATAAATTTGGTTATAAATTCTGGTGTCACTCACTCATTTCAGCATTTTAAGAGTAGAAGTATATTGCCCCTGAAAGTGTTCAGCACTAATTTCTGCATTATGTTTAAAATATAAATCTTGGGCAAATATAAACATGTTTAGGTTCTGTCTTAAGATAGAGATACAATCTAAAAATTCATGTTGATTGCATGTAAATATGGTAAATAATTCAAGAGAAATATTTCTCGCAATTTTAGAAAAGCACATATTCAACAATTTGAAATAATCGATTTTAAAGTTTTGTATTAAACATTTATTAGATAGGGATCACCTGGTAAGTTTCCAGTTATAATTAGCGTAATTAAAGGTATTTGTTTATACTATTACTTTTACAATGTGCAGAAACTGTTTTTCTTTCACATACATATTCCTTAAAACATCGAATTTTTTGAACATTTAGGAGTAATATGCCTCTTTAGTTATTTTAAGTGTTAAAACACTTGAATAATATAATTTCTTTTTTAATTTTAAATTACCTGTTTAGCTCTGTTTAGTTCCTGATAAAGTGAATTAGAAAAGAAAATAATTATATTTATAATTATTTAGCGATGGATTTGAATGAAATTCATAAATAGTTTTGAATTTTCTTCTTTACTTCAACACTTTGACCGCTCCGCATGATTAACGGAATGTATCGAAGAAATGTAGTTTGAATTGTGTTTCTTTCATACGACGTTCAAAGTGTTCATTGTATGATAAAAATTATTAAAATTATATTTACACCAGAAATACTTTAGGACAATTTTGAAATATAAAGTATAATCACAGTTTCAATTTTATTTCTCGAATTCCATGTTGATGTATTGAAATACAGCGGATTCGGTTAACGGCCGCGTCCGTTAGTACTGAAAGTGGAGTTGCGAATAAACAGGAGAAGACATAAAGTGCGGGTGAAGTAACGGAGGAGGTCGCCATAAGATGTCGGCTGATTTTTTAGATCGGATCAACAGTTTCTGATTATTGCCAAGGTAAACTTCCACCAATAAATTTTGAACAGAAAATTTTGCCGTATTTTAGTGGTTTATGATTGCAAAGTTTATCGCACAACTGCATAGCTGCCAACTCTTTGTATCACAAACAATTACTAGTAAATTTTATCTTTGTCAGTCGCCGCAATCTGCCAACTAAATAAGGCAAAAATTTCTATTCATTTTTTGTGGTACAAAAAAACTTAAGAGTTATCAGCTATTCAAGTAAGGTAAAAATTTCTATCCGTTTTTACTGGTGGAAGTTGGCCCGGAAATTTTAATCTCTTTCACAGATACTAACAGGAGGTTGTTTAGGATGTCACAATATGGCGGAAACTCATGGTTTGACTACCGCCTAAGTATAGTTCCACCAGTAAAAATAAATATTCTGTTTTTCGCCAAAATTATGACTGAAATTCTGCATTAGTAAGGAATTTAAATAAGGAGAAAAATTCTATTCAAATTTGCTGGTGGAAGTTTGCTCCGGCGGTAATGAGCCACTGCAAAACCGGTTACAGTTGAAGCTTCACCATTTTGAGGATATGTTAAATGCTCTTTATTCATAATTCCACGGTATGAGGATTGCATATGAAAGTTATTTCAGTTATAAAGTTATACTCAGATGGATTATACTTAGAGCGTGCTCAGTACGTGTTAAATTTGTACTACATACTAGCGCGAACTTTTGCTCCTGTGTCCAGTAGGCAAAATAGAATTGTCCCTCAAGCGCACAATATGTACATTTTGTTCGCATAACCGAGCGCCAATCTCCTCTCCTGCAGCGAGTTGTCAAAGTAAAAGGTGTGGGGGCGAAAAGAATAGCTACAAGCAATTCTTATATTCCACAATCCACCTCACTGACATTATTGCGACAAGAGTTCTCAATTTAGTTTCCATGCTTGATCTAGATTTCCGTTGTTATTTGGATCAACATTTCGAAATTTCTATTTCCATTTTTCCTTGTGTAAACTTTTCATTTTACAGCATGCAAAAAGAACATCAGTCGTAAGAGGGCACTCATGTTGTGTATTTTCCTTCTATTCATTAGATCAGGCTTAATACATAATGGCTTTGTTTATACCTGTTTAAATTACATATCCTATGTGGCAGTCACAGAGTACAGGGCTCACACTTGTCCGTTTTTTAAAAAAACAGTATTTTTAAAGAAACAAATTCTTGGTACATTTATGAAACAATTGACTTCCCGGGTAATATTCTACGAATTTTATAAAGAAGATTTTTCTTTTTTAAAAAGTGGTGTTCAAAGGATGGACCGAGTCGGAAACCCCAGAGTAATTAATTATACAGATATCCATCTTTTCCTGAAAAAAGAGCTAACGGTAACATTCTACAAATTTTATAAAGACGATTTTTCTTTTAAAAAAAGCGGTGCTCAAAGGATGGACCGTAGGATCCCTCAGAGTAATTAATTATACAGATATCCATCTTTTCCTGAAAAAAGCGCTAAACGTAAAATTCTACAAATTTTATAAAGACGATTTTTTCTTTTAAAAAAAGCGGTGCTCAAAGGATGGACCGAGTAGGATCCCTCAGAGTAATTAATTATACAGAAATCCATCTTTTCCTGAAAAAAAACGCTAACCGTAACATTCTACGAATTTTAAAAAGAAGATTTTTCTTTTTAAAAAAGTGGTGTTCAAAGGATGGACCGAGTCGGAACCCCCAGAGTAATTAATTATACAGATATCCATCTTTTCCTGAAAAAAGAGCTATCGGTAACATTCTACAAATTTTATAAAGACGATTTTTCTTTAAAAAAAAGCGGTGCTCAAAGGATGGACCGTAGGATCCCTCAGAGTAATTAATTATACAGATATCCATCTTTTCCTGAAAAAAAACGCTAACCGTAACATTCTACGAATTTTATAAAGAAGATTTTTCTTTTAAAAAAGTGGTGTTCAAAGGATGGAACGAGTCGGAGCCCTCAGAGTAATTAATTATACAGACATCCATCTTTCCCTGAAAAAGCGCTAACGGCAGATGATGAGCCTACGCGCTGCCATCGAAATATTCAAGGCTAGAGGTCACGAGATGTGACGCCATCGCTAATCGACCGACTTCTCACTAGTGTTCGAATTCACATCGGAAAATTTTGAATAGCAATTTCCTTTTATTTTATTTGTGGAATATCTATTATCTTATAAAACAACAATAACTATTTAAACCTACTGGTGAGAATTTGGAATCCCTCAATAAAAGATCAGTCAGATGTGGCAACAATGTGGCAATCCGCCTTCTTTTGCATTCTAATTATTTCACCTTCACTTTATCAAGTTTTCAGAAAATGGTATTAACCCTCTCGCTGCGTAAGTAGTTCTTCGCGATGAGCGTCTTTTACAGAATTTTTAATCTTTTATCACCGGTTCCTTAAAGCAGAAATTTTTGACTATCGTAATCTGGGAAAATATCGCTAAAAAATAACTTTTCGAAAATAACTTTTCGCTAAAAAATAACTGGTGGGAATAACCAAATACTATTAATTAGACTGAAAAATGCATGCCCGAGAATATCTCGGGTTGCGCAGCGAGAGGGTTAAAATTGGGTCGAAATCCCTCGATGCTAGAAATAAAATACATGCGATTTCCGATTTCGTTTATAAATTTTTAACCCATTAACCGGCAAAACTAAAAATTAGAGATTTTCAAGATCCTTGTTGAACGTCGTTCGTTTGTCGCCACAAACTCAGAAAGAAAATTTTCCCTTTCTTAAAATCGGAAAGTTTCTGCTAATAGATAAAATATTTTTTTAATTCTAAAATAGTGGTAGCAAAGTATCTGGAAAATAGGATGTAAAATATTTTCTTCAAATTCCTGAAGTTCCATACGATTTCGTCAAATATTTCTCTAAAAATTTGCCTAGACACCTAAAAACAAAATTGTCCAATGAGATTTGGCCATGTAGATGGTTCTCAACTCTTACGTGTTTTTCTACTACTATTTTTGAACAGAAAAATATTGTCTTATTTATTTCCTGAAATTTCAAAATTAACATCTGAATTCTCGCTCCCGTGATATTCACGGGCTGCGTTTTTTATTCAGATTATTTGATTCCCACCAGTTTTACGAAATAGTGTAATTGGCTATATTATGGTACCATTTTACCACTCACCAACCCTTTGAGGGGCAAGAAATTGTGTTTATGTAATGTTGAATTCACACAGGAAAGTTCGAAAAATTATGTCTTTAACCCTTTATCTACTGACGGTACTTATAAGTACCACTCACTTTAAACATTCATCCCATAGGGAATATTACTAATATTCTAATGGTACTTTGCAAAAACACTCTTTTAACTCTACTTTATACAGTGACATGGCAGCAGTAGTTCTAGGTTTGCTATTTTAGCGAGGAAGGAGGCTATCTTTGACACAGACGATAGGTTTTGTGCCGACATTTTGTAAAGATTGTCAAGCTCGCTTTTTTATTGCTGTATACACAGTAAAGGATATAAAATAAGTGTTGGATTTCTTTATGTGTTCATTATGATCTTAGAATACAGTTTGACTAGCTATTTTAGGTGAACGGTGTATGTATTTGATTTAACAGTTGAATTACTCGGTGGTACTTAAAATTATCGTCAGTACACTGGGTGTTGGAGAAAAACTTCTTGTTTACTTTTCGTCTGTGTAGTTATCCATCGTTTTCATCTGCTTTAAAATGTAATCTCTGAAATGTAGTGTAGTAATGATTTCCCTGGTATTTCTTTTCTGTTTCACTGTTATTTTTTATAGGAAATTGAAAAAGTTGTGGCAGTGGGTCGTTTTTGCTATGCTAGAAATGGCGTATGTAAATTCATATATTGCGTATGTGGAGATGAGAGAGAACATGTTGTCCCTGGAATATAGATGTCGCATAACGAAAGGACTGCTAACAAGATCGAAATCTTAAAAAAAGGGTTTTTTTAACCCTTTCAGGGGCAAAGAATTTTCAATTCAAAAGTGTTGAAATAAATTATTGGCACCAGAATTTGCCAAAAGATTTATTTGTAAGAAAAAGGCCTATATTTCACATACTTATTGAATCGAAAATATATTCTGGTGCCGTTTGAAATACCTTGTGGGTTTTCTGTTACGATATTTTAGTCATAGTGTACTGACGGTACTTTAAAGTACCACTTTAATTAATTACCTCTAAATAATTAAATTTCTCGCGGGTGAGTATTTTTTTATGTTTATCCTTTAATTTTCATTGTAGTAACTGAAAAAAAAATATTACATGAAAAAAATTCTGGTAGATCATAATGCAGTAGATAAAGAGTTAAATAAGGAAACGCATTTTAACAACTTTTTCCCACAAAAGTAAAATTTAGTTAAAAATTCCTGACGAAAACTTTGATTAAAAGGTGGGATACCACCGCCCCTCAAGGAGTTAAATACAGAGTTCGTACGGACCCTGGAATTTCCAAACCAGAAAATTCTTCGATACCAGTATTTTGTTATGGATAATCTCTCCTGAAATAAGACAGAATTTCACGCGCTTGAACTTGATTTATTTTTTTTTTTTTGTCAGACAGTACTGATATTTCGCCTTGAAAATACGATGATTATTTCTTTTAAAAAAACTGGTGCCAATAAGCAATTTGAATTTTTAAACCATAATTTAGTGCAACCTTTAAGGGCTTAAATAACGCAATTTTTTTCTGTTTTAAAATAATGGTAGCAAAAAGGCTTAAACTTTGGTAATATCACAGCTGCCAACTCTTACGGTTTTCTGTATCACAAACATTTAATAGAAATATTTGCTTTCTTTAACCCATTAACCGACAAAACCATATGTTTGAGGTTTTAAAATTTTTAGCTGAACGTAGTTTCCCACCACAAATTCTGAAAGATATATTTTGCTTTATTTGATCTTAAATTTTTGTGTCTTTAAGTAAGGCTAATTTTTAAATTGAAAGATAGTGGTATGTATCTACATAATTTAAACATGCGCACTGTTGCGTGAACGCAACACCAGCGGGTAATGGGTTAATCGGCAGATTACGGTGATACAAAAATGTAAAATTTACAATTAACTTTTGTGGTGCAGAAAAATGGAAGAGTTGGCAGCTATGTAATATGTACTAGATAATAAATATACTTAATAATAATTTGACTTCATAATAATTACATCTGATAATGATTACATTTAATAATAACTTCATTTGATAATATTTACACTTGAATAATGTAGGATGTCTGAAAAATGTTTCCCTGATTACACAATTTATTCATATCCGCTATATTAAAGATAGACACGTAAAACTGCTGCCGTTGGAAAACTAACCAAGTTTTTTTGTTGCAGTTTTCGGTAACGTGACTGTAGTGTAACAGCGTCAGTGCCCAAGAAACCGGGAATATTCACAACTATGGAAAATGGTCACAGTGTCCAATTTTAGGAACCGGTCACAAATAACAGTGAATATGAACCTTCGGACAACGTAGAAAGGATGCCGCTCAATGTCAAGACTATTAAGTCGTGGTATGACAAGTTCAAGACCCCAGGCACTACTACTGACGTATAGAAAACTAGCCAAACATTGACCTCAGCTGAGAGTGTGTAAGAAGTGAGACAGCGTTTTGTGCGAAATGCCACGAAATCAGACGCTGCCATCGAAATACATCAGGTCAGAGGACACGAGTTGTGACGTCATCACTAATTGACCGACTACTCATTAGTGTTGGAATTCGCACCAAAAAATTTTGAATAGCAATTTTATTTTATTTTATGCGTGGAATATCTATCACCTTATAAAACAATAATAACTATTGAAACTTACTGGTGAAAATTCTGAATCTCTAAATAAAATTCAGCCAAATGCGGAATGCCACAGTGTTGCCACATCTGGCTGATTTTTTATTGGGGAATTTTAAATTCTCACCGGTAACTTTAAATAGTTATTATTGCTTTATAAGATGATAGATATTCCACAAATAAAAGAAAAGAAAATTGCCATTCAAAATTTTCCGGTGGGAAATCCAACACTTGTGAGAAGTCGGTCGATTAGTGATGACCTCACAACTCGTGTCCTCTGACCTTGAGTATTTCGATGGCTGCGAATCAGATTGTACAGTCTAGCGTTTACAGGTGTCCCGCATAAATCAGGGCTCCAAATGCTCTGGACACCAGTATTTTCAAGTAATTTTCTTCCCCTTATCTAATGGGATAATTATCTGCGATTAAAGATGGCAAAATAAACTCTAAGAATTAGTTGTGGCCCGAGCATTTGGAGCCCTGATTTGCGCGGGACACCAGCCAACACTAGTTCAGCCTCACATGAATTACAGATGCTAAAACGTTCGCTTCATGATATCACACACAGACGTTTATTGTTTTGTGGATACAAAGTGCAAATTGGATCTAATTGACAGCAATTTACTATCGATCAGATGTACTACCTGCGACCAAGTGTGCTTACATGACATATAGAAAGGTGTTTACTGTCAGCATTAAATTTGGTTAGTTTTCATACATTTTTGAAGCAGTTTCACATGTCTATGTTATATATAGCGGGTATGACTAAATTTTGTAATCAGGAAAAATCTTTTCCTACACGGTTATAACTTGTTTCTCAATTTCAGTGTTCGTAACGGTTAGGTAATTTCCAGACCAGGAAATTATTCGGATTCCAGTATTTTCTTATACCAATATTTTCAACCATTTTTACCAGTTTTTTCTTATAGAAAATCTCTCCTTAAATAAGACGAAATTTCATGCGTTTAAACAATGGAGTTATGAATAAAGAGGAGGAGACATATAGTGTACTGACTACCAGCTGCGAGAGAAGTAACTGAGGAGGTTGTCACAAGATGGCGGTTGCTGTTTTTAAATCGGATTTTCAGTTTCTGATTACCGCCGGCGCAAACATTCCACCAATAAAATTGAATAGAAAATTTCGTCTTACTTAAGCGTCTTAATCACGTATATTTTTTTCGCACAAATACCATAAAAAATTCCATTTATTTTTACTGGTGTCAGTTTGTCTTGTAAAACTGTCAGTTTGTTTCCCTGGTTGTCACAATATGGCGCAAATACATGGCCTGACTATCGCCAAAGTAAACTTCTACCAGTAAAAATGAAAATCTGTTTCCACCATTATTTATGACTGAAATTCTGTAATAAGGCGTTTAAATAAGGAGAAAATTTTTATATCAATATACTGGAGTTGGTTCGGCGGTAAACAACCTGTGCGATAGCGGTTATAGTTGAAGCTTCATTATTCTGAGGATATGCCAGTCCCTGTTTATTTATAGTTCCATGATTTAACCTAGATTTATTTTTCCATAAAAAAATACTGATATATCACCTGGAAAATTCCCTGAATTTGCAATTTTCTGTTTAGCCCAGTTTAGTTCAAGGTAAAGTGAAGCAGAAAAAAAAATGAATTTTGTTGTTAATTATTTAGCGATGGAATTGCTCTTTCCATCCGCGTTCCTCTAAGCTTTACTTCTCTTATTCCCACTCATTTGCGGAAGACAGGTTCATAGGTTCCCAGCCACGTCCCGAGTATAAGAGACTAGCGGAAGCCAGGTTGAAAAAAATTCAAAAATTAAAACCGGCCGAATTTAAAAGGGAAATTACACAAATTAAAGACACATAAAAGCGGAAAAGAGAGGGCTCGGTGCTCTGAAGCTACCGAACGACTGCTGCTGCATCGAGCTTATTATTATTATTATGAATTTAATAGGTTATTTTAAATTTTCTTCGTTGCTTTAACACGTTGACCGCCTCAAAATTCAAACAACGCATCTAAGAAATGTAGTGTAAATTGTATTTGATTCATAAAGCAGGGAGGCTGTTACCGGCGACAATTTTTAAATTCTATCTCGCACCACTTTTAAAAAACAAGAATTTCCTCCATACACTTTGACAATACATGCAAGATAAATGTACTGAAAAAATTATTTTTAAACATTATTGGTGGTAATATAATATAAAAATAGTCGCCAGTAGCAGCCTTGATGAGGCGGCCAGCGTATTAATTGTACCATTAAAAAAACGTTAATTTTATTATATTTACACCAAAAACTCTTTAGAACAATTTCGAGACATAAAATATAATAAAGGGGTTCAGTTTGTCAGTACTCGATTTTCCTTTTGGTCGTTAAAAAATTCGGTTACTGTTAGTACTGTGTCCGTTTGTACTGAATGTTAGGTTTGGCGATTAACTTCTTCAGGGGCGGTGTTTTTTTTTTTTTACTTCTTTTTCCCCTCTCTCTCTCTCTTAAGGCAAGCTAATATTAATCCCTAAATGGGACATTCGCGCCAGAATTTTGGTTTGAAAATTTTCGTTTTATTAAGTCCGTGAAGAAAAGCTTTTATTTATTTTCAAATAAATTTGTTTGTAAATTCCGGTGTTATTCATTCATTTCAGTATTTTACTAATGAAGTGCTTTGCCCCTGAAAGGGATAAAGTTATTTCGGTTTGGAAATTGAAAGTTTCATTGAAAACAATAGTTCAATTAAAAGTTTTCTTTAAGAACTGTAATTTCCGGCGTATAAGCCGCGGCCTCAGATAACTCTGTTTCACGCCAGAATTTTTTTTTAAATATAGTGTAACTTCTTTCTGATTAGCATTTATTTGACTTGATTTTTAATATACAATTTCCGGTTTGAAAAAGACTTAAATTAGCCGCGGCTTATACGCCGGAAATTACGGTACAAGGTTAAAATACGTAAGAAAGTCATAAAAACTCGCCAGTGTTTTCGTGTTATGCAATAATTCACACGACATAGATTAATGATCTTTTACAAAAATGTAACTTTCCAAAATGCCCGAACTTCCATTTAACCCCACAACCCATAGTTTCCAACTTTTACGCTGTTTTCTTACTACTAATATTTAAAAGAAGTTTTTGACTTATTGAATCGCAGAGTTCGCCAATTAAATGTGGGAAGTTTTACTATTAAATTTTAGTGGTAAGAAAAAAGCGTATAAGTTGGCAGCTGCGCCTTAACCCCTTAATCGTCGCTTCGATATGTTCACGGACAGTCATTTGTGAGCAGATTTTGTCGCGACCGTGACCCTACCTGGCTGAACACCTAAAAATGTTAGCTAATATATTGCAGTTTCTTCTTTGATTTTGTTGCATCCGGGATTATTTTAACCCTTTGCTCTCGAGAGGTGACTATCACTCACCACTAGTTTTGCCAGGTGTCCCACGTAAATCGGGACTCTAAATTTTTTAGACACCTGTATTTTTAATTTATTTCTTCGGCTTATCTAATGCCAGAATTATCTTTGATATAAGATGACGGAAATAACTCTATGAAATTAGTGGTCCCCAGAGCATTTAGAGCCATCATTTACGCGGGAAACCTGGTAACACTTGCTGTGATTGAGTGTGACCTCTCGAGTGCAAAGGGTTAAATGAATAACACTTTTCGGCGCGGAGTAATTCTTTTTGTAAAATGATGAAATGATGGACTGACACCAGAATTTAGAAACGAATTTATTTGAAAATAAAAACTTGTTTATTTTCCTGTACCTTATAAAAGAAAAATTTGAATTAAATATTTTCGGTACCGTTTGTCAGTTTTGGAATTAAAATTAGGTGTCCTATTTTTTGGTGGACACCGCCCGCTAAAGGAATAACACCAGAACCGCCGTAGAGGTCATTTTGACCGGTAAAAAATAAAAATATTTCCATTCGAACCAGAATTTAAAAAAAAATAATAATAATAAGTCAAATATATATGCCACGGAGAAATAAGAGTAAATATGGATGTTAAATAGTTTTAAATAAACATTCTGGTGTGAAATATTTTTATAACACTTGAGTAAATTTTCCGGCGGTTCTAGTGTTAAACATTCAATAAATGGTACCATTGAATTGACAAACTGGATTTTAAGGTCACAATGCATAATTTTAAGAATTTATAGGAGCTGAAAGATGTGAGAGAATAAAAGAAATCTACGATTTCTGAACTATTTTTCCGAAAATTATGCGACGATTAAAGGGTTAAAGTACGGTGGCAGATTGCATACTCCACTTAATTTCAACCCTTAGAGACCAGAATTTTGAAATAACATATTAGTTTTATAATGCAATTAATGAAATCTTTTATTTATTTCTATATAAATTTGTTCGTAAATAGTGGTGTTAATTACTTATTTCAACATTTTAGTAACACAAGTACTGTATCCTAGAAAGCGTTAAAAATGTCGTCTTTAATACCAAGTACATGAAAAATTAATTGAGTTGTCTAGAATTTCATGACGCATAGATGCCGAATCATACGCTGTTTTCTACTAAATCCGCAAAGTATTCTTCGCCTTATTTAAACCTTTAAGAAAAAGAGTTTATTTGTCAATTAGAAAATCTGTTTGATATATCGCACGCTAATTTGAGGAATCTTATTAAAATTCCTGAAGATTGAGTATTTTTTAAGGATCAACTAAGAGCACGAAAAATGATTATGTTTGGTGAGGATAAGATTTTTGCACAACGTGAACAAAGGAAGCAGAAACGTATGTGTGAGAATCGTCAGCGACAAGAACAAGGAAAGAAATTGGCATCTACATCATTGGAAAAAACACTTTACTTAGATCTTTGATTCTGAGGAGGAAGATGCATCACTTTTCGATGACTATTTTGGCGAGGGTGAACCTGAACCAGAAATAAGTAAATATCATCTTAATCTTATAGAAAATAAAATTGACTTCTGCACAGAAGAACCAAGAACATCGAATACAGATAATGAAAATTGGAAAATTAAACATAGCCTAAGTAAAAGGCGAGTTATAGATGACCCATTGTTTATATGAAGTTTAGATAGAACCAAAACTACACCACGGGAGGCGATGCATATAGTTGCACATGCATTGAAGGCTGTGGGGGTTGATTTAGATGATTTGACACTGTCAACATCCTCACTCTATAACTCCAGAAAAGGCGCAAGAAAAAAGATTGGAAAAAACTTTAAAAATGCATTTAATCCAAGCACACAACTTGTCGCTCATTTTGACAGCAAATTGCTGCCTCACAAGGATGGCGAATTTTCTGATCGAATGCCTGTTGTTGTTTCAGGTAAATAAGTTGAAAAATTACTGGGTATCCAAAAGATACAATCTGGAACTGGTCTTGAAATGGGAAATGCAATAGTGAAGTTACTCATGGCATGGGGTTAGTGATTTTCTTACAGGTTTGTGTTTTGATACAACTAGTGTAAATACTGGTATTCATACCGGTGCTATCACCGTTGTTCAAAACGCATTTAACAAGCGTCTGCTTTTTTTAGCTTGTAGGCATCATATGCTTGAAATAACTGCTTCCGCTGTATTTGACTTATTTTTCACTTCATCAGGACCTCAAATCGCTATTTTTGGTAGATTTAAAGATTTCTGGTCTTTTATAAATCTTTCCAAATATGCACCAATTGATAAGGATACCGATGGTTGTGTTTTAAATGAAGTTGAAGGAAACTGGCTACAATTAAACAGAAGTGTTTTTGTAGCCTTCCTTTATGAACTGTTAGAGAGAAATATTCAACCTCGTGATGATTACTTGGAGTTCATAAAACTAGCACTGATTACTTTGGGTGAAAACCCATCACAATTTCTAAAAGGCAAAAGTAAAGTTATATTCAGTCCTCCTGGTGCATACCACCGCTCACGATGGATTGCGAAAGGCCTTAAAATATTTTGCTTTTGTGAGCAGTTCAAGTTGAAAAAATATGAACTATGCACATTAAAACGCATCTGTCTCTTTATAGAGACAATTTATGTGAAAGCTTGGTTCTCTGCCCCTTCAAGCTGTAGTGCACCATACAATGATTTGTGTCTTTTGAAAAATCTAGAATTATTTGAAAAAATAGACAGTGAATTGTCACAAAAGGCCTTAGTAAATCTAAAAGGAAAACTTTCGTACCTAAGTGAAGACCTGATTGGGTTATCCCTTTTTTCAGATCATGTGCTAATGAAAGAAAAGAGGGAAATTGTTTCAGCTTTACAAAAAATGAGAAGAAAGTTGATTCAAGACGACAAAAATTGGTAGTTTTCAAAACAAGTCCTTATCAGATTTTGCAGGCAAGCGATCACTGAATCTTTTCACAGCTCTAAAAATTGATTGTACATTTCTAAAACACAATATTGATTTATGGGTAGATAGAGACGATTATAATATTGTAAAAGGAAAAAAAAATTCTTTACGAGTAGTAAGCGATTGTGCTGAACATGCTGTTAAATTAGCCAGTGATTTCAATAACGCACTCGTGAAGATGAAGATCATCGTTAACTTCTCTATCAAACAGTTGAATATCATCAGCATTTAATTACTCGGCCAATGAAGAAACACTTCAAAATGAATGTTCCCTGAGGAATTAACGATAAATAAAATTCAACATACTGTAAAAATTGTTTTGTTTATTGATTTTGAAAAAATACTCACAAATTTGCAGATTTTGAAATAAGTGCCAATTTTTTAAAAGTTTGACTGCCTTGAGAGGTCACTTAATCTTTTCCTAGTTTTCTAAAATTTTACAAATATGCTTGAATTATCAAACCTCATAAAATAAAAGGGTATGCGATGTCATCATGAAAAAAATTTTTCGTATCCATTACTTTAGAAACACCTCTCAGTGCACTGGATGTTGGGGAAAAACTTCTTGTTTACTTTTCGTCTGTGTAGTTATCCATCGTTTTCATCTGCTTTAAAATGTAATTACTAAAATATAGTGCAGTAATAATTTTCCTAGTATTTCTTTTCTGTTTCATTATTATTTTTTTATAGGAAATCGAAAAAGTTGTGGCACAGACTCTTTTTCGCTATGATAGAAATGGCATATGTAAATTCATATATTGCATCTATGTGAGACATAGATTTTTCTTATTTCCAAATGAATTTGTTTAAAAGTACCGGTGTCCATCATTCATTTGAACATTTTTAGCAATGGAAGTGCTTTCCCCCTGAAAGGATTAAGGGGTTAAGTATGAAACGTCCTATTCCAAGTGAGCCAGATTAACAACAAGGCAAACTGCTACCTGTAGAAATGAATAGAAATTTTTGCCTTATTCATGACGTTAATTTTTCGTGAATATAGCATTTATATAAGACAAAAATTTCTATTAAAATGTACTGGTGGAAATTTGCCCCGATTTTAATCTAGCAATTTTGTAATCGAATGTATCATACTTCATGACTTAATATTATATAAATAATAAATATATAAATAAATAAATAAATATGATATGAAAAAAAAATTGATCTCTGAAAATTAAAGCAGAATGGGCATCTGAAAATGCATTTACTGAGGAAACAACTCCATATGAATTACGTGCTAAAATTCCAAAATGAGACAATCTCGGAATATTACATCTTACAGAAGGCCTGGTTAATTTTTAAAAGGTCTAAAAATCGCCCATAAAGTTTAAATTGATTGTATTCAATGTAATTTGAGTTGAAAAATCCAATCTTTGTTGAATAATTCGCCAGCGTTATATTTATAGTTATTACTTCGTGGGTACCATGCCAAACTATCCAATATGAAAACAGTGTAGCCAGTGGGCTACTTTTTTAAAATTCAGCTTTCTTGATTGGCACCACTTTTTTGAAAAATCAAAATTCTCCTTATTTAATAACATATTAAGTAAGATGAAAAGAAGGGGAATTTTACCTTTGCAGAAAAGTGGTGCCATCAATAAATACTGTTTTCATGTTGGATAGTTTGACACAGTACAGACGACATTTTGGAGATATTTTCAGCGTAATTTTATTACTCTTAAAACACTGACATTTCACTGATAATACTGTTTTAACACTAGAACTGCCGGCAATTTTACTCAATTTGTATATAAAAAAGTTTCACACCAGAATTTTTATTTAAAACTATTTAACTTATTTAATTAGGCTATGTTTGTCAAAATGACCCTTAACGGCGGTTCTAGTGTTAAATATGGCTTATCCAACACTGTGAAAAATTTGGCTTGTTATTTTAGATATTCTCAGTTTCACACAAATATTTCTCCTATGTTGGTTCGTTAGAAATAAATTCAAATTTAGTGTCTTTGTAAGTACTAAATTGTTATATTTTTAGAACAAAATAATGGTATTAACTTCAAATTTTGACGTTATCTCGTACAAAAAAAGTTTAATCCTGTGACAGTTTGACAGGGTGGTCTATATGTTGGTTCTTTTGCGAACAATGAATATTTCAGAGGTTATTTGTGTCAGCTGTAATGTGTCATGGATGTATGAACTGACAAATATATGCCATTTGTAATTATGGACTCGTTGACAACACAACAACGGCGCAACGGCGCACACTGCTCGCCAAACCATCAACTTATTGAACGAGAAATTTCCAGATCGCGTAATTTCAAGAAATTCTGATGTGAATTGGACGCCAATGTCGTGCGATTTAACCTCAATGCATTGTTTTCTTTGGGGGATTCTGAAAAGTAAAGTGTATGCTAATGACACCCGCGCAATCCAAGACCTCAAACGTAACATCCGGGTTGAAATTTTTGCCATGAATCATCTCATTCTGGGAAAAGTCATAAAAAAATTTGATGTTCCGATGACGGCATGTAAGCGGAGCCGCGGTGGCCTAATGTGCGATATTGTATTCCATACATAAATGGCATAGATCCACCTTCCATGTTCAATAAAGAATTTCGATTTTTACCCGTCGGATTTAAGTCATAGTGTACTGACGTTACTTTAAAGTACCACTTTAATTAATTACCTCTAAGAAATTAAATTTCTCACGGGTGAGTATTTCTTTTATGTTTTTTCTTTAATTTTCATTGCAGTAACTGAAAAAAAAATTACATGAAAAAAACTGCAGTAGATCATAATGCAAGAGATAAAGGGTTAATACGGTAAAATTTCTATATGGTCCCTATTTTTATTTTATTGTGTAAAAAAAAATTAATCTCTTAACCGTTTCAAGGGGGATGGTGCGTTTATGAAACCACATAATTTAAATTCCTAAAAGTCACAATGAAACAAGAATTTTGGATACAAAATTTTCCATTTATCATATATGTGAGCTATAGCCTTTTTCCTTATTTCCAAATGAATTCGTTTAAAAAATCCGGTGTCATTCATTCATTAGAACGTTATAGCAATGGAAGTGCTTTCCTCCTGAAAGGATTAAGGGGTTAAGTATGAAACGTCCTATTCCAAATGGGCAGGATTAACAACGAGGCAAACTGCTACCTGTAGAAATGAATAGAAATTTTTGCCTTATTCATGAAATTAATTTTTCACGAATACGGTGTTTATACAAGACGAAAATTTCTATTAAAATTTACGAGTGGAAATTGGCCCCATTTTTAATCTAGCAATTTTGTAATCGGACGTATCTTACTTCATGACTTAATATTTATTTTTAAATATATTTTTATATAATTTATATATAAACAAGAAGTTTTCTCCAACACCCAGTGTACTGACGGTACTTATAAGTACCACCAAGTAAATCTACTGTTAATTCAAATACACACACCGTTCGCATAAAATAGCTAATCAAACTGTATTCAAGATCATAATGAACACATACAAAAAATCCAAAACTTATCCTATATCCTTTACTGTGTTTACCGCAATAAAAAGACGAGCGCGAAAAATACAAACTGTCGTACAAAATGTCGGCACAAAACCCATCGTCTGTGTCAAAGATTGCCTCCTTCCTCTCTAAAATAACAAACCTAGAACTACTGCTGCCACGTATCCGGATAAAGTGGTGTTAAAAGAGTGTTTTTGAAAAGTACCATTGGAATATTAGCAATATTCACTATGGGATGAAAGTTTAAAGTGAGTGGTACTTATGAGTACCATCAGTATATAAAGGGTTAACTAAGTCGAAGATTACTTTTCGGTTATTGTGGTAGCAAACGACTTTCATGGAAAAAATTTGCGAAACACAACACTGTATTGTTAACCCTTTCAGGGACATGTAATTGCGCCTGTGTAATGTTGAATTCACACCGAAATTTTCAAAAAGTCTATTTCAAAATAAGAAAATGCCACTTTTCAACGTTTTTAAACCAAAGTTATAAAAATAAAATTTAATAAAAAGTTTCTGGTGTGAACCGGAACTAAAATTAGGTGGAATATAATATATCCCACCACCCCTCAAGGGGTTAAATAACGAATTATGTAAAATCTTTTATATTATTTGCGCATGTGCAGTCAATAATTAATTCATATAAAAACTCATATTTAATGTGTACAATTCTACTTGCAGTAAGTGATATCCGCTGCACTTTATTAATTGTTTTGAATGTTGCGTTAAATTTGGATGAAAACTGAAAACCCTAATTGCTATAAGCAAAAAACGTCCGATTTCCTATTTTTCTTCTCTACTATTAAATAAACTTTCATACCTAAGTAAATCTACATTTATTTAAATAAATATATATATATTCAGCAGAGTTCACATTGTTTTCTGCATATCTATAGATCATTATATTTCAGGATGATCGCAAGCAGAATTTTTTATTCATATAGTTTTGGACTCCCAATTTTCTCTTGTGACTAAAACTTTCCTGAAAAATAGAATGCCAAATATTTTTTGGAACAGATGTCATAAATTCCCGGGGCCGTCATCTTGGGATATTTCTTGGCGTGAAAACCCCTTTCCGCCAAGTAGTAAATGTCGCGAAGCACCGATTTATACGCATGTTAGGCTTAACGAAAATAAAATGTAAATAATAAACAAAACTCGCTAAACTGGCAATCCGTAACCGTTGTATGATGATCTGCGCTCATTAACCGAAAAAAAACATCATTGGATTCAGCAGATCTCACTGTGTAGCAATCTCTAAAATCAGCAGTTCTTGCTCTGTAGCAATCTCAAAATGCACAAAACTCATAAGACAACAAAATATACATAAAATTATCCACTTACCTTAACAGACATCTCGTTCTATGAAGCAGAACTTTACAAAATGGTGACTTCCCATCTCTTTCCTTTCCCAAAATACACCTATTACTAGACACTTTAAAATACCCCCCTCTTTCACTTAAAATGCGCTGAAATTTCTTGACAATATCACTAACACTAGGCAAACAAGCTACACAAGCCATATTCAATCAACTGAATGCGCATCAAAACACGATCTCCCAAAAAAACGGGGTTACCAGAACATGGTTGCCATATCCACAAACACCGCCAACATCGCCAAGAAATCCAGAATAGCGGCCAGGTAACATATAGCATCTTAGCCTTTTTTTTTAAATTCCTGAAGTACTCGAAAAATTCGTCAAGTGTTTCTTAAAAAAATTGACTAAAGTCTAACTTCGAATGTCCATGTAGATAGTTGCCAATATTACGTTTTTTCTACTACTGTTGCCACTATTACACTGTTGGCCACTTGCATCTAAACACATGGATTTTCTAAAAGAACCCAATGCTTTACTTAACCGAAGGATATTTTTAAAAATTGCCGGCATTGAAATACAAGGGACATTACAAAACTTGAAAAAATTCGCCTACGAAAGCCGCCCTTTTGTTATCCGCGGGTAGATCTAGTATTCGAAGTGCTGTGTTTTAAACATGAATTAGTAAATTGATAATTCATAAAATGGTAAAACGTTCAACTGAAAACTGATAAAATGTATAATCATATATGACTAAACTCTGAAGACTCTTTCTACGTGCTCATTAAAAACTGCAGACGTAACTGTAATAGAAAATTTTTAGTTTGAAAACACAGAATTGTTTCGAATACCACTGGTGGGCAAAGAAATAAAAAAAATCCCTCCCTGCAAACTAAATATGTAAAGTGTACAGATTTAATATTCCTAATTCTAAATGTGTTATCGAAATTGCTCCAGTACGTACCATTTTTCCAAGAAACACTTTTATGATAATAACAATCAGTGAAGGATTATTATATTAAATTGCAATGCTAATTAAATTTGAAATCAGGAAAAAAACATACTTTCGCTGTCTTAGATATCAAAATTAATAGAATATAGCATGAATATCTAGTTTGTAGATACTTGTACCGTGCATTTTCCTTTTTATGGCCCCCTCCCTCTTTTCGTGTCCAAATTTACTATTTGTTATCAACTAATATATTTTCCTTCCTTATGCCGCTGTAACTCGGGCCTGTTTAAAATACTGTTTAAAATATTTCTCTTCATTTTCAAAGATTTTTGAAGTTCATATTTTTGTCACACTGTTACTTACAATATGGGCTTTTTTGTGACATATTTGACGTAACGTACGTTACATGCAGTGACATAACAGTGACGTCACAATTTTTTTAATTGCCAGAAAAATATAATTTTACAGTAAATAACATGTTTTGAAGAATTTTTGTAATTTTTAAAAGTTTTCTAAGAAGTTCACATCTCAGTCACAATGTGACATCACTGAGTGGCATTTTGGTCACAGATTTAACGTGAGTACAGTGACGTCACAACGACGTCATTGTGACCATGCATGCTATGAAGGTAGTGCCTACACATTTAGTTTCTATACATTTTTTAATGTATATACAGGGTGTTGCCGAGTTTGACCGCCAAATTCAGAGGGTTCATAGTAGGCATCAATAGAACGAAAAAGTACCATAGAACAAGGGGTCGCAAACCCCGTATTTAATCAAAAGTACAGGGTGTTCTACTGTAACTCAATTTGCGTTGACGGTAATAACTTTCAGAAAACTGAAGTATATTATAATACAACTTCTAATAGACATTTTCATCTTTGTTGTAAATGTGATAATATAAAAAAAGGGCAGAAGATTCAGTTATACGCGCCAGCAGTATGCACTTGACGCTCCACATTTTGGATTGAAATTATCAGTTTACACGGTATCATCGATTGCTTGAGCACCCTGCTTTTCCAGAACTTTTCGGGATGTTTTAACATTTCACACAAAACTGATACCATAATTTCCGGCATATAACCCGCGGATCAAACAGTTATGTTTGGACCCAGAGATCTTATTTCGTAAAATGTTACTTATCAAATCGCGGTAAGTATTTAACTTAAATTATTAAATTAAAATTCTCGGTCAAAACATGATTGTTTATCTGTGGATTATAGGTCGTAAATTGCAGTACATATTGTTGCATTTACATTGCAAAGTTTTTATTTTACATAATATTGTTACCGCTAACCCAAGTTCAGTTAGGATGAAACGTCCTGTATTTGTGACTAAATCAGCGCTTTACGACTCCATGTTATATGGCAATTTTTCATCCTATTGATGGTCAATCAGTCCTCTTAATTTGTCGGTCAAATTCGGCAACAACCTGTATAATGTAAGTACAGGGTGGTCATATAAAAACTCCCCGATATATGAACCCCTAGTGGCCTAACCGCTCAACCAAACGAAAAGAAATTTTATATATATCTATTTGAAGGAATGCGATCGAGATCGTGATGATTTACAACTCTCACGGTTGAGGTTACAATGAAGAAATTTCGAAATTTTTGAATGCTAAGAGCTTTTATTTTCTGCGCAAATTCATCAGCGCATTGAAAAACCACAAATGTCGTTGGAACGATACACGTATGACTAAAATTGTCTGTGTAATATAGTGGCATTCAATCGTAATCAGTTCCTATGTAACGTAATATTCACCACTCTAGAACAAATGATTACATTTTTATTTTCACTCTCTGTACACAAATTCAACTCAAAAACACATTTTAAAACAAATCTTACAAGATTACTCAGTTCACAAGTGAAAAAAAAAATCGGCTACTGGAAAACATGTCTTGTATCCACTTCTTCGTTCCTCGCAATGGTCTATTTAGCAAGTGTTTTATGCCGGCAATTTTCATCGTACGTGAATCATTCCAACGACATTTATGTGATGAAAACTACTTACGTAGTATCCAAGGGGTTAAAGATTAGCAGAGCTGCTTAAGGCAGATAGAAGCGACTAGGTGATTTATTTACCCCCAAAAGAAATATTTAGATATGATATCCTGTATTTAATTGGTTCAAAGAAACCTAAAGAAACTTAATCTAAAGAATATAAAACATAACACTGATTAAAATAGACAATAACATTTATTAGTTCATTAACATAAAAACAGGAAACTATATTGATAAAGTAAAATAATAGCCATTAGGAACAGAATGTATTTTAAACTTAAACATCACAATAATTCCATTAAACAAGATTTAAATTAAAGTAAACTTAACTGCTTTGATCACATTAAACAAACACAAAATAAATTAAACCACTATTGTCATGATGATGATGCACCAGAGCTTATTAGTATTTTGTAAAAGGGATTTTAGAAAATTCAAACAGCTGAGAAAAGTACCGGAGTCCATCCTGATCAATAGTCCACCTGAAAAAGCATTATGGCTTATCGTAAATGTTCTTTACGTATTTCCATACATTCACAATCCATGACGCAATGTTCTTTACTGAACTACGTCCATAAACAAAGTGAAACGCTACAGCCTCAGGAAGAACTAACAGCACACTCTCAAACCGAGCCGATGAAACAGAGTACCGACGGTCATTTGAATAAACCATCACGCCATTCTCCCTTCCACATAAATCACGATTGGGACCAATCCCCATGTTTCACTGGAAACATGTTGAGCCTTAACGAAGTCTCTAATGATGAAACTATCTTTAAACAGCAGCAACGTAATTCCATTAAGGCAGATGGTCTCTCGAACATCGTCTACAGGAATGGAGTTATGAATAAAAAGGAGGAGACATATAGTGTATTGTCTACGAGTTGTGAGTGAAGTAACTGAGGAGATTGTCACAATATGGCGGCTGCTTTTTTTTAAATCGGTTCTTCAGTTTCTGATTACCGATAGGTCAAAAACCCCACCAGTAAAATTGAATAGAACATTTCGTATTAAAGAAACGTCTTATTCATGGAATTTTTTTTCAAAAATGTCGTAAAAATTTCTATTTGTTTTTACTGGTGTCAGTATGCCTTATAAAACTGTCAGTTTTTTCCATGGTTGTCACAATATGGCGGAAACGCAGGGCCTAACTACCACCAAAGAAAACTCCTACCAGTAAAAATGAAAATCTGTTTCTACCACTATTTATGACTGAAATTTTGTAATAATAAGGCGTTTAAAGAAGATGAAAATATCTATATAAACCTACTGGTGGGAGTTTCCACCGTCGATAAATAACTCCTGTGATAGCGGTTACAGTTGAAGCTTCACTATTTTAGGGATATGTCAGTTCCTCTTTATTAATAGTTCCATGTCTACAGGAGTTCGGCGAGTGACAACCAATATAAACGGATGATAAACAACTCAGAATATAAGACACTATTTCATATTCGTTAAAAGTTAAAAGAAACAAACTAAAACTTTAATATATCTGATTAGAAATTAATTTTAAATGAGCGAGAATCATCTTCCAGAAATGACGTTACAACTCGTAACGGATAGGATAGACAAAACAAATTCAACAGACGAAGCTGCTGCCACATGGTGAAGCTCCAGTATATAAATGATTCACCAGATTGAAAAACCTCCCATCACACCCTCCGAGACACACCTATCAATTCCAATAATACGATTGGTCAATAAGTCATATCGTCGATTCACGTAAGTGAAGACGCCACTGACACAGGCCGATCACGCCACCTGATGCGATCGATCGGAATAACCAAATTACGTCATACCTTGGAGTGTGTCCGGCAAAAGTGTGTGGTGGGAATGAAAAACAGATGCCGGGAAATATAAAGATTTATGAAATGTAAATAAAGAAAAAGTTTAACTATGAGTGATAACAGATAATGAAAAAGGTCTATTTAAGTGGTAAGTAAACTATTGTTTCTAATAAAGAAAGTGCTTTTACTAAAAGTAAAAGTTATGTTTGTTATTGTATGAAATGTAAACAAAGCAGAACGATCTTTTATTAAACGTAAAAGTACGTTTTATTAAAACGTAATTCTTGAAATGAATGAAGATGAATGAAAGAATGAGGTTTATGAAATATAATGAAATGTAAATGAAGTTAATAAATATATAGCTGTGAATAGGTTAGGTTCTAAAGGGTGTAAACATGCTTGACATGTGCACCAGTAGATACACTAATTACACTAAGTAGTTGCTGGCAAATATGTGTACAGGAACAAGGACTAAGAGTATACCTGTCAAGGACCCCCTCTTGTTACTCTGTACAACATGCAAGGGCACTGCTCAATGGAAAAACCTAATAGCCATCTACTGACGACTTCTAACACAACAGGAATTAACCAAGCTAAGCCACTAAATCCATGCCATCTGCTAAACCAGCAAGCCTAAAAAAAAATTTCAAAACCACTCTCCCTCACCAGATCACATCATCTAAAAAAACAACTAAACTCAAGTTACGTATGAAAGCTTAGCAAACTGGAAAATAACTTAAGATGACAGATAATTTAAAAGATAGCAAGCTCTGGCACACCTAAAAAAAATCATTAAAAACACTTGTATAAACATTAATGATCAAAATTATACACACTTCACATAATCAAGTTTTTAGCAAAACTTTTCTCCAGTTCATGGCCGCTGACTCGATACATTCTTTACAAGAAAATTTGTGTGTGACGTAGTGTTCCAACTCCGCAATCAAAAGTTTCAAATTTAACATTTAAAGTATATGTACAGTAGGGTGGAACTTAAGTATAGGGTAAAAAAAAAACTTTTTTGTTTTAATGCGTAATAGTGAAAACTTTTTTCCTTTTTGGATGTCTAAACGTTTGGCTGAAAAGGTTTTTTTAAATTAGTTTGTTTTCCGGTTCCTCAAGGAGGTCAAAGTTTTGAAATTTCAGTATAAAGTAACTTAAAGTAAACAACGTAGGTGTTAGCTCATATCTACTTTTATTTAGCAAATACTATCCAGAAGTCACCACGAAGAGGTGGTTAAATATTGACTTCCACCCACATTACCTCCCTTTGTTATGGATTAATTCAATTGGATATTCTACCTACTGTCTTTTTAGGCAAACTTTGTCATTACATTGTGGGAATTCAACTTTCCCAAGATTAAGCCATCTTTTGCTTAATATTTAAAGACGGTTGACGCAGCTCGCGGGACAATTTTGACACACGTTACCACTGTTTGAGTATGACAAGGAAAAGTTAAAATTCAGGTGTATCCCCTGTTTGTACTTTTTTTGCGTTCTTCTTCCGATCAGTGCGTCAAGATAGGACCAATGTTTTTATAGTCTATAATTTCAATATTTTCGCATTTTTTCAAGTCCTTTCCTACTGGTCCAGAAAATCCTTTTGTACCCGTAGTTTTTCCAGCAAGATGTTGAAATAAGTATCTAAGAAAAAAGTCCATTTGCATGTAATAATCAAATTATTCAATATAAAGTTTTTAGGGTATTGATTCCAATGTTTTAACAACTCCAGATTTGCATCCTGCATTCAAGGCGTTTCTGTTTCACCCAATAACTTTCAAACTTGAAATGTCTGTATTATTATTTTGAAAATACACCAAAATTGCAGTGGCCATATATTAATATAAGAAGAAGATGTCAATGAAATATGACCAATATATTTTTATCCTGGTTTTTGAACTAAGACCAGGTGTTCGTCTTTAATGATTCTTAGTTATACTTTTTTCTCTCTGCTTCAGTTATCATAGTGTTATCCTTTCTGCCATCAAAATACTAACCTTTTAAAATTAACTCATTTCGTCTTTCCTGTTCTTTCAAATTCTTCCTTTTCTTTTCTCTTTGTCGTCTTCAAGTCCTTCTTTCAGTTACCTTTTCTTTATTATCATCAGAAATACCCATATCTTCTAAGGGGCCATTTGCAATAATATTTGCAGTTCTGTCTAATTCTCCGGTTCTTTCACCTTGTTGATTATCAAATTCAGGTTTAGAAAAACAATCGATTGAACTGTTTCCTTCCGAACTATTTTTTACACTTGACGATGATTCAATCAAAACATAATGTTTTTGTTTTAAAATAACTTTTTTCCTTGATATTTCCTTTTCAAGTCTTCCTACACATTTTTTGTAGTTTTTATATCTATTGATCCTATTGCCATAACCCCATCTCTCTTTGGTCTTTGAGAAAGTGACATTCTTGTTCTGATACACGATAATATTTAGTGCTTTTACACAAAGAAATGTTTTGTTGCAGGACTACCTAACATTTTGCAATTTTATATTGGATGTGGGAATATTCTTTCTAATCTTAATATTTTTCTTCAAATTTTGACATTTCTCGCGCTAGTCTCTAATCATTTTTTTATGATTTGTGTATCAGAAACCGCTGGAATTGAAGGTCTCAGCAATACACTTTTAATTGTATCATCAACAGCTTTAGATATTTTAGAAATAGTGTATACCAGATTCCAGCTGTCAGATTTTAAGTTAAATTGAACCCAAAAATAATGTTTCATAACATCTTCACATATGTTCGTCAAAGATGACAGTCTAATGTTAATTGTTTTGGTTCACGAAATACAGGACACTTCAGAAATTATCTAGATTTAGGTACGTTAACAGACTTTGTCACTTTTGACACCGAATGTTTATTGAAAAATAATTCAATAAACTGTTAACACACGTTAAATCGGACTAACTTGTTATGTGTCGCAGCCAAATAAATCAGAGACAATGAAAGCCGACGCTCACGACGCTGGCTTCTACGAAAGTCAAATAAAGTGGGGCTAACTTTTCTAAGACACTCAAACTAAATTATTCTCTTTATTACAGGACATTAACACTTCATTAATTTAATTTTGCAAAATATAAATTTAACAATAAGCTTAAAAATCTTTCCATGCAATTATTGGCTTTTTTTCGTTTTTTAGGGAAAATCAGGCGCTTTGAGGAACCGGAAAATATCATTTTAAAATTAAAAGAAAAATATTTTCTTTTTATGGAGTTAAAAAGGAAAAAAATAATCACTATTAGAATATAAAATTCGAAACTTCGTTTTTTAGTCCCACCCTAATGTACAGTCGTGGGAAAAAAAGTAAACACCACTCCTCAACAAGTTATCGTAGGCGAAAGTTACTAGTACCGGACGATTGGAAATAAAGTCTACTTTTAAATGGTGTGTATAAAATTTGTTTAGGGGGCCGTATACATATTAAAACGTGTCCAAACTTCATTTTTTTTCAATCGCAGTACCCAAATTTAACGAGATATTTCAAAATTTCGGTTCAAAATATGCCTAGAAACCAAATTTCAAGTCATTCGAATGATAAGTTTTTGAATTATAGACATTCAAAATTTAGTACTTCTAATGTTAAATTACATTTTCATATTTTTATTTATATCTCCTGAAATTATGCTCCTAATGAGCTAATTTTTTGTGTAGCAATAATACTAATATAACCAAACATAAATACGTTGAATTTGCATTTTTTATAATTTTATGATATGAATTATGAATTATGAAATTAATATTCGAAAAAATTATGAATGTCAACATACAATTTTTTTGATGGATTTAGATTTACTAAGTCCTGCTTTATGGAAATCCGAAATTTCACATTTTTCGTCCAAGTACTTTCCAAATTATGCTTAAAAAACGGCAAAATGATGGTTTAAGGGACCATCTATGATAGAAGTGAGTAAATTTTTGAAATTTATTCTGCTATCCTGTAATCAAACAGGTTTCATTGACGCTTAAACGTGCCTTGATCAAGAAGGCGGCTCTCTAGGTTAACAATCGAGTTCGGAACTTCAATTTGGATACAGCCCTTAAAATACGCTCGTTTTAAAATAATTAATTTCTCGGAAACTCATGGCACGAATTGCATAAAAATTTGTTTATAGGGTAATTGAAAGGTGTAGAGTTCATTTATGCAGTCAGAATTGTGTATTGCTATTGAGAAAAACAAAGTTATGGTTCATTTTAATATGTAGATAGCCCCTTAAACAAATTTTATATACATCATTTAAAAGTAGACTTTATTTCCAATCGTTTGGTACCAGTAACTTTCTTTTACGATAATTTGTTGAGAAGTTAGTAGGGGGTGTTTACTTTTTTTATTCCACGACTGTACACTAATTACACAAAGTAGTTGTTGGCAAAGATGTGTACAGGAACAAGAACTATGAGTATACCTATCATTATGGTGTTCAATGCGCTGATTAATTTGCGCATGAAAAAAATGTGTGTTGCCATTCGAAATTTTCGAAATTTTTTCACTGAAATCGTAACCGTGAGAGTTCTATTCTTTTAAATCATCACGATCTCGATCGCATACCTTCAAAAAGGTATATCTAAAATTTCTTTTCGATTGATTGAGCGGTTAGGCTGCTAAGGGTTCATATATCGGGGAAGTTTTCTTATGACCACCCTGTATAATAACGGCAACAAAATCTATGAGAAACAAACAATTTTTAAATATTATCAATTAAACGCAAAAAATAACTGAAAGAATCTCCGTTGGCGTTATAAATTAATTTTTAATAAATTAATGTAAAGATCTTCTGTCTGTAATAATTTTGTTCTTGGAAACATCAAACTGACTCATTTGACGTAATTCTAATTAAAGTTAGTAGATTAAACCAACAAAAAATCCTGCCATAGCTGAAAAAATGTCATCTTGAAATCTTCTCTCTATCACCGTGAAATGATTATGACATTAAAAAAATATCAAGAGGTTTTTTTATGAGAAAAAAATTTTGAAACTACTTCCGAAGAAAATATATCTTCGTAATATTTTGCATGGAAAGATAATTCCAGTCATCTAAGTAAAAAAGTTGAAGCTCTTGAAACAAACCTTTTATCTATTTCACTTTTTGTGATGATTGTCAGTATTAAAACAATTAAAACCACAATAAAAGACAATTTTTGTTTAAACAAATTAAAAGCTTTCGATTTTTAGGTTTAAAATGACACAAAAATTAATTTAAATATGAAGATTTATTTTTAAAACGCTTAAAAGTAGACTTTGTTTTACGTTATTGGGCTTCAAACATTTTTTCTGAAAGTCTTTTGCCACCACAAATTCTAAAAGTTATTTTTCGCTTTATTTAATCACAAAGTTTCTGAAACTAAATAAAACAATTTTTTTCTTATAAAATTGTTCTAGATTGGTGTCACGTGGGCCACATACTGATAACTGAGTTAAGAGTGAAGAGGAGGGGACATATAGTCTACTGTCTACCAGTAGTGAGTAACTGAGGAGGTTGTCACAATATGCCTCTACTTTTTTTAAAATCGTATCTTCAGTTTCTGATTACCGCCGAGGCAAACGTTCCACCAGTAAAATTGAATAGAAAATTTCGTCTTATTTAAGCGTCTAGTTCATGGACTTTTTTTTTTCACAAATGCGGCCAAAATTTCTATTTGTTCTTACTGGTGTTATTCTGCCTTGTAAAACTGTCAGTTTGTCTCCCTGGTTGTCACAATATGGCGGAAACACAGGGCTTGACTACCGTAAATGTAAATTGCTACCAGTAAAAATGAAACATGTTTCTACAATTATTTATGACTGGAAATTTGCAATAATAGAGGCGTTTAAATAAGGAGAAATTTTCTATATAAAGGAAATTTCTATATAAATTACTGGAGGAAGTTTCCGCCGGGCGATAAACAACCCCTGAGATAGCGGTTACAGTTGAAGCTTCGCTATTTTAAGGATATGTTAGCTCTTCTCTATTAATAGTTCCGTGATGCTCATATCACGTTTTCTGTGCACGTTTGGTATGTTTATATATTCACCAAGCACTTTAATTAAGTTTATTAAACTTTATCCCCTTAACGGTCGTATTAAATTACGGTTTAAAAATTCAAATTGCTCATTGGCACCCCTTTTTTGAAAAAGAAATATTCACCTTATTTAATGACAGGTAAAATGACACCACAATAAAGCCAATTACACTATTTTATAAAACTGGTGGGAATCAAACAATCTGAATAAAAGACACAGCCCGTGAATATCACGGGAGCGAGAATTAACCCTTTATCTACGGCATTATGATGTACAGGAATTTTTTTCATGTAATATTTTTTTTCCAGTTGCTACAATAAAAATTAAAGGATAAACATAAAAAAAAATACTCACCCGTGAGAAATTTAATTATTTAGAGGTAATTAATTAAAGTGGTACTTTAAAGTACCGTCAGTACATTATGACTAACATATCGTAACAGAAAACCCACAAGATATTTCAAATGGCACGAGATAATATTTTCAGTTTAATAAGTATATGAAATATAGGCCTTTTTCTTATTTACAATAAAATCGTTTGGCAAATTCTGCTGCCAATAATTTATTATAACACTTTATAATTGAAAATGCTTTGCTCCTGTAAGGTTTAAAAAGCTATTTTGTTTAGGTTTCGATCTTGTTAGCAGTCCTTTAGTTATGCGACGTCTATATTCCAGGGACATGTTCTCTCGCATCTCCACATATGCAATATATGAATTTACATATGCCATTTCTAGCATAGCGAAAACGAGCCAGTGCCACAACTTTATGGATTTCCTATAAAAAATAACAATGAAAAAGAAAAGAAGTACCAGAAAAATCATTTCTACACTACATTTTAGTAATTACATTTTAAAGCAGATTAAAATGATGGATAACTACACAGACGAAAAGTAAACAAGAAGTTTTTCTCCAACACCCACTGTACTGACGGTACTTATAAGTACCACCGAGTAATTCAACTGTTAAATGAAATACATACACCGTTCACCTAAAACAGCTAGTCAAATTGTATTCTAACATCATAATGAACACATATAAAAAATCCAATACTTAACTTGTATCCTTTACTGTGTTCGCAGCAATAAAAAGACGATTGTGACAATCTGTACAGAATGCCAGCATAAAACACAATGACTGCTTCAAAGATAGCCTCATTCCTCTCTAAAATAACAAACCTAGAACTACTGCTGCCTTGTATTCGGATAAAGTGGAGTTGTTAAAAGAGTATTTTTGCAAAGTACCATTAGAATATTAGTAATATTTACTATGGTATAAAAGTTTAAAGTGAGTGGTACTTATGAGTACCATCAGTATATAAAGGGTTAACTAAGTCGAAGATTACTTTTCGGTTATTGTGGTAGCAAACGACTTTCACGGAAAAAGTTTGCGAAACACAACACTGTATCGTTAACCCTTTCAGGGACATGTAATTGCGTCTGTGGAATGTTGAATTCACACCGAAATTTACCGTAATTTACCGAATATTTAAGTACCGTCAGTAGATAAAGGGTTGAGGGGTTGAATATTTAAGTCAAGATTTGGGAATATAATCAGAGCTAATTAAATATTTAATTTATTTTAAAATACGTACCGCTCATCCCCATAAAAAAGGTCTGAACACAAAAATAGTCACAAGTGGGCAGAAAAATAGGAAAAACAAAAGAAGATTTGCATTTTTAAGTTTTTACTGTAACATAAATTTATAGCATAACATTATGACCAATAAACTACGCGAGGGACAGAGGTCGTGTGCGATTATTTCTAAGGGATACTAACACGTATATGTGATAATATTGTAAGATAACCACGCAAAACTCCGATCGGGAAAAAAACCAGAGGGTATACGCTATAGTCATGAACATCATGCCTAGAGTACATGCTATAGTTATATTTGAGAAACAGGGAGTATACCGAGATTCATAAAAAAATCCAGAAGGTATATGGCGTATACCCCCGTATACCCTCCACTACACCCCTGGTAAAACCTTTATTAATAATCCACTTTCTTGTGTAATGTTTCAGGCGCTGGCTACTAAGCAAAAGGGCGGGTTTCGAATCCTGACTCAGGCATGTTACGTGTGTAGTGGGTAGAATTCTGCTTTAAACAAAGTTCCCGGTCTGTTCAGCCTGGTGTGCAAAAGATGATCTTACCACCCGCAATCAACCAACCAACCCTTAAGAATCAAGACGTAGAAGCGATAAGGACGATCGAAACTACCTACCACTCCCCAAGTGTTTTTCTCACTTCTATGGTAGAAAGTGACACATAGGATAATTTCGCGGTCTTCCGGATAACTTCTTTTATGATGCTCTTCCTGTAATAACATGAACCTAAATCCGACTCATTAGTGGAATAAAACTCCAAATGATTTTTTCAAGCCCTGTGTGAGCGCTGTATCGATGCTGTTAGCGATGTATTTAAAATTTCAAAACGTGTCATTAACCCTACATCTACCGGGAATTTTATTCAAGTTTTAATAAAACGTTCTACACCAGAATTTTTATTTAAAACTATTTAACTTATTTATTTACCTTATTTTTGTCTGGTTTATATACTTAGTTTATTTTAAAGAAATTTCTGGTTTGAATGAATATTTTGTATGTACCTGTCGGGTCCAATGGACCCGTCTGGTAGACGGAGGGTTAAATCAGAGCTACCAATATTTACGCTTTTCTAACACCATTAAAATTTAATAGATTTTTGCTTTATTAACATATTTCGGAGCTTAATTAAGGCAAAATTTTCTATTTAATTTTAGTGGGACGAAAAAGGCGTATTGTTTAAAACTGTGATAAATACTAGCCAACTTCCGATTTAACTTCCGTAAAATGTGAGTTAATTAAAAAAAAAGTTAAATAGGGCACTAACTGGAAAATATTTTACATATATCATTAGCTATTTAATTTATCGTTTCCACGTGGGACTTGTTTGACATAATTTCTTTAAAACAAAATTCTGGTTTGAAACATGCTTAACCTGGTATAAATTAACTCTCATTTAACGGAAGTTAAGTCGGAAGATGGCAAGTATGCTTACATGATTTATTGTTAAAAGTGAAAATAACCATTTTCATATTTATCCACTTTTACACAGTGACTTACGCAGGGTGTGTGTAAGGGTTCAAGTGTACAATACATTTATAACTTTGGTGGAAAAATGTTGTAAAATTGCTTTTCCTTATTTTGAAATAATGTTATTTTGGAAATTCCGGTGTGAACTCATATTACAGAAACACAATTACTTGCCCTGAAAAGATTTACTTGAACTCTTTTAAGATTAAATAAGGCGACGATTACTTTATAGAAAAGCTTAAAATTGAAATATTTGCTTATAATATTTTAGTGGTATCGCAAATAAAGAATGTTGTTCCACTTATGAATGTCCAATACAAGTTATTTCTGAAAACTACCTAAAAGATTACACTAGTTAATTCATAGGTGCGAACCTCTGACTAATTTTCCGTAAAATATGAGTTAATTTGACCCAGGTTTAATACGTTTCGAACCAGATTTTTTTTAGAAATTAAATTAAAAAATTTCCACATAGAAACCAGAAATTAAGTAAATAAATATTCATTAAATAAATTTTCTAGTTCGAAATGTTGTTAACCTATGTCAAAATAATCAACATATCCCGGGATATTAGTGGAAGCTTGCCAGCTATGGTTAACCCTTTGATTAATGGGCTGGGATAGACGTCGTCCTATTGAATATTTTATATTCCATTTGTACCACTTTTTGAAAAATAATTTCTGTAATACACTTATATGAGGACATTTCCAAGCGAAATCTACCACTATGAAATATTTTTGTAAATTGCAGTACTATTGAATATACAAACAGTCGCCAGCCCCGGCTCGTAATCAAAAGGTTAATCAGGGCTCGCAGCGTCCCTAAAATTTTCGAACTTTGCTACCACTAAATTAAAACGATAATCTTAGTTGTATAATTCTATTATAGATGCCAAAAGGATATGCCACGAAGAATTCTTAATTAAAATACTGGTACAAAATGCGAAAATTTTAGGAACGGTGCGAGCCCTGGGCTAATGTCTAAAAAACAGTATAAGATCTGTGTTAAATTAATTAACAAACTTAAACTGATCTTAATAACTTAAAATAATTTATAGTCAGTGAACTTGAAAAATACTTCAATAACTTAACCCCTTTCTCTTAATATCTATTTTTTGATACGTTACATATTGAAGGCTCTCGTGCTTTTAACCTATTTTATTTGTAACGCACAGTGAGCTATCTTCACGACCCAGCCTATTTCTGTTGATGTACTTGAACGTTTTGCAGCTGTTCAATAGACTCTGAAATGGTACAGAAAGCTGTTTTTTACCCATAATGATGCTTAATGCGAAAATTCTCTATGCGAATTGTAAACAAATAATTATTTAAAATTCGAAGGGAGATGATTCTTCAAATTTTAGAATATTATGCGGAAACATAGTGTAAAACAGCTCCCCTACTACACTTATACAGCACACTGTACGACATGTTGGACAGCATTTTTAAATAACGGACGTAACGATTAAGGGGATAAAAAAATCTGAAAATTAGCGTTTTTATTTAAAATAAGTGTAAGCAATTTACTCAATATGAATGTAAAATTTGACGCTATAGCAAGTGGCAGGGTTGCCAGTTGACCTGCTTTTTTATTGGGAAATTTTGAATTCATACCGGAAATTCCGAAACGACATGCTGAACAACATTTTTAAATAATGGACGTAACGATTAGAGGAATAAAAAATTTGAAGCTATGCGTTTTTATTTAAAATAAGTGTAAGAAATTTACTCAATATGAATGCAAAACTTGACGCTATAGCATGTGGCAGGATTGCCAGTTGACCTCCTGTTTTGTTAGGAATTTTGAATTCATACCGGAAATTCCGAAACGACATGTTGGACAGCATTTTTAAATAATGGACGTAACGGTTAAAGGGATAAAAAAAAATTGAAGATATGCGTTTTTATTGAAAATAAGTGTAAGAAATTTACTCAATATGAATGTAAAATTTGACGCTATAGCATGTGGCAGGATTGCCAGTTGACCTGCTTTTTTATTGGGAAATTTTGAATTCATACCGGAAATTCCGAAACGACATGCTGGACAACATTTTTAAATAATGGACGTAACGATTAGAGAGATAAAATAAATTGAAGCTATGCGTTTTTATTTAAAATAAGTGTAAGCAATTTACTCAATATGAATGTAAAATTTGACGCTATAGCATGTGGCAGGATTGCCAGTTGACCTGCTTTATTATTGGGAAATTTTGAATTCATACCGGAAATTCCGAAACGACATGCTGGACAGCCTTTTTAAATAATGGGCGTAACGGTAAAAGGGGATAAAAAATCTGAAGATATGCGTTTTTATTTAAAATAAGTGTATGAAATTTACTCAATATGAATACAAAACTTGACGCTATAGCATGTGGCAGGATTGCCAGTTGACCTGCTTTTTTATTGGGAAATTTTGAATTCATACCGGAAATTCCGAAACGACATGCTGGACAGCCTTTTTAAATAATGGGCGTAACGGTAAAAGGGGATAAAAAATCTGAAGATATGCGTTTTTATTTAAAATAAGTGTAAGAAATTTACTCAATATGAATACGAAACTTGACGCTATAGCATGTGGCAGGATTGCCAGTTGACCTGCTTTTTTATTGGGAAATTTTGAATTCATACCGGAAATTCCCAAACGACATGCTGAACAACATTTTTAAATAATGGACGTAACGATTAGAGGGATAAAAAAATTTGAAGCTATGCGTTTTTATTTAAAATAAGTTTAAGAAATTTACTCAATATGAATATAAAATTTAACGCTATAGCATGTGGCAGAATTGCCAGTTGACCTGCTTTTTTATTGGGAAATTTTGAATTCATACCGGAAATTCCGAAACGACATGCTGGACAGCCTTTTTAAATAATGGGCGTAACGGTAAAAGGGGATAAAAAATCTGAAGATATGCGTTTTATTTAAAATAAGTGTAAGAAATTTACTCAATATGAATACAAAACTTGACGCTATAGCACGTGGCAGGATTGCCAGTTGACCTGCTTTTTTATTGGGAAATTTTGAATTCATACCGGAAATTCCGAAACGACATGCTGGACAACATTTTTAAATAATGGACGTAACGATTAGAGGGATAAAAAGATTTGAAGCTGTGCGTTTTTATTTAAAATAAGTGTAAGAAATTTACTCAATATGAATGTAAAATTTGACGCTATAGAATGTGGCAGAATTGCCAGTTGACCTGCTTTTCTATTGGGAATTTTGAATTCATACCGGAAATTCCGAAACGACATGTTGGACAGCATTTTTAACCCTAGAACTACCGAAAATTTTACTCAAGTTTTATAAAAACATTTTACACCAGAATTTTTACTTAAAACTATTTAATTTCTTTATTTAACTTATTATTGTCTGATTTATAAATTTAGTTTGTTTTGAAGAAATTTCTAGTTTGAATAAATATTTTGAATGTACATGTCGGGTCCATTGGACCCTTCTGGTAGACAGAGGGTTAAATAACGGACGTAACGATTAAGGGGATAAAAAATCTGAAAATATGCGTTTCTATTTAAAATAAGTGTAAGCAATTTACTCAATATGAATGTAAAACTTGTCGTTGTAGTATGTAGCAGGTTTGCCTGTTGACCTCTTTTTTTATTGGGAAATTTTGAATTCATACCGAAATACCGAAAAAAGAATTTTTATTGTATGTAATCACAAAAGGGTCTGTCATTAAATAAACCATTAAATAAGTTTTTATTCAGAATTTCTGGTATGAATTTGAAATTTCCGAATAAAGATCGAGTCCAATCTTCCAAAACGGGTATTGAGTGTTTTGAAAATACGTCGATATAATTACTTTTCTTTATCATGTGATCTATATAATTTAATAGCTTTAAATGTGGTTTTCAAATGTAAGCATGTGTACTATTTTTATACAGTGTGTCCCAAAATGACAGCATAAACTCTGCACAGCTAGAATCCTCGTTGGGAGTACATAAAACTGCCCAAAGGTGCGTTACTCTACGATCCATAGTTTACGAGAAAAATACGAAAAACAAAGTATGACGTCACTGCCGGTGCAAGAAAAAAAACAGTTTATTGGACATATCAACAACAGTATTTGCATATCTCCCCAGACGATAATGTTTAAACACACAATTGTGCACAATTTAAAGCAGATGTACAAAGTTTCCGCCGTGCATGTCAAGGCAGGCTTCAGAACGCCGTGGAATGGCTGTCATCACACGTTGCAGCATCGCGGGGTCCTACGAAGTACAAGCAGCATGCAGACGAGCAACTAAGTCCATTGGTGTTGTCACTACGTCTTGATACACCAGTTGCTTGAGATGGCCCCATAGGAAAAAATCCAACGGTTTAAGATCTGGCGAACGTGGCGGCCGTAGAACCGGACCCCCACGTCCGATCCAGCGGCCGCGGTATTCCATTGCCAGCCAATCACGTACAGGACCACAGAAATGCGCCGGAGCCCCATCATGCTAGAACCAAAATCCCTGTATTGCCGCTAATGGTATGTCATCGAGGAACTCGGTTAAGACCTCATTGAGAAACACCAAGTATGACTGTCCCGAGAGCCGTTCAGGCAACAGATATGGTCCAAGCAGGCCATCCCCGAGTATACCGGCCTACACGTTAAGAGACCAACGTTCCCGATGTTTCTGCGGCCGGATTGCATGCGTATTGATCTGGGACCACATATGGCTGTTGTGATGGTTGAATACCCCATCACGAGTGAAACATGATTCATCAGTCCACAGGATATGTGCAATGAAACCATTATCTGTGTTCTGTTGCTGCAACAGACATTCACAAAAGGCCACGCGTTTCTGAAAGTCATATGGTTTCAGACCTTGCATGGTTGTGTACCGAAATGGGCGTAGCATCTGAGATCGCAAAAGCCAGTGCAGAGTACTTTTACTCGAACTCATCTCACAGGCTAATGCGCGTGTGCTTACCTCGGTCGTCTCTTCTACCTGCTGCAGTATTGCATACGCCTGTGCTACCGTCAGGCCGCTCCGCGGTCTTCCAGTATCGTGAAGATTGGCTGTTGGAAAGACGCTTCCCGTATTTTGCAATCTGTCGTCCAGCCCACCGACCCCTGAATACTAGGCCTGAGCGCTGGACCAAAAATGGCGGCTGCCGAAGGCGGATTTATTTCAGCGTGTGTACGGTCCCTTAAATATTCATACCAATAATATTTTGAAGTTTTTTCCCCTTCATTTTTCTGAGAATAAACAAGGTAGAGAAATCTTTTATAAAATACTGGTGTCAACATTTAAGGGACCGTACCTACCCTAAAAAAAATCCGCCTTCGGCAGCCGCCATTTTTGTGTCATTTTTGTGTGAGCGCTCAGGCCTAGTATTCAGGGGGCGGTGGTCCAGCCTACGGATGACGTTGGTATCGGGGGGACGGCGGGACGGATATCGACGGGCATACTCCCTAGCAGTTCGTAAGGCATTTCCATTACATCGGCAGTACATAAGGTACATGTCGCAGTAGTCACGAACGGAATACATGATAACCATGCGAAGAATACCGGTAGCTGCAAGATGCAGTCTTTTAAATACGAGTTCAACGGCGGCTTAACGTCGTGGTGCGATATGCGCGCCGAACGCTTTAAACATTATCGTCTGGAAAGATATGCAAATACTGTTGATGATATGTCCAACAAAGTGTTTTTTTCTTGCACCGGCAGTGACGTCATACTTTGTTTTTCGTATTTTTCTCGTAAACTATGGATCGTAGAGTAACGCACCTTTGGGCAGTTTTATGTACTCCCAACGAGGATTCTAGCTGTGCAGAGTTTATGCTGTCATTTTGGGACACACTGTATAAAAATAGTACACATGCTTACATTTGAAAACCACATTTAAAGCTATTAAATTATATAGATCACATGATAAAGAAAAGTAATTATATCGACGTATTTTCAAAACACTCAATACCCGTTTTGGAAGATTGGACTCGATCTTTATTCGGAAATTTCAAATTCATACCAGAAATTCTGAATAAAAACTTATTTAATGGTTTATTTAATGACAGACCCTTTTGTGATTACATACAATAAAAATTCTTTTTTCGGTATTTCGGTATGAATTCAAAATTTCCCAATAAAAAAAGAGGTCAACAGGCAAACCTGCTACATACTACAACGACAAGTTTTACATTCATATTGAGTAAATTGCTTACACTTATTTTAAATAGAAACGCATATTTTCAGATTTTTTATCCCCTTAATCGTTACGTCCGTTATTTAACCCTCTGTCTACCAGAAGGGTCCAATGGACCCGACATGTACATTCAAAATATTTATTCAAACTAGAAATTTCTTCAAAACAAACTAAATTTATAAATCAGACAATAATAAGTTAAATAAAGAAATTAAATAGTTTTAAGTAAAAATTCTGGTGTAAAATGTTTTTATAAAACTTGAGTAAAATTTTCGGTAGTTCTAGGGTTAAAAATGCTGTCCAACATGTCGTTTCGGAATTTCCGGTATGAATTCAAAATTCCCAATAGAAAAGCAGGTCAACTGGCAATTCTGCCACATTCTATAGCGTCAAATTTTACATTCATATTGAGTAAATTTCTTACACTTATTTTAAATAAAAACGCACAGCTTCAAATCTTTTTATCTGGGCTACGGCGGGACGGATATCGACGGGCATACTCCCTAGCAGTTCGTAAGGCATTTCCATTACATCGGCAGTACATAAGGTACATGTCGCAGTAGTCACGAACGGAATACATGATAACCATGCGAAGAATACCGGTAGCTGCAAGATGCAGTCTTTTAAATACGAGTTCAACGGCGGCTTAACGTCGTGGTGCGATATGCGCGCCGAACGCTTTAAACATTATCGTCTGGAAAGATATGCAAATACTGTTGATGATATGTCCAACAAAGTGTTTTTTTCTTGCACCGGCAGTGACGTCATACTTTGTTTTTCGTATTTTTCTCGTAAACGATGGATTGTGCAGGAACGCTTCTTTGGGCAGTTTTTATGTACTCCCAACGAGGATTCTAGCTGTGCAGAGTTTATGCGGTCTTTTTGGGACACCCTGCATATCTTTTTAATCAGTGATAGTTATCTGAGAATTATTTTTTAATTCATTATTTAAAAAAAATTAATTTGTAATCTTTGCATGATGTTTATATATAAAAAATTATAATTTAAATAACTTATACAAAAACGGTAGCATTTCTATGAACGGTTGATTTGTTATGAAGTTTTATTTAACCTTTGAAGGTCAGTGGGATATGTTTTTCTACCACGTAATTTTAATCAAGTTTTGTAACATAATTTTTGAAAAAAAGTATGACTTTCGTGAAAAAAAAAAAACTGTAAATATTGCATTTTCCAATTTTCAAAAAAAAAAAAAAAAGTTTCGAAAATTGTAGTATAACATAAAATTACAGGAACACAATTACTTGATACTGAGAGAGTTTAATTTGGTGATGGGCATTTTGCAATTCGAATTAATCCTTCGGGCATGCGCAAATATATAGCTATCAACCTTCGAAGTCAATCAATGAAAACCGTATGTTTTCTTTAAAAATAAATAAATTAAGAGCCCCAAAGAAGTAAGTTATTTTTAAGTGGCTATTAATTACCCGACTGAAAAGAAGGGTTATGTGTTTCACGCGTATCTGTGTATGTGGATTTATTTATACCCTCGAAACATCCCAACGGCTGGATGGATTTTAATGAATGAGGTCTCTATCAATTCGTCTTAGCGGTCCGATGGTTATAGGCTAGGTTTTGTTTTTATAAATTCAAAATGGCGTCCGTAAAATACAAAATGGTGGTAGAGACGAAAAAAATAATTACGCACCCTATTAAGTGGCATATCATTGGATAGGTCTTTCAAAATTAAGACGATGTTTCATTGAGTATTTTACAGTCAGAAGCTACGTTAAAATATTATACAACCTGAAAGTTGTTCATGTATTGTGGATCTTTAGCTTTACTGCAACTCTAACTATCATTGACATCTATAGACCTCATCAAAACAGTGTTTATAAATAGGAACTAACAGTTAAACACAACTTAAAAGTCATCAATACAAGTAAATAAAAAAAAAAGGTAAGTAATATAAACAAGTAATATAAAAAAAAAAAAATATTTTAAGTCAATTCCTATTTAGGTCAATAAGAGAACTTTTTTCTCCCATTCTTCTTTCCTGTTGAGTGGCGCTTAACCCTTTCCGTCACACTGTGCCCGGGTCGGGATACCTAATTTTAATTCCAAATTTACAATCGGCACCAAGAATATTTTAATAAAATTTTGCATTAACAATGAAAGTGTAAATTAACAAGTTTTTAATTTCTAAAAAAGTCGTATGTGAATTCCGGTGTCAGTCGATGATTTCATCATTTTACAGCAAAATTTGCCTGTGCTGGAAAGGATTAACGCGCCTATTCCGATCAAACGCCCGCAAAGTTGTGAAAGCTATTCTGCAAAATTGAGGGTTTACGAGAGAAGGGGGAAAAGAACTGAAAGTCGCTATTCCTAACAAACATCTTTCACCTTCCGCAACTGCTGATGTCACGTACGATTTAAGAATAAGAGAATCGATTTTTAATCGAATATTAGCATGTATTAACCAATGAGAGTGCATCAACAACTTTTAAAGGGACAGAATATAATGTTTTGAATAATAGCTGACCAGTTGAAGAATATTTCTTTTAAATGTTAAATTTAAAAATACTTAATATCCGAGTATTATAAGCTCATATTACGTATTAATATTTTTATTGCTCTAGCTTATTACCATGAATGTATCACCTATTTTCATATCAAATTAAAATTTATTAATTTAAAATTACGGACTATGTTAACCTTTTACTTTAGCTTTAAAGCCTCAGCTTTTCTATGATGGTATTTTTTCTCACAATTAAATACATTTAAGAAAAATAAAGAACAGATTGATACATTACAGTAAGAATAGATTTATAGATTGGAACTTCCAAAAAAGCAATCAGGAGCAGGGCTGTAAGATGACTTAAATTGGTTCTGGATGCAGGATGCATGAATGTCATTCACGCTAGATAAGCATATACTTTGCTAAATAAAATATTTAAAAAATATTATACGAATTAAAAATCGAGGTACCACATATAGGCGCCATAATAGCTGCAGTTTTAAAGTATATGTTGGTGTATATATATATATATATACTATATTATAGCCAGTTTTATATATATTTGCATTTACAAGTTCCTATGATTAACTTTTGTATTATTTTTTCCCTTTGATTTTTAGACATTCGATTTCATTTTAAGTATATATATATGTATACTGGCTAACTGATGGAGGGGGGAAGGGGGCATTAAGAGTTTAAAAACCAGAGAGAGCACTTAAAAACTGATGACATACATGTGAAATTTTTTTTGTTACGATAAATTCGTGATATTTAAAAATCAACGCAAAGAAAAGCTGAAATATTTCGAGAAATTTTTTCTTGCATTTATTTTAAAGCTTCCTTCTTTAGTTCCAAAAGAATGATACAGAAAATGGGAAATAATAGTAGCAGAGTGTGTTATTGTTATTCCTGTTTTCTCTCTTTTTTTATTTTAATTTTATCACTATAGAAGGGGCGGGCTCCTTTTGCAAAGTTTTGAAGCAGCTCAATGTTAAATTTATTTTGGTTGCTTGTTCTTTTCATTCAGTTTATTTATACTAGACTCTATTTTTACAATTAGCTGTATCACAAAAGTTCTTTTATACTAATTAATTATTATTATTAATTTATACTTCTTAAACTGAATTTTATAACAAGAATAATGTATATAGGCTCAAACCGAAACAATATCTACTTCTATGCAATTGTATTCTTTCACAAGAGACCCCCCCCCCCCCAATTTAAATCAATTTAACATTTTTGTCACTTTTAAAAATCACTTATTACTTGGGCTAACTGTACATATATTTTATATAACTGAAAATTAAAATACAAAATATTATTGAAATTGTTATTTTTATTTATGTTACACAATTTCATTTCATATTATTTATAATGATTAAATACAAACGAAGGGGGGGGGGGAATGTACGTTTATGCTACGTGTAGAGTTTTTAAACATCAAATTTCATAATTACATGTTTATCAATGTCTCTTAATTAGTGTCTTTTCCAATATATTTAGCAATCTTGAAAAGCTCAGAGCTTTAAACAAACTGTTTAGACACTGTTTAGAGTGAAAAAGTTAGAAAACTCTTAAAAGCGTTATACCCATACTTAATATAGCAAGCTTTTGCTATAGACCTATCAATACTTCATATGCACTGACGAAATTTATACTAAATTAAAAGTTGATAATTTATTGTGTAAATTAATATAGGGTAGATGTGCTAGTAATAGACACCCTTCAATGTTTTGGTTTAAAAAAAAATTACCAATAAAAATTTAGCTTTTATTATTTCTTTCATAACTTCCTCTTGCATATTTTATAATCTTGCATTATTATTAGTCATTTTCCAGTAATGGACACCCCGTGTATACATTGCTAAAAATGCAATTTCAGTAATTTTTATATTACATAAAATATTGACTTAACTGAAGACCTAAATAATAAATTTAATTTTTAAATTACACTTACCAAAATGTAATAACACCAAAACTTTTATAAATAGCTGCTTTTAAGTTATTTTATATGGTTAATAAAATTTCAATAATTTATTCTTTTTTTTATGTATATAATAACTCTGACTTGCACTTTTTATAATATGGCAATCAAACCAGTCAGGAAGCAAAAAATATAATTTAAGGGCATAGTCAAACAGGGGCTCATAGAGCTTAACCCTCCCCATTTAAATGAAAACAATTAAGTTACAGAAATTGTTAAAATTCTGTCTTAAATGTTCCCTTATTCATCTCTGAAAAAAAAATATATATATTATTGTAATGTTAATGAAAGTTATAGTAATCATGAAACTAGTAAATCTGCAGATCAGTGGCCTCAAACATCAATTCTACAGTTTTATTTTGAGAATTATTTTATTTAGTGTTTAAAATATCCAACTCACAGTATCATTTTTTTCATATTTGTAATATTAATTATTACAAGTAATATATCAAGTAGTCTCTGGAAGTTGTTAAAAATAGTGAGACAAAGCTATTGCTATACACAAATACTCAAAAACTTTTTTTTATTCTTTTATTATTATTAACTAAATCTCCCACTGTCACAATAATCTGACAGCTGTAATTGCTTGATATTTAGTATTTTAAACTATCCATCTAAAATAATTAAAATATCTAATTCTGATAATTACAATAATTGATGCAAACAGTGAATGATTATCACAACTATTTTATTAAATACTGGCATCCTAATTGTTAAATTTATTTGAAAATCAGTGTTTTGTTTCATTAGTATGCTTTCATTAAATTCTGGTTCTAAATAGTCATAAAAACAATTATATCTGTTACTTTTTGTGGGATGTCTATTACTGGAACAGAGAGTATCCATTACCGGACTTTTGGGGTGTTTTGATATATTTCTGTTATTTAAAATTGAGTTTTTATTCATATTCGGAAATGAAACTATCAGAATGGTTAAATATTGTTGATAGATTAATATAATATTGAAAAAACTGGAATATAATGATTATAATTTATTAATAAAAAATAATTTTAAAAGAAATTTCTTAAGGGTGTCTATTACTGGCACATCTACCCTATTTGAGAAATGCACTATACAGCAGGATTTTTTTTTTTTTTTTTTTTAAGCCAACAAAACAAGTACTAGAGAAATAAATACCAATTAAGATGTTAATCTTAATCCAAAATGTTGAAGTCATTTAACTTAAAAACTTAAATTTGTTAATAAACATCATTAAATTATAACTTTCAGCTAATTAGATTTTTTCAGTTTGAAAATAATACAGACATTTGTTATCTGCAAACTGACTAGTATTTATTATCATCTTTAATATTAATATTATTTTGTCTTAGATGTAATGCAGATAGAGTAGTTTATTCCCCCCCCCCCCCTTAAACTGAATAAGTAATAATATTTGATCTCTGTGAATTAAATACTTTCACATAATAAATACTCAATCATACATCCTTACATACTCTCAACCAGTCACAATGTGAAATGTTTTCAGTGTTTTATTATTATTAACATGTTGTATTATACTGAAGAGTAAAAGCAATTTTCAAGATAAGACATATTTATAAATGCCACAATATAGTTTCAAGAATTATGATTTAATCATTTTTTAATAATTCATACTATGTAATCATATATATTTTTACTTCTTCATTGCGCGATTACAGATAAGCTTTAAAAATGAAAATCTCGATGATAAACAGTATTTAATTAATAAAAGTATCTTTACAAATTTATATTTTATCAATTTTATTTCTTACGTGTGCATTTAAAATTTATTTCAAATTAACATAAAATGCTGAACAAATTAATACGTTCCAGTTATCGAAAATAAATTATCCACAAGTCATGGAAATTGTCTGTTGCTTACTGCAGAAAAATAAGAAATTAAACTTATTGTTTAAATACAGCAGTTCACGTGTCAGCTTTATTATTATTATTATTATTATTATTATTATTATTATAAATCATCAAATCTAATTCTTAGGAATTAGTAACAAAAAGATATAAAAACTTCATTACTAAATTATTAGAAACTAAATAAATATCATAATTTTACAAAAAGTAAACAAATATTTTTGTAATGGATGCGATAGTATTTCGCTTTCATGAGATAAAAGTCAAAACTGTCAATACCAAGATTCTAATGATATATGACTTATCTTGGTAAAAACTAAGAAAAAAAGTAAATGTTTTATAGTAGTAAAAAAAAAAAAAAAAAAAAGAGGTATCTTTCACGATAATACAACATATCAAAAGGTACTGTAACACTGAAAAAAACATTTCACATACCTGTATTTTAAATGAGTATTCCCCTTATGTTTTGTTTTGATGTTAGCTCCTATCTATAATAAGTGATTTTTAAAATCTGTGTTATTTATTTGCAGCACAAAATTTACTATAACAGCATTTTGCAAGCGTCACATGGTTCTTTGCACGCTATGCTACCAAAAGTCCGCCATCTTTTTTTACTACTTACGAGTCTTTTGTACCTCCCGCAAATAGTTATCACGTGACAAGCTCAGTTGCGATTGCTCTGCGAGAGTGAAACCGTCCGCACCAGTGTTGCCAGATTTTTAAAACGAAAAATACTACAGCTACCACTAAAAAAATACTACAAAATACTACGCTACAAATTCGACTTTGGCGCCATCTACCGGAGTTAATTAGTATTATAAAAATCAATCAATCAATCAGTAACAACATCAAATTAAATATGACTATAAATCCTCTGAAAAAAAATATATAAGAAAATTTTTAATCAGAACATTTAACTTATTTAATGATAAAGTTCCATTATCGATACATTTCTTATATTGATATCTCCATGGAAATAAATTAACAGAGAAACTGGTGTTTTTATTATATTGCTATTTCAGATTCACAACATTTGCTTTTGCCTATGTATTTGACAACGTTATTTGTTGACTGTATGCAAAAAATTAATATTATACTATACAATATTAAATTCATGTAATTTAATTCAATTAATATTAAATTAGTGTATAATTTATTCACGATTAAACTTGAAAACCAAGAATCTGATCAATGCCATCAAGTTCCACAGAAGGGTAGAACACAGAAGTATCATCCCGAATGGTAGAACGATGATTTGCTTTAAAGAAAAACTATGCTCAGTAGTGTGCGCAGATGAATATTTTCAGATAATTAGTTTGACACATATCAAATTTCTCTATTTTTAAAATTTTTGCAATTTTGCTCATGTCTTTTTCGAAAATACCATAAAATACTACTTTTAAACGAAATACTACAAAAAATACTACACCCCTAATTTTGGGCGAAAAAATACTACCGTAGTATTGAAAATACTACATCTGGCAACACTGGTCCGCACGTTCAGCGTTCTCAGATCTAGGGGAAAATCCCTAGATCTAGGGAAATGGAAGCCTATTTAGGGATTTAGGGAATTCCTTCAGATTTCTAGGGAATTTTTAGAAGACTGGCAATATTTTCTTAAAATTTAGGGGAAAAAAGGATTTTTGTTAGACTCCTGTGTTTTTCTGGCAATGAACTTTAGAAACTGATTGATGTGACGTGTTTGATGAATGAATATGGAAGAGAAAGTAAAGGGATGGTCAGTGGGGAGAAATTGTCTTCAAGCAATTCTTTGGTTACAGAGGGTGTGGGGGGAGGAATTTATGGTCTGAACTGGAATCGGACCTCTCTTTCGTTTCTCGGAACAGGGATCCTAGATGGCTAATAAATGATTACCACCTGGATCAATAGTTGTTAATTACTCCAGATGCAAACAGTACTTATTTCTTGCAGATTTCAACATCTGGATTTGAATGCTTAGAAGCTTTTTTTTAAATGAAACTGTCTCTGAGTTCTAAGGTCGTTCGTTTAAAGGGGGATGGGGAAGTGGTGTAGGAGTTACTGCTGGTTTTTCTTTCTTTTCTTCTATCAAGTAAAACCAAACCAAATAAAGAAATCATCAATCTGATTTCCTGTTGTTAAAAAAAATCGTGTACTAAGTGCGTATGGAAACTTTATTATAATTATACCCATAATGAAGTAAATTATTATGCATAATGTACTAAAACAGAAGAATGCTAGGTGAAAATATCTGATCCTCTAAAGAAATTGTTTTCTATCTCTTCTAAGTATTAGCCATAACAATAGCAAGCATTTCTCCCAAATAACATGAAATACAAGAAAATGAAATGAATATTTTATTTCAGATTTATTTTTTTTTTGAGGCGGGGTGGGGTGGGGGGGTGGCTTATTATAGATTCATTTTTATAGGTAGAAGCCTGCAACTGACAGACATGACCATTGAAATGATTTTGGACCTAATAGCATTTTTCGATAATGTGTTGTATCCAAGGCTGTAAGCGATTGCTGTCTCATGACGGGACTTCTCCACTATGAATATGTTTCAAAACGCCAACTTTGACGGTATTCTTTTGAAGCACTCTTTATCTTTCATGGAAATGAAATATGGAAAACGCTATTTAATTTCCTGGTTTTTAGAACACTGCCTGCCAATTTTATGCGTTTACGAATGAAATGAATTGAGATAAAAACATGCACGATTTTTACTAATTTATTTTGTGCTTTTATGCATTAATTTGGGACATCTAAAGTTATATTAAAATAATAATGCAATAATATGAGCATCTGAAAACTTCAAAAACTGTAGAAATAGAACTTGAATATTTGTCAAGCAACTATTATATTTCCTTTTGTTTGACCACCCACAGGAGATTTCAGAATAGTAATTTGATATAAAATATATGCGCATGAATATCAAATAATAAAAATTATAGTAATAATAATCAAAGCTGTAATGTATGTTATTTCGTGATTGCAGCGATTTTCTCAAAAATCAAATACAAAGAGTATGTTTAATCAAAGTAACTTGTTTTTAAATAAATATAAATTTATATTCTAAGCAGTAGTTTTGAAAAAAATATATCACAAGATTTTGTCGTCCCGAACAAAATAAGTTTTTGTTTTTCATGACTACCCACTTTATACAACCAATCAAAATGCAGAATTTCTTCCATGTCACGTGACTTTAGAATCTAGGGAAATCTAGGGATTTTTTACTCCGTAGTCTAGGGAAAAAAGTAAAATCTATCTGAGAACGCTGCGCACGTTTGATCTGTTTCGTGATTTTAGACGCGCCTCGCAAATCCACGAGGAATGGGGAGTTACAGGAGAAAAGCGTTTGATCGGAATAGGCGCGTAAAATGCCTTGATCAAGAAGAGGGCTCTCTCGGTCTTAAAATACCTTGATCAAAAAGAGGGCTCTCTCGATTATTGAAAATTAATTTATTAAATTTAATTAATGAATTAATTTTTGAAAAAACTGGATTAACATCAAGTGTCTTCCACTACAAGTTTAAAAAAAAATATTTGAGCTTGATTGGATGGATAATAAGTATTTTATTAACGATTGAAAATTTGAACAAGATATATATAGCGAGAGTGTGAGCTAATAGTAGGAATTGAAAAAAAAAAGTAGTTTCACACTGAGGAGAATTAATTAATTAGTTCGCTTTTTACTCAGTCGGGTTTTTTGATTTTTTAAATTTAATAGTTTATTTAATTAATTTTTTAACTTCTGGATTTACTTGATTTAAAAGTATGCGAATTTTAGGAGCTATGCTTTTACCATTGATGCCAACATCTGTTAATTATTCCGGAGTCTGATCCAAGACAAACGTGTTTTTAACCGGAAAAATATACAAGGAAATGTGACCTCTTTCCATAAGGTACAGTTTAGATCTCATTTTGGAATTTTTGTTAAAATAAAATTTCCGGTTTCAAACATAGTCGTCTTGGACCAGACTCCTGAATAATTAACCCTCCAGCCGCAGGAAACCCTATTTCCGCGTATCAGTGGGTAATTTTTTTTTTTAATTCAGATTGCTTGATTCCCAACGCTTTTTAAAAAGCGTATAATTCGGCTTATTCTCTCCTTATTTAATCTGTAATTAAATAAAGTGACTATTTCTACTTCAAAAAATTGGTGGGAATCAAACAATCTTAATTTTAGAAAAGTAACCCACTGAAAAAATCGCCCACAGCTGAAGGGTTAAGCGATGTTGGTATCTATGCTTTTACGCATGCCCGAATGATTCATTCGAATACAAAATAACACTTTATGACCATCACTAGTGTAGTTATGACAATTAGCAAAAAATTTCTGGGCACTTTGTGTTGGTCTACAATTGCTAGCCACGGGTATAATCGCGTGCTTTTATTCACTTTCTTTGGGAGCAAAGGGGCTAACCCCTTAAAGGGCGGTGGGATATATTATGCATAAATGAAAATATCTCTTAACTATTCCGGAGTCTGACCAAGATAAGCATATTTTGAACATGAAATTTTATTTAAACAAAACTTTTAAAATGAATTATAATTAAGACTCTGTAGAAAAAGGGCATATTTCTTTATATACAGTTTCCGGTTTTCAACATTTTTGTCTTGGATCGGAGTCCGGAATAATTAACAGTTTAGGCTCCATTGACCTGCGGCGACATCATCTTTCTTTGCAAAGTTTGTTTTCAGCACCAGTAATAAAGGAAAATAAAATTTGTCTTATTTAAGCAGAGCCTTGTTGAAATTGTGTACTTGAAGGAAACTTCTTTTTAAAAAGTGGTGCCGACCGAATAAAATTTGTGTAAGAGACGCCGGATTCCAAAGGGTTTAAGAGGTGTTGGCATCTATGATTATGTCCAACTTAATTTTACTCAAGATTTGCAACAGAATTTTTTAATTACATTTTATTTATATATATGTTTGGTGAAAAAAATAAAGATTGTAAAATTGCATTTTCTTATTTTCAAATAATTTTTTTAAAAAAAATTCAGGTTTAAATTCAACATTACAGGAACACAATTGCTAGGGTTAAATAGTTATTTAGCAAATTTTTATTTACATAATGCAAAAATTTTTAAGTTCAAAAACTTTTTTAACAGAAAATTATGTTAAAAGAATCTCAAAACATACCTATGCATTATTTTATAAAATATTAAAAATATTACAACATAAAGGAAAGGAATCTAGATTTATGAATCTTATTTTGTGTCAACTCTATAAAAAGGAAATAGTGGACCATTTCCGAAAAGTTATTTTAGCTGTCATTTTTCTGAATTTCATCCTCCTTCACTTATTCAGCAAAGTAAAAGTAAATGATATTGCCTCAAATAAAGCTGATAATGATTGTGTGAAATTGTCTTTAAAAGAAAGAGATCATCATTACTTCATACGAAATAGATTTATGAATTTCATCCTTTCAAGTATGCTTACTGGCAAAAAAAGATCCCCCAATATTTATCCAGTTTCGTAAAATGTTTCACAGTGAGGTGTCCATACACATCCGATAGTTTCCAAACATATTGATTCACACAGATAAAATGTTGAATTAGTTATAGAAGCTTTCTTTATTAAAAACATTTATATGAAATTTAAACTGAACTTGGATTGAACATTTTTCGTGAAAAGACAGATCAGGGGCTTCTTTTGGGAATCCATTATTTCCGAAGAGTAATATTTGTGGTAGCGAAGTCTATGGGAAACTTTGTTTAATTGTCCTTGAAAATTATTGTTTAGAAATTGTGAAGTTAAATGTGTACCATTCTATTTTTCCTGAGACAATTTTTTAACCGTACTGATAACATACAATTGTTTCCAATTACCGCTATTTCAATATGCGTTTCCCGGATTCTAAATTTTCATTTTCCATGTATCGTTATAATCAATAAAAATCCAGAAAATGCTTGACATAAAAAAAACAGATTGTTTAACCCTTAAATGCGCGATTTTTTTATTTTGTTTCGGAAAAATTATATATGATTCTCTGAAAGGTTTATTACACAGGAGAAATAATGAAAATAATCAGAGATACATTTTTCATATAATACGTCAATCTTTTCTTCTGTTGCACATCTGCAATACAAGTAAAAACTACTGTCGTGTGGCTGTTTTATGCTAAAATATTGCAAATTAGTAAATATTTTAATAAGTATGTCTCCAGATATCTTATTTTATAAAATTATCTATTTTATAAAAATTAACATTTAACCCTCTAATTCCCATGATAGAATACGTTCTAGAAATTACGTAGTTCAGAGAATCTGACTTTACACCAGAAAGTTTAAATGGTTAATTTTGCTTTAATTAAATACGGAATGTCAGTTATTAATTAAAGCAGATATTGCTATTTTAATTTCTGGTGTGAATTAGGTATATATGAATAAAAAAATCTATTAAATTCAAAACATTGCTGTTTGCATATATGCAAAGCTGCGCATTAAAAGGTTAACCCTTTCCGGCACAGAAAAATTCTGTTCGTAAAATGATAAAATGATTGACTGGCACCAGATTTTACATAAGAAATTCTTAGAAATTAAAAACGTGTTGTTTTAAACTTTCATTACAAAAGCAAAATTTTATTAAAATATTCCCGGTGCTGCTTATAAATTTGGAATCAAAATTAGGTGTTCTCGCAGTGGGATCACTGTACCGGAAAGGTCTAAAGAAAAATTTCAAATATTTTCCTTCGTTTTTAACATTCATCTTATTATTCTTCACTTTAATCAAATACAAATAGAGAAAACTGTGTGAATCCTACTATGCTGTAACAGTATTTATTATAGACGCCAATGTCAAGGGGACGAAATAGACAATCAGGCATACTTCTACCACTAATATTGAAAAGTATTTTTTCCTATTTAATCACTTTGATCAATTAAGACAAATATAACATTTTAAAATTAGTGGTGGAAGATTGCCTTTTTTGTCCAGGGTTGCCAGTTTGGCCTCTAAGTTTAATCCGAAATTTTAAATTCCTGCCGGAAATTTCGAAAGGATAACTTTTACTTTAAGTGATCGCAAAATGTCTCTCTCATTAAATAAAGCATAAAATATTATTCTTTATTTCTGGCACGAACTCGAAACTTCTGAATAAAAATGGAGGTGAAACTGGCAACCTCATCGTCTCCGTTAACCCGTTCAGGACCAGCATCACTTGCACAAATTTTATTCCGTTGACACCTTTCTTTTAGAAACAGTTAATTTACGTCATTAATAATAAAAAAGTCTTAATTAAATAAAGTAAATATTGTTTTGCCTTTTTGCTGGTGTCAAGTGCTGCACGGCCCTTTTGAAGATGCAAATACGCAACCATGGTCTTTAAGGGATTAAATCTGTGTCTATAGACTATGGCAGGGGTGTAAAAATCTAGGCGACAGCGAGTAGTCTCTCACCACTAAATTTTATTCGTTATTTTTCGTCTAATTTTTTTGTAATTATGCTAATAAAATATAAGAGAAGAAAACTTATAAATTTTAGTGGTGAGAGATTGCCTGCTGGCACCTAGATTTTTACACCCCTGGTCTATGGTATGTGTGATTGCTGTATGAGTTGAACCACCGCCCCATGAATACTAGGTCTGAGCAAAGCGTTATAAGTAAGCGAACAAACTTAATGCTGGAATCAGGCGTAAATTAACATAGTTGCGCCACCTTGTGGACGGAGTGATAATTCACATACGGGCACAGTGTGGCGCGTATTTCCTAAATATTTAGTCACTCATAGATAAGAATTTTGTTTGCCACATTTATTGCGATGTAATGGCGTAGCGAGAGGGGCATCCAGATGCACTTGACACCACGAAGTTTTCTTCACCTTGTCAGAGGTACTTCAGTTATTAATCAAGGTAAAAAAAACTTTATAATTTTAGTGGTGTGAGTATGAAAACAGTTAGGTATCTACTTGTAGTTCACGCTACGTGGCGCATGACCTTGATTGATGTGACCTCGCTTTTAATCTTGCGGTTACTTCTTCCATTTAACCCTCCGTCTACCAGACGGGTCCATTGGACCCGACAGGTACATACAAAATATTCATTCAAACCAGAAATTTCTTTAAAATAAACTAAGTATATAAACCAGACAAAAATAAGGTAAATAAATAAGTTAAATAGTTTTAAATAAAAATTCTGGTGTAGAACGTTTTATTAAAACTTGAATAAAATTCCCGGTAGATCTAGGGTTAAGATAGGACACTTACTTATATCGCTTTGGCCTTGAGCGTTGACTCAAAAATGGCGGCTGTCGTAGACGGATTTTTTTCCAGCGTTTGTACGATCACTAGACTTTGAATACGAAAAATTTTTAAAAGTTCTTTTAGCTTTATTTTTATGAGATTAAATAACACAAAGAAAACTTTTGGAAAATACTGGTGTCTAAATTCAGGGGACCGTACAGAAGCTTAAAAAAATCCGCTATGAAAGCCGCCATTTTTATGTCAGCGCTCAGATCTAGTATTGGTGCGGTGGTGAAACTGAAGTCACTTTATGCTGGATCGCCGCCCTGTGAATACGTGGTGACACAAAACTGGCGGATTTCGTAGGCGGATTTCTTTCAGTGCATGAACAGTTCCTTGTGTAACACCAGAAAATCAAAAAGATTTCGCACCATTTAAAAAAAAAATTATATAAATGCTAAGAATTGTTTTTAGAAAATACTGATTTTCAAATTCTTTGAACCATACAAACGCTACAAAAAAAACATGCCTACGACAGAGCCATTTTTGTGTCAGGAGTCAGCCTTGTAGTTATGGGTGCTGTCGAAATGGATGAACTATAAAAAAAGTTTAAATATATTTAGATAATTTTGAAAATACATACAAACATATATATGTGCGTTTAACAGTTTAATATGTTTTTAAATAAATAGTTGAGTGCAGTGTTACTAAGACTTTCTTAGACTGTATAGATGTGTTTTTTCCTACTACTCACATTAGTTAACAACACCTTTATTTTCCCCTTTAAATACTCTAAAATGTAAAGACAAATTAATAAATTTAGCAACATATGTCTAATTCACTGCCTCTAAAATATATTTTTTTTCAACGGCATGATGCGGTATGCTATATCTAGATTTTAACGTAAAAAAATATTTGTGGTATTTAACACACGAATTCAGTCAACAATCTGTGATATTTAACCCCTTAATCGTCGCGCCCGTGACTGTCACGGACACTGTAGGCTTCTTTTCTTTTATTCAGATTGTTTTATTCCCACCAGTTTTTTTAAATAATGCAATTGGCTTTATTCTGTCGATATTTTATCTGCCATTAAATGAAGATAATATTTCTACTTGAAAAAAGTGATGGCAATCAAACAATATGAATTTTTAAAACGTATTTGACATTTATCAGGGGCGAAGATTAAGGGGTTAAACACAAGTAAAACAGATGTCTAAAATTGTAACATTTAACGTCATATTTCATTGATATTTATTAAAAAAAACCATGAAAATAAAAAGAAGTTACTAAATTTAAACGCAGAAAGTATTTGTTGAGCATTAACGCAAAGAAATATTTAGATCAAATTATCTACAGTATCGATTATGCATATGCATGATATCTTAATTTATGTCAAATGGACATGCATATTTTTTTTGGGGGAGTTAGTCATATAGGGTCATATAGGGGGGGGGGGGTAGTCATAATACTATTTTCGGGGAAAAACTTTGCATACAACAATAAAAATTGAATTAACATAGTTATTTAAAGCATTACTGATTTAGGTCAAAATTCTCTGATATAAAAGTTTTAATAAATCGTGAAATTTTTTTTAACCGTAATAAGTTTGTAAAATCTGAAGCTATCTTATTTCAAACCGTTATTTCTTTTCTTTTTTTATTTTACCGCGTGTAAATGCATTGGCAGCCATTTAACACTTAAATGCATAGTGATGCACATATGCATCACTTTTTATTTAACTCTTAGCAATCACTATACTTATATAGAAATATTAACCATGTAAGAAGTACAAAAATATGCTATTAAATAAAGTTAAAAATCTATCTTAAAGTTTCTGGTGTCTAATCTTTAATGTAAGAATAAAAAACACAATTCTAAAAGAATTATTCTCGCATTTAAGTGTGTTACAAAATAAAAATAAAAAATATATAAAATAAGGTATTTAGATTCGTACTTATTAAAACATTTACTAATTTGCAATATTTTAGTTATGACAGTCGTTTTTACTTGTATTGCAGATGTGCAGCATAAGAAAAGGATGACGTATTATACAAAAAATGTATCTCTGATATCTTTCATTATTTTTCCAGTGTAATAAATCTTTCTGTGTATCATATACAATTTTTTCGAAACAAAATAAAAAATCATTCATTTAAGGGTTAACCTTTCATATTTTGACTTTAATTTATTGTATTCTTAAATTATATGTGTTTAACTAGTTATGAACTAATTTATTTCAACTCCCTTTGCCTATTGTATATGTAATTATGATTTAGTATAATGAAACCATACCGATAAATAATCCTTTTCCTATTAAAACATCCAATTAAAATAAATACAACAGCACGAACTTAAATATAAATGCACTTTAAACTGAAAATATTCCTTTTAAAACTAAATTAGCTAAAAATAATTTAATCAAAGAAAACAAATTCTAAATATAGACGCAGGGTAATAGTAATTTGTATATCGTCTCTGAAAAGACTTTTCAGTTCTTATTAATCACGTTATTGATTTTGCACTCTAAAATAGTTTACTTCATTACTAGGATTCTCTTTAATAAACGGTGTACCGAATGAAGATTATTTATTTATCTAAATAATGATCTTGGTCATAAGAGTGTTTTGATTGATAGAATTTTAAATATATGTTAAATTTTAATAATTATCGATAGAAAGAAATGATAGTCTAAAAAATGAATATGTCATTAATTCTTGTCTTTTCAACTGACTGAATATTATATTTAACATTTCATTATTGATTTACTCTCATAATCCTATACAATCATATTTATAGAGAGGTCTCATCTGATATGGAGAGGTTGAGATGTTGGAAACAGGGGCCTTGTGTAGTGACACAGTATAGTCAATAGATAGATATATTAAAGCCATTATAAAATGCAACAGCAAGGGACTCTTGAAAATGCAAGCGCCAAGGTTAAAGCTTCGTTTATGCTTCGGTTTACAGGGTGTATCTGAAATGCTACAACAAACTAAGGGGGATGATAGTAATCATCACGACGATCAAAAAATGCAATAGAACATGGGGTCGCAAACCACTTGTTGAGTCACAAATACAGGGTTTTTCACCCTAACTGAAGTCGGCTTGTCGGTAATAATTTTGCAAAAAATTAAAATATTGCACTAAACATGTAACGTTATGAACCTTATTTTGTATGAAATGTGATAACAACACAAAAATTTCAGGAAAAACAGGGTACTCGCACAATCGATGACACCGTATGAACTGATAATCACAGTCCAAAATGCGGAGCGTCCAATACAAACTTCTGGCGCGTAGAATGGAAACTTCTACCACTTTTTTTCGTGATGTTATCAAAATTTCATAGAAAATAAGGTACATATCGTTACATTTTTATTGCAATATGTTAATTTTTTGCAAAATATTACCGACAAGACGGCTTCAGTTAGGATGAATCATCCTGTATTTGTGACTCAATAAGTGGTTTGCGACACCATGTTCCATTGCATTTTTTGTTCGTCTTGATGAGTACTATCACCCCCCTAAGTTTGTTGAAGCATTTCAGATTCACCCTGTATAATTGGTTGAAATACTCTTGTTTCGAAGACGCTGATTTGCTGGGGTTGCAGTGCATTATACTTCTGAATTTTCGACACGGAATCGATTTCCGAGCATGCTTCTTTTAGGTAGCTTTCTTTACAAAAAGCTACCTATTGCAGCCGTTTGAAGGAAAGCGATTTCAATAAAAATATTTGGTATATTTTCATCGATCATGACCCCCAGACCCCGAAACCAACCTCCGTTCAAAATTGATATATATATATATATATATATATATATATATCAATATATATATATATGTTACGGCCAAAACCCGGAGCTTGGCCAGTTCGCGAATTGGCCGGCCAATTCGGGAACTGGCCAAGATTCCTGGCCAAAACCCGAAATACATGAAATGAACAGCGCATTTCGGGTTTTGGCCGGCCAATTCGCGAACTGGCCGGGAAGCCTTGGCCAATATACGAAGTGGGAATTCAAGGCTGCCCGGTAGGTGACACTGACATGCACACGTGATAGGAAAGAACGTTACATGCTTTGGCGATTATTATCTGATATGCTGGACAATTTCCCGCCTGTTTGATATATTTCGATAAATTGGGTTTATTGTGAAAATTTTATTCTAATCTGCTGGAGATTTCCGTCCACTGTTACCAATATCGATCCATCGGATTCATTGCCCAATCAAATAAACAAATTAACTAAGTGACTCTGTAAATAAACAACAAATTCCACCTAGCCAATATAGAAAAAAAATTTTGTAGAGCATATTAGTAAAATATAACAGTTTTATTGTGTTCAAAGTAGTGTAACATCATTAAAATATCCTATAAACGATATTTTCACATAAATCATAATTCTTTACCGGAATTCTTTTGGGAGCCCTTATAAACGAACTATAATGTCTACTTAATCAATACTCTATAAAAACATATTGCTCATCACATGAATTAGGTATGTGAATGTTATTATGTTTGAAATAGTGTAACATCATTTAAGTGCATTACAAATGATCTTTCACGGCAATGTAACGAAATACTTTTCAGTGTCTCTGTAAACAAACTATAATTGCTACTTATTTAATACACTTTAGATAACAGTTTGTTGCCCATCTTAATAATGCATACCAATTTTATTATAATTGAGATAATGTAACAACATTAAAATGCACTGGAAAAACTTTACCCATTGATGATATTGCAATGAAATACTTTTGTGTGCCCATTAATTTAACCAAAAATAGTACACACTTCACTTTCAATATCAAAATATATTTATAAATCTAAATAATTTAACAATTACAAGTCAATCCGAGTCTTTACTCGAGTTAGAGCATGGACAGGCAGACGACCAAACAAATTGAATTCATAAACACTTTCAACTATGTTAGAAAGGGATAAAAAGTAAAAATTGGTTTTTATATACCCATTTCCCGAAATGGCCGATCGCGTATGGCCAGTTCGGGAATTGGCCGATCGCATCTGGCCAGTTCTGGTTTTGGCCGGCCAATTCCCGAATTGGCCAGTCAGTTTAAAACATTGTTGGCCAATTCGCGAATTGGCTGGCCAGTTCGGGAATTGGCCAATTTCGGGTTTTGGCCGTAACATATGTATATATATATATATATATATATATATATATCTGACCTATGTCACACTGTAACTCTCGTATTTATGAACCGATTTGGATGTAATTCGGTATGTACATAGTACATACCAATGTCTCGACCGAGTTCGTTGGCCAGCTTCATCCGCCATTTTGTTTGAAAATGGCGGCCATTTAGTTTCAAAATGGCGGCCATTTAAAAATGTTAAAAAAATTTAAAATTTAAAATGTGGTACCAAAAAATTGAAAATGGAAAAATATTTTTTCTTATGTATTTTACCTTTATACAAAGACTCCGTAGCAGTTTTTGTTTCGTCTATATCTTAAAAAATGGCTGAGTTATAGCATTTTGAATTTCTAGCGAAGCTGACATTTTGAAACGTCCTGAATTTTGTCACGCGATAAAAGGCGTATTTATGAACCGATTTGAATGTAACTTCGTTTATACATAGTACAGACCAATGTCTCGACCGAGTTCGTTGGCCAGCTTCATCCGCCATTTTGTTTAAAAATGGCGGCCATTTAAAATTTTAAGAAAAATTAAATTTGAAATGTGGTACCAAAAAATTGAAAATTGAAAAAATATTTTTTTCTTATGTGTCTGACCTTGATAAAAAGATTCGGGAGCAGTTTTTGTTTCGTCTATATCTTAAAAAATGGCTGAGTTATAGCATTTTGAATTTCTAGCAATGCTGACATTTTGAAACGCCCTGATTTTTGTCACGCGATAACAGGCGTATTTATGAACCGATTTGAATGTAACTTGGTCTGTACATAGTACATACCAATGTTTCGATCGAGTTTGTTGGCTAGCTTCATTCGCCATCTTGTTTCAAAAGGGTTGCCATTTAAAAAAAAATGTAATTTAAAATTTAAAATGAGGTATTAAAAAATTAGAAAATGAAAGAGATTTTTTTTATGTGTTTGGCCTTGATACAAAGATTCTGGAGCAGTTTTTGTTTCTGAAAATGTGTTCTTTTGTTTATATCTTAAAAAGTGGTTGAATTATAGCACTTTGAATTTCTATCATGGCTAACACTTTGAAACGATCTTGTATTTGTCGCGCGATACCACACGTATTCGCCTATTTCGATGGAAGAAGGCATGTGGATAGTATACATCAATATCTCGACCAAGTTCGCTGGCCAGCTTCATCAGCCATCTTGTTTCAAAATGGCGGCCATTAAATTAAAAATATATATATTTAAAGTTAGGTGCAAAAAAATTAGAAATTGAAAAAGGTTTCTTTCTTAAGTATTTGACCTTGATATAAGGATTCAGGAGCATTTTTTGTTTGTCTTTATCTTAAAAAATGGCTCAGATATAGCAGTTTCAATTTCTAACGTGAGTGACATTTTGAAAAATCTGATTTTTTGCCTGCGACAGCACTCGTATGTATCAACCGATTCCGATGTGAGTGAGCATGTGCACAGCAATTACTAAGGTCTCGACCAAGTTCACTGGTTAGCCTCATCCACCATGTTGTCTAAAAATGGCAGGCACTTTAAGAAATCGCCGAATTTGGCAGCGAAATATAAGTTACTTTAAATAAAAGCAGCTTGGATAAAGCTGACTAATTTTGCGAAATTCTCATTCATAATGATTTAGTATTGATAAAAATTAGTATTGAATCTCCTACATTTGGTTTCCACTTAATTGAGCTTCGTGTGTTTGAATAATATAAGTTGGCTTTTTTAAAATAAGGAATATGAAAGCTACCTCTTCCTCCCGGCACTGGCCGGAAGGACTTTTTCAGATAAATAATGATCAATGGTTTTCAAAATATATATTTATAGTTAAATTCGAGACAGATATAAATTTAAGAATGTTTTACCGCATATTTATACATACATGAAAAGATCGGTTATAAAAATAGAGACCAATCAAAATGCAAGTTTCGTGATATTCCGGAAACAAATATTCTAAAGAAAACTGCAAACAAAACTTTTGTGATTGATTCTTCTAAAACATCCGATTACCTAAGACTGGTACATCACTTATCCCTTTCAGGGGTAAAGTACTTCTATGCGTAAAATTCTGAAATGATTGATTGAATCCAGAATTTACAAGCGAATTTATTTTAAATTAAATTAATGCTTTTCTTCTCGTACTTAATAAAAAGAAAATTTTCATTCCAAAAGCTTGATGTCAACTTGGCATTTAGAAAATGAAGTTAAATGCATAGCTGCCAACTTGTACGGTTTTTTCAAGCACTAAAATTTAATAGTAAATTTTGCCTTATTTATTTACCGAAATCTACCGATTTTCAACTATTAAATAAAGCAAAAATTCCTATAAAATTTAAGTGGTAACAAACATCCGTACAAGTTGGCAGCTATGTAAATGGCAAAAAATGAACCACCGCTCTTCAAAAGCCTTAAGGTAAAGTACCCAGTAGTTGACACGTTAAGGAATTTTTCGGCGTTCGTCGCCTTTGGTTCGTACAGTTTTCAATTAAGGGAAACAGTTTGATCATTACTAAGGGGTTTGAACATTTTTCCACAAAATCATAACGTTTAATGTCCCGAAATGAATACATTCTGTAAAAATTACTAGGGGATATGAAAACATGATTTTTGTCCAGAAGTTGACACCATCGTGAACGTGAGAGTTTAGTAGTTGACACCTTCTTGAACTAGTAATTGACAGTGACTGCGGCGGGGCCTAAATTAATAATAATAAATACTCTTTATTATTATATTACTATATTAATTGCCCCATATGAAGACATAATGATACGAACCGTTAAATAGTAAAATTTTTTAAAGAAATCAGAAGTTTTAATGAAAATAAAAAAAGTTCCATAGATCTGAAATTATAACATAAAACCACTTACTTAATTAATTTCAAATAACAAAAATGAAAGATCGAGTGCAAAATCAAGCACTAACAGCCGATATTTTACCTTTTCATTGGGGTTTTTCCCTCAACTTTGTATTTCAGAGTTATTCGAGGCACGTTAAATTTTTTAGCCGCTGTTTTGTACACAGCTTTGTTGACTTTAACGTATTCTGCGGCAGCTCTCATGCTCTCTTCCGTGTAATTCCTAAAATTTCCCTCCGTAGGTGGCATCTAAAAAAAAATAAATAATTAATTTTAGTAGTTGACACTCCCTAATTTCAAAAATTGAGACCCTGTGTCATCTATTGGTTTAAATGCATTTTTAGTTTTTCAAAGGTCAGTCATGAATTTATCTGGTAGATTCTAGCTTATTTTCATTGCACTGAATTAGATTTAAAAAAAACCTACATGAGCGAGTAGTTGACACTGGGTGTCAACTTTTGAAAATCTGTTTCTTTTCATATTCAATAGTTGACACTCACACTCACTCCCGCTATTTTGCACAAAATGCATCAATTTTATTCCAATACAATTCTTGGACATCGAAACAATCAATATCAATCAAAACATAACCAGAAATTAAGATAAATTAAGGGTTTTAATACTTACTGTAACGTGAGATCCTTATCACTTTTCTTAAGATAAATTCGAAAAATTCAACTTTGCACACATGCATCGTTGTTGTCTTCCGCCATATTGGAATTGGGCTCGATTGTTTATCGTTTTAGTTTTCAGTTTTGCCGCAAGGTGATAGATTTAAAAAATTCTGTGTCTCTCATGTTCCTACCTGTGACGTTTTCTTGTTGCACTACTGTTTCTACAAAAGTGTCAACTACTTGGTACTTTACCTTACATATGTGCAACAGTTTTTGTTCAGTTCCTTAACCCTTTCAGGGGCAAAGCACTTCCACCCGTAAAATTCTAAAATGATTAACTGATACCAGAATTTACAAACAAATTTATTTGAAATTCAAGTAAAAGCTTTTCTTCAGGTACTTAATAAAAAAAAATAATTAAACAAATCTGGTGCCAATGTGGCATTTGGGCATTAAAATTCAATGGTCTAAGAATGAACCACCGCCCTCGAAATGGTTAAGCGTCGCGCCTGATAACTCTAGGCTACATTTTAAAAATTGACATTGTTCGACTGCCACCACTTTTTGAAGTAGAAATATACACATTATAAAAAAGTAGCCGACACTACCCGCGAATATCGCCGGCGCATGAATAATGGGATTAATATATATAATCTTATTGGACTTATGCGCAGAGAGGCTTTGTTATTAGATCTCATATCTGAAATTTATCATTGATTATTATGGCATATATTGAGTAAATAATGAATGCTGTATTTTTAAAAAGTTGTCCAGATGAAATTTAAAAGGGTTTCTACAGCTCAGGGAACTTCCATGACTTTAGGTAAACCAGAAGGTACTTAGAAAATTTAAGAAACTTAGTATTTAGGGAAAAAACCAGTAGATACTTAAAGACAAATTTGCTTCATGCAATTGGGCGATTACACAAGTCGAGTTTTTCTATAACAGAATACTAATACTTATCTTGAAACTGTAGGAACTCTGTTACATAAACGAAAATCAGAAAAATGAAAAAGTTAGCCATGTTTTGCACCCTACCCCTTTATATATGGAGTACTCTAAAAGTCACAAAAGAAAAAGAAAATTCAATAATTTGCAAAGTAACGCGAATAGCATAATATTGTTTTCACAGACAAACGTAGGATTCTTTTTAAATGAAAATTTTGTGGCCGAATAATTATACTTACACCAGTAAGTAGCACACCAGTTCTGTCAGCATGGGCACATTACAGTTTATAATGTCGTTAATATTCCAAATTTTAATTTTTACGGGTGCTTTTATTTGAAATAGTAATTAGACGTAGTAAGATAATCAGCATCGAAAATTGTTTTTGCTGTAAATCCTGTATCATAATGGCTGAGATAGCTTATCTCAGCGATCAGGTATGTCCACCAGTCATCGCTATCCCAGGCAGGAAATTTGGGACCAGCGTAATGCCAACTTTTGACGACAAATTCAGTTATTCTAACTTTTTTTTGTTTGTTTGTTTTGCAATCAAAAATTCTTACAGGGCTCGCAGCGTTCCTAAAATTTTCGCACTTTGCTACCACTAAATTAAAACGATAATCTTAGTTGTATATTTCTATTATGGATGTTAAAGGAATCTACCACGAAGCATTCTTATTTAAAATACTGGTAGCAAAGTGCGAAAATTTTAGGAACGGTGCGAGCCCTGTTCTTATATATGTTTGTGTATTCATGTGAAAACTGTTTGGGCGTCTGTACCTTTTGGTTTGTTGAATTTTTATTTCTCTTGTGACTTTTTTATCACAGTTTACATTTGCAGAGAGAGAGTTTTAATTACGAAATTTAGTGCTTTTAAGGATTAAATGAAAAATAAAGCAGAAAAACAAATTTAGGCTGCTTGTATACATTAAATTGACCAAATTGTACTTTGTTTACGATTGTGTCTTTTTAGGTGCGTTCGTAATTATATAAATGCGCAGCACCTATAGTCGTCGTTCAGTCCGTCTGTCTGTCCGTCCGTCTGTCCGTCCGCCCGTCCGCATATAATAGAGCAAAAACTACCCAACCGAATGGTCTGAAATTTTAAATATATGATTGTTGTAAAATTTTGTCGAGCCATTTCAAATTTTATGAAAATCGGATGTACAGTTAAATTACAGGGACAGTCAAAAGTTTTTCTTTACATTACGGCCAATGGGAAAAATTATTGCACGTGCATTTTAATGATGTTAAAGCTTTCGAATGGTCTCAAATTTTAAACATATAATTGCTGCAAAATTTTGTCGAGCCATTTCAAATTTCATGAAAATCGGATGTATAGCTTAATTACAGGGACAGTCAAAAGTTTTCCGTTACATTAAGGGGAATGGGAAAAAATTATTGCAAGTGCATTTTAATGATGTTACAGACTATGCACTTATGAATTGCAAATAAATACACATTCAGTACAATATGGGGTGCAAAAAATAATTATAAAACTAGTTATAGTACGAACGCACCTCATTTGCCACGTTTGACGAGCAATTTCCAACTTGTTTTTATTGGAAGAAACTTCTATTTTTTAAACATTAAATGCATAGTGTATCGAATTTGGAACACTTTTTATTGAACTTTTAATAGATAAATCAAGTTCTTCTCAACCACTATATTTATATAGAAATATTAATCCTGTAAAAATCACATAAATATACTACTATATAAAGTTAAAATCTATCTATAAGTATAAAAAACACAATTCTAAAAGAAAAATTCATGTATTTAAACCTTTCTGGTGGGGAGTAATTCTGTTTACAAACTGATGAAATGATGAACTGACACCAGAATTTATAAGCGGATTTATTATAAAATGCGAATTTTCTTATTTTCATGTACGTTATTTAAGAAAAATTTTAATTAAAATTAGTTTCCCTTTTTTAAGGACACCGCCCACAAAAGGGGTAAAGTTTAAGCGAAGTGAATTGAAATACCTTAGATAAAATAAGCTGTTTTAAGGTCTTTTTTTTTATTATCTTAATAATTAATAAATATCTGACAATTTAAATATCTGATTATAAATTTGTTGAGTAACCCTTTTTAAATTTCTGAATCTTTCGAAGTAGCACAAAAATGTTGGGCCAACGTTTCCTAATTGTTCTCTAATTGTCCGTCCACTTTGTAAGCCTGTTAGAAATGTGCGGCATCTCTTACCATTAACCAAAGAACCAATTGCCAATAAAGTCCCAATTGTGATCCAACCGTATAGTCCAGGCAATGGAGACCATATAGGGGCTCTACTTAGCAAAATTCATGGTAGTTCTGGAAAAAGGCTTACTATCTATTTTTTGGGTCGCTGAATCCGAATTTTTAACTTCCCACGAAAATTCCCACTGGCAATCCCACCAAATTTTGGTAAAATGCCCCCAAAAAGGTTTTTATTAAAAAAATCAATTTTTTATTGTTTTAGGGAAAAAGTATCTAGAAATTCAGAAAGTAGACAAAATTTGCAACAAATTATATATATGACATTATGACTTAGGATGAAGGGGAAGGGGGCATCTCCCTCGGAACATGCGCGCGGTGCTGCGTGAACTAAGTTGCGCAATTCCACTTAACCACTCACACGTTTACATTTGCTCTCCCATCTCCCCTCCGAACTTTCTCTATAAGGTTTACTTTAAGTTTTTTGGGTCGCTGAATCCGAAATCTTAACTTGCCCCCAAAATTCCCCCTCCCCCAAATAGTTGTTTTTAACTTAAATTTCTTATTGTGTTAGGAGAAAAGCATTACGAAATTCAGAAACTAGACAAAATTTGCAACAAATAGGATATATGGCATTATGACGTAGAATGAACGGGGAGGGGGAGGGCTGCCTCTGAACATGCACTGCGGCGCTATGTGCACTAAGTTATGAAGTCCATGCAATAGGGGATTTTACCTGGAAAATTAATACTAGTTTTGGATTTCGACTCACTTTATGTTTTTTTGGGTCGCTGAATCCGAATATGCAACTTCCCACCAAAATTTCACCCGGCAACCCCCCCAAAAATTGATTTTTTGAAAAAGTTTGGTTTTTGAGAAAAGCGCACGGGGAATGTTCCGAGGCAGCCCCCTTTCTCCCCGTTTATCCTACGTCATAATGTCATGTATCCTATTTGTTGCAAATTTTGTCTAGTTTCTTAATTTTGTAATGCTTTTCCCCTAAAACAATAAGAAATTTCAGTTAATAAAAACTATTTTGGGAGGTTTTCAGGGGGGGGGGGATTTTGGGGGGTAAGTTAAAAATTCGGATTCAGCGGCCCAAAAAACTTAAGGTAAACCTTATAAGGAAAATTCGGAGGGGAGATGGAAGGCGAATGTAAACGTGTGAGTGGTTAAGTGGAATTGCCAAACTTAGTCCACCAGCACCGCGCGCATGTTCCGAGGCAGATCCCCCCTTCCCCTTCATCCTAAGTCATAATGTCATATATCTAATTTGTTGCAAATTTTGTATACTTTTTGAATTTCTAGATACTTTATCCCTAAAACAAAAAAAATGATTTTTTTAATAAAAACCTTTTTTGGGGAACTTTTTACCAAAATTTTTTTTTGGGGGGGGGGTTGCAGGGGGAAATTTTGGTGGGAAGTTGAAAATTCGGATTCAGCGACCCAAAAAACATTAAGTAAGCTGATTTCCAAAACTACCACTAATTTTGCTAGGTAAAATTCTCTATTGCCTGGACTAGTAAGCTATTCAGATACGCTCCAAATTGGAGAGATATTCGCACCCACCATTTAAAAACCTTTTGCCAACTTTACCATTTAGAATCGTATCATTTTCCAAATTTTTCCACAAACAGCCAATGTTAGGCCATCAAATCGTGCTACTTGGATTGTCCGGTTGGGAACATTTCTATCGCAATTGTTTAACAGAATGTTTCGCGGTATTTAACAGCAGAAAAACAGCATAAATTCTGATAACAAACTTGGTGATAGCGAATTGTGCTATTTAAATGTTAAATAGAATCTTTCGAATCAGAAATATTGGTGCGAGATTATTTTGAAATTACAAGGAGTATATGCAGTTTGCTTATTGGGGTTGGGAGGGGTTGCAATTGACTCTTTTGCATTATTAGCGCACATATGTATGAATCCATTACAGGAATCGTGTTTTATTCAAAAATTCCCAATCTATACCGGATATTCCGAAGAAGAAATTTTACTTTATGCCCTTAGAACACGTCTGTAATTAAATAAAGCAAAAATTATCTTTCAAAACTTCTGGTATAAGTTCGGAATTTCTGAATAAAAAAGAAATTCGTGAAATACACGCTACGGATGCAAAAGGTTTAAAATAATTGCTCTCGGCAATTGAATATTTTCAGAGGCTTCACTTTTATTAATTACGTACCCTTGTAAGCTTACGTACACTTTTACGTAACACACTAGTGCGTGTGCACAAGAGAAATATGATATCTTTAGAATGTTTATTTTCTTTAGTGTTCTAAATTAAGAACGTTACTCAAAGTACCGCTTTGAGATGCGCTTCGTAAAGTAGATAAGCTGAAAATTAATTTTTTATATAACATATTGTCAAGTGATCTATTTACAACAAGAAAAAGAAATATGATAGCCACACTTTTCAAATTTAAGATGTTTCCAAGCAAAAGTTAGGCATACCATGTAAGACAAGATAATGGAAGCAAAATTGATACTCACACGCGACGAAATAGCTTCGTTAACAATTTTCAGCTTACTGGAACTGCTATTGCTATCTAGTGGTGGTTAAGGGAAGTACCATGTTTACGCGCGTAATAGTCGCCCTCGTATAATAGTCGCACCCCCAATTTTAAGCAGAAAAAATTGTCAAAATATTTTCTTTGCATTTATTGGATGGATGAAAATGTCATGAAAGATTGGGTTCGCAATGTTTGGAAGAAAAGGTCTGGAGCATTGCTCAAACAACCAGCCATGCTAGTACTCGGTAGATTCCGATGGCATCTTGTTGATGGCGTAAAAAAAAGAACTTTCAGAGGCAAAACAGATATTTTGATAATTTTCTGGAGGGCTCGCATCGATTCTTCAAGCGTTGGTTGTATCGGTTAACAAACCGTTTACAGACAATATAAGACGATTATATGGATAATGGATGGTCAATGGGAACAAATAAAAAACTCCTAGTGGAAAAGTAAGGCATCTATCCCTAGAACTAATGTGTAGTTGGATATTACAAAGCTTGACTTTAATAACAAGTGATATAATTTCAAAATGTTTTAAGAAGACTGGTATATCCGACACTTTGGACGGAAGCGAAGATGACATTTTATGGAGTGATAGAGATTCTTCAGACGCCGATTTACATTATAATAGTGATACTAATTCCTTCAGTGTAAGTGGTTTATTATGAGAATTTTTTGTCGAAATTTTCACAAAGATTATTTGTAAATATTACGTCTATAAAAAAAATACCATAAAATGAAAAATGGTATTTAATAAACAGCACATAATCTGGAAAAATTTGGTAAGTTACTAATCTTATTATAATGTGTGTTTTATACCAGCAATGTTTTAGCATTAGAGTGTACATTTTTGTATAGTAGATTTCCCCGCGTAATAGTCACACCTAGACTTTCACAAGGAAAAATTAGCAAAAAAAGTGCGTCTATTGTGCGAGTAAACACGGTATTTAATATTCTTTCTTAAAAGTACCTTTGGGAAAGTGTTCAATGAGTATATTTTAATTTGGATAGAAAACTGTGGTACTTTCAAGTGCCGTCTTCCATAAAGGTTTAAATGAATGAAAGTTATTGCATCAATTTCATATCTTCTTCCAACATTTTCGACGAGTTGTTTACACCTTATTGATCTGTCTTAAATATACTCCCATTAGCGTAGTTTCTAACTTATACGCTTTCTTTGTTAACATTTTTACTCTTTTCAATAATAATATTGAAAATAATTATTCAAAAATAATACAAATCTTAAAGTTGCATTTAGTGTAAACACGAATATACTACAATGATTTAGGGCTCCTCCTGTCCGAGAAATTAAGGGCGTTCATCCAAAGCGATATAAGTAACCGTAGAAACTTAATACTGGAACCGGGCGTAAATTAACATAGTTGCGCCACCTACTGGACGAGGTGATAATCCACATACGTGGGCTTTTAGTGTGACGTCATATATGACAGGACCGAGGCTAACGAAAAAGACAGGCTACCGCGGTGGGTACGATTCTTCTTTTTTTACAGACTGCTGGAGTCACGTGATGCTCGAATGCACCAATGAAGGTGTGCGAAATGAGCATCACGTGACTCCAGCGGTCTGTAAAAAAAAGAAGAATCGGACTCACCGCGGTAGCCTGTCTTTCTCGTTAGCCTCGTTACAGGACATCTACTATCTGCGCATATTTTCTAAATCTTTAGTCACTCACAGAACTGAATTTTTTTTCCCACATTTACTGCAAAATAATGGCGTAGCTTGAAGAACGTCCAGATTCACTTGACACCACGAAGTTTCCTTCACCTTGTCGGAAACCCTTCAGCTAATAATCAAGGTGAAAAAACTTTACAGTTTTAGTGGTGTGAAGTAAGAAAACAGTTAAGCATCTTCTTGTAGTTTAACCACGTCCGCTACGTGGCGTGCGACCTTGATTGATGTGATCTCGCCTTTAATCTTGCGGTTACCTCTCCCATTTAAAATAGGACGCTTACTTATATCGCTTTGGAGTTCATCTGTCATGCAACCCCCCCTGAATATTAGGCCTGAGCACTGACACAAAATAGGCGGCTGCCTATAGTGGATTTTTTTAACGTATGTATCTTCCCTTAAATTTAGGCACCAGTATTTTATAAAAGTTTTTTTGGGGGGTTTGTTTAATCTCAGAAAAATAAAGCGGAGAAAGCTTTTAAAAATTATTGGTACCAAAATTTAAGGAACCGTACACACGTTGAAAAAAATATCGCCTTTGACAGCCGCAATTTTTATGTCAGCTCTCGGGCCTACTATTCAAGGGGCGGTGTGTCATGGTACACTGTTAAATATATCGTGAAAAATTACCTCTGTTTTTAAGGTATCTGACTACGTTAAAAATGCAATTTTCGACCAAAATTGTCAAATTTATTTTATTTTATTTTATTAAAGACCAACTCTTTACCTTTCCAAATCCGTATTTGTTTTTATTGTACAACAAATAGATCCGGAGTTATAGCGGTTTTAAAACTACTCAACAGCTGTCACTCAAACCGAAAGTGCTGTTTAAAGGGCTTTAAAATTTAATTTTTTTAAATTTTTAAATTGCTTTTAAAGGGTCGTATATTTGGAGAAATTTCGCGATTTTGGATACATTTGTTTAATAATAAGAAATATAAATAATATGCTCCATGAAATTTATATGTATATTACTGTAAATTCTTGTAGTAAAACATAAATCTAAACTTAAAATGCAATTTTTGGAAAATGTAATTTTCGGTGAAAATTCCATACGCAAAACATGATTTCTCAAAAAGTTATTGGAATATCACTATGAAATTTAAAATATATCATATTTACACTATTGTGAAGGCAATGAACTAAAGATTTAAAGTTAGAATAAATATTTTTTGTTTTATGGATGTTTTTGTGGAATGACATCGATGAATTTTATGAAAATTAACATGTAAACAGGTGTGATATGCTATAAGTTTTAAAATACTTAAAGAATCTCTTAGATTTTAGTTCATTGCCTTCACCAATGTCATAAATATGAAGAGTAAAAAGGAAATTAAGATACATACAGTAGAATTTCCTTTAGAGCGTTTTGCGTTTCGGGCCAAATTTCACTAAATTTTACTATAAATTCCTCCATTTACCAAAATTTTATCAATAAATGAAATATTTTTTACTTTTTTTCACATTTTCTAGTCCTAATCTTAGTAAAAATATGTTTAAAAAATAATTAAATAGCTTTTTTGGAAAAAATTGCTCCGTACGTAGGCAGGCACCTTAAAGGCTATCTATTTTTTGACCAATGAGATTGCTCCACAGGCGTTTATGTGGCATTCTCATTTGTCAGAAAATAGATAGCCTTTAAAAACAGAGGTAATTTTTCATGATATTTTTAACAGTGTAGAATTACTGAGTTCAACTACCGGTGAGGCCATTGTACATAGGTAATGTAAAGTTCCCGACCAAAACTGCATACATATTAAGCGTCCTATCTTAAATGGGAGAAGTAACAGCAAGATTAAAGAGGAGGTCACATCAATCAAGGTCACGCGTCACGTAGTGGATGGGGTTGAACTACAGGAAGATGCCTAACTGTTTTCTTACTTCAATAAAATTTAAAAGTTTATTCACCTTGATTAATAGCTGATAAGGCGAAGAAAACTTCGTGGTGTCAAGTGCATCTGGACCCCACCCCCTTCTCGCTGCGCCATTATTTTGCAGTAAATCTGGTAAGCAATATTCACATTTCAAGAGTGACTAAAGATTTAGAAAATACGTGCAGATGGTAGATATTCTGTCATATATGACGTCAGACTAAAAGCCCGCGTGTGTGGGTTATCAACCCCGTCCACAAGATGGCGCAGATGTGTTAATTTACGCCCGATTCCAGCATTAAGTTTGTACGCTTAATATGTATGCAGTTTTGTTCCCGACAATACTCGTATCCTCTTGTGTAACAGTTGTAACAAAGATGTCATGTTGTGAAGGGAATTTGGAAAAATTATTAAGAAGAAAAATGTAAAAAGAAGAAAATTCCAACAAGACTTGTATATTTTAAAAGATGATGTAATATATGATTGTTCGGGACAGTAGCCTTACTAGCTTAAAGTCTCAAATCGAGTCCTCCGAAATATGTAAAATGTTTAAACTATTTGTTAAGTGAATCTATGTTTACACTTTATGTTGGCATTGAGACGATTTTTGAAAAATTCTGATTGCTTCATTGCTACCACTTTTTGAAATAGACCAGTTTTTGAATTCGCCTTTTTAAACGAAAGAATAAATAGGCCGAATATGTATTCTTTAAGAAATGTGGATAAATTAAGAAATCAAATTTAAAAAACCACTCTTAACTACCGCACTTTTTACATTTTTCATCACTGCATTATGACGTCATTCTTGTATAATTTCTCATTAAATATCACGAATAATGCTTATCAGAAATAGCTTTAGATATCTTAATAAAAATAAAAGCGCCTTATCGGCAAACTTGCCATTACTGAAAAAAATGTAAGTTTGTTACAAAGTGTAATTTTAAATCCAAAATTCTTCTGTAAGTGCTATAAATTTTATCACGACTCTGCAAATTAAATCAAAACCAGAGCATCAATAATCATTTTAAACGAATTCCGTCTGCGGTTCTTCAGTTAATAACTTATCTAAGTTTTCGATTACTACTTTGATAAGGTATCGCAAACATATATAAAATTTATTTCCTTTACGAAAGTTTTATTACTCAAAAGACATGACACCAACTTATCGGAATATAGTAAATTCAAAGTAATATTTTTTATTTCACTGTAATTTTTAAACTGTTTTTCCAAATACCATAATTTTGGTGTATAATTCGCGGCTAAAGCAAGTCTGTTTCAAACCATAAATTGTATTTAATAAATGAAATAATGTAAGTACAAGTAAAAATAAGTTACTTTTTATCAAATAAAATTTCTGAATGGAAACAATTTTTTTAAAGTGGTTTATCTATCGGAAATTACGGTTATATAAAAGGTCGTTCAAATTAACGTATTTCTGTTTGGGCCGCCATGGCGAGAGAATCAGTGGACGTAGCATCTTCATATTTGGATCGTATACATATCAGGTCATCGGAAATTGATTGGTGCAAAAATAATATCTCAAACAAAAACCGCTTGGTGAAAATGAGGCATTGTTATCGGGTTAAGTTCAGTCAAATGTGACATGACACAACCACTAAAGAACAGAACACGAGAAGTTGGTAAACAAATTTATTATTACATTTTTCTAAACACTATCTGTCGATCCTACAAAAATATTACGGACAGCTGAAACAAAAAACACGCGTGTAGTAACACAGGAGCGCACAAAGGTTTCACAGGTGGGTTTTAATGCGTCACATGAAACCATGTTTCAGCATGATCCACATGGATATGGGACTAATCAGTACCGATACTGCGTACGTCAAGCGGATCTAGTTCTTCAGATTCTCCAGATTTACTACGTTTCCTCTATAACTTTATCTTTGAGGCAACCACTAAGCCAAAAATCACACGAGATTAATTCAGGTGAATGCGGATACCATCTTGTAGGTAATGCACGACTGATAATGCAATCCTTCGTAAAATGACATTGCCTGAATTTTTCAACATCACGTCAAATGTTAACCCTCTCGCTGCGTAAGTAATTCTTCGCGATGAGCGCCTTTTACAGAATTTTTAATCTTTTATCACCGGTTCTTTAAAGCAGAAATTTTTGACTATAGTAATCGTGGAAAATGTCCTGATTAAATCACACAAAGCTTTCGCTAAAAAATAACTGATTGGAATAACCAAATCTAATTATAACCAAATAGTTATACGAGATTAATTTTCACACAATTATTCTAATTGGTAAACAAATCATATTAGATGCAAATTTCCAACTGGGCGAAAAATGTCTGGACCAGGACTCGAACCCGGGACCTCCTGGCTGAGGCCGCCAGTGCTCTGCCATCTGAGCTATCCCGGACGATTCTGGTCGAACTTTTTCACCCAGCTAACCTTGAAGATTACAGCATCTGGTCTGAAACCTGGTTCAGCTCAACAGAATAATTCTCAGGTAATGGAACTCCAGAAATCGCTGGATACGAAATTACACGAGATTAATTTTCACACAATTATTCTAATTGGTAAACAAATCATATTAGATGCAAATTTCCAACTGGGCGAAAAATGTCCGGACCAGGACTCGAACCCGGGACCTCCTGGCTGAGGCCACCAGTGCTCTGCCATCTGAGCTATCCCGGACGATTCTGGTCGAACTTTTTCACCCAGCTAACCTTGAAGATTACAGCATCTGGTCTGAAACCTGGTTCAGCTCAACAGAATAAATCTCAGGTATTGGAACTCCAGAAATCGCTGGATACGAAATTACACGAGATTAATTTTCACACAATTATTCTAATTGGTAAACAAATCATATTAGATGCAAATTTCCAACTGGGCGAAAAATGTCCGGACCAGGACTCGAACCCGGGACCTCCTGGCTGAGGCCGCCAGTGCTCTGCCATCTGAGCTATCCCGGACGATTCTGGTCGAACTTTTCTGCTGTAATCTTCAAGGTTAGCTGGGTGAAAAAGTTCGACCAGAATCGTCCGGGATAGCTCAGATGGCAGAGCACTGGCGGCCTCAGCCAGGAGGTCCCGGGTTCGAGTCCTGGTCCGGACATTTTTCGCCCAGTTGGAAATTCGCATCTAATACAAATAGTTATAATTAGACGGAAAAATGCATGCCCGGGGATATCTCGGGTTGCGCAGCGAGAGGGTTAAAGAGCTCGTGAGGGGATTTTCATGGGACACTAAATGCATGCCTGCCAAATTTATTCTTTCTTGTCATTATTGTTTAAAAGATGTTTTTGCCTTGTTTAATGTAAGAAAGTTCTACCAATAAATAAGGCAAAGACTTGTTTATTAAAAATAGTGGTAAAAGACTAATAAATTTGTCAGCCATGCTTTTAGTGCCTCAAAAAATGTCGGACATGAGCCGGCACAAGAAGCGAGGAATCCATGCCGCTGGAGTTCTGGAATGACCAAACCTTGCAATATGTCCCGGTAACATGCTTCAGTTACAGGACACGTTTTTGGTCCCCGAGGGACGATTTCCTCAAATTAAAATGTCCCAATCAGAAATGTCGTAGTGACGCCGCTCCATATAGTAAAACATGGAGAATGCAGGTGCATTTGTTGGATCTGGTGAGTATTCTCGGTGTGGAGATACGGCAGTTTTGTGTGTTCATTGTTCCTCACATGTAAAAGTGACCCTGATCGGCCCATAGGATGTTCCACGGTCAATTGGTGTCAACCTCCATCCGTGCCAAGAACCTCAAAGCGAACGTTTCACGAAGATCGTTATCGCCAGGATTTAGCCCTTTGAGCTCTAATGGGTGAATTTATTCCCACTTACATTTAATCTCCAAATGTCACATTGACATCGGAATATTCTACAAAATTTATTTGAAAATAGTTTAATGCCTTTTTTTTTTTTTTTTTTTTTCGTGTACATTATAAGCCAAATCTTTTGTTTACAAAATACTGGTGTCAATGCGACATTTGGGCATTTTGAAGAAATTCATCCCCAGAGCTCAAGGTGTCAACACTTGGAAGCGACGAATATTACACAGATAGTTCTTGAGTGCTATCCACATGCACTTCCATACCGTAATGTATGCAAATCAATTACGTTCATATGGCGCGAACACTGGATGCTACTGCTGTGTTCGTATTGACCTGCTCAAAGACAGCGGTTGCGATATCATACAACACCTGCGGTATTTTTTTCTTTTTCGCTCTTGGCCTGCTTGAACTGCAAAGCTACGAGTTTTCTCGTAGCGTTTGACAATTGTTACAGAGCACACGGTGTTACATCACTGTATGCAATGATTTCTACCCTCGGTGAAAGCGAAGCACTTTGGCAGTGTTATTGCCGTTTTAGTAGAAAAGCTTTAACTGAAAAGCAACGAGAAAAACTGTGTGGCGGTCTCAGAATGCTCAGAGCCTGTTCGCACACCTTTTTATCTGTTATTACGGCCCTTTACTCCGCTTCTTGTGCCAATTTTGTTCTCTGGTACTCCGCGCACAGACGAATATTCCAATTCTCACCTAGGTAGCACGATGTGTGCGTAAAAAATATAATAATAAAGTTACCGTAATTTCCGGCGTATAATCCGTGGGTCAAACAATCATGTTTCGACCAAGAAATTTTAAAAATAAAATGTAACTTCTCAGATAACGGTAAATATTTGTATTCGATTACTGAATAAATTTTCTGGGTCCAAACAGAATTGTTTAAGTTTACAGATTGTTTAAGTTTAAACAGTTTAAACTTTAATTAAAAAGACTAATATTAGACTTCTTATTTAAAAATTTAGTTACGAGGCCCCCTAGTCTTGTTACACCACTGATTATAACTACAGATTCAAAAGGATTTATCTTATAGTAACTCTCTTCCTTTTCAGTAACTCTTCCTCAGGAACTCCTTTATAGTAACTATCTTCCTAAATTGTGAGACTACAATTATTGTACAACAATTAAAAAAAATATATTCGGAGAGAGAAGAAATTATATAATTTTTTTTTACAAAAATTGTAAAAACATTCAGCGATTAAATATAGAGACTACTGTGTAACTTACTACTTGAAAATAGATGTAATAAGACCCGTGGCCTTATTCTGGGTACGTCACTGATCACAACTACAGAAACGAAAGGATTTATGTTATAGTAACTCTCTTCCATTTAAGCAAACTGCATTCACACTTTAAACAAAAGCAACTCATAAAAGTTATTTACCTTGACAGATTAGCAATCCATCTCATTAAAAGAATTTAAAAATATATTTTATCTTCGAAGCACGCAGACGTTGTCTTTCGATTTTCTAGAATTTAAAAATCTTATTAAACTTCTCCTAAACATGTTTTGTCTTATACTATCGAAGAACTTTATTGTAGATTTGATTTACTCAGCCTGAGACAATTTTCACATTCAAATTAATTTTTATTTTTACAGATATAAGCATGAGTGTAAAAATGTAGGCAACCAGCGAGCAGTCTCTCACCACTAAATTTTATTCGTTATTTTTCCTATAATGTTTCGTCTAATTTTTTTGGAAGAATGCTAATAAAATTTAAGCGAAAAAACTAATGAATTTAGTGGTCAGAGAGTCACCGCTGGCGCCCAGATTTTTACACCCCTCGATATAAGAATTCTTATTTACTCGCCGAACAAAAATGTCTTAAATAATGATAAATTTTCAACTTTACACGTAATTCATGCTTATAAAATCTAGCGCAATAAGGGTAGATTAATAATAGTGATACTTGTTTAGTTGCCCGATTGGCAATATCCATAGGATCATTTTCAGTTCCAAAAGCTACTTGAAGATTTACTCTATGTCGCCATAGATTTTTTTTTTTTTATTCATCGTATTTGTTCTTAGAGACTTACTAGATGTATTTTAATTTTAATTTTTCAAAGTAATTTTTATAGGTACGTATTTCTTTGGAAAAAAAAAAAAAAATGTGTTGGTTACAATGTGTGATGCGTAATATAACAGTACTAGCATATGCCCCTGTCAAAAATGACGGGGAATTGTTATTTTAAGTTCGCAACGTTACGTCAGACTCAATTAAACAGGTGATTGTCATGCATGATTATTCAGATAGTGGCAAGTCATATGAACGGCTTCATGCGCGAAAAAAAATGAGCTTTTTCCAACAACTCTATGGCGAAATTCTCGATTTTTCAGCAATTCTTTGATGAAATTCGTGTTTTTTTCGCAGTCTTTTGACGAAATGACTGTTTTTTCTGCAATCCTTTCACGAAATGAGTGTTTTTATCGATATTTGTTGAAAAAATCGCGTTTTTTTCTGCGCCCTTTTGACGAATTATACCTCTTGCGCTTCTTTGACAAAATTCAGGGAAGATTTCCGTATTCTGTGCCGCTTAGCGAATTTGGCAAAAAGAACTTCGCCAAAAATCTTTTCAAAATGGCGGAAAAACATCATTTTTAAATCTTTATGTTATTTATAAATCCATGATTTTGCGCCATTTAAAAAAATAGAAAAGGATGTAAAAACATGGATTTATAAATAACATAAAAATTTAAAAACGAATTTTTTCCGCCATCTTGAAAATTTTCTTACGAATGCTGGTACACCCAGAAAAAGGAATTGATTAAAACTATAAAACGGGTTTTGTTGAGCACAGTTTGGTTGTTTTAACTTCTTAACACCCGAATTAAATTACGGTTGAAAATTCAAATTGTTTATTGGCACCACTTTTATGAAAAAGAAATATTCACCATATTTAATGACAGGAAGAACGATACTAAAATATAGCCAATTTCACTATTTTATAAAACTGGTGGGTGTCAAACAACTTGAGTAAAAGACACAACCCGTGAATATCACGGGAGCGATAATTAAAGGATTAAACAGAATATTTAGTTGAAGTAAAAAATGGGTTTTGTTGCTTGACGAAACAGTATTGTTAACACTTTTACAAAATTTTAACAAAATTTCATCGATTTTACTTGAATAAACAAAATGTGTTTTTTAAATTTTACAATAATTTCGTAACTTAAATTTGTAATTCCAGCAAAATTTAAATTGTTGCGTAGTAGCCATAACTCTATCACGTAATGTGGTTTATTTGAATTATATAGCTATATAATTAAAGGATTAGCGCAATTTTTGGATAATTAAAACTTTTTATATTGGGATTGACCAAGGTAGTTTAAAAAATCCCCCTCTACCCTTTAATTTTCTTGATTTTTATTTGAAACTGAGCATTTAGATTTTAAATAGTTCACAATATTTAGCAGGTAAATTACATCAAAATAATGTGTACTGTACATACCGTAATTTTCGGCGTATAATCCGCGGGTCAAACAATCATGTTTCGACCCAGAAATATTTAAAAATAAAATGTAACATTTGAGATCGCGGTAAACATTTGTATTCAATTACTGAATAAATTTTCTGGGTCCAAACAGATTTATTTGAACTGCGGATTATACGCCAGAAATCACGGTGGTTGATTCTTTGTTGAGGTCTTAATTTTAAGAATAAGAAAAAATAATAAAAGACAAAGACATTTTTTGAGGAAATAAAGTATTTGTCGTTTTAAAAAATAAACCTAAGTTATTATGAAATATTTTTTACTGAACGGATTTTATTTATATACTAGCCGCGATTCGCCCGTCATGATCGGAGTCCCCGCTGCCTTCGGCTGTGTGATTCCCGGGCACCTTCAAAGAAATCATATTTATGAACTCCTCCTAAATTTCTGGATTTTTGCGATTTCTTTCGAAAATGTGATTAAAAATCCGAATTTTTAGAAAAGATTGAGATCGTCTTAAAGGAAAAAAAAAATTCTTTCTATTACGACGTCAACTCCGTGCATTTCGGATGAAAATTATGGGCGGTATAAAATATTTAAAGAAAACCGAAAAAAATCGACATACGTCCAAATTTGGAATATTTATTCTTTTTACATTTTTATTAAAGTTTAAGTTTATTTGGGAATATTAAATGTATTTTTAAAATTAATGTGTTTTATAATATTTTCTTAGTTTGCTTCAAGGAATCATTATAACAATATGAAATAAAACTTATTATTATTTTTTTTTGTTTTTATGTATTATATATGCGTGTGTGATAAATAAAAAATGTTATTAGAAAAATAAAATGATTTAAAAAATATATATTTAAAAACTAAAACACAATTATGTGCATCATTCAAAGTAATACTTAGCTAAAGCTATGCATAAAGCTATGTTTTTTAACGGTAAAAAAAAATGTAATTTTCATTTTTAAATCTTCATTATAAGAAAACGTTCCTGTGAATGATAAATGCTTTTAAAAATCGGAATGAACATGAACTTAAAATATGAATACTTTAAATAAATAAAAAATAAACAAGAAATTGTGCCTATCGATGTTTAACTCTGCTTGTGCACACGGCTGAGTTTCTCGGTCAATCTGAAAAATCCGTTGTCACTGCCGCGATCGCAACGTACAATTCTTTTCCTGGTCAGTCGGCGCATTCTTTCCGAAAAGGTTTCATTCGGAAAATCCATTGTAAAAAGTAAAAAAATTAGTTTTAAACCATTAAAAAAAATAACTGCAGATAAATCAAAGCGAAATGCCAACAGCACGTTTTCCAAAAGAAACAACGTTTCACTGTTGCCACTACAGAACAACAGAACCGTGAAATATATGAATCATTGATATGAAACATTATTCATATGAATAATTCATATTAATAATGATGAATAATCATTAAAATGAATGAAGATAATCATTAAAATTATTAATATTTGTTGAAAACATTGATAATATTAAAAAAAATATATTCAATAAATTACGTAATATTTTCATATCTATGTCGTAAACTCACCACTTGTAAATGTAAACAGTCATAAAATTACTGCTTATAAATGTAAGCAACAATGAAAAACGCATTTCAAAATATTTAAAGGCTTTAACAGGCTTTTACAAATATGTTAAAAGCAGAATCGGATGTTAGCCGTATTTTTTTTTTTGATGAATCGTGAAAGAGTCGTTCATTTCTTTCTTGATTTGGAACTTGTGTTTCTGAATGACAACGATTCATTTGTTTATATCGCTAATATGTCGTTGGTAGCTACTTATTTTTAATTTAGAACTTAAAACATTATAATTGTTTAGTTTTTGATAGTTTTAGAGAAAATGAAGAAGAAAAGGTGTAATGTAATGTAGATTAAATGAGGCAATTGTTCGATTTATAATAAAGCATCGGAATGCTTAGGCCTAACATGACCGCGGTATGTTTTTTTTTTTCCTTTCCGAGGATGAGCGCGCCCCGGAATCGTCACCGTACCGTATTATATAAATAGATTTCTTCTTTTCATATACGAGTACAATGCATAATAAAAAATCAAATATGCAATGCACACAAAATTAGAAAATAAGTAGTACCGTAATTTTCGGCGTATAATCCGCAGTTCAAACAATTCTGTTTGGACACAGAAAATTTATTCAGTAATTGAATACAAATATTTACCGCGATCTGAGAAGTTACATTTTATTTTTAAAAATTTCTGGGTCGAAACATGATTGTTTGACTCGCGGATTATACGCCGAAAATTACGGTAATTTTAAATATAAAAGTATCAGAATGAAGCAACTTCCATACAAGCTTCTTGTTTATGATTGCGTATTTTTATAAATTTGTTTTGCTACTTTCATGTTGTCTTGTAAACTCATGTAAACTCTGGGGATGAATTTCTTCAAATTGCCCAAATGTCACATTGGCACCAGTCCATTCTAAACAAAAGATAATATACGCAAAAAATGCATTAATCTATTTTCAAATAAATTTGTTTGAATATTCCGCTACCAATGTGACATTTGGACATTAAAATTAAGTGGGAAGAAATTCACGCATCAGATCTGAAAGGGTCAAGAAACTACGTTTTAATATTTTGCATAATAATCCATTGTTTTATTAATTATTACATTCTTTATTTCATCTATATATAAACATTTGCTACTGTACCCAGAGTTGCCAAGTCTCCGACTTTTGCACACCACTATTATCTTAGCGAAAATGTTGTTATTTTAAATCGGCCAAATGTTCCAATTAAATAAAACTACATTCTCAGTATTAAAATACTGGTATTAAAAAAACCGGAGACTTAGGAGCTCTGTGTACCTTGAAAACACAATATAAGACATAGCTACCAGCTTGTCAAATTCAACACTAAAATTTTTAACACTAAAATTTAATAGTAAATTTTGCATAATTTAACTACGGAAATCTAATTATTACTAACAATGAAACAACAAAAAAAGTCTATTAAATTTTAGTGGCAACAACAACAAAAAAAAAACAACAAAAAAAAAAAAACTGTACAAGTTGGCATTTTTTGTAAATAATATGTCTACCGGAAAGTTCTGTTCTATAATGTTATTTCACACCTACTTTTCTAAAATTCAGATTTCTTCATTGGCACCACTTTTTTGAAATGAAAAAATTCCCATAGTTTTCACATTTCACAAATCATTATCACAAAAAAAGTAGGCGTGGAATAACATTATCGGACAGAACTTTCCGGTAGACCTAATATTAACTAAAATGCGTCTGGAAAATTTTCAAAATTGTAATAACACCGTAAAGAAACTATTTACATAAAAGCATGAATAAAGACTATATTTTAGGTTAACACTAGAAAGCCCGCGGGCAGTCATTTTGACTGCTACAAAGTGTATATATCTCAGTTCGAACCAGAATTTTTTTGCAAAACTAGTTAAATGGATAAGAAAATAATTTAACCTTCCGTCTACCAGACGGGTCCAATGGACCCGACATGTACATTCAAAATATTTATTCAAACCAGAAATTTCTTCAAAACAAACTAAATGTATAAATCAGACAATAATAAGTTAAATAAACAAATTAAATAGTTTTAAGTAAAAATTCTGGTGTAGAATGTTTTTATAAAACTTGAGTAAAATTTCCGGTAGTTCTAGGGTTAAAATAAAAATTCTGGTGTGAAATATTTTTCTAATTAATTTGAGTAAAATTCTCGGTCTTTAGTGTTAAACGAAATGCCAGCAAAAGAAAAAAAAAAAAAAAAAAAAAAAAAAAAAAGCCTTTATACATTGTTTACAGGGGCACTCAAGATATCCCCTTTACAATATGGTCTATGGGGGAAGAAAGCGATTCCGGTATATTTGAATGATATTACACTATTACAAATTTGTTATGTCTTTTTAATTAAAGTTTAAAGTTAAACTCAAAGTTTTTACAACTTTTATAAAAAAAAGTAAGCCTAAGATTGCTTTTTAAAAATAGGTATACAATAACTGTAGCTTCACAATTTAGTCAAAATAACATGGCTGCCTTCCTTAAGGCTTTTTTCAAGTGGAATAAACATATTTGAACCAAAAAATCTATTTAATACTATGTTTCATCTTTCTATACTGGTTTAATTTTGTTTCATCACACTTACGTTAGATGCATACCATAATCCGGGGTTACTTAATCTACTGGGGTAACAAAAGCCATTTTGCTAGATAAATTTTGGACGCTGATGTTGTAAACACTGTTTTGAATTTCACGGTTAACGTCCACGTTTTAGTAAAATTTTGGATCACATATTTCAATACTGTGTGCGTTTTAAAGGTAAGTTTATAAACCTTTATTTATATTTAAGATTATTTCAAAATAAATTTATAGTTTTCATAACTTTAATCACCAAACATGTATTTTTAAATTGAATTCACTACAAACATTTTCAAACATAACCTCAAACAGTACTTTTATGTGTGTCACTGTTGTGTGTGTCTTCATAGATTGTATTTTCATTTTATGTCGGAAGATTTCTAAATGAAAAAAAAATATTATTATGTGTTTCCGATTGCAGGAAACGAATTATATAGGAAAAATTTTATTGTTCCTACCAGAAGCCTTAACCCTTTCCGGCACAGTGTGCCCGAGTCGGGATACCTAATTTTAATTCCAAACTTACTAATGGCACCAAAAATATTTTAGTAAAATTTTGCTTTTGCAATCAACATGTAAAGTAACATGTTTTTAATATCTAAAACAGTCGTTTTAAAATTTGGGTGTCAGTCAATCATTTCATCATTTTACAAAAAAAAAAAAAAAAAAAAAAAAAAAAAAAAAAAAAAAAAAAAATGCATGTGGCGGAAATGGTTAACCAGTAATCTTCATGATCATTTTATTTAAGCTATGCTATCGAAAGCACGGGACTATTAACCCCTTAAGTGCCACAGACGTATATATCTGTCGCGCATAGTGGATTTGTTAAGTGCCACTGATGTATATATACGTCAGCCCAAAATATTGTCCTTTATACTGCGCTGTACCAGTAAAACCACGCCCACGGCTTTGGAATTAAAAAAAAAAAAAAAGAAAAAGAAAAAAAAAAGACTTTGAAGTTGTTTTTGAAAGACTGGCCTATTTCAGAGGAGAAGGGGGCCCCACCAGTGGCCGAGAGGTTCTGCTCTCGAAGCTGGTAGACGGGAGGTGCTGGGTTCGATCCCAATCGCGCTCGTCGGCCTAATCGTTCGGAGTTTTCGTGGTTTTTTTCGAGCCGTGGATCTTCCATGCGCTAATGCGGATTAGGTTCCCTTAGAAAGACCCCCACGGAGGGCACTCCCCCTGGGCCTATATATCTCGTGTAGATAATTGGCAGTCAAAAATCACCCCCCCCCCCCAGAGGAGAAGGGGTAGAAGGAACTACCTTCAGAAAGGCTATTGCAGTGAGCTAGTGACGTGAAAATACAAGTGATTTTTTTTCCATATTTGACAAGGCTCCGCCCTTTTTGTACACCACTATTATTTTAGAGAAAATATTGTTTGGATTGCCGTTCACTTTTCGCCTTTCTATTGCATTGCTATTTAGATGTCACTACTTCAGTTGTTAGTGAATCCACAAAAATTAAAAATTGAATGAAACGTCTTCTATCTCTCAATGATTATTTACAGACTTCGCACGCTCTTAAGCCACGTCCCATTTTGTAAGGCCAATAAGTTCTAACTGTGGCACTGGGGAGTGAATCTCGTAAGTTTTTCTCGGCACGTAAGGGGTTAATAAATAGGAACTGACATATTCTAAACACAGTGAAGCTTCAACTGTAACCGCTTTCTCAAGGGCGGATTACCTCCGGTGGACATTTCGGCCAGTAAGTTTACATGGAAATTTTCTCCGTGTTTATTGGCACTAATAATGCGAAATTTAAGTCATAAATAATGACAGAAAGAGATTTTCATTTTTACTGGTAGAAGTTTACTTTTACAGTAGTCAGGCCATGCGTTTCCGCCATATTGTGACAACCGGTGAAACAAACTAACTGATTTAAACGGCAAACTGACACCAGTAAAAACAAATAGCAGTTTTTACCATACTTGAGCGAAAACGTTTCCATCAATAAGACGCTTAAATAAGACAAAATTTTCTATTTAATTTTACTGGTGGGAAGTTTGCCTCGGCGGTATTCAGAAACTGTAGATCCGATTTTAAAAAAGCAGCCGCCATTTTGTGAAACCTCCTCAGTTACTTCGCTCGTGACTCGTAGACAGTGCACTATATGTCTCCTCCTCTTTATTCATAACTCCATTATCGAAAGGTGCGATGAAGATATTATGTTCAAAATAGTGCAAGGAATAATAAAACTTTCCCTATAGAATGCGACTCCTGCAATTGTAGATGATGAAATGGATGTAAATATTGCAGACATTGTCACTATTGATCATGTAACAATCGATAGAGCATGCCATAGTTTTCCATTTCAACTTGTTAACTAAACTTCGATACCTTTAGATTAAGTTAGACATCTTGAATTTTTTAGTGTGAATTAAATATCCGAAATACTATTTAAAAAAAAAAAAAAGCACTTTTATTTTTATTAATAAAAGTCTTGAGAAGTATATGTACAATCGTGGAAAAAAAAAGTAAACACCCCCTACTAACTCTTCAACAAATTATCGTAGAAGAAAGTTACTGGTACCGAACGATTGGAAATAAAGTCTACTTTTAAATGATGCATATAAAATTTACTTAGGGGGCCATCTACATATCAAAACGAACCCCAACCATGTTTTTTTCAATGGCAGTACACAATTCTGACAGCATAAATGAACTCTACACCTTTCAATTAGCCTAAAAACGAATTTTTATGCAATGTGTACCATAAATTTCCGATAAATTAATTATTTTAAAACGAGCGTATTTTAAGGGCTGTATCCAAATTGAAGTTCCGAAATCTATTGTTATTGTTAACCGAGAGAGCCCCTTTCTTGATCAAGGCAGCTTAAGCGCCACTCAAAAAGTCAATGAAGCTTGTTAGATTACAGTACAGCAGAATAAATTTCAAAATGTCTACTCGCTTCCATCATAGACAGCCCCTTAAACCATCATTTTGCCGTTTTTTAAGCATAATTTGAAAACTACTTGGAAGAAAAATGTGAAATTTTGGATTTCCATAAAGCAGGACTTAATAAATCTAAATCCATCAAAAAATTGTTGGTTGCAATTCATAATTTTTTCGAATATTAATTTCATAATGCATAATTCATATCAAAAAATTATGAAAATTGCAAATTCAGCGTATTTATGTTTGGGTATATTAGTATTATTGCTACAAAAAAAAAAATAGCACATTAGGAGCATAATTTCAGGAGATATAAATAAAAATATGAAATTGTAATTGAACATTAGAAGCACTAAATTTTGCATGTTTATAGTTCAAAAACTTATCATTCAAATGACTTGAAATTTGGGGTCTAGGCATAGTTTTAACCGAAGATTTGAAATATCTCGTTAAAATTGGGTATTGCCATTGAAAAAAATTTGGATTCGTTTTAATATGTAGATGACCCCCTAAGAAAATTTTATATACATCATTTAAATGTAGACTTTATTTCCAATCGTTCGGTACCAGTAACTTTCATCTGCGATGATTTGTTTAGGAGTTAGTAGGGGGTGTTTACTTTTTTTTTTCCACGACTGTACGTTTATTTTATTCTTTTCTATGTTTTATGTTACCCCATCACCAACTAACATAAGCCAAACATTGAATTCTTTTTTCTGCCTTTAGTTACCCCATATGAAGGGGTAACTTAAGCCACCATGTTTTAGTGTTTTTTGTCTTTAATCCTCTCGCTGCATAATTGTTTTATCAAAATAGCTTCAAAAATTGCGTATTTAAGAATTTTTATTCTATTGTCACCGGTTTTTCAAATCAAAAATTTTTGTCTATTTTAATCGGGAAAATAATGCGATTAAATAAGGCAAAAATTTACAATAAAAAAATAACTGGTGGGAATAATCAAGGAGGGTTAATTAAACGGAAAAATGCATCCCGGAGAAAATCTCGGGTTCCGCGGCGATAGAGGGTTAAGATACATGTTTTAGAAAACTTTCATACATGTAAACATAGAGTGTAACTGCACACCAACTTTTACAACAATTAGTTATTCACTAAAGTAAATGCTCTTGAATTGACATGACATCGTGGTGCTTAAGGAGTGCCGACGCGTCGTGCAGGCTATACTGACAAATGGTTTAAGTAATACCGAATGACGATACCTTTCAAAATTTTCAATTAAAAAATATAATTTGAAAAAGCAAAAGTGTTTAAGAAAATGCTCTTCGCTTCCTTTAGGATATTAACCCGTTGAATCATAGTGGCTCATTTTTGAGCAATTTAATTGTAATCCCGAAATGCCACATTGGTACCAAAATTTTGGATTAAATATTTCCTTTTTATTAACTACGTGTCTTTTAGTTATATTCAAATAAATTTGTTGGGAAATTTTGGCGTCCTCCTATCATTTCAGCATTTTACGAATATTAGTAATTTCCCCCTGAAATGGTTAAATAACTTTATTTAAATCTGCTTTATTTCATTTTAAGAGATAGAGAAGATTGACATATATACATTTAGTAAGTAAAGTTTCTGGTTCAAAATATATTTATTTGTCTTTATAAAACCCACAGAAGTTTGGCTGCTATTAGGTCCTTAAGTATGAAACGTCCGATTACAAAAGTGCGGGATTAGAAACGGGGCAAACTATAGCCTCTATAAAAGAATAGAAATATTTGCGTTATTCATGACAGTAACTTTTCATTAACATGATATTTGTAAAAGACGAAAATTTCTATTAAAATTTACTGGTGAAATTTTGCCCAGTCGTTAGCCTGGCCTTTTTTTAAAATAAGACGTTTCATATTTAATGTCTTATTATGGCATATCATATTTTCAACTTGCATGATTTTCAAAATGCTATCAACATGTTTTGAACGAAAAACATAATTTAATAAAACGTGTGTTGCGTATATATTTTGGGAGAACTGTGCTCACCTTGGAAAGATATGATATTATACTTTCTTGAAAATGTTGCTTAATTTAGAAACATTAATTCGACATATTTGTCGTTTGGACATACTACAGGGCTCCCAAATGGTCCGCCAACTGAATACCAATAAATTTTAACAGAACATTTTATGGTAGGTTTGCGCTAGAATTAACTTTCAAATGTGGTTTCGGGGCGGTTTATAAGACAAATCTAAAAAGAAAAATTTTCTAAAAAAATATTGGTATTAAGTTGGCGGACCATTTGGGAGTATTGATACTATGATGCCTATGGGCACTGTTCATATTACGATGAAATTTTTTACTCGAAATTTATTAGAATGAGCTCCTTTGGGTTGGCATTCAATGATTTCAAAGGAAATAACAATTCTTGAATCTTACAATTTCATTTCAATCAAAAAAGTTTCATTCAAACACTGGGAAAGCTTTTCAATAATTCTCTTGCCTTTTAAATTAAAAATTGTGTTTGAAATATTAATATCCGCATATTTACAAAAAAAGTATACTATGCTAAAGTTGAAACATGGATATTACCAAGGATGTAAGCGCTGCGCCACAAATGGCTGATTGCCACCACTAAATTTTTATAGTATTCCTCACCTTATTTAATGGCAGAATTTCTGATATTTCACAAGGCAAAGAATACTAATTAAATTTAGTGGTGGAACTCAGCCATTTGTGGTGCAGGACTTGCATCCTTGATATTACGAGGGTAGTGACACAACTTTATATAATATTAACATTATAATTAGATCACGGTATAATACAAGAATTCTAATTAAAGGTACAGAAAAGTTGTATGAAGATGCGTAAAAAAAATACATCGAAAGCGTCTGGTACAAATTTTGATTAAATGTAAGTGGTATAAATAACACTAGTTAGCATGATATCAGATGATTAACCTTTAACTGATGTGACTAAAATTTGTCACACAACTGATGTGATCCGGTCTCTCAGACCCCTCGAATAAAATGAATAAAAAAAATAACTCAAATGGTTGAATTTACTTAAATTTTGTCCTAACAATATTGTTGTACTTCTCTTAGGAGCATGTGAATTAAATTGCTTAAAAAAAGTATTTTATTCATATTATTTAACTTCAGTACAGAAAAGTACAAGTTGGAAATTGCTCGCCAAACGTGGCAAATGAGGTGCGTTCGTACTATAACTAGTTTTATAATTATTTTTGGAACCCCATATTGTACTGAATGTATAATTTTCTGCACTTCATAAAGTGCATAGTCTGTAACATCATTAAAATGCACTTCCAATAATTTTTTCCCATTCCCCGTAATGTAACGGAACACTTTTGACTGTCCCTGTAATTAAACTATACATCCGATTTTCCTAAAATTTGAAATAGCTCAACAAAACTTTGCAACAATTATATCTTTAAAATTTCAGACCATTCGGAAGGCTGTAATATCATTAAAATGCACTTGCAATAATTTTTCCCATTCCCCGTAATGTAACGGAACACTTTCGACTGTCCCTGTAATTAAACTATACATCCGATTTTCCTAAAATTTGAAATAGCTCAACAAAACTTTGCAACAATTATATCTTTAAAATTTCAGACCATTCGGAAGGCTGTAATATCATTAAAATGCACTTGCAATAATTTTTCCCATTGGCCGTAATGTAAAGAAAAACTTTTGACTGTCCCTGTAATTAAACTATGCATCCGATTTTCCTAAAATTTGAAATGGCTCGACAAAATTTTGCAACGGTTATATCTTTAAAATTTCAGATCATTCGGAAGGCTCTAATATCATTAAAATGCACTTGCAATAATTTTCCCCATTGGCCGTAATGTAAAGAAAAACTTTTGACTGTCCCTGTAATTAAACTATACATCCGATTTTCCTAAAATTTGAAATGGCTCGACAAAATTTTGCAACAGTTATATCTTTAAAATTTTAGATCATTCGGAAGGCTGTAATATCATTAAAATGCACTTGCAATAATTTTTCCCATTGGCCGTAATGTAAAGAAAAACTTTTGACTGTCCCTGTAATTAAACTATGCATCCGATTTTCTTAAAATTTGAAATGGCTCGACAAAATTTTACAACAGTTATATCTTTAAAATTTCAGATCATTCGGAAGGCTTTAATATCATTAAAATGCACTTGCAATAATTTTTCCCATTGGCCGTAATGTAAAGAAAAACTTTTGACTGTCCCTGTAATTAAACTATACATCCGATTTTCATAAAATTTGAAATGGCTCGACAAAATTTTGCAACAATCATATATTTGAAATTTCAGACCATTCGGTTGGGTAGTTTTTGCTCTGTTACATGCGGACAGACGGACGGACAGACGGACGGACAGACGGACGGACAGACGGACGGACGGACGGACTGAACGACGACTATAGGTGCTACGTATTTATATAATTACGAACGCACCTAAAAAAGCTGTAAAAGTTTTTATAGCTGGAAGTCGCAGGGTCTGGGAGACCGCGTGACATCAGTCAAAGGTTAAAAGCCAATGACTGCCCTTAACCCCTTGAGGGTCACCGGTATATATTATATACCACCTACGATTAATGAAGTTTTACACCAGAAAAAGTTTATTAAATTTTACTTTTCTAACTTTGGTGGAAATAAGCCATAAAATTGCTTTTACTTATTTTGAAATAGAATTTTTCAAAGATTCCGGTGGGAATTCAGCATTTCACAAACGTAATTCCTTTCCCTCAAGGGGTTAATGCATTTTTTTTATGTTGATTACACATCTGTTCTTAGTTTTCTTCTATCACGTATAGTTTACTTGCAATCGACGCGAGTTGATTTCGAAGATACATCGCCGAGAACAAGCATTATGTTGTAATCACGAGGCTAACGAGAACGACAGGCTACCGCGGTGCATTCCACGTACCTTTTTTTTATAGACCGCTAGACTCATGTGATGCTCGAATGCACCAATGGGGGTGTGCGAAAAGAGTATCACGTCACTCTAGCGGTCTGTATAAAAAGACACGTGGGATGCACCGCGGTAGCTTGTCTTTTTTGTTAGCCTAGTGGAAGACACACTTAACGTAAACCTACTTACGTGTGTATCTAACGTGTGTATCTAACGCCTTTTAGAATACAGCCTGATTGGCATGAACCACTCGTAACCCCCCCCCCCAAAAAAAAAAAAATAAATAAATAAATAAAAATAAAAACTTGCTGTACCACAATATGGGTATTGTTTTAAGTACCTTACTATGAAATTTCCCTGCATCACACACGAAAAATTAAAAGCTAGAATTTTCGTTAGTCCTCAAATCAAAAATCTGATGAAGGACAAAGATTTTGAAAAAACGATGAATGAGATAGAAAAAGACGCATTGACCGCCTTCAAATGTGTTTCCGAAAACTTTCTAGGGAATAAGAAAGATCCAAATTACAGGAATATTGTTGAAAAAATGCTGGAAAATTTCATGAAGTTGGGCTGTAATATGAGTGTAAAAATGGACTTTCTGCATTCCCATATCGACTACTTTCCAGAAAATCTGTGACATTACAGTGACGAGCACGGTGAGCGCTTTCACCAAGATATCAAAGAGATGAAGAATCATCGGGCACCGGGGAAGATAGAATGTAAATATGATGGCACACTACTGTTGGATGTTGAACAGGGACATAAATGATGACGGTGGATCTGCAAGAAAGACAAAAAGAAGAAAGTTTGATTAACTGAACACTGTTTGCTTTTCCTTTTATTAAAACAATATCATGAACTTATAAGGACATTTTTTACAGAATTTTAACGTGTGTAATGAATTACTTTGTATGAAATTGTGATACATTTTTGATTGAATTAATTAAAATATCGAAAACGCAACTTCTTATTTTTTGTAAAATTCTGACGCGATCAACAAAAACGGAAGACATTTCCGGTATCAGATTAAACAAATCAAATAAATCTTTTATAAAATACTGGTGTCGAAATTTAAGGGACCGTACATACGTTAAAAAATCCGCCTTCGACAGCCGCCATTTTTCTTTCACACGCTCAGGCCTAGAATTCAGTGTGCAGTGTTGAGGGCATGTGTGATATTTTTACGCATAAATTAGCTTTGTACTTAAATTGTTTATTGTGAAAACTTTAATAAAATATATTTATGTTTACCCAACATTTATATACTGTAATACACAGGCATCGGTTTTCTAAATCATGATTTTCATGTTAGATGTAAATTTCCAACTGGGCGAAAAATGTCCGGACCAGGATTCGAACCCGGGACCACCTGGCTGAAGCCGCCAGTGCTCTGCCATCTGAGCTATCCCGGACGATTCTGGTCGAACTTTTTCACCCAGCTAACCAGCTTAGAATAATTGTGTTAAAACTAATCTAGCATGATTTTCATGCTTAATTATAAACAAATAAACAAAAGAAATCTGTTGCGGTAGTGGTATCGATATCACACTCGCAACAGAATTTTTTATAGATTCGAATTTTTCAGATTTTTTAATTTTTTTTTCTTTTTTTAAGACATAAAACTGGTGTTTCTGAAAATTGATGCCGTTATATTACGATAAATAAATGTTACGTAAACATCTACAATACTTAATTTAAAAGTTTAGGGCTGGACACTAGAAAAAACTAATTTATATTCCAAAGTGTGAGAAATGTACAAAAGGTTTTGGAGTATAGCATTTGAAAGAAAAATAATGTTCTTGGAATCTTTTCTACAACGTATTATATCACGACAATTACTGTTTGCTAATCGAGGTAGCCCAAAAATCGACCACGCCAAATCCTGTGTATTACCGAAAATTAAAAAAAATATATATAAAAAGTTAAACAACTACATAATTACAGAAATCAATAACATATAATTAAACACAGAAAAGAAATCAATTTAAAGAAATAAATGGTGATATTGTAGTGTTTTATTTGTTCAACGCTAAATGGTGATGGAGATAATTTTGACACGTACAAAATTAACAGACTTCGATTCGAGGCAGAAATTGCGATATAAAATCAGTTAAATAGATATCACAGAAAAATAAGTTAAGTAATTTAGGTTTTTTTTTAATTTAAATTCTGGTGTAAAAAAGGTTTATAAAAAACTTTTCCCGCCGGTCTGGTGAAAATAGAATGTTATTTTAACCCTAAACGAAAAAAATGTTGCTGTATTCGTGATAAACAATTTTTACTTTCCGAACGTGTTGTCTCAAATTTTTATTGATTAGTCTCCACTTTCTGAAACTTTTTTGCATTATATAATTGCGAACATTTTGTATTAGATAAGAGGGAATTTTCTGTAAAAAATTACCAGTGTTCAATAGATAACAGGCTATTTGGGGAATTAAAAATAATTATCTCAAATATGGAGACATTTGTACGTTACGAGTTAAAAGTCATCCAGTCATTTTTAGGATATATTCATGTATATCTTTTAAAACAAAATGCACCAACGTTGTTAGCCAGCTGGCCGCAAGATACGTCTTTTCCAAATAAAAATCGTTGAAGTTTTTAATCACATAATATTCTTCTTTTAACTGAGGCAAATATTAGAAAATAGAAAAGCAGTAATAAGGGGTCTGCAGACAGGGACGCCAGTTTGGCTTCCATTTTTATTCAGAAATCTCGAATTCGTGCCAGAAATTAAAAATAGTATTTTTTTTGCTTTATTTAATGACAGAAATTTTGTGATTACATAAAGTAAAGATTCTTCAGTCAAAATTTCCAGTGTGAATTAGAAATTTCGAATTGCAAATGGAGGCAAAAATGGCAACCCTGCCTGCAGACATTCGTGCATAGCTGTCAACAGAACCTGATTACCGGCGGAGCAAACTTCCATGAGTAAATTTAAATTGAAATTTTTGGCTTACTTAAAGGCCTAATTCACGCAGAATTTACCAAAAAAAAAAATACAAATTACTGTTTGTTTTTACTGGTGGAGGTTTGCACTGCAGGTAATCAGGCTCTTGCTTTCAACCTTCTAAGTTTTGAAAAAAAAATAGAATTTTTATAAATAAAAATAGTTAATTAATAACCACTTAGAAAAAAGAAACCATTTATTCAATATTTTTTCATGTTCAGGTGATTCTTATTAGATTTGAGAGATCAAGAAGATTTTCATCCATCCATGCAGGTTGTACGCCTTTAATGCTATTTGATACAACCATGGTCATCATATCGAGTAAAAGTACTATTAAAATGTACTTGGATCAAGTTAAAAAAGAAAGAAAAAATACGCTCCACGGATAGAATTTTCATACTTTGCAACGTAATGATCATATCATAGCTTCCAAGTCTTAAGCTTTTTCCTACCACTATTTTATAACAGAATATTTTGCCTTATTTAATACTGAAATTTCCTTGATTGATAAAAACAAATTTTCCTGTATAAAAATAGTGATAGAAAAAAAACGTAAAAGTTGGCACCTAAGCCATATAATTAACGTTTACATCATATGCTGGCTTGATTTTAACACTCGAACGGACAAAAGGGGTCACTTTGACCCCTGCCAAATTGATAATAGTACATTCGAGACTGAAATTTCTTCATAAGATAAGTTCAATCAGAAAAATAGGCAAATTAAATAAGTTAAATAGTTTTAAATAAATATCTGGTGCGAAATACGTTTTATAAAACTTGAGTAAAATTGCCGGCTGTTCTAGTGTTAAAATATACATTAAAATTTATTACGTGTCGATTAAAAGTAAATTCTATAAAAGATTCTTAAATATAACGTATTTCATATTCTGTACGAATCTCTTGATGAACTTCAATATTAAACATGTTTTTACAAAGAATTTTTTTTTTCATGAAAGAGCGTTCGGCGCATCAGATTTTATAATCTCTTCTTCACTGTTCTCGAATAATAAGAAAATTCATCATTATTTAAAAAATCAGCTCCCTACCCAAGTCCTTTATTTTTTTATGCGAATTAAAAATACCGATCGCTATTTAAAACTTATTTTGTGTCAGACTTCTTTTTTTCAGATTCAGTCATTCGTAACTCGTTTTTTATGCAAGATGACGTCAAATAGTTAAAGGAATTAAACGTAAAGCCAGCTTCTGTGTCTACGTGAAATGAATAAAAGATTTGCAATAACGAATAAAATTTGGAGCGTTCTCTACTGTTGCTGTTTATTTTGCAATAAATAAACTGATTTCTTTAAGAGGTACTTTATCAAGATATAAATGAGTAAGAGCTACATTTGGCATTTCCATGGCACCCACTCAATCCATTTTTTACTCACCACTATTTCGAAACAAAAAAATTCTTTTAAGACTTCTCTTTCAAATTTTGTAGAAACCTTCTTCGATGATTGTTTCTATTGAAAACATTGTAAAAACCTACAAAAGCTTATTCATCGGATTTATTGGTATTAAAAAATCATAGCAGTTAGAGCCCTGTATATTTACCTGACATTGTATTTATTTGCTAACTGAGTATAATTATTATATGCTGCTCTAAAAATTTTAAGAAACATTTACTTAAAGAAATATGAATGAAGTCGCATATTTATTATTTTATATTTAATACAAATGAAATAAAAAAGAAACAAATCTGAGTATAACCATTTAAAGAGTGGTGGTCACAAATATGATCACTTAATTTTAATTCCAGACTGAAAATTGGCACCCAGAAATTGTTAATAACATTTGCTTGTATATAGAACGGGAAGAAATGCAAGTATTTATTTTCTAAAAAACTCGTTTGTAATTTTTGGTGTGAATCAATCATTTCACAATTTTACTAACTGAACTGCTCTGCGCCTAAAAGTGTTAAAACGACATTCAAAATTTCTAAGGGAAGAATATCCCTACATCAAACTTTAAATATGTTTTTTGTGGCGTAAAGTACACACATAAAAATAAAAATAAAATCTATCGTTGATATTTTTCAAGTGTGTATCTCTTAAATACAGACAAGGCTGAGAATAGATGCGTGGCTGAGATATTGTTGATCGAATTATATCTTATATATTAGTAAACAAAATTTGAAAAATACATTGATGTTCTGTTGTTGTTGCGTGCCAGTTATGTTCTAGTTTGCATTGTGTAAGGATACTAAATTCTAGACCTGGAACAATAAATAATTAGCTTTATAAAACTGACATTAAATACACCCACGAATAAAATAAAACTTTTTTGAGACAAACAACATTACATAACCCACTGAAGGGGTGATACATTTTTACACAATTTTATTTACATCTATAAATCTCACAATGGCACCAGAAATTTCGAAAAAATAAATTTAATCTATAATGTAAAATTATTTCTTGCCATACATTATGTATGGTAAGAAAAAAATTTAGATATTAAAAAAATGTCCATATATTCAAGTGTCATAAATCATTTCAACATTTTTGCAACGGCTGTACTTGATCTCTGAAAGGATTAAAATATTTCCTAATCTGTACGACGAAAAAAGAAATTACATTGTATTATTTAAAATTTCTCAGACTAAGTATGTTCATTTGTACTCCGCATTAGACATTGTAAATTATGGTAACTATATATATGCAGGGATCCTAATGGTCCGGTTATTTTTTTAAACAAGTAATTCTTGAGAAAAAAATTCATAGCAGATTTCTGCAGCAAAAACGCCGTTTTAATTAATTTCTAAGAAATTTTAAACAAGATTTTTCTTTGAAAACATGTGGTGTTCGAAAAACGGATCGAGTGGGAGGCCTGTATACGTTTTATAGTTTCTAAACTCATTAACCTCCAAAACTATAAGTTTGAAATTTTCAACTTTTTAGCTGAACGTTGTTCGCCACCACAAACTGTGAAATTATAATTTTCGCTTTATATGATCTTAAAATTTTATGCTTTTAAGTAAGGCTAAATTTTTAATTCAAAAATAGTGGTGGGTATGTAAATAACTTAAATATGTGCATTTATTTTTACCATTGCGTGAACACAATACCAGCGGATAATGAGTTAAGGAAATCATTTTTGAAAGCTTTGGTATTGGATACCCTATATTTATACTACGAGATTTATTTTTGCATAAAAAAATGGATTCAAATTTATTTTCTTGCAAACAATGAATAATATACTAGGTGTATTGACATTCTTTTCGTGGCAATTAAAAAAGAAAAAGAATTTTAACCCTTAAATGCATGATTTTTTATTTTGTTTCGAAAAAATTATATATGATTCTCTGAAAGATTTATTACACTGGAAAATAGTGAAAAAAAAAATTAGAGATGCATTTTTCGTATAATACGTCAACTTTTTCTTATGTTGCTCATCTGCAATACAAGTAAAAACTAAAAAAATGCAAATTAGTAAATATTTTAATAAGTATGAATCTAAATACCTTATTTTATATAATTTTTTATTTTGTAAAACTTAACCCTTAAATGCACGAAATGTTTTAAAATATGTTTTTTACTCTTATATTAAAGATTGGGCACCAGAAGTTTCAAGATCGATTTTTAACTTTATTTAGTAGCATATTTTTGTAATTTTTACAGGATTAATATTTCTATATAAATATACTGATTGGTCATCTATATAAATAAAAGTGTAAATGTTCTTTTGTTCCTAATCGCTAATCTCCGAAAGTTCTTCATCGATTGCTTTTAAATTTACGAGTTGAGTTGCATTCAAATCCGGAAGTGTTGTTATATAGTTATTATGAACCTCGCTCCCCCACCACCCCATTTGACACCACCACCACCAGGGGGCGCTTTTAATTTTTTTCCAAAACCCATCATGTAATATATCATTAGAAAGCCATTGGGATACTGTTTCATATTATGCACCTCGAATCTATCTCCCCTCACTTTCCCCACGTGGGTGCATATTTCTATATAAATAAAAATATAAATGTTCGTTTGTACAAAATCTTAAACCTCCGAAAGTTCTTCACGGATTGCTTTGAAATTCACGGATTGCATCGCATTCAAATATGCGCGCGTTTTTATATACCTATCACGAATCTCGCTCCTCCCTCCTCCAATTTTATCGCCACCACCATGGGGCATTTTTTAAATTTTTTCAGACATACGTCATGGGACATATCATTAGAAAGCCCTTTGACTACTTTTTCATATTATGCACCTACCATCCCCCTCATCCCACTTTTCCCCCGTTGGGGCACATTTCTATATTTTAAAAATGTAAATGTTCATTTATACGAAATCTTAAACCTCCGAAAGTTCTTCACCGATTTCTTTGAAATTCACCGATTGCGTTGCATTTGAATGCGAGCGTGTTTTTATATTACTATTTTGAACCTTGCACCCCCCTCCCCCAATTTCATTGCCCGGAGCACTTTTTTAATATTTTTCGACGCCCATTATGTGGTATATCATTAGAAAGCCCTTTGACCACTCTTTCATATTATGAATCTCCCCTCACTATGCCCACGGAGGGACACATTTCTGAAATATTTCGTCAGTATTTTTTATGATATTTGTTTTTCTTTGTTTTTTTAGTTCGTCATTTTTTCTTTTTAGCTCACAGTCTATTAAAGCCTGGGAGCTAATGTGTCCGCAGGTTCTGTATGTACGTATGTATGTAACGCGATAATTCTTGATAGAAATATCCGATTTGCTTCAAATTTTGTAAATAGTTTCATTCTGATAAGGCGCTTCCCTGATTAGTTTTGGGAATTCATTGGTTAAGCATAAAAGGGGCAACGGGGGCTAATCTCCCCTTAATTTAGATAAATGGGTTTTTCATGCAGAATTATCTGGTTTGGTTCAAATTTTGTAAATAGGTTTATTCTGATAAAGTGCTTCCCTGTTTAGTTTTGGTGTTTTATTGGTGTGCAAAGTGGAACGGGGAGCTAAATCCCCCCGCCCTTAATTTAGATAACTTGTTTTTTCATGTAGAAATATTCGATTTACTTCAAATTTTGTGAATAGGTTCTATCTGATAAGGCGCTTCCCTGATTTGTTTTAGGGGTTCATTGATTAAGTATAAAGGGGCGAACGGGGGCTAATCCGCCCTTAATATAGATAAATGGCTTTTTCATGCAGAATAATCCGATTTGCTTCAAATTTGGTATAACGGTTTATTCTGATAAGGCACTTCCCTAATTAGATTTGGAGGTTCATTGGTTAAGTAACAAGGGGGGGAAACGGAGGGGGTAACCCCCTTAAATTATTTTTCAATGGGCATTATTCTTGGAAATAAGAGTATAATATACAATTAGTGTGTATAGCCTGTGAGCTCAATGCTGTAAATTTAACTCGGCACATATCTTTTTAATTCACTCGATGTGCCAGGCATGACACCGCACGTGCTGCAATTGACAATCGGTCTTCCAATTCAGGTGTTGCGAAATATTCACAAGCCAAATTTTTGCAACGGCACGCGGCTTGCAGTAAAAAAATAATGAGCAAATTTGTAGAAGAAACAATATTGATAGGACCTTTAAAAGGTGAAGATGTCCTCATTCCTCGCATTCCTTTGATTCCAATGGATGCGCGATATCAATTTAAAAGATTGCAATTACCTATTTGATTGGCGTTTGTAATCTCCATCAACAAAACTTAGGGCCAAGCTTTAAAATTCTGCGGTTTAGATCTAGACATGAATTGCTTCTCACACGGGCAATTATATTTTTCGTGTTCTAGAATCGGCAAATCAGACAATCTCTATATCTGCACAGACAATGTAACAACAAAAATATTGTATAGCTACAAGTATTGTGAAATTTTAAACATATTAGAAACGTGAACTTTTCTCTTTTCTTTCTTTTCCATTTAGCCAGACTGGGCCACAGCAACGCGTGGCCGGGTACAGCTAGTAATTAAATAAAAAGTGATGTAGATATGCATCACTATGCATTTGAGGGTTAAAGCAGTAAATCAGTGGTGGAAAATTGGCGCAGAGGAGGAGCCTATTGACACCACTAATATTTTATAGTATTATACCCTTTAACAAAAACTCAGAAATTCTGTCATTAGATAAGCCGAAAAATACTACTAAAATTTAGTGATGTGAACAGGCTCCTCCTCTGCGCCAATTTTTCACCACTGAGTAAATCATTGTTTGCACAGGGCAGCTACTGGCGTCTATTTTTTAATTCTATCTCGCGCCACATTCTCAAAACAAAAATCTTTCACATGAACTTTCATACGATGTGCAACAGAAATATGCTGCAAAATTTATTTTTGGAAAATAATGGTGCGAATATAATATAAAAATAGTCGCCAGTGGCAGCCCTGATTGTGCAAGTGGGACAAAAGAAATGAAAATTTGATTTTTAAAAAAATCACAGACAAACATTTAAAGGACTTATTATCACATTTAATGATCTTACCACTGCGGAAACAATTGTGTGGCTAACGAATGATGTATTCAATAGTGGAATGGTTAATGCAAGTTTATAGATCTCCTTATATTTATAATACTGGGTAGAGATGACTTAGTATATAGTAAAGTATGAGGTAGACATTTACTACATTAAATTGTCTGCAGTACATTTCTTTTTTCTACGACTTTATAGATTGTACGTTGCCAACTCATAGTCCTAAATGCATTATATGTGTGATAACAGTAGAATATTTCTTTATGACATTGGATTTTCAAATATCTCCTACTTACACGTCGCTGTGAAAATAAATGATGTGTCCGAGTGAAGTTATTTTTAGGCACTGTAACACAAATTGTAACACTATTTAGTTTTTAAAAACGCAGTGATACAAATAGCGTATTGTCTTATGTTTAACACCATTTTCCATAAAAAAATCTTCACATTTTTTTTATTCGCAAAAAATATTGTTGTACACGCGGCCCTCCGTTTGAACACCCTTGAGTTCAGATTCCTTTTTGCATCACATTTTATTTTTGAATAATAGCCCCTAGCTTAGCTTATTATATTTAGACTTTATTTCTTTCCAATAAAATATAACTGTAAGAATTGCCTTTTTAAATTGGCAAAATCCGCGATTATAATTTAACAAAATTTATTAAATGTTAGTAGCAAGAAAAAAGCGTAGAAGTTGGTAGATATGCTACCAAGCGCCCAAGGAAGAGATCTACAGTATAGCGTCATCGCTTGAACCGCAGTGAAAATTTTTGGAATTAACCCTTTTCACTCAGTTATAACTAACACTATTTCAAAACTGAGCTTCAGTTACCAATATTTCATGAAAAAAAACACATATTGTATTTCTAGAAAATTTTAATTAGTAACATGTGACAAAAATTTTTGTTTAAAATATTGGTAGTTAGAAAGGTGGTGAAATATTTTCAAGCAACAATTGCAACGAGTGTCAGGTGTTGAGCAATGCACTATACAATTAAAAAGTACTCTGTACACTTTGAACTTTTTTATCACAGTCTCAAAACAAAAATTTTTCACATGATCTTTCACACAATGTGCAACAGAAATATGCTACAAAATTTATTTTTGGAAAATAATGGTGCGAATAGAATATAAAAATAGTCGCCAGTGGCAGTTATTATTATATAATAACTTTTGTCATGTTAATAAAAGGTTTTATCATTTATGCCAACATCCGGTTTGTTTTAACACATTGAACGCGGGAGCCATAAAAAGACCCTTGTGGATTGGGGAAAGAAATTATCATTGGTACCGTTAATTTTGCAAGGAAAGTAAAAGCAGATGTTTTCCAGGCATGTTTGTCTCTGGCAATTTGTGCGCAGGTTTTAGTGTATAGCAGGGTTGCCGGTTTGGCTTCCATTTTTATTCGGAAATTTCGAATTCAAACCGTTTTTCCAAAAGATGAATTTGTGCCTTAGGTGTCACTAAATGTCTGCCAATAAATAAAACAAAGAATACCATTCTTAATTTCTGGTATAAACTCTAAATTTTTCATTAAAAATGGAGGCCAAACTAGCAAGCCTGATTTATAGTGACATTTGTAAACGTAAATTCCTTGCTCATTTTCAAAAAATGGCCCGCGTGTAACGTGTTCAGTGTTGCCAGTCCGCTACTTTAAAAAAAAATTCCGATTATTTCATTGTCAACACTTTTTCGAAAAAGTATAATTCTTTTTATTATCGCGATATTTAATCTGTTTTTAAATAAGACAAATATTTCTACCTTAAAAAATAGTGGCAATTAAGTAATTTGAATTTAAAATATTAAGTCATCAAGTATGAAACTTGTGATTACAAAAGGGCCAGATTGCAACCTTTCTCCAATAAAAAATAATAGAAACTTTTGTGTTATTCATGACGGTAATATTTTATAAATATGGCGTTTATATAAGATGAAAATTTCTAGTAAAATTAACTGGTGGAAGATTTTCTCGTTGTAATCTGGCCCTTTTATAATCACAAGTTTCATACTTGATGACATGGTAGTAGTGACAGGCAACATTGAATGTGTTAATTAAAAAAACTATATTGCGAACCAGAAATTGAGTTAAGAAGTAAATTTAAGCAGATTTACAGGAATGACATAATTAAGAAAAACACGCCTAATTAAACAAATTATCAGGTTCAATATATATATATTATTTTAAAAAAATGCTGAGATTGACAGCAGTTAGTATTGGAAAATTCATGATTAAACCATAAATTTATATAATGAAGGGAAATAATTAAACCCTTTGCACTCAATTCTCGAGTTTTACTGAAAAATCTACCGTAATTTCCGGCGTATAATCCGCAGATCAAACAATCATTTTTCGACCCAGAATTTTTAAAAAATAAAATGTAACATATTAGACAGCGGTAAACGTTTGGCTTTAATTGCTAAATAAAATGTCTGGGTCCAAACAGAATTGTTTGATCCGCGGACTGTATGCCGGAAATTGCGGTAGTCACAAACGAAATGTCAGTATTAAATTTTGTCTATGTGTTTTTAACACGTTGGCTGCCACTCTACGAGTACACTCGTAGCTTTAATATTCGTGGCTTTAATTTATTAGTTTCTCACCATTATTTTAAAATAAAAAAATGCCTTATTAATTGGCAGAAATTTCGCTGTATTAGTAAAGCAAAATTTACCTTTCAGAATTTGTGTTGGCAAACGACTTTCAAGAAGAAATTTGAAAATTCTTAATTTTTGTGGCAGTGAACGTGTTAAGAATAAAATACTTTTTTGCACTGGTACACACGACCCAACGAGCGGACCGCAGATCTTCCAATTAAACCCCTTAAAGTAGGAGTGGCCAACCTTTTTGTCTAAAATTCACTTGACACCGTGTTCTAAGAATTGTAATTTTGTCCTTTTTAAATAGCAGACATTCTGTCATTAAACAATGCATTTTTTCTGTATATAAATACTGGTATCTCTGTGGCACGCATGCCACAGGTTGGCCATCCCTGCCTTAAAGGGAGCCAGTATATCACATATACCACTTAATTTTAAGCACCAACATTTTAAGACTAAATTTTGCTTTAAATTATACACTCAAAGAAATGCTTTTACTTTCTTTCATATAAATTTGTTCGCAAAATCCGGTGTCATTCAATTATTTTAACATTTTAGTAGCAGAAGTGCGTTGGCCCTGAAAGGGTTAAAAAAAGAAAATCTTCATTGGATTAAAGAGCAGAATTTCTGTAATTAAATAAGGTGGATATTTCCTTTTGCAAAAATTAGTTTGTACAACTCATTTGTAATATATTTCTGAAACATTTACAAAAGAAATACATGAAAAAAAATTATTCTTAGAAATAGTGATTGAAAAATTGGTTATCACTATTTTCATATGGTAATCTTCACACTGTTCAAAGACCTTATTAAAAGAAAAGGCAAGTCTTCAGGTAAAATTTCAAAAAAGAAAATTTAAAAAAAAAACAATTAAGTAAATTTGAAACAATTTAAATTTGCTTCTACAATTTTGAACTTTTTAAAGGTTTTTCTAATTATTTTTTTACTAGAGTGGTCTCTACCTTTAGGGCTCAAATATCTAAAAGATTATTAGTTTAAGTAAAAAATATAGGTACTTTTCGGCTAGCCGGGCGCCAGTGTTATATATACATATTTATATACATACATATATGTAAATATACATATATATACATATACATATATTGTATGTAGTTTTTGCTCTATTATATACGGACGGAGGGTCAGACAGACAGACGGACCGAACAACGACTATAGGTGCTACGTATTTATATAATTACGAACGCAACTAAAAACTGAGAACATACTTAAGAGTTAAATGTATTTAAATCAAGTCCCATATAGCATAAACATTTGCTTACATTAAAGTTAGGATCATATGGTTAAGTTTATAAGAGCAATTTCGATGTTTAATTTCTTTTATTGAATAAGAACTATATCGCTGTAATAGACACTGGATAATGAGTTCATAAAAGTGCCAATCCCGTCAGTCGTTCATCCCCGATGGAACTTTCTAAGATAAGATTTTAATCTTTAACCTCTTGAAGGGCGGTGATGCAGCTATGACATCACCTAATTTTAATCCCTAATTGCCACATTGACACCCGAATTTTTTAATGAAAATTTCACTTTTATGAAGTACACAAAAATATACTTTTACTTATTTACAAATAAATGTACTTGTAAATACTGGTGTCAATCAATCATTTCAACATTTTACGAATTAAAGTACCTTGCCCCTGAAAGGGTTAAGAGAGACATCGAAGATTTAAGATCGAACTATCACTTGAACAACTCACAATCCATATGAACACACCGTATTACTACGGCTATGATACTTTAACCTTTAGAGACAAGCATTATATACATTTGGTGTGAAAGTTAACTTTTCTTTGTTGATTAAGTGAACAAAATTACGATTTGCATAGCATAATTACGGTCACGAAGGAATCTTATTTCATTTAAAGAAATTTATATTATACTTAATATTAACATTATAGATATGTTTGATATTTTATAATCTCATTTATTTAAAAACTCCGCTTCAGAGGCTTTCACAATAACGTCGGTACCATGTCAAACTATCCAATATGAAAACAATGTTGTCAGTGGGCTGCTTTTTTAAATTCAGATTTCTTGATTGGCACAACTTTTATGAAATTGTAAAATTCGCTTATTTAAGGATATATTATATAACCCCTTAATTCTCGCTCCCGTCATATTCTTGGGCTGTGTCTTTTACTCAAATTGTTTGATTCCCACCAGTTTTATAAAATAGTGAAATTGGCTATATTTTAGTGTCGTTTTTCCTGCCATTAAATAAGATGAATATTTTTTTTTCTTAAAAGTGGTGCCAATAAGCAATTTGAATTTTCCAACCGTAATTTAATTAGAGCGTTAAGGGGTTAAGGCGAAAACAAGGGGAATTTTACTCTTTCAAAAAAGTGGTGACAATCAAGAAATCTCAAATAAAACATAGTAGCCGACTTTTTCCATATTGAATAGTTTGACATCGTACCGACGATATAGTCTCTCTAATTATACTTCAATTTTAGCGTTAAACTAAATGAATTATACAGAAACTCGGATAGAATGATGGTATATCAGCACATATAAAATACTCAAATCACGATAAGGCGCCTTCGTTACACCGTTCAATCTACCATCATCCATCTTTCTAGGTAACGAAAAGCGCGCCGTAAACGCATTTACGGCCGAATGATCACTTCAACAAGACACAGTCCATATAATTAAACCGAATCATTACGGTGATGATCGCTTAATCTTTGAACCAAGCATTATATATTTTCTGTTGTGAAAGTTAACTTTCTTTTTTGATTCACTGAATAGTATTACAATTTCGATGAAAGAAATATGTTCATGAATGAATCTCATTTCACTTTAACACCTTTAAATTATAATTAATATAAACATTATAGACATGTTTTTATTTTATAATCTCATTTATTTAAAAACTCTGCATCAGACGCTTTCGCAATATCCTCGATACCATGATAAACTATCCAATATGAAAACCGTGTTGCCAGTGGACTACTTTTTTAAATTCAGATTTCTTGATGGGCACCATTTTTTTGAAAATGTAAATTTTGCTTATTTAATGACATATCAATGAAGGCGAACACAAAGGGAATTTTACTATTTCAGAAAAGTGGTGCCAATAAGGAAATCTGAATTTGAAAAAAAACTAGCCCACTGGCTACACTGTTTTCATAATGGATAGTTTGACATTGTACAGATGATATAGTATCTATAATTATACTTTCATTTTTGCTTTAAACGAAATTAATGACAGAAAATCTCGGATAGGATGGTGGTATATTAGCACATTATAAATGTTCACATCACGACAAACCACCAGCGTCATACTGTCCATTCTTCAATCAACTCTCTTTCTAGGTAACGCAAAGGCACTTAATCCTTAAATGCACGATTTTTTTACTTTGCGGCACATCGTTCATTCTTCCATTAACTCTCATTTTAGGTAACGCAAAGGCACTTAACCCTTAAATGCGCGATTTTTTATTTTGTTTCGAAAAAATTATATATGACTCTCTGAAATGTTTATTACACGAGAAAAATAATGAAAAAAAATTAAAGATACATTTTTCATATAATACGTCAATCTTTCCTTCTGTTGCGCATCTGCATTACAAGTACAAACTACAGCCGTGTGGCTGTTTTAAGCTTAAATATTGCAAATTAATAAATATTTTAATAAGTATGTCTTCAAATACCTTATTTTATATAATTATTTATTTTATAAAACTTAACATTTAACCCTTTAAATCCCATGATATAATACGTTCTAGAAATTACGTAGTTCAGAGAATCTGACTTTACACCAGAAAGTTTCAATGGTTAATTTCGCTTTATTTAAATACAGAATGTCTGTTATTAATTAAAGCAAATATTGCTAATTTAATTTTCTGTTGTGAATTAGGTATATACGAATAAATTCAAAACACTGTTGTTTGCATGTGTGCAAAGCTGCGCACTAAAGGGTTAAGGCCAAACTATCACTTGAACAATTCACAATCCATATGGAAAAACCGTGTCACTACGGCTATGATCGTTTAACCTTTTGAAGCAAGCATTATATATATCTGGTGTGAAATTTTACTGTTCTTTGTTGATTTAATGAATAAAATTACGATTTGCATAGCATAATTACGGTCACGAATGAATCTTATTTCATTTAAATACCTTTATATTATACTTAATATTAACATTATAGATATGTTTGATATTTTATAATCTCATTTTTTTTTAAACTCCGCTTCAGAGTCTTTCACAATATTATCGGTACCATGTCAAACTATCCAATATGAAAACAGTGTTGCCAGTGGGGTACTTTTTTAATTCAGATTTCTTGATTGGCACCACTTTTTTGAAATAGTAAAATTCGCTTATTTAAGGACATATTATTTAAGGCGAAATCAAGGGGAATTTTACTCTTTCAAAAAATTGGTGCCAATCAAGAAATCTGAAATAAAAGATAGTAGCCGACTTTTTCCATATTGAATAGTTTGACATGGTACCGACGATATAGTCTCTATAATTATAATTCAATTTTTGCGTTAAACCAAATGAATTATAAGAAACTCGGATAGAATGATGGTATTTCAGCACATATAAAATGCTCAGATCACGACAAGGCACCTTCGTTACACCGTTCAATCTACCATCTTCCCTTTTTCTAGGTAAAGAAAATGGCGCGCCGTAAACCCATTTACGACCGAATAATCACTTCAACAAGACGCAGTCCATATAATTAAACCGAATCTTTACGGTGATGATCGCTTAATCTTTGAACCAAGCATTATATATTTTCTGTTGTGAAAGTTAACTTTCTTTTTTGATTCACTGAATAGTATTACAATTTCGATGAAAGAAATATGTTTATGAATGAATCTCATTTCATTTTAATACCTTTAAATTATTCTTAATATTAACATTATAGATATGTTTTACATTTTATAATCTAATTTATTTATAAACTCTTCTTTAGAGGATTTATCAATATCGTCGGTACCATTTCAAACTATCCAATATGAAAACAGTGTTGTCAGCAGGCTACTTTATTAAATTCAGATTTCTTGAATGGCAGCACTTTTTTGAAATAGTAAAATTCGCTTATTCAATGACCTATTAATTATGGCAAAAAAAGGGGAATTTTACCATTTCTGAAAAGTGGTGCCAATCAAATAATCTGAATTTGAAAAAAATAGCCTACTGGCAACACCGTTTTGATCTTGGGTAGTTTGGCATGGTACCGACGATATTGTCGGTACCTTATCAAACGTAAATCAGTGGTCAGCTTTTTTTCAGATTCAAGGGGCCGTAAACGCACTTACGGCCGCACGTTCACTTGAACAATTCTGTAATCATCCCACCTATTTCAATCATTATGCTGATAATGTTTTAATCTTTTGAAACAAGCATTATTTATTTTATGGTGTGAAAGTTAAATTTTCTTTGTTGATTCAGTGAATAAAATTACTATTTGCATTACGGTCACGAATGCATCTTATTTCATTTTAACACCTTTAAATTATACTTAACCCTAGATCTACCGGGAATTTTATTCAAGTTTTAGTAATGCTAAATGAACAATTTTTAAACTGCGTTTGAAATGGGAAAATATGTTTATCGTATAGCTTTAATAAATAACTACCATTGAAATATTATTTTAATATTATCATTATAGATATGTTTTATATTTTATAATATCATTTATTTAAAAACTTTGCTTCAGATGTTTTTGCATTACATTCCCTATAATTATACTAACACATTCATTTTTGTATTCCATTTATAAATTTGACAACATTTTGTTTACTTCTAAACAATGAGTAATACCTGAGGTATTACTCATTGAAATCATCCCGTTATATGCATTTTCGTCATAGCTAACCAATAGCGCAAAGTGTGGCAATGAAAGAAAGGAATTTAATAGAAAAGCCAATGATGCTAGAACAGTATCGGTAATTTTTCGTTTAACCCTCTCGCTGCGCAACCAGAGTTACATATTCGGGTATGCATTTTTCCGTCTAATTAATACTATTTGGTTATTCCCACTAGTTATATTTTAGCGAAAACTTTGTCTGATTTAATCGGTACTTTTTCCCCGATTACGATAGTCAAAAATCTCTGCTTTAAAAAACCGGTGATAAAAGATTAAAAATTCTGTAAAAGACGTTCATCGCGAAAAATTACCTACGCAGCGACAGGGTTAATTGGCTGCGTGGCTAAAAACTCTAAAAAAAAATGAAATTTTTTTTTATTGGCTTAAAAAAAAACTCTGAATTTTTAGCGTTAAATACCGCAAACCGCATACTTTTATCTTCATTAGATCCAGAGATATAACACCTTTTGCCTTGAGAATCAATGCGTGAGTTGCACTTGAACTAAAAAATATCAATGCATATCTTTCTCTTTATATGACATTACTTCTTCCACAAAATGTTCTTTTTGTGAAAATTAAATTAATTTTTAAGTACTTTGCAGGTATTTGCATTAAACTTTATTAGAAATATATATACAAGTGCAAAAAAGAAGAAATTTGTGTCAAATTGTTGAGAGGTAAGTAAAAAAAAAAAACTTTAACTTCATTTATTTCAGAATTATTTTTTTCACGATTTGTCACCTTTAACCTTTAGTGCACAGGTTTAATTATGTGCAAACCACAGAGTTTTGAATTTAATATATTTTTTAATTCGTATATACCTAATTCACACCAGAAAATTAAAATAGCAATATTTGCTTTAATTAATAAAAGACATTCCGTATTTAAATAAAGCAAAATTAACCCTTGAAACTTTCTGGTGTAAAGTCAGATTATCTGAACTACCTAATTTCTAAAACGTATTCTATTATGCGAATCAATGGGTTAAAGTTTAAGTTTTATAAAATAGATAATTTTATAAAATAAGGTATTTGGAGACATACTTATTAAAATTACACTAATTTGCAATATTTTAGCGTAAAACAGCCACACGACAGTATTTATTACTTATATTGCCGATGAGCAACATAAGAAAAGATTGACGTATTACACGAAATATATATCTCTGATTTTTTTTTCATTATTTTCCAGTGTAATAAACCTTTCAGAGAATCATATATATTTTTTTCGAAACGAAATAAAAAATCGCGCATTTACGGGTTAAATAATACATTTAAAGTTTAAAACAAGATATATGTATGAAATTTTCTACGGAGATTTTATGCTCCAACAAATTGTCTTCAGGATTTTTAATTTTGAGTCATAATTGTGAAAATATGCTAATTAATGCAAAACTGGCTGATAAAAAAACTTAATTTTAACTTATTTTTTTAAATTCATAATGACTATTTTAAGAAATCCTTAAGACAAATTAAAACGACAAATTTTCTGTACACAAAAGTGTAAAAGTTTTGTAAATCGAGTAAGTACTTCCAGAGTTACATCAAAAATTAAATATGTTTAAAATTTTAAAATTTAATTTTTCTTTTAAATTTAAAAATGTTCAGATTTCTTTTACGTGCAATATTCTTATTACATTAAAACATATTTTAGAAAACATTTCTTTATAAAATCTCTATAAATAAAAAAAAAAAATAGAATTTTAAGCCCCGGACCCCCTTAAATGACTTATTACCGACTTATAATGCTTTCGGAGCCACGACCGGATCACGTGCGGGGCAAATGTCCATCAATAAAAATGTGCAACAAATTTTGGCTTATTTTTGACAGAAATTCATCAGCAGTAAGGAGTTTACATAAGCTAAAATTTTCCATTTATATTTTCTGATGGAAGGTTACCACCAATAATCAGGACCTGTTCATCTCTAAGTTAGCACAGCTGATAAGCACTAAGAGCAATTTTGAATTTTAGAAGACATTTTTCTTTTCATTCTTTCTTTTTCTTACAATTATGTTCTGTAACGCCAAGGATCATATATCCATAAAGTTAGTTAATTTATAAAAAAAAATTATTAAAATTTCGAGACTCTTAAAAATGTGCAGTAGAAATGGCAATTTGCTTAAAATTTTTATTTAAAAAAAAAAAAAAAAAAACTATTTACATAGTTGACAACATCCCAATTTTTTTAATACCAGTAAGTTCTTTAAAAAATGTTCATTTTATTTAATTGCAGAAACTGTGCGATTGTATAAAACAAGTATTGTGCATAAAAATATTAGTATTAAACAAATCTGCAGGTTGGCAACTATGTATTTATATTACTAAATGTCCTGATACCTATTTTTATAAATTGCACATTAAGGATCGTCTATAAAATAGAAAGTCAGTGCAAAAGTATGTGTTACAGTGTTAGAATTTTGCTCGTGTTGAAGTATTAAAAACACATACGCTGACAAAAACTAACATAAATTAGTGATTGACGGAATGAATGATTTTACTATGCGAAGGAATGATTTAGGCAGGCGCAATAGCATAGCTGCTAACCTTTGTTGTTTTTTTTTAAAATTCAATTTCTACCAGAAATTTTGAATATAAAAAGATATTACTTATTTCAATTAAAATCAATCTACCCCTTTCGCGCGGAGCTTTGCATATATGCAAACAACAGTGTTTTGAATTTAATAGATTTTTTTATTCGTATATACCTAATTCACACCAGAAAATAAAAATAGCAATATTTAGTTTAGTTAATAACAGACCTTTCGTATTTAAATAAAGCAAAATTAACCATTGAAACTTTCTGGTGTAAAGACAGATTCTCTGAACTACGTAACTTCTAGAACGTATTTTATCATGGGAATTAAAGGGTTAAATGTTAAGTTTTATAAAATAAATAATTATATAAAATAAAGTATTTAGAGATATAAGGTAAGTTAGGGTAACTGGACCCACGAGGTAACCGGGTCATAGGCTATTTTATAAAAAACTGTTGATTTTTTTTTTAAATTTAGCTTTTGTGAACAATGCACCTTAACCCCTTAACGATCTCATTAAATTACGGTTTAAATATTCAAATTGCTTACTGGCACCACTTTTTTGAAAAAGAAATATTCACGTTATTTAATGACAGGTAAAAGAATACTATAATAAAGTCAATTACACTAATTTACAGTAGCGCTCAAAAGTATTTTGACAACCTTATATTCTCTCTTATTTTATTTAATATAAAAATGTAAAAGAAAATATATTACCTATAATTGAGAACACTATGACTGCAGTTATTCAAATGTATCAAGTTTCAACTTGTTTGTTTACATTCGGCGCCACCGAAGAAATATGACTCCTCCTTAGCTCAAAAGTATTTTGACAATTAGTTTGCATTTAATTGTTGAATGTGTCATTGGCGCTATAGCTTCGATTAGGGTTTATATCGACTTATTGTGATTATTTTTAAATGCCGAAATGTAAAAAATATTGAAGTGATTCTAGAAAAGCCGCTGTAAAAGCACTTAAGAAATGTAGACTACAAGCAGATTAACTCGTTCTTTTAACGTGTCTCGGCAACTTGTTATTACATGGAATAAAGTTTTTAATAAACAGAAATACATCGAAAATAAGCCTCACAGCTTCCATCCAAAAAAAAAAAAAACTTGCAATGTTGATTGTATTATAAAAATATCTACAAGTAATAAAAAATGAATTGAAAGAAAATTACGGCATAGACATACACGTTTCATCAGTCAAACGACGCCTAAACCTCTATGGTTTACATGGCAGAAGGCCAGCAAAAACACGTTTGTTATCTGTTAAGAACAGGAAGGCTAGAGTTGCATTTGTAAAACGGCATAACCCTTTTAGGGGAAAAGCAATTCCATTGCTAAAGTGTTGAAATTAATTATTGACACCAGAATTTTGGTTAAAAAAAATTTGGTTTATTATGTGTGAAATATAACTTTTTCTTATTTATAAATAAATTTGTTTTCAAATTCCGGTGTCAGTAATTAATTTCAACACTTTAGCAATGGAATTGCTTTGCCCCTAAAGGGTTTATGCCGTTTTACAAATGCGACTCTAGCCTTCCTATTCTTAGTAGATAACAACGTGTTTTTGCTGGTCTTCTGCCATGTAAACCATAGAGGTTTAGGCGTCGTTTGACTGATGAAACGTGTATGTCTATGCCGTAATATTCTTTCAGTTCATTTTTTATTATTACAGCGGACTCACCACAATCACTTTTAGATATCATTTTTATAATACAGTCAACACTGCAAGTTGTGTTTTTCGTATGGCCACTTCGAGGCTTATTTTCGATGTATTTCTGTTTATTAAAAACTTTATTCCATGTAATAACAAGTTCCCGAGACACGTTAAAAGAACGTGCTAATTCTGCTTGCAGTCTACCCTTCTTAAGTGCATTTACAGCGGCTTTTCTAGAATCACTTCAATATTTTTTTACATTTCGGCATTTAAAAATAATCACAATAAGTCGATATAAACACTAATTGGAGCTATAGCGCCACTGACACCTTCAACAATTAAATTCAAACTAATTGTCAAAATACTTTTGAGCTAAGGAGGAGTCATATTTCTTCGATGGCGCCGAATGTAAACAAACAAATTGGAACTTGATACATTTGAATAACTGCAGTTATAGTGTTCTCAATTTTAGGGAATATATTTTCTTTTACATTTTTATATTAAATAAAATAAGAGAGAATATTAGGTTGTCAAAATACTTTTGAGCGCTACTGTAAATTAGTGTAATTGACTTTATTATAGTATTCTTTTACCTGTCATTAAATAATCCTGTAATAATTTTACCTGTCATTAAATCTCAACTTCCTAAAACAACGTGTGTGAACCCAATCATAACACCCAATTTGATGTGATAGGTTGTCAAAAATTTACTTTTCTTTTTTTAAAAACAACGTTAATATGGTTGAACTTCCTCGGTTTTTTATTAAAACACTGTAAGTACTTTTATTAAACAATCTTTTTGTTTTAAGATTAGGCATATAACTACATTAATATTATTAGGTAATATTATTAGGTTATGTTATTATACATATTTACTTCATGTTTCAAATGTAAGCCCGGTGTCCCAGTTACCCCATAATTTTTTCCATAAAGAATGGGGTAACTGGGACATGTATCCGGGGAAACCGGACCATGCAGGATCCAGCTACCCCAATAGTTATAAATAATTTTTTTGAGTTTCTCTTACTACGAAAAATAAATTTCACCATTATTTTTTGCTCACAATAAAGAAAATTATAGAATACCTTATTAAAATTACGTAATAAAATTAAAAAGAAAGCATGTTGGGTGGTATCAAACTAAATTTCTTGACCCCTTGAGAGGCGGTGATGCCGTTATGGCATTACATAATTTTAATCCGTAATTGCCACATTGGCACCGGAATTTTATAATGAAAATTTCACATTAAGTACGCGAAAATACACTTTTACTTGTTTGCAAATAGATTCTCTTGTAAATACTGGTGTCATTAAATTATTTCAACATTTTTTACGAATCCAAGTACCTTGCCCGTGAAAGCGAGATAGCCAAACCTTGAAATTGTACGATACACAGGAGTCGCGTTCTATAGGGAAACTTTTATTGTTCCTGCCTCTATTTTGAAAATAATATCTTTATCGCACCTTTCTTTAGAATATGTTAAATAAAATGATCATGAATATAACTCATTAAGAGTTCCGCTATATAATGCGACCCCTGGATACAGATAAAGTACTTGTGTATACTTACGTAGCCGTTTATTCATAGATTTACCTTGCTATTTTTTTTTCTCCTTAAAATACCCATCGTGTCTTTTATACTTATTACCTATACAAAAGTACGTAAGTTCTAACTTAATTTTTATGTATTTGGTATAAATAAATCTAATTTTTTCACTTTTAGTGTTTCTTTAGACACATTGACAGCAAAGGTTTCCCTTACAGCACTCTTTAGTTGTAATATAATTTACATGATCTGCCTGGTTTAAAATTTTTTAGATGTTTGCACTTTTTCAAACAGGACCTGATATCCCATATGAAAAAAAAATAAATGCGTGCGGAACATAGATCAACCTGGTCCACTTACCCCATTTTTATGGAGCAACTGGACCCATGAGGAAAGAAAGGTGAGATATGCATATTTTTATATTTTTAAATATTAAAATGTAATTTTGAGCATTTCTGTCTGATAGAGGGAACCTAACTGAACCCATTTACAGAAGTTCGGACTTTAATTAAAATGAACATTAGCTTTTTGAAGCTGAAAATCTAGAGTCCCATTGTAAAATCATGGCCCAGTTGCCCCAACCAACCTTACTTATTAAAATATTGACTAATTTGCAATATTTTAGCTTAAAACAGCCGTACGACAGTAGTTTTTACTTGTATTGCAGATGTGCAACAGGAGGAAAGATTGACGTATTACATAAAAAATGTATCTCTGATTTTTTTTTTTTTTCCTGTGTAGAGTGTTCCCTTTTAGAGAATCATACATAATTTTATTTTAAACAAAATAAAAAATCACGCATTTAAGGGTTAAGAACCTAATAAAAATTCATTTCATCTTCAAAATCCTGAAGATAATTGACTACGAAAAATGCGACGGCTGCCAACTATGCTTTTGGTTCTATAATTGTTACAAAATTTCTGGTGGTAATTGTTTAAAACTATATACAAATGTTGAAAATTATGTTTTTGCGCATGCCCGAATGATTCATTCGATAGTAAAATCATTCATTCTGCTCATCATTAACTTAAATATTCCATTTCTTAACCATTTATTGAGAAATGTGGATACAATAAAAAAAAAGTACACAAATTATAATCATTGGATCTTTACGTAACTTGAACAGAATACAGCACTGATGTCTAAATATATTTTAAGCAAAAACGTTTAGTATGATATTTTCGTCATTTTTTGTAAATTGAAAAATACAGAACTCTCGCAAAAGTTTAATGATATAAGCTAAAAATTTTATTTTTTCTTCGGAAAAAGTTAATTATTATTTGTTGACTGAGTGAGTAGAATTACATTTTATATAACGTTCATTCCATTAGGGCGTTTTGACACTTTTTCACATAATAAGCTTTATACATAAACGCTAAAAACCAAAACTTTTAAATTAAATGATTTTATATTAAACAAATATTTGTTTATCATAACCACCTAAGTTCCAGGGAAAATGGAAAAATTGCACTGTGTTTGTTCGGTAATTTTTTTAATAGCTAAAAAAAGATGATTTTATGTACATGATATTAAAAGCTTAATTACAAATATGAATATAATCCTCAATAATATTACGGTTTTTTTAACTGCATTATGTCTGTGGAATTATATTAATTTAAATAATAACTTACGGAATAGTGGACGGATATATCAGTTCACGGCGCAGAGAAAGTTAATATAGCAGCATCGTTTTTTTTTTTTTTTTAAATCATTTTTATACTATAAAAACTTAGTTTTTAGGCATTGCGGGGGAGACATGAGTGCTACACCAGCAACTAATAAAAAGATTTATTTTAAAATATGAAAAGAATATATCAAAACTTCCATATTGCTTTATTAAGGTAAATGAATCTTGGAACAAAATTAAAAAAATCAATATGAAAGTTTGGACCTTAAACACGATTATTACAAATGTATTTTCTTTTTAATAGTGTCAGACAAGAATGGTAGCATAGCTTCCAACCTCCCAAAAATCCTCCGTAACATGTGGATTAATTTGACCCAGGTTAACCCAGGGCAATGAGCTTCTGTTGCTAAAATGTTAAAATGATTTATTGACACCGGTATTTATAAACAACTTTATATGAAACTAAGCAAAAGCTTTACTTCGCGTGCATTATATGAAACAAAATTCAATTTCTAAATTCTGGTGTGTGTGTGGCATTTGGGAATTAAAAGTATGTGGTATATAACATATACCGGTGCCCTTCAAGGGGTTAATAAAGAGGAACTGAGATAACCTTAATATAGTGAAGCTTCAACAGTAACCGCTTTCACAGGGGATTGATTATCGCCGGAGAAAATTTTTACCAGGAAATTTAAATATAAACTTTCTCCTTATTTAAATACCCTTTTAATGCAAAATTTCAGTCATAAATAATGGCAAAAACAGATATTCATTTTTATTGTTGGAAGTTTTTACTTCGGCGGTGGTTAGGCCCTGCGTTTCCTTCATATTCTGACAGCCTAATCAACCTCCTGTCAGCGTCAGTGAAAAAGATTATATTACCTGAGCAAACTGACACCAGTAAAAACAAACAGAATTTTTCGCCATATTTGCGAGAGGTTTTCTAGGAATAATGCGCTTAAATAGGACAAAATTTTCTATTCAAATTTACTGGTGGAAGTTTTCCATGGCGGTAATCAGAGACTTCCGATCCGATTAAAAAACAGCCGCTATCTTTTGAAAACCTCCTCAGTTACTTCACTCGCAACTGGTAGACAATACATTCATGTCTCTTCGTCTTTATTTATAAATCCATTGGTTAACCATGTTTCGAACTAGAAAATTCATTCGATGAATCTTTATATATTTAATTTCAGAACAGGATTCCACGTGGAATTCCTTCAACCCTTTCCAACGCGGTGGTTCCACATCTGCACCACCTAATTTTAAGTCCAAACTTACAAATGGCATCAACAATATATTAATAAATTTTTGCTTTTACAATGAAAGTATAAAGTCACAGGTTTTTTTTATTTCTCAAAAAGTCGTTTATAAATTCTGTTGCCAGTCAATCATTTCATAATTTTACGAACAGAATATTTCTGTGCCAGAATGAGTTAAGTTTATTTCTTAAATAATTTCTTGTTCGAAACGAATTAAGCCTATTTAAATTAACTCGCAAGATTTGTGGGAGCATGACACTTACCTCTTAAATGCTGAGTGTTGCTTTTCGGCAACATATCCAATTTAGGCTCTAAAATACTATTAGCATAATATTGAAGCTATAATGTCTGATGTTGCCAATAAAATACATTCTGAAAATATTATTAAATCGATTTTCAACATGTAGATGGCAACACTTGTGCTATTTAAGAATAAAGATAGATTTATTTTTTCAATTGTTGCTACTTGTTCTTTTTTTTTTTTTTTTTTTTTTTTTTTTGAAGTTTGAAGTTTGAAGTTTGCGAAATACCTTATTTTATTCTGCAGTGAGCAAGTAAAAATTATTTCTTATTATATTTCCTAAAATTCTTGTGTGTTTAATATCATAGAATTTTATTAAGGACAATTATTTTTTCAATTAAAGACCAGTATTGCCGATTAGTAACAAACTATTTTTTAGCCGTAAACCATACTTAAAACAAAATATGATTGTTTTTAGTATTTTTCCCATGATTTATTTAAAAAATGAAATCCAAAAAACATTATTACAAGGATTTTTGAAAAATCAGGCATTTAAGGGTTAACCCCTTGAGGGGCACCGGTATATATTATACACCACCTACGATTAATGAAGTTTTACACCAGAAAAATTTTATTAAATTTTACTTTTCTAACTTTGTGAAAAAAATCCGTAACATTGCTTTATTTATTTTGAAATATAATTTTTCAAAGATTCCGGTGGGAATTCAGCATTTCACAAACGTAACTGCTTGCCCCCTCAGGGGGCTAAGTGGTTAGATAACACATCGTACCACTGTTATACAGCTCGTTCTAGCATCACCTCTCTTTACAGGTAGTTCCAGGCGCACAGTAAAGGGACTTACAGTCGCACTGTCACATGATCGAATCCAGCGTTCATTAGGAAGCTCAATCGCAGGTGTGTAATGCGTTTAATCTTTTTAACCAAGCATGCCATCTTTTCTGGTGTGAAAGTTAACATTTCTTTGATGAATCTGTGAATCGAATAACAATTTGGATACCATAATTACAGTCATGAACGAATTTATTTCATTTTAACAACTTATATTTATACTTAATATTAACATTATAGATATATTTTATATTTTATAATCTCATTCATTTAACCCTCCGTCTACCAGACGGGTCCATTGGACCCGGCAGGTACATACAAAATATTCATTCAAACCAGAAATTTCTTTAAAATAAACTAAGTATATAAACCAGACAAAAATAAGGTAAATAAATAAATTAAATAGTTTTAAATAAAAATTCTGGTGCAGAACGTTTTATTAAAACTTGAATAAAATTCCCGGTAGATCTAGGGTTAAAAAGTCTACTTCAGACTCTTACGCAATATATCTCATTATATTTATACTAACGCATTTATTTTTTAATATATTTTTTAAAATAGTTAGCAATTTGTTTGCTTCTAAACGATGAATAATTTAAGTAGAAAAAATGGTAAATTTTAAAAGAAAAGGAAGTAATTCTATAACAGTTGATGTATTTTAAATGATTATAATATGATAATATAATATTAGTTTATAAAATGATTATAATGATTATAAATAAGCCGTTAAGGCTTATAATGCTGTTGAAACCGGCGCCGAATTACCGACGGGGCTAATGTCCACCGTAAAAATGTATAAAAGTTTCCCCTGTTCATCACGGCGGGAACACAGCAGTTTAGCGCTACAGGGAATTTTGATCTTTTTGAAACCTTTTTTTTTTTTTTTTTTTACATTATTTCCCCTTTCAGATGTGTCTTGTAACGCTAGTGATTGTATCGTCGGTACCATGTCAAACTATCCAATATGAAAACAGTGTTGCCAGTGGGCTATTTTTTTTAAATACCGTAATTTCCGGCGTATAATCCGCGGGTAAAACAATTCTGTTTGGATCCAGAAATTTTATTTAGTAATTGCGGCTAAATATTTACCGCGATTTAGAAAGTTACAATTTATTTTAAGAAATTTCTGGGTCGAAAAATGATTGTTTGATCCGCAGATTATACGTCGGAAATTACGGTACATATTTCTTGATTAGTACCATTTTTTTGGAATAGTAAAATTTGCCTTATTTAACTTTATTTAATGACAGATTAATTAAGGCGAAAACAAGGGGAATTGTACCATTTCAGAAAAGTGGTGACAATCAAGAAATCTGAATTCAAGAAATCTGAAATAAAAGTAGGTCACTGGCAACACGGTTTTCATATTGGATAGTTTGACATGATGCCGACGATTTAATAACACTAAATATAACGCTGACGTTTTTTTCGTCAATTATTGGATTTTTCAACTCAGATTACATTTAATACAATCATTTTAAACTTTATGGGCTATTTTTAGACCTTGTAAAAATTAAGAAGTTAACTAGTTTATAAAGAGTTACTAAAAAGAGTTAATTAGTTTATAAAAGTATAAATAAGATGCCATGCCTTTTTAAAATGTACACTAAAAATCTGTGTCTTTTACTCAGATTGTTTGATTCCCACCAGTTTTATAAAATAGTGAAATTGGCTATATTTTACTATCGTTTTACCTGTCATTAAATAAGGTGAATATTTCTTTTTCATAAAAGTGGTGCCAATAAGCAATTTGAATTTTTAAACCGTAATTTAATTCGAGCGTTAAGGGGTTAAAAGTTGGAATCTGTGTTACCAAGTACTCCTGGAAGAGATCCAGGCTGCACCCTCGTTTAAACTGCTGTGAAAAACTTTGGTAACACTATTTCAAAATTAAGCTTTGACCACCAATATGTCAAGAAAAAGCTTTATATTATATATCTACAAAATTTGCAATAGAAACGAGTGACAAAATGTTTTGTTTGAAATACTGGCAGCCAGAAAGATGATGGACAATTTTTAAGCAATAATCTGCAACGAGTGCCAAGAGCAGAGTTGCCAAGTCTCGGGCTTTTTGGATACCAGTATTTTAAAACATAAAATGATCTTTTATTTAATTGGAACATTTGGTCGATTTAAAAGAACAACATTTTCTCTAAAATTATAGTGGTGTGTAAAAGACCTGGAACGTGGCAACTTTGCAAGGTATGTTGCAAAGAATGCATAATATAATAAGAGAACTCTGTTCTTTGAACTTCTTTTTTTCAGGCTTTTAAAATAACTTTTTGGGATATTATTATATAGTTTTCAAGGCTCCCACTCGGTCCGTTTTTTGTACACCACTTTTTTTTTCAAAGAAAAACCTTCTTTATTAATTCCCTAGAAACTTACAGCGAAAAGCGTTTTGCTTGCAATTGTCGCAAAATCATACCAAGAATTTCTTTCTTAAAAATAACAGGTTTACAAAACACCGACCAGTCGGCACACTTGGGTTTATTATACATGTGAACATACACCTTTTTTTAATTAAAAAATAATTCCTTGAACCAGAAATTTATTGAAATAGATTTTCAGTATTTATCTTTGTTTGCACGGAATGCACTAGGTACTGTTTTGGCCACCACTTTTTTTCAAAGAAAAATATTTATAATATCCGCCGAAACCAGAAGGCGTTTACGTTGCAATTGTTTCAAAATCTCACCGTATTGAAAAGCAGAAAATCTGGCATTAAATAAGGCGAATATAACCTTTCGCAAAATTTCGAGAGTACTACAGCTTTATAGTATATTTCTGTAAGAATTTCTGTGACAAATGCTTTTGCTTTTTTTAATGATTGAAAAAATGGTAATCGCTATTTTCAAATAGCAATCGCCAACAAAATAAAAGGGCGAATGAAGAAAAAACGCTATTCTTCAGATAAAATTTGAAAATAGTAATTAAATAAAAATAATTAAGTAAATTTAGAAACGTACTTTTTCTGCAATTCTGATCATTTTCATACGCTTATTTTCCATTCATTTTCTTAAAATTGTGTTCTGTAACGATAAAGTTTAAATGTCCAAAAAATGTAATTAGTTTGTGAAAAAATATATAACATGTCATGACGCTTAAAAGACTACTGTACAGACGGCTATTTGCTTATTATTTTTTAAATAAAATAATTATATTACGAAAAGTTCAATACCTATTTTTATAAAATGAACCAAAATGATCGTACGAAAAATACAAAGTCAGTGGAAAAGTACAGTCGTGGGAAAAAAAAATAAACACCCCCTACTAATTACTCAACAAATTTTCGTGGAAGAAAGTTACTGGTAATGCACGATTGTAAATAAAGTCTACTTTTAAATGATGTATATAAAATATGCTTAGGGAGCCATCTACATATTAAAACGAACACAAACTTCATTTTTTTTCAACGACAATACCCAATTTTAACAAGATATTTCAAATCTTCTGTTCAAACTACGCATAGACACCAAATCTCAAGTCATTTGAATGATATGTTTTTGAATTATAAGCATTCAAAATTTAGTGCTTCTAATGTTGAATTACATTTTCATATTTTTATTTATATCTCCTGAAATTATACTCCTAATGTGCTAATTTTTTTGTGTAGTAATAATACTAATATACCCAAACATAAGTACGTTGAATTTGCAATTTTTATAATTTTATGATATGAATTATGAATTATAAAATTAATATTCGAAAAACTTCTGAATTGCAACCTACAATTTTTTTGATGGATTTAGATTTATTAAGTCCTGCTTTATGGAAATCGAAAATTACACATTTTTTTCCTAAGTAGTTTTCAAATTATGCTCAAAAAACGGCAAAATGATGGTCTATGATATAAAAATAGCCGTCTGTGATAGAAGTGACTAGATATTTTGAAATTCTCTCTGGTATCCTGTAATCTAGCAGTCTTGAATGACTGCTTGAGTGGTGCTTAAGATGCTTTGATCAAGAAGGAAGCTCTCTCGGTCAACAATTGAGTACCAAACTTCAATTTGGATTCCGCCCCTAAAACACGCTCTTTTTTAAATGATTAATTTCTCGGAAACTTATGGTACGAATTGCGTAAAAGTTTGTTTTTAGGCTAATTGAAGGGTGTAGAGTTCCTTTATGCTGTCAGAATTGTGTACAGCTATTGAAAAAAACAAAGTTATGGTTCGTTTTAATATGCAGATGGCCCCCTAATAAAATTTTATATGCATCATTTAAAAGTAGACTGTATTAACAATCGTGTGGTACCAGCAACTTTCTTGTACGATAATTTTTTGCAGAGTTAGTAAGGGGTGTTTGCTTTTTTTCCCCACAACTGTACATGCTAGAGTTTTAACATTTTGCTCATTCTGAAGTATATACTATATATATATATATATATATAAACTGAGAAAAATCGTGCAACTAGGAATAAAGAGGAATTAACATATCCTCTAAATGGTGACGCTTTATCTGTAATTGGTTTCTCAGTGGCTCATTACTTCTGGGGAAAACTTCCACCAGTAAATTTGAACGGAAATTTTACTCCTTATTTAAATGCCTTATTAATGAAGAATTTCAGTCGTAATTATCGCCAAAAAGAGATTTTTAATTTTACTGGTAGCAGTTTACTTCGGTGATAGTCATTTCCGCAATATAGTGACAACTTAAATAGCCTCCTAGTGTTTTTGAAAGAGATTATAATACCCATGCCAACTTTCACAGGTAAAAATAAACAGAAATATTTAGGATATCTGTGAGAGAAATTCAGCACGAATAAACTGCTAAAAAAAGGCAAAATTTTCTATTAAAAATTTACTGGTGGAAGTTTTCTCCGGCGGTAATCAGAAACTGCTGATCCGATGTAAAAAATCAGCCGTGATCTACTGACAACCTCCTAAGTTACTTCACTCGCAACTGATAGACTATGCACTATATGTCCCCTCCTCTTTATACATAACTTCATTCGAAAAACTAAGTTAAAATTTGCTGTCAATCATTTAGCCATATCATGGTTAAAGTACCTCTGTTGTTAGAATGTAGAAATGACTGATTCACACGACGATTTAGAAACACATTTGTTTGCAAATAAGCAAGAGCTTTCCTTGACCTATAGCATAAATACAAAACTTTATTTGAAAATTTTGGTGTCAATGTGTTATTTCGGAATTAAAATTAAGTGGGTATATTATATCCCACCGCCCCTCAAGGGATTACAGGGAAATGGATGCAGTAAAATGACATTTTTAAAATTATATTCATCGTATATTTACGTAATTTTGCCAGAACATAATAATGATCTATAAATAGCTTTTTTTTAAAAAAAAATTGGTTATATTTTCGCCTTTTTTTTTTTTTTTTTTTTTTTTTTTGTATTGAAAAGTGCATAACTCTCTCAATAGTTTAATCACTTGAACTAAGTTTTTCATTTTTTCTGTTGTAAATGTTATCCAATATTTGTTTATTGATTGTGTAGAAATACATTTGAGATAAATCTCTATCACTGGGGCATCTATGACACATTTACATCTAAATTAGCTTTGAAGATGTTTGCATCTACATTGGACTTCCTTAGTTCACTATTTTGGAGAGAAAGAAAATTTGCAATGAAATTATTAATTTTGCTTGCTAAGTATAATTAAATGGATAAAAAGTACTTTTATCAATAAAATTTAAAAAAATTAAAAGCATAGTTTAAAAATTGCCCAAAGACTATGCTATTTTTACGACACTCGAGCAAACTTCGAGCTTAACCCTTAAGTGCGCAGCTTTGCATGTATGCAAACAACAGCGTTTTGAATTTAATAGATATTTTTATTCGTATATACTTAATTCACACCAGGAAATTAAAATAGCAATATTTGCTTTAAATAATAACAGACTATCCGTATTTAAAAAAAGCGAAATTAACCATTGAAACTTTCTGGTGTAAAGTCAGATTCTCTGGACTACGTAATTTCTAGAACGTATTCTATCATTGGAATTAAAGGGTTAAATATTGAGCTTTATAAAATAAATAATTATTTAAAATAAGGCATTTGGAGTCAGACTCATTAAAATATTTACTAATTTGCAATAATTTAGCATAAAACAGCCACACGACGGTAGTTTTTACTTATATTACAGAGGTGCAACAGAAGAAAAGATCGACGTATTATATGAAAAATGTATGTGTGATTTTTTTCATTATTTTTCCTGTGTAATAAACCTTTCAGAGAATCATATATAATTTTTTCGAAACAAAATAAAAAATCGCTCATTTAAGGGTTAAACTATTCAACGACTACCTTCTTAATTTCTTCAATATGTCTCGCCTAATAAATTTCAAAAGCCATCGTTAACCAACCAACGAATTTTCAATTCTAATAACCCGTGCTACTGTCCTGAAAATTAATAGCCGCACATTGTATATTCAAAAGAATGGAGCACGGAAATCTATCAATTATGATTTTAACACGTTCACGCCGACGCGGTGGGTCACACTCGACTGTGACCCACCGCGCCGGCTTGAACGTGTTAAACCCTTGAGGGGCTGTTGGATATACTATATCACACCTAATTTTAATTAGGATTTACACAAGAAAATATTAATTAAATTTTACATTTCGAAATTTTTTGAAAAAAAAGGCTAAAAAATTACTTTTCCTTATTTGGAAATAAATTTTTTTTAAACTTCCGGTGGGAATTCAACATTACACAAACACAACTGCTTGCGCCTCAAAGGGTTAATTACATGTACTTTAAATGTTAAATTTGAAACTTTTGATTGCGGAGTTGGAACACTGTACATAACACACATTTTTTTTTTTTAATTATTAGTATCACTTTTCGAAAAATAATCTCTGCCGTTCAGTTATATAAGGTTATTTTCAAGAGATATCTACCACATTTTTTTTGTAAATTTCGGTATGATTAAACGTACAATCTGTTGCTAGTTTGCTACTACTTTTTATTCAGATTGCTTTGTTCCCACTCCTTTTTTTTAAAAAGCCGTCTTATGTTCGCATTATTCAATCTGTCGTCAAATAAGGCGCATTTTTCTGCTTCAAGAAAGAGGTGTCAATCAAGCAATCTGATATTTAATAAATAGTAGCAAACTGGCATCACTGCCATGCTCGCAGTGTTGCCAAATCTACCGGGTTTTATTTTTCAGACATTCCAAATTCTCACCGGAAAATTTTAATAGTTATTTTTTTAGTATAGTATAGTCGATTGTGAGTTTTCTTTACAATAAAATGTCTGGTATATTTTTCGTAAAACTGATCGTTTCTGCTATAATGAGCCGCTTTGCAACAACTTCGTACAATCAGCTATAATTGTGATGCGCACAGTTCTGCCACTATTTTCGAATGGAATTTTTCGGTTTATACAATAGCAGAAAAAATGTTAAAAATTCTGAGACTAATCGTAGAAAGATTTTTTAATCAAATAAAAGTACGCAAAATGTTTTAATCTGAAATACTTGCGCCATGTTCCTCTGATGTCATGTTACTAAACTGCACATGCACCTTGGTTATAATTTACTCACGGAATTCAACAACGAAAGCAGAAGCACGATCGGTTTTTTTTTTTTCAGTTTATTCACAAAACTTGCATTATTTCTGTACATGTAAAATTGCAGTGTCTAAGGTGAACTTATAGACTATTTTCAGTGTTAACCCCTTGTTGGGCACTGGTATATTATTATATTATTATTATATACTGGTACCACTTAATTTTAATTCCCAAATGCCACATTCGCACCAGTATTTAGGAATCACATTTTTCTTTATATAATGTACGCGAAAAAATGCTTTTACTTACTTTCATACAAATCTGTACATTAATAGCGGTGTCAGTGAATCATTTTAACATTTTAGCAACAGAAGTAATTTGCCCCTGAAAGGGTTAATAACAAAATCCATAGCTGCCAACTTTTACGCTTTCTTCCTACCACTAAAATTTTATAGTAAATGTTATCTTATTTAATCAAATTTTCACGATTCAAGAAGACGAAAATCTGTATTAAATTTTAGTGATAGCGTAAAAGCGTAAATGTTGTCAGCTATGATAAAATCTCAATTTCAGCTCTCTGTAAATTTAGAAAAAAACCTACTTAAGAAAAAGAGTTATCACGTTGTTCTCATTTATCCCTTTCAGGGGCAAGACATTTCTGCTCCAAAAATATTAAAATAATTAATTCACACCGCAATTTAAAAACAAATTTATTTGAAAATTTGCAAAAGCTTTTCATCACGTATAGTATGAGATCGTAATTCTACAAAAATATTACGTCTGTCATTAGGCAGTTCGGGCGTGAAAATTACCGTTTGCAGACTGTAAACGGCGCCCCTGAATGGTTAATTCACAGAAACATTTTCAGAAGTGTAATGACGAATTGCACCAGTGTTGCCAGTTTGTCTTGGATTTTTTATTCAGATTGCTTGATGGCTAACATCTTTTTAAAACAGCCATATTAACATTATTTAATCTGTCAGTATGTTTGGCGAATATTCTTATTTCGAAAAAGTGATACTAATGAGACAATCTGAATAAAAAAAAAAACATACGACCATCTAGGCATACTGGAATGGCTTTTATCAAGTGTATTCAAAATACAATTTTTGTAGTTTTTTTCTACACATAATTTATCATTTAAAAATGATTTATTGTCTCTAAAACTATATGTTGTTTTAACCCCTTGGGGACGAGCGACACGTATACGTGCCGGAAATAGGCCTAAGTATCCTCGTTTATCCTCACCAGTAAAATTTTACTATAAAATTTGCCTTATTTAATCCGAGCATTTTCCCGATTTGAATAGGCACAAACTTCTGTTTTTTAAAACCGGTAGCAAAGTAATAAACATTTCGTAAAAGGCTCCCGTCGCGAAAGGGTTAAAAAAAAGTTACATGAAAAAAAGCGAAAATTATATCAAACTTTCTATTTCATTATGAAAAATGATTTTATATACGTTTTGTACAAATTCTCAAATTTAATCTTCTGCGATTTATAGTTATCAACCGGTTATTTCATTTTAAGGATTATTCAGTGATGGAACAGTGTAGCACCAGAGAATCAGTTGACACCGCTAAATTTTAATTGAATACTTCGTCTTATTTCAGGACTGAAATTCTGATTTTTTTTAAGACAATGAATATTAAAAAGCAGAAAAAAACAACGTTTAAAAATGCACAAATAATACAGGAAAAGCAGCAAACAGCTGTTTCGAATCGACTAGCGAGATTCTTCTTCAGTGCAAGATAAGGAAAAAGGAACAACGTGCTAGAAAAATCAAGGCTGAGCAAAATGATCGACAGAGACGCGATGGCTTATATACCCTATGCGGGTAGCGGAGGCGCCAAAAACAACCAATAAGAGAGAAGCGGTGGAAACGACTGGGTGGACAAGTAGCGACATCTATCGGAAAAGGAGAGAAAAAGAAACCAAAAAGGGGAAAATTAATGGAGTTATGAATAAAAAGGAGGAGACATGTAGTGTATTGTCTAAAACTTGCGAGTGAAGTAACTGAGGAGGTTGTCACAATATGGCGGCTGCTTTTTTAAAATCGGTTCTTCAGTTTCTAACTACCGATAGGTCAAACATCCCACCAGTAAAATTGAATAGAAGATTTCGTCTTAAAGAAGCGTTTTATTCGTGGAATTTTTTTTCAAAAATGTCGTAAAATTTTCTATTTGTTTTTACCGGTGTCAGTATGCCTTATAAAACTGTCAGTTTGTTTCCATGGTTGTCACAATATGGCGGAAACTCAGGGCCTAACTACCACCAAAGAAAACTCCTACCAGTAAAAATGAAAATATGTTTCTACCACTATGTATGACTGAAATTTTGTAAAAATAAGGCGTTTAAATAAGTTGAAAATATCTATATAAATCTACTGGTGGGAGTTTCCACCGTCGATAAACAACCCCTTTGATAGCGGTTACAGTTGAAGCTTCACTATTTTAAGGCTATGTCAGTTCCTCTTTATTAATAGTTCCATGGGAAAATTAAATAAATGCTTTCCAAATACTTGGAAAATCTGGAGTACTAGATAAGTCATTGACTAAAGAGTGAGAATTTTTAATGATGTGGTAAGCTTCCCAAAAATCAAGATCAAGGTTAGAAGAACATTTTTGGATAATGGTGGTTGAGGAAAAATCGAACCTATGTTGAGAAGACCAAGAATGTTGAGCAATAGAAGAACGTTTGAGCTCCTGATTTTTAACATAACCTTCATGCTCTTTTAAACGAAATCTAAGAGCACGTTTAGTCTGGCCAATATAGGAAAGGCCACACTGGGAAGAGATTTGGTAAATACCCCAGTTATCTAGGCGATCAACGGGGTGTTTGAGATTTGAAAAAGTGATTTTATTAACAGGAGAAAAAATAACATTAAAATCACACTTTTTTAAGATTCTAGCAACTTGCTGACTGAATTTAGGGGAAAATGGTAACACAACTGAAATATTAGAGTTGGAATTAGAATGCTTTTCAGAATGGACGGATTTCGCCAATTTCTTTTAAATAGAATCAATAATATTAGAGGAATAACCACGATCAACAGCAATAGTTTTGAAGTAATTAAGTTCAGCTCTAAGTAATTGAGGAGTGGAACAAATATTGGTAGCCCCTAAAACTAAAGTATTGAAAGCAGCGAATTTCTGGTTAGGGGGATGAAAGAATACCTGTGAGGTGGGAGGCTGACAGCAAAATGTTTGCTATTTTTTACGATGAATACTATTATAATTTAGTGGTGACAATCGCATAACTGCTGCGCCTCTGTTCCATCCCTGGGTTATTTCATCGGAATTCTTTTATTTTGGTTCCTAATTATAACAAAGGAACCAAATATAACTTCTTATTATTAACAATTATATGAGCGTTTTAGAGTTTCAAAAAAAGAAAAATAATAACAAATGTTTAAAAAAATTCTAGATACTAAAACGAATATGTGACATAAAAAATCCCATTTAATTCCTTTAAAAATAAATCTTAATAACTCATTTGACATTTAAAGTTACGCATTCTCAAGCTTTTGAATTATTATTATTTTTTTTTTTTTTACAATTGTCTTTTTCTGTACTTTTAAGAGATTTCATATTGTGGTTAATTGCAAAATAATAAAAAAATATAACATGCAATTTTTATTCAAGTATTTCTTATTTTTATTTGAGATGACTCAAAGCATCCTTCGGTGCAAAATGTTATAGAAGTTCATTTAATTTTCCACTACACTGGCTTTGAACGTTATTTTTCCATAAGTGTTTTTGGAGCTTTTTTTAATGAGAGAATTATATTACGAAACGCCAAAGAATGTTTCGAAATCAATTTTTTTCTGTTTGAGAAGATTTTTTGTCGGTTTTTCAGTCTACTTTAATTAGTCTTAGTGCCAGAAAAAAGGACTAATGCTATAGAGGATACATTTGTGAGATAGAAAAAATACTATGTTAATATATTCAAGGACTACACGATGGAAATATGAATACAAATTAGGAGGCATATAAAGTATTGTGTACGAGTAGTAGTAAATACTAAACTTGTGTGGAAATATAAATCACCTAAAAACAGCGTTTAAACAGACAATAAAATACATAAGGTAATTTGAGCAGACGTATACGTTTCGTGAGTTCCTGGACTCACATCATCAGTGTATAAAATCTATAAAAACAATATCCCCCCAACTACATGTACGGCGAAAACTCAAATGTCAGAAAACACATTACCAAAAGACCAACAAGTTCCAAAAGCCAATGAAATTAAACCGGAAGTGAAGTGTCGTGACACAACAAATCAACCCAGAAAGTTGAGATGTATGGTACACTAGACAAATCATTAACCAAGGAGTTTCTAAATCTATGGATATGAACAGCTTCAAAAAAGTCTAAATCTAGAGGAATAACGCATTTCTAGATAATGGTAGCTGAGTCAAAATCGAAATTATGTCCCTCAACCCAGCAATGAGACGCAATAGAGGATTTTTGCAATTCTTTTTTCTGTACATATTTTATGTGTTCTTTGACTCTGTAAAGGAGTTTTCGTTTAGTTTGTCCAATATAGGACAAACCACATTGGCATCGAATGTTGTAAACACCCCAATAATTTTGAGGAGGAATTTGATCTTTAAGTTCTGAAAAAGTTCATTTATTATCTGGTTTAAAAACCTCATTAAAATCATAATGTCTTAAGATATTAGCTATTTTAAAGCTAATACTACTATAAAATGGTAACATGATAAGGTTAGAAAAAGAAACCTCATATGGAAGAATCAGGATTATTAACACATTTATTAAGACTATGAGAAAATAAATTATTGATATAAGATAAACTAAAACCACGATCGATAGCAACAGATCTACTATAATTTAATTCTGTAACAAGTGAATTGTTATCTCAACAAATTAAGCGAGCTCTATTAATCAAATAAAGAAAAGCCGAAGATTTTTGTTAAGGGGTGTGACATGAATTGAAATGCGGGGGGGTGGGGGGGCAGTGTGACATGAATTGAAATGCGGGGGGGGCAGTGTGACAGGAAAAGGTTTACGGTAAACGCAAGTTTCAAAGGTGTTAAGCTGACGAGTGACCAATACATCAAGAAATGACAATTTATTATCAATTTCAACTTCATAAGTAAATTGAATAACTGAATCTATTGAGTTCAAAATAGACAATATATTTTCAACAGAAAAAAGAGAAAGGTTCAATAGCGCAAGCGAATCATCTACAATATCCACAATAAAATGGGAAGTTGATAATGTTAAACATTTCAACTTCAAAATAATGCACACATAAATCGAATAGGAAAACACTAAGGGAATTACCCGTTGCTAAACCATCTGACATAGAATAAAACTGATTTGAAAATTGAAATGAATTTTGTTTCAAACAAATACTGAATAGCTCAATAATGTGATTCATTTCATAATCTGTGTAATGAAACTCTTTTAATCTAACAGTGAGACTTTGCAGTGCACCTTGAACTGGAACATGGGTGAGCAGAGAAGTAAGATCAAACGAAACCATGCCTAAAGAGGGTGAGGGGGGTGAAGTTTTTAACACGATTTACAAAAGATCTGGAATTCTTAATAGTGTAAATATTGGAACTTGAAAAAATGAAAAGCGTTTAACTAAATATTTAGCAAGAGGGCATGAGGCAGAACCTCACATTTTCCAAAAAAAAAAAAAAAATATCTGTACTTTTTTTTTGTCCTATATGTTACTCTATAGTAATAGTAAAATAAATCTCATACACCCACATTCGGGTGGGCCGAAAAAAACTTTTTTTTGAATTTCGATGATGGGTAGTGCGGAAAAGTGGCCACTAGTGGAACCAAGTTCACATAAAAAATTTGAGATTTTTAGGACAATTCCTATATTTGCCGCTTTTGGCTTGAATTTTTGCTAAAAGGTTGATTTTTGAACTTTTTCAGCAAAAATTTTAAAAATGTTAAATTAAACTTATTTTAATCGTATTTACTTTAAAAGGCATATTTAATGTTCCAAATGTATAAATAAGCTCTGATAATGTATTATTTAATTGCTATGTGTATTTTAAATTAGACGATTTTTATAGCCTTTTCGCGTTTAAGTGAGCAAAAGTTGCATGTATTGTTTGAATCTTTCAACGGTTTCTCTCTTTTCTCTTGTTTATGTCCCTTGGTCTTTCTTATTTATTTCGATGCTTTAAGGGTCATATATTTGGGTGACGGACAGTAGAATCCCCCAGAAACAGATCTGGATGGAGAGAAGGGGGTGAGGCGAGAACTTAGCGAATGCAGTGATTCATCACGATATATGGGGAGTGAAGAAGGAAATACAAGAGGGGAGAAAGTGCGATAAGGGATGCTTATTATTTTTCAGTGCTCGGTTTCTCTGTGACATTTGTTCTGTGTAAAAGTAAAACCTTTTTCTCGTGCAATACATTGTTTTTGGATCGTTTAACGTGCCTTTACTGTGTCTTGTGCATTTTATTACGACGAGTTTAGAAATGGCTAGTGCGAAAGTTCATGATCATGTAAAGGCATGTGATAGCGTGAAAAGTAGCCATTTTGGGGCACCGTGCAAATTGAAAGACTCGCAATTGCCAACTAATACTGACATTGTGCGCCACTACTATTGGTTGCGAAGCGATATAGAAGAAAATCGAGATATTTATCTTCAACCAGTGGATGATATTATTAAAATGTTAGGTGAAAAAGTTTCTGAAATCTGGATAAAATCTTCCATACCAGTGGCTTTCCAACGAACAATTAACGAAATGATTAAAAACTATTACAATGAGTGTAAATCATTGGAGAAATCTTGTAATCATACGGGCGCTAAAGGCAAGGCGATCTGCGAAGATTTCGTACGAAATGCGGAAACCTCTCTCTTTGACATTGCAGATTGTAAGAGTAGAGGCTTGAACAATTGTAGCTGTGACATTAGACGTAAAGTTCCACATCGGGAGGTGAAATTCTTGAAGTATCAAAGAACTGTTCGAAAAATGTTTATCGGAAATATTGATTTAAAAACAAGCAAAACTCTTGCAAAGAAAATATCGTGGAAAATGAAAAGGGATACAATTTCAACAAGGAATAGTGGTTCTGCGACAAAACCTTCAACGAGTGGAGTTAGATCCAGATGGAAGACAGTTATATTGTTGGAAGATTCAAGTAGTGGGAGCTTTCAAGCAAGCAGTTCGACTGAATCTGAATTTGAACCAGGCTCTTCAAAGCCAAACACTCCTAAACGCATATTCCTGTCTCACACAGCGTCCGCCATGTCTCAGGGAAACTGAGCACTGAAAATAATAAGCATCCCTTATTGCACTTTCTCCCCTCTTGTATTTCCTCCTTCACTCCCCATATATCGTGATGAATCACTGCATTCGCTAAGTTCTCGCCTCACCCCCTTCTCTCCATTCAGATCTGTTTCTGAGGGATTCTGCTGTCCGTCACCCAAATATATGACCCTTAAAGCATCGAAAAAAATAAGGAAGACCACGGGACATAAACAAGAGAAAAAATAAAACCGTTGAAAGATTCAAACAATACATGCAACTTTTGCTCACTTAAACGCGAAAAAGACTATAAAAATCGTCTAATTTAAAATACACATAGCAATTAAATAATACATTATCAGAGCTTATTTATACATTTGGAACATTAAATATGCCTTTTCAAATAACTACGATTAAAATAAATTTAATTTAACATTTTTAAAATTTTTGCTAAAAAACTTCAAAAATCAGCCTTTTAGCAAAACTTCAAGCCAAAAGCGGCAAATATAGGAATTGTCCTAAAAATCTCAAATTTTTTGTGTGAACTTGGTGCCACTAGTGGCCACTTTTCCGCACTACCCATCATCGAAAATCAAAAAAAAGTTTTTTTCGGCCCACCCTAACCCACATCCGCACCACGATTTAGAGTATAAAAAAAATAGCAGAAGCCATTGAAATGCAGAATATCCACGTCTACCTCTATCAATTAACGAAGATTATCTTTTGTTACGTTCGGAAGAGGAGGGGCATGTTTACACATTTAAATATCTAATAACACAGGTTAATTGATTGGAATTGATTGAATGGATAAAATAAAAACATAAATATAAATCCAATTTAATACATTTCTAATCACTTTCATGGCAAAAGCATATAAAGCACTTTTGTCATCAAAACAACCGCCATTGGTAGTTTTCGACAAACACAATTCTAGCTAAGTTGCCCACTTTGGCGACGAAAGCTTTGGTCCATACATTTCGTGATTGCAAATCATGGTTGAGAAAACAAAACATGTATCTGACACATTTTGCTGAATTACACCGTCATCTACAAAGATTAGAAAAAAATGTTAAAAGCAAAAGTTGCGCTTTTTTTCCCGTAGAATCCGAATCTGAAATAAAAAATGGTTATTGTCATTTAAGATTTCAAAGTTGGAACGCCTCTAACCCCCAAGTTGTCGAGGTGGTGTGTCAAATTTGGTATCACAGTATAGTTTTTAAAAAAATATTTAACACGTAGTTTTTCGTTTTTCAATCTTATATGAATTTCTTGAGTTATTCGACCGTTTCCAGGCTTTTCGGACACCCTATATTTTGTCACATTTGATATTTTATTGTAATAATAAATAAGTAAATAAAAAAAAAAATTCTACATCATCATTCCCCTATGAAAATTAAAACGTCGTCTCCAATAAAATAATCAAGAGAGCTTAAAGAGATTAATTATTTTCTAATTGAAAAAGTTTAAATGATCAAAAAATTTCTATTGTTTAAAATTATTAATTTTAAAATAAAAACAAAAATGCTAAATTGAAAATTAAATTAATTGCAATAAATTATTACGTTTATGTTAATTATTGAAAAAATGTCTGCCCGACTTGATATTTTGTAGCTGCAGTAACTAATCAATAATGAAATATTTTAATCTCACCCCCACCTGAAATTTATGCTACTTCCCCATCATTTTTTCAACCAGCACAAAAATATTTTATATGCTTTTTATTTTGGTCCTATGTGTTATTCAATAGTAATAATTTTTTTTAAAACATACACCCCCATCCGCCCGCAAATTAACCCCTTGGGGAAGAGCGTCTTTTACAGAATTTTTAATCTTTAATCGCCGGTTTTTTAAAACGGAAATTTTTGCCTAATTGAATCGGGAAAAGGCTCGGATTGAATAAGGCAAAATTTACAATGAAATTTTACTAGTGAGAATAATCCCCGATTCTGAGCCCCTTACGCGGCACGAATACGTGTCGCTCGTCCCCAAGGGATTAAATGCTTTTTTTTTAACCGCAGAAGCCAGCGAAACCCAGAATATCAACACACCCCGCCTCCAAATAATTAAGTTTATCATTTTTCTGTTCGGGAGAGGAGGTGCATATTTACTCGTTAAAAATTCAAACTACACAGGTTATTATTTAGAAATGATCGACTGGATAAAAAAAAATGCAAATATAGTACTAATTTAATATATATCTATTAATTTTTATGGGAAAAGCTTATAAAACGCCTTCCAAATAACATCCACTGCTGGTTTTAGAGAAACACTATTTCCGCAAAAGACGGCAACTTTGACGTCAAAAGTTCTGGCCAATCAGATTTCGAAATGTCAAAACATGGTTGGGAAAATCAAAATATGTATCTGTCTTATTTACTCACACCGTAATCAACGCAGATCCGAAAAAAAAATGTTTATTACAAAAGTTATGTGTTTTTGTCCGTAGAATCCGAATCTGCAATAAAAAATGTGGGTTATCATTCAAGACTTCAAAGTTGGACAACCTCTGACCCCTGGGAAGTTGGTTGTGAGAGTCAAATTTGGAATCACTGAGTAGCTTTTTTTAAAAATATTGAAAACGTATTTTTTCGTTTTTCAATCTGATATGTATTTCTCGAGTTAGTCGACCGTTTCCAAACTTTTCGAACACCCTGTATATATATGAGAGATTCTCAGAAAATTTTAACTTTCAGGGAAAAAAATCTAGAGAAATTAAACTTAATAAAATAACATTTTAAACTTATAGATATGATTCAAAATAAAGAAAAAATTGTCAGCAGCGACCATTTTTTTTTATTTAACTGAGGTTTGAGTTAGACTTGCGTGTTTAACACGTTCACGCCGACGTGGTGGGTCACAATTGATTGTCTCAGAGTTGTCAAGTCTCCGGCTTTTTGCACACCACTATTATTATAGAGAAAATGTTGTTCCTTTAAATCGCTCAGTTGCTCTATTTAAATAAAGCACATTTTCTGTGTTAAAGTACTGGTATCCAAAAAGCCGGAGACAGTCTAGTGTGACCCACCGCGCCGACTTGAACATGTTAATCTTCCTTACCGCCCCCTTGACATTTTACTCTCTAACTTTTTATTTTCTTCTAAATTTTTACTTATAATGAATTTGCGCCCATAGAACATTCAAAAATGTAGTATTTTTAGTACAAAATTTTGGTATAACATTGTTTTAAAGGGATGTTAAGGAAGGGACGGTTAGGAAAAAAAGGATGGTAAGGAAAATTACCACCTATTTTTAGGCAAATCATGTTAACACTAAAAGTGATAGCCACAATATTCATTGATTTTTGCCAATAGTTACTAGGTTGAGCAAAAAGTTCTGGGAAATTTGTGAAAGTTGCGTTGTTATGCGCAAATTAACAGCGAAAGCAACAAGGATTATTCTTCAAAGTAGAGAACATCATAGTCCACGACTTTCTGCCATCGTTCTGCCAGATTCCGGATTTGCTGAAAGTACCATGGCGGCTCCATGGAATCGAAACACTCTTGACATGATTCTTTAACTTCATTATAGGATTCTCATCGACGGCTTTCAGCATCGTTAGACATTTTCTCCAACAATTGCCCGATCAACACACGCAAATCATACTGTCCAACAGGTATTTTGGAGCCGAACTCTTATAGATATACCACTAGTACTCCTCTATACGATACAAATTCTGGTAACTATTAGATTAAAAATTTCCCAGAACTTTTTGCTTAACCTAATATTTACGTTGAATTAAATTTTAAAAAAATCATTAATTTTCCTCGAAAAGTGCAAGAATAAACCTTGGGGACGGTAAGACTAACAATAATGCCAAAATGCTTGAATCAATACGGTTGATATATAATTGATATATAGTTATATATAGTTGATATATAAATTGACTGATATTTAAATGCTGCATTAAATTAATTGTTATTTTAATGCAGCACTATTGCTGCATAAGATTGATAATTAAATGTACAATTGATATTTAACATTTTCAAGGGCGGTGGCTAGACTGTCTAGACACCTAATTTTAATTCCAAAACTGACAAATGGTAGCAAGAACATTTTAATAAAATTTTGCTTTTGTAATGAAAGTGAAAATTAGCGGGTGTTTATTTTCTAAGAAATTCGTTTGAATATTCTGGTGTCAGTAAATTACTTCATCAGTTTACGAACAGAATTCTTCTGCCCCCGAAAGGGTTAAATGCTGATTTAAATTCTGCAGGAATTTTCCTGTCAAAAGAATTTTAGCCATTCTTTTTCTAGCATACTTCTGAACGGGGAAAAATTTGAAAAAAATTCTGTGGCTGCATCTGAAGTGGTTTTCTGTATAATTTTAGCAAGAGGAATCTTAAAGGCAGCGAAAAAGTTCAAAAAATAATAACAACCGTAAACATTTGTGCGGGTTAATTTTTTTCTACTTATTTATCTAAAACAATAGTCCCAGTTTCGGAAAAAATATATCGAATTACTTTTATTGAAACAATTTTATACAGACAGCTCCAAACTTAAAAACCAGCAGCAGAGACACAGGACGATAAGAAAATTCGTGGTATATTTCGACTTCCAACATCGTCCAAAACTTATTTATCTGGTTAATATTGTTATACAGTCAAGCAATGGTATGTTTTCTGATATAAGAACACCCCCCCCCCCCCAAGAATATGTATTAAAATAAAAATTATTATTCAGTTACTTAAAAGTCAAAATTATATGAGAATGCCTCATAAATATTATATCGTACTTTCAGGCGTTCACCCTATCGCTGCGCAGCCCGAGCTATGCTTGGGCATGCATTTTCCCGGCAAATTAATACTATTTGGTTGTTTCCGCCAGTTATTTTTTAGTGAAAACTTTGTCTGATTTAATCAGGACATTTTCCCCGATCACCACAGTAAAAAATTTCTGCTTTAAAAAACCGGTGATAGAGGAATAAAAATTCTGTAAAAGACGCTCATCGCGAAGAATTACTTACGCAGCGAGAGCGTTAACCAAGAAATTTTATTCGACAATTGAAGTAAAGTATATATCAAGTTCTATTAAAATATATTTATTGCATAAAGTTTCCAGGACTAAAAATATTTGTTTAATCTGCGAATTGTATGCCAGAAATTACTCTATATAGATGTGTGAAATTCCGCCGGCACACAGCTGGAATATTTGAATCTAAAATTTAAATTCAAAATTTCCAATTCAAAGTGAACCTTTTGGTAGGACCATTTTTATTTTCTATGATTAACAAATAAGAACAGGTTAAAACTCAGTGATGAAATATGTTCTCTCAAATATTAACGGAAAATAATGCGCCTGAGGATTATAAGTTAAATTTTAATAGTGATTAATGCAAATTTATATGTCATCGCTTCTAAGCTATCGGTAAATCTCGAACCTTCTCATTTTCCTGTCAGCATATATTCTTACGGATGAAGGAAAACAGGTACAAGAAAAGCTGGCGATCGATAAAACTGCCAACTAGCTTGTGCTGAATAAATTTCTTCTGTTATCTAAAACTGTAAAGCTATACCGTATAATGTTTACGTTAAATATGTTTTTAAATATTATTCTGAAATATATACATATATCTGTCAATAATATTTATATCACAGGAATATAGCAAAACCATATTTTAAGGAATAAGAATAAGGTTCATATTTTTGTTTTACCCATCGGAGAAATTTTTGTAATTAATTTGTAATTTTTAATTATTATCTGTATATCTAATTAAAATAATTATTTATTAAAATATTGTTCCTCACTGTATGACAAAGGAAACGAAGAAAAACTTTTGGAGCAATAGTTACTACTTTTCCCGGACAGTTTTCTTCTCTTAATTTAACCCATCATCCGCTGATGTTGCGTTCACGCAACGGTCGAAATAAATGCACATATTTAAGTTATTTACATACCCACCCCTATTTTTCAATATAAAAATTGGCCTTACTGAAAGGCATAAAATTTTAAGATCATACAAAGCGAAAATTATCTTTCAGAGTTTGTGGTGGAAAACGACATTCCGCTAAAAAGGTGAAAATTTCAGCCTTATAGTTTTGGCTGTTAATGGGTTAATCTCAGAATTTCTTTGATTAGAAAATTCGAAAAATATTCTTCCGAAAAGGTGATAGCAGTCTTTCTAGCAGCACGAAATCTTTGCCGGATGCTTTTTATTTAACCCTAGATCTATCGGGAATTTTATTCAAGTTTTAAAAAAACGTTCTACACTAGAATTTTTATTTAAAACTATTTAACTTATTTATTTACCTTATTTTTGTCTGGTTTATATACTTAGTTTATTTTAAAGAAATTTCTGGTTTGAATGAATATTTTGTATGTACCTGTCGGGTCCAATGGACCCGTCTGGTAGACGGAGGGTTAATTATTTATTTTATTGAACACATACATTTGATTGATCTGCTTGACATCAGGCAACCACTTTTCGTATGTTTCAGCATACTTTAGTTCGTCACCTAGTTGAATTTCGAACAGAGTAAGCTAATCACGTCCACACATGTTTGATCGGTGTGAGGTTAAAAATCTTCAATTACTAAAGATGCATTTTGGTATTTTACAGATTTATCTGATGATGATATTTGTCTGGTTAGATGTTATCTTGCTGCAAACCAGACTTTGCAATCATTGAAAGTAGGCTTGTTCAACTGGTTGCAGTACTGCAACTACGTATCGTGATATAGTCATTGTACTTCAGACACGAATCAGAGATGATTGTCCACGGTGATGCCGACTCGAAGCACGACGTCACGTTATCAAGCAGAACGATCAATAATTGCTGCAGGATTGGATCTGTCCTCTAAGTCCCCCATTATTATCTTACTGATTACCATTCTTAAGCCTTAAATGCGCGATTTTTTATTTTGTTTCGAAAAAATTATATATGATTCTCTGAAAGGTTCATTACACAGGAAAAATAATGAAAAAAAAAAAAAAACAGAGATACATTTTTCATATAATACGCCTACCTTTTCTTTTGTTACACATCTGCATTACAAGTAAAAACTACAGCCGTGTGGCTGTTTTACACTAAAATATAACAAATTAGTAAATATTTTAATAAGTATGTCTCCAAATGCCTTATTTTATGTAATTATTTATTTTATAAAACTTAACCTTTAACCCTTTAATTCCCATGGTAGAATACGTTCTAAAAATTACGTACTCCAGAGAATCTGACTTTTAACCAGAAAGTATCAATGGTTAATTTCGCTTTATTTAAATACGGAATGTCTGTTATTAATTAAAGCAGATATTGCTATTTTAATTTTCTGGTGTGAATTACGTATATACGGATAAAAAACTCTATTAAATTCAAAACACTGTTCCTTGCATATATGCAAAGCTGCTCACTAAGGGGTTAAAACAGATGCCAGACTTGTAATTAAACACTAACTTTTTCCATCTTTCTGTTCAAACGCTGTACCTCGATACCATTACAATTTTTGGTGACAATGGCTTTCTGTCAAAGAGAATCTTCGTGAAAATCGCCATGGCGTCAAGCTGCTTTCGGCCAAAGAGACTTTGCTGATAATGGAGCATCTAGTACTTGACGCATATGCTACATAACGTCCACAGTCGTGGATTGTGGAAGTGCCAGCGTATAAAAATCTAATTGCAGTAATTAAATATGACATCACCAGCAAAGAGTCTTACTATATGTGTGGTGTCTGAAATGAAAAACATCTGGTGAAAACGAGATTTCTAGTCGTCAGAAAGTAATTAATCCTGTGTCATCTGACGCTTCCCAACCTTTTATATTGTTAAATTATCATGTGAAAAACATGCGTAACAAATCATTTACATGAATCTTTAAAATGTGTATTTCTTGCAATTTCCTTACTTATACAGCAAAATTCGTTGCATTTTATCTCATATTTATATTTATATATCAGCATATACGTATCTACGAAGGAGGAAAATGTCAAAACGATAATTAATCAGAATATAAAAAAAAGGAAAATACATTTTATTCTTTTTGGTTAGCGGATAGTTTGCAAGAATTACTAATTTAGAATAAAACTATCTTGAATACAAATGGTTTGCATTATTTAATCCATTAACCCCTTAACATACAACTATGTGTGAAACACGTGGTCTTGTATATGGGCCAAAACGGATTATAACGGGCCTAGCCCGTAGTAGATCGGGTCAAAAGATATCGGGTTAATAGATCACGTCAAATGCAAATATTACGGGCATGGCCACTGGTACAATGATAGAGCCAAATGTAAATTCGTCTTACCACTAAAATTTTATGGTAAATACTGTCTTATTTAATCGTCGAAATTTCATGATTAAAAAAGGCGAAAATCTCTATTAAATTTTAGTGGAAGCAAAAAAGCATAAAATTCGGCAGCTATAGCTTTGCCGAGCCGTGGAATGTCTCGAAGGCTACGCGATCTTGTTTACGTTTTGGACCCAGGCTGCTGAAACGTAAAACGTAGGTTAAGGTGTTAAGGACAAGCATGTTTTACAGGAATTTCATTCAAATGACAACACTTATTGTTAACCCTCCGTCTACCAGACGGGTCCAATGGACCCGATGGGTACATTCGAAATATTTATTCTAACCAGAAATTTCTTTAAAATAAACTAAATATATAAACCAGACAATAATGAGTTAAGTAAATAAGTTCAATAGTTTTAAATAAGAATTCTGATGTGTAATATTTTTATAAAACTTGAGTAAAATTTTCGGTAGTTCTAGGGTTAAACATGTAATTTGACGTTGGGAATCTCTGAAATGTGTTAATTAAATAAGGCAAATTTTACTTTTCTCTTTTACTGGTATAAAAAAATAGAAAATATCTCAAATATAATGTTGTGAAAACAAAACGTCAATCTTTAACCGTTTCAGGGGCGAGATATTTCCATTATTAAAGTGTTGAATTAAATGATTGGCATCGGAATTTACGTACAAACTTATTTGCAAATAAGAAAAAGCTAATTTTCACATATGTAATAAAGGGAAAAAAATATATACCAAAATTTTGGTGCCATTATCGCATTTAAGAATTAAAATTAAGTGGTTTCATAAACATACCACCGCCCCTGAAAGAGTTAATGGGTTAATTTCGGAATTTCCCTATTAACCCCTTAAGGCTTAATATTTGGGAAAACCATCAAAAAAGTATCTAACTTTTTTTTTATTACAGAAATTGAATAATTATAAAGTTTATAAATAAAATATGCAATTAGTTTTTTTAAGGCGAAAAAAATGATGAAGGGCAAATTCACATTTGTAGAAAAACCATCATACAAAAATTCTGTGTCTTAATGTTTGTTTTATACCATACAAATGAATGCGAATAAGACCTTTATTTTTCCCATCTTAGATCTTTATTTATCATCATCAAACGAATTTTTACAAATAATAATTGAAATAATATATATATACATTAAATTTTAATTTTAATATTTTTTTTGTGTGTGTGTGATATATTTCGAAACATGCAACACAAAGTCCAACATCACAATCATCGCCAATAACCAAACACAAACGGTAATATTCAAAGAATTCACACGGAAATTCCTGTTAAATGCTTGTTTTTTTGGTTTCAGAAGTTTTTTTTTCCACCAATTAAATCTCCAGTCCGGAAATATGATGGACACGAGAAATAACGAACGGCACTCAGCCCATGATATTGACGGGAGTGAGAATTAACCTCTTGAGGGGCACCGGTATACATTATATACCACCTATGATTAATGAAGTTTTACACCAGAAACATTTTATTAAATTTTACTTTTCTAACTTTGGTGGGAAAAAGCCGTAAAATTGCTTTTACTTATTTTGAAATAGAATTTTTCAAAGATTCCGGTGAGAATTCAGCATTTCACAAACGTAATTGCTTGCCTTTCAAGGGGTTAAGGGGTTAAATCAGGTGAATTACTATAATTACTGTTACTATAAGAGGCATTACTCTTCGGAAGTAGTACGAGTAGTAGCCGAAATTCGTTATCCTTCGCAGTTATTCCTGATGAGGATATCCATGGTTCAAAATTAAATGGCCCTACAAAATAGTTGTGTAGGGTTTTCAGGGTTTCTTTGCACCAAAACAAGAATTCTAGTTACTTTCTCTTCTAAATTCTTTTTTAAAGCATGTTTTCTTCTTTTCAAAACATTTTAATGATAGCTGTATTGTATAGCATAAATTCTCTGTGGCCGAAACATATGCACTTCGGCACTTTTCTGTTAGCCGGGGGCAAGTGTTATATATACATACATACACATATGTATATATATATATATATATACACAAACATATATATGTAAATATGCATATATATATATATGCGTGTGTGTATAAATATATGTGTGCATATATATATACATATAAAACTAGCGGCCGTCAAACAGTACCTACACTTCATTCATCAAGTTTCAGTAATTATATAACTAATTAACAATTTTTAAGTGCACTTTGTATTAAATTGTGAAACTGTGAAACATTTAAGAGATTTTTATACAAATTATATACAAGTGTTAGAAATCCAGCAATTAAACGAGGTGACTACAATTTCCTACTTCTTTGAAAATCCAAGGAGTGTGCGCACCTCGTAATGAGCACATTATACTGTTACTATCAGAATTTTAATGCATTGCAAAAGGAATTAATCAATAAATAAAACCATACTAAAGAGGAGTGTCTGCTTTCCAACCGCTGCTCCCCGGCATTTAGGTTAATAGGACCGCCATCTAAATAATTAAAAGCGAATTAATTGGGATTCGGTGTTAGTCATCAAGTCAGACGTAAATTATGATATCAGTGGCTGATATCGACATAAAATACGGCTGTTATAAATACACGGACAGAATTGGTTCACCAATAAAATTAAAATTCATTTATCACTTGGCTAAGAAAAAACAATAATAAACTTGCAAATTTAGTTTTATTAAATGAATTTGCGATTAGATTTAGCCTTTTTTATGAACGTTTTAAGGTTGCTTAAAACTTTTGTTTCAACTCCTTCCGGCGCAGCGTACTTCCATTGCTAAAAAAAATTAAATGAAGGAATGACGCCAAAATTTACGAACAAATTTATTTGGAAATAAGAAAAAAGCTTTAAATTACATACATAATTAACGGGAAATACTTGTACCAAAATTCTGGTGTCATTGCGGCTTTTGGGAATCAAGTTGTGTGTTCCATGTAATGGAATACTCGGCCACAAAGGAATAACACTCGGAAAAGTGGCGGTTTGTTATATATAGCACTTAATTTTAATTCCAAAATGAAATAGTGACGCCAGAATTTTGCAATTAAATTTCGCATTTGTAATGTAGATGAAAAGAAGCCTTTTACTTATCACCCGGCTACCAAGAAGGGTTGTGTGCTTCACGCGTATCTGGGTATGTGGATTTCTTTATACCCTCAAAACATCCTAACGGCTGGATGGGTTTTAATGAATGAGGTCTCTAACGATTCGTCTTAACCGCACGATGGTTATAGGCTATGTTTTGTTTTTATAAATTCAAAATGGCGGTAGAGACGAAAAAAAGTTTTACGCACCATATTGAGATACATATCATTCGATAGGTCTTTCAAAATGAATACGATTTTTCATTGACTATTTTACAGTCAGAAGCTCCGTTTAAATATTACGCAACCTGGAAGTTTTGTAGGTAGGATCTCTAGCTTTGCTGCAACTCTAACCTTCATAGACATCTATAGGCCTCATCCAAAGAGTGTTTATTGATAGGAACTAGCAATTAAACATAACTTAAAAGTCATCAATACAAATAAATAAAAAAATAGGTAAGTAATATAAAAAATAGTTTCACATTGATGAGAAATAATTAATTAGTTCGCTTTTTACGCAGTCGAGTTTTTTGATTTTTTTAATTTATTTTCAAATAGATTTGTTCTTAAATCCTGGTGTCATTAAATCATTTTAATATTTTAGCAAAAGAAGTGCTTTGTCACTGAAAGTGATAACATTAAAGAGGGTACCGTACCTTTTAAATTAATTTTTAAATTTTGAAAAATACTATAATATCTGTGGTCGTATAATATTTAATAATAAAAAGCAAATATACTTTAAAGAAAATCCTTGTACATAGAACAGCGTAATTAACTGAAATTTATTCTTTTTAATTAACATTTTATAATCTCTACTACTTTTATATATATATATATATTTCTACTTCAAATTTCTTTTCACATTCCTTAGAATATACTACATAAAACTGCGCATGGATTTTTAGATGTATGGGATATTACATTTAATATGATATTTTTTTCCCTCGTGTACAGTAAAAAATCAAGGAAATTCAACAAACGAATAAATTAAATAAAGAAAAAGAAACTCAAATATTCAACTTGTTGAAATAGAAAATAATGCTGAATTACCATTTCTCGACATTCTAATCCGCAGACTCACGACTGATATCTCTCAATCTGTCACCACTACTGTTTACAGAAAACCTACTTCTACTGGTCAGTATACTAATTTCAATTCAATATGCCCTTTCAGCCATAAAATAACCGTTATTAAGACTTTAGCCTTCAGAGCCATAAAATATTGCAGTTCCAGTAATGATTTTGAAATAGACAAATGTAAAATTTATCGTGATTTCGTTAATAATAGCTACCCTATTGGTCTTGTTAAAAAAATCTTTAAAAATACTTTAAATTTTGTAAATTCTACTCCCCCCCCCCTTTTCAACGTAGTAAACCTAGCTCCTTTATCTGTATCCCTTATTATAAGAACATTTCTGAAAAAATTTCTGGCATTCTAAAATCATTCAACATTGGGGTTTCTTTTAAACCTATTAATAAATTGAGTTCTTTTTTCAATAAGCATAAATTTCAATATGATAAGTATAAATTACCCGGTGTTGTTTATATTATTCCTTGCAAAGTTTGCAATAGTGTTTATATTGGTGAAACTGGTAGATCATTGGAAATTCGCCTAAAAGAACATACTGGTGCTTTAAAAAAGAGTAATTTGAATTCAAAAATTGTCCAGCATTCACTTCAAACGAATCACATTCCGCTCATTGCGAACGCCAGTATTTTGAAATCTGGTTGCAACAACTACCATGGTAGATTGCTCCTTGAGGCTTGGTTCACTGAATTGCGGTCGCATGCTTTAATGATGCTCGTTCTGTCCCTAGCGAATATTGTTTGTTTTTAAAATAGCTAGCTGTAACTGTTCTTGATTTGTTCTGACGTTTGAAATGCAATGGATATTTTTTGTACTGATGATGCCTTGCGTGTCGCTTGGCGAAACGTTTACATATTGTATTTTTAATTGTTTTTTATTGTCTTTATAAATTTTATTTTTTAACTGTGCTCAAGTCTGTCTTAGTTTATTTTATTTGGTGTTTTAATGGTTTTTAAATTCAGACGTTAAATGTATATGTACTGTATATTTGTTTTCCTCCTTCTTTCGCACATGAGCCAATACTCTTTTTACCTAGCCAAATTAACTCAAACTGTTACGGTTAAATCATACTCTGACTTTTTGCGATGGAGGAAATAAAATTATTTTTTATATCCTTGGGTTTGTTCAAAAGTGATCTAAATTAACCCCTTCAGGGGCAAAGTACTTCTGTTGCAAAATGTTAGAATGATTGAATGACACCGGTATTTATAAATAAATTTATAAGAAAGTAAGTAAAAGCTTTTCTTCGCGTACATTATATAAAGAAAAAATTAATTCATAAATTCTGATGCCAATGTGGCATTTGGGAATTAAAATTAACTGGTATATATAATATACCGGTGCCCTTCAAGGGGTTAAACAGGATTTCTGAGTGGAGGTGGCGTCCGTTAAATTCTGTCATCGCACATAAAAATTTTAAAAACTTCTTTATTATTAATGTTTCACCTTTGAAATATTCACCAGTACATTTTTAAAAGATGTAATTATACTTCAAGCCAATTAAAAAGAAAATCAATATTTTGAACATTTACAAGGCACAGACGTGGAAAAAAAGTAAACACCCCTTACTAACTGAGCAACAAACTATCGCAAAAGAAAGTTACTGGTGCCAAACGATCGGAAATAAAGTCTACTTTTAAATGATGCATAAAAATTTTGCTTAGAGGGATATACAAATCAAAACCAGACCATACTTTGTTTTTTTTTTCCAAAGGCAATACCCAATTTTAACACTAGAACGCCCGGAAGGAGTCGATTCGACTCCGACCACACGATTAAATGTCCATTGGAGGCAGAATTTATTTCATAAAAACAGTTAAATTTAAGCGACGCAGAATTACGTTAAGTAAATCAGTTAAATAATTTTAAATAAAAATTCTGGAGTGAAATATTTTTATGAAACTTGAGTAAAATTTCTGAGCGTCCTAGTGTTAACAATAAATTTGAAATCTTTGGTTCAAACTATGCCCAGAAAGGAAATTTCAAGTCGTTTGAATGATAAGTTTATGAATTATAAGCATTCAAAATTTAGAACATATAATGTTAAATTACATTTTCATATTTTTATTAATATCGCCTGAAATTATAATCATATTGTGATAAATTTTGCGCAGTTATAATACAAAAAAAAAAAAAAAAAAAAAACGAAACATAAATACATTGACTTTGTATCTTTATAATTTTTATAACATGAATTATGAAATTAATATTTGAAAATAATATGAATTGCAACCTACAATTTTTTTGAAGGATTATGGGGTTCGGCCCCCTACGAGCTACGCTCGCCAACCCCCGTCCAGACACCGCAGACTCAAAATGCACGTTAATTTGATCGGCTTTAAAAAAGATTTGGAAAGATTGAATTATAATTAAAAAAAAACAGTGGCGATCTCCCTATAAACGAATTTCTATTCTCTTTGATTGGGGAATTTTAACTCAAATCCGCTGCGGTACCACTTGATTATCCCGTCGACCCATTTCGCCAAATTATATAAATCGCCAAACCACTCGCCAAATTATACAAATTGACATAATTTTTATTTTAAATAACGAAAGAACAAATAAATTAGTACAACATTAATAAAAATGCAAATAAAACGTCGAAATAAAAATAACTTGATGACGTAGACACGTGTAACAACATTTCAAAATAAGCTAATGTAATAGGAATTAAGTAAACAGAGTCTTTGTCTCCTGGCATTTTTTAACAAAGCGTAAAGAAAGTTCTTTTAAATGAGACATTTTAAATTAATCGTTTTTAATCTGACGTAATTTTTACCAAGCTATTCTTTCTTTTTTAAATATTCACATGAAAATACTTTTGTTAGAAATGAAATATTATTTGCGCTTTCCTAACAAAAATAGTTGAAAAGATCCTCTCAAAATATCAAATAAATGTCTAGCGCAATTTCTAAATTTAAACTGTTTTGTAATATTATTTTGTGTTCATTTTATGTAATAACTAAAATATGACGTAAATATGACGTAATTTCTCCTATTTAAGACTTCTAACGCATGTTAATGAATTTATTATTTTTACAATATCCTTTCTCTTTTAAAATACGTGTATAATTTTTATGACGTAATTTATAATAAGTTCCTGCTTTTTGTACATAATTATTTAATTCTAATTCCAAATGATTTTTTCTGTTTATAATAGTCACGTGTAAATAAGTTTTTAATTTGAAGCAAACATTATTGTGTGCGCTGTTTATACATTTGGTAACAGTAAAAATTAATACCATTTTCTAAAATAATGTAAAAAATATCTCTAGAAATGCTGAAAATTTGAATTTAAAATAGAAATAAAACCTCAAAAAATGAGTCAAAATAAAAAACTTAATGCAATCTGCACTCCGGCAAATTCTAACGCATAAAATGATCTAAAAATGATTACACTGCCATGTATAGTTATTGCTGCTATAAAACTTTTTTAGTGGAACGATTTTGTCCAAATTTAGCATTAAATATCTCTTAAAATAATTCGTCAATTTGAAAACTGTCTGCATCAGCGTATTTATCAAACATTTCTGTATAAAACCACCGATTTTCATATTTTTGTATGCATTATTTTTCTTAATATTAACGAAGAAAGACCTCCGGTCACAAAAAATTCAAAACCGGCGGCGGCGGCGGTAGTTACTTTTTTTTTAGAATAGAGAGATTTATGTTTATTATGTCCTGCTTTATGCGTATCGCAAATTTCAAAATTTTCTTGCAACTAGTTTTCAAATAATGACTAAATAAACGCTCACGTGCAAGTATTATTCGCATTAAGAGGGTTCGGTACGATAAATATATGAATTATTAACTGTCTTATTAAAAAAAAAAAATCGTTGCTGAAAAATAATAAAACTTTATAAGAAACTATACAACGTACGGTTGGGTATAGCTGTATCTAATCAAAACAACTCGTTGTAAATGATCCCGCCAAGCCACAAACGTCAGTCATAAAAAGAAGTGATATCACATAAAAAGAAGCGATATAGAAGTGCCTACTACGAGTGCCGTGTAAAAATCTATCACTACTCATAATGTTTCCAAAGGACTCGGAGTGAGGTACAGTATGCAGTGGTGGAAAATTGGCGCAGAGGCGGAGCCTATTGACACCACTAAATGTTTATGGTGTTATTCAGTTTAATAAAAGCTCAGAAATTTGATCATTAGATAAGAGGCAAAATACTACTATAATTTAGTGGTGTCAATAGGCTCCACCTCTGCGCCAATTTTCCACCACTGCAGTATGTGAAAACTGCTTGGCGACCTGCAGGCTTTTATAATGTTTGTTCTTCCTGCACTTACATATGACTACTTGTTTAACAATTTTCTTCTTTAATTACTGATCCCATTAAACTGTGAAAAGTTGAAGCTTTTGGTGTTTACATGCCCATTCTTATTTAACATCACAGGATCGATTTGTTGATTTTATTTAGCATCATTTGAACAAGAAAGACCACTTTTACGCGGAGGATTTTCTAAGTAAAAATTCAATAAACATTTTGAGTTTGTGAAATAATAATAAAAAATAATGATCATATGAATATTACTAACAATGCACCTAATAATAGACGTTAACTAAACTAAGATATATTGCAGTAAAGCCTGCGTTAACGGAATTGCACATGACAGGAAAAAAATCTGTTCTAGTAAGGCTTTGTTACAATAGCATTATATAATATTCCTTATGTCGGAAACATGACATTTTACGTTTAAGAAATAATTCTGTCATAAAAGGGATTCATTTTACCAGTTTTCTCTTTAATTTTGAAACAGTGCATTATTAAACGTATTTATGAAATTAAACATTATGTTTAAAATATTCAAAAGTATAATTGTAAAAATCGATGATTACCACAATTACATACTATTTTCTGATTGCCTAACAAATTTTTCTGATTTATTACAGATCTTCCTCCTACAAATATTTATAAGACTTATATAAATAAAATTTAAAATTAATTTTTTCGACTTTCACAATTTTTCGAAATTGATGTAGGTACTGCATATATTAAGTATACGCCTGCAGGTCGCCAAACAGTTTTCACATACTGTACCTCACTCCGAGTCCTTTGGAAACATTATGAGTAGTGATAGATTTTTACACGGCACTCGTAGTAGGCACTTCTATATCGCTTCTTTTTATGTGGTATCACTTCTTTTTATGACTGACGTTTTAGGTTTGTGGCTTGGCGGGATCATTTACAACGAGTTGTTTTTGATTAGATATCACTTCTTTTTGTAAGGTATTTCTTGCATTATACATATTCCATTTTAATTCAGAAAAGAAAAGATAAACGAAAGATGACAGAAGTAAAAAAATAATTTAATAGTGATGGTGTAAACTTTTCAAAAGTGTAATATATCTAGTAAGACATAATGTTGGACTTTTTTAAAAATAAATCAGAACCATTTTATAGAACCATACAAATATCAGAAGAAATAATTTATTTTTTAGAAATGATAAAATCTGACGAACTAATCGGGAAATATTTTTTGCTGTTGTTCAATAAGCTATATGGTGATTCATTAATTAACTCAGCAAGGATTTTATCCTAATAACTTTTCAAAAACTGCCTTTGCATTCTCAAAATTCACATAATTTTATACAAAATATGTAAAGAATTATAAACATTCTGAATTTCGATCATTTGTTTCATCAACGGGCATGCTTGAAGTAATTTTTAAATAAAATTAGTTTTTTTTGATTTCAGGAAATCCAACGTCCCTCCGAAAAGCGTGACAGAAACTCAGATTATCAGATTAAGCTTATATTTTTTTATTTTTAAATATTTTCATAAGCTTTAACACATGTTGGATTTTCTAAATTTTCAATGCATGTACTTTCCAAATTCCTAATTTTTTTTTACGTGACTAACAAGACATACTAAGTCGGATGCTTTCCATGTGTTTTCTCATTTATTTCGGATAATTCATCCAGTAAATTACATTAATTTCAATAAAAGTTCAGAGTTCGATATTTCATAATTATGAAATGACTTTCCCAAATTTCTGTCATATTTGTAAATTTTTAAGTAGCTCTATAATCTGATTAAAAATTAACCAAAAGCTATTGGCATATTGATAGCATTCTTTAATTACCAAGTCCAATATAAGAGTCGATTAGTTTAATACATCCCCTTATTAATCTTTTTAAATGAAAAGTAAAACGAAAAATTTCAATAAAACTGCCAAAAATTTATTTGATATAAAAGGATTGTAAAAAAAAAAAAAAAAAAAAAAAAAAAAAAAAAAAAAAAAAAAAAGAAAAAAAGAAAAAAAATTAAAAACAATTGTGCAATAAAAAACCCGACTGACTCTATTACCTTTGTAAAATGGTTTAAATTGAATAAATTGTAAAGTTTGGAATGTTGAAAAAAATATTTGAGTATATGTGCGTTTTAATATAAAAGCAATGGAGAAGAGAACATTTACCCGCTTATTTCAATATGATAGACACTAGACAGTATTCCTAAAGTTCTGTCAAATTGTTTTCATGACTATAAGTATTCTGTGATTCACTAAAGTGTTTACATTATCTTTCTGAGCACGTTCTATGGTTCTTCCGTAGTTGGTGTTTACCTAGAATCTTTCCATAATCGAGGTCCATTGGCACGTTTCTATAATCTAGTTTCTCCTCAGATATCAGCAGGACATTCCGCGATGATTATTGTGCGCAGTACCTTCGTCAAAAATCATTCCGATTTCGTGCAAAATAAAATATCATTTAATTGTTATCTAAATTTTGTGTGCTAAAATACCCATAGTACAGCGCCTAGAAGATACAGTGTGGAAAACGGCTATTCCTATAATGCTTTAAAAAGTGGTACAAACTTGTATCCCATAAATCTCCAACAATGCTCAGCGGCAATATGCTGATACGAGCGCCATCTCGCAACTCTTTTCAATATAAACACTGTGTTTCCAAAAATTATAAAATGTTAAATATCGGAAACTATAAATATAAGATATTTTGGTCTGTTATAAGCTAATTTAGCTAAGGAATGACGTGAAATAGGTTAAAGAGTCGCTTTTAGAATGACTATCGTTTTTAAATCACTACGATGGCGTTACGGTCGACATCTTGTTATTCTGCATCGTTGTACATATATGTGATTCAATTTTTTAGCACTATTTTGTAGCCGTTTTCCACACTGTATCTTCTAGGCGCTGTACCAATAGTATTGGAATTTTAAAAGGGTGTGCGCTAAAATCTAGAAGCATCTTTAATAAAGTGGATAATAGAAACATCTTTAATAAAGTAGAAACCTGGATAGTTGAGCTTTTGGATGAACAAATTGAATTCATATTCAACTTTCAAGTAACATGATAAAATTTTCTAGAGATTGAAATAGTACACATTCATTAAAATACATACCACTCAGTAAATATCCATTGGTTGTAATGTAATCAAGATAGTAGAAAGTCATTAAAATACATGCCACTCAGTAAATATCCATCGGTTGTAATGTAATCAAGATCTTTTAAGTGACCATGCAAACGAACTGTAAATGCTTCAAAGCCGCCTTACAATAGAGAGATTAACTGGGTCGAATGCAATAACATCTACCTTATTAAAATACTTGCGCGTATCTATCAATGTAACCTCAAAAACTGGGAAACCACAGGGCGCAGGGCTACGAAATTTGGCACACGGGTTTCTTGTGAGCTCATGAACGATTGGGGCCAAAAATTAAAAAAAATTAAATCGATTTTTTTATGTTTTTGACGAATTTTTGCTTTTTTTATGTTCAACACGTAATCGCGCGAGTTCTAACCCGTTTTAAATGTTTACTGCAATGTTAGATATAAGGTCTTTGCGCCTAAATATGATAACCCCAAATGTGATAATGTTCTTTTACTTAAAATCTTAATGCAAGAATTATAAATAAATACTGCATAATGAGGCATCCAATCTTAATGAACAGAATCCAAAAAATTTTTCTGCATTAAAAACTTTTTTTTAAAGAAATCTTCAATCAAATAGACATCGTTCATTTTATTGCGCTCCGGTGTTTCGCTAATACGACAAAAATTCCCGAAATTGGCTAACGGATTTTCTTTTTTAACTTTAAATCTCAAATAACCTTATGAACTTCTAGAACCAGGTTGCCGGTTTCGGTTACATGGCTAGTTAAACTTAAGAAAAGACGACCAGTTTTCGGATTACAATTTAAAATAGTCTACGCATTTTGGAGACTTTGTTTTCTGCAGGTACTTAATAGCGACATACCGATTGCTGTAAATGCGTAGACACATTTAGGAGATTAACGAGGTAAGTTTATATGGTATTTTTCATATATTGTGTTAAAATGATGTTCAAAGCAAATATTATGTATAACCCGTTCAGGACCGGCATCTTTTACACGAATTTTATTCGTTTGGTACCATTTTTTTTTTAATTATTTGACTTAACTTTATAAATCACGAAAATGCGTAATTAAATAAAATCAATTTTACTTTTATTTTTTTCTGGTATCAAACTCAAGCGTTTTAAAAACTTTTAGAGGGTGCATATATGCACCCATGATCCCGAATGGGTTAATTAAGCTTTGTTGCGTCAGCATAATCCTCCATTAATGATTTTTTTTTTTTTAACCGGGCACTTAAATATATATTTTAAGATGATCGAAATAGAAAAATACGTTTATTTTAAAGTTTTAATTTTCTAAAAGGGTATAAGAAACGCGCACTGTTAAAACTTTTGCAGCATTCTGGCAGGTCATTCGACCGTTTCTTAAAAAAGCAGTTTCATAACCATAATTTAACAATCTTCTGACCATAAAATGGCCAATAATATGGTCAGAATAGTGTTAAATTATGGTTGTGTAACCGTTTTCGGAAAAAACGGTCAAATGACCTGCCAGAATGCTGAAAATTTTTAACAGTGCGGTGTATGTTCCATTAACATAATATAGACACATGATTTTGGAATTTGCAATAAGTTTATATGATGGAAATTCTGGAAAAATCTTGTGTAAATTGAAAACTCTTAAATAATGTTTATTTTAATGCGGTTAAGTAAGTTAATTTTACCAGCATTATACGATTCGGTAGCTTAAATGCTGTATCTGACTAAAACGTGACGCAATTGAGTTATGCCCTGATTTAGGGGTCCATAATTTTTGTCGGCACTTTTTTTGAAATCTGATATCTTAATTCTGTTTTCACTTTTTATTCATTACAATCAACGTTTTCTACTTTTAAATTAGAAAACGATAAAAAAATAAATAAAACTAATTATCTAAATGAGTATTTGTTTCCATATACGTATTTTTAGGTACAGAAAATGTTCAATTTTTTTAAAGTGCAAGAAAAATGAAGAGGAATGTATGTGTGTGTGTGGGGGGGGGGGGGTGCGACAGAATGCCAGGCACATTGCTTCGCTTTGGCTTAATTATACTTATTAGAAATATTGTTCGATTTTATCTATTTATAAGGCTGATATATTTATCATGTGACATTTTAGAATAAATAAAGTTATATGTAATAAATATTCTGGTTAACAATATTATACACATCTTGGAAATACCCTATTAACCCGTAAACTCTACACTAATGCGAATTCGCACCGACCGAATTGTCGGTGCTATTTAAAACGAGCTTTAATTAATTCGTATTTTTCATTAACAAAATAAGACTTTTGATAGTATCCAATATCTCATTTTGTTTCTTATTAAATTTTGTGTATGAATCATGTTGTTACACTTCATTATCACTAGATTGTGAGCAAAATTATGCGGAGTTGAAGTTACGGAAACCCAAATTGTACTAGTGTAGAAATTATGGGTTAATATTCACGTGCGAATTTTAAACGGAGTTTTTTGCGACAATCATTTAATTGTAGTTATAGCCATAGCTCTGTGGGAAAGAGGGATGTGAATTATTTATATTTGGAACAAAGCATTATATGCAACATTCAAATAACAACACGGAGCTTTTGCATATTAGCAGTGTAAAATTGGCAAACAGAACGGTGCTTCGCCGCCCGCGATAAACAATTCAAACTTGACGGATCTGTTGCAAAGTATGAATATTGAAATGTATTATGTTTAATTATAATTTATTTAAGATTATGCATCTCAGTTAACCCTAGAACTACCGGAAATTTTACTCAAGTTTTATAAAAACATTCTACACCAGAATTTTTACTTAAAACTATTTAATTTGTTTATTTAACTTATTATTGTCTGATTTATACATTTAGTTTGTTTTGAAGAAATTTCTGGTTTGAATAAATATTTTGAATGTACATGTCGGGTCCATTGGACCCTTCTGGTAGACAGAGGGTTAATGTTTTTTGATTTAAATTAGTATTAAATAAAATTTATTTAGTAGTTCAATAATAAGTTATTTATCTTTCAATTTTATGTATTTCAACTCTTTATTAACTCTTAACTGCTGTTAGCGATCTCGCAGACCACTATATTTTTTCAATTTTCACAGTTAAACTTGTAATTTCCAGTTAAGCTATGAATACCGGTGAAATTTTCTTTCATTCTGAGCTCTAGAACTATTGCTAGACATTCTGAATATTTGAAGTTTAATTATAATATTCCTGGAAACAGTACTTGTGAGTTAATATAGCCTTTCATTCATCTTTTACTTAAATGGTCTTGGAGAACACACGCAGTAGTTATGCAACAATTCCTGTCACAGCAGTTAATGGTTAAGTAATTCCAAAAAATAATTGCAATTAACCCTCATCTGCTGTTAGTGCTGCTTTTTTTTATTTTTCACAGTTTAACTTCTAATTTCCAGTTTAACTATCAATACAGTAAAATTTTGCTTTCTTTGCAGTCCAAGTACAATTGTTTGAAATGTTTGAAAAAGCAAAATTTTATTATCGACATTACTCTACAAACAGTTTAGTGCAAAAACAGTATTTTATGATTAATTGCGACTGTTATTCATCTTTCAATCGAATTGTTATGTGGCAATTTCTGCAACAGCAGTTAAGGGTTAAATGAACTTTTTCAGATGAATTCTCGTGTGTAAAATGCATTATTACATTTAGGACTATAGACATCTCATTCAGGTTTTAACTGCCGTAAATGCGACAAAAATTACGTACACGCGTCCGACAATCGTATATTGTGGTGACTACAGATAATTATTAAATTCATACAAAACAAATTAGTTTTTAACTATAGCTACAGTATTCAGTAATTTTCTGCTTAATAAAATGTATGTTTATATAATAAAATTCCAAATACAGTAAAACCTCCCTAAAGAGACCACGCTCTCTTAATGGAGGTCATGTTTAAATCTAGATTTTAACTGTTGAAAAAAGGTAACAACTAATGTTACTAAAATTTATTTTTCACAGTAGCAGGGCTCCCAAATGGTCCGCCAACTGAATACCAATAAATTTTAACAGAAAATTTTAGGGTAGGTTTGAGCTAGAATTAACTTTCAAATGTGATTTCGGGGCGGTTTGTAAGAAAAATCTAAACAGAAAATTTTTCTAAAAAATATTGGTATTCAGTTGGCGGACCATTTGGGAGCCCTGCATTAGGGAAAAATATGCAAATTTAAGTATAAGAACAAATGTTAATTAGATAAACTAACTACTGCAGAGTTTTACAAATGAATATATTTGCTTTGATTTTACCGTTTTATCTTTTATAACTTTTATTACCAAGTCCTTTCAAAGTTCCGTAAATAAATGTTTTTTTTTTTTTTTTTTTTTTTTTTTTTTTTGGACGGGAACAAATAATGACGATTTCCTTAATTTATCTATTTCTTTGACCCAGCAAAGAAAGAAACAGTGGGCCATCAGCTGGAAAAAAGATGGCAGCCAGCAGTGCTATCAGCGGTAAAGTGCAAGGGTGCCATTACTTAAACTTGTCGAAAAGTGTCCAAGCCGAATGCAGCTGGCCCATCTGTGATGGCCAAGAGCAGGCCAGCATTGGTATGCCATCACGTCACATCAATCCGGCACTTTTCCTGCAGTGCTAGCACCTATTCCACTGCTATTCCTTTGCTGGCCCAGCACTTTCCCTTACAAAAATTTCTTATAGAATTCTATAAAATAACAAAGTATTTTATAATGACGGCTCTTTTTTCTATAAGCTAGTTTCACCAAGAGCTATAGAAAAAACTGTAGAAGTGTCTATAATACAAATGTCTATAAAAATACTTGAACTGCGTGTGGTCACCTTCCCAAGTACTGACCACGCTCGATGCTGCTTTGTTTTCGTGACCGGACATGAACAAGTGCTTTCAGCGTACGCTATGCTTGCTCGTAGCTTGCAAGCTCTCATTACACTATTCATGTTAGTTTCTTTTGTGATTTACGTTCCCAATCATTAAACTGGTATAGAAATTATTCTATTGTATAGAAATCCTATGTATTGTATACGCTTTTTTTTATTATTGATTCTGAACTGCGTAAATTATGAAAACCGATATCCTTTTTAACCTAGTAAAACCAGATTTAAGGAGAGAGAAAAAGTATGTTGAAATAAAGAATTTATTTATTTATTCATTTACTTATTTATTTTGTTGGTGGCAGTGGTGCTATATTTTTTACAGTTTCAAAAAAAATTAGCTTCACAGCTTAAATTGTGTTAAGATATCCATTTCAGATTTTTGTTCAAATACTCAATGTCTTCGATATTCGCAGCGCCACCTAGCGTAAGGGATCCCAGCAATAATACTGCAAAAGTTCGTGCACTTCCATGTAGTGGTGGGCCTGCGCATGAGATATAATGGATGCCCACCAGAATTTTATCTGATGATTTCCAACAGCAAAGTTGACGGAAGCTGTCCAGCAGTGGTCATGCAGTGGTAGACCATGAGCCAGCACTTCTCCATCATTGCCAGCACCTATCTTGCTGCTGGCCACCAATTTCCTAATTGCTGGGGAGAGTTTCCTGGCAGAATAGGGCAGGGGAGTTTATTGACCGCCATTCTTAATTTGTCATCAGAGTTAAATTCATTGACTAAAAAGGCACAAAGGTGTTTAAACACTTAAATATTATTGTAATAAAAAAATTTCTAAACTTAGTTTAGAAGTTTGATGAATAATGCGCTCTACGGAATTATTTTTCTTATAAAACCTTCTTCAATCGACCAGGAAAAAGCGGAATTTGTTTTATTTTCTTCAAAGAAATGGGTCGCACATGGAGGGAGTTCTACTGGGATGGTCTCTGAATGGAGGTAAAATTAGTATTGAGCCTATGGGAATAAATTTCGGTCTATGAAAAAATGGTCGTTCTGGGAGGTGGTCGCACAGAGAGGCTTCACTATATACCTGAAATACGACAAAACTATGGGGAATCGCGTCTCATTTAAGCACAATGACCTTACATATTACGTACGCCACGCTGAGCTCACATGGAAATATAAGTAGTGATATTATTACGTACGCCACGCTGAAATATAGGAGTAAATTACTTTAAACTGGTATAAATCAAATACTAATTAATATTTTTACATGAAACTTTCAAAGGTTTGAACTACTCATAAAAACAGTTCAAATGCAGTAAAGCGCGTAAAAATCCGATAATTACGCATAGCTGTAGCCCTGTCAACAGATTTGGTCGGAACAAGAATTTAAAAAGTGCAAAAAACAGCACTTTTAAAATCGCATTTACTAAAAACCTATTCGCCTGATTCCACTTTACTTTCGTTTTCTGAGTCACGTGGTACGCCCCATTCCATAGGAACAAGAATTTTGTTTCTATCATAAATAGTTCTCGAGCTATAGATGTGTCAAAATCCCGTTTTGGTCAGTCCGGAAAATATAAACTAGATAGAGTACTAAAAAAATTTTACAAAATCGTTTGCCATTAATTGGCGGAAATTCCTTTCATTTACGGTTTATTGCACTGTTGTTTCTTTTACTTGGCGAGAAACTCTGTCGAGCTTCTATGATATACTAAGAAAAAGTATCAATGGGTATTCAATAAAAGTTCAAAAGGATATGAAGCCTAAATAATATCAAACAATACTATTCTGCATACCTCTTTTTTTAATCTTATCCTAATCTGTTTATGATGCACTTAGTTCGGTTCTGACAGTAAAAGTAGTGCACATTTAAACTTCATTTGGCTTTTCATAAAACTAAATTCAGCGTAGCCATCATAATCTTTTCTTTTTACAGTGTAGCTAAATCAAAACCCTTGTTCAAAGCTTAAACTTGGCATTGTGCTAAGCTCGCTTCGAAAAGAGGTCGTAAAGTTCAGTGCCGCCTTGGTCCGTGCCGCGATTTTCCAGATAGGTTTTTAATTAACTTTTAAAAGCATGGGAGGCGTATTGAGAGATCCACTCAATGCAAACTAGTCGCGAATCCCATTGTATTTAGGTGATTAATTTTAATTAAATTTGTCTGTTTTTAACAATTTGACGTTTATTTCTTTTATACTGCTACTGGATATTGCATCACGCAAATATATCATTATAAGTTGTTATCTGGGCTTTAACCCCTTGAGGGGCAAGTGATTGCGTTCCCGTAATGTTGATCTCACACCGGAATCTTTGAAAAATTCTATTTCAAAATAAGTAACAGCAATTTTACGGCTTTTTTCCCACCAAAGTTAGAAAAGTAAAATTTAATAAAATTTTTCTGGTGTAAAACTTCATTAATTGTAGGTGGTATATAATATATACCGCAACCTTCAAAGCTTTAAAAGCCGATGGTACATAGATTACGCCGCCCTTATCGTTATGTACGTCCAAACCGCCCGTGTCTTTAAGGGTTAAAATCGCGGCTAATTACCCACGATTTTTTTCAAAAATCATTATCAACAACGCTTTTATACTTTTAAAACGATAGGTACCTCTAGCGCTCCTCAACGCATTTACTGAATGCCTGCAAATTGAAATTTGTGTGTAACGGAAATATGCGCTTTTCTCAAAAACTATGTGACCTAGGGTAATCGCTATGATTTTCCTGCAAGGTTTAAATAAACGTCTACTACCTCCAATTTTTTCATAACTTTAGTTTCAGTAGATTCGTAAATAGATGGAGGGGAGGACATTTTTTTGCACTACATTTCGTTGATATCTCTAAAAATATAATACCGAAAATTTGTATTTTTGAGTTCAGCATTACGAAAGCTTTCACACGATACCCGACAAGATATACAAAGAAAAGATTTTTTTTGTTCAAGTAACTTAATTAGCCCCTCTATATTTTTTCTAAATATATTTGTGAGCGTTTAAAAATCTGTAAATATGTGGGTCAATACTCTTTATTATTTCTCCCAATTTGAACTTACCACATAAAAACATGGAAACATTTAAAATGCTTCATTTAAAACACATTACTACATAGGTGTGATAAAAAATATACAAATGTTTTTTAAAATTAAAAACACTAGATGTTAAAATGATAAAAAGCTACTCCGAGCGCTTTCGGCTAACCTTAAGCCTTTGTCAAGGAGAAGAGAATTGACTGATAAAAACACTCGACGCTCGATGTTCACTGCTACAGATTGACCGGAAACTCACTTCAGGAAGCCCGCAGGTGGTCGCATCCATTAAACTAAAGGAGGGGAAAGGTAGAGAAAGCTCAATCCTCTGAGAGACCGAACTCTCCAGTAATATTAAGTAAATTAAACCAGATACGCGGAATTTGGTATGATAATACGTCATTACAACAATTTTCTGCTTGCGTTAAAATTTCCAAAGACTCTAAAATAGCACAACTATTAAAATCAGAAGCCTGAATAATGACTTTTGCTCTATTGAAAAGGATGTCAATATCGTTAGTTTGAAACAGCCTTGAGAGGGCGGTAGCCGGTCTATTTTTATTAAATATCCTGCATATGTTCTTTAACTCTTGTTTGGAATTTTCTTGTGGTCATACCAATCTAATTGAATATTTTATTTGTTTCTTTACTTCTGTATGGGATGATATAAACTCCTGACTTATTTTCCATACTAATAGGATCAACTCTTTTTTGCACAAGATTAATTAATTTGGTGTTATCTCTAGCTATTAACGTTATACTATATTTCTTTAGGATGTATTTTAATTTTTCATATAAACGAGGAATGTAATCAACTGCCATAAATTTAACTTCATTTTTACTAATACACTCTATTTTAGCTGGTTCTGCGTGCTTAAACTTATAAATTAATTTATCAATAAATTTAGTGGAAAAACCATTACTATTAGCAATTGACTTAATTTTATCCAGTTCTTCTTGCAGGTGAGTATCAGAGCAAACTTCAAATGCACGTCTAATATAAAACCGGTAAGCTGAAGCTTTATAATGAAATGGAGAGTGGCTATTATAAGGAATTGTATTGTTTGAACGACAAGATTTTCTGTAAACTGTCCTATCAATGTAATGAGTTAGTTCATTTCTAGTGAGGGAAACATCCAAAAACGGTAATGTTCTATTTATTTCTAATTCCAAAGTGAATTTTATCTTATTGTCACTGTTGTTGGCATGTTCGAGAACATTCATAAGTGTTGGAAGGCCATGATCCCATATAATTAATATATCGTCGACAAACCTGACCCATAAACTTGGTTTAAAAACAGAATTTGAAATAATCTTGGTCTCCAAAGATCTAAGTTTTAACTCGGCCAACAAACCAGAAATTGGTGACCCCATGGGGGCCCCCTCTGTCTGTTTGTAATAAATATTGTTAAACACAAACACATTATTATTGGTAATCAGGTTTAAACCAGATATAACGGTATATTTCATATTGTCACTAAATCCCTGATTGTTATTGATCGAATTTATAATATAGTCCTGCACTTCTTGTACATCTATAGAAGGATAAAGTGATATTATGTCAAGGCTGGCTAAGATGCTATTGTCATTAAGCTTTATATCTTTAATTATTTGAATAAGTTCAAATGTAGACTTAATAACACATTCTGAAGGGGGGAGGATAGAAGTTAAAAAAGGTACATATGCTTTCTCTAGAAAATATGTTGGAGCGGTGCACTTCGAGACTATTGGCCTGACTGGGAAGTCCGCCTTATGACCTTCCAATCTACCATAAAAACGAGGTGTTACAGATGTTTTGTTTAGCTTTAAGTTCTTTTTTAAATAATCGGGCCATGTTCCATGTTTAACCAAATCTTGCACTTTCCTATCAATAGAGGAATTAGGATCTTTCTTTTGAATAACGCAATTTAAATCCTATATACAGTTTTCCATTTTATCAATATAATCATCTCATGATAAAACTGCGAGATTGTTAGACTTGTCCATAGGTATGATTGCATAGTAAGAATAACATTTGAGTTGTTTAAATAATATTGTGCTATCGTTAACATCCCTGCTATTATAGATTTTCTTAATATGTCTTTGATCACTATTATGCAGCAAACCCCTTATTTCATCAAATAATTATTTAACCCCTATTAATTATAATCCCCTTATTTATTCAAATAATTAAAGATATAAAGCTTAATGACAAAGCATCTTAGCCAGCCTTGACATAATATCACTTTATCCTTCTATAGATGTACAAGAAGTGCAGGACTATATTATAAATTCGATCAATAACAATCAGGGATTTAGTGACAATATGAAAAGTACCGTTATATCTGGTTTAAACCTGATTACCAATAATAATGTGTTTGTGTTTAACAATATTTATTACAAACAGACAGAGGGGGCCACCAATTTCTGGTTTGTTGGCCGAGTTAAAACTTAGACCTTTGGAGACCAAGATTATTTCAAATTCTGTTTTTAAACCAAGTTTATGGGTCAGGTTTGTCGACGACATATTAATTATATGGGATCATGGCCTTCCAGCACTTATGAATTTTCTTGAACATGCCAACAATAGTGACAATAAGATAAAATTAACTTTGGAATTAGAAATAAATAGAACGTTACCGTTTTTGGATGTTTCCCTCACTAGGAATGAACTAACTCATTACATTGATAGGACAGTTTACAGAAAATCTTGTCGAATACAATTTCCTTATAATAGCCACTCTCCATTTCATTATAAAGCGTCAGCTTACCAGTTTTATATTAGACGTGCATTTGAAGTTTGCTCTGATACTCACCTGCAAGAAGAACTGGATAAAATTAAGTCAATTGCTAATAGTAATGGTTTTTCCACTAAATTTATTGATAAATTAATTTATAAGTTTAAGCACGCAGAACCAGCTAAAATAGAGTGTATTAGTAAAAATGAAGTTAAATTTATGGCAGTTGATTACATTCCTCGTTTATATGAAAAATTAAAATGCATCCTAAGGAAATATAGTATAACGTTAATAGCTAGAGATAACACCAAATTAATTAATCTTGTGCAAAAAAGAGTTGATCCTATTAGTATGGAAAATAAGTCAGGAGTTTATATCATCCGATACAGAAGTAAAGAAACATATAAAATATTCAATTACATTGGTATGACCACAAGAAAATTCCAAACAAGAGTTAAAGAACATATGCAGGATATTAATAAAAATAGACTGGCTACCGCCCTCTCAAGGCTGTTTCAAACTAAAGATACTGACATCCTTTTCAATAGAGCAAAAGTCATTATTCAGGCTTCTGATTTTAATAGTTGTGCTATTTTAGAGTCTTTGGAAATTTTAACGCAAGCAGAAAATTGTTATAATGACGTATCATACCAAATTCCTCGTATCTGGTTTAATTTACTTAATATTACTGGAGAGTTCGGTCTCTCGGAGGATTGAGCTTTCTCTACCTTCCCTCTCCTTCAGTTTAATGAATGCGACCACCTGCGGGCTTCCTGAAGTGAGTTTCCGGTCAATCTGTAGCAGTGAACATCGAGCGTCGAGTGTTTTTATCAGTCAATTCTCTTCTCCTTGGCAAAGGCTTAAGGTTAGCCGAAAGCGCTCGGAGTAGCTTTTTATCTTTTTAACATCTAGTGTTTTTAATTTTAAAAAACATTTGTATATTTTTTTATCACACCTATGTAGTAATGTGTTTTAAATGAAGCATTTTAAATGTTTCCATGTTTTTATATAATAAACAAAGGTGAATCTGGCGTTCAAGATTGGACTATTTTATTAAGTCAATTTATTAATGAACTTACCACGTTCTATAGTTTATGGTTAAAATGTGACAGACGAACAGGCAGGCACAGGAGTTATCTTATAACGGCTCCGTTTTTACTTTTTAAGTGCCGAACCCTGAAAACTTCAAGATGTTGGTTTAACCCCTTGAGGGGCAGTGAGATATATTATATCCCACCTAAGTTTAATCAAGATTTGTACAAGAAACTTTTAGTTAAATCTTTTTACTATAATTTTTCGTGGGAAAAGCTGTATAATTGATTTTTCTTTTTTAGAAATGAAAGTTTCCAAAATTCCGGTTTGAATTCAACATTACAGAAACGCAATTGCTTGCCCATCAAGAGATTAAGGAGTCGTGTTGAAAAGTATAGTTTTACAAAAATATTTTACTCATTTAATTGAAATATTTTGGCTGGGATTACGGTGCCTCTCTTAAGATCAACTTAGACAGTAAGTCTGTCTTACGATGAAGAAAAATAGTAAACCGTATTTCAGTGCAAAGCAATCTTACGTTAAACTGAACCCTTTCTATGTTCATTTTCTTGGCAATTATTCAAAGAGATCCTAATATTCGCCACATTTTCGCATTAATTTGTCATTAAAAAAGCGAATATTAATATTTTTAAAAAACATTAGCAATAAAGCAATAAAAAAACCCGTACAAACACAGGGTTCGTGCGTGTCAGAGGTTTCAGGGGATTTAGGGAGTACCGGAATTTTCGTAAGATAATAGCTGCAATATATAAACATAAAAATATATATATATATATATATATATATATATAAACAGATTCTTTTTCTTAAAATATGGCAAATATTTATTTACGAAAAATCTGGTATCCGTTTCCTGAAACGTATGTACCATTACTGAAGAGTCCTTCCCGATATTTTAACACTTCCAAGGACAAATCAACTCAGTTGCTAAACCGTTGATATAACATAATGTCACCAGGTGTTACAAAAACGTGATTTGAAAAACTTTTCGTCACGGACGTTACAAGAACAGAATCTCATTCAAACATTTTGGACCAAATCAAGCAGTTGAAGAAATGGAGTTATGAATAAAGGGGGTGCGAGTGAAGTAACTGAGGATATCATCACAAGATGGCGGCTGCTTTTTGCGTCGGATAAACAGTTTATGCGACGCAACTGTCGGATAAACTGAATAGGTGTATTCAAACTTCCAGTAAATTTTGAATAGGAAATTTCTCCTTATTTTAACGACTTATTTATGGAAATATTCTCTCGCAAATATGGAGAATTTTCTATTCGTTGTTACCGCTGAAATTTGGACCGGGTATTATAATCTCTTTCACTGACACTGAGAGGAGATAATTTAGGTGCCACGATATAGCGGAAACGCAGAGCCTAACTACTGCCGAAGTAAACTTTCACCAATAAATACGCATACCTGCCAACTTTCACGCTTTTTTACCACCACTAAAATTTAATAGAGATTTTCGTCTTGTTTAATCGTGAGATTTCAACGATTAAATAAAACAGCATTTACTGCAAAATTTTAGTGTTAAGAAAAAAGCGTAAAAGTTGGCAGCTCTGAATACGAATACAGGGTTTGTACGCTTCAAGGACTATCAAAAACATTTTACCAGAATTTTTGTAAAGTAATATTTGCCTTACTTAACGAACAAAAACGACCAGTACTTTACGAAATAACTGGTACTAAAACACCTAAACTCCCATGAATCCCTTGATGTGTACGAACCCTGGAATATATGTTTTTGATAATAATTTTCTGATCATGTGTTTTTTATCATGACTGAAATACGGCATTAATAAGGCGTTTGAATAAGGAGAATATTTCTATGCAATTTTACTGGTTGAAGTTTGCCCTGGTGGTAATGAGCTACTGCGAAACACCTTACAGTTGAATCTTCACCATTTTCATGCTATGTCAATGTCTCTTTATTCATAGTTTTCATGGGTTAAAGTATTCTTTTAAACATTGCTTACGTATGGATCACCTGACATGTTTCTAGAAATAACAAGAGTAATGATGTGAATCTTTTTATATGGAATATTTTATAATGTACAGAAAATGTTACTCTTTCGCAGAGATTATTTTTCTGTAATGATTTCTTATTTTAGGGCTCTAACGTGGTCCGTTTTTAGGATATCAGTATTTCCGTAGAAAAACGTTCCTATTTGGTTTATGTAACATTTGCAATAGAAACATCTTTTAGGTTAAGGTTTTGCAAAATTTGTAAAAAAAAAAAAAAAAAAATCTAAACTGAAAAAATGTTTTTGAAAAAATAAATGTATGGATCCCTGTTATATGATTATACTAAAATAGTTTAATTAAGACAAGTAATTCAATTTGCATGTAAGAGAAAAAGTCAAGTTTTTAAGTAAACAATTTTAAGATAAAACCCACAGTAAAAAAGCAGAAAAAGTAAATGTAAATTGTTCCACTTGTAATTTGATTCCTTCTGCTGAAAGATTACTTTATTTATTACTTCTATTTAAAGAAGAAAAAATATTCTGTGTGTTTTTATTTCTTTTACAATCAAAAGAGCGGAAACAATTTCCCTTCAAAATAAAATGCATAAAAACGAAAATCAGTATTAAATAGAATATGTGTTTTCCATTTCAATGATCATTTTTTTTTTATCAAACGGTTCAAATAAGTAATGAAATTCTTTCAAATAATTTGCCGAAGGTGTATTTAAAATAAAATTGTACTTCTGCAGTCTAGAGAACGTTTGAAGATAAAACATTTATTGCTCATATTTTAAAAGCAATTCCAGAATTCGAAAAGAGGTTTCGAGAATTATAGTCCAGTATGTTTTATTTACCAGACGAAAAATGAAAAGAATTGACATCAAAAACAAATGTCTTGAAATATGCTTTACAGAACAAAAGGAACTGCTGATCTAAAGTTTTGAAATACAAAACACTAGAGCTGGTAATTTTTGTTATTAAGTTTTTTTCATGTTACTTTTCAAAATTACTTATAAGCCCTTCGTTGCCAAGTCTACACCTTTCTTGCATACACACAAATACATACTAACCTCCCAATCTGTAAATTTCGATTTATTTTTACTGTAGGTTAAACACGTTTAGAATCAGGGAATGTTTTTAGAAAAAGTCAAATAAGAACTTGCTTGACACATAAAATTAAATAAATAGAGGTATAAATAATAAATTTTCTGGTTCGAAACGTGTTTAACCCTTAAATGCGCGATTTTTTTATTTTGTTTCCAAAAAAATATATATGATTCTCTGAAAGGTTTATTACACAGGAATGATAATGAAAAAAAATCAGAGATATATTTTTCATATAATACGACAATCTTTTCTTCTGTTGCACATCTGCAATACAAGTAAAAACTGTGACTGTTTTACACTGAAATAATGCAAATTAGTAAATACTTTAATAAGTATGTCTCCAAATATCTTATTTTATATAATTATTTATTATATAAAACTTAATTTTTAACCCCTTAACTGTGACATTTGTTTTCTTACAAAAAAAATTAAAAATGGGGCTGGACACCGCTTTTTCCATACTAAAATATTTACCTTACTTAATCGAAAAATATCTGACAATCAATAAAGATAAACTTACAGTTACAAATTAGTGGTATCAAAATGCTTTTAATAATGAAGCAAGCAAAGTGTTCTTGCCCGAATTCAGTTCTGGTTACACTGTTAACGGGTTAATGATTTAATTCCCATGATAGAATACGTTCTAGAAATTACGCTGTTCAGATAATCTGACATTACACCTGAAATTTTCAATCGTTTATTTCGCTTTATTTATATACGAAATGTCTCTTTTTAATTAAAGTAAATATTGCTATTTTAATTTTCTAGTGTGAATTAGGTATATTAGATTTAAAAAAAAATCTATTAAATTCAAAACAGTGTTGTTGGCATATATGCAAAGCTGCGCACTAAAGGGATAACCTGACAAAAAAACGACATTTTACGAAAGAAATGTTGGGGTTTGGTAAGTATGCACACATACACATTCACATGACGACGTGAGTTTCAAAACCCGCCTTATCCAGTAAATCAAACTTTAGGAAATCGAGAAAAACCCCCGACTGCGTCCATTATGGTTTTCGTTCTAAATGAAGATTTTACAATGATGCCAGAAATACACGATAAAATTATTTTATTTTTGCAGACTGTAGTGTTTTTTCGATGCATGTTTATCAATAGAATAGATTGATAGATAAAGATCAATTTTTTTAAATTTTGTATAAGGATAGTTCTGAAGCTCATGTCCTGATATATACAGGCCTCGGAGCAGTCTCTTTTTATTGAGACTAAATGAAAACCTTTACCACTACTAATTCTTTACGAAAATTTTTGTTTTAGTTTTATCTTGGAAATGAAGATGTTGGAGATAAGTTTCACCAGTTTATTGGTGCTTTCACAAATACCATTATATTAGTGAAATGTTAAACCGTGATTCATGTTTTTTATAAATCCAATTTTCTGGTGAAAGGTTGAACCATAATTCAGTTTTTTTAATCCAATTGTCTGGTGAAAGGTTGAACGATGAATCAGGATTTTTTTAAATCCAATTTTCTGGTGAAAGTTTTAACCATGATTCAGAATTTTTTCTAATAAAATTTCCTGGTGAAAGGTTGAATCATAATTCAAGGTTTTCTCTATTCCAATTTTTTGGTAAAAGGTTGAACCACGATTCAGGTTTTTCTTTCAACTTTATGGGGAAATGTTACACCGAATTGTATTTTTCTTTTTTCTCACTTTAGAGTGAAATGTTTAACCAGGACTTTGGTTTTCAATTTATCATTTTATGGTGTAATAATGAACAAAATTTCTGATTATGAGAGATTATGTTGCAGTAGGAAAACATAATTTTTTCTTCATTAAACAGAAAATTATTAAAGTTTTAATTAATGATTCTATTGTCATTGAAATATATTTTTAAAAAATGTAAACCAGTTTAATCTAATTTCACAAAACAATTGCATTTTTTTTCTTTCAAAAATATTACCTTGCTATCTTTGTACATTTTGGAAAATTTCTCCGCACTCAGTTACACTTATAATCCCTTTAGTGTTTGCTTATTCAAAAAGAAAATATCAAAAAAAAATAATAATTTTCTTGGATTAAAATAATACTTTGATTTTATTATATTTTACTTTAAAATCCAGGAATTAAAATATAGTTTTACTAAATATTACTTTAAACAATATTAATTTTTGCACAGGTTTGAAAAAAGTTTTTTTTTTCCATAATACACTTAGCTGCTACATTTATGATCTGTAGATTTTTTTTTTATTGTTGTGAATCTATAGATGCTGCAATTTTACATTATACAGTTTTCAAATTTTTGCCTTCTTTTCACAAAACATAACAAAATATTTTATTTAGCAAAGAATATTTTTAGACATTTCCTCATACAGTTAATATAAAGGCACAATTGTTAAACATATGAAAATTTCACATATTTTCATTATTTTAAGTTATATACATTTTAATAGTGCTATTTTTGAACAGTAAAATTGGCATGTCCTGTCCAAAATCCCAATTCTGAAAAATTGTTACTAATGCATTTATTTTTAAATTAGTATTAAATAAAAATTTGATTTTTCTACTTTTGCTGACACATAGACAGTAACAATAATCTAATCAATACATTTGACCTTTTCCTTAAATTGAATTACCATCACAATTTTTCCTTTTTACGCCGTTAAAAGGGGAAAAGTTGTAATTTCAAATGCAATTAAATAAAATCTGTATTTCAATTTACTGATTTCTCATGTTTTTTAAAATAATTTTCAAGCACGATTCTTTTAAAAATTCATATTGCACACAGCTCGATTATGCAAAATTAAATCATCTGAATATAAAAACAAAAAAAAGTTCAGCATTTGTTTCTGCTTACATTCAATAATGAATATAACACTTTTCAATAAATAGATAAAACCCAAACGTAATGGGTACATATTGAAAGTATATGCGTAAACATTGAAATAATCCGCATAAAAAAGGCAGCTATAAGTAGCAGAATCCTTCATTTAACCTGTAATATCATCTAATACAAAAAAAGTATTACTTCAAATAAATTTTAAAACCTTTTTTTTTAATACACAATGTATTTCCATAGTATATTAAATTCTTACTTTGCAGGGTTAATGTAATAACAGCAGTGTTGCTACAAGCGACTAATTATTATTACTTATATATGTATTTTTTCAGTATTCCTAAATGATAATCTATGACGAAGATTTTCTAATAATAGCAGTAAAAAAGAAAAAAATTCACCAACATCAGCCTTGCAATAGTTGAAAAAAGAAATGGTCACAGGCACAATGAAATAGCAACACAGTTAAGTTGGTTTGCGGTTTGACGCCCCATTTATTGAAAATACAAATTAAATCAAATTTCACACAGGGAGAATAATAAAAAAATTAATACAAGCAAAAGCTTCAGCATTTAAAAAACCAACCGGCGTTTGAAATCCTTGGAGGTCCGAGACTACCAAAACTTGAATTGGACCACTAATTGGAAAAATTTAGTGGTCCGCAGTACAGTAACTTTTCCCTTCTCTCTAGGGGGTCACAGGTAAAGTTAAGTTCTCCGGTCCATGAGAAAACCACAACCAAACACAAATCACACAATTTTATTTTATTTTTTAAAAAAATTGCATTAAGCCTTAGTTGAAATAATCGGAAATATAATATCTAATTAGAGATTTTATAGTTTTTCTTTATGTACTGCTTATTTAATTTTCAGTAAATTATAATTTTACATTTTATTATGCTGAAAATTTTGGATAACTGCAAAAGAATTTTGGTTTATATTCTGGGATGGGGGGGGGGGGGGGGGAGGGGTGTCATTCAAAGGGTTAAAGGGACTTAATTGAATTTTAGGTCGCGGGTCAGTGATTATGACTGCGGACTAGTAAATTCTCATGCTTTCTGGTCTTCTTTTCTTGTATCAATTCTACCGCTGAATCAATATATTGCAAATTTATTAAATTCACCAGGCACAGATTTTTCATTCAAAATAAACAAAATCTGGGAGGATGTGCTGTAGAAAAACAAGGTAATTAGAACTACTGAGACGTTCGGGCAGAAGATACGGTCACACCAGACGATCTCCAAGAATCCCTCCTCAGACGTTAATATCGAACTTGCGGTGTACTTTTGACAAGCCAGTGCAAAGGGGATTTCTGGACCACCACATATGCAGACTGACCAGGACTTCGCTCATAAAACAGGGTCGGGAAACTGTGAATCATTCTGTATGACATCAAGTGCCCAGAATATGAATTCTACACGAATTGTTAATCAGCATTGAGTAGGAGTTTGATATTCTGCACGCAACACCTTCCACACTATTTCATGCTGAATACACAGTTCAGCATCAGCAGAAAACAATCATGTATCGGTCGACAGGGAAACGGCAAAAGTGAGAAAAAAACTAAAAATTCTTCAGTCTGTGGGGAGGAAAAAAAAGAAAAAGAAAAGTGCCCAGTTAAACTGGTGGAATTGAGCTCACAGGCTATTCACACTAATTGTATATTATACTCTTATTTCAAAGAATAATGCCCCTCGAAAAATAAATTAAGGGGAAGGATAAGCCCCCTCCCTATTCCCAACTTTATATTTAAAAAATGAACTTTCAAATCTAATCAGGGAAGCGCCTTATTAGAATAAACCTGCATAAGAAAATTGAGGCAAATTGGATAATTCTAAATGAAAAACACATTTAGCTATATTAAGGGGGGGGGGGAGTATTAGTTCCCCATTATACTTAACCAATGAACCTACAAATCTAATCAGGGAAGCACCTTATCAGAAAAAAATGGTGCACCAAATTTGTATCAAATCGGATAAATTTGCATTAAAAACCCTGTCATCCACATTAAGGGGTGATTAGTCTTCTTCTCCCTTTTATACTTGGACAATGGACCTACAAATCTAATCAGGTAAGCGCCTTATCAGAATAAACTATTATACCAAATTTGACGCAAATCGGATAAATCTGCATGAAAAACTCATTAACCCCCCCCCCCCTTTCCCCGTAGACATTCAATTCATTCAACCTGACCCAAATCTAAAAATTTTATTGAATCGCAACCCAATTTGAAAATGACTAAATTTTCATCGACACAAGTTTTCACTCTGAACCTGAAAATTATATTCAAAGTCAACCTTGAACCAAACTCTAAATCAGTAATTCTATCAAATCGCAATCTGTTCCGAACAAAATAAAATAATTTCCTTCGACTCACATCCCGACCCAAACCTGAAAATGCCGAAATTCCAGATTTTAAAAATGACCGTTCAACAAATTTCAAGATATATTTCAAAGATCGATTGACAAAATCAGTGCTTTTTAGCCGCGATTGGTTGAAGAAACTCAATTTTTTTTGCTCCAGATTTCTGTTTTTTCTACTTTACCGTACTTGCAATCGGGTATGGTGTATTTTATCATACATTTCTGGAGATGTTGGCATTTATGCTAATGTAAGAGGATCACGCGGTAGAAAATGAAAAATACAAGTCAGTTCTATTCAAATAACAACTTTTTCATAAAAATATTTTTTCATAAAGTGTCATATCTTTAATTTATTCATTTCCTACATGTTAGAAATTAGACTTTGTATCATTTTTTACTGTGCAGAATAGAGCACCGTTTATACATTCTTCAAGAGACCATCTCTAAAAAATGTATAAAGACAAAATAACTTCATCACACTAATATATAACAGACCAAATATAATAATACAGTTCTAATAATATAATACTACGCTGGTCTGATTTTTTTTTTTAGAAATAAAATTACATCATTCTATCAAAGAATTTTAAAGTACCATATTATTATGTGTATTTTTTGCACTTTTTAGAGTATGTTTTCTATACATGGGATTAGATTAAAAATTATGAATTCTAAAATGAGAATATGATGAATTGATGTTAGCAGCTAACGATTTATAATTATGATGAATTGATGCTAGCAGCTAACGATTTATAATACATTTTTTAATTAGCTGAATTTTATTTTAAACTTTCATACATTACTTAATTATTAGTACTAGAATGACGGTGAGGGGACATTTTGGCCACAACCATATGGATATATTACGGTTCGAACAAGAAATTTCTTTATAAAATGAGATTAAAAGCTACAAACGAAAAAAGAGCTAATTAAATAAGTTAAACATTTTTAAATAAAAATTCTGGTTTCACATATTTTTTATAAAACTTGAGTAAAAACTCCCGTCTTTCTAGTGTTAAACCCCCAGCAGCAGAATTTTTCTTTTCTGCAGTCTGCAACACAAGTAGAAACTTTAAAAAACATTCTGGAGAACGTAAGGACAAACGATCTCTTTCCAATCGCTTGCATTACGTTACATGCACTCACCCCCCCCCCTCCAAGTATTTGTGATTAACTTAAAAGGAAAGTACTTTTAAAAATAATTTACCTTTGTCCTCAAAATTTTTAACACCATTGTCTGAAAAATCTTTCACAAAATTTCTGTGAAGTTAGAAAACAGAATAACAGTAAAAATAGCATATGAACACCAATTTCAAAAGTTTTTAAAAAGAGTGATGCGTTGTGATAATATTAAATGTTACTTAAAGGAAATAAAATAGTATTTTTGTATTCTGGTGAAGGACCATTTAACACAACAAAAACTCTCATATCCGTTGTGCCTACTTCCTCCATATTTCAATGCCTTGTTGTTGGTCTTTTCACGATTATCAATGAACATTAATGTTACAAGAAATGTTTCGCGATTTTTTGACGAAATTTGCGTTTTTTCGTTATCCTTTGATGAAATTCGCGTTTTTTCTGCGATCTTTTGACAGCATTAGTGTTTTTTCCACAATCCTTTGATAAAATTCGCATTCCTTCCAGGATCCTTTGAAGAAATTCGAGTTTTTCTGCGATCCTTTGACGAAACTTGCGCTTTTACCATGATCATTTGTCAAAATTCACGTTTTTTCCGCGTCCCTTTGACGAAATTTGCGTTTTCCGCGCATCTTTGACAAAAGTCTATTTTTTCGCAGCCCTTTGACGAAATTCATGTTTTTTTGTCCGAGACCCCATACGTATCTAAGTAATTTCTTTTATAATTCTTAAATGAATATTTTTGTCTTTGTTTTATTTTTCTTTATAGCTAGAAAAACAAACACTGGATACAGCAAACAAGTTCTAGAACAATCCAAAAAATGTACAAAACTTGTCCACGTTCGAAATCTTTGGTGGTCCGCAGGTCCAAGACCACCAAAAATTTGATCGGACCATATAAATTGAAAAATTTAGTGGTCCGCAGGACAAGTAACTTTTTTCCCCTTTCTGACAGGTAAACGTAAATTTTCACGTCCCTCAGAAAACAGCAACCAACACAAATCTCACAATTTTATTTTATTTAATAAAAAATTGTATTAAACCTTACAGTCAGTTGAAATAAATAATCGGAGATAAAATATCTAAATAATTTCACAGTTTTTGAATTTTTAGCAAATTATAATTTTACATTTTATTATGCTGAAAATTTTGATTTAAATTTGGTTTGAACAAGTTTTGCTTGGGCTAGGCAAAAGAAGTGTGGTTTATATTCTTAGAGGTGGGGGGAGGGCTGTCACTCAAAGGATTAAAGGGATTTAGATTTTTATGTAGCGGGTCAGTGATGATGATTACAGAACAGTAAATTCTTATGCTTACTGGTTCCTTGGGACAAGTGACTTTTTTTTTCTATTCTACCGCTGCTTGTTAAAACGAAACTCAATAATGCATGTATGAATGCTGCTCGTTCATGAAAACTAAAATCACTGGATACAGCAACCTAGTTGTTCAAAGCAGAATATTTTGCAATGTTCTGCAATGATCCTTCAGCTGATCAAAAATGTGCGAATAAATCGACGAACTTTGCTTTTTTTTTTAGCCACACAGATCGATAGGCAAAATTCGCAATGTTTTCTTTCTACCCATAAGAAAATTTTATTACTTTTTTGCTGCCGATTGACAAAAATCGAGGTCCCCCCACCCCACGCCCCCACCGATGAGACTGATTGACGAATTACTAATTTTGACGATTATCTGCTGACTTTTATCAGTCTTCTTTTATCAGTCTTCTTTTTATCAGACTTCTTTCACTACTGCTGACGATTATCTGCTGTATTTTTTCCCTCGACCAATTGGCGAATTTCACGATATTTTCCTTGTACCGATAGGCAAATTTAGCGGCTTTTTCAGCTACTGAAAGACGAATTTCATAGTTTTTCCGAGGATCCCCTTACGAATTTCCCGTATTTTTACCTGAGAATAACTGATATTTTTTGCGGTATTTTTTTCTACCAACATTCAAATTTTGTCACCTTTTGCGACCGATAGGCAAAAATTGCAGGGGTTTTCCACGACTGATAGATGAAATTTGCGTTTTCTTACCCGCAACTGACAGGTGAATTATGCGATATTTGCATTCTACCAGACATGCTACAGGCTCTAAAAAGCTGAACCTTTACAGCCGCAAAAAGAAATGGGCTTTTTTTTCACAACCCTTTGACAAAATTCTCGTTTTTTTCTGCAACACATTGATGAAACTTGTGTTTTATCGCAGCCTTTTAACGAAATTGACGTTTTTTCCACGATCCTTAATATAATTAGTTTTTTTTTCGCAATTCGTTGACAAAATTCACGTTTTTTTCACGGCCTTTTGGCAAATTTCGCATTTTTCTCGCGATTCTTTGACAAAATACTCATTTTTCCAGGATCCTGTGATGAAATTTGCGTTTTTGTGGCTTTTTGATGAAATTCCCGTTTTCTGCGATCTCGTGACGATATATGCGTTTTCTTGTGATTGTTTGACGAAATTTGCATTTTCTGGACATTTTGACAAAATGCGCATTTTTTTCTGGACCCTTTGACGAAATTAGTGTTTTTTTCTCGATCCTTTCACGAAAATTGCGTTTTTCCGCGATCTTTTGACAAAAATCATGTTTTCTCCGAGCTACTTTGACGAAAATTACGTTTTCCTTGATCCTTTGAGAAAAATCATGTTTTTCCGCATTCATTTGACAAAAATCACGTTTTTCCGCGATACTTGGATCAAAATACCGTTTTTCTGCAATTGTCTGACTAAATTCACGTTTTTTCTGCTATCCATCAGGCAAAGCAGACGACAGTTGCGTGCACCTGGCTGTTTTCATGCTGTTCGTTTCTATAAAGAGACTGCATACGTGGTAGGTCACAGGAAAGAAAAGGTCAAATGAGAAAGCGAGAGAAATAAACTCTATTTGGTGCTGTTTGTACTCATGTTTTTGTTGCATTTCGTCTGACACCGCTACCCCCTCCTCTCCTAAAAATGTCAACTAATTTTAATGCACATTTGCATCGATCCCAGGGAGGATAAAATTCAGTGCCGAAAAATGTTCTGCAGAGAAATCCGTTGTTCTTTGACGTGCGTTGCACTTTTAAGTATATTCTGCTTTGGAGTTTTCAACAATCTCAAAAAAACATGTCTCATTTCTTCTATTCACGCATTTCTAAAGTAAAAACCATGCTGTACACTGAGTTGTTAATCTCAAATTTCAGACTTCATCATCAATGACATCAAAAATACTATGTTTTTACACAGACGGAACCAAAAATTTTAAAAAAGTGATACTGCTAAAAGAAACAATTTATTGCCTTGTCAAATTCAATGTCGCCAACGCCAAGTAACTCGTTTGTTCTAGAATTCAGCCACACTTTTTATTACAATATAATGTTAAATTAATTTTTTAGAACACAGAAAAAACTGTGTGGCATAAAATAGTTACATTGTTATTCTTAGCAGACAGCACTTTTATTTTTTGAAAATTTTACATATTTTAATGTAATATTTGACATTTAAACAATATAGTGCTCTGAAACCATTACTTTAAAAAGTTTGATTCATTAATGCATATAATTAATACATAAATTTGATTCCGTAATACATAGTAAAAGAATTATGGAGGTTATCGTGTCCATAAAAAAGTGATATAGATAGATGTATAAAGTTTTGAACTGGGTGTGGTTTTGGGTTCTAGTGGTCATGATGGCCGTAGATCTGCAATTAAATTTTCAGAAACTCGAACATAGGAGATAGGAGTATTTCTTACGAAATCTACCTAAAATGGGGATTTTTGGGTGTAATACAAAATGAAATAGTAAACTGAAATAGTAACTGCAATTCAATTGGAAAACTACATAATACATTATAGACATATTTTTAAGCAATTGTTATAATTTTTTGGATAAATTACATGTACCTTAATGAATGATACGTTATATATATATATATATATATATATATGTATATATAATATAATGAATAATGAATTATAGTCCTTTTCCCTATGTAGTAATAAAAATTTAAAAATAAAAGTTATTTGGATCATTTTAATTTGGTGAGGCTTGGGTTTTGCAGCTCTTTCAAATCATTTTTATTTTTTTATACAAAGATGTCTGAAAACCTAAATTTAATTAAATTTTTATCTTACATGTGTAATAGAATGATAACAAATAAGTAGAAATTAAAAATAAATGGCACTGTGCAGCAAAAAATTCATATATACCCAATAAAACTCACTTTTATGTGGTTTTTTTTTAAATCCACCCGGTATTTTTTGGGGGGTGTGGCGGGTAGGTGGGCAGACAGCCCTGCAAAAGAGAGCCATGCTCCTATTCCTTGAGAAAGATGACATGTTTGATGTATCACAAATTGCAGCTTTCCAGTCTGATCTGCTAACGAACTATAATCCAGACTATTTCTTCACTTAAATTGTTTAATGTTTACAGAGTTCTAAAGCATAGTTTTAATCAGATTCGTGTGCAATTATTGACAATGTGTGTTAAAATACCATTATCAGTAATAATTTGCAATTTTATTCTTGGGATTGTCCTTGAAATTTTGAGAGTAAGCTGGTTAATTAGCACGTTCAATGTAATTTTTTTGCAGATCAAAATATATTTTTGGCAAATGCATATAAAAGTTGGCATAAAAAGTGCTGTTTATATAGCTATATTACCCCACCAGACGCTAGTGCTAATTACAAAATAATAAAATGTTCTTACATTAATTACACAATCTAGCTCAGCATGATAATCCGGCTGTCCTAATAAACCTGCAGCTTCTTAACCTTTAAATGCGTGATTTTTTATTTTGCTTCGAAAAAATTATATATGATTCTCTGAAAGGTTTATTACAAGGAAAAATAATGAAAAAAATCAGACATACATTTTTCATATAATACGTCTACCTTTTCTTCTGTTGCACATCTGCAATATAAGTAAAAACTACTGTCGTGTAGCTGTTTTACGCTAAAATATTGCAAATAAGTAAATATTTTAATTAGTATGTCTCCAAACAGTGTTACCAGATGGGCTACTTTTTTAAAAATCAAGTTCTTGATTGGCACCACTTTTTTGAATAAGCGCCTTATTTTGTTACGTATTAATTAAGGCGAAAACGAAGGGAATTTTACCGTTTCAAAAAAGTGGTGCCAGTCAAGAAATCTGAATTTAAAAAAAAAGTAGCCCGTTGGCAACACTGTCTCGAAATACCTTATTTTATATAATTAATTATTTTATAAAGTTTAACACTAGAACGCCCGGAAGGAGTCGATTCGACTCCGACGACATGATTATATATCCATTGGAGTCAGAATTTTTTTCATAAAATGAGTTAAATGTAAGCGACGCAGAATTGCGTTAAAGAAATCAGTTAAATAATTTTAGATAAAAGTTCTGGGGTGAAATATTTTTATGAAACTTGAGTAAAATTTCCGGGCGTTCTAGTGTTAACATTTAACCCTTTAATTCCCATGGTAGAATACGTTCTAGAAATTAAGCAGTCCAAAGAATCCGACTTTACACCAGAAAGTTTCAATATTTAATTTCGCTTTATTTAAATACGGAAAGTCTGTTATTATTTAAAGCAAATATTGCTATTTTAATTTTCTGGTGTGAATTAGGAATATACGAATAAAAAAAAAATCTATTGAATTCAAAACACTGTTGTTTATATATATGCAAATCTGCTCACTAAAGGGTTAAATAAGGTGGCTGGTATCCCAAAAGTGGGTAAATTCTATGGAAATTTAAGAAAAAATTATAAATTGCGCTAAATGTATATTTAAATATATAATGTCAAAACTATTTTAAACTTCCATTTGTAAAGTAAAATTTTCAAAAATTTAATGCAATATGGTGATGTTGCATAAAAGACAAAATATTTATTTTTTCTTAAACTATTTATAATATACAATTTTAGAGACATATTGCAAGAATTTGAATTAATGAGAACAATTTTTACAAGTTCCTAGATTTGTTTTTTCACAATTTCCAATTTTTTTCATATTTCTTGTAGGGATGCACCGAATAGTGATTTTGGCCAAATACCGAATATTCGGAGCACAGGTGAGCTGAATACCAAATATCCGGCTAGCCGAATAGTAAGTGTTAGGCCAAATACCGAATATTTGGCTGCATAGCTGCCCACTTTTACGCTTTTTGGCTACCAATAAAATTTTAAGAAGATTTTCGCCTTGTTTAATCATGAGATTTCGACGATTGAATGAGACAACATTTTCTATAAAATTTTAGTGGTATGAAAAAAGCGTAAAGGTTGGCAGCTATGCGGCTGGCCAAATACTTTTGATATTGCAAAGTTTAATAGTATTAAAAAGAATCTCTTTAAAACAATTTTACATAATATTTAATAAAAGAAATTTACATTCTGATAAAGCACTTTTTATAAGTAAATTTTGAGAAAAATCTGCTTTGAGTTATTTATGAAGGATAATTATAAGAATTTTGAATTAATAAAATTTTAAATTTCATGGTTTCTTCTACGAATTAGAAACAAACATTTTTAAATGAAAGAGAAATAGTGAAAAAAATGGAAGAAGAACTTTACAGGGTCTTGCACTGTTTATGTCAGGAAGAGACTTAAGTAAAAATAAATAAATAATACAATTTACTCAAATAATGGAATTGTACTGTTTGATTATTGAAAACACAAAATCTAAAATCGTCCCGGGGGTTGGGGGGGGGGGGACATCTCATTGCTCCGGGCAGAAATGTCACACCTGTCCTGCCACCCCCTGAATTCAACACTGAATACAAAAATGGTGTCAAAAGATAGTTTCAGCATCTTACCAAATTTTTCAAGATGGCGGAACACATTGTTTTTAAATATTTTAAAATATAACTTATTTAATAAACGTTATACATGTCACATGCTGAAACAATAAATATAATGTTTATATAAATATACATGTATTATTTTTACGTATATTATATTTAGGGGTCGTACATGTATAACATTATTGGCTTTGCGAGGAGTGGTTTTTGTTTTTGATATTCCTATCATATTTTATACACCGGGCAGGTCAGCTAATTTAAAAACAAAACTTCAAACATAAAGCTTAGAAAAGGTACTACACTTACTTTTTCTTTAGCATAAAGTCACTCCAGAGACAGAAGTTCATCTACAGAATGACATAGTCAACAACAGTTGAAAATTTCATTTGTATTTGTTTTGTACTGAAAATATCAAAAATATGTTGCGCAGTGATAATTTGAAAATAAATGCGAAATATAGAAAATATCAAACACCTTGTTATTTTCAAAATAAACATCAAGTATATAGTCCAGGCAATAGGGGATTCTACCTAGCAAAATTAATGGTAGTTCTGGAAATCGGCTTCATTTATGTTTTTTGGGTCGCTGAATCCGAATTTGTAACTTCCCACCAAAATTTCCCCCGGCAATCCCCCCAAATTTTGGTAAAAAGCCCCCCCCCCCCCCCAAAAAAAAAAGGTTTTTATTAAAAAAATTGTTTTAAGGGAAAAGTATCTAGAAATTCAGAAAGTAAACAAATTTTGCAACAAATTAGATATATGACATTATGACTTAGGATGAAATGGAAGGGGGGATCTGCCTCGGAAGATGCGCGATGCTACGTGGACTAAGTTGCTTAATTCCACTTAACCACTCACACGTTTACATTCGCCCTCCCATCTCCCCTCCGAACTTTCCTTATAAGGTTTAGTTTAAGTATTTTGGGTAGCTGAATCCGAATTTTTAACTTACCTCCAAAATTTTATTCCCCGACCCACCCACCCCCCCCCAAAAAAAAAAAAGTTGTTATTAACTTAAATTTCTTATTGTTTTAGGGGAAAAGCATTACGAAATTCAGAAACTAGACAAAATCTTAAAGAAATAGGATATATGACATTATAACGTAGGATAAATGGGGGGAGAGGGGGCTGCCTCGGAACATTCCGAGCGCGCTTTTCTCAAAAACCAAATTTTTTTTTAAATCAATTTTTTGGGGGGTTGCAGGGTGAAATTTTCTGGAAAGTTACAAATTCGGATTCAGCTACCCAAAAAATATAAAGTGGGTCGAAATTCAGAACTGGTATTAGTTTTTCCAGGTAAAATCTCTTATTGCCTGGACTTCATAATTTAGTGCACCTAGTGCCGCAGTGCATGTTCAGAGGCAGCCCTCCCCCTCCCCGTTCATCCTATGTCATAATGTCATATATCCCATTTATTGCAAATTTTGTTTAGTTTCTGAATTTCGTAATGCTTTTCCCCCTAAAATAATAAGAAATTTAAGTTAAAAACAACTATTTTGGAAGGGGGGTGTCGGGGGGGAATTTTGGAGGGAAGTTAAAAATTCGGATTCAGCGACCCAAAAAACTTAAAGTAAACCTTATAGAGAAAGTTCGGAGGGGAGATGGGAGGGCAAATGTAAACGTGGGAGTGGTTAAGTGGAATTGCGCAAATTAGTTCACGCAGCACTGCGCTCATGTTCCGAGGCAGATCCCCCCTTCCCCTTCATCCTAAGTCATAATGCCATATATCTAATTTGTTGAAAATTTTGTCTACTTTCTGAATTTCTAGATACTTTTTCCTTAAAACAATAAAAAAATTGATTTTTTTTTTAATAAAAACCTTTTTGGGGGGCTTTTTACCAAAATTTGGGGGGGGGTTGCCGGGGGAAATTTTGGTGGGAAGTCCCAAATTCGGATTCAGCGACCCAAAAAACATATAGTAAGCCTTTTTCCAGAACTACCATGAATTTTGCTAGGTAGAGCCCCTATACGGTCTCTATTGCCTGGACTAATATGAAATATCAAACATCTTGTTATTTTGACCAGTGTGAGAAATTTGGAACTTTAACACTAGAACGCCCGGAAATTTTACACAAGTTTCATAAAAAATATTTGACGCCAGAATTTTTATTTGAAATTATTTGACTGATTTATTTAACGTAAATCTGCGTAGTTTAAATTTAACTTATTTTATGAAAGAATTTCTGGTTCCAGTTGACGTCTAATCATATGGCCGGAGTCGGATCGATTTCTTCCGGGCGTTCTAGTATTAAGTAAGGCGTCAAATGGCACCTGCATTATTATTTTTTTTCTAGGTGCAAAACTGCATTTCATGGTTACAATTTTATGTTAGATCATATTTTCTCAACCATGTTAACAATATCCTTTCTATTTTTATATGTCAAGGGAGAAAGGGGGGGGGACACAGATATCATATACACACATATTGGCGCGATATTTTTTCGACGCCAATGTCATATACACACCCGGTACTTAATTGGCGCCAAAGTGCCGTTATTTTGCTTGATATGGTAACCCGGATGTTGTTATTTATAATAGTCACTAAGTTTTCGCCAAATTGTCGTCAGAAAAAAATCGCGCCAATATGGGACATCTATGACATCAGTGCCGGGGAAGGCTGTACATTTTAAACACAATATCTTTGTGTTAATCATTAAAACAAAATAAAAACTTTTGTATGAAAGTGTAAAGCATGATTGAACTACAATATTTGAATTCTAGAAAATTGTTTAACTTATTTTTATCATAAAGCTAATATTCATACAAAACAAACAGATTGTCAAGCAATTATGTACACAGAAAGTTAAAATTTTACATATACAATCAGGGATAAGCCTGGTTTAGAAAATATCCCGTGACTCAAAGTGCATCAGAAAATGAAAAAATAGCAAATAAACGAACCTTTGGATATAGTGTGGCATTTAAAAATATTCACAAATCCTACATAAATACTTCTTTTGGAAAGGGTAACACTAAAATTTAAAATTCTTGATACAGTGTCTTGTTTTAAGAACATATAAGGACAGTGTTGCCCGATGGGCTACTTTTTTAAAAATCAAGTTCTTGATTGGTACCACGTTTATAATAATACTAGCTTTAAAATAGCTAATATCTTAAGACATTATGATTTTAATGTGGTTTTTAAACCATTAATAAATTAACTTTTTCAAAACTTAAGATCAAATCCCTCCTCAAAATTATTGGGGGTATTTACAACATTTAATGCCGATGTGGTTTGTCCTATATCAGGGTTCGTACGGGTCCTTGAATTTCCAGGATAAGAAATTCTTCGGTACCAATATTTTCTTATGGAAAATATCTACTTAAATAAGGCGAAATTTCATCCGTTTAAAGTAGATTTATTTTTCTATAAAAAAAATTCTGATATTTGGCCTTGAAAATAACGGTACCCGTACGAACCCTGTATATTCAACAGACTCCGTTACAGAGTCAAAGAACACATAAACCATGTAAAGAAAAAAGAATTGCAAAAATCCTCCATTGCCTCTCATTGTTGGTGGGAGGGACATAATTTCAATTTTGACTCAACTACCATTATCAAGAAATGCATTACTCCTCTAGATTTAGACTTTTTTGAAGCTGTTCATATCCATAGATTTGAAAACTCCTTGGTTAATGATTCGTCTAGTGTACCATACATCTCAACTTTCAGGGTGGATTTGTTGTGTCACGACACTTCACTTCCGCTTTAATTTCATTGGCTGTTGGAACATGATGTTCTTTTGCTATTGAGTTTTCTGATATTTGGATTTCCGCCGTACATGTAGTTGGGAGATATTGTTTTTGCAGTTTTTATACACTGATGATGTGACTCCAGGAACTCACGAAACGTTTACGTCTGTTTAAAATACCTTATGTATTTTATTGTGCGTTTAAATGTTGTTTTTAGGTGATTGATGTAGAAGTATGCTTAACTCTCGAAAATTCGCTACATTGTGATATCAAATTGTAGATAATAAACTTAATATATCATAGCGCCTTATTTTGCCGATTTTGTCAGTTAGAAACTTGTCATTCAAAGACGATTTTTATATATAGCCAAATCCATGGGGGTGTTTCTGACACTTTCACACATACATTACCTATGTATTTGAAGCGTATTTTTTAATTAACTCTAATTTTTTTTTATTAAATGTTTTTATTATTATCCAATATTTTTCTATCTTAACACTTTCGATGCTAATAAGTCCGCCATCTGTGTTAAAAGATTGAGAATTTCGCACACTAGCGCGTGACTGGCAGCGAATGTGTTACATATTCACACCGACGCCGATGTTCATGTTTTTCGCTGTGAGACGGCGCTCGAATTCATTTTTCGCTCATCTGTCGGCGCGGTACTGTCGCTTATTCAGACATTATATGCAATGATCCGCTCCTCTCATATTTATTCAATTGAACTCGAATGCAACAAGCAGAGATGATTGTGAATGTCTGAAAGTTCGTAAGGAGTAGGCAAATTACTTAGAGACATGATTTTATTAGCTACATATGCACGAATTTAATATAAAAGTCTTACAGTATAAAGAAACATTGTCAAGATGATATAAATGCATTTCTATAAGGTAGGAGCCACGCCCTTAGTCAATGATATTTTTTGAATGAAAACGATAATTCTCATTTCCTGTCGTGAATGTATTAAGTTTATAATAACGAATTGTTTTTACTACTGAATTTTCGAATATTCAAGTGTGACCCACCTGTAGGTCACGCCGTCTATAGCATAGTCGAGTGTGAGCCACCTGTAGTACACGCGTTCTATGGAACAGTCGAGTGTGACCCACCGGTGATGCACGCCGGCGTGAACGTGTTAACATAGCAACATTGATAGTCTGAAACATCACTTTTATATGTAAAACAGAGAAATTTCATGTGTTGCGGGTGAGACACGGGTAACACACGCGCAACATCAAATTAACATTTAGGGGAAAGCGGCCTAAAATGATCTTAGCGGGCAAAACGATCCGTATATGTTTTCTTCCAGATAGGTCGTGCTATCTACCGGGTAACACATAAACTAGTAGTGCCAAGTGAAGAAGAAGCAAAGACGGTATTCAAGCGATCGCAGTATTACGCGTCTTAGTAGAATTCTATGCAAAATTGGGTTTTAGAACATCTGCTATGAACTAAGCACCAACTTTCATATTTATTTAGATATACAGTCTTTCATGTACAGAAATATGACTTGGTTTACTTAATGAAGCAAGTTTTTAGATGTGAATTACATTTGCTAAGTTTGTTATGTTTCTTGGCGTCATCCAGTAATATGACCTAAAATGGGCAGCGATGTTGCTGGGTAAAATTTTTTCTATCATTGTGGCAACACTTTCCGATTCTGCACGTGCTCCTCTGTGATTAGTGTTTACCCCACAGCTAGCGCGACCTGTTGCACACTTTGTAAGCTGTCCTCTTTCCACTTTCTGTTCATTTGTGACCTTGTCCCCTTACGGACACGTGATAACAGTAGCTGATGACGGGCTGTTTTATTTTCCTTCTTGAATCGCGTCCTGTGAATTGCGTTGATTTTATGGTGATTTATATAATGTTTTGTTATATTAATTATGATTTATTGCCAATTTTTGGTGTTGTTTCACCTGGAGGATCATTTTGCCTTTTTGTGAGGGTAAAATGATCCTTTGGACACTTTTTTCAAAAGTCTACGTTTTTCATTACTCAATTTGGGCTTAAAATATTATTAAAACATATATATAATGCAAAATTTAGTTTAAAACATACTAGCAAAGGGCATAAGATTTATTTAAACAGTTATGTAATTTTACACAAGGTTTCTTTAGGCCACCTTTCCCTATATTAAGTGCAAAAAACATGTGAAAATAGCTGATGCAATATTAGGATATATAAATGTTGGGAAAATATAAAAATGTTTTGTTTAACATTTTGGGGTTTTAACCGTTTCCGGCGCGGAGTAAGTTTGTTTGTAAAATGATGAAATGATGGAGTGACATCAGAATTTTCAAACGAATTTATTAGAAAATAGAAACTTGCTTATTTTACCGTAGAAAACTTTAATTAAATATTCTTGATGCCGTTTGGCAGTTTCAGAATTAAAATTAGGTGTTTTTTTTGTGGACATCACCCGCTAAAGGATTAAAAAATTTAAGTACAAAGCTAATTTCTGTGTAAAAGGATCATAAATATATATACCCGTAACCATGGATTCAGCACCATATTTTGCGGTCATAATGAAACGTATAGATGTTTATAGCTCAACTGTAAAAAATGTACTAGCAAAATGAACATTATATCGTATACTTGCTGTTAAAATAATGGGGAATCTATTTATAAATCAAGGGTGTCAAACTGTGTCCCGCCGGAGATCATTTAATTCTTTAAAGAAATAGTCGAATTTTTTAATCAGAGGGATTCTATCATTCATGGAACTATTAAGAAAGAAGAACTGACATATCATTAAAATAGTGAATTTTCAACTGTAACCACTTTCGCAGGGGTTTATTAACCCCGGGGCTAACTTCCGCCAGTAAATTTAAGTAGAAATTTTCTTATTATTCAAACACCTTATTAATAGAAAATTTCAGTCAAAAATAATGGCAAAACAAACATGGCAAAGTATTTCAGTACTAAAATGCTGAAATAAATGACTGGCACTGGAATTTGAGAACAAATTTTTTTGGAAATAAGAAAAAGGCTTATATTTTGCATATATATTAAATGGAAAATATTTTAGAAAAAATTCTGGTGCCATTGTGACGTTTCGGGATTAAAATTAAACGGTTTTATAAACATACCACTGCCCCTGAAAGGGTTAAGACTGCTGCTTTCATCCTTTTTAGTCCTTTCTAGTTTTTCCCACTGTTTCTATTTACCTACTGTAAGTAATATTTAAATGGAAAAAAGTTCCTATCAACTTTCACATTTTCTAGAAATTTTTCACATCTTTCTTTGGTCAGTTTTGAACATTTTCTTTTCCGTTACATCACTTCACTGTAGTTTTACAGAATAAATTTACATTCTTTTATATATATAACCACTAACTTTTCCTTATGCCAGTGTATAATAAAAAGATTCCCAAAACCATTTAATTAAGGGAGCCTTGGGTATCCGGTCAACCCTCCCTCACATAGACTGGGTCAAGCCTCCCTACATAGACCGTTTCTAAAGAATAGCACATTGTTCTGTTACGCCTAATTTACTGTACAATCTTTATCCCTGCAATGAAAGCTCGATATTTCTGCATTACTTTAAACCTGCTTACTTAAATTTCTCTGATATAATTTATCTGAAAAAAGCTCACAAAGTATTTCTAAAAAACACAACTTTTAAGTTGAAAACGCCTCACAATTGATTTTTTCCACACCTATTTCGATTAGCTCTATGAAACGAACGCTGTTGTTTGAGCGTTCAAGTAGCTTTGGTTGATACCTATTGATAAAACTCTGAAATTCTTTTAAATATGAAAATTGATGGGTGGGTCAAGCCTCCCGTATGGTCAACCGTTCCTAGTTTCCCCTATATATACGGCTACCATAATAATGCTTACTAACAAAATATATCAATGAATAAAAGAAACGTAATTTTTTCTTTCTTATTCTATACTGATATTTCCAGGATTACAATACATATAGTAAAGAAAACTGTAAAAATATATTACTTTTTTTAATGGATTTTTATTGATGACCCCAGTTTTTCAGCAAGTTTAGCTAGCTTAGTTTTCTGAATGGAGATTTATGTTTATGTTCATTTTAACTTCTTCGCATAGATCTTTCTTAACGTTGGACATTGCTTTAGTTGTCTAGCTCGAAGATAGCCCTGAAATATCCGAAATTTCGACTATTTATCTAGTAAGTTGTGAAAACTGGAAAATATTTTTGTTTGATTAAGAGTACAATTACTTCAAAAGAAATTTTAAAAAATTATTTTTTTTACTTTTTTCTATTAAGTGTTTATTATTATTAAATCAATGTAAAACTTATCTTAACGAAAAAAAAAGATTACATTTGTGAATTATTATTCTAAAATACAGAAAATAAATATTTGTTACGAATTTTATAAAATTTACATCATTAGCGCATACATGCGTCAATTTAAGTGTTACTCTTTTATTCATAAAATCCAAATTCACACAAGAATATCTGAATAGTAATTTTTGTTTTATTTAATGACATACGTTTTGTGATTACATTAACTAAAAATTCTTCTTTCGGAGTTTCTAGTATAGATTAGGAATTTTTATATGAGTAGCAGGAGGCTCCAATTCTTCATCATAGAGTTGCTATCACGTCATCGAGTTTCGAGATGATATTGGCGCCAATTAATGTTTAAATAAATCATTAAAACATTTTTTTACCTTCTTGGGCGTATCCTCTTAAGACAATAAGGCAGACTAAATTTTATGACAAAAAATGACGTCGAATAGTACTATTGAAACGCAATAAACAAAATATTTTGCAACACATTGCCTTATATATTACAACATAAACGAGTTTCAAGATTAAGCCTTAAATGCATGATTTTTTATTTTGTTTTGAAAAAGTAATATATAATTCTCAGAAAGGTTTATTACACAGGAATATAATGAAAAAATTAGGGGTACATTTTTCGTATAACACGTCAACTTTTCTTCCTCTTTCTTCAACCTTTCTCTTTTGTCTTCCTCTTTATTCATGACTCCATTGGGCAGGCCTGTCAATCTTTCATGTACTGTTGATAATCTTGTCCTGCATCATAATTTATCTCGAACCTCAATCAGGGTTGCCACGTTTGGCCCTTTTTAAATTCTGAAATTTTACATTTACACCGAAAATTCTGTATAGCATTGTTTTTTTATTTAATGAGAGACGTTCCGTGATTACCTAAAGTAAAAATTCTTCTTTCAGCATTTCTCAGGGCTCGCAGCGTTCCTAAAATTTTCGCACTTTACTACCACTAAATTAAAACGATAATCTTTGTTGTATAATTCTATTATAAACGTTAAGGGAATATAAGACGAAGAATTCTTGTTTAAAATACTGGTAGAAAAGTGCGAAAATTTTAGGAACGGTGCGAGCCCTGATTTCTGATGTGAATTCTAAGTTTTCAAATTGAAAGTAGAGGCCAAACTAGCAATCCAGACCTCAATAAAAAATTCACTACCCGATGCATGTCTGGTCTTGATCCTTTAACCCTTTGTGACCCAAATTATGAATTCATGAAAATTTCATCTTCTAAAAAATTTTTAGGGAATTTTTGAAATTACATTAGAAGATTTACACAATCATTTAATAAATTTTAAATGGATTTCGCAAATTAAAATGAATTAATTTTATTTGAAGTTATAGAGATTTTGTACACTATTTATAACTCCACTCAAATCTTTAATGTAAAATATTTTTTTTAGTATTTTGTAGAATTAGAAAATGTACAAATATAATGTTCTTATAATAGAAATATAGACATGTTTACAAATTGAAATTTTTCCTTCCCAAACTTTCAACGTCAAGAAAGCTGAAAAGATGCAAAAGCAAAAAAAGTCATCCTTTTAAAAATATTTTTGTTTTATGAAACCAGTAATGCTTTTGAACAAGATAAAGTAAAGTATCTATAACTGTTTGTAAACTGTATTACTACTAATCGATGTAGGGGAGACCGAGGCTAGTTGGCTACAGGGATAAGTAGGCGCAGTCCTCATAAATCGCCTGTTTGTGGATAGATTCCGCAACCAGTCGCAAAGTACCTTTCTTCTTGCTTTTTACAATCCTCATTGTAGTTTTGCAGCGTTACCTACGTGCGGTAGACATTTATTACGATTTTTCTGTTTTTTGCACTCATAAGTAATTTTTTGTTGCTTCATTCTTTTTCTAATTTCTAATTCTTATCTTAATAATTGCTATTTAACTTGTGCAGTTTTTCTTAGTGTATGATTAACTGTACCTACCCCATTTGTGATTTACTTGGATTATTTAGGTTTAGAAGGTTACGTGTCTCTTTTGTGAAGAAATTTATTATGGGGCTAGTAGTCGCATTGAACACGGAGCAAGTTTGCCCGATGTCTGGTGTGTGCTGGTAGCTTGAAAAACAGCAAACACCGAGAAAAGTGGTTTTAATGCAAGATTTTGGGCACATGAGGCTTGCCCAAACGGAGACAGTCGAATTTTTATTTGTGTCAACTGTAACTCTGATGATGATATCGTGTAAGATAAAGTTTACTCAACGTTAATGTTTTATTCGTTATTTTCATGTTTGTACAATTAAGAATTTATATTGTAAGGCGATAACGCCTTTGTTTAAACTTTCTGGTAAAATTAAAATTGATTTCTCTTAACTGCGTGTCTTATTTGAGTTTTATTTAAATTTTTATATAGCGTGTGCCAACTTACCCCTTAGGTATAGGCAACTTGCCCCTGACGGGGTTGGTTGGCGCGCAATTTTCCTTTTACTTTAGGCTTCCGCTAAACATAAACTATAAAAGCTACAAACTCAAAACTCCGGGGTATTTATAGCCAAATGCCGGTTCTTTAAAAGTGCCCGTAAAGTTTGTTAAAAAACTTAAACAAAAAATTAATAAAAATTAATAACTAAAAACTGCGCCTACTAGCCCCGGTCTCCCCTATTAAATGAACTTACTTTATAACAAGTTATTTTAGTGGCACTTTAAAGTACCGTCAGGACATAAAGGGTCAAACTAGAATACAGGGTGAAATGCTAATTCCATTTCCTTTCAAGTATTAGTAGTAAATCCTGTCTATTGAAATTTCAGAAGGAACAGAAAATAACGTTAATCTGGTGGAAAATATTTATAAAAATAAACCGTACATTTTATCATTTGTTATAATAGTGACAGAAATAATAGTATTTTTTCTCAAAAATACGACCTTCTTAACAAAGAATCTGACGGAAAAATGTGGGGAATGCACAAAAAGACTGCTCTTAAAAAATTATGCAAATTTCTTATACAACTGTATTCACCTCGACCGAATTTCCATTATAAGTAACGCTGCTTTGCAAAAGGCAAAAGAAAACTTTAAAGTGGGTAACTTTTGCCACAAAGATAAATAAATCTGTTAAAATTGCAAAAGCGTAAAGCGCTATTAAAACAGGATAAAAGTAAAAATCGGATTTCAGTGAAAGTTCTGCAGAAAATTCAGCAATATAAATGCATTAAAATTAAAGTCTCTGGCATGTGTAAAATGGGATTGGAAAGGCTTATTGGTAACGATAAATGATGTCTGATAATCCTTTAACGGTGGCGGTTGCAAGAAAGGTACGACTTTTAAAATTTAACTCCAAATTTCTAAATAGTACCTATCTGGATTTTTTTAGAAAAAGTTGCTTTAACTGTTTGCGATCGGAGTACATGCACCCCGGCGCATGCATCTTTTACACGAATTTATTCGGTTGGCACCACTTTTTAAAGACATTTTTTACTTATACTTTGACAACATGTACAAGAGAGAATTACTAAATAATTTAGTTTTAAAATATAATGGTGCGAATGTAATAAAAAAAAAATCATGCATATAAAACGTGGACGGCTCTTTGCGGACACAAGACCACAAAGGGTTAATAATGTAAACGATGAAAAGAAGTTACTGTCGTTCAGCGTAACTTGGATCCGTATTTTCTCTATTTTGAGATGCCCCACTCTTATTTTAAGAACATTGTTGGAACTAGTGGCATAAAATAGAAGAAATGTTCCTTAATCATTGTATGACTATCACAAATTAAAGAATAATAATGATATAAACAATAAAAAATGTATTTGTATCCCGGTTAAAAGTTATCCAGCCATGTAGGGTAACTTTGCACCCTATTATAAATATAATATGAAATAAGACATTATAAAAAAAGTATTATAGTTAGGACAACTTTGAAGCGAAATTTTTTTTTCCATATATTTAAAGTCTCCTAATTTACATTTCCCAACATCACAAGATTTGTATAATTTATGATATTACAACAAATATAGACAACATAACAACATAAGAAGTGTGGAAGAAGTAAACCATGAATATTTAGCAAAAAAGAAATGTTTATTGTACATATAAAACATAAAATTGCAATGAAAAACAGTTTCAATGTTTTAACTAAAACATATATCCATACTTATAGTAGTACATACTAGCACTAGTATTAATCAAACAAGAATAAAAAATTTCGAATGCAGGGTTGCCAGGTGGCCTCCATTCTTATTCAGAAATTTAGTGTCTATACCAGAAATAAAGAATAGTATTTTATGCTTTATTTAATAAGAGAGATTTAACGATCACAGAAAGTAAAAATTCTTCTTTGGAGATTTCCGGCATGAAATTAAAATGTCGGATTAATGCCTGTTATATGATTAACGCAAAAACCAAATCAGGAACAACTTATGGCAATGTCTAACAGAATATTAAGTTTGATGAAATTTCGTTCATTAGCTCTTCAGATTTCTAAAATCGTGTAAATCCTGAAAAACGTGTTGAATTACATTCCCCCCGAAACATTGAAATGTCCCCCCGGAAGGTTTGAGATTTTATGATTATTGTACAAAAGTCCAACACTCCCCCCCCCCCTCCTGAACTCTAGAATGTCCCTCCCTGGAGACGCAGAAATACCTCCCAGATCCCTTAGTACGGAAAAGTTGTATTTTATAACTATTTTTAATTTATTGTGTCCTAAAAATGAAAGTGCTAAGAAGTTAACCATAGTGGTGGAAGACCCCTTAGTATTTTGAAGGAGTATACGCACCTTGATCATATTTCCATATTAATAATTTACTAGTTAAAACTCCGTAACTACAGAAAAGTGTACCTATCGTATTTCCTAAATTAAATAAAACAGTATTATTCGACGTGATAATAAGGGGGCGCACAGGTCTGCCACAATTTTGAATACTATTTTCAACTTATTTATTCGCATAAAAGTATAAAGCAATCTGAAGTTTAAAAAGCAAATAAAAATTTTCTAATCAAAAATAGTGGTGCAAAACTCCTTGGAATATCCAAGGAGTAGACTCACCTTGATCGGACTACCGTATTATTATTTTACTAAAGAACGCTGAAACAACAACAACAACAAAAAAATATTGAACTGTATTAAATTTCCTAAAATAAATAAAATAATATTATTTGAAATGATAATCCTGGAAATCACCCCTCTGCAACAATTTTAATAGCATTTTCACCTTATTTAATCGCAGAAAAGTATTAAAAAATCTGGGATTTGAAAATTAAATAGAAATTTTTTTATCAGAAATAGTGGCGCCAGCCTTTTTGAAATTCCAAGATGTATACTGACCTTGAAAAATATAAAATAAATAATCATTTCGCTTAATAATTAGTATGAGCGAAGCAAATCCTCTTCTAGGCTACACAAATTACATTTTGTCGTACACTTAATAAGGAAACTATTCAGTATTTTAACTTGAAATTAAACATAAAAATAAATTATGATCAGTAGATTTACACAATATTATTTTTTTAGAGAATAACCTTAAAAAAATTATCATTATAAATAATTTATTTTATATGTTTTTCCATTACGGACGCATTTTTGCAAATAAAAAGTGAAACGCGTATATTTTCAGAAGAAAAAATAAATCATGGAGTTATTAATTAGAGATAGAAGAGGCATGAGAGCGTTCCGACCCAAATGACTGATTATTAACACTAAATTTTAATAGCATTCTTTGCTTTATTAAATCTCAGAAATTCTGTCAATAAATAATGCTTGAAATTCTATTAAAATTTAGTGGTAGTAATGGGACATTTGGGTCGGAGCGCTCTCATCTCTGAATAGAATCATGATTAATTAAAGAAATAAAATATATTTTCATTATTCCGCCAAAATATCTCAAAACTGTTTTATAAATTTAATTTTCAGTGTTAAGAATTCAAATACACAATTTATTCTTATTATGTGAAATCATTTACGCAGACGGTACTTGCGCATTTTAAAAGAATTATATTATGATTTGTTTTGTAAAGTGGCAATAAAATAATTGCAAACAAATAAAATTAATTATTAAATTTCTAATGTAAAGTGTTATTCGAATTTGAAGGTTAAATAATGGCAATAATATAACAAGTTAACAATTCTTAGTATCAATGAGAGCAGATTTCAAATGTTTTTCCAGAAAATAGGATTTTAAAGAAGTAACTTTCTTCAAGCTCTCTTCGAATATATTATTCTAAAATTGCTATCGAAGATTATTTTATGTGAATTACAAAGATTGGAAACATACCTATTTCAAACCATTTGAGAAAACACCAGAAGCTATTGGAAAATGTAAAATTATCTTTAAAAGAGCTTTTAGTTGAAACTTAAAAAATATTTTGTAGAATTTAGCTTCAAAAATATTTTTATTTCTACCAGTCTTATATCATAAATAAAAAATTCCGAGGAAAGTCTTAGTTATTTGGCTCAATTTACATTTCTAAAATCAAAATGCGCCAAAACATAAAATAACGTTTTTGCATAATAAAGATGCAAAAAATAATATTAAAAAATATTGTTACTTTCAAATATTTGCTTCATTAAATAATGCTTCGCGAATCCAAACAAAGCATGGCTTTTCTTGTATTTTGTAAGTGAAACAAACTGTTGTTTCTAACAATTCAGAACATATTTTCTGATAACATTAGATTTATTTTACATAACAATATAGATGGAATTTGCTTCTACACTTCTGGCATTTATCATACAAAATTGTCCCACATTCTAAGATTACGTAAATAACAGGTATTCAGTGGATAATTCTCAATGGAATAGTTTGAATGAAATTGTGAAGTGTATGCATGCATAATAATAGAATCACGGGAATATGACAGGATCCATCAAACAATTCGAGAATCTCTGAAACATCGCCGGACTCACGTAATTTGTTGGTAATAAAACATCGGGTTTCAACTGCATTTTAACTTAATTTACCTTTATATATCACAACAGATTAAACTAAGGATCCACAAACGCTGGCCCGCGGTCAAAGAAGATATCACTATTTTTACTCGGATTTTTTTTATTTAATGACGGAAACTTTTTTTTATTAAATAAGTAAAAGATTTTCATTCAGATTTTGTGATGGCAAACGACTTTCAGGCAAAAAGTTTGTGCAGCACTAGCTTATCACTTTCAACGGCAAAGTATTTATAATGCTAAAAATGTGAAAGTATTGAATGTCACGAGGATTTATGAAAAAATGTATTCGAAAATAAATATTCATATTTTGTCTAATCACGAACCTTTGAAAAACAAAAAAGTTATTTAAAAATTCTGAGTGCAATGTGGCAGTTTGTAATTAAAATTAAGTAGTATATATATTATAAAAGCACCCTTCGAGAGGTTAAATTATAACTAACTTGCATAGATACTCTATTTTGTTTTTTTCTATAGTCACTGTTGTATTCTGAACAAGTGAAGCATTCGAAAACTTCCAACAGTAAATAAGCACAGTAATTTTAATCTTATTTAATAATAAGGCTTAAATCAACCTTATGCTTAGTTGCAAACCTCTAGATTTTAAGACCAATAAATTCTTATAAAAATGTTCGCTTTATATAACCCTTTCAGGGGCAAGCAAATGCGTTTCTATATTGTTGAATTCACACCGGAATTTTCGAAAGAACTCAGTTCAAAATAAGGAAAGGCAATTTCTCAACTTTTTTCAACCAAAATTGAAAAATTAAAATTTAATTAAAAGTTTCTGGTGTAAATCATGATTAAAATTATGTGGGATATAATATATCCCACCGCCCCTCAAGGAGTTAATGGCGAAAATTGTGCGATTGTATAAAACAAGTATTTCTGCATAAAATTATGGATCTTAAAAAAATCGGGAGGATGGCAACTATGAATCACTGCTCTTATTTACTGCAGCATGTTTGCACATGCTGCATGTATTCAAAATAAGGCCCTGACTTTAGTTCTTATGTTATATAAAATACGTGCCGACATGCTAACGTCCAGCTTTAACCCTCTCGCTGCGAAATTGTTTTATCAAAATAGCTTCTAAAATTGCGTATTTAACCCCTTCGCGATGAGCGTCTTTTAAGAATTTTTATTCTTTTGTCACCGGTTTTCAAAACAAAATTTTTTATCTAATTTAATCAAGAAATTGCCCCGATTAAATAAGGCAAAATTTACAATAAAAAAATAACTGGTGGGGATAATTAAGGAGGGTTAATTAGACGGGAAAATGCATGCCCGAGAAAATCTCGGGTTTCGCAAATTTTGCTACTTTTACGTTGCCCGATGAAAACTCGGGTTGCGCAGCGAGAGGGTTAAAAAAACAAAAAAAAAAACACTTTTAATCTGAAATTTGTTTAACAAATAAAATTAAGCCGATTTCAAATGACTACCAAATTTAATCCAAAACACATTGCAGTGTTGGAAAATTAGCGCAGAGGAGGAACCTACTGACACCACTCAATTTTTATAGTTTCCTACAGATTAATAAAAACTCAGAAATTCTGTCATTAGATAAGCCGAAAAATACTACTAAAATTTAGTGGTGTCAATAGGCTCCACCTCTGCGCCAATTTTCCACCGCTGACATTTAGTTAACCCATTCGAGGGCGAGGTCCTTAAAAAAGGACACCTAATTTTAATTCCAAAACTGACAATCGGCACCAAGAATATTTAATAAAAATTTTCCTTCTATAATGTACTTGAAAATAAGAAATTTCATATTTTCTAATAAATTCGTTTATAAATTCTGATGTCAGCCCATTATTTCATCAGTTTATAAAGAGATTTACTCCGTGACGGATAGGTGTCAATTTGCTCGAATACGTACTTTGGAACAGCTAAAGTTCACCGAATGGCTGTAAATTGTTTTCCACTGTATGTACGTAGTCTTACGCTGCTTGGCGATCATTAAGATACTCCAGAGATACTTGAGAATTAAAACAAAGTGAGGCCCAAATAATTAACCCTTTCGAGGGCAAAGGATACCTACTTATAATTTCAAAAGTGACAAACGGCACCAAGAATATTTAATTAAAATTTTCCTTTTATAATATACGTGAAAATAAGCAATTTCCTATTTCCTAATAAATTCGTTTATAAATTGTGGTGCCAGTCCATTATTTCATCAGTTTATAAACAGAATTACTCCGCGCCGGAACGGTTTAAGCAAATTTTCTCGTTCTAAAGGGGGGGGGGGGGGATTACGAACCGTAGCTCGAAGCTCTAAGGCTTGAAGGAGTGTTTTCCTACGACGACCGAAACCCATTTTTTACTCCATCCTTTTGACAGCAGTTTTTAAAAAGATTGGCCAACGTTTATATTTATGCCTTAGTAACTCAAAAAAAAAAAAAAAAAAAAAAAAAAAAAAAAAAAAAAAAAAAAAAAAACTGTAAGATTCTTAATATGCCTGGTTCAAAACATGGCGATTTATAATAAATACAAAATATTAGTAACAAAAACACTACTTGTAACAACTATAGCACCAATAATAATAAAAATAATAATTAATGAATATAGTATATGAAAACTAATTAGAATGGAAACAAAGAAGATATTAAAAAAATCATAAATCATCATCTGAAGAAGTGTCCGAGAATAAAAAGAATATATATATTTAAAAAATTACTTCATTTTGCTCTCATTAGTGCTCATATTTTGTTCATGAGAAGAGGACTTTCACTAATATAATTGGTTGGCATGTATGCGCATGGTATTACGAAAATTACGATAGGATATGCAATTTTTAATACAGAAATTCAGAATTCAAACCAAAAATTCCAAAAGAAGAAGTTTTACTTCAGGTAATCACGAAATTTTATTAAAGAAAAAATAAAATTATAATATAACAATAATATAATATAATATAATATAATATAATAAAAAAGAAAAAATAAAATAAAGAAATTGAAATTGAAATTTATTAAAGAAAAAATATTATTCAGAATTCCTGGTATATTGGTATGAATTATAATTTTCTGAATTTTAAAAAGGTCAAACCATCAATTCTGTATGCAATTTTTTTTTTACTGTCTGCCTTACTTTATATCGCTATTACAAATACAAATTTTATATATACTAGAAGCAAGGTTAGTAATTTTTCCTTAAAATTTTAAGGAGTCCGGCGCTAATATTAGTGATAAGAATGTTTCTATTAAAATTTTAAACCACAGAATTCGTAAACATTTTGTTTATTCACAGAGCTTGAAATATTTTCCTGCAGTTAAATAAAGCATCAAACAGTTTAAAATTTGTGGTAGAAGTGTACGAAGTCTTTGGAAGATTTAAGTTAAATACTGTATTTTTGTAGTGCTTATGCAAGTAATTTAGATGCTCAGCCGAATGTATTCCTTTCACAGAAGCATGAAATCATATTTTTTCTAATGAAAATTAACATATTTAAAAATGTATAACCATATATTAAAAATATTAAAATACTGAAATATGGATGAATGATTTGTCAATCCGGATAATGAAATATTATTTATTTTTTCATACTCTCTACTCAGATAACATGAACATTAGAAGCAAGTTTGATTTTTTCTGACGTTATCTTGCCATGACAAATTTGAATTGAGAAATTCGCAGCAAATTTCCCGCAAGGTATACTACTCCTCTACTTGGATGTGTAGTTTGTTGTGAAACTGATGGCAAGACTGTCTTTAATTGGCGAAAGTGACGAAAGCAAAAAATCCATCTGTTGAAAGAATAGACAATCATCATATACGCAAAAATTGCAGAAATTTTATTCGGGTGGCACCGCTTATTATAAACGTTATACTTATCACATACAAAAAAAAAAAGGCTCGCATTCTAAAGTACAAATATTACCTTAATTTCTTTATTGTGATGAAAAGGATGTATGTACAGTCGTGGAAAAAAAAAGCAAACACCCCTACTAACTCCTCAACAAATTATCCTAGAAGAAAGTTACTGGTACCGGAAGATTGGAAATAAAGTCTACTTTTGAATGATGTATATAAAATTTGCTTAGGGGGCATCTACATATAAAAATGAATCCAAAATTCATTTTTTTCAATGGCAATACCCAAATTTAACGAGATATTTCAGATCTTGGGTCCAAACTATGCCTAGAAACGAAATTTCAAGTCATTTGAATGATAAGTTTTTGAGTTACAGACATTCAAAATTTAGTGCTTCTAATGTTACATTACATTTTCATATTTTTATTTATATCCCTGAAATTATGCTCCTAATGTGCTAATTTTTTGTGTAGCAATAATACTAATATACCCAAACATAAATACGTTGAATTTGCAATTTTCATAATTTTATGATATGAATTATGAATTATGAATTATGAAATTAATATTCGAAAAAATTATGAATTGCAACCTACAATTTTTTTGATGGATTTAGGTTTATTAAGTCCTGCTTTATGGAAATTCAAAATTTCACATTTGTTTTCCAAGTAGTTTTCAAATTATGCTTAAAAAACGGCAAATTGATGGTTTAAGGGGCCGTCTATGACAGAAGTAACTCGATATTTTGAAATTTCTTACGCTGTCCTCTAATCTAGCTTCAATGGCTGCTTGAGTGTCGCTTAAGGTGCCTTGATCAAGAAGGGGGCTTTCTCGGTTAATAATCGAATACCGAACTTCAATTTGGATACAGCCCTTAAAATACGCTCGTTTTAAAATAATTAATTTCCCGGAAACTTATCGTACGAATTGCATAAAAATTTGTTTTTAGGCTAAATGAAGGGTGTAGAGTTCCTTTTCGCTGTCAAATTTGTGTACTTCTATTGAAAAAAAAAACAAAGTTATGGTTCGTTTTAATATGTAGATGGCCCCCTAATCAAATTTTATATACATCATTTAAAAATAGACTTTATTCCCAATTGTTCGGTACCAGTAACTTTCTTCTACGACAATTTGTGGAGGAGGTAGTAGGGGTGTTTACTTTTTTTTTCCACGACTGTACCTTCTGTCGGCGTGTTCGCATCAATAGACCTGATCAGGTCTATGGATCCCTCCGAAGGGGTTAAACTTATAGTGGGGCGTGGAAAGATTACTACTTTACAGAAAGTTTGCAGTATTTTTGATAACTTGTTTGGCGTTAATTTGCAATAAATTTGATACAGCATGAATTTAACTTGCACGACAAGCTAGCTGCAAGTTCAAATTGTGGTGACTGGCGTTTGCGTTATCTTGCCGCAGTCTCGTTATGAACTTTCAGTCTTGTCATGCTGAGCTTGCTGCTACTTTGCAGGTTTTCAAAGCAAGACTGCTGCAAATTTTCTGAAAATTAAAAATGCTATCTGGGTAGACGCTACTCAGATAGCATGCACATTAGCAGCAAGTTTGATTTTTCTAATTCTGATATCATCTTGCCGTGATAAATTTAACTTGACAAATTCGCACTGAATCTCCCGAAAGGTAGAACATAACCCCCTTGCACGAGTAGTTTGTTCTGAAACTGATGTAAGAGTGTCTTTAGACCACGAAAGTGACGAAAGCAAAATATTACTCTGTTGAGGGAATAGACAATCAGGACATGCGCAAAAATTTCAGAAATTGGGTGCTACTCAAAGGAAAGACACACATATCATTGTTACTGTTATGCAGTCTCATTTTCATTGATTTTTTAAGTTAATGAACCCAGAAAACGTATTTATTATTTTAACTGTTCAAATGTAGTTACTTTTTGTGAAGTAACATTCTATCTATAACCTACAACTTATTTCATATAAAATGTCTTACAAATTAAAAAGTTATGTTTATTTACTAGGTTATGTTTACGTCTTCCGCAATTTTAAATTTAAAATAAAAATTTAAATTTTTGAATGAATTTTTCTCAATATTATTGTTTTTTTCTAAAATATAGTTTTAACTGATATTGATTTATTTATATATTTTCATCTTTAACCCCTTCGATTCTATGATTTTTAACCTTTTCGGGACTGCGTCCCTTGCACAAATTTTATTCGGTTGGCACCGCTTTTTTTAAACGCTATACTAATCAAATATCAAAAAAGAACTTGAATTTAGCAGTACAACTATTACTGTTATTTGTTGATGGTGATAAAAACGATGAATTAATGCGACCTGCAAGGTTTAAACCTCTTCGGGTCAGTTGCACTATAGTGTAACATTTGAAAACACATAGTACGGCAATGGGATTTTGAATAAAGAGTAGGAGACGTATATCGTACTGTCTGCCAGGTGCGAGGGAAGTAACTGAGGAGGTTGTCACAAGATGGTGGCTGTTTCTTTTAAATCGGATCTTTAGTTTCTGGCTACCTCTGGGACAAACTTCCCACCAGTAAATTTTAATAGAAAATTTCGTCTTATTTCATCGCCTTATTTATTGAAATATTTTTTCACAGATATGGTAAAAATTTCTATTTATTTTTACCGGTGTCAGTTTGCCAAGATATTATAATCTTTTTCACGGAAATTGACAGGAGGTTTTCAAGGTTGTAACATTATGGTGGAGTTAAAGGCAACAATAAATAAATATAAAATAAAACGATATTTTAGAAAAATCCAATAATATTCAGAAAAATCTATTTAAAAATTAAAATTTTCGATATAAATTTAAAATGGCTGAAGACGTAAAAATAAAACAGTAAATCAACATAACATTTAATTTGTAATTTTTTTATATGAAATAAATTGTAGATTAATAGTCCAGGCAATAGAGACCGTATAGGGACTCTACCTAGCAAAATTAATGGTAGTACTGGAAATCGACTTTCTAGATGTTTTTTGGGTCGCTGAATCCGAATTTGTAACTTCCCACCAAAATTTCTCCCGGTAACCCCCCCAAACTTTGGTAAAAAGACCCCCAAAAAAGGTTTTTATTAAAAAAATCCCTTTTTATTTGTTTTAGGGGAAAAGTAGCTAGAAATTCAGAAAGTAGACAAAATTTGCAACAAATTAGATATATGATATTATGACTTAGGATGAAGGGGAAGGGGGGATCTGCCTCGGAACATGCGCCGCAATGCTGCGTGGACTAAGTTGCGCAATTCCACTTAACCACTCACACGTTTACATTAGCCCTCCCATCTTCCCTCCGAAATTTTTTTATAAGGTTTACTTTAAGTTTTTTGGGTCGCTGAATCCGAATTTTTAACTTACCCCCCAAATTCCCCCTCCCCGAAAACCCCCCAAATAGTTGTTTTTAACTTAATTTTTTCATTGTTTTAGGGGAAAAGCATTTCAAAATTCAGAAACTAGACAAAATTTGCAACAAATAGGATATATGTCATTATGACGTAGGATAAGCGGGGAGAGAGGGGGCTGTCTCGGAACATTCCCCGCGCTCTTTTCTCAAAAACCAAATTTTTTCAAAAAATCAATTTTTTGTGGGGTTTCCGGGTGAAATTTTTGTGGGAAGTTACAAATTCGGATTCAGCGACCCAAAAAACATAAAGTTAGTCGAAATCCAGAAGTAGTATTAATTTTGCCAGATAAAATCCCCTATTGCCTGTACTTCATAATTTAGTGCACGTAGGGCCGCAGTGCATGTTCAGAGGCAGCTCTCACCCTCCCCATTCATCCTAATTCATAATTTCATATATCCTATTTGTAGCAAATATTGTATAGTTTCTGAATTTCGTAATGCTTTTCCCCTAAAACAATAAGAAATTCAAGTTAAAAACAACTATTTGGGGGGGGGGGGTTCGAGGGGGGGAATTTTTTATGGAAAGTTAAAAATTCGGATTCAGCGACCCAAAAATCTTAAAGTAAACCTTATAGTGAAAGTTCGGAGGGGAGATGGGAGGGCGAATCTAAACGTGTGAGTGGTTAAGTAGAATTGCACAACTTAGTTTACGCAGCACCGCGCGCATGTTCCGAGGCAGATCCCCCCTTCCCCTTCATCCTAAGTCATAATGTCATATATCTAATTTGTTGGAAATTTTGTCTACTTTCTGAATTTCTAGATACTTTTTCTAGATATATTTTTTATAATAAAAACTGTTTTGGGGGGCTTTTTACCAAAATTTGGGGAGGTTGCCTGGGGAAATTTTGGTGGGAAGTTACAAATTCGGATTCAGCGACCCAAAAAACATCTAGAAAGCCGATTTCCAGTACTACCATTAATTTTGCTAGGTAAAATTCCCGATTGCCTGGACTATAAAGATAAAATGTCACTTTACAAAAAATTGCTACATTTGAAGAGTTAAAATAATAAATACCTTTTCCTGGGTTCCTTACATTGACCAATCAATGAAAATGAGATTCCATAACAGTAACAACAATGTGTGTGTCTTACCTTTGAGTAGCACCCAATTTCTGCGCTTGTGCTGATTCACTATTCTCTCAACAGAGGGATTTTTTGTTTTCGCCACTTTCTCAAATTAAAGACACTCTTGCATCAGTTTCAAAACAAACTACTCATGGAAGTGGGTGATGGTATACCTTGAGGGAGATATGCTGCGTATTTGTCAAGTTAAATTTGTCACGGCAAGATAATATCTGAAAGAAAAATGAAACTTGTTGCTAATGTGCATGCTATCTGGGTGGTGTTCGGATAAATTTTCTTTTCAAGAAAACACTTGTCTTATTCTTTTCTTTTTGTTAATTTCCAAGGAATCTTTCTTTTGTTGTTGTTGTTGTTTTGTTTTAATTGCCCTGTGTCAGAGTTGCCGGTGGCCTTTTTTATAGTCTGAAATTGTGAGTTTTTTTTCTGAAGTTCTCAAAGAAAAATTTTTACTTTGAGTAGTCAAGAAATGCTTGTCACTAAATAAAGGGAAATTTTCTATTTGAAATTTCTGATGTGAATTAAACATATCTGAATTCTGAAAAGGCTTAAATACACTGTCTACGATTGTATTTCGTTTTCGTTTTCAATCCAGATTCCTCTAAAACACTCAAGAACATTATTAAACAGAGTACATTTCATTATACATTCATTATACATTTCATTATTAAGAAGTTTTTAACCCCTTAATTATCGCCACCGTGACTTATATATAACAGAGTTCTTTTATATATCATACGTTTAACTTCCCTTTCGTTGAAAATTTAATATTTATCCAAAATTTAACAATGTATTTGTTTGTCTTTCCCCCCCCCCCTTTACCCGTACTTCAAATGCATTAAATCAAATTGTGTTCAAAGATTTCTTGGTTCATGCCTCTCCCCCTCCACTGCAGGCAAAACATTATTCCTAAAGATAGTTTTTCTCACATCTGCTTTTATTCGTCAGATTAAATGTTACTTATTACGTAATCGCTCAATCAATCCCGCTTTCCAAATTTTCCGTTTCTCTCTCTTGTATGTAACCACTAAAATTCTCCTCTTACCAAAGAAAAGAAAAAATAAATGGAAGCAGTTTTTCAGTCGACGCTTTTTGCATTTTACAATCATCTCACGAGATTTAACGCTTAATTGCAACTTTAACACTAGAACCGCCGGAAATTTCACTCAAGTGTTATAAAACTATTTTACACCAGAATTTTTATTTAAAACTATTTAACTTATATATTTAATTTATCTCTCCGCGGTACATATTTAACTTATTTTAGAAAAAAAAATTCTGGTGCAAATCGAAATATTTTCATTTTTTTCAAATGAAAATAATTTCAGCGGTCAAAATGACAGCTACGGCGGTTCTAGTGTTAACATCTGCGCTCTTTTACCAGCCCACATACTTTTAACGGTCATTTTATTTCTTTACTTTGTTTCTAGTCATCACTCGATCGTCTGTTCATTTAGACATTTTAACGTACGAATATTTTCTCATATTATACCCATTTTCATAAAATTCATTTAAATGGCAGCCTTACTTAGCACCTGTCGTTGTAGTCACTCTGACACGTTGTTCGATATCTCGGTGCTGGAATTTTGTCTATCTATCAGAGCTGCGGAGTCGTTGGGTATAATGGACGACTCAGACTCCGGGAATTTTAACAGATCCGACTCCGACTCCGACTCCCAACCTTTCGCTCAAAAATGGGCCGATCCCGACTCCGACAATGCAGACCTGCTGGTAAAAGGGACGACTCCGACTCCGGGAATTTTAACAGATTCGACTCCGACTCTTTCGCTCAAAAATGGGCCCAACTCCGACTCCACAGCCCTGCTAGCTATGCCCTTTTTTTCGCCAAGTTGTGTATGCTTTAGAGGTCTGCACGGACCGACATTTCCAGGCCCGGGCCCGGCCCGACTCATAGAAAAAAAATTCGGCCCGGCCCGTAGAAAAAATAATATTGGCCCGGCCCGAAAAAAATATTAAAAGTTCGGCCCGAGCCCGGCCCGGAAAAAAGTTCAAATCTCGACCTGAGCCCGGCTCGGCCAGAGTGAATTTCTACGAATTTCTACGAGTGAATTTTTACTTCGAATTGGTTAAAAATTTGTCTCGTACGAGGAGTTCTGACCAAAAATATTTATTTTAAATTTTTTTCATGTCATCTTCACACATCATTTTTTCATATAGTCTTCATTTTTATAGGAGCGCAGGCTGCGATTTTTATTATTTTAATGAATCTCTATTTCTTGTATGTAAATGTTTCAGTTATCATTAATATTTTAAAACAATATTCCTTGTATAGAAGTGTTAAAAATCTGAAAAATGCTATACAGTAAAATCTTCTACGACGGAAACGCAAAGAAAGAAAAAAAATGCGTTATAGACATGTCCCCTTCTTAGCAAGTGTAAATGTATTATATATTCTTTTCTTACTTATTAGTATAATAATTTTGCATGGATCAACACGTTTTTCAGTTTAAAACAGGGTTCTGTCATAGGCAGATTTCTTTTCACACATTTTACTTTTTTAAAATTTAGCTATATTTTAATATGCGTAGAAATCTACTATTCTTTAAAAATAATAAATTTTAATGTTTAAGTGTAGAATAACGGCGATTCAAAAATGTATGCATTTTTTGCAAAAAATTTTTGGACAGGCCTAATTTAACTGACCTTTAAATGGACCAGGCCACGCTGAGACAATGATTTTCATACGGGCTGGCTCAAAACTAGGACTGAAATTTTTGGGCCGTGAAGGCTAGGAATGAAACCAGCCTCGGCTCTGTACAGAAAAATAAAGTTAGGCCCGACCCGAACAGAGTGGAGAGCAGGCCCGGCCCGAGTGCTGTGAATGAAAATCGACCCGAGCCCGGCCCGCAGTGCCGGCCCATGCAGATCTCTAGTATGCTTATATTATTCAGCCGCCAATTTGGCTATCTCTCTGGAGGACTGAATGCATCACTCTTTTGCTAGGTGTCTAATTGAAAGGACATAAGAGCGAAATCGATCTCCCTTTTTGCTTTGTTAGGGGCACCTCTCAACTTTAACTTTATCACGGCTAGTCTTTATTCTGATAAAACAAATGTTTTTGACCTTTGCAAGTATTGGAGTTTTTTTAAATTTATGTACTGGGACTTAGTGTACCAATTCATTATTACAAAAATAACTGCCACCAACACCTTCACTGCAACATCGATACCATAGCATTCACTTATAGGCCGCGACGATTAAGGGGTTAAAGAAGTTGGATTAGCAAGAAAATTACTTACATATATAATTTTGAGGATATTATTCATTTTGCTACACAAATTTAAAAATTTTTTAACTGTTAAAAATTGAAAAAAGTTATCAGCAGATCTGTCAACCCTTTGGATTTCGGAATGCAAATACTTTCATAAAGATTTTTTTTTTTTTACTCGGGAAGTTTTGCAGAGATTGCAAAGATTTTATATGAAATTACTGGTATTAAAAATTCCTGCGATTTGGCAGCCTTGTATCAGTTAATTAATATGATATCAAAAACATAATGAAAACTAATTTTATTCTTTGTACTTATTTGCATAAATGTGAACGCAATTTAAAATTGCGTACATCCCTTTTTTATACGAAATAAACGCAAAGATTTAATTTAGAACAAGGAGTAGTATTTACTTGTTCGTACATTACGCCTTTGCACTCCGTTGTTGCGACATCATCTTTCTTTGCAAAATTTGTTTTTGGCACCAGTAATAAAGGAAAATAAAATTTGCCTTATTTAATCAGAGCATTTTTGAAGTTGTGTACTTGAATTAAACTTCTTTTTAAAAAGTGGTGCCGACCGAAAAAAAAGTTGTGCAAGAGACGCCGGAATCCAAAGGGTTAATAATTTTTCCATGTGTACTCCTAAATATAAAAATTATACAGCTTAATATTTTTTAATTGTAAAAGCATACACAGTTGGAATAAAAATTTTATTTCTAAAAGAGCTATGTGCTCTATCAAACAACTCGCACACTTTTAACTATTATGATTGTTGCTCTCTATGTAACTCATCATAATCTCTAACATAAGTTCTACTCATATTTGTTTCTTTTTGAAGCAATTTAATGTAAAAAGTTTCAAATCGTGTTATTTCAAAACTTTAAGATATAATAAATGGGGAAGAAATTTACATTACATTTATTTCCACAAGAAGCTCTGGCGTAATCTATGTTAAATAATAAAATTAATCTAGCTATGTTTTAGGACCAGTACATCAAACAGAGAAGAAGCATATACCTTAACCGATGAATATTATTAAAGCTGAAATTCATTGGAATTAATCCATTTCTAATATAGAATAAAATGATGTCTACATTTATAGTTAATCATAAGGAGGTTTGCATTTGGGACGAACATTATAGTTACATTTACAGATAGATGACTCGTAAATCAATACAGAATACATTAATTTTATGAATACATACTATAAAATGTATTCATTTTACTAAAGTATAAATATATTTAATATACACGAGATACAATGTTTGCATTGCATGTAATTTTGAGAAATTTATACGGATTTAATCAAAAATAGAGCAATAGAATTATCTAAATGTTACATGAATACGTATTTGTAACAAATGAACTTATTTACATTACACCTACATTTAATAAAAGCTTCGTAAAAATATGTTATTCAAAACTTTATTTACTTTACAGTAAGTTCTACAGAATAAAGATCCTTATTTGTTTTATAATAAGTTAGAATTATCTCCCAATCCCTTTCCTAGAAACAGCAATTAACTGAAATTATTGCTTAAGTTTCTAAGAATTGGGGACAATCTAAATAATGACTGACGTTCATGAAAGATTCTGTCTGGGTCGTGCAAATTTCCATTTATATTTTCCTTAAAGGATTTCTTTAAAACATTAAATAGAGTATTTGAAAATTATTTTGGCGTTAAACATAGTATTTTAATGAATTGGTATTCTTTTTTATATTGGTTTTCGCATAAATCAATAAAATAATATTCTAATTTGCTGCGTATATTCCGCGGATAAAACAAACATGTTCAGAACAAGAAATTGTAATTAACTCTTTGATTACTGGCCATTAACTCTTTCAGGGGCAAGGCATTTCTGCTCCAAAAATGTTCAAATAATTAATTCACACCGCAATTTGCGAACAAATTTATTAAAAAATCATCAAAAGCTGTTCTTCCTGTATATTATGAGATCGAAATTGTTGAAATTATACTAAAAAATTACTGGTGCCAATTAGCAGTTTGGCTATTAAAATTAGCCGTTTGCAGACTGCAAACGGCGCCCCTGAAAGGGTTAATGCAAATATTTTTATATTCAATCGTACCTCAATATACAAAATTTTCTATGTGGTATATTTCTTTTAACCCCTTGAAGAACAGTGGGATAAAATTAAACCACCTAATTGTGATTGCGATATGCCACATTGACACCAGAATTCAGGATTGAAAAGTTTAATTTTATTAAATAACTGAAAAAGAAGCTTTTACCTATTTTGAAATATTTTTTTTTAAATTCTGGTGTGATTCGATCATTTTAGCATTTTACGAATAAAAGTTTTATGCCTCTGAAAGAGTTAACCCCTTGAAGGGCGGTGGGATATACTTTATACCACCTAATTTTAATCTAGAATTGTACCAGAATTTTTAAATGCAAATTTTTTTTATAATTTTCTGAAAAAAAGGGCCATAAAATTACATTTACTTTTTCATATAAATTTTACAAACATTCTGGTGTGAGTTCAACATTAAAAAAAATTACTGGCCCCTGAAAGTGTTATAGATATTTTAGTATCAGTAGATTGTTTTCCTAAAGTGTTACAGATAGATGAACCCTTTATGCACTGGCGGTACTTTAAAGTACCATTAAAATAGCTTGTTATATAATTCCATTAATACATCGATTAGTAGTAATACAGTTTAGAATGAGCTATAGATACTTTTATTGATCTTGTTCCTAAAGCATTATTGGTTGCACAGAACATAAATATTTTTAAAAGGATGATTTCTTTTGACTTTGCATTTTTTCAGGTTTCTTGGCGTTCAAAGTTTGGGGGTGAGAAAAGTTTCAGTTCGGAAATATTTCTAGTTCTAAGAACATTATACTTGCACATTTCCGAATTCTACAAAATACCAAAAAAAAAAAAAAATTAAATCAAAGATTTGAGGGGAGTTATAAATATTGTACAAAATCTCTATATAGTCAAATTCAATTAATTAATTTTAATTGGCAAAATCCTTCTAAAATTTATGAAATGATTGTGTAAATCTTATAATGCAGTTTCAAAAATTCACGAAAAATTCTTTAGAAGATGAAACTTTCATGAATTCATAATTTTGAACATAAAGGGTTAAAAATATAATTCACTGGAATGTATTTGTTCCAAACTGTAATGAAAGGGTTATAAAATATAACATATTTCTGCGTGGTACAGATTAGCAATGTTTTATAACCCCTTCAGCGGCAAATTAATTCTGTTACTAATATATTGAAATGTTCGAATATCATCAGAACAAATTGAATTGAAAATAATTTTTTCCCTTCACGTACATCATAATAGTAAAATTTTATTCAAAAATTCTGGGTGGCAATTTGCTGTTTGAAATTCATATTAACGCTAGAACGCCCGGAAGGAGTCTATCCGACTCCAACCATATGGTGAAATGTCGACAGAAACCAGAAATTCTTTCATAAAATAAGTTAAGGGTTAACTTTTAAAGTTACACTTAAATTTCCAAAAATCGATTTTTTAATTTTTCATCGTTAAAAAGGTTATTTTATTCCGAATAAGTTGATATCAATCTTTTTAAATGTGTGATAATTATTTACTGAGATATTAGGGTAAATGTAGACGAATTTCCAAATTAACAGCCCTGCGACAACTGTCATGGCGGCTTGTTTACATTTTGTTTTCACGCTTTCACATTATCGTAACTTTGGAAATATGCTAAAATGCGGCAATTGTTATTGGTTAAATACTTTAACACATTCACGCCGGCGTGCACCACCGGTGGGTCACACTTGACTGCCCCATAGGGCGGCGTGCATCACCGGTGGGTCACACTTGGCTGTCGCATCGGGCGGCGTGCATCACTGGTGGGTCACACTCCAATGTTAAATAGAAGGCGTGCACTACAGGTGGGTCACACTTGAATATTCGAAAATTCTATGGAAAAAGACAATTCAATATCATAAAACTTATACATTCACGACGGGAAACGAGAATTCTCGTTTTCATTCATAAAAGATATCATTGACTAAGGGCGTGGCTTTTACCTTATAGAAAATGCATTTATATCATGTTGTCCATATTTCTTTAGATTTAAAACATTTTATATTAAATTCGTACACATGCGGTCAATAAAATCATGTCTCTAAGTAATTTGCTTACTCCTTACGAACTTTCAAACATTCACAATCATCTCTGCTTGTTATACTTGAGTTCAATTTAATAAATATGAGAAAGGCGTGTCATTACATACAGTGTCTTAATAAGCTAAAGTACCGCACCGCCAGATGAAGCAAAACATGGATTCCAACGCCGCCTCACAGCGAAAAACATGAATATAGGCGCCGGCGTGAACGTGTTAAACAATAATAAGAAAGCTTTAAAATATTAACTTCAACTTCCTCTTTCGCTAAATTTGTTTACTTTCATGGTTTTTCACAGTTTTATTTGCTATAAATTGCTTAAATTTGAAACAAAACGGGTTTTTTTCCTAGAGCCATACTTTCCGGATTTTGTAATAGTATTCTACTTCTTAGTATTTATTAGATTTTTAATGAAAAAATATGCAAAATGTGCTTCAGAACAGCTTCGAAGAAGGAGTCAGTTTAACGGTAATCGCTATACAAAATACGATGATATAAATATATCCTAAGGTTCCAATTCATCTTATTGAAAACTAAAAAGTATTTAATTTGATGGAGATTTTTGTTTCATTTGACAGTTTATAAAACGGATTTATTGACATTAATATATATTTTTAGTAAACTATCCTGATTTTTCTGCCGCAAAGTATGTGAATCAGATATCAAAATACGAGAACCCCTATAAAATGGCCTATGTTTTACCTTAAATAATTTTGTTTTATAAAACGTGCACATTTAATTCACTTTACAATCAAAGCTAAACAAAATTTTAAGTTATATGTTTAAAATTAATTTTTTGCAATATTAAATGCTACATTTTTACAAATTAGATCTATTTATTTTTTAAGCATGTTCCTATATTCTGCAGCATTTTACAAATAATTTTATATTTATCATTTTAAACTAGCATCTAATTTTATTTTTAATACAGAATACGATATATAATTAGTAGTTTTGTTTCCTTTATTATATATTTTATATTTAAAAAATACAATTTAATCTTTAAACGGCTTTTTCTCAAAACAGCATTTTTTACCTTTGCACGCATGATATCTCCAAAACTATTTGAAGTAGAGCTTTAAAATTTTTGCCCTACATAAATATTTATATTATCATGAAAATGTACTTGGATTATAAAGGTGTGTTCAGTATGAAAAAAATTATGCGATTGAATGCATGTAAAAATTCATAGTTTTTCTCATTTTTCAAATTAAATGTTAATTACCCTTTATCTAATTAACCGATTACAAATATCCTAGCTCAAATTATAGACCAGAGTGTTATCTTTAATTTAAGATAAAGTTTATGCAAACACAATTAAATTAGCATGAGATATCGTGCGCGCAGTGAAATGTTATCAACTGTAAAAATTTAAAATAGCACTTTGAAATTGACCCGTTGATTTTTTAAAAATTATAATATATCCAAATAAAAAAATTTTAAACATAGTTCAATATTACCTAAATATACTATAAAAATTTTGTGCTTCTAGAGTGGTTATCTTTTTTGTAAAAAATTGCTGAATTCATGACAAATTTCGCATGTTTCATGACCGTTAAAGGTGTACTGTCCCCTTAAACTTAACCCTAGAACTACCGGAAATTTTACTCAAGTTTTATAAAAACATTCTACACCAGAATTTTTACTTAAAACTATTTAATTTGTTTATTTAACTTATTATTGTCTGATTTATACATTTAGTTTGTTTTGAAGAAATTTCTGGTTTGAATAAATATTTTGAATGTACATGTCGGGTCCAATGGACCCGTCTGGTAGACGGAAGGTTAAACCACACATATTTACGTTAAATAAATCAGTCAAATAATTTTAACTAAAAATTCTGATGTCAAATATTTTTTGAAACTTGAGTAACATTTCCGAGCGTTCTAGTGTTAAGCTGTATAAATAATATACCACTGCCCTTTGAAGGATATTCAAAATTTCCGGTTCAAAATCGATTTATTTGATAAGCTCATAAAACGCACAGACTGAGTAGACTTCTAAAAACAATTTTCGAATGGAAATTTTTATTTATTTAACCCTTTCTAAGGCAGATGACTTTTGATTAAAGAATGTTGAAATTGTTTAACGTCACACAAATTTATTAACAAATTGCTTTGAAAGTAATTCAATTCTTTTAGTCACGTTTACTATAAAAGTAAAATTTTACCTAAATTTATTGGTACGAATTTGGTATACGGGGATTAAAATTAAGTGTGAAGTAGAATTCACGCTGCCTTAGAAAGGGATAAGATGCGAATAAACCATACTCCTAAACTGTTATCAGTATCAGCGACTGATGATCTGCAAAAGAGGAACCTTTCCGACAAATGGATTAGAGCTCCTCTTATCTCCTGACCCATTGCTGATTTCCCTCATCCTTTTGTGAATAAACCGCAGAAGGGTGCAGAACAACAGATTTCTTGGAAAACTGTAGAAGGATGGCAAAACAAGAGTTTTAGGCAGCCTTACACATACCTGCCAACATTTACGCTTTTTTGCTACCACTAAAATTTAATAGAGATTTTCGCTATACTTAACCGTGAGATTTCGACGAGTAAATAAGACAATATTTACTATATAATTTTAGTGGTAAGAAAAAAGTGTAAACAATGGCAATTATGTGTTAAGCACAGACAAACAGAATAAATTCTGCAATCAATCGTAGAAAGATTTTTAAATCTGAAGTGGAAATATCGCCGGCACCATGTCTAACTATGCATTATGAAAACAGTGTTGCCGGTGGGCTGTTTTCTTCAAATTCAGATTTCTTGAGCGGCACCACTTTTCTAAAATGGTAAAATTGCCCTTGTTTTCTCCTTAATTAATATGTCATTAACACCTTAACGCTCGAATTAAATTACGGTTGAATAATTCAAATTGCTTATTGGCACCACTTTTATGAACAAAAAAATATTCACCTTATTTAATGACACGTAAAACGATACTAAAATATAGCCAATTTCACTATTTTATAAAACTGGTGGGAATCAAACAAATTGAGTAAAAGACACAGTCCGAGAATATCTCGGGAGAGAGAATTAAGGGGTTAAATAAGGCGAATTTTACTATTTCAAAAAAGTGGTGCCAATCAAGAAATCTGAATTAAAAAAAAGTAACCCACTGGCAAAACTGCTTTCATATTGGATAGTTTGACATGGTACCGACGATATTAGAATTAAAGTTTCTAGTTTGAAATAGAGGCACCATATTTCTAGGGCATTCTAAGAAGTCTACACAGCTTGTTCTCTGGAAATTAGGGGAAAGTGACCTTATCTGGACCCAGACCAGGCTACGGCGCTGGATCTCTTGTGCTTTTTATCGTTGTCGTTTGGGGGAATGGAAAAGTGTTAGAGTATTGCTTCACTCTATAACATATTTGAAGAAGACCTTAATACAAAATGAACAGAGATTATGATGCCACAAAAAGCCTCTTGTGAAAACCCCATATAGTCCAGGCAATAGAGACCGCATAGGGACTCTACCTAGCAAAATTAATGGTAGTACTAGAAATCAGCTTTCTAGATGTTTTTTGCGTTGCTGAATCCGAATTTGTAACTTCCCACCAAAATTTCCCCCGGCAACCCCCCAAATTTTGATAAAAAGCCCCCCAACAAAGGTTTTTATTAAAAAATTCCATTTTTTTATTATTTTAGGGAAAAAGTATCTAGAAATTCAGAAAGTAGACAAAATTTGCAACAAATTAGATATATGACATTATGACTTAGGCTGAAGGGGAAGGGGGGATCTGCCTCGGAACATGCGCCGCAGTGCTGCGTGGACTAAGTTGCGCAATTCCACTTAACCACTCGCACGTTTACATTAGCCCTCCCATCTTCCCTCCGAACTTTCTCTATAAGGTTTACTTTAAGCTTTTTGGGTCGCTGAATCCGAGTTTTTAACTTACCCCAAAAATTTTCCCCCCCGAACCCCCCCCCCCCAAATAGTTGTTTTTAACTTAAATTTCTTATTGTTTTAGGGGGAAAATATTACAAAATTCAGAAACTAGACACAATTTTCAACAAATAGGATAGATGACATTATGACGTAGGATAAACGGGGGGAGAGGGGACTGCCTCGGAACATTCCCCGCGCGCTTTTCTCAAAAACCAAATTTTTCCAAAAAGTCAATTTTTGGGGGGGTTGCCGAGTGAAATTTTGGTGGGAAGTTAAAAATTCGGATTCAGCGACCCAAAAAACATAAAGTGAGTCGAAATCCAAAACTAGTATTAATTTTGCCAGATAAAATCCCCTATTGCCTGAACTTCATAATTTAGTGCACGTAGCGCCGCAGTGCATGTTCAGAAGCAACCTTCACCTCCCCGTTCATCCTAATTCATAATGTCATATATCCTATTTGTTGCAAATTTTGTCTAGTTTCTGAATTTCGTAATGCTTTTCCCCTAAAACAATAAGAAATTTAAGTTAAAAACAACTATATGGGAAGGGTTTCGGGGGGGAAATTTTGGGGGAAAGTTAAAAATTCGGATTCAGCGACCCAAAAATCTTAAATTAAACCTTATAGAGAAAGTTCGGAAGGTAGATGGGAGGGCGAATGTAAACGTGTGAGTGGTTAAGTGGAATTGCGCAACGTAGCTTACGCAGCACCGCGCGCATGTTCCGAGGCAGATCCCCCCTTCCCCTTCATGTTTAGTCAAAATGTCATATATCTAATTTGTTGGAAATTTTGTCTACTTTCTGAATTTCTAGATACTTTTTCTCTAAAATAATAAAAAAATGATTTTTTTAATAAAAACCTTTTTTGGGGGCTTTTTACCAAAATTTGGGGAGGTTGTCGGGGGAAATTTTGGTTGGAAGTTACAAATTCGGATTCAGCGACCCAAAAAACATCTAGAAAGCCGTTTTCCAGTACTACCATTAATTTTGCTAGGTAAAATTCCCTATTGCCTGGACTAATAGCATGTGTTTTATTATCGATATGCTTAGAAGAGAAATTCGAGATGTTTGATGAAAACGGAGGTTTCACCCACTCTCATTATTAAATTTAAAACACCGTTTTAGCTGATGAGTGCATGATAGAAGCAAATTTCCTGTTTTTTTACTTGTTAATATTGCTTTCCTTTCAATTCTGATGATAATAGAGAAATATAAAGTGGAAGTTTGCGATTTCACTTTAAAAAAAATAATAAGTGTTCCAATTGCCAGTCGTATGCTCCAATGCTTGATTAGATTAAAGAAGATATTTTTGCTTTCTAGTGTGATTTAATGTATGTTCTAAAAAATAAGGTAGTTAATTAGAATTTTATATAGCTATTGCAATGTGTTGTTATACTTTATTTTCAAAATGTCAGTTTTTGAATTTGATCAGGATGAAATATCTGGTTGTCCATATAGTGCAATTATACGCGTTTTAATAATTGGGTTTTACTTCATTAAATATAATATTAAATAATTTATTTAATAGCATATTTTATATAATTATTTTTAAAAAACGAACTACAACTTTTTCAATTGAAACAGAATGCAAAAGTGCCTATTAATAAATAATACGAGGTATGAATTTAAGCAAATGTGTTTTAAAATTCGTAAAGAATTATATAGAAAGCAGACAAATATGTCTTTAATATTGATATTTTAAGTATAACCAGCTGATCCACATCGAAAATGCCCGGACAGGGATAATAAGCTTAAATACATTGAAAATCAGCGTTGAATTCAAGCATTTTGCATCCGTAAAAGATTTATGCTGCTGAGGGAGGGAGGGGACATCTAAGCGGTTAATAAGTATAAAGCACCATCTTGCCTCTTTTCAAGCGCTGAATACAAAAGAAAAAGATTCCGACCGCCAGGTCACATGTGTTGTTATGCTAAGGGTCATAAGCACAGACTTGCCCCTTTCAGGGGCAAAGCATTTCTATGCTTAAAATGTTGAAATCACTGAATGACACCGGAATTTAAAAACAAATTTATCTAAAAATAAGTAAAAGCTTTCTTCGTATACTTGGACAACCAACCAGGACGCCAACCGTTAGGCTAATGGACCGCATGTCCTGGCGGGAAAACCCTCTCCACCAATCCAGCTCCACCTCATCCGCCGGAACAGGCTTACCAACGGCAATTATTTAATCAAATAAAATAGGAAAACAAAAGCACAATCCTGTGCAGCATAGATCCCTGCTATGCCAACAAAAGTTAACAAAAACGCATGTTTATAGGTTCCATGCAAATATAATATAAAACAAAAACTAAGATTAACTAACCTGAATGAACAAAAATCGCATGTTTAGAGGTTACATGCAACTCTGGCAAAAACAAAATTAAACTAAGATAACATAATTCGCATGTTTATGGGTAACATGCAACCAGTGGCGTATCAAAGTCTATACTGATAAATAGTTGATGCATAATGTCTATACAAAGTCCCAAACTTAACGCACCGCATTCACAGACAGAGTCAGAGAAGACGATCCTCAAAGTTCAGTCATTACACTTCAATATCCATAGTCATGTAACATCACGAAAATGAAACTCAGTAAAAGGTCCACTTCAATGACCCTCTACCATCTCCAAAAGTCTGGAACACTGTAGAGCTAGAGTTGAAGATTTGTTGTCGGTATATATATAAACTTTCTTGTAATCGGTATCCAAAAACCAACTAATAGCATATTTAATCGCTATCAACTCAGCCTGATAAATTGAGTTCATCTTATTTAACGAGATTTTAAAATCTTCAATAAATTCACCATACAGATAAACAGTATATGCGGCACCCACGCCAGCTATCATTTTCGATCCATCCGTGTACACGATGGGAACTTTCTGTTCTTTAATATCATCATCCGATTTATCTGTGATTTGTATGTTATGCATTGCAGTATACTTAGGAAAATCATTTGTTGCAAGATTAATCATTATATTCTGTCTTTTTATTACTACATTCTCATATTTTATATTGTCCTTTCCAATCATTATGTCATATTTCTTAACCAGATATCTTAAACTAATGTCCAAAGGAGGGATTCCGTTTAGTACGCACAATGCATCCGTAGAGACTGTCCTGTATGTAGACAAGATGGTGAGAAGACCTAATCGCTGGCATGAGCTTAATTTACTAAGTGCATGTTCTTTCAAATCTCTGTACCAAACCTCAGCACCATAAACTATCTGCTTTTCTATTACTGTCTTATACCATATTTTTCGGAAGTTCGCTTGGAGTCCTCGATCCCGTTTATCTTTTTTCATAATGTTTGATGCCAGATCTCTAATTTTTCTCTGATGTTTTCCAAATGTGAGATCCAATTGAACTTCGCGTCCAAAGTCAATCCTAGATAAGTGATGGTATCTTTAACTGGTATTGAGATGCTGTCAATTTTGAAGATGGGATGCCGATTTTCCAAAAGATATCTACCGAAAAGCATGCCCATGCACTTTTCCCTGCTTATCGTTAGTTTCAGTTTATTGCTGATATCCGCAAACCACTTAATACGATCATTCATGTTCCTCTCTAGTTCGGCTCTGGTGTCAGCACCAGCAAAAATTACGAAATCATCGGCATAGGACAGAATTTCTTCAAACTTGATCCTGTATTTCTTCAGTAAATAATCCGCGACAATCAGCCACAACAATGGGCCAAGGCAACTGCCTAGGGGACAGCCTTTAAAAAGTGCGAACCAGACGATTCCGTTCGTAAAGCTGAATCCAATTCGTCTATTGCTGATGTAGTTCTTCAAAATTCTTTTAAGATAATCCGATATCGGTAAACCATCAATAATTTCCGCAAGTGTCATCCAATCCACCGCATCAAATGCTGCTTGTATGTCAATCGAAGTGATTGCATAGTACTTGTTAGATCTAAGTTTATCTCTTATCAACTCCCTCAAAAAATGGATTGCAGTCACCGTACTCCGATTCTCTCTAAAGCCATATTGAGCCTCATCCCAGATTCCTATTGATTCTAACAATGGCATTGTTCTAATCTTGATAATTCTTTCTAATAATTTACCAAAAATGCTAAGTAAAGTTATTGGACTAAACGATCTAGTACTTTTCCCATCTTTGTTCCGTTTACTAAAAAAGATAACTAATCCATTTTTCCATATCCTAGGAAAATGCCCGAATCTAAAACAAGCCGTGAAGAGTTTTCTAACATAGTTTGGGCATGCTTTACAAATATTCTTCACTATTAGAGCATCGATTGCATCATAACCCGGAGCCTTATTATTTATTTGACAAGCCATAGCATATCGCATTTCTCTAGTTGTCACCTCCATTACATCACCCGCAACCTTGCCTGTTGAAGTAAAATTGAAAATTTCGGTGGGAATTTTGTCAACGCTAAAATGTTCTTTCATCAGATCCTTTGCTACATCGTCGTATGAATCAAATGGTGTCGAATTATCAAATCTTGTACAAATAAAATCACTTGGCTTTGTAGCTTTACCAGTGATGTACTTATACAGAGTCCCATAAGTATCCGAAGTATCATGACAAAAGTTTGTCCACGAATCTCTTTTCGCCTTTTTTACCAATTTTTTATATTATCTTCTATGTTTAATATATATTTCTTTCAAGTTTACATCTTCTAGGTTCCTGATATATCGTTTGTAATGTGCAGACACCTTATTTCTTGCAGATCTTAACTTTTCACTAAACCATTTTATGGTTGGTTTGTAGGACAAAGTACCTTTTCTAAAATGCTTCTCTGACATTTCTGTCACTATTTTCATAAAATTCTCTACGTGATCATCCAAATCACTAGTATTATTAATCAATATAAGATCTTGTAACCAATTTTTCTCAAATTTCCTAGTATCTTCAATAAATTTCCGAAAACTTTTATTCTTTGTTTTGAACCTCTGTCGTAATCTAATTATAGGGGTATAATTCAAAGAAAACCTTATATAACAGTGATCACTGTAGGAAAATATTTTGTCGTCGACAAACCAGTTATTCAGTTTATCACATATTTCCAGACCGCCAAGTGTCAAGTCCGGACGACCCTTCTGTGTGCCCTGCACAAACGAGTGTGGAGCGGTGACATCATTCATGATTCTCAGTTGTTTTTCTACAAGGTGTTCCAGGAATATTTCTGTACGTTCCGTTTGACGGGCGTAGCCCAGGTCCATGACTGGCACATTAAAATCGCCAGCTATCAGGATCTTATCAAAATTGTTAAAATGTGAACCAAGATCCACAAAGTCTTTATCTATATTGTTATTAGGTGAATACTGAGAACAAATAAAAATAACATCATCATTTACATTTAAAGAGATGGTAATGGAATTATCCCGAGCCAGGTTACTAATCACGGCATAATCCCTGTTAGTTATTATGATAGCAGAATTATATTTTAAAGAGAAATAGATTGGCCAGTCTGGTGGAATGCCAGGAGCCTCATAATCAGAAACATAGATATCTTGGCAAAGAACTAGATCTATATTATTAGACAAAATATACTGTACCAAAGCATCGCTTGCATCACCACAGTGATGCAAGTTCACCTGCACAAAATTCAACAAACCAACATGACAAACACCCGTGACAGTGCCCTTAGCTACGATTAGCTACTATCTTCAGTCTATATTTCAGGAATGCCGGACAATTACTGTTACAATTACTGCACGATGACTGCAATCCCCATTCACATCATCAAAATAACAATTTGAACAACAAAGAGTATCCGATTTCCAATCTTTCAAGTAATGATCAGCAGCACATTTAACGCAGTTAACTCTCTCAGTACAACTATTGGACATATGCCCGAACCTCTGACATTTAAAGCATCTGGTTATTGACACAAACTCAACCACCCTATATCTTTCAAAGTCAATGCATATTCTTTTCATTTTCAGTAGGATATTCTTACACTCTTCGTCCACATCTATCAGCCAATTATTTTTTCCCTGCTTGGTTTCAATTTTACGTATTATCCGCACTTCCCTATCTGTACCTTTCATTAAACTTTCTATTATCGCCTTTGTAGTTGAGTCTACATCAGAAGACTGTAGCTTTCTTTTAAGTCCCATCATAGTATCTTCCGACGAGCCGTCCTGCAAACACTTTTCCACTTCCTGCTTTACATCCCCCTCTTTAAGTTCTGGATCAACATTTAAAATCAGTATTCTCTCCCTTCTTCTGATGAGAACATTTATCTTCGCAATATCCTTAATCTCTTCTGAATCTGCTAGAGAATCTCTAATCACATCCACCTCTGCTTTGGTCTTATATTTCAGTATCACCCTGTTAGTCTTAGCAGTTATGATGCACTTTGGCAATGGGAGATCTTTATTCCTTTTATTAACCAACTTGATCTTTTCCCTCAGCTGTGAAGCATCTTGGTTCTCCTCGTTCGGTGTCACTATTACCGTGTGCTCATCTCTCCTTTTCTGTATTACTTCCTTAGGTTTCGTCTGGACCTCCTCAATTGAGCTAACAGAAGTTCTACTGATTTTCTGGGCTAAATCTGACATCATTGCGTTATATTCAGCGCGGTCATCAAGTCTTGCTTTCATAACTTTATTGTCCTCCGATATTTTGGTACATTGTTTTAGGATAAAATCTAAAGCCTTCTTTACGCAATTCACAGTTGGTGTCGATATTTTATTACCCCTTGAACTCTTATGTTCTAACAAATCATGAATTTTCGCATTGATATCCATAACTACCTCGATAAATATTTTACCTTCAGCATTCTTTATCCACTGTTCTACATTATAATCAGCCATCCTAGCAATCCTAGAACCCTACAATTACCACCAAAGACTTTTAATACAACCCAAAGACCCTCTATCGACAATAACTATCACAAAAGACCCTCTAACTGAAAAAAGCAAAACAAACCACCGACAATTTACTAGCGTACGTTTACAATGAGAACTACCTTTCAGCTTATATAAGAGACCGTGTGGTCAGAAAAAACACAAATGATCCAATTAAAAAGCGAAACAGGAAAACACGATTCAAGTATAAGAGAAACAACAGCTAATAAATCACAGGGTAATAGAATCAATAACAGCTGGATAAAAGGATCAGCCCACGAAAACTGCCTCACTAGACATGTGACACAAAAAGGACTAAAAATACCAATGTAGAGAAGTAATACCACGTGCAGCACAGTAAAAAAAAACACACACACACCACGTGACCAAACTACACACAATAATTGTAAACAAACAATAACAAGATCGCAGTAACCACGGCAACAAAGACACTGACTACCAAAAATAAAAGTACTCTAAAAAATATACGTCACTACTAAATCACCACACAATACATCACAAAGCAGAATCACTGTGATCGCAAATGACACCAGCAAGAAAAATATACAGGAAGCAAACAACTAAACACAACTCAAACACAAAAATGGCTACCAAAACAAAATGTCAGAAATTAAAAGAAACGCTCGCCGAAAAACTTCAAAAATAGATATCTCAATAAATAGCAAGAATAATTAAACGAAAAGTAAGCGAAATGAAAGCTCAGGTAAGATTACATAAACAATATTAGTATCAGTAAGAAATATGCATAAATTAAATAGATAATAACTAACTTAGAAAACTTAACGTTAAAGCGTGTCTTTCGACATGCAAGAATCAGTGTAAAAAAATTTCAAAGTCCAGTAACTACAAAAATAATGCAAATATTTAAATAAAACTCATAACACAGTAAGATAATAGAAACAGGAAAAGGATTATGCCAAAAAATTAGAACTGGATCAGATAATTACCCAAATAATAGACTTTATCACAGGAGCACCAAAAACAATTCAACTTCAATGGCGGAAAGCTTTTTCCTTCTTCGTATACTTGATAAAATGAAAATTTTCATTCCAAAAATCTGGTGCCAATGTGGCTTTTAAGAATTAAAATTAACCCTAGAACTACCGGAAATTTTACTCAAGTTTTATAAAAACATTCTACACCAGAATTTTTACTTAAAACTATTTAATTTGTTTATTTAACTTATTATTGTCTGATTTATACATTTAGTTTGTTTTGAAGAAATTTTCTGGTTTGAATAGATATTTTGAATATACATGTCGGGTCCATTGGACCCTTCTGGTAGACAGAGGGTTAAGTGGTCCAAAAATGAACCACCACCCTTCAAGGGGTTAACAGGGGTGACGGGGGCAAATCAGGCAAACTATTAAAACTAATTTTAAAATGTTATTTCTGTCTTAATTAATCGCAGTGATTAAGTAGGACAAGAAAGACTTATTAACGGTTGAGGTATGCTCGGGGCTCCCACTGGTCCAATTTTTGAACATCAATGTTTTTGTAAAAAGAAATTCATGGCAGGATTCTGCAACAATTGAAAGAAAAACGCCCTTCCAGGTAAGTTTCTACGAAATTTATAAAGAAGATTTTTCATTGAAAAATAGTGGTGTTCAAAAAATTGACCGAGTGAGAGCCCTGGTATGCTTCTTTGCCTAATTCTACCCCGTGAAGTCGTCGCCAGTGGTAACATTTTTTTGTGATAAATGGTGGTTATTTAGAAAAATAACGCTGGAAATTTTTCTCTCTTCCTCCGATGCGTTTCAGGGAAAAAATCAATATCCTCTCTTTCCTTAATAATTAATTTAACAAAAAAATATTTCATACTTTTCAAATTTTTAGTCACTGCAAAATGTCTCCTGTATATAGATGTTTCAAATATCATATTGTTTTGAAAATGTATCAAGTAGAAATTGATTTGAAAAAACATACTTCTCATTATAGGGGGAATGGAAACTTTTAAAAAAACTGCAAAAATTTAAAAAAAGCTTTACTAATTCCGAATAAACTTTATTGAAAAGAGGATAACATTCACTTTATTCAATTGATGGGCATAATGAGTTAATTTGATATTCAAATAAATCATTCGAATATGTGTAAAAGCACAGCTACCAACCTTCCTAAATTTTTTTAATCAATTAAAACCAGGCAGTTTTAAAAAGGAGAATTAACCTAAGAGCACCATAAAATGTACACAATTTTATGTTGTTTTTAATTAAATTCTTTTTTCAGATATCTTTTAATTGTGATTAATAAAAAAAATGAGGAGTTTGGCAAAAGTGTTGATAGGTGTCCCGCGTAAATTGGAGCTCGAAATGCCCTGGAAGCCAGTATTTTAACCCCTTGAGGGGCACCGGTGTATATTATATACCACCTACGATTAATGAAGTTTTACACCAGAAAAATTTTATTAAATTTTACTTTTCTAACTTTGGTGGAAAAAATCCGTAAAATTGCTTTTACTTATTTTGAAATAGGATTTTTCAAAGATTCCGGCGGGTATTCAGCATTTCACAAACGTAACTGCTTGCCCCTCAAGGGGTGAAAGTAATTTTCCTCACCTTGTCTAATGGAAAAACTATCTGCGATTAACGAAGGAGAAATAAACTGCAAGAAATTAGTGGTGTCCAGAGCATTTGGAGCCCTGATTTACCTTCTTCACGTGGCACACTAGTTGGCAGTTATGTTTTTCGGAATGCCCGAATAATTCATGTGAATATCAAAATAACATATTGTGCACATCAGAACTTAATCGTGCAACAATATTAACTTTAGATTGTTTTTACGTGTCAGTCAAGATCGTCGGAGAACTTGGACGATCGGGTAAATACGCGAATAATTTTGTTCAACATGAAATAGCAAAATCTCTAATGAAAAATCCAAATTCTGAGCCTAAGCTGCATTCGGACTTTTCTTCGTTTATCCGAAACTAAATTTTCAGATCTGTGTCTCAAACAAAATCCTTCTTTTAACACCTTAACCCTTTCAGGTGCAAAGTACTTCTAATAGCAAAATTCTAAAATGATTGACTGACACCAGAATTTAGAAACAGATTTATTTGAAAATCAATTAAAAGCTTTTCTTTGCGCACTTAATAAAAATGAAATTTTCATTCCAAAAATCTGGTTGCAATGTGGCATTTATTCATTAAAATAAAGTGGTCCAAAAGTGAATCACTGCCCTTGAGAGGCTTAATTGTCGCGCCCGATACATTCACGGAAATATTGCAGGTAAAATGAAAACCGCGACGATTAAGGTGTAATGATATAAACATAATTAAAAACACGTGGGAGGGAGCGGGCGTGTCTGACTTTTTTGCGCCTAAAATACTTTGTAATTACGCACATAGCAATTTTAGTTTGCAGAAAATTTGCAGCAGTCTTGCTTTACAAACCTGAAAAGTTGCAGCAAGTTCAGCATGACAAGACTGGAAGCTCATAACAAGACTGCAACAAGATAGCGCAAACGCCGAAGTCACCACACTTTGAGCTTGAAGATAACTTGTCATGCAAGTTAAATTCTTGCTGTATCAAATTTATTGTAAATTAACGGCAAACAAGTAGAAAATTTAGTCTGACTAAAGTACTGCAAATTCTTTACAAGTTAGTAGGGAATTTAGCTTTGTCTCGTCATAAATATTGCAAGCTTATTGCAAAGCAGTAATCTTGTCATACAACATTATCTGTGTACAATTGGTACACTATGAGCTTAACCCCTTCAGGGCTATTGATACATACACACACTCCGAAGGTGCATGTATCGTATTTATCACCATTAACAAGCAAAGGTAATATTTGTACTTTTAAATTCGAGTCTTTTTTTATTTGATAAGTACAAAGTTTAAAAAAAGCGGCGCCAACCTAATAACATTTGTGTAAGGGATGCAGTCCCAAAAGGTTTAAAATTCATAGGCTCGAATGGGGTTAAATTCAAAAATTAGTAAATAAATCAATATCAATTAAAACGATATTTTAGAAAAATCCAATAATACTGAGAAAAATTCATTTAAATTTAAAATTTTCAATATAAATTTAAAATGGCCAAAGACGTAAACATAACTTAGAAAATTACCATAACTTTTTAATTCGTAAGAATTTTTATGTGAAATAAGTTGTAGATTATAGATAAAATGTTACTTTACAAAAAATAACTACATTTGAACAGTTAAAATAACAAATACCTTTTTCTGGGTTCCTTAACTTAAACAATCATTGAAAATGAGATTCCATAACAGTAACAATGATGTGTTTGTGAACAGTAACAATTGTCTTGGCACCGAGTAGCACACAATTTCTGCACATGTGCTGATTGTCTATTCTCTCAACAGAGGGATTTTTTGCTTTCGTCAAAGACAGTCTTGCATCAATTTCACAACAAACTATACATGCAAGTTGGTGATAGTATACCCTGAGGGAGATTTTCTGCGAGTTTGTCAAGTCAAATTTGTCACGGCAAGATAATATCAGAAAAAAAATTATCTTGCTGCTAATGTGCATGCTGCCTGGGTATTGAGTTTAAATCTCAATATTTTATACGAAACCTTTTATACTGTTGCAACATTTATTAAATTTAATAAAGCAGCTACGATTTTCTATGATATTTTCATATCTGAAAAATGTATTTTTTATTTGTTGCTGTTGTTCAATAAATGTCACCCTTTGAATGCCTAAACGTTTTTTAAAGTAAAAAAAATTATGTTTCAATAGTCGATGATGCTGTATTCCGGGCTGCCACAGGCAACTATTTTTTAATTCTAACTGGCACCAATTTCTCAAAACAGAAATTCTTATCGGTCACTTTGACAACATTTGCAAGAGAAATATTCTTCAAAATTTATATTAGAAGAATACTGGTGCGAACAGAATATAAAAATAGTCGACCCTGGCAGCCCTGTGTTTTAAGGCAAATGGATTTTGGCTGGGTATAAAAACTTTTATTTTAACCCTTTTTGTCAAGGTAGGACTTTGACTACGGGCTAGGAGTGGCAAAATTTTTATATTGAGTCCTACCACAATTTAGAACAAAATATCTCATTAAATTCGATTAAAACATCCTAGTACAAGCGTATGGTAGATTTTAGTTTTCAAAAAGTGATATTCAGCGGCGTATATGGCCGAACCCGTAAACAAAGTTTATACCCTGAACTGTTTATATAGAAAGTTATTTTACGTGTGGAAAAGTGTCAAATATGCCATCATAGATGGAGCAATATACAGGGTGTCCCAGGACTATTGGTACACACTTTAAGGGGAGGTAGGGGGCATCACAAGGATTCAGATTTGCACAACAACCCATGGTCGGAAACGGCTTCGTTCGCCGTTAGCTGGTGTTGTTCACAAGACCCATCTCTTGACCACCACTTCTCCTGATTTAAGCAGCATAGATTTCTTTCTTTGGGGCGCACTGAAAAGTGCTGTGTACGCAACGCCTGGGGATTCCGATACGGATCTGGTTGCAAGACTCGTCTATGCTGCTGCGGATATCCAACAAAATACAGGTGTATTTGAGCGAGTCCACCCATCCATGGTCCAACGGTGTGTAATTCATGAATCGCTAACAATTGTGCAAACTTTGAATATCTTTTGCGACATTTTCACATACCATCTACCACAGCACATTTAATATATTTGACCAATAAATTATTTCAGATGATCTTAGTCTTGTGTCTCTTCGTTTCTTGTGGCTGTCATATTACTTTCCCATGACGTTTCCGACCATGTGTTGCTATGCAAATCTGAATGTTTCTGATGTCCCCTACCTCCCTTAAAATTTGTCACAATAAACCTGGGACACCCTGTACATACCGGGTGCGGCGATAAAATCCGGACAATATTCAACTTGAATTTTCCGCCGTGCGATAGCGTCAGGCGAGATCACGATTGGCCTCCAAATAGCTTCACGCATGTACTAAACAGTCATAATCTCGAAATGGTCGCGGTGTGTTAAAAGCAAGTGCGGAATATAACCGAAGAACCACGATTATAGGAAGTGTTCACGCTGGGTGCTCAGCGACAGATATCATTCGATTCTTCGGGTACCAAGATCGACTGTGTACGATATCGTAGCAAAGTGTAACGAATCGGGGAAATCCAACGAATGTTTTGTGTAATTTTGCCACGAAGGTTTGGTTGCCGGACAACGTCGACATATTTTGGCCCAAAGAATTCTTATCTCCCAACAACCCAGATTTAAACCCTTTGGACTTCTATGTATAGAGCGTGATTGAATGTGTTACGGAAAATTCCAGACATCCAAACGTCGCCACATTGAGAGCCGTTATTGAAGCGGCATTCTCCGATACGGTCCGTGACTAAGTAAAACGGGCCTGCGAACGCTTCAATTCCAAACTGGAGACAGTAATTCAAGCAGGTGAAGGATACATTGAGTAAATGTGTTCTATATGACCGTACCAACAATTTTAGTACAAAAAAAAACTTGTAAACTTTTCTGTTTTTGAGATAAAAATTTATGGTTGAAAACCATCTTTCATTTGCCCGGATTTTGGCGCCGCACTAGGTATATCCAGAGCCGTATTCAAAGCATGTGCAAACTTCCACAACTTCCAGCAGTAAGAAAAGTATAATAAGTTTTCTCTTCATTTAACCTCTTGAAGAGCGGTGGGATATAATGTATCCCACCTAATTTTTATTCCCAAACACCACATTGACACCAGAAATTTGAAATATATTTTTTCATTTACAATGTACTCGAAAGAGAGGCTTTTACTTATTTTCAAATAAATTTATTTCTAAATATTGGTGTGAATCTTTCATTTCAACATTTTAGCAACGTACGTACTTTGCTTCTGAAAGGGTTAATCACATATAAGCGAGAATAAAATTACACTTCTTTTTTTTTACTGGGCGAAGTTTGCACATTCCGTGTTTATAATACAGTCCTGCGTGTATTACATCTTGTACTAAAGATATTTCGTTAATTTATTCTGGGGGTCTTCTTCAGCTACCACATCTAATCGCCAGCTGTGTTTTAAAAGAGTATCTTTAAAAATAATATGTGACTTCCTAGGTTATGGAAATATTCAAGAAATTGAAAAATTGCGAATGTGCAGAGTTGCCAATTCAATCTTAGAGAAAATGTTGTTATTTTGAAAATAAAACAAAACATAGGATGCGTTTCGAGCTAAAAATATTAACAGCTCGTGATCAGCTACAGTAAACACGTGTCGGAAAGTTTTATTTTATGTTTTATGTTGTCCGTGTTTTGTTTTATTTTATAGTAATTTTTTACAAAGCTTTATTATTTTAAAAGTTTCGTATCGCCAGTTTTCGTTGCCAATTCAATCTTAGAGAAAATGTTGTTCTTTTAAATCCACAGAATGTCCAATTAATTAAAACAGCATTTTCTGTATTAAAATACCGGTACCCAAAAAGCCGGGGACTTGGCAGCTTTGAATGTTATATAATATTAAAACAGATGAAAGTAGCCAGATAAAAAAAGAAAAAAAAAATCTATTCGCACCAAAAATTTAATTTGTAAAATAAATTAAAGAAATGCCGTATAGAAGGAAGTCAATTTCCTCTAAACAAATTTCTGGTGGGAATATAATATTTCTGAACTAGTATGTAAAATCGAGTTGTTTCGAATCGAAAATTAATTATTAAAATCTCGTCAACAGCTCGTCATCAGCTACAGTAAACACGTGTCCGAAAGTTTTATTTTATATATTATGTTGACCGTGTTTTGTTTTATTTTATAGTAATTTTTTACAAAGCTTTATTATTTTAAAAGTTTCATATCGCCAGTTTTCGTTGTTGTTTCGACGTAATAAGATATTTTTATGTTGGAAGGAGATGTACTATTGTATGTCAAGCACAAATTAGGTGTATTTTAGCAGAAAGATTTTTAAATATCCCATTCTCGCTTAACCTTCTAATTCCCACTACAAGAAATTGCTAAGAAAAAAAATATTTTTTAGTCTTATTTATGTTATATTGGGTGAAATAAAGTAATAAAAAAAAAAGCGATTTTATTATATTTTATAGGCTATCTGTATGGTATCATATATGCTACCATGGGCAGATTAGGATGAAATATGAAAGATTTTACCATATTTCAAAAGTATTTTATTTTGTGAAAATAATTACATTTTTACATATTGTATGACCTAAAACAATTTCTTTCTTTGTTTATATATAGGGGAGACTAGGAAGGGTTGACCAACTTTTTACAAAATGATTTTTTATTTTTTAAATACTGAACGTAGAATAAATTTTTATATATAATTCTATTCGTTATACAATCTGTTATCAAATTAAAATTGCTACATTACTGTAATACATAAGAAATTTGGAAAATGATGGATTTTAATCATGAGAAAATAGAATCAGCTTTAAAAAAGCAAAATAACTTTATGCTACATGCTGTAATTATTATAAAAACATATTTTTGAAAAAAAATGATGCTTAAACAAACCTGTTTAGACGCAATCGCAAGTCAGACGGAAAATTTTTTGTTTTGATTTTGTCTGAGCAAGTACAGTTGTACAGCAGGGAAAATGAAATTTTAGCATTTAAGACAGCATTCCGCAAGAGACAGGTTCCGTTTTCATAGGGTTTCATGCATTATTATGTCCGGATTTAGTAGCCACTGTCCCGCTTTTTTTCTGTCTTCTTGTCCTACTTTTTGTGGCATTCGACCTGACAACTCTAGTTGTCACATTGTTTGGCTTCATCTCACTCTATTCATCATGTTGAAATTTATCTACATACCTTCCTAAAGTTTTTAGATCAATGCTATGTCCTTTTGCAAACGCATGAGTACTTAACTTACCATTAACATCTTTTAACCCTTTAAGGGGCAAAGTACTTTTAGTACTAAAATGTTGAAATAAATTACTGGCACCGGAATATACGAAAATATTTATTTCCAAATAGGAAAAAGGCTATATTTTACATGCACATTACCTAGAAAAGATTTTTGCAAAATCTGGTGCCATTGTGGCATTTGGGAATTAAAATTAAGTGGTTCCGTAAACACACCACTGCCAGTGAAACGGTTAAGACTGTTGTTTCCATACTTTCTAGCTTTTTCCACCGCTCCTATTTACCTATCGTAAACAATATTTAAATGGAAAAAAAGCTTTTTTTTTCCAATCTGGCTTTCGCTAGAGAGTCTTTCATTCGGGACGTGGCTGGGCACCTGGGAATCTTGCTTCCGCAAAAGAGTTGGAGTAGAGTAGAAGAATAAAGGGTTGCGGACGAAGATGGGCCGCTCGCCGCGGCGGTTGACCCCCCCGCCCGCCCCCAACCACCGCCGAGACTAATAATAAGCTAGAAGTAGCTCGGAGTCGTTCGGTAGCTTCATCGCCCCGGGCCCAACCCTTCCCGCTTTTCGGTGTCTTTAATTTGTGTAATTTCCCTTTTAAATTTGTCCGGTTTCAATTTTATTTTTTGCCAATCTGGCTTTCGCTAGAGAGTCTTTCATTCGGGACGTGGCTGGGCACCTGGGAATCTTGCTTCCGCAAAAGAGTTGGAGTAGAGTAGAAGAATAAAGGGTTGCGGACGAAGATGGGCCGCTCGCCGCGGCGGTTGACCCCCCCGCCCACCGCCGAGACTAATAATAAGATAGAAGTAGCTCGGAGTCGTTCGGTAGCTTCATCGCCCCGAGCCCAACCCTTCCCGCTTTTCGGTGTCTTTAATTTGTGTAATTTCCCTTTTAAATTTGTCCGGTTTCAATTTTTTTTTTTCCAATCTGGCTTTCGCTAGAGAGTCTTTCATTCGGGACGTGGCTGGGCACCTGGGAATCTTGCTTCCGCAAAAGAGTTGGAGTAGAGTAGAAGAATAAAGGGTTGCGGACGAAGATGGTCCGCTCGCCGCGGCGGTTGACCCCCCCGCCCACCGCCGAGACTAATAATAAGCTAGAAGTAGCTCGGAGTCGTTCGGTAGCTTCATCGCCCCGAGCCCAACCCTTGCCGCTTTTCGGTGTCTTTAATTTGTGTAATTTCCCTTTTAAATTTGTCCGGTTTCAATTTTTTTTTTTTTTTCCAATCTGGATTTCGCTAGAGAGTCTTTCATTCGGGACGTGGCTGGGCACCTGGGAATCTTGCTTCCGCAAAAGAGTTGGAGTAGAGTAGAAGAATAAAGGGTTGCGGACGAAGATGGGCCGCTCGCCGCGGCGGTTGACCCCCCCGCCCACCCCCAACCACCGCCGAGACTAATAATAAGCTAGAAGTAGCTCGGAGTCGTTCGGTAGCTATCCCTCTTAAATCTTTTGACCTTGCATGTATTTCTTACCCTAGCAATGATTTTTTTTTTTTTTTTTTTTTTTTTTTTTAATTATTATTTGAGTTATTCTTCTGTTTTTTTCACTGGGATATTACGTATGAATTACTTTCTTGTTCCCTTTTAACAATTTCACATTCAACAAACATTATCCTTAACAATAGCAACTTTTTTGTTTTTTGGGATACATCTTTGGTTTTTTCCTGAAATTGCTGGAGGTTGCTGACAGTTTTGTTCCCACTTATTTATTTATTTTTTTTTTTTTTTTTTACCAAACACGTATTTTCTTGCTTAACATTGAGAACTTTTTTACTATTTGAGTTATTCTCCTGATTTTTTCACTGGGATATCTCGTTTGATTTACACTTTTGATCCCACTTAACATTTTTACATTCAGCATACATTATCCCTATCAATAGCAACTTCTTTGTTTTTAGGGATACATCACTGGTTTTTTCTCGCAGTTATTGGACATTGGCATTAGATTTGTTCCCATTTCATTTTTTTGTTCTAGCTCACTTCTTATGCTTAAAATTAGCAACTTAACTAATAATTTACTTTAAATTATTTAATTTCTTCGCTTTTCCCTCAGGGATTTATTAAATGTATTCCAGTTATGTTCCCATTAGTCATTTTACATTTCTTCCTATTCGACACCTTTCCCCTAACTTTCCTAAACTTTATTTGACTTTCGGGTTGTTGTCAGCCAAGTTCACAATTCCTGGTTCACGGGCGGTCCCTGCCCTGATTTTTGGCGCATTTTCATCATAAACATTTTAGTGCACCATTTTTCCTTTTCAGGCAAGTGCGGCGGGACCCTAGTAGCGTTGGGTGAGTACTACTTACTTTAATTTTTTAAAGTATTAATTATTGTTTTCCATTCATCTGGTCCACCCAGTCAGCCCTAACAATATTAGTTCCGTATTTTGTTCAATTGTGGGAAGTCGGGAATTGAAAGGCATTGTTTTTACTGCAGTATTACTGTTGGAGATGTTTGCATCAGTTTTACAATAAGAGTGTAAAATAAATAAATCTGTTAACTAATTTACTTTATTATTCTATTGATTCATACTGAAATAGTGCAATATTATTCCTGCATTATAACAGGTGAATTAAACTATGGAGACTATTTTTGAAATCAACTTATGAATGTAATAATAATTGTAATTATAATCTGTCAATTATGGGTTACTGGATTGGTATTAAATATGTAAAATATTGTTTTTTTTTTTTAAGTGCATGGTCACGGTGGCACGGGAGGCAGAGGCACATATTTCCCCCCCCCCCTCCTTTTTTTTGGCATTTAAATTGCTATCATTTTATTTATTTATTTTGTTTCATTTATTAATTCAAAATTTCCTCCCCCCCCCCCTTTTTTTTTTTTTTTTTTTTCCTAATTTATTTTGCATTTATTTTCACTTAGTCATTTTCGGCAGTCACGATTGCTGGTTTTTGCTTTGTACTTTCTATATACCTTTCTTTCAATGATATGTAGCGCGGGCCTAGCGGACCCTCATCCGTATTATTAAAACATTATAAACAGCTATCTAGTAAAATTTAATATAATAATTATAAAGAAGGATAATTAATTATACTAAGTGAAAGCGCTGTGCAAACAGTATAATCAGGACCGAAAAAGTCACAATAGAAGACATAAGCTGATAGAGAAAATCAGAAGTATTTTTATCTACTGATATTATAAAAATATTCACAATGAACCCGGGCGATCCGCGAAATGAAAAAGAGTTGCAGTCGCAAAGGAATGATTCCTCTGTCATAACAGAATCAGATGGAGACGGGATGAAGTCTAACGAAAAAGAAACACAGCTACCACAGCGAGCAAACAAAAATTACCAGTCGGGAGATGAACTGCTGCCATTTGACGCCGAAACAGCATCACGAATGACGATACCGGCTTTAATGGATCAGATGCTGAGACATCTAAAGAAACACGAAAAAGGAAGTAGTGAAAACGCACAAAAATACAGAAAGATTTTGGAGGAAAAAGTGATGGAATTAGAGAAAGAAACCGCAAGACAACACGACAAGGCTGAGAAGGAAGAACACCAAGAACGAGACACGTTGTCGAAAATGGCAGACCAGGTACTAGAATTCATGCACCAACTACAAACGCAGTTAGCGACAAACAAAGAAGTAAAGATAAAGAACACCATGGCATCAGTAATCAAAAACATTAAGCAGCTCAAACAACAGACAGAAGAAAAAGATCACTTAATAACGAAACTCAGCGAAAGAATTAAATTCCAAGAAGAGTTAATCAAACAGACAAAACAAGATAAAATCGAAAGAGAAGATCAGTTGATCAACGATATGAACAAAATCATACAACAGAATCATGAACAAATGGAAAAAAGACTCGTCGAACATGTTACCACTCTTCAGGCTGAAAACCAAAAGGACTGGATTGACCATAGAGAGGGTGAAACAACAATAGAAAATGATCGACCAACATATGCAGAAATGGCAAATTTTCCACCGCTCCCACAAGAAAAACCGACACTAATACTAACACCAAAAGACAAGGAAACAAAAATGCCAATAATAAAGAAAGTTCTCAATTCTATGAATATGGCTGAATTACCACCAGTAGACTGCCAAACAACTAAACAAAATAAAATAATAATAACATGCAAAAACAAATTTGACCTAGAACAGGTGAAAGATAAAATCCGCACTACAGAAGATATGGCGGAAAAACTGGATATTAAAGAACCAAACCCGAGAACAGCCCGAGTGATAGTCTTTGGAGCCCCAGAGGCCCCAGTAGTAACACGGAAAAACGTAGAAAGAGAAGCAGACAGTTCACAGGACAACTTAGAAGAGCAACAAGAATTATATGAAAAACAAGTACTCTATCCGGCTTTGGAAAGGGCTCTGAGGAAGAAGGTGCAATATAAGCTGATAAGAGTATTAAAAGGAAGAGAGGGCGAGGAAACCTCGCACTTGGTGTTACAGCTACTGGAGAGAGACGCACTGCAACTAATGGCTGGAAAATTGTGCATAGGATTTAACCGGTGCACGGTTAGACGGTACGTGTTCATTCAAAGGTGTTTTAACTGTCAGCAAATCGGGCATACGGCAAGAATGTGCCATAATCCAGAGGCCTGTGCTAAATGTGGCAAAGGCCACAACATCAAGGATTGTACTTCAAAAAAAGAAGAGTGTGTTAACTGCAAAATAGTGCTCGACTACTACAAGGGGGACCATAGGAAAGCTGGATTGTATGAAAAACATCCATCTTACGATCCATCCTGCAGCGTGTACCTGCGAAAGAAACAAGAAGCTCTAGCGTCATTGTCTTATAGAGGTGACAGTCGCTGCCCGTCTTATAAAGAAGGCCAAAGAACAGTAGCACAACAGAGTAATCCACGGCCCAGCTTTTAAGGTAATCCAGTGTCACCTTCAAAGAAACAAAAGTAAGACGGCAGCTTTTGTTCAGTTTGTTATCGACGGGGGGTTCGCTCTGGCATGTCTTCAGGATGCATACATCTGGGAGGGCCGCCCTTGCGCACTCCCCCTAACAGTCCCTTGTTACAGCTCCAGTTCTCTAAATTGTCAAATACTAATTCTAGATCAAAATTTAAAACATTGCTTATCCTCTAAAAATAATCATTCCGTATTTGTAAATTTAGAACTCCCACAATTAATTCTATCAGTAGGCAGTCTGTACTGTCCCCCGAAAGCTGATCTTGATGTGGACCTATAGGACTGGCGGTCCTCGAGTAAACTAAGCGAAATGACTCTGGTTCTTGGAGATTTTAACGCCCACGACGGTCTCTGGGGTTATGAGAAAGATGATGCCAGAGGGAGGCTCCTCGTCGACTTTTTGCTCGCAAACAGTTTAATAATCCTGAATTCCCCGGATTGCCTGTCAACATTTGAGGTGGGGGCTAGGAGTGGTCGTCCAGATCTCTCCGTTTGTTCACAGCCACTCTTCAGCAAAATTGGCAGCTGGGAAGTTGTCCCTGAACTTTTCGGCGACCACAGGCCTATCATTACGGAACTCCTTATGGAAATCCCCCCCTTGCCAAAGAGAAGATATAAAACTAAAAATGTTCCTCTTTCAAAATTTTTATCAAAAGCTAAAACATCACTTCAAAAAATTAATTTGAACTTCGCCGCAGCACAATCACCACAAGATCTAGACGATACTTATAAAAAATTTGAAGAATCAGTACAAATTTCGGCAAAGGCCACATTTAAATTGAAACCCCCCTTTAGGAAGGCAAAGTTCTCTTGGTGGTCGCCGAGTCTTCGTGCGCAGAGGAATAAGGTCCGAGCGTTGTACCGAAAGTATAAGTCTTCGGACCTTGATCCAGAATTACGTAATGCAATTTATAGTTTCAATCCGAATAAGGCCCCTGGCCCCGATGGTATAGACCATCGGATGATCAGGGCCCTTTTTCATGGTTTGCCAGACCTATTTTTAAATCTCTTCAACAAAGCGTTTGAATTTAATTACTTTTTGGAGGCCTGGAAGGTGGGCGAGCTTGTCTTCTTCAGGAAGGCGGGTAAGCCCATAGATCAGCATACTTCATTCCGTCCCATTACATTATTACCTATTTTAGGCAAGGTATTTGAAAAATTACTATTACGTCGAATTCATCACTTAATAACAACAAATAACTCACTCTCAGGCAAGCAACACGGCTTTCTCCAAACAAAATCAACGCAGACCGCACTTCAAACCGCCCTATCATACATAGACTTAAATAAAAGTAAAAATAATTATACCTCTTTTATCTCACTAGATTTCATGGGGGCATTTGACAATCTTCCATGGGATCTGGTAATTCTGGCTCTGCAACGCTTGGGAATTCCTCTACAGTTTATAAAAACCATAGCCTCCTTTCTTTCAGGTAGACGAGCTCTTGTTGACTGGCTAGTCCCAACAATGTTATATTATTTTTCAAAAGGTTGTCCCCAGGGTTCCTGCCTTGGTCCCTTCCTTTGGCTGGTACTTCTGGAGACACTGTTGGTCTCATTTGTTTTCGAGTTCTGTGAGTTGGTGGCGTATGCAGATGATGTTTTGGTAGTCATTTGGGGACAATCACGTGATCACTTAGAACACTGGGGCTCACTAGCATTAAACTTCATTCAAAATTGGGCAGACACAAATCACATAACCATATCCCAGGAAAAATCAACAACAGTCACATTCGGAAAACAAAAAATATTGCAGAGAGGCCCACTATACAAATTAAAGGGGAAAAACATTAAAACGGTAAAGGTTATGAAATACTTAGGGGTATTAATTGATCAACACTTGAACTTTTTACCACACTTGGTAAACAAGAGACAAGAAATAACGGAAATCACACAACACATCTACAAATTCACTTCTTCTTCGGGTCGCCTACCCTTATATTTCTTCAAAATCTGGTACACATCAATTCTGCAGCGTCAACTGGCTTATGCGTGTGGGGTGTGGTACCCGCGTATGTCGTACACACACGGTGCTCGACATCTCCTGGCTGCTCAGAGGCGGGCTTTACTGGTAATTTCACGTGCATATAGAAATACTTCCACTGTGGCTCTCCAGGTTCTAACGGGCCTCCCGCCATTAGACTTGCAGCTGGAGGCGGAGTCTGAGTTTGCTCGGGTTTCTCGCTTGGGTGTCTCAACGACCAACTACTTTGCTCCCCTATATTCTTCCAAATGTTCAAAGTATCGTCTTTCCTCGTTACTTGAACCTATCACGATCTGTCCAACTCAAAATTTTTTGGGAAAAACCCACATCTTCACAGATGGTTCAAAAACGGATTCCGGTACTGCATCGGCTTTTTGTGTTTTCAGGGAAAATCAACTTATTCACTCATGGCAGACAAGTTTGGACCCGGGCAATTCGGTATTCCAGGCCGAGCAGTTTGCAATCCTGAGAGCGGTCCTTTGGGCAGTGGAGGATGCTGACACAGATTTCCTAATTTCTACGGGTAGTCTGTCGAGCCTGATGGCCTTGTCAAAATTTGATGTGGACAACTATCTCGTTCTAGAAATAATAGAACAATTGACACACTCCAACAAAAACTACTTCTTTAATTGGGTGAGGGGCCACTCGGGAATACAGGGGAATGAACTGGCCGACCAACTTGCTAGATCAGCAACAGAGTATGATACAATACCAACAACATTTTTGCCACTGCCACCATCTACACTGAAACGTGAATTACAGAGAAGACTACAAGAAAAGTGGCAGCAGCGTTGGATCACAGCAGCGGTGGGTCGCTATACAATAGACTTCGTCCCAGAAGTCTCATCCCGCTTTTTTATTCATAATAGATACTTGTACATATTCTTGACAAACCACGGACCATTTCAAGAACACTTATATACAATAAACAAAAGGGACTCACCATTATGCATCTGTGGTTCACTGGCAAATTCATTACATTACATATTAGACTGCACACTCACGTCACACTATCATGTTAAAAAGCCGCAAAACATGTCACTAAAAGATTGGCTGGTCTACCTGTTGGATAGGCCGCTACTACTAAATCGGATTTGCGAATGCATGAAGTTCCTAGAAAATAACGAACACTTTTTCTCTAATCCACTCCCCTACTGAGGGGAGGACTGCTCTCTGATGTACCAGGCAGGAACCTCATTCTAATTAAAATTGTATTGAGTCCTATGGTTTTTTGAAAACTGTATTTATTAGGGCATAATTGCAATTAAGTGTAACCCAATTCATATGTGTGTTTCTTTCCCTGGCGTTGTGGATCTGGGTGCCATCTGCGGATGTTCACATGGCTTAGGTATCTTTGGATGTTTAAATATTGGTGCATTTATTGTCATACATCATTCATCATTTATATTTTATTATTTCATTATTGTGTTTTTTTTGTGGATCTGGGTGCCATCTGTGCATGTTCACATGGCTTATTATCTTTGGATGTTTAAATATTAGTGCATTTATTGTCATACATCATTTATATTTTATTACTTCATTATTGTTTTTTAAGTATTAAAAGTGTAAAGACCCGGTTCGCCCAGAAAAATTGGGTAACCAATTGTGATTGGAAATGTACTTAATGTTAAATGAAAATAAATTTTCGGCATCGGAAAGCGGGACGGTTTGGTTCAAGTGTCTTCCCCCAGGGACTGCACTAAAACTCAAAAGCATTTGCTGGGTTTCCCTGGGCGGCCATCCTCGCCCCGAGCCCAACCCTTCCCGCTTTTCGGTGTCTTTAATTTGTGTAATTTCCCTTTTAAATTTGTCCGGTTTCAATTTTTTTTTTCCAATCTGGCTTTAGCTAGAGAGTCTTTCATTCGGGACGTGGCTGGGCACCTGGGAATCTTGCTTCCGCAAAAGAGTTGGAGTAGAGTAGAAGAATAAAGGGTTGCGGACGAAGATGGGCCGCTCGCCGCGGCGGTTGACCCCCCCACCCACCCCCAACCACCGCCGAGACTAATAATAAGCTAGAAGTAGCTCGGAGTCGTTCGGTAGCTTCATCGCCCCGGGCCCAACCCTTCCCGCTTTTCGGTGGCTTTAATTTGTGTAATTTCCCTTTTAAATTTGTCCGGTTTCATTCTTTTTTTCCAATCTGGCTTTCGCTAGAGAGTCTTTCATTCGGGACGTGGCTGGGCACCTGGGAATCAGGCTTCCGCAAAAGAGTTGGAGTAGAGTAGAAGAATAAAGGGTTGCGGACGAAGATGGGCCGCTCGCCGCGGCGTTTGACCCCCCCGCCCACCCCAAACCACCGCCGAGACTAATAATAAGCTAGAAGTAGCTCGGAGTCGTTCGGTAGCTTCATCGCTCCGAGCCCAACCCTTCCCGCTTTTCGGTGTCTTTAATTTGTGTAATTTCCCTTTTAAATTTGTCCGGTTTCATTTTTTTTTTCCAATCTGGCTTTCGCTAGAGAGTCTTTCATTCGGGACGTGGCTGGGAACCTGGGAATCTTGCTTCCGCAAAAGAGTTGGAGTAGAGTAGAAGAATAAAGGATTGCGGACGAAGATGGGCCGCTCGCCGCGGCGGTTGACCCCCCCGCCCACCGCCGAGACTAATAATAAGCTAGAAGTAGCTCGGAGAAGTTCGGTAGCTTCATCGCCCCGAGCCCAACACTTCCCGCTTTTCGGTGTCTTTAATTTGTGTAATTTCCCTTTTAAATTTGACCGGTTTCATTTTTTTTTTTCCAATCTGGCTTTCGCTAGAGAGTCTTTCATTCGGGACGTGGCTGGGCACCTGGGAATCTTGCTTCCGCAAAAGAGTTGGAGTAGAGTAGAAGAATAAAGGGTTGCGGACGAAGATGGGCCGCTCGCCGCGGCGGTTGACCCCCCCGCCCACCCCCAACCACCGCCGAGACTAATAATAAGCTAGAAGTAGCTCGGAGTCGTTCGGTAGCTTCATCGCCCCGGGCCCAACCCTTCCCGCTTTTCGGTGGCTTTAATTTGTGTAATTTCCCTTTTAAATTTGTCCGGTTTCATTTTTTTTTTCCAATCTGGCTTTCGCTAGAGAGTCTTTCATTCGGGACGTGGCTGGGCACCTGGGAATCAGGCTTCCTCAAAAGAGTTGGAGTAGAGTAGAAGAATAAAGGGTTGCGGACGAAGATGGACCGCTCGCCGCGGCGTTTGACCCCCCCGCCCACCCCAAACCACCGCCGAGACTAATAATAAGCTAGAAGTAGCTCGGAGTCGTTCGGTAGCTTCATCGCTCCGAGCTCAACCCTTCCCGCTTTTCGGTGTCTTTAATTTGTGTAATTTCCCTTTTAAATTTGTCCGGTTTCATTTTTTTTTTCCAATCTGGCTTTCGCTAGAGAGTCTTTCATTCGGGACGTGGCTGGGAACCTGGGAATCTTGCTTCCGCAAAAGAGTTGGAGTAGAGTAGAAGAATAAAGGATTGCGGACGAAGATGGGCCGCTCGCCGCGGCGGTTGACCCCCCCGCCCACCGCCGAGACTAATAATAAGCTAGAAGTAGCTCGGAGAAGTTCGGTAGCTTCATCGCCCCGAGCCCAACACTTCCCGCTTTTCGGTGTCTTTAATTTGTGTAATTTCCCTTTTAAATTTGTCCGGTTTCAATTTTTTTTTTCCAATCTGGCTTTCGCTAGAGAGTCTTTCATTCGGGACGTGGCTGGGCACCTGGGAATCTTGCTTCCGCAAAAGAGTTGGAGTAGAGTAGAAGAATAAAGGGTTGCGGACGAAGATGGGCCGCTCGCCGCGGCGGTTGACCCCCCCGCCCACCCCCAACCACCGCCGAGACTAATAATAAGCTAGAAGTAGCTCGGAGTCGTTCTGTAGCTTCATCGCCCCGAGCCCAACACTTCCCGCTTTTCGGTGTCTTTAATTTGTGTAATTTCCCTTTTAAATTTGTCCGGTCTCAATTTTTTTTTTCCAATCTGGCTTTCGCTAGAGAGTCTTTCATTCGGGACGTGGCTGGGCACCTGGGAATCTTGCTTCCGCAAAACAGTTGGAGTAGAGTAGAAAAATAAAGGGTTGCGGACGAAGATGGGCCGCTCGCCGCGGCGGTTGACCCCCCCGCCCACCCCAAACCACCGCCGAGACTAATAATAAGCTAGAAGTAGCTCGGAGTCGTTCGGTAGCTTCATCGCCCCGAGCCCAACTCTTCCCGCATTTGGTGTCTTTAATTTGTTTAATTTCCCTTTTAAATTTGACCGGTTTCATTTTTTTTTTCCAATCTGGCTTTCGCTAGAGAGTCTTTCATTCGGGACGTGGCTGGGCACCTGGGAATCTTGCTTCCGCAAAAGAGTTGGAGTAGAGTAGAAGAATAAAGGGTTGCGGACGAAGATGGGCCGCTCGCCGCGGCGGTTGACCCCCCCGCCCACCCCAAACCACCGCCGAGACTAATAATAAGCGAGAAGTAGCTCGGAGTCGTTCGGTAACTTCATCGCCCCGAGCCCAACCCTTCCCGCATTTGGTGTCTTTAATTTGTTTAATTTCCCTTTTAAATTTGTCCGGTTTAATTTTTTTTTTTTTTTCCAATCTGGCTTTCGCTAGAGAGTCTTTCATTCGGGACGTGGCTGGGCACCTGGGAATCTTGCTTCCGCAAAAGAGTTGGAGTAGAGTAGAAGAATAAAGGATTGCGGACGAAGATGGGCCGCTCGCCGCGGCGGTTGACCCCCCCGCCCACCGCCGAGACTAATAATAAGCTAGAAGTAGCTCGGAGAAGTTCGGTAGCTTCATCGCCCCGAGCCCAACACTTCCCGCTTTTCGGTGTCTTTAATTTGTGTAATTTCCCTTTTAAATTTGACCGGTTTCATTTTTTTTTTCCAATCTGGCTTTCGCTAGAGAGTCTTTCATTCGGGACGTGGCTGGGCACCTGGGAATCTTGCTTCCGCAAAAGAGTTGGAGTAGAGTAGAAGAATAAAGGGTTGCGGACGAAGATGGGCCGCTCGCCGCGGCGGTTGACCCCCCCGCCCACCCCCAACCACCGCCGAGACTAATAATAAGCTAGAAGTAGCTCGGAGTCGTTCGGTAGCTTCATCGCCCCGGGCCCAACCCTTCCCGCTTTTCGGTGGCTTTAATTTGTGTAATTTCCCTTTTAAATTTGTCCGGTTTCATTTTTTTTTTCCAATCTGGCTTTCGCTAGAGAGTCTTTCATTCGGGACGTGGCTGGGCACCTGGGAATCAGGCTTCCTCAAAAGAGTTGGAGTAGAGTAGAAGAATAAAGGGTTGCGGACGAAGATGGACCGCTCGCCGCGGCGTTTGACCCCCCCGCCCACCCCAAACCACCGCCGAGACTAATAATAAGCTAGAAGTAGCTCGGAGTCGTTCGGTAGCTTCATCGCTCCGAGCTCAACCCTTCCCGCTTTTCGGTGTCTTTAATTTGTGTAATTTCCCTTTTAAATTTGTCCGGTTTCATTTTTTTTTTCCAATCTGGCTTTCGCTAGAGAGTCTTTCATTCGGGACGTGGCTGGGAACCTGGGAATCTTGCTTCCGCAAAAGAGTTGGAGTAGAGTAGAAGAATAAAGGATTGCGGACGAAGATGGGCCGCTCGCCGCGGCGGTTGACCCCCCCGCCCACCGCCGAGACTAATAATAAGCTAGAAGTAGCTCGGAGAAGTTCGGTAGCTTCATCGCCCCGAGCCCAACACTTCCCGCTTTTCGGTGTCTTTAATTTGTGTAATTTCCCTTTTAAATTTGTCCGGTTTCAATTTTTTTTTTCCAATCTGGCTTTCGCTAGAGCGTCTTTCATTCGGGACGTGGCTGGGCACCTGGGAATCTTGCTTCCGCAAAAGAGTTGGAGTAGAGTAGAAGAATAAAGGGTTGCGGACGAAGATGGGCCGCTCGCCGCGGCGGTTGACCCCCCCGCCCACCCCCAACCACCGCCGAGACTAATAATAAGCTAGAAGTAGCTCGGAGTCGTTCTGTAGCTTCATCGCCCCGAGCCCAACCCTTCCCGCTTTTCGGTGTCTTTAATTTGTGTAATTTCCCTTTTAAATTTGTCCGGTCTCAATTTTTTTTTTCCAATCTGGCTTTCGCTAGAGAGTCTTTCATTCGGGACGTGGCTGGGCACCTGGGAATCTTGCTTCCGCAAAACAGTTGGAGTAGAGTAGAAAAATAAAGGGTTGCGGACGAAGATGGGCCGCTCGCCGCGGCGGTTGACCCCCCCGCCCACCCCAAACCACCGCCGAGACTAATAATAAGCTAGAAGTAGCTCGGAGTCGTTCGGTAGCTTCATCGCCCCGAGCCCAACTCTTCCCGCATTTGGTGTCTTTAATTTGTTTAATTTCCCTTTTAAATTTGACCGGTTTCATTTTTTTTTTCCAATCTGGCTTTCGCTAGAGAGTCTTTCATTCGGGACGTGGCTGGGCACCTGGGAATCTTGCTTCCGCAAAAGAGTTGGAGTAGAGTAGAAGAATAAAGGGTTGCGGACGAAGATGGGCCGCTCGCCGCGGCGGTTGACCCCCCCGCCCACCCCAAACCACCGCCGAGACTAATAATAAGCGAGAAGTAGCTCGGAGTCGTTCGGTAACTTCATCGCCCCGAGCCCAACCCTTCCCGCATTTGGTGTCTTTAATTTGTTTAATTTCCCTTTTAAATTTGTCCGGTTTAATTTTTTTTTTTTTTTCCAATCTGGCTTTCGCTAGAGAGTCTTTCATTCGGGACGTGGCTGGGCACCTGGGAATCTTGCTTCCGCAAAAGAGTTGGAGTAGAGTAGAAGAATAAAGGATTGCGGACGAAGATGGGCCGCTCGCCGCGGCGGTTGACCCCCCCGCCCACCGCCGAGACTAATAATAAGCTAGAAGTAGCTCGGAGAAGTTCGGTAGCTTCATCGCCCCGAGCCCAACACTTCCCGCTTTTCGGTGTCTTTAATTTGTGTAATTTCCCTTTTAAATTTGACCGGTTTCATTTTTTTTTTCCAATCTGGCTTTCGCTAGAGAGTCTTTCATTCGGGACGTGGCTGGGCACCTGGGAATCTTGCTTCCGCAAAAGAGTTGGAGTAGAGTAGAAGAATAAAGGGTTGCGGACGAAGATGGGCCGCTCGCCGCGGCGGTTGACCCCCCCGCCCACCCCCAACCACCGCCGAGACTAATAATAAGCTAGAAGTAGCTCGGAGTCGTTCGGTAGCTTCATCGCCCCGGGCCCAACCCTTCCCGCTTTTCGGTGGCTTTAATTTGTGTAATTTCCCTTTTAAATTTGTCCGGTTTCATTTTTTTTTTCCAATCTGGCTTTCGCTAGAGAGTCTTTCATTCGGGACGTGGCTGGGCACCTGGGAATCAGGCTTCCTCAAAAGAGTTGGAGTAGAGTAGAAGAATAAAGGGTTGCGGACGAAGATGGACCGCTCGCCGCGGCGTTTGACCCCCCCGCCCACCCCAAACCACCGCCGAGACTAATAATAAGCTAGAAGTAGCTCGGAGTCGTTCGGTAGCTTCATCGCTCCGAGCTCAACCCTTCCCGCTTTTCGGTGTCTTTAATTTGTGTAATTTCCCTTTTAAATTTGTCCGGTTTCATTTTTTTTTTCCAATCTGGCTTTCGCTAGAGAGTCTTTCATTCGGGACGTGGCTGGGAACCTGGGAATCTTGCTTCCGCAAAAGAGTTGGAGTAGAGTAGAAGAATAAAGGATTGCGGACGAAGATGGGCCGCTCGCCGCGGCGGTTGACCCCCCCGCCCACCGCCGAGACTAATAATAAGCTAGAAGTAGCTCGGAGAAGTTCGGTAGCTTCATCGCCCCGAGCCCAACACTTCCCGCTTTTCGGTGTCTTTAATTTGTGTAATTTCCCTTTTAAATTTGTCCGGTTTCAATTTTTTTTTTCCAATCTGGCTTTCGCTAGAGCGTCTTTCATTCGGGACGTGGCTGGGCACCTGGGAATCTTGCTTCCGCAAAAGAGTTGGAGTAGAGTAGAAGAATAAAGGGTTGCGGACGAAGATGGGCCGCTCGCCGCGGCGGTTGACCCCCCCGCCCACCCCCAACCACCGCCGAGACTAATAATAAGCTAGAAGTAGCTCGGAGTCGTTCTGTAGCTTCATCGCCCCGAGCCCAACCCTTCCCGCTTTTCGGTGTCTTTAATTTGTGTAATTTCCCTTTTAAATTTGTCCGGTCTCAATTTTTTTTTTCCAATCTGGCTTTCGCTAGAGAGTCTTTCATTCGGGACGTGGCTGGGCACCTGGGAATCTTGCTTCCGCAAAACAGTTGGAGTAGAGTAGAAAAATAAAGGGTTGCGGACGAAGATGGGCCGCTCGCCGCGGCGGTTGACCCCCCCGCCCACCCCAAACCACCGCCGAGACTAATAATAAGCTAGAAGTAGCTCGGAGTCGTTCGGTAGCTTCATCGCCCCGAGCCCAACTCTTCCCGCATTTGGTGTCTTTAATTTGTTTAATTTCCCTTTTAAATTTGACCGGTTTCATTTTTTTTTTCCAATCTGGCTTTCGCTAGAGAGTCTTTCATTCGGGACTTGGCTGGGCACCTGGGAATCTTGCTTCCGCAAAAGAGTTGGAGTAGAGTAGAAGAATAAAGGGTTGCGGACGAAGATGGGCCGCTCGCCGCGGCGGTTGACCCCCCCGCCCACCCCAAACCACCGCCGAGACTAATAATAAGCGAGAAGTAGCTCGGAGTCGTTCGGTAACTTCATCGCCCCGAGCCCAACCCTTCCCGCATTTGGTGTCTTTAATTTGTTTAATTTCCCTTTTAAATTTGTCCGGTTTAATTTTTTTTTTTTTTTTCCAATCTGGCTTTCGCTAGAGAGTCTTTCATTCGGGACGTGGCTGGGCACCTGGGAATCTTGCTTCCGCAAAAGAGTTGGAGTAGAGTAGAAGAATAAAGGGTTGCGGACGAAGATGGGCCGCTCGCCGCGGCGGTTGACCCCCCCGCCCGAGTTCTGTCATTGCCTTCACCATTGAAGCATCGGAAAAAATTTGTCCGCAATGAACGGCTAATTTCTCAGGAGCGGGGTAAGCTAGCATGCTCTACTATATATCAATCTCTTTCTCTCTTAATGATCTTTAATTTGATACCTATCCCATGTTGCTACGTGCACTAGAACCGAAGTTGTGTTCAATTAACTTTCTCTCTCTTTTTTACCACATGACTTTCGGTTTCGAAAATGTATGCGGACTTCCTATGTTTATTTTGGGTGTTTAACTGAACCGTTTTGATAAATATGGTATAAATGATGTTCTACAGAGTTTTATCTTTAATTTGGTACATGGTTTATCTATCTATCATAACTATATAAAAAGTTATTAGCATAAATGCAAGGTTCACTTTTTGAGCCATTTTCGTTTTTGAGATAAAGGTGACAATTTTCAAACGTTAATTAAATATATAATTTTTGATGTAATTTCAAAATTCTTTCGTGCGTTACCCTCAGTTTTGATCGTAGATCTTTTATCTTCCATTTTCTTTAAGTTTTCATCAAGTTTGTTATGTTATCTAAGTGTTTGAAAATTGTCGCTTTTGGACGCCATTTTCCCATAGACTTTACATTACGTAAACATCAAAATTCTTTAGCTTCCTATTCATAATAAACGTGTTCATTTTGATTTTTTTTTCGGTAAATTTAGTTCTTTCATAATTTTAACTTTCTTCCGGTACTATTTTTACTAAGTTTTCGATAGTTTTTGACTATTTGGTGAGTGATTTAAAAAGTATTGTTTTGGGAGATTGGCGTTCTCAGAATACCATGTTAATCTATGGGAAAAATTTTGTCGTTAGAAAATTTTCATAAGGCTCAAATTCAACTTTTGGTCACTAGTTTTTAAAAACTAATACCATATTCGTATATAGAAATGTTTAAGCTTTCATTATATACCAGTGTTATATTATTATGAAGTGTTTTTATATATTAAATAAATTTTTGAATAGTGTAGTGGAAATTTTTGTTCCAACCCCATTTCCCATAGCGTTACGGATTTTGTGTACTTGTTTGGATCACATTTTGCACCACTTTTTCCTATTATTAACGTTATAAATTTATCCGTTTTGAAAAGTAAAAAGATTAAGCTTTCGAGCGGTGCTATTTTTATTATTTTATTGTATCTCGAAGTATTTTTAATTTGTATTTGAAAATTGAATATTTTTATTCCATCGTGATTGAGTGGTTGGTGGTTTCTTGTATCAAGACATAAGCTCAGTAGTGAATTCATATGTTTAGTTGTTTTTTTTTTTTATATAAATATTCTGCTAATATCATGTGGTGTACCTTCATATCAGAGTGAATCGAATTGACGTCAAGGCCTTTTGATTAGATTTAAAAGTAAATAAACATAATATTATCCGTCACCGATTCATTCTGAAAGTAAATATTGGAAGTTATAAGTATTAAGACAACACCAGTTTTTACTGAGAGCGTTTTCTATGATATTAACTTTTTAATTTAGGGCTTGGGGGGTTGTGTCAGATTTATGGGCACAACAACTTGATCCTTTAAAGGCCAATCTTCTCAAAATGGACCCCATTGATTTTTCAATGGAGAATTTAATAATTAATGTTAAGCTAATTGTAAACATACCGGATTTTTATAAAAGGTTTATCGTATTGCTGTTTAATAATCAGAATATCTTATGGGGTTGTATACTAAGAAAAGTAAGAAAACACGGTTTCTAGAGTACTGATATTAGACAACCGCTAATTTGTTTCTTTTAAATGAAGTTTTAAATATTGAGCTTATCTTACTGTTTTAACGTTGTGTTTCTCGTAGGGGGGATTTACTAAATGATAATGTTACAAATTAAAGAACTTTTTAAAACATAGAATATGTGTATAAAATGGCATACCATTCTGCTTCTTCTTTTCCAAATTGGAAATAATTATACTAAAATATAATAAAATATAATAATAACATTTTTATAGTACTGGCAGTTATTGCTATTGCTAAACTTTGAAATCTCATGTTTGTGTATTGTTATAAATCCGCCACTTTGTTTCTCTCTATTTTGACTGCCATTTTCTTTCTTTCAATAATTAATTAGAAACAATTGTATTAAAATAAATAGTAATAATAAAGTAACATATTATAAGACTTAGGGTTCATGATTAATGCTAAACTACTGAAATGTAACGGTTTGGACATGGTTACAAGTCCGCCATTTTGTTTCTCCCTAACTCTATTTATTAGCTATTGTGCTTTCCGTAGGTTTTTTCTAAACTCTTTCTTCAACCCCAACAACATACACCTCATTTTAAAGATAAATAAAAATCCGCACTGAATCTGAAGCTTTTCAGGCAGTACGAGGTACGCACAAAAAGTTATGTTAAAGACCGATGATCCCAAAAGAACACCAATTTTTTTTTTTTTTTTTTCAATGGGAATTTTAATATACAGTTTTAAACTGGTTAAAACCATACCGGGCTTTTTGTATATGACTTTTTATGTTTTATATCGTATTATAAGGGTCTCATGAGGTCTTACACTGTAAAATGTTAGCAAATCTCAGTTTTTAAGGGAAATTTTAATGGATGGACCGCCAGTATGAGAACTTTTCCGAGCATTCTTCTCATGCAATAAACTTTTTGCTAACTCTACAGGGGGCAAGGGGCATTTGGGGGTGGCATGTATATAATTTTAAATCTTTCAACTAACTTTTGGATTCGATATATCTCTTCATTCCTAGAATTTTCCAACCCGTTTTTGTCTCAGTTCCCTTAAAGGGCTAACATTCGTATTTTTCCTGTATCCTTCTTTGATCAGCCATGCGACCTATCAAATTGTCGGTCTCAAAGAGCCCAATTTGATCCCCCATTTCCCCCCCCTCCCCTCCCCCAACGGTAAAAATCTCTCTTTCAATGTTTCAAGAATTAGCCAATTTAGCACAGAACTTCAACATTTCAGGATTAACAACTCTACAAACATATAATTACCCAGTGTTTCAAGAAAAATACATTAGAGAGGGAAAAGCATCATTGGTAAAGCTCTTCAACAAGCGCAGCATGGACCTCTCACGATCTAAGAGGTAAGCATGAAATATTCACTTTATAATTTTAATTAAAACATTTTCGTCTGAATTTTTGGAAACATAATTTGTCAATAATTGTGAATATAAACTTGGACCACCAACCTCACCTTCTATTAATGCTATGGGTATGGCTATCATAAAGGTCATGTATTTCTTGTAAATATATTAATATTTCCGTTCATTGTACATAACGTAAATATTTTATACTATTCATATATTATCCTCATTATTCTTTTGTTATAATTTCATAACATATTTCATTTATTATTATTATTGAATGTTCTAAATCTTTAAAAAGATTACCTGGTTAAGCAGTGTGTGTGCATGGGAGGTCATGGCAACATTCCCCATTTTATTTTCATTGGCATTAATTTTTTCTGTCTTTTATTTGTTTCATTTAATTTTATTTTAATAGTCAGAATTGTCCATTATTCTAAATTATTTTATCTTAGTTACTTTCAATGGTCTAGGCCATTGGTTTTTGCTTTCCCTATCCTAACTACCTTTCTTTCAATGATGTGTAGTGGACGGCTGGTGATACCCCATCCTGTCTTCTCTGATTTTCTTAATTAAACTGCTCTATTATTTGATATTATTTTTAGTTCACTTGGACTAATAGCTAGTAATATCCTGAAATAATAAAAGTTACCCGCTGAGAAAAGTAGGTAACAGTCAAAAATGTCGGAAAAAAACTATGGACGGCCCCCGCCAACCTCAAGAGGGAAGTGTCTATACAAATACGAGCAAGTGCAGCAATACGACGTCAGCGTCTTCCAATTATACGATCTAATGGAGAGATCCTACCTGAGAAAGGCAAGCGGAAGCGACGACGAAGCAACGAAATATCAAAATGCCCTGGAGCTAAAAATAAAGCTACTGTCAAGCAACCTAGACAAATTAATAGTAGATGAAAAAGATAAAGATCAACAAGATAAAGGTGACCATTCAACGGAAGAGGACCCGCTGCTCTCGAGTCTCTCTCAAATTGCAGAACATTACAAAAAACGTCAAACGGATAAAAAAGACGCTTTTCAGAAACTTAAGAATGAATTTCAAGAAGAACTAAGAAACAGATTCATAACATACGAATATGAACAATTACGTAGGGAAGTAGAACAGGCAAATCTTTATCAATCACCTGACCTTGATTTAGAGAAGAATACGTCTAACTCATTGATAGAAGAGGAAGAAACAATTATTGAATCTACCCCAAACATTATCCATACTTTAAGAACAGGAAGCTATTCTGCCAAAAAGAAAATGAGTCAACTGGAAGAAAAATATAAAAAATTGGAAAAGGAACTAAAATTCAAAAATCGTAAACTAGAAGAAATAGACCAACAGTTGTCAAAAAAAAGGGAAGAACTAGAAGTCAAAGAACAAGAATTATCATTCAAAAAAAATCAAATAGAAGAATACTTGAAAGAATTAAAGGACCATGATAGCAGAAAGAAAACAAATAATTAATTCACACAGACGGAAGACATAGAAGAATACTCGTTACTTTCTATAGCCAGTGGGGAAGATGAAGAAGAACTAGAATCAAAAGAAGAAACTTCCCCAACAAGAGGTCAGAAGCTCTTAGAAAAGGACTTCATCAGACACGGGCGGAAAACTTGGTCAGATAAAGATGTTACAAATTTCCTAAGAAACATCAAAAAACAAAATGTCTCTTCCGCCAAGATACAACCCTCCACACAAATAGATACAAAAAAATTAACGATTGAAGTAACAGCAACAATAAAGACAATATACGGAATAACGCAAGACTTAGCAGAAACCATGACAACCTATCATAATAAAATTACAGATGAATTAGAAACAATCAGAAGCTCAAAAGGTAAATACACAACGTTTCAAACATATCATGAACAATATCAAACAGAAATGCATGGTAAACTGTATAAGTTACAACACTACTGTGATTCGCAAATAGATCAAATACAAACATTTAATTATGAAATACAGGACAATCAAATAGACCTGCTAAGAAAACAATTATTAGGAATTTTAAACAAACAATTTCAAGAACAGAACCAAAAATTCAATGAAATGCTGAAGACATTAGGCACCCAAGAAACAAAGACGACTCAAGCAGTCAAGTCAGTAGTACAAAAACCCAAAAAGTTAATTATAATTCCGAAACAACCTATTGAAGTATCAGAAGTCACAAAAATAATCAGAGACGAAGCCAAAAAGAAAGACAAACAATTGGAAATTAAAAATATAAGACGCACAAAAAACAACAACATAGAACTGAAAACCCTAGAAAAAGAATTAGAAACGATCTCAGAGCTACTTAAGAACAATTCAAAAGACTTTGAAATAATCAACCCAGAGGAGAGGAAGATGAAAATAATTCTAATGAGAATAAATAAAGAATACACAAAGGAGGAACTGGAAGAAGAACTATCTAAAAAGAAGTATCTAAACTCATTCACGATCTTTAAATCATTAGAAGTTCCCAATTCAACATTCAATAACTGGATAATAGAAGCACCGGCGGGCGACTGCAGGAAAATTGTCAAAACAGGGAAAATAAAATTATTTTACGAACTAATCAAGACCGATTTCTATATAAGAGTGCTGAGATGAACTAACTGCCAAGAGCTAGGCAATCACACCAAATCACAGTGTGAATTTGGATCACGGTGTGCGAACTGTTCAGGGAAACATCAAACAAATGAGTGTGAGGAAAATATAAAGAAATGCATAAATTGCTTGAGATATAACAAGGAAGACTCAAATCACCCAGCATACTCTCCCCAATGTCCAATCTTCCAGCACGAAAAAGGGAGGAGACTGGAGGACTATCATAAATCAAAAGCACTAAACCCAAACGTAAAGAACCTAACAAACGGTAGGAAAGATAAAAATGAAACGCAGCTCAGAAGAAACTATAAAGGAAAAGATCAACTAGTAGAACAAACACATAATGGAAGTAAAGAAAAGAAAGGATTTCACTCTTCGGAAAACAGTACAAGAAGATACAGACAAGACAAAGGAAATAACTATGAGGAATCCTACGATGATAGAGAGCGAAAAGAGTACAAAAACAAAAGATACGAGAGAAGAGACGATAGGTCAAGACATAGAGAAGATGAAATAACAAATCGACATGGAGAAACCAGAATAATAAGAATGAGGACATTCGAAAATTCCAACAGAAAAAACTACAACTATAAATATCCAAATTACACAAGGGAGGCACAGCCTCCCTATCGCCGATAGAGGCGATACGGCTAATTCAAGCACTCCAAGCCAAATATCTTCTAACACAGGCAAACCAAAAAGAAATAAAAAACAGCAACAAGAAAATATCCCAAAAACAAGTATTTCTGCCATTAATAACTTAAAATTCGCACAGATAAATCTACAAAGGAGCAAAACTGCAACAGCGGATTTAATTAATACACTTTATAAAGAGAAATACTCAATTGCCTGTATCCAGGATTGTAACATGACAAACAACCGCCCACATGGCCTGCCAAGAGGCACTCCATGCTATGCTTCTAATAAAAAGAATAGCTTTATATTAATAATCGATCCAAATATTGGACATATCAAACTAGGCAGCACAGATCATACAGTAGTGGTAAACTTAACACTATCTAAAAGAATATTAACAGTGATATCCCAGTATTCACCTCCCTCTGCCAAGCTACACGAAGACCTAGAAGATTGGAGCACCATTACAGGCATGTCGTCAGACATATTGCTTCTTGGTGACTTCAACGCACACAGTGTGCTATGGGGATATCCGAAAGACGATGAAAAAGGCCATCACCTTTTAAATCTGATGGGTCAAAGACATTTAATCTCCCTAAATGACCCTCACAGTCTACCGACTTTCGAAACAAAGCACCTGAAGGGTTGGCCAGATGTCTCACTGGCATCCTTCTCGCTGTTCCCACAAATAGAAAATTGGACAATTGACAGTGACCTTAACTATGGGGATCACCGATTAATAACTATAACCACAGACATTTCAATCATCAAACTCCCGAAAAGGAGATACAGAACTAAAAACATCTCATTTAAGAAATTTAATAAACTGTTATCCAAGAATATCACAGAAAAACAGCTGAACTTTAACAATCTAATCTCCACTCAAGAATTTGACAGAAGATATGATATTTTCTATAAATTAATAAAAGAAGCCTGCGACAGAAACCTAAAAAAGAAAAACAACACTTTTACCCCTAAGATATCATGGTGGACTCAGGATCTCCGTAGACAGAGGAATTACGTCAAGGCACTGCAAAGAAAAACAAAACTCCCAGAAGCATCTCAAACAGATATAATAAAATATAAAAGAGAAAGAGCTCTATACAAACAGAACATACTCAAATCAAAAAAGACTTCCTGGACAAAATTATGCGAAAATACAAGAGATCCCTTCGGTAAGATAAAGTCAATAGCTTTCCAAGATTTTCACAGGGCAGAAATCACAACACTCTCAACTTCATCAGCAGAAATTCACTCCAACTCTTCCTTCTACAAGGAATTAACAACAAACATTTTCGGACAGCCCAAAAAACCAAAACCAACAACCATACAACCAGATGACTCAGCATCTCCATTCTTAATTCAAGAACTCAAAACAGCAATATTTTCTTTCAATGCAAATAAGGCACCTGGTCCGGACAATATAGACCACTATATAATTCGTAATATCTTCAAAACTCATGCTAACCTGCTACTTGAGATGTACAACTCAGCCCTAAAACTCAATTACTTTCCGAATCAATGGAAAGTAGGGGAACTAGTTTATTTCCTGAAATCGGGACGTCCACCAGATGATCATCACTCTTACAGACCAATATCCCTCCTGCCAGTTTTTGGGAAGATCCTCGAAAAAATGCTATTAAGAAGAATTAACTACTCATTAACATCATCTTCAGTACAACATCTTAATAACTCAGAGCATGGCTTCTTGGAAGGACACTCAACTGAAACAGCCTTGCAAGATCTCTTATTAAAAATTCAACTTTTATCACAAGACAACAATTACATCTCCTTAGTTTCCCTTGACGTTCAAAATGCCTTTGATAAGTTACCGTGGCACATTACGATGGAAGAAATCGATGAACTTCCTATCGAAAAAGCATACAAAAATACAATATCTTCTTTTCTATCAATAAGAGGAGCATTCTGCAACTGGTTGGACACAGAGGAAATCCACTGGTTCTACAGAGGTTGCCCACAGGGCTCTTGCTTCGGGCCTTTTCTCTGGCGTATCTTCATCAACAAACTACTTAAATTGCTTCATTCACATGGATTCACCTTTATAGCCTACGCAGACGACATCCTGTTGATAGCGAAAGGGAAGTCATGTAAGGAACTTGAAAATACCACAAATCAAGCACTCGAACTTATAAGCAATTGGGCAAGACAGAACCAAATGACATTCACGTATGAAAAATGTAGAGTCCTAAACTTACGACGTCCAAGATTCCTAAAAAGGCCCCCCATATTTAAATTGGACAATCATAAACTAAAATCAGAGAACACGCTACAATACTTAGGATTAACATTGGACTCAACTCTCTCTTTTCTTCCTCATCTCAAAAATAAACGAATAGAAATAGTCAAAATAATACAAAACTTAATGAAGTTCTCATCCTCCAGTAGCAGGCTATCAAAACAAATACTTAAAATCTGGTACAAGACCATGCTAGAAAGAAAAATCATATACGCATCATCAATATGGTACCCACGTCTTCAAAAATCTCACGGCCTCAAACTAATTTCCTCGATCCAAGCACACTGTCTGCTGATGGTCAGCAGGGCCTACAGGAAGACGGCAACATCAGCGCTCTGTGTCTTGACAGGCTCTCCACCGCTACATTTACAACTACAAAGAGAAGCCTTACATGGCAGAGTTTTGCGGTTAGGAATACCAACTAACAACTATTTCCCGCAAGACTTTCAGAGAAAGATCATCCCTCAAATCAACCCAGCAATACATTATCTGAATATCATATACAACGAACATCAATCACCACCTAACACCGAAATAAACATTTATACTGATGGCTCAAAAACAGAGACAGGTACGGCCTTTGCCTTCTGTACATTTGCTCAGGATTCACTAATACATCAATACTCCCGCACATTAAATAAAGAAAACACGGTGTACCAATCCGAATTGCTAGCAATTCTAAATGCGCTACAATGGACAGAAACAACACATTACAAGAGAATAGGTGTATTCACAGACAGTCAATCTAGTCTTCAAGCACTTGAAAACATCATGTCACAAGATTACCTTATAAATGAAATAATTAAACTTCTGCATTCAACTGACAAAACTTACTACTTTAAATGGGTTAGAGGTCACGCTGGTCTCATGGGTAATGAACTGGCAGACAAACTCGCCAAAGAAGCGACGTTACAATCTTTCACAGCTTCAAAGATCTTTTTCCCCTTCCCGGCATCATACATCAAAGGGCAAACAAGTCTTCAACTCAAAAATGACTGGCAACAATGCTGGGACTACGAAGAAACAGGACGTTTCACCTACAAACTCTTTCCAAAAATCTCCTCAGATCTCCTGCTCCCGCACCGTAATATCTACTTATTTGCAACGAACCACGGACCATTCCCGGACTACCTCTATAAAATTAATAAAACAGACTCTCCAAGATGTACCTGCGGTCATGTAGGAGACGCCCTACATTATCTATTGAAATGTACTTTAACAGCAGAATATCACATACGCAAACCAGCTGACTTTACATTAGCAAATTGGTTTAATTATGTGCAAAAAAGACCAAACTTAATGCAGAAAATAATAGATTGTATCAACGTTCTTGAAAATAACCAGTTGCTATTTCAAATGCCCCCACTCTGATAACAGAGATGTGTGTGAAATATGTTAAAAGACAAAACATTCAAAACAGCAATAGTAACAATAAGACGTTGTAAAGACATTAAAATTACAGGTTGTGGGTCATCCATAAAACCCTTTTCTTCTTCAATTCAACAATATTTTCTAATCAGAACTATGTATATAGTTTACTATTTAATTTAGTAATTATTTCTAACTTATTAATTTTAAATTATCCAGTTAATCTAAATTAGTTTATAATTAGTATAAAATATACTCTAGAAAATATAAAAATAATTTATAATCTTATCTAATCTACAAAAAGATCTGTATAATATTCTGGCCCGCCCTGAGTGATGGGGTGGCCGGTTGTAATTAAAAATTGTATTTCATCAAAACAAGAAATAAATATTCATTGGCGACTGGGAGATGAACCTACTGAACGAGCACTCCCGCGCTGCTTCTGTCGGTCCCTGCCCTTGGCGGTGGTTTCGGCGGTTAGTGGATATCACCTACCAGTAGGGGCTTGTTGAGCCTATGCCATATGGTGGGCCTCCCCTCTGGTCGAACCTGACCTGACCCCCCCGCCCACCGCCGAGACTAATAATAAGCTAGAAGTAGCTCGGAGTCGTTCGGTAGCTTCATCGCCCCGAGCCCAACCCTTCCCGCTTTTCGGTGTCTTTAATTTGTGTAATTTCCCTTTTAAATTTGCCCGGTTTCAATTTTTTTTTTCCAATCTGGCTTTCGCTAGAGAGTCTTTCATTCGGGACGTGGCTGGGCACCTGGGAATCTAGCTTCCGCAAAAGAGTTGGAGTAGAGTAGAAGAATAAAGGGTTGCGGACGAAGATGGGCCGCTCGCCGCGGCGGTTGACCCCCCCGCCCACCCCCAACCACCGCCGAGACTAATAATAAGCTAGAAGTAGCTCGGAGTCGTTCGGTAGCTTCATCGCCCCGAGCCCAACCCTTCCCGCTTTTCGGTGTCTTTAATTTGTGTAATTTCCCTTTTAAATTTGTCCGGTTTCAATTTTTTTTTTCCAATCTGGCTTTCGCTAGAGAGTCTTTCATTCGGGACGTGGCTGGGCACCTGGGAATCTTGCTTCCGCAAAAGAGTTGGAGTAGAGTAGAAGAATAAAGGGTTGCGGACGAAGATGAGCCGCTCGCCGCGGCGGTTGACCCCCCCGCCCACCCCCAACCACCGCCGAGACAAATAATAAGCTAGAAGTAGCTCGGAGTCGTTCGGTAGCTTCATCGCCCCGAGCCCAACCCTTCCCGCTTTTCGGTGTCTTTAATTTGTGTAATTTCCCTTTTAAATTTGTCCGGTTTCAATTTTTTTTTCCAATCTGGCTTTCGCTAGAGAGTCTTTCATTCGGGACGTGGCTGAGCACCTGGGAATCTTGCTTCCGCAAAAGAGTTGGAGTAAAGTAGAAGAATAAATGGTTGCGGACGAGGATGGGCCGCTCGCCGCGGCGGTTGGCATCCTTCTCGCTGTTCCCACAAATAGAAAATTGGACAATTGACAGTGACCTTAACTATGGGGATCACCGATTAATAACTATAACCACAGACATTTCAATCATCAAACTCCCGAAAAGGAGATACAGAACTAAAAACATCTCATTTAAGAAATTTAATAAACTGTTATCCAAGAATATCTCAGAAAAACAGCTGAACTTTAACAATCTAATCACCACTCAAGAATTTGACAGAAGATATGATATTTTCTATAAATTAATAAAAGAAGCCTGCGACAGAAACCTAAAAAAGAAAAACAACACTTTTACCCCTAAGATATCATGGTGGACTCAGGATCTCCGTAGACAGAGGAATTACGTCAAGGCACTGCAAAGAAAAACAAAACTCCCAGAAGCATCTCAAACAGATATAATAAAATATAAAAGAGAAAGAGCTCTATACAAACAGAACATACTCAAATCAAAAAAGACTTCCTGGACAAAATTATGCGAAAATACAAGAGATCCCTTCGGTAAGATAAAGTCAATAGCTTTCCAAGATTTTCACAGGGCAGAAATCACAACACTCTCAACTTCATCAGCAGAAATTCACTCCAACTCTTCCTTCTACAAGGAATTAACAACAAACATTTTCGGACAGTCCAAAAAACCAAAACCAACAACCATACAACCAGATGACTCAGCATCTCCATTCTTAATTCAAGAACTCAAAACAGCAATATTTTCTTTCAATGCAAATAAGGCACCTGGTCCGGACAATATAGACCACTATATAATTCGTAATATCTTCAAAACTCATGCTAACCTGCTACTTGAGATGTACAACTCAGCCCTAAAACTCAATTACTTTCCGAATCAATGGAAAGTAGGGGAACTAGTTTATTTCCTGAAATCGGGACGTCCACCAGATGATCATCACTCTTACAGACCAATATCCCTCCTGCCAGTTTTTGGGAAGATCCTCGAAAAAATGCTATTAAGAAGAATTAACTACTCATTAACATCATCTTCAGTACAACATCTTAATAACTCACAGCATGGCTTCTTGGAAGGACACTCAACTGAAACAGCCTTGCAAGATCTCTTATTAAAAATTCAACTTTTATCACAAGACAACAATTACATCTCCTTAGTTTCCCTTGACTTTCAAAATGCCTTTGATAAGTTACCGTGGCACATTACGATGGAAGAAATCGATGAACTTCCTATCGAAAAAGCATACAAAAATACAATATCTTCTTTTCTATCAATAAGAGGAGCATTCTGCAACTGGTTGGACACAGAGGAAATCCACTGGTTCTACAGAGGTTGCCCACAGGGCTCTTGCTTCGGGCCTTTTCTCTGGCGTATCTTCATCAACAAACTACTTAAATTGCTTCATTCACATGGATTCACCTTTATAGCCTACGCAGACGACATCCTGTTGATAGCGAAAGGGAAGTCATGTAAGGAACTTGAAAATACCACAAATCAAGCACTCGAACTTATAAGCAATTGGGCAAGACAGAACCAAATGACATTCTCTTATGAAAAATGTAGAGTCCTAAACTTACGACGTCCAAGATTCCTAAAAAGGCCCCCCATATTTAAATTGGACAATCATAAACTAAAATCAGAGAACACGCTACAATACTTAGGATTAACATTGGACTCAACTCTCTCTTTTCTTCCTCATCTCAAAAATAAACGAATAGAAATAGTCAAAATAATACAAAACTTAATGAAGTTCTCATCCTCCAGTAGCAGGCTATCAAAACAAATACTTAAAATCTGGTACAAGACCATACTAGAAAGAAAAATCATATATGCATCATCAATATGGTACCCACTTCTTCAAAAATCTCACGGCCTCAAACTAATTTCCTCGATCCAAGCACACTGTCTGCTGATGGTCAGCAGGGCCTACAGGAAGACGGCAACATCAGCGCTCTGTGTCTTGACAGGCTCTCCACCGCTACATTTACAACTACAAAGAGAAGCCTTACATGGCAGTGTTTTGCGGTTAGGAATACCAACTAACAACTATTTCCCGCAAGACTTTCAGAGAAAGATCATCCCTCAAATCAACCCAGCAATACATTATCTGAATATCATATACAACGAACATCAATCACCACCTAACCCCGAAATAAACATTTATACTGATGGCTCAAAAACAGAGACAGGTACGGCCTTTGCCTTCTGTACATTTGCTCAGGATTCACTAATACATCAATATTCCCGCACATTAAATAAAGAAAACACGGTGTACCAATCCGAATTGCTAGCAATTCTAAATGCGCTACAATGGACAGAAACAACACATTACAAGAGAATAGGTGTATTCACAGACAGTCAATCTAGTCTTCAAGCACTTGAAAACATCATGTCACAAGATTACCTTATAAATGAAATAATTAAACTTCTGCAGTCAACTGACAAAACTTACTACTTTAAATGGGTTAGAGGTCACGCTGGTCTCATGGGCAATGAACTGGCAGACAAACTCGCCAAAGAAGCGACGTTACAATCTTCCACAGCTTCAAAGATCTTTTTCCCCTTCCCGGCATCATACATCAAAGGGCAAACAAGTCTTCAACTCAAAAATGACTGGCAACAATGCTGGGACTACGAAGAAACAGGACGTTTCACCTACAAACTCTTTCCAAAAATCTCCTCAGATCTCCTGCTCCCGCACCGTAATATCTACTTATTTGCAACGAACCACGGACCATTCCCGGACTACCTCTATAAAATTAACAAAACAGACTCGCCAAGATGTACCTGCGGTCATGTAGGAGACGCCCTACATTATCTATTGAAATGTACTTTAACAGTAGAATATCACATACGCAAACCAGCTGACTTTACATTAGCAAATTGGTTTAATTATGTGCAAAAAAGACCAAACTTAATGCAGAAAATAATAGATTGTATCAACGTTCTTGAAAATAACCAGTTGCTATTTCAAATGCCCCCACTCTGATAACAGAGATGTGTGTGAAATATGTTAAAAGACAAAACATTCAAAACAGCAATAGTAACAATAAGACGTTGTAAAGACATTAAAATTACAGGTTGTGGGTCATCCATAAAACCCTTTTCTTCTTCAATTCAACAATATTTTCTAATCAGAACTATGTATATAGTTTACTATTTAATTTAGTAATTATTTCTAACTTATTAATTTTATATTATCCAGTTAATCTAAATTAGTTTATAATTAGTATATAATATACTCTAGAAAATATAAAAATAATTTATAATCTTATCTAATCTACAAAAAGATCTGTATAATATTTTGGCCCGCCCTGAGTGATGGGGTGGCCGGTTGTAATTAAAAATTGTATTTCATCAAAACAAGAAATAAATATTCATTGGCGACTGGGAGATGAACCTACTGAACGAGCACTCCCGCGCTGCTTCTGTCGGTCCCTGCCCTTGGCGGTGGTTTCGGCGGTTAGTGGATATCACTTACCAGTAGGGGCTTGTTGAGCCTATGCCATATGGTGGGCCTCCCCTCTGGTCGAACCTGACTCCCCCGCCCACCGCCGAGACTAATAATAAGCTAGAAGTAGCTCGGAGTCGTTCGGTAGCTTCATCGCCCCGCGCCCAACCCTTCCCGCTTTTCGGTGTCTTTAATTTGTGTAATTTCCGTTTTAAATTTGTCCGGTTTCAATTTTTTTTTTCCAATCTGGCTTTCGCTAGAGAGTCTTTCATTCGGGACGTGGCTGGGCATCTGGGAATCTTGCTTCCGCAAAAGAGTTGGAGTAGAGTAGAAGAATAAAGGGTTGCGGACGAAGATGGGCCGCTCGCCGCGGCGGTTGACCCCCCCGCCCACCCCCAACCACCGCCGAGACTAATAATAAGCTAGAAGTAGCTCGGAGTCGTTCGGTAGCTTCATCGCCCCGAGCCCGACCCTTCCCGCTTTTCGGTGTCTTTAATTTGTGTAATTTCCCTTTTAAATTTGTCCGGTTTCAATTTTTTTTTCCAATCTGGCTTTCGCTAGAGAGTCTTTCATTCGGGACGTGGCTGGGCACCTGGGAATCTTGCTTCCGCAAAAGAGTTGGAGTAGAGTAGAAGAATAAAGGGTTGCGGACGAAGATGGGCCGCTCGCCGCGGCGGTTGACCCCCCCCCCCCCACCGCCGAGACTAATAATAAGCTAGACGTAGCTCGGAGTCGTTCGGTAGCTTCATCGCCCGAGCCCAACCCTTCCCGCTTTTCGGTGTCTTTAATTTGTGTAATTTCCCTTTTAAATTTGTCCGGTTTCATTTTTTTTTTTTTTCCAATCTGGCTTTCGCTAGAGAGTCTTTCATTCGGGACGTGGCTGGGCACCTGGGAATCTTGCTTCCGCAAAAGAGTTGGAGTAGAGTAGAAGAATAAAGGGTTGCGGACGAAGATGGGCCGCTCGCCGCGGCGGTTGACTCCCCCGCCCACCCCCAACCACCGCCGAGACTAATAATAAGCTAGAAGTAGCTCGGAGTCGTTCGGTAGCTTCTGGAAATGTACATAATGTTAAATGAAAATAAATTTTCGGCATCGGAAAGCGGGACGGTTTGGTTCAAGTGTCTTCCCCCAGGGACTGCACTAAAACTCAAAAGCATTTGCTGGGTTTCCCTGGGCGGCCATCCTCGCCCCGAGCCCGACCCTTCCCGCTTTTCGGTGTCTTTAATTTGTGTAATTTCCCTTTTAAATTTGTCCGGTTTCAATTTTTTTTTTCCAATCTGGCTTTCGCTAGAGAGTCTTTCATTCGGGACGTGGCTGGGCACCTGGGAATCTTGCTTCCGCAAAAGAGTTGGAGTAGAGTAGAAGAATAAAGGGTTGCGGACGAAGATGGGCCGCTCGCCGCGGCGGTTGACCCCCCCGCCCACCCCCAACCACCGCCGAGACTAATAATAAGCTAGAAGTAGCTCGGAGTCGTTCGGTAGCTTCATCGTCCCGAGCCCAACCCTTACCCGCTTTTCGGATTCTTTAGTTTGTGTAATTTCCCTTTTAAATTTGTCCGGTTTCAATTTTTTTTTTCCAATCTGGCTTTCGCTAGAGAGTCTGTCATTCGGGACGTGGCTGGGCACCTGGGAATCTTGCTTCCGCAAAAGAGTTGGAGTAGAGTAGAAGAATAAAGGGTTGCGGACGAAGATGGGCCGCTCGCCGCGGCGGTTGACCCCCCCGCCCACCGCCGAGACTAATAATAAGCTAGAAGTAGCTCGGAGTCGTTCGGTAGCTTCATCGCCCCGAGCCCAACCCTTCCCTCTTTTCGGTGTCTTTAATTTGTGTAATTTCCCTTTTAAATTTGTCCGGTTTCAATTTTTTTTTTTTTTTCCAATCTGGATTTCGCTAGAGAGTCTTTCATTCGGGACGTGGCTGGGCACCTGGGAATCTTGCTTCCGCAAAAGAGTTGGAGTAAAGTAGAAGAATAAAGGGTTGCGGACGAAGATGGGCCGCTCGCCGCGGCGGTTGACCCCCCCCCGCCGAGTTCTGTCATTGCCTTCACCATTGAAGCATCGGAAAATTTTTGTCCGCAATAAACGGCTAATTTCTCAGGAACGGGGTAAGCTAGCATGCTCTACTATATATCAATCTCTTTCTCTCTTTATGATCTTTAATTTGATACCTATCCCATGTTGCTACGTGCACTAGAACCGAAGTTGTGTTCAATTAATTTTCTCTCTCTTTTTTACCACATGACTTTCGGTTTTGAAAATGTATGCGGACTTCCTATGTTTATTTTGGGTGTTTAACTGAACCGTTTTGATAAATATGGTATAAATGATGTTCTACAGTGTTTTATCTTTAATTTGGTACATGGTTTATCTATCTATCATAACCATATAAAAAGTTATTAGCATAAATGCAAGGTTCACTTTTTGAGCCATTTTCGTTTTTGAGACAAAAGTGACAATTTTCAAACGTTAATTAAATATATAATTTTTGATGAAATTTCAAAATTCTTTCATGCGTTACCTTCAGTTTGAATCGTAGATCTTTTATCTTCCATTTTCTTTAAGTTTTCATCAAGTTTGTTATGTTATCTAAGTGTTTGAAAATTGTCGTTTTTGGACGCCATTTTCCCATAGACTTTACATTACGTAAACATCAAAATTCTTTAGCTTCTTATTCTTAATAAACGTGTTCATTTTGAATTTTTTTCGGTAAATTTAGTTCTTTCATAGTTTTAACTTTCTTCCGGTACTATTTTTATTAAGTTTTCGAAAGTTTTTGACTATTTAGTGAGTGATTTAAAAAGTACTGTTTTGGGAGATTGGCGTTCTCAGAATCCCATGTTAATCTATGGGAAAAATTTTGTCGTTAGAAAATTTTCATAAGGCTCAAATTCACCTTTTGGTCACTAGTTTTTAAAAACTAATACCATATTCGTATATAGAAATGTTTAAGCTTTCATTATATACCAGTGTTATATTATTATGAAGTGATTTTATATATTAAATAAATTTTTGAAAAGTGTAGTGGAAATTTTTGTTCCAACCCCATTTCCCATAGCGTTAGGGATTTTGTGTACTTGTTTGGATCACAGTTTGCACCACTTTTTCCTATTATTAACGTTATAAATTTATGCGTTTTGAAAAGTTAATAGTTTAAGCTTTCGAGCGGTGCTATTTTTATTATTTTATTGTATCTCTAAGTATTTTTAATTTGTACTTGAAAATTGAATATTTTTATTCCATCGTGATTGAGTGGTTGGTGGTTTCTTGTATCAAGACATAAGCTCAGTAGTAAATTCATATGTTTAGTTGTATTTTTTTTTTTTTTTTTTTTTATAAATATTCTGCTAATATCATGTGGTGTACCTTCATATCAGAGTGAATCGAATTGACGTCAAGGCCTTTTGATTAGATTAAAAAGTAAATAAACATAATATTATCCGTCACCGATTCATTCTGAAAGTAAATATTGGAAGTTATAAGTATTAAGACAACACCAGTTTTTACTGAGAGCGTTTTTTTATGATATTAACTTTTTAATTTAGGGCTTGGGGGGATGTGTCAGATTTATGGGCACAACAACTTGATCCTTTAAAGGCCAATTTTCTCAAAATGGACCCCATTGATTTTTCAATGGAGAATTTAATAATTAATGTTAAGCTAATTGTAAACATACCGGATTTTTATAAAAGGTTTATCGCATTGCTGTCTAATAATAAGAATATCTTATGGGGTTGTATACTAAGAAAAGTAAGAAAACACGGTTTCTAGAGTACTGATATTAGACAACCGCTATTTTGTTTCTTTTAAATGAAGTTTTAAATATTAAGCTTATCTTACTGTTTTAACGTTGTGTTTCTCCTAGGGGGTTTTACTAAATGATAATGTTACAAATTAAAGAACTTTTTAAAACATAGAATATGTGTATAAAATGGCAGCCATTTTGCCTCTTCTTTTCCAAATTGGAAATAATTAAACTAAAATATAATAAAATATTATAATAACATTTTTATAGTACTGGCTGTTATTGCTATTGCTAAACTTTGAAATCTCATGTTTGTGTATTGTTATAAATCCGCCACTTTGTTTCTCTCTAATTTGACTGCTATTTTCTTTCTTTCAATAATTAATTAGAAACAATAGTATTAAAATAAATAGTAATAATAAAGTAACATTTTATAAGACTTAGGGTTCATGATTAATGCTAAACTACTGAAATGTAACGGTTTGGACATGGTTACAAGTCCGCCATTTTGTTTCTTCCTAACTCTATTTATTAGCTATTGTGCTTTCCGTAGGTTTTTTTTGTAAACTCTTTTTTCAACCCCAACAACATACACCTCATTTTAAAGATAAATAAAAATCCGGACTGAATCTGAAGCTTTTAAGGCAGTACGAGGTACGCACAAAAAGTTATGGTAAGGACCGATGATCCCAATAGAACACCATTTTTTTTTTTTTTTTTTTTTTTTTTTTTTTTTTTTTTTCAATGGGAATTTTAATATACAGTTTTAAACTGGTTAAAACCATACCGGGCTTTTTGTATACGACTTTTTATGTTTTATATCGTATTATAAGGGTCTCATGAGGTCTAACACTGTAAAATGTTAGCAAATCTCAGTTTTTAAGGGTAATTTTAATGGATGGACCGCCAGTATGAGAACTTTTCCCGAGCATTCTTCTCATGCAATAAACTTTTTGCTAACTCTACAGGGGGCATTTGGGGGGGGGGATGTATATAATTTTAAATCTTTCAACTAACTTTTGGATTCGATATATCTCTTCATTCCTAGAATTTTCCAATCCGTTTTTGTCTCAGTTGCCTTAAAGGGCTAACATTCGTATTTTTTCCTGCATCCTTCTTTGATCAGCCATGCGACCTATCAAATTGTCGGTCTCAAAGAGCCCAATTTGACCCCCCATTCCCCCCTCCCCCCTTTCCAACCCCCCCAACGGTAAAAATCTCTCTTTCAATGTATCAAGAATTAGCCAAATTAGCACGGAACTTCAACATTTCAGGATTAACAACTCTACAAACATATAATTACCCAGTGTTTCAAGAAAAATACATTAGAGAGGGAAAAGCATCATTGCTAGAGCTCTTCAACAAGCGCAGCATGGACCTCTCACGATGTAAGAGGTAAGCATTAAATATTCACTTTATAATTTTACTTAAAACATTTTCATCTGAATTTTTGGAAACATAATTTGTCAATAATTGTGAATATAAACTTGGACCACCAACCTCACTTTCTATTAATGCTATGGGTATGGCTATCATAAAGGTCATGTATTTCTTGTAAATATATTAATATTTCCGTTCATTGTACATAACGTAAATATTTTATACTATTCATATATTATCCTCATTATTCTTTTGTTATAATTTCATAACATATTTCATTTATTATTATTATTGAATGTTCTAAATCTTTAAAAAGATTACCTGGTTAAGCAGTGTGTGTGCATGGGAGGTCATGGCAACATTCCCCATTTTATTTTCATTGGCATTAATTTTTTCTGTCTTTTATTTGTTTCATTTAATTTTATTTTAATAGTCAGAATTGTCCATTATTCTAAATTATTTTATCTTAGTTACTTTCAATGGTCTAGGCCATTGGTTTTTGCTTTCCCTATCCTAACTACCTTTCTTTCAATGATGTGTAGTGGACGGCTGGTGATACCCCATCCTGTCTTCTCTGATTTTCTTAATTAAACTGCTCTATTATTTGATATTATTTTTAGTTCACTCGGACTAATAGCTAGTAATATCCTGAAATAATAAAAGTTACCCGCTGAGAAAAGTAGGTAACAGTAAAAAATGTCGGGAAAAAACTATGGACGGCCCCCGCCAACCTCAAGAGGGAAGTGTCTATACAAATACGAGCAAGTGCAGCATTACGACGTCAGCGTCTTCCAATTATACGATCTAATGGAGAGATCCTACCTCAGGAAGGCAAGCGGAAGCGACGACGAAGCAACGAAATATCAAAATGCCCTGGAGCTAAAAATAAAGCTACTGTCAAGCAACCTAGACAAATTAATAGTAGATGAAAAAGATAAAGATCAACAAGATAAAGGTGACCATTCAACGGAAGAGGACCCGCTGCTCTCGAGTCTCTCTCAAATTGCAGAACATTACAAGAAACGTCAAACGGATAAAAAAGACGCTATTCAGAAACTTAAGAATGAATTTCAAGAAGAACTAAGAAACAGATTCATAACATACGAATATGAACAATTAAGTAGGGAAGTAGAAAAGGCAAATCTTTATCAATCACCTGACCTTGATTTAGAGAAGAATACGTCTAACTCATTGATAGAAGAGGAAGAAACAATTATTGAATCTACCCCAAACATTATCCATACTTTAAGAACAGGAAGCTATTCTGCCAAAAAGAAAATGAGTCAACTGGAAGAAAAATATAAAAAATTGGAAAAGGAACTAAAATTCAAAAATCGTAAACTAGAAGAAATAGACCAACAGTTATCAGAAAAAAGGGAGGAACTAGAAGTCAAAGAACAAGAACTATCATTCAAAAAAAATCAAATAGAAGAATACTTGAAAGAATTAAAGGACCAAGATAGCAGAAAGAAAACAAATAATGAATTCACACAGACGGAAGACATAGAAGAATACTCGTTACTTTCTATAGCCAGTGGGGAAGATGAAGAAGAACTAGAATCAAAAGAAGAAACTTCCCCAACAAGAGGTCAGAAGCTCTTAGAAAAGGACTTCATCAGACACGGGCGGAAAACTTGGTCAGATAAAGATGTTACAAATTTCCTAAGAAACATCAAAAAACAAAATGTCTCTTCCGCCAAGATACAACCCTCCACACAAATAGATACAAAAAAATTAACGATTGAAGTAACAGCAACAATAAAGACAATATACGGAATAACGCAAGACTTAGCAGAAACCATGACAACCTATCATAATAAAATTACAGATGAATTAGAAACAATCAGAAGCTCAAAAGGTAAATACACAACGTTTCAAACATATCATGAACAATATCAAACAGCAATGCATGGTAAACTGTATAAGTTACAACACTACTGTGATTCGCAAATAGATCAAATACAAACATTTAATTATGAAATACAGGACAATCAAATAGACCTGCTAAGAAAACAATTATTAGGAAGTTTAAACAAACAATTTCAAGAACAGAACCAAAAATTCAATGAAATGCTGAAGACATTAGGCACCCAAGAAACAAAGACGACTCAAGCAGTCAAGTCAGTAGTACAAAAACCCAAAAAGTTAATTATAATTCCGAAACAACCTATTGAAGTATCAGAAGTCACAAAAATAATCAGAGACGAAGCCAAAAAGAAAGACAAATTATTTGAAATTAAAAATATAAGACGCACAAAAAACAACAACATAGAACTGAAAACCCTAGAAAAAGAATTAGAAACGATCTCAGAGCTACTTAAGAACAATTCAAAAGACTTTGAAATAATCAACCCAGAGGAGAGGAAGATGAAAATAATTCTAATGAGAATAAATAAAGAATACACAAAGGAGGAACTGGAAGAAGAACTATCTAAAAAGAAGTATCTAAACTCATTCACGATCTTTAAATCATTAGAAGTTCCCAATTCAACATTCAATAACTGGATAATAGAAGCACCGGCGGGCGACTGCAGGAAAATTGTCAAAACAGGGAAAATAAAATTATTTTACGAACTAATCAAGACCGATTTCTATATAAGAGTGCTGAGATGTACTAACTGCCAAGAGCTAGGCAATCACACCAAATCACAGTGTGAATTTGGATCACGGTGTGCGAACTGTTCAGGGAAACATCAAACAAGTGAGTGTGAGGAAAATATAAAGAAATGCATAAATTGCTTGAGATATAACAAGGAAGACTCAAATCACCCAGCATACTCTCCCCAATGTCCAATCTTCCAGCACGAAAAAGGGAGGAGACTGGAGGACTATCATAAATCAAAAGCACTAAACCCAAACATAAAGAACCTAACAAACGGTAGGAAAGATAAAAATGAAACGCAGCTCAGAAGAAACTATAAAGGAAAAGATCAACTAGTAGAACAAACACATAATGGAAGTAAAGAAAAGAAAGGATTTCACTCTTCGGAAAACAGTACAAGAAGATACAGACAAGACAAAGGAAATAACTATGAGGAATCCTACGATTATAGAGAGCGAAAAGAGTACAAAAACAAAAGATACGAGAGAAGAGACGATAGGTCAAGACATAGAGAAGATGAAATAACAAATCGACATGGAGAAACCAGAATAATAAGAATGAGGACATTCGAAAATTCCAACAGAAAAAACTACAACTATAAATATCCAAATTACACAAGGGAGGCACAGCCTCCCTATCGCCGATAGAGGCGATACGGCTAATTCAAGCACTCCAAGCCAAATATCTTCTAACACAGGCAAACCAAAAAGAAATAAAAAACAGCAACAAGAAAATATCCCAAAAACAAGTATTTCTGCCATTAATAACTTAAAATTCGCACAGATAAATCTACAAAGGAGCAAAACTGCAACAGCGGATTTAATTAATACACTTTATAAAGAGAAATACTCAATTGCCTGTATCCAGGATTGTAACATGACAAACAACCGCCCACATGGCCTGCCAAGAGGCACTCCATGCTATGCTTCTAATAAAAAGAATAGCTTTATATTAATAATCGATCCAAATATTGGACATATCAAACTAGGCAGCACAGATCATACAGTAGTGGTAAACTTAACACTATCTAAAAGAATATTAACAGTGATATCCCAGTATTCACCTCCCTCTGCCAAGCTACACGAAGACCTAGAAGATTGGAGCACCATTACAGGCATGTCGTCAGACATATTGCTTCTTGGTGACTTCAACGCACACAGTGTGCTATGGGGATATCCGAAAGACGATGAAAAAGGCCATCACCTTTTAAATCTGATGGGTCAAAGACATTTAATCTCCCTAAATGACCCTCACAGTCTACCGACTTTCGAAACAAAGCACCTGAAGGGTTGGCCAGATGTCTCACTGGCATCCTTCTCGCTGTTACCACAAATAGAAAATTGGACAATTGACAGTGACCTTAACTATGGGGATCACCGATTAATAACTATAACCACAGACATTTCAATCATCAAACTCTCGAAAAGGAGATACAGAACTAAAAACATCTCATTTAAGAAATTTAATAAACTGTTATCCAAGAATATCTCAGAAAAACAGCTGAACTTTAACAATCTAATCTCCACTCAAGAATTTGACAGAAGATATGATATTTTCTATAAATTAATAAAAGAAGCCTGCGACAGAAACCTAAAAAAGAAAAACAACACTTTTACCCCTAAGATATGATGGTGGACTCAGGATCTCCGTAGACAGAGGAATTACGTCAAGGCACTGCAAAGAAAAACAAAACTCCCAGAAGCATCTCAAACAGATATAATAAAATATAAAAGAGAAAGAGCTCTATACAAACAGAACATACTCAAATCAAAAAAGACTTCCTGGACAAAATTATGCGAAAATACAAGAGATCCCTTCGGTAAGATAAAGTCAATAGCTTTCCAAGATTTTCACAGGGCAGAAATCACAACACTCTCAACTTCATCAGCAGAAATTCACTCCAACTCTTCCTTCTACAAGGAATTAACAACAAACATTTTCGGACAGTCCAAAAAACCAAAACCAACAACCATACAACCAGATGACTCAGCATCTCCATTCTTAATTCAAGAACTCAAAACAGCAATATTTTCTTTCAATGCAAATAAGGCACCTGGTCCGGACAATATAGACCACTATATAATTCGTAATATCTTCAAAACTCATGCTAACCTGCTACTTGAGATGTACAACTCAGCCCTAAAACTCAATTACTTTCCGAATCAATGGAAAGTAGGGGAACTAGTTTATTTCCTAAAATCGGGACGTCCACCAGATGATCATCACTCTTACAGACCAATATCCCTCCTGCCAGTTTTTGGGAAGATCCTCGAAAAAATGCTATTAAGAAGAATTAACTACTCATTAACATCATCTTCAGTACAACATCTTAATAACTCACAGCATGGCTTCTTGGAAGGACACTCAACTGAAACAGCCTTGCAAGATCTCTTATTAAAAATTCAACTTTTATCACAAGACAACAATTACATCTCCTTAGTTTCCCTTGACTTTCAAAATGCCTTTGATAAGTTACCGTGGCACATTACGATGGAAGAAATCGATGAACTTCCTATCGAAAAAGCATACAAAAATACAATATCTTCTTTTCTATCAATAAGAGGAGCATTCTGCAACTGGTTGGACACAGAGGAAATCCACTGGTTCTACAGAGGTTGCCCACAGGGCTCTTGCTTCGGGCCTTTTCTCTGGCGTATCTTCATCAACAAACTACTTAAATTACTTCATTCACATGGAGTCACCTTTATAGCCTACGCAGACGACATCCTGTTGATAGCGAAAGGGAAGTCATGTAAGGAACTTGAAAATACCACAAATCAAGCACTCGAACTTATAAGCAATTGGGCAAGACAGAACCAAATGACATTCTCTTATGAAAAATGTAGAGTCCTAAACTTACGACGTCCAAGATTCCTAAAAAGGCCCCCTATATTTAAATTGGACAATCATAAACTAAAATCAGAGAACACGCTACAATACTTAGGATTAACATTGGACTCAACTCTCTCTTTTCTTCCTCATCTCAAAAATAAACGAATAGAAATAGTCAAAATAATACAAAACTTAATGAAGTTCTCATCCTCCAGTAGCAGGCTATCAAAACAAATACTTAAAATCTGGTACAAGACCATACTAGAAAGAAAAATCATATACGCATCATCAATATGGTACCCACTTCTTCAAAAATCTCACGGCCTCAAACTAATTTCCTCGATCCAAGCACACTGTTTGCTGATGGTCAGCAGGGTCTACAGGAAGACGGCAACATCAGCGCTCTGTGTCTTGACAGGCTCTCCACCGCTACATTTACAACTACAAAGAGAAGCCTTACATGGCAGAGTTTTGCGGTTAGGAATACCAACTAACAACTATTTCCCGCAAGACATTCAGAGAAAGATCATCCCTCAAATCAACCCAGCAATACATTATCTGAATATCATATACAACGAACATCAATCACCACCTAACACCGAAATAAACATTTATACTGATGGCTCAAAAACAGAGACAGGTACGGCCTTTGCCTTCTGTACATTTGCTCAGGATTCACTAATACATCAATATTCCCGCACATTAAATAAAGAAAACACGGTGTACCAATCCGAATTGCTAGCAATTCTAAATGCGCTACAATGGACAGAAACAACACATTACAAGAGAATAGGTGTATTCACAGACAGTCAATCTAGTCTTCAAGCACTTGAAAACATCATGTCACAAGATTACGTTATAAATGAAATAATTAAACTTCTGCAGTCAACTGACAAAACTTACTACTTTAAATGGGTTAGAGGTCACGCTGGTCTCATGGGCAATGAACTGGCAGACAAACTCGCCAAAGAAGCGACGTTACAATCTTCCACAGCTTCAAAGATCTTTTTCCCCTTCCCGGCATCATACATCAAAGGGCAAACAAGTCTTCAACTCAAAAATGACTGGCAACAATGCTGGGACTACGAAGAAACAGGTCGTTTCACCTACAAACTCTTTCCAAAAATCTCCTCAGATCTCCTGCTCCCGCATCGTAATATCTACTTATTTGCAACGAACCACGGACCATTCCCGGACTACCTCTATAAAATTAATAAAACAGACTCTCCAAGATGTACCTGCGGTCATGTAGGAGACGCCCTACATTACCTATTGAAATGTACTTTAACAGTAGAATATCACATACGCAAACCAGCTGACTTTACATTAGCAAATTGGTTTAATTATGTGCAAAAAAGACCAAACTTAATGCAGAAAATAATAGATTGTATCAACGTTCTTGAAAATAACCAGTTGCTATTTCAAATGCCCCCACTCTGATAACAGAGATGTGTGTGAAATATGTTAAAAGACAAAACATTCAAAACAGCAATAATAACAATAAGACGTTGTAAAGACATTAAAATTACAGGTTGTGGGTCATCCATAAAACCCTTTTCTTCTTCAATTCAACAATATTTTCTAATCAGAACTATGTATATAGTTTACTATTTAATTTAGTAATTATTTCTAACTTATTAATTTTATATTATCCAGTTAATCTAAATTAGTTTATAATTAGTATATAATATACTCTAGAAAATATAAAAATAATTTATAATCTTATCTAATCTACAAAAAGATCTGTATAATATTCTGGCCCGCCCTGAGTGATGGGGTGGCCGGTTGTAATTAAAAATTGTATTTCATCAAAACAAGAAATAAACATTCATTGGCGACTGGGAGATGAACCTACTGAACGAGCACTCCCGCGCTGCTTCTGTCGGTCCCTGCCCTTGGCGGTGGTTTCGGCGGTTAGTGGATATCACCTACCAGTAGGGGCTTGTTGAGCCTATGCCATATGGTGGGCCTCCCCTCTGGTCGAACCTGACCCCCCCGCCCACCCCCAACCACCGCCGAGACTAATAATAAGCTAGAAGTAGCTCGGAGTCGTTCGGTAGCTTCATCGCCCCGAGCCCAACCCTTCCCGCTTTTCGGTGTCTTTAATTTGTGTAATTTCCCTTTTAAATTTGTCCGGTTTCAATTTTTTTTTTCCAATCTGGCTTTCGCTAGAGAGTCTTTCATTCGGGACGTGGCTGGGCACCTGGGAATCTTGCTTCCGCAAAAGAGTTTGAGTAAAGTAGAAGAATAAATGGTTGCGGACGAGGATGGGCCGCTCGCCGCGGCGGTTGACTCCCCTGCCCACCGCCGAGACTAATAATAAGCTAGAAGTAGCTCGGAGTCTTTCGGTAGCTTCATCGCCCCGAGCCCAACCCTTCCCGTTTTTCGGTGTCTTTAATTTGTGTAATTTCCCTTTTAAATTTGTCCGGTTTCAATTTTTTTTCTCCAATCTGGCTTTCGCTAGAGAGTCTTTCATTCGGGACGTGGCTGGGCACCTGGGAATCTTGCTTCCGCAAAAGAGTTGGAGTAGAGTAGAAGAATAAAAGGTTGCGGACGAAGATGGGCTGCTCGCCGCGGCGGTTGACCCCCCCGCCCACCCCCAACCACCGCCGAGACTAATAATAAGCTAGAAGTAGCTCGGAGTCGTTCGGTAGCTTCATATAAAAAATTTGAAGAATCAGTACAAATTTCGGCAAAGGCCACATTTAAATTGAAACCCCCCTTTAGGAAGGCAAAGTTCTCTTGGTGGTCGCCGAGTCTTCGTGCGCAGAGGAATAAGGTCCGAGCGTTGTACCGAAAGTATAAGTCTTCGGACCTTGATCCAGCTTTTTATCAAACTTACAAGAAAGAAAGAGCATTATACCAACGACAAATACAAAAAGAAAAAAGCTTGGCATGGGACAACTTCTGTAAGAAACAGACAAATCCTTACGGTATTTCAAAAAAACTGGCTTTCCAAGACTTCCAGGACAGCCTCATCAGCTACCTCCCGGACACGGCTTTCCCGGCTTCCAGGTCTTCCACCCTTTTCACCCTAACAGAAAATCTTTTTGGTGCTTCCTCGGGAGCGCCAACCTTCCCGGTTATGGCAAATAGATTAAACAACTCCAACGATCAAACGCCATTCACACAAAGAGAATTACGTAACGCAATTTATAGTTTCAATCCGAATAAGGCCCCTGGCCCCGATGGTATAGACCATCGGATGATCAGGGCCCTTTTTCATGGTTTGCCAGACCTATTTTTAAATCTCTTCAACAAAGCGTTTGAATTTAATTACTTTTTGGAGGCCTGGAAGGTGGGCGAGCTTGTCTTCTTCAGGAAGGCGGGTAAGCCCATAGATCAGCATACTTCATTCCGTCCCATTACATTATTACCTATTTTAGGCAAGGTATTTGAAAAATTACTATTACGTCGAATTCATCACTTAATAACAACAAATAACTCACTCTCAGGCAAGCAACACGGCTTTCTCCAAACAAAATCAACGGAGACCGCACTTCAAACCGCCCTATCATACATAGACTTAAATAAAAGTAAAAATAATTATACCTCTTTTATCTCACTAGATTTCATGGGGGCATTTGACAATCTTCCATGGGATCTGGTAATTCTGGCTCTGCAACGCTTGGGAATTCCTCTACAGTTTATAAAAACCATAGCCTCGTTTCTGTCAGGTAGACGAGCTCTTGTTGACTGGCTTGTCCCAACAATGTTATATTATTTTTCAAAAGGTTGTCCCCAGGGTTCCTGCCTTGGTCCCTTCCTTTGGCTGGTACTTCTGGAGACACTGTTGGTCTCATTTGTTTTCGAGTTCTGTGAGTTGGTGGCGTATGCAGATGATGTTTTGGTAGTCATTTGGGGACAATCGCGTGATCACTTAGAACACTGGGGCTCACTAGCATTAAACTTCATTCAAAATTGGGCAGACACAAATCACATAACCATATCCCAGGAAAAATCAACAACAGTCACATTCGGAAAACCAAAAATATTGCAGAGAGGCCCACTATACAAATTAAAGGGGAAAAACATTAAAACGGTAAAGGTTATGAAATACTTAGGGGTATTAATTGATCAACACTTGAACTTTTTACCACACTTGGTAAACAAGAGACAAGAAATAACGGAAATCACACAACACATCTACAAATTCACTTCTTCTTCGGGTCGCCTGCCCTTATATTTCTTCAAAATCTGGTACACATCAATTCTGCAGCGTCAACTGGCTTATGCGTGTGGGGTGTGGTACCCGCGTATGTCGTACACACACGGTGCTCGACATCTCCTGGCTGCTCAGAGGCGGGCTTTACTGGTAATTTCACGTGCATATAGAAATACTTCCACTGTGGCTCTCCAGGTTCTAACGGGCCTCCCGCCATTAGACTTACAGCTGGAGGCGGAGTCTGAGTTTGCTCGGGTTTCTCGCTTGGGTGTCTCAACAACCAACTACTTTGCTCCCCTATATTCTTCCAAATGTTCAAAGTATCGTCTTTCCTCGTTACTTGAACCTATCACGATCTGTCCAACTCAAAATTTTTTGGGAAAAACCCACATCTTCACAGATGGTTCAAAAACGGATTCCGGTACTGCATCGGCTTTTTGTGTTTTCAGGGAAATTCAACTTATTCACTCATGGCAGACAAGTTTGGAACCGGGCAATTCGGTATTCCAGGCCGAGCTGTTTGCAATCCTGAGAGCGGTCCTTTGGGCAGTTGAGGATGCTGACACGGATTTCCTAATTTCTACGGATAGTCTGTCGAACCTGATGGCCTTGTCAAAATTTGATGTGGACAACTATCTCGTTCTAGAAATAATAGAACAATTGACACACTCCAATAAAAACTACTTTTTTAATTGGGTGAGGGGCCACTCGGGAATACAGGGGAATGAACTGGCCGACCAACTGGCTAGATCAGCAACAGAGGATGATACAATACCAACAACATTTTTGCCACTGCCACCATCTACACTGAAACGTGAATTACAGAGAAGACTACAAGAAAAGTGACAGCAGCGTTGGATCACAGCAGCGGTTTGTCGCTATACAATAGACTTCGTCCCAGAAGTCTCATCCCGCTTTTTTATTCATAATAGATACTTGTACATATTCTTGACAAACCACGGACCATTTCAAGAACACTTATACACAATAAACAAAAGGGACTCACCATTATGCATCAGTGGTTCACTGGCAAATTCATTACATTACATATTAGACTGCACACTCACGTCACACTATCATGTTAAAAAGCCGCAAAACATGTCACTAAAGGATTGGCTGGTCTACCTGTTGGATAGGCCGCTACTACTAAATCGGATTTGCGAATGCATGAAGTTCCTAGAAAATAACGAACACTTTTTCTCTAATCCACTCCCCTACTGAGGGGAGGACTGCTCTCTGATGTACCAGGCAGGAACCTCATTCGAATTAAAATTGTATTGAGTCCTGTGGTTTTTTGAAAACTGTATTTATTAGGGCATAATTGCAATTAAGTGTAACCCAATTCATATGTGTGTTTCTTTCCCTGGCGTTGTGGATCTGGGTGCCATCTGCGGATGTTCACATGGCTTAGGTATCTTTGGATGTTTAAATATTAGTGCATTTATTGTCATACATCATTCATCATTTATATTTTATTATTTCATTATTGTGTTTTGTTGTGGATCTGGGTGCCATCTGTGCATATTCACATGGCTTATTATCTTTGGATGTTTAAATATTGGTGCATTTATTGTCATACATCATTTATATTTTATTACTTCATTATTGTTTTTTTAAGTATTAAAAGTGTAAAGACCCGGTTCGCCCAGAAAAATTGGGTAACCAATTGTGATTGGAAATGTACATAATGTTAAATGAAAATAAATTTTCGGCATCGGAAAGCGGGACGGTTTGGTTCAAGTGTCTTCCCCCAGGGACTGCACTAAAACTCAAAAGCATTTGCTGGGTTTCCCTGGGCGGCCATCCTCGCCCCGAGCCCAACCCTTCCCGCTTTTCGGTGTCTTTAATTTGTGTAATTTCCCTTTTAAATTTGTCCGGTTTCAATTTTTTTTTTTTTCCAATCTGGCTTTCGCTAGAGAGTCTTTCATTCGGGACGTGGCTGGGCACCTGGGAATCTTGCTTCCGCAAAAGAGTTGGAGTAGAGTAGAAGAATAAAGGGTTGCGGACGAAGATGGGCCGCTCGCCGCGGCGGTTGACCCCCCCGCCCACCCCCAACCACCGCCGAGACTAATAATAAGCTAGAAGTAGCTCGGAGTCGTTCGGTAGCTTCATCGCCCCGAGCCCAACCCTTCCCGCTTTTCGGTGTCTTTAATTTGTGTAATTTCCCTTTTAAATTTGTCCGGTTTCAATTTTTTTTTCCAATCTGGCTTTCGCTAGAGAGTCTTTCATTCGGGACGTGGCTGGGCACCTGGGAATCTTGCTTCCGCAAAAGAGTTGGAGTAAAGTAGAAGAATAAAGGGTTGCGGACGAGGATGGGCCGCTCGCCGCGGCGGTTGACTCCCCCGCCCACCGCCGAGACTAATAATAAGCTAGAAGTAGCTCGGAGTCGTTCGGTAGCTTCATCGCCCCGAGCCCAACCCTTCCCGCTTTTCGGTGTCTTTAATTTGTGTAATTTCCCTTTTAAATTTGTCCGGTTTCAATTTTTTTTTTTTTTCCAATCTGGCTTTCGCTAGAGAGTCTTTCATTCGGGACGTGGCTGGGAACCTGGGAATCTTGCTTCCGCAAAAGAGTTGGAGTAGAGTAGAAGAATAAAGGGTTGCGGACGAAGATGGGCTGCTCGCCGCGGCGGTTGACCCCCCCGCCCACCCCCAACCACCACCGAGACTAATAATAAGCTAGAAGTAGCTCGGAGTCGTTCGGTAGCTTCATCGCCCCGAGCCCAACCCTTCCCGCTTTTCGGTGTCTTTAATTTGTGTAATTTCCCTTTTAAATTTGTCCGGTTTCAATTTTTTTTTTCCAATCTGGCTTTCGCTAGAGAGTCTTTCATTCGGGACGTGGCTGGGCACCTGGGAATCTTGCTTCCGCAAAAGAGTTGGAGTAGAGTAGAAGAATAAAGGGTTGCGGACGAAGATGGGCCGCTCGCCGCGGCGGTTGACCCCCCCCACCCACCCCCAACCACCGCCGAGACTAATAATAAGCTAGAAGTAGCTCGGAGTCGTTCGGTAGCTTCATCGCCCCGAGCCCAACCCTTCCCGCTTTTCGGTGTCTTTAATTTGTGTAATTTCCCTTTTAAATTTGTCCGGTCTCAATTTTTTTTTTTTTTTTCCAATCTGGCTTTCGCTAGAGAGTCTTTCATTCGTGACGTGGCTGGGCACCTGGGAATCTTGCTTCCGCAAAAGAGTTGGAGTAGAGTAGAAGAATAAAGGGTTGCGGACGAAGATGGGCCGCTCGCCGCGGCGGTTGACCCCCCCGCCCACCTCCGAGACTAATAATAAGCTAGAAGTAGCTCGGAGTCGTTCGGTAGCTTCATCGCCCCGAGCCCAACCCTTCCCGCTTTTCGGTGTCTTTAATTTGTGTAATTTCCCTTTTAAATTTGTCCGGTTTCAATTTTTTTTTTTTTTCCAATCTGGCTTTCGCTAGAGAGTCTTTCATTCGGGACGTGGCTGGGCACCTGGGAATCTTGCTTCCGCAAAAGAGTTGGAGTAGAGTAGAAGAATAAAGGGTTGCGGACGAAGATGGGCCGCTCGCCGCGGCGGTTGACCCCCCCCCCCCCGCCCACCCCCAACCACCGCCGAGACTAATAATAAGCTAGAAGTAGCTCGGAGTCGTTCGGTAGCTTCATCGCCCCGAGCCCAACCCTTCCCGCTTTTCGGTGTCTTTAATTTGTGTAATTTCCCTTTTAAATTTGCCCGGTTTCATTTTTTTTTCCAATCTGGCTTTCGCTAGAGAGTCTTTCATTCGGGACGTGGCTGGGCACCTGGGAATCTTGCTTCCGCAAAAGAGTTGGAGTAGAGTAGAAGAATAAAGGGTTGCGGACGAAGATGGGCCGCTCGCCGCGGCAGTTCAACTTTCCCATTTATATTTCCTTAATTGTTTCGTGCATTGGATACTATAGCAATTTTTCACATCCTTCTTTAATCAGTTTTAAACGTTTTCATTTCCATCACCCCATTTTACTATAGATTGTCAGAATAAATTTACGTTCATTTTTATTTATAACCACTAATCTTTCATTATGCGCAGTGTATAATAAAAATATTTCCAAAACCCCCTAAATTAACATATTGAAGACGGGCAATTTTTATTAAACCTTAATTTTAAAACAGAAGAAGCTCCTTCCTGTTCTGAAAGCCTTTTGTAAATTTGTCTTCTAGATAGGTTTTCCAAGTTTATGCATCGGTAAATATCTTTCAATGTACGAATTTAATATAAAAGGTTTTACAATCTAAAAAAATATGGACAACATGACATAAATGCATTTTCTGTACGGTAGAAGCCAAGCTCTTAGTCAATGTTGTTTTTTTAATGAAAACGAGAATTCTCGTTTCTCGTCGTGAATGTGTTAAGGGAGCCTTGAACATATGGTCAATCCTCCCTCACATAGACTGTGTCAAGCCTCCCCACATAGCCCTTTTCTAAAGAATAGCACATTGCTATGTTAAGCCTAACTTACTGTATAATCTTTATGCCTGGAATGATAGCTCGATATTTCTGCATTACCTAAAACCTACTTACTTAAATTTCTGTGACATATTTTAACTGAAACAGCTTAGAAAATATTTATAAAAAACACAACTTCTAGGTTTAAAATGCCTTACAATTGATTTTTTCTACAACACCTATTTCGATTATCTGTATGAAACAGACTTTTGCTTTAGCATTCCAGTAGCTTTGATTGACACCTATTGATAAAACTCTGAAATTCTTTTACTAGGTTGAGCAAAAAGTTCTCGGAAATTTGTGAAAATTGCTTTGTTATGCGCAAATTAACAACAAAAGCAACAGGGACTATTCTTTAACGTAGAAGCCATCATAGCCTACGAGTTTTTGCTAGATTCCGGAATTCCTGGAAGTACGTTTATCGCCGCCCCTTCACCCTCATTAATATCATCGACCGCTTTCTGAATGGTTAGACCTTTTTTCCAATAATATCGAATCAACGCACGCAAATCATACTGATTAAAAGGCATTTTGATTGGAGCCGAAATTCCTGAACTCCTATAGATATACATACCAGTAGTACTCCTATATACGATACAAATTCTGGTAACTATTAAATTAGAAGTTTCCCAGAAATTTTTGCTCAACCTAATAAATATGAAAACTGATTGGTGGGTCAATCCTCCCGTATGGTCAACCGTCCCTAGTCTCTCCTATATATATACAGTAAACTTCGATTATCCGTCACTCACGGAACCGACACTTTGGCGGATAATCGAAAGACAGTACAAGAGCGTTACTAAAATTAAATTTCACTACATTAATTTATAAAAAAGAACAATTAAAATATTTTTTCTATTCGTTGTGTAATTTTAAGTATAAAACGCACAACTGATAATAAGAAATCTGTTTATCAGGCAAATTTAGAATGTTACTGAATGTCTGAATTTTATGTAATACCTGTTTTCATCCAAAGTCATCCATTATACATTCTTGTTTGTGTTTTGTTTGGTATTTTGCTGCATCAAGATTACGAATTCTACGTAATAAAAGTACATGAGTTACACCTGCTTCCTCTTGCCTCGAAAACCAATCAATGCATTTAGATAGCATAGTTTATATGACTGACTCCTGGTTGATAATTTTGCGATTTATCACATTCACCCGCTACAGGTTTTACTGGATTAAAAACATTTTCAGCAATATTTTCATTCGTTAATGCTTCATAACCAATATTATTATAGTCACAATTAAGCGAGTCTGTAAATTCATTCGCAGAAATATTTTCTAGCTGTCGTTCCTGACATGAGACAAGCAATTTACTCAAAACAGCGTCGTCTCACTCGGATTTTTGTGCATTTGAATCTTCGTTGTTCGTTTCTGATAAAAAAAAAAAAAAAAAAAAAAAACTAGGAAAGAATGGTGGCGTTTAATAGAGTGGCGGATATTAGCAAGTTTACTATATATCCATTTTTTTCATATAATTTTATTTTTTCCACCATTTATTCAATTTTACGCAGTAATAATAATAATAAAACCTCATTTTACTTATTGATTTTGTGTATAATTACATATATAGAACACTAATGTAGTATGTAGCAGCAAAGAATGTTTTTTTTTTTCCGATGACAACGAATGGTTTGTTTATCTAGCACATATAAAAATAAAATTTTGTAACTCTGCCTATCTGTCTAAAAAGATACACAATTAAGAATTTAGAACCATGAAATTTTACATACAGGCGTATTTAAATATTGTGAAGACAAATAAAGCAATCTGGATTCTAATAAAACGGTAGTTCATTTTTAATTAATAAAAAAACAAAATAACACCTATTTCCTGTAAGATTTACTATTTCTTGTTGCCAAAAATTCAAAACACACAACAAAATTTACCGCACACTAAACAAAGCAATTAATTAAAAATATAGTAAACTAAAGCTCAGATTATCTGCGCGGGATCAGCTGGAGCAGTATATAACACGCAATACAATTATACTAAATATAATATATTTGAGAGATACGGCTCAATAAAAAACGTTTGCTTATATTTGTACTTAGAGATATAAAGTTCAAAATATTAATTTTGAATTTATTTCATAATTTTGTCTATTTATATATTAAAAAGAAATTTTAATATTTTGTTCAAAAATGTAAAAAAAAAAGGTTTATTTTATTGTATATGCAAATGATAAATTTCAAGTAATTTATTTCGGATTTATTTAATAACATGTGCTTGTGAATTAAAAGTAAAACAAGTATCTTAAGTACAAATCTAACACTAAGAAATAGAAATTTCATTTGAAAATAATATGGTAGCAAAAATACTACCATGGTCTCATGAGCACTAACGCCCGTGATAGCAAATCTGCTACCTTGATTTTAATTACTCAGTTTATAAATTAAAAAAGAAACTTATATTGAACTTTTTTGTTCAGAGAATAGAAGTAACTCTTTATATATATATATATCATAAGTATTTGGTTTTATTTCAGTAACATATTTGAAAACATGAGCAAAAACTTACCCCTGGCAATGCAATTTTATCCTGTTTGTTAGACAGACTGCTTCAAACTAATTTATTTTTTTCTTATTTGGACATGCATTCCATGCCATCTGCGTTCAAAATTTATACCTAATATTACATAAATGTCCAATTATTGTTGTAATCACTTAAAATATACATTATTTATGGAATTTCGTGCTAAAAAATATAACTAAACATACACTGTTAAAAATTTTGCAGCATTCTGGCAGGTCATTCGACCGTTTTTTGAAAAAACGGTTTATTAACCATAATTTAACTATATTCTGACCATAAAATGGCCAATAATACGGTCAGAATAGTGTTAAAATTACGGTTGTGTAACCGTTTTCGGAAAAAGCGGTCAAATGACCTGCCAGAATGCTGCAAATTTTTAACAGTGTATGGTAGCAGATTTGCTACCATGGGCATTAGAGGGTTAATATAAACTAATCTTTTGTGTCATATGATGTCCTACCTGTAAAACGTGACATTACTGTATTAAAAACAAAATACACTCGATATTTTGTGTCATTATATGAGAATTAAAAAAGTATCTGTGTTCCAAAGAAAATTATGCTATCATTAAATATCTACTATTTTTCAAAATACGGTGTTATTACCATCGCGTTCAGCTAAAACAATGACAAAATTTCTGTAACGCCAGTTTTCCGCGATCGTTTATGTTTGTAAACATTTTACAGCTGCTATTTTCGTATTCTTGACTTAATCTTAATATTTTATTATAATTAAATAAGACAGTGTTTAATACTTTATAAAATTTTAGTTTTAACGTTATGGCTAATATATACGCGAATAAAAAATAATGCAGTGAAAAAGTTCCAAAATAGTACTTTTGTATCAAAGTTTCGTTCAATTCTGCTTTAACACTAACATTGAAACAATCGTTTTCTCTCAAGAACAAGTTTTAGACGTTTATTTCATCACGTTCTAAAAAAACAATCAGAGGATAAAAAATTTTATTACTAATTCATGGTTTTATGTCTTCTTTCCAGATCAATATATTTTTCAAAAACAGCTGTTCAGAAAGGTGAAAATTTTTCCAAAGCGTATTTCTTGAAGGTTCAACTTAATGGCATTTTCGAAACAAATTAAACTATGTTTTTAGCGGAAAGAGATGCAGTAGGTCCCATTCTATCGTTCATTTGGATGTATTATTCTAATTTCATGTTTGCGGACAACTAAAAACAAATAAAAAGCAAAATTTCTTTTATTTCAAAACAACTCTCTGTGTTTATTTAAATGCAATTTTTTATTGTTGATTTTTTTTAAATAAGCCATGGACATAAACTGTAGTTTGGAGAGCAAATAATAAAAAAAAGTTGTGAATCTTTATATTTTTCTTTTTTTTTCTTTTAATATGTATCGGGATTTGTTTTATAATGAGTATCTCTGATTTAAGAAGGACCTGCTGTATGTCTCTTTATCATGAACGGCAAGTTTCTAGTATCCCCGTTCTACTATAAAAAGAAGGCCTCTGGAGTATATTATATGTTAATAAGCTTTTTCGTAAAAATGACAAAGTGTGTCTTTAGCCATGTCAGTAAGGGCCAGAGCTAGAGATTATTTTTGTATTTAATTGCACCATCATTTACAAAAAAAAAGAAAAAAAAAAAAAAAGAAAAAAAAAAAAAAGGCAATTTAAGAAATTACAACGACCATTTGAAAAATGATTTTTTCAAAGACTAAAATTTAAGACATAAAAAATCGCACGGAGTAGATCATACATTACGTACGCCATGAATTAAACATTAATAGTGCTATTACACGTAAAAATTGAAAGCGACAAAAATCGCCTGCCACTCGTCAGATTTCCTGAAACTTATGTATTATCCACATGAAACTTACGTATTATCCAAGCATTTCATTGGCTGTTCGGGAAAAGGCTTTAACATCGACCAATTTTAAATGAAATTTCATTCTTAAACTTCTAAACATCCCACAATATTACTTTTTACACCGTCGTATAGAGAAAAAAAATTACTTTTAAATGCAATTTGTTTGAAAGCTGTATCTCAATTTGTTTCTGAGTTATTAAATTTTTTGGAGTTTTTATTACTTTTTTGTCATAGTGGCAACAGAAGTAGGGGAGGTAGGGGAGGTTTTATATATAGGGAGGGTTGATACATTGACAATTTTTCTCAACAAATGGCATTAAGAGCCATTCTAACACATGTGAAGGCTTCTATTATTTGCATCATTAGCTGGACTAATCAGTGAAGAACTGACAACTTTTCTTTTCTTTTAATTTTGAAGGTTTTTGGAATGTCAATGTAAATTTTTCCATTGATTGATTTTCTTTCATAACTCTTATTATTGTGAAGATAATATCTTGTATTTTTTTTATCTATAAAGCACATTGTTAGGATTAGTTTTACTAGAATGTAGATTACCATTTTGCAACAGCATTTGTACAAAGTGATTGAAAATCCAATAAGGCATAATAGGGAGAAATGATACATTAGTACTGGGGAGAAATGATACACTTGTATATTTGAAATTTAATAGTTTTTTTAAGTTTCCAAACTAGTATAGGACTGTAATATTCATTATTGTTTTACAGCAAGAGCTACTGAAATTGGTAAGAAAGAACAAAGAGACTATTCATATACGTTATGTAGGTTACATAGAAAAGCAGTGGGATGATAGATGGTTAGTTCACTTTGCTCGTCATGTAGAAGGGAAAAAGTTTAAATGGCCTGAAAGGGAAAATGTTTCTATAATTTACGAAGGGCAAATTGAAAAAACGTTAAATCTACCCGATTTTACTTACATTAGTTTTTTCTTTTAACCATTTCAGGGGTGATGGTATGTCTATGAAACCACGTAATTTTATTTCCCAAACGCCACATTGGCATTTTGGTAAAATATTTTCCATTTAGTGCGAAAGTGAAATATATCCCTTTTCTTATTTCTAATTAAATTTGTTGGTAAATTCCGGTGCCATTCATTTATTCAACACTTTAGCACTGAAAATGCTTTGCCCCTGAAAGGGTTAAAGGAATCTTAAATGTGCTAAATTTATGTTAAAATGTTTGCAAATCAGCAATGTTCACTTCATTTTTCCTTGCAGCTAGATCTCTAGGGTTTTTTTTTTCATTATTTATTTTCTAAAAAGTGTGTTAATGGGATTGTTTAAATAATAGAAATAGTTTAAATATTTTTGTAAAAAACATTTCTGAAACAAAAATATGTCAATGTCATTCCGTTTCAAATTTTACTTAAATATTTCAAGATTTATCATAAAAAATTGTATGACGCAGAAATTGAATTGTCTGCATTTTTTTTTTTTCAATTTACATAACAATGTATCAAACCTCCCTTGCTAGTGTATCAATCCTCCCCAGGATTGGGTATATTTGATACAGTAGTAGCCATTCAAAATAATTGGGATACATTTTTTGAATGACCATTTTTTAAATTTACAATATTTTTAATAAATGAATAAAAGGTCACTTTATAAGAAAACACGAAAAATTTGTTTAAAAATAGCTTTCTAAGGGTTGTAAAAAATTAGTAAAAAAAAGTGCATCATACCTCCCCTACCTATCTCTGCTCAAATTAAAGGGTAATACAGATTACTGCATAGACCCATCACAAAACGAATAAAATGCGGATTAAACCAATAAAAAGCTTCAGATTTGCTTTTGATTTCCTACCCTGACGAGGACAATAACCATTTTTCCGAATGGCTAAAAAAAAAGGCTATTTTTGCTTGATCGTACCCTAGTATAAGTTTATTTCAGTGATTATTTTTCATAAAGTGGTGCGAATAGTATAAAATAAATAGTCTTGAAGCGTTTATGTACCGAAACGTAGTCAAAGGGTTATTTGAGAATGCTTTTTGAAACATTGAATTAAACACGGTTTTAACTGGATTATTTTATTTTTGTCATAAAATAAATAGAAAGCAGGAGTGTACAGAAAATGTTATTTAAGGGGTCACGGTACTCTTAACCCTCTCGTTACGCAACACGAGATTTTCTCGGGCATGCATTTTTCAGTCTAATTAATCCTCCTTGATTATTCCCTACAGTACTTTTCTTTCTAAATTTTGCCTTATTTAATTGGAGCTTTTTCCCGATTAAATTAGACAAAAATTTATGTTTTGAAAAACCGGTGGCAAAAGAAGCTATTTTAATTATTTTGAAGCTCTTTTAATTATTTTGAAGCTATTTTAATAAAACAATTACGCAGTGAAAGGGATAAAGCTTCAAAATTTTCGAAATTTTATTTTTTTTATGTTAAACTCTTATCTGAACATTTTGATGTAAATGTTTTCTTGAAATTCCAATTAGAACAGAAGTTATGGCTTTTAGAATTGTACCCGCTCAATAGCTGAAGCGGCGTTTCCGAAATTTTAAAGTCATTTTTTTCCAAATAACGTTTCTGGCAAAACGCGTAGGATATCTCTGAAACTTCTGAATATTTTTTCATGAAATTTACAAAACATATGTTTTATGTTAGTCTGTATGAGCTGAACGAAAAATTTTCTTTTTATTGTTGAAAACAAATATTTTTTAGGCGATTATACTGTTGAAATTTTCTAAATTTTGTGATAGATAAATACAAATTTGTATTAACCTATTACCCGCTTGTGTTGCGTTCACGCAACGGTCAAAATAAATGCATATATTTAAGTTATTTACATACCCACCACTATTTTAGAATTAAAAAAATGGTCTTACATAGAGATATAATATTGGAAGATCAAATAAAGCGAAAATTATCTTTCAGAGTTTGTGGTGGCAAGCAACGTTCAGCTAAAAATTTGAAAGTTTTGGCGGTTAATGGGTTAAAAATATAGAAATGCTTTAAATAGAAATTTATTTAGGTTCAGAGTAATTATTGCAAACTGATGTATAAGTTGGCACCAAAATTTTCATTCTAGTTGCAATATTTATTTTGCAATCCTGCGAATAAGCTGTTATATCAATTTTCTGCTTGTCAAATTTCTCACAGTTTGGAGCCCTTATAAATGCTAAATCTGCACCTTGCAATTTTTTTATACACATGAAATGAAAGACATGAAATGAAAATATCTCCTTAAATAAGGCGAAATCTCTCGCGTTTAATCTAGATTTATTTTTCTGTCAATAAATACTGATATTTTGCCTTGAAAATAACGGTATCCGTACGAACCCTGAGACAACGGAACGCATCCAAAACGACCAATACAGAAAATATCACATAGTCTGACGTACTTACATCAGCAAACCATAATAATGTTACAAAACAATTGATGTTGCTTTTATCATAATAATATAAATATAAATATATATAGCAATAGTGAGGTTTCTTGAATGTACAGCAAAAATAAAAACTATAGTTCTTTGTTCAAAATAATGCGTGTTAATGTTCACTAAAGTTTACTGTTCTGTAATGTTCATATAAGTTCAATGTTCGAAAAATTTTTCATAAAAGTATATTAAAGGGAAGACTAACTTGAAAAAAGAACACCATAAAGTTCAGTCTTCAAAAGAAAGTCACCGTTAACCAAGGGCGGTGATGCCGTCCCAGCATCACATAATTTTAATCCCCCATTTGCCACATTGGCTCCCGAATTTTTTAATGACCATTTCACTTTTATTATGTACACGAAAATATACTTTTTACATATTTATAAATAAATTTTCTTGTAAATACTGGTGTCAGTCAATTATTTCAACATTTTACGAATATAAGTACAGTGCCCCTGAAAGGGTTAAAAGATATGTCAGACAAAGCGCAGTTACTATACATGGCAAAATGTTGAGCTCGATTCTAATGCAGTTTCAAAAAAAAAAAAAAAAAACTCACAAAATGTCCGTAGTACTGATAAAAAAACACTGATAAATATTTATAGTAAGTTAGGAGGAAAATAGTTACAAAAATAAAATTGCTAAAATGTATACTTAATAAATGAAAATTTCCTATTTAGTGCGTTGTACACAGCACACAGTTTTCTATAGTTTGAACGGGTGAGGAGAACGTTCTGAATGTTCCACCTCAGTGTACAATTCCTGTTGAATTTAAATGTACAACGCATTAAGAACAATATCCAAACAAATAAAGTTGTATACTTCCTACACTACCGCAGTTGCACCTGTTGTTTGGGCGCTTTACTATTTTAAACAGATACTGTGGAAATACTCCATAAGAAGAAACAATATAACCTATCACACGGGATTCACACAGAAATAAATCATCAACTTTGTTTAATATCGCGTAAGTATCTTTTCCCTTGACGGAATTTTGCCAAGAAGGTCACATAGTTAATTAAGGAATATTTTCGTTTCAATATTCTGGTGCTAATGTCGCATATAAGAATTAAAATTAGGTGGTCCAAAAATGAACCACCGCCCTTGAAGGATTTAAGTGCCAATATGTTAACTGAGATCTAAACAATCCTGGAATATCAGACGTGAACTCAATGGGGTGATGGTTTGTACAGCCGATGCTCAGCTTGGTCTGTAACTGATTTCTAAATATATTAACCCACCAGCCGCGAGTGACTTTTTCAGTGGGTTACTTTTTTAAAATTAAGATTGTTTGATTCCCACCACTTTTTTGAACTAAAAATAGCTTATTTAATTAGAGTTTAAATAATGCGAGAAAACGCCGAATTATACGATTTTTAAAAAAGTGGTGGGAATGAAGCAAGGTGAATTTAAAAAAAAGTAGCCCACTGAAACGCGAAAATAGCGTTTCCCGGGGGTGGAGGGTTAATATCAGAACGACCGCAAATTTTATTTAAGTGTTATAAAAATATTTCACCAGAATTTTTATTTGAACCTATTTAACTTATTTCTTAATGATACATATTTAACTTATTTGAGAAAGAAATTTCTGTTTAGAATCGAAATTTTTTTATTTCATAGCGGTCAAAATGACCACTTTGGTCGTTCTATTGTTAATCAAGAGTTCTTAAGTAAAATTAACAGACGATATCACGGAAGTTATTCTTAGTTCTTGCTTTCCATCGCAGACCGCAAGTTATTAAAGTAATTTCCTAACACATATACATATATATTTTTGTAATTACAGTTTTGATATTTGAAAAGTAATATATGGAAAATCTCAGAAGGTGTTAGAATAATAATTTTAGTCTATGTACTTTTGCATTTTTATATTCTACTATGAAAACATTCAATTTCCTTTTTCAGAAAATTGTGTTTCCTCTCAAGAGTAAACGCAAAAATAAATTTAACGACGAAAGAAAAGAGGCCCTAGAAAAAATATCTAACATAAAAAGTGAAGCTATTTTTAGGGTTTTCTTCGAAACGACAAAAATTTTTTGGTGTTTTTATTTTATTTTTTATAATTAGAATACTTATTTTTTGCATTATGCTATCGAATTATACAAGCAGTCTCATGCTTAAAATTACAAATACAAGTTTAACTTCTGAATATTACAGGGTGCTTTTGAATATCATTAATTTCGAAAAGTAAATTTCCAGTTACTTTAATGTAAAAATTTTAAATAAATTAATATTTAAATTGTAGTTTTCGCGATTAAATAAGCAAGAACTTAATCATACGAAATAGCCTTGTTCAAATTTGATGGCATTATATGCAACTGAATTTGAATTAAATTATTTTTCTTCCATTTATTTTTTGTATTTGTTTCTCAGCAAGTTTTATCTATTTATAAATCACATAAGAATTTTCAATAAATATATTTTAACCCTCCCAGTACCATATGGGCCTTTTTGACCCCATTTAGTTTTACATTTTTTAGTTTCGAATCAGAAAATATAATAAGTTAAATTTAATAAATATAATCAAATAGATAAATCGTAGAAAGAAACTACACACTATTGTAATTAAATAATAAAACGTTTTATGAATCACCATCATTGTCCCTTTACGGACAAGTTTTTACTTTGGATAACGACGGGTTTTAAAAATTTTCATCACGAAACGCGTCCTGAGCGTTATTTTGTTTATGGCGATTCATATAAAGTTTCATTATTTAAATGCGATTTATCGCCAGTTTTCGGTGCTGTTTCATCTGTTCCTACGATTATACTCTATATTTTGTTCAAAACATGAAAAACTAAACGTTTCGAAGCCCCATGGTTCTTATTTGGTTAACACAACTTTAATTTTTTTCTAATTCCGAAAAAGTATTATATGAGAGTGTTGCGTTAAAAGTAAGAAGCACTGGAAAACCTGATACTTTCTCGAGTAATTTGTATTATCGTTTCACTGCAGATTGCATTTTATGTGTTATTTTTGTCCTCATATATACATGATTGTATTTATGCATACCATGGAACTATGAATAAAATAGGATTGACATATTCTCAAAATTCTGAAGCTTCAAGTGTAACCAGTTTCGCAGTGGATCATTACCGCGGAGCAAACATCCACCAGTAAATTTCAATAGAAAACTTCCTCTAATTTAAACGCCTCATTTATGTAGAATTTCAGTCATAATTATGGCCAAAATCATACATTTATTTTTACTGGTGTAAGTTTAGTTCGGCGGTAGTCAGGCCGTGCATTCCCGCCGTATTGTGACAACGTAAAAACCCTCCTATCAGTGTCAACAAGAGAGATTATACTATCCGGGATAATTTCCACCAGTAAAAACAAATAGAAATTTTCACAATATTTGGAGAGAAATTTCGCGTGAATAAGCAGCTAAATAAGGCGAAATTTTCTATTCAATATTCTCCGGTGGAAGTTTTCTTCAGCGGTAATCAGAAACTGTTCATCCGATGTAAAAAATCAGCCGCAATCTTGCGACAACCTCCTCAGATTCTCCACTCGCAACTGGCAGACGCTACACTATATGTATCCTCCTCTTTAACCCTCTCGCTGCACAACTCGAGATTTCCTCGGGCAACGTAATAATAGCAAAATTTGCGCAACCCGAGATTTCCTCGGGTATGCATTTTTTCCCGTCTAATTAACCCTCCTTGATTATTCCCACCAATTTCTTTTTGTGTGTTTGTAAATTTTGCCTTACTTAATTTGAGCATTTTCGAAAGATGAGTTTTGAAAAACCGGTGACAAAAGAATAAAAATTCTTAAAAGACGCTCGTCGCGAAGGAGTTATATACGCAATTTTTGAGGCTATTTTGATAAAACAATTACGCAGTAAGAGGGTTAATCATAACTCCATTATACATACTTGACAAATTCCAACTATTCCTCCTATAATGTGGTTTAATTGGACCCTGATTAAACACGTTTCGAACCAGAAAATGTATTTGATGTATTTGTTATTAGATAAATTCATATGTCTAGAAGAAACATCTCCGTAGCATCCGTGATAAAATCGCCGGAGTTGAAAAATCCCTTTCTTCTTTCGTGCTCCGTCTTATTCTGTCTTATCGCAATAAATTATTCGTATCCAATACCAATATATTTGCTATTCTTACTTACCGTTTCCCGGTCTGGAGATTACTGTGTAAAACTAGTATGGACAAACTTTCCAAGTTCTGTAATAAACTAACGTATAAATCAGACGAAAATTCTATTAACATTTACTGGTGGAAGTTTGAATCGTCTGTAATCAGGTCATTCTTATAATACACTATATATTAAAAAATAACGGGAAACTTTCGATTTTAAAAGTTTTATGGTTATAAGCATAGCTGACAACTTTTACGCTTTCTTCCTACCACTAAATTTTTTTAGTAACTATTGTCTTGTTTAATCGTCCAAATCTAACTATTAAACAAGGCGAAAATCTCTGTTAAATTTTAGTAGTAGCAAAAAATCGTAAAAGTTGGCAACTATAGTTATAAGTAAACAAATTCTTGGCGAATTCTTTTAGAACTTCGGAACTATAAAGAACATGATTGACCCTATATTTTTCAACGAAGATTTGATCACGGTGTAATTAGGAGACGCACGAAACGTCGAAGAAAAAAAAGTAATTGGGAACACCCTGTAAAGTATAATGAACAAAAAGTTCTGTCACTGCAACACACGACTAAGTGGATACTGTACACATGGCTCCCACTGGTCCAGTTTTTGGACACCAGTAATTTTTTAGAAAGAAATTCGTAGTAGATTTCTTCAACAATTGCAAGAAAAACGCTCTGCCAGGCATGTTTCTACAAAATTTATAAAGAAGATTTTTCGTTAAATAATAGTGATGTTCAGAAAATGGACCGAGTGGGAGCCCTGTGTACAACATTCGTGTTCATTTATATAAGGATAATACATACATTCATGAAGATATAACGATTTCTTAAAAAAAAATTAAAAATTTTCGTGTGTTTTGTTTACAGCATGTAGGGTTTTCAACGAAATTTAAAAGCACTTTCAGAGAATTTCTCAAAATATAGTTGAAATGACAAAATCCAACAAGAATATAAATATATTAAATAGTAAGGAAATATAAGCAGTTCTATGAAATAATCTTTAACTGCGCGCAGGCGAACTATACCAAAGGTTTTTTTTCATTATTTGGAAGTAAACGCTATAAAGCAACTAATTCAAAAAGACCAGTCGAATATCTTGAAAATTCATAAAGATATCAGCCGTACAGAGACCAGAATTTTGGTTGTCTTCGAAAGGTATGGTAAGGACTTTCCACATAGGGGAGAGTTGTACAAAACTGCGTAGGCGAGTAAAACCGGATAGCGCATATTTCTCCTTAATTTGAACTTTTGTCTATCGGCCAACAGGAAGAATTGCTTGTCGAACGTCATTACGGCATTTGTAGTTGAACGAAGCTCTAATGTGTGCGGTTATTTTTTGTGTGAAGGATTTTGTTTGGATTACTCTTAAAAAATTGTTTCGTTTGATCCAATGTTTTACGCATGTATAAACTGTTTATCAGCATATTAAATATTGCTAAGTACCATTTCAATTTTTTTGCTTTCCTGCTAGTCTTTTGACAGATTTATTGATATTTTACTATAAAACTGAGAGCAATATTTCCATGTTTTTAAATCGGTGTCATGTTGATGTGAAACCGGGTAATTAAGTGTGGGTCAAGACTGGGTATACCGGTTTTGTCCTACACCCATGAAGTGATTTTTTAGGTTTGTTCATACATTAGCGCAAAGCAGCTAATTGCAATTTTATGCTGTTAAGTTCTGTTAACCCCTTGAAGTGTCATTCATGCACCTCTAAACTCATAATAGAAAACAAGAGATGAGGAAGTGGTTACTTTTTAATCATGTGTGATCCGTAAGAATATTCTAAATTGGAAAATTATTCAAAGCTGCATTTTCCAGAGCAGCAGTTGCAATTACTCCAATCAGACTGTTTGAGGAAACAGGGATTTTCCACTGCAATAAAGATGTTCTTCCAGGCCATCTTTTTTCTCCTTCGGAAATGACAGAAAAACACATAAAAGTCAGTGATAACACACCTTGGTTTACGCAGCCATAGGCTGGAATAGCTGCAGCAATAAATATTTCTAAAACATCACAGAATAATGAAGCTTATCCTTCCACATCTAAAAGTGTTGATATCACACATCCAGCAGTTGACAAAATCTAGTCTTTTATATCGACATCTCTGATAGTGTAATCCAGCAATCTGAATTTCCAATTTCGCCAAAAATGTTATTATCTTCTCCCCAGGAAGACTTTAGGATTGGGAAAAGAGCTGGCAAAATAAGAGAAAAACTGCTATTTTGACATCTTTGCTTTATAAATTAAGGCTGGAAACCGATATTAAGGGAAAAGAAGCCAAGCATATGCCAAACAAAAACGGGAGATTCATAAAAAAAAAAAAAGAAAGAAATTAAGAATCAACAGAAAAAGAAGAAAAAAAAATAGGTTGGAGATAAATCCTGAGAGGATGAAGAAGATAACAAAGTCTGAATGTTTTGCAATGAACTTTACTCCAATTCAAAATTCAAAAATGATAGGATCCATTGTTTGAAATGCCCCAGACGGGCACACGCAGCATGTAGTATGAAGAATATGATAACAAATTCATTTGTGATTTTAGCAGTTGAAATAAATCTAAGACTTCCAGCATAAAATAGGTAGGTATATACGATATAGAAAATTTCCCACAGATTCGTTTCTGACACATGGAAGAACACGTGTCATTTTCTATTTGTTAAAAATAACAAAAATGTATTTATTACATTAATTAAGAATTTTTTTGAAAAAATTAAGTTTTCCAGTAGTTTTAAATGGATACCATCTTTACCCAACCAGTAGGGTAAAACCGGATTTTTGCATATGTCTGAAAAAATCTATGTTTTTATATAACTAATTATATTTTTCATCGAAAAGAATATGTTTTATTATTGCCAAAGATTAATTTGCTATTAAAAACTTAGTGTAAAATTTGGTTTCCCATTTGATTTTAACTTTTAGAAAGCAATGGAAATTTACCTTACTATATCACTGATAACTTTATGAATATTCAAGATTCGACTAGTGATTTTGAATTAGTTACTCTATACATTTGACTTCCAAATCATGAAAAATATCTTTGGTATCGTTCGCGCATGCGCATTAAAAATTATTTCATGTAACAGTTTATATTTCATTAACTATTTAATATATTTATATTGTGGTTGTATTATATTATTTCTACTATTTTTTGACAAATTTTCTGAAACTGGCATAAGTGAACACGAATATTGTACAATATCGACTGTTTGTCTCTTAATCGCTTAACAGTGACATTTGTTTTCTTACAAAAAAATTAAAAATGGGGCTGCTCACCACTTTTTCCATACTAAAATATTTACCTTACTTAATCGAAAAATATCTGACAATCAATAAAGATAAATTTACAGTTACAAATTAGTGGTATCAAAATGCTTTTAATAACGAAGCAAGCAAAGTGTTCTTGCCCGAATCCAGTTCGGGGCACACTGTAAGGGATTAATTGCCACAATGGCCAAATCGTCGTTGAAAAATATGAGGCCAATCAGGCTCTTTATATTTCAGAAATTATAAAAGGGTTGGTTGGTTGTATTTATGACGGCCAATTATCTGCACGAGGGATATAGGCCCAGGGGGGAGTGCCCTTCGTGGGGGTCTTTCTCAGGGAACCTAACCCGTATTAACGCTTCGAAATCCAAGGTTCGAAGAAAACTACGAAAACACCGAACGATTAGGCCGACGGGCGCGATTGGGTTCGAACGCAGCACCTCCCGTCTACCAGCTTCGACAGCAGAACCTCTCAACCACTGGTGGGGCAAATTATAAAAGGGTTCGTCAAGTATTTCTCTAACTATTCGATAAAACGTCTAACATCCAAAGAATCCCGTAATGTTTTAGTATATAGTCCATATTACATTTAAATAAATATTACTTTTATGTTGCGTGTGGCACCCGCGCAGAACAAGATTTTTTTAGCTATAAAGCTGTTGTGTCAGAAAATCAGTGTTGCTATAGAACGATATATAAATGTTGTATACATATACTTAATAACCCTTTAAGCTCTGGTGGGTGAATTTCTTCCCACTTAATTTTAATTAAGATATGTCGCGTTAACACTAGTATTTTTAAACAACTGTTTCGATTTCTTAGGTGCACGAGTAAATGCATTTACTTATCTGGAAATAAATTTTATCTTAAATTCCGGTCCCATTGTGACATTTGAGGATTAAAATTAAATGGCGACACTGTTTCGGCATCGAACACAAAGGAATAATTATTTATACTAAATACCATAGCTACTAACTCTTACGCTTTTTTGTACCGCAAAATTTTATAATAAATTTTAGCTTTCTAACACTAAAAAGTCCGTGAGGGGAGATTTTGTCCCCTACCGTATGAATATAATTCGTTTCGAACCAGAAATTTCCTTGTAAAATAACCCATTGCATTCCGCGTTATTCTGACGGGCTACCAGCAACTCCGCGTCATTTTGACTGCGGACTACCACTAACTCCGCGTCGTTACACAAATATTTTATTCGATCGGTAGCGCTTATTTAAAAGGAGTTTTTTTTTTTTTTAAGAAGAAAAAGTACACAGTTTAACAAATGCTCTGATTAAATAAGTCAAATTTTATTTTATTTTATTACAGGTGCCAAAAACAAAATTTTCAAGGCAAGATGATGTCGCCGCAGCGGCGACAACGGAGTCTTTCACTTACCTTACAACGTCGCCGCAGTGGCGACAACGGAATGAAAAATGTTAAAAGACACAAAGAAGGAAAATGCTAAATAAATATGTTAAACAGATTAAATAAAAATTCCGTTTTAAAATATTTTTATAAAACTCGAGTAAAAATTCTGGTATTTGCATGTTAAATGGCCGTAATTTGAAGATTAAATAAGGCAAAAATTTCCTTAAATTTTTGTAGTACAAAAAAGCGGAGTCGTTGGCAGCTATGGTTTTATACCCTTTAGATACAAAGCTAAGTTAAGTGTAAAATTGTCAAAAACGTCCCCACGAATACGTCGTGTAGTCTTTTAATCTGTGCTGTACAGTACGGTGGAACGAAAGTATAGGGCAAAATATTTTTTTCAGCAAATGATTTTCTAATAGCAATTAAAAGTTGTCTTTGTATGTTAACAATAAAACTACGAAGTTTTTTCATTATAAATTTATATCTTGAGGTGCCGCAAGGGCCTTAAAAATAAGGTTTTTTTTTTACAAAAAGTCCAAATTTAACATAAAATTATAATTTTTTTCACTGTTTTATTTTCACATTTTTAAAATCAAATATTGTTTTTAACAGAAATCTATAGATGTTTCTTTACTATAACAACAGTAATATTAAGTTTAATTGATGTAAATTTATGCATTCATTTTCTGAAAAAGTGAAATAAATGAGCTTTAAAAAAAAAAAAAAATCAAAATGTAATATCAGTTTGAATTTAACTGTTGTAATTACTTTTTTGCTTACAAATAGTTGTTCAAACAGTTTTTTAAATAACACAGTAGAGCTCAAGAGTATTTTGACAAAGATAATAATTCACTTAATTGAAAAGAATAATAAAACACAAAAAAACAATCATTTTTTTTTTATTTAACCATATTCAATGTTTTAATTTTCATAAATTAACAATAAATATTAATAATATTAATAAAATTATATACACTATATATATTTATATCTGGATTTTTGCCATGCTGTAACTCCGGAATTTTTTAACCGATTTGGATAAATTTTTTCAAATGCATAGTACATACTAATGTCTCGACTAAGTTTGTTGGCCAGTTTCATCCGCCATCTTGTTTCAAAATGGCAGCCATTGGAATTTTTGAAATTTCAGAGGCAAGTACTTAACCACTGGGAGTTCATTGCAATTTTCAAGTTGTTTGCCGAAAACCCCACCAAATTCCTTCGGACCCTTTGTTTTTCCATCTAATTCATGAAACAGGTGGCGCAAAGGCAATTCCTTTAAGTGTAACAAACAAATCAGCCACTGCAGTGGCTTATTTAGATCTTTGTCTGTTAAAGCAATCACACCGTTATTAACTCCAGTGTTTGTGGCTGTCCCATCACACCCAATAGCAGTTACAGTTGTTCAAATGATTGTTACCAATAAAGTAGGCTGTCATGCTATTATTTATAGCTTCACCTGTTCCAAAAGCACGGGTTAGATGTCCTAGAAAGGATGAATTGGGCTCTTTTAACAAAGGAATATATTCTTCGATAACCGTCTTTTTGTAAAACTTGTTTACTTTTTTATCTTGCACAATTATTTTATCTTTTCTTCCATCGAAAAACAAACCTATATTATCTCCAACTTGGTTAAGGCTTCTTACTATCTCTTTTGTTCGATTCTTGGCTATCTATCTTCAAATTTTCATCCTACGAATTACCTTACTGTTTTTCTCCTCTGTAATCATTCCAACATCTTTAAGAACAGCACTTGCGATAGTCGCAGCAACTCTGTCTCAAATAACATTTCGGTCACAAGCACTTGCTGCAGTTGGAAGTGCTACTCCAGAGATGCCAAGCCTCCGGCTTTTGGGTACCAGTATTTTAATACAGAAAATGCTGTTTTATTTAATTGGAACATTTGGGTGTTTTAAAACACCAACATTTTCTCTGAAATAATAGTGGTATGCAAAAAGCCGGAGACTTGGCAACTCTGGCTACTCGCATTTGGTCGCTTGCAGTTGAATCCAAAAAATAAGTAGATGAATTATTGGGATTGTATCTAAAGGTTCCTTTAAATGTTTGTTCAGGATCTGATTGAATGGCATCATTTTCAGCTTTTCTAGTAGCCTTAACTACTAATTTCTGATTGTAGTTATACTTTAATTGTTGCTGCATTACCTGTTGCTTCCTCTCTTCTCTTTGTGTTAAAATCTTGGAAATAACTTTATAGACTCCACTTATACACATTTTTCTCACTGTTCTTTGGTCAAGTAAAAACTCTTTCTCAAGTTTAGGTACTTTTTTTCTTTTTTCGCACTTACAGACAGAAAATTCTTTGCACTTACAGGTTGCTACATAAAAAAGACGTTTGCTTTCATTTAAACATTTTACTGCAATCAAATCGCATTTTTCGGTACCTTTTTCTACCTTTTGATCTTAAAATACTTCTGTATTTATCATGATAGGTTTTTCCCATTTCTAACATACGAGTGCGAGATACTACAGGAATAGGTGCTGGCGGCCAAATAGATTCAACTTTCTTAATAAGTATATCAAGTATTTCACTCACCGTTCGTTCTTTTGATGTTTTGTCTGGTTTCAGCTCATGTCGAATATAAAGATATTTCATACTGCCATAATATGTTGAAAATCTTATATCACTTAATTGTTTATGGTACCCCAAAATTGGGTATTCTAACTTTTGTCTGGTCTGAACTGGTCTTGACACTGCCATCACTCTAAAGATAAAGTATTAACTAATAAATTATTATACAAATATTCAAACTGACATATTCATAAACAAAACAAAATCCAGTAAAGAACAGCATAAAAACATTTGTTACTCAAACGATTCATTTGCCTGCACTGACTGACGACAGAAACATGTGACCAGACCATTGCTACAGTTACATGCTTCTCTTCCTCCTCCGCCACCCTACACCAGGCAATAACCAGGCCTGAATCAAGGTCACTTCAAAACAAGTACTGTTCCCCATTTGACTATTAATTTTCAGAACTAAAAAATGTTTTACAGCGTTTTTAAGTTAAAAGTAATGTTAATCGAAATGTAATTACAAAATACTGTTAAAATCTAAAAAAATGGAAATTAAAAGATGCAAGATTTAGTAGCATAAATATTAAAGGTATGCAGTATAAAACTGTAAATTTCTACTGTAAAGTAGTTTATGTGTATTATTTAAAATTTGAAAACAGGCATTAGGTCTTTTAAATATATATATATATATATATATATATATTTTTTTTTTTTTTTATTTTATTTTTTTTTTTTTTTACTAAACCAAATTTATCAAAATTCGTAAAATCTACTAAAAAATACATATATTCAAGTCTTTTGCGGCACCTCTAAATATATTATGTTTGTTAAGATATTTTAACACTGTCCTAACAAAGGCATTAGACAACTTTTTATCTCTATTACATATCGAAATTAAAAATTTATTTTTTTCGTTCCACCCTACTGTACAGCGTTTTTTGAGTGAAAGTATTTGTTACCACAATATCCGAAGGTTGTATTTGACTTATTTAATTGCATTTTTTATGGCATTAACGAAGGCGAATAATTCTGTATGAAAATTGTTGTATCACGGTAGCCCGCGGGCAAGATGTTCTGCACACTTATTTTAGATCCAGGGGTCTCACGTTTGAATACCAGCATTTGTGAAGAAATTTTCTTGTGATAGGTTTTTACATCATTTTCAACGAAAGTTACGCGCAGGGTAAGTGTCCACAAAAATTTTAAGGAAATCTGAAAAGAAAATTTTTCGTAGGCAAAAGTGGTATTTAGAAAATAGATCGATTGGGAGGCCTGTAGATCACTTAATTTATAATATAATACAATAAAACAGGCGAGTCCAACTAAAATGACTGATTCACACAAATTTATTTCAAAATAAGTAAAAGCTTTTCTTCACGTACAGTATAAATGCAGAAATATTATTTGAAAATTCTGGTGCCAATGTAGCATTTCGGAATTACAATTAAGTGGGATATATTATATCCCACCGCCCCTCAAGGAGTTAAATCCAAAAAATTCTGTTATTATATAAGACTAATTTTTACATAGAAAAATAGTCGTAAGTAGATGGCCCGCGGGCAGGAGATTGGACACCCATGGACAAAATAATAAACCCCATAGTAGTATGGGTGTCCACCGCTTTTGCCACCGCTTTTCCGAATAACAATCTTTGTTTAATTTAATTGCAAAATATATAAATCAATCTTAAATCAGCCTCAAATAAGGCGATTTATTCTAATCGATATTAGTGGTATATCTGCGGTCATTAGGCATATTGGACTCCCTTGATCTAAAATATCGTAAAGAAAATAAATAATGTGCTCAAATAATTTCTTTCTTTTCAAGAAAATAAGTATTATTCCGCGAATATGACTATAGATTAAATAAATTCTTATTATTTATCGAATGTAAAAGATACAAGTAATAACAGGATTTGCTCGTAGAAGTTAAACTACCGATTTTTATACTACCAGTTTACTGAACCATTTTATTATCTTTTTTAAATTCTATTATGAAAGTACAAATAAATCGAAATTCGTGAAAAAACCTCTTTAGATCTTGCTTTTGAGATCTGACAAACAGTCCTAAGCAAGCTCTTAAATTTCTATCAAGGAATGTCGTAAATCTATTATCCAAGAGATTAAACTTAGAGATAAATTCCATTTTATTGAACTCTGGGTTCGCATTTAACGTTGAAATTCATATTATATATATTTTTTAGGAAAAACTTTTATTGTCTTACATTTTTAGTATCTGCGGTACTAATTATTTGTGGTCTTTTCAAATGAAAATACATGTTAAATTTGTCGAAATAATGTTCATTACATCATAATTTAAATTCAAATATTGGAAGGAGATATTTATGAACCTTTTCAAGGGCGGTGGTTTACATTTGGATCACTTAATTTTAATTTCTGTATGCCACAGTGGCACCAGAAAATTGGTATAAAATTTTCCGTTTATTTTGAATGTCAAATATAGCTTTTTCTGATTTCCAAATATATTGTTCGTGAATTCAGGTGTCACTGATAAATATCAACATTTTAGCAATGGAAGTGCTTTGACTGTGAAATTGTTAATGGAACAGTTATATTAAAAAATATATTTCTAATAATTTCAAATATTTCATTATATATATATACTTCTCAGCAAAAGTTTAGACACTGGTGATTTTTAACCTTTAAATAAAAAATACGAACACTTGGGTTATAAAAATGACTGTACTTATTTTTAAATATATTTTAAACGTTTTAGGACAGAAATAACTGTTTTAATGTAGGATATTATTTCATTTAACTGAAAAAAGTGAAATTTGAATATTGCAAAAGTTTAGACACTTTTGTGATTTTTTGGATATTGTTTACCGAAAACCGCATATTTCAAACTTATGACGTCACATGCATAAAGTATTTAAGTGCACCTCGCGATAGCATCGGTTAGTGAAGATGCGCGAGCAAGAAATTTTCAGTCAGATGAAATAATTAAAGCATGGAAGCTGAAATCGAAAGGGAAGACTGTTACGGAAATTTCAGCTACTTTCAATCGGCCAAAGAAGTCTGTCTATTAAGTACTGTCTAAGGGTGACTCTTTCAAAGCAAAACATAGACCTGGAAGGACTCGTGGGGCCAGAAAACGAGATTACAGAAGGATCCATAAACTGGCATCTAGACAAATGATGACTGCTAATCGCATTAAAAGTGAGTTAGAGCTTTCTGTGTCGACCGATAATTTCGTAGATGCATTAAAGAAAGATGTACATTAGTTTACATGAAAATGATAAAACCACCAGTCTTGAAATCTCACAACAAATTGACCCCTTTCCTATCGCGGAGTAATTCTTTTTATAAACGGATGAAATAATGGACTGATACCAGAATTTATAAACGAAGTTATTAGAAAATATGAAATTGCTTATTTTCACGTATATAATAAAAGGAAAATTTTAATTAAATATTCTTGCCATTACTGAAATTAAAATTATGTGTCCTTTGCCCTCGAAAGGGTTGATGACTTGGGCCTCACTTTGTTTTAATACTCAAGTATCTCTGGAGTTTCTCAATGGTCGCCAAGCTACGTAAGACTACATACATACATTGGAAAACAATTTACAGCCATTTGGTGAACTTTTATCTCTTCCAAAGTATGTATTTGAGCAAGATAATGCGTCTATTCATATTGCATACAAATCAAAAAATTGGTTTAACTCTCAAAATATTACTGTTTCCGACTGGCCCGCGTGTAGCCCTGATCTGAACCCAATCGAAAACTTTTGTTGCATCATATCTCATACGATTTATGCAATTTTTTAACAATACTCCTCTGTAAATGAACTTCGATCAGATGTTGAACGTGTTTGGCACGAAATAGACGCCCAAGTGATGCAGGATTTAGTTTCTTCGATGGAAAGTCAGATATTTGCATTAATAGCAGACAATGTAGGTGCAGTTCGATTTTAATTTATGGATATTTTTCTGTTAACAGACAGATTGTCTATATTTTTTCAACAATGTTAAATTCATTTTTTTGTCATTATATATTATGTAAAGTGTATAAATTAAAATTTATTGTTTGTGTATGAAGGATAAGTCCCCAGTAATATATGACAGTTGAATTACAACAATTCGTTACATACTTCTCGGCACAGAAGCATAATAGATCATTGTCTAAACTTTTGCTGATCACTGTATTTGGATTCATAAATCTTTAGGTGTAAATGAATATTAAAATTTATATTGAAGAATCATATCATGGAAGACGGTAGTATTCCGAGTGACGCAGCCTTAAGCCTAAAATCGTATCGTATCGTAAAAATCGTATCGTATCGTATCGTAGAATTCGTAGATGGCGGAACTCATATATACAGCTAACTCGACATCAAAGAAAACGCGAAAAGCCGCCTTTTAATAACTCAGCAGATATAAGTCCTATTGTTCTGAATTTTCTAGAACAGTCTTATATCTGCAGTCTAATGGTATACTGAATTTTTTACATTTCTACGTGCAGTATATTTTGAGATCTAAATAGCCATTTTTAAAGTGAAAACGTTGGTATGGTATAAGAGGAAGTTCCTAATTTGAAAATCTCGAAAACGGTTCTAACGATTATCTTTAAATTGATATATCATATAAATCTGATTAAGACGAGGTGAACAACACTTTTCTTTTTTCTGGGAAAACTCGTTTTATTTTAAAAATCGTTATTTTAAAAAATCGCTTTTATTTACCTTTCTCGTCTGTGATTGGTGAATAGGTTTGACGTCACTTCGTATGTAGGAGGAGACTTAATCCATCTGCTGTGGGTATAAAATCAGAAACAAAATTTGCAAAGTCATTTTAGGTATTCTAAGTTGAGTTAACAATCTGAATGTAGGCAGTAAATCTTTTTTTTTTAATATTAAAATTTTAAATGTTAATTATTATGTGTTTTAAAATATTAAATATATTAAATCAAATTTCGATTGATATTATCTTTCTCTTTTGTTATGAAGAAATTATTATTCCATATTACTGCTTTTTGTCGAAAAAATATTTAGATTCATTTTTAAAAAAGGGGAAATTTTTTTTTAATTATATGTATCCAATATAATTGTTATTTATCATTCTTTTTCAATTTTCAAAAAAAATTATTTTTAATTTTTTGTTTATGATCGTGGCTCGAGGTTTTCGACTTGTGACTCAACTCAACCATTGCTATTTCTTATTGCTTTGCATGAACATGGTATTCTTTAGATTACACTTTATTAGGTATTTTGTTAATTTATTTTTTTTTTAATCTGATTTACGATTCCATTTTTAACTTTTCTTTTGATTTACTTAGATTTAATGTGTCCTTTTTTATTTTCCGCCGATTTAACCTAACCACGCTATCGTTTTGTAGATATTACGAACCTTTTATTTTCTCTTGAAATATCTATTAATGTTTTAATATCCAGCATCAATAATTATTTTTACAATACCTTATGGCTTCATAGTTGAATACCTTCTTCTGAAAAGTGCAACAGAAATTTCTGAAAACTTTTGTTTACATATCGATTACGATAGGAATGTTTTAATATCCAGCAGTAACTTAAACTTTTGTTTTGATTACATATCAAGTAACAAAAATTATGTTCTTGACTCTTTAGAAAATGCAACTAAAATGATAATTTTAACAATTGAATCATTAATAAAAAATTATATGTTAAATTAAGCCTGAAAATTTTAATACTTGGAAAGGCTGAGACAAATATAAATTTCTAAACCAGATATCTTACAATGAATGTTTAATCACAATGTTTTAACTAAAATATCTTTAAATATTAACAAATTTAAACAAAATGAAGTTCTTAATTTTGCCGATTGATTTTTCGCGAAAAAAAGTACTAAAAAAACTTAACCCTCCGAGCGTCTTGCAAAAGGGTAAAATTGTAATGTTGTTTTCTTTGCATTTTGTTTTAAATGATAAGAAAATATGATTCTTTCAACATTATAAAAAATACTCAATTACAAATATGAATGTAATACTTGAGGGTATTAATCCTTCTTCAATGTATTTAAAATTCATTAAATCTATAGAATTATATTATCTTGAATATTGCTTGTATTGCTGTGAAACCTGGAGCCTAGTGAACGGAATATTACGCCCCAAACACTTAGAGGGTTAAAACTATTTAGCTAGAAAAGATTACAATGTTTCTGATGGGAACAAATAAATGGATTTTTCAATGCTTTCACTAAAGTAAATTTAAAATTCAATGTCAGAATTACAAATTAATTAAATTGTTTATTGTGGGATCCCCCATAACTCAAAAAATATTTGAAACTATGTTATCATTCTTTTTTCAATGTTTATTGACAGACGGTTGCGATTTGTGTTAAAAACCACCAAAGTGACATTCTCTATGCCCTATCATATGATACATACCAATAGATTTCTAAACAGCTTCCACTTGAAAATCTGAAGACCATTAAGATTACTAAATCAAAAGAAAAGTTCACGATTAATTCCCAAAAAGTCAGAATGATTAAATTTCAAAATACATAATATGTGTAATCCTATTTTAAAAAGCTTTTTTCCAAAGTAAGAATTCATTCACATACACTGACAATAAAATTATCAGTGTTTTGGTTGGTGGGAAAACATTTAATGTATTTTATCAGCGCTGTCCAACATGGCATGATTTCGGGGGGGGGAGGGAAATTATTTTTTTGCCAATGATTTTCTGAGAACATCACTTTTATTTTCAAGAGCAAGGGGTGATTCTGTTCTGAAATTTCAGGCATTCAGTTCTGAAAAAGAAAAAAGAATCATTCCTTCTTAACCTAAAAACCTCATAATGGATATTAATTATGAATGAATCGTATGTTTTCTCCTACCGATTGGCAATTTTTGTGTGTTTTTTATGTGACCAATTGACAAATTTTATGATTTTTCCCCTAACAACCGACTGTCGATTTTTCTTTTTCATCTGCGACTGATTGATGAATTTTGTGATTTTTTAAGCAGTAGATGGGCAAATTAATCGATTTTTTTTTCTTCATGACTAACTGAAGAATTTCTTGTAACCAACTTGTGAATTTTTTGATTTTCTTTTCCTTCACAAGAGCGATTTAGAAATTTCTCTACATACATTTATAATCTACAGTGATTATAGACAAAATTCATGTATTAATAAGATTCCTGTGGTAAGATTCGTCAAATGGTCGCAGAAAAAGACTAATTTTGTCAAGGGATCGCAGAATAAATGAAAATTTCCTCAAAACGTTACAGAAAATTTCGAATTTCGTAAAAAGTCTGTCAGGCTGTGAAAGTTAAGCTTTTTTTTTTTTTTGCTGAGCCTGTACCATGTCTGATTTTATGTCAACACGACCCGAACCTGCAAAAATAATTTTCAAAACATGAAAAATATTATCAATATTTTGTTTTTGATACACACAAAAACCACATGTATCATATTTTTGATAGTTTATGTACACATGTTACATGTGTTTAAATTGAGAGGTGCCTGTTATTCAAACTTATATAAAAGTTCAAATATATAAAGTTTAGGAATTAAAAAGTGTTTGCTAAATAGAAATGTCTGCCTTTTGAAAGAAAAGCCATTATGGAGGTCTTATTGTACATAGACAGTTGTAGGGAAATGCATCATTTTACTCGCCATTGGCGAGTGAATTTTATAACAAGGCGAGTGAATTTTTAGGTAGTTTTTGAAAACTGCAAACTATAGAGATATGCCTAAAACTTTTTTTTTTTTTTTAGTTAGCTATATTTTTCAACTTTCCTAATTATTGCGATGTAAACATGGTACTAAGTTCTATTTTATATTAAACTTTCATCTCTTGTTTATTTTTTTTAATTTATAGGGAAGAAAAATATGAAAATGCATTATAGTAATAGTAACCAACTATTTTTGAGTTGTGTAATTTTGTCATAAAAATTTTCAACTGTAGATTGCATTTTACTGGCTGGTGAAATAAATCCTTGGCTGGTAAGATTTTCTAGAAATTCCCCACCCCTGTACATAGATCTTCAACCTGAAAAAATACATTGGATATCATTTGAAATTCAGGTCGACCGATTAGAGTCAAAACCCAAACCGAAACAATGAAAGTGAACCCGGCCTGCAACAAAAAATCTACTATTGATCCGATCCGAACCAAGAGTCGGTTTGGGTAAAAGCAAGTAACCCGACCTGATGCAGGACTCTAATGCAGATATCTTTCAGTTAGTGTAGTAAATTGTTTTACATGCTTCCTCAATTAGTGTGTGAAGCACAAAACTGGTTACACTATTTTTTTCCCAGCAAGATGGTGATCATTATTCAGCAATTGGTAAGTTTTCTATTAAATAAATTAACCAGTTTGTAGGTTTAAAGCAATTAAACTGTAATGCAAAATATTTTAATCAAGTCGTGTATTTAAAAAAGTACTCTATGATAAGTAAGCTAACATAATTAAAGAATTGTTGTAATGCAGATTAAAAATTAAGAGACTTTGTACTGTTTCTTGACTGATTGTTTATATTTTTAAAATGTATACATTAATATGCGAGTGCACATATGTGTGCACCAGTGATTTTTTTTTAATTGCGTATTTGCAGAGTGCATGACATCTGGCCGAAAAAGTAGCAAAACTAATCACTGTATGTACTGTATAAACAAGAAAATTAATCGGCACTGTTTGTTTTTAAGCATTTTGCATATTACAGGTCATCTCTTTAATCATTGTTTATATCAGTGTTTTATTCAGACACTTTTCTCCAGGAGGGATTGCACTTTTTGACCATTGAAAACACAAAATCTCAAATCTTCTGCCCCCCCCCCCCCGCCCCGGTCACCCCCTGAAATCAATACTGATTTATATTTTAAAAATTTATACTTTAATATGCGAGTGCACTTATGTGTGCACAAGTTTCTTTTTTTTAATTCGGTATTTGCACAGTTCATGACACCTGGCCGAAACAGTACTCAGTACAATATTACTCAGAAATAAATTAAGAAATATTTTAACTCTCTGAGCGGTTTGAGCATATTTTTCAGTTTCCCAAAAACAACTTTAATCTGTTGTAGACAAATATTTTCAGCAGAATTGTATTTCAAGATGTCTATCAAATAAAGGAGCATGAAGTGTATTTTAGAAACAAACAGGAAAAGAAAATTTTAATTAAAATTATTTTTATAAGCATTTTTATGAAAATGCCGGCCCAGTAGCAGAAACAGTGCAGCACGGAAGCGGGCGCTACAGATTATTTTAAACCTTGCAGATTAATCCACCAACTTAAAAATAAATGCTGGGCTTAAAAAATAGCTGAAATTTGCTTTAAGTCTCTAGATTTATGGTATTTGTTGTATCCTTATATTATATATATTCTTTATAAATGGAAATTTTGCTTACTTTAAGTGTTTCTGTTATTTCTTATGATAGTAGGCTTATTGGGTCGCAGATAAATTTTTGTTTGCTGCAGTCTGACGCAGAAAATTCTGCTTCTGGGCCAATCAATAAATATAAAGACGTTTGATTTACGTTGTGTAATAAAAAAAAATAGTGTATTTATATATTTATGCATGTAAGCATTCGCTGTTTTCTGTGGTAAAAATCTGTATGTACTTCAATGCAAATAACTTAAAAGTAGAGCTGGGCGATATATTGATAAAATTGATATAAAATGGTAATTGTGATAACGATATTAAAAAACCTTACAAAACGGTATATCATGAATATCATAATCGTGATGTAAACCGTGATTATCGTGGTTCTTCATTAAACCGCAACATTAAGCAGCGTTTCTTCAGCTTCGACCCAGTCTAAACCGTGGTATTAAATACTAAATCGTCTGTTCCGATTATTATGATACTAACGGAGTGTCTCCTCTCAAGCCTAAACCGTGGTATTAAAAATACCAATTCCTCGGTTTCAGTATTCTTGATATTAACGGTGCGACTTCTGCCAGCCTAAATTGTGATATTAAATACCGACTCCTCGGGTTCCGTGTTCATGATACTAATGGTATGTGATTTCGTTTTGGTGGGTGATAAATATCGTACATGCAGTTTTCTGTGTGATCACTGACATCAGATGATACATACATATATATATATATATATATATATATATATATATATATATATATATATATATATATGGTATTGACGGTGTAAGCTGAATCTCTGAGCATATGCGTTTTATGCTTCAGACACCATGTCTTTCATTTCATTATGGTATTTAGATTTCAGCGATGTTGATGAATATTTGCTCTTTGTTATTGAACAATGTGTGAATCAGGACGATAAAGAAATGAAATATAACATTTTATTTGCAACAGTGGATTTAATTAGACAAATGAAATAATAATTATATAGCTGGGTCCTCAGGGCCACTTTTCTAACTTTGGCCGAGACCCCTCATGTGGCATATCGTTGGAAAGGCCTGTGACCACTTATTCATGTTATGCACCTCCGGTGACCACCCCCCACTTCCACGTCTGGCGGGGCACTTTTCTAAATTTTACCGAGACCCCTCATGTGACATATCGTTGGAATGGCCTGTTGTCGCTTATTCATGTTATGCCCCTCCAGTGTCCCTCTCCCTATCCCCCCCCACCCGTGGGAGGGCCTTTTTCTAAATTTTGCCGTTTTCCCTTATGTGACGTATCTTGCAAAGACCTGTGACCGCTTGATCATTTTATGCATTTCCGGCGCTCCGCCCACCACTTTGCCCCCCAAGGTGGCACTTTCCTAAATTTTGCCGACACTCATCATGTGACCGTTTATTCATGTTATGCACCTTCAGCATTCCTCTCCCCACTTGTCCCCCCCTTGCGGGAGGGCCTTTTTCTAAGTTTTACCGTCACCCCTCATGTGACATATCGTTGCAAAGGCCAGTGACCGCTTAATCATTTTATGGCCTTCCGGTGCCCCGCCCACCACTTTGACACCCCCTGGGGGGCACTTTTCTAAATTTTGCTGACACCCATCATGTGACATATCATTGGAAAGGCCTGTGACCGCTTATTCATGTTATGCACCATCAGGGTCCCTCTCCCCACTTGCCCCTCCCCCCCTGAGGTAGGGTCTTTTTGTATATTTTGCCATCACCCCTCATAAGACATATCGTTGCAAAGGCCTGTGACTGCTTAATCATTTTATGGCCCTCCGGTGCACCGCTCACCACTTTTCCCCGTGGGGGGCACTTTCCTAAATTTTGCCGAAACCCGTTATGTGACATATCGTTGGAAAGGCCTATGACTGCTTAATCATTTTATGCACTTCCGGTGCTCCGCCCACCACTTTGCTCCCCCCCTCCCGAGGGGCACTTTCCTAAATCGAGATATCGGAATATGATATAAAGATGCTGATTTATCATGATATTTAATTCTAGACATTGCCCTCCCTACTTAAAAGTGCTTTGCCATCGATCAGCATGATAACGATATATATTCTACAATACATTTTCGTCATTATCTAACATTAGTGCACACAAAATGCATTTGTATGCACTACATAGTTTATTATCTACCGATTCTAATAAGGATTTTATGATCGTAGTAGATATGAATGTATTTTATATGAAATTAGTACCAAATAATGAGAGATTTATTGATGTTGTTATGTCAGTAAATAACATTTTAAAGAGTTAGACTTTTTTGTTTGGTGCCATCAAGTTTTGACGGGTTCCATCTAGTGAATCTTTAAGACTTTTTTATTGTTGCTATAGAAATATTTTAGATTATTAATAATTTGTCTCGAATGAGTCGTAAAAGGCCAACCCTGCCGCATGGCAATTAAAGTTTTTAAAGTGGCAATTAAAAAATCTATCATCTATCGCCAAATAAAATACAGCTTTTTCATCTCTAGTTACGCTTAGCTTTTTTTTTTTTTTTTTTAATGGTGCAAGGGCACGGTATCTAAAATGTCACTAATAATATGTGCATCCATTGTCTGCAATTTTCTATAATCTACGTTGCTTAGCAAAAGTAAATATCACAAATTTCACCTATCTGTTTCTGAAAATTATTGTGAACTTCAACCATTGATGGCCAATTTGTGCTGAAGTGGAAAAGACCATCACATCAAAAATACCTTTTGTCACAATTTTTGTTGCTGGCAAAAATTATACTAGTATTTTAAAACAGGGTTTTAAGGATTTTATTTTAACTACATGAGGCAAGAATGAAGAGATACTGATAAACTTAAAGCATATGGTTGATCTACTCATTGGTTAAATCTTCTAGGTGACAATATAACTCCACAAACAATTACAAAACATGTCATTGAAATACAAAAGTACTTTCACAATTACCATGCTGTATATGCTTGGTTAAAAGAATGCAATGATCATTTTACACTACTCTTACCTTGCAACTTTTACTAGAACAGTCAGATAACTTGTTTTGAAACTTTTATCAATAACCACAGCCATTATACTAAAATTATTAATGATAACACTATTAACATTTCTTTGAAATTATCAGAGACTATAATCTTTATAATGTTAAAGATCTTCTATTGCAATTAAAATCAGTTGAAAACACTTTAAATAGTCAGGAATGGGAAATACATCATTTTGCTTGCCACTGGCGAGTATCTTTCCTCGCAGAGCGAGTGGATTTTTAGGCAATCTTTGAAAATACTGCAGGCTATATAAGGTCTGGCAAAAACATTTTTTTAATAGTTGGTTATATTTTTCAAATTTACTTCGATAGTGCTAAGTTCTATCTTATACTAAACTTTCCTCTGTTGTATATATTTTTTAATAACAATTAATAATTTCTTAGTAACAGTGACTACTATAGTAACAATTACTTAGTAACAGTGTAAACTATTTTTGCTGTGTATTTTCTCATTGTTTTTGAACTGTACGTTGTATCTTGCTGGCTCATAAAATAAATCTTTGTTTGGTAAGATTTTCTGAAAATTTCCCATCCCTGTAAGTAGTAGTATCAATACAAAAACCCTTAATGGGTTAAAAGTTAGTGATGCAGCACTTTATCTTATGCTCTAAGAATTTTAAATATGGAACTTAAAAATAATGATATCAAATTTTGTGTGACGCTATGCTATTAATTATAATCTCTATATATATTTCATCATTTTATTTTTTTATAATCGCATGTGCAAAAACTATGTTCAATTTAAAAAGATGTATAAAAGTTTAATCATTGATGCTTTATCATTCATATCTCTCATAAATTCAAAGTATGAGTTTCAAAAGATATGGGAACTACTTGCGAATTCATCCGGAGTCCGCCATCTTGTTTCTTTGTTGGTCATTTATAATCACTTTATGCTTAATTTAATAACATAACAACAAACATAATATAAACAACAACAAACATAACATAAACAACAAATATAAATAACAAAATAAATAAATCCAAATAAATAAATTTAACATCGGCGATGATCAACAAAGAAACAAGGCGGACTCCGGGCAAATCCGCAATAGTACCAAGATATGAATTAAAAGTATTCTATTTTTCATGCACTTTTTCTAAAATTTTGGTATTTCATTAAGTTTATTTTGTTTCTAGGAAAATTTAATCCAATTTTATCTATGAAGGTGTACTTTTTTAATCTTTTGATCCTAAACCTCAAAAAAGTAATGATATCAATACAAAAACCCTTAACGGGTTAAAAGTTTGACGCAGCACTTTACTTTATGGCTATATGAATCTGAAATATGGGTCTTAAAAATTCTCATATCAAATTTTAAGTGACGCTGTGCTATTAAAATGAATTTATATATTTTTAATTTTTCTTTTTTGTTGTATTTATTTTTAATCAGTGATACTTTTTCATTCAAAATATGAGTTTTAAAAGATATGATATCAAAATTAAAGTGACGCTGTGATCTGACTTAGATTAGTTAAAAAATTACTTTACACATACTTATGTTTTGTCTTCTGAAATATATTTAGAAATTGAAACTTTTTTTTTTCAATACACTATCAAATATGTCATACATTTTCTCAGCTGATGTTATGTATTAAATGTATTTAATTCAATAAATTCATTTATCTTTTGCGTCACGATATCCAGAACCATCGGTAAAATTTGTGTAAATGTTTTATTTGCATCACACTATCTATTTGCATACTATTTACTTAGTTTAGATACTATGACGCAAAATAAACGTTTACACAAGTTTTACGGATGGTTCTGGATATCGTGACGCAAAAGATAAATGAATTTATTGAATTAAATACATTTAATACATAACATCAGCTGAGAAAATGTATGACATATTTGATAGTCTATTGAAAAAAAAATGTTTCAATTTCTAAATATATTTCAGAAGACAAAACATAAGTATGTGTAAAGTAATTTTTTAACTAATCTAAGTCAGATCACAGCGTCACTTTAATTTTGATATCATACCCTTTAAAACTCATATTTTGAATGAAAAAGTATCACTGATTAAAAATAAATACAACAAAAAAGAAAAATTAAATATATATAAATTCATTTTAATAGCACAGCGTCACTTAAAATTTGATATCAGAATTTTTAAGACCCATATTTCAGATTCATATAGCCATAAAGTAAAGTGCTGCGTCAAACTTTTAACCCGTTAAGGGTTTTTGTATTGATAATATATACTATTACTTTAACCCTTTATCTACTGACGGCACTTATAAGTACCACTGTCTTTAATCTTTCATCCCATAGTGAATATTACTAATATTTTAATGCTACTTTGCAAGAACACTTTTTTAATTCCACTTTATCAGGTTACATGGCAGCAGTAGTTCTAGGTTTGTTATTTTAGCAAGGAAGGACGCTATCTTTGACACAGATGATAGGTTTTGTGCCGACATTTTGTACAGATTGTCACACTCGTCTTTTTATTGCTGCAAACACAGTAAAGGATATAAGGTAAGTGTTGGACTTTTTTATGTATTCATTATGATCTTAAAATACAATTTGACTAGCTATTTTAGGTGAACGGTGTATGAATTTGATTTAAAAGTTGAATTACTCTTTGGTACTTATAAGTACCCTCAGTACACTGGGTATTGGGGAAACACTTTTTGTTTACTTTTCGTCTGTGTAATTATCCATCTTTTTCATATTCCTTAAAATGTAATTATACTAAAATGCAGTGTAGTAATAATTTTCCTAGTATTTCTTTTCTGTTCCATTATTACTTTTTATAGGAAATCAAAATTTGTGGCACCGGCTCTTTTTTGCTGTGCTAGAAATGACATATGTAAATTCATATATTGCATATGTGGAGATGCGAGAGAACATGTTGTCCCTGAAATACAGACGTCGCATAACTAAAGGACTGCTAACAAGATGGAAACCTAAAAGAAAAAAAAATTAACTCTTTCAGGGCAAAGCATTTTCAATGCTAAAGCGTTGAAATAAATTATTGGCACCGGAATTTGCGAAATATTTATTTGTAAATATGAATAAGGCACATACTTATTAAATCGAAAATATTTTACCAGAATTCTGTTGCCATTTGAAATACCTAATGGGTTTTCTGTTACGAGATTTAACTCGTAGTGTACTGACGGTACATTAAAGTACCACTTTAAGTAATTAGCTCTAACAAATTGAATTTCTCACGGATGAGTATATTTTTATGAATATCCTTTAATTTTCATTGTAGTAACCGAAGAAAAAATTTACATGAAAAAAACTGCAGTAGATCATAATGCAGTAGATACAGGGTTAAAATAGCTGCCAACTCTTCCGCTTTTTTGTACTACAAACATTTAATAGAAATTTCTGCTTTATTTAATCGGCAAATTACGGCGATTTAAAAAGGTAAAATTTACTATAAATTTTTTGTGGTACAAAAAGTGTAAGATGTTGGCAGCTATGCTTTAAAACTATTAGGTTGAAGCAAAAGTTCTGTCGTATTTTATAACCAAATTTTAATACCTTTAATGCCGGTAAAACTTTAATACCTGATAATTTTAGTATAGTCAAACCAAACAGGTATAATGAAATTATTAGGTATTAAAATTTCACCGGTATTAACTCTTTAACCCCTTAACTGCCCCGGACGTATATATTCGCCTGTAGAAAATGCATGCATCTATTAAAGAGATGGTGAATTCCAATTATAGAGAGGCAATTTTCACCACTAGGGCCATTATACATAACAGTATAACATGTGCATTTTCTTACTGTTATTTCAGAAAACTAATATACACCTTCTTCAATTGCAGAAATATGAGATTTAAGTAAGGCACTGGATATCGCGTAAGATTTCGTCTGCATTTAAAGGATTAATGCACTTTTTTTTTTTTCGAAAAAGTTATATAGGATTCTTAAAAGGGTTTACTACACAGGATAAATAATGAAAAAATCAGACATACATTTTTTTTTTATAATACGTCAAACTTTTGTTATGTTGCACATCTGCAATACAAGTAAAAACTACTGGCATAGCTAAAATATTGCAAATCAGTAAATTATTAAGTTGAGCAAAAAGTTCTGGGAAATTTTTAATCTAATAGTTACCAGAATTTGTGTCGTATATAGGAGTATACTAGTGGTATATCTATGGGAGGTCAGGAATTTCGGCTCCAAACTGCCTATTGAACAATATGATTCGCTTGTGTTAATACCGCATTATTGGAGAAAAGGTCTAACGATTCTGAAAGCCGTCGATGAGGGTGAAGGTGCTGGTACGGCTACAAAATTCGTGTTGCCAGCAAATCCGGAATCTGGCAGAAAGTCGTGGACTATGATGGTCTCTACTTTGAAGAATAGTCCTTGTTGCTTTTGTTGTTAACCCTTCAGGGGCAAGCAATTGCATTTGTGTAATGCTGATTTCTCATCGGAAATTTAGAAAATTTTTATTTCAAAATAAGGAAAAGCAATTTTACGATTTTTTTCCACCAAAGTTAGAAAAGTGAAATTTCATAATTTTTTTCTGGTGCAAATCTTCATTAATCGTAGGTGAGATATATTTTATCCCACCGCCCGTCAAGGGGTTAATTTGCGCATAACAATGCAACTTTCTCAAATTTCCCAGAACTTTTTGCTCAACCTAGTATTAATCTAAATACCTTATTTTATATACTTTTTTTTATTTGGTAAATCTTAACCCTTAAATGCACGAATTATTCTTTTAGAATTGTGTTTTTTATTTTTATATTAAAAATTAGACACCAGAAATTTTAAGTTGGATTTTTTACTTTATTTAGAAGCATATTTTTGCTATTTTTACTGGATTAATATTCCTGTATAAATATAATGGTTGCTAGGAGTTAAATTTAAAAAAACGGTGCAGATATGCATCACTATGCATTTAAGGGTTAAAGGTACTAAAATTAGGTATTAAAATACGACAGAACTTTTGCATCAATCTATTATTTAGTGATACACATATTTCTCTTAACCTATTATAATAATTGCAATAATTTTGAAAAACTTTGGAATTTTTCTCAGATTATTTTGTGCAGAATCGTAATATTTGGCCTTTTCAAAAATTATAAAATCTTTTGTCACATTTGAAATGGTTAAACTAATTAATTTCTATTTCTTATCTTATTAATCTGATTTATTTCGAGCATAAAAATATCTCATTAACCCTTTGAAATGTAGATTATTTTTATACTACATAATTTATATTCCCAAATGCCACAATGGCACCAGAATATTGTAATAAAATTTTATATTTTTAATGTATGTGAAGAAAAGATTTAACGATTTTTCAAATAGTTTTTGTTCGAATATTTTGGTGTCATAAATAATTTCAACAAATTCCAAAGGAAATATTTTATCCCTGAAAATATTAACAACTGACAGCACATTATTTTCATTTTTTGTCGATTCACAAATATGTAAAGATTGTAATTTTACCTTTACTTTTATCACCTCATTACCTCTTTCATGCTTGCATCTTTGTGATTGTAATGCTTCGAAAAACGTTTCTAAAACTTTTCATAAGTAGCAAAAAAAAAAAAAAAAAAAACAAATTAGTGACATTCACAAAATCATTGCCAGGTTTGTGTGTATATATTATGAATGGTACATATTTGAGATATTCTGCTGATAAAATACTAAAAGGGTTTTTTTAGCTATTTATAAATGCAGAAAGAAAAACTTTGCTTTAAGTATTAAAGTATATAAAGTTTTGCAATATTTTCATAAATATATTTCTTTACCAAGCATAAATTAAAAAAAAAAATAGCAAAGTAAATAGCGATTTTTTTTACAAATTTGTTTTTCAGTAAACTTTATTTTTCCTTGAAAATTCTAAGGTGCATTCACTCATTCATATTGCAAGGAGTCTGGCACCAGTATTTCAGATTAGGATATTTCAAACTATTATTTTTAATACAATCGAACATATTGGTAAAGTTATCATACGAATTGAATATTTTCAACTGAGCGAAAACATGCCCAGGCCGAGAATAGAACCCAGATCCTTGACTTACAGGGCCAATGCTCTACCATTTAAGCTAACTCGGCCGAAAACCGGTGTGCATATTTCGCTTAGATCTGGGGGCTCCAAGGATCTTGGGAGAAGCCAAGGATATGCGTTCAATTCTCGGCCTGGGCATGTTTTCGCTCAGTTGGAAAAATACAATTCGTATGATAACTTTACCAATCAGTTTGATTGTGTTAAAAATAATAGTTTATCTACTTACCCATCGTATATATGGATTTCCTTTACCTGCGGTTTATTCTGTTGAGCTGTCTAGATGACAGACCCGATGTTATTACCAATAAGGTTCACTGAGCGAAATATGCACACCGGTTGTCGGTCCAGTTAGTTTAAACGGTAGAGCATTGTCCCTGTATGCCAAGGATCTGGGTTCGATTCCCGGTCTGGGAATGTTTTTGCACAGTTGGAAAGATTCAATTCGTAGAATATTTCAGTTTAATATTTCAATCTTAAAGATCGTAATCAGCTCTTTGCAAGTAATTTTCGTGTTATATTTCCGAAGATTATTGTTATAAAATTGTGCTATTAAAAAATAGACCATTTGAAGTCCTGATCCTTATACAAAAAACGCAAAACAATGAATTATGTTGAAAAAGCAGATCACCAACCCCTGAATAATAGGCCTGAAAGCTGACACAAATATGGCGGCTGTAACAGTTGGCGGAGTATATTCAGCGTTTGTACGGTCACCTGAATTTAAATACCAATAGTGTTTACTACTTCATTTTCCTAAGATTAAATAAACCAAAGAAATCTTTTGGAAAATAATGGTGTCTAAATTCAGTGGACCGAACAAAAAATAAATTCCGCCTACGACCACCGTCATTTTTGTATGAGAGTTATGGCCTTGTATTCGGGAGGCGGTGTAGCAGATAATCATTCACATCATTCATGATGTTAGTCAAAAATACTTTATTTATAAATTTTTTCATAAATGCATATTTTTTGAAACCGTATCTTGGATTTTAGGTGTTTGAAATAGTGCAATATTCTAGTTCAGTGTTGCCAGTGGGCTACTTTTTTAAAATTTAGATTTGTTGAGTGGTACCACTTTTTTGAAATAGAAAAAATCGCCTTTTTTAATGACATATTAATTAAGGCGAAAATATGGGCAATTTCACCATTTCAGAAAAGTGGTGCCAATCAAGAAATCTGAATTTTAAAAAAGTAGCCCACTGGCAACACTGTTCTAGTTTGCGAGTACTCATAATGCCTGATATAAAAAGAAAATCGTTTTTTTTCTTTGGAAAGTTGAGCGAAAATGTCTTTTTTTTTTAATACGACAACTCAGATTTTTTCTTAGTTTCATATTTATCACTGCTAATTTGAGCATGAAATAGTTAAAGTTATACAAAAAACCTGAAAATCCATCAGCGAATAAGACCTGACCATGATTTTAAATAAAATTCAGTGTCCCCTTAATCAGGGTACACAAACTCTTCATACTTTAAGACCATTTTTTCATAATAATAATATTTGTCTTACTTTTTTGCAGAATTATAGGATTAAATAAATCGAAGATTACCGTTCAGGAATAATGGTAGTTAAAAGTAAGCACCTCCACGCCTTCTAATTAAATTTGTGTTAACAGGGGTTTTCAACAACTCAACAGCGGGTGCTACAACTTCAACCATATCCGAAAAGTATTCATAACCATATTTAATCGCATAAGGTCTGACATTAAAAATGACAAATATTACTAATTGAAAACAGCGCTATCTCTGCTACTCGCCATTGATTTGTTGGTAATATATACTTTATAAGAAGTCATCTTTCCTGAATTAAAATTTATTTTTTCTCTCTGAAGTGACAAAACGAACAAGGGGATCACCAAGCATGGTACTATTCGATTTGGATGATTCTAAAGTATGTTGAAGATTTCTTAACCCTAACTATGCTAGTGAAAGGATTTCTTTAAATGGACGTTTCAAATACCTATCGTTTTTCATAATACCGGACGTTCAAGTCCGTTTCAAATACCGGACGTTTCAAATACCTATTAATTTCCTCTTCTCAACGCGGTCTTCGTAGCTTCGAGGTAGCTTGCTCGCAAACACGCAAGCTGGTCAGAGGACCAGCGTTCGATTCTACCTTCTAAACTTTTTATCTTTTTCAATTATTTTTCATATTTTTGACACGTTTTCCTAGCTGCCAGCTCTTACGCTTTTTTGTACCAGAGAAATTTAATAGCAATCATTTATATCCCTTAGCCTTATTTAATCGGTAGATTACGGCGATTAAAAAAAGATGAAATTTACTATTAAATTTTTGAGGTACAAAATAGCGTAAGATGTTGCCAGCTATACGTTACAACTTTCAACCCTTAAACGCATAGTGGTGCATATCTACATCAATTTTTATTTAATTCTTCGGAACCAGTATATTTATCTAGAAATATTAATCCTGTAAAAATTACAAAAATATAAATTTAAAAATCTATCTTAAAATTTCCGGTATCTAATATTTAATATAAGAGTAAAAAACATAATTCTAAAAAATTAATTTATGCATTTAAGGTTTAAGTTTTACAAAATAAAAAATTATGTAAAATAAGGTATTTAGATTCATACTTATTAAAATATTTACTAATTAGCAATATTTTAATTTTTACTTGTGTTGCAGATGTGCAATATAAGAAAAGGCTGACGTATACGAAAAATGAATCTCTGACCTTTTTCATTATTTTTCCTCTGTTATAAATCTTTTAGAGAATCATATATAATTTTTTCAAAACAAAACAAGCAATCAAGCATTTAAGGGTTAAGCACAATTATGAATTGCTGAAGATTTCAACATTTGATATTTTCATTAAAAAAAAATAGATTTTCTTTTTCAAATTTTCATGAAGATTTATAATTTTTCTGTAATTTATAAATTAACATCTCTGCTAAAATCCAAACTATTCTGTGAATTGGAAAAAAAAATCTGTAATTTTTAAACATCTCTGCGGATATCCAAAATAATTTATGTTTGGAAAATTTGTTTTCATAAATTATTATTCTCCATTTTATATTTTTATATTTTAATCCACTTCGGAAATAATGCATAGTATTTCTTTCTTACAATTTCCATACAAATGTATTTATTGACTAGCAAAAATAAACAAAATAAAACGTGTTTTTAATAAGTGATTTGTTCTGCATATATTAAAATTTCAGGGTTCGTACGGGTACCGTTATATTCAAGACCTAATATCATAATTTTTTTTAAGAAAAATAAATTTAGTTTAAACGGGCGAAATTTTGGCTTATTTCAGGAGAGATTTTCCATAAGAAAATACTGGTACCGAAGAATTGCTTAGTCTGAAAATTCAAGCGCCCTTACGAACCCTGAAAGGGCATAGCCGGATAAGCATTTGAAACACGCCTTTCAATCAAATTTCCGGATTTTTTTCCCAGATGTGGCTACATATCTGACAGTATATTTCCCCTATTATCACTCTTTAAATATTGATATTTAATGAGATAAAAATGTTTTTTTCAATTTTATAAAAAACGGATTTTATCAAAAACTGCTGCGCGGAATTTCATGCCATTAACTGAGGATATATAGATACCAAAGATGCATAACTGGTAATTTTTGTATAATTTTCTGTTTATAAAAACTGTGTGATAAAGCGAAATAAAAATTCAAAAAAAAAAAAAAAATAAAAATCATATTTTATGGTTATCCGAAAATTACCATTTTCTTGTAAAAAATTCCCCATATGTGCCCGTATATTCTGTATAAATGCAGAAAGTTTGCGTTGGGTACTACATATAAATATTTACAAAAATGTATAGTAACATTATTGAAATTCATTTTAAGGCGTTATTTGGGGAGGAGCTACTCAACTTCGACATCCGAAGAATTTTTGTAACAAAATCAGCAGACAATATGTCAACTGATGTATTTTAGATTCCATTAAGCATATAAGCATTGTTTTTCAACTTCATGTTCATTTTGATACCGACAGCGTTGAGAATGTTGCTCATGTGTTCATTAAAATTTAAAATACAGCAATTCTGTAACTGTTTATCCTAAAAATTCTTCGGGTGTCGCAGTTTAGTACTCCGCCTCTAATAACGCCTTAAAATGAATTTCAGTAATTTTAATATACATTTTTGTAAATATTTATATGTAGTACCCAACGCAAACTTTCGTCATTTATATAGAATATACGGACATATATGGAGGATTTTTTACCAGAAAATGGTAATTTTCGGATAACCATGAGATATGATTTTTAATTTTTTAATTTTTTAATTTTTATTTCGCTGTTTCTCACAATTTTTATAAACAGAAATTTATACAAAAATTACCAGTTATGCATCTTTGGTATCTATATAACCTCAGTTAATGACATAAAATTCCGTGCAGCAGTTTTTGAGAAAATCCGTTTTTTTTTTAAAATCGAAAAAACATTTTTATCTCATTAAATATTTAAATAGGTGATAATAGGGGGAATATATTGTCAGATATGTAGACACATCTGGGGAAAAAAACAGGAAATTTGATTGAAAGGCATGTTTCCAATGCTTATCTGGTTATGCCCTTTGTTAAATGATGAAGTGCAATTATGTTCATCATTACTGTCATTGACATGTTAGTTTAATAAATATGTAATTATTTCAGTGACACATATCGTAATAATATTCAAAACGGAATATTTATGCGGAACATTTTCCTACATATAACATAAATTCTTAGCTAGTAATTGTCTACAAAAGAAGCTAAAATATGTCAAAAAATGTTAATATTTATTTATTCTGATGTTATTTTTAAAGTCCAGCTGACGATTTCTTAAACAATATGTGTTATATGTATCACAAGTTTTATGTGGAATCTGTAGACGTTTTTTCTATTTCCAGTTGTTTATTTGTTTGTAATTAATTTTTGTTAAAATTTAAAAAATGTTTTGAAACATAATTTGATTTTTTTCATGAACAGGAAAAATGATGTTGTGGTTGAACTTTACAGAATAGATCGAGTATATAGAGAGAACATATAGAGAATATATAGAGAGAACATTAAAAATTTACATAACTGTTTAATGTTTACAAATGATTTTTAAGACTTTAACATCTTTTTTTATTTTCGAAACTATGCTATTCGATTTATCAAAATTGGGGATACTTGATATCAGAATTATTGTTTATAATTTACGCAATATAATAATAAATATAAGAAAATGCAATTTAACAAATTACAACGACCATTTGGAAAATTATTTTTTCAAAGACTAAAATTTAAGAAATAAAAAATCGCACGGAGTTGATCATACATTACGTACGCCATGAATTAAACATTAATAGTGTTATTACACGTAAAAATTGCAAGCGGCAAAAATCGTCTGCGACTCGTGAGATTTCCTGAAACTTACGTATTATCCATCTGAAGCTTATGTATTATCCAAGCATTTCATTGGCTGTTCGGGAAAAGGCTTTTCCATCGTCCAAGAAATCTGACGACCAATTTTAAATGAAATTTCATTCTTAAACTTCTAAACATCCCACAATATTACTTTTTACACCGTCGTATAGAGAAAAAAATGTACTTTTAAATGCAATTTGTTTGATAGCTATATCTCAATTAGTTTCTGAGTTATTAATTTTTCTGTAGTTCTTATTACTTTTTTGTCATAGTGGCAACAGAAGTATTCATCTCTGTTGAAATTAAAGGGAAATACAGATTACTGTATAGACCAATGAGAAAACGAATAAAATGCGGATTAAACCAATAAAACGCTTCAGATATGCTTTTGATTTCCTATCCTGACGAGGACGATAACCATTTTCCCAAACGGTTAATAAATTTTCACTTATAATTCCACGAGGTACAATTAAAAAGAATGTGTTTATTATTTCAGAACTGTGTTTAAAATATAAAAGGGCAAATAAAAAAATTCTAGACATAAAATTGTTTGGATTTTCGTCAGCAGATGTGCTAGATTAAAAACTAAAGATAAAATATTTTTCAAATATTATTGTCTTTTCACAAAAAAATATCAAACGTAATTGAATATTTTTTTTATAAAAATATAAAACATTTCAAAACAGAAGCAATTTATATCTATGCTTAAAAGTTGTAAAGTGTAAAACGTATATACGTATTTAAAACAGATAAAAGTCAGAAGGTGGGATTGGATGCTGGCCCTCTGCCCAGTGTGCCAGCACATTACTCTGATGCCAAGAAGTTCGTCTTGAGATGAGCAAATTAATGTGTATTTAAAACGCCTGCCTCCATTTTCTGAAAATGCAAGGCTCATTTTGAGAGAAACATTTCACCACCATAGTTAGTGCGATGAACTCCACAACATACTTTAAAATCATCAAAATTGTGTGCAGGATGTTTGGTGGAGCCCATGTAATTATTGTTTCTGCAATAATGAAAATAGATCCCAATTTTCTAGCTTTTTTAAACAAAAATAAAATCATAAGTTTGATCAACCTTTCCTAAGATAGTGAAAATATTTATCCTACTTAATTGTAATCCTTGGCTGCCAAATTTGAACAGTAATTTCTGAAAGTATCACACTCATTCAAGGTAACTTTGATCCGCATTTTCTCTATTTTCCTATGCCACCTTCTTATTTTAAGACTATTGTTGCAATAAGGGGCGTAATAGAGAAGAAAAGATCCTAAAATTATTGCATGACTATCAAAAATTAAAGAATAATAATGATAAAAGCTATAAAAAATAAATTTTTATCCTGGTTAAAAGTTACCCAGCCATTTAGAGTAACTTTGCACCATTTGATAAGTACATAGCTGCCAACTTGAACGGATTTTTCTAACCACTAAGATTTAATAGAAAATTTTGAATTATTTAAACGTTAATATTGCTTGAATTTTGGTTATTCAATTAGCTAAAGTTCACTGTAAAATTTTAGTGGTATGAAAAATCCGTACAAGTTGGCAGCTATGTAAATATTATCTAAAATAATTCATTATAAAAAAGTTTTATAGTTAGGACGACTCTGAACCCCAAAGAATTTTTTCAGATATGTAAAGACTCCGAATTTACATTTCCCAACATCACAAGATTTGTATAATTTATGATATTACAACAAATATCACGCATACGAAAAGTGGACGAAGCGAACCATGAACATTTAGAAATAAAAAAAAGCCTGTTTATTGTTCATATAAAACATAAAAATGCAGTGGAAAACAATTTTCAATATTTTAGCTCAATAATATATTCATAGTTAGAGTAAAACATACTAGTACTAGTAATATTCAAACAAAAATAAAAAATCCCGAATGTATGAAATGTCAAATTTGAGTAACTCCGCCCCGAAAAACTCTTTTAAATGTATTGTATGCATTTTACACATATTTGTGAAAATATTTATATGTTATATCTAATGTTCATTTTCACCATTCATATAAAATATACGTGCAAATATGGGAAATTTTTTACAGTAGCACCTATAATTTGTAAATTATAAATATCGGTATAACTTTGAGCCGGCTCAAAGTTACCCTGAAAATATGGTAAAATGTTAGTGCGTTCTTATTTTACATTTTATTAACTATTAATAAATAAAAGATTACAAAATATTATCACATTTACAACATTTAGACAATAATATATCTGATAAATGAGTATATTGTTACTTACTATGAAAATTTAATTGGATTACAACAACTTCAAAACAGCATTCAAAATTAACTTGAAAACAGTACTTCACAAAAATAGTCAGATGATGCATTTAATTGCATATAATGTTGCTAATTTATTTTCTAAAATAAAGAGCAGAAATCCCAGTTTAAAACTTTGCCAACAGAGCACAGTTCTGGAGCTTATTTAGTCTTTTGGAGTGAAAAATATTGAAATTTAGGAGGTGGTGCAAAGTTACACCCCATGGTTCAAAGTTACCCTAAATGATTGTATTGCGTTTATTATGTACTCCGCCCATTATGTACTACGTACATTTATTTACTTTGAAATCATTTTTCTATACTTCGAGAAGGGGGGGGGGGTGAGATATATTTTATTGTGTGCAATATTAATCACGATTCGTACCAAACTTTTGTACAAAGTTTTACTTTTATATTTTTGGAGGAAAAAAAGAGCAGTAAAATTGCATTTTCTTATTTTCAAATAATTTTGTTCTACTGTGATTTCAGCATTTCGTAAAAAACAATTACTTTCCCCTGTAAGGGTTAAACTATGGTGACATCCGATCATGTCAAAATTCTAGCAAATTAATTAGTTTGCCTTAAAATGAGTTAAAAAATGAAATAGAGTTAATAAATATTTTATCAAACAATTTTTCTGATACCAATTATGTTTATTTGACTTACAAGAATTGGAAGATTGGCAGCTATGAATAAATAAATTCGGATAGAAATAATATATGATAGCGGGAATGCTACAAATAACGTATAAAATATGCTTTTATTTATTTTTATCACGTTGATATTTTTCGTAAAAATTTTTATAATGTGGCTTATTTTCTTTTGGGAATTTGATGCGAAGTAACAAACGCTAAAGTTTCATAAAGTGAAATTGAAAATAAAATAAAGTATCACAATTTTATTCGAGACAGACTTCGGTTTAAACTTTAGATAATTGATTTTCCTTTGCTATATCTCAAAATTTCGGTCTGTAAATTCCAATTATTGCGATTTATTCTTGCGTAACAACAATAATAAATGTTTTGAAAAGCATATCTTTTGTGGTATTTTTCAGAAAATTTTATAAATGTGAGAACACATTTTATGGTATCCATTCTGTATTGAATTGTGGCAAATATATTTAGCAACGAAAAAAATTGTTCAGTGATTATTTTCCCAGTAGTGTAATTAAGCATTTTTATGTGTACAATTTTTTAAAGCTTCGAATATGAGTTGAAAATTGCCGATAAACAATTTGATAATAGTAAAATATTCGTCAAAATTTGACGTTAAACAACTTGATAGTTCATAGAAAAAATTAATTTTTTTAATTAAATATTTAAAACTTGATAAAATGTCAGATTTTATTGCTTATAAGCAATTCGTAAAGATTAAAAGCGCTAAGAGTCCAACTGCTTAAATTAATAAAAAGACTGAAAATTTTTTATTTGTAATTTAGGAATCTTCCCTGGACACAGGGATTGATTACTGGCGGTGCAAATTAAAACAATTAAATTTAAATTGAAAATTTCTACTTATTTAAACGCCATATTCATGCTGATTGTCTGTGAAATATAAGGTAAAACATTCTATACATTTTTACTGGTGGAAGTTTGCCCCGCAGGCAATCAGTTTCTGTCCGGGCCAACAAACTATTACTATTTTATTAAAGAAAATAACCACTTTAATTAATTATGGAAACTTTTTCGATTAACCCTAGAACTACCGGAAATTTTACTAAAGTTTTATAAAAACATTCTACACCAGAATTTTTACTTAAAACTATTTAATTTGCTTATTTAACTTATTATTGTCTGATTTATACATTTAGTTTGTTTTGAAGAAATTTCTGGTTTGAATAGATATTTTGAATATACATGTCGGGTCCATTGGACCCTTCTGGTAGACAGAGGGTTAAATAAGTCAAATATTTTCTTTTATGATTTGTTATGGCTAAAGATTTTCAGGCAAAACTAGAACCTTATTGTAATTGAAGACTTAATATCAATGGAGCTATGACTAAACAGTAGGGTGGTCACAAGCAACATGGGGAATTTTTTTTCACATTTTCTTCTGGGGGACCCCCCCTAAAAGTTGCCAATTAGTTAGAAAATGAGATTGGAAAAGTTTCAGCTCAATTAAATAACATTAACCCGTGCCTCATCGAGGTTGGATTCTTGAAAATTCGCAGTTTTTGGCGAAAAATTGTAGTTTTTCTTTCTTTAAGTGAAAACTATTTGTTTTCGAAACCTGATTCTTGTTTTATTTAATAGAAACTGTTGTTGCCTTTAAATTTGACTCTCATCAAAACTTATATATAATCAACATTTAGTATTTTTCAGGTCAGCTCATGAACCATACCCTCAAACTCTGCATTTTTGAAAAATAAGTGAAAAATGACAAATTAATAATTTTATTACTTTTGAAATTTTTTGTAGTATTTGCATTAATAGGCAATAGAAATTGATCAACTTTTGTAACTTTAAAAATATTTCGCGAATTATCATTATTAGTTATCTAGTTCTTTGTCTAGAAAGAGAGAGAGCTTCTCGACTTGTATTGCAGTTAAAGCGCATTTCAAACGTATCTCTGAATTTCTCTTTTTATTACAAGACTGTTTTTGTTACACACTGTCGTTATCTATTTTTAGAATTCACGAAACATTCCGGAAAACCACCTCTCCCTTTAGGTATGATAGCAGAAATGTTTTTTTTTTTTTTTTTTTTTTTTTTTATGGCTACATGTCTCATGAAATCATCGACAGTAAGTTGCCATGTAATTGTCAAGTTTTACATATTTTATTTTATAATATCCGCTAAATGAAACTTAACGCCAGAGAAGTTGCTAGACTTACTGTACATCCACCAATTAACCACATACTTTAATTTTAAGTAGACGTGAAAAACGACCCCGCAAATAACAAGTTCGTAAACAAAGAACTGAGCTCATCAAAAACAGATTTTAAAATTCCAATTTAGACAGAGCTGTTGTTCACAGGGATGGAAATCTGATTCTTCATTTTTTGAATAAAGAAAATGTAGAATAAATAGCAGTTTTAGTTAGTTGAGATGAAGAAGATTTACTACGAGTTTCTCAGCTTGAAAATAGTACCGGAATAATTCAGGCGAAAGCTGTATTTTCAGCAGCTGAAGAGTGGGGAAAAATTCGTAAAATCCAGGCAACGTGTTTTCATCCAACTGTGCAGTAAACACAGGTCTCCTCAAAGGAACCTGCATATGTCTATAGCAATTGTTAAAGGAAAAATCTTCTGTATTTACCATGTCGCCACCATTTTTTTAAATTATCCTAAAAGCTGTTTTTGATTGTAAAGTGAGCACAATCACTGCCCCTCAGCCAGATATTTAAGAGAAATTCTGATTGGGTGGTCTAAATTAAACCAGACTAAGTATAAAGATTCTATTTATGATGATATACAAGATACAAATAGTTAATTCAGAAGAAATTTTGAGTTTTCTTACACAACCTTTAAAAAATTAACAGCCTAGGCATGATTATATAGAATTTAACTAATTTTGTTTAGTTTTTAAAAACGTCTTTCACCAAAAGACGTTTTTTTTACGGCGCCTGGTGCTTTTAATCATGTCAGATGGATGGCACAGGCCATTTATTCTCTCAAAATATATCGCATTATATCTGAATAACAAATTTTTAAAAAGAAGCTATTAGAGAGCTTTGCATATTTCTAATCAATATTTAAGTAAAAGCGTGCTTCATTACTCCCACTTTGGTCCCCAATCCAAGACCTGCAATTAATAAAATCACTTGTTGACTACAGAAAAATTGATAAATAGCTTGAAGCCAAAACACTCGCTAAAATTATAAACCACCTTTAACAACATAATTCGGATCAAGTTGCATTTTCATTTTTAGACGATACTTTGGGGGAAAAAAGCCAACATAAGCATGGCTGTAAAATTAATGTCATTCCAAGAAGAAAATGATGATGGTGATAGGAATGTAAGAGCAAAAAAAGTTTTCAATGAAGTGGATTATTTATTGAACAAGGAAGTCGATTTTTTTGTTTCATCTTAAACTGTAAAATCTTTTGAAAGATTCTATATTAATAAGCAATTTTTAAATGCTGATCCCAATGTATGGTGTGAAAAATAAACCTTATTTGAAAGCAAAAAATTAGTGAATGGTTTTAAAGTTGTCAAGGACACAGCTGAAAGGGGAATAAAATTAACCCGAGATTTCAATTCCTATTTAACAAAAGACGAAAAACAAAAACAGTATGTTAAAAGTTGTATCTGAATGTAGAAAAACTTTTCAAGATTCTTCAAAATCCACCTTATCTAAGCCATTACCACATTAACGTGACAATTGTAAGGGAAAATAATTTTTTTCTTTATTATGCTTCCTTTCTTGTAACACAACTTTAATAATAAAATGCATTTGAGCATTATTTGTTCTCATTTTTATACTTTTTTTGCCACCCCCTCCCCCCCTTTTTTAATTCTTTCAGTTTAAAATTCGATTTTTTTCCATTTTCTTTGAAAAATTTTTTTAATTAAACCCTTTATTCTGTTCAAAATGAAAAAAAAAAAAAAAAAAAAAAAAAAAAAAAAAAAAAGAAAAAAAAAGTTGGAAATCAGATGAAATGGAATGTTTTACTGTTTTGTCGCATTTTCATAAAAGGTAAATTTTTAGGATTTAAGTGAAGTGTGGTCCTGAAAAATGCACATATATTTAAATCTATACATTTTTAGGAAACAATGCTGTGTGGATCTTCAAAGCAAAACCTTTTTTATAAAATGAGACCTGCATTATGTTCTAGGTTTAATTGTATTCATTTCATGAAGGGAAAACTGCATTTTTTTGCGAAAAATCACGTTTTTTTTCAAACTTTAACCTCAATGAGGCATGGGTTAACATTATCCGAATGAGCTAAAACTTTGCTAATCTAATTTTCTTGACAATTGGCAACTTTTTGGGGGATCCCCCAGAAAAAATTAGAAAATTGATTTCTTGTGTCCACCCTAGTAAACAGGAAGAGACAGATACAGTAGTGTCTACATGTTGCGAGCGAAGTAACTGAGGATGTAGTAACAAGATGGCGGCTGTTGTTTGTTTACATAGGATCTGGTTCTGATTAACGCCGGGGAAAACTTCCGCCAGTAAAAACGAATTTTTGCCTTATTTATGACGGAATTTCTATATAAATAAAGAGCTTGATCAAAGTACAGATTTCTATTAGAATTGTTTGATGGAAGTTTGTCCAGGTGGTAATGAAATTAACCGACATTGACATGAGGATTATTTATGTAGACACAATATGGCGTAACCTCAGGACATGACTACCGCCGGCTCAAACTTCCACCAGTAAAAATGAATAGATATTTCCCCCTTAATTATCACAAAAATTAAAAAGAAAAAGAAATTTAAATAAGGAAGAAATTTCTATTCAGATTTGAGTAGACGTTTGACCTGCTGGCAATCAGTCTCTTTGGAGCCGGTTACAGTTGAAGCTTCACCATTCTGAGGCAATGTCAAATCCTATTTATTCATAGTCCATGTTATTATCCTTGCTTTTTAGCAGGATTTAAATTGAAAATATTAATTATCAAGATACTTTATATTTTTTTTCAGGCTAACTTTTTTAAATTAACTAATGCGGAGGTTTTTTTTTAATAATTTAAGTTACGTAAACAAGAAAAAGTTTCATTAATTTTATTTTTATCAGTCTGTTTCTGAAACTCTAAATATTCCTAGTTGTTATATACATATTTTCCTTCTTTAAATTTTCTCTTCTTTTCTTTCTCGATTTTTTACTGAAAATAATCACCTACATTTCTTAGAATACATGTCCTGTTGGTCATTGTCATAACAAATATAACACAAATTGCAGATTAGTTCTATTTATTTAATCAATAATTACATAACAAAGCTTTTAAACTAAATATTTTTGATACAAAATTAGCTATTAAAAAATATTGTTGTTTGTTAAATTTATTTAAAATTAATCATAAAAAATTTCGATAAAAGTACGTATATATAAATCCTAAAATTTTCCATACTGAAATAAAATATTTAAATGACATGTTGCAATATTTATTACCGATTTATCGTTATAAAGTAAAAAGATAAATACGTTTAACTGTTTTTCAGCACCCTGTAAAGTTGCAGAAATGTAGTAATTTTGATAGTTTGATAACTTAAGTTTTAATTAAAGTAAAATGATTTAAATGAAGATAATTTTATTTAAATTAAAGACCATACATGTAAACATGGTAATTTAAGTTTTGTGAAACTCAGAATAAAAATGATTTGGCTCTAAATTCCTGTGACCGAAATGTCAAAGCAGCTTACTAAAAACAAACTTTAAAGGGCTGAATAACTCGGCAAGGTGTTTCATGTCAGAATAACAGATAAGTCACTTCCCCAAAGAATAAGATTCGTCGTACCATGTCTTAGTCATTATTTTAAAGTAAATAATCAGTTTTATGTTTGTAGTATGTCATTTTTCCTTAAGGGATTCAATAGAAATTAATTTATCTAATTAGCTGTCTAAGTATTGTCTTTTAAAGAACATAATGGATTTCCTTGAATACAATTTGTTAGCTTGCTCGTAAGAAATGTAGCCAATGTATGATAATGCAACTGGCATATGATAATTTATCCCTTTTTTCTTATTTCATTTTTTCTGTAAATTTCGTATGAACGTTGCACATGGAAAAAAATTCCACTTCATTGTTCTGTTGATGCATTTTATTGAGCAGGATGAACAAGTGCTTCATTTTACTTCTACTGCGTGACATAGTAAATATTAGATTTTCTAAAAAGCAAATAATTTTATTTAAATTTATTTATTTGGGTATTATATTTCAAAGAAATGGAGCGTGAATAAGGGAAACTTTCATAGACGTATTGTAAATCCCCGACTATCAGCGAAACAGTGAAAACAGCTAAGCAGTAGAGGTCACATAGATGGGTGAAAGATAAAATGGGTTTCACTTGGCGGGCTTTGGCGTGATCGCCAGTAGCAGGGATTTAGTGGAGGGTATACGGGAATATACACCGTATACCCTCTGGATTTATTTTTAAGGAACACCGTATACCCCCTGTTTCTCAAGAAAGTTATAGCATATATACACTAGGGTATACCCTCTGCCTTGAGGGGTACACGACATTTCGGTCCCGACACTTCGGTCCCGCCATTTCGGTCCCGCCGTTTCGGTCCCGAGACATTTCGGTCCCTGGCCATTTCGGTCCTGAGACATTTCGGTCCCTGGCCATTTCGGTCCGGAGACATTTCGGTCCCTGGCCATTTCGGTCCGGAGACATTTCGGTCCCGAGACATTTCGGTCCCTGGCCATTTCGGTCCCGAGACATTTCGGTCCCTGGCCATTTCGGTCCCGAGACATTTCGGTCCCTGGCCATTTCGGTCCCGAGACATTTCGGTCCCTGGCCATTTCGGTCCCGAGACATTTCGGTCCCTGGCCATTTCGGTCCCTGGCCATTTCGGTCCTTAGCCATTTCGGTCCCTTGTCATTTCGGTGCCCACCACCTTATAACTCGTATTCTAATTGTCGTGGGCCGCCAAACGCTGTAATTTAAACATTATTTGGGACCTTTTTAAATTTTTTTAACATCCCCCAAATTAAAAAAAAAAGCTAAATATAACAATCCGATAAATTTAAACTTTTATAACTCGTGATAATGAAATCACAGCGAGCTGAAAATTTGTTTGATTGAACAATGTGATATAATTTTACAGGGGACATTGTCTTATTATTATTATTATTATTTAACAAAATGGATTTTTTAAGCTTTATTATTTGTTATTAATATTAGGTATTTTATATATACTATAAACTGCCATAGATGATTTTTTGGTTGTTTTCATACGTTTTTTAGAACCTTTAAATTATCATCATTAATTAAATAATTTAAAAAACTGTTCTTATTTTTTCTCCTTCTTACAATTAGATTAATAATAAATGTCTTCAATAATTCAATTGGACACTTATAAGCTATTGTAGGTAAATATTTCCTCAAATCATTCTTCTACATCCTCTCCTTTAATAATTCAGAAATGAGATATATTTATTGAAGCAAAAATATTTAATTTTTCTTATTACTTTTATAATACAAAGTTATAATTTTGTTTTCATAAGTTACTTTACCATTATAAACATTGGGAAAACAATAGTGATTTGGTAATTAGGTGTGCCAGGAAAAATATTTTGTTGTCAAAAAACTCCACCCACCGCTTCATTTTTAAAAAAATAATTATTGGTTGCATTTTTAACAGTCTTCTCACCCATTGTAGACGATTTTTGTGAACTAATTTTATTGAAACTGGGCCTATTTCTTTGTAATAAGATGATTATTTTTTATTTTATGTAATAGTGTAAGTATTATTTTAATTAATTTTATTTTCAATTTTTAACTGACAAAACTAAGGTTTTTAGGTGCGTTCGTAATTATATAAATACGTAGAACCTATAGTCGTCGTTCAGTCCGTCCGTCTGCTCGCCTGCCTGTCCGCATATAACAGAGCAAAAACAACTCAACCGAATGGTCTGAAATTTTAAATATATGATTGTTGCATAATTTTGTCGAGCCATTTCAAATTTTATGGATATCGGATGCATAGTTTAATTACAGGGACTGTCAAATTTTTTCTTTACATTGCGGCCAATGGGAAAAATTATTGCAAGTGCATTTTAATGATGTTAGAGCCTTCCGAATGGTCTGAAATTTTAAATATATAATTGTTACAAAATTTTGTCGAGCCATTTCAAATTTTATGAAAATCGGATGTATAATTTAATTACAGGGACAGTCAAAAATTTTCCGTTACATTACGGCCAATGGGAAAAAATTATTGCAAGTGCATTTTAATGATGTTACAGCCTTCCGAGTGATCTGAAATTTTAAATATATAATTGTTACAAAATTTTGTCGAGCCATTTGGAATTTTATAAAAATCGGTGTATAGTTTAATTACAGAGACAGTCAAAACTTTTGCGTTACATTACGGGGAATGGGAAAAAAATATTGCAAGTGCATTTTAATGATGTCACAGGCTATGCACTCATGAAGTGCAAAAAAAAATATACATTCAGTACAATATGGGGTGCAAAAAATAATTATAAAATTAGTTATAGTACGAACGCACCTCATTTGCCACGTTTGACGAGCAATTTCCAACTTGTTTGTATTTGTCATTTATTTATTGATTTTTAATATTACCCTTTTCCTCCCACTTTCCCAGAAAAAAAAAATTAACAATTTTTTATTTTAGTTTTATTATTAATTATATTAATAGTTTTAAATTTAGGTGACTTTAAATATAAAATAAATAAACATGTAAAAGATAAATTTCAGTTTATAACTACTATATGATAAATTGAATATAAAATGTATTATGTATTGAGTTTATTTTAAAGTAAAAAAATGTAATGTATATTAATAATGTTATTATTTTAATAAATTAAGGATACATTAAATAAAAAATATATTTAATAAAATATTAATTTAATTTTTATACTAAAATTCCTAACTTTTTTGAGAATTAATTAATAGCAATTATTAGTAGCAATTATTAATAGCAGTTAAAGTTTTTATTCAAAAGTTTTAATTTATAATTTCCAAAAAATAATATAGGTATTTTTTGAAAAATCAGCCAAAAACATAAAGTCTAAGTATTAATTAATTAATTAATTAAACATAATAATAATAATAATAATAATAATAATAATAATAATGCAACATTGTACAAATACGTAAAAATACCTCTTAACAGTGTTAGGTGATATTATGTAGATTTTAATTTTTTAAGTACAGTTATAATTTACAATTCGCAAAAAGTAAGAAATTATTAATTAATTATAATTAAAGAGCAAAAATAATATTATAAGCTAACTAATAAATGAATAAACAACATGTTTATCTTCAGAACCCTTATCACTTTTATACATCCTAATGAAGTTAATAACGTTATAATAACCGAAAATTAAAAAAATATATATTTGTATTTACCCTATAAAAACTATTATATAGTTCATGTAATAGTTTTTAAACAAGCAATTGATAAATTAGTTATCTAAACAATTAATAATTAAAATAATTTTGAATTGATAAATACGTTTAATAAAAACAATTTAATTTTTGATTTTTTTTTTTTTTACTTAACAATATAACTATGAGTGTTTTCAACTTGTCGTGCAAGTTAAATTCATGCTGTATCAAATTTATTGCAAACTAACGGCAAACAAGTAATCCAAAATACTGCAAACTTACTGCAAAGTAGTAATCTTTCCATATCACACTATAAGTTTAACCCCTTCAAAGGGGTCAATAGACCTGATCAGGTCTATTGATGCGAAAGCGCCGTCAGGAGGCGCATGCATAGGTTTTATCACCATAAACAAGTTTAGGTAATATTTGAACTTTTCATTTCGAGCATTTTTTGGCGTTTAATAAGTATAGCGTTTAGAAAAAACGGTGCCTACCGAATAAAATTTCTGCAATTTCTGCGTATGTGCTGATTCTCATTGTTGTTGAGTCTCTCAACAGAGAGATTTTTTGCTTTCGTCACTTTCGTGAATTAAAGACAGTCTTGCCATCAGTTTCACATCATCAGTCATGAGTAGTTACTCATGCAAGTGGGTGATGGTATACCTTGCGGGACATTTGCTGCGAACTTCTCAATTCAAATTTGTCACGGCAAGATAATATCAGAAAAATCAAACTTTCTGCTAATGTTCATGCTATCTGGGTTACCTCAAAAATTTCCATGGGGAGCGCGGCGGATCGCATGAACGGCTCATGCGATTGACACTTATGTGAAATCATTATCCAATATCTGTTACAGCACAAATTCTTAATTCAATGGCAAGAAATTAAACATGAAAATTGCTGTTTTACACTTAACCACTTGGCCCTAACTTTATTGCAGGCAAATGTTATGTAATATGAAACTTGATTTAACCCATTCGCTGCCAAAACTAAGAATTTTCAAATTTTTTGTTGAAGGTCGTTTGCCAGCACAAATTCAGAAAGATAAATTTCGCTTTACTAATACAGCGAAATTTCTGCCAATAAATGAGGCTTTTTTTTTTTTTTTTAAATTCTAAAATAGTGGTGACAAAGTAATCAATAAATTAAAGCCACGAGTATACTCGTGAATGACAGCGAATGGGTTAATTAAATTTAACTCTTCAGTATGCGCTCAGCTTTTTACATCATAAGTGAATCTTTTTCACTGGTAAATATTAATGTAACTTGAATGTATTATTAGTTGCAGTTATAGAGATTGGCCTTATATTTTTTATTCATGCTTTTTTTAAAAATTAAGAAATTAAATAAGGATATACCTAAATTCTTAAAGTTACTCGAAATACTTCTATCATATATACACAGTCAAGACAAGATTCCAAGCACTGGTAAAAAGCTCCATTTTAGACAGGCTTCCATGTAAAGAAGTGTAATTAATTATACCTCTAAGATACACTACCTCAATAAGATCTATTGTTCGTTTCGCAGGGATTCTGAAACTCTTCCGTTTGAGACAGGATTCCGTTATAGAAAGATTCCGCTTTCACAGGTTTCACTATGCTTCACTAAAGAAGGGTGAAAATCCCCTTTTCAGACAGGTTTTCAGCAAATTTAATTGTATCGCAATTCATATTAAGACCATGTAACGCTTACGTTAAAGACAGGATTCTGTTATAGACAATTACTATTTTGACAAGTTTTATTCTATTCATATGATATATATAAGTATATTTATATAAATACACAAAACTTTTAAAAAATGGAACCTGCCTATAACGGAGTTCTGTCTTAAACATAAATGTTCCATAGTGCTACGGAAAAGAATACTATACAAATACACCAAATAACACGGAAACCTGTGTAAAACGGAATTTTTCACCAATATTTACAATTTCATCTTGACAGGTGTTACTATATATATAACATGAAGGGAAAATTCTGGACCCTCCCACCCCCCGAAACGAAATCCTGGCTACGCCACTGCATGTCGTCCCGGTTTTTTTAAGCCATTAAAGTTGAAAAATGCAGTGTGGCCACAAAAAAGCGCCGGCTGACTAGAATAAAGAGAGCGCGAGTAGAATAATTCTTCTATCTGGATCTTTATTTAGCATAATCAAATGGGGGAAGCCAGGACATCTACACTTGACATATATATATACATGTATAATATTCTTTTGAATGAATAACATATAGATATCAAGAAAAGCCAAACATGTTTTCTAAATTTCCAAATTTCTTCATTGTGATATATTTATAAAATTTCTTAATTTAAAATGAAATTTTACGTAAAAGTGATTCACTATACATTACTATTTTGAGATTTTATGTTATTTTTTTGTATTTTCATTTTTATTTTTTATTTGTCATATTAAAACATGTAGGCTGCTTTAATTCTAAGTATATAAGTCAAATAAATAACAAAGAAATATTTGAAATACAGAATTAATTTTAAATACGAAAAGAATATTTTATGACAATAGAAATTTTAAATTTTTGATTTATGTTTATTGTGCTCGTAGTTTTTGAATGTAATAAGCATATAAAAGTCTTAAATATATTAAAAAGGATTTGTAATTGTGCAAACCACTTCACCGTCGACAGGTATGGGGAAAAAGTGCTTTTATCCCCGAGTTATCTCGGGGCAAACGGTGAAGTGGTTCAAAATTAAAAATATTTTTAAACTTCGCATTCGATTCCAGTAGAAATAGCAGTAATATTATTGTTACATGTAAAAAGATTAATGCAAACTTTTAAATAGTTTTTCAAAAAATAGTAAATTAAAATAATTATTAAAATAAAATAGAAAGTTCTAGTCTGTTCCGGTGCAGAATTTAAAAAATAATGTGTCTTTATCACAATTCCATGTTAAGAACCCCCTTTTTAAAAAATATGTAAAATGCAATACATTTAAAATTGATGCGCCGTTAAATAATAGGATAAAATAAAGATTTGTAAAAATATTTGCAGATTTTTTCATTATTAATCACATAGCGTGCAAATTATATACAACTGAATATGTGCATTTTGGCATGGGCATTTGCATATGAAAATTAAAGCTCGACTTATAAATATTTTTAAATTGTCTGGACTTTATATTTATGATAGACTAAAATATGAGGAGCTTCTATAAAGAATCCACAGAACTCTCTCTTCCCCCACTCCTGAAAACGATTACTTCTACCATATAAAATCTGCATGGGGTGCTACAATTTGATTGCGAGTTATAAGTGTTTGCGGTTTTCGGGCCCTTATATTCGGTTATACTAAAACTTCAAGGGTTCAGTTAAAAAATCTTATAATGTACCTCTTTTTTTAAAGATTACGTTTACCGTACAAAATATGAGTGTGATTACGATAATTACAGAGAGAGTTATAAATGTTTTAATTTATCAGGACCTTATACTTAAGATACACTAAAATGTATAAAAAGTCAACAGAGCCCCCCCCCCCCCTGCCTTATAAAAAGATTATGATTATCATAGGAAATTTGTGTGGGCTACGACAATTTTGATCTGTGTTATAAGTGTTTGCGTTTTCGAGTCCTTATATTCGAGTTATACTAAAATTTAGGGAGTTCAGTTAAAAAATTTGATAATGTCCCTCCTTTTATAAAGATTACGTTTACCATACAAAATATGAGTGTTTTGCGATAATTATAGATCGAGTTATAAATGTCTTACTTTATCAGACCCTTATACTTATGATACACTAAAATATAGAAAATGTCAATCCCCCCCCCCTTGTTTTTTAAAATGATTACCATACGAAATTTGTGTGTGTTTACTAAAATTTTAAGGCCTTTATTTAAAAAACTCTACAATGTCCTCTATAAAATTGTCACCTATTTCAAGTGCACAAAATTTCAGCTTGCTGGAGAAGGGACCGAAATATCTCGAGACCGAAATGTCTTGGGACTGAATTGTCTCGGGATCGAAATGTCTTGGGACTGAATTGTCTCGGTACCGAAATGTCTTGGGACCGAAATGTCTCGGGACCGAAATGTCTTGGGACCGAATTGTCTTGGGACCGAAATGTCTCGGGACCGAAATGTCTTGGGACCGAATTGTCTCGGGACCGAAATGTCTCGGGACCGAATTGTCTCGGGACCGAAATGTCTCGGGACCGAAATGTCTTGGGACCGAATTGTCTCGGGACCGAAATGTCTTGGGACCGAAATGTCTCGGGACCGAAATGTCTTGGGACCGAATTGTCTCGGGACCGAAATGTCTTGGGACCGAAATGTCTCGGGACCGAAATGTCTCGGGACCGAAACGGCGGGACCGAAATGGCGGGACCGAAGTGTCGGGACCGAAACGTCCTGCTTCCTGCCTTGAGCGTATACCCTCTGCTTAGAACGTATACCCTCTGTTTTTTTACGACTACAACGTGTTAATTATCAAAATGAGGAGTAATGCTGTAGCTGTGTTCAACGCTGTCCGCGCGAAAGCAGTGCGCTCTCCTCCCGTCTTTCGTTGAGCAGTCAAAACCCTTTTCCTGGGAGTTAAGCGTCAGATAGACTATCATTGTACTTGCGGTCATTCGCGGTCCTTTTGTTCTGGGCCAGCCGGCGCTTTTTTGTGGTTCCGCGGCTTTTTTCTTCTTTTATGACTTTACAAGTAAAGTGCAGGATGTCCTGCAAAGAGGGGAGAGCGTCCTTAATGTACGCTGTTATCTTACCTCCTGACCAATTGTTGAATGCACTGTTATCCTCCCGTCATTTTATTAAAAACTACAAATGAAGTTACAAAAGAATGGGTTTTTTGCTTTAGCAGGACTCAGCCATTTTTGCTTTCTAAACACAGCCTTAGGTCAAAGATCATACAATACGTTAGATGCAGAAGATTAGATGAATCTGTTTGTTGTTATGTTAGTTTTCGAGTGAAAGTGGAACATTCGATACATAAAGTTTATTATTTTACCGAGTCCTCCATCACTGAATATTTTTTGATTGTACGTATTCATCCGCTATCTACCGGGTGTCCCAAAAAGGACTGACTGATTTTAAAATTCAATAACTTGCAAACGGTGGCAGATATTAAAAAAATTCTTGCAGGAGGGTTATGCATAAGGTCAAAAGTTTTATTACAGTGATTTTCAATTTTAGTTCGAATTACAAACAATAGATGGCGCTGTAAGCAATAGTCGCTAAATTCAGGCTCGATTTTTGGTACTTCGTGGCCCGGATAATACATTTCCATCTCCTTTTTCTGCATGGAACAAGATAAAGGACGAAAAATCGAGCCTGTATTTAGCGACTATTGCTTACAGCGCCATCTATTGTTTGTAAATCGAACTAAAATTGAAAATCACTGTAATAAAACTTTTGACCTTATGCATAACCCTCCTGCAAGAATTTTTTAAATATCTGTCACCGTTTGCAAGTTATTGAATTTTAAAATCAGTCAGTCCTTTTTGGGACACCCGGTACTTGCAATACAGAAAATGTATTAAAACAACAGATCATATTAACCCTTTGAGCTCTGGAGGGTGAATTTCTTCAAAATTCCCAAATGCCACATTGGCACCAGTATTTTAAAAACAATAAATTCGGCTTAAAATATACACGAAAAAATGCATTAAACTCTTTTCAAACCAATTTGGTTAAATATTCCGGTGCCATTGTGACATTTGGTTATTAAAATTAAGTGGGAAGAAATTCAACCACCAGAGCTCTAAGGGATAAAAAATCAGTTACAATCCATAGAACTATGAATTAAAAGGAAATTACACAACCCAGGGATGCAAGCATTGCACACGAATGACTTATTGGTACCACTAAATTTTAAGAATATTTCTCGCCTTATTTAAAGGCAAGATTTCTGAGATTTAATAAAGAAAATAATATTATTAAAATTTAGCGGTTAAAATCAGCCATTTGTGGCCCTGCGCTTTCATCGCCGACACAACCTCAAAATGGTAAAGCTTGAACTGTAACCGGTTTCGCAATGTCTCATTACTGCGGAGGTAAACTTCTACCAGTAAATTTGACATAGGTTTTCTTATTATTTAAACGTCATATTAACGTGAATTTCCGTCATAACTATGGCAAAAATGGATATTTATTTTACTGGTGGAAGTTTACTTCGGCGGTAGTCATCTCCTACGTTTCCGCCATATTGTGATAACCTAAACAATCTCCTATCAGTGTCCGTGAAACAGATTATAATACCCTGGGCAATTTCCACCAGTAAAAACGAATATAAAGTTTTACCATAATTGTGAGGGAAATTTTGCATAAATAAGCCGCTAAAATAAGTCGAAATTTTCTGTTCAAAATTTACTGGTGGAAGTTTGTTTCGGCGGTAATGAGATACTGTTTACCGGATGTAAAAGCAACCGCCATCTCTTGACAACATCCTCAGTTATTTCACTCGTAACTGGTAGACTCTACATTATATGTCTCCTCCTCTTAATTCATAACTCCATTTTGCAATCTCTAATTTTCAAGACGAACTATAAAAAAAAAATGTCGTTTTGAATTCTCGCGGCTTAGGTTTACTACAAAAAATATGGCTAATTATCATAAGCAATGAAGCATGCCTATGATTGAATTTCCCCTTTGAGTGTGCTTCCCAGCTGAGCTGTTTGCACTGTTTCGTTTAGTTACGGTTTCCAAAGCCTCCCCTTCTTTTCCTCTTACGTTCTTAGTTATATTTCTCTAAATATTCTCTTTTTTTCTTTCCTAAACACCTAAATGCTAAGCTTTGTAATTATGATTTTCTAAAAAATAGTTGCTTCTGTATTATGATAAAGAGATGTTGATTTATTATGCAGGGTGCACAGGAAAGTCCCTTTAACCTGAAAATACTTGCGAACGGAGGGAGCTAGAGCTATGCAAGTGAGGTAACGGTATAGTAAAGTGACTACGCCCGACGTAATGCAAATGACAGCAGCGGCCCTAGTGGCGAAATTTGAAAAATAGCCATTGCAAATCAAAAACGAAAAGAGATAGAGCTAAATTTCCAATTAGAAAGTTTAGAGCATCAATTAATTAGTACGAAACGACATTTGGTTCCCACGGATAAGATAAATCGTTGCCTGTATACCCAAAAATGTTCGAAATCAATGAGCGACGATTCTACTTTGCATATTCACATACCGGAAATGTAGCAATGCACAATTGCAGATTGTGACATTGTACTCTGTTGTAATGTCTGTAAAAAATTAATTTCGAATGCATTTAAAATTTTAGATTAACCCTTTGAGGTGAAGAAAAATTCTGTTTGTAAACCGATGAAATAATTGACTGACACCAGAATATTCAAACGAATTTCTTAGAAAATAAAAACCCGCTAATTTGCTTTTTCAGTACAAAAGCAAAATTTTATTAAAATATTCTTCGTGGCAGTTGTCAATTTTGGAATTAAAATTAGGTGCCTAGACCGTCTAGCCACCGCCCTAGAATGGATTAAAGCTATGCCGTCGTATTGAAGAGGCTTGAAATAGACGTTCCATGCTGAGAAATGTGCATGCAGAATTACACTCACGAATACAAACGTGTATCGTGTGCAAAGGCGAACTTTTCGAACATACTGAATATTTTTTATCACTGTAAACACAATTTTTGTCACACAATTTTTTGTGTGTGTGTGATGTTATCAAAATGTATTGAGATAAGTACATATTTATACCATAAATTGTCCGTATTTCTTCATACTTCTGGCTATTCTATTCAAACGTTTAAACAAAATGGAGTGCATCGGTTTCGGACATTTTTGGGTATACAGGCGAAGATTTATCTTATCCATGTAAACCAAATGTCGTTTCGTACTAATTAACCCTAGATCTACCGGGAATTTTATTCAAGTTTTAATAAAACGTTCTACACCAGAATTTTTATTTAAAACTATTTAACTTATTTATTTACCTTATTTTTGTCTGGTTTATATACTTAGTTTATTTTAAAGAAATTTCTGGTTTGAATGAATATTTTGTATGTACCTGTCGGGTCCAATGGACCCGTCTGGTAGACGGAGGGTTAATTGAAGCTCTAAAACTCTTTAATGGGAACTTTTGCTCTATCTCTTTTCGTTTTCGATTTGCAATGGCTATCTTCCAAATTTCGCCACTAGGGCCGCTGCTGTCGTTTGCATTAAATCGGGCGTAATCGCTTTACTATAGCGTTCCCTCACTTGCATAGCTGTAGTTCTCTCCGTTCGCAAGTATTTTCAGGTTAACGGGACTTTCCTTTGCACCCTGTATAAAAAAATTAATTAAAATTTTTCGCTTTCAACCTTTTATGCACAAATGTGATATTGTTTGAAAAGTGTCGAAAACGCCTTCGTGGATTGTGCAATTAAAAATCTAGACACTTTAATGTTTTGCTACGAAGAAGCACATTTTTGAGACTAAATTGGCAGTTGTAGAACATTTTGTCTCTTCATCTCTTTTTATTCTTTTTGAATATGTGCATTGTTCATTCAATTTACACTCGCTTAATTTTAACTGATGAAAATTCAGAACGCAGTCTACATAGGCAAGAAAAGCTATCTACATAAATTTGTTGTCAATGGCACGATGTAGTTTAATTGCGGATTGTCAAAACAGTAGGAGAGTTTCTCACAGTAAAACGCGGAAATATACTCTCAAGGATATACGTTGAAACGCTAAGAATATTTTTTTAACATAAAAGTTTTTCGCTTTTCGACCACGGTAAAATGGCTGTTTATTACGTTACAGGGGAAATGTAAGTAAAATAACATATGTAGAGAATAAATGCTTTACTTAATAAAAAAATTTATATTACCGTAATTTCGGGTGTATAGCCCGCAGATCAAACAATTCAGTTTGGACCCAGAAATTTTATTCAGTATTTGAAGACCAATATTTACTGTGATATACAAAATTACATTTTATTTTTAAAAATTTCTGGGTCGAAACACGATTGTTTGATCCGCGGGCTATACACCGGAAATTACGGTACTTACGAATTCGGGTTGTCACCATAATCAACCAATAAACTGTCAAAAGTTGCAGATTTCATAAACCAGCTATCTGTCTCCTCCTCTTTCATCATAGCTCCATTTACATAATCAATGTTGCCGGATGGGCTACTTTTTTTTAAAATTCAGATTCTTGATTGGCACCAGTTTTTTGAAATGGTAAAATGCCACTTATTTAATGACATATTAATTAAGGCGAAAACAAAGGGAATTTTAACGTTTCGAAAAAGTGGTGCCAAGGAAGAAATCTGAATTAAAAAAGGGAAGCCCACTGGCAACACTGTACCTAATACTGCCATACTGCTTAGAAATTCTAAGGTGTGTTTTCGGCTTGAAAGTTGTTCAATTTATGGATTGGTCTAAATTCAAGCATTGTAAAAAAATTAATGACTTTCAGAAAATTAATTTTTTTAAAGATTAATGTAAAATGTTCGTTAATCGAATTAATTATTCATGTACTAAAAATTCAAGAATAGTGATAAATAGGTAGATATATATGTAATATCAAACAAATGATGGCAGTCATCCAATCATGTTATGTTTACCGCTATATCTCATTATGTTGTTTATAACATAAACATAACATCATCTAGCCGTCCCATGATTGACTCGAACTTACATTCTATAAGGTAATGTCAGCTGCATGAGCTTAAATATCTGTTATGTCTTCAAATTTGTATATTGATGATCAGAAAAATGTACATACGATGTCTCATAAAAGATTAATGGTGTCAGAAATACAAGATAGGTGTTATTAACATAATATCTATGTTAAATAAGCGAATTATAGCTTTCAGATATTCTACGAATATTTTGTATATGGCAAACAACTGATCTACATTTGCATATAATGCACTACTGTATAAGAAAAATTGTATCAATTATGCCAAATAAAACTTTTGTCGACATGTGCTCTTATCCGGGAATGGCATCCAGAAAGCAGCAGAATCCCTCACCTGTCTTTTTTTTTTATTATTCAAATAATCTACCAGATTTTCCGAATAGCTTATTTCGCTGTTTTAATGACAGACTTTCTGCGATTAACCCCTTGGCAACAATCGTCTTCTACATAATTTTTAATCTTATTGAGACAGTATTTTGAAATATAAATCTTTACCATACTTAATTGCGGAAATTCTAGGATTAAATAAGCCTAAAATTACTGTTTGAAAAAATCAAGTTATTTGCACACCCTCTGCTTCAAGAATATGTCACGCAGCTGCCATCGAAATACACAAGGCCAGAGGACACGAGTTGTGACGTCATCATTAATCGACCGACATCTCACTAGAGTTGGAATTCGCACCGGAAATTTTTGAATAGCAATTTTCCTTAATTTTATTTGTGGAATATCTATCATCTTTTAAAACAATAATAACTATGTAAACTCACTGATGAGAATTTGGAATACCCCAATAAAAAATCAGATAGCTGCGGAAACACTGTGGCATTCCGCATGCGGCTGAATTTTTATTTAGGAATTCCGAATTCTAACCAGTAAGTTTAAATAGTTCATATTGTTTTATAAAATGATAGATATTCCACAAATAAGATAAATGAAAATTGCTATTCAAAATTTTACGGTGTGAATGCGAACACTAGTGAGAAGTCGGTCTATTAGTGATGACGTCACAATTCGTGTCCTCTGGCCTTTAGTATTTTGATGGCAGCAGCTATGCTCGTCGCGAAGGGATTTGATAAAAACGTTACTATTTGGAAATGATTGTACATATTTCACATGAAAACATATTAAATCGGTATCACTGTTATCAACTAGTTATGAAACCAGATATTCAAATTATCTACTGAATTTTTCGAATAATATTCTTTGTTTCATTTATTATTAGAACGTATGTCATTGAATAATGGGACGATTTCTATTCGAAAATAGAATTTTTGAATAAAAGAAAACGCTGACGATGGATGTCACAGCTTGAGGGATTGAAATATCTTTATCTGATAAGCCTATGATGTATACAGAAGCAATAAAGTATTGTCCAAGTATTCTTCAACATAAATTTAATGGATTCTCCTCAATCTAGAAGGCTAAAGCCTAATATTACTAATATTCTCAACCCAGTTGTTTGTCATTGGTTACATCGAGCAATATTTCATCTAAACATAACAAAAAATTATATTGATCAAGTTTTCTTCTAAACGATTCATATTTTGGATGTCCTTAAATTTCCTGTACCATTAAAATAAATCATATCCCAGAAAATACATGATTTAAATCAGGGGTGGCCAACGGTGGAACTCCGGATACCATTAAAATTATACAGAAAAAGTCGACCTTTTGAATAGGAGAGATTCGATGATTAGATAATGCGATGTTTACTATAAACTTTCAGTGCTGTCGAGCGTGCCACAGTTGGCCACCCCTGACCTAAATAATGATTGTTTTTTAGCTCACAGGCTATCAAAGCCTGAGAGCTCGTTCCCGCCCGTTCTGTATGTATGTATGTATTTATGTATGTACGTACGTACGTATGTATGTATGTATGTACGTACGTACGTATGTATGTATGCATGTACGTAACGCGATAACTCTTGATAGAAACATCCGATTTGTTTCAAAATTTTTTCCTAGGTTCACTGTGATAAGGCGCTTCCCCGATTAGTTTTTGGAGCTCATTGGTTAAGAATAAAGGGGGGAAAACGGAGTTAGTCCACACCCTCCCCCCCTTAATTCAGATAAATGGGTTTTTCATGCAGAATGATTCGATTTGCTCCGAATTTGATATAGCGGTTTATTATGTTAAGGAACTTCCCTGATTAGTTTTGGGAGTTCATTGGTTAAGGATAAAGGGGGGAAAACGGGGTTAGTCCACCCCCCTTAATTCAGATAAATGTGTTTTTCATGCAGAATGATTCCATTTGCTCCGAATTTGGTATAACGGTTTATTATGTTAAGGAACTTCCCTGATTAGTTTTGGGGGTTCATTGGTTAAGGGTAAAGGGGGAAAAACGGGGTTAGTCCACCCCCCTTAATTCAGATAAATGGGTTTTTCATGCAGAATCATTCAATTTGCTCCGAATTTGGTATACCGGTTTATTATGTTAAGGCACTTTCCTGATTAGTTTTGGGGGTTCATTGGTTAAGGATAAAGAGGGAAAAGGGGGGTTAGTCCCTTAATTCAGATAAATGGGTTTTTCATGCAGAATCATTCGATTTGCTCCGAATTTGGTATACCGGTTTATTATGTTAAGGAACTTCCCTGATTAGTTTTGGGAGTTCATTGGTTAAGGATAAAGGGGGAAAAACGGGGTTAGTCCACCCCCCCCCCCTTAATTCAGATAAATGGGTTTTTCGTGCAGAATGATTCGATTTGCTCCGAATTGGATATACCGGTTTATTATGTTAAGGAACTTCCCTGATGAGTTTTGGGAGTTCATTGGTTAAGGATAAAGGGGGAAAAACGGGGTTAGTCCACCCCCCTTAATTCAGATAAATGTGTTTTTCATGCAGAATGATTCGATTTGCTTCGAATTTGGTATACCGGTTTATTATGTTAAGGAACTTCCCTGATTAGTTTTGGGGGTTCATTGGTTAAGGATAAAGGAGGAAAAACGGGGTTAGTCCACCCCCCTTAATTCAGATAAATGTGTTTTTCATGCAGAATGATTCGATTTGCTCCGAATTTGGTATACCGGTTTATTATGTTAAGGAACTTCCCTGATTAGTTTTGGGGGTTCATTGGTTAAGGATAAAGGGGGGAAAAACAGGGTTAGTCCACCCCCCTTAATTCAGATAAATGTGTTTTTCATGCAGAATGATTTGATTTGCTCCGAATTTGGTATACCGGTTTATTATGTTAAGGAACATCCCTGATTAGTTTTGGGGTTCATTGGTTAAGGGTAAAGGGGGAAAAGGGAGGTTAACCCGCCCCTCTTAATTTAGATAAATGGGTTTTTCATGCAGAATGATTCGATTTGCTCCGAAGTTGGTATACCGGTTTATTATGTTAAGGAGCTTCCCTGATTCGTTTTGGCGATTAATTGGTTAAGGATAAAGGGGGGTTAGTCCACCCCCTTAATTTAGATAAATGTTTTTTTTTTTGCAAGATTATTCGATTTGCTCCAAATTTGGTATACCGGTTTATTACGATAAGGAGCTTCCCTGATTAGATTTGGAGGTTCACTGGTTAAGTATAAAGGGGAAAACGGGGGTTAATTCCCCTTCACTTATTTTTTCGAGTGGCATTATTCTTTAAAATAAGAATATAATATACAATTAGTGTGAATAGTCTGTGAGCTCAATGCCATCAGTTTAGCTGGGCACTTTTCTTTTTAATTTATTCTCTAATGATTTTCACCTATTGTAACCAATCGTTCTTCTTATTCGTCATATAATTTCATATGAAAGCTAGAGCTCAGTTAATATTTCTATGCAGAAACGTGCATGAGAGTTTATCTGGAATAGCTTCTGTTCATCTTGAGTGTATGCTGTCGAAATAGAATAAATATAAATAATCTTGAATATACGTAGATAATTGAAGAAAAATAGATTGCAATGGTAATAGGGCTTTATGGACACCTTGTACATAGCTGCCAACATTTACGCTTTTTTGCTACCACTAAAATTTAACAGATATTTTCGCCTTATTTAATAGTGAGATATGGACGATTAAGGAAGACAATAGTTACTATAAAATTTTAGTGGTAGCAAGAAAGTGTAAAAGTTGGCAGGTATGTCATGTATTTCTTCCTTCCATATAATCAAATATAAAAATATTTATAAAGTCAGTACTATAATATGTCATATTTACTGCCGCTCAAATGTTACCTTGATTTATATCTGAAAACTAACTTGTTGTTTTTATTATCACATTTTAGTCAACAACATTCCATATTTAACATTTTATGACACAAATTATCAATCTAGAAATTTCTAGACAACATTATTTATTTCCCTTCTTGTTTGAAATATAAGAGACAATTTATGTAATAATAATATGGAATTTAGATAAGTTTTTCATTAATACGGAATTAATAAATCTTGCAGTTATAGATATTTTTATAAGAAATTTACAAGAATAAAAAGATTAATTAACAAATAAACATATATAACGAGAATCTTGCAATTTTTATAAAAGCAGTTTAAATAATTGTGATATTATCCGTAAACGAAAAGGTTTTTGAAGCTGCACATTTTTCATATAGCAGATTTGACGATTTTCCGGCTTTTTGCACAACACTATTATCTTAGAGAAAATGTTTTTTTTTAAACGACTAAATGTTCCAATTAAAGAAAAGAATCTTTTCTGTATGGAAATACTGGTATCCAAAAAATCCGGAGACTTGGCAGCTCTCATAACAGATATTTAATATTAGGTCTACCGGAAAGTTCCGTCCGATAGTGTTATTTCACGTCTATTTTTTTTTAATTCAGATTTCTTCGTTACACCACTTTTTTGAAATGGTAAAATTGTCATTGTTTTCACATTTAACATGAAGGTGGAAACAATGGGAATTTTACAATTTCAAAAAGTGGTCTCAATTAAGAAATCTGAATTTAAAAGAAGTAGGTGCGAAATAACATTATCGGACAGAAGATTCCGGTAAACCTAATAAGAGAAAAGCTACGCCAGAATAAATGTTTGAGAAAAAAACCACTGAAAAATGTGTAGCGACATTTGTTTCTAAAACTCATCCAGTAATGTATTTTTCATAGCTGCCAAATTTACGCTTTATTCTCTTCACTAAAATTTAATAGTAAATGTTGCCTTATGTTATCGATGAAACGTGACGATTAAATAATGCAGAAAATTCTATTGAATTTTAGTAGTAACAATAAAACGCAAAAGTTGGCAGCTATGATTTTGCAGGAGAGTTAAATCTAATTTTATTAATAGACGGATTACTTAATTTTTGTATTGAATTTTCCTTAATGGTATTTAAAAATATCGTAGGATTATGAAAGTTTAGAAACCTAATTAAAATACATCTCTCGAAATGTAAGCAATTAAAATTATATTTAAATTCTACTTAGCTAAAATAAAAACTTTAGGACAAGAATATTTTACTAAATTTAAACGCAGAAAGTATTTGTTGAACATTTCCTTCGAAGAAACTTTAGATTTTATGAATCAGAATATTGATTTTGCACAGTGACGTAATTTCATTCGAATGACGTTCATATTTTTCGCCGAACTTAATCATATTTGCAAGAAAAAACATTTGATTCATAAATAAATATTAAATTAACATTATTGAATTAACATAACTAATATTTCTATGAATAATAATTTAGGTCAAAAAAGAATCAGAAAGAATAGCTTTAATAACTATAGTGAAAAAAATTTAAGGTCATTGTCCCTAAATGCGATACGATTCCCTATAGTTTTGCCACATTTAGTTAATATTTGGTTATGCATATTTTTATTTGTTAATACATATATCTTTTAATAAGTAGAAGATTATTGAATACTGCGCCTTTAGTTCAAAGCTAACTTGTTTCGTAAAAATTGAATCGTTATTTACTGTAAGCCAACAATATACCATTGTCATATTTAGGTCATTTTTATTGCATTTACGGTAATTAAATTCCACATGAGACGTTCAATGTCCTAAATGTGACAATGCGTTTTATACATGTCAGTTCATCTTAAAATATTCATTGAATTGCTATACATATTTCAATTACTTAACAAAGAGTTGAAATGCTTAAAATTGAAAGTTGAATAGCTTATAATTGAACAACTGAATAAACTAATAATTTACATTAAAAATCTTAAAGGTGCATAATTTTGACTATATTATACTTAAATAATGCATGCTTCAAAATCCATATTTAAAAGACTTTTAACTTTGACCATCGAGAAATCAAGAAGTAAGGTCAGTGCGCCTAAATGTGATGACCCCTAAATGCGATAATGTTCGTTTCCTTGTAATCTTAATGCAAGAATTATAAATAAATGCTGTATAATGCGGCATCCGATCTTAATGAACAAAACCCGAAACATTTATATACATTTAAAACGTTCTATATTAAACAAATTCTCATTCCAATGGACATCGCTCATTTTATAGCGCCCCAGTTTTTCCTGAATGCGATAAAAAATCCCGAAATTGGTTCAAGTTTTTTTTTCTGTTAACTTTGACGATCAAATAAAATTACGGACGTCAATGTCTGCAATGTGTGTTTCATTTACCAGCAAAGTTAGGTCGAGAAAACGCGAAAAGTTTTCAGATTTGAGTTCTAAAGTTTTCCACGCATTTAGGAAATTTGTCTTCTTCATTTGCTTTTAAGCGACAAAGAAAATGTCTTAAATGCGGCATATCTGCAAACTTTTGTGTACCACAAAAATTTTATAGTAAATTTTACCTTTTAAAAAGTTTGTAATTTGCCGATTAAATAATGCAAAAATTTCTATTAAATTTTTGAGGTACGAAAAAGCAGAAAAGTTTTAGCTTTGAATGCGGAGAGACTTTTAGGATATAAACTAAGGTATATTTATAGTGTATTTTCATAAATTGCATTAAAATTACGTTTAAAGTAGAAATTGTTCTTAAATAAGATGTGTTGAGTCAATAAATTAAGAATTTCAAAATTATCCTCCCATATTGTTTTCTTTTACCGCGCAGTGTATTTGAAATGAGAAAAATAGAAAAATACATACAAATCTTTAAAATTTTTTATTTAAAAAATGCCATTTTCAAATTCAGTCAGTGCACCGTAAAAAAAAAAAAAATGGTACCTTTCCGCGTTTATTCCGGGATCGTTTTCCATTTTCATAAGTTTTTATAACAGGATCTTTTAATTTTCTTTCTGAAATATTCCTACTACTCGTATATACGGGTAATAATTAATTCGCTAGCACGTGCATTCGCCACCAATGTATCTATTCATTTCACAGGAAGGTTACAGATTTTTTAGTAGAACGTTCCAGAAATATTTAGAAAATCTTAAGTTAGTTTTAAACACCTCTAGTGATTTCCAAACAAAGACATACAGCGTAACGCAAGTGCACCTCTAACAAACACAATTTGCGTTGCAAAAATCATTTCAAAATAAAGTATCACAAAATACGGGCGTGTTTCTTTCACTCGGTACCAGCATAAGTTCCCGGACGCAGATAGAACAAAGTATCTGAACAATACTTTTAATGTAAACTGGTGGGAATATAAATTTTTATTTGTTAGTCAAATCCCAGGAAAATTATTATATCATAAACAATTTCAAAAATTGTTAAACATTTTAAATTTCATAAAGAAAATCTGTATTTTGTAAAGCAGGGGTGGCAAACTCGTTGCAGTGGACAAACTGCCATCACTATTTCCGATGAGCAATTTATATAATGACAGAAATTATGGAACTAATATTTTAAAAAGAAAGAAAAAAAATAAGAAATGCTTCAATTCTTATAAAAATGTTTCAAAAGAACAAAAGTCTTTGGAATATACGTGGAACTTTATCATTTGTTTTCAAGTCTAAAGGTTAAAATCAGTGGCGTAGCCAGGGTGGGGGTTCAGATGCTCTGTGTGCCAATAGTTTTTTAAAGTTTTCTTCGCCTTATTAGATCTGAGAATTTTCTGCTATTCGTTAATACAAAGAAAACTTTTGAATATTAGTGGTATCCAGATCATTTTGACCCCCACACTGGCTACGTCACAGGTTAAAATGTTCATCTGCTTTCAAATATGCTTACAATGTGATGTTTTTAATCTGATTATGCAAATCTCCATTTCCACCAGTTTCCACTAAAAGCAAGGTTGAAATATATATTTAGTTAACATGCTTGAGCTTACGCTTGCCAGGTTCAGGTATGTACCTTGAACGTAAACGGTGCCATCCCAATCAGTGATTTGAAATATAACCATGGAACTCTGCTACTGAAAGCCGTTTGATGAAAACAGTTACGCAGGCAATTCGAAATCCTACCAAAAAGCGAAAATCCGTACAGCCAAACTTTGCTGCATGTTTAAAAACTGTAGCATAATGTGGAAAAAACAAAGGCAGCATTAAAAAATAAAAAAGAGAGAATGATTAAAGCGTAGAAATAAAAAACAGCATTTAAAAAACCAGATTGTTAAAAACCTGAAGTCAGTCACTAAAACAACCTGGAAGTAAAGCTTCAACAACTTAAACCTTAATCGAATGTAGAACCATACCATTCAGATATCAAAATGAAAAATGAAGGCCTACACGAAAGGTGAAAATCAAAAATGCGTTAAAAGCTAACTTAAAATATTTGGTAAAACTTCTTGTATGAGTCATTCAGTAATTACTTCCTGTTTTATCGATGGTAAAAGTTAAAAGTCTGTTAAATATGGATTCTGAAGTATGCATTATTTAAGTAAAATGTATTCAAGATTATGTACCGGTATGATTTTTTATGCAAATTGTTAGTTTATTCACTTGTTCAATAACAGATTGTTCTATTTAACATTCAATTTTAGGCATTTCAACCCTTTACTAAGTAATTAAAATATGTATAGCAATTGAATGAATATTTTAAGATGAAATGACATGTGTAAAACGCATTGTCACATTTAGGACAATGAATGTCTCATTTAGGATTTAACTGACGTAAATGTGACAAAAATGACCTAAATACGACAATGGTATATTTTTGGTTTATAGTAAAAATAACGATTCAATTTTTACGAAACAAGATAGTTTTGAACTAAAGGCACAGTATTCAACAATTTTCTACTTATTAAAGAATATATTTATTAACAAAATCTCAAATATTCCCTAAATGCGACAAAAATATGGGTAATCGCGTCGTATTTAGGCACAATGACCTTAAATAATGAATGTTTCATACAACAAGTTTTACCAAATCTTTTCCTTTTCAGTTTGCTTTTAACTCATTTTTGATTTTCACCTTCCGTGTAGGCCTCAATTTTTCTTTTTTATTTCTGAATGGTATGGATCTATATACGATTAAGGTTTAGGTTGTTGAAGCTTTACTTCCAGGTTGTTTTAGTAACTGACTTCAGGTTTTAAAAGAATTTTGTTTTTGAAATGCTGTTTTTGATTTTTTACGCTTTAATTATTATCTCTTTTTCATTTTTTGACGCTGCTTTCGCTTTTTCATTGTCCTATTTTGTTTTACCATTTATGCCACAGTTTTTGAACATGCAGCAAAGTTTTACTGTAGGACTTTTCGCTATTTTGTTGGATTTTGAATGGTTTGCGACACTGGTTTTAACAAACGGCTTTCAAATGCAGAAGATCAATTAGCTTCCGCAAAGTACGAAAATGCATGAACGTCCGATGAAAATAACGCACATTTGCGTTCTCATAGGTCCATTTCAAACGAACGTCTGGCAATAACAACGCAACATTTAGAGTACGCAATAGCAAACCTCTGCCCGGGAAGGTACCGTTTACGTCCAAGGAACACACCAGAACCTGGCAAGTGTCAACCTGAATATCTTGATTTTAATCTATTCAATATGAAACCGTGTCTCTTATCTTGTCCAGATACACTTTCTTATGCATCAGACAATAGGCGAATGCTTCTTTCAACAGTGAGGGTATGGCATGGATATTTTGCCCGTTCCTCCGTTTTTCCAAATTTTACCATCGCCTCAATTTATTCGCAAGGTACATTCAGCAAAATAGTTGGTTTAAAGCTTCCAACTCGTTGCCAGTTAATAACTTCATAATAATCCTTTGCTTTGAAGCGTATTTTTGGTACTTCAAAAATTCTTATTTCTGGTGTTCCACTATTTTTATTTCTAGCACAAATTAGCTTTCGTATAGTTGAAGACCTGATATGCTCTCTGTTAACTGAGAGCTTTGAAAATAACAAATTTTCAGGATGACAAAAGAAGCTATATAGTTGTACAACAGCGTTTACTATCTTTCTTAGATTGGGTTCCAAATATCTAGAATATGTGATAAGTTTCTAGATATGCCACGCTCCTTTTGTTATGAAGGGCATTGTTTTGATATGGAACCATACAGGGGTTCCTTTATAATATATGTTGAAAGAATAATGAGATTCTCAGATGGATTTCATGTGGCCACATACAACCTTAAAATTTACCGGCAGTTGTGGGCCATATTGCGTGAACAACTGGACCAGGTCTTTTTAGGTCAGAAACACATTCAGCAGGCGATTTTGCTATGCAAATATCATATAAATTATTGCGGATCAGTGCTGAAAACTATTCTATCTATGTTCTCTGGCATATTCTACACACTTATTGAAGAATAGGAAACTACAGGTAGCTCCTTGAAGGTTTTGATTGCTGTACCAATTAGCACACAAAAGGCTTTAGAACCAATCATTGCACCATGTAAAGAATTTAGTAAATGTCGTAAAGGCATTTATATGAAGCAAACAAATGACCAATGTAAGGGTCAAATGAGTTCCGTTACATCAGGTGAATTACTCTTCCTTTGTGCTCAATATTTACACTTGTTTCGTCGCATCCAATTACTGTAAACCCATATAATTGTATGTTAATTGATAAAAAAAAAATGATTACTGCTTCTTTTATGTCTTATCTTCTCCAGTTGAAATTGTAACATATCCAATATACAGAGAGTAAGGTTCATTTACAAGAATACAATGTTCCTCCTTTGTAGTTTTTGTGTAGTACTTTGTGCCCTTTATCAGTTGTACTTTTGTGTTGTCTTTTCTATATAGTATAAAAAATAATATTTTACATTTAATAATAAACGATAAACGTTTATAGAGAGTACTTTTTACGCTATACCAGTGTTGCCACATTGGGGACTATTTTGTCCACAGATTGTTGATTGTCACCGCTTTTTTGAAATAGAAATATTCGCCCTATTTAAAAATAGATTAAAAATTCTGAAAAATAAGCGAATTATACTATTTAAAAAAAGTGTTGACAGTCAAATAGTCTTACTTAAAAAAGTCCCCAATCTGGCAACACTGCGCTATACAAAGGATTCTTTAACTCTTATTTTTGCTTATACTTTTTCAGTTTGAAATTTGCATAAAAATCGATTTTCGGCAAATATTTAAGTGTCTTGAGACACCGGAAGAAATTTATCGATGTTCATTATTTTTGCATGCTATTACTTGTATGCTAGTACTTGTATAAAGACCACTTTCGCAACCCGCGCCAAAAGTAATTTAATAATAAAAAAATATGTATAAATTTTCATAAAAATTAAAATTTTTAACTATTTTGGGGGCACTTGAAGCACCGGAAGATATGAATGGATTTAAATTTTTTAAAACATGTAAAATAATATACATAAAAGACAACTTACCCACCCCAAGCCAAAAGCAGTTTACAAGACGTTAAAAACAAAAACAAAAATTGTACATTTTCATAAAAATTTCAATTTGTATCTATTTTTGTGGCACTTGGGGCACAGGAAGATATGAATGGATTTTAATATAAAAAAATGTAAATTAGTATACATAAAAGGCAACTTTTGCACCCCGCGTCGATTCGATTATCCACATTTCAATTTTTCGAAACACCCTACTATACAATATGGAATGCATATCATTTATTTTTTTTACAGACACCAAATAAAGAATTAGGTTACAGTACGTTTGTTAGTTCAGTTTCAGATGCTGTATGCATTTAAAAGCGTAAAAATTTTTACTACATTCAGTGGTTGTATAAACTTTATAGCTCATATACAGGAATGCGCAAAAAATTTGTAAGCATTACAGTATATGTCTGTGAAATACTTATATGGAATTTTAACTATATTATGCATTTTCCATTATAACCCCTTAATTCTCGCTCCCGTGATATTCACCGGCTGTGTCTTTTATTCTGATTGTTTCATTCCCACTAATTTTATAAAGTAGTGTAATTGGCTTTATTATAGTATCATTTTACCTGTCATTAAATAAGGTGAATATTTCTTTTTCAAAAAAGTGATGCCAGTAAGAAATTTGAATTTTTAAACCGTAATTTAATGCGACCGTTAAGGGGTTAACATTTTTTAGTTTGTACATACTAATATATATTTGAATATAAATAAATTCATATACATGGTTCTCGAAAAAACTCAATATATTGTCTTCTAAGGATGGCAATTGTTATAAATGGGATTTTATTTATGTTATGTGTTTCCTATCGGAATTAATTTTATACAGAGCATATGGGGTGTATATAAATAACAAGGTATTATAAAGGGATGCTCAAAAGAATTCGAATACCTTATCGACTGTGGAAGCAAATTGCAGAAATGGGGATACTTGTCTTAACCTTTTACAAAATTGCTTAATTATATAGCCCCATGCGTGTGAAATGTATTTCATAACCCCGTTTCCTATTCACGGTGCGCGATTTTTCTTTCTTATTTAAGTTTAAATTTAAATTTAAAAATTTCAACAATATTTTGTCCAAATCACTTTCCGTTGTGTAACTAACAATAGAAAAATATTTTCTACATTTTAAGAAAATAGAACAAACCTCATCTATACGTTACGAAAGAATAAATATTGCCGAAATAATGTTTTTCTTCTTGTAAAGAAAGATTCTGCTTGAATAGATATAAAATATTTTTTTAAGAAATGTCATAGAATCTGGTATAGAATTTTTTTTTTCAAAGAAAAATAGAAAGTATAAATCGAGCAATTATAGAACCTTATAGACTATATGACAAAAGAATTTTCGAATTATAATGATTTGAAAATATTTTAAGTAAAAATAATATATTTTTTATAGAATAAGATAGATAGCGGAGAATAAGGAATATTCTCCTAAATGTAGACAACCCCTGTTTCAAAATTTGCATTCATATTCGGAAGGTAGGCAGAATTATCTGTTGATTAATACATCTCGCATCTTTCTACAAACATTTTGCAAGAAAATAATACGAAGGGTATTTTTCATTTTTTTACCGGCTGGATCACTTACGTTTTTCATTGACATAAAATAAATAACTGCTTTCCAATCTCCTTCGTTAGGCATGTGACTAAGCATGGTTTCCCAGAATCAACTTCACCGTGACTATTCTTATGCATGTTCAAGTTTTTAGCAAAAACGTGTCATATCTGCTTGTCCGAGGCTAACGAAAAAGACAGGCTGCCGCATAGCGTTACACGTGTCTCTCATTCAGATCGTTTGAGTCACGTGATGCTTGAATGGACGAATCCGGTGCAAGAAAAAAGTGAAGCTAGTGGTAGTGCGGATCAGTGTTTCCAGTTCGGCTTTCCATATTTACTCCGAAATTTCCAATTCACACTGAAAATTTTGAAAGTAAAAATTTTAGTTTATGTAATCACTAAATGTCTCTCGTTAAATAAAATACAAAATACTATTATTGATTTCGAGTATGAACTCGAAATTTCTGAATAAAACGGGAGGCCAAACTGGCAACGCTGATCCGGATGTCTGTCTTTTTTGTTACCCTCGTGCTTTTTCAGGGGTGTCGAAATGTTTTGCCATGAAGCTGTTTTCACCCTTTTTTTTTTATAGGAAATTTCACCTTATATTGCCCTAAGATATACGGATCATTCTTATCCTCTTCAGACACGAAGGGAAAATAACACTGCGAGTAGACAATCATTGATTTTGCACAAACACAAAGACACCATAGAAGACAGAAGAAACCCTTTTTCAGAAATTAATACTTCAGTAGTTTAGGTTCACAAATATGGATCTAAATTTACTAATACCCTTAAAGTATCAATTATACTTAACGTAATTATAAATAACCTAAATCACGCAGTAGCAGATTGAAGGCCTTTAATTAATTGAATGACCTGCAAATCCTCAAAATTTTTTATTGTAAAACATTTAAGTTAATTATGAAAATTTCTTACTTTCTTGGACAAACTGTCTGGAATGCATTTTTCAAACTCAGATGAAAATAACACTTATTTTATGAGGAAATAATCAGTGCTGCCAAATATTGGTTTTGATCCATATCAAAAACCTTCAGCTATATCGAAGTAAAGTAAAGATATAAAAAAATAAAATAGTTTAGTTTATATATGAGTTTATTATGAAGTATCACATCTGATACTTCAGGACTGAGGAGGTTAACCCCTTAACGGTCGCATTAAATTACGGTTTAAAAATTCAAATTGCTTATTGGCACCACTTTTTTGAAAAAGAAATATTCAACTTATTTAATGACAGGTAAAATGATACCATAATAAAGCCAATTACACTATTTTATAAAACTGGTGGGAAACAAGCAAATTGAATAAAAGACTCAGCCCATGAATATCACGGGAACGAGAATTAAGGGGTTAAACACAGGGCTGCCACAGTCGAATATTTTTATATTCTATTAGCGCCAATACTTTTAAAATACAAATTTTGTAGTATATTTCTCTTACACATGTTGGCAAAGTGAATGTGAAAGATTTCTGATTTGAAAAAGTGGTGCGAGATAGAACTAAAAAAAATAAAATGCCTTGCCCCTGAAAGCAGTGTTGCCAGATGGGCTATTTTTTTTAAATTCAGATTCTTGATTGGCACCACTTTTTTGAAATGGTAAAATGCGCCTTATCTAATGACATATTAATTAAGGCGAAAACAGAGGCAATTTTACTGTTTCAAAAAAGTGGTGCCAATCAAGAAACCTGAATTTAAAAAAAAAGTAGCCCACTGGCAACGCTGCCTGAAAAGTTTAACCTGGGAATGATTGCGCATACCCAGGCGATGTACGATTTATACTTTACCACCAATAAATTATAACAAAAACCATCATCTTATACAATCGTTGACATTGCTCAGAAATTCTGCGATAAAGTAACTTAAAGATTTTTTTTTTAAATTTAGTTTAGTTGTGAGGAAATATAATAACCGCGCCCAGACTGTGCATGTCATATCCTACGCGTGGCCCCGGGTTTACAAATGAAATTAAAGATATTCCACGTAGAAATATGATATATGTTATTTATTTTCTGGTACAACACAGGTTTATTTGACTTATGGTATGGGGCGGGGTGTATTTAAAATGTTAATACCAGACTTTTAATAAACCCTGATGTCATTTAAATTGCTGATTTTGTATTTTTGTGTTATAATAATCCCGTTTAATTTACTCACAATGTTAGATGCATATTTTTAAATATTATCATGTAGGGGAAAGTAGGGTAATGATGGCCAGAGGGCAATCCTGCTCACTAAAATATCTCTAAACAGAATAGAATTGAAAACGCGCGATCGCCACCGCCATCAAGTTAAAATTATTGTAATTATTCCCATAAGGATATAGCGGCCGTTGAAAGTAAAATGTTTTTGTGTCCTCACGTTATTAATTTGCAGTTGTTTTATTATAAAATTCTACATCATCTAACTTGAAGGTAAGTGTACACACTCTTATTTTCAAATGTTAATTTACTCTTTATATCTATAAAATATATACATTAGAGTATACGTTTATGCTTTTATTTCTTTCGTGGCCTTTCCAATTAGCTTTGCCAGTTTGGCCACCATTTTTATTCAGAAAATCCAAATTCATACCAGAAATTAAAATATAGAATTTTTTCGCTCATTTAATGACACACATTTCGTTACTACTGGAAGTAAAAATTCTTCTTTCAAAATTTCCGGCGGAATTTGAAAATTCGAAATAAAAATGGAGGCCAAATTGGCAACTTCAAATAAAACACAAAGACCAGTGTTTGCAACAGAGATTTCGCCTATTCCTGGTACTCCAAACAGCACCAAATGACAGCAACAACAACAAAAAGCACTCGGAAATTGTAATAGCTTCTCCATTTACAAAATAGAGGAGTTAGAAAAACGAAAATCTCAGAAACCACAATCAAAAAATACAAAGAAAAATGCTTCGAAGAAGCAGTGCTGCCAGTGGGCTACTTTTTTTAAAATTCAGATTTCTTGATTGGCACCACTTTTTTGAAATGGTAACATTCCTCTTGTTTTCGCCCTAACACATTCACGTTTTCATGCAAAAAACATCAATGACTAAAGGCGTGGCTTCTACCTTAGAGAAAATGGATTTATTTCATGTTGTCCATATTTTTTTAGATTGTAAGATATCTTATATGAAATCTGACATTGAAATATATTTACCGATGCATAAACTTTGGTTTGGTTTGGTTTGGTTTGTGTTTATGACGGCCGATTATCAACTCGTGGGATATAGGCCCTGGGGGGAGTGCCCTTCGTGGGGGTCTTTCTAAGGGAACCTAACCCGTATTTACGCATGGGAAACCACGGTTTCGAAGAAAACCACGAAAACTCCGAAACGGTTAGGCCGATGGGCGCGATTGGGTTCGAACCCAGCACCTCCCGTCTACCAGCTTCGAGAGCAGAACCTCTCAGCCACTGGTGGGGCGCATAAACTTTGGAAACCTACCTAGAACACCAATTAACAAAAGACTTTGAGAACAAGGAGGTGCTTCTACTGATTTAACCCCTTAATTCTCGCTCCCGTGATATTCACGGGCTGTGTCTTTTATTTTGATTGTTTGATTCCCACCAGTTTTATAAAATCGCGTAATTGGTTTTATTATGGTATCATTTTATCTATCATTAAATAAGGTGAATATTTCCTTTTGAAAAAAAGCGGTGCCAATAAGCAATTTGAATTTTTAAACCGCAATTTAATGCGACCGTTAAGGGATTAAAATTCAGATGTGATAAAAATTGCCCGTCGGCTATTTGTTAATTAATACGTGTTTAAGTAAGGCGAATTTTACCAATTCATAAAAGTGGTGCCAATCAAAAAATCTCAATTTAAAAAAAGCAGCCCACTGGCAGCACTGCGAAGAATTCGAACGTCAAACTTACGAAAAAACGTAAGATTTCAAAAAGGGGGTTATATTTATATGACATCAGCTCAGAGGAAGACATTGATAAGCCGCAGATGTGCGATGATGATGATACAGATGATTTACTTCTAATCGGGCAGGTTATAAAGACATAAATCTGCTGTTCGGTTGAGATAACAAAAAAAAAAATGGTTTCGCTGCACCATATGTGGAACGTAGACGCATAAAGTCTGCAGTGGTGTGAATAACCCACACGACAACATATGTGACATTTGTCTTACTTAAACGTTGTATCCAAATTTTGAGAGCAATTACACTACCATGTCGGGTATTAGCACCCAATCCATGGTATAATTAAAAAAAAAAAAAAAACGATAAAAAATGTTCCAAAAACTTTTATGCAAATTAATTAATTGCAAACTGTTCTTTATGCTTTGTAGTTATACTTTATTCATAAAATATCGAATTTTTGTGTAAATCTGACTAGTTATTCATGTTTCCCTTAACTGAGCGTCATTACCCTACTTTTTCCTGCAGTGAATTACAATTATTTTGAAAGGTGAAATGTAGTTACAATTTTATATTAAAATTAACCTTCGTCTTAAACAATGATTCTGAATTGTTAAAATTTAATATTTCAATCAACTTATATTATTAACTTTATAATTCTAATAAGTAGGGAAAAGTAATCTGAAATTGGATACCTTATTGTTAGTTGCTCCTTCAAGCCAAATTTTTCCAACAGAATTTAATGTAAATTTGTATAAAAACAATGCACTTATCTATGTACACTATGTACAGTAACGTTATTAAAAATATTTGTTTGTTTATCACATTTTTATTAATAAATTCTTTTCAATAAACAATCAAATTATTCAGCGGTGTAAGACCGCATAGAAATGTTAATCTTATAAGAAATGAAAGAGGAGAAACATTTTAAAAAGGTACAAAATTAATTATTTTACAACTTTAACGAAGAAGCCTAAGTAACATTATTACAATTATACGTGCTAATGATTTAATTTTTTAATACAAAATGATAATTATCTTTTTCATAATTTGAGAAATTGCAGAAAAGAATTTCATAGCTTTTTCGATATTAGAAAAAATTATAATCACTCTTATATATATAGTTTTGACTGCTTTTTTTCAAGAATTGTTTGCTTTAGTGGTACTCACCAATTTTTCGGAAAAGTATTTGCAAAAAATTATAGTAGGCTTTTTTACAGACAGAAATTCTGCAATTAAATAATGTGATCATTTCTTTTTAAAAAGAGTGGTATTTGCGCACTGCTGGTTCACTGGCATTTCAAGCATTGGTTCTTTTTATCTAGTTTTATTCCAGGTAGGATACTCAGCCATACCCCAAGAAAATGAGGATCATAAAGCAAGCCGTAAAAAAATGAACTTATAAATCCTAATAAAAATTTCTTTGCGGGAAGTAAATTGTCATTAAATATTCTACACACAATAATTTAAAACACTTTCTAAATTTGTTCAAATGTAAGAATTTTGAAATCTAGCAAAACATAAAGCAAAAACATGATAAAATAAACTTTCTAAAACGTAAACTACACATATGCTAGAATGAGAATACTGTAATGACCGTCTTTCGTCTAGCATAGCACTATTTTTTTTATCAATTACCCTCTAGATCTAGACGGTTGCTCAATACGAATAAAAACTGAGATATCCTTTTTCACCCGACCATTTGGCTTCAAAGTACTTTCCCATACATACTATTTAGAAAGTACAGAAAATGCAGTAATACGAAAATTAAGGAAATGACAACTTGATTGTATCAGACGTAAATGCTTCTAAAAGCATACGTTTTATTTATTAAATCCTCTGATTTAATAAATAAAGTATTATTAATAAATAAATTACTTACTATAAATCAAATGATTTATTATTAATAAATAAAGTATTTGAACATTTTTTCGTATTTTGTGTTGTATATTTGAGAAAGAAGATAACTGGTAAACATGTTGACCATTATTTATCAGCTATCATAAAATAATAATTCTAAATTGACTTGTAAATCGTCTTTATCAATCCCTACTCTTTCTGGCGAACGTGATTCGAATCAATGTATTTCAGGCCTCAGAGCGGACACATGTTTAGCCACCACTAATTTTATAAAATTATTTTTGTGGCAGATTTCTACAAGAATTCCAATAAAAAGCTTAGTACGAAGCGGGTTTCTTCGATATTTCCAAGATAAATCTAATAAGACGATAATTTTCGTAAGGAAATTGCGGTGGTAAAAGTTTTGATTCAGTCTCTATAAAAAGATACCACTACGGGGCCTGTGTATTTAAATGAATGGAATAATATTTTTATATGTAAGAACACTTGTGATGTAGAAACACATTTCTGAAACATTCTTCATTTTTATCATATTTTCGCGATTAATATCATCTTGGCCTTATTTCTCTAAGGAATTTTCATTTTTAACTGCTTTTGTAATTTCTTTGTAGTAAATAAACGCAAAAAGCACTGCACTGAAAACAGAATGGGTATAAACTAGAATTATATAAACTTATACCACTCTAATGCCACTTCATTTACACGATGCAGTTATATATATATTTATTTTTTTAATTGCTTAATTTTTCAAAGAAGGGCCCATTTACAAAAATACTTTATTAATATGAAAATCTTAAGTGGTTACAATGCTTTAACCCCTTTAGGGGCGGTGGAATATATTTTATCCCACCTACGATTAATAAAGATTTGCACCAGAAAAATTTTATTAAATTTTACTTTTCTAACTTTGATGAAAAAAAGTAGTATACAACTGTTTTTCCTTATTTTGCATTTTTTTTTTTAAGATTGCGGTGTGAATTCGACATTACAGAAAAACAATGACTTGCCCCTAAAAGGGTTAATTAAGATTTGATTAGTCATGTCGGCAATTTAACTGCAGCTAATATCTCAAAGCAGACAAATTAAAATTGAAATAATGAAAATCCTTAAACCTTCCCAGAAAATATATACAGCGTAAACATTTTTTCAAAGCATGTTCGAGTGAAAGTTGAACGGAATTTAAAAATATCATTATATGCAGAGTTGCCACGTCTCCGGCTTTTTGTATACCAGTATTATCTTAGATAAAATGTTGTTCTTTTAAACCCTTCAACGGTTGCGGTTCATTTTTGGACAACGTAATTTTAATCCCTAAATGCTACATTGGCACCAGAATATTGGAATGAAAAATTTACTTTTATTAAGTAAGTGAACTAAAGTTTTTGCGTATTTGGAAATAAATTTGCTTGTAAATTCTGGTGTCATTCACTCATTTCAGCATTTTGCGAATAGAAGTACCTTGCCCTTGAAAGTGTTAACTCGAATAATGGCTCCGATTACATATAAGATAACATTTTCTGTACTAAAAGGCTGGTATCCAAAAAGCCTGAGACATGGCAGCTCTGTATGTATAATATTTCAATTCATCCAACTTGTTTCACGTAATTTACTTTTAATTTAATATTTTAACTTATAATTACACTAGAACCGCCGGAAATTTTACTGAAGTGTTATAAAAATAATGAAGGGAACGAATATTTTTTTTTTCCAACTGGATTAAATCATATTCAAGGCTGGAGTAGCACAGTTGAAGTTTATTCCAACAGAGCGAAAAATGTCCAGACCAGGGATCGAACCTGGATACTTGGCGTGCCGTGCCAATGCCTTACCTGTTAGGCTATCCGGACCGATACCTGGTTGACATAATTCACTCTCTTATTAGTTGGACTTGGCTGCAAGCTGCAGCGCTAGTTTCATTCATCTGAGCTATAACTATAGCATTTACATGATGAAACTACTTTAACACGGAAACTCCTGTATACCATGTAATTAGGTCATAATGAAGGGAACGAATATTTTTTTCCAACTGGATTAAATCATATTCAAGGCTGGAGTAGCACAGTTGAAGTTTATTCCAACAGAGCGAAAAATGTCCAGACCAGGGATCGAACCTGGATACTTGGCGTGCCGTGCCAATGCCTTACCTGTTAGGCTATCCGGACCGATACCTGGTTGACATAATTCACTCTCTTATTAGTTGGACTTGGCTGCAAGCTGCAGCGCTAGTTTCATTCATCTGAGCTATAACTATAGCATTTACATGATGAAACTACTTTAACACGGAAACTCCTGTATACCATGTAATTAGGTCATAATGGAGGGTTAAATCATATTCAAGGCTGGAGTAGCACAGTTGAAGTTTATTCCAACAGAGCGAAAAATGTCCAGACCAGGGATCGAACCTGGATACTTGGCGTGCCGTGCCAATGCCTTACCTGTTAGGCTATCCGGACCGATACCTGGTTGACATAATTCACTCTCTTATTAGTTGGACTTGGCTGCAAGCTGCAGCGCTAGTTTCATTCATCTGAGCTATAACTATAGCATTTACATGATGAAACTACTTTAACACGGAAACTCCTGTATACCATGTAATTAGGTCATAATGAAGGGAACGAATATTGTTTTCCAACTGGATTAAATCATATTCCAGTGCTACTCCAGCCTTGAATATGATTTAATCCAGTTGGAAAAAAATATTCGTTCCCTTCATTATGACCTAATTACATGGTATACAGGAGTTTCCGTGTTAAAGTAGTTTCATCATGTAAATGCTATAGTTATAGCTCAGATGAATGAAACTAGCGCTGCAGCTTGCAGCCAAGTCCAACTAATAAGAGAGTGAATTATGTCAACCAGGTATCGGTCCGGATAGCCTAACAGGTAAGGCATTGGCACGGCACGCCAAGTATCCAGGTTCGATCCCTGGTCTGGACATTTTTCGCTCTGTTGGAATAAACTTCAACTGTGCTACTCCAGCCTTGAATGTGATTTAATCCAATTGGAAAAAAATATTCGTTCCCTTCATTATGACCTAATTACACGGTATACAGGAGTTTCCGTGTTAAAGTAGTTTCATCATGTAAATGCTATAGTTATAGCTCAGATGAATGAAACTAGCGCTGCAGCTTGCAGCCAAGTTCAACTAATAAGAGAGTGAATTATGTCAACCAGGTATCGGTCCGGATAGCCTAACAGGTAAGGCAATGGCACGGCACGCCAAGTATCCAGGTTCGATCCCTGGTCTGGACATTTTTCGCTCTGTTGGAATAAACTTCAACTGTGCTACTCCAGCCTTGAATATGATTTAATCCAGTTGGAAAAAAATATTCGTTCCCTTCATTATGACCTAATTACATGGTATACAGGAGTTTCCGTGTTAAAGTAGTTTCATCATGTAAATGCTATAGTTATAGCTCAGATGAATGAAACTAGCGCTGCAGCTTGCAGCCAAGTCCAACTAATAAGAGAGTGAATTATGTCAACCAGGTATCGGTCCGGATAGCCTAACAGGTAAGGCATTGGCACGGCACGCCAAGTATCCTGGTTCGATCCCTGGTCTGGACATTTTTCGCTCTGTTGGAATAAACTTCAACTGTGCTACTCCAGCCTTGAATATGTTATAAAAATATTTTACACAAAAATTTTTATTTAAAGCAGTTTAACTCATTTACTTGACTTTTTCTCTGTGGTTCATATTTCAATTATTTTAGAAAGAAATTTCTGGTTCGAATCGAAATATTTTTATTTTGTACTGGTCAAATTGACCGCTATGGCGGTTCTAGTGTTAAGGGGACTGGGAAAGCAAAATTCAACCAAAAAATCGATTTTTACTTTTTATATCATTAAATAGTTTAAACTTTTATCTATCCAACGATGTGTCACACATGTTTATATATATAAAAAATAAGTGTTGAACTTATTCATTCTTTCTAAGAGTACTTCACAGCTTAATGGCCATTTAAATCTTTGACTTTTTCTGAAATCTATGCGATCCGTATTCACAAATGTTATTGTCACTCATGTCACACCCCAAGTAACACAAATTACGTTAGTCCGTCGTTAGTAGTTTGTAGAAACCATAGGGTAATATACAAATATATTATAATAAACAAATAATTGGGCTAAAACAAATAGTAATTAGAATATCATTAACCCTTAAATCAGGGGATGTACTCTTAAAGGATTTTTTCAGGACAAATATGACTATTTGTTTATAGGAAAATAAATCTAGGTTAAACGCGGGAAATTTCGCCCTATTTAAGAAGAGATTTTTCCGTAAGAAAGTACTGGTACCGAAGAATTTCCTGGTCGCGAAATTTCAGGACAACCACTGCCTGAATGCGTGATTTCTTATTTGGTTTCGAAAAATCATACATTATTATCTGAAAGGTTTATTACACAGGAAAATTAATGAAAAAATTCAGAGATATATTTTTCGTATAATGCGTCAATATTTTCATATGTTGCACATCTGCAATACAAGTAAAAACTACTGTCATAACTAAAATATTGCAAATTAGTAAATATATTAATAAGTATGAATCTAAATACCTTATTTCATATATTTTTTTTATTTTCTAAAACTTAACCCTTAAACCTTAAATACGCGATTTTTTATTTTGCTTCGAAAAAATTACATATGATACTCTGAAAGGTTTATTACACAGGAAAAATAATGAAAGAAATCAGAGATATATTTTTCATGTAATACGACAATCTTTTCTTCTGCTTCACATCTGCAGTACAAGTAAAAACTACTGTCGCGTGGCTGTTTTACGCTAAAATAATGCAAATTAGTAAATACTTTAATAAGTATGTCTCCAAATACCTTATTTTATATAATTATTATTTATTTTATAAAACTTAACTTTTATCCCTTACCGGCGCAGAGTAATACTGTTTATAAACTGATGAAATAATGGACTAACACCGCAATTTATAAACGAATTTATTAGAAAATATGAACTTGCTTATTTTCGTGTACATTATAATAGGAAAATTTTAGTTAAATATTCTTGGTGCCATTTGTCAGTTTTGGAATTAAAATTAGGTGTCCTCTTTTAAGGACACCGCGCCGGAAAGGGTTAACTCTTTAATCTCCATAATAGAAAACGTTCTAGAAATTATGTAGTTCTGAGAATCTGACTTTACACCAGAAAGTTTCAATGGTTAATTTCGCTTTATTTAGATACGGGATGTGTGTTTTTTAATTAAAGCAAATATTGCTATTTTAATTTTTTGGTGTGAATTAGGTATATGCGAATAAAAAAATCTATTTAATTCAAAAGAGTTTTGTTTACATATATGTAAAGCTACGCACTAAAGGGTTAAATACATGAACTATTCTTTTAGAATTGTGTTTTTAATTCTTATATTAAAGATTAGACACCAGAAATTTTAAGATAGATTTTTAATTTTACTTAGTAGCATATTTTTGTAATTTTTTCAGGATTAATATTTCTATATAACTATAGTGGGTGCTAACAGTTAAATAAAAAGTGATGCAGTTATGAATCACCATGCATTTAAGTTTTAAAATCGTGAAACTTCAACTATAACCGGTTCCGCAGCGCCTTATTACCACCTATGCATACTCCCATCAGTAAATCTGAATAGAAATTTCTTATTTATTTAAACGTCTTATTGATGCAGAATTTCAATCATAATTACAGAAAAAAACAGCTATTTAATTTTACTGGTGATAGTTTACTTCGGCAGCTGTCAGGTCCTACGTTTCAGCCATATTAAGACAACCTATAAAATCTCCTATCATGTACATGGAACTATTAATAAAGAGGAAATGACATACCCTCAAAATAGTGAAGCTTCAACTGTAACCGCTTTCGCAGGGGTTGATTACCACCGATGAAAACTTCCACCAGTAAATTTATACAGACATTTTCTTCTTACTTATATGCCTTATAAATGTAAAATTTCAGTCATAAATAATAGCAGAAAAAGATTTTAATTTTTACTGGTGGAAGTTTACTTTCACGGTAGTCAGGCCGTGCGTTTCCGCCATATTGTTATAACCAGTAAAACAAACTGACTATTTTACTAGGCTAACTGACACCAGTAAAAACAAAAATAAATTTTAGCATATTTGGAGAAAAATTTTCCACGAATAAGGCGCTTAAATAAGACGAAATTTTCTATTCAATTTTACTGGTGGGACGTTTGTCTCGGCAGTAATCAGAACTGTAGATCTGATTTTTAAAAAGCATCTGCCGTCTTGTGACGACCTCCTCAGTTATTTCATTTGCAACTGGTAGGCAGTACACTATATGGCTTCTCCTCTTTATTCGTAACTCCATTGTCGTGTACAAGAGCTGCCATCTTCAAACTACATCCTCAGTTATTTTACTCGCAACCAGTAGACACACCTATCTCTGCCACTTTATTCCTAGCTCAAATTTTGCGAAATGGTTGTGTTGGAAATGGTTAAGAAAATTTAGGGTGCAGTGGTCTGTATAATTTAGAGCGTATCTAAGCAGGACTCTAAGCAGTTAACCCTTTAGGACGCAGTGTGCCCGAGGCGGGATACCTAATTTTAATTCCAAACTAACAAACGGCTTAAAGGATATTTTAATAAAATTTTGCATTAACAACGAAAGTATAAAGTAACAAGTTTTCAATTTCTAAAAATGTCGTATGTAAATTGCGGTTTCAGTCGAAGATTTCCTCATTTTACAACAAAATTTGTCTGTGAAGGAAAGGGTTAAGGGATTGAGCACTGTTGTGCTTTTCTTGGAAAATGGTTTGTTTGCCAATGGCACGGTAATGCCGGCATTTCTTACAACGGAAAAACGTTCAACTAATCATTTTGTGCTACTTGGGTAATGAGGATATGCTCGAACCATATTTTATCAAATTTTACTGTTTGTATTTGAAAGCATTTCATTTTACAATTTACATAAAAAAATTAATTGTCTGAAAACTTTTTCAATGCACAAATGATAAACACAAAAAAATATCACTTTTTTTTTATGCAAAACTGTGCATATCTGACTAATGATACGATTTTCGTCACCTCTATTTCCAATGTTAATGCCTTGCTTAGTTGCAGATTTATTATACATAGAATGACACTAAGTGTATAACGCTTCCGGGGTTGAACTCATCCGTTTCCTGATAATCCAAACGCGGCCACGTTAGGCTTAAGCATTCCGATGCCGTATTTGACGACTGCCTTATTTAATCTGTGTATCTATTCGTTGTGTAACATATTCTTCTTCAATTTTTCTCAAACCTTCAAAAAGTATACAATTATAACGCTTTAAGGTCTAATTTAAAAATAAACAGATACCAACAACAGGGTTCTGATGTATACAAGCGATTACCGTTGCCATTCATACGCACAAATTACAAATCCAAAAACAAATGAATGACTCTTTCAGCTATTCATTAAATGCTCTTAAAATATTTTGCAAAAGCATATTAATATTTTGAAATACGTTTTTCACTTTTTTTTACATTTATTTACAGTTTGAATTCAGTATACACGGTTAAAAATATCGCGAAAAATTACCTCTGTTTTTCAAGGCTATCTATTTTCTGACCAAGATAACGCTTCATGGTGTTCAGTGAATATAGCTATATTCTGTGATTCATTCCCGTGAATTATTTTGTACCGGATTAACGTTTCCTTTCTAAAAACAAACGTATTTCAAATTATTGAAAGGCTTTATTATGGTTTTACAAATATTTTAAGAGCAAAATCGGATGTCGATCGTATTTTTTAATGATTCGTTCAAAGAGTCATTCAATTGCTTCAGGATTTGGAATTTGTGTTGTACATGTGGCATCACGAGTGAATGTTGATTTGATTTTCAATCTTAAAACGTTGAGTAAAACGTGCTTTCTTTTCCACTATTCGCAAAAATTACATTTTTGGACAGATTATTCAAAATAAATTAACATTTAAGAGATTACATTCAATTATCTAATATTCTGCTGCGATAACTTCAGTTAAAATTAGATTGGTAGCTTTATCTATCCCTATATGAAAGAAAGCAAACAATTGATTCATTCGTCTTGAACATTTAAAATATTAAAACAAACGTTTATATGCTCTATTGCGCCATCTGTCGGTAGTTAAAAAAAAGAAATTTTCTTTTTAAAATGTTTTCTGAATTCTGAAGACATTGGGGGAAAATGAATATTTCTTATAAAATGAAATTAGAATATCAGAAATATGTAATGCCGTGTATTACATATATATATGTGCATATATATCACTGCAAAATTTATTACAGGTTTCTTTTATGCATGTTTAAAAAAAATCGGGATTTTCTCTGTTCAACTTTTTAATATTTAAGTTATATAATTAATATTTTGGCAATTAATAAAAACAAATAAACTTTCTGTTGGAATTCTCTTATATTTTACCCCATACCATCAGATAAAATAGTTAATTGACAATATGTTTTAAAATAGCATTATTAATACTAATTTGAATGTTTTTGTGAAATATTTCTTCAAATTTTGTGAGTGAAGTTCATTTGCATACTTTATATCAGTATTTTACCAATTCAATTAATAATTTTCTTGCCAATTAAATTTCAATGAAAAATGGGCTGTTTTTACTTTACCCCACCTGACCCTATAAGTCAGACAAGACAAAATTTATTACTTCACAATTCTTTTTATAATGCAATGCTATATAATTTTTTTGAAAATGCAAACACGTCATTCTGACGGGCTATAGTCTAGTTATATATATAATAGCGCTAAGTGTATAACGCTTCCGGAGTGAACTCATCCTTATCCCGATAACCACTTTGCTCTTTCATATTAAATTTGGCCATTTTTATTCAAAATTATTTTTCGAATAAAACTTCATAAAAGTTAAATTTTTAGAAAGATTATTCAAAATAAATTAACATTTAAGAGATGACTTATATTCAATTATCTATGTAATCTGAGATAACTTCAGCTGAAATTAGATTGGCAGCTCTATCTATCCCTATATGAAAGTAAACAAACAATTGATTCATTCGTCTTGAATATTTAAAATATTAAAACATGGGGGTAACTGTTCGAATCCGTGTACAAACTTTGCGATGTAGCCTGGTGTGGAAAAATAAATTGCATTCGTTGTGAACGTTTATATGCTCTGTCGGTAGTTAAAAAAAAAAAAAAAAAAAAAAAAAAAAAAAAAGAAAAAAAAGAAATTTTCTTTTTTAAATGTTCTTTGAATTCTGAAGTCATTGGGAACAAAAAGAATATTTCTTATAAAATGAAATTAGAATATCAGGAATATGTAATGCCGTGTACTACACACACACACACACACACACACACATATATATATATATATAGCCATGCATTATTATAATAAATGAAATTTTGTATTTTGAAGGGAAAATAAATTTGTAATTTAATAACAGAATTTGAGAAAAAATATTGTTAATGCAATTAATAGTTGCAATTTACTTATGTGATAAAAGACGATTTATAATTATCAAAATTTATTGCAGGTTTCTTTTATGCATGTTTAAAAAAAATCAGGATTTTCTCTTTTCAACTTTTTAAAATTTAGGTTATATAATTATTATTTTAGCAATTAATGAAAACAAATAAACTTTCTGTTGGAATTGACTTTTATTTTACCCCATACCATGGGGTAAAATAGTTAATTGACAATATGTTTTAAAATATTATTAGTACTATTTGCATGTTTTTGTAAAATATTTTTTCAAATTTTGTGAGTGAAGTTCATTTGCATGTTTTATGTCACTATTTTACCAATTCAATTAATAACATTCTTGCAAATTAAGTTTCAACGAAAAATGGGATTTTTTTATTTTACCCCACCCGACCCTATTAGTCATATAAGATAAAATTTATTGCTTCACAATTCTTTTTATAACAATGCAGTGCTATATAATTTTTTTGAAAATGCAAACACGTCAATCTGACGGGCTATATTCTAATGTTATTATATAAGGCAAAAAGAATTTGTGTATTCCGAGAAAAGTGTTGACAAAAAATCGTAGCAATTGGAAACTATGACCATGTCACCTTTAGCATGGTCAAAATATTATTTTTGATGGGAGTACTGAATTTAAATAAATTGTGTTGAAGAAAGAATAGATTGGTTTATCGACATTATAATATGTAAACTCACACAGCTCAAGGAAGAAAAACAAGCGTAAATAAGATTGTATAAGAAAGTGATACGTTTTATTAAAAATAAAATATGATTTTAAATGTACTCGATTGGTGAGGAGGGCATAAAAATGGACAGATGCAATTTGCATAATTCAGATTTTTCTTTGCTCTACTATTTTATTCAATTTCCATTTTTCCCTTGCACCTTAGAACAGAATCTCAATTAAAATATGAATATAAATTGAAGAAAATTACGTTATCATGCAAAACCAATAAAGTTATAAATTAAACAAACAAACATTCACAGAGTACATACAAAAATATTTGCTTTTTCATTTAAATTTTGTAATTTTTTTATTAATATATTTTTAGCTAATTTAATTTCAAGGGCATATTTTAATTATTCTCTTTTATCAATTTTGATGGAACTTTTTTTATTAGCAAAAAGTTTATTTATAGTAACAAGAAAAAAATACGTGTTTTCATATCACAAATTATAATTACAGAGAAACTAACAACAGTTGAAATAAATTACTTAAACACTATTAATAAATATATAATAAGTAGTAAATAATATAACTGTGTAATGACAGTATGAAACAGTAAATAATTATCAATGCCACACATTATTAAAAATTATAGATAATATAAAGAAGAAAGATATTTAAGTTTAAAAAAAAATTCTTTATAAGGTCATTGTGCCTAAATTTGATAACTATTAAATGCGACTTTGTACTTGTACTTAAAATCTTACGGCAAGAATCGTACATAAATGCTATATAGTGAGACATCCGAATTTCAGGAACAAAACACGAAATATTTATCTACATTTAAAACGTTTTATATTAAAAAAAAAAAACCTTTTTAATGGACGTCGTTCATTTTAACCCCTTCAAGAGTGGTGGCTCATTTTTTGAACACCTGATTTTAATCCCTAAATGGGACATTGACACCAGAATTTTGATTTGAAAATTTTCGTTTTATTAAATACGTGAATAAAAGCTTTTACTTATTTTCAAACAAATTTGTTTGCAGATTCCGGTGTCATTCATTCTTATCAGTATTTTACTAATAGAAGTGCCTTGCCCCTGAAAGGGTTAAAGTGCCCCCATGTTTCCTAAATGCGATGAAAAATCCCGAAATTCGTTAAAGTTTTTTTTTCTTAACTTTGGCGATCAAGTAAAATTACGGACGTCACTGCCTACAATATGTATTTCATTTACCAGCAAAGTTAGCTCGGTAAAACGCGAAAAGTTTTTAGATTTGTGTTCTGAAATTTTCTATGGATTTAGGTAAATTGTTTACTTTAATGGCCTATTAGCGACAAAGATAATATCCTAAATGCGGAGAGACTTTTAGGGTTTAACTAAGGTAAATTTATATGGTACACTGCTCAGCAAAAGTTTAGACACTGGTGATTTTTAACCTTTAAATTAAAAATACGAACACTTGGGTTATACAAATGACTGTACTTATTTTAAAATATATTTTAAACGTTTTAGGACAGAAATAACGGTTTTAATGTAGGATATTTCTTAATTTAACTGAAAAAAGTGAAATTTGCATATTGCAAAAGTTTAGACACTTTTGTGATTTTTTGGCAGTTGTTCACGGAAAAACGCATATTTCAAACTTATGACGTCACATGCATGAAGTATGTAAGTACACCTCGCGATAGCATCTGTTAGTGAAGATGCCGCGAACAAGAAATTTTCAGTCAGATGAAGTAATTAAAGCATGGAAGCTGAAATCGAAAGGGAAGACTGCTGCAGAAATTTCAGCTACTTTGAATCGTCCAAAGAAGTCTGTCTATTAAGTACTATCTAAGGGTGACTCTTTCAAAGCAAAACATTGATCTGGAAGGACTCGTGTGGCCAGAAAACAAGATTATAAAAGGATCCATAAACTGGCATCCAGACACATGATGACTGCTAATCGCATTAAAAGTGAGTCAGAGCTTTCTGTGTCAGCGGATAATTTCGTAGATGCATTAAAGAAAAATGTACATTAGTTTACATGAAAATGATAAAACAACCAGCCTTGAAATCTCACAACAAATGGACCCCTTTCCTGTCGCGGAGTAATTCTTTTTATAACCTGTGGAAATAATGGACTGATACCAGAATTTATAAACGAAGTTATTAGAAAATATGAAATTGCTTATTTTCACGTATATTATAAAAGGAAAATTTTAATTAAATATTCTTGCCATTTTTGGAATTAAAATTATGTGTCCTTTGCCCTCGAAAGGGTTGATGACTTAAGTCACACTTTGTTTTAATTCTCAAGTATCTCTGGAGTTTCTCAATGGTCGCCGAGCTGCGTAAGACTACATACATACATTGGAAAACAATTTACAGCTATTTGGTGAACTTATATCTCTTCCAAAGTATTATTTGAGCAAGATAATGCGTCTATTCATGTTGCATACAAATAAAAAAATTGGGTTAACTCTCAAAATATTTTTATTTTCGACTGGCCCGAGTGTAGCGCTGATCTGAACCCAATCGAAAACTTTTGTGGCATCATATCTCATACGGTTTATACAATTTTTTAACAATACTCCTCTGCAAATGAACTTCGATCAGATGTTGAACGTGTTTGGCACGAAATAGATCCCCAAGTGATGCAGGATTTAGTTTCTTCGATGGAAAGTCACATTTCTGCATTAATAGCAGACAATGTAGGTGCAGTTCGATTTTAATTTATGGATATTTTTCTGTTAACAGACAGATTGTCTATACTTTTGCAACAATGTTAAATTTGTTTTTTTGTCATTATATATTATGTAAAGTGTATAAATTAAAATTTATTGTTTGTGTATGAAAGATAAGTCCCCAGTAATATATGACAGTTGAATTACAACAATTCGTTACATACTTCTCAGCACAGAAGCATAATCGATCATTGTCTAAACTTTTGCTGAGCACTGTATTTTCATAAATTGCATTAAAATAATGTTTAAAGCAGTAATTGTATTTAAAAAGGCTATGTAGAGTCAATAAATTAAGAATTTTAAGATGATCCTCCAATAGAATAGCTGCCAATTTATACGGAATTGTTATCACTAAAATTTAATAGTAAATTTTGCTTAATTCAATCGCCGAATTATAGTCATTGTTAGTGATTAATTAAGGCAGAGATTCCTATTACATTTTAGTGGTGGCAAAAATCCCTACAAGTTGGGAAGGCTATGCATTAGTGTTTTCTTTTACCGCGCACTTAACCCGGGAATGCTCGCGCATATCCAGAATATCTACGGTTTATATTTTGCCACCAACAGATTCAAATAAAAATCGTCATGTTATTTAATCATTGACATTGCTCAGAAATTCTGCGATAAAATTTTTTGAGCATTACTTTTCGAAAAATAGTGGTGAGAAATGTAATAATTGGGCGCAGCCTTTGTATGCCATACCCTGCACGAGTAATTCCGGATTAAAATTGTATTTGAAATGATCAAAATAGAGAAATACACATCTTTAAAAATTTTAATTTAAAAAATGGCATTTTCCAATTCAGACAGTGCACAGTAAACATTGGTAACGTTCAGCGTATATTCTGGAATCGTTTTTCCTTTTCATAAGTTTTTTTAACAGGAAGTTATAATTTTCTTTTCTGAAATATTCCTACAGGGCTCCCACTAGTGCGTTTTTTGAAAACCAGTAATTTTTTAGAAATAAATTCGTAGTAGGTTCTCTTCTCGGTATGTTTCAGCGAAATTTATAAAGGATAATTTTCTTTAAATAATAGTAGTGTTAAAAACACGGACCGAGTGGGAGCCCAGTTCCTACTACTCATATGTACTGGTGACAACTCGATAGCAAGCGCATTCGCCCCCAATGCATCTGCTCATTTCACAGGATGTTTACAGATTTTTCAGTAGAACGTTCCAGCATAATTTAGAAAATTTTAAGTTAGTTTAAAAACATTTCTAAAAATTTTTTTAACCCCTTAACGGTCGCTAAATATTTGGAAAAACTATCAAAAAGTACCTATTTTTTTATTACGGAAATTGAATAATTATAATGTTTCTATGTAAAACATGCAATTAGTTTTTTTAAGGCGAAAAAAATATGTTGTAGAACAAATTCACATTTGTGGAAAAGCCATCATGTGAGAATTCTGTGTTTTAATGTTTGTTGTACAACATACAAATTAATGCGAATAAGACCTTTATTTTTCGCATGTTAGATCTTTATTTATCATCACGAAACAAATTTTTACAAATAACTTTTAAAATATTATAATATACATTACATTTTGATTATTAATAATTTTTTTTTAGTGTGATATATTTCGAAACATGCAATGCAAAGTCCATCATCACAATCAGCACCAAAAACCAAACCCAAACGATAATATTCACAGACTTCACACGTAAATGACAGTTAAATTTTTCTGGTTTCAGAAGCTTTTTCGAGCAGTAAATCTCCGGCCCGGAAATATGGCGTGCACGAGAAATAACGATCGACACCTCAGCCCGGGATATTTACGGGAGCGAGAATTAAAAGGGTTAACGATGACATACAGCGTAACGCAGATGCACCTCAGTACACACAAATGTCGTTGAAAGAAATATTTTCACGGAAAACGAGCAGTTTTTTCCTCGCGGAACCACCTTAAGGTTAAGGAAGGTGGAGAAATATATATCTGAGCAATGCTTTCAGTGTAAATTGGTGGGAATATAAATTGTTATTTGTTAGTAAAATCCTGGAAAATTATTACATCGAAAACAATTTCGAAAATTATTAAACATTTTAAGTTTCATAAAACGAATCTGCATTTTGTAAATCAGGGGTGGCGAACCCGTAGCCAGTGGACACACTGCCATCACTATTTCTGAAGAGCAATTTATTTAATGACAGAAATTATGGATCTAATCTTTTAAAAAGAGAAGAAACAGAATATTTAACAGAAAAAAAAAAACAGAAGAAATGCTGCAATTCTTATAAAAAAGCTTCGAAAGAACAGACATCTTTGAAACGAACGTGCAACTTCATCATTTGTTTTCGAGTCTAAACGTTAAAATATTTATCTGCTTTCAAATATGCTTACGATGTGATGTTTTTGATCTGCTTATGTAAAACTTCATCGCCACCAGTTTCCCCTAAAAGCAACGTTGAAATATCAATTTAGTTAACATGTTTGCTTTGTAAGCGTCTTGTAGTGCACTTCAGCAATTCCTTTGAATTTCATTATGCTTGAGGTAGGGTTATATTTGAAAATTACCCAAAGCGGTATAAGTAAGCGTACAAACTTAATACTGGAATCGGGCATAAACTAACACAGATGCGCCATCTTGTGGACGGGGTGATAATCCACATACGCGGGCTTTTAGTGTGATGTCGTATATGACAGGATATCTACCATCTGCGCATATTTTCTAAATCTCTAGTCACTCAAGGAACTGAATTTTGTTTACCGCATTTATTGCAAAATAATGGTGTAGCGAGAGAGGCGTCGACATGCACTTGACACCACGAAGTTTTCTTCGCTTTTTCAGAGACATTTCAGCTATTAATCAAGGTGAAAAAAACTTTACAATTTTAGAGTGGTGTGAAGTAAGAAAACAGTTAGGCATCTTCCTGTAGTTTAACCCCGTCCGCTACGTGGCGTGCGACCTTGATTGATGTGACCTCGCCTTTAATCTTGCAGTTTCCTCTCCCATTTAAGATAGGGCGCTTACTTTTATATCGCTTTGAAATTATCTCTCGAAGGATTTTTCCTCAAAAGACATAATGGAGCGGAGTTTTTTGAGTGCCTCTGTTAGATGTATGCTAAATGCTATACACGCCATATTCTACATTGATAATGCTCTATTGCATCCCAATAAGGTATATCAATTTCAGTGTGTGTGAAATAGTGTAGCTTTATTAACCCTTTGCACACCGTTGTCGCCACTACGGCGACATGGTAAGGTAAGTGAAAAACTTCGTTGTCGCTGCTGAGGCGACATTATCTTGCCTTGAAAATTTTGTTTTTGGCACCGGTAATAAAATAAAATAAAATTTGCGTTATTTAATCAGAGCATTTTTTAAATTGTGTACTTGAAGGAAACATCTTTTAAATAAGTGGTGCCGATCGAATAAAATATTTGTGTAACGACGCGGAGTTGCTGGGAGTCCACAGTCAAAATGACGCGGTGTTGCTGGTAGCCCATACTCAAAATAACGCGGAGTGCAAAGGGTTAAAATAAACTGCAAATTAATTTCCCCATAGGCCATAATAACGTGGAATTATTTTATGTGATCATGTAACTGAATAAGAAATGCATGTACTCCATACTCTCCTTTTTTCGTTTGAGTATGCCTGTAAATAAACTATAAATGCTACATTATGGTGGTCACAAGCAGCGTGGGAAAAATATTTTTAAACATTTTCTTGTGGGGGACACCACTAAAAGTTACCAATTACTTAGAATATGAGATTGGCAAAGTTTCAGCTCAATTGAATAATATTAACCCGTGCCTCATCGAGGTTGGATTCTTGAAAATTTGCAATTTTTGGCGAAAAATTGTAGTTTTTCTCTCTTAAAGTGAAAACTATTTGTCTTCGAAACCTGATTCTTGTTTTATTTCATAGAAACTGTTGTTGCCTCGAACTTTTATTCTCATCAAAAATTATATTTAATGAACATTTAGTATTTTTCAGGTCAGCTCTTGAACCATACTCTCAAACTCTGCATTTTTTTTAAAATAAGTGAAAAATTGCAAATTATTAATTTTATTACTTTTGATAATTTTTTGTATTATTTTCATTAATACACAAAACAAAGTTTAAAAATATTTCACGAATTATAATTAATTATTAGTTATATAGTTCTGTGTCTAGAAAGAAAGAGCTTTTTTATTTGTATTGCAGTTGAAGCGCATTTCAAACAACCTCTGAATTTCTCTTTTTATTAAAAGTCTGTTTTGTTACCTGCTATCATTATCTATTTTTAGAATTGGCGAAGCATTCCGGAAATCCCCCCCCCCCCCTTTCGGTATGATGGCAGAAATGTAAGATTTTTTTTAAATTGACCACATGCCTCATCAAATCACCGACAGTAATTTACCAAGTAATTGTCAACTTTTACACATTTTATTTTATAATTATCGTGAAACTGAACGCCAGTGAAGCAGCTACACTTACAGTACATCCACCAGTTAACCACAGACTTTAAGTTTAAGTAGAAGTGCAATACGATTCCGGAAATAACTATTTCGTAAACAAATAATTGAGCTCATCAAAAACAGATTTAAAAATTCCAATTTAGGGAGAACAGGGATATAAAACTGCTTCTACATTTTTTGAGTAATGTATATTGGATAACAGGTTTAATTAGTTGTGGAGGTGAAAAACAGTTACTACAAGTTCCTCAGCTTGAAAATAGCATCGGAATAATTCAGGTGAAAGCTGTATTTTCAGCAGTTGAAAAGTGGGACGCTTTGCTAAAATCCAGGCAATGTGTTTTGATACCACTGCAGTAAACATGTTTCACCTCTGAGGAACCTTCTTTTTTTATTGCATTTGTTAAGGAAAAATCTCCTGTATTTACCATATCGCCACTATAATTTTCAAATTATCCTAAAAGCTGTTTTTGATCGTAAAGTGTGCACAATCACTGCCCCTCAGCCAGATATTTTTAAAAAAATGTTTGGGTGGTCTACATTAAACCAGACTAAGTATAAAAATGCTATTGAAGATGAAATACTAGATATAAATATTTAATTCAGAAGAAATTTCTTACAGAACCTTTAAAACATTAAGAGCCCAGGGATGATTATAACGAATTTATCCAACTTTGTTTAATTTTTATAGGACGTCTTCCTCCAAAAGACTTTTTCCAGAGGACATGGTGCTTTTAATCATGTCAGATGCATGGCGCAGGCCATTTCTTGTCTCAAAATATATCGTTTCAGGGATCATCTCTCAATAAGAAATTTAGAAAAAGAAGGTATTAGAGACCTTTGCTATTTCTAATCAGTGATTATTTAAAAGCATGCTTCAATACTCCCACTTCCACTTTGGCCCCCAATCCAAGACCTGTAATTAATGAAATCACTTGTTGACAACAGAAACAGTGTTGCCAGTGGGCTACTTTTTAAAATTCAGATTTCTGGATTGGCACCAATTTTTTGAAATGGTAAAATTCGTCTTCCTTAATGACATATTAATTAAGTCGAAAACACGAGCAGTTTTCCATTTCTAAAAAGTGGTGCCAATACAGAAATCTGAATTTAAAAAAAGTAGCCCACTGGCAACACTGTACAGAAAGATAGATAAATAGGTTTCAGACAAAGCACTCGCTAAAATGATAAACCGCCTTTGGTACGTTAACTCAGATCAAGTTGCATTTTCATTTATAAATGATACTTTGGAAAAGAAAGTCAACATAAGCATGCCGCAAGAAGTATTTATTGAATAAAGAAATCGATGTTTTAGTTTCATCTCAAACTGTAAATTTTTATAAGAGATATTAAATTAATAAGCAATTTTTAAATACTGATCCCAATGTATGGTGGGAAAATAAACCCTATTTGGAAGCAAAAAAAAATAGTGAATGGTTTTAAAGTTATCAATGACACAGCTGAAAGGGGAATAAAATTAGCACGAGATTTCAATTCCTGTTTAACAAAATACGAAAAACAAAAACAGTATATGCTAAAAGCTGTATCTGAAAGTAGGAAAACTTTTCAAGATTCTTCAAAAGTCAGCTTATCCACCTTAACCCTTTCCGGCGCAGTGGTCCCACATCGGGACCTTCTAATTTTAATTCCAAACGAAATCAAGAATATCTTAATAAAATATTTTTTTTACAATAAATGTTTAAAGTAACGTGTTTTTAATTCCTAAAAAAGTCGTTTGTATATTCCGGTGTTAGTCAATCATTTCATCATTTTACGAACAGAATTTTTCTGTACCGGAAAGGGTTAACGTGACACTTGTAAGGACGTGACACTTGTAATTTCTTTTCCTTATTATGCTTCCTTTCTTTTAACACAACTTTAATAATAAAATGCATTTGAGCATTATTTCTTCTCATTTTTTTACTCCCCCTCCTTTTTTTTATTCTTTCAGTTTAAAATTCGATTTCCTTCATTTTACTTTGGATTTTTTTTATTAAACCCTTTATTATGTACAAAATGAAAAAAAAAAGAAAATCAAAAGCTGGAAAGCAGATCAAATGGAATATTACGATATTTTTTCGCATTTTCATAAAAAGTCAATTTTTAGGATTTGGAAGAAGTTTGTACCTGAAAAATGCGAATATGTTTAAATCTATGCATTTTTAGAAAAAACGGTGTGTGGTTCTTCAAGCCAAAACTTTTTTTTTTTATAAAAAGAGACTTGCATTATGTTTCTAGTTTAAATTGTATTCATTTCATGAAGGGAAAACTGAATTTTTTGTGCGAAAAATCTCGTTTTTTTCAAATTTAAACCTCAATGAGGCACGGGTTAACATTATCCAAATGGGCTGAAACTTTGCCAATCTCATTTTCTAGTCAATTGGCAACTGTTTGGGGGGAGGGATCCTCCAGAAAAAATTCGAAAATTGATTTCCTGTGACCACCCTAATTCCTTTTTCAATGGGGAATGTCCTATGTTAAGCCTTATTAACATATACTAAACTTATAGTAAACCACTTATTTTTATACGAGTTATAGCACGGTCAGATAGCAGGCAGAGAGGCAAATTAAATTCATAAACACATTGCAACTATGTTTGAATGCTTTAAAATGGGAGAAGAAGAAAAAAATCTATACACAATAAAGTAACTGTATAAAACCTCGTCTAAAAAACCCGAATTTCTTTTCAATTTATTAAGAAACAGTTTGTAAACTTTTTGTTCATAATTTGCCTAAATGATTGCATGGAAGTCTACAAAATGTAATTTTATCAATTTCTACACATTTAAAACAATTGTAAATATTCAAATAATAATAAAAAATGTTTAAGCAGTTATAATTTAAATAATAAAAAAAATAAATTTAAACAAAATAACTCAAAATTTCATTTCAATACAAATGAAATATTTTTTTAAAACCGTAATATCTGGCGTATAAGTTGCAGCTAAATTAAGTCTTTTTCAAAACGAAACTTCTATTTTAACACTAGAAAGCCCGCGAGCAGTCATTTTAACTGCTACTAAATGCATATATCTCGATTCGCACCAAAAGTTTTTTAATAAAACTAGTTTAAAAGATACAAAGAAAAATACTAGTTAAATGGATAGGTTAATAATTTAAAATTAAAATACTGGTGTGAAATATTTTTCTAAAATTTGAGTAAAATTCTCGGTCTTTCTAGTGTTAAAAATGAAGTCAAATAAACTCTCAGCAGAAAAAAGTTAAATTACATTAAAAAAAAATTTGGTAGGAAGCAGGGTTAACTGAACCGCGTCTTATACGCCGGAAATTACAGTAATTGCAGTTGTGCTATAATTTATTTAAATATTTGAAACGGGTACTAACACTAAAATTTTGTGCAAACGATTGTAAATGTTTTCGACGTATAATAATCAATAGACTGATCAATACTTTAATTCATCTGTGTACATATGTTAAATAAATTTAAGAATTAATAAGAAAGCTTATTTTGCAGACACTGAATATGACAAACCGGCTTCTTCCTACATTAACCAAAATGACCTTTTTTCAATTTCACCGAAGGGAGTTAAAGGTTTTTCTACAGTTACATATTCATACCCCATGTCGTTTGATGTCTTTTTACGAAAATTGGATGCGTCAAGACAGGCAAGAAAAGTAAAGTCATTAAATCTTTTTTTACTTTGACAGATATTCTAAGATTTATCCATCTCTTTTCAGAGTTTACGTCATTATCCGCCTGCAGAGAAAAAAATGTTGTAACATTTTGTTATTTTTGCCCCAGTTTCTTTTAAGGCATGAAATATATCCTTTTTTTTTCTTCTTTTATCCAAATAATTCATTTAGAGTGAGGGAACAATTGTCTGGGTATCTTTTTATTCGTCTAGACAAGAAAATTCGATATCGGATTAAACGATATTTAACTTTACTTATAAGCTATCTATCGACACTTATCAAAAAGTATATATATGTTTGTATGCCGTCTGATACTTATTCAAACATTTCAAACAAATAATTTTTTGCTAAATCTTTTCTAAACATAAAATTTTTTTATCAAACTGTTTATTCTGTCTTATTCGAAATAATACCATTTTCTAAAATGCGCTGAAAACTAGTAAGGAATGAAGCCCATTTTTTTTTTATTATTATTTAACCATTAAATGCGCGTTTTTTTATTTTGTATAGAAAAAATTATATATAATTCCCTGAAAGGCTTATTACACAGTAAAAATAATGAAAAAAAAAATAAGAGATACATTTTTCATATAATACGTCAATCTTTTCTTCTGTTGCACATGTGCAATACAAATAAAAACCACTGTCGTGGGGCTTTTTTACGCTAAAATGTTGCAAATTAGCAAAGTATGTCTCCAAATACCTTATTTTATAAAATTATTTATTTTATAAAACTTAACATTTAACCCTTTAATTCCCATGATAAAATACGTTCTAGAAACTATGTACTTCAGAGAATCTGACTTAATACCAGAAAGTTTCGATAGTTAATTTCGCTTTATTTAAATAAGAAATATCTGTGATTAATTAAAGCAAATATTGCTATTTTAATTTTCTGGTGCGAATTAGGAATATACGAATAAAAAATCTATTAAATTCAAAACACTGTTGTTTGCGTATGTGCAAAGCTGAGCACTAAAGGGTTAAAAAATTGTAAATGTTGTGCACTGATATATTTGTTAACCTGAGTTGACATTCTCTCTTATCCCACTTAATTTTTATCTCGAAATGCAAATTTTGTACTGGAATTTAATAATAACATTCCGCTTTTATAATGCATTTAATTACCTTTAAATGAAATTGTTCTTAAATTATGGTGATATCAATCATTTCAATATCCTAGTAGCAGAAATGATTTGACTTTAAAAGGGTTAACAGATTTTTCTTCTGATAAAGACGTTTTTCGCTATTCAGTTGCCTCAGATAAAGAATATAGATTTCATTAAGGGGGTAGGATACCTTTGAACATGTCGAAAAAGTAAAAAATATCACTATGTTCCAAGCTTCAAAACTTCCGTAATAAGTCAAAAATAAAAATCAAACTTTATTTAAATATAAAGCTCATATTTAAATTTATATTTTAAAAATATATATCTACTTGTAAATTCATAAATAAATATTGAAATGATAAGTTAAAAAATATATGATAATAAGAGAAAAGAAAATCTTGCGCGCATGATAAAATCTGAAAATATGCATAAAAAGAGGAAATTTTGGTGAAAATAAATGCATAATAGTGTTACCTTTATTCTAAAACCAGAATACCTTTTTAAAATATTGACTAAATTATAAAATTATCAAAAAATGAAAAATTTTCAATTTTTAAGAATATTTTCAAAGAACAAAAACAGAAAAAAATTAAAATCTTACTTTTTTCTTGTTTTTAGTTGTAGATGATACAGAAATGAATATGTGGTAAAAGTTTCTTTTGATTGTCATGCATAGTTTTTTAGTAACACTGCGCGCAGTATCAAAATTCATCGTTTTGAATACACGCAATGTATTTTTTTTTTCCTATGTAGTCTTAATATAACTGCCACAATAAGTAAACAAATAGGAATTTTTTAATGCGGTTTTTTGCATATTGTTCAGAAATGAATACGAAATCAAAATATGTATTTAAAAAAATCGAAAATTTGGAAGGTTTAAAGGTATCCTACCCCTTAACGAATGATTTATTTTAAGGGTCTTTAACCTGTTGTGCGCGATTTACCGAGCTACTATGGCTATTTTGTTGCAAGATATAAAAAAATTGCTGTTTTCTGTTTTTAGCATGTTAAAGATCGTGCTATGAAACTTTCTGCTGAAAAGGCTGACATGGTAACTAAGATCCTTGAACAAAGCATCTTCACTGATAGGTACATGAAGAAATAGTAGAAGAGTTAGTCGAAGAACACACTAAAGATATGAAAACAGAAAAACTTGAAGAAATGGATCAAGAAAAGTATAAGAAATATAAAGAGTTTTCATTAGAGGAGGATGAAGACAAATAGTAAAACGAAATAATGGTAATAGAAAACATTAAAATAGTTTTTCAGTGTGTTCGTAAAGTCATGGTGTACTTTTGACCGGTCACAGGAAATCAACGTAACAAGGCGAATCTTCACCAAATACAAGAAAAACTCTCCAAGTTTCATACCTGTTCAGTGCAGTTCGATGGGTCCTCCATTTGAAACAGAGAATCACAGACGTTATGCATTCTGTTACACCAGACGTCCTTAAATGTGTGTAGGAAGAACTTGAATATCGTTTAGATGTGTGTAGGGCAACAAATGGAGGCCACGTCGAACTGCACTGAACTGGTGTGGAACTTGGAGAGTTTTTCTTTTATTTGGTGAAGATTTCCCATTTCCATCTTATTTCGTTGATTTCCTATGACCGGTGAAAAGTGCACCATGACTTTACGGACAAACTGTATATTTACCGGGAAGAGACTTAGCCTCTGAATTTAAAATATAATTCAAACAAAGATGAAATGGACATTTTTATACCTTGGTTCAAGAGAGTTGTGTGAATCCTTTCTGAAAACATTCTGAAAGAAAACTTCAGTCAGCCATCGATAGTATTTTTTTTTTTTTTACTTCTCCTCAAGAAATTAGTCCCGATAAGCTACTAAAGAACTGGAAATTTCCATGCAATGAACGTTAAAATTGTGAAAGAAAAATTGTAATCATATTTTATAAGTGTTACATAAAGATTGCAATTTTTTTATTCTACATTCCAGTCTAATTCATCCGACTGAAAAGCTTCGTTGTGTTTTTAATCTTTTGTTGTATTATTTACCATTTTGTAAATCTTATCTTTAAACTGTTGGCAGCAACCAGAATGAAATGAACCATTTTTTGTAGAAATATATGTAAATCACGATTCGGCTAACGAATGTGTTTCTGCAGCGATTTACTTTTGTGGCACAAGGAATCACTGTAATATATAAACTTAATAGGATTCATAACAGTCACAGAACGGATTTAAAAAAATTAACCTGTAAGAAAAGCATCACATAAATCATTTAGTAACTTTTTGTATAGTTAGCCAAGTCAGATGCCAAACTGTTATTCGGTTGACTCAGATTTTGTAAAATATGAGATTTTTTAACTTAATTATGCCAAAATATTTTATGGAAAAAATATACTATAAATTTGCCAGTATAATGTTTTTAATAATAAGGAATATTTAAAGAAAATTCGAAATACACTTTCAATGACTAATTATTTTTTTATTTTTCCAATTTAAGTCGCAAATTCTGCTTTTCATAAAAAATGCGAAAGAAATCAGATTTATATATATATATATATATATATATATATATATATATAAATATATACAACAACTTATTTTAAATCCCCTTAAATGTTCATGTAGATTAATAAATATTTTACTTCCAGGCATACAAGGCAATCATTAAAATAAGAAAACGATTTATTCAAAGAAAGAGGTAGCATTAATATTTTTTACCTTTTATTAATAAGAGAAGTTTTTTACCAATAAAATTGCTGAATTTTTTTCTCGTGTTGTCTTATTATTTTTTCTTTTTTTACGTTACTTTTAATTACTATAACAATATGTTCAAGATTTACAAGCCATATAATTAAGTTTTAAATTTATGTTGGAGCAGATATATTTTGGAAAAAACTGATGTTTTGATTTATTACGTTTATTTTTATTCTAAAACTTTAAATATTCTTATTTTGTAAAAAAAAAAAAAAAAAAAAAAAAAAAAAAAGGGAAATAAATCACAAATATTCCTTAGTACCAAACCAATTTTTGTTCAATATTGGCTATATCTTTGCTAAATATCAGCAGATTGGTTCACATGTCATTTAATAATTAATATTGACATCATCAATATTGACATGAAATTTTATTTCTTGTATTTGGTAATTTGTACTTCGACATTATTTTCGAAAAATTTGCAAGAAACATCTGGTCAAAGTAAAGCCAATAAAACCACTATTCGTGAAATATGTAACACTAAAGTTGTATAATATTTCCCTCCATTTGTTCCCCTGTATTTTAAATTAGCGCAACGTTGGCTAAAGATCAACAATACAATATCGGTGCAATATTTCGTGCAATGAATTCAACACTCCCCCCCAAATCGCGTAATAATTGCGCATATTCTGCAATTTTGAGTATTGACATAACCTTGGAGATGGAAATAGGTTTCAGAAAATGTTCCATGTCCACAAAATGTTCCATGGCCTTCCATTGTCCACTTCCATATGAGCAAGAAATTGAAGGGCAAAAACTTTTCGTTTTGGCAGGTCAGCTGGTAGCAACTGTTGAAAATGCGTAATTTTGTATGGATATCATTGCAGGGTGTTTCATAAAATTTTACGAACCATGCTAACAAGCATGTCTGAAGTACGGAAAATTATCCGTGCACTGCACTTTTCCAAAAACCCTGCTTGTAGCATTGCAGGATGCTTCGTAAAATTTTAAGAACCCTGCTACCATGCATGTCTGAAGTACGGAAAATTATCCATGCACTGCACTTGCCCAAAGCACTGCTTGACATTTCCTGCAACGCTGTAGGTACATCCTCCACGGACGTCGAAGCAATTGCTTTCCCCCATTTGCCTCATTTCCCGTCTCTTTGAATTTATCAATCATTTTCTTCAGACCAAATGAAGCCATCGGGCCTCAGACACTTCTTAAACCCTTTCATGTCCGGAATTTCTTCAATGAAATTGCCGCACAGTCACCGTTCTTGTAAAAATGCTTCAAAAGTAGAGCCCGATCCTTCAGTGATAGAGTCATGCCTACCTTCGCAGAATCAGAATAACAGGAACTGCATGTCCTCCGCCTTTTTATCGCAAGTGTAATGTGCGGTGCGCATTTCACGTCTTTTAATTAGCTTCTTATGACGAGTACAGCGCCATCTATCGGACAACTTTTGTACTTTATTTCTTTCGCAAAAGAAATTCCCATTGCTTCACGTATACTCCGATGAAGTATCAGGTCATTGCAATAGTGGTTCTTCTTTTACAGCCTTTTGAATGTGCAACTTTAATTATAATTACCCTGTATATACAATGCAAATTTTCTCATTTTTGATGAGTTACAACCGTTTCAGTGGCAAAGTACTTCTGTTGCTAAAATATTCAGATGATTGAATGACACCAAGATTTACGATAAAACTTAATCGAAAATAATTCAAAATTGTTTCCCGCCCCCCTGTACTTTATAAATACAAAATTTAATTCCAAAATTCTGGTGTCATTGTGATATTTTGTTATTAAAATTAAGTGGTATATATAATATATTAGCGAACTTCAAGGGGTTAATCCAATATGTTGCTCCTATACACAGAATCAGAAAACATGCAAAATTTATCATCACGATAATGTCCGAAATACGGAACGAATTCGACACCTTCATACAGTGTATTGATTTTGAAAATGTCTCAAACGATTTCTTTAACTCCTTAACTGTCGCATTAAATTAACCCTCCGTCTACCAGACGGGTCCATTGGACCCGACAGGTACATACAAAATATTCATTCAAACCAGAAATTTCTTTAAAATAAACTAAGTATATAAACCAGACAAAAATAAGGTAAATAAATAAGTTAAATAGTTTTAAATAACAATTCTGGTGTAGAACGTTTTATTAAAACTTGAATAAAATTCCCGGTAGATATAGGGTTAAGGTTTAAAAATTCAAATTGCTTATTGCTACCACTTTTTCGAAAAAGAAATATTCACCTTATTTATTGGCAGGTAAAATGATACCGTAATAAAGCAATTACACTACTTTACATACCTGGCGGGAATCAAACAATCTGAATAAAAAACACAGCCAGTGAATATCACGGCAGCGAGAATTAAGGAGTTAATCAAGTTTGGTGCTTATATAGTTCAATTGCACGGACACACAAAAGCAAAAATCATGCAAAATTTATCATCACGATAACGTCTGAAAAGCTGAGCCAATTCAAACATGAATGGGCTAGTGTATGGATCTTGCCAGCATCTTCGAAGCTCTTAGTGTTCTTTAACACTAAAATCGCCGGCTTTTTTGCTCATGTTTAAGAAAAATTGTTTCACACCAGAATTTGTATTTAAAACAATTTAGCTAATTTAATTACCCTATTATTGCACTGCATACATTTAACATATCTCATGAAGAAATTTCTGGTTCGAATCGACTATTTCCAATTATTTAGAAGGGGTCAAAATGGTCTCTAATGGCGGTTCTAGTGTTAACAGGGACACACAAAAGCTAAACATGTAAACTTGTCATCATGATAACGCTTAGCTGCCAACTTTTATGCTTTTTCCTTACCAATAAAATTTAATATTAAATATTGCTTTTATTAATCGTCGAAATGTACGATTAAGGAAGTAAAAAAAAAATCTTTTATATTTTAGTGGTAACAAAAAAGCAAAAAAGTTGGCATTTGTGATAACGTCTGAAACACTGAACCATTTACTACAAATTGGGACAGTGTAACGAGTGGGCTACTTTTTCAAAATTCAGATTTCTTGATTAGCACCACCTTTTTGAAATGGTAAAATTCCGCTTGTTTTCGCCTTAACGAATCTGTAATTAAATAAGGCGAATTTTACCATTTCAAAAAAGTGGTGCCAATCAAGAAATCTTAATTAAAAAAACGTAGTCACCAGGCAACACTGATCTAGGATAGTGTAATTACTATGCAAGTATATTTGATGAATTTGTTAGTCAAAAATATTGCTCTTAAATTTCATTTCCAGTTCATTTATAAAAGGTTCGATGGCATCCATTGAATGGCTTAGGTTATAATACAGCTTACAGGCTATTTTTAAACTATGAATTTAACAATTATTAAAGATTTTTGATATAATTATTTTATATCCATTCCATAACTTTTAGCAAGCCTAATTCAAAATTTCCCTGCAAGTTTAAATCTGATGTATGTACTTTAAGGTTTCGCTTCACTGAAACTCTCCGATCGTGAAATCCCATGTTAGTCTATGGGAAAAATTTCAAGTGCGATGACTCATTACCTAATATAATTATTAAAATACCATTTTCACCATCAAAAAGTAGACGTCAGATGCAGATGATCTGCGTTTTTAAAAATTATCTCCGTAAATTTTAAGTACATAAAAAATTCTTATAAACTTTGAAATTTCCAATTGATTAAGTTTTATCATCTTCTTAAAAATAGGTAAAATTTACGTAGACAATTTTTAAAAACGCGCATCATCTGCATCTTACGTCTACTTTCTGATGGTGAAAACGGTATTTTAATAATTATATTAGGTAATGAGTCATCGCGCTTGAAAGTTTTCCCATAGGTTAACATGGGATTTCGCGATCGGAGGGTTTCAGTGCAGCGGTGCCTTAATATAATAATTAAAAAACAGCTTTCTCATCTGATTAAGCCGAAATAAATTGTTTTCAATTCTGCAATCAAACAATCTGAATTTTTTAAAAGTGAACTATATTTATCGGGATCGACGCTTAAGGAGTTAAATTTAAATTTAGGGGGACTATTTTCCTTATATTTCATTAAATCACCATCATAAGACTAAGCATAAATATCTCAATTTAAAAGTTTTAAGATGATTTTATGAATTATACAAATGAAATAATATTTGAATTTTTTTTTTATAATCAATAATTTTTCTTTCTCCCAAAAACTTATCACTAATTTTATTAATATTTCTAACAATACATTAGATAAGAATTCTCTCAATAGAAACAAAACCTTTTTAGTGATATCCAATTACTGTATTCTTTCATCCTTTATATTACTTAAGATATCGTTTAGAGCTATTTCATTGAAGATGTTATTTCTAAACGCTCAATAGATTTAATACAAATTTTAGGAAGCTTGATATTTAAGTATTCAGGCACCAATATCTACAAAGATACTGAATTATCTTGTATTACTAAAATAATGAACAATGATAATTTAATTATTGCCTTTCATTTCCTGGTAAAAAGATGATATATTTTAAATGACCTAAATCTGAGTCCTGGAAACAAACACAAGGCAAAAAAAATTGAGGAAAATTACACAAAACTTTGTGATAGTGTTCAGTTCACGTTACTATTGAATGAATGTACTGGTTGGTCGGGTCGGTTTTGAATACATACACGTTGTCTCGCAAGTTAACATTAATGTGCTGAAAAAATAGTGTTAATTTGTATCCTTTTCAGTCTTATTGTAAATTTCAGGAAGTGCGAAGGGGCTCCGTGGTATTTGATTTTTCCTTAGTTGTTTGTGAATTTTTATTATTTTTTACGAGGTTGTTTTTCCCATGAGATATAGTTTTCACTTGATAGAAAGGGTAATTGCAACGATCCTAGCAAACGTTTCTTCGAAATTTATTAGACCATCAAGTATAAAACACCAAAATTTCAAAATTTTCCACAGAAAATTTTAATAGTTATATTTGGTTATTAAAATGACAGCTATTTCGTGAATAAAATAATAGAAAATTACTAATTAAAATTTTCTGGTGTGAACTCAAAATCTTTCAATAAAGAAATCGCCAGATTTGTCAATTTTTAATCGGACATTTCGTACTTAATGACCTAATATCGTCGGTACCATGTCAAACTATCCAATGTGAAAACAGTGGTCTACTTTTTTAACCCTTTTAGGGGCATGGTATTTCTGCTCCAAAAATGTTCAAATAATTAATTCGCACCCCATATTATTTAATAAAATTCAAAGTAATACAAATAAAAAAAATATTTGAAAATTGCCAAAAGTTATTTTTCACGAATATTATGAGATCGAAATTTTACTAAAAAAAATACTGGTGCCAATTGGCCGTTTGAGCATTAAAATAAAGCGCTTGCAGACAGCAAACGGCGCTCCTGAAAGTGTTAAAATTCAGATTTCTTGATTGGCACCACTTTTCTGAAATGGTAAAATTCCCCTTGTTTTCGCCTTAATTAATATATCATTAAATAAGGTTAAATAAGGCGAATTTTACTATTTCAAAAAAGTGGTGCATATCAAGAAATCTGAATTTTATAAAAGTAGTCCCCTGTTTTCAACCTGGATAGTTTGACATGGTACCGACGATATGCAGTTCATACTGTTTGCAGACAGTGAGCATTTACGTATTTCAATGTAATACAATCTATTACTAAGAATTAACCTCTAGTCTTTATTAACCCCTTAACGCTCGAATTAAATTACGGTTTAAAAATTCAAATTGCTTATCGGCACCACTTTTATGAAAAGAAATATTCACTTTATTTAATGACAGGTAAAACGATACTAAAATACAGCCAATTTCACTATTTTATAAAACTGGTGGGAATCAAACAATCTGAGTAAAAGACACAGCCCGTGAAGGAGCGTGAATTAAGGAGTTAATAGTAAGTCCTTAGACTTAATTATGTGGAATAGATACCAACTAATAGGGTTTTTTGGAACTTTTACACAAATAAATGGTTTTTTAAAAAATTAAATTCGGGTTTTAAAGATTACCCTCTTGCGTTCTATGATATGTCAAACTATTTTGGTCATTTCCGAAAATGACGTACATCATGATATCTGCCTGATTTTTTAATTAGGCATTCCGAATTCTCATCAGAAAGATTTAACTCTTATTTTTGCTTTACAAGATGATTTATTTTCCATAAATAAAGTTAACCCCTTGAGGAGAACCGGTATATATAATATACCACCTACGATTAATGAAGTTTTACACCAGAAAAATTTTATTAAATTTTACTTTTCTAACTTTGGTGGAAAAAAGCCGCAAAATTGCTTTTACTTATTTTCAAATAGAATTTTTCAAAGATTCCGATGGGAATTCAGCATTTCACAAACGTAATTGCTTGACCCTCAAGGGGTTAAATACAATAACCAATTAAAATTTTGTGGTATAAATTTGAAAATTTCTAGAAAAAAAGGAATTCTGCCAGATGCGCAACAATGGTGGCTAGTGATATACATCCACTAGAGCGGAAGGGGTTAAATAAGACAAAAATTCCAATTTAGAAAAAATGGGGCAGAGAACTTGTACAAGTTGGCATCTATGATATAGTTATAAAAGTATTTTCTTCACCCACACTAATTGCATTTCTCATTAGTAGCAGACACATTTTACAGGGATGCAAGCGCTGCGCCACAAATGGCTGGTCTTCACCAATAACTTTTAATTGTATTCTTCGTCTTATTAAATCTCAGAAATTCTGTCATTAAATAAGGTGGGGAATACTATAAAAATTTTGTGGTAGCAATCAGCTATTTTTGGCACAGCGCTTGCATTCCTGCATTTTAGCTAATCTTTGCAGCAATTTTCAAGATGGAGTAGTTAATTCTATATACATATTACAGGACTACGACACGCGACTATTTTTCTATTCTATTCGCACCACTATTTAAAAAAATAACAGATTATGTAGTATATTTCTCTTGCAAATGTTCTCGAACAGTATGTCAATGATTTTTGTCTGCAGAAAGTATTGTGAGGTAGAATTAAAAAATAGTCTGATATTAAAAAAACGATGATATTAAATGAAACTCTCCAAGTTGAATAGAAGAAAAAAAATAAACTTCCTTGTTAGAAACTCTGAGCACAGTTTTTAGTTACTACTCTATATTTATTAACATTTTTCATTATTGTTTCCGCATCGTACTTTTATTTGAATATTTTATGTTATATATGAAGCGTAGTAAAAAGGATTTGTTCCGTATTTACTTTGGAAACGAAAAGATCAATTTTCTTTCAAAAGATACTCACCTTTATAAACAATCCAGGCTGAAAGTCACAAACAAAAGACATGTAGACAAAATATATCTAAGGCGACATAGAGTAAATCTTCAATCGTGCTTTTCGGATTGAAAATAATCTTGTGGATATTGACGATCGAACAATTCAACAAGTGACAGTATTAAAAATTTGCTCAAAAAGTGCTAGATTTTATGAACATTACTTTTCTGTAACGTATAAAAATATATCTACATTTCCTTCAAGGCATTGCTGCTCGCAATGCAAGTAGAAATTTTTAAAAAAGTTGCGAACTATTTTAAAGCTAAATACCCATGTTTTGTATACGACTTTTTTTTTAAATATATTGTGTCTCCTTTCTATGTTTCTACGTTTCGGTTAATTTACTAATAAATGTTCTTTTTCAAAATATTTTTAATTGAGATGAAAAAATGTGTAATGGTTGACAGCTATTCTTTAATATGCAGGGTGATTCTAAATTGTTTTTACAAAATGAGAGAGGGGTGATAGTACTTACCCAGACGAGTAATAATTACCATACAACATGGGGTCGCAAACCACTTATCGAGTCACAAACACAGGGTGTTTCACCATAACTGAAACGGGCTTGTCCGTAATAATTTTGCGAAAAATAAAAATATCGCAATAAATATGTAACAATATGTACCTTATTTTGTATGAAATGTGATAACATCACAAAAGGTTCTGGAAAAACAGAGTTCTCACGCAATTGATGATACAGGGCTCCCAAATGGTCCGCCAACGGAATACCAATAAATTTTAACAGAAAATTTTATGGTAGGTTTGTGCTAGAATTAACTTTCAAAGGTGATTCCGGGGCCGTTTGTAAGAAAAATCTAAAAAGAAAATTTTCTTAAAAGATATTGGTATTCAGTTGGCGGACCATTTGGTATCCCTGATGATACCGTTATGAACTGATAATCACATTCCAAAATGGGCAGCATCAAATGCATACTGCTGGCGCGTATAATGGAAACTTATACCACCTCTTTTGTGTGTTATTATATTTCCAACAAAAGTGAGCATGTCAATTAAAAGTTTCATTATAATATACTTCAGTTTGCTGAAAAGATTCTCGTCAACCAATGTTCTATTAGGGTAGAACACCCTATATTTGTGACTAAATAAGTGGACCGCGACTCCATGTTGTATGGTAATTATTGCTCGTCTGGACGGGTACTATCACACCTTTTATTTTGTAAAAACAATTTAGAATCACCCTCTATGTAAGCGGAAAATATCTAAAAATGAGCTTAGACTGCGTAAACAGAATATAAATTTATTTATACCGTGTGATGCAGAAGTTCGGGGAGTTTTGAAATGTTAATAATTAGAAAACTATGTACAATAGAAAGATGCGGTTTTCACATATATGCTCAGAAACGTGTGGGATTTTTGTTTGTAATGAAATTTTTAAAAAAATAAATAGTTGAAATTTTTAGCAACAGATGGCGCTGCTGTACATCATCGAAAGTATCAGTACCATGTGTTATATAAGCAGATGAGTTCATTGTGCAACATGCTTCCTAAGATACTGCTCAGATTTCGCTTTAAAGGTCGTTTATTTTAAACGCTTTTTCAAAGGTTAAAGAAATTGCATTTAAAAGGAATTTTGATACGAAATTTAAAGTGTAACTTCTATGTTTAGACATGCTTTCTTTACATGACAAAAAGAATGAATCGGCAATGTAGCTTTGCTTTCTTATCATACAATACGTGGAGGTAAAACTGGAAAAGTTACTGACCGTTACAAATCTGAAGGCTGTGATAAAAAGGCTTGAGGAAACGGGCTCATTGGAAGATCGTCAAAGAAGCGGCAAACACCAAACATCTGTTGCAGTCGTAAACGTGGTAGAACACGATGCCAAGTGTGAGTGTATTTTTCTGTATCGGTAGACAAATACAATAACATAAATCCTTTCGAATACATAGTAGAGTTTTTATTATCATTCTAGAATTTCAGGGATTTGCGTTTAGTTGAACATGAAATATTTCTTCGGTTGCGCAAAATTCTTTTAACCATTTGTTGCTTAGTGTGCTCCATCCGCTTTATTATATCATCGCAAATCTATATTATCAATTTCAGCGCCATTTGTTGGCAAAAAATGTAATTAATATAACATAATTTTTCTTTTCATTAAAAAACAAATCCCACATGTTTCTAAGCATTTCTGTGAAAACCGCATCTTTCTATTGTATATACTTTACTAATTATTAACATTTAAAAACTCCCGGAACTTCTGGATCACCCGGTATATATATATTTTTTTTGTATAGTCTATTCGTGCTATTAAAATGTTTAGCAAAACTGTTTAAATACCGGAATACCATACCACATTATGACTATAGTTACAAAAGCAAAAATTTCGAAATGTTCTTCATAGGATGCATGTGCGATTAATGTAGGTAGTATTTCAAGATAAAAGAGACATTAAGGATTGCTTCTCTCTTAAAGTGTGAGTGCATTTTTCTGTATCGGTAGACAAATACCACAACATAAATCCTTTCGAATACATAGTAGAGTTTTTATTATCATTCTAGAATTTCAGGGATTTGCGTTTAGTTGAACATGAAATATTTCTTCGGTTCTGCAAAATTCTTTTAACCATTTGTTGCTTAGTGTTCCATTACATGGAACACCCGACTTATTCTCCCAAATGCCACAATAGTACCAGAATTTTAGTACAAGTATTTTCCGTTTATTATATATGCGAAATAAATCATTTTCTTATTTCCAATTAAATTTGTTCGTAAATTCCGGTGTCACTCATTCATGTAACCATTTTAGAAATAGAAGTGCGTTGCACGTGAAAGGGTTAAAATTGTACACGGTTAATTTGCTCATTACATTTTACTGTCATAATATATGTGAGGAAAAGAATTTAAATATTTTCAAATAAATTTGTTCGTAAATTTTTGTGTAATTAATTTTTCTTTCACCATTTGAACATCAGAAATATTTTGCCAGTGCAAGGGATAATAACTTTATTTGCGCAGTATTATCATTGTTTGCGTGTTATCTTGAATATATTCACAAGCCGAAGCTTTGACACTCCTCCTGCAAATCTTTCAATATGAAACCCAAACCAAACGAAGTTCCCAGATACATTTTATTTTTCATTCGTAAGCCGTTGAAAGCAGTGTCGTTCTTTGGTTTTATTAGAAGTAAAAGTATTTAATTTTATACATGCTGTTTATTAAATTAATTGTGCACTATTTAATATTAATAAGCTGTCAATATATGTCTTTAAAAAAGTTTCACTCTATTCTTCAATTTCGATATTTTTTATATAACTGAACGCGTGAGTGAAAAAAGGATAACATTTATCTGGGGTCAATTTTTACTGTTCGTACCAGTATCACTGATGCCAAATTGGGGACTTTTATGTTCCCATATTGTTGATTGTCGCTGATTTTTTGAAATAGAAATAATCGCCCTATTTAAAACTAGATTAAAAATTCTGAAAAATAGGCGAATTATACTATTTTAAAAAGGTGGTGACAGTCAAATAATCTGAATTAATAAAGTCCTCAATCTGGCAGCACTGGCCAGTATCTTTTATTAATAATCTTCAAGGACATTTTTATAAGATATGCAATAGGAATATATCATGAGGATTATTCATAAAAGATAATGGTAATAACAATAGATTTTCTCCTATATGCTCTGACCCCTGCATTTACTGTTTCCAGGTGTACCGCGTAAATCGCGGATCCAAATGCTGTGAACACTATTTTAAAGTAATTTTCTTCGCCTTATCTATGACAGAATCTTCTACGATTAAAGATGGCGAAATAAAGTAAGAAATTAGTGGTGCCCAGAGCATTTGGACCCCTGATTTACGCAGGAATCCTGGCAACACTAATAACCATTCCAAAAATATGAAAAAAAGTAATGTGATAGTTCATATATTAAAAACCATTAAATTAATCAATATTTTTGTTTCAAATCTATAGGAATGAACCTTCACCGACTAGATCTACAATCGAATAATGGTGAGAATTTCGGTAAAACTGATAGTTTTTTTATATAATTTTTTTGTGTTTTTTTAACGTTTACATTAGCTGAAATGTTATCCTTTTCCACTCATCCATTCAATATTTTAACTTAGTGTTTTATGCACAAAATAAGCTATAAATCACATCTCTTCTCAGACAATTTTCATATGGTGAGGCACTCGGGTTGTCACCTGTATTATTAAATGCCCATATTTTATATAAGTATTTTTTCTGCAGATATAATGAAATATGTAATTTATTCATTAAATTATTGTTTATATTATTGTATATATTGTATGCATTTTTGTTTTTGTGTAAAATAATCTTGTTACAATTTCTAAAATATCAGCATATTGTCGAATGTTTCGCAAAAAGTGTGTTTAAGCTTTCTAGGAAAGAGTTTAATTTAAATTTGTGATTGGAATGAGGCGTTATCGGTTTCATTGGAAAGATATCGTGAATTAACCCTCTCAGGGGCAACGTACTTCTTTTGATAAAATATTGAAATGATTGAGTGACACTAGGACTTACGAAGAAATTTATTTGAAAATAAGTAAAAGTCTTAGTATTTATTTGAAAATAAGTAGTAGTCTTATTCATGTGCATTATAAATTCAAAATTTAATTCCAAAATTCTAGTGTCATTGAGGCATTTTGGGAATAAAATTAAAAGGTATATATAATATAACGGCACCCTTCAAGGGGTTAAAATTTAAAACAGTTTGAAATGACTTAAAATTAGCTGAGTAAATTGCAAAAACTTTTTCGAGAAAGTGTCATACTGTCTAATGTCATTTTTAGTTTCCTTAACCCTTTCAGGGGCAAGGTACTTGTATTCGTAAAATGTTCAAATAATTTAATGACACCTGTATTAACAAGAGATTTTATTTGTAAACAAGTGAAAGTAAATTTTCGCGTACTTAATAAACATGACATTTTCATCATAAAATTCCGGTGTTAATGTGGCAATTTGGAATTAAAATTATGTGATGCCGTGACGGCCTCACCGCCCATCAAGGGGTTAATGTAGATGATAGGATAAATTTAAGTGAAAAGCATACAGAGCATTACATTTAACACGGCGCGGTGGGTCACACTTGAATGTCTCAGAGCTGCCAATTCTCCGGCTTTTTGGATACGAGTATTTTAACCCCTTAATTCTCACTCCCGTCATATTCTCGGGCTGTCTTTTACTCAAATTGTTTGATTCCCACCAGTTTTATAAAATAGTGAATTTGGCTATATTTTAGTGTCGTTTTTCCTGCCATTAAATAAGGTGAATATTTCTTTTTCATAAAAGTGGTGCAAATAAACAATTTGGATTTTTCAACCGTAATTTAATTCGAGCGTTAAGGGGTTAATACAGAAAATGTTTTTTTTATTTAATTAGAACAATTGGGCGATTTAAAGCAACAAAATTTTCGCTAAAATAACAGTGGCGTGCAAAAAGCCGGAGACTTGACAACTCTGAGATAGTCGAGTGTGACCCACCCCGCCGGCGTGAGCGTGTTAATTGAATTTAGATGATATAAATAGTACACTAGATAATAAAAGCACGGTAAAGAACATATTTGCTGTTATTCTTTAAATTTATCAATATTTAATTTTACTAATTCGACGTCAGGTGACATCAAAATGTTGCGGGTAAGTGGAAAATTTGAGAAAGAAATATAATGTATATTTATAAATTTACGCTAATTCTTAGCTAAAAGCAAAAATGGGTTTGTCCTTAGATTCACTTTACAAGCCTATTTTTGTGATTATACAGGGTGTCCGGTCTCAACGGTGTCCAATAGCTAATTCCTAAACCGTTAGTCATAGCCATATAGTTCCAATTACAAAAATGTTAATGTTACCGCTGAATCTGAAAATGATGTTCATTTTTAACCATCACACCAGGATTTTTCACAAATTTCAAAGTTAAAAAGTTCAAACTTAAAATTTAATCTCCACCCTCTCTCATTGGACCACTCAGCTATTTAGCTGTAAGAATCCCAGGATAAGCAAAAATATATTATAAGCAAAAAATAATAAATTATTGAATAAAATAAAATAAAATAAAATATAGATATATATTTTTTTTTACATGTGTTTTATAATATGAGATTTTCGCTATATTTGCTTACACATTTACGATTAACAAAAAAATTGTAACGTGATGGTTAAAAATGAAAGTCATTTTCAGATTCAGTGCTAAAAAGTACATAAAAATCAATTATCAAAAGTTAAAAAACACAACCATCTCCTCTACTTTATAGTATCCGATTTTTGTTATTCTTTAAATTTGACTATTTATGATTTGCGAAATATTCTGACATGATGGTTAAAAATTAAGGTAATTTTCGGATTCAGTGTAAATAATGCATAAAAGTTAAAAAAATATGCAAAAATTATAGTCTTGTATTATTTAATCTGAAACTTTTTCTTAAACTTCTTAGCGGTAATTTATCCGAAATTTTTTGTGTTATCCTGTAAAATAAGTATAAATGGTAACCACCGAAAATCATAATACTATTAGATTGTTATTGGATTTGCGACAGTATGTGAAATGTAATCTCGATCGGATATTTAAAAGTGAGTTAAAGTTCGAGTACAAATTTTGAACTGAAAAACATTGATCGTTGAAATAACATAAAAACTTATAAAAATAACATAATTTTTGTTGAAAGAAATGATATAGAAACAGTCTTAAATCCTGACAAAATAAAGCATGTGTTATTTTAGCCAATCTGAAACTTAATAAATGTTAACTTAATCGTAATACTTTTATGATTTTTTTCAAAGCGCAGATACACATGAAATAAGATATTCGAATACTTTAAGCACTTGGTATATGACCCCCGAAAGCCAAGCCGAACTCGAAAAGTGGCATAAGTCATGCATTTGTAAAGTTTCATAACTCGCTCAATTTTAGTATTATATGAATGGGACTTTTTTTTGTCTTACTTGTAAGTGTAATAGGAAAATTTTACTAAATAAAACTTATAGAACAGGTGACCGTATAAAAATTTAAATTTTGTAATTTTTTAAGAAATGTTTTTATTGACCCACATCGATTTTAAAATATTTATTTACCTGATTTAAAACATTTTTTGTAATTGGAACTATATGGCTATGACTAACGGTTTAGGAATTAGCCATTGGACACCGTTGAGACCGCACACCCTGTATACTTCAGAGAATGTTTCGAAAAATACTTCGGAAAAATAAGAAAGTTGTTTTTATATAATATTTTTGCACATACTGACATTCTAAAATTGGAACAGAAAATTCGAGCATATATTCTTATCAAAAATTATCGTTGTCATTGAACTTGGATTTATTTCTAATCCTTGAATTATAATTTGATTTTTTCTCTGTTTTGCACACTACTAAAAGAATTACCGAAAAAATATTTATAACATTAAGAAAAACAAATGAATCAATATTATGTAATGAACGCAAGTGGACTTATGTTTTGTTCACGTCATATGCTATACAAAATGAGCTAATTGCACAGCGAGGCGGAAGAAACATTTTATTGTTGAAAAACAACTATTCAAATAGCTGTATCAACTTAAAAACTAATTCTAATAGCAAAAAACAAATTTGAATCATTAAACTTGCAAAACAGTAGGTAGAGGTTGTAGGTATGAATATTTTATACATCGTCGGTACCATGTCAAACTATGGAATATGAAATCAGTTTTGCCAGTGGGCTATTTTTTTTTAATTCAGATTTCTTGATTGACACCACTTTTCTGAATGGTAAAATTCCCTTGTTTTCGCCTTAATTAATATGTCAATTAATAAGGCGAATTTTACTATTTCAAAAAAGTGGTGTCAATCAAGAAATCTGGATTAAAAAAAATAGTAGCCCGCTGACAATACTGTTTTCATATTGGATAGTTTGACATGGTACTGACGACATACACACCATCATGGAACGATTAATAAAGAGGAACTGATATATCCTTAAAATAGTGAAGCTTAGACTGTAACCGCTATCGCAGAGGTTGTTTACGACCGGTGGAAACTTCTAACAGTAAATTTATATAGAAATTTCCCGGTTATTTAAACGCCTTGCTAATGCAAAATTTCATTTATAAATAATGGTAGAAACGGATTTTGATTTTTACTGGTATAAATTCACTTTAGCGGTAGTCACGCTCTGCGTTCCCGCCATATTGTGACAACCAGGGAAACAAACTGACAGTTTTACAAGGCAAACTGACACCAGTAAGAACAAATAGAAATTTTGGCCACATTCGTGGGAAAAAAATTCACAAATAAGACGCTTAAATAAGTCGAAATTTTCTATTTAATTTTACTGGTGGGACATTTGCCCCGGCGGCATTCAGAAACTGAAAATGCAATTTAAAAAAAAGCAGTCGCCATATTGTGACAACCTCCTCAGTTACTTCACTCGCAACTGGTGGACAGCACACTATATGTCTCCTCCTCTTTATTCATAACTCCATTCACACCACCTTCTGATTACTAGGCCTATGGGCTGACACAAAAATTGCGAATGTCGTAGGAAGATTTTTTTAGCGTTTGTACGCCCAGGTCGAAATTCATGCTGGTATTTGTTTGCTAGACAAGCATTAAATGCTGTATCCTAGCAAAGTTAACTAGCATAAACTACCATAACACATTTGCTGGTTCCACCATAATTCCTAGCGTCATGGCGTGTATTGGAACACTTTACTGCTTGGCCAGCATACATATTCCAGCTTGTGTTGCTTGAATATGTTGCTGGCCTAGCAACAATCAAGACCGCCACTTGCTTGTAATTTCTGCTTTCTAGCAGTAACTCACCAGCAACAGAAACTTTTTTTGTTGTTGCTAGTCTATCACTACATTCCTACCATCAGTTGCTTTTAATTTTCTAGCATCACGTGCTTTTAATTTTTGCTATGCTGGCATTACATTTCTAGCATCACTTGCTTTTAATTTTTGCTATTCTAGCATTATTTTTCTAGCATCACTTGCTTTTATTTTTTGCTATTCTCCCGGTTAGAAAAAAAAGACGCTGGTGGCGCCATCTTTGGAGAATTTCTGAAGTATCTACAGCTTTTAAAAGGGGAACTTAGGTCGGCTTTTCTTTTCCTCTGAGAAGTACAGAACTCATTATATCCGGTTTGGAAGCCAGATGCTTTACTTACTTCGCCGCTGGGGTCGTGTTTGTAAACGATTTTAAATGCGGGTAATGGGTGAAGAGCTGATTCTGCTGTGTGTTGATATTTTTATAAGATAGAGGGTTATCGATTATTATAAGATTATTCATAAGACATAGAATTTATCGATTCTGTTATCCTCCAAGTTTCAATTAATAAGGTTAATATATTATTAGGGTTTTTTCTACGTTTAATGGATAATTAGAATATGGCTTGATTATTATAATTCATTAGTGGAATTTTCTTTGCTTAAAGAATGGTTTGAATATGGTCATAATTGTTTGTTGCAGAAAAATAAAAGATTTTGAAGTGAATGATAGAATTTATCAATTTAGGATGGGGTTAAGATTTTAAAAATTAGTCCTTATTGGAGGGGTGGGGGGGGGGTCAATTGTACATATTTTCAATTCGATTGTTATGAACTTATTTCTTACATGAAACAGTGCTCTTTGAATTTTGAAATTTAATTGACTAAATTCACTTTTTAAAAAGCACGGATTTTTTTTTTTTTTTTTTTTTTTTTTTTTTTTAATAATTGAAATAATTAAAAACTAAGAGAATGAACAGCTAAGAATTTTATGATGGGGGAGTGGAGGGGCGGTGCTTTTTCCCAAAAATCCTTCACGGAAAATAATTTTCACTTTTTAAAATATTTATTTGATAAAGTTTTATCTAAACCGGGGGGGGGGGGAGGGGCTCTTTTTCCCAATAAATCCTTTATAGAAATTAATTTTCAGTTTTTTTTTTAGATTTGTGAGTTTAGATTTTATCTAAAACGGGTGGACGAAGCCAGTATTTACGTTGTAGTGGTTCGAAAAAGGAAATCTACTGGATTTTGAAATTTACCAAAATAAATTTTTTTCTCTGATTTTAATAAACATAGTAAATTTAATCTTTTCGAGAAACTTAACAGAATTAAATACTAAGAGAAAGGGCAGCGAGGAATTTTCTTCTAATCTGGGGAAAGGGGAGTGGGCTTTTTCCCTTTAAGTATACCATGGAAATTATTTGTGAATATTTTTTAAGTTTATGTGTTAAAAAATTATCTCAAACGTGTTCAAGGGGCAGTATTTAATTCAGGTGGCGGTGACACAACCCTCCATCCCTCCCAGCTTTTGAAATTTAATAAACAAAATTTTATTTTTCTCCCATTTTTAAAGATATAGAAAATATATAATTTACAGTTAAACTAAAATAATTTAACAGTAAGAGGAAGATCAGTTTAAAATTTTCTGTTGGGGGGGGGGGGGGGTTACTCTTCTATATCCGCTTTGGTAATTAATTTTTAGTTCTGTTTCTTTTGATATTTAAATGTTAAAAACTAATCTCAAATGGGTGATTTAAGACAGTATTGAATTCAGGAGAGGGCCAGCCCGGATTTTAGATTTTAATGAACAAAATGTTCTTTTTCTACATTTTTTAAAGATATACTGCATTTTTTTCGAGTAAGTTAGAATATTTAAGTTCTAAGAAACAGAAGAAAAAAATTCTTTTATAGGCGGCGGTTGGGGGGGGGGGGGGGGCTCCTCTAGAAGACTCTCAAAAAGTTAAATCCCTCATAGAATTTAACCCACCCCCATAGAAATTAATTTAAATAACTGAAGTTATATTTTACATCTTGAAAAATTGCAGTGTACAGTGAAACCTCCATAACACAAACTCCTGAATATTCCGTTAACAGAAGAGGGCTTATGTGATCGATTAAGCCTCCCTCGAATTTGAAATGTAACTAATTTTTTTCTCCGATTTTGAAAAACAAATTGAAATTTAATATTTTCTCTTAGCTTATAATATAAGAGAAACTAAGAATTTTCTGTTGGGGGGGGGGGGGGGGGACGGAAGTGAAAGAGAGCTATTGTCTCTCCCTGGATTTGAAAAATTAATTTCATTTATAATTAAAATTTTCTTTTCTTCTATTTTCAAAAAACATAGTCAAATTTATACTTTCGAGAAACTAAAACAAACCAAAAATAAATAAATTAATTGAGAAATAATAATAAACTTTTGATGCTGCCAAGCAATAACAAGCACACAATTCTTCATTTAAGTACCTACCTTATCATTACTGGGAACTGGGAAGAGACTTGTGTAGCAAATTAGCATATCTTACGGGCACATAGTACGTTTTGCTGTTTTCTATAAAAGCTGGTTGCATAGCATATTATGCTGGCAAGCATAAAAAAGTATATAATAGCATGTAAAGGTACCTACCTCTCCCTGCTTTGACAGAAGCTTAAAATGCAAATAAGCACATAAAATGCTTGTACATAGCTTTACATGCTATTTCTTCCCGAGCTGGCTGCATAGCATATTATGCGGGCAAGCATAAAAAAGCATATAATAGCACGTTAAGGTACCTACCTCTCCATGCTTTGCAGAAGCTTAAAAAGCAAATAAGCACATAAAATGTTTGTACATAGCTTGTCATGCTATTTCTTAATAAGCTGGCTGCATAGCATATTATGCTGCCAAGCATAAGAAAGCATATAATAGAACATTAAGGTACCTACCTCTACATGCTTTGGAAGACGCTTGAACAGCAACTAAGCATAACGTGCTTGTACATAGCTTGTCATGCTATTTCTCAATAAGCTGGCTTCATAGCATATTATGCTGCCAAGCATAAGAAAGCATATAATAGAACATTAAGGTACCTACCTCTACATGCTTTGGAAGACGCTTGAACAGCAACTAAGCATAACGTGCTTGTACATAGCTTGTCATGCTATTTTTCCCTAAGCTGACTGCATAGCATATTATGGTGGCAAGCATAAAAAAGCATACAATAGCACGGTAAGGTACCTACCACACCATGCTTTGGAAGAAGCTTAAACAGCAAACAAGCATAAAATTCTTGTATGTAGCTTGTCATGCTATTACTGTGTAAGCTAGATATATAGCATGTGATGCTGGCTAGCATTGTAAAGCAAATACTAGCATGAAAATCTAGCAAACAAAGCAATACTTAGCAAAAACTAGCATATTTCTGTTGCTAGTACTAGCAAGAATTTTGACCTGGGCGCCCTCTCTACCATGAATACGAATAATTTCTAAAAGTTTTTTTCCGCTTTACTTTTCTGCGATCAAATAAGTCAAAGAAAACTTTTAGAAGTAACTGGTGTGCAATTTCAGGGAACTGTACAGATGCATAAAAAAATACGCCGATGATAGCCGCCAATTTTGTGTCAATGCGTAGTAGTTATGGGCAGAATGAATGATTTTACTATGTAGGGGTCATACGTTAAAGGATTTTGTGAAAACTTGTATCACTATTTGTTTATAGAAAAATAAATCTAGGTTAAACAAGCGAAATTTCGACTGATTTAAGAAGAGGTTTTTCCATAAGACAATACTGGTACCGAAGAATTAACCGGTAGTGAAATTTCAGGACAAGTATTACCCCTGACTATCGAATGAATGATTCGGACATGCGCAAAAGCACAGTTTCCAAGCTTTGTATATATTTTTAATCAATTACCACCAGAAATTTTGTAAAAAGTAAAAAAAACAAAAAACAATTGTAAAATCGTTCGTTCCAACCATCGTTAGTGCGTAGGCCTAGTATTCAATGGGTGGTGACACATTTGTGAAAAAGAAATTATCGGTTTCCAAACTAATTTTTTTACAGTGCGCGCAAGTAGAAGAAATTCAGTTTTTAGAAAAGCAAATGAAAAGTTTAAAAATCAACAGGAGTCTGTGTTAAAATAGATATATGATTTCAAATTGGCCCATTTCTAATTTGAATATATTCGCGAGGTCAGATTTATTTACAGAAGGTTGCATTCAGAATTGTGTTGATTTGTAACAAAAATAAAAACAAATAAAATATCAACCTTTTAAAGGTTTAAAACTGGCGAGTCTCCTAAATGAATTCGACTGTATCTTTAAAAGTATTATTTTAAAGTTTTAAATATTTTTATATGTCTGTTATACAGTGTGTCTAGAAATTAGTTGGACAATTTCGTAAGTTAAGAGCTTCCGAAATATTAAATGAAATTAACTAGTTGAAAATCAGACTAGTAGCAATATTGCCTAAGTTTATTTTTAGATGGCGTTAGGTGTCATAATTGACGCTATCGCTTAGCGAGCGGAAGTGTTATTCAATAACCACCATGATCACAAGGTCATTCACCGCATTATTTGAGAGTATGGGGTTTTGTAAAGGATCAAGTGTACAAGCCGCCACTTCCTGCATCCATTCCTGAAATAATCAATCAAGAATCTGCACTGCAATTAATTTGATCGACGGAAACATGCTGACAAGTCTGCGGCAAGAAATGATTTACCGATGGGACATTTGCAGAGTCACGAAGGAAGCCACATCCAACATTTGAGATAATGGTAAACTTGAACTATTTTTCTACCTTACAACAATATGTACTTTAATCCATTCAATAAATCATTCTTTTTGCCCAACTAATTTGTAGACACCCTATTAAAAATTCTCGACTTAAAATACTTTCTGTATCTCACTGAAAGGACGAGACTATATCATTTATCTCCTACTTCTTGTAAATTAGATAAAATTCCGTAAGTTCGTAAAACGCAATCGTTTTTAATTGTTCGGTAAAAAATCTTGGTATTTACACTTTTGACCATCAATACATTTAATTCATTTGTTTTAAGCTTTTATAGGAACTCTAAAAGTATTTTCTAAGTGATATTTCTAATGATAAGTAATCTGTCTAAAATCAGCCGTTAAAAATAACTACCAAAAGCGAATTTTTATTTATGAATTTCGTATTACGGATAGCAGTTGGATAAAGCATTGCCTGATTAGTTCTTTTTCTTCCGAAATCTGTAGCTCTTCTTTTTCAATTGATTCTTCTTGTCTTTTTTTTTATATCCTATCACGTCGGTATGCTTTACAGGTTCGACATCTTCCGAAATAATCAGAAAAATGCTATTAAAGAAAGTTAAAAATCTTCAGCCTCAATAATTTGAACAGTATATTTTTTTTAAGTTTGTTTTTTAAATTCAAATCATTTAGGCGACTTTTAGATTTGTTTTAATTTTCACTTTTGAAGATAAAAACACATTCTAAATGAAAAAGACGTTCGATTTGATTCCGATACTTCTGGAATAAATACTTCCGTACGTAAAAGAGCCAAACAAAATATATATTACTCTTAAAATCGTAATATAGCGTTGTCTTTTGTTTGTTTCTGATTTATTCATCGACTTCTTTCTTTAGAAATAAACTAAATATTATCTTTTAAATGAATTTTTAATGTTTAAAACAATTCAACTAATAATAATTTAACACATTATCCCAGTAAATGAATGTTGATATTTAAAGGAAGAAATAAATTACTGAAGCATATTATTTATGAGTTGTTTGATATTTAGAAAAAGAAAAATATCTGGAAGAATGAAAAATGCTCAATCCTGAAATGGTTGAAAAATTAATTACATCATATATCTTTATGTGCTTGATGGTTTAAGAAAAGTTCAGGTTAAATTATTAAATCAGGTAATACTATTTAATATTTAGTAGCCGAACGAGAATAATTTAACTATACAGTGTAAAAAAAATACACCCCTCTTTATTTGCAGACCGTTTATGATAAAATCACTCCAAATGTGTCTTCACACTCTGAATAATCTCTTCTGTCAAAATATGAATGCATTTTGTGAAAAAGTGGTCGTCTACATATTAAAAATTACACCCACCGTTGACACTATATTTGATTTATTTGGATCAAGACATCCTAGAAAAAGGTACAATTTATACGAGGGTAAGTCAGTAAGTAGGTCAGAAAAGCCAATAAAGAAAGAGAAACCAAAATACGTACTTAAAAGGCATGTTTATTTCTCGATATAATCGTTATTTACATTGATATATTTGTCCCATCTCTTTATGAATTTTCTAATAACTGCCGCATAAAAGTCTTCGGACTGCACTCGCAGCCATCTGTGTACCTCACATCCAACGTCTGCATCAGTCGGCTGTAGGCTAAACCATGTGAACACCCTACTGCAGTTGCTAATGTTGTTTATCGTTGTTCGACTGTCATCTCTAACCATTTTCTCAACCATCCGCACTGTTCTGTCACAATCTGAACAGGAGAACCACTTCGTTCTTCGTCAACAACTTCTGAACGCCCCTGCTCAACTTGTACAACTGTTGTCTCATAAATTCGAAATTGACATCTTACAGTTGGACAGTGCTGCCACCTATTGGTATATTTGGAAACAATTTACTACTAATTTCTGACCTCTCATATCGGTTTGTGACCTACTTACCGACTTTCCCTAGTATATTGAGTTATCCGGAAAGTTCGGGACAGACAGAATAAAATACATGTAAAGACTGTATAGATGTTTAAAAAATTTAATATGTTTATCAGTAAAATAAATACACAAATTACAATTTATCAAACAATATCTGCGCAAAATGACAGGAGTAAAAATAAATTGAAATATTTACCATATTTCTGAGATAATATTTCCGTGAATAAGGCGCTTAAATAAGAGTGAATTTTCTGTTCAAATTTTCTGGTGGGAAGTTTGCCCAGGCTGTAATCAGAAACTATTGATCCGATTAAAATAAAACTGCCACCATCTTGTGACAACTTCCTCAGTTACTTCACTCGCAACTGGAAGACAATACACTTATATGTTGCCTCCTCTTTATGCATAACTCCATTATAAGGATAGGTAATAACTTTTTGAAAATGTCTTGCAAAATGCGCCTAAAACTACATCAGGCAGATACCAGAATGGACATTGGGCTTAAAAGCGCATGTCGTAGGAGGACAAGTGGCTCACCGTCAGTTGCGAAAATGAATTAAAAATGGATGGTCCTCACGGCATTAATTATTATTGACATGGCCTCAGGAAGCAGACGCGTACATTCATCAGTAGAGGACAGGACGGATGGTTTGAGGGAACAACTGGCTTTAATGGCCAAATCTCCCTAGCAATTTTCCATTCGACACAATATTCAACACTGTATCATGGTTGGTACAGATATCCGTTATTTCTCCAGGAAAACTACTAGTATCATTTCATAGTAAAAGAAATCTAGGTTAAACGCGCAATATTTCGCCTTCTTTTAAGAAGAGATTTTCTATAAGAAAATACTGGTGCCGAAATCTTTTCTGGTCTGCAAAATTCAAGGAGGTGCACGAACCCTGTGTATCAAGAGACACTTGAGTAACATCTGTTTCTATTTGATGGTCCCATTATGGAGTTCAGTGGTTGAGTGTGGGCATTTCTTCATGACAATAGTTCAATCCACATCTGACGTAGTACCAGTGGCGGCACGTCTATTGGTACACATGAGCATGTGAAACCCATAGATAAACGAAGAAAAAAATTAAACGGTTAAATATAATATGAAACAAATTTCCAGATTTTCATCAATTTCCAGGATAAGCCTTATTCATACTTTTAAATACGTCAATGACGAAACATTACTTTAATAATAATATAAATTTTGAAAATTATCAGCAGAAAGTGCCCGTTTTTTCTTGGATAGCACGTGAGAAGGCTCTCCAAATCAAGCTTATGCGGATATGGCCTGATTACCGTCGGGGCAAACTCCCACCGGTAAATTTTAATAGAAATTTTTGCTTTTTTTTAACGCCTTATTCATGCTAAATGTCTGACATGTCAATACAATATTTTCTATCCACTTTTAATTTTAGAATTTTGCCCGTCGTTAATTAAGCCCTGTATGGGACGAAAGCGGCTAAAGGAGGGTGAGAGGAACAGCACGGATCAATTCTTTTTATTTGCACGACTATCAGAGTGCGGTTTTTCACTTGTTTGTACGAAACCGTCTTTGATTTCCTGTATTTTACATATCATCTGTTTGATTGCACTATATTCGTTAATAGAAAATAAAATATTACATTTTCTATCTGAGTACTAATTATTTATTTCGATTACATTATTTTCTACAAATTTTAATTTTTGTACTTTATGTATTGTGAACCTCCATTTAAATAGCATTCGAGCCGCCACTGCATAGTACAAAACTGTGGCATTCCGCACAAGTCCTAGATTTACCAGGTTTAATTTCAGACACATGATCAATGGCAAAAATTTGGGTTATCCTAACCCGAAATGTATACAAGAATGGAAAGCAATATGACTATATTAGATAATTTAAAGTGATCAATGGCAAAAATTTGGGTTATCCTAACCCGAAATGTATACAAGAATGGAAAGCAATATGACTATATTAAGTAATTTAAAGCGATCAATTTCAAAAATTTGGGTTATCCTAACCCGTAATGTATACAAGAATGGAAAGCAATATGACTATATTAAGTAATTTAAAGCGATCATTGAAAAAGCATGGTATTCCTTGTCACCAATAATATTTTAAAAACTAATTGATTCGAGAGAAACACGATTATGTGAAGTTATCCCAAACGAGGAAACTACAATTAATAAATAGCATCGTGCAAAAGGTTTAACCCTTTTAGATGAAAAATGTCGAAATGTTTAAGTCGCAAGAATTCATGAACAAATTTATTTTTTTTTTTAAATTAAAAGCTTTTCTTCACGTATTTACTATTAACGAAATTTTATTTAAAAATTCTGGTTGCGATTTGGCAGTTTTTGAAATTCAAATTTTTTCGTGACATACAATCACCACCCTTGAAAGGGTTAAATGATGTTTCTTTCTATTGTGCCTGAACTTTTGAGGCACTGTATACTTACAGTTTTTGTGAGTTTTTATTAAAGCTATAATAATATAACTGTTTATTTATTTCAGCATAATTTATTTAAATAAGTTTACAGGATCTAATAAGTAAATGCAATTCTTTTAAATTTTTTTCTTTTTATTATTATTTTTTTTCACGATATTTTCTGATTATGCGTAAAATTTTGAGACATCCTGTAAAAGCGCTTTGCTTGCAAGGGAAATCTACCGCATAGATTAACACGTTGACTGCCAGGCTACGAGTATACTCGTAGCTTTAATATTCGTGGCTTTAATGTATTACTTTCTCACCATTATTTTAAAATAAAAAAAAATTGCCTTATTTATTGGCAGAAATTTTTCTGTATAAGCAAAGCGAAATTCACCTTTCAGAATTTGTGGTGGCAAACGACTTTCAAGATGAATTTTGAAAATTCTTACTTTTTGCGGCAGCGAACGTGTTAAACGTTGATGTTTTGAAGTAGTAACGTGGCTGCCAAATTTCACACTTTTTTACTACCACTTAAATTTAATAGAAAATTTTGCATTCTTCAATCAGAAAATCTGCGATTAAATAAGTTAAAAATTTCTTTTGAATCTTATTGGTACAGAAAAAGTTAAAATTTTGAAGCTATGTGGTAGCCATAAAAGTGACCGCGCCCACAGCTCTGTATAGAATATGACATATTTTGTAAGACAGTGAACATAAAATTAACCCCTTAATCGTCGCGTCCGTGACTGTCACGGGCGGTGTAGGCTTCTTTTCCTTTATTCAGATTGTTTTATTCCCACCAGTTTTTTTTTTTTTTTTTTTTTTTTTTAAATAATGCAGTTGGCTTTATTCTCTCGACATTTTATCTGCCATTAAATTGAGAGAATATTTCAACTTGAAAAAACTGGTGGCAATCGAACAATCTGTATTTAAAAAAAGTATTCGACACTTACCAGGCGCGACGATTAAGAGGTTAATTCTTTGGCTATCGTGTGGCACAGGTGAATATTCTTTTTTATTCTATTTCTACCTTTTTGAAAAATAATTACTGTATAACACTTATAGATATGTTAAAGAGAACTCCTAGAGAGGAAAAATAATGTGAATTGTAGTACGACTGAATAACAACAACAACAAAAAAAAAATAGTCGCTAGTCCTGGCAAGTAATCAAAAGCTTATCTTTCACATTTAATCCCAATTTAGATTAAAAATATACAAACACATTTAAATTTCTTATCCGTTGATTAACTCTTAAATGCTTGATTTTTTATTTTGTTGCGAAAAAATTATATATGATTCTCAGAAAGCTTTATTACACAGGAAAAATAATGAAAAAAAAATCATACACACACTTTTCATATGATACGTTAACCTTTTCTTATGTTTCACATCTGCAATACAAGTAAAAACTACTGTCATAACTAAAATATTGCAATTTAGTAAATATTTTAATAAGTATGAATCTAAATACCTTACTTTATATAAATCTGTATTTTGTAAAACTTAACACTTAAATGCATGAATTATTCTTTTAGGATTATATTTTTTATTCTTACTTTAAGGATTGGACACCAGAAATTTTAAGATATATTTTTAACTATATTTAGTAGCATTTTTTTTAATTTTCACAGGTTTAATATTTCTATATAAATATAGTCGTTGATAAAAGTTAAAAAAAAGGTAATGCAGAGGTACATCATTATGCATTTAAGGGTTAAATCTAATTAAAAAAGAATTTAATATGAAATATTTTGTATTCCGCTTTAAAATTAAACATATTTTTGCTAATAAAATAATCTTTTTCAGAAAAAACTTTCAATGCGTCCTATTTTGTAATCTATTCTTTATTTTTAACAACAAATAATATAAAAAAACGTAATTATCTAAAAAAAAACAGTTTCCATCTCAAATCCTTTATTTTTCATGCGAATCAAAAATGGCGAACTCTAATTAAAACTTATTTGGTGTTCAGCATACCTACCTTTATTTTTTATGCATGATGACGTCAAAACCTTAAAGGAATTAAACATAAAACCCCGTGAAGTGAATAAAAGATATGCAAAGATGAACAAAATTTAAAGGTTTTTCTTATTATTACCATATTTTTGAACTAAGAAAGTGATTTTTTGAAGGGGTGATTTATCAAGATGTATGGATGTAAAACCAGATGTAAACGATAATTTGGGTATATTTCCTGATATTGTATTTATGTGTAAAGGGATCATGAAGTTTATACTGCTGCTCTAAAATTTTTAGGCTTAAGGTTTTCTGATAAAATGCAAAAAAGCGGCTACATTTTGGAAGTCTTGATATTTTTATAAGTGAGTAATCCTATTTAAAAAAAATGAAGATGTGGAGATTTATTTTTCTGCTTCGATTGATATAGAAAGATCTTGCAAAACGTTTAAAGTGCAAAGCATATCGGTATAATAAACTTCATATTCTGCAATAAATACCTGTTTGTGAACATGCTTACGGCTTACAGTGCAAACATAAACAAATTTCAATATGCATGGGGAAAAGTGCATCCGGAGTAAACACATAAAAGACTACATAAACGTGTGGACTGATGTTTTAATTTTTTTTCAAATTATATGATGGCGCACAATATATAAAAACATTTTTTCGATTTTTTTTTTTTTTTTTTTTTTTTTTAGAGTAGATATTTTTGAACCTGTTTGCATAACTAGACCTGCTAACACGTTGGTGGCGGTTAACCATTGGTGCACCCAAAGGGGAATCTCTTCATATGGCTGTTTTATTTATATAAATTTTCGCCTTATTTAATCGCGGAATTTAGAATTTCCGTTTCACCCTCTCTGGGTTTTACAATGCCGTTAACGCGAATTTGAGTTTTTTTTGGATATCTGCAACACCACCCATGACAATATTTTTACGTTTTATATATTACATTATTTCTTAAAAATGTACAATATAACATTATTTGTACGTAAGAAATAAACGTACTATACATATAAATAAAAATTAGTATATTATTAGAAACAGTAACATTATTACATACATTCATTTATAATAAAATTAGGAACGCGGAAAATCTTTTTGTTGAATAATGCAACATGCAAGTATAAATCCTATAGACGGAGCTTATTGCTCAAAAGTTGAAAACTAGCCTTCAGAGAAGTTTTCAGGTGCGTCAATCTTTTTGCTTCAAAACCATTTGCCTCAACTAATTCCGAAAGGTAATATTCGTGCTATTTAATCGAACATTTCTGTTATAAAATAAGGCAATTTTTACTATTTTATTAGAATGGAGGTCCGTGGGCCCACAGAATAAGGACCCCTATGTTAACCCTCTAATGCCCATGGTAGAATAATTGAACAACTGCATCCTATTCTCTGAATTGCATAATTCAGATAATCGGATTTATACCAGAAAATATAAATAGTATATTTCGGTTTTATCATTAAAAGTCGATGTTCAGGCCTTAAGAGTAGAACGCCCGGACATTCTATTCAAGTTTCATAAAAATATTTCACGTCAGAATTGTTATTAAAAATTATTTGACTGATTTATTTAAAGTAAATCTGCGTGGTTTAAATTTAACTTATTTTATGATCGAATTTCCTCTTCCAGTTGACATTTTATCATATGGTCGGAGTCGGGTCGACTCCTTCCGGGCGTTCTAGTGTTAACCCTTTCCGACACAGTGTGCCCGGGTTGGGATACATAATTTTAATTCCAAACTTACGAACGGCACCAATAATGTTTTAGTAAAATTTGGCTTTTACAATGAACATTTAAAGTAACATGTTTTAAATTTCTAGAAAAGTCGTTTTAAAATTCCGGTGTCAGTCAATCATTTTACAACAAAAAATGCCTGTGCCGGAAAGGGTTAAGAGGCGTTGGCGCATGACATACGCCACTTGTGTCTTTATGTTACTACAAACCGTCAGTCTTATGTTCAGGGCTCGCACTCAGTCCGTTTTTTGAACACCACTATAATTTAAAGAAAAATATTATTTATAAATTTCGTAGGAACATACATGGAAGTTTTTCTTTCACATTTTTCTTGCAATTGTTGCAGAAACCTACTACGATTTTTTTTCTAAAAACTTACTGGTTTTTAAAAAAAACGGACCAGTGGGATCCTTGTATATTAACCCATTAAAGACGGAATTATTTTTTGTTTTTAAAATACAAAAATTGCATTTCGCACCACTTTTTTGGAAAAGAAAATATTATATTATTTTATAACAGAATTTCTGTCATTAAAGAAAGTGAAAATTTTTGTTATAAATTACTGGTATTCAAACAGTAAAATGGTTGACAGTTATGCTGTGACCATATGGTAACGCTAGTCCTTAATGGGTTAATTCTAATTAAATTAATTATTTTAACAATACCATGTTTATTACTTCTATATTACTATTGGATATTGCATTAAACAAAGATATATCATTAAAAGTTATTACTTAGCCTGTAATAACCGATGCCGCATAGAGTGTCTCGCCTGTGGCTTTATTTTACTACAAACCGCCCATGTGTTGAAAGGCTGTAATGAACTTTATTTAGATATAATGCCATTTTGTAATAAGTCTCATGCATTTGAACTAATATGTATATACCATGGAACTATGAACAAAGACGAAATGACATATCAAAGCGATATATGTAAGCGTACAAACTTAATACTGGAATCGAGCGTAAATTAACAAAGTTGCGACACCTTGTAGACGGGGTGATAATCCACATACGCGGGTTTTTAGTGTGACGTCCTATATGACAGGATATCTACCATCTGCGTATACTTTCTAAATCTTTAGTCACTGATGGAACTTAATTTTGTTTACCACATTTAACGCAAAATAACGACGTAGCGAGAGAGGCGTCCAGATGCACTTGACACCACGAAGTATTTTTCACCTTGTCAGTGACATTTCAGCTCTTAATCAAGGTGAAGAAAACGTTACAATTTTAGTGGTGTGAAGTAAGAAAACAGTTAGGCATCTTCCTGTAGTTTAACCCCGTCCGCTACGTGGCGTGCGACCTTGATTGATGTGACCTCTCCCATTTAAGATAGGACGCTTACTTATATCGCTTTGTGACATATCCTCAAAATGGTGAAACTGCAACTGTAACTGGTGTTGCCGTGGTTCAATACCTACGGGGAAAATTTCCAGCAGTAAATTTGAATAATGGAAACTTTTTCCTTATTTAATTCAAACGCCTTATAACAGCAGAATTACAGTCATAATTATGGCCAAAAACGGATATTTATTTTTACTGGTGCAAGTTTACTTTGGCTGTAGTTTTTCCACCATATTTTGACAACGTAAAAAACATCCTGTCAATGTCAGTGAAAGAGATTAAAATACCCGGGGCCAACTTACACCAGTAAAAACAAATAGAAATTTTTACCATATATGTGAGAGAAATTTTGCATGATTAAGCCCTTAAGACGAGGCGACATTTTCTATTCAAAATTTACTGGTTGAAGTTTTCTTCGACTTTAATCAGATACTGTTCATCTGATGTAAAAAATCAGCCGCCATCTTGTGGTAACCTCCTCAGTTACTTCACTTGCAACTGTTGAACTCTATATACTATATGTCTCCTCTTTATTCATAACTTCATTGTAAATAGGTGTTAATGATGGGAAAAAAACAAGTGATTCTGACAAACGAATGATTTTAAATAATCAATTATACACAGCTTAGCAAAAGTTTAGACACTGGTGATTTTTAACCTTTACATAAAAAATACGAGCACTTGTGTTATACAAATGTCTGTACTTATTTTTTTATATATTTTAAACGTTTTAGGACAAAAATAACGGTTTTAATGTAGGATATTACTTAATTTAACTGAAAAAAACTGAAATTTGTATATTGCAAAAGTTTAGACACTTTTGTGATTTTTAGGCAACTGTTCATGGGAAAACGCAAATTTCAAACTTATAACGTCATATGCATGAAGTATTTAACTGAACCTCGCGATAGTATCCGTTAGTGAAGATGCCGCGAGCTAGAAATTTTCAGTCAAATGAAGTAATTAAAGCATGAAAGCTGAAATCGAAAGGGAAGACTGTTGCAGAAATTTCAGCTTCTTTAAATCGTCCAAAGAAGCCTTTCTATTAAGTCCTGTCTATGGGTGACTCTTTCAAAGCAAAACATAAATCTGGAAGCCCTCATGTGGCCAGAAAACGAGATTATAGAAGGATCCATAAACTGGTATCTAGACAAATGATGACTGCTTATCGCATTAAAAGTGAGTCAGAGCTTTCTTTGTTAACGGATACTTTCGTAGATGAATTATAGAGAGATGTACATTAGTTTATATGAAAATGATAAAACAACCAGCCTTGAAATCTCACAACAATTTGACCTCTTTCCGTTGCGGAGTAACTCAGTTTATAAAACTGATGAAAGAATGGACTGAACCCAGAATTTATAAACAAATTTATTAGGAAAATCGAACATGCTTATTTTCACGTACATTATAAAAGGAAAGTTTTAATTAAATCTTCTTGGTGCCGTCTGTCAGTTTTGGAATTAAAATTAGGTGTCCTTTTTAAGGACACCGCCCTCGAAAGAGTTAATGATTTGAGCCTCACTTTGTTTTAATTCTCGAGTATCTCTGGAGTTTCTCAATGGTCGCCAAGCAGCGTAAGACTACATACATACATTGGAAAACAATTTACAGAAATTTGGTGAACTTTTAGATCTTCCAAAGTATGTATTTGTTCAAGATAATGCGTCTATTCATGTTGCGTACAAATCAAAAAATTAGTTTAACTCTCAAAGTATTGCTGTTCTTGAGTACCCCGCGTGTAGTCCTGATCTGAATCCAATCGAAAACTTTTGTGACATCATATCTCATACAGTTTATCCAATTTTTTGACAATACTCCTCTGTAAATGACATTCGATCTGCTTTTGAACGTATTTGGTACGAAATAGAACCCCAAGTGATGCAGGATTTAGTTTCTTCGATGGGAACTCACATTTTTGCGTTCATAGCAGACAATGCAGGTCACGTTTGATTTTAATTTATGGATATTTTTCTGTTAACAGACAGATTGTCTATACATTTGCCGCAATGTTAAATTTGTTTTTTTGTCATTATATATTATGTAAAGTGTATAGATTAAAATTTATTGTTTGTGTGTGAAAGATAAGTCCCCAGTAATATATGACAGTTGAGTTACAACAATTCGTTACATACTTCTCAGTACAGAAGCATAATCGATCATTGTCTAAACTTTTGCTGAGCAGTGTATTTGCACTGTATTTGTAGACAAAAGAAACTCCTAAAGTGGAAAAATCTTGTATTAACCCTTTCCTGCACAGAGCAATTTACTCGTAAAATGATGAAACGATCGACTGACACCGGAATTTACATACGAATTTTTTAGAAATTAAAAACTTGTTACTTTATACTTTCATTGTAAATACAAAATTTTATTAAAATATTCTTGGTGCCGTTTTTAAGTTTGGAATTAAAATCAGGTATCCCGACCCGGGACCACTGCGTCGGAAAGGGTTAAAGCTGAAATGAAATACTTAAAAAATAGGTTTATCAAAATTTAATATTGTTTTGAAAAAATATTATATCAAAGATACGTTTAAAATGCTTACGTGGTTGCGACATTTTTAATTCATATCTATCTTTGAATTATATTAATTTGTAATACAGCATATTTTTAAACTGTTAACAAGTTTAAATAATTTAAAGATAAATTATCAACCGGTTTTAAAGCTTTTGAGAATGAAATGAATGAGAATAAATCTAATTTAACCTTCCAAGCATATTCTCAGAAATATGTGAAAGATTAAATTGTAAACACTTAAGTGTAAAAATGTAATTATTTTTCAGAAAAGTATTTATTTTATATTTTGTATTTTTCTAACATTTATACATATTCTAAATTGTTCTTTGCATAAAATATTTTTTGAAAAGATAGAAATATATATAAAAAAGAAGAATGCGAGTTTTCCTTTAGCGAAGTTAAATTATTTTGCAGATAGCACACAGTAATAACAGCATTAGACACATAAAACAGATAAATAAATAAAAGAACAGCAAATCACCTTTACACACACATTTTATTTAGGCGCCAAAGTTAAATAGATAAAAATTAACATATTAATACAATTCCACAGAACTATATTATTCTATATCAGCACTCTGGCGAGTAAATAAAAATATGCTAATATAGCTTATTCGATTTTTTTAATTAATAAGATTGAGTTTTTATTATTTCATACACTATTTATAATACATTCTGTTTTAACAGATATTCTACTGTTTTTTAAACAGAATATCTTCTTTTCATGTAAAATACAGATTTTCTCTAATATCTATCAAAGATGTCGTTTATGCCTTCTAGCGGAAAATTTTAAAATGATTTTTGTGACATAGGGAAATTCTGTTTCGTGCAGAGACATTATGTACCAATTTAACAGAAATTCTTTCCAAAATTAGAGTGAAAATCTTGTAGCACTGCCGAAAGGATTTTCCTGTAAAATCTACAGGGGTTTTCAGAGCATTTTTTGTAATATTATTAAATAAAATATCATTACCATCTGATTCATATACATTACTGATTCAATTAATCGTTAATTAAAACTCGTAGGTGATTCAATTAATGGTTTTTGATAAAAGTAAATGATTTCACTAAACACATGCTTGTTTACTAGCAGAAGCTACTGTGTTTTATGTGGGGCGGTTTTAAGGAAATGTAACACCATGAAAGCTATTACAGGGCTCCCACTGGTCCGTTTTTTGGATACCAGTAATTTTTTAGAAAGAAATTCGCAGTAGGTTTCTTCAACAATTGCAAGAAAAGCACTCTGCCACGCATGTTTCTACGAAATTTATAAAGAAGATTTTTCTTATAATAGTGGTGTTCAGAAAACGAACCGAGTGGGAGTCCTGCTATTGCAATCATTTAACAAACAGAAAGAAAATAAATCCTATTCAAATGCAACTTTAAAAAGTTACACTTAAATCGAGAAATATTCTATAATCGAACCGTCCAATAATTTTATGTAACAATTATTTATCCATAAAAGAAAATAACATCTCTTCTATTTCTAAAATAAAAAATATATAAGAAACGACCACAATGCTTTCGAACATAAAACTTATTAAAAAACCAATGGATTTTTTTAGCGAAAGTTCATTTCTTTGCAAAATGTTTAAAATATCTCCATAATCGGATCACAATTTATAGTCATTGCAGCAATGTTTTCCAAAACAAAATACATAAATATTTATTTGAGTTATCAAATGCTACATAAACATATCGTCGGTACCATGTCAAAGTATCCAATGTGTAAACAGTGGGCTACTTTTTTTTAATTCGCATTTCTTTATTGGCACCACTTTTCTGAAATGTCAAAATTCCCGTTGCTTTAGCCTTAATTAATATTCATTTTATAAAGTTAAATAAGGCGAATTTTACTATTTCAAAAAAGTGGTGCAGTTTAAGAAATCTGAATTTTAAAAAAGTAACTCGCTATTTTCACATTGGAGAGTTTGACATGGTACCGACGATATGACGAATTCATAGAAATGCATAAAGATAATATATTATTTCAGTGCTGCCACAGGCGATTATTTTTTAATTCCATTTCGAACCACTTTTTCAAAACAAAAATCTTTTAGATACGATTTGATAATATTTGCAAGAGAAATATACTACAAAATGTTTTTTAAAAAAATAGTGGTGCGAACAGAATATAAAAATAATCGCCCGTCGCAGCCCTGTTATTTTTGCTTGGAACTCGATGAACATTAATTTTCGGCATTATTTGACTCATGTTTAAATTCATCATAAAGATAATATATTATTTCAGTGCTGCCACAGGCGATTATTTTTTAATTCCATTTCGAACCACTTTTTCAAAACAAAAATCTTTTAGATACGATTTGATAATATTTGCAAGAGAAATATACTACAAAATGGTTTTTAAAAAAATAGTGGTGCGAACAGAATATAAAAATAATCGCCCGTCGCAGCCCTGTTATTTTTGCTTGGAACTCGATGAACATTAATTTTCGGCATTATTTGACTCATGTTTAAATTCATCATAAAGATAATATATTATTTCAGTGCTGCCACAGGCGATTATTTTTTAATTCCATTTCGAACCACTTTTTCAAAACAAAAATCTTTTAGATACGATTTGATAATATTTGCAAGAGAAATATGCTACAAAATGTTTTTAAAAAAAATAGTGGTGCGAACAGAATATAAAAATAGTCGCCCGTCGCAGCCCTGTTACTTTTGCTTGCAACTCGATGAACATTAATTTTCGGCATTATTTGTCTCACGTAAATTCATCATAAATAATAATGAAGTAGAGATAGTACTATTTGAAAAATAACGAGGGATTTGGGAAATAATCGCTTAACCTTTCAAACTACCCTCACATTCACTTAATCATAAGTGAGCGATTTTTTCTTTACAGAAATAATCACTGTGAAACCTTCAAGTGCAAGACAAATGAGCGAATTTTCTTACTCGAAAAATATCCGCAGTAAGTCACTCGGTTATCCATAAGCGCAAACTGGAAAAATACGAGAAATAATAATTGGGTTGGCAACTAGGTTTCCACTTTTTTTTTTTAATAATATTTTTCTACCAGAATCTATATTTTGTTATTTTGATCAATTTAATTTATGTTAAATTTCACACCGTTACAATGGAATGCCAACTGGGTTGGCAACTACATTTGAGAAAAAAATACCTTGAATGCCGGCGTTTTCGCTTAGTTATCTACGCGTTATTTAATATCAGAAAAATTTGGCAAATTCTGCAGTTAGATAAGATATTGATACCTTTTTTTAAATACAGGTATTCTGTCTGTTATTCCTATCGAATTTGGGGTCGGCTTATACACGAGTATATATGGTAAGTTCTCGCCATCATTTTTCAATTTTTGGATAAAAAATAACAACTAATTAATCAATAATGTATTATCCATTGTTGTTTACAACTTTTTCCCAACGTTTAACCCTCTCAAGGGCGGTGGTTCATTTTTGGAAAACCTAATTTTAATTCCTAAACGCTACATTTGCACCAGAATAATGGAATGAAAATTTTCCTTTTATTAAGTATGTGAGTAAAAGCTTTTGTTTATTTTTAAATAAATCTGCTTTTAAATTCCGGTATCGTTCACTAATTTTTCCATTTTATGAATAGAAGTACCTTGCCCCAGAAAGGGTTAACAATATTTTCAATACCTTGTTGGTAGAAATTACCCGGTTTCGACTCGAAAAATTCATCCAACCAAGCTGTTAATTCTGCATCAGTATTGAACGAAACTCCGCACATAGAACTTGAAGGAGATCGAAAGACGTGGGAATCCGTTGGTGCCAAATCGAGAGAGTAAGGCGGGTGTGACAGCACTTCCTACCCATGGGTTTTAAGGGCTTTTTTTGTCATATTGGCGATATGAGGGCGGGCGTTGTCGTGCAGCAAAATAACTCCATGCTGCCTATTAGGTCTTTTCTCTTCAATAGCCTTGTTAAGTCGTTCAATAGTTGAAAGTAGAGTGCCGCGTTAACCGTTTGGTTCAGTTCAAGCAATTCGTTAAAGATAATGCCTTCCTAGTAACACCATACACACAACATAGTTTTACTCGGATGAAGCTCCATTTTTCCAAGATTCCCATTTTTGAACTTGGCGTACCAATCACGAGCGGTTCTTTCATTTATGGCACCCCCTCCATACACAGCGCAAATGTTGCTAGCAGCTTTAGCGGCGTCGCAATCTTGATTAAAAGGAAAAAAGAAGAAGATGTCAAAAATGCTTCTGTTTCTCAACTTGACATTCCATTTTAAAGATCTGAAATTTAACATAAATTAACCCTTTATCTACTGACGGTACTTATAAGTACCACTCATTTTAAACTTTCATCCCATATTGAATATTTCTAATATTCAAATGGTACTTGGCAAAAACACTCTTTTAACACCACTTTATCCGGATACATCGCAGCAGTAGTTCTAGGTTTGCTATTTTAGTGAGGAAGGCGGCTATCTTTGACACAGACGATGGGTTTTGTGCCGACATTTTGTACAGATTATCACACTCGTCTTTTTAAATCTGCAAACACAGTAAAGGATATAAGATAATTGTTGTATTTTTTATGTGTTCATTATGATCTTAGAATACAGTTTGACTAGCTATTTTAGTTGAACGGTGTATGTGTTTTATTTAACAGTTGCTTTACTCGGTGGTACTTATAAGTACCTTCAGTACACTGGTTTTTGGAGAAAAACTTTTTGTTTACTTTTTTGTCTGTCTAGTTATCCATCGTTTTCATCTGCTTTAAAATGTAATTACTAAAATGTAGTGTAGTAATGATTTCCCTGGTATTTCTTTTCTGTTTTAATGGTACTTTTTATAGGAAATTGAAAAAGTTGTGGCACCGGCTCGTTTTTGCTATGTTAGAAATGGCATGTGCAAATTCATATCGCATATGTGGAGATGCGAGAGAACATGTTGTCCCTGGAATATAAACTTCGCATAACTAAAGGACTGCTAACAAGATCGAAACCTAAAGAAAAAATAGTTTTTTTAACCCTTTCATGGGAAAAGAATTTTAATTTTTAATGTATTGAAATAAATGATCGGCATCGGAATTTGCCAAAAGTTTTATTTGTAAATATGAAAAAGCCTATATGTCACATACTTATTAAATTGAAAATATTTTCTGCTGCCATTTGAAATACCTTGTGGGTATTCTGTTACGATATTTTAGTCATAGTGTACTGGCGGTACTTTAACCCCTTAATTCTCGCTCCCGTCATATGCACGGGCTGTGTCCTTTTTGAGATTTATTCAGATTTGCTTGTTTCCTACCAGTTTAATAAACTAGTGTAATTAGCTCTATTACGGTATCATTTTACCTGTGATTAAATAAGGTGAATATTTCTTTTTCAAAAAAGTGGTGCCAATAAGCAAATCGAAATTTTAAACCGTAATTTAATGCGACCGTTAAGGGTTTAAAGTACCACTTTAATTAATTACCTCTAAATAATTAAATTTCTTACGGGTGAGTATTTTGTTAATGTTTATCCTTTAATTTCCATTGTAGTAACTGAAAAAAAAATATTACATGAAAAAAATTGCCGTATATCATAGTGCAGTACATAAAAGGTTAAAAAAATGATTTTACATTTCTTAATGCAGGACCTGAAATGATACTAACTCTGTCTGGGAGTGTGTACTGTGTTCAAATGAACCATTTTTATTCATACACATGTTTTACGTAGTTGTGGACAGAATGAACGATTTTGATATTCGAATGAATTGTTCGGGCATGCGCAAAAGCATATCTGTCATTTAATGGGTTAAAAAATGATTTTACATTTCTTAATGTAGGACCTGAAATGATATTTTCACTGTCTGGGATGGAGTGTTCAAAAGAACCACTTTTATTCATACACATGTTTTACGTAGTGATAGCATATCTGTCATTTAATGGGTTAAAAATGATTTTACATTTCTTAAAACTTTCGCAGGCGCGGGATGGGCAGTGAAATTGATCAGAAATTTTAAATTGATGCCGGAAATTTCGAAAGAAGATATTTTACTTTAAGTTATCGCTAAATGTCTTTTATTAAATAAAGCGTAAGATACTACTCTTTGTTTCTGGTATGAACACTAAATTTCTGTATAAAAATGGAGGCCAAACTGGCAAATCTGTATGGGCTAATTCCATGAAAACTTGTCATGCCTGTCACATACTTTGATGTTTAGCTACGAGTATTTTAGAACGGAAAAATGGGACTTATTTTATCGGAGATATCTCTTCAATTGAATAACGCGAAGCAAACTTTCGAAAATAAGGGCCTGAAATGATGTTTTCTCCGTCTGGGATTGCGTGTTCAAATGATCCATATACATTCATACACATGTTTTACGTAGTGATGGACAGAATGAACGATTTTAACATTCGAATGAATTGTTCGGGCATGCGCAAAAGCATATCTGTCATTTAATGGGTTAAAAAAATGATTTTACATTTCTTAATGTAGGGCCTGAAGTATTATTTTCACTGTCTGGGATTGGGTGTTCAAAAGAACCATTTTCATTCATACACATGTTTTACGTAGTGACTGACAGAATGAACGATTTTGACATTCGAATGAATTTTTCGGGAATGCGCAAAAGCATATTTGCCAAACTTCGTATAATATTTCAATAAAATACCACCGGAAACTTATTGAAAAGAAGAAGAAAAGCAATGTTGCATTCTTCGTATTATTTTTTAATCAATTACAATCAGCAATTTTGAAATAAAAAAAAATAAACAAGAGCACAGTTGCCAATATTTGCATTTTTTAATAATCAATTACCTCCAGAAACTCTGAAAAAAAAGCAAGCTTCTTATTTTTATGTGACCCTTAATTTGATTCTAATAAAAATACAAATTTCCTTCTTTTTAGCAAAGTTTTTGGTAGTAATTCATTAAAAAAAATTACGATAGTTTGCAACTGTGCTCTAATGGATCATTCTGCCAACTACATGTTTTGACCAGTGTTGCCAATTGGAATACTTTTTAATTCAAAATACTTGATTGCTATCACATTTTTGAAATTGAAATATTCGCCTTATTTAGTCTGTCATTATGTAAGCCGAATAATATTATTTAAAAACAAATGGGGTAGGAATTAAGTAATCTGGTTAACGCTAGAAAGATTTGAAATTTCGTTCAAGTTTTATAAAAATGTTTTGCACCAGAGTTTTTATTTAAAAGTGTTTAACTTATTTATTTAATTTATTTTTACTTTCTATCTTTTTAATTTATAAAGAAATTTCTGGTTCGAACCGAAGTATCTTCATTCGGTAGGGCCGAAATGGCCCCACGCCGTTACTCTAGTGTTAATCCTTTGCACTCGAGTGTGTTTCCAGGTGTCGCGCGGAAATCCGGGCCTGGTGTCCAGAGCATTTGGAGACTCTATTTACCCGGGTCCTAGTGGTGAGTAAGAGTCACCTCTTGAGGGCAAAGGGTTAACACTCTAATGCTCTCAGTAGCATTTATGCTACCATCAGTGTTCACTATTTAGTAGATTTTTTTTTATCCGCGTTGACACCAGGAATTTAAACTAGAGATTTTTATTTTATTTAACAACAGACGTTTCGTTATTAAATAAACCGAAATTTACTATTTAGATTTTCTGGTATGAATTCTGATTCTCTGAATTGCGCAATTTTTGGAACGCATTCCACCATGGGCATTAGAGAGTTAAAGAAAAATGTATCACAACTGGCTACACTGATTTTACCATAAAGTAACAGCGAGATTAGTAATATTATTTGAAGAAATGAAACATAAAAATCGATTAGAGACTTTTACGATACGTGATCTCAGGAAGTAGTATGCATTCCGTTAAAAATTATAGAATTGGGTGCGTAATAAATATTTTACTGGGACAAATTGTAATCTAATAATGAAAAATGAACACTCAAATTAATAGTATTAATGCGATTATTGTCTAAAATTTTTGTATGCGTATACTATCGATATTTTTTATGTACTAATCAGAATTTTACTTAAATTTTATTTTAAAATTTTAAATTGTTTCGAAAATGTTTTACAGAAAATTTGCATAAATCCTGGTAACAACCCGATAATTAAATTTAAATATTTTATCTCGAAAATTCTCAGATATTAGAAATCCATCCATGCAAAACTTTATATAAAATCATGTGGAAAATACTTCGATGTTTTCATAAACAATGTAGGGGAGCTAGGGGATGAATGGGACAAGGGATGGATGGGACATTCTGAATATTTCAGGAAATAAACATTTATTTTAAATTGCTTCCTATCCCCATATAAGGCTCTACCACAGTGTGCTTCAGAACTAAAAGTAGGGCCACATTGCAGTTTTCATTTTCCTTCAAAGTTCCATTTTCTGAAATCTCTGCTCAAAAGTAAGTTTTTTATTACATTTGAAGATGTGAAATATCTTATACAATATAAAAAATTAAGCTATATTGTAGTTATTTATTTTAAGGTTAAATATCGATAGTTAAAGTGAATGAATAGTAACTATTGTGACAAAATAACTTTTGAGGCAAAATGGCTGAGAAGGGAATATATGCATCATGGGGATGATTGGGAAATTTCAAATGGGGATGAATGGGACATTCTCATTCATCCCTAGAGATGCTGAAAATTTTATTAATTAACTAAATAGTATTATATAGGTTGATAAATTAATAATTAACGTTAATTAATAGTATTAAATAGTATTATATTAGTTGTTATTGTTTAAAATTTCTTAGTGTTATTTATTGTATTATAATAATTATTAACCCTTTATATACGGCATTATGATCTACTGCAATTTTTTTCATGTAATATTTTTTTTTCAGTTACTACAATGAAAATTAAAGGATAAACATAAAAAAAATACTCACCCGTGAGAAATTTGATTATTTAGAGCTAATTCACTAAAGTGGTACTTTAAAGTACAGTCAGTACACTATGACTAAATTATCGTAACAGAAAACCAACAAGTTATTTCAACTGACACCAGAAAATATTTTCGATTTAATAAGTATATGAAATATAGGCTTTTTCATATCTGCAATTATATCGTTTGGCAAACTCCGGTGCCAATCATATAATTCAACACTTTAGAATAGAAAATGCTTTGCTCCTGAAAGGGTTTAAAGAACTATTTTTTTTTTTTAGGTTTCGATCTTGCTAGTAGTCCTATAGTTTTGCGACGTCAATATTCCAGGGACAACATGCTCTCTCGCATCTCCACATATGCAATATATGAATTTACATATGCCATTTCTAGCATAGCAAAAACCAGCCGGTGCCACAACTTTTTTGATTTCCTATAAAAAATAACAATGAAACAGAAAATAAATATAAGGGAAATCACTACCGCATTACATTTTAATAATTGCATTTTAAATCCGATGAAAACGATGGATAACTACACAGACGAAAAGTAAACAAGAAGTTTTTCTCCAGCACCCATTGTACTGACGGTACTTATAAGTACCACCGCGTAATTCAACTGTTAAATCAAATACATACACAGTTCAACTAAAATAGCTAGTCAAATTGTATTCTAAGACCATAATGAACACATAAAAAAATCCAACACTTATCTTATATCCTTTACTGTGTTTGCAGCAATGAAAAGACGAGCGTGGCAATCTGTACAAAAAGTCGGCACAAATCACATCGACTGCTTCAAATATAGCCTCATTTCTCTCTAAAATAACAAACCTAGAACTACTGCTGCCATGTAATCGGATAAAGTGGAGTTAAAAGAGCGATTTTTGTGAAGTACCATTACAATATTAGTAATATTCACTATGGCATAAAAGTTTAAAGTAAGTGGTACTTATAAGTACCGTCAGTAGATAAAGGGTTAATGGCTTATCAAAAAATTGGTACTAAAACTTAATCAAAATAGATAAAATTGTTAAAAATAATATGTTTATTGATCAAAAGGGGGAAATTATATTGAATTTTGTAATGTTGCACAAATATATCCCCACCCCTAACATATTGGGTCGATCGAAAAGTCGTTTCGTGTTGGGAAAATCAATTCGTACCAGAAAATTCTATCATTTAATTATTAGACATTGATTCCGATTTCCAATGTCTAATAATTACCGGGCAGAATTTTTCGGTACGAATTGATTTTTCCAGTACGACACGACTTTCCGATTGACTCAATAATTTCCGTTCTGCATGTTTCTAAGATACATTTAATTAACATTAATTAATATGTTATGATTGAAAATTATTAACTATGCCATATTTAAAAGACATTTTGCACTTTCATTTCAAATCTAAAATGCCTCATAAGTGGGAAAAAAGAACTGATTGATAGCCGAAGTCTGCATTAAAAGCTAAAACTGCAATAAAAGAAGTTGTTGAAAAAAAAAACACATCGATTCGTGCTGTAAAATCATATATTACAAAAATAATGATATGTAAGGTTATAATTATAACTTTTAATTTGGTAAAATTGAATACAGGGAGGAATATCTTTGTGTCTCATCCATCCCTATTAGTGTCCCATTCATCCCTGCTGTGATTATGATTGGGACAGGGGTGAACTTTTTTTGATTTCATAATATTTTTCTGAATAAACCATAATCTAGAATAAATATTGTTCATATATATATTGTCAAATACCTAATTTATGAAATGTGTGTTTTATATTGATAGTAACTTAAATACCAAAAAAAAAAAAAAAAATATTTGTGAAAATGTCCCATTTATCCCCTATCTCCCCTATTTCTAACACTTATATTTTTTATTTATCATAAATCGCATCATATATACCAAGAGAGTGAGCGACGCCCCTAATGACATGTTTTATGCGAAATGTCGGCTAATTTCATACACGTTAACCCTCTAGTGCATAATTTTTCTTTTACTTTTTCGTAGAAAAATATATTTGATTCCGTAATGGGCGTAACAGGAAAATTACTGAAAAAATTATCACTCTTATATTCGACATTGTAAACATTTTGCAGCACGGGATTCTGTCTCTTCTTATTCCAAAGCAGGAAATCACTTTTGATTTTAACGCTCTCGCTGCGTAATTTTTTAAAAATCAAAATAGGCTCAAAAATTGCGCATTTTTTAATTACATATTTCAAATCTACATATATTTTAGAGTTTACATATGTAAACATTTTTTGTAAAAGAGATTTTTTAAACCCAAACCTGAACCAGTAATTAAACATTTAAATCAGGCTAAATCAGCGCTGTCACTTGAAACTATTTTTATATTCTCGCACCACTATTTTAAGAAAATCAATTTTTCAGTATATTTCTCTTGTACCTGTTGTTGAAATCTATATGGAATTTTTTATATTTAAAAAGTGGTCCGAGTTTAATAAAAAAATAGTCGCCAGTGGAAAAAAGGAATCCCGAGGAAATCTTGGGTTGCGCAAATTTCGCTACTTTTTCTTTGCCCGAGGAAATCTCGCACTGCAAATAGAGGCATCTTAAATTTAGACACATATGTGACTGAAAAAGAATTTCAGTCACTTAAGTGTCTGAATCTGAAAATTCAGACATAACAGACGTCTAAATTTAAGACACATAAATGTCTTACTATGATCATGCTATAAACGAACCGAGAAACATGTGTAAATTATCCAACAACCGTCTGATTTTAAGACGGTACGCTCCAAGCGATAGTTAAACATCATCTTTGGTACTATTCTTAACAGCCAATCAGAACGCTGATTTCCGCGCGTGTCATCTACAGCACCTTCATGAGATAAGAACAGAAAGAATTAAATTTTCACCGCCGCCATTGCTTGGATTAAAAGGATATGTGTTAATCTGGGTATTTATAGAACGAACGAGTAAGTCATATTTAATTCTAATATTTTATTCCGATAGATTTCTATGTCCTTTGAATATGAGTGAAATCGTTTATAAAAATTTATCTCTTTTCTATAGTTTAATGCTAAATTTTTGATTTCACTAACGGTCGTCTGTTATATGCCTTCTTAATGTAACGGAATGAAATATAATTGTTTTGAAAATTAAATAGCAATGCTGTAATTCTATTTGCTTGACGTTTGTAAATAAACGAATGAGTGATAGTTTAATCTTCATTTTCGATAGGGTGATGTGAAATAATTATAATTTGTCTTTGCTCAAAAACAAAACTTGCAACATAGGTTTGAAAAGTTGAATGATTCATCGCTTCATTTATCAGAGATAAAAACATTAAATTGAAGCCATTTGTAACTGTGTTTATTCTATGTTTTTTACTGTTTACTGACTATAAACGCTTGTAGTATATGACATCAGGCATGTATTTTATTTTTTGTTATTATTATTATTTTGGAGCTAAATATGATGATTCATATTATTATGATATTAGGAAAAGTTTTCAGATTGAAAAAAAGCATTAATATTGTGAAATTTGACTGTATATATTGCAGTTTTTAATCACGGAAAGATTTATTCTTATTGATTTTTTAATTTATTATTGAAAATCGTAAATTTTGATATCCAATGTTTCAGATTTAACATTTACCAAATTTCTAAAAATAATATGAATTTTTTATATCATCCAGTAAAATTTTCGAAACATTAAACAAACGGAGAAACATTTTATTCATATTTTGCAGTTTACGTTGCTGTTTAGCAGTATAATTATAAAGTTTAATTAATATTTTTTGTGTTTTTTAAATTGGTATATTAATTTTTGTAATTTATATGCAAGCATTTTTTTTGCGATATTTTGTTCATGATTTAAAATTTTTAAAATTGAGTAATGCGAGAAATAATTATTAAATTTCCTTTTACTGCAATCGAATTTGCAACGGTTCTGGTACAAGTAATTGTTGGCACTAAAAAAAATTACACATGATAATTTAGACATAAATAAAGAGTTGTTTATGCCTTGATATGAAGTTTATGTATAAAACTGCCTTATATTTTTAAAAGTTCGTATTTACTTATATGATACAGTATTAAATATATTTTTAAGCCATTTAATAACTGCTTTTTTATGTTCAAAACGTTTTTCAAACAATTAAGAATAGTACGTATACTGTCTGATGTATTTTTTTTTTTTTTTACTTTCTATTTTCTTCTGTTTTTTGTCTTTTTTTTTTCTATTTCTTAGATCATTATTTTCTTATCAAATATATAAAATCTATTTAGCTCATATTCAAAGGATACAAATTTTACAGGAATAAAAAATAAAATAAATTAAATATGACTTATATCGTGTTGTTCCATAAAAAAGAATAATAATGATATACATTTTTAAGCAATAGCGGGTGAAAATTTTAAATTGAATACGGAATATGTTTAAAGAAAATTATATACATATTCCGAAGAATGATATATAAAATTAGATACCAAACTGGTGTTTACTTTTAACTAAGCATGACAAATTACCACATATTTAAAAAGAAAAAAAAATATTACACATGTTTACTACTTAAAATGACTTAACTATTTTATTTATATGTACTTAAATGACAAATACAAAAATGGCTAAGTTTTGAAATTAGAAGTAATTTTTTTTTCTCAATGCTATTAAAATAGAATATTTATTTACTATTTTATTATTTACTCATGGTTATATAGCTGTTGTGATTATCATCTGATGCATATGTAAAATTGCCTATGGGGCAAAATCTAATTTTTAAATTATATGAATTTTCCTTTTTTGGGGGGCGGGACGGGAGGGGGATTTTCTTGCCCATTTTCGCGTACACGGGATTTTTTAAATCTCTTTCGACATTCCACCGACTATGATAAATATTTTGAACTTTTAGAGTAGGACAAGATAAAAAAAAAAAAAAAAATATATATCCATATACCTTAAAAACCCTTAATAGCGGACACTTCGGGACCGCGAAATTTGTCGGATAATCGGAGATGCCTGCTTTTGTGAGGTAAAAATAATACAAATATGTATGCCTTGCGGATCAAAAAAGTATTCGCTAAATCGAAGTATCCGCTATTCGGGAATGTCCATTAACCTCCATAACGGATACTCCCGAATACCGGGCATCTGTATTTAGCTAACAATACTGCAGGGTTGCATTTTTTGCAAAAGGACTCCTTGATTAAAGCATGGGTAGTGCCCCGTTCTCTTACGATTTTAGTTCCCCCAAATTTCATGTGCAATATTTGCGAAGCTTATATTTTAAATCTGTTTCGAAATTGTACTGATTATAATCAATATTTTGAACTTTTAAAGTAAAGTAAGATTAAAAACAAAATTTTAAAAAATCTAATATTTAGATAAATATTTTCTCTTTTTAATCTTATTCTACTCCTGAAACAAAATACTCATTATAATTAGTACAATGTCGTAAAAGATTTAAATTATCAGCTTTATGAAAATTGCATACTAAAATTGGGAGCACCAGAAAATCAGGCGGTATGGGGGTAGAGGGGGCAGGACAACGGCCAGATATTTTCCCAGTATTCAGCGTGGTCAAACATGGCTACATAAAATGCTTACAAAAAATGTCTGCGATTCAGACGTTTCAAGTGTCTGAAATTCAGTCGCAAAAAGTGTCTGAAAAAATTCAGACATTTTAAAATGTCTGAAAATTGAACACTCCGTTTCAGACACTTAAGTGACTGAATTTCAGACATTTTAATTTACAGTGCGGGTTGCGCAGAGAGAGCGTTAAAAGTGTCATCAGGCTCACTAATGTATAATAATTTCCAAAATACAGTTTATGGTTTACATGTTCAAGAACTGGATCAGTTTGTCTAGCATTGACTCAACCGTTAACCCCAAGTCATGTACACTTGGCAGACTGATTGGGTTGTGTTTTTTTCCGCAACAGTATATATTTCGAAATTGTACACCAATCCAGAAACTCCTGCCAAAGAAAATAATAACTAAAAATATAAACTATAGTTTGGTGATTTTTTTTGGCCATATACTGCTTGATATGGTGAGGAGCCCTTGTCGCAGATATTTGCTAGATGGTAGCGACCAATGGTCTCAACTTGAATAACTTCTCTTCCCCATTAGATAATGTACAAAGGGTACTAGGAAAGTTTTGCAATACAGATTTATTTTTCAAACTTTTTCAAAATAATTTCCGTTACAAGCAATACAGTTCTCCATCCTCCGAAACCAGTCCTTAAACCAGCTCTGCCAAGTTTCACTAGGGAGTAAGGCACACTCATTGCCCCAAGCACTCAGAAGTGCCACATCACTAGAAAACCGAATCCCTTTCAGCTTCATTTTCACATGTGGGAACAGTGCAAAGTCGCAGGTGGCAAGATCTGCACTGTAAGGAAGGTGTTCAAGAAGTTTCAGTCCTGTAGTGGCCAAATAGTCAGTGCAGGCTTTGGCCCGGTGAGCTGGAGCGTTGTCATGATGAAGGAACCAGATGTTCATAATTGATTTTGGTCGCAGGTTTTTCAAAGATTCTATGACTTTAGGTAGGCACTGTTCAATGTACCACTTAGCTGTAACTGTCTTCTGTGTGTCCAAAACGATACGCTCATTTCACTCGATTTGAAAAATACAGCTATCATTTTCTTCTTGACAGATCGGGATTTTCTGACAGCTACCGGTGTGTCCTCATCATCAAAGACCCAAACTTTGTTTTGAGACATAGTCGGCACATCATAATAGTATAGCCAGGTTTCATCACCTATCACGATGCTATTCACATACCGAGATTATCCCTTACTAAACATTTTTAGCATCTCCCGGCACAAAGTCACACGTCGTGTCATCTGCTCCTCCGTCAGTCTATGTGGAACCCAGAGACAACATAGTTTCTTCATGTGCAAGTGATCATGCAGAATTGAAAGAATTGCAGGTGCATTTATGCCTAAAGTATCCTCTATCTGCTGGTAAGTAATTCGTCTGTCTTCGTCAAGCATTTTCCTCACAGCAGTAATGTTTTCCTCTGTAATTGACGTTCAGGGCCTTCCTGATCTTTCAGTGTCCTCCAGGGAGAAATTTCTCCTCTGGAATTCTCTGTACCACCTGTATATAGTCGTACGATGTGGACAATCATCACCAAGTACAAGAGTCATTTCTTCTAAGCGTTGGTCTATGTTTAATCCACGCCCGAAGTTATACCGCAAAACTGCCCTCATCTCACTACGTGACCAGCATGTCATTATGAGAACTTCACACTATCACAGCTAATGAATAACAGGGCCTACAAACTTGAGGTTACGCGCAGGTGTATAAATATGAACATATGTCAACACGCAGCCACAAGCGGCCACCTGCGAATTTTCGTTTCGTCATATTTCAAAACTTTCCTAGTACCCTTTGTATATTATCGTTCAGATGAAATAAGTATCGTATACTTTCAAATGTATTCAAGGTTATGGTGCGACTACCTAGTGGTACACAAATGACAGGGTTTCTAAACAACCTTATGTTTTTAAAGTTTGCCACGCTACTCAAGATAAAAATTCTTAGATATTATTTTATATCTCTCGAGCCTATATTTAGTGGCTTCTCAGTATGTTTTAGAGCACTATGCAGGCTTGTTTGTTCAGAGATTTGCTCAAAACGTTCTGGGAGGGAAAAATCATATGTCGTTTTTAATGATAAAATACTTTCAGGCAGAAAAACATATCCAATAAACGTTATCAAAGAAGAATCTGGTTACAGAGTTTGAAGTTTTCAGATTTTTTTTTCTGTAAACGTTTATCTGGTTGCTTTTGTTTTGATGTATATAGAAGACTCACTATCTCAGAGTTTACATCAACATTCTAGTCAATTTCATTAGCAGATTCATCTGCTTGTGAATCACAATGAGTGTCATCATAAGTGTCTGAACCGTTTTTGAACAGAATGTTTGGATCAAAAGTTGGATCGCCGTCGCTGTCATCGTCAGAAATGTCACTTTCACTTGAGAATTCATTCCATAGTTCCTCAGTTAATAAATTTTTCTTAGAGTATCTGCTTTAAAATATATGTCATAAATCATGACGAATATTTTGATGAAAAAATAGACATAAATCAAGATGCAAGAATCAACAAACTGATTGAACAGAATACTAAAAATGTAAAAAAAAGAGGAACTCAATTCATGACGTTGTCAAATGGCAAGAAATGTATATTCGTATGCATACGATATTTGTTGCTAAAACCATTACTGAAAAATATTAAAAGTAACTTTTAAAGGTATATTCGTTTGATAACAAAAATTTCAAATGAAATTTTGCATTTCAAATATCTTTTATCTGCGTTAAAAATCCATCTATGGCTAGCAAAGAGGGAGGTTTAAAAAGTTGCTTTTTATTTGTAATTGATAAACAACTGTTGCCACATGTGATATTTTTTATGATCTAAACTTAAATATTGGGTCAAAATGAATACGTAAAGCATAAAGTTGTCAAGAGGCAACGGTAAATAAATTATAAGGAGGAAAATTTAGTTTGTTGCCAATCGGCAACAGTATGCATTGTGGGGTTAAAGACGTTTCTCACCAGAAAATTTATTTCAAGTAACATTGTATATTTAATTTCATGTTTCCTCTGGGAATCTGTTTGAATTCATTTCCTTAAAATGCTTTTGGTTCAAACGTCTTTAACCTGGGTCAAATTAACCGCCATTTTACGGAAGTTAACCCTTTGAGCTCTGGTCGGTGAATTTCTTCAAAATACCCAAATGTCACATTGGCACCAGTATTTTGCAAACAAAAAATTAGGTTTATTGTATACACAAAAATTTAAACTAACTTATTTTCAAATAACTTTCGTCGAATATTCTGGTGCCATTGTGACATTTGCAGATTAAAATTAAGTGGGAAGAAATTCGCACACCAGAACTCAAAGGGTTAAGTTGGAGGAATGAAGTTATGAATAAAGAGGAAGACACATACGTACTGTCTACCAGTTGCGAGTGAAGTAACTGAGGAGGTTGCAACAAGATGGCGGCTGCTTTTTTTTATCGGATTTTAAGTTTCTGATTACCACCAGGGCAAACATCTCACCAGTAAAATTGAATAGAAAAATTCGTCTCATTTAAGCGTCTTCTTCATGGAAACTTTTTTCTAAAAAATGTCGTAAAAATTTCTATTTGTTTTTACTGGCGTCAGTTTGCCTTGTAAAGGTGTCAGATTGTTATCCTAGTTGTCACAATATGGCGGAAACGCAGGGCCTGACTACAGCCAAAATAAACTCGTACCAGTAAAAATGAAAACCTGTTTCTTCTATTATTTATGACTGAAATTTTGCAATAAAAAGGCGTTTAAATAGGGAGAAACTTTCTGTATAAATCTACTGGTGGATGTTTCGAACGGCGGGAAAAAACGCCTGCGATAGCGGTTACAGTTGAAGCTTCACTGTTTTAACACTAGAACCGACAGAAATTTTACTCAAGTGTTATAAAAATATTTTACACCAGAATATTTATTTAAAACAATTTAACTTATTTATTTAACTTACTCCTCTGTGGTAGATATTTAAATTATTTTAGATGGAAATTTCTGTTTCGAATCGAAATATTTTTATTTGGTAACGGTCAGAATGACCGCTATGGCGGTTCTAGTGTTAAGGAATGGAGTTATGTAATCTATTGTCTACCAGCTGCTAGTGAAGTAACTGAGGAGGTTATCACAAGATGGCGGCTGATCTTTTCACATCGGATAAATAGTTTCTGATAACGGCTGAAGCAAACTTCTACCGGTAAATTTTGAATAGAGGATTTTGCTTTATTTTAGCGGCCTTTCTCATGAAAAATTTATCTCACAAGTATTGTTCAAATTTCTATTTATTTTTACTAGTGTTAGTTGCGGGTATTTTAATCATTTTTACTGATACTAACAGGTGGTTTTCTAGGTTGTCACAACATGGCGGAAACACAGGACCTGACTACCGCCGAAGGAAACTTCCACCAGTAATAAGTAATACCTGTTTTTGCCATACTTTGCGACTGAAATTTTGCATTAAAAAGACGTTTTGAACAAGGAGAAAATTTTTCTTTAAATTTACTGGTGGAAGTTTAACTTGGCGGTAATAGACCCTTGCGAAAGTGGTTACAGTTGAAGCTTCACTGTTTTAAAGATATGTCAGTTCCTCTTTATTAATAGCTCCATGTTTTAAGGATATGTCAGTTTCTCTTTATTAACAGTTCCATTGTTGAAGGTTGGTAAGCAAGAACTCACAACTAGTGTTGTCAGGTCTTCCGCATAAATCGGGGCTCCAAATGCTCTGGACACCAGTATTTAAAAAAAATTTTCTTCGCCTTATCTAATGGCAGAATTATTTGCGCTTAAAGTTGGCAAAATGAACCGTAAGAAAGTAGTGGTGTCCAGAACATCTGCAGCCCCGATTTACGCGAGAAACCTGGCAATACTAAATTATTTGAAAACAACGTTTAAACACACAATAAAACAAGCAGATTTGACCATACGTATACGTTTCGTGAGTACTAGGACTCGCATCCTCAGTGTAAAAACTTTAAAAACTTTAAAAACAATATCCCTGCAACTGCATGTACGGTGAAAAAACCCAAATGTCAAAACATAATACCAAAAGACCATCAAGTTCTAACAGCCAATGAAATTAATGCGGAAGTGAAGTGTCGTGACACAACAAATCCATTCAGAAAGTTGAGATGTATGGTGTACTAGATAAATCATTAACCAAGGAGTCTTTAAATTTGTGGATATGAATAGCCTCAAAAAAGTCTAAATCCAGAGGAGTAATGCATTTCTTGATAATGGTAGCTGAGTCAAAATTAAAATTATGTCCCTCCCCCCAGCAATGAGAGGCGATAGAGGATTTCTGTAATTCTTTTTTCTTTACATAGTTTCTGTGTTCATTGATTCTGTAACGGAGTTTTCGTTTAGTTTGTCCAATATAGGACGAACCACATTGGCATTGAATGTTGTAAATGCCCCAATCATTATGTACAGGAATTTGGTCCTTAAGTTGCGAAAAAGATAATTTATTAACCGGTTTAAAAACCACATTAAAATCATAATGTCTTAAGATATTAGCCATCTTAAAGCTAATGCTATTATAAAATGGTAAAATGATAAGGTTGGAAATGGAAACCGCAGCAACAGGAGAATCAAGATTATTAACATATTTATTAAGACTATGAGAAATTAAATTATTGATATAAGATAAACTAAAACCTCGATCAATAGCCACAGATCTAATGTAATTTAATTCTGTAATAAGTGAACTGGCAATACTAGTGGTGAGGGACAGTCAGCTCTCGAGTGCAAAGGGGTTAAATATTCGTAAAAAAATAGTAGCATTTGAGAAATATGAAAAAGTATATTTTTATATGATATTTGGAATTTATAAGATTAATATGAGATTAAAAGAACTTCTTAAAAACGCAATAAAAATGTTTTAAAAATGCACAAGGCCTTTCGAAAGAACTAGTTTTTCTTCATCAGGCGAAGGGAACACGTCCGACTACTTTGAAAAAAGCAGCAAGACTCACAGAGAACAGGTAAGGGAAAACGACAAGTTAAAGAAACATCCAATAGGGAAGCAAGATTGGCTGTTTCTTCAACTTGTCCTTTTCCCTTACCTGTTCTCTGTCAGTCTTGCTGCCGTTTTCAAAGTAGTAGGACTTGTTCTCTAAACCCGATGGTGAATGGTTCTTTCGAAAGGCCTTGCGCATTTATTAATTTTTTTATGGAGTTCTAAGAAGTTCTTTTAACATTTCACGCCTGCTTATTTAATTATTTAATGAAATTCATATACCCAACAAATGCTAAATTAAGATGGAAAACGGGTGTTTATATATGATCTTTGAAATATATAAGATTAATATACCCCCAAAATGATAATTTAACATGTAAAAAAGAAAAAAAACACCATCTGTGATGAAGATTTTAAAAATAGACTTTAAAAATTAATAAAGTATATGAATCCTGTTCAATGGACGAGTGCGATTAATGCACCTATAATACGAAACATTTTCTGTTTTTTGTTATTATTATTTTACTGGTTTGTAAATACAACGCTTGCAATAAATAATCATTTTCATACATTCAAAAATGATTATCATCAAAGAAAAAAACAATAAAAAATAGTCACTATTTTTTTAAATTCAATTAGAAATAACAAACTTTATGGCAAAAAAATAGCTCATTAAATAAAAGAAAATAATTCTAATAATGAAAAATGAAGTTTCTTTTTGTCTCCTGCTTTATTGTCAAAATTAATCAGTATATTCTTCCAGTTTTACTTAACAATTCATTTTGACTGACTTAAATTAATTAATTAGGAAATCAGTTATTTAAAAAATAAATATTTCTTCAAAGAACGTTTTGTTTCTCATTTGATTTGCCGCAAAAAACGGCTTTCATGCAAGTATAAAGAATTTCAGTTTGTTTTATTTTTATAAACATTTTAAACATTTCAAACTGTATTTTACTTTTTCAAATGTTAGATAAGAAAGAATTGTCTCCAAAATTTTTATTTACTTAGAGTATGTAATAGCTAAATATAAATTTTCCGGCGGGCAATCAGACTAAAAATGTGTACATTTCGAGTAGATAAAAATAAAAACCATGTCACCGTGGGATTTCACATATTATTTTGATCTGAACTCTAAGTTTTTTAACACATCATATAATTCCTGTTCTTATCTCTAAGCAAATATTCCGTCAAGCTTTAAATATAAAAGTAAATCAATGAAAAATTTTCTATGAATTTTCAAAGTTAACAAAAGTAAAAGAGTGATTTAATAATAATAAAAAAAAAAAACCTCTTCAGTTTTTTAAAAATAGCTCTCCATGATGAAATTCACTTGTGTGACATTTTAAAACTGCGGATGTAAACCTGTTAAAATATCTTTTTTACATAAAATCCCCTTTCTGTGTACTTTTCTTAGTTTTCTAGGGAAATTTTTGCTTAGTCATCTTTTTAAAACGTCCTGAAAAAAAAGAAAATATGGGAGATAGAAGTTTTTTTTCAAGACTTTAAACATTTTAACTAATCATATTTTTACATTATTTATGTACTTTTTGCCGCGATTAACTTTTGAATGCTCACAAGGTGTACAATGTAAATGGTGTCCGGATATCGTCGGTACCATGTCAAACTATCCAATGTGAAAATAGTGGACAACATTTTTTAAATACAGATTTCTTGATTTGCACCACTTTTCTAAAATGGTAAAATTCCTCTCGTTTTCTCCTTAGTTAATATGTCATTAAATAAGGTTAAATAAGGCGAATTTTACTATTTGAAAAAAGTGGTGCCAATCAAGAAATTTGAATTTAAAAAAAGTGGCCCACTGTTTTCACATTGGATTGTTTGACATGGTACCGACGATATAATAAAACGAGTGTCTTATTTTCCATTAGATTGTTTAACCCCTTCAGGGGCAAAGTACGTCTGTTGCAAAAATGTTAAAATGATTGATTGACACCGGTATTTATGAACAAATTTATAAGCAAGTAAGTGAAAGCTTTTCATCGCTTACATTATATAAAGAAAAAATTAATTCATAAATTCTAATGCCAATGTGGCATTTGGAAATTAAAATTAACTGGTATATTTAATATACCGGTGCCCTTCAAGGGGTTAAGCCTTTCAGGGGCAAAGTACTTCTGTTGCTAAAATGTTAAAATGATTCACTGACACCGGTATTTATGAACTAATTTATATGAAAGTAAGTAAATCATCTCTTCGCGCACATTATGTATAGCAAAATTTAATTTAATTTCTAAATTCTGTTGCCTATGATGCATTTGGAAATTAAAATTAAGTGGTATATATAACATACCGGTGCTCTTCAAGGGGTTAAGGCAGCCGTTAAAGATAAAATTAGAAGCTTTCCCCCGATCTCAAAAAATATACGAGATACGGGAAAAACAGAGTTGGAAATAAACGTTCTGTAGTTTCGAATAACACTTATTTCGTATACAAATTTTAATATACTCTTAGAAGACAATGCACAAGGCACCCACTGGTCCATTTTTTAAAATCAAGTACTTTTTAAGAAAAAAAAATTCATTGTAGAGTTCTGCAACAGTTGCAATAAAAACGCCCCCCTCCGGTAAGTTTCTACGAAATTTATAAAGAGGATTTCCCTTTGAAAGAAAGTGGTGCTCAAAAAACGGACAGAGTTGGAGACCTGAATTTTAGAAATAGTATAGGATTGTGGGAAACTGACAAGAATTCCAAAGGGGGGAATCAGGATTCAGTCGATTGTAAACATATTTCTGGATTGGCTCACGACTACTAAATAAAATAAAAAGGTATACCTGTATTTTAAAAAGTTATCATCATTTTATCTCACTGCAGAATTTGGCCCCACCAGTGGCTGAGAGGTTCTGCTCTCGAAACTGGTAGACGGGAAGTGCTGGGTTCGATCCCAATCGCGCCCGTCGGCCTAATCGTTCGGAGTTTTCGTGGTTTTCTTCGAACCATGGATTTCCATGCGTTAATACGGGTTAGGTTCCCTTAGAAAGACCCCCACGAAGGGCACTCCCCCTCGGGCCTATATCCCTAGTGTAGATAATCGGCCGTCACAAAATCAACCAACCAACCAACCAACCACTGCAGAATTTTCAAAGTTTTTCTGATATTAACGTAACACGAAGATAACTAGTCGAAAATACTGGTATTCAAGGAATTTGTTTTTTCAAATGTAGCGATCGGCTTATACGCGAGCATATACGGTAGCTGCCAATCCAGTTGGCATTCCATAGTTAACATTCCATTCTATTGATCTGAAATTTAACATGAATTAACTTGATAATATATATATATAGAGAGAGAGAGATTCGCGTAGAAAAAATGTATTTAAAAAACGACGGGAACTTAGTTCAATATAAGGCAAATATTTTAGCACGGAAAAAGTAGTGTTAAGTCACAATTTTAAGTTTCCATTAAAAAAAAAAAAGTCAAGTGGTTAAACTAAATTATTACTAAGTGTAGAATCTAAGAGTAGAAAAGACTAAGAGTAGATTATGAAGAGTTAACATAAAAGCATATATTTTGAGATTTCATTTTGCCGCCGATAAGCGAGAAATTGCCAAAGAAATGAAAATTCCATTTCCTTTTGCGAAGTATGTACAGATACCGCAGGATTTTGTTTTATAAAAACATATCTATGACCAAGAGAAAAATAATCTGTATTTTTTTTCAAAATTTTCAGGGTATGTCTTTTTGAAGTCAAGAACTTTCTTTTGAATTTAGTAGAAAAACCATAGAGACCAGAATTATTTGTTTAATTTTATACTGCACATATTTCAGAATATGAGGTTGCATTCTTTCGCAAGAAACATATATTGCAAGGCCCCCACCTGGTCCGTTTTTTAAACGCCACTTTTTTTTTCAAAGATAATCTTCTTTATAAATTTCGTAGAAACTTACCGCAAAGGACCTTTTGCTTGCAATTATTTCAAAATCCTACAACGAATTTCTTTCTTAAAATTTACTGGTTTTCAAAAAACGTACCAGTGGGAGCCCTGTAAATTGTCAAAATTGTTTCAACATACTGTGTATGTGGAATTCATGCACACATTCTTTGAAGTTGCCCACAACAACAAGTCCGAGGAATTATACACAGAGAACGTAGAAAGTTACCTGATATATTTCCAAACTTTGGACAGCAAAACCAGCATTTCGAGTCCAGCATTTCAACGTTTTAAGAACATATCGCTCACATGCAAGAAAAGTGACACATCTCGCAGTGATTCATTTTGTGTTTTATTCCTCTAAAAGGTCTGTCATAGGTTTGTCTTGAAACAGAAAAAGTTATTTATTGTAGTTATAAAAAAAATCGCTTTATTACGCTATATGTCCATTCGTGACCACAGAAGGGGGTGGATTGTGCGCGGAGGTAAAATTTTTCAATTCTCCAAACCTCATCTACGTCTTCATTCTTGAGGGTTTTACGCTTTGATGTAGGGTTTTATTGCTGTATGCAGAGCTAAATGCTACAATTTCATGTTACAGAAAAAAAAATGCGAATCTTCTTTTGGCTCTCTTGTAAAATTGACTTTTGTCGAGATGTGTTACTTTTCTTGCAGGTGAGCGATATATTAGCTTGACTGTTAACCCCTTCGATGGTGGTGGTTCATTTTTGGGCCACTTTATTTTAATTCCTAAATGACACAATGGCACCAGAATATTTGAATAAAAATTTTCCTTTTATTAAGTACGTGAAAAAAGGCTTTTGTTTATTTTGAAATAAATTTGCTTGAAAATTTCGGTATCGTTCACTCATTTTATCATTTTGCGAATAAGTACCTTTCCCCAGAAAGGGTTAAATCTGTCTCTTTAAAATTTTAAAGTGAAGTAAAAAACTTTAATCAATATAGTTGTAGAATTTGCCAAGTAGAACCAATTATAATACACATCATTTAACACTAGAAGCGCCATAACGGTCATTTTGACCGGTATCAAATAAAAATATTTCAATTCGAACCAGGAATGTCTTTCTAAAATAAGTTAAATATGTATCACAGAGAAATAAGTTCAATAAATTAGTTAAATAATTTTAAATAAAAATTCTGGTGTGAAATATTTTTATAATACTTGAGTAAAATTTCCGGCGGTTCTAGCGTTAATGCTTTTCAGATAAAATAGAAATACTCAACTGTATAAAACACCCCCATCAGCAAATATTATTTTACCACGTAGCAGATTTCTTTTGATCTTTACTTTCTAGTACCGGTATTTCTGACTAGCAATCTTCCCCTTATTTAATAAAAAAATCTCAGTCATTAAATAAACAAGAAATACTAACACTCAATTTCAATGATCTTAAAACTGTACATATTTCGACTATATGCATGGACGTAGATGAGATTAAGACCTGCTCAATGTTTCATAAATGTCTTGTTAATAACAAACTCCCAAAGCGATGTAAGTAAGCGTACAAACTTAATACTGGAATCGGGCGTAAATTAACACAGTTGCGCCACCTTGTGGACGGGTTGATGATCCACATACACCGGCTTTTAGCGCGAAGTCATACATGACAGGACATCTACCATCTGCGATTATTTTCTAAATCTTTAGTCACTCATGGAAAAAAAATGGCACAGCGAAAGGTGTGTCCAGATGCACTTAGCACCACGAGACTTTCTTTGCCTCGCCAAAGACGTGTCAGCTATTAATCAAGGTGAAAAAACTTTACTATTTTAGTAGTGTGAAGTAAGAAAACAGTTAGGCATATTCCTGTAGTTTAACACCGTCCGCTACGTGGCGTGCGACCTTGATTGATGTGACCTCGCCTTTAATCTTGCGGTTACATCTCCCATTTAAGAGGACACTGCAGTCACAGGCGAAATGAAAACAAGATGGCCGCTCGCGTTTTAGCTAAATTGGAAGGATGGTCTAAATTCAAATGATTGACAAGGGAACTCTTCCAATCAGCAAATGGCCAATTATCTGTCTCGATTCCACCCCCCACCTCCTTTCGGCTGAGAGCTACATTTGATCATTTCCAGTGAGTTTCAGGTCTAAATAATTTTTTTTTTTGCAACCGTCTTCGCTTTTAGCGTAGATCAAAGCCGCTGCTTTGTGGATACCCTCGATAACATTAAAAGCCGTAAAAAGAATTTTAATCTGTTTATGATAAGAGTGCAAAAACTAAAACGATTTCAGAAAATAAATGAATATTTTATTTAGATATATTTCTTTTTTTTTATATTCAGATTCATTTTACAGTTTTTACAAGCATAAAATTGAAATTATTGCCGTATAAACACTATTTTATTTCACATAACGCAATTACATTTAAAATCAAGGGGGAGATATTGAATGAGGGGGGAAATATCAGGTACAGATATTCTAAAATAACTATCTTTTGTGGGGATTCTTTTTAAAACGTGAAATTTATCAAGAAATTTATAAGAACTATTTATAAGTGTGTGTGTGTGGGGGGGGGGATTTCTGAACACTAAATATATTTTAAATGATGCAGTCAGATAAGAATATTTTTGTAGCGGTTCGTAATCTAAATAACACTAAAATACTTTTATTTCCATTACATTTTTTTTTTCATTTTTAACACTCTCCAAGAAAGTTTAAAAGTGTTTATGAATTCGGTTTGTAAGTCCGTCTGTCTGTCTGTCCGTGCTCTAAATAGCGTAAATGTAGTCGGATTGCCATGTAATTGATATACGATATTCAAAATCATCATGGTATGTTCGGTATTCAAAATGAATATCGAATGAATTACCATTCATGGTTTATTTACAGACGCACTCAAACGTATTCTCTTACATTATGGTCTATGGGGGGGGGGGGATCATTTAGGATGCATTTTAATAGTGTTACACAATCTTAAACATAGTTAATTTTATATACTTTAAGATACACTTTAAAATGGTTACTATAGACTAAGTTATGTGTAACGCTTAAAGTACGAGTATAGGGGATTCAAAAGTATTCCGTTATGTTATAGCCCATGACGAAATATCGTTTGCGGAGTATTTGATTGATATAACTCTGTCACAATGATAATGAAATTGATATGAATTTCTGGGGTGTTCTAAGCCTACTTTCTGTACAACATGAGCATTTAACAATTATTTATGGGGTCAGACAAAAGAGCTTGGTTATATATGGTCTACGAGGAAAAACTGTTTGTAGTGTATTTCGATTACGTTACATTATTTCAAACATGACGAAATAGGTGCACATTACTTCGATTTGTTACAAGATGCTTGCATTCGAATATGGTTTGCATTTCATTTAGCGTTCATTTACAGGGACACATAAAATATTTTGATACAATACTATATCCGACGTGTTAGCTACTAAAAATTAATGCTGAAAGTGCATTTTCAATTACAGAATGCGTTTTTAAGTTTAACTAAATTTTTGCGTACTACATGGTGTGCTTAAATTTTACAGACCAGGACTACACAAAAGAATTCGTAAACATTACTGAGAATGAGTATGAATGGCTTAAAGATGCTTGGTTTTTTTAGTTATAAATGTACAAGCTCAACTACATTTATTATGCTAAGAGATGTTTGTATCATACAAATAAAATCCTATACAGGGATATTAAACATACTGGATACATTGCCGCCTATGGAAAATAATTCCTAGAAGTGTGATTTCAGTAATTTTAAGCATGTTTTTGCTTGAATTAGATTTCAGCTTAATATTTGACGTGTATAAAAATCTTTATGCCCCAAATGTAGCCCCAAATGTAATGTTAATCTATGTAGCCCCAAATATACAGGGCTACACAAAATAATTCAAGTATGTTTCCGTCTATTGGTAGAAATTGCCGAGGGTGAATTTTCAACTGTTTTATGTATTTTCTTACAAAATTAAATTTTAACATAGTAGAATCTCTACAAATATATCATATACAGAGCTGCACAAAAGAATTGGAATATCTTCCGGGTTATGGGCGCAATTGTTGAAATCTACTTTTCAAATGTGTCATACGTTTTACAAATGTTTAGCTAGGTAACTTCTTTACATTATTAAACGGCGAAGTTTTGTTACAGTGTTCTGAAAGTGTTGGAAAGTTTTGAAGCATGATTTTTCTTTTTTTGTTTATTGATGTATTCGGCTTAGTCGATAACACCTTTGGTATCTAAGTTTGGTGGTTCTTTCTGAGCTAGTCCTAATGAAAGGATTTTAAAAGATTTTAAGAATATACTTGCACGTTGACGAGAAAACACAATATTTTCCTTTGAAATATATCTCTATAGACATTTTCCTTTCAGAAATACAGTTAAAATGTGTTTTGTGCATAATTAAATGTATACCTATCGTTTTATTGTTAACACTTTCGCACATAGTTGAAAAGATTTAGTTAATATTATAGATAGTAAAGATTTATAATTAGGACCAAAAAAAGTAAAAATTAAAAAGTTTTAAAGACTGTAAATTAGATTTTTTTTAACTTCATGAGTTGAGGGTAAGACAAGGGAAGAAACAGATTTATTTTTTATTTATTTTTTTTTTTTTGGGGGGGGGGCGGGTGAGTTTAATAGATGACTGATTATGTAACTTATTAAAGATTTACAAATAGGTCAAAAACATTGAAATCAGGAGTTTTAGAGACTTTAAATTTTATGAGCATGGAAATAATGGAGGGAGAAAAGAAAACGTCAATTTTACATGGGGGTGGAAGAAATTATATAATCGATTATTTATTGTTCAATATGAAACAGATAAAGCTGAAAATGTATTAAAAAAGATTTTCAAAGATTTTAAACTTAAATAAAGGAAAGAAGGAAAAAGGGGGGGGGGATTTTATTTGATGACTTATTTATTTACCTTACTAAAGAATAAGAAATAGGACAAAAAAGACTAAATTTTGTGTTCTTGGTAAGGGTAGAGTCAGAACAAACGTCAATTTTGGTGGGGGAGGAGTATAGTTATATGATTGATTATTTATGATTACAATAAATTAACAGATAGAGTACAAAATGGTTTAGAAAAAGCAATGACTTTTAAGGTTAAAATTTTGTGACCTGAATGAAAAAAGAGGAATAAGCAGAATTAGTTCTTTTTTTGCGGGAGGGGAGGGAGGGAAGTTTATTGGTGACTTATTATTTACTTACCTTAGAAAATATTTACATATAGGTTAAAAAAATAATAAACGAAAAAATTTTAAGGGATTTAAATTTCAGATGCTTGGTAAGAGGGAGAGGCGAGGAGGAAATACCAATTTCAGTTGGGGTGGGTAGGGGGAGAAATTTTTATGATCGTTTGTTTATTGTTAAAATAAAGTGGCAAATTGAGCAGAAAAGAGGAGCAAAAGGGAGAAATGACATTTTCGGAAGGGGCAATTTACAAGAACTTTTAATGAAAGGAATGTGGTGAAATAAATTGATAATGAAATTTATGACTGATTATTTATTGTTAGTTTAAAGTAACAAGTAAAACAGAAAATTAAAGAAAACATTAAAGAATTTTAAAGATTTTAAACATTGATACTGTAAAGGGAGCAAAACGCGAAGCGAAATTTCCGAAGAAGGGGAGACAAAGAGTGCAAGATGTTTGGATAAGAATATGGTGTGCATCGCATTTATTGTTCATTTACAGGGAAACATTAGGGATGATTGCTGAAAGTGAGTTTTAAATTATGATATGTTTGATTTATGATAAGTTATGGTATAAGTTAAGTTAAACTAATATATTTGCACAGGCACATAGGTGGTGTATATGAATTGCATAGACACTACACAAAAGATTTCATTAGTAGTACCGGGAATGACCATGAATTACTGAAAGATGTTTTTTAATTTGATTTATGCAATTTCAAGCTCAACTATTTTTAGTATAGATGTTTGACCCGTAGCCGGTGGCAGACATTTAGCCGACAACCAAATAGCCGTCAAGACATTTAGCAGATAGCAGTTAGCTGACACGTGCATTTAGCCGATACGTACATATAGCCGACAACGCGATTAGCTGAAATTTACATACAGCATACAGGACAATTGACCGAAACGGACATATAGCAATAATTTTAGCAATACAGACAATTGGCCGATAGGCAACTGGCCGAACGTGGCAATTAGCCGGGAGGACATTTAGCCGAAAAGGCGATTAGCCGACAGGACATTTAGCTGATAGTATAATTAGCCGGCACTTTTCTAACATTTTTCGACACCCCTCATGAGATACATCGCATTGGAGCCCTTTGATCACTCTTACATATTATGTACCTCCCGTCCCCCCTCCCCCAATTTGTATCACCGGGAGCATTTTTCTGACTTTTCCGACATCCCTCAAGTGATATATCATTGGACTGGGCAGCCCTTTGATCACTCTTTCATATTATGCACCTCCCGCTAGGTTACAGTTAATTTACAGTTTGGTTACAGTTGCGATTAGTTACTCTTAGATTACGGTTAGGTAACTGTTAGGTTATAATTATGTTACGTTTAGGTGATAATTAGATTACACTTAGGTTACAGCTTGGTCATGGTAAAGTTATGTTACAGTTACATAACAGTTAGCATATGATTAGGTTATAACTAGGTAAACGTTAGTTACAGTTAGATTACGGCTACGTCCCAGTTAGGTTACATTTATGCTACAATTAGGTTACTGTTAGGTTTTAGTTTTGTTACGGTTACTTCATAATTAGGTTACACTTAGGTTACGTTTAGATTATGGTTAGGTAACTGTTCGGTTATAATTAGGTTACGTTTAGGTGATAATTAGATTACGCTTAGGTTACAGCAAGGTCATGGTAAAGTTGTGTTACAGTTACAGTACTGCTAGCATACGATTAGGTTATAATTAGGTAAACGTTAGTTACAGTTAGATTACGGTTACGTCCCAGTTAAATTATATTTAGCCTACAAATAGGTTACTGTTGTGTTTCAATTAGGTTACGGTTACTTTATAATTAGGTTACCCTTAGGTTACGGTTACGTTACACATAGGTTACGTTTAGATTACGGTTAAATAACTGTTAGGTTATAATTAGGTTACGTTTAGGAGATAATTAGAATACGCTTTGGTTACAGCTTGGTCATGTTAAAGTTATGTTACAGTTACATTACAGTTAGCATACGATTAGGTTATAACTAGGTAAACGTTAGTTACAGTTAGATTACGGTTACGTCCCAGTTAGGTTACATTTAGGCTACAATTAGGTTACTGTTAGGTTTCATTAAGTTACGGTTATGTTACACTTGGGTTACGTTTAGGTTACAGATAGGTTATAGCTACGTTACAGTTTGGTATTGGTTAGGTTACAGTTACGCTAGAGTTAGTTTATACTTAGGTTATAATTAGGTTAAGATCAGGTTACAGTTACGTTACATTTAAGTCGGATGAATATCCTGTCAGATGAATGTCCATGTCGAATAATTGTCCTCTGTCGGCTAAATATCTTGTCGGCTAACAGTCGCTGTCGACTAATTGTCATGTCGGCTAAACATCCTGTCGTCTAATTGCTGTCTGCTAAATGTCTCGTCGGCTAAATGACATTGTAGCATATAAATAAATAGCGGTATGCCAAAAAACTGGATACATGGCCGTCCATGGATAGCAATTCTTAGGCTAATGTTAGCCTTAGAAGTGTGATTTCAATAATTTTCAGCGTATTTATTTCTGAATTAAATTTCAGCTCAGTATGTGACGTGTATAAAAATTTGTAAGGAACATACAGACCTTCAAAAAACAATTGAAGTACGTTTCCGTCTATTGTTAGGAATTAATAAATGTGTATTTTCAAATGTGTTATGTTTTTCTAACTGAACTAAAAATGTAGGAAAGGGTTCATAATCCATACTTGGCACATGGTTTTCCTTTCTTGTTTTATTTATTTTCAATAATTCATCTTCTTATGTTTTTGTATTTCTTAGTTGCAATAATCATGATTTTAGGGTTCCGTACTTAAAAAGTATAAACGGAATCATTATAAGATCACTCCTGTGTCTGTCTGTCTGTCACAGCCATTTTACTCGTAAACTACGGAACGTCGAATGTTCAAATTGGGGGATGTAATAAAGACTATTGACCCACATATTTACAGATTATTAGACATTTACAAATATATGTGGGAGAAAACGTAGAGGGGCTAATTGGGTTATTTGAAAAAGAAATATATTTTCTTTGTATATCGTGTGGGGTATCGGTTAAAAGATTACTTAACGCCGAACTCAAAAATACATTTCTTTTAATTTTAGATATTATAATTTCAGAGATATCGTCGAAAATGTAGTGCAAAAATATGTCCCCCCCCCCCCCTTCTGTTTCCGAATCTACTGAAACTAAAATTATGAAAAAAATTAGAGCTAGTAGAAGTTAATTTAATACTTGCAGGGAAATTATAGCGATTGCCCAAGGTGGCATAGTTTTTCACAAAAGCGCATTTTTCTGTTACATACAGATTTCTATTTGCGGGCATTCAGCAAAGGTATCGAAGAGCGCTAAAGGTGCCTATCGTATCAAAAGTATAAAAGCATTTTTTATAATGATTTTCGAAAAAAAAAATCGTTGGTAATTCGCCGAGATATTAAGACTCATGTCCCTGCCGGCGAAGACAATAAGGAGCTAATGCTAATCCTATGGGGAGGAAAAAGTAAAGAAAGGTGCGATGTAGAGACGGATCTCGGCTATACAATGCCAAAAAAAAAATTTTAAATATCGAAATGCAAAAGAGATATTAGAAAAATCCTTCCCCATACGATTAGCATTAGCTCGTGAGTGCCTTCGCTGGCAGGGGCAAGAGCCTAAACCCTTAAAGACACGGTTGGTTTGGACATACATAATGGCAGAGGCGGCGTACTCTATATACCATCGGTTTTTAAATACTAGATAACAACTTTTAATGATATATTTGTGTAATGCAATACCCAGTAGCAGCATAAAAGCAGTAAATATCAAATTGTTAAAAACAGACCAATTTAATTAGAATTAATCGCATAAACACTATGGGATTCGCGACTAGTTTGTGTTGAGTGGATCTCTCAATACGACGCCCGTGTCTTTAAATGATAATTAAAGACCTATTTGAAAAAACGCGGCACGGACAAAGTCGAGTTGCATCTTTGCGACCTCCTTTCGAAGCGCGCTTAGTACAATGCCAAGTTTAAACTTTGAACAAGAATTTTCTTTCAGCTACTCTGTAAAAAGAAAAATATTACTATGTTGAATTTAGTTTTATGAAATGCCATATGAAATTTAAACATGCAGTACTTTTATTGTCAGTACCGAATTAAGTTCATCATATGCAGATTAAGATAAGTTTAAAAAAGAGTTATACAAAATAGCAATATTTAATTTTATTTCGGCTTCATATCTCTTTGAACTTTTGTTGTATACTCATTCATACTTTTCTAATATATTCAGCTATACCGCCTTCTACGTTGTATAAGTTTTTACAAAGTTTCATTATTCTTTTAAATAATACAGTTAATAATTCATAAATTTATTGTACGGAACCCTCTGAGCGCGAGTAATACTCGTACTTGACCGTTTATTTTATATACAAGTTATATGCATTGGTCTGCCAAGTCGTATCTTGGTGGAGACCATCTGCAGAACCTCAATTTAGTGGTTGATCTGCAGGTTTACCATTGTGTTTTCATGCACCCAAACTTCAATGTTTTCATACATTTGGGTGCAGGAAAATACAATGATAAACCAATAGATCAAATACTAAACTCCGGTCTGCAGGTGTTTTCTATCAAAATATGACTTGACAGACCATTTGCATTTTAATATGCTAATTGAGTTCTATCTAATCCTAAAATTTCAGTCTTCAACTTGATGAGCTGATGGTCTGTGCAATTGCCACACGTCGAGCAAATCCCTTCCTGTGAAATCTTGTATCACTCTTTAGGAATCTGTGGACAGGCACAAAAACATCCTATGTGTGATTTTATACCTAGATTGTGTATAAAAACCTTTTTTAATTCATCACTCTGAATTTGGAGTTTTTTGTAACAAATACAGTTGTAGTTTTTTTTTTCTACAATTGTTTGAGAAAGACTTTGTTTTTATTTTCTCTGAAAACTTCTTGGATTTTTCATTACATTGATATGCAATTCTGATAATGAGTTTCTTAGAATTCCATTTCAAAGCAATATTTCGAATTTCTTCCAATTTTACCAAAGCATTCTTTTTCATTATCAGAAGTCAGAGAAAATAAATTTATTTTAACTGCATCTTTATCTTTAGATTAAGTTATAATTTTATTTTCCCCACATTGCTGATAGAGATTTTTTTTTTAACCTTGTCAGTTGCAAGCTTACAGTCAAATATCTCCAGACGTTCTCCATCTTCTTCCTTTACTTCCAAGTTAAGGAGGAGTTGCCGTAATATCCTTTACCAATCTGTGTCCTATATCGGAATTTGGTAAATTAGCAGTGCTTTTAGTTTATAGTCTTTACTTGAACTTGCCGATCATGACAGTGTTAAGCTATCATTCGTTGTTGCTAAGAAACTGTTTTTATTAGTTTATAAATTAGTTTGGTAAATTAGCAGTTTTATGAAGCTAAAACTTTAGCACGACTCAATTTCTACAAAACATGTCAATATTTTTAAAACAACGTTATTCTACATTATTCAAAAACCAGATTTACGCATAGTTTTTATTTTCAGATTATATTCGTAATTCATGGAATATAAGGAATAATAACAATGTTAATGATTATTTAGACTACATTGATGACTACATCAAAGAGGCATTTTAATCAAAGCAAAAGTCAGTTCCTTCTCACAGAAGATTTTTTTTCGCATTCAGTGAGACAAGAAAATTGTTTATTAATAGATGTTACTCAGAAAATACAGCATTAATTTGAAGAAATACTGTTTATAATTAAGTGAATTAAATCAAGCAATCCGCTAGAAGCAGCTTCAAATAATCAACGATTAGGCATTGTTTTCCAACAAGACAGCAAGACCACATGTATCTAGCCCACTTCAGACACAAACTGTTATAATTGAGATGAAATGTTAATGTTTCAATCCAAGAACCATTCTCCAAAACTTGCATCGTCGAATGACCGTTTATTTAGATCACTTCAAAACATTTTGAGGATAAGATATTTTATTTTTTGGAAGATTTGAGAAAATACTTCGATTCTTTAGCCAGATGAGCGCTAATTATGTAACTGCTAGGAATTGAAATTTTCCCGAAATGCATTTTCTTTAATTTCCATCAACAATATGCGACAAACTTTTGCATCAGTCTCAAAAATTGGAATTTGGTAATGGATTCTTCTCTGGTCTTTTTCTATAAATTTTAATAACACTCCATCTTTATTTTCAATTTACATTGGTATCCTGTTAAAGATTGCGTTACTTAAAATTTTTATTTCATGTTGTATTTGTAATGGCACATTCTTTCGTTTACTACAATTCATTATTCAATGACACAGTTTTATAAAATGAGTAGAGAGGAAATTAAGGCTAACAAAGCAACAGTTAGTAAATTTGTCATTAGCTTTTCAAGAATTATAGGAGAAGGATAATACCGTCATCAACAAGTCTATCACTGTGAAAGTCTGCGTTATTTACGTAGAAAATGTCAGTAGGACATTTTTAACAAACTGATAAAAACATTTTATGGGCACCAATGAATGATAGCTTAAGATTGTCTTGATCGGCAAGTTCAAGTAGAGGCTGCAAAGTAAAACCGGGAACAAGAAATTTCTATCCGAGGAGACCTCTACTTTAAAAATTTTAGACAACAAAGACTTAGAAACTGATACAATCAATTATGACTGGTATTCAATCATAGAGTCTTGCTTATAGAAAAAGTTTCAGGCCGAAATGTGCTGGATCGAACCGTAGCTTCCGACTTCACGAGGATGAAGTAGGCATACTTCTAATACAAATTTTTAAATTTTTTTTATCCTATTTAATAATTTCAGTTAATAAAGACAATAATAACATTTTAAAACAAGTGTTAGAAATTTGCCTGATTTGCCTCCGTTAGATCATCGCTTATAGATCGAATTTGGCAAACTCAAAAGTGAAGGTTCTATTATGATTTTATCAGATACTAGCAAACCCAGCGACTTTGCTCGCGTAATATTTGAAATATGCCAACTAATATTTATATGTCTAATTTTTATTAAAAAGTACTAACTAAATTTTTATTTTATAAAAAAGTAATATGTTATTTTATTAAAAGGTACTTATTACTTTTAGGAATAATTCAAAAACATTACTATTTACTATTTACAATACTATTTAAATACTATTACTATTACTATATACAAATACTATATACAATTACTATTTAAAACACAGTTTGACTAAATATCATTATTACACTGCATTAGGCAGAAATGAGGCTTAAATTAATAAAACGAAATATAACTAAAAAAATGATAATTTAGAAAATATTTTGAAACTTTTATGCTCAATTAATACGCTCATTTCAGTATTCATTTGAAGTTTTGAATTTTTTAGAAACCATCTTCTTACATCTTAAAATTAACTATCATGTCAAATTCCAAGTCCTACCACCTCTCTCAAGATAAAGGGCTATATTGAAATAGGAACTGTCACCATTAATTTGCCAAAATTAATTTTGAAATCGGTTTTTTTCCTAATATTCCACAGAAACGTAATTTAGAAAGCTTTTAAAGGCTTTTTTAGAACGTTTGTTTTTCCTGTGAACCCCAAGTGGTAGAATCATCGGCATAAAATATAGCCTGTGTAAAATCAGAGACTGTTACGATTGATTCGAAACTATTATTACTTTTATAATCGGTTTATATTCTCTGAAATTGCATAGAAATCGTAATTTAGGACTTTTTTCGAACGCTTTTCGCACCTCCCCTTCCCTTCACCCCTTTTTAATTCGAATTTATTTTCGACAGTCCTTCGAGGGCATTTATATTTTATAAGTAACTACCATGAAATATTTAAAGTTTCTAGCCTTTTCAGTATCACAGAAATCGCAATTTAGAAATTTTTTAGCTCCTGCAACCCTCTGGTGGTACCGGCACAGACATAAATTATAGCTTATTTTTGAGCAGTTTCTATCACCAACAATTTGTCATCATTATTTTTTTAATCGGTTTGGTATTTTATTAGTTTGCTTAAAAATTGTAATTTATAACGCTTTTCGCTCACTTCATCTTTTTAAATTTGGAATTTTCTTTCGACTGTTCTTAGAAATCAGTTGCATCTTGTAAGTAAATACCATGCCATATTTCAATGTGTTAGACCCCTCAGTTGTGCAAAAAACGCAAATTAGAACATGTTTTGTTTTTGCAACCCTCAGATGTTAGTGACAGCAACATAAAATATAACCTATATTATAGCAGGGACTGTCATCATTGATTTGCAACCATTACTTTTGAAATAGCTTTAGTATTTCCAGAGATTGAGTAAAAATCGCAATTTACAACGTTTTCAGAACGCTTTCGCGCATTTTCACCCCTTTTTAAGTTTCCAATTTTTTCGAAACTGTTCTTAAAGATCATTTATATCTAATAAATATGTACCTTGCCTAATTTTAAGTTGCTAGCCGCTACCGATCACAAAAATCGAAATTTAGAACGCTTTTTTGCTCCTGCAACGTCTAGGTGATAGTGATACCGACATAGAATAGCGTATATGTAAGAGCAGAGGCTGTCAGCATCAATTTCCTACCATTACGTTTGAAATCAGTTTGATTCTTCCTGAGATATTGCTGACAAATCGGCATTTAGAACGTTTTTAGAACGCTTTTCGCGCATTTTGCTCCTGCATCTCCTCTGGAGTAGTGGAAACAGATATAAAATATAGCCTATCATGGAGAAAGATCTGTCACCTTCATCTGTACACCATTATATTTGAAATCAAGCCCAGTGGTGTAGCGGTCAGCACGCCTGTCTGCTGCACCGCAGGTCGAGAGTTCGACTCCCGACTGGGCAAGGTTCACTCAGCCCTTCATCCCTTCGGGGTCGATAAAATGAGTACCAAGCTTGCTTGGGAACTAAACACCGAGGGTATCGCGTTAGGTTGACCACCTGGCCGGGACGCATGCTGCATAGCACCTCGGGGCCCAGGGTCAAGAAAACAGAGATGGGCACTGTCGGCCCAGATCCCTCTTGGATTGTATAGCCACAGAGTTTAGTTTTTAGTTTTTATATTTGAAATCGGTTCAGAACTTCCTGAGATTGCATAGAAATCGCAATTTAGAAAGGTTTTTACAACGCTTTTTGTGCATTTTGACCCACTGTAAAATTTTGTTTTTTTTTTTAGGAAATGTCCTTAGAGACCATTGATATCTTATAACTAACTACCATTCCAAATTTCACGATTCTAGGCCCTTCCGTAACGCAAAAACCGCAATTTAGAACGTTTTTCTCCTGCATCCCCTTTCGGGTAGTGGCACCGACATAAAACATAGCCCATGTTGGAGCAAGGGTTGTCACCATCATTTTGACGCCATTATTTTTTAGATCGGTTTGGTATTTCCTTAGATTGTGTAGAAACCCCCATTTAGAACGTTTCTTAGAACGGTTTTCACGCATTTTCACAATTTCAAATTTCGAATTGTTTCAGAACTGTTCTTAAAAATCCTTTATATCTAATAAGTAGTTAATATTTCAAATTTCATATTTCTAGGCCCTTCAGTAACGCAAAAATCGCATTTTTAGAACGTTTTTTGTTCTTGCACCCCCTTTGGTGTAGAGGCACCGACATATAGCATAGCCTAGCTTGGAGCAAGGGTTGTCACCATCATTTTGACACCAGTATTTTTTAAATTGGTTTGTTATTTCCTGAGATTGTGTAAAAACTACTATTTAGAACGTTTTTTAGAAAGTTTTTTGCTCCTACACCCCCTTTGGTTTAGTGCCACCAACATAAAACATAGCCAATCTTGCAGAAAGGGTTGTCACCATCATTTTGACACCAATATTTTTTAAATCGGTTTGGTATTTCCTGAGATTGTGTAAAAACTACCATTTAGAACGTTTTTTAGAACGCTTTTTGTGCATTTTCACCCCTTTTAAATTTCAAATTGTTTAAGAACTGTTCTTAGACATCATTTATATCTTATAAGTAACTAATATTCCAAATTTCATATTTTTAGGCCCTTCAGTAACGCAAAAATCGCATTTTTAGAACGTTTTTTGCTCCTGCATCCCCTTTGAGGTAGTGGCACTGACATAAAATATAGCCTATGTTCTAAGTTGGACTAACACCATCATTTTGATACCATTACTTTTTAAATCGATTCGGTAGCTCCAGAGATTACCTCTAACAAACAAACAAACTTTACTTCTTTATAATATTAGTATAGATATACTTTGCAATAAAATGCTGATTTGGGTGGACTTTCTGCTGAAAATTCCTTCATGAAAACATTTCATTTATTAACATAATCAAATTAAACCTCGTGAAATTGATCTCCTTCTTCACCCCCCCCCCCCTTTCTTTATCATTTTATGAGTTTCTCCATCTTCACTGTTCGTTTTTTTTTTCCTTCAAAAGAAGGCAGATGGCCCACTGTCTTTAGTAATGTGGACTATGTTGATTTCAAGTTAAGTTAGAAAACTTAACCAATCTGCTGATTTTCGCCAACGTCTTATAACGGTGGATGAAACATGAACTAGCGATGAAACAGCAATCTAAACAATGTGAAAGAGCAGCTGAAATTGCGCCAAAGAAAGTGAAAACGGTTCCATCTGCTGGAAAAACCATGGACACGGTTTTCGGAATTCACAAAGTGTGGTGACCATAGACCACCGGCAAAAAGGTAGAATCATCACCGGACAGTGTTATGCATTTCTACGGGACCAATTAAAGAGTGCTTATTCCGACAAAACGTCCATACCTGAGCAAAAAAAGTGTTCTTTAACACATTCGTTAGCACATGCCTGTAGTTTTCGCTACGAAAGTCAATGACCTACGCTCTGTAGTGCTTCCACGTGCACCGGATTTTGCTCGCAGCGATTATTTCCTTTTCTCAAGCCTGAAGAAATGGCTCGGTAGTCGGAAATTCACTTCAAAATATGGGGGTAAAGCAGAGACCACCACTTCATTTCCAAAGTTAGATAAGGCTTATTATACGCGGAAGATAATAAAAAGTCGGAAACTCATTGGTTTAAATTTTATAAGTTGTAAGGAACTACATTAAAAAAATGAAATATTGTCAAAATTTTTCTATTTTCTTTGTCGGGCTGATAACCTTTCGAAACACACTCGTATCGACATCAAATTTTATTTTCCCTCCAAAGAAAAAGGCAGAGTTCATGAAAAATGCGGGTCCTAGTTGTAATTAAAATTCGACCCCCTCATGCTGAGAACATGACGCTATAAAACTTGGTAAGACGGAAACATAAACAATAGGTGCGAAATACCTTTTTAGATGCGTTATTTGCGTCTTTGCAGATACAATTGCCGGGTATTTTTAGGGGAATAATGAGAATTCCGTTAAACCAGGGTTCCATTACAGCTACGTATCAGAAAATAAATTTGTTAGCTAGCAGACATTTATAAAATGCAATATTTTACCATACAGTCTCCTTATTTTCAGTTTAACATTATTATAGTTAATGATAAATTTTCGCGTTTCCTTACCGTTACAAAAAATATCTTTAAGTTACCTTTGTGAACACCCACAACACTGTTAAAAAAAAAAAAAAAGACTAAAGTACGGAAATACTACTGGCAATCTAGACGCCAGTACTATTTCCTTATTTTAAAGGAAATATTTTACGGTAAATTACACAAAATTTTCCGTTTTTTCTGGAATTTAACGGATTTTTTCTGTAATTTAAAGGGAAAAAGTTCCATTAAAATACGGAAATAGTACTATCGTCTAGATTGCCAGTAGTATTTTCGTAATTTAGTCCTTTTTTTTACAGTGTAGTAACGGGGAAAAATGTAAGTGCTATTCTTAAGTCTATGAGAGCGTTATTTTCAAATATCTCGCATCCTTTTTAATATTTTAAAATGAATTTTTTTGCATAGGATAGCTGAGAACGATCTACAACCGGACTGTTTTTGACTTTTTTGATTTTGGTTTGAGATATTTAAAAAAAAAAAATACTTATACTTTCGAAACTTGTGGAATCGGTTCTGAAATTGAAACTATCATAATAAAAGAAAACTATAACTAAAATCGAAAAAGTAAAACCTAGCCTGGTTGTTGATCTCCCTCAGCTATCCATGCAAAAAAGAAAAAAAAAATCATTCAAAAATATTAAAATTAAAGCGAGAAATTTGAAAATAACGCCCCCATAGACTTTAAAATTAGCATTTTCATTTCTTCCCTTGCATGGAGTGGGCTCTTAACAAAAAATATGTTACACAGGACAAATTTCGCATTTTCTGCGACTTTTAAAGGTATACTGTCCCCATAAAAATGACAAATATTAAAAATAATAAATATTAATTTTTTTTTTTAAGTTTCGAACAAATTGATCAACACTTTTAAAGTTAATAATCTTTAAAACTTACGAATTCTAAGTTCTTGTTAAAACTTAGTAAATTTAAATTGTTCAAATTATGAAAAATTAAAATAATAAAGTCATCAATGAATGTTCTTAGGCATGTTTTAACGGCATGAAAAATATGCTAAAAATTAATATAATAAGAAAATGAGTAATACAGATGAAAATCAACTTTCAGGAATTTCTACCAATTAACGGAAGTGTATTTGGATTCTTTTGTACAGCCCTTACATTAGCAACAAGATTTTATACACGTCACATGTTAAGATAAAATTTATTCCAGTATAAACATGCTTAAACTACTTAAATCGCACTTCCAGAATTTATCATCCATAGGCGTGCATGCATACAATTCTCTGGATAACCTTGTATATTATTATATTTAGTTTTTTCTTTCGGAACCGGTTGGAATCCGTTCTGAAATTGAAACTATCCTAATATTATAAAAAAAACTAAAACCAAAATCGAAAAAGTAAAAACTAGCCTGGTTGTTGATCGTCCTCAGCTGTCCAATGCAAAAATCTATTAAAATAAAGCGAGAAATTTGAAATTAACGCCCCCATAGACTTAAAATTAGAGTTTTTATCTCTTCCCGTGTCTGAAGTGGGCTCTTAAAGAAAGATGTGGACAAATTTCGCATTTTCTGCGGCTGTTAAAGGTGTACTTTTTTTGTTAAAAATAACAAATATTAAAAGTAATAAATATTAACAATATTCCTTTAAAGTTTCAAACAAGTTGATCAAAACTTTCAAAGTAAACATTCTTTAATACTTACTAACTTTAAGTTTTTGTTAAATCTTAGTAAATTTGAATTTTTCAAATTATTGAAAAATTAAAATGACAAAGTCATCAATGGATATTCTTAGGCTTGTTTTAACGGCATGAAAAAATGATAAAATTTAATATAGTAAGAAAACGATTAATGCAGATGAAAGTAAACTTTCAGCAATTTCTACCAATTAACGCCAGTATATTTGTATTATTTTGTACAGTCCTTGCATTCGAACAAGTTTATATACACGCAACATGTTAAGATCAAAATTATTGCAGTATAAACATGCTTAAAACAACTGAAATCGTACTTCCAGAAATTATCATTCATAGGTGCGCGCATGCATCCAATTATTTGAATAGCCTTGTATATTATTATATTTATATTTTACAAACACATCTTTCTAAATATAGTTGAACTTGAAAATGTAGAATTAAATTTAAAAAAAAAATAGCAATTCACTCTCATTCTCAGCAATTCTTCCTAGTTCTTTTGCGTAGCCCTATACACGGTCTATAGAAATCATATGTATAATCTAGTATTAAAAAAGTATATCATAGGTGAAAACTGACTTTTAGCAATCATCCCTAATAGAGAATACTTCGTATACAGTATTGTATCCAGCAACTTTTATGTGCCCCTGTAAATGAAATAAAATGTGATTCACATCATATTCTAATGTAAGCATCTTGTAGTAAACCTCAGTAACGTATATGAATTTCATCTTGTTTAAAATGTTGAAACAGAACTAAAACACGCAGCGAGCAGTTTTTTCTGTAATAAGACTGAATTCTTTTCTGTGATAGTTTAAATGAATGATAAATGCTTTGCAACCCCTTCAGCAAACATGTTAGCACACCTCATGAATTCATATCCATTTCGCTATGTTTGCAACAGAGAAACATTATTAAAATACGCCGTAAAACGTTTTTTCTTCAAAGTCTACAATATAAAGAAATGTACTTTTGAATTCCCCTGTACACGAACCTGTGCACTTCAATAAGGTGCACAGATTTTATGTTTAAATTGCTTTACATCATTAAAATACACCGCAAATGATTTTTCCACATAGGCCATAATATAAAAGAATACTTTTGAATGTCCATGTGATGAAGTATAAATTATTACACGCTTCATTATCAATGTGATGTATGCCATGATAAACTTCAACAACGTATTTCAGTTACATCACAATCCAAGTATATGTACGCTAGTTAGAATACCGACAGACAAGCAGTCAAGCCCAACTCATAAACATTTTTCAACTATGTTGGAGAGTGCTAAACATCTGAGTACCCGTCCAAAAGTTTTGTGTTGGATATACATATAGAAAGTACAGAGGGCGTAGAGAAAAACGCGGGACCTAATAGTAATTAAAATTCGACCCCCTCATGCTAAAAACATGACACCATAAACCTGGTAAGATGAAAACATAAACAATAAGTGCGAAATACCGTTTTAGGTGGGTTTTTTCCGTCTTTGCACATACAATTGTAAGATATTTTTAGGGGAATCTTGAAAATATTCCATTTAAACCAGGATTCCGTTACAATACGTATTGAAAAATAAATTGGCTAGCTGACAGACTTTTATAAAATGCTATATTTTACCTTATAGTCTCATAACTTTTAGTTTTACATTATTATAGTTAATGATAAATTTTCCCGTTTCCTAACAGTTAAAATAATACCTTTACGTTACATGAGAACACACACTAGTAACGGGGGAAAATATGAAAGCGCTAATGTTAAGTCTATGGGAGCGTTATTTTCAAATATCACGCTTCCTTTTTAAAAATTTAAAATGATTTTTTTTTGCATAGGATAGCTGAGGACGCTCTATAACCGGGCTAGTTTTTAGTTTTTCGAATTTGGTTTCAGATATTTAAAATATATATATATATACTTTTACTTTCATAACCGGTTGGAATCCGTTCTGAAATTTAAACTATCCTAATATAAAAAAAAACTGAAACCAAAATCGAAAAGGTAAAAACTAGCCTGGTTCTAGATCACCCTCAGCTATCCTGTGCAAAAAACATCATTCAGTAATATTAAAATCAAAGCGAGAAATTTCAAAATAACGCCCCCATAAACTTAATATTAACCTTTTCCTTTCTTCTCGTGTCTGAAGTGGGCTCTTAAAAAAAGATGTGTTACACAGGACAAATTTCGTTTTCGACTGTTAAAGGTGTACTGCCCCCTTAAAAATAATAAATATTAAAGTAATGAATATTAAAAGTATTTCTTTAAAAATTTGAACAAGTTGATCTACAATTTTAAAGTTAACAATCTTTAAAACTTACTAACTTTAAGTTCTGCTGATTTTTAATTAAAAAAACTGTTTTTCGAAATTAAAATGTTAAATTGTCGAATATTTTATACATATACAAGAATAGGAAACTTGAAACCCAGTCTCCTGGCCAGTCCACAAACATGTTCTAGCAAATTCTGACTTCGTAATTTTATTATTTGTTAGCTATTTTAACTTAAAATTACTTTAAAAACAACGCGTCTATTTTTTTTACCGTTTTACTTAATAAACCAATATTGAATTCAGGGGGTAGCCCGGGGGGACATCCACCTCCCGGAGCGATGAGTTGTCCCCCCCCGGAAGATTTGATATTTTGCATTTTCAATGGTCAAAAAGTGCAATTTCCCCCTAGAACTCTATTATGCCCCCCCCCCCCGGAGCCTCGGAAATCCCTCCCGGAGAAAAGTGACTGAATTCAACACTGTAATAAACTCGGGCTGAAATTTTGTCCCCTAGTAACTTGTACATGTTTCACCTCCCTGTATACGGCTCTAAAATTTTATATATACAAAGTAAATGCGTAATATCCTTCGTTATTCATAGAAATATAGAATTTGAAATATTTCATTCTTTCAAGAATATTTTTTCAAAATTAAACAGTAATCGTAGAAAAGAATAAATCCAAAGTATAAATAGGAGTGATCTATTTTACCACGTTACAATAATCCAATCACACCAAAGGAAATATTAAATAGTTTCCATTTGCTAAAATGTGTCGGTCTTAGCCAATCAGATTTTTAATAGGGCGGTGTTTTCATGTCCGATATGGGGCGGGCAACATATCATTACGAGGCCGTTTTTGACACATGTTTCATCAAAATCTTTACAAATTTTGCTCAGCCTAATTGTAGTAGAACTATTGAAAGCATATTATTGGAAAGCTTAAACTCTATATTTTCGTTGTTATTTTTTAAATTTTGCTGAATTTTGCTGATATGGATTTTATAAGGCTAAAAAGGACACAACACCTCGAATTTCACTGGATCTTAAATTGACAGGATCCTGAGAATTAAACTACAACGAAAATCGGAAAAGTAAAAAATAGCCCGGAAACAGATTGTCCTCAGCTATCCTGTGCAAAAAAAAATCATTTAAAAATATTAAAAATCAAGCAAGATATTTGAAAATATTGCTCCCATAGACTTAGCATTAGCGTTCGAACTTCAAGCCGTGACTAGTGTGGCCTCTTAAGATAGGACGCTTACTTATGTCGCTTTGACAAACTCCCACTCGAACCATTTTTCAAACGTAAGTAGATTTAAACAAAATTTGTTTTTTAGTTTCTCTTGGAAGTTTTTTAGCAACGAACCGCCGAGGTTAATTCTAACACAAATGATGTAAGAACCCACCACAAAAATTATTCTTCATAATTACTGGTATTTAGAAAACTTACCAGAGAAAAACCAGGGATAATAAACGCTGCGAACAACTTTCAAAAAGTCAACATTATATACAATCTACACAGGGTGATCGGAAACTATCTGACAAATTTTAGTGGGTGGTAGAGATCACCAAAATAATCCTTTTTCGTTATATAACATTTGTGCGAAAATGACGGGAATAAGCGTCATCCATTGGCGCTTATATGCTGCCTATCAACGCATTTTTAACGTATTTCTTCGCCACTAACGATTAAACGCTACACTTCCGGACACATATTGTGTGACGGAAAATGATTGTTTATGTCCCCTGTACCACCATTTAAAATTTTGCAAGTTTTTGTTAAATTTTGCCAGATCAACCTCCACATGTATGTTTTATATGTATATCCCGTATACAGGGCTGCCACAGGCGACTATTATTTAATTCTATTTCGTACCACTTTTTCAAAACAAAATCACTTTACGTACGCTTTGACAGCATTTGCAAGAGAAATATAATACAAAATATATTTTTTAATGATAGTGGTGCGAACAGAATAAAAAAAATAGTCCCCTGTGGCAGCCTTGCATATAGTACTTAAAAACAATTAATCAACATTTTTAAAATATTGATATAAAATTGAAAATATTTTCAAATAAATATCCTTGGTGGTGAAATAATGGGGTAAAATGAAAAGATATTTAATATAATATCAGTGTTTAGACAATGATGGCAATGCAGATTTGTAAATACTTCTATTATAATGTTAAAGTTGAAGAAATAACGAAATTATATGGCAAAGTGTTTTTCAGCAAATACTTGATTTTTTCTAAAGTTACTACAATCAAATCAAATGTCTTGTATTTTTCTTATCTCTTCTAAAAAGAAATAAAAAAAGTTTTGACAGTCAAGATTTTTTAAGCAGTGAAACTTCGTTGCATTGGTTGAGTGAAATTGTCGTTCCTAGTAAAACCAATGGAGTTATGAATAAAGAGGGGGGCGGGGACATATAGTGCACTGTCTACGACATGCGAGTGAAGCAACTGAGGAGGTTGACACAAGATGGCGGATGCTTTTTTTTTAAACCGGATCTAAAGTTTCTGAATACCGGCGAGGCTAACTTCCCACAAGTAAAATTTAATAGAATATTTTTTTTCTCATTTAAGCGTCTTATTTATGGAAATAATTTCTCACAAATATGGCAAAAACTTCTACTTGCTTTTACTGGTGTCATTCTGCCTGTTAAAACAGTCAGTTTGTTTCATCGATTGTAACAAAATGGCGGAAACGGAGCGCCTGACAACCGCAAAAAAAACTTCCACCAGTAAAAATGTAAATCTGTTTCTGCCATTATATATGACAGAAATTTTGCATTAATAAGGACTTTAAATACGGAGGAAATTTTTATATTAACTTACTGATGGAAGTTTCAGCCCTTGCGAAAGCGGTTACAGTTGAATCTTCACTATTTTTTTTTTTTTTTTTTTTTTTTTTGTACAAATTAGAAATCTAATAAATATAACACTAACATGTTATTCAGAATTTTTTTTTCTTTTGCTGTTGTTAAAAGTTAATAAAATCAAATAACATTTTTTTTATCTATTTTTGCCCCTCGTTACAGAATTTTTTTGACAGGCAAATTTACTACGGAAATACAATATGTCTAACAAAAACTCAAGCAGTAATTTCATCGCATCATCCGAGTCAATGTGATTGCGTCCCTCGTAAAAACATATTCAATCATCCATGTTCTTATATTTTTCATCGGGAAATTTATTTCCTATTTCACAACATATGGAGTGCTCTTGAATTTAATTTATATGAAAAATTAGACTTTACTTTTTCTTCTACATCTATGCCATACATTACACTTTATAGTAATTAATTTCGGATTAAAAACATTACAAACTCAAACAGTTAAAAACACATCTAAAAATATTCCGATGTATTGAAAAGAAAATTTTTATCAACCAATGATAAAAAAAAAAAAAAAAAAAAAAAAAAAAAAAAAAAAAAAATCATCGGATGTTTTTAATTAAGAATTTGTGTAAGGTTACAAAGAATCTTATATTTCATGCGGTTTTTAAAGAAATATTTACCTGTGCGCAATATTAATATATTTTTCATCCCATGCGGCTTTATATTTTACGAGATTTCAATATTTTTCATACCAATTTCAGATTTAGTAAAAATACATTTCATGAATATTGTGAATTAGTTTAAAGCCAATGATCCAAATAATAACCAAGCGTTATATTGAATAAGCTCTTTGAATGTTTTCTTTTAACTTCTGAAATTCACACAGTTTATAATTTTACAATTCCAGTTTCTTTCAATAATTTAAAAGCATAATATTTTTTATAAAAATCATTTCAAAATCTGTTAAAATATTTATCAACATTTTTAAATAAATATTAAAGAAATGAGATTGTCTGAGATTTATCAAAATTGCATATTAATCATCTTCACAAACTTTCCATTTTGGATAAAAAGAGATTTTTCTCGTTTAATTCAAAACCGTTTATTACATAACTTCAACTTTATTAAATCATTGTAATTTAAGCCTAAGGATTTGCAGAAAACTTTAACACTTTCCTCGTGATAAAAGTTATTCGAAATTATGTAAAAATGTTCGAGTTTTACAAAACTTTTCAATTTCGAATAAGTGATTTTATTAAGTGCTTTATATGGTAGCTGTAAGTCAACATATAAGATTCAGATTTCAAAATATATTTTTATAATTGCAGAGAAAAATAGTCATTAATCAAAATTAATTCAAAATATCTAAATTATTACGCAAAATAAATTATTATTGACTATATTCATCGATAACCTTAATTGCCTGCTGTCACAAAAAAACTATAATTCAAAAAATGCAACCAAAAGATCAAGCAAAAATTCATTAATGATTGTGATAATTTCATTAATGATTATGATAAGTTTCTTATGATTCTGATAGACACATTTAAACGAAATCCGAAGTGCATAGCTGCCAACTTTTACGCTTTTTTCCTACCACTAAAATTTAATAGAAAAATTTTCCTTATTAAATCATTGAAACCTGCAATTAAAATAAAAAATTTCTGTTAAATTTTAGTGGTAATAAAAACGCGGAAATTTTAAGTTGGCAGCTATGGAACTGATCTCTAAAGCAACTTGTGGGTGTAATTCTGAAACTACCTATTTTTTTCTTGTGACTCTTGATCATAAAATTACATATTGGGTATTTGAAATAATATGTATAATGCTCAATATAGCTGAAATATATTTGTCGTTTGACTATGCCAAGATTTCCTTCCAATACCTTTAACAAAGAACTCTGTAAATCAGATTTTGTAGTTTATTAGCGTAATATTTCCATCGTTTCCTCTTTTTCAAAGCACTCCCGAATATCATCTGTCAAGCCACAATTTTCAATATATAAACTAAACAAAATAAAGTTTTCTACTTTAATATATGTTTTGTAATTTAGTTTAATGTATTTTTAAAATCATTTTACACAAACTTTTTTTTAAAAAAAATCTCGAAATTGCCTTAAACTAAAATTTAGATAAAAAGAAACAGTGAACTGATTCATCCCGGTCGCTTGCGTACTATCACAAAACAAGTTCGGAGACGATGTGACGTTCGAGAGATAGGCACTAGAAAGATATCAGCAGAGTAATTGTACAAGGTTTGCCTTCTAATCCAGTTTCATATCAAAAACTCTTCCTTACCTCTTTGAGGGCAAAGTACTTCTGTTGCTAAAAGGGTAAAATGTTTGACTGACACCAGGATTTATAAGAAAATTTATATGGAAGTAACTATGGAAGTAAGTAACTTCTTCGACTGTATAGTATAAATCAAAATTTAGTTTTAAAATGCTGGTGCCAATGTTGCATTTGGGAATTAAATTTAAGTGGTCCCTTGAAGGGCACCGGTATATTATATATACCACTTAAATTTAATTCCCAAATGCCACATTGGCACGAGAATTAAGAAATTAAATGTTTCTTTGGATAATGTACGCGAAGAAAAGCTTATAGTTAATTTCATATAAATCTGTTCATAAATTCGGGTGTCACTCAATCGTGTTTAACATTTTAGCAACAGAAGTAATTTGCTCCAGAGAGGGTTAACAGACTCCTAGTCCATGAAAACAAATAATTCACACAAGTTTCTTGGGGAAACTAATCTGTCTTTAACCCCTTAACGGTCGCATTAAATTACGGTTTAAATTTTAAAATTTCTTATTGGCACTGCTTTCTTGAAAAAGAAATATTCACCTTGTTTAATGACAGGTAAAATGCTAACAAAATAAAGCCAATTACACTATTTTAAAAAACTGGTGGGAATCAAACAATCGTGAGAAATGACACAGCCCGTGAATATCACGGGAGCGAGAATTAAGGGGTTAAAAAGTAAATTTTAATGGCACATTTACGAAAATCGACACATTTATGGATAGCACGAAATGATATAATTTTAGTAAAAATTTCGGTATTACATTAAGCGTTTTATCATTAAACCCCTTAACGGTCGCATTAAATTACGGTTTAAAAATTCAAATTGATTATTGGCACCACTTTTTTGAAAATGAAATACCCATCTTATTTAATGACAGGTAAAATTATAGCTTAATAAAGCCAATTACACTATTTTATAAAACTTGTGGGAATCAAACAATCTGAACAAAAGACACAGCCCGTGAATATTACGGGAGCGATAATTAAGGGGTTAAAATGTAGAGCGTGTCTAAATTAGAAAGAAATAACTGCAAACAAATAATACAGATTATTTTAGATACCAATAATCTATACTATTTTTAGCATGCCGAATATCTGAATATTTCTAACCCAAATATAATGGAGGATGAAAGTTTTAGTTATGTAAATTATCGGCAAATTACAGCTTGATATATATATTCGGTTTCATCATATTTGAAATTTAATTGTACATATCGGTCGATAAACTATGAAATATAGCATACTAAAAAAATACAAGTTCAGTTTTTGTTAGTTTATTTACCTAAAAGGTTTGGAAGATTCACCAAGAATTGTGTCTTTCTTTCTTTTAAAATACAAAACAATTTTTGTACTTTACTAATGTTGAGTTTTCCTACAATCGGTTTAAAATTCCTGGTCATAACGTAGTTTATTTTTGTATTTTTATTTTTTTCTTTTTTCTTGAAATGTTTGATATTTTTTTTTTCCTTTTAAAGCGTCTTGTTTATTTCATAGTTTTCCAAAGAAAATTTTAAAACATTTTCTCTTTCTTTCTCTAAAGCGTATTTTATTAGTGTTTACTTTAATATTATTCAGAAAGTAGAAAAGACATATTTAAATACACTTGCTGTAAGTAAAAGAAAACAATTTAAGAGAAATGTTTAACTTTAAAGAAAAAGGAATATAGATGATTTTTAATTTACTCGGAATTTCACACATACTTCTGTAATAATAAAAAAAGATATTTCAAAGTATTTTTAATAGATGCAGCAAAACTATTTTTTAGGCAACAATTGTCATGTGAAATGAATACATCTAAAGGCAGTTTTTACAATATTATCAGGGTCTATTTTTAAATTGTCCGTTTTGAGTTGATATAACAACTACGAATAGCAGCCGCTATGTAAAGAAGAAAGAAATTAAATTGAGAACTGCAATGTGTGTACATGCATTGTATTATCTCCGCTACCTTGAATCGTATGCCATGGAACTATTAATTAAGAGGGACTGACATAGTGTTAAAATAGTGAAGCTTCAACTGTAACCGCTATCGCAGGAGTTGTTTACCGCCGGTAGAAACTTCCACCAGTTGATTTATACAGGGTGTCCCAGAAGTAATGGGACAAACTTTAAGGGGAGGTGGGGGACATCACAAGGATTCAGATTTGCATAGCAAACCAGGGTCGGAAACGCTTTCCTGGCGCGGTAATGACGACACAAAACACAAGAAAGACAGGATACGAATAAGAGGAGGAAACATGTTTATTATCCTTAGTACATCAAAAAACTAAGAAGAAAGAACATTAAAGGGACAACGATCGTCATCAAAGTAGGTGTATGAAATTACGGCCCCGGGCCGTGATGCATGGAAGTGCATCTCCGGCGTATGGTAGATAAAATGTTCTCGAAGATACTGGGAGTGCCCCGGACTTCCCCAGCAGCTGCCACGATGCGTGCAACAAGTTCCTCAACACTTTCCAGCATTGTCCCGGCATTTTTACAGTACTAATAATAATAAACATGTTTTCTCTCCCTGTTCGTGTCCTTTCTTTCTTGTGTTTTGTGACGTCACTACCGCGACAGGAAAGCGTTTCCGACCCTGGGTTGCTGTGCAAATCTGAATCCTTGTGATGTCCCCTACCTCCCCTTAAAGTTTGTCCCATTACTTCTGGGACACCCTGTATAAAATTTTTCATTTAACCCTTTCAGGGGGCAAGTTACTTGTATTCATAAATTGTTCAAATAATTTAACGACACCAGTACTAACAAGAGATTTTATTTGTAAACAAGTAAAAGTAAATTTTCGCGTACTTAATAAAGTTGAAATTTTCATCATAAACTCCGGTGCGAATGCGGCAATTTGAGATTAAAATTATGTGATGCCGTGACGGTACTACCGCCCGTCAAGGGGTTAAACAACTTATTGTTGCAAAATTTCTGTCATAAATAATGGTAGAAAAAGATTTTCATTTTTACTGGTAGGAGTTTACTTTAGCGGTTGTTAGGCCCTGCGTTTCCGCCATATTGTGACAAGCATGTAAACAAATTGACAGTTTTACAAGTCATACTGACACCAGTAAAAACAAATAGAAAATTTTACGTCATTTTTGAGAAAAATTTCCATGAATAAGACGCTTAATTAAAACGAAATTTTCTGTTCAATTTTACTGGTAGGATGTTTGCCCTGGCGATAATTTGAAACTGAAGATCCGATTTAAAAAAAGCGTCCGCCTTCTTGTGACAACCTCCTCAGTTACTTCACTCGCAACTCGTAGACAGTAGACTATATGTCTCATCCTCTTTATTCCTAACTCCATTTACTAAGCCTGCGCGTTGACACAAAAATGGCGTCTGTCGTAGGCGGATTGATTTTCAGCGTTTGTACGGTCTCTTTAATTTGAATGCCATTATTATCTAAATGCATTAGTCACCTTATTTAAACGTACAAAAATAAAGTGAAGGATACTTTTAAGGGGTCTTGTACCTTTTAAACGCCTCGAAAATTAACGAAAAACTTCAAAGTTTGAATTAGCCTATCTTCAAAACATTTTTATGTATAAACATGAAATTTTGGAAATTGATTAAACAGATTGTGTTTTGTAATATACAACCAACAGAAATTTATTAACCCTTTACAGAATTTGTGTATTGTTGAAATAAAAATAGCTCTTTTTTTTACTCCATAAGTCATTGCGCGCATGATATCTCGAAAAAGTATGTATGGATTGTCATAAAATTTGGTAAATATACTAAACAATATGTGTGTTTAAAATGATCTACTTCTAAGTATTTACAATGGTAATATTTTTAATTATGACTATTTTTATTCAATAAAAATACAAAATTTTTATTTTTTTTTTTTCGAAAATATTTTTTTATATAGTTAATGAAATAATTTTAGCCTAAGAGTAGATCATTTTAAACACACATATATGTTTAGTATCTTTACCGAATTTCATGCCAATCCATACATACTTTCTTAAGATATTATGCGCGCAATGACTTATGGACTAAAAAAAGAGCTATGTTAATTTCAAGAATACTCAAATTCTGTAAAGGGTTAATAAATTTCTAATGATAGCATATTACAAAGCATAATCTATTTAATCAATATCAAAAATTCCATGTTTATACATAAAAAGGCTTTGAAGATAGACTAATTTAAACTTTGAAGTTTTTGGTTAATTTTCGACGTGTTTAAAAGGTACAAGACTCCTTAAAATTGCTGGTGATTAAATTTAAGTGATCGCACAAACGACGAAGAAAGAAAAAAACGATGACGTCACCGCCATTTTTTTCTGCCATCGCGTAGGCCTAGTAAGATCAAAAATAGGCAGTTATTTATTGGGAATCGGCGGTCCCATCTATACAGGAAAACTCTCACTATCGAAGACTGCAATCCAATGGCTATACATGCAGACTATAATCATAAAAAAACAGTCATAAAACCGGGTGAAAATTAGTGTTATGTCAGCAAGGTGGGGGTGTTCTCCATCTGTCTCATTAAACTGCAGTAGCATCGAAACCACTCTTCGCTCTCAACGAAATTCAAAATCGCTTAATTGTTTTTATGCAGACTGTCAATAAATTTTTACATATAATTCCAGATATATTCATTATTTTTAAAGGACCAATATTCACGGGTTCTACCCAAAATGAAGCTCTGTACTTAAGTTTTGGAATTTATCTTTATGACCGCAAATATCTAATAAAATAAAATAATACATCTTTATGTCAGAGGATTAAGCATTTCCACTTAATATTTATACCTCTGCTAATGGCAACAAAATCTTTTATTTCGGTTATTTTGCAATTATTAAACTCTTGAAGGTCGGTTATTTATTATTTTTCTCACTGAATTTTTATTCCAAACTGTCAAATGCATGGATCCAAGCTCTGCGCCAAAAATGGCTGATTGCTACCACTAAATTTTTATAGTATCCATCACCTTATTTAAGGGCAGAATTTCTGCGATATAATAAGGCGAAAAATACTAATAAAATTTAGTGGTAGAAAACAGCCATTTATGGCGCAGCACTTGCATCCCTGCAAATAGCACCCAGAAATTTTTAATAGCATTTTTCTTTTAAAAGGTACGTCAGAAAAAATATCTTATTTATTTTCAAATTAATTCGTTCGGAAATCCTTATAACACTCAATCCTTTTAAACTTTTACCAAAATAATTATTTTGACGCTGGAACACTTAAATCGTAAAAGCAATAAATGAATTTTTTGCCTCGAAATAGACAAAATGTTACCACGGACGACGCTGGAAAACCTTTGCATTTGTATGTGAAGAAATATAATTGTGTATGCTTTTATTAACCCTTAAATGTGTGATTTTTTATTTTGTTTCGAAAAAAAAATATATGATTCTCTGAAAGGTTTATAACACAGGAAAAATAATGAAAAAAATCAGAAATGCATTTTTCGTATAATACGTCAACTTTTCTTATGTTGCACATCTGCAATGCAAGTACAAAATAAATTATTGCAAATTAGTAAATATTTCAATAAATATGATTCTAAATACCTTATTTTGTATAATTTTTTATTTTTTAAAACTTAACACTTAAATGCATAAATTGTTTTTTTAGAATTATGTTTTTACTCTTATATTAAAGTTTAGACACCAGAAATTTTAAGATAGATTTTTAACTTTATATTTTTGTAATTTTTAGAGGATTAATATCTATATATATATATACTGGTTGCTAAAAATTAAATAAAAAGTTATGTAGATATGCATCACTATGCATTTAAATGTTAAACCAATTAGCGTTACGTCTCAAAGAAGGTTTGCTGGTAAGCTTAAAAACATGTATGAATAGATGAAATTATTTTTGCTTACGTACATTCAGATGTAAATAACTTTTGCTATCACACTTTGAATTTGATGGATGTGATCTGTCAAGAAAATATTTTGGTGGGAAATTACGCAAATTTTAGGAAGTTAATCTGGTCAAGGATTATGTAACTATTTCTTTGCAGACTAATGGTAATGAATTACCTTGCAACAAGCTTGGTTTCGAATGTGAAAAGATACGACGTTTGCGCCGGTTTTGAACTAGTAAACAGCTCGATATCTAGTTGACGCATAGCTCGGCTTGTAAAGAGAAATCATTGTTCGAAATTACATATACCAGTATTTGAAGACACTTATTTAAACAAAGCTATCCTCTATAGTCGCGGTCGTCTCCGAAGTATTATAAAAAAAATTCCGTATGCACTGCATTCACGTTTTTTAAACATAATACAGTGCAAATTTAAAAAGGACATGTCACGCGTAAAATACATAGCTGCCAACATCTTGTGCTTTTTTGTACTACAAAAATTTAATTGCAAATTTGACCTTCTTTAACTGCCGTAATCAGCTGATTAAATAAGTCAAAAATTTCTATTAATTTTTTCTGGTACAAAAAAGCCTAAGAGTTGGCAGCTATGAAAATATGGTGTGATAATAATTTAACACTAGAACGCCCAAATTTTCATAAAAATATTTCATCCCAGAATTTTTATTTAAAATTATTTAACTTATTTATTTAACGTAATTCTGTGTCCCTTTAATTTAGCTTATTTTATGAAAAAAATTCTGGCTCCAATGGACATTTAATTATGTGGTCGCAGTCGAATCGAAACCTTCCGGGCGTTCTAGTGTTAATAAACGAAATTCAAGGCTTTATCTGAATGCGGAATTTTGACAGAATATATTATGAATACATGGAATCAGTCCGCTCTGATTTCAAACACTAAAACATTGTAAAATTTTGTACGATGCAGAGAGAAGCAAATTCGCTATTTCGTAGTAGCAGATAATCCGACAATATATTTTTTCATAACCTTATTGATTTTAAATTTTAAAATCAATTTTACGTTTTGACAACAGATTAACAGACGAGTCTGTTTTATATTTCTATGGCATAGTAATTTATTTATATTAAAATATTGTGAAAAGGCCATTTTAAAGACTAGACACAGGCATTTCTTCAAAATTTTCCGCTGTTTACTTGCTAGTAAAAATAACAGTAAATATTGCCTTATTCAATCGCCGTAATTTCCGACTAGTAAATTAAGAAAATAAAATCAACTTGATAAGATATTAAAAATGAAAAGTAGAAATGAAGTCCAAAATATATATGTCTATGAGACAGTTAAATATTATTTACAAGAAGAAACTATAGCGTAACTACGGCTTTGGTTAATATATTAAACAGTACTCCAAAAATGTCTGAATGACACTTAGTATAGTGTTAAGTAAAGATAATAAAACTTAAGTTTTGCTAGCTACAGGTTGCGTACAGTTCTAGTAAAAATTTTTCTTAGACTTTTTTGTCTTATTTTATCGCGGAAGAGTATTCAAAATTCTGCGATTAGGCAAGTAGATTATGAATTCTAATATTTAAGCCATTAACGTCGAGTCTCCTATACATTTCTTTTAATTCTTTGACACCAGTTTTTGACACTTTGTAATTTGGATTTATGTAATCGCAAAAAATCTGAGATTAAATAATATGAAAATTTCCAAACTAAAATACTGGTATTCAAATTACAAAATTTTCTTCGGTTCACCTAGCAAGTTTTCTTGCCAACCGGCTGTAATGAGTTAAATATTAACTTATTTTCATCATTAAATAAGAAAATTGTCGCAAGTGCACTGTAAAAAAAAATCTGTAAAGTTGCAAAAACTTTTCTAGGAAACTGCGATTTCTAGAACTTTTTATGTAACAACACCAAAAATTCATGTAACAGATACACAATTGCATCTGTAAATCAAAAAATCTGTAAGGTTACTAAGAATTTTTTAGGAAACTGGGACGCCTAGAACTTTTTATGTAACTGCAACTGGGTTACATATAACATTTTAGTAAGATTACTGTAATTTTAGTAGATTCTTTTGTAAAGCTACAAATACCTTTAGCTTTACAAAAACTAGTTTTGTACATTTACATCTTTTTGTACAGGGTACAGATAAAATTTTAGTAAACATACAGATTTCTACAACTTTACATCTGTAGAATTAAAGTTTTTTTTACAGTGTAGCAACTTTGAAATGAGTTAAATAGAAAATTTCTAAATTTAAATAGTGGTGCAAATGTCCTTGGAAATTCCAATACATATACTCACCTTGAACCAACAATTTTAAATAACAATCCTGCCGTATAAAATAAATAGTAAAATTTTACAGTTTTAATTCGCTTTAGTCTGATTTTATTTTTAAATTCCAAGGAATTCATAATGTTTTATTCGTAAATATTTTTTGCTTATAACGGTATAACAAAATATTTTTGAAATGTAACATTTATCGAAAAAGAATTAGTAAGACATCATATTTAAAGAATTGATCAATTTAAACGATTTCTGTCATTTTGGACACACTATGCATATCATTACACATTTAATGCATATTGTTACCTTCTCTATTAGTAAAACCAAACTGCTTCATGAAACTTAATTTTTTTCGGCTCTATCGTACATTCTAGATCAATTAATATAAGAATTATATTTAATCCCAACCAGTTCTTGATATCTTCTTCTATTTATAATCTGTAAAACAAACACTCTTTTAAGCATTTTCTAACTTTTCAACGTATGTCTTTTTATGTCCAACAGACTGGAAATCACTTCCGTCATTGATTACTAATTACTCTTTCAAGTTATTTAAAACCTTCTTTATATTCTGTCATCTGTTTTCTCGTACAGAATTTAAAGAGAATTCTAACTCAAGCAACACTTCTAATTTTCATGGAAACTATAGAATAAAACTATTTAGCATCCTTCCTTTTCTCTCAAGAATTTCTGCACGTCTGTTGCACATCCCATTCATTAAGGAGTGCCGGATCAATTATTTTTATTCAAAGGCTTCTGTACACAACTTTATTTTTATAGTGTTGATTTAGCGAATTTATTCTTACTCCATTTTAAAAGTCACATTTATATTAAATCTGAATACCCACATTAGAATTCAACCGAATTCACGAAAAAGCTGTTGATAATGAATAAATAAATTGAGTGTAAACGCAGAATAATTGAAAAGACACTGTTTGAAATTTTTATTTTACATCATAAGTATTAATATGCGTGGAAATGCAATTTTACGATTCGAACACTTTTCATCAAAAGCAGTCTTAACAATACACTTTTCAAAATATGCTCTTTATGTGACAAGGAAATTTTATTTACTAACTGGAGAAATGTCGAGGATGGTAGTTATACTAGTAGATTAAAAATTTTCGGTGAATGTGCTGATCAATGTCTTCCCTTTAGCGCATTTTTGATTTTACGAAAAGCTATCAGGATCGCTGAATGTTAATTTTTGTTTTTTAAATCATGATATATCTGTCATTAAATAACGTAAAGATTGCTCTTCAAAAACACCTTTAGATATTTTCGATTTAACACTAGAACGCCCGGAAGGAGTCGATTCGACTCCAACCATATGGTTAAATGTCCACTTGAACCAGAAATTCTTTCATAAAATAAGTTAAATTCTAACTGTGAAGATTTACGTTAAATAAATCAGTCAAATAATTTTAAATAAAAATTCCGGTGTCAAATATTTTTATGAAACTTCAGTAAAACCGCCGGGCGTTCTAGTGTTAAAAAGAACGCCCTAAACTGACAATACAGTCTCCAAACTTCTTTATTCTACTTGTGGAAAATATAATGAAAAAGAAAAAGAAATTCCATTTCTTAACTTCTACCGAAGTTCACTTTCAATTCCACGTGGCTCAAGACAGTATTTGTGTTAGTTTGAGGGTGGTTTTTTTTTTCTTCTTAAAATGATAAGTCTAGTCACATCGATTTCAAATGTCTTCTCTGAAAGTATACCGTCGCTATTAGCATGGCATAATTTGAGAGTTTCCGAAACATTCATATTTACTCTTTATTTTTTTTTTTTTGTTGTCTAATTATTGTTTAATATTTAATACAGTTCGTAGAACTTCTTATTTTTGGGTAGTACTAGTTCCGAGTTGTTGTAATCTTTATCTCATTTAATCTCAGAATCTCATTTAATCTCAGATTACAGCAAATAAATAAGACGAATATTATTAATTGAAAATATACCCAAAACAATGGACTTATGAATAAAGTTGAGGAGACATACAGTGTAGACTATATCAGCTGCCAGTGAAGTAACTGAGGAGGTTATCACAAGATGGCGGCTGACTTTTTAGATTGGATTAACAGTTTGTGATTACCGCCAGAGCAAATTTCCACCAGTAAATTTTAAATAGATAAATGTCGCCTTCTTTAGATTAGCCTTTTGATTACGGGACAGAGCTGGCGACTGTTTTTCATATTTTATCTTTGTTATACATCTCTCATTTAAATATTCCTCTATGAGTGTAAGAGAGATATTAATTTTTCAAAAAGGGTTACAAATAAAATCCAAAATTTTCCACTGGGTCCCGACAATGATGTTATCGATAAGGAGGAGGAGACAGATAGCGTAGTGTCTACAGGTTGCGAGTGAAGTAACTGAGGATGTAGTCACAAGATGGCGACTGTAGCTTATTTTCATCAGATCAGAAGGCAAACTTCTACCAGCAAAAACGAGAAGAAATTTTGCCTCATTTACAGGGTTCGCACAATTTTACCACAAAATTTTTACAGTACTTTCAAAGTATTTCACTGCAGAAAAATATTGAATAATCTGCGAATAAAGGCTGTGATTGCAAATTCTGTGTTTTAAAAATTAAATGTAAATTTTCTTATCATTAATAGTTGTACCAGAGTCCTTGGAAATTCCAAGGAGTGTGCGAACCTTGCTCATTTATGACAGATATTGTGCCTGAATAAGGCATTTTAATAAGGCAAAAAATTTTATTCAAATTTGTTGGTGAAACTTTTTCCCGGAGGCAATCAAATTGGTTTGACAATAGGAGTGTAATTGTAGCCAAATTATGGTGGAACTGCAGGGCCAGTCTACTGTCGAGGTAACCTTCTACCAGTAAAAATGGGGGGAAATTTTTAATTTAATTATGACAGAAATATTGCGTGAAAAAATATTTAAATAAGGAGGAAATTTCTTTTTAAATTTGCTGGTAGAGCATTCCCCCCCCCCCCCCTCAGTAATCAGTACCTGCGGAACCGGTTACAATTGAAAACAGGGTTGCCAAATTGACCTCCATTTTTATTGAGAAATTTAGAGTTCATAAAAGGAGAAATTTAGAGTTCATAAAAGAAATAAATAACAGTATTTCTTGTTTTATTTAATGAGAGATATTTAATGATCACCGAAAGTAAAAATTCTTCTGTCGAAATTTCCAGTGTGAATTTGAAATTTTGGATTAAATTTGGAGGCCAAACTGGCAACCCTGGTTGAAACTTCACCATTGTGAGGATATCGTCGGTACCATGTCAAACTATCCAATGTGATAACAGTGGGCTACTTTTTTTTTTAATTCACATTTCTTTATTGGCACCACTTTTCTGAAATGTCAAAATTCCCGTTGTTTTAGCCTTAATTGATATGTCATTATATAAGGTTAAATAAGGCGAATTTTACTATTTCAAAAAAGTGGTGCAAATCAAGAAATCTGAATTTAAAAAAAAATGTAACTCACTATTTTCACATTGGAGAGTTTGACATGGTACCGACGATATGTCAATTCCTAATTATTCATAGTTCAATGGTCCCGACACGAAAGTTTGGCAGCTTCGAGTGGGTGAATTCTGTCCCGACCCGTAAAAAAAAGGTTAATAGAAGATATTTCTAATCGAAAATTAATTTCCTCTTGTAACTGCAACTATGTGTTGTACTAGGTATGGAAGTATGAATTCTCAGAAACTTTTTCAATATTTTTTTTTCGTTGTTTTCGGTACACTTGCTGTTAGAAAATACAGTGTGGTTTTAAAATAACTTTCCCTGTTTCGAGGCATCTGTAACTAAAATTAGGAAATGGAATTAAATAAAATTTTATATTTAGGCATTTAAGATCATGGAGTGATGTACTTCGAAAGAAACAATATTCGACAACCAAGAACCAAACATTTTTGTACAAGAAGTTTGGACGCATACGGGGCAAAACTTTTTTAGTCATTTGAAGGAATTAGTCGCCTGAATGTTCCCAATATTTTTTTACAGAGACGTTAGCAGTGGCAGTTTCATCAGAAGAGAAATGAGAGGCTTTGGACTCCTTTGTAAGTTTCTTTAAAAATCAAAAATTCAAATTATTACAGTTCAAATTTAAATAAAATATCAGGATCACAATTTCAAACTATTATTGATATTCTAAATTAGGGATGCACAACCTGTGGCCCGCGGGTCACCACGATTACCACTATTTTTATGCAGAATAATTTTCCTAATTAATTGACAGAAACTTTGCTATTAAATAATTTAAATGTTACTTTTAAATTTTTTGTGATGGCAAACAATTTTCGGGCAAAAAGGTTGTGCAGCACTATTCTAAATTATTCTATCATTAGTTCATATTTAATTAACAGAATTGTTCATATATCTGTTTTGCAGACGGAAGCTCAAAATGTTCTATCCACTTGTAATTTTGTTTGCAAGTGTACGCATTCACTGATGGACAGAAGACACGTTATGGGGGAATAGAGTCTGGAGACTTCAAGTTATTTAGTCTCACTGTAGATAAACAGGGTGGGAAACATGCTATTCTCCCTAAATTTTAATAATTTCAAATATTATATTTTCGAAGAAAAATCTAGGCATGCAGTTGAAAATTGCTTTAATTTTTATAAAATCATTAAGCATAAAATGCATGGGGTTGAATCACTGGTTTCATTTTTCTAATGTTTTCCTTTAAAAGTTCTAAATATAGGTGAATATAGATAACTTAAAAAATTAAAATGATCTATTATTCTCTTCGAGCTTTCAATAACACGTAGACTATTTTCTTATTTGAAAAGTTATTGATCAACAAGCAGATAAATGGTACTAGCTTCATAAAAGTTTAAATATTGCAAATTACATAGAATCGTTTTTCTCAAAACTACAATATTCATCAAGAGAATTTAATTCCTCTATATTTTAGTAGCATATTTTTGTGTCCTTCCGGAACAAGACAACTTTTATGAATTGCTCTTACCATATTTTATATTCTTTCCTCTCTTCTTTTTTTGTGTTGAGCACATCTTCGCAAATTGCACAGTTTGGATGTTTTTGGTATGTTCAGCTGAATAACTGCTATAAGCTTTAGTCATTTAACCCCTTGAAGGGTACCGGTATATTATATACTAGAATATAGCCCGTCAGAATGACGTGTTTGCATTTTCAAAAAAATTATATAGCATTGCATTATAAAAAGAATTGTGAAGTAATAAATTTTGTCTTGTCTGATTAATAGGGTCAGGTGGGGTAAAGTAAAAACAGCCCATTTTTCATTGAAATTTAATTGGCAAGAAAATTATTAATTGAATTGGTAAAATACTGATATAAAGTATGCAAATGAACTTCACTCACAAAATTTGAAGAAATATTTCACAAAAACATTCAAATTAGTACTAATAATGTTATTTTAAAACATATTGTCAATTAACTATTTTATCTGATGGTATGTGGTAAAATAAAAGACAATTCCAACAGAAAGTTTATTTGTTTTTATTAATTGCCAAAATAATAATTATATAACTTAAATTTTAAAAGTTGAACAGAGAAAATCCCGATTTTTTTTAAACATGCATAAAAGAAACCTGTAATAAATTTTGATAATTAAAAATCATCTTTTATCACATAAGTAAATTGCAACTATTAATTACATTAACAATTTATTTTCCCAAATTCTGTTATTAAATTACAAATTTATTTTCCCTACAAAATACAAAATTTTATTTATTATAATAATGCATGGATATATATACATATATATATATGTAATACACGGCATTGCATATTTCTGATATTCTAATTTCATTTTATAAGAAATATTCATTTCCCCCCCCCCCCCAATGTCTTCTGAATTCAAGAAACATTTTAAAAAGAAAATTTCTTTTTTAACTACCGACAGATGGCGCAACAGAGCATATAAACGTTTGTTTTAATATTTTAAAAGTTCAAGACGAATGAATCAATTGTTTGTTTACTTTCATATAGGGATAGATAAAGCTACCAATCTAATTTTAACTCAAGTTATCGCAGCTGAATATTAGATAATTGAATGTAATCTCTTATAAATATTAATTTATTTTGAATAATCTGTCTAAAAATGTAACTTTTGCGAATAGTGGAAAATAAAGCACGTTTTACTCAACGTTTTAAGATTGAAAATCAAAATCAACATTCACTCGTGTGTCGTGATGCCACATGTACAACACAAATTCCAAATCCAGAAGCAATTGAATGACTCTTTGAACGAATCATTAAAAAATACGGTCGACATCCGATTTTGCTCTTAAAATATTTGTAAAACCATAATAAAGCTTTTAAATAATTTGAAATACGTTTGTTTTTAGAAAGGAAACGTTAATCCGGTACAAAATAATTCACGAGAATGAATCACCGAATATAGCTAAATTCACTGAACACCATGAAGTGTTCTCATTGGTCAGAAAATAGATAGCCTTGAAAAACAGAGGTAATTTTTCGCGATATTTTTAACCGTGTATACTGAATTCAAACTGTAAATAAATGTAAACAAAAGTGAAAAACGTATTTCAAAATATTAATATGCTTTTGCAAAATATTTTAAGAGCATTTAATGAATAGCTGAAAGAGTCATTCATTTGTTTTTGGATTTGTAATTTGTGCTTATAAATGGCAACGGTAATCGCTTGTATACATCGGAACCGTGTTGTTGGTATCTGGTTATTTTTTAATTAGATCTTAAAGCGTTATAATTGTATGCTTTTTGAAGGTTTGAGAAAAATTGAAGAAGAATATGTTACACAACAAATAGATAGACAGATTAAATAAGGCAGTCGGCAAATACGGCATCGGAATACTTAAGCCTAACGTGGCCGCGTTTGGATTATCAGGAAACGGATGAGTTCAACCCCGGAAGCGTTATACATTTTGTGTCATTCTATGTATAATACCACTTAATTTTAATTCCCAAATAGCACATTGGCACCAGAATTTAGGAATTAAATTTTCCTTTGTACAATGTGCGCGAAGAAAAACATTTACTTACTTTCATATAAATTTGTTCATAAATCCCGGTGTCACTCAATTATTTTAACATTTTAGTAGCAGATGTACTTTGCCCCTGAAGAGGTTAACAGACAGTTTTAAATGAAGTAGATTTGTTATACAAGTGTATTAATTCATTGCATCTTTCTAGATTTTTTCATTATTTTTTTTTAAATTATTCATTAACCCTCTCGTTGCGTAATTGTTTTATGAAACTAGTTTCAAAAATTGCGTCTTTTAAGAAATTTTATTCTTTTGTCACCGGTTTTTCAAAACAAAAAATTTGACTAATTTAATCTGGAAAATGCTCCGATTAAATACGGCAAAATTCACAATAAAAAATAACTGGTGGGAATAATCAAGAAGGGTTAATTAGACGGGAAAAAATGCATCCCCGAGGAAACCTCGGGTTGCTCATAGAGAGGATTAACCCTTTAGTGCGCAGCTTTGCATACATGCAAAGAACAGGGTTTTGAATTTAATAGATTTTTTTATTCGTCCATACCTAATTCGCACCAGAAAATTAAAATAGCAATATTTGCTTTAATTAATAACACACATTCCGTTTTTTAAATAAAGCGAAATTAACCAATGAAACTTTCTGGTCTACAGTCAGATTCTCTGAACTACGTAATTTCTAGAACATATTCTATCACGGGAATTAAAGGGTTAAAGGTTAAGTTTTATAAAATAAATAATTATATAAAATAAGATGTTTTGAGACATACTTATTACAATATTTACTAATTTGCATTATTTTAGCATAAAACAGCCACATTACAGTAGTTTTTACTTGTATTTCAGATGTGCAACAGAAGAAAAGATTGGCGTATTATATGAAAAATTTTTCATTATTTTTCCTGTGTAATAAACCTTTCAGAGAATCATGTATAATTTTTTCGAAACAAAGTTTAAAATCGCGCATTTAAGGATTAAATATGTTTTATAAATATACCATGTATATTGTATACATAACATAACATCTTTTTCATTAATACATGATTTAAATTACAATTTCTATTTTCGAAAACTAATTCGAAGTCCGGGATGGAAGGGTGGTGATGGGGTTTTGGTGAAGGATTGTCGATCTCAGCGTCCTCTCTTATTTTGTTAACCGTCACGGAAAATTAGAGGTGCTGCTGTAATACACACAAAACAATTTCCATGATATATTTTATTAAATAATTATAGAAATACTCGACAGTTTTTGACTCCTACAGCACAAACATTTTCCCTATCGGTCTACTACTAAGAAAACCATACATTATACCAATTTCTATTACACATATTTCATCTCCTTCAAAACTTGAAATATATATCTGGTATTATTCGGTAAATTAGTTTCTGTAAAAATGCCTGAAAATAGGATGTATTTTCTTATTGTCATTCCCATACTTAAAGCATGACATAGTTACATTTTCTACCCCTTTATTTACTTGTATAGAAATAGACACATTTAAACTTAAGGAAAAAAATAAGACGTCTAGGTCTGGTAATTGTTTCTCAAACATAATCTTTTTCGTAGTTAAAAGCTGAACCAAATCGCTCAGATACAACTTCAATTTTCATATCCAAATTTCAGTGTTTCCATGTTTTTTTTTTTGTTGTTGTTTTTGCAAGTAAAATTAGTTTTAACTAACAAATTTTTCTTTGACCTTACATAGAATCATTGTATCATACTAAAGTAATCTATAGATTAAAGTCATTAAATTGAAATGTTAGAGAACCTGAAGAACCTTTCATTTTAAATGTCTTAGTTTCGTTTAAATTATATTTTAAGAGGAAAATCTTTGCTTAAATGACCAATCAAATATTTTTTAATCTGTAATTTTATTAACCTTCCTACCAAAGCGATATAAGTAAGGGTCCTATCTTAAATGGGGGAGGTCACATCAAACAAGGTCGCACGCCACGTAGCGGACGGGGTTAAACTACAGGAAGATGCCTAACTGTTTTCACCACTAAAATTGTAAAGTTTTTTTTTTTTTTTTTTTTTTTTTTTTTAACTTTGATTAATATCTGAAATGCCTCTGACAAGGCAAATAAAACTTTGTGGGGTCAAGTGCATCTGGACGCCCCACTCGCTATGGCCTCATTTTGCAATAAATGAGGTAAACAAAATTCAGTTCCATGAGTGACTAAAGATTTAGAAAATATGCGCAGATGGTAGATATCCTGGCATATATGACGTCACACGCCTGAAGTACACGTAGTCACACGTATGAAGCCCACGTATGTAGATTATCACCCCGTACACAAGATGGCGCAACTGTGTTAATTTACGCCCGATTCCAGTATTAAGTTTGTACACTTACTTATATCGCTTTGCTTCCTACCCCTAACCCTTTCGAGACGTCATTCATTACAGAAATTTTATTTGGCTTACAACGCTTTTTTTAAACAGTTCCCTTTACTTGTGAAATACGAAAAAATGCTTTAATTAAAAAAGGCAAATATTACATTTCATTATTAACCCCTTTAAGGGAAAGGGGTTTCTGCTCCAAAAATGTTCGAATAATTAATTCGCACCGCATATCACGAAAACATTTGTTTGAAAATAGTTAAAAGCTATTTTTCACCTATATTATGAGAACGAAATTTTACTAAAAAATACTGGTGCCATTTGGCAGTTTGAGCATTAAAATAAAGCGTTTGTAGACTTCACACTGCGCCTCTGAAAGGGTTAATGTTACCAAACTTGACGATGCATATATGCATCATCCGTCCCGAAAGGGTTAATGGGACTAATCGACCCATTTCCACAATTTGTTTCATCCCATTCGAACCAGAAACTTTTTTCAAAAGCAAGCTAAATATAAGCTACCGAAAGCTAAGATAAATAAAAACATTAAATTGTTTTTAACAAACATTCTGGTGTGTAAAGTTTTTATCAACGTCGAGTAAAATTTCAGCGGGATAGGAAGGTTAATATTTATTTATTTATTTCCTGAGAGATACATTTATCTACTACTTTAACCACTTAACGCTCGACTTAAATTGCGGTTTAAAAATTCAAATTGCTTATTGGCACCACTTATTAAAATAAGAAATATACACCTTATTTAATGACAGGTAAAACGATACTAAAAGAAAGCCAATTACACTATTTTATAAAACTGGTGGGAATCAAACAATCTGAGTAAAAGACACAGCCCGTCAATATGACGGGAGCGAGAATTAAGGGGTTAAGAAAAATTATTGTATATATTTTTTATTTCTTGACATTTTAATGAAAAGGGAAGAAAAACAATTCAAAATTAAATGTACAGAAAAGAAAATTAATGCAAAATAATCTATATTCTATTTTAAAGATAAATTATTATTATTTCGATTGTATCACACAGTGATGGAAAATTGGCGCAGAGGAGGTGCCTATTGACACCGCTAATGTTTATTGTATTATTCACCTTAATAAAACTCGGAAATTATGTCATTAGATAAGTCGCAAAATACTACTAAAATTTAGTGGTGTCGATAGGCTCCGCTTCTGTGCCAATTTTCCCCTACTGTATCACATATTTTAATAGGTAATGAAATTCTCTCGAATAGTTTGCGCGAGAAGTATTTAAAATAAAATCATATTCTTGCAGTCTGGAGTTCTATTGAAGATAATGCATTTATTACTAATATTTCAAAATTAATTTAAGGAATCGAAAAGAGGATGCCAGAATTGTCGTATTGTAAGTTTTCTTTTACGAGACGAAAAATGGAGAATATTGACGTCATAAGCAAATGTTTTCAATTCTATTTTATAAATCACAATCAAGAGTTCTTCTAGATATTTGAAGTACACAAGAGATTAGAACTGTTTAATATTATTTCAAATTACTTTCAAGTTATTTATTATTCACAACATCTTATGAGCTTTTGTAGATACATGCAAAGGCTATTTCGCAAGTTGTAATAAGTCCGTGGGATAAGTTTTTATAACATGATATTAGTTCTAGATTTCCTATTATGGATATTTTAATTTTTTGCTCTGACCGCAATCAATAGATTGGAATGTTTAAATGTCGGACCTTATGTATGTTGAGATTGTCTGTTTCCCTTGTATGAATTTGTAGAATAATCTATGCGATACTTAGAAATACAAACATTTAAAATTCTTCTAATAATTAAAATCGTAATTTTCAATAATCTCTCTCACATTTTTCCATGAGAAATGGAATAGCGCATATAATTTTATCAGAAAGAAACCCTTTCGACAACGATGAATCGGTAAATGTTGGTGTCTTTATACACTGGTTTCCCGGTTGTTAAGTTATTAATAAACCCTTTCAGATGCAAGAGACTTCTATTCGTAAAATGCTGGAATGATTGAATGACACCAGAATTTACAAAGAAATTTAATTGAATATAAATAAACTGTTTTCTTCAAGTAAATTAACAAAAGGAAAATTTTTATTTAAAATTATTTAACTGATTTATTTAACGCATTTCTGCGCGAATTTCATTTAACTTATTTTATTTAACCCCTTGAGGGGCAAGCAATTACGTTTGTGAAATGCTGAATTCCCACCGGAATCTTTGAAAAATTCTATTTCAAAATAAGTAAGGGCAATTTTACGGCCTTTTTTTCCACCAAAGTTAGAAAAGTAAAATTTAATCAAATTTTTCTGGTGTAAAACTTTATTAATCGTAGGTGTTATATAATATATACCGGTTCCCCTCAAGGGGTTAAAAAGTTCTGGCTCCAATGGACATTTAACCATTTGGTCGGAGTCGAATCGACTTCTTCCGGGGTTTCTAGTTTTAAATAAGCAAGAAATGCTAGAATTTTGATAACGAATTGATTTCCTCTATCATCATTTACCTTTCTGAAGCATCCAATGTATAGTTTTGCTTTATTTATTTGTGCCAGAATATGATAGTGCAAGTGGAGTCCGATTCGTTGAAATCTAGTGTATCTAACTTTTCTCAAGAACATAGTGAATTGTTGTGTTTTATTTATCTGCATTCGAGTACCGATGGGTCCTCGTTTTGCATACCAGTATTTCTATATATCTATTTGAAATGGGTAGAAACCTACCATGTAGTTTTTTGTTTGAAAAAATGATATAAAAGAGTGCAGTGGGAGTGCCGCACACGTTCATTTGAAGAACCAATGGGTCTGTCAAGAATGAAAGCATGCAGGTGTTGTCAAGTGCAAATACACACCTGTTGTATAATCTGAATAACTTTATGTATTTTTAACCCATTAATGACGAGTTTCTTTTTATACATTTTTAATACCTAGGTACTAGTTGACACCAGTTTTCACATATTGTAATTTTAACTTATTTGAAATTTGATATTAAGCATAATATGAAAATTTCTTTAGTAAAATACTGATTTCAATATTTAAAATTTTCGTATTACTTAAATGGCAGATTTTCGTACCAACCGGTGTTATTGGGTTAAGAGCGTGAATCTTATAAGTGCCACATATTGGTGAAATTTTCAATTATTTTTATGTTTGTCCGTAAAATAACTAAACTTTTTGAGCAGTCTTAATTTGGAAGCCGCACTCCGACACTGCAATTTATTTATTTCATATAAATTACCGTAATTTCCGGCGTATAAACCATGGGTCTAACAATTACGTTTATACCTAGAAATTTTATTTAGTTATTGAAGCCAAATATTTATCGCGATTTAAAAAGTCTGGGTCGAAAGTTCTGGGTCGAAAAATGATTTTTTGATCCGCGTATTATACGCCGAAAATTACGATAATCTGACCGTTATATGGGACACCCGGTATAGAATACCGGCAGAATCATATTTACAAAAAATATATAAGAAGTCAATGGAAAAAATGTCTCGTTTACAAGAATCTAAACTTAAATTTCATTTTTTTTAATTTCTATATAATATAACTTCAATTACAGTATATGGGGGAAAATTTTAATGACATTTACTAGTATTAATGGAATTATATTGCTGATTGCATTTTTTCAGCTAGTTAAGCTAGTTTGTTAAGCTAGTTTAATTAATATAAAAAGCTTTGTTGACAAAATTAAAACAGCCTTATCTAACCATCATAAAGATAATTTCCATTAAAATGCTAAGAATCTATGTAAAAAATAACTTTTCTGAATAACATGCATTCAATCAGCAAAGATTTCTTTTTATTCTATGTTGATAGTACAATAAATACAGCATATAGTAATGGTCTTCAACTTGTGGCCGGCAAGTCTCTAACCTAGCACTATTTTAAAATACAAAAATGTACCTTATGTTAATATAAACTTTGAGATTTAATAAAGTGACTATTACTTGTCGGAATTTTTTATGCAAAACTATTTTCAAGCGAAACAGTTTGAAGACCCTAGTGTATATATAGTAAATAGAACTGTGAAATTATATTTTTCTCAAAGCATTTTTATTGATGTTTGTAGTTCTTCATGTTAGCTAGCTTAGTTTCCTGAATGCAGATTCATTTTTGCCCGTGTTAACCCATTAACCGTTAACGCAACGGTCAAACTAAATGCATATGTTTAAGTTATCTACATACCCACCACTATTTTTGAATTAAACAATTGGCCTTATTTAACTCATTAAAGCCGGTTAGCAAGAAAACTTGCCACGTAAGCCGAACAAAACTTTTAAATTTGAATACCAGTATTTTAGTTTAGAAACTTTCACATTATCTAATCTCAAATTTTGAGCGATTCAATAATTCAAAATTACATAGTAGAAAAAACTGGTGTCGAAGAATTAAAAGATGTGTAAAAGAAGCTCTTCCTTAATGTGTTAAAGACATAAAATTTTAAGATCATATAAAGCGAAAATTATCTTTCAGAGTTTGTGCTGGCAAACAACTTTCAGCTAAAAAGTTGGAAATTTCTACCTTATAGTTTTGGCGGTTAATGGGTTAACTTCTTCAGTTAGCTCGTTTTAAGTCTGATCATTGAATTCTTTGACATATGTACTCTAGCAGTTCATTAAATTTTGTGAGTTTTGAATGAAATTTTGTTGTTTTCGTTGCTAACATTCATAAGTCAATAGGAAATCTATTCTGTCTATCTTTATCTTTCATAAAATATGAAAGGATCTCTGGAGTTTGGTTGTTGGTTATATTTCGCCAAGTAATGTTAATTTGCTTGATTGTGGTTTTGTAGTGGCTATATTTAGATACGAAAAAGGAGGGAAAGCTGGATTTGGTACAAATCACACCGTATAGCTTCAGCAAAGAATTGCGTGATTCCCCGTTCCTGCACAACACGTGAGTCTTTCTGCTAGGAAATTAAAAATCCTTTTTTTTCAGGAAGATTTTGAATTTTGTTAAGGTGTTATATTTATTTTTTAAATAAAGAAGAATTTAGACTCTCGAAGTCTAATTATAGTTTAAATTATTATTATTAAATTGTAATTTTATTCAAAGGAATTGTTTCGTAACATTGTGAACTGAGTTCTCTGCAATTTAGCTACATGGGAAATAATTCGCATCACCCCTCTTAGTTTTATTTACTGAGTTCCGACAAAGCCATCTAATTACTTTATCCACACTGCGTATCCTACTATATATTTGTTGAATGAATTTATTATTTTGTTACTAAATTTGTGCAGGGCTCCCACTCGGTCCGTTTTTTTAACACCACTTTTATTTAAAGAATAATTTATCTTATAAATTTTGCAGAAACATACCAAGAACTGCGTTTTTCTTGCAATTGTTGCAGAAACCTACCACGATTTTCTTTCTAAAAAATTACTGGTTTTCAAAAAACGGACCAGTGGGAGCCCTATCTGTGTAACACCTTCTTTTGACAAGCCGAAAGATCCGGTAAGAGACTGAGATGTCTAACCGGTAGATAGCCATGAAATATCAAAGTCAAATAAATGTTGTCAAGTAAGTGTTGAAAACTCAAAAATACGATTTTTTTTTTATATACTGATGGGTAAAAATATAATAAGATTGAAATTTTCCAACTGAGTGAAAAAATTTCCAAGCCGGTATTCGAACGGAAAACATTTGACTTAAATTACCAATGCTTTACCGATTGAGCTACCTTAAACGACAACCGCCGGGCATATTTCACTCAGATAACCTTATTGGTTGTCGAAGCAGGTAACTCAATCGGTAGAGAATATGCAATTCAAGTTAAAGTTTCTGGGTTTAAATCCTGGTTTTGGCATTTTTTCGTTCAGTTGTAAAATTTCAATTCGTATATCTTCACCAATCAGTAGGATTCACAATAAAAATAGTGTACCTACGTATCTATCATTTAATGGAGTTCCATTACCTGTGGTCCGTTGAGCCGGCTACATGGCAGAACGAATTCTATTGCGAACAATTTTATCTCAGCGACATATGCCCGCCGGCTGTCGACCCAGGTAGCCCAATCGCTAGAGCACTGTCGAATTTAGTCAAAGGTTCTGGTTTCGAATCCCGGATTGGCCATGTTTTCGCTCAGTTGAAATATTTAAATTCGTATGAAAACTGAAAATTTTTGGCCGAATTCAGTTCAAATAAACAATTAACATAACTCAATACAAATAAAACTAATAAAATTGGGGAAGAGATTATCTTTCTCTAGTTATTATTAAACAAATGACAATGTCGTTTACAAAGTAATTTGCATTTTTGAATCATTATTCTAATATATTTCCACGTTCAAATATATTTCTAAAAACTTTTAAAATGCTTTTCCTTTTTTTTTATATAGAGGAAATTATCCAAATACCGGCTACCACTTTAGTTATCAATCTAGATCATACAATTTTCAAAATTAGTAAAAGAAAAGGTGACAGCAGGGTACCTTGACATGTTTTACAACTGTTTAGAGAAAAAAAATCAGTTTAAAGAAAAAAAAATAAGTCAGTCCAAATACCGGCTAGCCGGTATTTAGACCACTCTAGGTAGCCGGTATTCGGACCAGTGCTATGGTTAAGTTAAAACCGTTATTACTACTTCATATAATAAAATGTCAATAATATGCGCGCGGTAATTGAGAACTAAATATGGCTAGAAAATAACTTAGTCATCAATTCAAGTCAATATACGATCAGTATATTTTTAAAAAAAATGAGAAACACATATCTGAAAGACTTTTCATGTACCAGATTACGTCGTTTCGACACTTTTGCTTTTACTGTTTGTAAATGAGACAAACTTCACCGACGTAGTTTTCGTAACTTTCTTCCCTCAATTAAAGTTACAAACTCTACCTATCACAGCCAGGCTGCGCTGCGCTCAGTTCTCAGAACACCTAATAGCCGGTATTTGGACCCTAGCCCGTATTTGGACCTTCTCCTCTACTTTACGTTCCATTCATTTAACTGTTTATATGTTATCAGTAGTAATACAGTCAACAACTAAAACACCAGATTTTGTTTTAAATTACTGTGTTCAAGCAACATAAATTAAAATGAGAAAAATTAGCGAAGATATTGATAAATTACACAGTTAAACTAAACAAGACGAGTTTTGAGATATTTTAATTTTGATTGTGTGATCTAATATTAAAGCAGTGAAATAAACAATTAAATTTAAAAAATAAAAAAACACGACTGCGTAAAAAGCGAACTAATTAATTATTTCTCATCAACGTGAAACTATTTTTTCAATTCCCACTATTAGCTCTCACTCTCGCTATATATATCTTGCTAAAATTTTCAATCGTTAATAAAATACTTATTATTCATCCAATCAAGTTCAAATAATTTTTTTTTAACTTATAGTGGATGACACTTGATGTTAATTCAGTTTTTTTCAAATATTAATTCATTAATTAAATTAAATTAAATAATTTTCAATAATCGAGAGAGCCCTCTTCTTGATCAAGGTATTATAGGACCGAGAGAGCCCTCTTCTTGATCAAGGCATTTTAAGCGCCCCTCAAGAGGAAAGAAGAATGGGAGAAAAAAATTTCTCTTATTGACCTAAGTAGGAATTGAATTATTTTTTTTTAATATTACTTGTTTATATTACTTACCTATTTTTTTATTTACTTGTATTGATGACTTTTATGTTGTGTTTAATTGTTAGATCCTATCTATAAACACTGTTTTGATGATGTCTATAGATGTCTATAATGGTTAGAGTTGCAGTAAAGCTAGATATCCTACCTACAAAACTTCCAGGTTGTATAATATTTTAACGGAGCTTCTGACTGCCAAAATAGTCAATGAAACATAGTCTTCATTTTGAAAGACCTATCCAATGATATGCATCTCAATAGGGTGCGTAATTTTTTTCGTCTCTACCGCCATTTTGTATTTTACGGCCGCCATTTTGAATTTATTAAAACAAAACCTGACCTATAACCATCGGGCCGTTAAGACGAATTGATAGAGACCTCATTCATTAAAATCCATCCAGCCATTGGGGTGTTTCAAGGGTATAAAGAAATCCACTTACACAGATACGCGTGAAACACATAACACTTCTTTTCAGTCGGGTAAAAAGTCAATAATTTGGACTTAATTTGGAATATGATAAAACATTAGAATGTTTTAAATAATAATAATAATAAATATTAATAATAATAAATTATACATTAAGACATATTAATTAAGGCTAAAGCAAGGGGAATTTTAACATTTCAAAAAAGTTGTATCAATCACTAAATCAGAATTTAAAAAACGTAGCCCAATGGCAACACTGGTTGGCGATATTTGCCATCTAAAATTCCAGAAATGGATATTTTGCAATATTTGAAAAATTATCTAGAAAATAAATTAAAACATAGGGGCCTCTTCTGATAAAGTATTTTTAGGCCAATAAACAATGCAAATCCATGTATATGAGTTGCTTTTGAACTAGCAAACTTTTAATTCCTAACCCTGTTCTGAAACTAATTAAACGTCATAAAAAAAAGTAAAAGAAGCTAATTTATCTAAGTTGACAAATTTAACTATTTTATTTATAGGAAATGCTTTGCTTTCCAAATAAAAATAAAAGTGAAATTAAAAGTAAAAAGAAAAATAAAAGTTAATATTTTGTAAATTTCCTATGAAAACACTTATTTAGCCATTAAACATAATTTTTTGTAACAAAAAAATGAAGCTATAATAAGCCTGTCATAACGTCAATACAAGGAGTGTCGTTTACCTCCAGTAACAATAAAAATTTAAATTTCATTAGACAGGAATAAAAAATGCGCGATTAAATAAAACATTTAGGAGTCTAAAAAAATACATTTTTCTACTGAAACGTTTTATCTTTCAAATTGATGATAATGTATAGTGTCGAAATGTTGAGTTTTATAAACAGGCGCTTTTCAGTTATTTCTTTTTTAATAAAACTCTATAGCCGTTTATACAGAACATTTTTTTGGGGGGGATTTTTTTCAACTGAGCACGCAATATTTAAATACATTTCAGCATATATTTAAACGCGTGTTTTATTTCTTGTTTGTTGTTATACTTCTCTGTTTTATTTCTTTTCCTTATTGAATCATGAGCTTCCACTTATATTCTAATTTATTTTCAACTGATATTTTACTTTCTTTTCAAAAAAAAAAAAAAAAAAAAGTAAAAGAGAAAATTTTAATAGAAGGAATGAAATCAAAGGATAGATGTCATATCGTCTTCCTTAAAATATTTATTTATAAATTTCTCTTTATATTTGAGTATGTATGTCGTATGTTCGGATTTACGGATTTCCCTTTTTTTTTTAATTACTCATAGTGTCACTATTATTTTAAATTAAAAGTTAATAAAATAGGTATTTTGCTGAAAACATACTTCTTTCTTTATGTATTTCTGTCCAACTGTACGGTCCCCACCAGTGGCTGAGAGATTCTGCTCTCGAAGCTGGTAGAAGACTGGTGCTGGGTTCGAACTCAATTGCGCCCATCGGCCTAACCGTTCGGAGTTTTCGTTGCGTTCTTCGAAACGTGGGAAACCTTGCGTAAATACGGATTAGGGTCCCTTAGAAACACCCCACCCCCACGGAGGGCAGTCCCCCTAGGGCCTATATCCCTGGAGTAGTTAATCGGCCGTCAAAAATCATGCCAACTGTAGGGCTCCCACTCGGTCCGTTTTTTGAACACCACTTTTACTTAAAGAAAAATCTTCTTTATAAATTTCGTAGGAACATACCGTGAAGCGGGTTTTTCTCGTAATTGTTGCAGAAACCTACCACGAATTTCTTTCTAAAAAATTACTGGTTTTCCAAAAAAACTACCAATGGGAGCCTGAACTATATTGATAGTTGTATTTAAGGGGATCAGAAACTTTTGTGAGGACGATAAAATGTATTTTTTTTAATTATTATTTTCAGAAAGTATGAATCTTTTAGAATTACGTGTATTTGGTCCGATAGGAAGAGTCATAAAATATCAGTCTTAAACACTTCACTGTTTTGCGCGAACTGAGCTCGGGCATGAAGACTTTGCTTGCTTCGTTGCTGAAAGAATTTTGATACAGCTAATTTGTAATTGTAAATTTCTTTTTATTAATTGTCAGCTATTTTTCGATTGTGTAAAGGAAATATTTTAGTATGGAAAAAGTGGTATTTCTACCCTATGCTTAATTTATGGTGTAAAAAAAAAAAAAAAAAAAAAAAAAAAAAAAAAAAAAAAAAAATGAAACAGTTAAGAGGTTAATGCTAGAACCAGGATTGCCAGTTTGGCCTCCAGTTTTATTTAGGAAATACGAAATCGTGCCAGAAAGTTGAAAAAATTATTTCTTGTTTTATTTATTGACAGAAATTTTGTGATTAGTTAAAGTAAGGATTCCTCTGTCAAACTTTCTGGTATTAATTTGAAATTTCGAAAAAAAAAAAAAAAAAAGAGACTAAACTGGCAAACCTGACTAGAACGGCCGTAAGTGGTAATTTTACTGCTACCATATAAATATATTTCGGTTCAAACCAGTTTAGAAGAAATTAAAGAAGAAAAATGTTAAATTAAAAAGTTAAACTGTTTTAAATAAAAATTCTGGTGTTAAATATTTTTATAAAACTTGACTAAAGTTTTTTACCTTTCACGTGTTAACCCCTTCAAGGTCGGTGGTTCATTTTTGGACCACCTAATTTTAACCCTTTAGTGCGCAGCTTTGCATATATGCAAACAACATTGTTTTGAATTTAATAGATTTTCTTTATTCGCATATACATAATTCACACCAGAAAATTAAAATAGCAATATTTGATTTAATTAAAAAAACAGACATTCCGTATTTAAATAAAGCGAAATTAACCATTGAAACTTTCTGGTGTAAAATCAGATTATCTGAACTACGTAATTTCTAGAACGTGTTCTATTTATGGGAATTAAAGGGTTAAAGGTTAAGTTTTATAAAATAAATAATTATATAAAATAAGTTATTTGGAGACATACTTATTAAACGTCTTTACAAATTCGCATTATTTTAGTGTAAAACAGCCACACGACAGTAGTTTTTACTTGTATTGCAGATGTGCAACAGAAGAAATGATTTACCTATTATATGAAAAATATATCTCTGATTTATGTCATCACTTTTCGTGTGTAATAAACCTTTCAGAGAATCATATATAATTTTTTCGAAACAAAATAAAAAATCGCGCATTTAAGGGTTAATACCTAAATGCCACATTGGTACCAGAATAACAGAATGAAAAATTTCCTTTTATAAAGTACGTGAACAAAAGCTTTTGCTTATTGTAAAAATAATTTCTTTTTAAGTTCTGGTGTCAATCAATCATTTCAGCATTCTCCGGATAGAAGTACCTTACCCCTAAAAGGGTTAAGTTGCCTAAGCTTTCCGTTTGTAGCGGTCGTAAGCTTTGAGACGCAAAACGGCAAAACATGCAAAGGGTAAAAAGGGTGCTTACGTTCGAACCCCTTTTTTAGCAAAACTCTGTAAAAGAAACATTATATTCACATTTTTTGATTTAGTTTCATAATAATTAATATTTTACCTTTAAAATTAAATATATTACATATGTATTTTTTTTTAAAAAATGTTAAATATGTATGGAAATGTGAAGAAAGTTTTCAAAATCTTGAAACATGCTACAAGAAAAACAAATAAACTTATTACTACCAAATTACTACTAAAATTACTACTAAAGTAAACTATGAGATTTTATCTAGTGCACCTAATACAATTTAAATGATATTTTAGTAAATAAAAAATGTAGAAATGATCGAATTCAATTATAAGACTTTCAACTGCTTTGCCTTTTTTTTTTTTTTTTTTTTTTTTTTAATAACAGGCCATCATTTTGAAAATATTTATTCAATTAAATTATTTTAGTAGCTGAACTAGACAACAATACATAGATAAAACTCAGAAATTTTTATGAGAGAATGATAATAATATTCTTATGCCTTAGTTTTCATTTTTCAAGTGAGGTTTTTGTGTAAAAATCAATTTTGAGAAAAATGCATTTAAACTTTAAATTAGTATATTTTTACTATAATCAACAGATTGACTTCTGTTCCAAAATATTTTAGGAACAAAAACAAAGCACTTTTAAATTCTTAAAAACATCTACTTTCAAATGAAATAATAAATATAAAATCGATAATTTTCGCGTAAGTACTCATTTCAACGTATATTTACCTTAACTCTTAAATGCATAGTGATTCATATCTGTATCACTTTTAATTTAAATTTTAACAACCACTATATTTATATACAAATATTAATCCTCTAACAATTACAAAAATATGGTACTAAATAAAGTTTAAAATCTGTCTGAAAATTCCTGGTGTCTAATGTTTAATATAAGAATAAAAAACACAATTCTAAAGGAATTATTCATGCATTTAACCCTCTCGCTGCGCAACCCGAGATTTCCTCGGGCAACGTAAATGTAGGAAAATTTGCGCAACCCGATATTTCCTCGGGGATGCATTTTTTCAGTCTAATTAACCCTACTTGATTATTCCCACCAGTTATTTTTTATTGTAAAATTTGCCTTATTTAATCGGATCATTTTCCCGATTAAATTAGACAAAAATTTTTGTTTTGAAAAACCGGTGACAAAAGAATACAAATTCTTAAAATACGCTCGTCGCGAAGGGGTTAAATACGCAATTTTTGAAGCTATTTTCATAAAAAAATTACGCAGCGAGAGGAATAAGGGTGATGTTTTACAAAATAAAAAGAATTTGTAAAATAAGGTATTTATTTAAATAAGGTAAAATGTAAAATAAGGTACAATATATGTAAAATAAGGTAAAATATATGTAAAATAAGGTATTTATTATTTTACTTATTAAAATATTTACTAATTTGCAATGTTTTCGTTATGACAGTATTTTTTACTTGTATTGCAGACATGCAGCATAAGAAAAGGTTGACGTATTATACGAAAAATGTATTTCTCATTTTTTTCATAATTTTCTGTGTAATAAACCTTTCTGAGAATCATATAATTTTTTTTTTTTTTTTAAACAAGATAAAAAAATCCTGCATTTAATGGTTAAACTGAATTACCCCGAAACACTATTTTACAACGGTTTTCTCAAGATAACTTTCAGCAAGTTCACGCATTTAAATTTTTTATTAAAAAATAATAAATTTAAGTAAATTATCTACAAATTATACCTGAGGAAGGGAAATTTAGATAACTTCAAAATGAGAATTGTTTATTCATAGATGCCAACCTCCCGATATTTTAATACCAATATTTTTATCCAGAAATACTTGTTTTATATAATCGCACGTTTTATGCAATTACATAAAGCGAACATTTTTGTAAGATTTTGCTGGTATTCAAAACATCGGCAGGTTGGTAACTATGTTTATTATATAATTTTTAATTTTAATATTTTCTTGTGTGAGAAACAATCGAGAAAGAACGTAATACGCGCTGAAAGTAAAAATAACGACTCAAAAGTACGTAGCCTGGATATCAAATGGAGTTATGAATACAGAGGAGGGGACATATAGTATACTGTCTACCAGTTACGAGTGAAGTAACTGAGGAGGTTATCACAAGATGACAGCTGTTTTTTTTTAATTGGAACAACAGTTTTGGATTACCACAGGGACAAACTTCCCACCAGTAAATGTATATAGAAAATTTCATCTTAATTAAACGCCTTATATCATGGAAGTATTTTCTCACAAATAGGGTAAAAATTCTGTCTATTTTTATCGGTGTCAGTTTGCCCAGGTATTATAATCTTTTCACTGGCACTGACAGGAGGTTGTCTAGTTTGTCACAATACGGCGGAAACGCATGGCCTGACGACCGTCAAAGTAAACTCCCACCAGTAAAAGTGAATAACTGTTTCGCCATTATTTATGACTGTAATTCGTCATTCACAATGCTTTTAAATAAGGAGGAAATTTCTATTTTAATTTACTGGTAGATGTTCCCCCAGCGGTAATCGACCCTTTCGAAAATGGTCGAAGCTTCACTATTTTAACCCCTTAATTCTCGCTCCCGTCATATTCTCGGGCTGTGTCTTTTACTCAGATTGTTTGATTCCCACAAGTTTTATAAAATAGCGTAATTGGCTTTATTTTAGTATCGTTTTACCTGTCATTAAATAAGGTGAATATTTCTTTTTCAAAAAAAGTGGTGCCAATAAGCAATTTGAATTTTTAAACCGTAATTTAATTCGAGCGTTAAGGGGTTAAAGCTATGTCAGTTCCTTCTTATTAATAGTTCCATGGGATTTTACAATCCTAGCAAAAATGGTTATGCCTTATGCAAGATTAATTTTCTTGTACAACATTAAACTTTTAAGTATGGTAATCTAAAATTTAGAAATATATTTTTTTAAAGTAATAAGGTTAGCTGGGAAACTGGGCCATGATTTTACAATGTGACTCTGGAGCTTCTGACAATTCAGCTTCAAAAAGCTAATGTTCATTTGAATTAAAGTTTGAACTTCTGTAAATGGGTTCAGTTAGGTTCCCTCTATCAGACAGAAATGCTCAAAATTACATTTTCATATTTAAAAATATAAAAATATTTCATCTTTCTTTCCTCATGGGTCCAGTTGCCCCATAAAAATGGGGTAAGTGGACCAGGAGGGTCTATGTTCCACACGCGTTTATTTTTTTTTCATATGGGATATCAGGTCCTGTTTGAAAAAGTGTAAACAACTTTAAAAAATTTAAACCAGGCAGATCATGTAAATTATTTATCAACTAAAGAGCGTTGGAAGGGAAACCTTTGCTGTCAGAGTGTCTAAAAAAGAATTAAAAGTGAAAATATTAGATTTATTTATACCAAAAACATAAAAATTAAGTAAGTACTTATGTATTTTAGTATAGGTAATAAGTATAAAAGTCACATGGGTATTTTAAGAAAAAAAAATAGCAAGGCACATCTATGAACAAACGGCTACGCAAGTACCTGACACAAGAACCGCCGGCTATTTTACTCATTTTTTATAAAAAATTGTTTCACACCAGAATTTTTATTTCAAATTATTTAACTTATTTAATTAGCCTATTTTTGTGCTTCATACATATAACATAGCTTACGAAAAAATTTTTGGTTCGAATCGACTATTATCAATGACACCTAACGGCGGTTCTAGTGTTAAGTACTTTATCTGTATCCAGGGGTCGCATTATATAGGGAATTTTTTATTGCTCATACCAGAACCCTTAATGAGTTACCATCATGACCAAATCATTTAACGTATTCTAAGGAAGGTGCGATGAAGATATTATTTTCAAAATAGTGGTAGGAACAATAAAAGTTTTCCTATGGAATGCGATCCCTGTGTATCGTACAATTTCAAGATTTGGCTATCTCGCTTTCAGGGGCAAGGTACTTGCATTCGTAAAATGTTGAAGTAATTTTGTGACACCAGTATTTACAAGAGAATCTATTTGTAAACATGTAAAAGTATATTTTGGCGTATTAATAAAGGTGAAAGTTCAAATATAAAGTTCCTGCTCCAATGTGGTAAGTAAGGATTAAAATTATATGATGCCATAACGGCATCACCGTATCTCAAGGGGTCAAGAAATTTAGTTTGATACCACCCAATATGCTTTTTTAAATTTTTTGACGTAATTTTAATAAAATCTTATGTAATTTTCTTTACTGAGAGCAAAAGATAATGGAGAAACTTATTTCCCGTAGTAAGAGAAACTCAAAAAAAAATTATTTATAACTATTGGGGTAATGGATCCAGCATGGTCCAGTTACCCCGGATACATGTCCCAGTTACCCCATTCTTGAAAAGTTTATGGGGGTAACTGGGACCTCGGCCTTACATTTGAAACATGAAGTAAATATTTATAGATACCTAATAATATTAATGTAGTTATATGCCTAATCTTAAAAAAAAAGATTTTTTAATAAAAGTACTTACAGTATTTTAACAAAAACCCGAGGTAGTTCAACCATATTGACGTTGTTTTTAAAAAAAGAAACGTAAATTTTTGACAACCTATCACAGCAAAGTGAGAGTTATGATTGAGTTGACGCACGTTGTCTTAGGAATTAGAGATTAAGGTGCATTGTTCACAAAAGCTAAAACTTGAAAAACATCAACACTTTTTTATAAAATAGCCTATGGCCCAGTTACCTCGTGGGTCCAGTTACTCCGACTAACCTTAGTCTAAATTAATGACAGGTTTAATAAACGCTGAAACTTCAATAAATTTTCGTTACTGTAATTTCCGGCCTATAATCCGCGGATCAAACAATTCTGTTTCGACCCCAAAATTTTATTTAATAATTAAAGTTAAATATTGATCGCGATTTAATAAATTACATTTTAAGAAAATATATTTCTGGGTCCGAATATAATTGTTTGTTCCGCGGTTTATAGGCCGGAAATTACGGTATATAAATTCGTTCGTCCCCTTTCTGGACGAACACCCCTTTAAAAAGGGAATATGGGGAGAATTTTTAATTCTTTTCCATATCAAGAATTAATAATTTATAAGTTAAAGCTTCTTAATGTCGCTAGAATATTTCCAAAGTAGAGTAAAAATAGCGCCAAGTTGGCGCAGTTTACTTACTTAAGTGAAGCGAGAATTTTATCTTTCGGTTTGTCACATTATTGACAATACGTCAGCCTTGTTTATTTGCTTTTATATCATCAAAACCGTCATTTGCTATGATACAGCTTTGAGAAGTTTCTTTTGTAAATATTTAGAAAGTTTTCCTTTGAATTTCAGGAAAACATGAAAAAATCTAAAACGATTCAACAGCATATCACTTCTAAACTGCTATGAATGCAGAAAACTAAAAACATGATTATTTATACACATTGAGATCTCATGAATAAAAACTTTTATATTAGCATATATCTTTAAATGCATAGGTAATCGGTTGTTTCGACTGAATTCAGATTTATAATACCATAAATAATGTTAATTAATTGGTAATAATAACAAGAGTAATCGGTTAAATTTATATAATGCAGATTATTTAGAATATCAATCTTTTTTTTTATTATTAACCATGATATTTTTTATTTTTTTTATTTAATGAGCTAATTTAGTTAATTATGTAATAAGAAAGATCAGTAAGTTAAAATGTCATAATTATCATAAAGTAATAGTTATAACCATTAACCCATTAAAGACCAGCATGTTTTACAGGAATTTTATTCAGTTCACACCACTTTTTATTAAACACTTACTTTTACTTTATGAATTTCTGAAATGTGTTAATTAAATAATGCAACTTGTACTTTTCTCTTTTACTGGTATGAAAAAAAATTTAAAAAATCACAAATATAATGTTGCGAAAACGCAACGTCAGTCTTTAATGGGTTAACGCATAGATGCCAACATCGCTTAATTATTCCGGAGTGTGATCCAAAATTTGCATCCCCAAACCGGAAAAAATATATAAGAAATGTGTTTTCCTTCTATGAGGTACGTTTTTAATTTCGATTTGAAATTTTTGGTTAAATAAAATTTCCGGTTGAAAACGAGTTCATCTTGGATCAGACTCCGGAATAATTAAGAGATGTTGGCATCTATGGTTAACGACATTAATTAGACCGCAGATTACTTAAACGTTATATTTATAAACTTTCCTAATAAGTGTGAATTAAACTGCTGATGTTTTTATCTATACTCTTCATTTGAGATGTCATTTATCGAAATAAAAAGGCTTTGGTTTTATCTATCGTGAATGTCAGAAATATTTCTGTACGCAAACTAGTTGGCGTACACGAAAGATAATTATATTTTTATTTCTTCATTTATATCATCCTTAGTATTCTATGAATTACTTTGAAGTTATTGTTATATATGTGAATGTTACAATTAAGAGTTTTATTATCGTTTCTTATCATATATAATAAACCAATTTTTTTTTTCAATAATTATTTCTTGAGATCCTTTGTACTTTAAACATACAGCTGCTTCAATTGTTATTTGATTATTAATGCCTGAGGATAGACAGTAAGAAAATTATTAATACATTTTTCTTGATCTGCGAAAATATAATATTACCATGAACGAAAAAAAAGAGACAACGCAAAACAATATATTTTTCATATTTAAAAAGTATTAATAAAAGCAGTTTCTTACTACCACCGATTTTCCGAAACGCTTCTGAGTAATTTCTATAAAGCTTTCTATTATCTATCTTTTTTTTCTCAATCCGGAAATTCGGTTTTTAGGATGGCATCAATTCTTAATTTTAGCTACAAAACTGAATTTATAAATGCAATAACACACAATAACATATCAATAATAACATAAGTAACAAAAAATATCAATTTTTATGTTAACGTTAATGCCGTTAATTTACCATTTTTGTCTATAAAACATATTTGTTGAACATAAAATGCTTACTTGATAATTGGCAGCATCCTAAAGGCTGATATAATGGATTGAGAAACTGTTTAAAACACTACAAAAAACGGAAAATCGCTAGCAGAGAAAAGGAACTATTCTTTTAAAAATGCTTCTTTAAATCTTGAAAATACATAAGTTTATGATATTTATAAATATAAAGAAAGCTTTTCGGAATCGTGAGTAACTAGTAAGAGCTGATTGTATATTTTCGTTTGAAGTTATTTTTTATTTTCCTAGATTAGTAATTTTTTTTTCTTTTATACTGTGCATATTTGTAATTAAATGTTGAAGTATTGTCTGTTTTTTGCCTGGCAGGAAAGTTTGCCAGTCGGAACACTACACCCAAATAGAAAATGTGACAGTGCCAAATCTATAGACTTTTGCAGAAAACAAAAAAAAACTATAGTGCTCTATAAACAGAAAGATGCTATAGTGGATAATTATAAATAAGTGAATAAAAATAATTGGTGTTCCTTGTGCATTCTATGTATCAGACATAGATTTGAAAAGCATGATTCGTACGTTTTAAAATTTTAATACCATTATTTAGAAATATCATTATTACCATTTTAATACCATTATTATTAATCATCGCCTAATTTCATAACAAATTTCTGTCATTAAATAAGGCAAATAATACTTTTTGAAAATTGTGGTACGAACCCTAAAAATATATGTTGGTAGTACTGCCAATAGGATTAAACGGGTTAAAGCATGGCTGCCAACTTTTACGCTTTTTTCAAACCACTATTTTTTAACAGAGGAATTTGTGTTATTTAATCGTCAAAAACATAGGACTAAATATGGCAAATTTTTCTGATTAAAAATAGTTGTAAAAAAAGTGTAAAAATTGGCAGCCATGGGTTAAAGTCATGTAAAATTCACTGCTTGACAGAGTCATAAAATATTTCTGAAACAATTGTTAAAACATTATTAGGATTATTAATATTTTGTGTTTTCTTTCCTTTTAATTTGCGATTAAAGATATGATCATGATGCTCTTCTGCATTCTGGAACACTATTAACTATACTGGTTGTAAAAATTTCGTCTCTTTGAAACATTATATCGTACTAAATTTTACTAGAATTAAATTATCTTCAAACGAAAACTTACAAAATATTTCTTTAATTTTTTATTCGTATGTCTTCATCTGTGTTGCACTTCAAATACAGGGTCTTATTTTTGGCATTAAAAGAGGGTAAGATGCCTTTCATACTTATACAAAATTGGTATAAATTACTTTTAATGATATTAGAGAGTTAGCATTTGGGGGATATATCCACTCAACATAGCTGCCAAGTTTTACGCTTTTTTCCTACCACTATTTTTTACCACAGAAATTTGTCTAATTTAATCATCGAAATCATAGGATTGAATAAGATAAAATTTTCTGACCAAAAATAGTGGTCGCAAAAAAGCGCAAAAGTTGTCAGCTATGACTCAAGTACCATCAGAGAAACTAGCTTAAAAATCTTAAAAGATTTTCTGAAAGGTTCTCTGCTTCGCTCATAATTTTTTAAACTCTTTTAAAATAAACATGAAATTATCATGACAATATTATTAATTAAGGTAAATTTATAATATAAAAAAAAAACATATCTTTTGATTCTGGCAGCTGTAAGATGTCCGATTGGGTATCATGAAAGAAAGTTCTCAAAAATTCGATCGTCGAAATAGAAACAATTCAACATATATTTCCTGACACCTCTATTTTCAGATCTACAGTAAAATGATTTTATTAATTATAATATCCATCATTCTCGCTGAAGTATCACAACATAGAAATTCGTTTTTTGAGATATTAATGACTCAGCCTTTGAGACAAATTCGAATCTGTCATTAGACTGTAAGAAAATGAAAAAAAAATTCTTGATCTAGTAAGAAAGTTTACGAAAATGTATAGCTACCAACTCTTAAGCTTTTTCTGTATCACAAAAATGTAAGACAAATTTTTGCCTTATTTAATCGGCAGATAACGGCGATTAAAAGAGGTAAAAATTTCTATTAAGTTTTTGTGGTACATTAAGAGTGATAGTTGGCAGCCATGAAAATGTATATACCGTAATTTCCGGTGTATATCCCGCAGGTCAAACAATTCAGTTTGGTCCCAGAAATTTTATTCAGTATTTGAAGACCAATATTTACCGTGATCTAAGAAGTTACATTTTATTTTTAAAAAATTCGGGGTCGAAACACGATTGTTTGATCCGCGGGCTATAAACCCGAAATTACGGTAATAAAATTTCGAGATTTAACCAGTGTTGCCAGTATGACCTCCAATTTTATTATTTTATTTCGAAATTTCAAATTCACACCGGAAATTTTGAATGAAGTATCTTTCCTTTATGTAATCACAAACTTTACGTCGGTAAATAAAGCAACAAATAATATTTTTAATTTCTGGCACGAATTCAGATTTTCTGAATAAAAATGGAGGCCAGACTGGTAACCCAGATTTTAACACTTGAACAGCGGGGAGCATTACTCAAGTTTTGTAAAAATATTCTAGATCAGAATTTGTATTTAAGACTATTTAATTTATTTATTTTAATTATTTTTACGCAGACTTTATTTAACTTATTTTAAAAAGAGCTTTCTAGTTCGCATCGACAGCTAGTTATTTGATACGGGTGAAAATAACCCGTCATCACGGTTCTAGTGTTAACCCTTTAACACTTTATCTACTGACGGTACTTAAAAGTACCACGCATAGCGAATTCTCCATAGCGAATTTTACTAATATCCTAATGGTACTTTGAAAAAAACTCTTTTAACTCCGCTTTATACGGTTACACGGCTGCAGTAGTTCTAGGTTTGTTATTTTAGTCAGGAATGAGGCTATCTTTGAAACAGTTGATGTGTTTTGTGCCGACTTTTTGTACAGATTGTCACGCTCGTCTTTTTATTGCTGCAAACACAGTAAAGGATATAAGATAAGTGTTGGATTTTTTATGTGTTCATTATGATATTAGAATACAGTTCGACTAGGTATTTTAGGTGTACAGTGTATGTATTTGATTTAACAGTGTAATCACTCGGTGGTACTTATAAGTACCGTCAATGCACTGGGTGTTGGAGAAAAACTTCTTGTTTACTTTTCGTCTGTGTAGTTATGCATCGTTTTCATCTGCTTTAAAATATAATTACTAAAATGTAGTATAGTAATAATTTTTCTAGTATTTCTTTTATGTTTCATAGATATTTTTTATAAAAATCAAAGAAGTTGTGGCACCGGCTCTTTTTTGCTATGCTAGAAATGGCATATGTAAATTCATATATTGCATATGTGGAGATGCGAGAGAACATGTTGTCCCTTGAATATAGACGTCGCACAAATAAAGGACTGCTAACAAGATTGAAACCTAAAAAAAAAAAAAATGTTTTTTTTTACCCTTTCAGGGGCAAAGTATTTTAAATTCTAAAGTGTTGAAATAAATGACTGGCACCGGAATTTGCCAAAAGATTTATTTATAAATAAGAAAAAAAGGGTGGGGGGGGGGGGCTATATTTTACATACTTATTAAATCGAAAATATTTTCTGGTGCCCATTGAAATACCTTGTGCGTTTTCTGTTGCGATATTTTTGTCATAGTGTACTGGCGGTACTTTAAAGTACCACTTAATTAATCATCTCTAAATTATTAAATTTCTCACGAGTGAGTATTTTTTTTTTAAGTTTATCCTTTAATTTTCATTGTAGTAACTGAAAAAAAATTACATTAAAAAAATGCAGTAGATAAAGGGTTAAAGCGCAGTGGTGCAACGGCGGGATCAAATAATTTTACAAACTTCACCAAGAGTATTTTTATAAAATTTTGCTTTTATAATGAAAGGTAAAAAAAAGAAAGTTTTTACTTTCGAAGAAGTTCGTTTGCATATTGTGGTGTCAGTCTATCATTTCATCATTTTACAAGAAGAATAAAGGGTTAAAGAAGCATTTCTGATACGGTTTCTTTTGCTGCTTGCAATTTTAGGAAACATTTCAGAGTAATTTTTATAAGTAATATTTAGAATGAATTTTAAAAAGAATAATAGAAATTTGTATTTAAAGTAAATTCGGCGTGAGAAATGAAATAAAAGGGAATATAAAGCTTCGTTTAGAAATTTCCATAGTTCGTATAAATTTATGTATACGGCCGATAAATATAATTTCACTAAAACGAAAGACCAAAAAATTATTAAAAAAGAATTATTTTGTAAATAGATTTATTTTTCGAATCTTAGAGTTTGAATTATGATAATCGGTCTGTTCTTTCTAACATACTGCACTTATGAATGTATTTTCTTAATATTTAATATTCCCGAAAGACATTTCCACTAAAATATTTCGGCCAGAAACTCTAGTAATAATTAATATCATGATATTTTAACGTTTATTTCTCTCATATTCTTACCTCCTATGATAGTTATTAAAAAGAAAAAAGAAATTTTTACACATTTGGTACAACAGTAAGTAGAAAAGGTAACCTTCATACTTTTAATTTATGTTCCATATATCAGTAGGAAAAGATAATAAAACTGTAATTATCATAATAAATTTCTTGTCGATTATAATGAATATAAAAAAAATTCGGTATTAAAGCTGATATAATTGTATACATAATAGCATGATTACTAATTTTTTATGTCAGCTTGTTTAAGTACGGGAATATTTCTAACACACATGATATATAAAACTAAACCCTTTTACCTTGAATAACACAAACAAAAAGTAAGATGAAACACGTGAGCATTAACAGTGTATTCCAACTTTTAGAAATATTTCTAAATATGGTGATTTAGTCATTGTGTCTATTACAGCCACATTATTAGCCATAAGAAAAAACAGTATGATGACAATTAAAAAAAAAAAAATACTAAATTTGCTCATTAAATAAAAAAGTTTCCTTAACCCCTTAATTCTCGCTCCCGTGATATTCACGGGCTATGTATTTTATTCAGATTGTTTGATTCTTACCAGTTTTATAAAATAATGTGTTTGGGTTTAATATGGTATCATTTTACCTGTCATTAAATAAGGTGAATATTTCTTTTTCAAAAAAGTAGTGCCAATAAGCAATTTGAATTTTTAAACCGCAATTCAATGTGACCGTTAAGGTGTTAAAAAACATATAATTGGTTTTATAAATTAGTATATAAATTAGTAGAACTTTGTTTTCTCAGTTGATAGTAATAAACAAAATGTATTTTTAAGTGCGAAAGTTAAAATTTCGTAGAAACGATCTCATATGTATGCATTTAAAGATATATATTATATATATATATATATATATTGCATAAGTTGACAAGCTATACAAATATTTATTTTTAATTTTTTTTTACATAATAATTTAGAAAAAAAAAGTTGGTAATATCATTTTACCATTTTTGAAGTTTTCCAGAAATTCAAAGGTAAACTTTTGAAATATTTATATGTAATATTTTTAACCCTTTCCGTTGCGGAGTAATTCTGTTTATAATCTGATGAAATAATGGGCTGAGACCAGAATTTATAAACGAATATATTAGAAAATATGAACTTGCCTATTTTCGAGTACATTATAAAAGGAAAATTTTAATTAAATATTCTTGGTGGCGATTGACAGTTTTGGAATTACATTTAGGTGTCCTTTTTTAAGGACACCGCCCTCGAAAGGGTTAACACAAGAACGGCCGGAAATTTTACTCAAATTTCATAAAAATATTTCACTCCAGAATTTTTATTTAAAATTATTTAACTGATTTATTTAACGTAATTCTGCGTCTCTTAAATTTAACTTATTTTATGAAAAAAAATTCCGACTCCAATGGACATTTAATCATTTGGTCGAATCGACTCCTTCCGGGCGTTCCAGTGTTAGAGCTGATATGATAGAAAACGATTGATGTGTGGAAATAAGAAAATAAATAGTAAAGAATGGGGCTTTGTCATTATTATGACAAAGGTAAAGTTTTCGCTTCTGACATAAAAATTAATTTCATCAGCTTAGCACTTTGGAAATTTCTATATGGCTAGTTCCACGAGTACTTGTAGTGTAAGTCACATACTACGATTTTTGGCTACCAGTACTTTAGAACGAATGTAACATATTTTATCGGAGTTATCTCATTAACCCTCTCGCTGCGCAGCCCAAGAAATACTCGGGCTGAAACTGAAAAGGATAATCACTTTTCTCTTTATTACATTTTAAAAGACTGTTTAAATTCCAAAATTAATATGTTTCGGTAGAACACTGTAAAAAAATTTCCTGAAGGTTCCAGAAAAAAGTGGTGGCATTAAAATGACACGGCTTTTTGCTGTTACGTTTCACAACAAAGTAGTGAAACATTCCATAATATATTCTCCGAAAACTTTCATATCAAAATATATTTTATTATTTTGATATAAAAGGTTTCGGAATATATATTATGGAATGTTTCTGAGAAATTGGAGTGTTTCACTACTTTGTTGCGAAACGTAACAGCAAAAAGCCGTAGTATCTAAATGTCACCACTTTTTTCCTGAACTTTATGGATTTTTTTTTACAGTGAAATCAAAATATTTTAAAAAGACAAAAACTCTTATATATAATGCATCTTTTTGTATTACGTTTAAGTAAGAGAATAGCTTACTTATTAGTTATAGTCAAAAGAATAAAAGATAGAAAAAAATTTCTACACTGTAAAAAAAAAAAGGGAGTATTATTACACTTAACTTGGGTTTCTAAAATGCCTAATGAAGTATAAATATGCACTATGTCTTGTGTCAACACACTTTTAAGTGTTATAATAGATTGATAAACGGTCAAGTGCGAGAATTACTCGCGCACAGAGGGTTTCCGTAGAATAAATATATGAATTTATAATTGTATTATAAAAAAAAAAAAAAAACGTTGCTAAAAGATACTAAGACTTTGTAAAAACTATACAGCGTAGGGTTGGATATAACTGTATGTATTAGAAGAGTGTAAATGGGCATACCATGAAAGTTCAAAGAGATATGGAACCTAAATAATATTAAATATACCTATTCGTATAACTCTTTTTTTAATGTTATCCTAATCTGTTTATGATGAACTTAATTCGGTACTGACAATAAAAGCAGCGCATAGTTAAACTTAATTTGGCATTTCATGAAACTAAATTCAGCGTTAGAAATAACCTTTATTTCTACAGTGTAGCTAAAACAAAAGCTTTGTTCAAAGTTGTTTTTCCAGATAGGTGTTTAACCCTCCGTCTACCAGACGGGTCCATTGGACCCGACAGGTACATACAAAATATTCATTCAAACCAGAAATTTCTTTAAAATAAACTAAGTATATAAACCAGACAAAAATAAGGTAAATAAATAAGTTAAATAGTTTTAAATAAAAATTCTGGTGTAGAACGTTTTATTAAAACTTGAATAAAATTCCCGGTAGATCTAGGGTTAATTAACTTTTAAAGTCTCTCGAGGCGTATTGAGAGATACAATCAATGCAAACTATCGCGAATCCCACAGTATTTATGCGATTCATTCTAATTAAATCTTTCGAGGGCGTTGCCCTTAAAAAACGGACACCTAATTTTAATTCCAAAACAGACAAACTGCACCAAGAATATTTAATTAAAATTTTCCTTTTATCATGTACGTGAAAATAAGCAAGTTCGGATTTTCTAATAAATTTGTTTATAAATTCTGGTGTCAGTTCATTATTTCATAAGATTATAAATAGAATTACTCCGTGCGGGAAAGGATTAAGTGGTCGCAGGACTCTTAAAGCTTCAAAATTTAAGAAATTTTAATTTTTTTAGATGTTAAACTCCTATCTTTTCTGAATATTTTGATATAATTGTTTCCTTGAAATTCCCATTAGAATAGAAGTTTTGGCTTTTAGAATTATACCCGCTCAATAGCTGAAGCGGCGTTTCCGAAACTTTAAAGTCATTATTTTCCAAATGGTGTTTTTTGGACATAATGCGCAGGATACCTCAAAAACTTCTGAATATTTTTTCATGAAATTTTCAAAACATATATTTCTTGTTAGTCTGTATAAACTGAACCTAAAATTTCCTTTTTATTGTTCAAAGAAATACTTTTTTAGATGATTTTACTGTTGAAATTTTCAAAATTTTGTATTAGCTAAATGCAACATTGCATTAAAAATATAAAAATGCTTTAAATACAAATTTATTTAAGTTCAGGGAAATTATTACACTCTGAAGTATAAGGAAGCACCAAAATTTTCATTTTAGTTGCAATATTTATTTTGTAATCCTGCGCGTAATCTGTTATGCCAATTTTTTGTTCGACAAATGTCTAACAGTTTCGATTCCCCTATAAATACTAATTCTATATCCTGCAATTTTTTAAATACATGAAACGAAAGAACATACTTATATCTTTCATTCCAATTAAAATTGTGTGTTAAATTCATATAGATTTTAAGACATTGAATGTTGAAAATGGTCTTTTTTTCATTTTTTCCACTTTTTACAGTCCCGAGACCCCTTAAATTAGTATGTTTTGAACAATTTGATGTTTATTGCTTTTATACTGTTACTGGACATTACATTACACATATATATCATTAAAAGTTGTTAACGAGTTATAGAGTACGCCGCCCCTGTCGTTGTGTATGTCCAAACTGACCGTACCTTTAAGGGTTAATATCACAGCTAATTACCGATGATTTTTTTCGAAAATCATTATCAACAATGCTTTTATTCTTCTGCAACGATAGATATATTCAGCGATGCTCAACAATTTTTCTGAATGCCCGTAAATCGAAATTTGTGTATAACAGAAAAATGCTAATTACTGAAAAACTATGTGACCTAGGGTAATCGCTATAATTTTCCGGCAAGGTTTAAATTAACGTCTACCACCTCTCATTTTTTCATAATTTTAGTTTCAGTAGATTCGGAATTAGATGGGGGGGGGGGAACATATTTTTGCGCTACATTTTTAACAATATCTTTGAAAATATAATACCTAAAATTAAAAGGAATGTATTTTTGAGTTCAGCGTTACAAAAGCTTTCACAGGATACCCCACATGATATACAAAGAAAATATTTTTTTTCAAGTAGCATACTTAGCCCCTCTACTTTTTTACTAAATATATTTATGAATGTTTTATTAATCTGAAAATATGTGGGTCAATGGTCTTTATTACTTCCCCGAATTTGAACTTTCCACGTTCCATAGTTTACGAGTAAAATGGCTGTGACTGACAGACATACAGACGGACAGACACAGGAGTGATCTTATAATGGTTCTGTTTTTACTTTCTAAGTACGGAACCCTAAAAATGGTGTAATTTTACTTTTTAAAAGAAATTATGGAAGCCTTACACCAATTCAGGAGTAAAAATTTTAAACGACATATTACTCAGAGCGCCATTTTGAAATTCATTTCTAGTGATGTTCCCGGGTAAGGATTTTGTCCGATTTCCGATATATTTCTGAGTAATGATTACTGATTAAAAAACAGTTAACATAGTCCCTGTTGCTGTTTTACCAGAGCTGCAGCTGTGTTTATTTTAATATGCTTGGACTAATTAGTCGAAACCAGCCAGGCTGGCGCTAAATTTACAAAAAAAAGAGAGTCAAGTATACGTGACGTAAGTCCAGATGTACTGAATGAAAGATTTGTGAAAGGAAAAATCTGCTACCCTGTATTTCCTTGGAATAAATTCTATAACTGTTAAGAAAACTCAGGAAATAGTAAGTTACTTATTGTTTATTTTGCTACAAACTCTAAAATAAATATCTAACTGTGTATAATTATTTTGGGTTTTATCGTATTTAGAAATTTTAATCGTGTTTAACAATTTTAAAGCTAAAAACAGCTTTAAATTATATGTTATGCGTACCTATTGTGTCATACGTCCAAGTTTTAACAATATATCCTTTCACTTGATCGTACTTATTGTTCGTTTGATAATATACACCGGAATGTCTAAGTAACCAAATATGTTTTCCTTGCACTTTAAACTCTTTTTAAACTCTTGATTTTGTGATATATATATTTGCTTTACATATATATATATATATATATATTAAACTGATACATAATACTTGTAAAATATGACTTAGTAGACTAGTTATTTCGACATTTTTAAAATCAAAATTACTTATAATGTAAACATGTAAAAATGTCACTTTCGTATAGACTTTTGAAATGCTACTATTACTTTGAAATATAATGTAAACATGTAAAAATGTCACTTTCGTGTAGACCTTTGAAATGCTTCTATTACTTTGAAATATAATGTAAACATGTAAAAATGTCACTTTCGTATAGAGCTTTGAAATACTATTAGTTTTGATTTTGTAGTGTTTTACATGATTTAAATCCTATTAGCTTGAACTGCTTTAAAGTAGTATAACAAATAAACATGGTGTTATAAGTTCATGTGTTAAGAATACATTCTTTCAATTCATATTTGTATTTTTTTTTCTATTATTTAAGTTTATCTGAGGCTTTGTAAGTAACACTTTAAGATACGTATTTTAATAATATGTAAAACACTAAAATTGTTTTAAATTTGAAAGCAAAAAAAAAAAAAAAAAAAAAAATATATATATATATATATAGATAGATAGATATATATTATCGTAAATGTGTAATTTTTTTTTAATTCAGTACTTTTGCTGCAAGGATAATTAATGCTAATTAATTGTATTTTCGTGTACTATTTGGCAATAATAGTAATACTGCTTGCAATAACAATCAGCCGCGTAGCCAACGTTTCCTTTCTGAGAGTGTCGAAAATTTTCTATTTGAATGGAAAATCTGTTTTACTTTATCATAAACAAGAACATTTTCGCTAGAACACATTGCAATGGGAAGGGTTTAAAATTTGAAGTATACGGGTAATAATAGGTGGGAAATCAATTTGCGACATATAACGCTGATAAATTCAGTTTCTTTTTCTCTCATTTTTTTTAATCAATAAAAGTTAAATTATAAACTTTGTTAAAATAGATCAGTAAAAAAAAGGAGGTGTGGGGGGAATGGATTAAAACCCCTGCAAAAGCTCTAATGTCAGTATTAATAAATATAGTTGCAATACTAGGTACGCATAATAATGAGATAAATATGGTAAATGATGGGATAACATGGAAAGTTTTGTTCATTATTTTATTTGCTTTTGCAATAAATGTTTTTTAAGAGTGACATTTGAAAACTGTTAACTCACTTAAAATGAAAAACATTTTCCTTAAGATACTATTTTTCCTAAAAAACTTGAGAAATTTATACAGTTAAAGCAATGTTTAGCAGCCTCTTTGCGTGAAACTATTTATTTCAAATTATGGTTGCATTAGATTTAAAATGTAATCTTTAAATTGTTTTTTATTTTACTAATAAACGCATTTAGATTTTTTTGTTTCAGATGATCCAGTGACGTGTTATAACATATACAGCAAAACAACTTTTTTTCGTGACGACTGCGGAGATTTGCTGCCAACGGCTTATATACCAATATTTTGCAATAAAAATTTAGGAAAATATCGTTAAGGTGTTGTATAATTGTATGTAAATTAATTAAATAAACCAGAATTACTTGCATCGTCTAAATTGTTTTATGAAAATATGTTTTTTTCCACCGAATTAACCTTAGTCCCCCCCCCCCCCTTATATAACATGTATTTAAAAAACATCAGATTGAAAGACTTCCCGACAGAAGATTTTTCAGCCTCTAATTTATTTCACTGCAGTTTCTGGCCGAAATATTTTAGTAGAAATGTATTTCAAGAATATTAAATAGTCTTGATTTGTAAAGGAAAATGCATTCTTAAGTACAATGTGTTAAAAAAAATCAGATCGATAATCATAACTTGAACTCAGATTCGGAAAATAAATCCATTTGAAAAAAAAGTTGAGTACAGTATGTTAACATTTTGTATCACCGCGTTGCATATCTGGAACATATTCATATGTCAATGTTACTTTTACAGGGTCTTTAAAAGACGATTTTATTATTGCTGTTATCGCGCAACACAGCAGTTAATATAAATTATTCATAAAATTCGCAATAGACGGTGACACTGAGTTATTTTCCATGCCAAAGTTTTGATTATAATCTGATCAGTTTCACATCGTTAATTGCTAAAATGACCTTTATGAATTTTATAAAACTAAAAAGGCTGGAGACTTACAAAAATAGATTTTTTATAAAGGTAAGTTCGTTTACTTCACAATTTTGCATTAAAAATTTTACAATCTTTATAAGAGATACGTAATTTTCTATTTATTGCAGATATGAAAAAATACCTTTTATTCAATATTTTTTACTTTTTTGTTTTAATTTTAATTTTATTATTTTTTACTTGCTTAAAATGATTTGTTCTAACACCTGAATAAATATTTTTCAAATCGGTGTTGTTGAGTCACAAAGGGATAAAAAAATCAGGTGTAATAACTTCAACTTTAAAAACTCGCAAAATAAATCCATTTGTAAATAAATTCCTTATTTATGATTCTTTACTCTTTAACGTTTCCGTTGTAGTGAATTTATCTTTATTATCCGTGTACATAATTAATTTTATACGAATTTTTTAAAATCTCTAAATGAAACCTTATAAATATTTTTTTTCCGATTTGTCATACCGCGTTTAATCTAAATACAAATTTCTATTGTTCTTTTTAAAATACATTCTAAATATGGCTTATAAAAATTACTCGGAAACTCTTACGAAAATTACAAGCAGCGAGAGAAACTGTTCAGAAATGCTTCTTTCAATCTCAAAAATCTTTTATACCTATTTTCTATATATTTTCTTAAATTTTTTGAGCACTTATTTCAAGATTCACTTATTTCAAGAAACATTAAAGAAATATTTCCTTACAGTATAATGACAGTTTCGAATGCGTCTAAAAGACTCAGTTATAAATATCACAATAATCGTAGTTTTAAGCTGTGATACTTTACCGAAAAAGGTGCGATATTATAATTAATTAAACTATTTTACTGTAAGACTGAAATTACAGTTTTCAATAGCAGAGTTCGTACGCTTCAAGGACTTTCAAGCACCTTTTATCAGAATTTTTGTAAAGTAATATTTGTCTTTTTTAATGAAAAAAAAAATGTATCTTCAGATATAGCAACCAGTGCTTAATTAGTCTGAACCTTAACACCTAAACCTAACCTAACCTTAACACCTAAAATTCCCTGAATCCCTTGATTCGTACGAACCCTAAATAAATAAATATATATAATTATTTCTATTCTGACAATGGAATTTTTGAGGTCTTTCTTTCAAGATCTCCAATCGGACATTTTGCAGCTTTTAGAATCAAATGATATATTTTTTAAACATTATCAAAATTTGCTTTCATTATTAACATGCTCATGAGAATTTTATTTTTATTGTGAAAGATATGAAAATAATTATAACCGAAGCAGTGATCCTCTGATAAAATATATTTAGATTTTAAAGTTATTGTGCTTATTAACTAGTTTCTCGAATGATACTTGAATGAGTATAGCTCCCAAATGCTTATGCCCTAATATATCATTAAAATTAAAACAGAAATTCATAGCCATTTTGCACAGGTAATTATAAGTATGAAAGGCAACTTCCAAAATTTTAATGACAAAAATAAGACCTTGTATATGAAGTGTATTTCATTCACTTATTTCGGGAAACGCTTATTAAACAAATATTTCCTTATAGTACAATGACAGTTTCTGATCTATCAGAGGAATACTAGAACAAAGAGTACCAGAAAATATTCTTAACAGCAGTTTTTATTTTAAATGAAAAAAAAAAAAAAAAAGAAGTTGATATTTTAAAGTTTTTCTATTGAATATTTTACTATTAAATCTGTATAAAAGTGTGGTCTGCTGTAACCCTCTTTTGGTGTAGCCCACAGTACACGATGTTGAATAATAAAATAGTCTATAAAAAATTTATGTTTTACAAAAAGGCATATTTAGCGTAGATTATCAATAAATGGGGGGGGTCTTAATTTTAAACTTCATCTTTTTTTTTTCCTGTGTACTTTTAATCTTCATTAAGAAATTATATAAAATTCAAACGAAACGATTATATAAAATAAAACGAAACAAAATTTCATCTTGGTAGCTAAAAACAACAGCATGAATCAATTATTCTTTAGCCATAAGATTTAAAGTTGAAAATGCTCTTTATTATATGTTTATGAATACAAATATGCAATTTAAACATCTAAAATAATTACATTTTGTAGGCAAGTTCAGCAGCACCCCATGTACACCTGTGATTTAAAAAAAAAATCCTCATTATGATTTACGCAGTGAAATATAAAAATACCTCGTGTTTTGCATATTTACCCCCAATGTTGTGTAAATGCCCGGGTATAAACCCCCAAAATTAAATACCTACGCGTTGTGTACCCATCACGCATCACTGGATATAAGATGATGCTGATTATTTCAAAATATTAGTACAGAGTGGCTATTAAATACTGTTACACTCCAAAATATACGAATTAATTTTAATCGTTTGGGAAAACAATTTATTTCTCTATTTTAGGGTTTTGCAAGCTTCTATTAGTGCAGACGAATTTGGTTATAAAGCGAATATTTAAAATTATTTTAAAGAGGGAAGCCAAAACAATGATGATTAAACAGCTCTTTGATTGCAAGTTTTCTTCAGGTAAAACCTTTAAGCAATTAAAATGCTCTGGTTTTTATGGAACAATTATATATAAAACTATAAATCGATTATTGGATACTAATAGCTATGTAAATATCGATCTAGCTCTGGTCGTCCACGCTCAGTTCTCAGAATAGAGCGCATCAAAAGAATTCGCGAAAAGGTGTGAAGAAATCTACAACGTTCTGCAAATAAAATGGCTGCAGAAGAGAACGTGAATTGCAGAACTATGCAAGTTGTTATTAATGAAAATCTGGATTATTGCCCTTATCGCAAAAGAAAAATTCAAGGATTGACTGCTGCACAAAGTATAAAAAAATTACAAAGAAGGAAGAAATTGATGAAGCGGCATGGTAGGAAAAGTGTTGACAGAACAATATTTTTTGATGGGAAGCTATTTTGCACTTAACAGTGCTATAATGCTAAAAATAATATCGTATATTTAGAAACCCTCGAGGATATACCTGAAACCTTTCAAATTGTTGAACGCTTTCAGAATAAGAACTGTTATGGTTTGGGCTGCAGTGTCAAACAATGAAAAATTGCCTTTGAAGTTCATCGATAAAGGGATAAAAATCAATGTGAATATTACAAACAGGACATATTGGCTACACATTTATTACCACATGCTGACAGGTTGTATCCCAACAAGAATTGGATTTTTCTGCAAGATTTTACATCTTCGCACCGAGATAAATCAACACAGGCTTGGCTCCCTGTCACCTGTTCGAACATTATCATGCAAGAAGATTGGCCATTTTCTTCACCGGATCTAAATCCATTAGATTATTGAGTCTGTGGATTTTAGAGGCTAAAGTAAATAGCAACAAACACAGAAGTTTCGACTCTCTCAAAGCTTCCATATTGCGTGAATGGTACCGGCTACCTCTTAAAATGATTCGTGCCGCAGTCGGACAATGGCATAAGAGATTATCTTTGGTAATCGATAAAGATGGCGGTCAATTTGATTAAAATTAGTTCCGGTTAAACTTTCATCTCATCTCTCATGTTCATCATGTTAGTGTAGTTATCATTTTCTCTTTTATATTTGTAAAATAAAATGACTGAATATTTGTAACAGTATTTAGTAGCCACCCTGTATTTAAAAATTACAACGTATAAATGATATTTTTTTGCACTTATGTCAGATACATAGACACAGAATGGAGTTATGAATAAAGAGGAGGTGACATATAGTGTGTTGTCTAGTAGTTGCAAGTGAAGTAACTGAAGAGGTTATCACAAGATGGCTGCAGTTTTTTTTTTTTAAATCAGATCCACAGTTTTTGATTACCGCAGGTGAAAACGGCCACCAGTCAACTTGTATAGAAAAGTTCGTCTTATTTAAGTGCCTTATTCATGGAAAAATTCTCTCACAAATATGATAAAAGATTTCTATTTCTTTTTACTGGTGTCAGTTTGCCAGGTATTATAAGCTTTTCACTGACACTGACAGGAGGTTGTCTTAGTTGTCACAATATGGCGCAACTGCTACTGCTGAAATAAGTGGCACCAGTAAAAATGAATATCGTTTCTGCCAATATTTTTGACTGAAATTTTCCATTAATAAGGAATTTGACTAAAGAGAAAATGTCTACTTAAATTTACTGGTGGAAGTTTTCCCCGGCAGTAATGAATACCTGCGAAAGCGGTTACAGTTGAAGTTTCACTATTTTAAGTATATGTCGGTTCCTCTTTCTTCTTAATTGTGGCTGAGAGGTTTTGCTCTCGAAGCTGGTAGACGGGAGGTGCTGGGTTCGAACCCAATCGCGCCCGTCGGCATAAATGTTCGGAGTTTTCGTGGTTTTCTTCGAACCTTGGATTTCCAAGCGTTAATACGGGTTAGGTTTCCTTAGAAAGACCCCCACGAAGGGCACTCCCCCCTGGGCCTATATCCCTCGTGCAGATAATTGGCCGTCATCAATACAACCAACCAACCAACCTTTCTTCATAATTCTATGAGACACAGTGCTGCGCAACAAATGGCCGATTGCTACCTCTAAATTTTAATAGTATTCCTCACCTTATTTAATGACAGAATTTCTGAAATTTAATAAGATGAAGAATACTAATAAAATTTAGTGGTGAAAATCGGCCATTTGTGGCGAAGTGCTTGCATCCCTGCATAGACAGAATGTAAAAGGAAAACAAATTCTTTTTATTTATTTATTTGTAACTATTCACTATTGTTTTGTTTTCTAAAAAAGTGTATATATTTGGCACTATCCCATTATTTTCTATTGACAGTACTGCTCTTACTGGCAAACTTTCAATCCAGGCAAAAACAACCATTTAAATTTACAATTAATGCCAAATTTTTAATCTAACAGGGAGAGGGTCCGAGGTTGGAATCACCGAATACGGTGAACGTTTGTGTATCGATACAGTATAGTTAGTATATAAATATATGACAGCCATAAGGCGCAGGGGGTCTTGAGAAAATAAGTCATAAAGTTTATGCGACAGTTTATAATCCGATAAATTTCCTTTTTTAGCAAGATGCCCAGTAGCATGGTCGTCAGCATTTGAGATTTTTCTATCTCAGTTCCAATAGCTCTCGGACTTATTTTTTGAAACGAAACTTTCCATCAATTATTTTTGAACCGCAATTGAAAGGATATGCATAATAATTGAAATGTACGAAAAATATTGTGTTGTTCGGAAAGTCGTGTCCGTTTGGGAAAATCAATTCGTACCGGAAAATTGTGCACGGTAATTATTAGACATTAGATATCGGAATCAATGTCTAATAATTAAATGATAGAATTTTCCGGTATGAATTTATTTTCCCAAACGTACACGACATTCCGAACGACCCAATATAAAATAAATGTATGTTTTGTAGCACATAAATGCGTTTTTAAATATGAATTTTGCATGTTTAAATATTTAATGTAAAGAAAAAAAGGCCAATTCATATGTCTATAGACGAGAAAGTTTCTTTTTGTTACTTAAAATTATTTACAGTTATTTTAATGAATAATCTACTATTTTTCACAGAAATATAAATAAAAATACATGATATTAATACGTGAATAAATATATTATTTTTATTTTGTTTCATTATGCAAATTTTTCAAATATTTCATGATTTTGCAAAAATATTGTTTTGAATTTAAAAATGGATTTTTTTCGGATTTTTCATTTTGTAGTTAATGCCTACTTAATAACTATTTTCAACAACTCAATATATTTTTAGAACTTTTTTAGGCACATAGAAGGTTATTTTAACTATAAGCATAAGAATCCAAGATTTAAAAAATTCAAAAGTTAAAAAGCTAGTTCTTAAAAAAGATACACTTATACATTATTACGACAATCGAAAAATTACATTAAAAAAAATAAAGCAGCATGTTATAATTTATATAACGTATTTTAATTTATTTTACCGTATTTCAATTCCTTATGTGAAGAATAACACCTTATTTACGTAAATAACACTAAATAAATTTTAAAATAAGCGTAATTTTATTGTCTATGAAAGTTCCAATTGATTTTTTTTTTTTAGTTTATTATTATTATTATTATTCATTTATTTTGTTTTTATTTTTCATTAAATATATAAACATGCAAAGATTCACACCTAAAATTATATTTATATAATTAAACTGCATTATATAAACACATTAAACAGGGAAATAAATTGTATTGCTAAAAAAATCACTACCTAGACACTTATTCTAAGTAAAAATCAAGAATCCCAGACTATAAAAATTACATTAAAATATAAAAGCATATTTCTAATAAACCATGAAATATTTAAAGTATTTGCATAAGTAAACAAAATGAAAATAATAATATTTGCTCACGTATTTTATTTCTCTGTTAAAAATATTAGAAATTCATTAAAATAACAACAAAAAATTATTTTCTATAGACATAAAAGTATGCCTACTTTTTGTTTTTTAATTTCCATTATATATTTAGACATGCAAAATTTCGTACTTAAAAATGCACTCATATGCTACAAAACGTACATTTAATTTATATTTTTCGTATAGTTCAAATATTATACATATCCTTTTAATTGCGGTTCGAAAATAATTGATGGAAATTTTCGTTCCGAAAAATAGGTCCAAGCAGGATTCAAACTGACAAAGAAAAATCTCAAATACGGTATGCTGACGACCATGCTACGGAATTGTGTGCCAAAGAAGCTTATTATAAGCTGTAGCATAAACTTTGCGACTTATTTTCTCAAGACCCCCTGGGTGTTGCGCTTTATGACTGTCATATATTTAAATACTAACTGTACTGTATCGATACACAAACGTTCACCGTATTCGGTGACTACAACCTCGGACCCTCACCTTTTAAGAAAATATAATGTAACCTCGAACAGAAATCTACAAATAAATCTTTCGAGTTACCCGATATTCCGAAAAGCCTTTGTTTTCTTTGTGAACATCAGATATCAATATATTTTTGAGGTATTAAGAAGCATTTATAAAAATATAGTTTCTTTTGGTGCATCTGAATATCTGAAAAGTTTTCGAGTTGTTTTTATAGTGCATTAACCCTTTGAGGGGCAAGTGATTGTGTTCCTGTAATGTTGAACTCACACAAGAATCTTTGAAAAATTCTATTTCAAAATAAGTAAAAACAATTTTACGGCTTTTTTCCACCAAAGTTAGAAAATTAAAATTTAATAATTTTTTTCTGGTGTAAAACTTCATTAATCGTAGGTGGTATATAATATATACCGGTGCCCCTCAAGGGATTTTAAACAGTTTCCTAAAGAGGGAAATCGGTCTTCCTGTTTTTTCTTAGTTCTCAAATAAACATTTTATGTTCAAGAAATACGTTTCACAGACAGAAATGATAAATTAACAATATTAACATTAAAGTTAAAATTAATATTCCTTTGTTACTCTTGGATTTATAAATTCAATTAGGCAGCTGAAAATGTTTAAGTGGGAATTGATGATAGCATCCTAAAAATCAGCATTCTGGTTCCAAAGAACAATATTAATGCACTATAAAAAGTACTCCAAAACAATTTTGTGATCAAATCAAAAAATTAGTGGCAGCAAAAGAAGCTCTGTTTTTATAAATCTTTCTTTAAATATCGAAAATAAATTTTTTTCGAACTTTTTAAAGATAAAGAACACTAGTCGGAATTGTAATAACTCGGAAGAGGATATTACATATTTTCGTTCATGGTTATAATATATTTTCGTAGATGAAAAAAACGTGTTTTTTTACAGTGTTGCTCTCAACCATTTTATGCCTAAGTGGAGCAAGATCACCAGATCACTAGGATCTGGTGTAGACCTTATTTGCTCCACTTGGTAAGTTCCCCGACATGCAGGAATTCACTACACATAGTTCCAGTCCTCGGACAAAAGGCACATGCCAACGAGGGAATAAAATTACATTAACACATAGATATACTTAAAAACTAGCCGCTGGAGCACAAAGCTCCTACGTGACAGGCAGCGGTGGGTTGATGCTGAAGATAAAAGTCCATTAATCAAAAAAGAAAATTTGAGGATTGTATCATGATTCCGGACCACATCGTTGAGATGGTATGTTCGCCGGAGACCTGCTCCTGCACGACATGGGGCGCTAGGACTGCCAGGAGCTCGACAAATGCTCTAACGCGACAAAGGGCAAGTCTCAGGAATGCAGATGCAGAACAGCTAGAAAGTAAGATTGGTCAGGTCCATAAGGAAGTGAAATATTTCTGAAAAATGGCGGAGTAGTCTTGGGCGAGATAAGATGTTTTTAGCCATGTATCTGGGCGGGGGTTAGGGTACCTAAGGTGCCAGGCCTTTGTGAGTGTGCAGAAGAAAGAGTAATGATCTGGGGACCCAAAAGCCCTACACTTGCAGAGGTCCGTGCCAGAGCGTTTGAAATAATTTAGGTATGTCCTAAATGGACCATGACCGGAGAGGAAATCTGATGTGGGAGGGGAGAAAGCTAAGAGATTATAGGAGACTTTTGGGATTAGGGAATAGGTGTGCCTGCCTTTACGTGAGGCATCCCAGTAGAGTTGCCAGTCTGAAATTATGTTTCTTTAAAGGAAACAGCGAACATGAGATGGGGGAACATGAAGGGTAAGATCTATGTTTGGACGTGAGGTGGCCTCCTTGGCCAGCGTGTCAGCCAGCTCATTGCCAGCTATGCCGATATGAGCGGTGACATGGCCGAGAGAGACCCTATGGACGAGAGTTTTTAAAATTAATTTGATTTTCAGTACTAGGTGGTGTTTAGTCCTATGGGCGAAGATTTCTTGCAGGCTGGAAAGGCTGTCACTGTAAAGGTGAAAGTATATAGGTTGAGGATGGGGAGCAATCCATTCCAAGGCCCGGAGGATTGCAAAGAGTTCCACTTGGAACACTGAATCGTCATCTCCAATCCTGCATGCCCACCTATGAGCCACAAGGCCGTCTATGAAGGCGCAGAAGGATGACGCCACTCCCGTCTCCGTGCGCGACCCATCTGTGAAAATGGCTGGGTTATTAGAGGGGGTATAAGAATGCTTATTAATATTTTTAATACATAAATGGCAAATAAAGCAGTTGTATGTTTAAAGTACAAAGAATCAAAAATGGGTTAAGTATGTTTTCGATATCATTAGGCACGTTATTAAAACTGACTCAGTGAAATATAAAGCAATATCTTGAAACTAATTATTCCAATACAAAGGCTGATATAATTATATAAATAAAAATATAATTATTTTTTGTTTGTGCCAGCTACTTTGAGTACGTAAATATTTCTGACAGTCACGACAGATAAAACTAAAGCCTCTTTGTTTCGATAACTGACATGTGAAATGAAGCGTATACACAAAAGCTTCAGCAGTTTACTACACCTTTATGAGGAAAGTTTGTGAATATAGAGATCAAGTAATGTGCGCTCTAATTAATATCGTTAGTGATAACAACTAAAACTTTACGATAATGATGACAGTTTAACTTAATTATCTTACTTATTATATAATTAACTAAATTAACTCATTTAATAAAAATATGACATTCAATGATATAATGGTTAATTAAAAATTGGATTGGTTTTGTAAACAACCTGTGCGAAATAAATTAAATCAAGTATTCTTGTTATTATTATTAATTAATTAAATTTATTTATAGTAGTGAAAATTCTAATTTACTGGAAACGACTGATTATGTATGTATTTAAAGATATATCCTATTATAAAAGTTTTGTTTCACGAGTTTTCGAGGGGTATAAATAATTTTGTTTTTTCTTCTTCATAACAGTTTCGAAATGGTATGCTGCTGAAATCCTTTTAGAATTTTGATATTTTCTAGAAATTTAACACAAAAATTTCGAAATATCTATGGGTGTAACTTCTTAAATCTGTATCATAGTAAACTATGTATGTCAGAAAATAAAAGCAAATAAACAAGAATATGGTACTTTTAATAATATGACAAAAGTAAGAAAAAATTTCAGCTTCAATTATATAAATAAACTGCACCAGCAAAACGCCATTTTCGCAATTTTGAATATATTCATGCAACACTTAAAAGAGTTACCTCATAAAGTATTAATTCTTGAAATTGAAAATAATAATTTTTTTTTCTCTACATTCTATTTTAAATGGGAGAATCACAAACCAGACCACAAAAGTTTGAAAAAACGAAAAATTATTGAAATTTGATCGTGCATTAAGAAGCTTGTAAAAAATTTAGACATTTACTTCTTTTTACATTTATTTATTCATTTTTATAGAAAAAAATATTTGTTAAATAGTTAAAACAATAACTAAAATTTCAATATTATCACACAAAATTAACAAGTTCACGCCGACGCGGTGGGTCACACTCGACTGTCTCAAAGTTTTTAAGTCTCCGGCTTTTTGCACACCACTGTTATTTTAGAGAAAATGTTGTTCCTTTAAATCGCCCAATTGTTCTAATTAAATAAAACAACATTTTCTGTATGAAAATACTGGTATCCAAAAGGCCGGTGACTTGCCAGCTCTGAGATAGTCGAGTGTGACCCACCGCGCCGACGTGAACGTGTTAATCTTGAAATGTAGTTTTGCCATGGCTGTGATGTAGAAAGTTACATATTTTTGAGTCATTATTTTTTATTTATACTGCTTATTATGTTGTTTTTTTATTATACCTGAAACAAAAAAAAAATAATTAAAAAGTACTTAATTAAAAAAATGCAAAAATCACAAAAATGCTTCACATTTTTTAACCCCTTGAAGGGCGGTGATGCCGTCACGGCATCACATAATTTCAATCCCTAATTCACATCGTCATCGGAATTATATAATGAAAATTTCACCTTTCTTAAATATGCGAAAATATGCTTTTACTTGTTTACAAATAAATTCTCTTGTAAATACTGGTGTCAACACAGGTGCAGACAAGTTCCTTGTCCCTGAAAGGGTTAAAACCCATATTTTTTTCATGTTTAGTTTGTAGAGAATTTAATTTACTTTATTTAAAGAAACAGAAAAGGTTAAATCCGTAAACATGTTCAAACATTCTTGGTAAATCAATGGAGTTATGAATAAACAGGAGGAGACATATTGTGTACAGCCTAACAGTTGCGAGTGAAGTAACTGAGGCGGTTGTCACAAGATGGCGGCTGACTTTTACATCGGATCAACAGTATCTCGTTACCGTCGAAGCAAACTTCCACCAATAAATTTTGAACAGAAAGTTTCGACTTATTTTAGCGAATTATATATGCAAAATTTCTCTCAAAAATATGGTAAAATCTCTATTCGTTTTTACTAGTGGAAATTGTCCCGGGAATTAAAATCTATTTCACGGACACTGCCCAGATAGCATGAACATTAGCAGCAAGTTTGATTTTTTCTGATATTATCTTGACGTGACAAACTTGAATTAAGAAATTCGCAGCAAATCTCCCGTAAGGTATACCATCACCCACAAGCATGAGTAGTTTGCTGTGAAACTGATGGCAAGACAGTCTTTAATTTACGAAAGTAAAAAATCTCTCTGTTGAGAGAAAAGTCAATCAGCACATACGCAGAAATTGCAGAAATTTTATTCGGTTAGCACCGCTTTTCCTAAACGCTATACTTATCAAATACCAAAAAAGGCTTACCTGGAAAAATGTACAAATGTCACCCTACCTTGTGTATGATGATAAAAACGATGCATGCGCCTTCTGGCGGTGCGTTCGTATGAATAGACCTTCTTCAAAGGGGTTGAACTTATAATGTAACACTTGTAAACAGATTACATGGCATGGAAAGATTACTACTTGGCAGTATTTTTGATTATTTATTTGCAGTTAATTTGCGATAAATTTGATATAGCATTACTTTAACTTGCACGGCAAGTTAGCTGCAAGTTCAAAGTTTGGTCACTTCGACGTTTGCGTTATCTGGCTGCAGTCTTGTTATTAGCTTTCAGTCTTGTCATGCTGAGCTAGCTGCAACTTTGCAGGTTTTCAAAGTAAAACTTCTGAGAATTTTCTGTAAATTAAAAATGCTATGTGGGTGATAGGAGGTTGTTTAACACGATCACGCCGGCGCGGTTGGTCACACTCGACTGTCTCAGAGTTGCCAAGTCTCCGGCTTTTGCGCACCACTCTTACTTTAGAGAAAATGTTGTTCCTTTAAATCGTCCAATTATTCTAATTAAATGAAACAACATTTTCTGTATTAAAATACTGGTATCCAAAAAGCCGGAGACTTGGAAACTCTGAGACATTCGAGTATGACCCACCGCGCCGGCTTGAACGTGTAAAGTTATCAAAATATGGCGGAAACATAGACATGACTACCGCCAATGTAAACTTCCACCAATAAAAATAAAAATCAATTTTTGGCCTTAATTATGATGAAATTCTGTATTAATAAGGCGTTTAAATAATGTGAAAACTTCTATTCAAATTTAAAGGTGGAAGTTTGCCTCGGCGGTAATGGGACATCGCGAAACCGGTTACAGTTGAAGCTTCACCATTTTGAGGTTGTGTCAATTCTTCTTTATTCATATTTCCATAGCTAAAATCGTATTTCGGGATAACTTAGTTTAATGTTTTGACCATCACATGTATTGCTGTTTTGCGTCTCGAAGTTCGACCGACATTTTATTGCTTTTCCTATCGGAACAAATATACGAATTACTGAAGGTTCAAACATTATGAAACAATTTAAAAAAATACGTTTTATAGTAATTTGAAACCTTTCTCGTCCCCTTAAATTCAAAAATTATTATTGTTGGATAGAATTAAAACAAAAAAAGAAGTGTTTATCTACAAAATGCACTTTTCATTACTTTTAATCAAAAAATAATAGTGTCATTATAAGTAACTTTTAAAAAAATTGAAAAGGGAAAAATAAACTCCAACACACACACACACACAAATATACAAAAAGTTAAGAAATATATATTTTTTAAAGAAGAAGATATGAAATCTCTCCTTTGCATTTATACCTCTTTTTTAAAATTACTCTTTTACTTTTTTGTCAAAAGGAAGTAAAATAAATTAGAACCTAAGTGGAAGCTCAGGATTCAATAATGAAAAGAAATAAAGCAGAGAGGTAAAAAAAAAAAATGCGTTTTAATATAGGCTGAGAAGTTTTAATTACTGCGTACTCAGTTGAATAAAATGGCCATATAAAAAAATGTTCCGCATTAAGGATTTTAGAATTTCATTAAAAAAAGAAATATTGAAAAACTTCTGTTTATAAAATTCAACTTGTCGACACTATTATTATCATCATTTTGAAAGAGAAAATGTGTCAGAAAAAAATTACTTTCTATGACTTCTGTTTTATTCAATCGACATATTTAAGGTTCTCTCAAACATAATTAATTAAATTAATTGTATTGTTATTGGAAGGACATATTATTCCTTGCATTCACATTATGAAAAAGGTAATGTAGCTTTTTCGTTTAAGATTCTTAATGTTATATTTAATGGACAAATAAAATTTATGTTGTAAAAATTTTCAAAATGCTAAACTTTTTGCTTTTTTTCATGGAAAGCAAAACAGCATTTCCTTATACTAAATGCTTATATTTGTTATATTTTATATTCTATATTAATTTTGGGCATTGTTCTTCATTTAATCTTTGTATCAGAATAAATTTTTTTCTGAACAGGGGGTTGGGATATGGGGCATTCTCACAATCTTTTAACTTTCATGTCCCAGAATAATATTTTTTTATTTAATACACTTTTTTGTGTTTTTTTTTTATTTCATATCCTTGGAAACATCCCAATGCATGATTGCACAACAATATTAACGAGATAAATAAGTTTTGGACGATGATGGGGGGTCCAAACACATGGAAAACTCATCTACCGTCCCGTGTCCCTGATGCTGATTTTGAAGTTTGGAGCAATCTGGATAAAATTTTTTCAATAAAAATAATTCGATGTAATTTTTTTCTGAAACTGGAACTATTGTTGTATATAAATATGTAGCTAAAAATTAACCTGCACACACTTTTAGGGTTGATATTATTTTTTGAACTCTGTCCATGGGTTTTAGATTTTTTACCATCCCTCTTCTAAATGATACAGAAAATCACTTCAGATGCAGCGACGGAATTTTTTTCAAGTTTTTGATCATGCAGAAGTATGCTAGAGAAAGAATATCTACAATTCCTTGACAGGAAATTTACTGCAGAATATAAATAAGCATTTAAATATCAATTTCAAGCACCGTGGCTTTATTGGTAGTCTTACCGTCCGCAAGGTTTAATCCTGCAATTTTCGAGGTAAATTAATTATTTTTTTTTAATTTAATCCAATGTAAATAACTGTTTCTAAAAATCAATGAACATTTTCGCTACCACTTAGTCTTAACATGATCTGCCTAAATTAGGTGGTAAGTTTCCATGCTGTTCCATCCTTACCGTCCCTTTTTTCCCCATTTTGTTCCTTTTTTCCCATTTTCACCCCATTTTGTTCCTTTTTCCCCCATTTTGTCCCTTTTTTCCTATACCATCAACCTTTTTTTACACTACCGTCCCTTCTTTAACACCCCTTTAAGACAATGTTATACAAAAATTTTGCACTAAAAATACTACATTGTCATTATTTCGTATTTGAATGTCCTGTGGGTACTATGCAAATTCATTATAAGTAAAAAATTAGAAGAAAATAAAAAGTTATAGTGGTAAAATGGTAAGAAAAATTAAACTCGCAAGTTTAACTTAAACTTCAGTTAAATAAATTTTTTCTCGCTGCTGACCATTTTTTCTTTATTTTGAATCATTATAGCATTCGTCTATCAGATTAAAATGTTATTTTAGAAAGTTTAATTTTGCCAGATTTTTTTTCTCAAAAGTCAAAAGATTGTGAGAATGTAACATATATCATCGTGACCATGTAAACTAACCAATATCAAAACAGTGTTCCCAGAGGGCTACTTTTTTTTAATTTAGATTTCTTGAATTTCCACCATTTTTCTGAAATGGTAAAATTCCCTCAGCTTATTTAATGCCATATTAATTAAGGCGAAAACCAGGGGAATTTTACCATTTCAGAAAAATGGTGCCAATTCGAGAAATCTGAATTTTAAAAAAATAGCTCACTGGCAACATTGTTTTCATATTGGATAGTTTGAGATGGTACCGACGATATAGTGCTTCAAAGACAACATGGATTATTTAAATACTTTAATTATCAAAAAAAAAAAAAAACATGTCAAACAGCAAAGTCTCTTATATTTTAATTTAAATTTTTGGCATGTTTTAATTTTGTTAAATAGCTTTTTTTTTTAAATTGCAGACAGAAATTATCATTGATATCACTGAAAGAAACTCATAATACATATTTTAAAATAATAAGTATTTTGAATATATCAGACTGAAAGACTTCCAGACAGAACATTTTCAGTCCCTAATTTATTTCGCTAGAGTTTCTGGCCGAAAGAGTTTACTAGAAACGGCTTTCTAAAATATTAAATAGTCTTGAATTGGAAAGGAAAATTCATTTGCAAGTGCAGTATCTAAAAAAAACAAAAACAAAACAAAAGGATCGATTATCACAACTCGAACACTAAGATTCTAAAAATAAATCTATTTGCAAAAAAAATTCCTTATTTAGGATTTTTTAGTCTTTCGTTGTAGTGAAATTATCTTGATGAGTCGTATACACAATTTTATACGAACTAAGGAAATCGCTAAACGAAGCATTATATTTCTTTTTTTTAATCTGTCACTCCGAATTGATTTTCAATACAAATTTCTATTGCTCTTTTTGAAATTTATTCTAACTCTTTGGACTCCGTCGTGTCTTGCACAAATTTTATTCGGTCGGCACCACTTAAAAAAAAAAAAAAAAAAAAAAAAAAGTTTCTTTCAAGCTCACAATTTCAAAAATGCTCTGTCTCAATAAGGCAAATTTTATTTTACTTTACTACTGGTTCCAAAAACGAGTTTTGCAAAGAAAGATGATGTTGCCGCAGCGGCGAGAACGGAGTGCGAAGGTTTAAATATGACTTATAAAGATTACTCTTAACCCTTAAATGTGCGATTTTTTATTTTGTTTCGAAAATATTATATGTGATTCTCTGAAATGTTTATTACACAGGAAAATAATGGAAAAATTCAGAGATACATTTTTTCATATAATACGTCAATCTTTTCTTCTGTTGCACATCTGCAATACAAATAAAAATTACTGTCGTGTGGCTGTTTTATGCTAAAATAATGCAAATTAGTAAATATTTTAATAAGTTTGTCTCCAAATATTTTATATAATTATTTATTTTATAAAACTTAAACTTTAACCCTTTAATTCACATGATAGAATACGTTGTTGAAATTACGTAGTTCAGAGAATCTGACTTTACACTAGAAAGTTTCAATGGATAATTTCGCTTTAGTTAAAAACGGGTGTCTGTTATTAATTAAAGAAAATATTGCTATTTTAATTTTCTGGTGTGAATTAGGTATATTCGAATAAAAAAATCCATTAAATTCGAAACACTGTTGTTTGCATACAGGGTGCAAAGGAAAGTCCCTTTAACCTGAAAATACTTGCGAACGGAGAGAGCTACAGCTATGCAAGTGAGGTAACTGTATAGTAAACCGACTACGCCCGATTTAATTCAAACGACAGTAGCGCCCAAGGGGCGAAATTTGGAAGATAGCCATTGCAAATCGAAAACGAAAAGATTTAAAGCAAAAGGGATAAAGCAAAATTTCCAATTAGAAAGTTTTAGAGCATCAATTAATTTGTACGAAACGACATTTGCTTTACATGGATAAAATAAATCTTAGCCTGTATACTCAAAAATGTCCGAAATCGATGCATTCCATTTTGTGTAAACCTTTGAATGGAATATCCAGAAGTATGAAGAAATACGCACAATTTATGGTATAAATACGTACTTGTCTCAATACATTTTGATAACATCACATAAAACAAAAAAGACAAACTGTCTCACAGTGATAAAAAGTTAATATTCAGAATATTTGAAAAGTTCGCCGTTGCTCACTATACACGTTTGTATTCGTGAGAGTAATTCTGCATGCACATTTCTTAGCATGGAACCTCTATTGCAAGCTTCTTCAAAAAGACGACATAGACTTAACCCTTTCAAGGGCGGTGGCAAGACGGTCTAGCCACCTAATTTTAATTGCAAAACTGACAAATGACACCAAGAATAGTTTAATAAAATTTTGCTTTTGTAATAAAAATGCAAATTAACGTGTTTTTGTTTTCTAAGAAATTCGTTTGAATATTCTGGTGTCAGTCAATTATTTCATCAGTTTACGAACAGAATTCTTCTGCCCCTGAAAGAGTTAATCAAAAATTTTAAATGCATTGGAAATTAAATTTTTTCAGATATTATAGCACAGTACAACGTCACAATCTGCAACTGTGCACTGCTACATTTCCGGAATGTGAATATGCAAAGTAGAATCGTCGCTCATCGATTTCGGACATTTTTGGGTATACAGGCGACGATTTATCTTATCTGTGTGAACCAAATGTCGTTTCGTACTAATTCATTGAGTCTCTAAAACTTTCTAATTGGAAATTTTGCTCTATCTATTTTCGTTTTCGATTTGCAATGGCTATCTTCCAAATTTCGCCACTAGGGGCGCTGATGTCGTTTGCATTAGGTCGGGCGTAGTCTCTTTACTATACCGTTACCTCACTTGCATAGCTGTAGCTCACTCCGTTCGCAAGTATTTTCAGGTTAAAGGGACGTTCCTTTGCGCCCTGCATATGCAAAGCTGCGCACTAAAGGGTTAAGCGTTTCAAAATTTTACAAGCAGCAAAAGAAACTGTATCAGAAATGCTCATTCAAATCTCGATATTTTATTATATACATTTTCAATATATTTTCGTAAATTTTATTGTTAGATGAGGAAACACTTCTTTATTCTTACAGTGTAATGACAGATTCAAATGCCTCTAAAAGAGTTCTTAGTCAATAATACATCAAATACGGGTGTTCTAAGTTGTGATACTTTAGCAAAAAAAAAAGGGTGGATAATATAATTAATAAAATTATTTTACTGTATATTTGAAAATAGAGCTTTCAAGAAATATATGTTGATTTTTTTCTATTTTGATGATCAAATTTCTGAGGCCTTTCTTTCATGATATCCAGCCAGACATCGTACTACTGTTAGAATCAATCGATATGTTTTTTTCTTTATATATTATAAATTTACCTGAATTATTACTATGTTCATAATAATTTCAAGTGTACTATAAAATAGTTAAAAAATATGAGCGAAGCAGAGAACTTTTAACCCCTTCGAGGGCGGTGGTTCATCTTTGGACCACCTAATTTTAATTCCTAATCGCCACAATTTTACTATTAAAATTTAGTGGTAAGAAAAAAGCTTAAAAGTTGGCAACTATTGTTTATGTTCTTTCTAAAGATAAAGAACGTTTGCCTTTCGCTTATGGTTATGTTATATTTTCGCACATCAAAAAAACATTTATTAATTTTCTTACAGTCTCTTCTCAGGCATTAATAAGTCGTTAACAATGGAACCAGATGTATGTTTAAAGTACAAAGAAACTCAATAAATAATTCTCTGAGCAAATTGGTTAATTATGCTTTATATATCATAAGGAACGATAATAAAACTCTTAATTGACACACTGAAGTAGATATCGATAACTTGAAATTAATTCATTCAATACTAAGGATGGTATAATTGTATAAATAAAAATATAATTATTTTTTATGCATACCATAGCTACCAACATTTACGCTTTTTTCTTACCACTAAAATTTAATAGTAAAATTTTCCATATTTCATAGGCAAACCCTTCGATTCAATAAATCAACAATTTCTTTTAAATTTTAGTGGGAATAAAAAAGCGTAAACATTGGCAGCTATGTGTATGCCAACTTCTTGCGTACAGAAATATTTCTGACATTAACGATAGATAAAACTTAAGCCTTTTTCTTTTGATAACTGACATCTGAAATGAACCGTATACATAAAAGCATCAGCAGTTTAACGCAATTTTATCAGGAAAGGTAATGAATATAGCGATCAAGTAATATGCGGTCTAAATTATATCGTTAGCGGTAATAACCAAAACTTTACGATAATGATGACAGTTTAACATAATAATCTTATTTATATAATTAACTAAATTAGCTCATAGAATAAAAAAAGTTACTTTCAAAGATATTATGGTTAATAAAAAAATGATTGTTTTTCTAAATAATCTGTATGATATATATTAAATCGATTACTCCTGTTATTATTAATAATTAATTAACATTATTTTTGACATTGCAAAGTTCAATTCAGTCGAAACAACCGATTACGTATGCGTTTAAAGATAAATGCTAATATAAAAGTTTTTATTCATGAGCTCTGAAGGTGTATAGATAAATTTGTTTTTAGTTTTTTTTTTTTTTTTTTTTTTTTTTTTTTTTCATTTATAGTAGTTTGGAAATGATATGTTGTTGAAATCACTTTAGAATTTTTTATATTTTCCAGAAATTCAAAGGAAAACTTTCCAAATATTTATGAAAGAAACTTCTCAAAGCTGTATCACAGCAAATGACAGGTTTCAGGAAATAAATGCAAGTAAATAAGAATGTGGTATTGTCAATAATGTGACAAACCGAAAGATAAAATTCTCGCTTCACTTATGTAAGTAAACTGCGCCAACTTGACGCTATTTTCCCTTATTTTGGAGGTATTCAAACGGCATTTAAAAGCATTAACTTATAAATTAATAATTCTTGAAATTGAGAAGAATTAAAAATTCTCTATATATCCCATTTTAAAAGGGGTTCGAGAAAGGGGATCAGGAAGGTTTGATATAACGAAAAATTATTCATGTTTGATCGTTTATTAAGCCTGTGAATCATTTAAATCAGGAACGGGGGGGGGGAACTCTGGCACGCCGGATATCACTAATTTTTTAAAGAAATAGCCGACTTTTTGAATCGCAGAGATTTGATGATTAGATAAGGCAATGAGTACTGTAAAATTTTTGTAGAGTCTAGCGTCCACAGTAGGCCACCCCTGATTTAGACTATTACTGTTCTTTTTACAGAAATAAAAAAATATTTCTTAAATTCTAGAAAGCAATATCTAAAATTTTAATGCTGTATGAGAAAATTAATCTTGCAAAACAAGTTTTGTCAGGATTGCGAAATCCAGGTTACACAGTTTTGAGACGTTACTTCTTCTTTATAGGCTAATTCCATGAGTACTTGTAGTGTAAGTCACGATCTACGATTTTTGGCTACCAGTATTTTAGAACGGAAAAATGTGAATTATTTTATCGGAGATAACGCATTAATTGAATAAGGCAAAGCAAACTTTTCGAAAATAACGGTGGCCAACGAGTATCAGCTACGTGGCTTACACTACAAAATCCCATTGAATTAACCTATAGTGTTTATTACGTTCTTTCTCGATTGTTCCTGAAAGAAATATATATATACAGGGGTGTAAAAATTTTAGTGCCAGCGGGCAGTCTCTCACCACTAAATTTTATTAGTTTTCTTCGATTAAATTTTATTAGCAATCTTGCCAAAAAATTAGACGAAAAATAACAAATAAAATTTAGTGGCGAGAGACTGCCTACTGGCGCCTAGATTTTTACACCCCTGTATATATATATATATTATTAAAAAGCATATAATAAAATATTCTCACTTTGAAGTTATATAAAGTTGTTTTTTTCTCAGGTATGGCTTCTAGAGAATTTAGTTCTTTTTTTTTTTTTTTTTTTTTTTTTTTTAGGAACATTTAAATAATTGAACTTGTTCAAAAGTAATCGTGAGAAAATTGCTGAAAAATAGTGTTTCGAGATAATTCAGTTTACATTTTTGCTCTTTGCATGTTTTGCCGTTTTGCTTCTCCATGCTTACGGCTCGCACGACCAATATTGTATGACTTTTCCTATTGAACCAAATGCACAAAATGACGAAATTCTTAAAGATTCAAACATTATAAATACTGGGTGTTTCAAAAGTTCGGTGCGAAAGTAGAACGCGTTAAAAATAGATCTATGGGTCGGAGGGACATGCGGTGTGGAGATAAATATTTAGCGGGGTACGAGATTTGTATGGCACCAACAAAAATTAGTTCTAAATCTCGATGATAGAGGTCTCTACTACAGATAAGTCCATGGAATAATTCCATATTGCTCACACAACACAAGATTTGGATACAAAAAAGTGTATATGCAGTATTATGTAATATTTTTATATCAAATTCTTAAGTTGTGTGAGCAGTGTGGAATTATTCCATGAAATTATCTGCAGTAGCGCCCTCTATTTTCGAGATTATGAACTAATTTTCTCGTGCTGTCATACAAAATCCCGTACCACGCTGAATATTTATTTGCAAACCGCTTGTCTCTGTTACCCATAGATCTTTTTTTGTCCCGTTTTACTTTCGCACCGAACTTTTGAAACACCTGGTATAATAATTAAAAAAATATATACATTTTATCGTCATTACAAAACATTCTGGCCCAATCAAATCCGAACATCATTATAGTTAGATAGAATTGCATAAAACAAAGATAAATGTTTTCAACAAAATGCCTATTATATTTACTTTTCATAAGGGTTACATAAGTTCTCAACTGTCAAAAAATCTTTGATATAAACAAAAGGACTACGTCTGATTTGATTCATAATTATAAAAACTTTTCAAAATAACAGACATTGCATTACATTACATTAAAGGATAAAAACACTAAAACACTAAAAACAATTTAAAAGGACGTTTCGGATTCATTCTGAATCCCTCATCAGCTAATTACGTTAGGAATTTACGTTAAGAATTAGCTGATGAGGGATTCAGAATGAATCCGGAACGTCCTTTTAAATTGTTTTTAGTGTTTTTATTCTTTAATGTAGTGTAATGTAATGTCTGTTATTTTGAAACGTTTTTATAATTCCAAAAAATCTGTTTTCTTTCGTTTCTGACTGAAATTAAATCCTTATAGTGTGTATAATTATGGACAAAAAGATTTAATGTGATATTTCAATTATTAAGAATGACATGAGCAAAAATGTGAGTGTGCACAAAATCAAAATATATTGGATCCTAAAATTTTAAACGCGATTTTCTGGAAACTACATTTTTAAACATGGGCAGCATGATAACGTGACATATTTTTAACATTTTTGGATAAAATGTGCTCTTATCTACGGATAATTAAATTATCTAAGGACCATCCAGCCATTTTTTAAAAATTTCAATTTTTTATATTTTTACAGAAATAAATCATGTCAAAATTTTAAACGAAATATGATATTTTTTTTTTTCAAAATAGCACATTTTTCTTATTTTTTTAAAAAAAAAATCAAAGTTTGAGTCGATGATCCTTAGCTTCAACCTTATTTTACAAAAAGATATTGAGATTTTTATGATTTTTTTTATTTCTGCAAGACGTTAGAATGCTTCTCATCGAGCCCGGATATTTTGGTAGAGGGCAACGCGGTTGCAGCTTTCCGACTTAATATGTGACCAAATTTAACAACGGAAAATATTGTTAAATACTTGAAGCAATAAATAAAAACGTGGAATTATTAGTTTTTTAAATAATTTTACTCCTTTCCTGAAAACAAATTTCAAAATATGTCAATTTTTCGCTGTCGAGAATGTATGTAACCCATTAAAAGAATAGTGATATTATGAGTAAACTTTCTCACCGCCGCTAAGTGATATATGCGTTCACTAATCTGTAGGTTTTATTGCAGCAGAAGCATTATTTAAATTAATACAATTCTATAGATAAAACCCAGTTTTCAAAAATTAAGTTATGATTACAGGATTCATACGGGTACTGTTATTTTCAAAGCAAATATCAATATTTTTTTATAGAAAAATAGATCTACTTTTAAAGCGCGAAATTTCACCTTGTTTAAGGAGAGATTTTCTGTAAGAAAATACTGGTACCGAAGAATTTCTTAATCTAGAAATTCAAGGACCCGTACGAACCTTGGATTAATACTCTTAAGGCTTATATGATAAATACGTAAATATATATATATATATATATATATATATATATATATATAACCTTGGAAAAAACATCTGTCTTTACCATTTTTAATAAATTACAGAGAAAAAACATTACAATTTTACCCTTTTATTCGGCGATCAAGGGAAAAAAACCCTCATGCATACAACATACACAGTGAAATATACCAGGGTTGTCAGTTTGGCCTCCAGCTTTATTTAGGAAATACGAATTCGTGCCAGAAATTGAAAATAGTATTTTTTGTTTTATTTAATAACAGAAATTTTGTGATTAGTTAAAGTAAAGATTCTTCTATCAAACTTTCTGGTATTAATTTAAATTTCGAAACAAAAATGGAGACCAAACTGGCAAACCTGAAATACCCAGAAAATTGAGAAATAATTTTCTTAAGGGAGACGATATGATATGTGCACTTTGCTTTAATTCCTCCATTCAAAATTTTCTCGTCTACTTTTTTGTCAAAAGTTAAATCTCAGTTGAAAATAAATTAGAACATAAACGGAAGTTCATGCTTCAATAACGAAAAGAAATCAAACACAGAAGTAGAAAAAAAGAAGAACGCGTTTTAATATATGCTGAAAAGTATTTAATTATTGCGCGCTCAGTTGAAAAAACTCCACATTAAAAAAAATGTTCTGTATAAATGGTTATAGATCTTTATTAAAAGATAAATAACTAAAAAAACTCCTGGTTAAAAAACTTAACTTTTCGACCCCGTACATTATTATCACTTAGAAAGATAAAACGTTTCAGCGTGGAAATGCACTTTTTAAGACTCCTAATTATTTTGTTTACTCGCGCATTTTTTTTTTTTTTTTTTTTTTTGGCTGTCTAATGTATTTAATTTTTTTTTTTGTTATTGGAGGAAAAGGTACTCTTTGCACTGACGTTATGTAAGACGTTATGTACCTTCCTTTTTTTTGCTTCCTAAATATCTGTTTAATGGCCAAATAAATGTTTTTGTGTGGAAATTTTCAAAATTTTAACTTTTATTTTTCTTTTTGGTTTTAATTTTACTTTTATTTTTACTTGGAAAGCGAAGCATTTCCTATAAATAAATGATTAAATTTTACAACTTCAGGAAATTAGCTTCTTTTAATTTTTTTATGACGTTTAATTAGTATCCAAAGTTTAGTTTGGAAGTAAAATTTTACTTTGTCAAAAACAACATGAGTTATTATACATGTGTTTGCATGGTTTATTGACCTAAAAATAGTTTATCAGAAGAAGCCCCCTACGTTTTACCTTATTTTCTGGATAACTTTTCAAATATTGAAAAATTCCATTTCCGGAATAACAAATACAACCAACGGCAATGATGTATTCTTAATGGAAAATAAGATTTGAAATAATTCTAACCGAGAGATTTTAGTGGAGATACTTTTCAGCAATATTAAATAATCTTGATATGTACGAGTATGTTGCTAGCACTTACCAGTTGTTTGAAATTATGGTCTGAATTTTCCATCAGGGTGAGTAAATATGCTCATGTTTGAGCACCACTATCTCCTTTTACCTCATTTAATCTCAGAATTATGTGATTAAATAAAGAGAAATTTATTGTTCGGAAAAAGTACACAAAACTAATTTAAACACATCCACTTTAATTCACTTACGTGAGTTTGTTTTATTATTATTGTTGTTACTATTTTTAAAAAAAAGTAATTTTCTACCATATAGGGTAAAGTGGGGATAAATGCCCAGGGCTCGCACCGTTCCTAAAATTTTCGCACTTTTGCTACCAGTATTTTAAATAAGAATTCTTCGTGGTGTATTCCTATCTATAATAGAACTATACAACAAAAATTATCGTTTTTATTTAATGGTAGCCAAGTAAGAAACTTTTAGAAACATTGCGAGACTTGGATGCCGCAGTTTTACTATTCTTTTTATAAAATGTATAATAATAATAACAACAACAACAACAACAACAACAAACAAACAACTACGTACCAGAAATCATTAATCAAACCCTTTAAAATCTAATTTCTATGTTAAACAAGTTAAACCCTCTTAATAAATTAGGCATAATTGCTTTCGCAAACGGCATTTTTTAACATCATTTTCTATGTGCTGGGTTAGATGCCGCATGGAGAATAAAGCTAGGCTGTTTATTTATTTTTTTTTTCAAACAAATCATATTTTTATTTTCTCAAGCTACTTAAAATGAAAATAAAAAACAGAAAACTTAGAAAAATTATATATATCACTAAATTGTAAAAAAATTAACGAAAATGCAAAAGTGTAAGCTCTATAAATAAAACATAAGAGAAAAAATGAAAATGAAAAGAAAAACATTTGAATTTACATGAATGGATAGCATAACTACTGGAAACAATAGACAGCATAATTACAAAAAAGATATAAATCACTGGTTTACATCCAGGCGAACATTGCAGTTTGCTCCTAATATAAGTACTAGTTCTATTCTATTTAGACTCTAGTCTGTTTATTTTTTGGCCTTTATTCTCATTCTTTGATTTTGTATTTCCATTCGCCCAAAATCACACCACACTTCCAGTTACAAAATTAAAGTGAGCCTTTTTCATGCAGCTAACGGTTGAATTGGATGCACGGCATCCTGACCGCTTTAGACCTTGTTTCTTGACAAGACTCCAGACACTCAGCACATTCCCAGTCGTCAAATTCCAATCCAATACTGCCATCAGAATCCACAAGAGGAACAATTTACTCATTGTCGGAAGATGATTGATATTTTAGTTTCTTCCTCGAGTAAGGTGTTTTCAAGTTGATCTTTCCCTTCCTTTTTTTACACATTTTATTTCCGCCAATCTGTCGTTCTTTGGCGCATTCTAGTGTCCTTCATCTAGTTCCTTCTAGTTCCTTCTTCTTTATTTTGTTTATAAACTCTATGCTTGTGATATTTGCATCCTTTTACTTTCTCATACTTGGCTGTATAGGTCTTTTGACCATTAGCATAGGAGATATTTTGTTTAACAGTTTAGATGGTAAGAATTGTAAACGGCTTACGTTTTCCTTATTCACACATGGTGAACCAACACTGTTGCTGAGAATATTTTGATAAGTAGCAGAATGCGCTAATATACGTTTATTTAAATGTAAGTTCTACTTAAATGGCAGTGATGAATTTATTGAACTTAAAAACAAAAATATATTTTGCGGCATCTGCCCCATAATGGCTGGTAAGATGCCTCGCCACCATTTTGTGTCGTATGAGCGACGCGAGAGAAAGGCAAGCACATGTCTGTATTCTACGATGATCTAGTCTACAGATGCAATCGGTTTTGGGGTGAAAACTCTGTTTATTTGCCTTAAAGTATGTAATAAACTTTATTAGAATAATTTTAGCCATTTACCACGCAGGTCCGAACCATAAAAACTGGCATAAATATGTGAATACTGATAATTAAGCTGTGTAAAAGCATACAACACAACACACAGCACAGAGGAACACTAGGAACTTCTTAAATTGATCTAGAGAACGCTAGTGTCGCCCACACAATCACTGCGGCATCTGTCCCACCAAGGCGTCCGTCCTCTCTTTACCATAATGCGTAAGAAGAATTAGGCATTATCGTTTAAATATTGATATCAAATTGAAAATATTTTCAAATGAATATCCATGCTGGTGAAATAATTAGGTAAAATGAAAAGGTTTTCAATATAAAGCCTATATTTCAAAAATATTGGCAATGCAGATTTGAAATATTTCCGTTCTAACGTTAAAGTTTAATCAATAATGAAATAAGACTGCAAAGTGTTATTTTTTCTAAAGTTAATACTATCAAATCAAACATGTTTTATGATTTTTATTTCTTTTAAAAAGAAAAAAACCCATTTTGATAGTCAAAATTTTAAGGCAGTGAAACTCTATTGCATTGGTTGAGTGGAACTTTCGTTCCTAATAAAACCAGGAATCCATTTTGTCAACATTTTTTTTTTTTTTTTTTTTTTTTTACAAAATGGAAAGCCAATAAATATAATACTAACGTGTTATATTCAGCAATTTTTTTATTAATGTTAAAAGTTAATACATTCAAATAAATTTTTTCATCCGTTTTTTCTTTCGTTACAGAAAATTTCTGACAGGCAAGTTTACTTTGGAAATAGAATATGTCTAACAACCACTCAAGCAGTAATTTCATCGCATCATCCGAGTCAGTGGTATTGCGTCCCTCATAAAAGCATATTCGGTCATCCATGTTCTTATATTTTTCATCGGGAAGTTTATTTCGTATCTCTCAACGTATGGATTACTTTTGAATTTAATTTAGATGAAAAATTAGACTATACTTTTTCTTCTTTATGCATGCCAGACATTATACTTTATAATAATTAATTTTGCATTTAAAAGTACTACAAATTTAAACTATTTAAAACACATGTAAAAATATGCCGATGTATTGGTAAAGAAAATTTTTGTTAACAATTGCAAAAAAAAAAAAAAAAAAAAAAAAAAAAAAAAAAAAAAAAAAAAAAAAGGATGTTTGAAATTAAGAATTTGTGTAACTTTACAAATAATCTGACATTTCGTGGGCTTTTTTAAGAATTTTTTACATGTTCGCAATATTAATATATTTTTCATTCCCTGTAGCTTCATATTTTACTAGATTTCAACATTTGTCATGGCAATTGCAGATTTAGTAAAGACGCATTTCATGAATATTCTGCATTTGTTAGCTTTTCAAGGTAGTGAACCAAATAATATATACCAAGCTTTATATTGAATAAGCTTTATGAATATTCTCTTTTAACATCTTAAATTTACACAGTTTATAATTTAAAAATTTCAGTTTTTTTTTTCTATAATTTATAAGGATAATATTTGTGTACCGTCTTCATAAAAATCAACTCCAAATTTTTAAATATATTTCACAACATTTCTAAATAATTGTTAAAGAGATGAGATTGTATGAGATTTATAGAAAATGCATATTAATCATCTTCACAAACTTCCCGTTTTGGATAACGAGAGATTTTTCTCGTTTAACGTAAAACTTTTCATTGCAAAATTTCAACTTTATTGAATCATTGTAATTTCAGCCTAAGGATTTTCAGAAAATTGTAAGTTCCCTCGTTTTAAAAGTTATTTGGAAATATGTAAAAGTGATCAAGTTTTACAAAACTTTTCAATTTCGAATAAATTATTTTTATAAATGCTTTATAGTGTAGCTGCAGATGAATGGATAAGATTCAGATTTCAAAATTCTTTTATAACTGCACAGAAAATAAACATTAATTAAAAGTAATTCAAAATATCCAAATTAATAAGCAATATAAATTTGAATTATTGACTATATTCATCGATAACCTTAATTGCCTATTGTCACCAGAAAACTATATTTCAAAAAATGCAATCAAAAGTTCAAGCAAAATTTCATTAATGATTATCATCTTCTTATGATTCTGATCAACACATTTAAGTGAAGTCCAAACTAATCCGTAAAGAATGTTGTGTGTAGATAATTCTGAAACTACGTATTTTTTTCTTGTGTCTCATTGAACATAAAGTTACATTTTTGATATTTGAAATAATATGTATACACTCAGTAGAACTTAAGATTTCTGTAATTTTGGCTCTGTCAAGGTTTCATTCCAATAATGTTAACAAAATCTTTGGAAATGAGTTTCTGTACTTTACTTGTGCAATAATTTTATCGTTCCCTCTTTTGTCGAAGCACTCCCGACTATCGGCAGTCAAGCCACCATTTTCAATATATCAACTAAACAAAATACATTTTTCTACTAAAATATATGTATTGTAATTTAGTCTAAATGGATTTATAAAAACATTTTAAACAACGTTTCTTTAAAAAAAAATCCCGAAATTACTTAAATTAACCTTTAACTGATGTGACTAAAATTTGTCACACAACTGATGTGATCCGGTCTCTCAGACCGCTCGAATAAAATGAATAAAAAAAATAACTCAAATGGTCAGAGTTGTCAAGTCTCCGGCTTTTTGCAGACCACTGTTATTTTAGAGAAAATGTTGTTCCTTTAAATCGCCCAAGTGCCCTAATTAAATAAAATAACGTTTTCTGTATTAAAATACTGGCATCCAAAAAGCCGGAGACTTGGCAGCTCTATCAAATGGTTGAATTTACTTAAATTTTGTCCAAACAATATCGTTGTACTTCTCTTAGGAGCATGTGAATTAAATTGCATGAAAAAAGTATTTTGTTCATATTATTTAACTTCAGTACAGAAAAGTAAAAAGTTGTAAAAGTGTTTACAGCTGAGAGTCGCGGGGTCTGGGAGACCGCGTGACATCAGTTAAAGGTTAATCATTATATAAAAAAAGAAACATTAAGTCGATTCAGCTTGCGTACGATCATAAAGCGAACTCCGAGACGACGTTCGAAGGATAGGCACTATAGATGGCATAGTTGCCAGTGGGCTACTTTTTTAAAATTGAGATTTCTTGATTGGCACCTCTTTTTTGAAATAGTAAAATTTGCCTTAGTTAATGACATATTAATTAAGGCGAAAACAAGGAGAATTTTACCATCTCAGAAAAGTGGTGCGAATCAAGAAATCTGAATTAAAAGAAAGTAGCCCAGTGTCAACACTGCTAGATGGATTTCAGCGGGGTAATTGTACAAAATTTGCTTCGTAACCCATTTTCCCATCAAAAACTCTTCCTTAACCTCTTAACGGTCGCATTAAATTACGGTTTAAAAATTCAAATTTCTTATTGGCACCACTTTTTTCAAAAAGAAATATTCACCTTATTTAATGACATGTAAATTGGCACCATAATAAAACCAATTACACTATTTTATAAAACTGGTGTTAATCAAACAATCTGAATAAAAGACACAGCCCGTGAATATCATGGGAGCGAGAATTAAGGGGTTAAATGCAAACATTTTATAACACATGGACAAAATTTTTCATTGCCTTACAAACTCCACATTTATGGATGTCAGTTTTCGTGGATTGACGTGATGCAGTTTCAGTGTTATATTAATTATTATATTAAGCATTAGATCATGAAAATGTAAAACGTACCTGAATTTGAGGGAAAGAACTACAAAGAAATGATGCAAAGTGTTTTATATAGCAATAATGTACACCATTTTCAGCATGCCGAATATTTATACCCAAGTATGAGCCGTTCAGTGCACTCATCGATTAACTCTAAATATGAAAATGTTCAGTATAAACAGTTAAAGGTATTGTAACTATAAAAATATTGTATGCATATAATATTTTTTCTCGGGATATTTTGATTGAGCTCATTAATTTTCTGTTAATCATGGGTAACTTTTTATCACTGTATAAATATATATAAAATTTTTAATGTTCCTTTGTTTAATAAAATGTTAGTCGGATTGTCTTCTGAACGCCTCATATATATAAGGAAGAAAGATTATTTATGTAAATTATTGGCCAATGACACCTTGATATATATATACATATATACATACATATATATATATATATATATATATATATAGAGAGAGAGAGAGAGAGAGACTGCGACGTTAGACTGCGACCATGACTTAGGCTATAATGTTGGTTATAGTGGCGAAGCGTGTAATGATGATTGTTGTTGCTACGAGGAGACACGAAGTAAGGTTAATGTTTATATAAATAAAAAAATAAATAAAAATTTTAAGATAGGTGAAAAATATATTAAAAAATGTATGTTGAATTGTTCTTTGAAAAATGATAGTGCCAATTACACTGACTATGGAAGTTTGAGATATAAAACAAGGATTTTCTATAACAGTAACGTGGCCCAAAATTTAAAAAAATGGTGGTAGAAGTGAGAAGAACATAGTCAAATATAAAACCAGATGTTTTTATAACAAAAAACTAAAGGGTGAAGATGGTCTGGGCGAACTGAATTTAAAAACTTGTACAGATAAACGTTGTAAAGTGTGTGTATGTGCCGGGGGTATAGTAGTTAATGATAATGGAGAGTATTTAAAATTCTGCAAGGTTTATAATTGTGTCTACAGACTGAGATGTAGAGTTTGTAATATGTCGTACATAGGACAAACTTCAACTCCTTTGAATATAAGAATTAACAACCATAAGACAGACATAAGAAAACAAAAAAGTGGTAAGGAGGAACAAGAAATTGAGATTACACATTTCGATAGGCATGGAATTGATAATATTGAGATTTCTATTTTGAAAATTGTTCCTAATAAAACTGAAAGATTAATCAGTGAAAGAAATATGATGGTAAAGTATGGTACGGTATACCCATATGGAATGAATGTAAAGTTCGATCAAAGTAATGTAATAAGGAATTTTAGAGAAAAATTATTGGATGTCTCAATCTATGAAAGGACAAAACATATAATGGATTATGACAGGGATAAAAATCATAGGACAAACGTTGAATTAAAGAAATTAAAATGTTGCAAGGATGTCGAAAAAGTTATCGAAAATTACAACTCAAACGATAACGTATCAGTAATTAAAAACATTATATTTAATGTCAAAAGGAAAATGATACCAGAACTTTTGAGGAATTTGCATAAAAAAACGGGTAACAACAATATTGACATGGCTCTAGATCTATTGAGATTTAGAATAAGAAAACAAAATTTAGATAGTTATGTAAAGAGCATGTATAAAAAAGATGCCGAAAATAACAAAATATACTGTGTCTTGGAGTACATGGGGTCACATCTAAAAGGGGTTAACATTAAAAAAGTTTTAAATAAGTATAATAGACTGCTGCCGGATAAAAATACAGAGATTTTTAAGGCTTTTAAATATGTTAAACCGATGGGCAGACTCATATATAATTATAACGACTATGCAAAGGATTTGAAAAAAAGTATCGATAATAGTGTTTGCTATTGTCACGAAGTGAAATTCAACGAATATATAAATCCAACATACGGACACGTATTAACGGGTAGTTTGGATATTGTACATAATAAGAATTTGAGTGAAATCATGAGATACGGGACGAGTTACAGGATTAAGAGAGTATTAACAAGAAATATGGCAAAAAAACGCTTAAATATGAACTTAGATATTTTTATTCAAAAATTAGTTTATAAATACAATTTGCCTGCTAGCGTATTCGAGGAATGGAAGTATTATATTTTAAAAGATTTCTGTAGAAATTTTGAGAGTAACTCTGAGGGGGTTTCGGTAAAGTATTATAAGGATTTGAAAGAATCTATAACAGAATTGCAGAATAAAATTATAATTACGTATATAGGTAAAGCTAACACAAATTACGCAATTATTTGTAAAACATTATATGGTAAATTACTCAGGGAGGCTTATGGTAATGAAATAAACTATGAAATTGTCAAATCAAATTAACAAGTTATTAGTAATAGAGTAAAAGCATATTATAAAAAAATTAAAATAAAGCAAAATAGTACTAGTTTTCCATATTTGGTAATGGTTCCAAAGTTTCATAAAGATCCGGTTGCTTTTAGAGCTATTACATGTGGTTTCGGTTCATATTTGGAAATTTGTAATAAAAAATTGTTGAAATTATTAAAAGAGATTTTTGATGAAGTATTGAAAGATAAACCGGCTTGTATAATAAAAAACAGCTTTGAGTTAATTAAACATTTAAATCTAATGAAAAACATTTCAAGTTTAACAGCGTATGATTTTGAAGATTTGTATAATAGTATAGATTTGGACAATCTTAAAATAAAAATTATGGAATTTTTTAGTAAATATAATTCCTCAACTATCGAACAGGAATGGTTTACTAATTTGTTTAACTTTGTAGTCAGTGAGAACTACTTATATGACGGGAAAATTGTTTACAAACAAGTTAGAGGTATTTCAATGGGGGGATGTTGTAGTTCGATTTTAGCCGATATCTACTTATATATGTATGAGGAACAAATTGATATAAATGAGGATATGAAGTGCTTTCGTTACATTGATGACGTTTTAATAGTCAGATGCAATGATGTGAAAAAAGAAAAATTTGATTGCTATCCTAAAGGTTTAAATTTGAAATTGGAGTCAAAAAGTAAAAACATGGTCAATTATTTAGACATTAATATCGAGATAAAAAATGGTGAGATAAAAACAGATATATATGATAAACGAAAAAGCTTTAACTTTGAAACTATAAAAATCTTAAATTTTGGATCAAATGTGCATATCGCAATATATAGAAATATTTTTATTAACGGGTTAAACCGTATAGATAGATTGACATCAAATACTGGGGAAAAAATTGAAGAACTTTACAAATGGTATATTCTGGCATTGCACCATGGCTATCCTGAGAGATTTTTGAAGGGTCTGCTACGAAATTTCGTAAAGTGTAAGACTTATCGCAGAGATTTAGAGGTAATGTGGATGCGAAGAGAGGAGTAACTGTGGCTTCGACTGTTCAGGGTTTGCGTGCACGATTGTTTGGGGTTTCATGTTCAGTTGTTGGTTTTCGATGGGTCTAGGCAGCTCATTCGATTTGTTAGTTTTTTCTTTTTGGTCTTGACAGGTTGTTTGGGGAGCGTTGTGCACATAAAAACTGGTTTTAACCCCACAGTTGCATGTCGCAAGTGCATGCCGCCTGTCTCCATGGATTCAATTTCTTCTGGTTTTAGTTTGAATGTTTTTAAAGTTTGCTGTTTTTAAAGTATGTTGTTTTTGAAGTTAGTTGTTTTTAGTTATTTTGTTCTTGTCATTTGGTTTAGTTTATTTATTGTTGGATCAGTTCCGTAGTTTCGAATTTTTGGTTTGGTTTTTGGATATATATATATATATATGTGTGTGTGTGTGTGTGTGTGTGTGTGTCTTTCTTTTACATCATATTTGAAAGATAATTAAAATGTTCGTTTTCGAAAGCCGCGCCTAGCAGTCTGAGTTGTCTCTACTATCCAAAGGGGTATTACGCTGAGATGGGTATTTTCCGAAGTTCTACTTCGGCGTTCACTTGTACGTTGTCACTAAGTTTGGTACTTAGTCAAACGCAACTAAACAAACTCCGCTCATCCCTATTTTGATACAATCAAATGAGACCTGACACATGCGCAAAAGCGTGGAGGGTTATACTTTTCGAAAACAAACAGTGCATATCGGACGATAAAACTATTAAATATAGTAAAGAACGTAAGTCCAGTGTTTTTAGTTATTTACCTAAAATGTTTGGAAGGTATACCAAGAATTGTTCCTTTCTTTCTTTTAAAATACAAAACAATGTTTTTTACTTTATTATTGTTAAGTTTTTCCTACAATCGGTTTAAAATTCCTGGTCATAACATTGTTTATTTTCTGAATTTGTTTTCTGAGATGTTTCTGATTTTTTTCCTTTTAACGCATCTTGTTTATTACATAGTTTTCCAAAGAAAATTTTAAAACGTTTTCTCTTTCTTTCTTTAAAACGTATTTTATTAGTGTTTACTTTAATATTATTAAGGTAGTAGAATAAACATATTTAAATACATTTACTGTAAGTAAATTAAAAAATGATTTAAGGTAAAATGTTTTATTTTAAAGAAAATGGAATTTAGATTATTTTTAATTTACTCGGTATTTCACACATATTTCTGAAATACTAAAACTATATTCCAAGACATTTTTAATAGCTGTATCAAAACTGTTTTTTAAAACAACAATTATCATTTTAAATGACTACAGCTAAAGCCTATTTTTTAACACTGCCAGGGTCTACCCTAAAATTGTCCGTTTAAATTTAATGTAACGACTACGAACAGCAGCCGCTATGCAAAGAAGTAACAAATGAATTTGAGAACTGTAATTCGCATACATGCATTGCATTATCTCAGCTCTCTTCCAATGCTATGCTTATGCGTTGGCACAAAAATGGAGGCTGTCATAGGTGGATTTATTTTCAGAGCTTCTACAGTCTTTTTAATTTGACTACCACTATTATCTAAAAGTCACCTTAAGTCTTTAAGTCAGTTTGTTTAATTGCTTAAAAATAAAAAGAAGAATACTTTTAAAACTGCTGCTAATTAAATATAAGAGATCGTAAAAAAGCCGAGGAAAAATACGCTTTCGTCACAACCATTAAATTGTGAGCGCGAAGGCCTAGTAAAGTCAAACCTAGGCTGATCTCTCATTCATCTCTGAATCGGCCGGCGGTCCCATCTAATACACGAGCACACTTACTATCAAAGACTGCAATCCAATGGCTGTAGTTTCAGTCTCCCATAAATAACAGACATAAAAGCGGGTGAAATTTGCGGTTAGGAGGGTAAGGTAGGGTGTTCCGACTGTGTCTCGTTGAACTGCAGGAGCTCCGTGACCACTCCTTGCTCACAACAAAATTAAAAATGGCTTATTTTTTTTAATTCAGACTCTCAATAAATTTTTGCATTTAGTTTCAAATATATGCATTATTTTAAAAAGACCAAATTTCACGGGCTGTATCCAAAATGAAGTTAAGTACATAAATTTTGGAATTTCTCTTTATAATCGCAAATATCTAATTAAATACAAGAACAAGTTTTATGCGAAATGATTAAGCATTTCCATGTAATATTTCTGCCTTTGTTAAAGGCTACAAAATTTCTTATTTCTTTTATTTCCCAAAGTTTAAACACTTGAAGGACGGCTATATATTAATTATACTACTGAATTTTTATTCCAAAGTGTCAAATGGCACACATAAGTTTTTAATAACATTTTGCTTTTATAAAGTACGTGAGAAAAAAGAACTTATTTATTTTCAAATAAATTTGTTCGTAAACAGTTAACCTTTTGAAGACCACTTTCATTTTTGGACCACTTAATTTTAATTCCTAAATGCCATATTGGCACCAGAATATTGGAATGAAAATGCTCCTTTTATTAAGTACGTCTACAAAAGCCTTTGCATATTTTGAAAAAAAAAAATTCTTTATGAATTCTGGTGTCAATCACTCATTTCAGCAGTTTACGAATAGAAGTACCTTGCCCCTGAAAGGGTTAACACTCGATCCTTTCTATATTTTAGCAACAGAATTACATTGTAAGGGTTAAATGATAAATCAATAAACGAATTTTATACTACGAAACAGAAGGAATGTTACCATCTACGATGCTGCAAAACCTTTGATATTGTATGTGAAGAAATATAATTGTGAATGCTTTTATTAAAACGATTAGCGTTGCGTCTCTAACGGGGTTTGCTCGTAAGAGTGAAATCATGTATGAATAAATGGAATCGGTTTTGCTAAGTTAAATTCAGAAGTGAATGACTTTAGCTTTCACACTTTGAATTCGTCAAGAAAAGATTTTGGCGAAAAATTACGCAAATTTTAGGCAGTCAATCTGGTCAAGAATTATACAAAAAATGTATTTGGAGATTAATGGTGATAAATTACATTAAGGCAAGCTTGGTTTTGAGAGTGAAAAGTTACGACGTTTGCGCCAGAGTTGAACTATAAAGCAGTCATATATATAGTTAACGCCGAGAGGGGCTTGTAAAGATAAATCATTGGAATCAAGTTTGCCGATATTTTAAAACAGTTATTCAAACAAAACTACCCTCAACAGTTGCGAGCGTATCCTAAGTATTGTAGGAAAAACTCTCCGAATGTACTGCATCCAAGTTCATTACATATAATACACTGCAGTTTTAAAAGAAACATGTTACGCACAAAAATATGGTGCAATATTAATTTAATAAATAAAATCCAAGGCTTCATCTTAATACTACATTTTAACAGAATGCATTATGAATCGGCGGAAACAGTCTGCTTTGATTTCCAAAACACTGAAACGTTGTAAAATTTTGAATGCAGAGACAAGTAATCTAACCATTTCGCTGATATTCAGACAATACATTCTTTCAAAGCATTATTGCTTTTAAATTTATAATCAATTTTACCTTTTGACAACAGATTAACAGACAATATTGAGAAAAAGTTTTTTATATTTCATACATGCATACAAATTTATTTATATTAAAATATTGTGAAAGTGTCATTTTGGAGACTACACAGAGTTATGGCTTCCAACTTTTGCACTGTTAAATTGTGCCTTATTTAATCGTCGTAATCTCCGACTAAAACGGTAAGAAAATAAAATCAACCTGATAAGAAAGAAAATATGGAAAGAAGAAATTCAGTTCTAAAAATTATATATACTTTCTCTAACTTTCATTAACTTTCCTATGCGACTTATGAGATAATTAACTAGTATTTACAAGAAGAAACTACAGTTTGACTACGGCTTTGCTTAATCTATTAAACAGTATATCAGTAAATGTCTGAATAGCACGTAGTATGGTGTTAACTAAACGTAATAAAAACTAAGTTTTACTAGCTACAGTGTACGAACATTTCTAGCAAAAAAACTTCTTATAATTATTCGCCTTATTTTATCGCAGAACAATATTTAAAATTCTGCGATTAGGTAAAGTGATAATGAATTGTACTGTTAAATTATTTTCCTCATTAGCGCATACATTCGAGTATTTAAGGGATTTCTGTTTTATTCACACATTCCGAATCCACACCGGAAATTCCTCCGTACAACCCAAAACAGAATTTTTAGACTATGCAATCATGAAACGTCTGTCATTAAAAAAAGCAAAAATTACTTTTCAGTAATTCTGGTAAGAGTTTGGAATTTCTGAACAAAATAAGGAACTCAGAAATAAACATTTTTAATGCAACTGCAGGGCTACCACTAGTAACTGCTTTTATATTCTATTCGACAAACTTTTTGAAAAGTATAACATTCGTCATGCACTTCGGAAACAACTGCAAGAAAAATCTAGCACAAGAAGTAAATTTTAGAAACAGTGATATGATATCGGATGTCACAGCTCTAAAATGGGTTAAATAGAAATTTTCTAAATTTAAATAGTGGTGCCAAACTCCTTGGAAATCACAATGAATATACTCACCCCGTACCAACAATTTTAATTACCGTAATTTCCGGTGTATAGCCCGCAGCTATAGCTAGGTCAAACAATTCAGTTTGGACCTAGAAATTTTATTCGGTATTTGAAGACCAATATTTACCGTGATCTAAGAAGTTACATTTTATTTTTAAAAATTTCTGGGTCAAAACACGATTGTTTGATCCGCGGGCTATACACCGGAAATTACGGTAACAATTTACCCAGAATAATATCAATAGTAAAACTTTACATTTGAAAGTGAATTAAACTTTACTCTGATTTTATTTTTAATTTTCCAGCAATTCATGACATTTTATTCGGAAATGATTTTTGAATAATGGTGAAAGAAAATATTTTAGAAATATAACATTTTTCAAAAAATATTTAGTGAGACATCATATTTAAATAATTGATCAATTTAAACAATTATCTAACATCTTGGACATTCCATGCATTTCTTTACCCGTTTAATGCTTAGTTTTTATCTTTTCTATTAGAAAAACCAAGCTGCTTCATAAAACTTCTATTCTTTTCGGCTCTATAGTGCATTCCAAATCAATATGAGAAATATATTTAATCCCAACCAGCTATTTATGTTTTCTTGTATTAATAATCTATGAAGCAAACACGTTTTTACGCCCTTTCTAACTTTTCAACGTATGTCTTTTTATCTCCAACAGACTGGAAATCACTTCCGTCATTGATAACTAATTACTCTTCTAAGTTACTTTAAACCTTCTTTATATTCCATCATCTATTATCTAGTACATTATATAAAGAGAATTCTAATTCAAGCAACACTTACAGTTTTCACGAAACTATAAAAAAAAGCCATTTAACATGTCCTTTTCGCTCAAGAATGCCTGTTTCTATATGCCTGTTACACTTCTCATTCATTAAGGAGCGTCGAATCAATAATTTTTATTCAAAGGCTAAAATCTTCTGCACAGAATTTTATTTTTATAGTGTTGTTTTAACAAATTTTCTCTTACTCACTTTTAAAATTCACCTTTATATAAAATCTAAATACCCACATTACAATTCAACTGAATGCAAGAAAAACTGTTGATAATGAATAAATAAATTGAGTGTAAACGCAGAATAATTGAAAAGATGCATTTTAGGAAAATTGTTTTGAATTATAAATATTAATATGCGTGGAAATATAATTTTATGATTCGAATTCTTTCATCAAAAGCAATTCTAATAACATACTTTTAAAAATATGCTGTTTATGTGACTAACATAATAAAATTTTATTTATTAATGGAGAAAACGTCGTTGTTGGTAATTATACTAGCACAGTAAAAAAGTTCGGAGACTGTGCTGATGAGTATTGCAATTTTAGTGATTTTTTTATTTTATGAAAAGCTATCAGAATTTCTGAATATTAATTTTTGTTTTTTTAAACCATGGAATATATATCATTAAATAATGCAAAGATTACTTTTCAAAGACTCAGTTAGATATTTTGGAATTAAAAACTGAATTTGGCAACACAGTCTCAAGACTTTTATATCCTACTAGTATAAAATATAAGAAAATAAATAAAAATTAAATTTAAAAAATCAAAAAATCCGACTGCGTAAAAAGCAAACTAATTAATTATTTCTCTAAGTGAAACTATTTTTTATATTACTTATTTTTTTTATTTACTTGTACTGATGACTTTTAAGTTGTGTTTAATTGTTAGTTCCTATCTATAAACACGGTTTTGATGAGGCCTATAGATGTCTATAAAAGCTAGAGTAGCAGTAAAGCTAGAGATCCTACCTACACAACTTCCAGGTTGTGTAATATTTAAACGGAGCTTCTGACTGTAAAATAGTCAATGAAACATCGTCTTCATTTTGATATGCCACTCAGTATGGTGCATAATTTTTTTTTCGTCTCTACCGCCATTTCGTATTTTACGGCCGCCATTTTGAACTTATAAAAAAACCCCTAGCCTATAACCATTGGACGGTTAAGATGAATCAATAGAGTCCTCATTCATTAATATCCATCCAGCCGTTGGCATGTTTCGGGGCATAAAGAAATTCACATACCCAGATACGCGTGAAACACATAACCCTTCTTGGCATTAGGGTAATACGAGACCTTCTGAACTTCTACCGAAGTTAGCTGTTCGATTCCGTGTGGCCCAAGATAGTGTTTGTGTTAATTTGATTGTTTTGTTTTCCATTAAAATGATAAGTCTAGGTCACATCGATCTCATATATCTTCTCCGAAGGTATACCGTCGATATTAACATGGCATAATTTGGGCATTTCCGAGGCACGCATATTGCGTATATTTATTCGTTGATTTTTTTGTTGTTCTCTAATTATTGTTTAATATTTAATGCAGTGCGTAGAGTCTCTTATCTTTGAGTATAACTAAAACTAAGTTGTAATCTAATTTAATCTCAGATTTCGGCTAATAAATATGACGAATATTATTATTTGGAAATATACTCAAATCTAAGTACTTCTTCGCACCCCGTTAAAGAACTATTGATTATAAACTATATGAATTTAAAACTCTTATTAAAAACAAATATTTTAATGAATTCATAATGTATTCTATCATAAACATATTACAGACAAATCTTTGAAATATTGCTAAATATAGAGTGAATAAATAAATTTATATTCCTCATGTGAATTTGTATCAAGTGAATCAGTATCTCAGCTGCGACTTCCGATTATTTAGATTTACCTTTTAATTAGGGTCCAGAACTCCCGACTTTTTATATTCAGCCGTACCAAAATTTTCAAAACTTTTTTTGTTCGGTTACATTTCTTATTAAAATAGCCTAATATAAGTATAAGGGGGAGATTATTTTTCAAAAACGGGTATGAATAGAATACAAAATTTCCTACTGGGACATGTACGTCCCGACAATTGCGGGAAGGAGATAGTGCGGTACCAGGTAGCCAGGGACGTAACTGAGGATCAGGGCTCCCAAATGGTCGCCAACGGAGCACCAATATTTTTTTAGAAAAATTTTCTTTTTAGATTTCTCTACCAAATCGCACAGAAACGACCTTTGGAGGATAATTCTAGCGCAAATGGTGTAGAAACCTACCAGGAAATTTTCTGTTAAAAAATATTGGTGTTCAGTTCGCGGGCTATTTGAGATCTCTAGAGGATTTAGTCACAAGAGTGTGGTTGCTGTTTGTTTACATCAGTTCAGGGGCTGATTACGCCGCGTTAACTTCTACCAGTAAAAACGAGAAGAACTTTCAGCCTTATTTATTACAGAAATTCTGCATGAATATGCAATTAAATAAGGAGAAAAATTTTATTCATATTTACTGGTGGAAGTTTTCCTTGGAGACAAACAAGTTCCTTTACAATGACTGTAGGATTGTTTATATAGTCACGAAACCGCGGGGCATGATTACCGTCGGGGCAAACTTCTACCAGTAATAACGAATAGAAATTTTTGCTTTTATTATGGCAGAAATTTTGCATGAATAAGATGTTTATATAAGGAGGAAATGTGTTTTGAAATTTACTGGAAATGTTTGCCCCTGCAATAATAGGTCTCTTCGAAATGGGTTACAGTTGTAGCTTCCCCATTGTGAGGATATGTCAGTACCTCTTTGTTCATAGTTGCATGGTCCCAACACGTAAGGTTGGATGTCCACGAGTCGGATTTTTTCTCCCAACCCTTAAAATAATTCATAATAGAAGATTTTTTTTTTTTTAATTGCAGTTAGATTTCACTTGTAATTGCAACTATATGTAGTTCTAACTATAGAAGTATGATTTCTTAGAAACTTTTTCAAGATATTTCGTTTTGTTTTCGGTAAACTTGATGTAAGAAAATACAGAGAGGTTATCAAATAACTTTCCATGTTTAGAGGCATATGTCACTAAACTTAAGGGTCAGAATTTAACAAAAAATTATATTTGGGCATTTAAGGGCATGGAAAACTCAGCAAGAAACAAAATCCGAAAATCAAGAACCAAATATTTTGTACAACAAGATTGGACACATACGGAGGACAAATCTTTCAGTCTTTTGAATGATTTAGTCGCCTGAATACTCCCAATATTTTTTACAGGGAATTTAGCAGGGGCGGTTCATGAGAGGAGAAAAGAAAAGCCTCGCATCCTTTGTAAATTTCTTTTTTTCAAAGGCAAATTGTTACAGTTCTAATTTAAATAAAATTTAAGATCACAATATCGAACTACAAATCATTATAATACTCTAAGATATTCAATCTTTGTTCATAACGAATTAACATAATTGTTCATATATCTTTTTCGAAGACGGAGGCTGTCTTATTTTTATCTTATTTTATCTCGAAGTTTCTATTATCAAAGAAAGTTAATATTTAATTTGAGAATTACTGGTGAGAAAACAACAAAAGTATGGGAAAATATGTTGTTACCATGAGGCAACCATAGGATTTAATGGGTTAAAGTACACATTTTTAACCCTGAAATGCGCGATTTTTTATTTTGTTTCAAAAAAATTATATATGATTCTCTGAAAGGTTTATTATACAGGAAAAATAATGAAAAAAATCAGAGATACATTTTTCATATAATACGCCAATCTTTTCTTCTATTGCACATCTGCAATACAAGTAAAAACTATAGTCGTGTGTCTGTTTTACGCTAAAATATTGCAAATTATTAAATATTTTAAGAAGTATGTCTCCAAATACCTTATTTTATATAATTATTTATTTTATAAAACTTAACCTTTAACCTTTTAACCCTTAATTGCATGAATTATTCTTTTAGAATTGTGTTTTCTATTTTTATATTAAGGATTAGACACCAGAAATCTTAAGATAGATTTTTAACTTTATTTAGTAGCATATTTTTGTAATTTTTAGAGGATTAATATTTCCATATAAATATAGTGGTTGTAAGAACTTAATTTATGTATTAAAAATTAAATAAAAAGGTGATCGAAATTTACATCACTATGCAATTAAGGGTTAATTCTCATGATAGAATACGTTCTAAAAAATACATAGTTCAGATAATCTGACTTTACACCAGAAAGTTTCCATGGTTAATTTCGCTTTATTTAAATACGAAATGTCTGTTTTTAATTAAACCAGATATTGCTATTTTAATTTTCTGGTGTGAATTAGGAATATACGACTAAAAAAAAATCTATTAAGTTAAAAACACTGTTGTTTGCATATATGCAAAGCTGCGCACTATAGGGTTAATGAAAACAAATAAGATAAATAAAAGGCACACAAAATTAATATAAATAAATGCATTAAAAATTTTTAAAAGAAAATTCTGATGCGAAATGTTTTTATTAAGGTTGAGTAAAATTTCAACAGGGTAGGAAGGTTAATATTTATTTATTTAGTTAGTTATTTGCTGAGATATTTATTTATTTACTACTTTTTTAAAGAAAAAACATTGTGTATTTTTTTATTCCCTTAAATTTTAATGAAAAGGAAAGAAAAAAAAAAGCAAAATTAAATGCAAAAAAGGAAAATTAATGCGAAATAAAACCCCTATATCCCATTTTAAAGATAAATTATTTTTTTTTGTTTGTATCAACAGATTCAAATAAGTAATGAAATTCTCTCGAATAACTTGCGGAAAGAGTATTTAAAATAAAATCGTATTCTTGCAGTCTAGAGCTCTTTTGAAGATAATGCATTTATTACTTATATTTCAAAAGTAACTCAAGCAATCGAAAAGAGTATGCAAGAATTGTCGTACTGTAAGTTTTTATTTAAGAGACAAAAAATGAAGAGAATTGACGTCATAAGCAAATATTTTAAATTGTATTTTATATAACACAATCAACAGTTCTTTTAAAGTTTTGAAGTATACAACAGATTAAAACTGTTTATTATTGATTTAAATGTCTTTCAAGTGAATTATTATTCAAAACATCTTGCGAGCTTTAGAAGATGCATGCATAGGTTATTTTGAAAGTTGTGATGAGTTCATGGAATAAGATTGTGTAATAGGATTTTACTTCTAGATTTCCTATTATAGATATTTTAATTTTTTGATCTGATCGTAATCAATCGATTGGGAATTTTTAATGTGGTCCTTATGGGAATGTTTAGATTGGTAGTTTCACTTAGATAAAAATTTGTAGAATAGTCAATTATATGCGATACTTAGAAATGCGAACCTCTAAAAGTTCTTTTAATATTTAAAACCGTGATTTTCAAAATTTGTTCTCAGAATTTTCCATGAAAAATGGGATATAATACGCATATAATTTTATATGAAAGAAACTCTATCGACTACGATGAATCCCTAAATGTTGGTGTCTTTGGACAATGTTTCTTCCGGTGTTAAGTTTTTAATTAATGTAATTTGAGATGTAGTTTAGATAAGCAAAGTTTAAGAATTAGTTACCTCAATCAAAGAACGACTCGATATCGTCTAGTGTCAGTTACCGTTCTGAGGCTTTATTTATCTGTCCCACAATATGTTAGTTCAAGTGGAGTCCAATTTGTGGAGATCTAGTGTATTTAATTTTCTCAAGCACATACTGAATTGTTGTGTTTTTTTAATCTGTATTCGTATACCCATTGGTCCTCCTTTTGCATACCAGTATTTTCATATATATATTTCAAACGGTGTAGAAACTTACCATGAGCGTTATTGTTTGAAACAATGATATAAAAAAGAGCAGCAGGAGCACCGAATATGTTTATTTGAAGAACGGAAGGCTCTGGCAGTAATGAAGTACACAGATATTGTCACGTGCAAATACACACCTGTTGTGCAATTTCAATATTTGCATGTGCTTTTAACCCTAGATCTACCGGGAATTTTATTCAAGTTTTAATAAAACGTTCTACACCAGAATTTTTATTTAAAACTATTTAACTTATTTATTTACCTTATTTATGTCTGGTTTATATACTTAGTTTATTTTAAAGAAATTTCTGGTTTGAATGAATATTTTGTATGTACCTGTCGGGTCCAATGGACCCGTCTGGTAGACGGAGGGTTAAGAACGTGAATCTTATAAGTAGTGTTTCAGGTACCACGCCTAAACCGGGGCTCCAAATGCTCTGGACACCAGTATTTTAAAATAATTTTTTCGTTTTATCTAATGACATAATTATCTGCAATTAACGATAGCGAAATAAACTGTAAGAAATTAGGGGTGTCCAGAGCATTTGGAGCCTTGATTTACGCGGGAAACTGGGCAACACTACTTATAACTGCCACCTATCGGGGGAAATTTCAACGAAGTTTTGCTTTTGCTGAAAACTACTCAGATTTTTTAAGCAGATTTACTTTGGAACAACACTCCGACAAGACTATCTATTAATTTTATGTAAGTTAATATGAACGGGTGTATGGGAAACCCAGTATAAAATACATACAAGACCTGCATCATTGGCAAGTTTTGTCAAATGTTCTGGTGACGAATTGGGACTTGGGCATTTTTGCTCAGTTGAAAAATTTACATTCCTACACTGTTAAAAATTTTGCAACATTCTAGCAGGTCATTCGACCGTTTTTTGAAAAAACGGTTTCATAAACATAATTTAACTGTATTCTGACCATAAAATGGCCAATAATATGGTCAGAATAGTGTTAAATTACCGGTTGTATAACCGTTTTCGGAAAAAACGGTCAAATGACCTGCCAGAATGCTGCAAATTTGTAACAGTGTATGAAAACTGAAAAATTCTGACAGAACTCAATAGAGAAGATATGGTTTGTTTTTAGTTATTATTAAACGAAAGACAATGTGGTTTTACAAACTGGATTACATTTTTAAATCATTATTCTATTATATTTCCACGTTCAAATCTATTTCTAAGAACTTCTAAAATGCTCTTCCCTTTTTTATACACGTTACGTCTCATTTCCTTAATTGTTTAGATGTTATCAGTAGCAATAGAGTCAACAACTAAAATATCTGATTTTGTTTTAAATTATCGGTGTTCGAGAAATCCAAATTAAAATGAGAAAAAGTAGGGAAAATGTCGATAAATTACACAGTCTAAACAAAAAGTGTTTTTGAGATATTTTAATTTCGATACAAAAATCTCTTTTGTGTCATGTAATGTTAAAGTATAGAAAAAAAGTCAGCAATTTCTTATATAGGGTGAAGTGAGGACAGACGCCGTGGTGGGACAGATGCCGCAGTGATTCTGTGGGCTACACTAGCGCACCCTAGACCAATTTGTGAAGTTTGTACTGTTCCTCTCTGATGTGTGCTGTGTTGTATGCTTTTCCACCGCTTTATTGTCAGTATTTACATATTTATGCCAGTTTGTATGGTTCGAACCTGCGTGGTAAGTTGCTAAAATTATTCTAATAAAGTTTTATTACATATTTTAAGTCAAATAAACAGAGATTTCATTCCAAAACCGATTGCAACTGTGGACTAGATCCTCGTAGAATACAGACATGTGCTTGCCTTTCTCTCGCGTCGCTCACATGACACAAAATGGCGGAGAGGCATCTTACCAGCCATTATGGGACAGATGCCGCACCAAGTTTAAGAGTCAAATGCCGCAAAATAAATTTGTGTTTTTCGGTTCAATAAATTCATCACTGCGATTTAAGTAGAACTCAAAATGAACTTATATTAGCGCATTCTGCTGCTTATCAAAATATTCTCAGCAACAATGTTGGTTCACCATGTGTGAATAATGAAAACGTAGGCCTTCGCACCATCTCAAATTCTCACCATCTAAACTGTTAAACAAAATATCGCCTATCATAAAGGTCAAAAGACCTATACTGCCAAGTAAGAGAAAGTAAAAAGATGCAAATATTACAAGCACAGAGTTTATAAACAAGAAAAAGAAGAGGGAAATAAAAAGAAAAAGACACTAGAAAGCATCAAAGAACAACAGCTTGGTGGAAGTAAAATCTGTAAAAAAAGAAGGTAAAGATCAACTTGAAAACACCTTACTTGAGGAAGAAACTAAAATATGAGTCTTCTTCCGACAATAAATAAATTGTTCCTCTGATGAATTCTGATGGCAGTATTGGATTGAAATTGATGACTCTGATTGTGCTGAATGTCTGGAGTCTTATCAAGGAACAAGTTCTTAAGCGGACAAGATTCCGTGCATCAAATTCCACCGATAGATGCATGAAAAAGGTTCACTTTAATTTTGCAATGGGGAGTGTGGTGTAATTGTAGGCGAATGGGAGTACAAAATCAAAGAATGAGAAGAAAGGCTAAAAATAAACAGACTAGAGCCTAAATAGCACTACTACTTACATTAACCCCTTAACCCCTTGAGGAGCACCGGTATATATTATATACCACCTACGATTAATGAGGTTTTACACCAGAAAAATTTTATTAAATTTCACTGTTCTAACTTTGGTGGAAAAAGCCGTAAAATTGCTTTTACTTATTTTGAAATATAATTTTTCAAAGATTCCGGTGGGAATTCAGCATTTCACAAACGTAATTGCTTGCCCCCCAAGGGGTTAACCTACAATGACGGGCATAGCCCGCGTACGATGATCGAGCCAAATGTAAATTCTTCTTACCACTAAAATTTCACAGTAAATATAGTTTAATCGTCAAAATTCCATGATTAAACAAGGCGAAAATCTCTATTAAATTTTAGTGGTAGCTATGGATTTGCCAAACCGTGGAGCTGCTAAAAGTAAATCTTAAGTTAAGGGGTTAAGAGCAAACTGCAATGTTCGCCTGGATGTAAACCAGGGATTTATATTTTTTTGGAATTATGCATTCTATTGTTTCCAGTAATTATGCTATCCGTTCATGTAAATTCAAATCTTTTTCTTTTCTTTTTCATTTTTTGTCTTAAGTTTTATTTATACAGCTTACACTTTTGCATTTTCGTTAAACTTTTCACAATTTAGGGATAAATATAATTTTTTTCTACATTTACTATTTTTTATTTTCATTTTACGTATCTTGAGAAAAAAAAAGTGTTTTTTGAAAAATAAAAATAAACAGCCTAGCCTTTTTCTACATGCGGCATCTTACCCAGAACATTGAAAATGATGTTAAAAAATGACGTTTGGGAAAATAATTATGCCCGCTTTATTAAGTTTGTTTTAACTTGTTTAACATAAAAATTAGATTCTAAAGGGTTTGATTAATGATTTTTGGTACTTAGTTGGTTGGTTTTTGCTTTATTGTACATTTTACAAGAAGAAAAGTAAAAATGTGGCATCTGTCCCCACTTTACCCTATGGTACATATGATAATCTAACTTTACATTAAGCTTTTTTTTAAGGATTAGGTTAAAACTAAGTTAAGTATCAATATAAAGATGCCCTCATATATAAACTTAACCCTTTCCGGCACAGGCAATTTTTGCTGTAAAATGATGAAATGATTGACTGACACCGGAATTTTAAAACGACTTATTTAGAAATTAAAAACATGTTACTTTAAATGTAAATTGTAAAAGCAAAATTTTACTAAAATATTCTTGGTGCCGATCGTAAGTTTGGAATTAAAATTAGGTATCCCGACCTGGGCACACTGTGCCGGAAAGGGTTAATGAACTTAATGGAAGAACATGCACTATTTAATGTATTTATTAATGTATAAAGCGATGTATTACTTTTGAAGCTGTTTTTACAACAGTTTTTATTAATTTTTTGCGACACTTAAATATTTATGGTAAAATGCGAAAAAATTATGTAGGTTTCAGAACTTGACCTCCGATATCTTATTTCTTAAGATGAGTAAAATATTTTTTGCTACAAACTAATGCTTGGTAGCCATTTTTACATTATTGTATGGCAGTTGCAGGGGAGGGGGGGGGCAGGATTCTTTTACTACCAGCATTATTGTATGCTAAATTTTGCTTTATTTAATCGTATAACGATAAATGATTAAGTAAAGCCAAATTTTCTATAGGGTAAAGTGCCCATATTTCGTCCCCTCTCCTAATTTCGTCCCCCTTAACTTTTCCGCTTCTGCGAAAGTGGCGCCACTTATGATACATGTCACACAGGACGGAAGGTAAAAGGGGTCAGTATTGAAAGTTTCGTTCGCCAAGACGCATACATAAATTAAAGACGGCGAATTTCCTATTTTTAGAAGGCCTGAGTTCTTATTACGTCGTTTGTAGAACGTTATTTACTGTACTGCAAGAATTTATTTCTTATTCATTCCATATATTTTACGTTGATAAGATGCTGACAGTAGCAGACAGTACGTTTTAGGACGCTCAGTTCATCTTACGGGAACTGAAGATCCATAATATTGGGAAGTAGCGTGGTCCCAATTTCGTCCGCCTTGCAGTTCTTAATTTCGTCCCGGGGACGAAATTAGGAATGCTTTTACATGGCATTTTTCTTAATTTTTTTCCTTCTGTTTGGATGGCTATTGCATAGTTGCCCATCTCACAATTTTTTGGATACCAGTAAAATCGTACAAAAATGTTTTCTTTATTTAATTTCGTTAAAACTGCGATTGTATAAAGCAAGTATTTCTGCATAAAAATATTGGAATGAAAAAAAATCGGGAGGTTGGAAACTATGCTAATGTTTCGTTATGTTATTCTTCCACTCATAATTAGTGCATTTGTTTATGCCTTACTTTAATGTAAATTAAATTACTTACTCATTTAGAAATAAATTTTGATTTAGTTATAAGTTACGCCTCGGCGTATTGCATCTTTTAAGGGGACGAAATTGGGACCATTTTTTACTTTTGCATTTTTTAGATACTTAAAAAAAAACAATTTTTCACATCGTTAAAATTTTTTGTACGATATTTACCTACGTTTCTATGTGCGTGGGTGCCAAAGGCCTAAAAGGGACTAGAGGACGATAATGGGGAACCTTACCCTATAATAGTGCTGGTAGTAAAATGATCCAGTCTCCCCTCCTAACGCTACGCCACACAGTGGAGTATTTGACCCAAAAACCTGGCCAAAAATGCAAAAATTAAAATTTCGTCAATAATTGTAAAAATCATATTTTTTAATAGCTAATTGGTACATCAATCTATGTCTATTTTAAGAACCTGAGTTATAACCGGTGGCTCCTGGCTTCAGCTGAAGAGGAAGTTTCTTTCTGAGAAGGCGTGTTTTTTTTGTCGTTTTTTTGACATTGTTGTTATGTTTAAATATAATTTTTTTGTGTCTCAATGAATTGTTGAATTGAAACTAAACAGTGCTTACGTGTTTAATAAAGGTCAGAGCTTAGTGTTAAACTGTGTGTTAATTTAAATAGTTTCGTTTTTAATGGAATAAAAAAACATTAAATGTGTAAAAGTGTTATTTTTAAAGCGTTTTTGGCTCTAATTTATACATATCGAAAGCTTTTTAAATATGTGCCGCGCTTTGCCCAGCCATGTTTGAATTATAATCGTATTAGTTATAGTCTTGAGTGTCAATTTCTGCAAAAAAATCTTCCGCATATTGTTGCCATTTTTGATAAAAAAATTTTTCGAGATGACTATTTAAATGCTCTGTTTTGCGGCCACCGAATTGAAGAGACAAGAACTATATATTTACTATCGTATTGCAGGTTTTGAGCTCACAGGATATTACCTGTTAGCTTTTGAACATACATATTCTGTCTGTCTGTATGTACGTACGTACATATGTACGTATGTATGTACGTACATACGCACGCAACTCGATATCTTTTGATAGAAATATCCGATCGCCTTCAATTTGTATATACTTATTTATTGAAAAAGGGTTCCCTAATTAGTTCTTGGGGCTCATGTGTGTAACATAAGGACAGAAAGGAGGGAATTAACCCTTTTGAGGGTGGTGTCCCTAAAAAAGGACACCTAATTTTAATTCCAAAACTGACAAACATCACCAAGAAAATTTAATAAACACTTTCCTTTTATAATGTACCTGAAAATAAGCAACTTCATATTTTATAATAACTTCGTTTATCAACTAAAAAGAGCAAGTCATACAGTAGCGAGACGCTACAACTTCTTCTTCCAGCAAGGTCCAATGGTAGTCCCGATAAAAGCCAAGAAGAGAGTGATGAAGAAGATGAAGAAGAGTTCTGAAGAATCATTTTGAAACTGGTAATATATTAAATACATTCAAAAACTAGCAATCTATACTATATAGACTCCACTTTACTGACCCTACTATTAAATATAACACTATTAAACATAAATTAAATGCAATAATTATTATTATATGTAATTTAAATGTAAATAATAAGTTTTACATATAGTAAAACTAAATACATTTAATTAAATATTAATAGTGAATAAGACAAACCTATCAACAATTACTTTCCTCTTAAAAACAGTAAATAGTTATGGTTACAAGTCGCTCAACTTCCAAGCTGCCTTCGGTAATATTAAGTCAATGGACATGTGATTTATTCGTATTTTTAAAATATATACTTAGTAAATTAATATTTTAACTTCTTTTTTCTTTGTGCTCTTCTTAAATGATGTCTCTTTTTTTATTAATTGTCAAAATATTTATAAAATTTATATTTATAATTATGTGAAATGTTAAAATCTTACTTACACTTTTAAGATATAAAATATTAAACTAAGCTATGGATTTGTATGTATACTTCATAGTATACTAAATATAAGTTCAGTGAAAAGCATAACACAGTTTAAAATGTCCATTCAGCCATTTCCGTGAATAAACGGAAATGTACTTGAGAACTTTTGTGCATCCCTGTATATGATCTATAGACTGTATCTGCACCAAGTAATATTTTTAAAAAAAATGTCCTATTTTAAAACGTCTATCACAACTACAAACGTACTTCCAGCAATTATTGGTCATAGACTTCAATAGTTAAATTTATTCTTTAGCCATATTCTTTTGTGTGTCCCTGTAAATAAACGATATATTCTATGCACACTATATTCTACAATAAGTGCCTTAGTACACCTTCGTAATGTATATAAATTTCAGTGCGTTTAAAAGTGTGATATCATTAAAATACAGAGAAAACGATTTTTCCCCATAGACCATAATCTAAGGGAATTCTTTTGGGTGTCTCTGTAAATGAACCGTAAAGGCTATATACTTCATTTACAATTCCAAACATGCCATAGTGATACCCAATAACATCTAAGAATTTCAAGCCAATCGGACTATATTTACATCGAAAAGTATTTTTGACCAGGATTTCGAGTCAAATACTACACTGTGCGCCACTGCTGCATGAGATAGCTCAGTTGTGAAAAAGAGAAAAAATAAGATGCGAGTTTCAGTTTTAATTATCTATAACATACACTGGTTTCCAAAAATTAAGGAAAAATCACAAAAAGTGCGAGAAGTCGTTCAAAAATTAACATATCCGTATGAAATTTGGATATGTTGTTAACTAAAAGATGCAGATTAAAATTGCAAAATGCAAATTAGTGGCGCTGCAATCGGATTTCGTCATCTGTGCGGAGCATAAAAATGCGTGCTAGAGAGTACGGCTACTGGTGTCGCTGTGATTATGAGATAAGAAAACTGAGATAGCCAATTCATCAGTATGACCTCGAGGTATCATTTGTCACATAACTGCGATATAGAGCTGTTGGAAGATTGTATGTAGGCCAAATTGAGACAGAGGTGGCCAGATGGTTAAATCTGAGTTATTCTGTTGCTCATAGCCTTTGGAAACAATTTCAAACAACTGGTTCGGCTTCCAGAAGGTTTAGAAAGACGGGCAAGAGCTACCACAAGCACCGATGAACGATATTTGTGGTTATGTGTACGAAGGAATAGAACAGAAATCCCCTCTCATTGTAGAGCCTCCCTTTTTCAGTCATTGGAAGGTTGGTATCAACGTCTACTTTTTGTATAAAGCTTCATGAATGTGGTCTTTACGCGATGCGACCAGACATTTGTGTGCCGCTTACCTCATATACTGGAGGGAACGTTTAAGGTGGGCACGTCAACATGTCTACTGGACGGCTGATCAATGGAGGCGTGTTCTCTTTACAAATGAATTCCAGTTTAGCCTCCAAGGAGATAGTAGTCATTGTTTGATTTGGAGAGAACAGGGAACACGCTATCATCTATCAAACATCCGTAAAAGAGATTCGTATGGAGGAGGCAGTGTCTGTGTTTGGGATGCTATATCTTTGGGGGGTCTTTCCACGTGGAACTGTGAATGCTCACGTCTATAGAGATGACATTCTTGATGCTTATGTGCACCCTTATGCAGGTGCAATAGGTAATGATTTCCTGTTATAGAACGATAACGCTAGACCGCATAGGGCTCACGTCGTAGAAGATTATCTTCAGCACCAAACAATTCAGCGCATGGAATGGCCAGCGCGATCACTGTACTTGAATCCCATCGAGCATCTTTGGGATGCTTTAGGAAAATGTGTTGCTGCTCTCAATCCCTATCCTCAGACCCTTGCCACGCTTACAACTGCTTTACAAGAGCAATGGCTCGCACTTCCCAGCGAACTTGTCGATCGCATAATTGACAGTATCACACATCGCTGTATGTACTGTATTGCTTCTATGGGTAATCATACTCCATATTAAAGGTACTTTTCCTATACCAAACTGACACATTTATTTTGTTTATTTTATAATTGTATTAATTTATGAAACACCACAATCGTCTGGTAATTTCTTTTAATGTTATTTTATACCTTACTATGCGTTGTATATTGTGTCGCAGCTATTAAAATCTATTTGTAACATTTTGAGTAATCGCTACTTTTGTTGTTTTTCCTTAAATTTTGGAAACCAGTGTAGATCTAATCGTTTGCTATACAGGATGTTTCAAAACTATGTGTCAGACATGTAAAAGAAGGTAGAAAGGAACTAAATAAGCAGATTTCGTATAGGAATGCGGGTGCGGAAATGCAGCGTTGAGGCAGTAGAGGGGATTATTGAGTGAAGCAGGTGAAAGCGCTTCGCTGGCTTGAATCGCCCTCCCCCGCACGGATTTCGAGCAATTTGAATTATAACACAAATTAGGGGCTTGTAGACATGCATTTCATGCATGGGGTTGCGCAAGGAAATAGATTGGCTGCTCAAAGAATTTACATGGCACGATTCTCGGTTTGGATTTTGCCGAACATTTTAGCCTCTTCATCGGGAGGTGCGTGAGTGGATCGTTTTATGCTACCAGGCGTGATACGAGCACTGAAAAAGATGACAGAATTCCTGCAATGGAAGATGCATTATTACGCAAAGTAGAAAATAGTCTTTCGACAAGCTCGAGAGTGGTTGGGCGTGCGTTGGGTAAGAGCCATTTTCTTGCTTAAAACCCATACATGAAATGCATGTCGGCAAGCTTCACATTGGCGTAACGATGCATATTGCTCGAAATCCATGAGGGAATGGCAATTCAAGCCAGCGAAGGGCTTTCATCCACAGACCTTAACAGCGGCATCTACTGCCTGAACGTTGCATTTTCGCACCCGAATTCCTATGCAAAATCTGCTTATTTTAGTCACCTCTACCTGCCTTTACATTTCTGACATAGAGTTTTGAAACCCCCTGTATACAAAATTGACTTTATGAGTGTTTATTACAAATTAGTATTTTAGAAGGAAAAAATGTAGGGTAACACTGTTATAATATTAGGCTTACGAAACACACTAGTAATGATTTTACCCTTTAAATCATTTTTGCATATTCCTTTAAAAACTAAAACAATCCTAGATATTGTTGATGTAAAGTAAATTTCATATAACAAATTAGAATATAATAAAAGCAAAATATGCAACTATACTATCAGTTACAGTTTACTTTATACCAGATTTTCATTATGTAATTGTTGCAGAAAATGCCAAGGACTAGAAAACTTTTACTAGTTACAACAACGAACAACTACTCAATCTACTACTAGGCATTCAATGAAATAAAGAACATGTTCAACATAATTAAGTACGAACTAAAAATTATCTGTTTTCGCAATATTTAACTCTACAGGACCCTATTTACTATTCTGTTTTATCTCTTACAATAATAAAAGAATGTGCATTAAAAATATGTATTAAGAAATAGGCTGTAATTACATAGTAAGGATTTTTCCTTTATTAAGAAAATTAATTAAAAATTAATCGATTTTTATTGTAACAAAAAAAGATATCAAACATCATAGCTGCCAAGTTTTACGCTTTTTTCTTACCACTATTTGTTAACAGAATATTTTGTCTTATTTAATCATCGAAAACATAAGATTAAAAAAAGGAAAATTCTTCTGATGAAAAATAGTGGTAGGAAAAAAGCGTAAATTTTGGCAGCCATGAAAAATTATTTTTATACGCAGCAAATTACAGGCTATTTTATATATATAGTTATACATGAAATATGCACATTTGTTGGAAAATTTCTTTATTATTTTCCTTGCGTTTGGAAAATAGAAAAACGTGTTTATATGAGGTGTGGCTTTATAATAACGAGACTAATGCTTCTAAAACAAAACTGCGCATGCGCCAAATTCGTACGACTAATAGTTGAGCAGCGCAGAGCCTCCTGTACCAATTACCGCCTATAAATTGGCTGTATTCCAATTAGTTTGTCCGTGACCTTCATTTGTTCTGGACACTGTTTAAGTGTTTTGCCGGGAAAATGTTGAGTATTTTAAAAGAGCAACGAATTACAGTGAAATTTCTTTTTAAACTTGGAAAATCCGCTACTGAAACTCATCATTTGGTAAGAGAAGCAAACAAAAATGAATGTTTATTACGTGCGCGGGTTTTTCAACAGTTTAAGCGTTTCCAAAATGGCTGAGAAAAAGTTGGAGATGATGATTCGCCTGGGTCGTCCTTCCACGTCCACAGCGCAGAAAATTTTCAATAGTCATGAAATTGTGTACTTTGACTGCGTTTCTGAATGTCAAACGATAAATCCACATTACTACCTTGAGGTCCTTGCTCAACTGAGTGAAAAAAAAAAAAACGACTCGAATTGTGGAAAAACAAGGCGTGGGTTCTTCATCAGGACAACGAACTGGCTAAACAATGCATTGACTATCAAAACGTTTGTAGCTAAATCTAACATCCGAGTACTGTACCATCCGCCTTACTTGCCTGACATGGCGTCATGTAACTTTTATCTTTTCCTCAAGGTCAAATCTGCATTAACCCTTTCATTCCCGTGGTAGAATACGTTCTAGAAATTACGTAGTTCAAAGAATCCGAATTTACACCTGAAAATTTCAATGTTAAATTTCGCATTATTCAAATATGGAAATGGTCTGTTATTAAATAAACCAAATATTTCTATTTTAATTTTCTGGTATGAACTTGGAATATCGGAATTAAAAAATCCACTAACATCATGATGCCATTTGGACTCACTGGGAGTGAAAGGGTTAAAAGAAACCAGATTTCAGACCGTTGAAGCTGTGATAGAAAAAGCGGCACGCGTCATGAAACAGCTCACAGAAGAAAGCTTCCAGCACTGTTTAAAACAATGGAAAATTCTCATGGAGCATTTTAAGGATAAAGGAGAGGTGTATATTCATGTATAAATTTAAAATAAATTTATTTTACAGAATTAGTGTCGTTATTTAATAGCTATACCTTGTATATATAATTTTTCACTTTTTTAGAAAATTATCTGTGAAACTCTTTTATCAAAGCCTGCTTCTGTTGAAAAGGGCATAGCCGGATAAGCATTGGAAACATGCCTTTTAATCAAATTTCCTGATTTTTTCTCCAGACGTAGCTACATATCTGACAATATATTTCCCCTATTATCACCCTATAAGTATTGATATTTAATGACATAAAAATGTTTTTTCGATTTAAAAAAAAAACGGATTTTCTCAAAAACTGCTGAATGGAATTTCATGCCATTAATTGAGGATATATAGATACCAAAGATGCATAACTGGTAATTTTTGTATAATTTTATGTTTATAAAAACTGTGTGAAATAGCGAAATAAAAATTTAAAAGAATAAAAATCATATCTTATGGTTATCCGAAAATTACCATTTTCTTGTAAAAAATTTTCCATATGTGCCCGTATATTCTATATAAATGCCGAAAGTTTGCGTTGGGTACTACATATAAATATTTACAAAAATGCATATTAAAATTATGGAAATTCATTTTAAGGCGTTAATTTGGGCGGAGCTACTCAATTTCCACACCCGAAGAATTTTTGGAATAAACAGTTACAGAATTGCTGTATTTTAAATTTTAAGGAACACATTAGTAACATTCTCAACACTGTCGATTTCAAAATGAACATGATGTTGAAAAACATAGCTTATATGCTAAATGGAATCTAAAATACATCCATTGACATATTGTCTGCTGACTTTGTTAACAAAAATTCTTCGGATGGTGAAGTTATGTAGCTCCGCCCCAAATAACGCCTTAAAATGAATTTCAATAATTTTAATATACATTTTTGTAAATATTTATATGTAGTACCCAACGCAAACTTTCAGCATTTATATGGAACATACGGGCACATATGGAGAATTTTTACAGGAAAATGGTAATTTTCGGATAACCATAAGACATCATTTTTATTCTTTTAAATTTTTATTTCGCTATTTCACACAGTTTTTATAAACAGAAAATTATACAAAAATTACCAGTTATGCATCTTTGGCATCTATATATCCTCAGTAAATGGCATGAAATTCCGCGTAGCAGTTTTTGAGAAAAACCGTTTTTTAAAAAATGGAAAAAACATTTTTATGTCATTAAATATCAATATTTATAGGATGATATTAGGGGAAATACATTGTCAGGTATGTAGTCACATCTGGGTAAAAAATTAGTAAATTTGATTGAAAGGCATGTTTCCAATGCTTATCCGGCTATGCCCTTTTAACTTCATTACTCAGTTTCAGTTAAAACTATAGTTTCAATTAAAAATTCTGGTGTAAAACATTTTTTTTTTTTAACTGTTCAGTAAAATTTGAGGACTTTCTGGCGTTAACACGTCACGTGGTAAACGCAGTCTGTGCATGTGCTGCATAACCATAGTTGTCAACTTTCACGCTGTTATATTACCAATAAAAGTGAAAAAAAACTTTTAAGTTATTAAATCGGAAATTTCGTAGATTAAATAAAGAAAACATTACTTTTAAATTTTAGTGGTAGGAAAAAAGCATAAAAGTTGGAAGCTACGCACTACTAATCTGATCCCGAAAGCTGAGCTGGAACTGGTTACGAAATAAAGTCCGACGTACAAATGAATCGTCGCCTTGTTCAAGGGGGAATAAAATTAGCCAATCACGTTATCCAGCCGGTAAGGCCAAGGAAACACAGATTCAGAAGTTAGAGAATGTATATTTCAACAGTGCTTTTATTAAAAACTGTTGGAAATTGAATCTTTGATATGTAATTACAATGACAACAAACACATCATATTAAACACATTTAAAATCTGTTAAACAGTATAACCATTAAACTGTGATACTAATGGTAACATTCATGTACGTTCCAGAAACATTTTTTAAGTGCTTTTATGATAATTAAAACATTTCGTACAAAATTTCTATTTTCTATTTATAAACATTAGCCCAGGGGTGGCCAACTGTGGCACGCATGATACCACTAAAATTTTACAGAAAGAGTCGACTTCTTTAATCGCAGAGATTCGATGATTAGATAATGTAATGATTACTGTACCCATTAACCGCCGAAACTATATCATAAGGATCTTCCACTTTTTTGCAGATAAACGTTAACCACTACAAATTTTGAAAGAAAATCTTCCATTTATTTAATGATCAATGTTTCTGTTATTAAATAAGGGGAGTTTTTTAATTCAAAAATAGTGGTAGCTGGATAGTAAATTTAAGCTTGTGCATTTAATTCTACTGTTGTGTCAACGCAACACCAGCGGGTAATGGGTTAATCGCTCATCTACTGTCATTAAATAAGTCAAAGATTATTATTCGGAAATATTGTGCACAGCCACTAAAATTTTACAGAAAGAGTCGACTTCTTTAATCGCAGATTTTGCAAATCGCAAAATTTTACAGAAAGAGTCGACTTCTTTAATCGCAAGTTTTGCAAATCATGCTACACAGTTCGCCTTCCGTGCTGTTAAAGATGGAATGTTTACAGCTTTCGAGTTTGTTTACGATGTAATAATTTTGCTCTGCTTTTACTTAGTAATACAAATTCAGTTCTCACCATTTTCTACTAAAATCACTGTTATGTTATACGTTTCAAATGCATTTCTCTGGTTTCAGCTTATTTTGTGCTAAAGTATAATTTGTAAAGTAAATCAGTGTTGCCAGTGGGCTACTTTTTTTTTAAATCCAGGTTTCTTGATTGGCACCACTTTTTTGAAATAGTAAGATTCGTCTTATTTAATGGCACATTAATTAAGGCGAAAAAAAGGGAAATTTTACCATTTCAGAAAAGTGGGGCCAATCAAAATATCTGAATTTTAAAAAAGTAGCCCACTTGCAACACTGAAGTAAATTGAAAAGCGAAACCCATTTGCAAAGTGATGCTGCTAGCTGCGTGTTTCCGCCGTACTGTATAGGGTTAGTTAAGGTAACTGGACCCACATGGTAACTTGGCCATCGGCTATTTTATAAAAAACTGTTGATGTTTTTTAAGATTCATCTTTTGTAAACAATGCACCTGAATGTCTACTTCATAAAACAATGTGTGTCAACTCAATCATAACTCTCACTTTGCTGTGATAGGTTGTCAAAAAATTCCGTATCTTTTTTTAAAAACGACGTCAATATGGTTGTACTTCCTCTGCTTTTTATTAAAATACTGTAAGTACTTTTATTAAACAATCTTTTTTTTAAGATTAGGCATATAACTACATTAATATCATTAAGTATATATACATATGTACTTCATGTTTCATCTGTAAGTCCGGTGACCCAGTTACCCCATACATTTTTCAAGAATGGGTTAACTGGGACATGTATCCGGGGTAACTTGACCATGCTGGATCCAGTTACTCCCAATAGTTAAAAATAATATTTTGAGTTTCTCTTACTACGGGAAGTAAATTTCTCCATTGATTTTTGCTCGCGATAAAGAAAATTATAGAATACCTTATTAAAATTACGCAACAAAATTAAAAAAAAAGCATATTGAGTGGTATCAAACCAAATTTCTTGACCCCTTGAGAGGCGGTGATGCCGTTATGGCATCACATAACTTTAATTCCTAATTTCCACATTGGCACTGGAATTTTATAATGAAAATTTCACCTTTATTAAATACGCAAAAATATACTTTTACTTGTTTTCAAATAGATTCTCTTGTAAATACTTGTGTCAATAAGTTATTTCATCATTTTATGAATGCAAGTACCTTGCCACTGAAAGCGACATAGCCAAACCTTGAAATTGTACGATACACAGGGGTCGTATTCTAGTGGGAAACTTTTATTGTTCCTACCACTTTTTTGAAAATAATATCTTCTTCGCAGATTTTTTTCGAATATGTTAAATAAAATTATCATTAATGTAACTTATTGAGGGTTCTGGTAGGAACAATAAAATTTTCCCTATATAACATGACCTCCGGATACCGATAAAGTACTTTGGTATTTACGTAGCCGTTTGTTCATAGATATACCTTGCTATTTTTTTCCTTAAAATACAGATGTGACTTTTATACTTATTACCTATACTAAAGACCATAAGTACTTACTTAGTTTTTATGTTTTTGGTAGAAATAAATCTAATATTTTTCACTTTTAGTGCTTTTTTTAGACACATTTACAGCAAAGCTTTCCATTTCAACGCTCTTTATTGACATATAATTTACATGATCTGCGAGGTTTAAGTTTTTTTAAAGTTGTTTACACTTTTTCAAACAGGACCCGATATTGCATATGAAAAAAAAAAAAATAAAGGCGTGTGGAACATAGACCCTCCTGGTCCACTTACCCCATTTTTATGGGGCAACTGGACCCATGAGGAAAGAAAGATGGAATATGCATATTTTTATTTTTTTTAAATATTAAAATGTAATTTTTAGCACTTTTGTCTGATAGAGGGAACCAAACTAAATACATGTACAGAAGTTCAGACTTTAATTCAAATGAACATCGGCTTTTTGAAGCTGAATTGTCAGAAGCTCCAGAGTCACATTGTAAATTCATGGTCCAGTTGCCCCAACTAACCTTCACATCAAGAGATTTTTAGCAAGAATAAAAAAAATACTGAATAATTATGGAAAGTTCAAAAGAAAAATCTGTATGCTCCCTGCAAAATTAACCTTCCTACACTGAATGGTCCTGATCGACCCGTTTCCATAATCAATTTCATTTTATTTCAACCAGAAACTTAAGTTAACTAACTAAAGTTGACTAAAGTTAAATAAAAGTTACAGATAACGAAGTTAAATATATATGTTAAATGGTTTTAAATAAAAGTTCTGATGTAAAATGTTTTGATCAAGGTCGAGTAAAATTTCAACAGGTTAGGAAGTTTAAAAGAAATATTCTTGAAGTTTCACAGGAAGCGCACTGGTATTTCTGTAAAACGTTTTAAAATTATCATGTCAAGTTCCCGTTATTTCCGGAAAATATTCTTTGAAAGAAATGCGCTATCCAGCTGCTCAACTATTCCAAATAACATTTCTTCATTATTTATTTTTATGTGTCAGATTACGGATGGTTTTATGTGATGGCCCGGGTAGGCAAATCCACGTGGTATTAAGCCAATTTTTATCGCAACTTCCGAATAGCAAACATGTCAAAACACAAATAATTGCTAATAGCTGAACTGCCAAGGCATTGGAGTATTTGTCGTCTAAAAGCATTTATTTAATTCAACTTTTTATACTTGTAACTTTTTTTTTATTTGCATCAAAATATACTCCCATTTCTGGAACCAATTTCACCAATGGAATCGTAAAATTCCATGTTTTTAAAATCCATTTAAAATTAATACTTTGGGTTCCACCATACAGATTTGCCAGTTTGGCTTCCATTTTCATCCAGAAGTTTATTGTTCATACCAGAAATAAAGAATAGTATCTTACCTAGGGATTACAAACTCGAGACTCATTAATTTCCAATCCCGGGATTTCGGGATATCTCAGATTCAATACCGGGATCCCGGGATTACGCAAATTAGAATTTCTCTAATATAACCAATTTTTGCTATTGTTAAATATCATAATATTCTACAAAAGATGACTAAAGCAAAAATACTGTCAAACGTGCATATGAAAATATACCAAGTTAAAAATTTATGACTTTAATTAATTATCAAAAAGTATAGGATAAATTTTAACGATTGGAAATTAAACAAATATGCTATTGATATTTGACAATGTAATCTAAAACATGACATTTATGTTTCATCTTCTACATACTTCCTTTTATTTCCAGTTAAACAAATATTTGAATGTCTTAATATTTACAATATTAAAAAATAATTATTATCACTAATTAAATTTTGCATTATTCTCTTAATCACGTGATTAAAAATTACAATTCTAGGATATCGCAAATGCAAGATTATCCCTAGCATGAAACGTAAATCAGTTGAAGTGAAAACGTTAAATGAGAAACCGACATTAGCTGTCATTCGCGATAAAATTAAATCCAGTGAATCCTTATAACTACTGAAAGAATCCACTGTTTTCCGCTTTTTAGAAAGAAATGCATCTTCTATGCAATCTTGATGTGGAAGGAAGATAGGTTGTATTAATTTTTTTCCTGAACATTAGTACCATGTTTCGTAGATAAATGTGTATACAACCCCTCAGTCGATCCACCTAATGTTTTAGCACAACATCTTTTACATTTAGCGCTTTGTTTTGCGGTTAAATGCTAGTACCATATTGAAGCTACAAAGTCCTTTTCATTAGACATCTTTAAAGCAAAATAAATATAAAAGCATGAAAAGAAAGAAGTTAGCACATAATAATGAGAATGAATATGATACACAAATGCAACGCTCATCAGTAAACACTAATTCGAAAATGACTTACGGAGTGAAAGATTTTTCTACACACGCAGCGAAATCGAAATAAGCAAACGATTTCAAATTTTCCTAACTAATAGTTATGCGTGTTCCGTCTTTTTGCAAATCAAAAAATTACCATGTTAAAAGATTTAATCGTTTAAAATATAGGTAAAAAATACTTGAGATATATATTCTTTTTCAATGATATATAAATTTCATAAAAAATAATTGATATTTTTTTCAAAAGCAAAAGTCTATAAATATATTTTGTTATTTCAGTTAAACATTGTTCTAATAAAAAAGACACTTCCGAAAATCCCGGGATTTTCGAGGAGCGGGGTCCCGGAGCGCGATCCCGGAATCCCGGGATACGGGATTCCGAGATTGTAATCCCTAATCTTACCCTTTATTTAATAAAAGATATTTAGCGATAAAATAAAGTAAAGTATCTTCTTTCGAAATTTTCGGTATCAATTTAAAATTTCTAATCACTTTCGCTGCCGATCCCGCGCCCGCGCGTGAGGTCATTGAGCGCTGGCACGGGATCGGCAGCTAAAGTGTTAAGTGATTTTAATCTAAACAACTATTTTCAGACTTCAGTCACGAGATAGTATAATGAATAATCCAGTGATCCAATTTCTTTATTCTTTGCTTAAATATGAGCCAAATATGCTATTAATGCGTCGTATATTAAAAGTTTTAAAGATATGTATTTCTCTATTATGATCTTTTCGAACACACATTTAAGCACCTTGTAAAAAACACACTATTGCAAATTGCATGATCATGTGAAAGTTTCTAATTTATTAACTCAAAAAAAATGCGTATAATATTTTAGAACTCGAATTTGAACAGTTGTCACTTTTTCTTGAGCTTCCACTTCAGGTAAATAAAACAGACTTCCAAGGTCTTGACGTTGATAAGGTTATTTAATCTTCAGTTTTAAAAAATCGAAACCGTGATCCATTATCGGGATTATGCGCTGCATTTAGTGAGTTGTGGGGACACTTGATTATAAACGATATGCATTGTATTGGAAATTTTTTTTAAGAAAATGTTTTAAATGACGTGAATTGTTTCACGTTTTGTTTCTGAAGATCGGCTATTTCATTATATATCATTTGTATGTAATTTTCGCATTTAGAATTGAAGTACAAGAACATTGTCGCATTTATGGTTCCTCATAGTTAAGCACAACGATGTTATTTGAACGTTTAGAGCTGTATGATTTCACGTAGAAATATTCCTTATTTTTCATTTAATTTGTTTCTCTTTTTTTAATTTATTAATGTTTCATGGGTGGTGATAGATAATTGTTAATTTTTAATAACTTCAATAGACAACTCGTAATAGAAAAACAGCATTTTGATGATATTCTGTTATTAAAGAAAAGTAGTTTATACAAATACAGCCTAAGAGGATCGGGGAACGAAAAATATTTCGATATCAGAATTTTTATAATGAATCCACCCATTCGTTCCCATTTTGTCAGTGGATAAAGGATCTTGGATTGTCGACGTTCAAAAACATTTTCATTATTTTCTGCGTGTAGTCGGGTAGAAAAATGCTTATCATCTGACCTGTTCTCATCTGTCTTCTGCATGGGGATTAAATTTGATATGATTTGCGACACCTCGCAGTGAGTTCGTACGGTTCAAACGACATTACGATTGTTAATAGCGGATAATCAAACGGCACTTAAGGGCTTATTATCTGGTATTTACATCTACATGCACAAACGCAAACCTTTCTTCGTATGCCGAAGTCAAATAGAACGAGAATACTAAATAGTTAGAGTTGTCACGAGAAAAAACTTATCTTTTTCCATCAAAAGAAATTTTATATAACTGAAAAAAGCATTTTAAAGATATTCTGTAAAAAATGTTTGTCTTCTGATGTCAGATTTCATAAAATATATTGATCCGAAAGAATAGGAAGAATGAGTTTCTTCAGGTGGATTGGTTGTTATTTTAATTAAATGTATTATTTAAGTTTCTATTGAAAAGAGAAAACAAATCCAAATTTTTTATAAACATTTCCGAGTTTTTAGTAAATAAGATTATTTAAAATATTACTTAGTGGTATTTCCAATTTTAAAAGAAACGAAACAGAGAATGACCGATATTTTCTTAATTATCTTCCAGATAGCTTATTTCGAGTTTTTCTAATTGGATCGTTTTACATATAGAAAAATAGTATCGGAAACTTTGATTAAAACATTTGCTTTGAAGAAACTTGTATGATTTTCCATAGCCGCCAACCTTCCAGTTTTTATTTCCAATTTAAATGGGCTTAAAATTTTGTTTAATAAAATGTGCCCTGTTTTAATGAGGTAGTGATCTGATTTCATTTATTAAAGAAATTTTGTTTTTAAAATATGATTATTTAAATTGAAAAAATAAAGCCCGGAAGATTAACAAGTATGATTTTTTGTAAATTTCACGGTATAATAAAATAAATCGATTCCAAATGCCGGAGTAACTGCATAAAATATTTATAAATATTTTTGAGGTCTGAGTTTTTAAGGGGAAATAATACAATGAAATTGTGTAGTTTTCCCTTTTCGAAATTGAAAGTGTCCTCATAAATTATTATTGACCAAAAAAAGTATCTGGTTAACCCATTAATGCCGGTTGGTACGAAAATCTGCCATTTAATTAATACGAAAATTTTAAATATGAAAACCAGTATTTTAGTAAGGAAATTTTCATATTACTTAATCTCAAACTTTGAGAGATCAAATAAGTTAAAATTACAGTATGTTAAAACTGGTGTCTACTGGTACCTATGTATTAAAAATGTGTAAAAGAAACTCGGCATTAATGGGTTAAGAATCGAACAGAAATAACCTGTGCAAAAATAATCGTTTTGAAAATATTGAAATACAAGCTAGATATTTGAAAGGAACGGTTCCATTGATTTAAAAATAGCTTGCATGGCCCATCTTATTACTAGCGCATGCTCTTAACTCTCTCATAAATATTTAACCAGCTTATAGCAGTGGAACTATCAACAGCGCGGTATCCCCTTAAAAGTGTTTTACAAATACACTAATACAAAAGGATCAGGGTCCATAAGCAGCCTTTTTGGTCCATAAGAGTTTGACGCTTATCTTTATGTATGTGTTAGGGTAAGTCATATAAATTATAAAAACAGTGTAGACAAGTTGAAAAGTTTAATAACAACATTATATTAGATGGCATAACGCAGACATGGCATTAAATATTTTAAGATGTTAGAATATTAATAAAATATTATGGAATGAACAAAACATTTAAAATATGATCAAAACTAATAAAACCCTTAGAATTTCTGAAGGTCTACACACTTCCCTGGTCTCACTCGACATCAAAGGAGCCTTTGATAATGTCGAATGGCGGGATATCCTTATACAACTCATATCTATTAATTGCCCTGGTAACATGGCTGGAGTCATCCGCACCTATTTTTCGAACAGAACGATTTTGGTTAACTGGGGAGCTGGTCTCTCTAGCCACCAAAAAAAAAAAAAAAAAAGGATGCCCACAGGGATCCTGTCTGGGAACTATTTTATGGCTCCTTATTGCAAATTTTATACTGAAGGAACTAGAAAATTTAGGGTACTTACTGTATGCCTTCGCGGATGACTTCAACTTGTGCCCAGTCTGCAGCTTGTTGGAATTGTTATAGATAAGCACCTCAATTGGTTTTCGCATATTAACATTTTAAAATTAAAACTTATCAAATATTATCATAACTCTACTAAGCTAACTACTAAATCATGGGGCATTAACAATAAAATGTTAAAAATTTGGTACCTAACTATCACAGAAAAAATTATCACTTATGGCGCGGGCCTTTTTTTTTGGGGGGGGGGGGGTAGTTTAACAAAAGATGCAAAAGAAAAATTAATCTCAATCCAAAGAATGTTTTTATTGCAATTGTCAAGGGGGTACAGGACCATTTCCAGTGACACCCTGCACGTCATTACTGGTATTCCCCCCCATCACTCTCACTTTAGAATATGAATATTACATTAGTCAAATTTTACACCTTAATAGCAATTAAATAACTGCTTTACATTTCCCATGTGCAGTCGTTCAACAAAAGACTCCAAGCTGGCAACTCCATCCTTCTGAAGACACTACCCATATACAAGTAAATCCCTCCCTCAATTCTTTCAAACCCTCTAATTTACTTACGGTGTTCACTGATGGTTCACGTACTGAAACTGGTGTTGGTGCAGTTTTCTGCGCAACGAAAGTAGGAGTCGTGACCCATGAATGGTCCTGTGGACTGGATGACAACAACTCAGTTTTTCAAGCAGAGCTATTTGCCATTCACAAAGCTTTGGAATGGACCTCTAATGTTTCTTCCAAAAATCTGATTAAAATTTATAGTGATAGCCTTTCCAGTTTACAGGCCATTAGTGCGTCTAAATCAACAAACCCGCAAGTTTTGGAAATTAAAATCCAGCTGAAACAACTTTTACATAAATTCTCACTTGGTCTCAGCTCACACTCACAATTCACACTCTCAGCACACAAGGGGATCTTTGGTACCGAATATGCAGATACACTTGCTGAAAACACAACCAACTTCCCCGTAGTAGACTAATCTCTGCCAGCTCCGCACTCATAAGTTAAGAGAATTTTGCACACAAAACTGTTGGAGCAGTGGCAGGATCACTGGGACTATTCGGAGAAGGGTAGATTCACACATGACCTGGTTCCAAAGGTCTCCTTAGAGCTTCCTCCCCTCTCTCCTGCCGTTACTGCATTCCTTACAGGACATGGCCCATTTAGAGAGTACCTGTATAAATTCCATTGCTCAAGCTCTTCTGTATGCGAATGTGGCGATTTAGCAAGTGCTTCACACTACTACTGCACTTGTCCACTTACCTCACGCTGGCATATTCGGCGCCCCTTATCCATGCCTAAAAATTGGCTAAGTAATATTTTATCCCGTCCAGCACTACGTTTAAAATTAAAACAAATATTTAGCTTTTTAATGGATCTATCAAACAATTAATTCTATTTTCTCTTACCTTAAACAGTTGTCGCGTTGGACATACTATCGCCCCTTGCCGCGTTTTTGGCGATCAAATCCACGACCATAATCTGTAATATTCTACTTTTTGTTATCCTTCTAATAGTCGCCCATTGCTCGCGTTTTATTTTCCGGCGACTTGAGTCTACAGACTCATTGATGTAACCTTTTTTTTTTTTAGACCTTAGTAAAGGTGTCCGGGGGAACATCTATGCTCCACAGACGTAGTCCCCACCTCTGAGCAGTTCCCCTTAGGCAGTCAAAAATTAACCCCTTGGGGGCGAGCGACCGTCATACGTGCCACGCAAGGTGTTCAAAATCCGTGATTATTCTCACCAGTAAGTTTTTATTGTAAATTTTACCTTATTTAATCCGAGCATTTTCCCGATTCAATTAGGAAAAATTTCTGTTTTGAAAAACCGGTTATAAAGGATTAAAAATTCTGTAAAAGTGTCTCATCCCGAAGGGGTTAATCAATCTCTTCTGTGACAAATTGCTCATTTCCTGACCAATGGGTGGTAGCCACAGGCGACTATTTTTTAAATCAATTTCGCACCACTTTTTCAAACCAAGATCTTTTACATACTCTTTGACAACATTTGCAAGAGAAATATACTACAAAATGTATTTTTTTTTAAATAGTGGTGCGAACAGAATATAAAAATAGCCGCCTGTGGCACACCTATAATCCTCGTAGTCAGCAGTGTGAGGTTTTTCTTCGAACATTTGCCTTTAATATACCAAATACAATAAAACGGCTGCAATATGTGCACAACACGGGCTCCTAATTTACACTGACAATATCAAGAATTAATCGGCGGCGAATAACAGTTGTTGTACTGAATCCATGCATTATATATCTTCGAAGATGTATGTCTCGATTGCAGCAGAACACGGATAATATCATTACGTACTTTAGGAACAAATAAATCATAAAATTCGGAATCATGGAGATGTTTCTCAGTGTAAGATTTTCCTTTCTTTATTTGATTTACTCCAGGTGTTAAGTTACGCAATTCATTAAACTTTAACCTAGGTAATGTTTGTGTTTCTATTCTCTACCAAACTACTCATCATCTCATACAGTTTTCAGACTCAACTAATAATGATTTGGTTGATTTACTAGGTTCATCATTCTTTTAGAAAACAATCTCACCATCATTATTTTGCTTCATTCTAGGTGGTCGAAAAGCATTACAAATGGCACAGATAATGCACACAAAGTCAGTGGTATGCAATATACTACAAAATGTATTTTTTAAAAATACATTTTGTAGTATAATTCACCTTAATTCACAATTCACCTTGATTATTAATAAACATATATAAGATACACAAAATGTAAATACATTGCTTACAGGTGTCAAGTATAATAAAATCCTCTCAACAAAGAAATTTTTAGCAGCTCCTCTTGTGTTCTTATTTATGAAATCTGCACGACTTATTGGGCATAACATGGTCTAAAATTTTCCATCTTTTTATTAAACCATTTACGGCTTCAATGACCCATCTGACAGATATCATTAATTTCGATTAAGTACCGTAATTTCCGGCGTATAATCCGCGGATCAAACAATTCTCTTTGGACCTAGAAATTTTATTTTGTAATTGAGGCCAAATATTTACCGAGATCTGATAAGTTACATTTTACTTTAAAACATTTCTAGGTCAAGAAAGCATTGTTTGATCCGCGGATTATACGCCGGAAATTACGGTAGCTTCATCACAATTATGCTGATTTTTATTTTGCAAAAAAATGTGGCATCTTTGCAATCAGACTCAAATCTTCAAGGAATGCTATACTGTCTCAAAATTCACGATTGAATACCAAAACATCATTAGAGTTAAGCCAGTTCCTATAACTGGAAGATTTAGAAGCCATAACCGAATTCACTATAGATGCGTCATTTTTTCCATCAGTGTAGTTCGGTCCTAAAACTTCCAAGGTGTATACCGTTGTACTAACGAAAATCATTGGTTTCAAAATAGATCTGTGTTTGTACATGATGCATATTTTAAGTTGAAATAGATAATTGCCACTTTTATCGATATATATATGTAGGTCTCACGACCAATACATCTTTGTTCTCAATAGAAAGTTGAAATTTTAGTGCACAGTTCACCTTGATTATTAATAAACATATATGAGATACACAAAATGTAAATACATTGCTTACAGGTGTCAAGTATAATAAAATCCTCTCAACAAAGAAATTTTTAGCAGCTCCTCTTGTGTCCTTATTTATGAAATCTGCACGACTTATATGTTCCAAGCACAGATGTAATAGAACGAATTCCGACATTAGTGTCTTAGTAAGTGCACGAATTCATTTTTCGATGACCTCTTGTTTATCTTAAACGGAACTGATAGGATTGATTGCGAAATACTAATGCGTAGTTTAACTAATAGTACAGCTAGACAGGTTCTGTAACTACGCGTAGAAGCAGAACGAATTTTGCTCTTAATATAGTTAGCAAGAATGTCAAAGTCATTCCTAGTAACATCTGTTAATTGATAATAATTATATTCAGATAAAGATGTAACATTATCGAAATTGAGGTCTTTCTTGAGAGCAATTTTCTGTATTTCTTGTAATAAGTTCTCCAATTCAATTTTAGATGTTGTTGTAAATTCAGAGACTATTTTGAATTTTCCCATAGCATTATCAGATAGTAAATTGAATTACGTGAAGTTTTATTCACACTGCTTGTGAAAGCGTCTACCTCCACACATTAATATTAATAGTTCTCCTTTCCCCCCTTTAAAATTATGCCTTTTTAAATTCTTAAATTTAATTATCTATCTGCATATGGATTCAACTTAGTTTGTAATGCTCTTTTCCTTTCATAAAATTAATCAGTCATTTCTCATTCTCTTTAATCTTTTAACTGCAGCGCATGGCATTTAAAAGAAATGAAATAATATCCTTTTACGCTTAGCAACGCCTTTTCAGATTTCACGCTAATGCCTTATTTTGATGCTATGCAGAAATTAGTCACCCACTTTACTTCTACATCTAACAGACCGTTAGTACAGATGCAATATGTTAATCATTTCATTACTGGTACTCTGTCTTTATTTGTTTTATTTTTTAACGTTCGCTTTCTGGCGTTTCAGTCCCGAGAGATTTTTGGCAACCCCCAAATAGAATGTTCCTTTGCGGTTTCTGCACCATAATTCCTACGCATATGATTTCGCGGTAAATAATTCATATTATTCTTTTGGCGCCCCCATTCAGTTACAATTAACGAAATCTGACCACATGACTTCACTCATTTCATTCTCTCCATATGGCGAAAAATGTATATGTTGTTCTGTCAACACTCGATCATTTAGAGAAAAAGTAATTTTCAGCACTCCTTTCTTCAATGTGGTACTGTCAACATAAAAAATGTAATACTTTGCTCTCCTCTCCAGCATCGGCATTCGCCGGGTAATCTCGGCGGTGATTGAAGGAATCCCGGGGCGTAATAAAAACCTTCAGTCATTATACTACTGAATCCATTTATTTCAACTGCCTCTTGTCTTGTTATTCAAATAATTAATATTTGATTTGAAGCCTCCTGATGCGTCTGGAATATCATCAAGAGGAATCACCTGTTCAAGACAGCAACGTTACACTGCTAACAAGGCGTAAAACAAAAGGAGCGAAAAGTATCCAGGCCAGGGTTCGAACCTGGGTTCAGCGCATCAACGCTCTTCCAACTAAGCCACCTGGAAAGACACACCTAGCATGGCATTTCTTTCTTATATGTTGGTAAGTCTGCAACTGCAGCACAAGATGGGACAACATCATGAACCACAATCCTGCGGTAAACATGAGTACAAATTAATCCAGCATCGATAATATATACACCGATAACATGTTTACCGCAGGATTATAGTTCATGAAGTTGTCCCATCTTGTGCTTTAGTTTCAGCCTTACTAACATTTAAGAGTGAAGAGTGCCAGGAAAGGTGTGTCGTTCCATGTGGCTTAGTTGGAAAAGCGTTGGTGCGCTGAACCAAAGACACAAGTTCGAACCCTATCCTGGATAGTTTGTCACTCTGTTGGTTTTACGCCTTGTTATCAATGTGAATAAAAATTCACTTAATTAATTTTAGATTTCTCGGGTGTAAGTCATCTTTTCAAAATTATTATACAGATAGTAAATTGTTGGTCAAATGTGACTTATAGCATCGATTTCCAGACGGTATCATAACATTCGAGTTAACAAATGCATGACTTCGAGCACTTAACGTGATAATTAGTATAACGTGATTTCTTGTAGAATTGCATATTATACAGATAGCGTGAATGCTACCTGTTCTTTTGGATCTTAAAGTTATGTCTTTTGTACTTATATTAGTAGAAGATTGTTCACTAGATAAGGCTGCATCTATGCCATTACCTGATGTGGATGATAAACTATTGTCATTTTGCACATTTCCTAAACTAATAGAGGAATACTCACTGCTTCTTGATGCAATTTTTTATGCCTATACGCTTCTGTATAGCATTTAGGACAAACTTTAGAAGTTTTGATAAAACCTGAACATTTATCCATCAAGTACTGAATAGTACGTTATACGTAGTATGTTATACATCAAGTACGTTATACGTAGCACAGTTCTACTCGGTTTGTTTGCCTCAATATGCTCTATGAATAATCTCTTTTATAATTAAAAGATAGGCAATGAACGTTGTCCACTAGAGGCGCTGGTATGTACACAGTTCTACACAAGCTGTTGCCATTATCATATTTTGGTACAAAGTCGTGACTTCATATTAACATTATATCGTTTGAAATCCTACTCTATTCTATTTTCATGCTTATTAGCAATAGTTCAGTTCATTTTAATAATTTTAAACACGCCGCGGCATCCTAAAGTCTCTTAGTGACGTGCTCCGTAGCAGAAACGCGCGGACACGGCAACATTGTCGCAGAAAGGATACGGCCCCTTGCAGAAAACGTCCACTTTTGAACCGCTAAACTTAGATGACAGAAATATTATTTATTAGAAATGTTATTTCGTTTGAAGTAAAAAGTATTAAAGTTAGTAAAGTTCAATTAGAAGCTTCTAGAAGAATACATGTTTTGTGCAACTAAATAACTCCTTATGTTTCGAAAACATAATAACATATGTTTCAGAAAAACTGGCTTTAAATTAAATTGGTGAAAAGAAATGTTCAGTATTTTTATTTGTACCAATAATAAGAATGACCTTATCCTTATCATCTAGCAAGAAGAAAATTATATATGTATGTTATATACATGTTACTTTATATTATGTTATATTATATTAATGTTATATTATATTAATGTTATATACATGTTAAAGAAAATAAGTAATTATTAACCCATCCAATTGTTCTATGCTTTCTCTTGATGTCAAATCTTTATTTACGAATGTTGCGATTGAAGGTGCTCTTTCTTGCTTGGAAAAAAGATTACATGAATTTCATTTCTCTGATATTGAAGTCCAAGATTCTGTTAATTTAACTAAAACTTGCATCACTCAAACTATTTTTGAATTTGATAATAATTTTTTCAAACAATCTGATGGCTTAAGTATGGGTAATCCTTTATCTCCAATTCTTTGTGATATTTATATGCATTATTTTGAGGAAAAATTATTAAATCTGGTTAATTTTAAATGTTGGATGCGTTATGTCGACGATACTTTTGTTTTAGTTGATAATCCTTTTGATATTGCTACCATTCTTCATACTGTCAATTCTATGGACCCACATATTCAGTTTACTTTTGAATTAGAAAATTGTAATAAACTTCCTTTCCTTGATGTTTTAGTTACCAAATGTGATTCTTCTTTCAAAACTTGTGTTTAGAGAAAACCTTTTTCTGTTTCAAACCCACCTCATGCTCTCTCAAATCATCCTGTCAACCAAAAAATTGGTGTTTTTTTACACGTATGAAATCGTGCTCTCAAAATTTGTTCCGATTCTGTATCCCTTAAGGAAGAACTTAATTACTTAAAAACCGTTGCTGTCAAAAGAGGTTTTAATCCTTCTGTTATCAATATTGCTGTGAAGAAATTCAATAGACCATCTAATAAATCTGCTCTTTCCAAATCTGTCAAAAGCAAACCTAATAATTTGGTTGTCCTCCCCTTTTATCCTCCTTTATGTTTCAAGTTAGCTAAAGTTTTACGACGTTTTAATTTTAACATTATCTTTAAACCTGTCGATAAATTCAAATTCCCTCCACTAAATCTCCTGTTCCTGATCTTCGTAAATGGGGTATTTATAACGTTGCTTGTAATGGTTGTGATTTATCTTACATTGGTCAAACTAAAAGAAATCTCGAAATCCGCTTAAAAGAAAACTCTCGTCATGTAATCAATCAAGAATTTTCTAAATCTTCTATTGCTAAGCACTCTTGGGATTCCGGCCATAGTTTTAATTTTCAAAATGCTAAAATTATCTCTAATGCCAATAGTATCTCTGAATTGGACTTCCTTGAAAATCTAGCATTTTATCTTAATCGTGATGTTATTGTTAATGATAAATCTAATTCCACAATGCTCTCTGCAGCTTGGAAAAACATTTTCAGTAGTACCATTTAATTAATTTTTGTATTAATTAATATTAGTCTGTTTTTTTATATTTTATTTATTTATTATTATTATTTTTTTTAATTTCATGCGTTCCCATATTTAATTATATGTATTTCCCCCCTCCCAATTGTTGCCACTCCTACTCTGTGTTCTTTTGTTTTGATTATACTCTTTTGTGATTGGCTGTTGTCTTCTGCTTTCCTATTGGCTGTTCATTTCTAACTTCCTATTGGCTGTTTCGTCAGCTTGTTTCCTTTCCCTTATCTCTCATTTAAGTTTTGGTGCTGCTTTCATAGTAGAAGGACGTCTTCTTTGCGCCTGACGAAGAAAGACTCAGATCTTTCGAAAAGCCTAGCGCATTTAAAAATTTTTGATGGTGTTTTAAGAAGTTTTTTGTTCTTATTCATATACATGTTAATTTACATTTAAATTATTCGAAATAATTAAGCATATGTGTACAAAGTCTCTCCCTCTTCCCCAATAATTTGATCTAATTATAGTTTTCAAATTTGTGGTGCATTGTTGACAAACTACAGCAATTTATTATCATACTAAATCAACAAATCTTAATTAGTGAAATAAATTAATTGGTTATTATTAATTATTGGGATTATTAAAGGGAAAAATTAGTGGGATAATTTATTTAATATAAATTATTGTAAATATTCTAAAAAATACTCGTAATGCCGATTCATGAAATTTAGGTTTTTGTCTTTTATTACACGCAGTTTAAAAACAGATCTGACCTAAAAAACATGTGATACCTGGCTTATGATATATTAGTTCTTCAGTGTGTTTTTTTTTTTTTTTATCATTCAATCATCTTAAATTTTTCATTCATTTTTACTGTTAAAACTATCACGTTGCAGAAAAATGTTGCCGATAAGCTTGTTGCAGAAGAGCTTAAAACATTCTACCACAGGGGTGCCGTGAAGGAATGCCGTACTTAACTCTCTATTTTTAATATTTTACTGTGATCTCAGCTTTGCAACACTTTTATTGTTACATATATTATATATTTTGATGTGTTTTATCATAGCTGCCAACATCTTACGCTTTTTCAGACCACAAAAATTTTATAGCAAATTTTACCTTTTTAAATCGCCGTAATCTGCCGATTAAATAAGGCAAAAATTTCTATTAAATTTTTGTGGTCTGAAAAAGCGGAAGAGTTGGCAGCTATGGTTTTATGATATATGTTAAGAAGAGAGTATGAGTGCGTTCATATAAAGAATTGAGCTAAATTTAGGAGACATTGAGTATTTTTATTGAAAACTACAAATATTACAAAATTTGAGCTTTTGCAAGCCATATAAATCCGAATAATAAAAAAAAAAACTATTGTTGAAATCGTACAGGATAAACCTTCTAATATTAAAAAATGGAAAAATTAAGTCTGTATAATAGAATAAATTTTTGTCTATCTTATATGCCAACAACACGGCTTATGGACCCTGATCCTCTACCGTTACATTTATGTTTCCCATTTATGGTACATTTACTTTTCTGAAATATTTTAACCCTTTATAATATAAAGGACAGACAAAAGAACATACAAAAACGGACACCGAATTTTAAGTGTACTGGCACCCAGAGCATTTAATGAAATTTTTTCTTTTATAAAGTACGGAAAAATAAGCAAGATTTTATTTCCTAATAAATTCGTTTGTGAATTACGGTGTCAACCCATCTTTTGATCATTTTACAAAAAGAATCACAAACAGAATTAAATTATGCGAGTTTCTATGACCTCTATTTCCACATAGAAATCTTTGCCTATTTAATCATAGAAATGTACGATTAAATAGGGTAGGTTAGTCGACCACCCTGGGGACCAGCTTTGGGCTTATGGCCAGGATAAACACCTTGGAAGTTGGATATTGTGTCGTCAAAATATAGTAACTGTTGGCAGCTCCAGGGATAAGATTTCCGCTTTTTTACACACCAATATTATCTTAGGGAAAATATTGTCCTCTTAAATCTCAAAAATGTTAAAATTAAATTAAATAACATTTTTTGTAACAAAATACTGGTGTGCAAAAAAGCGGAAATCGCATCCCTGGCTATAACTTCGACAACATATCCGAATTTCAAGGCGAAAAGTTATTTCTACAAAGATTAGAGCAAACAGGACAGGCAAACTAACAGACAGGCGACAATGCTATATCCTTGTAAAATGTACACAAAACCGCAAACTAACATATGATATACAGCCTTTGTACACCCAAATTTTTTTTCCAAATTTAATGCACACATAAAAAATATATGAGTACTTATATATATAAAAGGTATTACGAATGTGTAGATTATTGAAATTTCACTTTCTTAAATACAGATTAAAATATCAACTTAAATATTAAATCTTGACACGTTTCACAAACTGAAATGCAAAGTAAAATAACACATTTCAGTGAAAAATTATTTTAACCCCTTAATTATCGCTCCTGTGATATTCTCGGGCTGTGTCTTTTATACAGATTGTTTGATTCCTACTAGTTTTATAAAGCAGTGTAAATGGCTTTATTATGGCATCATTTTACTAGTCATTAAATAAGGTAAATATTTCTTTTTCAAAAAAGTGGTGCCAACTAGCAATTTGAATTTTTAAACCGTAATTTAATGCGACTGTTAAAGGGTTCAGGGCTCGCAGCGTTCCTAAAATTTTCGCACTTTATTACCACTAAATTAAAACGATAATCTTTGTTGTATGATTCTATTATAGACGTTAAGGGAATGTAACACGAAGAATTCTTGTTTAAAATACTGGTAGAAAAGTGTGAAAATTTTAGGAACGGTGCGAGCCCTGAGGGTTTAAAGACAACATTTTATGTTAAATATAGTGCCAAAACCTTACTTCCTGTTGCATTCATAATACTAAATTTAATCTTATATTTGCCAGCAAAATCTGATTCATAGTTTCATCTGTTAGCACCCTGTGTTACTCAGTTATAATAGGTTTATCACTGTGTTTATAGAAATTGCTGCGAAATTTATCAAATTTATGGATTTTTTTCCTTTTCTCAAAGCGTCTTTACCTAACATAGAAATCCTATTGAAGTGAAAGCAGCTATAAAAGGAATTTCCATAATTTTTAAAGTGCAGTCCATTTGTGCATTCCTCTCATTTTATGCAAGAACCCCTAAAGTCTTTTTACAAAGGTCACATCTTTTAAAAGAACCGAATATGGCTAAATTAACCTTAACACTATTTTAGTTTTACTTTATGTGACAGACGAACTTCAGTTTAATATTTATAGAGTTTTAAATGCTTATGCGTTAATTCATAATGTACTGAAAATTTTTGCACTGTTTAGTTCAAAAATATTTGACCCTTTCAAGGGTGGTGAGATATAATTTATACCACTAAATTTTAATCCCTTAATACCACAGTCATAACAGAATTTCTAAATAAAATATTGTTTTTTTTTAATACAAGTGCAGAAAACATTTAATTTGCTTGGAGATAAATTTGTTTAAATAATCTGGTGTCTTTCAATCATTTCAATATATTTGTAACAGAAGTAATTTGCTCCTGAAACCCCTTCACCCTTAAATGCGCGATTTTTTATTTTGTTTCCAAAAATGATATATGATTATCTGAAAGGTTTATTACACAGGAAAAATAATGAAAAAAAAATCAGAGATACATTTTTCATATAATACGTTAATCTTTTCTACTCTTACACATCTGCAATACAAGTAAAAATTCTTGTCGTGTGGCTGTTTTACGCTAAAATATTGCAAATTAGTAAATATTTTAATATAGAAATTAAGTAGTCCAGAGAATCTGACTTTACACCAGAAAGTTTCAATGGATAATTTCGCTTTATTTAAACACTTAAAGTCTGTTATTATTTAAAGCAAATATTTCTATTTTAATTTTCTGGTGTGAATTATGTATATACGTCATAGTTGCCAACCTCCCGATTTTTTTTCATACCAATATTTTTATGCAAAAATACTTGCTTTATGCAGTCGCACAGTTTACGCAATTGAATAAAGCGAACATTCTTGTAGGATTTCACTAGTACCCAAAAAATTGGGAGGTTGGCAACTACGTATACGAATAGGAAAATCTATTAAATTCAAAACACTGTTGTTTGCATATATGCAAAGCTGCGTACTAAAGGGTTAATGCTGTTCATCACTCAGTTTCCGAATTCCCCTCGCTAATGTTAAGTCTATGGCCATTACATGCATTCTTATATCTAAAATCTCCTCAGGATATTAATATTTTTTATTTCTGTTTTCTGTGTACTCTTCTAAATGGATGGCATTTTTTCTTTGTTCTCAAAATATTTCTAATGTCTATCCTTAACTTTATATGAAACGTTAAAATTTTACTTCCAGTTTGTCCGCTTTTAACACATAAAATATTAAATTAAGAATACATTTTAGCCAGCCACCATTTTGACAACTGAGGAAATAAGAGACATCCTTCAAGAAGAGTACATAGAAAACAGAAATAAAAAATATTAATAAACTGAGGAGATATTTTAAATATAAGAATGCATCAAGTGCCCATAGACTAAATATTACATAGGGGAATTCGGAAATTGAGTGACGAGCAGCCTTAACCCTCACTCGGGCAAACCAATTCTGCGGCTGAATTTTTGGAAAGACTTACTGCCACCAGAATTACGAAAAAATTGACTTGAAAATAAATAAAACGCTTTCGTCACGTGCATAGTAAAAGCAAAATATCTTTTTCAAAACTTCGTCTATTTCTACTATTTCGCCTATTTTTAATTTAAATTAAGTGGGAAGTATATTCACGCCACCAATGTAAGGGTTAAAGCAGGGATATCATTACATTTTATTAAAAATACTCTTCTTAATTAATCGAAGAAATTCTGCGTTTAAGTAAAGCGAAGGCTGTTGAAATATTGTGGTATCATTCGGACCACAGACTGACATACTTGCCTTAATGCACTCGGTTTAAACACTGATTTTTATCCCACGCACACGAGTTATTACGTTCGTGTATGAACTTCGTTTTGATTTAAAAATAGAACCATATTCGGTACACAGATTAACGATCATTTCACTTCAGAAAAAAAAAAGTTTAGAGGCATTTCTCATGATTTTTGTCTTACAAGATTAATGTTACTTTATGTATGATGAAAATAAAGAGTGTAACATTGTCAAAAGTGGAATACTTTCTGATTTTTAATTTCTATGTAAAGCGGACAAAGTTTCTGATTGATAAGGCCTGAAAAAAAATTTTTGACAAACAAGCGCGATCAATAAATTGTTCAGTATGTTTGTACTGCATATCTCCATGAGTAACAAATATGAATATATAACGAGGAAAAATATGTTGAATAGGGATTTAATAAAAAATATTCCAATTTTTTTTATTTTTCTTAATGATGCATATCTTCCAACAGTCCATATCTTTTCAATTCAAATAAAAGTATTTTGAAATAGAAATTTTACTTTAGAAAGAAAGCTAAGTAACTACCTGCTATATTTTGAAATAGAAATTTTACTTTAGAAAGAAAACTAAGTAACTATACCTGATAGAAAATAAACATATTTTCTTAAATAAATTTTCGTGCTCAACATACGTCTAACTGGAAGTCCGAATACGTCTGAAGGAATGACACTTTGCCCACCCGTTTTCAGAAGTTTAATAACAAATATCTGCTTATTGATGCCAATATTTTCAGTAAAACTATTTTAATATTAACCATTTCAGATTAGTGCTGTACTTTTTCAAATAATTATTTTCATATTAATATTTTTATTAATATTATTCATAAAAAAAATGAAAGATTATTTAAAAAAACAGACTTTTTTGAGAAACAATTCTAACTTACTTGTCGACGTTTCAGTGGAAAAAAAAAAGTAATTGAACATCTTTTCAATATAGCTGATTCCTCAAAAAAATTACTTTAATATTCTACCCCTTTTTTTTCTAAAAATAGGGAGAGCTATAAGGGAATCCAAACTGAAAAAAAAAAATAGCAATAATAGATCGAGATACAAAAGTTGAGTAAAAATAGGGGATAGCAGGGTTCGTACGGGTGCTTGCATTTCCAGACTAAGAAATTCTTCGGTACCAGTATTTTCTTATAGAAAATCTCTCCTTATGTATGGCTAAATTTTGCCGTTTTAAACTCGATTTATTTTTCTAAAAAAAAATTCTGATATTTGGCCTTGAAAATAACGGTACCCGTAGGAACCCTGGATAGGAAAGTAACAACAACAAAAATTCACAATTATCTCTAGAAACGAAAGCAGTTTATCATTATAAAGGGAAACTGAATTTGAATGAAATTGAATTTTACGGTTTTCGAAGAAGTTCATAAATATCATATTAAGAGTAATACTGCAAATGGGAATTGTACTGATTCGAGGATATTGCAAACAATTTCTATTGGAAATTTAAATATATTAGAATTCACGACCCCTATGAAATTCGCCAAAGTACATAGAATAACGTTTATAATCGAAACGTATTTTTGAAGTCAAGTATTAAAAATAAAATAAAAATAAACTCTCTTATTAACTTCATTAAAATGTTTATAACCTACTAGTAACTTAAATTTTTAATGGAGATTGTTATGGTGTTCAGGTTTGGTTTTACTTTATTTTTATATCACACCATTTTTTCAAAATTTTACCACGTAAATTGATCAAATAGATCACTGTTTTGTTAAACATTGCAGTTAAATTTAAAATAAAATAAAATAACATAATAAATAATACATATAAAAACATGAAAAATCTCTTTTATCTAATCAAACTATTAGAAGATAAAAATCCTTAAAACGTCGTTGCGCTGAAATAATAATGAACAATTACCTTATTATTAAAATCTTTATTTTCTGTAAAATACATAACACCGAAAATTAAGCTGTTACATTACGAGTTACTCTTTTAAAATTAATTGCCTTAATTATATTTATTAATTTAATCCAAAATACAGAATTACCTAATCGAAATAAGTCTTTCTTTTCAAACGGTTCTTTTCTTATAAGTCTACGCTTCAGTCAAAAAATAATAATTGGAAATCTGAACAGTATAGCCTATTCCTTAAAAAGAATTACTTTAATGATTACAGTTTTCTCAAAAGATCATAGAAAGCAATATTTTTTCAAGTTGCATCAAATTGGAACTGATTAACACAAATCGAAAAAGTTAAAAAGCTAAGTAAGGGTAGCGGAGAGGAAAATGACAAAAGAATAACCTCTAAAAAGGAAAGAAGTGAATCTTAATGCAGGATAAAGTTTGGAGATTAAAATGAAATTGAATTTTACGGTTGTCGAAAGAGTTCAACGATTTTAAGAGTAATACTACAAAAGTGAAATATAGTGATCGATGATATTCTAAATGATTTCTATTCGAAATTTAAATACTTTAAAATTCAATAGCCAAATTCACCAAACTGGATAGAATAATGTGTATCATGAAAATTTTTATGTTCAGTCAAGGTATGAGTTCACGTAACACCAATAAAGTCAAAAATTCTTCAGTAAAACCATATAAAATGTTTATAACTTATTACTGGTTACTATATGTTTTAACTAGATATTTTTATGGTGTTCAGGAGTTTTTCCCTTTATTTGTATACCAAGACAGTTTTTAAACATTTTATCACGTAAATCAATAAATGAATCACCGTTTTGCTAAATATTACAGCTAAATCAATAATAAAATAAAATAAAATAATAAATAATATACGAGAACCAAAGTCATATTTTACTAATTTTTCCTACCCCTCATTTTTAACATAAAAAAATGTCTTGTTTATTCGCAGAAAATAAGGATTAAGCGAAATTTACTAATAGGTAATAATGGTACGAAAAAGTAGTCTTGCCAGATTGGGGACGTTTAATTCAGATTATTTGACTGTCACCACTTTTTTACAATCGTATAATTCCTTATTTCTCAAAATTTTTAATATGTTTTTAAATAGGTCGAATATTTCTATTTCAAAAAAGCGGTGACAATCAACAATCTGGGGACAAATAATGTCCCCTAGAGCTAGAAAAGCTGAGGAAAAAACATAACAATTCATAACAATCATTAAAAATGAAAGCACTGAATCAGTATTCGCGGTGGATTTTGAACCTGAATGGCATTGGTATTTACGTTGCGTGAAAAAAGGCCACAAAATTTACTAAGAATAATATGACACAAAAGAATTGCAATTATTTTGAGCGTACTGGAGATTTAAATGTTTTCAAATTGTCAGTTAAATTTCCCCATAGTGGTTAGAATATTTTTTAGAAAGAAAACTTCTTTTTTCAGTGACAAAAAAATGTAAGGATTAATTACATGTCATCGAAAAAATTTAAATATAAAAAGAAAAGTTTTCAGACTGTATGTTTAAACATTTTCTATAAAACCATATAATTAATAGCGGTTTGTTGCAGTATGTTTCACATATTTATAGGCTCTTCCTTTTTTGCAAAAATGGCGGGGGAAAAATACTTTTGTTTCAGAAATTCTACTTTAAATCTCGGAAATCTATGGGTTTCAGAAGTTTCTAAGGATAAAGGAACACCTTTTCGGAATCGCAGATATCTTGGAAGAGATTATAATATATTTTCGCGAAGTTTTGCTAGATCCAGAAACATTCTTGGAAGAGATTATAATGTATTTTCGCGAAGTTTTGCTAGATCCACAAACATTTCTATATTTTTATAGAGTAAAATTCAAATAATATATGAAGAGAAATTATTTTTGATGAAATAGAAAATAATTAGGAATTTTTAAAACCATTGTCAAAAGAACATATATTATTAATGTAAAAAAAAAACAAAAACAAAAAAAAAACACATAACTTGAACAGGTCTACACGTGTAAAGGGAATCGCTCTAAATTGCCCTAATCACAATTGTTCAGATAAAAACACATATCTTCACTGTAAAAAAGAAATACGTGCCTTGATCTTGCAATAATGTTAAAGGAAATATAATTACAACCTTTTTCAATCTACCCAAAATTCCGAAAATCATTCCTTTATCTTCAGAAACCAATAGATTTCCGATATTTAATGAAATATTTTTGAAACAAAAGACTTTACCTGTCCGTAATTTTCAGAAACGTTCCCGAGTAATTTTTACAGCGTATTAACCCTTTCAGGGGCAGAAGAATTCTATTCATAAAATGATGAAGTAATTGACTGACACCAGAATATTCAAACGAATTTCTTAGAAAATAAAACCCCGCTATTTTCCATTTGCATTACAAAAGCAAAATTTTATTAAAATATTCTAGGTGCCATTCGTCAGTTTTGGAATTAAAATTAGGTGGCTAGACCGTCTAACCACCGCCCTTGAAAGGGTTAACCCCTTGAGAGGCGGTGATGGCATCACATAATTTTAATCCCGAATTGCCCCATTGGCACCAGATTTTTTAAATGAAAACTTCACTTATATTAAATGAACGAAAATATACCTTTACTTCTTTACAAATAAATATTCTTGTAAATGCTGGTGTTAGTGAATTATTTCAACAGTTTACAAATACAATTACCTTGCACCTGAAAGGGTTAATCAGTTTCTTCAACCGGTATAAACATTAAATATTGGCTTATAGGATACCTTCATCTCTCCAGTAACTACTCCAGTTTCAGTTCCGTAATATTCACGGAAGAGTTGCAAAATAATGCTTCTTTTTCAATTAATTTAACACGTTTGTTACTGAAACTTTTCAGAAAATTAGAAGAAGAAAAAAAAATATTTTGTTTAAGAAATGGTTCTTTAACTAACGGAAATATATTATTTCACAGGATAAAGCAACGCTTTTAGGAATCGTTTTTAAGAATCGTCTTTTTAGTGTTAAATTACTGTATAATTTAAGAACTTTATTTTCTCAATTGATAGTAATAAAGAAAATTCACTTTTGAGAGTAAAAGTTTGAATTTCGTAGAAACGATCGTTTTATATGCATTTAAAGATATTTTTAAAAAATTGCATAAGTTGTAAAGCTATATAAATATTTATTTTTGAAATTCTTTCCATAACAGAGTAGGAAAAAAAATATTAATATAATTATACCATTTTTGAAGTTTTCCAGAAATTCAAAGAAAGACTTTTGAAATATTTATAAGTAAACTCCTTAAAGCTGTATCATAGAAATCGATGGATGTGTGAAAATAGGAAAATAAATAATAAAGAATGGGGCTATGTCAATATTATGACAAAGATAAAGTTTTTGCTTCACTTATAAAAATTAACTTCCTCAGCTTAGCACTATTTTTCAGTCTTTTGGAAAATTTTATGCACAGAGAGAGCTATAAACGATAATTTCTAAATTATTAAATCTTGAAACTTAAAGGATATTCATTTTTCTCTGTATTACATTATAAAAGACCGGTTTAATTTTTTTTTAAATACTAGTTTTCAATAGAAATCAAAATATAAAAAGGCATCACCTCTTACAGATAATGCATCTTTTTGTATTACATTTAGTTATGAATTATAGTAAAAATAGTAAAAGATAAAAAAGTAATATTTAATGCCCACACTCACAGATAAATGAATAAATGTATAATTTAAGAATGAAAATGTTTTAAAACTCCGGATCTCTTGTTTGATTCTATATCCCCCTCCCAAAATATTCTTCTGTACATTCTTTGCAAGAATAATGTAATACTATCATTTGAAAATAAATTAAAATAAAGCGAAAGGGACCTAAGGGAAGCTCATTATTCAATAATAGGAAAAAATAATAATTTTATTCAATGATGTAAAGCACTTTATTTGAGCGGACTCAGCTGAAAAAAAATTGTCTACACTGAATTAAAAAAAAAAGCAAAATGTTTAGCTTAAACAGTTATACATTTTTATTATCCGTTATAACTTTTCATTGAATTGTGTAAAGCATTTTCTTAGAGCCGACACAGTTGAAAAAGAATTGTCTACATTGTATAAAAAAGAGAAAAAAGCGAAATTTTCAGTATAAACAGTTACACAGTTTATTAAGAAAATTGGAATTTTCGATCATATCCATTATCATTTTGAAAAAGAATTAGTCCGCGAGCCAGCAACAGATTTGGAGGACCAATTTCCTCTCGGCCGATAATTTGTAAAATGCTTCAGAGAGATGTACCATGAAGCTATGTGAACGTCAGCTGCGGTTCCGTGGGTGGGTTGAGCAGCGGTAGCCTCCCAAACACGTAAAAAAAAAAAAAAAAAAAAAAAAAAAATAGTCATTTCCTCCCGGCTGAAAATTTGTCAAATTATAGCTAACCCAATATCTTGTAGGGAAAAAAAGTCAGCTGATTATAAAGCGGTGGGTAATGCGTCAGCTGGTCACACGAACATGAAAACAATATACATGTTGCAAAGGAAAGTCCCTTTAACCTGAAAATACTTGCGAATGGAGAGAGCTACAGTTATGGAAGGGAGGTAACGGTATGGTAAAGCGACTACGCCCGACCTAATGCAAACGAAAACAGCGCCCCTAGCGGCGAAATTTGGAAGAAGCTATTGAAAATCGTAAACGAAAAGAGATAGAGATAAATTTCCGATTATAAAGTTTTAGAGCATCAATTAATTAGTACAAAACGAAATTTGGTTCACACGAATAAGATAAATCGTCGCCAGTATACCCAAAAATGTCCGAAATCGATATGCGAGATTCTACTTTGCATATTCACATTCTGTAAATGTAGCAGTGCACAATTTCAGATTGTGACGTTGTACTGTGCTGTAATGTCTGTCAAAATTTAATTTCTAATGAATTAAAAATTTTAGATTAACCCTTTCAGTGGCCGAAGAATTCTGTTCGTAAACTGATGAAATAATTTACTAACACCAGAATATTCAAACGAATTTCTTACAAAATAAAACCCCGCTAATTTTAACTTTCATTACAAAAGCCAATTTTTTTTTTTTTAAATATTCTTGCTGCCATTTGTCAGTTTTGGAATTAAAATTGAGGATTTCCATCTACGTCACAATCTGAAATTGTGCACTGCTACATTTAAGGAATGTGAATATGCAAAGTAGAATCGTCGCTCATCGATTTCGGACATTTTTAGGTATACAGGCGACGATTTATCTTATCCGTGTGAACCAAATGTCGTTTCGTACTCAATAATTGATGTTCTAAATCTTTCTAATTGGAAATTTTGCTCTATTTCTTTTCCTTTACGATTTTCAATAGCTATCTTCCAAAATTTGCTACTAGGGGGCGCTGCCGTCGTTTGCATTAAATCGGGCGTAGTCACTTTAATATACTGTTACCTCACTTCCATATCTGTACCTCTCTCCGTTCGCAAGTATTTTCAGGTTAAAGGGACTTTCCTTTGAAACCTGTATATTTTTTTTCATGTTCGTGTGACCAGCTGACGCATTACCCACCACTTTATAATCAGCTGACTTTTTTTCTTCTTCAAGATATTGGGTTAGCTATAATTTGACAAATTTTCAACCGAGAGGAAATGACTAATTTTTTTTTTTTTTTTTTTACATGTTTATGGGGCTACCGCTGCTACACCCACCCACGGAACCGCATCTGACGTTCACGGGGCTTCATGATACAACTCTCTGAAGCATTTTACAAATTATCGGACGAGAGGAAATAACTGACGAAATTTGCACCTGGCTCGCGGACTAAATATGTTTCAGCGGTAAAAACTTTTTTTTTTTTTTTTTTTTTTTTTTTTTTTTACTACTAATTGTTTTATTTAATTCTACACATTTAATGTTCTCTCTAAAGTAATTAATTAAATTATTTGGATAGTTACTGGGAGAGAAGATTGTTCATTGCATTGATATTTTGAATGGGGATAATATAGCTTTTTTTGTTTTAGTTTCTTAATATTATGTTTAATAGCCATTAAATTTTATTTTTGAAGATTTTCAAAAAAATTACATTTCAACATTTTTTACATAGAAAAGCAGCATTTTCTAATAATAAATGGTTCTAATTTTTATATATTGTATCTAGATCAATTTTAGGCATTTAACTTCATTTACAATTTGCATCAGAATAAATCAGGGTTCCTACAGGTCAGGGAATTTCCCTGACTTTAGGTGAGATGAACACCAGTATTTTGTTAGAGAGAATCTCACCTTTTGCAATCGCGCTATCATACAAGTCGAGTTTTTCTACATAAAAATACTGGTATTACAGCTGAAAATGTAGGAACCCTGTAAATTAGTTTGTGAACAGGGCTGGGAAATATATACGTGGCTCAAACATAATATGGGTTCTATAGTTATTTGCTTGGTTTCTTAATCTCAAAATGAGTTGTCACATAGCAGAACCCCGTATTTTTAAATTTATTTCCTTGGCGATATTTATATTTTGTAAAATAACTTTTTTCATACTGTAGAGAGCACTTACCAAGGCATAGCTGCCAACTTTTACGCTTTTTTCTTACCACTAAAATTTAACAGAAATTGTTACCTTATTTAAATTGCTGATTTCGATGATTTAATAAGGGAAATGTTTCTATTAAATGTTAGTGGTAGGAAAAAAGCGTAAAAGTTGGCAGCTATACCAAGGACATCAATGAAAGAAACTCCTAATAACATTGCTGCCAACTTTTATGCTTTTTTGCTACCAGTAAAATTTATTAGAGATTTTCACCTTGCTTAATCATGGCATTTAGACGTTGAAACAAGACGATATTTACTATAAAATTTTAGTGGTAAGAAGAAATCGTAAAAAGTTGGGAACTGTGAAATAATTTATTTTAAACAATGTATATTTTGTAATACATTAGCCTCCAAAAGTTGAGGAACAGGCACTGGATGCTTTCGATTGTACACGTTTTGTCGAATATCTACTGAAATTATTGGCGAATTGTTCTTGAACTGCTGGGATGTAAAGAACATGTTTGATTTCATATTTATCGGTGAAGATTTAGTCGGGAGGACAATTAGGGGGCTAATAATAAATTTTATAAAAAATAATATTTGCGATCACATTATGTAACAGAAAATGCTGAAAATAGTTTGTCACTGTGTTAAATGACTAAATGGGTCCTGTTCAACGTTTGTGCGCATTTGTGTAAGCATAAAACTCGTATTTGTGAAGATGTTATTGTGTCTGTGAAAAATACAAAAGTTTTTTGTTTATAGCATACGGAGTTTTCAACCAAATTCAAGACAACTTTCCGAAAATCTGACGAAGAACAGTAGCAACAGTATACTGCGATTAATACATGAATATATTGAATATTCTATGAATATATTAATATAGAGGATTTTCTTATCCTTAATTTTAGCAAAAAATGAAGCGCATATAAATATTTAAAACATACTTACAATAAACCGCTAATAATTGTACGGTTTTACAGAAAATGTTCAATCAGTAATAAAACTTTTCTCTTTACATTTAAAATTTTCAATATCACATATAATTAATCCTACACACCTTTTTTCACTGAAAAAGAAGTTTTGATTCTAAAAAATATTCTAACCACAATGGGAAATTTTAAATGACAGTTCAAAAATGATTAAATCTCCAGTACCTTTAAAAAATCGCAAAATAATTGCAATTATCTTTTGTCAGATTACTCTTAGTTATTTTTATGAGCTTTTTCGCACACCGAAAATGTCAATTTCATTCAGGTTCAAAATCTAACGCGAATTCTGATTTAGTGTTTTCATTTGTAAAGGTTGTTATGAATGTTCTTTTTTCTTTAACTCTCCGTTAAATTTTTACTTAAATTTTCTGGCTTTTCCGATTTTTGTTAATCATTACCCATTTAGAATATCTCGGAAAAAATATTACTCTCTATGATCATTTGAAAAAAATGGAAAACACTTTCGATCATTAAAGTAATTCTTTTTAAGGAATAGGGTATAATGTTCAGATTTCCAAATATCATTTTTTCACTGAAACGTTGATAAACAAAGAACTGTTGGTCAAGAAAGATATATTTCGATTGAAAAAATATAATTGTTAATGAAATAATTAAATATAATTAAAAAAATTATTTTTTAAAGTGCATCTCGTAATATAACAGGTTAATTTTCAGTGTTATTATTTTAGTAAAAATAAAGACATTAATAATCTGGTAACTATTCATTATTATTCCAGCAAAAGGATTATTTAACCCTTAAATGCATAGTGATGCATACCTTCATCGCTTTTTATTTAACTCTTAGCAACCACTATACTGACGTAGAAATATTAATCCTGTAAAGATTACAAAAATGTGCTACTAATAAAGTTAAAAATCTATCTTAAAATTTCTGGTGTCAAATCTTTAATAAAAGAACAAAAAAACACAATTCTAAAAGAATAATTCATGCATTTAAGGGTTAAGTTTTACAAAATAAAAAAATATATAAGATAAGGTATTTAAATTCATACCTATTAAAATATTTATTAATTTGCAATATTTTAGTTATGACGGTAGTTTTTACTTGTATGCAGATGTGTAACATAAGAAAAGCTTGACGTGTTATAAGAAAAAATGTATATCTCATCTTTTTTTCATTATTTTTCCTGTGTAATAAAGCTTCCTGAGAATCATATATAATTTTTTCGAAACAAAATAAAAAATCATTCATTTAAGGGTTAAGGATTCTACACTCCTTGTAGTTTGTCTAAATAAAAGGGATATTTTTGAATGTTTTAGCATAGCTGCGCACGTTTACGCTATTTTTCTACGATTATTATCGAATAGAAAATTTTAATTAATCCTAAATTTGGTCTATTATACAAGAACATTTTTTTTGTTAGAAGATAATGGTAGGAAACATACGTAAAATTTGGCAGCTGTGGTTTTCGTATATTATTTAATATGTTTATTTAATTTTTTTTTTTTTAGATTCAGCTGTAATGTTTAACAAAAGGTTTATTCATTTGATTTATTTAGACGATAAAATGTTCAAAAACTGACTTCATATACAAATAAAGGCAAAAAACCCCGAACACCATAAAAAATGCTATTAAAAACATATAGTAACCATTAAATTATAAACATATTTTATATTGTTGCTAAACGCAGGTTTCGAACGCACCAGGGGATTCAGGGGGATTTTAGGTGTTTTATTACCTGAAATTTCGTAAAATACTGGTCCGTTATCTAAAGATGGAATTTTTTTATTAACCCTTTAACCGGCTGGCCCGGATTTTTCCGTTTCTAGAAATCCTGTTAAAATGGCTGTAGACAAAAATATTTTAAAGATAATTTTATTTTGAGCCATACGTAGAAAGAAGTGATACTAAAGATATTATAACATCAAACTGCAATTAATAAATATATTTATCCTGGAATTTAGAAGCATTCTGATAGAAACACAGGAAAACCCTAGGACGGTGAAAGGGTTTTAAATAAGGCAAATGTTACTTTGCAAAATTCTGGTAAAAGGTCCTTGAAGCGTAGGAACCCTGAAACAATTTTTGCATTTATTTGTTTTACATGAGCTTGGCTTCAAAATAAATTTCCATAATACACATTATTCCATCAAGTTTGATGATTTTCAATGGCACTAGAATTTAAAAATATTTAAATTCCAAATAAAAATTATTTATAATTCCTTCGATCACTACATTTCACTTTTAAAGTACAGGGTTGTTCAAATTAAGTATCATTATCCCTGTTTGGACGACCTAGCGAGAGAAGCAGTGGATGTAACGTCTTCAGATTTGGAGGATATACATATCGGACCATGGGAAATTGAATGGTGCAAAATAATTGTTCAAGCAAAGGCCGCTAGGGGAAAATGAGGCGCTGCGATCGGTTTAAGGTAAGGAAAATGTAACATGATCAAGGGTGCAAACTTCTAGGTGCCAATGGGCCGATTCCCACCAATGAATTTTATTAGTATTATTCATTTAAATTTTATTAGTATATGCTCCAATTTGCTTGCTTATTTGTTTGAGCGCGCAGTACCTGAGAACAAAATTTGCATAAGAGGCGGGCTAAAGGATCGTTGTAATAGACAAAAAAGAAGGCGAATAAGTTCGAAACATTCTGAGCGCGCCACAATGGTTCTCTCGTTTCCTGAACGTGCTTTGCTACTAAAGCATTTTTACCAAAATGACAATAACGCTGTCAAAGCGCTCCGCTTGTACCGACGGCAGGAATCTTTGCGTACGGGACCAGTGACACCATGTGCTCTGCGACAAATGGTCAAATGCTTTGAGGAAAGTGGTAGCTTTGCAGTTCAAGCAGGCCGAGGACGAAAAAAAGATACCGCAGGTGATGGATGTTGTCGCAACCGCTGTTGTTGAGCAGGCCAGTACAAACACAGCAGGAGCATCCCGTGTTTGAGCCGTATCAATGAAAATTGGATTTTCGTACACTACCGTATTGAGGTGCATGCGTATAGCACTCAAGGCCTATCCCTATAAGATTCGTCGCTTCCAAGAATTAAAACCTGGCGATAACGATCTTCGTGAAACGTTCGCATTGACGTTCTTGGCAAGGATGGAAGTTGATGAGAATTGGCCGTGGAACATCATATGGACCGATGAGGCTCGCTTTTACATGTGCGGAATTGTGAACACACAAAACTGTGGTATCTGGTCTACTGAGAATCCTCACCATATCCAACAAAAGGCTCTACATTTTCCGCATGTTACTGTGTGGATCGGCTTCACTACGATCATTTTTATTTGGCCATTTTTCTTTGAGTAAATCACTCCTCAGGGACCAAAAACCTGTTCCGTAACTGCAGCACGTTATTCGGACATGTTGCAAAATGTGGTCATTCCAGAACTCTAGCAGCGTGGGTGCCTCGCTACCACAACATTCCAACAAGATGGTGCGCACCCTCACATTGAACGTGAAGTTCAAAAATTGCTGCGATGCCATTTTACGGAGGATCGCATTATGAGCCGTGCATTTCCTACAAGATGGCCTCCACATTCACCTAACTTGACCCCGTGTAATGTTTGGATTTGGGGTTACCTCAAAGATAAAGTTTATCGAGAAAACATAGGAATGCTGGAGGATTTGATGTACCAGATCCTCTTGCAAGTACGCAACATCAGTCGCGATCAGTTACACGCCGCTGTGGATCATGCGGTGACTTGGTTTCACGTTTTGGTGCTGAAGCAAGGTGGGCATATTGAACCCGACCTGTGAAAACTTTGTGTGCTTTGTGTTTTCAACGAGCGTGTCTTTCGTTTCTGCTGTCGCTAACAGTTTTTTAGGATCGTCAGTTTGTGTGCAGAAAAATGTAATAATAAAGTTGATTACCCACACCTCGTATTGTGTTCTTTATTGGTTGCGTCATGTTCAAGGGTGTTAAAATCTAGACGAAAATGGTCCAATTCCCACCACTAATTTTTTAGTATTCTTCGCCTAATAAGAATACTAAAAAAATTAATCGGAGCATATACTAATAAAATTTAAACGAACAATACTAATAAAATTTTTTGGTGGGAATCGGCCCATTGACACATATATGTTTACACCCTTGGTCATGTGACATTTTTCTTAATTTAATCGATTGCAGCTCCTCATTTTCTCTTAGTAGCCTTTGTTTGAAAAAATTTTTCTTTGCACCAATCAGTTTCCCATGGTCTGATATGTATATCCTCCAAATATGAAGACGTTACATCCACTGCTTCTCTCGCTAGGGCGTCCCAAACAGGGATATTTTAATTTGAACCACCCTGTAATACTGTTTACAGTTGAACAATTTCAACAACCTTAAAATTCAATTTCATTTTAATCTCCAAACTTTATCCTGCATCAAGATTCACTGCTTTCATTTCCAGAGGTTATTCTTTTGTCATTTTCCTCCCCGCTCTCCTTATTTAGCTTTTTAGATTTTTCGATTTGTGTTAATCAGTTCCAATTTCAGGTAACTTGAAAAAAAATGTTTCCTTCTATAATCTTTTGAAAAAACTATGATCATTAAAGCAATTCTTTTTAAGGAATAGGACATACTGTTCAGATTTACAATTATCATTTTTTCACTGAAATGTAGACATATAAGCGAAGATCTGTTTTCAAGAAAAACTTCTCTCGATTAGGAAATTCTTTATTTTGGATGAAATTAATAAATATAATTAAGGTAATTATTTTTTTTTTAAGTTGCTCGTAATATAACAGCTCAATTTTCCGTGTTAATTATTTTTCAGAAATTAACGACTTAAATAATACGGTACTTATTCATTATTCTTTTAGAGAAATACGCTTTACGGATTTTCTCTTCTATTAGTTTGATTAGATAAAAGAGAGATATTGCAGGATTTAGTAGGTATTATTTCTTATGTTTTTTATTATAAATTTAACTTCAATTTTAAAAAAATGGTGATTTATTTGATTGATTTACATGTTAAAATGTTGAAAAACTTGCTTGATATAGAAATAAAGGCAAAACATCCTGAACACCATGAAAATCTCCATTAAATACTCATAGCAGACTTGCCAAGACTCTGGCTTTTTGAAAACTACTCTTATCTTAGAGAAAATGTTGTTCTTTTAATTCGACCAAATGTTCCAACTAAATAAAAGAAAATTTTCAGTATTAAAATACTGGTATCCAAAAAGCCGGAGACATGGCAGCTAGTGTTGCCAGATTGGGGACTTTTTTAATTCAGATTATTTGACAGTCACCACTTTTTTAAAATAGCCTTATTCGCCTTATTTTAAAGAATTTTTAATCTATTTTTAAATAGGCCGAATATTTCTATTTAAAAAAAGCGGTGACAGCAATCTGGGGACAAAAAAGTCCCCAATCTGGCAACAACGTTGGCAGCTCTATCATGGTGACCAATAAGTTGTAAACTGGGCAATACTAAAAAAATTAGTCGGAGCATATACTAATAAAATTTAAATGAACAATACTAATAAAATTTTTTGGTGGTATTCGGCCCATTGGCACATAGATGTTTATACCCTTGGTCATGTTACATTTTCTTACCTTAATCGATTGCAGCGCCTCATTTTCTCTTAGCGGCCTATATTTTATGGTGTTACTAAAACATTTTTACTTTTATTTGTTTTACATGACTTGATACATTCGCTGCAAAAATGAATTTTCATTCTACACATTGTTCTATCCAGTTTCGTGATTTTCATTGGCGTTTGAGTTGAAAAATATTTAAATTTCAAATAGAAATTATTTAACATATCCCCTATCACTTTATTTCCCTTTTCCAGTTTTACTCTTAACTCTTTCAGGGGCGCCGTTTGCAGTCTGCAAACGCTTAATTTTAATGCCAAAACTGACAAATGGCGCCAGCAATTTCTTAGTACAATTTTGATTCATAATATATGTAAAGAAACGCTTTTGATTATTTTCAAAAAAATTTGTTCCTAAATTGCTGTTTGGATTAATTATTTGAACATATTTGGAGAAGAAATGCCTTGCCCCTGAAAGGTGTAATATAGCTGAACGATTTCGACAACCGGTAAGTTCAATTTCATTTTAACCACTTGATGGGCACCGATATATGTTATATACCACTTACTTTTAATTCCCAAATGCCACATTCACACCAGAATTTAGGAATTAAATGTTGTTTCACATAATGCACGCGAAAAAAAGTTTTTACTTAGTTTTATATAAAGCTGTTCATAAATACCGTTGTCAATCAATCATTTTAACATCTTAACAACAGAAGTGCTTTGCCCCTGAAGGGGTTAATCTCCAAACTTTATCCTGAATCAAGATTCACAGCTTTTATTTCGGAGATCATTCATGCGTCATTTTCCTCTCCGCTACTCTTACTTAGCTTTTAAGATTTTTAGGTGTGTTCGAAATTATATAAATACGTAGATCTAATAGTCGTCGTTCAGTCCGTCTGTCTGTCCGACCATCCGTCCGCATATAACAGAGCAAGAGCTACCCAACCGAATGGTCTGAAATTTTAAATATATAACTGTTGCAAAATTCTGTCGAGTCACTTCAAATTTTATGAAAATCAGATGTATAATTTTATTACAGGGACAGTCAAAATTTTCCGTTACATTACGGCCAGTGGAAAAAAAATGTATTTCAAGTGCATTTTAATGGTGTTACAGCCTTTCGAATAGAATGAAATTGATATGCACTTATTAAGTGCACTTAAAATATATATTCAATACAATATGCGGTGCAAAAAATATTTATAAAACTAGTTATAGTATGAACGCACATCATTTGCCACGTTTGGCTTGCAATTTCCAACTTGTTCGATTTGTGTAAATCAGTTCCAATTTGAAGTATCTTGAAAAAATATTGCCTTCAATGACCTTTTGAAAAAACGGCGAAAAAGTTTAGATCATTACAGTAATTCTTTTTAAGGAATATAATATATTCTTCAGATTTCCAATAATTATATTTTCACTGAAACGTAGACATATAAGCGAAGAATTGTTTTTCAAGAAAAACTTCTTTCGATTAGGAAATTCTTTACTTTGGATGAAATTAATAAATATAATTAAGGCAATTATTTAATAAAGAGTAGCTCGTACCATAACAGCTCAATTTTCAGTGTTAATTATTTTACAGAAAATAAAAACTTTAATAATAATGTAATTATTCATTATTATTTCAGCGCAAGGACGTTTTATGGGATTTTATCTCCTAGTAGTTTGGTTAAATAAAAGAGAGATTTTTCAGGTTTCAATATATTTTAATTATTATGTTCTTTTTTTATAATACATTTAACTGCAATGTTTAACACAACAGTGATATATTTGATTGATTTACGTGATAAAATTTAAAAAAACTGGTGTAATATACAAATAAAGTAAAAAAAAAGTAACACCATACAAATCTTTATGTAATCAGTAGGTTATAAAAATTTTTTTATGTTAATAAGAGGTTTTGCTTTTTATTTGATAAACATTACTTGACAGCAAGAATACGTTTTATTATAAACATTATTCTATACACTTTGGTGAATTTCATAAGGGTCTTGAATTCTAATATATTTAAATTTCCAATTGAAATTGTTTACAATATCCCCAAATAACTACCGTTCCCTTTTGCAGTATTAATCTTAATATTTATGAACTACTTAGAAAACCGTAAAATTCAATTTCATTCAAATTCAAAATTTCCATTTATAATGATAAACTGCTTTTGTTTCTAGAGACAGTTGTTACTTTCCTATCCGCTATTTTTACTCACCTTTTTTAGCTCATTCGATTATTGTTAATCTTTTTAGTTTTGAGACCCTCATTCCTCTCCTATTTTTACAAAAAAAAGGAAAAGTTTAGATTATTAAAGTATTTCTTTTTGAGGAATCAGATGCACTAATAAGATGTTCAATTACTTTTTTTTTTACTGAAACGTTGACGCGTAAGTAAGAATTGTTTCTGAAAAATCTTCTTTCGGTTTTAAATATTCTTTTTTTTTTTTTTTTTTTTTTTTTTTTTTTAAGGAACTACTAGGTTGAGCAAAAAGTTCTGGGAAATTTGTGAAAGTTGCGTTGTTACGCGCAAATTAACAACAAAAGCAACAAGGAGTATTCTTCGAAGTAGAGACCATCATAGTCCACGACTTTCTGCCATCGTTCTGCCAGATTGCGGCTTTGCTGGAAGTACCATGGCGGCTCCTTGAAATTGAAAAACCCTTGACATGTTTCCTCAACTTCATTAAAGGATTCAGAAAAAGTGTTGCATTGATCGAAAGAGGCGATAATCGGGGGGATCCATGTCTGGACTGTACCACTATTACTCCTACATACAATAGAAATTCTGATAACTATTCAGATTAAAAATTTCCCAGAACTTTTTGCTCAATCCAATACATAAAATATTAAAATAGTTATTTGTAAAAGTGCCTTTTTTTTAACAGGTTAATTTGAAACCGTTTAACTAAAAATATTGACATTAACACTAGAAAGACGGTGAGGGGCCATTTTCGCCCCAACCATATGGATATATATTCGGTTCGAACGAGAAATTTCTTTATAAAATAAGTTTAAAAGTTACAAAGAAAAAAAAGGGCTAATTAAATAAATTAAACAATTTTAAATAAAAATTCTGGTATTAAATATTTTTATAAAATTTGAGTAAAAATTCCCTTCTTTCTAGTGTTAATAAGCAGATAACCGTAATTAAACATTTGAAGACCACTGGACGAAGAACCACTCCTTTAGACGTATTCAGACCTCCACTCAGGGATGTTTTAAACACGAAAATTTATTTAAGAAAATGTGTTAGTGTCTATGAGGTAGTTACTTTGTTTCTTACTGAAATTTCTATTTTAAAATACGATTTTTGATTCGAAAACATATGGTCAATTTGAAGATATGCATCATTAAGAAAAATAAAACAAATTGGAATATCATTTATCCAAATCTCTATTCAACATATTTTGCCTCGCTATATATTCATATTTTCTTAGCCATATGGTTATAGAATACAAGCATTTTGAAAATTTGTTGATCGCACTTATTTATCAAAAAAATCCTTCTCAACTTGTATCAATCAGACACGTTGCCCGCTTTACATAGAAATAAAAATTAGAAAGATGTTAAGTTATTTCCCTTTTGTAAATCATATACTCTTTATTTTATTCCTACATAAAGGAATATGAATCTTGTAAGAAAAAAAAATCTCTAACCGTTTTTTTTTTTCTAAAATGAAATAAATGCTACTCTGTATAGCGAATTTGGTTTTAATTTTAAGTGAAACCCAAGAAGTTTACACTAGTACATATTGTTAAATCGTCCGAGTGCGAGAGTGTCAAACTGTGGTCTGAAGGATACCACTATATTTAAAAAGCCTTCGACTTATTTAAACTCAGAATTTCTGCGATTAATTAAGACAAATTTTTTTAATAAAATCTAATGACACACCTAACACCCACAAACAGGTTGTGCGAATATGCTTCCCACTTAGTTTTAATTCAAAATAGACGTAGTAGTACCAGAAATATTGAAAAGAAAAAATATCTTGCCTTTATAATTAACGCGACGAAGGTCCCTTTTATTTATTTTCAAGTCACTTTGTTTTTAGATTCTGTTGACAGTGAGACTTTTCAAAATTTCAGCCGCAGAATTGATTTTCGTGGGTAAGGGCTGCCATCGAAATACTCAAGGCCAGAGGACATGAGTGTGACGTCATCACTAATCGGCCGACTTCTTACTAGTGTTGGAATTCACACCGGAAAATTTTGAATAGCAATTTTCTTTTATTTTAGTTGCGGGATATCTATCATCTAATAAAACAATAATAACTGTTTAAAGTTACTGGTGATAATAAGTAATCCCTAAATAAAAATTCAGACAGATGCGGAATGCCACAGTGTTGCCGCATCTGGCTGTTTTTTTTATTGGTGGTTTCCAAATTCTCACCATTAAGTTTAAAAAGTTATTATTGTTTTATAAGATGATAGATATTCCACATATAAAATAAAAAAAATATTGCTATTCAAAATTTTCCGATGTGAATTCCAACACTAGTGAGAAGGCGGTCGATTAGTGATAACGTCACACTCGTGTCCTCTGGCCTTGAGTATTTCGATGGCAGCAGGTCAACCCTTTCAGGAGCAAATTGCTTCTATTACGAAAATCTTGAATGACGTAGATGACACCAGAAATTTTAAGCAAATTTATCTCCAAACAAGTCTAATCTTTTCTGGACGTATATTATAAAATCGATATTTTATTTTTAAAATTCCGGTGTGACTGTTGTATTGAGGAATTAAAAATAAGTGGTATAAATAATAAATCACCACCCTTCAATGAGATAAATACTTTTTAACTAAAAAGTGTACAAAAATTTAATACATTACGAATTAACTCAGATGCATATAAAACTATATAAATAGTAAACTGAAGTTCATTTGTCACATAAAGTAAAACTAAAATAGTCTTAAGGTTAATTTAGTCATATTCGTTCTTGAAATAGATGTGACCTTTGTAAAAAGACATTATGCATAAAATGAGAAGAATGCACAAATGGACTGCACTTTAAAAATTATGGAAATTCCTTATGTAGATGCATTCACTTCAAAAGAATTTCTATTTTACGTAAAGACGCTTTAAGAAAGGGGCAAAATAGTAAATTTGATAAATTTCGCCACAATATCTATAAAGACGGTGATAAACTTATTACAACTGAAAAGCGCAGTGCGCTGGTAGATAAGACTATAAATCAGATTTCGATGGAAAATATTCGATAAAATTTAGTATTAAACAAGCAACAGAAAATAAGGTTTTGGCACTATCTTTAACAGTAACTGTTGTCTTTTAAAATAATTATTCACTGCAATGTGTTATTTTACTTTACATTTAATTTTGTGAAATGTGTAAAAGATTTGACATTTTAATAATTACTTTAATCTGAAATTTTGAAAATCTACACGTTTGTAATATCATTTATATATATATAATTACTAATATATTTTTTCTGTATGCACTAAATTTTGATTCTTTTGTGGGTAAAAAGGCTTGATATCGTTTGTTAGTTTGTGATTTTCGGTACATTTTACAAGTATGGCTGCCTGTCTGTAAGTTTGCCTGTTCCATTCGCTCTAATTTTCGTATCAATACTCTTTGGCATTGTAATATGTTGTTGAAGTTATAGCCGCCAAATTCTACTATATTCTGACGTCACTATTTTCGAGTGACGGTTTTCCACCTATGTAATCGCACAATTTTGTGATTAAATAGGCAAAGATTACTTTGCAGAAAAAGAAGTGATAGGAAATTGTATATTTTAAAACCAGACTTATTTAAAATATTTCAGAAAAGTAAATTTACCATAAATGTGAAACGTAAGTAAAACGTTAAATTTTGTGTTAGTGTATTTGTAAAACACTTTTAATATGAAACAGCGCTGTTGATATTTCCGTTGCTATAAGCTGGTTAAATATTTATGAGGGGAATTAAGAGCCTGCGCTACACTGTTAAAAAAATGACTAAAATACGGGAATTGTACTGGCAATCGGTACAGTGTTGCCATTGGGCTACTTTTTTAAATTCAGATTTCTTGACTGGCACCACTCTTCTGAAATGGTAAAATTCCCCATATTTTCGCCTTAATTAATATGTCATTAAATAAGGTGATTTTTTTCTATTTCAAAATTGGTACCAATCAAGAAATTTAAATTTTAAAAATGTAGCCCACTGGCAACACTGAATCGAGACGCCAGTGCTATTTCCGTATTTCAACTGAAATTTTCCCCGTAAATTCCAGAAAAAATTCCGTTTTTCTGCAATTTACGGGGGAAATTTCCGTTAAAATGCAGAAATAGTACTGGCGTCTCGATTGCCAGTACAATTTCCGTATTTTAGTCCGTTTTTTTACAGTGTAGTTATAAGATGGCACATGTAAGCTATTCTTAAAACAATGGGAGCGTTATTTTCAAATTTCTCCTTTATATTTCAATATATTTAAACGATTTTTTTTTGCATAGAATGTTTGAGGTCAATCCCTAACCAGATACTTTTTATTTTTTAGATTTTGGCCTCTGATTTTTGTTTATGAGGTCACTTTCTATTTCGAAGAAGGAAAACTTCAAAATTTAATTGTATTGTTTTCCTTTGAAAAATAAGATCTCAAAAGTATTTATATAAAATTTATGCTGTTACTGCCGGAATTTAGAATCAATTTATTTTAACATACCGTGAAGCTTTAAAAAATCATACTTGCTAATCTGCCGGGTAGGTTTAAGTTAAATAACCATATTTTGAAAATAAAGAATTCTAAATGAAATCGTATAAGTACCTTATTGAAACCATGGAACTATTATTAAAGTGGAACTGACATATCCTTAAAATAGTGAAGCTTCAACTTCAACCGCTATCGCAGGAGTTGCTTACCGCTGGTGGAAACATCCACCAGTTGCTTTATATAGAAATTCTCAACTTATTTAACCAGCTTATTGTTGCAAAATTACAGTAATAAATAATGGTAGAAACAGATTTTCATTTTTACTGGTAGCAGTTGACTTTGGTGGTAGTAGTCGCTGCGTTTCCGCCATATTGTGACAACCAGGGAAACAAACTAGCAGTTTTATAAGGCATACTCACACCAGTAAAAACATATAGAAATTTTTACGTCATTTTTGAGAAAAAATTCCATGAATAAGACGCTTAACCCTCTGTCTACCAGAAGGGTCCAATGGACCCGACATGTACATTCAAAATATTTATTCAAACCAGAAATTTCTTCAAAACAAACTAAATGTATAAATCAGACAATAATAAGTTAACCCTAGAACTACCGGGAATTTTACTCAAGTTTTATAAAAACATTCTACACCAGAATTTTTACTTAAAACTATTTAATTTGTTTATTTAACTTATTATTGTCTGATTTATACATTTAGTTTGTTTTGAAGAAATTTCTGGTTTGAATAAATATTTTGAATGTACATGTCGGGTCCATTGGACCCTTCTGGTAGACAGAGGGTTAAATAAACAAATTAAATAGTTTTAAGTAAACATTCTGGTGTAGAATGTTTTTATAAAACTTGAGTAAAATTTCCGGTAGTTCTAGGGTTAAATAAGACGAAATTTTCTATATAATTTTACTGGAGGGAAGTTTGCCTTTGCGGTAATCACACACTGAAGATCCGATTTCATAAAAACAGCCGCCATCTTGTGACAACCTCCCCAGTTACTTCATTGGCAACTGATAGACAGTACGCTAAATGTCTCCTCCTCTTTATTTATAACTCCATTATTGAAACAGGACACATTTTATTAAACAAATTTTTGAGTTTATTTGAACTGGAAATAAAAACGTGAAGGTTGGCAGCTATGGGAAATCATACAAATTTCTTCAAAGCAAATGTTTTGATCAAATATTTCAATAATATTTTTTTCTATACGTAAAACGATGCAATTTGAAAAATTCGGAATAAAATATCGGAACGATAATTAAGAAAACATCCGATATTCTCTGTTCCGTTTCTTTTAAAATTGGAAATACAACTAAGAAATACTTTTAAATAATCATATTTATTAAAAACTCGGAAATGTTTATAGAAAATTTCGATTTGTTTTCTCTTTTCAAAAGAAACGCAAAAAATCCATTCAATTAAAAATAACAACACATCCACCTGAAGAAACTTATTTTTCCTATCCTTTCGGATCAATATATTTTACGAAAGCTGACGTCAGAAGACAAACATTTTTTACAGAAGATCCTAAAAATGTTTTTTCCAGTTATATAAAAAATTATTTTGATGGAAAAAGATAAGTTTTTCTGATGACAACTCTAACTATTTAGTATTCAATTTTTTTATTTTACTTCGTTATACGAAGAAAGGGTTTAGCGTTTGTGCATGCAGATGTAAATACCATATATTAAACCCTACAATGCCGTTGGATTAATCGCTATAAACAAATGTGATGGCGTCAGAACCGTACGAATTTCCTGAGAGGTGTCGCATATAATATCAAAATTAATCCCGTTGGAGAAGACGGATGTGAGAATGTCAGATGATAAGAATTTTTTTTTTACCCGATTGTACGCAGAAAAGGATGAAAATGTTTTTGATGGTGGACAATGTAATATTCTTTATTTATTGATAAATTGGAAACGAATGGGGGGGATTAATTTTATAAATTCTGATTTCGAAATGTTTGTCTTCGTTCCCCGATCGTCTTAGCTGCATTTATACAGACTACGGTTCTTTAATAACCGAATATCTACAAAATGCTTGTAAATGGTTTTCTATTACAAGTTATCTATTGAAGTTACGAAATTTTAACAATTATTTATTGCCACCCATGAAATGGTAATAAATTTTAAAATGAGAAACAAATCAAGGAAAGAAATTAAATAAAAGATAAGGAATATTTCTACGTGAAATCACATTCCATAAATAAAAGAAAAGAAAATTGCTATTCAAAATTTTTTGGTGTGAATTCAATATTTCTAAATAAAATATCCACCAGATACGTTAACCCTCTCGCTGCGCAGCCCGAGATATGCTCGGGCATGCATTTTTCCGCCATTAATACCATTTGTTTATTCCCACCAGTTATATTTTAGAGAAAACTTTGTCTGATTTAATGAGGACATTTTCCGCGAATACGATAATCAAAAATTTCTGCTTTAAAGGACCGGTGATAAACTATTAAAAATTCTGTAAAAGACGCTCATCGCGAAGAATTACTTACGCAGAGAGAGGGTTAACCCTTTCAGGAGCAAAGTACTTCTATTCGTAAAATATTGAAATGATTTAATGACACCGGAATTTAGAAACAAATTTACTTGAAAATAAGTAAAAGCTTTTACTTCGTGTAATTAATAAAAGGAAAATTTTCAATAAAAAATTCTAGTGTCAATGTACCATTTTCGGAATAAAATTAAGTGGTCAAAAATGAACCACCGCCCCTGAAAGGGTTAAGACTGGTTAGACTGCATATGTAGACGACACCAGACTGTTTGTGCCTTATCATACTTTGTTTTATAGCTGTCCCATACCTCCCTGTTAGTGGAGATGTATAGTACACATATGAAACGTACAAAATCTTTAATTATAAAATTGTTTCTGTATATCATATTTCTATATTGTTCAAGGACATTAGAAAGTGTTTCATTTTGTATTCTATAAATTGAATTTTTTGTTGTGGTGAACAATGTTGATTTTCTTCTTTTTTAAAAAGGTGTACCATTCCTCTCCACTCTGCCCTACTATATTAAAAAATAGTGCGAAAATAGATCATAAATGAAAATAGAATCTTCAAAATGGTTTTTAATAAGACTGAAAATTATCAAATGCCTGTTCCATTATAATTACTTTTTACTGAGGTAAAATTCTGTGAATTAATTTTTTTTTAATTATAGCGCACTCGGAATATTTCTTGGATTATTTCTTTGGTATTAGAACTAGTAGGTGCAAAAAGTGTGAGGATTATGAATATATTGATTAATGCACACTGAATGAAAATTTAGTGGAAGAAAAACAATGTAGAACTGAAGATTATTTGAAATGATAATAACAAAAATTAAAATAAAGTATATTGTAGTTTAATTTTCATATATATGATTTCCAGTAATTAAAACCTTTTCTTTTAATATCCTATGGCAAAAATTCACGATTTCGTCGACAAATTTTATTAATGTCAAAATCTGTTATTTGAAATAACTTGTTGTTCTTGAAGAATATTCTGGAAATAAAAGCTGGCTCTTCATAAATAAAATGATACAATATTGTAATATAAAATAAATGCAGGTATTTTTTATATAAAAATTGTGTTTACTTTTATGTTATTTGGGTTCAAATTACGCCAATTGTGTTTTTCTTTTCTCACTTTTACCTTTTTTGTTAGAAACAATTCTTTGATACTTAAACAAATGTTTTGCTTTATGTTATTATAACTATATTTTAACCCTTTGCGCTCGGTGTCTCTTACACAAATTTTATTCGATCGGCACCACTTTTTTAAAAGAAGTTTCACAATTTTAAAAGAAGTGCACAATTTCAAAAATGCTCTGATTAAATAAAGTACATTTTATTTTCCTTTATTACTGGTGCTAAAAAGAAATTTAGTAAAGAAAGATTATGTCTCCGCAGCGGAGCGCTCGACTGCAAAGGGTTAAATGAAAATACTGCGAAGCATATATTTTAATTATATTTGTTTTACGTTAAAGTTGCTTGTTTAAAATGAAATGAGTAAAATGTTTACATTTTACATGAAATAAATGTACTATAAATAACTACAATGGGAACAATATTTGGCGATTTATCGCCTGCACACGGATAACATAAAAGTACCAAATTGTGTATTTATTTCTATCATTATTAAGCATTTTGCATGTTTCACATCCAACACCAACGAAAAATAACCTCAATATTCCTCACAATTCATCAAGGACACGAATTTTGTCCAATTATGCTTTACATAAACAATCTTGGTCATGGCATCTACCACTGTGCTTAATTAGGTCATCGGCCGAACTAGAGTAATAGGGTTACAAATATACCATTGGAATGGGCACATAAGAACACTGCTCACTTAAAATGTAAATTTTAAAACAACCAATATTGAAGTTGATCTAATTTAACATTATGCGAACAGTTAACAAAGTGTATCTCAGTTTAGTGTACGTTGTACAAAAATTAATTTTTTTAGTTTTCTATTTGAAAGCAGTTGCATAATTTAAAATTCTTTCTTAACCCGTAACTGGAGACTTGAATTTCCTTACGTTGTCAGAGACATAGAGTCAAAATGACTCCAATGTTATATTTTTTTATCTTTTGTAAACAGCATTGGAATTTATTTTGGAAACGCAATATAGTCTGGAAATCATGTAATTACCAAAATATTAAAATAATTATATTAAAACTGTTAAATGTTATAATATTAATTGATGGAAAGATAATCTAAGAAAAACCTAAACAACCTTATAATGAGTACTTACTTCATTTAGATATCATGGGATTTAATATTAATAACTGTTACAATTAAACAAACAAAAAGGAAGAATACAATATTTTAAAATATTACCTTAAGAATATTTCTTTAATATTTTTGCTTTTTACATTATTCAAATGCAGCTGGGGCATACGGCTACGGAACATTGTCCACATATTGGGTGTTTACAAGAATGGCATAGAGTAGATATTTTCCTTTTAACCTTTTTTAGGCAAATGGTACAGTATTTTCTAGTAGGTAATTTTAAACTGCTATCTGCATCTACTTTTTCCTCTTCTTTACTTGACTCTTTTCTGTAGTCTCGTGTGGCCTGGTAAATAATAAATGCGTTAACTGCACTTATATACATAAGGTGAAAACATATAGCTATTGGCCACCTTCTGGTTTCCGACCAGTACAATATATGACACATTTTTCATCCAAGGCATCAACAACAGATTTGTTATTATTATAAAAAGCGATAAGTTCCAGCTTATTGATGTCTGTATCTTGGGATATTGATGAGTGCATAGACGACACTAGCAATACAGCTTTGCCATTTTTAGGAAAATATGATACCAAGGTTAAATACTTCGAAAAGTCAGAAATTGAACTCTCGACTACTCTACTTCTGTTTGGAAGGAATTCTGTAGATATTTCTGTTTTATTTTTTATTTATTTATTTATTTATTTTTAATGTTCCAACATAGGTTGAATTTTTTTTCTTCATAACTTTTACAAGCTCAACTGATGAAAACCAATTGTCTGCTATTATATTCCTGTTTTTGCTGGCAATACAAGTAGACAAGCGCACAACTGCCTGCGTCGGTTTTTGCAGCATTTTATCTTCTTCTGAAAGTGTCATAAAATAATAAACAATAATATGTCTAATATGAGAGTCATCTTCCGTAACTTCGCATTCTTCAAACCATTGCTTTACAGTTTTTTCAAAATCTGGATCAAATGGCCGAATTTTTTTCCTGGAAGGTCCTGGTTGAGTATTATCCATTTTCTTTTAAACAACAATATATTATTCTAGAAAAAAGAAGCGGATTGCAATGCTAAATACGTAGAAATTAACTGGTGCGTTATATATTTTTTCAGTCACAGTTTCAGAGACGTGGAGTCAATCTGACTCCATAAATAGTAACGAAAACGTTGAAAAAGAATAACTCGGATATAGCGACTAGAATACATAGTGTGGAAATCGGCTATCTCTGTAATACTTAAAAAACCGCTAAAATATTGTATCCCTTAAATATGCAACGATGCTGCTGCAATATACAGATCGTAGCGACATCTGCAGGATATTTTCTACAACTGCAAGGTATTGCTAGTCTATACAATGTAATACTAGTAATACAAAAATCCCGCGATCGACACTTGGCATTTTAGCAGTATCGTCGCACATTTATGGGATAAAATTTTTTAGCACTGTTTGGATAGCATATTTACACAATAGGTATTCTAGCCACTTTAACTAGGATATAGCCGCGTGTTCAAACTTGGACTTCTGCCAGCATACTGATAAAAGATCAACTTGAAGGTACTGAGGAGATGATTGCATTCAAGGACAAAAAACCACGTGATAAATAGAGCCAATGAACGACGCGGAGTCACATTGACTCCCGTCTCCAGTTACGGGTTAATTTTACAGGAGTTGTATTATGTTTGTATGTTGTCACCTTCTATATTAATGAATACTTTTAATTCAGCTTACATTGGTTGGAATGAAGTATAGGAAGATAGTGAAAACGTGATACTTTATACCGAAAACTCGAAAACTCTTTAAAATGGTAACAGAAAGACTTATTTATGATGCTACGTATCTGGATACAATAGTACGGTTACCACTCACAGATTCCCAAAATCAAAGACATTTCAAATAAAAAAAATAATTGTCCTGCTACAATTGAGATGATAGAAACACATTTACGCGTTAATGTTGATATTATAAAACGCACAATAAGCCATAATTTGGACTAAGTAATAGAAAATCCTCAACACCCACAAAGAAATTATAAATAGGACGCTTAATTTCCAATACTTGTAATATTTTTTTTTGATACATACTGCTATAACTATAACTGTTTAAAATTTTAGATTAACATCAAAAAGCACTTTATTAACCTGTTACCAAATTCAGAGATTGTTCACATCATGAATATATAATTTCTAAATCTGTTATTTATTCTCTTGATTTTAGAAAATAATTTTAACCCTTAAATGCATTGTGATGCATATCTGCATCACTTTTTATTTAACACTTAGCCACCACTATATTTATATAAAAATATTAATCCTGAAAAAAATTACAAAAATACGCTACTGAATAAAGTTAAAAATCTATCTTAAAATTTCTGGTGTCTAATCTTTAATATAAAATTAAAAAGCATAATTCTAAAGAAATAATTCATGCATTTAAGGGTTAAGTCTTACAAAATAATAAAATGTGTAACATAAACCATTTAGATTCTAATTTGAATATTTTAGCGTAAAACAGCCACACGACAGTAGTTTTTACTTGTATTGCAGATGTGCAACAGGAGAAAAAATTGACGTATTATACGAAAAATGTATGTCTGATTTTTTTTTTCTTTCATGCATAATAAACCTTTCTGAAAATCATATATAATTTTTTCGAAACAAAATAAATAATCATGAATTTAAGGGTTAACAGGGTTCGTACGCTTCAAGGTCATTCAAGCCCGTTGTACCAGAATTTTCGTAAAGAAATATTTGCCTCATTTAATGAAAAAAAAAAATTCTTCAGGTATACCGACCAGTACTTTACAAAATTTCTGGCACTAAAACACGTAAAATCCTCTAAATCCCTTGATGCGTACGGACCCTGGTTAAGTAATTTAAACTAGCCTTGTCAAATGTTCCCTAAAATAGTCGGGCAAGTGTGAGTATTATCTCTGAACAGAGGGTTTCGTACAATAAATATATTAACCCTTTGGACCCCGGTGTCTCTTACACAAATTTTATTCTGTTGGCACCACTTTTTTAAAAGAAGTTTCCTTGAAGTACACAATTTCAAAAATGCTCTGATTAAATAAGGCATATTTTATTTGTCTTTATTACTGGTGCCAAAACAAATTTTGAAAAGAAAGATGATGTCGCCGCAGCGGCGACAACGGAGTGCAAAGGGTTAATTAGTAACTGTAATACATTAGAATCAGTATTTAACGACCTTTACCTGGCCATTCGATTTTTACCACTTGACACACTTGATTTTTAGCAAAATAGACATTTTTATGTGTTGTGTAATTAGGAAGCAAAAGGCTAAATTAATAAGTATTTTATTTATATATTGTTTTATAGTGTTTCTTTTGAAAGGATTTTATATCATTTGAGAAATTGTGTAGCTGGAGGACACGACAGACAACATTATGTCACAAGTCATGATCAGCGCTGGTGCTTCTCTTCTTGCATTTTTCAAAGCTCAGGCATTCATTTAGACATGAAAGATGTCATGATTGTATTATTTTCCCTATGTCAAAAGTGGCATGTTAGAAAAATTTGGCATTGAAAAAATTTGTGTTGGCAAACATATGATACAAAAATTTATCAAATTTTTTTAACATCACCCATTGTAGTTGATGAGTTTGATAAGTTATATCCATCTGCCTTTTACTTATCAAACTTAATTTCAGAAAAGCATATCGAAGTATATTTACAATCTCTTAAGAATAATTATCAGTTGACATAAAGCCAAAAGCATTTATGTATGATGATTATCCTGCATATTATAATGCATGGATAAGTATGGATAAGCATATTATGCATGGATAAGTATGGATAAGCATATTATGCATGGATAAGCATATTATAATGCATGGATAACTACTGTGTACAGTGTTGCCACTGGGCTACTTTTTTAAAATTCAGATTTCTTCATTGGCACCACTCTTCTGAAATGGCAAAATTCCCCTTCTTATTGCCTTAATTAATATGTCAGTGAATAAGGCGAATTTTAGTATTTCAAAAAACTGGTGCTAATCAGGCAATCTGAATTTTAAAAAAGTGACCAACTGGCAACACTGACTGTGTACATTGCATGTGTAAAAAACCGTCACAAGCATTAAATAAAATAAACACTGTTGATAAAAAACTGTACGTGTATGAATGTCTCCGAACTTTATAAGAGGAAACTAATGAATTAAAATTTCAGGCATTATTAGCCAAGTTTGATTATAATTTGGATAGTGATGCTAAATTGAAAAAAAAAATGCAAATTATTCCAGAATACAACATAAAAGTTTTTGTAGATTGTAGGCGTACTGCTATAGTTAGTTTGCTGGAATCAATACTAATAAATATTTGGAATCTTTAAATAATATTCTAAAGCACATTTATATGCAAGGAAATGTAAATAAATGGTTAGGCCCTTGCATATACATCTACTTTTAAATTTAATTAGAGATAAAACTTTTGAAAGATACACAGGGCTAATTAAAGGTAGCAGTACCGAAAAAAAATGCAGAAATCAATTCCAGACACCATAATAGTTAAAATATTCAAAGGCAGATATTAAAAACTATACGAAGTGGAATGTGAAGTAAAGACTGACATCTTTAGTTGTGTAAAATTATATATTTAAATTAAATTTAAAAAATCAAAAAACCCGACTGCGAAAAACGCAAAATAATTAATTATTTCTCATCAGTGCGAAACTATTTTTTATATGACTTAACAATTTTTTTATTTACTATTATTCATGACTTTTAAGTTGTGTTTAGTTGTTAGTTCCTATCTGTAAACACTGTTTTGATGAGACCTTTAGATGTATATGAAGGTAATAGTTGCAGTAAAGCTAGAGACCCTATCTACACAACTTCCAGGTTGTGTAGTATTTAAACGGAGCTTCTGACTGTAAAACAGTCAAAGAAACATTGTGAAAGACCTATCCAATGATATGACACTCAATAGGGTACGTAAAAAAATTTTTTCGTCTCTACCGCCATTTTGAATTTATAAAAACAAAACCTAGCCTATAACCATCGGGCGGTTAAGACGAATCGATAGAGACCTCATTCATTAAAATCCATCCAGCCCTTGGGATATTTTGAGGGTATAAAGAAATCCGCATACCCAGATACGCGTGAAACACATAACCCTTCTTGGCAGTCCGGTAAAAAATGCAACGTGTAAAGAATTTTTCTAATTTATGTGTTATAAACACATGCTTACATGAATATCCATGCACATGTATAGATCGGTTAATTAAAAGTAACGTGTGAAAGCACATTCACGCTGTGGTTATTCACGAACATCCCACTTCTAACACAAGTCAAATAAAACAGAAAATTCTGTTTTAGAAAACATTCACGGAGATGTGACAGTAATGCCTAAATCCATTAAGCACAGATTTAAAAGACCACCAAATTCAGACACATAAAAATAAACTCGCACTGGAATTTAATCTAACAAGATATTTTAAATTTCAAACCCATAAATTTTATCGAAGTCAAAAAACACATCGATAAGGCAATTTCCATTCATCATTCTGCAACTAACTGGATTAACAATTGGTTTCAGAATAATTAACCAGCAAACAAAAATATACCTATGCAGCATCTACGTTATACAAAAAAATAAAAAAAAATAAAAGATTTAAAGCTCCTTAAATGTTTTAAAAGACCAACAATGACATACAAGCAGACACCTCTGGAATCCATTGATAATGATTCTAATGTGCTATAATTAAGTTATGGTGATGAGCATTGATATTTAAAAAATCAAAATAGAATTAAAGACTGTAGCAGTGTAATGCATAAAATAATAAAATTTAATTAACCATAGCGATTTGTTCGTAATGTAATTTTCTTATCATTGGGGTATCTCATTTTGTACACATTATTTTATTTGTTGCACTTTGCTTACTTTAAAACTATGTAATTTTATAATCAAGATTTAGGTTAAGGAAATATCCATGTTTATGTATAAAGCTTCATCTAGCTCTTAATTTCATATATCTTATTAAAATGCAATTTTGTAAATTGCTTCATTTACTTAAGTTCTTGAATTTTAGATACTGTTATTGTGTACTTCACCTATTTTTCTGTTAAAAAATGTGTTATTTTTTAAAATTCTGTATTGTACAATTGTGTACTATATAAACATTCCTTTTTTAGAGTATAGTATTTTTTTTAGAAACTATCATATTATGCATGTATGTTTTTAAAAATCACGCACTAACGATTAAATAAATGTATATGTACTAAAACTGCCTGACATACTGTCAAGTATATTTTTAAAATAATTTTATTATATTCTTCTAAGTGATTATTGTAAATCTCATAATGCATTTATGCAAAATTAAATGTGTCATGTGTGTGTTGTAACATATATTTTGTTGAATTTCCATAGCACAATTTAAATTATATTGTATTTTATTTGGTCGATTTTTCTTGAATATATTGCAGCTAGAATTCATGGAATATTTTTTATGGACTGAATTACAGACTTTATGTGGAAAAGAAATTCAAAAATACATGTATTTTTACTTTGTAATCTACATTCATTAGTTAAAGGGACTGGGTAAGCTCTATCTCGGCCATGTTAAAATACACCAACTTTATGTACCGTTTTCTCAGAAATGGTGAAAGACAGAGGTCTAGATTTTTTAGAGTAGTTCGAATAACATGCTTTACATATTTTAACAGACCATTTTCTTTCTAAGGGAAACTGAAAATTAATTATTAATTATTTATTGAAAGACATTTTTAAATTAGCATTTTTGGTAAGATTTCACTGCCTAAAATAAATAATTCTCAACAAACCATTAAATCCCTGTGTTAAAGTATGCACTATAACATAATATAAGTATTTAGAAAAATCTGAGTTTTTAAGTTTAATAGATATTGAAAAAAGGAACACAAACCTGAAAAATGGAAGTTTTGAGAAAAAGCCAATTAACCCTTTCAGGGGAAAGGCTTTTCTTCTCCGAATATGTTCAAATAATTAATTCACACCGCAATATACGAACAAATTTATTTGCAAATAATTAAAAGCTTTTTTTCACGCTTATTATGAGATCGAACATGTACTGAAAAATTACTGGTTCCATTTGGAATAATGGGCTTTAAAATTAGCCGTTTGCAGACTGCAAACGGCGCCCCGCAAAGGGTTAAAGCAGTGAAGCAGTGTTGCCAGTGGACTACTTTTTTTAAAATTCTGATTGCTTGATTGGCACCACTTTTTTGAAGCAGTAAAATTAGCCTTATTTAATAACATATTGATTAAGGCGAAAACAAAGGGAATTTTACCACTTCAGAAAAGTGGTGCCAATCAAGAAATCTGAATTTTTAAAAAGTAGCCCACTGCTTTGAAGTGCTCTTAGAAAGAACAAAAAAATCTAACACTTTATTTTTTATATATAAATATGTGTAATACATCGTTGAAAAGATAAAAGTTTAAACTACTTAATGATATAAGATTTCTTGGCTGAATTTCGCTTCTGGTTCTTTTAAAAGTTGTGCTGGTTATAAAAATTAAAGATACTATATATTTATTTTGTAGTAAAAGTTTCTACTCTTCTATCATCCTTTCAATTAGGAACAACATGTGAAATCCTTGTGTATATGTATATAAATTCATTTTCTTCTGAATTTCTCTACTTTGAAATATTTTAGGGTTCGTACGCATCAAGAGATTCAGGGAATTTTAGACGTTTCAGTACCAGAAAGATCGTAAAGTAGTGGTTGCTATGTCTGAAGTTAGAAATGTTTTCATTAACCCCTTAAATGCCGCTCCCGTGATACACGGGTTATGTCTTTTATTCAGATTCTTTGATTCTCACAAGCTCTGTAAAATAGTGTAATTGGCTTTATTGTGGTGTAATTTTACCTGTCATTAAATAAGGTGAATATTTCTTTTTCAAAAAAGTGGTGCAAATAAGCACTTTGAATTTTTAAACCGTAATTTAATGCGACTTCTAAGGGCAGGTCTGTAAAAATCTAGGCGCCAGCGGACGGTCTCTCGGTGATAAAGTTTATTAGTTTTCTACGCTTAAATTTTATTAGCACTCTTACAAAAAAAAAAAAAAAAAAAAAAAAAAAAAAAAATTAGACGAAAAATAACGACTGAAATTTAGTGGCGAGAGACTCTCGCTGACGCCTAGATTTCTACACCCCTGGGTAAGGGGTTAACTAAGGTAAATAATACTTTACAAAAAATTCTGGTAAACGGTGCTTGCAAGTCCTTGAAGCATACGAACCGTGAATATTGTACCATTGATATGAAATGCGATGCGCTTTTAGATTTAACTAATTTTTTTCTTATTTCTAAAAGTAACGATAAGCAGTTACTTAAACGAACTCAAAATACAACACATTTAGATTTTAAATCTAAAAATATGGTTGAGGAAATATTTTATAATTGCTAAATCAAATTAACAGAATTATATTCATTGAAGATTTTCATTTTCTTGGTAAAGTTGGTTTTATTACATGTAAATAAAGATTGCTTTTCTTATAAATTTCACGACTGTTTAAGCTTGGCGTATTTTTTTTTTTATCTTTAATATTTTTTTTTATAATTTGTTAAATAACGAATCTCAGAAATAGTAATGTAACGAACCTATATATGTCCCCTTGTTTTATTCTTTTATTAACTTGTGGTGTTTGTATGTTTTTGTATTTGAATAGAAAACTAGAACATTGTCTTATTAAAATGTTATATTTATTATCTGATTAATAATTATGTACTGTTTTATTGAATGAGTTTTTCTTTTTCTAACAAAACTTCCACATTCTTTTGTTCGCTCAAATTATTAATGTAAATAATAGGTTATTCCAAACTCAGGGCACAAACTTTAAGGACACTGTAACAGTCATTTATTGTATAGGAATGTATTGTAACAAGCTATGCGTTAAGCCACAAACACAAGAAAGAGACTTGAAAGGAATGTTTATTGACGGCGTCATTGACAAGTGATATGTTTACAAGAAGGCTTCAAAATAGCTTCAACCAAAAGCAATATATGTCTGGAAACATCGATGAAGCGATTAATGTTCATATTCAAAGATGCCAAGTATTTCACGTACTCATGCAACGGCAACGAATATTCAAGTGACGAGGTCGTCAGCAGAGTCAACAAGAGTGGCATAAACTTTATTCGAGATTCTCCGTAATCGAAGGTTCGAACCCAATCGCGCCCGTCGGCCTAACCGTTTCGGAGTTTTCGTGGTTTTCTTCGAAGCCGTGGATTTTCCATGCGTAAATACGGGTTAGGTTCCCTTAGAAAGACCCCCACGAAGGGCACTCCCCCTAGGGCCTATATCCCTCGAGTAGATAATCGGCCGTCAACAATCAACCCAACCCGTAATCGAAGGTCGATAAATCGGACAAACCCAGGAACTCGTCCAGTTCGCCAAGTCAGGCAGTTTTATATTTTTCTGGAAAAGGTTGTACCAGAAATACTTCAAAATCAAAATGTTCCAATCGCCATTAGTAAACGACTGTGGTTTCAGCCTGATAAGGTGCTAGCCCATTTAGGACTGTTTTGAGCAATAGCCTTGATACCATGTTTGGCGCGACAAATTTGGGGTGCGCGTTTATGCGACTCCTGGAAGATCTTGTCACTTGAATATCCATTGCTGTTGGATAACCCTTAAAATTTGTACCATGATTTGGAATCACCCTGTATTTTTATACTTCATCTAGACTGAATTGTATATTTAAAAGAGATAAACTACATACGTGTCTGATATTCAAAAGTTTAATTCCCGAATATTCAACACGAGGGCGCTTGGAAATTTTACTCAAATTTCATAAAAAAATTTGACATCAGAATTTTAATTTAAAATTATTTGATTGACTTATTTAACGTAAATCTGCGTAGTTTAAATTTAACTTATTTTATGAGAGAATTTCTGGTTCCGGTTGACATTTAATCGTATGGGCGCAGTCGGATCGACTCCTTCCGGGCGTTCTAGTGTTAAGAGAAAAAAATTAAAAATCTACATTGAATTTAAGAGAAATTATAAAATTCAGAAATGAAGTAATGAGGTGGAATGAAATATATTTTATATTTATAAACTTTTTCAGTTCTTGAGTATAAGGGCACGTAATCGTATTCCATGCTAAATCATAAAAGAGAAGCTCATCTTATTTATAGTAACATCTTCATTATGTCAGTATAGGAAATCGACCTGCGTGGTCATTGACCCCTTGATCTGCTGTTTCTTTGAATTGTTGTTGTTCTCTTGGTGGACATAGTGATATTTTATAAGTTGAAGCTTACAAAGAACTACTTGTGATCAAACTAAACTTTTTAGGTAAATACGAATTCTATTTAGAATACTTTTCAAACCCATTTTACTTATTTTCTGACACAATTGTAACAAATTTACCTTAAGGCTGCTCGTCACTCAGCTTCAGAATTCTCCTTGGTAATGCTAAATCTATGGGCGTTTGTTGCATTCGTATATTTAAAATATCTCATATCAAATCAATATTTTTAACCCTTACCGGCGCAGAGTAATTCTATTTATAAACTGATGAAATAATGGGCTCTCACCCTATTTTATAAACGTATTTATTAGAAAATATGAACTTCAGGAAAACTTCGGAAAATTTCAGTTAAATATTCTTGGTGCCGTTTGTCAGTTTTGGAAATAAAATTAGGAAGGAATTAAAATTTTTTTTTAAGGACCCCGCACCGGAAAGGGTTAACTACTTTTTTCTCTGTACTCTTCTTAACCCTTTCAGGAGCAAAGCACTTCTACTCGTAAAATGCTGAAATGATTGTATGACACCAGAATTTACAACCGAATTAATTCGAAAGTATGTAAAAGCCTTTCTCTGTGTACTTAATAAATGAAAATTTTTAGTTTCATACTTCTGGTGTCAATGTGGCATTTAGGATTTAAACTTAAGTGGTCCAAATATGAACCACCGCTCTTCAAGGGGTTAAAGGATGTCTTTTTTTTCTTAGTTGTCAAAATATTTCTAAAATCGATGATTAATTTAATATTTTATGTGTTAAAAGCGGACGAACTATAAGTAAGATTTTAACACTTCATATAAAATTAAATATATATTTTAGAAATATTTTGACAACTAAGAAAAAAACAGACATTCTTTAAGGGGAACTGTAAGCGAAATTCAAACGAAAATTCGATTTTTACTTTTTTTATATCATTAAATATTTTAAACTTTTATCTTTTCAAGGATGTATTACACATGTTTATATATAAAAAAGGTTTGAATTTTTCATTCTTTCTAAGAGCACTTCACAACAGTGGGTTACTTTTTCAAAATACAGATGTCTTGATTGGCACCACTTTTCTGAAGTGGTAAAATTGCCATAGTTTTTGCATTAATTAATATGTTACTTAATAAGGCGAATTTTTACTATTTCAAAAATGTGGTGCAAATCAAGAAATCAGAATTTAAAAAAGTAGTCCACTGGCAACACCGATTCACAGCTTTAATTGACCTTTTCTCAAAACTTCGATTGTTTAGGTTTGTGTTCCTTTTTTTTCAATATCTATTAAACTTAAGAACCCAGATTTTTCTAAATACTTATATTATGTTATAGAGCATACTTTAACACAGGGATTTAATGATTTGTTGAGAATTATTTATTTTAGGCAGTGAAATCTTACCAAAAATGCTAATTTAAAAATGTCTTTCAATAAATAATTAATAATTAATTTTCAATTTCACTTAGAAAGAAAATGGTCTGTTAAAATACGTAAAGCATGTTATTCAAACTACTCTAAAAAATCTAGACCTCTATCTTTCACTATTTCTGAGAAAAAGGTACACAAGTTGGTGTACTTTAACACGGCCGATATAGAGTTTACCCGGTCCCCTTAAAATGAGTACACAGAAAAAGGGAGTTTAAAATATTAATTTCCCAGGAAGATATTTTAAATATGAGAATGCATCAAACGTCCATAGACTTAGCATTATCGAGGGGAATTTGGAAGCTGAGTGACGAGCACATCGAGTGTAACATCAGAGCTTGAAAAATCACATGGTCGACATCCGTGTTGCTACTTTTTAGGTAGATTTCGTATGAAATACTACCTATTACATTCTCTCCTATGTTGGAATTTTGGAAAAAATTTTGCAGATCTACACCGATCATGACCCATAGAATCCAAAACAACCCCCAGTAAAAAGCTTTATATATATATATATATCACTTTTTTATGTTTACAGTAACTTCCATAATTCTGCACTAATCTTTTCCAAACTGATACATAAAATCAAGGGGCATAAAAATTCGGTCAAGTTCGTTAATGGGCAAAATAGGGACAAGGAGGTGGAAATAGGGAGGGGTTTTGTGATAAAAGAATAAACCCCATAGCTTCTTAATTATAATACATATCGACTCAGTTAAAAGTTTTTATTACTTCTAAAAAAAGGGGGGGCAACAATTTATGTATGACAGATTTTTGATAAAATTAAAAATGTGCTAAGGTGAGAAAAAAATTGGGTTTTTGAGGGGACAAAAATTCATAACTTCATCAATACTCAAGATATCGAATCCAATTAAATTTATTATAAATTGTCTTAATATTATCTAAACTTTTATACTGAGAAGTTTTTGACAGGACCAATTCTTATAGCAAAAAAAAAAAAAAAAATAATAAATAAATAAAAAAGAAAATAAAAATAATAAAAAAGAAAACAAAAAAAAGGGGGGGGGTGAAGGAAAAAAAAATCCATAGCTTCGTTAATTCACAAGATATCCAATCCGTTTAAATTTATTATACATCTTCTGAATATTATCTACAACTTTTATATTAACAGGTTTTTGATAGAACCAATTCTTACAGCAAAAACAAATTAAAAATTCATAGAGGTTTAAAAATATATATTGTATTACTCAAATCCCAACTCCTTATTTTCTGACTCATTTTTAAATTAATTTTTACCTTCAAACACATAGAATTGGTAGGCTCTCTTGTTCAGAAATTACATAATGTAATGGTCAATTTTTTGATAGTGCAGAATATACTTCAAAAAATGATGTCTAAGTGGGCATTTTGAACCAAATTTCTCGAAGCGATTGTGTTGGAAACGAAAAATATTGTCCTACTGAGAAAATAATTGTGTATAAATCAAGTTCTAATTAATTTAACGAAAAATAAAAGACATAGATCGCTTATAAATCTCTTTAAAAAATCACGTCAGCAAGTTTCATGTTTTTCCTTTTAAAAAGGAATCTGAAAATGGGTCAGAAAATTTCGAGTTGCTGAGCATGCAAAAATATTTTTTTTAATATTGCCTTAACATGGTTCTGATAAAACCAGCTCTTATATAAAAATGAAATTAAAAATTCGTCAAAAGCGGCCAGATAAAATTGTTAAAATGGGATCTCTAATAATGATTTAGTTTTTGTTGGTGAAATTAGTATTTAACTTCGAAATCTACCTACGCCTGTAGGCCGAGCCTGCTGGATTTTATTTATTTATTTATTTATTTATTTATTTATTTGATAGGCACCACTTTTTTGGAATGGTAAAATTCGCTTTATTAACGGCAGATTAATTATGGCGAATTTTACCATTCCAAAAAAGTGGTACAATCAAATAAAAAAAAATAGCAATAATGATGTCGGGCATGTGATTTTTCGAGCCACGCTTAACATGCGTTCAACTTTCCGATTTATTGTCAAAGTTAATATTTAAAACTAATTTTACGTCCATGACATCATGAAAATGTTGCCATAAGGTAACTTCCAACTACGATTTAAAGCCTATCACATTTATATGAAAATAAGACTTTTTCGCCTCAGATTGAGAAATCTGAAATTTTCACTAACGTGCGAATGAAAATGATTTTGTAACGTAAACTAAGAAAAGTGATGAGACCCTATATACATTTGATGTTACAGTACATCTTTAATTTTGTGTAGTTAAAGAATTTCTGTGCAATAAATTTATTTAATTAGAGGTAACTTTAACCTTTTACACTGGGGTAGTCCGGGGCACATTTAAGCAGTGCACTTTTTCCGAAACGAGTTATAACTGGCGCACCACCAGTCATGACATATTGATGCTGTTCCCTAGTGCGTATTCTCACACGTTTTTGAGTGTCAGTCGAGCTTCGGTCTAGCATGAGGAAAGAATAAACTCTTTTATGTCAAGGTGAGTAAATTTTGTGTTGAATTATTGAAACTTATTGTGAACTAATAATAATTAGTTAAGGATAAACAAATATATGAACATTAGCAGAATTTTATCCTTTTTTGAGAACTGTATTTGTATGAAGTGAAATGTTATTAATTTTCGCTGCACGTTAAAAATAAATCCAAACATGGTGGCGGGGCACGTTTACGCATTGACATCGGGCCACTCTTACGCAAGTTCAAAAAGAAGAAATTGCATAAACATTTACTAGTTTCTATGGAAGCAGAACAAGAAGACAGCAAAGGGAAAAGTATGAAACCAAAAACTGCAAAAGGGAAAAGTTTTGTACACTCTGGAATAAAGAAAATAGTGAATGAATCTGATGACGAAGATGAAAACTGTCTAGGGTAAAGACTGGGTTCAATGTCATAGATGCAAAAGGTAGTCCATGACAAGTGTGCAAAAAGAAATACTTTATTTTTTGTTTGTAAAAACTGTAACAGTGATGATGAAGATGACTAAATAGTTTCTGTTTTTAATTAGCAATAAGCCCTATGTTTTCAGTTTAGTCTATAAAATGTTCTTTAATTAATTCTCTTCATTTTTTATTAAGTGTTTTAAATTATAAATAAAGCGTTTCAATTTGATTAAATATTTATTTCACTTACTCCTTGGTATCACTTATAATATGCGTAAACGTGCCCCACTTTATGCGTAAACTTGCCCAGTTCCCGGGGCAGGTTTACGCAAAAGACTTGGACCTTAAAAAAAATTTTACTGTTAAAAACACAAATAGGGCAAGAACTGAATACACAAATTTTGACTTTATTAACTGCTTTATAAAACCACAATGTCTAAAATTTCCTAAGTTGAAACATAAAAATTAGAAAATACATTGAAAAAAATCCGCGCCCCGGTCTGCCCTATTCTTTTAAAATATTGAACTTTACAGACTTTCTGAATTGTCCAGATTTAAATTATAACCACCGGGTGTATGGAAATAATAGAGTATACATAAACTAGATTTTCTCTGCATTTATACAAGCATATACATTTTTACATAAATTTTATTTTATAAGGCTAGAAACTATTTCTCAAAGGAAATTTCTTTATCAGTACTATCTAAGTTATTGCAACAAAAAAATTGCAGAAAATGTATCACTATTTCGGTTTTTGACAGGGTGGAAATTGCCTTGCATAAAAATACCTTCATTATTCTTTGTGTTTAAAATTTCTGTCAAGATATTTTAAATCATGCAATAAAAACAATCTGAATCGAAAATGTCACATTTATACATTGTATGAGACCTATTGATAATCTTTTGGGAAAACATTTAATTTTAAATTAAAAATATGTATACTATGTATAGTAAACTTAAATAGAAAGGGAAAAAATATGTATATAAAATATTTTTTTTCATAATATTAACAGAACATTTTCATAACATTCTCAGATAATGATAATTTCTCAACTGACAATATTATCAGAGAGGTATATATACAATCATGCAGACGGGAGTTAATCATGGAACTATGATAAAAAAGGAATTGACATATCCTCAAAATAATGAAGCTTCAACCGTAACCGATTTCAGAGTGCACCATCACCGCAAGGAAAATATCACCAGTAAATTTAAATAAAAATATTCTCCTAATCTAAACGCCTTATGTCAGTCATAACTATAGCCAAAAACAGATATTTAAATTTACTGGTGGCAATTTACTTCTGCGGTAGTCAGGCTCTGCGTTTCCTCCATATTGTGACAACCTAGACAACCCCCTGACAATGTAAGTGAAGCAGATTATAACAGTCGGGCCAATTTCCACCAGTGAAAACGAATAGAATATTTTACATTATTTGTGAGACAAGTTTTGCATGAATAAGCTGCTAAAACAAGGCGAAATTTCTATTCAAAATTTACTGGTGGAAGTTTGCTTCAGCGGTAACTAGAAACTGCTGATCAGATGTAACAAAATCATCCGCCATTCTGCGACAAGCTCCTCGGTTACTTCACTCGCAACTGGTAGACTCTACACTATATCATGGAACTATTAATAAAGAGGAACTGACATATCCTTAAAATAGTGAAGCTTCAACTGTAACCGCTGTCGCAAGCGTTGCTTACCGCCGGTGAAAACTTCCACCATTAGATTTATATAGAAATGTTCAACTTATTTAAACATCTTACTATTGCAAAATTTCAGTCATAAATAATGCTAGAAACAGATTTTCATTTTTACTGGTAGGAGTTTACTTTGGCGGTTGTTAGGCCCTGCATTTCCGCCATATTGTGACAACCAGGGAAACAAACTGACACTTTTACAAGGCATACTGACACCAGTAAAAACAAGTAGAACTTTTTTCGTCATTTTTCAGAAAAAAATCCAAGAATAAGACGCATAAATAAGACGAAATTTTCTATTCAATTTTACTGGTGGGAATATTGAACTGTGGGAATCAGAAACTGAGGATCCGATATAAAAGAAGCAGCCGCCATCTTGTGACAACCTCCTCAGTTACTTCACTCACAACTGGTAGACAGTACACTAAATGTCTCCTCCTCTTTATTCATAACTCCATTCACTATATGTCACCTCCTCTTTATTCATAACTCCATTTTCTTAATATGTAACTAGTGGACATGTCTGCCTTCGACAGCATCCATGCAGGCCTCACTTTTATTTTTTTTTATCATTTTATATTTTTAATTCAAAATCTTTCTAAATGAACCAGTGTTGGGGGGCCTCAATTTGAATTTTTAAATTACAAAATTGTGGCTAACAAGAATCAGAAAACAAACCAGAAAAACATGAAACTTGGCATTTTTGAAGTTTGAATAGAAAATAACCCGAAAATTTATTATTATTATTGTTATTATTATTATTATTTTATAAATGCATGAGAAGCAACTACCTAAAATAAAGTATTAACCCTTAAATGCATATGGTATCGTTTACGATACAATAATTGTTCCCTATTTATTGGATTTTTTATTCACATATTCCGTATTTCCACCAGAAAAATAAAAAAGAAAATTTCACTCCATTTAATAACAGCCATTTCGTTCTTAAATAAACCGAAATTTACCATTTATATTTTCTGGCATGAATTCCGATTCTCTGAATTATGAAATTTCGGGAACTCATTCTACCCTATGCATTTAAGGGTTAAATACTCAACAGAGTTGAAATTTATACTCACTCTTTTAACACTAGAACCGCCATAGCGGTCATTTTGACCGCTACCAAATAAAAATATTTCGATTCGAACCAGAAATTTTATATCTAAAATAATATAAATCTTTACCATAGCGAAATAAGATAAATGAATAAGTTAAATTGCTTTAAATAAAAATTCTGGTGTAAAATATTTTTATAACACTTGGGTAAAATTTCCGGCTGTTCTAGTGTTAAGGCTGTTAACCTCTTAATTCTCGCTCCCGTCATATTCACGGACTGTGTCTTTTACTCAAATTGTTTGATTCCCACCAGTTTTATAAAATAGTGAAATTGGCTATATTTTAGTATCGTTTTTTCTGTCATTAGATAAGGTGAATATTTCTTTTTCTTAAAACTGGTGCAAATAAGCAATTTGAATTTTTAAACCGTAATTTAATTCGAGCGTTAAGGGGTTAATTTACTGGCATATTTGTTATGAATTTTTGGAAAAATAAATTATATATTTTAGGCTGTTTCAAGTCCAAAGTGGCTACTTTGACCCATTTTTAAACTATTTTTTGTTCACACATAGATGTATCGAATTGTCAGATTCTTCTGTTCTAAACCTGTGTAATTGAACAGTTTTTTGGTAAAAACAAAATATGTTTCAGGAAATGCTGTCATAGTTAGCGTTTTGAACTGAATTACCGACGTGACAAAGCAGTAAAGGATAAAGAAACTGAGGTCCCACGTTAACATTCACTTGCACCTCAAGATGGAATTAACCCTTTAGTGCCCAGCTTTGCATATATGCTAACAACAGTGTTTTGAATTTAATAGATTTTTTTAAATTCGTATATACCTAATTCACATCAGAAATTAAAATAGCAATATCTGCTTTAAAATAGCAATATCTGTATTTTTGGTAAATTGGAATTGGCGGGATACCCCATCAAAATTATGCCTGTTGGTCGTTATTAATTTAATATATAACCATAGCAATGATTAAGTAAGGTTTTTATGAATTTTACTTGTAGTAGTACATTTTAAAATATCAGTGCACCCATCCCTTTTTCCAGTATCAACTTTTCAAACAGTAATTTTTTTATAAGTATTCTTTCCTTTTGTATATGTAGAAAATAGTTTAAAAAATGAAACGTCAGCAATTAGGCAATATGTATAATTTCCTTCAGATTAAGTGGTTTTCTGTTCTGAAATTCAATGCAAATCAGTGTTGCAGCTGGAATCCAATTCTAGGGATATGTGCTTTATTGGTAACTAGTCCAGTAAACTCTGCTTACTAGAACCAATGGTTAATCGAATCAGTATTTTTAATAATTTAAATCATACTACTACTTTTTTTTTCGTATATTAAAATCAGAAACTATGTTAAACATTATTCATTGATGAAGCTTTTACCATGTTAGAGATACCACATTTAAAATACACCGGTGGAATAACACATAACTAATGCTATATGTATGCAAATCGTTTTAAAGAAGGTAAGACAAACTTTAAGCATAGGAAGAACACTCACCAGCAAATAGATTTTTTTATAGGAAACTATGGTTCCAATCCATTTGTTCTAAAAAAAACATTGGATATTTCACTCTAAGCTGAACATTACCTACAACAAAACCTACAACAATTTTTTTCTTAAGTACTGGTTTTAAATAAAGTATCAGTGGAAGCCCTGACATTTGGCACAGAAATTATGAGATTTAAGGGGAAAATAATTAGTTTAAAAATAAAAAATAAATTCCCATATGGTCAGCATTGTTCGCTCTTTGCTTGAAAACGTTAACTTATTTTTGCGCTACTTCTCTCTTTTAATACATTAAACTAATTTTAGCTGTTTTTTGAGTAAAATTTCGATTTAGAAATAATAAAATTTATGAGTAAAATCATCAGTTTGAAAATAAAGAAATCCCCATAGGATTAACTTTAAAACAGTCTTTTGTTCGGAGGTCAGGATTATTCGGTAATGGAATATTTACTCAGCGCCAGTCACATTTGTTCTAATCATACAAGTCGATCTTGCAAAAAGAGTCTGGAGTGTGCTTAATCCGTGTGCGCTGCTAAAGGCAGCAAAGACTGAAACCACGGATTCGTTTGGAAATGTTTTCCTTTAAAAATGTATTTAATCATGCAAATTCGATGTTCGTTTGCATAAAAAGACCGGAACGTGCATAACACGTCGGGTGAACGCTGCCGAAGGCATCGGGAATCTTTTGGGAAATGTTACTTTGGCTATATTTTTGTTTAAAAGTATAAATTAATACAAAATCCAGTTGAATATATAAAATTCAGAAATTTTCATGTTTATTTTGTTATTATCACGGTCCGGGGCAGCGATATGTGTGTCAGCTAGTTAAATAAATAAAAATAGAAAACAAAATCTGAAGTAAAAAACGAGCTTCGGTTTTGACCGCATTCCGTGTAGACTCAAACTCGCTCCTCTCACAAATCAGACATGGAGTTTCTCTCGCCGATGCAACAAATCGTTTAAATTAGATGTAACAGTCATTGCAACCTTTTCACTAAATAATATTGTGTAATTGAAGCAAACTGATACTCTAAGATTACATAGAGAACGTATAGACTAGGAGTCGACTGCACAAACCATCACCTCATCGAGTTGACGGCAGAAATTCCAGCATTAGTTAAAACTCGATTCGCGTTTTAAAATGCAATTGGTCTGCCAAGTCATATCGTCGTGGAAAACATCTGCAAACCCGATTTTAGTGGTTGACTGGAAATTGCACCATTGTGCTTTCCTGCACAAACTCCTCCATGTTTTCATACCTATGGGTGCAGAAAAACACAATAGTACACCTACCAATCAATCACTAATATCGGGTCTGCGGCAGTGTTGCCAGTCGGCTGTCTTTTTAATTCGGATTTCTTGATTGGCACCAGTTTTTTGAAAAAGTAAAATTCGCCTTATTTAATGACATATTAATTAAGGCGAAAACAAGGGGAAATTTACTATTTCAGAAAAGTGCTGCCAATCAAGAAATCTGAATTTTAAAAAAGTAGCCCACTGGTAACACTTGTCTATTGGTGGTTTTCACCAAGATATAACTTGGCAGACGAGTTGCATTTTAATATACTAATCGAGGTCTTTCTAATCCTGGTCTGTGCAGCAGTCTCCCTGTCTAATATGAATTCATCTAAAAATTCTCAATGAAGTAGTTGCAATGAAATTTCAAAATGTATGTAGGTATAACAGTAGAATCATTCGAATATTATAAGGTTAGCCGACGATCAAAGAATATCAGAATCATTCTCTGTAACATATGATTTATTCAAAAATAAGCATAAGGTTTACTTTGTGTTTCAATTAAAGGTGTATGTATATATCATAACGAGTAAAACTATAATTAATATTATCCATATCATCCAAATGGCATGATTCCTAGCAGACACAAGTGGAAGTCTTGCTAGTTGAGAATTTTCTTTCATTCAGATGGCTTGATTGCTACCACTGTTATGATTTAGTTATATTCGCCTTGTGTAATGATATATTATATAAGCCAAGTATTAACACATTGCTGACGGGCAATTTTTATCAAATCTGATCTTTAAAACGGTAGAAGCTCCTCCTTGTTATGAGCCTATTCTAAATTGGTGTTCCAGATAGGTTTCCCAAGTTTATGCATCGGTAAACAACTTTCAATGTACGACTTTAATATAAAATATCTTACAATCTAAATAAATATGGACAACATGATATAAATGCATTTTCTGTGAGGCAGAAGCCACGCTCTTAGTCAATGATGTTTTTTGAATGAAAACTAGAATTCTCGATTCACGTCGTGAATGTGTTGATATTAAAAAAAGTGCAGCAATCAAGAGGGAAGAGATTTCCTACTTTTTGCATACCAGTATAATCTTGGAAAAAATGTTTTTTTTTTTATTTAATATGGACATTTTTTGCGATTTAACAGAACAACATTTTCTTTAAGATTATACTGTTATGCAAAAAGTCGGAAATCTTATCCGTGAGTCAAGCAATTTGAACTAACAGACAATAAATAATTTTCTCAGCAAATGGGTTAAATTAAAGATTCTTCTTTATTTTAATATATCTGTGGTTATTATACGAGGAAAAGTATGCACGTCAATGCGCCAGTTAAAATAAGATATGCAATTTATTTTTATAAATTTCTGAATTACTTTATTTCCGAAGTAGTAGAAAGATTATGCTCATTGAAATATTGAATAAGAAATAGCCGGATTTATGACACTAGCAAAATTTGTATTTTGTTGGGAGTATTTCAGAAAAGTAATCTACGATTTATTTAATCGCAGGATTCTACGATTTAGGTTAAGTACTATGCTAAATGAAGTAAAATAATTTCAGTTAGTAGAAGTGCTTATTTTGTAGTGTTACCATTCCCAAATAAAATCCGCACATTATTTCATCGCATAATTCTGCGATAAAAAAAAAGGGAAGATTAATACTTGGAAATAGTGTTGCGCAGAAATAGACACTTCTATGTACTCTGGTAACTCAAAAATGAAATCATATTTTGTGTAAAAAAATATAACCACGTGTTTAAAATATTTAAATGTAGGTGAGTGATTCGCAATGTGGATAATCAAATATTTTTTTATTTATTCATACTTATAGATCTCAAAAACGTTAAAGTTTTAATCAAACGATTCATTACTATTTCTTTTTACGACTTCCTGTTATATGCAACAACGGAAAAAATAATTGTGTGCTGAAATAACTCTTAATCCGCTTACAAAGAAAATTCCCTTTGTGACTTATTTCTTTTTTTTATATTAAAATCTAACGTCAAAAAAAAGACATAAAAATAATAAATACAAGTTAAGACCTTATTTCAATGGCAAGCAAAAAGGATTAAAGAAAATATATTAGGTATTGAGGAAAAAAATGTGCAATCAATCATTCAGAGATGAATATCTCAATCAGAGAAATATGCAATAAATCATCATAGTCGAAAAAAGTTTCATAAGGTGACGTTTGAGGGTGTAATATTTATTCGCTTTATTTCAAGTATTATTATTCAGGTAATTATTTTCTTTCAACAAATTATTCTGTTTTATCAGAGCTGTCAAGTCTCCGGCTTTTCGGATACCAGTATTTTAATACAGAAAATGCTCTTTTATTTAATTGGAACATTATTCGAACATTTGATTTTCACCTCGTGATTTAAAAGAACAATATTTTCTCTAAGATAATAGTGGTGTGCAAAAAGCCGGAGACTTGGCAACTACGTTTTTATGCTTGTTTGTCTGGAAATGTGTTTTTATAACAACACCAGTTGTTTACAGCGGTTTGTACAGTATAGCCTGGTGATTGTTTTCTATTATATTATCTACCAGTATTACCATACAATATTTTTTGTGATAATTTTTTGTAGCAGTAATTTACTGAGAAAATTATTGTGTAGAAATACTTGCAGCATAAGTAATAAAAAATAATCGTTTATGGTTAGCATAAGTGATACACATGTGTATCGTTGGTGGTAATCAGTTTAAGCTGTCTGTTGAAAAACATTTTTGGTTCTCATTGTATTTAATTTTAGTTTCGAAATTCAAACTTCCTTGAAAACACTCACAAAAAAATTATAAGCAGAAAGATTTTTATTCTACATTTTTAAATGTTTATTGTAAATAAGTTTCTGCATTATTAGTCTGGAGCATAAAAGTTGAAAGAAGAAAATTAGTCTATCTCTGAAAATTACACTGTTAAAAATTTGCAGCATTCTGGCAGGTCATATGACCGGTTTTTTTTTTTCGAAAACGGCTACACATCCGTGAATTTAACACTATTCTGATCATATTATTGGCTCCTTTATGGTCAGAATATAGTTAAATTATGGTTATGAAACCGTTTTTTCAAAAAAACGTCGAATGACCTGCAAGAATGCTGCTGAATTTTTAACAGTGTAGGATTAGTAAATCAGGCAGGTCTTTTCTTTTAATTTTATCCTAATTTGTTTATGAGGAATTTAATTCTGTACTTAAAATAAAAGTGGTGCATACTTAAACTTCATTTGGCATTTCATAAAACTAAATTCAGCATAGTAATAATCTTTTCTTTTTACACTGTAGGTAAAGCAAAACCCTTGTTCAAAATTTAAATTTGCCATTGTCCTAAGCGCGCTTCGAAAGGAGGTCGCAAAGTTGAAACGCCGTGCCGCGTTTTTCCAGATAGGTTTTTAATTAAATTTAAACTCCCAGGAGGCGTATTGAGAGATCCACTCAATGCAAAGTACTCGTGAATTCCATAGTATTTATGTGATTAATTCTAATTAAATTAATCTGTTTTAACAATTTGACGTTTATTGTTTTTTTACTGCTACTGGGTATTACATTACACAAATATATCATTAAAAGTTGTTATCTGGGTTTTAACCCCTTGAGGCGCAAGCAATTACGTTTGTGAAATGCGGAATTCCCACAGGAATCTTTGAAAAATTCTATTGCAAAATAAGTAAAAGCAATTTTACGGCTTTTTCCCACCAAAGTTACAAAAGTAAAATTTAATAAAATTTTTCTGGTGTAAAACTTCATTAATCGTAGGTGGTATATAATATATACCGGTGCCCCTCAAGGGGTTAAAAGCCGATGTTACATAGAGTACGCCGCCCTTGTCATTATATGTGTCCAAACCGTCAATTTTTTAAGGGTTAATATCTCGGCTAATTACCGACGATTTTTTTCAAAAATCATTATCAGGAATGCTTTTATACTTCTTCTACTATAGGTACCTCCAGCGCTCCTCAGCAAGTTTGCTGAACGGCTGCAAATCGAAATTTTGTATGTAACGGAAAATGCGCTTTTCTCAACAACTTTGTGACCTACGGTAATCGCTATGGTTATCCTGCAAAGTTTAAATTAACGTCTACTACCTCTAATTTTTTCGTAATTTTACTTTCAGTAGATTCAGAAATAGAGCGGGGGGGGGGAGGTGTACATATTTTTTCACTACATTTTCGACTATATCTGAAAATATAATACCTAAAATTTAAAAAAATATATATATATTTTTGAATTCAGCGTTACGAAAGCTTTCGTACAACACATCACACGATATATATATAAAAGATTTTTCACGTAACTTAAATAGCCTCTCTACATTTTTACTAAATATATTTATGAATGTTTAATAATATGTAAATATGTGGATCAATAGCCTTTATTACTTCCCCATTTTGATCTTTCCACGCTCCATAGTTTACGAGTAAAATGTCTGTGACAGACTGACTCAGGAGTGATCATATAATGGTTCCTTTTTTACTTTTTAAGTACGGAACCCTAAAAACGTCTCATTTTATTGAAACATTTGTGCTGACAATAGTCGAAACAAATAGAAGCGAGTGAATTGGTCCTTTAGGCAAGAAATAATACATTAATAGAAGTCATATAGTCATTCGGTAGCATTTCAGCAATTAAGTACCGAACTTTAAATTAGATGTAGTCACTAAAACTTACTCTTTTAAAATTATTAATTTCTCTAAAACTAATTGAACGAATTTCACGAATATTTGTTTTTGAGCGAATTGAAGGGTATAGAATTTATTTATTGTGTCAAATTTGGGTATTACTATAGAAAAAAACAATGTCTGGGTTTGCTTTTTATATGTAGATGGCCCCCCTAAGCAAATCTTATATATGTCATTTAAAAGTAGACTTTATTTCCAATCTTTTGGTATCAGTAACTTTCTTCTACAATAATTTGTTTCAGAGTTAGTAGGGACTGTTTACTTTTTTTTCCACGACTGTGCGAAATCTAACGTTTGTATTAGATGTAATTTTTTTTAAATACATCTAAATGTAATCAAAAATAAAACAATAGCATTATTTAAATGTAAAATTAATACATATTTCAAACATAAGGATGTTGTGTAACTAATATTATGAATTTTTTTAATGTTATCAAAAATTCTATTTACTTATCTGTAAGCTTAATGGATAAAAGATCATTATTTGTTTAACAATAAGTTCGAAAATATCTCCTAATCCTTTTTCTCCAAACAACAATTAGTTGAAATTTATTGCATAAGTTTCTTAAAATTAGGGCGAACTTAAATAATGAACGACGTTAATGAATGATTCTGTCTGGGTCATGCGATTTTCCGTTCAAATTTTCCCTAATGTGTTTCTTCAAAACATTTAGTAGATTGCTTGGAGATAATGTCGGCATTAAACATCGTATTGCCATGGATATGTAATCTATTTATATTATTTTTAGAAGAGGTAATCAAAAATAAAATGTATATTACTAGAAATTAATAGCAGAATAATATTTCTGTTAAACATCTTTTAATAATAATGTGACATGAAAAAAAATTGAATTTTGTAAAAGTACATATTGAATAAAAACGTATAGTCCAGCCAAATATTGTGAAAACTCAGAAATATATAATAAGCTGATTGAAAAGTTGTGGAAAATCCCTTATAATAAAGCTATTATTAGAAAGCAACTCACTATATCGCCCCTATCTTTGGGAATTTTCGGGATTTTTGACTGGCCTTTTTATATAAGTTGCCCTAAATAGCTGACTACCAAATTAAAAAATAAAAATTTTAGAATCTTTCACGCATGCACAGTTAAAATATTATTTCATACAAATGCCCATATCTCATCAAATATTCAATATATTCATGTTTTAATTGCAGTATACTGTTGCTACTGTTCTTTGTCAGGTCTTCGGAAATTGTGTTAAATTTGGTTGAAAACTCTGTATGCTATAAACAAAAGACTTTTGAAATTTCACAGGCACAGTAAAAACTTCACGAATATGATTACTATGCTTACACAAATACACACAAACTTTGAACAGGTCCCAAATAGTAATTTAACACAGTGACAAACCAATTTCGGAATTTTCTGTTGCATAGGTGATCGCAAATATTATTTTATTATTAAATTTATTATTACCCCCTAATTTTCCTCCCGACTAAATCTTCACCGAGAAATATGAAATCAAACATGGTCTTTACATCCCAGAAATTCAAGAACAATTCGCCAATAATTTTGGTAGATATTCTACAAACCGTGTACAATCGAAAGCATCCAGACCCTGTTCCTTAACTTTTGGAGGCCAGTGTAATTCACGATGCGTAAATATAATAAACTGTTGTGAATTATAAAAAATAATTTTATAAACCAGGCAATAATAATTTAGTACAGACAAAAAAGAGTAAACATTAGTAAGTGAGCAAATAAATTTGTCATCTCTCTTAAAGTTTGTTGTTCACAACTTCGTATTTTCTATTTTATTTTGTGGTATGTTAAAGCTGGTGACTGGATAAAAATAATTACATTTCAGAGCTTCTAATATAGTTGTTTTTGCATGTATGACATCATTTCATACTCAATCACCGCCCTCTGAATATTAAGCCAGATCACTGTCACAAAAATGGTGGCTGTCGCAGGCGGATTTATTTAAGCGTTTGTACGGTCCCCTGAATTTAGGCAACAGTACTTTCCAAACGTTTTCTTTGACATTTTTAATCTCAGTAAAATAAAGCGAAAAAACTTACAAAATTATTGGTATTCAAATTCAAGGGACCTTACAAATGCTTAAAATAATCCGTCTATGACAGCCGCCATTTTTCTTTCAGCGAACAGGCCTATTGTTCAGGGGGTGGTGACTCAATCGCGAGAGCTCTACAACTTTTTAATTGACTTTTCCTGTATGAAAAATTGTTTTCAAGATAGGGAAATTGAGATAGGATGATAACTCTGCAGTTTGCCACTGGAGGGTGCTTCATCTGGAAGGTACATACATCACTGTGAAGAGCACTCAAGTTTTTTTATACCTATACACCATGTTCATAGATATGTTCATAGTAAACATGCTTATAGTTTTAGTTAACCAGTTATTTTAAGCCAAACGATATTATGTCATCGCTCTGTACAAGGTAGCTTTACGTCATATCGCTCTTCCACGGTTCTAACGAGAAAGACAGGCTACCGCGGTGGGTCCGATTCTTCTTTTTTTACAGACCGCTGGAGTCACGTGATGCTCTTTTCGCTAACCTTCATTGGTGCATTCAAGCATCACGTAGGTAGCCACCGGGGAAGCTTGTCTTTTTAGTTAGCCTCGTCTGTTCCAGATATAATGCTCTTTTCACGTGTCTTGCGAAATGTAAAACGGATAAAAATTAATTTTTCTGTCACTTTTAAATGCGTGCCGTATGTAGATAAGAACACCCTCTTCACGGAGGCGAAATAGGCAATCTGGCATCATTCTACAGTTAATTTAAATAAGTTTGTTGTCCTATTTAATCACTAAGATTTATTAAGACAATAAAAACATTTTAAATTTGTGATGGAAATTTATCTAACTTGCCTTCTGTGCCCATTATTCAGTATTGTCAGTCCGCTACGTTCTTTACAACTAGATTGATTTAGTGTCATTACCGTTTTGAAATTAGTATAATTCGCCTTATTTTCGTGTTATTTAAGCTTTCATTAAGACAGGCGAATATTTCTACTTGAAAAAAGTGATGGCAATCATGCAAAATGATTTTTGTTTTTTAAAGTAGCGACCTGGTAACACTATCCTTTCTCATTTGGAACCGGTTCCAAAAGTAAAAGTAGCCTCATTATAAAAACTGCAATGAAAGTCGAAAAAGTTAGTAACTAACAACGTTATAGATCAACTTCAACTGTCCTATTAAAAAATTTCGTTTAAAATATTAACATGTAAGCAAAAAATTTGAAAAGAAATTTCCCATAGGTTTAAGATATTAGGTTGCGGGTTTCTTCACGTGATTTGTGTCGGCTTTTAAGTCTGTGAGTAAGGATAAAAATATTTTATTTTTTTCTATTTAATTTTTTATTAAGGAAATCATTTCACGCATATAAACTATCGCTTTGAAAGAAATCCCAAAGAAATTATGTGTAGCAAAATGCTGTCTTTCTTCATTTTTCCGTAGGTTATTTCGTGCTTTTTTATTAGCGACATGCCTGATGGAAGATGGATCTACTATATTTTCCTTTAAATCGGTGGGAAATTAATCAGTGTCCAAATTGTAGAATAACATAAAGTACTTCAGAATATTTTCTAAAAGTGCTCTTCAATAAAGAATGATCATATTTTTGTATATCAACATATCCCTACTAATCGTCAAAATTTTAATATAGCTTTTTTAAAGTAGTTCGTGTTCAATGCAATCCACTTGTCCCACATATTTGCCTACTTGAAAGACATGCTGGAAACCACTTTTTTTAAATAGGTTCCTCAAAACTGCCTCCACCCTCATCACTAATGCTACTAATGACGAAAAATGCTTTCTACGACGGTATTCCTTGACATTATGGAATTCATCTGATTTTCCTATAACTTCACCTTCAATATTGAACAAACTTCCACGCGAACGTCCTGTTGTTGGTGTATGAGGAGTATCGGAACTCACCGCTCACAAATAAGTCTCATGCTTACTTTTCAGTTATCAACGTGTGGATGGCACATCATTATAACCGCAATATTTTAGTCCAGGCAATACAGACCGTATAGGCCGAATTTTTAACTTCTTTAACTGAATCCGAATTTTTAACTTCACACCAAAATTTCCCCCGGCAACACCCCCAAATTTTGGTAAAAAGCCCTCCAAAAAAGGGTTTTATTAAAAAAAAAAAAACAATTTTTTATTGTTTTAGGGGAAAAGTTTCTAGAAATTCAGAAAGTAGACAAAATTTACAACAAATTAGATAAATGACATTATGACTTAGGATGGGGGGGAGGGGGGGATCTGCCTCGGAACATGCGCGCGGTGCTGCGTGAACTAAGTTGCGCAATTCCACTTAACCACTCACACGTTTACATTCGCCCTCCCATCTCCCCTCCGAACTTTCTCTATAAGGTTTAATTTAAGTTTTTTGGGTCGCTGAATCCGAATTTTTAACTTCCCCCCCCCAAATCCCCCCCCCAAATAGTTGTTTTTAACTTAAATTTCTTATTGTTTTAGGGGAAAAGCATTACGAAATTCAGAAACTAGACAAAATTTTGCAACAAATAGGATATATGACATTATGACGTAGGATGAACGTGGTGGTGGAGGGCAGCCTCTGAACATGCACTGCGGTGCTACGTGCACTAAGTTATGAAGTCCAGGCAATAGGGGATTTTACCTGGAAAAATTAATACTAGTTCTGGATTTCGACTCACTTTATGTTTTTTGTGGCGCTGAATCCGAATTTGTAACTTCCCACCAAAATTTCACCCGGCAACCCCCCCAAAAAATTGATTTTTTGAAAAAATTTGGTTTTTGAGAAAAGCGCGCGGGGATTGTTCCGAGGCAGCCCCCTCTCCTTCCGTTTATCCTACGTCATAATATCGTATATCCTATTTGTTGCAAGTTTTGTCTAGTTGCTGAATTTCGTAATGCTTTTCCCCTAAAACAGTAAGAAATTTAAGTTAATAACAACTATTTTGGGGGTTTTCGGGGGGGGGGAATTTTAGGTGTAAGTTAAAAATTCAGATTCAGCGAGACAAAAAACTTAAAGTAAACCCTATAAGGAAAGTTCGGAGTAGAGATGGGAGGGCGAATGTAAACGTGTGAGTGGTTAAGTGGAATTGCGCAACTTAGTCCACGCAGCACCGCGCGCATGTTCCGAGGCAGATCCCCCCTTCCCCTTCATCCTATGTCATAATGTCATATATCTGATTTGTTGAAAATTTTGTCTACTTTCTGAATTTCTAGATACTTTTTCCCTAAAACAATAAAAAAATGGAATTTTTTAATAAAAACCTTTTTGGGGGGGGGGGGGTTGCCGGGGGAAATTTTGGTGGGAAGTTACAAATTCGGATTCAGGGACCCAAAAAACATAAAGTAAGCCGATTTTCAGAACTACCATTAATTTTGCTAAGAAAAATTCCCTATTGCCTGGACTATTTTATCATTTCTCATATCTAACGATCTTCTGTGACAATAACAGCCACAGTATTAATATTGACTTCTGTAAGCGCAGTTAGAGGAACTCCGGTTCTATCTTCCTTTAATGAGTATTGTCTTTGTGTTCCTCAAACTTCTCAAACAATCTTTTAACTAAGGTACAGAGAAGAACAGACCTTCGACAAGTCTCCTATAGCATACGCATCGGTTGTCGATTTCTTCAGGCAAAAGCAAAATTTCTAGGATGCAAGAGCTCATTGGGTGCTGCCCGCATCGTATCCGTGGGCTATACTGAAAGTATCTGAATTGTCACAGCTGTCGCTGACGCACTGCTGAAATTAAATGTAAAACATTATCACGTATTTATTACACATTAAGCTAACAATGGAACATAAAAATAAATTTGTATTCAATAAATTATGTTAAAAAAATAATTAACATTCTTTATTGAACAGCCCTCGTATTATACTGTGTTGTTTAGAAAATAACATCAGCTTATTTTTGAAAACTCGAATGGTTCAAACGTTTGTGGAAGAATATTTTCGAATGAGAAACTTCGCCCTATTTGATGATTGAAATTCTGCGAATAATGCAGTAACATAGCGTTAGGAAACGCTGTGTCACTTTACTACAAGTATTATTATATACTAAATTTCGCTTTATTTAATCGTTGAATGTTATACGATTAAAAATGGCTTAGTATTCAGTTGGGTTTGGTTAGCATGCTTATCACAATATGAAGAATGTGAATGGTTCTTTTACAAACATCGTCTGAGTCGTTGAGTGTGTAGGATTATAGATAGTTTCAATCCGTGTCCTTTAAATTTTAATTTTCAATTGAGCAAACTTCATGTTACTTTTTTTTCAGGAATGAACAACATTCGCTTTCTAATCATAAGTAAATATAGAAATGCATTTGAATACGAAAGAAAATGCACCAGTCTTTACAACACATAAATATTATAGCTGAAATTAAATATAATTTTAAAAGCTAAAACGTTAAGAGTTTTTATTTCATATTTATAAATTGGACTGGTACCATTCTCTATCATTCTTCTTAATTATAAGAACACTAATATTCTTAAAACTAAAAATATATGTTTAAACACTTCATAGGTTAAAATATTTTTCTTCCATTTCTTTTGTTTGATTATTTATTTTCCAATTTTCGTTTTTGGTGAGTATGATGACGCTCATATATTGCTAGGTTAATTTATTTGGATATTAATGTCTTTCTAAATTTTTAAGTTATATTATTTCAGGCTAAATTACTTTCTAGGTTATTTATTCGTGTGTTCAAATTTAATCCTTTATTTCACGTCTTTACCTGCTGATTTTAATTAGTTTATCCTCTCTAAAATTTAATTTGATTGATACAGTATACAGATAATCAGTAGATACATACATCGGTTCTGTGGTTTTAACAGCTGCATTTTTTTGCATTTCTCCATATAATACAAAGGAATTTTTGTTAATTGAATGGTTGATGTGATTTCTCTTGAATTCGCATACAATTGTTGCAGAAATATTTTAAAGTCGGTGTGGTGTAATTGCGAAGTACAGGCAAGACCGTATCAATTCTCATCCGATTAAATGCTAAGATGCGACACAATTATGGAAAACTTAGTTTATTTTTTGCAGCCAGTGATGTTGGGTAGGTGGTCCCCATTATGCCATTAGACGTTTAAGATTCTTTAACCCTAGAACTACCGGAAATTTTACTCAAGTTTTATAAAAACATTCTACACCAGAATTTTTACTTAAAACTATTTAATTTGTTTATTTAACTTATTATTGTCTGATTTATACATTTAGTTTGTTTTGAAGAAATTTCTGGTTTGAATAGATATTTTGAATATACATGTCGGGTCCATTGGACCCTTCTGGTAGACAGAGGGTTAAAGTGAAGTGTCAGAGGTTATCTGGTCTGATTTTCATATCGAATATTCTGCCAACAAAAAAATGCGTTTCGAGCCAAGGCGTCCATTTAGAAAAACAGTCGTTAGGGTGAAGCCAATTTAAATTTTGAACGGAAGACAAGCCAATTCTTACCATATTTGGCAGCATAATCAATTAGATGAAATGAAAAGTAAACCCAAAGACATCTGTAAATGCAGCTGGGAAAATGCAAGATTCGTGGTTTTGTATTGTCATATTGTATATTACTATAAAGTTAGGAAAGAACAGATGTAAAAATTAGACCGGAGTGCCTTCTTCTTAAAATTATGACCAGGGCATGAAATACTTTCGTGCGATTAACACATTAACGCCCGGATAATTTTCTTCGTTAAAATTTAAATTTATGATCCCCCCCCCCCACTTTTAAAATATGAGTAATTTTTATCTTATTATATCAAGGAATTTGTCTCGTGAAAGAAAGTATATATTTATCTTCATATTTACTGGTGGGAAAAGCGCTTTCTTGCTACTAAGTCTAGCGATCTAAAAATATGCCACTGGGCGTTAATGAGTTAATGTGCAGCTGTTAAAACCACGGAACCGATTTATTTATCTACTGATTATCAGTATACTAAAAGGAGCCAACCTCAAACTAATCTTCCGTAATATGTGCGTTAATTTTATCCTGGTTAATTTTTTGGGGAATCCTGGATTGGATCCTGGAATTTTTTAAAGAAATGAAATGAAATATGTTCCACGTAGAAACTTTCAATTAAATAAATAAAAATTCATGAAATACATTTTCTGGTTCGAAAGTGGTTAACCTATTATAAATTAATCCAAATATTACGGAAGATAAGCGGAAAGATGGCAGCTATGGTATACTGTATCTATCAAATAAAATTTTAGTGATGATAAACTAAATAAAGTTAGCAGATAAAGAATTGGAATAAAGAATTAAATTTTAACACGCGAATAAATAGCCTAGAAAATAATTTAACTTAAAAGTTTAGAACAACATTAATATCCAAATAAATTAACCTAACAATATTTGAGCGTCATCATAGTGAGTTACATAATATTTTCATAAAATACATTTTAATAGTATTATAAATTTAAAATAAAAATATGAACAGGGCTATTATAAATGTCCTTTGTACAACAAATAAAAGCACTAGCAATCATGCTCCTTTCTTGGGTAATTTCCTTCATTGTTTTACTATAGGCTGCCTTTTAACCCTTTACGGCGCAGAGTAATTCTGTTTATAAACTGATGAAATAATGGACTGACACCAGAATTTATAAGCTAAGTTATTAGAAAATATGAACTTGTTTAGTTTCACGTACATTATAAAAGGAAAATTTTAATTAAATATTCTTGGTGCCGTTTGTCAGTTTTGGAATTAAAATTAGGTGTCATTTTTAAGGACACCGCACTTGAAAGGGTTAAGTATAAATTCATTTCCCATATAAATGTTTTCATTCTTTCACTAACTTATCAAAAGTATCCAACCACTTTAAATTTTAGATATTTTTGTGGAGTATCTAGAGAAGTATTCTGCAGAATTCTTTTGGAACCTCAGAAATGTAAAGAGAATGCATGCCTTCATACTTTTCAGCGAAGACTTAGTCACAAGGACATTTAGGAGGCAAAATATTTGTTATTCCATTTTTAAAAAAAAAAAAAATTGGCACCGGTACCACTCTCTGTTATTCTGTTTACTTATAAGAGCATTAATATGCTTAAAACCAAAAGTATAAGAACTTCTCAAAGGTTAAATTATTTCCCTTCCATTTCCTTTGTTTGATTACTTATTTCCCATTTCCCTTTTTATTTGCTTGTGAGTTGCATAATATGTTTCTTGAAATATATTTTAATTGCTTTATAAATTAAAAAAACATGAAAATTGGTAATAAAAAATTTGTTTATCAAAATATAGAAGCATTAGTAATCCATGATCCTTTCTTGAGAAATTTCTTGAGAAATTATTTAATATACACTGCAATTTAAATATGTAAAACATGCTTTTACATTTCTGAAGTACTCGAGCAATTCGCCAACTATTTTTCTTGATATTCGACAAAACGTCTAAAATCGAAATTGCTCAGATACTTTTGATCAGATAGCGTATATATGTATCGGAACTTTAATGAAAGAATGAAATATTTGACTTCTGATTGACTTTAATTATAGCAAAAAAATAAATTGGCGAATGACTCGTGAAATGGTAATTTTAGAGAATGAACCGATTATGTCACATAAATTCCTGTTAAGAATCCCTGTTAATTTAAGTCACATAAATCCCTGTCGTAGACGGAGTATCAAAGAAAAAAGCAGACGTTTCTTTAACCCTTTCCGCCGCGGAGTAATTCTGTTTATAAACTGAGGAAATAATGGATTGACACCAGAATTTATAAACGAATATATTAGAAAATATGAACTTCCCTATTTTCACGTACATTATAAAAGGAAAATTTTAATTAAATATTCTTGATGCCGATTGTCAGTTTTGGAATTACAATTAGGTGTCCTTTTTTAAGGACACCGCCCTCGAAAGGGTTAAAAAACTTTATACTATTCAAAAATACAATTCGACTTAATTTTTTTTTTTTTAATCAAAAAACTTTTTTCTTTTCTAATTCATCTAAAGCATTCAATCCATCTTTGAAAATAAGGGTATCTTATCTTTGAGTTTAAGGTTTTTTAAATCATTTAATAAAAAAAAAAAATTAAACAATGTCTAAAAAAATATTGTAAAGTAAATAAATAATGTGTTCAAATAATTACAGTCTTTCTTTGCAGGAATATAGCCAAATCATGGCTGCCAACATCTATGTTTTTTATCATCACCAATTTGAAATAGTAATCGAACTTTGCTTAACCACAATTTTCTGTGAATATAAGGCGAAGATTATTGTTTGAAATTCGTGGTCACAAACTCCTACTACATGGAATCTACCGGGTGAGCAAAAAATCCGTATAAACTTTAAAAATTGATAAAAACCGAAAAAATAACCGAAATGAAAAACTGTTTGCAGGATTAGCATCTATAGGTCACGGGAATTTTTTAAAGAAAGAAATAAAAAATAACTCAAAAAAACAGCCAACAGATGGCGCTGGTTCGTGCGATTTTGTTGGAAATATGCAAATGAAACGGTTATAAGAACTTGCGCTCCTAATCCAGAAATTTTCCACGTAAAATAACTTCACCAACAAAGGGTTGGGTTGATTTTTGACGGCCAATTATCTACACGAGGGATATAGGCCCGGGGGGAGTGCCCTCCGTGGGGGTCTTTCTAAGGGAACCTAATCCGTATTAACGCATGGAAGATCCACGGCTCGAAGAAAACCACGAAAACTCCGAACGATTAGGCCGACGGGCGCGATTGGGATCGAACCCAGCACTTCCCGTCTACCAGCTTCGAGAGCAGAACCTCTCGGCCACTGGTGGGGCCTTCACCAACAAAGCTTTATCCTTCATACTCAGCATCCTTGATCAAGTACACGGCTCACAACGGTAAACTAGTTCTGGATTAGTAGCGTAAATTCTTAAAACAGTTTCATTTGCATATTTCCACCAAAATCGCACGAACCCGCGCCATCTGTCGGCTGTTTTATGAGTTATTTTTTATTTCTGTCTTTAAAAAAATCCCGTGACCTATAGATGCTAATTCTGCAAACAGTTTTTCATTTTGGTTATTTTTCTGTTTTTATGATTTTTTAAAGTTTATACGGACTTTTTGCTCACCCGGTATGATCATAATTAGAACAGTTGCTGAAAAATGTGGCCCGGTAGTCTCAATGGCACCAATAGTTTCGGATAGTAATCTTCGCTTTATTTAGTTGCCGAAATTGTGGTATTAAATACAGGGCTCCCAAATGGTCCGCCAACTGAATACCAATATTATTTTAGAAAAAATTTCTTTTTAGATTTTTCTTACAAACCGCCCCGGAACCACCTTTGAAAGTTAATTCTAGCGCAAACCTACCATAAAATTTTCTGTTAAAATTTATTGGTATTCAGTTGGCGGACCATTTGGGAGCCCTGAAATAAGAAAATTATCATTATAAAATAGTGTTGCGATTACGATTCCACGTGTTTGACATCCCTGTATTATACAGAGCTCTCACTCGGTCCGTTTTGGAACACCACTATTTTTATAAAAAAAATCTCCTTTATAAATTTCGTATAAACTTATCTGGCTAGGCGCTTTTCTTCCAATTGTTGCCGAAACCTACCACGAAGATTTTTCTTTAATAATACTGGTGTTCCAAACGGACCAGTGGGAGCCCTCATTATAAGAACATGACTTTCAATGGAGTGCATACTTTAATTGATCTTCTAACGGCAACGACATAAGTACTAATCTGATTTCTATGTGGAAGTTTCCCTACTTATATCCATATCAGAATTCTTAACCAATAACGTCATTCTCTTAAAATTTTCGTGTTACCAGGGCTCTGAAATGGTCCGCCATTTGAATACCAATATTATTTTAGAAACATTTTCTTTTTAGATTTTTCTTACAAACCGCCCCGGAATCACCTTTGAAAGTTAATTCTAGCGCAAACCTACCATAAAATTTTCTGTTAAAATTTCTTGGTATTCAGTTGGCGGACCATTTGAGAGCCCTGTGTTACTCTAGAACGAAAGTATTATCAGTGTACTGCTATTTCTATTGGAACTAGTGTTTCCAGGTGTCCCATGTAAATCGGAACTCTAAATGCTCTGAGCACCAGTATTTTAAAATAATTTATCTAACGACAAAATCATCTGCGACTAAATATGGCGAAATACACTTTAAGAATTTACTGGTGTCCAAAGCATTTGGAGCCCTTGATTTGCGCAGTATACCTGATAATACTAATTGGAAATGAACTGACAAATTGCGCTGGCTAATTATCTCGTTAATATTTCTCTCATTAAATGTCGTAAGTGTATTGTAGACAAATATTGAATTTCGATAGATATTATATTTTTATCATATTCTTTTCTTGAATTTATGGTTTCAATTAATTTTATCATTTTGTTAGGAAAAAAAATCTTTGATTTTCTTAACCTCTTCAGTTCCGAAGCTAAAATAATGATGCAAATGCTTATTTATTCGTTTTTTCCAAACAAAATTCGCAAATGACAGAAAAAATATTTTTTCTGAAATTGATCCTTTAGGCACTTTAGTAATTTAGGTTCAAAAATATGGATCTAAAACTACAAAACCCTTAAAAACATCAATTTAATAAACGTTAACTTAAATTAACGCAATCGCAAATATAACAGCTTTAAGCAAGTAAATGATCTACAAATTCTCAAAATTTTTTATTGAAAAAAATGTAAGTTAAATACTTATGAAAGTTTCTCACTTTCTTGGTCATACTGTCTTTTGGGCATTTTTAGGCATTTTGAAAACTCAGAGGAAAATAACATTTATTTTATGTGGGAATCAGCTTAGATGCTGCCATTTATTCGTTTTCTTTGAACGCAAAGAAACATTCAGCTATTAAGAAGTGATGTGAAAATGTAAAAAAAAATCGGACATTTTAGTTTTTATAAGGAAAAGAACAGAGGTCCCCGTATGGGGACGCAGGGACAGAAGAGGTTAATCAACACTGTGATTTTTGTAAGTGATAATCAGGGTTCGTACGGGTGCTAGAATTTTCAGAAAATTCTTCGATACCAGTATTTTTTTTTATAGACTATCTCTGCTGAAATAAGGCGAAATTGCACGCGTTTAAACTTGATTTATTTTTTATAAGATAAGAAGAAGAAGATACTGAAATTTGCCTTGAAAATAACGGTACCCGTATGAACCCTGATAGTGTATGCTAAAATTTAAATTTCCAAAAATTATGTTCATTATATCAAATTTATATTTAAAAATTTGAAGGACTTATTTTTCATCAGAAGAATATTTGATACGGATAACTTTGATTTTCTAAAGCAATACTGTGATTTTTGTAAGTGATAATGCATGCTAAAATTTAAATTTCCCAAAATAACGTTCATTACATCAAAATTTCTATTGAAATATTGGGAAGGGCTTATTTTTTATGGCAAGATGATTTTAAATATTTTCTTTTCATAGAATTTTAATTATTTCATTACTTATATCTTATTATTTGGTTTTTAAAACTTTCAGTAGTAGACACTTTTTGAGATTTCTAATGTATAATCCCAAAATATAATTTTGTTTGTTGGGTTTTTAGTATTGAGTATCAGAAGTTTTAGAACTTTACCCGAAAACTATTTGGGGAACAAAAATGTAATTTAACTATTCAAAAAATATAAAATTTGCTATCACATTTCAAATTATCAAGTTCATTATTTTCTCATTTTTGTTCATATTCAATTACAGAATAAAAATTGCTGTTAAACAACTGATAGCCAAATCACTTCCGCTAAAATGTTTTATTGGTACATAAAAAGACAAAGATTGAAATTATAACGCTACTTTTATCATCTCGTTATCTATTTCATGGTTGCGTGAGTGCAACTAAAAGTTCCCCTCAACATTTCCTAAAACTTGACACAAATAGCAAAACAACAAATTAATATCATTTACAAAATCATGGCGAATCATTGCGGGTATAGATAATGCACTGATTTGTGATATCATGTCGATAAAATATTACAAATATCGTAATTGCGAAAACTTTATAAATGCATAGAATGTTTTTTTAATATTGCTTTTATAAGTTCGAAAATGTGGAATTTTGCATTATTATTGCAAATATGCTCCCCGTTCACGCCTAATTTTAAAAAGGTTGCTAAGATAAATAGAGAATTTTCAAAATATCATTTCCATAAAAATATTATTTCCAAAAAGAAATTTTTCATAAACATTTGCGATTTCTTTTTCCTATCAAACAGATAAAAATTTCTGAAATTTACTCAAGATGTGGCTCCTTGGATATGTCTACGTGCTGACTCAAAAAATGGCGACGTTTGGTGATCAGTTCTTCTAAGCGTTCGTAATATCCCCAGGGCCAGATTACCAACGGGCAAACTTCCACCAGTAAATAAAAGAAATAGAAAATTTTCATTAATATGACATTTATATAAGACGAAAAATTCTACTAAAATTTACTGGTGGAAGTTTGCCTCGCTCTTAACCCTTTCAGGCGCAAAGCACTTCCATTACCAAAATGATTACATAAATGAGTGACGCCGGAATTTACCACCACATTTATTTAGAATTAAGAAAAAGCTTTATTTCGCATACATAATGATCGGAAAATACTTGTATCAAAATTCTAATGCAACGGATATTCATCCCTTGATTTGAGTACCATTGTTTATGAATATTAATGGTTGTTCCTTTTTCTACGATTGAAAAGACGAAAAATGCCAATCTAAAATAATGGTACTCAAATTGAAGGGTCTGTACAAAGCTGTGAAAAATCCGCCACCAACGGCAGCCATATTTTGATTACTCTCGCAGGTCTAGTATCAGGGGGCAGTGACGTGGCTGGGTGTCAGGGGTGTCCAAACGGGGCACGCCAGAACCACTTTTTTTTTTTTTTTTTTTTTTTTTTTAAGTATAATCGACGTCATGAATCGCAGAGATTCGAGGATTTCGCAACAATTACTATAAAATTTTAAGGGTAACCGGAGAGCCACAGTTGGACACCCCTGCTGGAAATGTACCCTTATAAGAAAACCCCTAAAAAATAGAATTCATTTAAAATCGCATATAATCATTTGAATAACACATGATCTTACAAGGAAAGTCTCCATACGGGGCATACTCAGAATATGTTGAAAAAAATGCTCGTGAAACTACTCATGCATGTAATAAGGGATCAGTCAAATTTAACGGCGGAATTTCAGTAGAAAGTCTGTAAAAAAAAATAATATACTTTCGAATATTTGGCGCGAAAATACGAAAGTGACACGCGATTTGGCGAGCAGGTTTTTTTCTCGCCAAAAGCAAACGATTTTAATGCATCTGAAAATTGTTTATTAATTGTTTTTCAGAATGCACGGTTTTTAATGAATCTAAACTTAATCAATGAAAGAGGTTATTATATATTTTTGTTTATTACATATATATGTTGCTTGATGCTATACTTATTTAATTTTATCACTGTAAAAATGTTTTCTATGTTTTACAAGTTGCAAATATCTATTTTAAGTTATAGTCAGCTGACATTTGATTGCCATAATGCATTTCCATATCAAAGGCGAAGTCGTTTCCATAGCAACAAAATCAAATGGACAGTGTTCTATCTGCCTAATTTTTGAGCTTGAAATAATTTATATCAAGTTAAATTTTGCTTTAAATCGTGAAATATGATATTTAAATTTTATTATAAATTCATATAAATATATATGAGAAACTGTAGTTAAAACAAACTAAAAATGACAAAACTATAGGTAAAACAAATTAAAAATGACAAATCTAAAGTTATTTAAATTAAACTTATATATATAAGCAAAAATATTACGTCTGAATTCCATCTTTAAAATATTTACATTAAAATCACAGACAATACATAAAACAATTAAAATTATTACATAAAAACACTAAAAACATATTAAAATTGGGACGTTTCGGATCATCACGATCCCTCCTCAGCCAATTATAAACGTTAAGTCAATACTATCAACAGTTACAAGAAAAACACAACAGAAAGTCATCAATTTCAGGTTACAGTTAAAATAAAATAGAATACTCGGCCGGCACAGATGCAGCTTCGTTAATCGCTAAATCCTTGGTTTTAGTATGCCAGGCCTCTAAAAACAATCTCCCTGCGTAATTGTTGCAGCCGGATCGGATCACAAAAGCTTTATTAAAATCTGGAAAACGGTCGGTTGCAATAATGGAGTTATGAATAAAAAGGAGGAGACATATAGTGTATTGTCTATCAGTTGCGAGTGAAGTAACTGAGGAGGTTGTCACAAGATGGCGGCTTCCATTTTAAAATCGGTTCTTCAGTTTTTGATTATCGATATGTCAAACATCCCACCAGTAAAATAGAATAGAAGATTTCGTCTTAAATAAGCGTCTTATTCATGGATTTTTTTTTTTTTTTTTTCAAAATTGTCGTAAAAATTTCTATTTGTTTTTACTGGTGTCAGTATGTCTTATAAAACTGCCAGTTTGTTTCCATGGTTGTCACAATATGGCGGAAACGCAGGGCCTAAATACCACCAAAGAAAACTCCTACCAGTAACAATGAAATTCTGTTTCTACCATTATTTATGACTGAAATTTTGTAATGATAAGGTGTTTAAATAAGTTGAAAATATCTATATAAACCTACTGGTGGGAGTTTCCACCGTCGATAAACAACTCCTGTGATAGCGGTTACAGTTGAAGCTTCACTATTTTAAGGATATGTCAGTTCCTCCTTATTAATAGTTCCATGGTTGCAATAGTATGCTGAACGATTTTTGAATTCAAATTTCTACATCTAAATGCCTGTTTATGCTCTTTAAGCCGTATTTCAAGTGTCCTGCTAGATTCACCAATATAAACCGCTTCACACTGCTCACACGGGATTCCGTAGACGATGTCTTTAAAATGCAGGATGGAATATCTATGTTTAAAATTACATAACAGATTTTTAAGAGGATTTTGCGGAATGAAAGATGTATGAATACCAACTGATTTCAAATAATGCGAAATCTTTTCAGAAATGCAGCTATAATAAGGTATGCTTGCGTAAACATTTGATTTTGTACGCTGGAAAGGTGGAGGGGTATTCATGTCTGCAAGGAGAATTTCTCTGAGAATTCGAAGGCACAATCTTAATGGGTAACCATTTAGCTGTAAATCAGTTAAGATTTTTTGTTTTTCTATGTTGAAAAGCTCTACAGTACTGAAGCAGTACTGAAGAGCTTTCATCGTCTACGGAATCCCGTGTGAGCAGTGTGAAGCGGTTTATATTGGTGAATCTAGCAGGACACTTGAAATACGGCTTAAAGAGCATAAACAGGCATTTAGATGTAGAAATTTGAATTCAAAAATCGTTCAGCATACTATTGCAACCATGGAACTATTAATAAGGAGGAACTGACATATCCTTAAAATAGTGAAGCTTCAACTGTAACCGCTATCACAGGAGTTGTTTATCGACGGTGGAAACTCCCACCAGTAGGTTTATATAGATATTTTCAACTTATTTAAACACCTTATCATTACAAAATTTCAGTCATAAATAATGGTAGAAACAGAATTTCATTGTTACTGGTAGGAGTTTTCTTTGGTGGTATTTAGGCCCTGCGTTTCCGCCATATTGTGACAACCATGGAAACAAACTGGCAGTTTTATAAGACATACTGACACCAGTAAAAACAAATAGAAATTTTTACGACAATTTTGAAAAAAAAAAAAAAAAATCCATGAATAAGACGCTTATTTAAGATGAAATCTTCTATTCTATTTTACTGGTGGGATGTTTGACATATCGATAATCAAAAACTGAAGAACCGATTTTAAAATGGAAGCCGCCATCTTGTGACAACCTCCTCAGTTACTTCACTCGCAACTGATAGACAATACACTATATGTCTCCTCCTTTTTATTCATAACTCCATTATTGCAACCGACCGTTTTCCAGATTTTAATAAAGCTTTTGTGATCCGATCCGGCTGCAACAATTACGCAGGGAGATTGTTTTTAGAGGCCTGGCATACTAAAACCAAGGATTTAGCGATTAACGAAGCTGCATCTGTGCCGGCCGAGTATTCTATTTTATTTTAACTGTAACCTGAAATTGATGACTTTCTGTTGTGTTTTTCTTGTAACTGTTGATAGTATTGACTTAACGTTTATAATTGGCTGAGGAGGGATCGTGATGATCCGAAATGTCCCAATTTTAATATGTTTTTAGTGTTTTTATGTAATAATTTTAATTGTTTTATGTATTGTCTGTGATTTTAATGTAAATATTTTAAACTTATATAAACAAATTCAACATAAAAAGTTTTTTCCTACATAAAAGCGTATTTTTTTTTCATCGCCAACCTGTGATAAATCGCCAAATAAACGAAAATTTCGTTATTTTTTTAAGGACGCTGTATCGGGGTTCCGCCAAAAAAAAATTTATAAACATATATATCCATATGAGAAGAACATTCTGTATTGTTTTCAGATTTTTGTGAGTATGCCCGTATGGAGACCTTCCTTGTTAGTCATATATATTTTATTTCTCAGATATTTGTATATGCACAAAGATTTTTTTTTCAATTTGACACAGATTTTTTGCTTTTGATATACTATAAGTATATATTCCATGAAGTATATATTCTATTAGTTATTAATTTTAAGTAAAGAATTTTCATGACGCCTGCTGTAAAAGAATCTGGAAAACCGTGCTACAATGTTCATTTTACATTTAGACGATCCCACAATTTTCAAGGTTTTATATTTATTATTGCGAATTAACTCATTAACTACCCTTATAAGGAAAATCTGAAAAATTTAGCAGCTGGTGAATCAGGCCCAATCAAGATTTCCAGTCGCATACAGTGTCTCTATAAATTTTGCAACGTCTCCAGGCCCAATTAAATCCCCTAATTCTCGCTCCCGTGGCTTTCACGGGTAGCGTAGGCAATTTTTTTTTTATTATTATTCAGATTGTTTAATTTCCACCAGCTTTTTAAAAATAGTGTAATTGGGTTTATTCTCGCATCATTTTATCTGCCGTTAAAGAAGGCGAATATTACTACAAAAAAGTGGTGACAATCAAACAATCAGAACTTTGAAAAAAGTAGTCTACACTTATCGGGCGCGACGCTTAACCCCTCGAGGCCGCCTAATTCCAATCAAGATTTGCACCAGAAACTTTTAATTAAATTTTATTTTTGTGACATTTGTGGAAAGAAAGTTACAAAATTGAATTTCCCTATTTTGAAATAAAATTTTTCAAAAATTAAAGTGTGAATTCTACATTACAGGATCACAATTACTTGCCTCTGAAAAGATTAATGCGTTAACCCTTTCCGACGCGGAGCCCTTCTATTGCTAAAATGGTTACATGAATAAATGACACAGGTATTTACGAACAAATTTATTTGGTAATAAGAGAAAGCTTTATTTCACATAGTAGTGGACGAAAAATACTTATACCAAAATTCTCGTGTCATTGTGCCATTTGGGAATCAAGTTGGGTTTTCCATGTAATGGAGCACTGAGCCACAAAGGGTTAAGCAGCAGATTCATTTTAGTGATAGTGCTGAACACCAGATATATTAAATTTCCTCAAAAAGCACTTTATGTCATTATTTTTAATTACATGTGAGTTATTTAATTACCTGTAATGAGAGAAGATAAAATAAAGGTTTGTTTATATTATACAAACAGAAAAATGGTTCTAAATAAACAACTATTACGCGTGTACAGTTCGTAAGTTTGTCAAATTATAGTTACATTACAACAAGGGTGGCCAACTGTGGCAAGCCGCACACCAATAAAATTTTATAGTAATCATTGCCTTATTTAATCACCGAATTTCTGCGATTCAAAAAGTCGGCTATTTCTTTAAAAAATTAGTGGTATCCGACGTGCCACAGTTGGCCACGCCTGTATCACTATAAAGCTCAGAAATGTAGAGATAAAGAAATAAGCTATGTCTGTTTATGATATAATGGACGTACAAAATCAATCACATTGTCAATTAGCCGAGCACAAAAACTGATGCTTAAGAATATTGCAGTCTGAACTTAAAATGAGGACGTACGCACATACGCCCTGGTATTGTAATAGAAGATTTCATGATGTGCGCAGATACGTAGTGATGCTTAAGGGGTTAAATACTTTCGAATAGGACTTTTCTAATCTTTCAGTGTAAAGTGATTTGAGTGTTCTAACTACGTACTGTTTCTGTAAAAACTGTTGAAAAATAAAACAATAGTACAAAATATTTATAACAGCGCAAAACCATCAAAAGGCCTTTATTTATTTCTATCACGTTTATTTATCTGTAAGATTTTTTAAAAATGTGATTTGTTTTATTTTGGGAAATGGGGGGAAAGTTACAAGGTAGACAGTTTCAGAGCTTTTTGTCAAATTGAAAATAAAATAAAATAGTTGATTTATTTCAAATAACTTTAGTTGAAGTTTTAAATATCGCTGCATTTTGAGCTGTATATTTTCGTCTGGAAATTCTTTTTATAGCTCATTAATTCTTCGCTTAAATAATTTTTTGTACAATCATACTACTGTGACATTTTTCAGTAACTTTCACCACTTTTTGCATCACAATGAAACTCTTTGGGTACCGAATTCGTAATCAATTGGGGCAATACACTTTATAACATTAGAACGACCATAGCGGTCATTTTGACCGCCACCAAATAAAAGTATTTCGATTCGAACAAGAAATTTCATTATAAAATAAGTTAGATGTGTATCATGGAGAAATAAGTTAAATATTTTCAAACAAATATTCTGGCGTGAATTATTTTTATAACACTTAAGTAAAATTTTCGGTCGTTCTAGTGTTAAAAAGACAAATGTTACTTACTCTACAAAAATATAATTGATATGAAGAAAATTTACAGTGACCTCCTCCGTGTAACCCACAATTCCCAAAAAGCGTTCTTTATCATTCAAAACACCATAATTAAATATATTTTCAAGATTTAACCCTTTCAGGCGCCAACTAATTATGTTATAAACTGATGAAATGATGGACTGACACCAGAATTATATAATGCATTATTAGTAGAATTTTACAGCGTATAGTGTACTTATTAAAATCTCGAAAATATATTCGTTTCCTTGTTTTTTAAAGATGAAGAAAGCTTTCCGGAATCGTACGTAAATCGGAAAAGGTTTATAAATTTTCGTTCGTTGTTATGATATACAGAGCTATTACAAATGATGGACCCGATGTTTCAAAAAATCATATTTTCGAAACTACTGCACATATTACAATAAGTGATACATGAATTTAAAGAGAAATATACCAAGTTTTTTTCAGTTACAAATGTTGGATGTGTGACCCTTTGTTACATGGCATACGTCCAATCTGTAATCCACTTCGTCTCAAACATTTTGTAGCATGTCTCTGTCAATGGTTCTGAATTCTGCATAAATGCTTTCTTGAAGTTTTGACAGCGTTAAAGACATTTTTTATGTAACACCAATGCCGAAAACGAAGTGTTCAGAACTTAAAGAACGCATTTGTGAAGCTTTCAGAACCATTGTCAGAGTGATGCTACAAAATGTTTGGAATTAACTCGATTACAAATTGGACGTATGCCGTGTAACAAAAGGATCACACATCGAACAATTGTAACTGAAAAAACTTGGTATATTTCTCTTTAAATTCATGTATCACTTATTGTAATATGTGAAATAGTTTGGAAAATACGATTATTTTTTATATCGGGTCCATCATTTGTAATAGCCCAGCATTTTCCTAAATTAAGAATCACCTGTCTTATTTTACAGTGTATGCCTTGCATATAAAAATTTAAAGTGATAATTTTTCTAATTGAGGAACATTGTATTGTTATGTATAAAATTGTTTAAAGCTTTTAATACGGACTGAAATTATTAAGCAGCCGTTTATTATCATTCTTAAGCATTTTTCTACATAATACTCTGATTAATAGTATATATATATTATAAAAATACCTAGAATTTAAAGTAGTGTCTTAAAAATCCGCTCTGATCATGCTTCTGATCAATTTTATGGAGTATATAGAATATTACATCATATAAATGCAAAGAAATATTCGGGTAGTAAAACAATATTAACCGGTACAACATTGCGAATTTTCAGTATCGTTTAACCCTTTGCATTCGAGAGGTGATTCTCACTGACCACTGGTGTTCCGCGTAAATGGGTGCTCCAAACGCTTGGGACACCAGTATTTTAAACTAATTTTGCTCGCCTTATCTAATAATCCAAATATATCTAATATCTAAATATACCTAATATCTAATATCTAATAGGCCAAATAATCTGTGATAAAAGATGGCGAAGTAAATTGTAAGATATTAGTGGTGTCCAAAAAATTTGGCGTCCCGATTTACGAGGGATACCTGACAACACTAGTGGTGAGTGAGAGTCACCTATCGAGTGCAAAGGGTTAATATCCATTGAGAGGCAGTGGGATATATTATATGCCACCTCATTTTAATCGAGATTTGCACTAGAAAATTTTAATTAAATTTTACTTTTATAACTTTGGAAGAAAAAAGTTGTATACTTGCTTTTCCTTATTTTAAATTTTTTTTTTCGAAAATTCCGGTGTGAATTCAACATTACAGAATCTCAATTACTTGCCCCTGAAAGGGTTAAAACACTTTTTATACAGTAGAAAATCAATTTTTATTAGATAGAAATCGATGTCGAAAATAAAAAGACAATTTTCGAGCTGTAGAATTAGAGTGTGAAGTAAATAGTAACGAAATCTTTAAATGCATTTTTTTTTCACAACAGCACTTGTAATATTGATAGACACTCTAAACCACAATTTTCAACTTAAACACAATTTTTATTCAGACCGATATTTCTCAACATTTATTGTAACATATTTTACCAGTGAAATACGAAAGATTTTTTTAAAAATAAATAATATCTATAATAATTGTGTAATTTTAAGTAACGAAATTTATTTTGAAAAAATACATTTTATTTCAAATTAATGCCACTTCACTAAAAATGAACAATTTTTAAAACGGCTACCTATTTCACAAGATATTGATTAAAAAAAAACTTTTTTGGAACATTTTTCTAGGTTGTGTCTACGTGGAGTGATTGTGTTTGCCGTTTGACACTCTTTTTCAAAATATTCCCGCACAGATGTGATTTCCGCGTTTTTGTATACCAGTATTTTGTTAGAGAAAATGACATTTCATTTAATCGGAACATTTTTGCGATTTAAGAGAACAATATTTTCTCTAAGAATATGCTGGCTTGCAAAAACGCGGAAATCACATCCCTGTCCCGCCCAATAGCATCAAGCCGTCATTTTTTAACATATCATCTACGGAAAATAGTATTTATTACTTCATCAAATGCATAATAATTTCATGTGAATTGATTTTTGTAACCACATCACATATCTTAAAAATAAATTCTTGAAATAGGCTTTATAGTCCTAGGGAAATGTACAAAAAAAAGGGGGGTTACCTTACAAAAAATCGGGTAGAAGATTTTTTTCTGAATTGTTTATAATGATGCCAACATGGAAAAACCAAGTTTTCCAACAAAATTTCTTAAGGCTAAATTTTCTGTGGCCGAAAAACAACAAAATTTTCGGACTTTTTTCGATTTTTTTAAAATATCTCAATAGCCGTTGCAGTAGCATAATTTTTGTCAATTACAATATTAAAGAAGACAAAATTCTTTACAACTTTCATATTTATAATTTTTTTATACACCCAATAGCAAGCGCAGTATGCCATTTCAAATGTAAGGCAATTTTTTAAATTTTCTTAAAAACCGTGAAAAACGTAGTTCTACCCCGATTATTCATATGTTTCCCACGGATTTAATAATGTATGTCAACTTCTATATATTGGTAGCAGTAAATTATGTGTTTGAGGGCCAAAACTAACCTTTCGGGGGGGGGGGGGGGGCAAAATTCATGTATATTTTGCCCCACCCCTCGTTAATTATTTTAATAAATGTCTAATAGCCAGATTTTGAAAATTTAAAGTGTGTAATCATTAAATACGTAATCAGATTTTTCAAATATGGATTCATTAAAACCTTGAAAACCGAACCGAAATATATATTCCGCTTTAAACAGGTTTTCATCTTAGGAGGTATAACTGGTCATATTCTTTCTCTTAAAAATATATAGTTTTTTCTTTAAGGACCGGATTCCGTATATGAAGATTTTATTTTCAAAAATATTATGATAGTTGTAGTACTGAGGCGTTTAATGTCATAGTTATATGAATTATGAGAGTAAATTAGTCATACAAAGACATCGTTAGATATCGACCTCGGTATCATATGAAAAAATAAATAAATATTAAAATTCAAGCAAGAATTCTGAAAAGAACACGTTTGTAGGTTTAACATGGGCGTGCAAATGTTTTCGCGTGAGACTTCACTACTCACTCGAAGAAACTGGAATGTTAAGGTTAAACCTATGGAAGCGTTCCTTTTACAATTTCTCGTTTGCAATTTAATAGTTTTAAATGATTTTTTTTTTTTTTTTTTTTTTTTTTTTGAGTGGTTTAGAAATGCTGACGTTGAATTCCAACCGTATTAGTGTTTACTTTTTCTATTTTGATTACAGTTTTTATTATTTTTTATTTTTGGTCAGTTTTCCGGCTGCGAGACTTTTTTATCCAAATTTCATATATATATATATATATATATATATATATATATATATATATATATATATATATATATATATATATATATATATATCAGGGCCGAAACTAGAGGGGACAGAGGGAGCATGTGCCCCGGGCGCCAGAGTGGAAGGCGAAGGGGCGCCAAATAAAGATATTTTTGTCGTTTGATACCAAAAATTATATAGTATGAAATTTGGCTAAAATTTTCTCACAGCCGGAATATCCAAAATGCAAATTGAACCAAATGCATTAAAACTGGATAACAGAATCCTGTTTTAAATGAAAAAATTACATGTTAATCCAAAAGAAAATTTGAAACAAATGCATTAAAGTAGGATAACGGAATCCTGTCTTAAATGAAAAAAGTACAGAAAGAATACTAGCAATTGCAACTGCTGAGAGGGAAACCTGTATAAAGCGGAATATTTCGGGTTCACTTTTAAAGGTTTTAATGAATCAATATTAGACAAAGCTGGTTACGCAGTTCAGCATTACGTATTTCATGATTAAATTTAAATTTTAAAATAATTCGGCTATTAGAAATTAGTAAAATTCTTTTTGTAAACTTCTTTTGCGGAGGTTTGTGAGGGGGGGGGGGGGGGGGGCGCCAAAATGCATGTTTGTCCCTGGTGCAAGAAAGGTTAGTTTCGCCACTGATGTATATATAATATATATACAACCGATTTGCTTATATCATTGAATTCTGCACTCTTGAAAACGTAATTCAATATATAAGTTTTTCAATTTTTTCGGAATCCATATTCTTCTTTTTATCTTCCATGTTAATTCTTGTAATTAGGTATACGGTACTTTATTTTACACATACAGTTCTATATTGTTGGTTTATGGCGTGTAGTCAATCATTCAGAATATTGCAGTTTTTGATGATGGTCGGTAATGTTTAATTAATGGTTATATACAGGGTGATTCATAAATATCGAAACCACATACTTCCAATTGAAAAGTTTCATAAAAAAAGGTGCAAAATTTGATGAGATAAGTTTCAACTCCATGGGGGGTTTATATGAGAAAATACAAAAATTAAATTTTTATACGGGCCCCGTAGAGTAAAATTCCCAATTAGGAAAATTTCCCTTATCTATTCCTGAATTAAACACAAAAAAATTCATCTCGATATCTTTAAAATTCGCAGAGATATCAAAATCAAAAATTCGTGACTTACACCATTTATCCATGCCTCTGAGCGACGAGTTTTTGACTCATTTTGAATGCAAGATAGGTATCAGCCACAAATTGTACATTATTAAAAGTCGATATAAGACAGTGCCTCTCCTTTGGACATAAAATAGGCAGCGTATAGATTTTACGTTAAACTTGTTTTCAAAGTATGCTGGTGCTCTGCACTAGAGGTCTGCACGGGTCAAAATATCTAGGTCCGGTCCCGAACCGACCCATAGGAAAAAAAGTTCGACCCTGCCTGGAAAAAAAGTTCAAATCGTAGCCTGGCCCGACCTGACTGAATTTCTACATAGTTTTTTACATCGATATGGTTAAAAGTTGTTTCGTATGGAAAAGTTCTGGCCAAAAATATTTATTATATCTTTCTTTTTTCATGTTTATAATTATTATTTTTAAAGAAGTGCCAAAAGCTGTCATTATTTGTTTTATTAATGAATCTCTATTTATATGTAAATGATTCACTTCTCCTTTAATAACGTTAATCCATATTCCGCGTGTTAGAGACAATGAAAAAGGCTATAAAGTAAAATCTTTTAAGATGGAATCACATAGGAAAGAAAAAAAAGCGTTATAGACAAGTTCCCTTCTTAGGAGTTGTAAATGTAGTCTATTTTTTCTCAGGTATTATTTTCTTCATTTTCCATGGATCAACAGATTTTTCCGTTTAAGAAAGGATTCCGTCATAGGCAGATTTTTTTCACTAGTTTTACTGTATTTTAAATTTTTTTCCTTAAAATCTACTATCCTTTAAAAATATGAATTTTAGAATTTTATTGTAAAATAATGGCCATTTAAAAATATATGCATTTGTTGTAAAGGTTTTTGGGCTGAGCCAAATTTTAGTTATTTTTAACCGGGTTAGGTCAGTCAGAGATAATGATTTTAATATGGGTTGTTTCGAGACCGGGACTGTATTATATTATTCGGACGAGTGGTCGAGAGGTTCTGCTCTCATGCTGGGTTCGAACCCAATCGTGTACTTCGGCCTAATCGTTCGGAGTTTTCAGTGGTTTTCTTCGAACCTTGGATATCCTTGCGTAAATACGGATTAGGTTCCCTTAGAAAGACCTCCCCGGAAGTCACTCTCCCGCCCCCCGTTTCGGGCCCACGTCCCTCGTATAGATAATTGGCCGTCATAAATCACACCAACACCCGCTTCGGTATGAAATAATACGATCGGCCCGGCCTGGCCTGGCCGAGTCTTTAGAAAAAAGTCGCCAATCCCGGGTCTGGCCCGGCCCCTGTATACAGACTTTTTTATCGGCCTCGCCGGGGCGATAAAAAGCCTGAATTTGTAAGGGCCAAAATTATGAAAAACTCTTAATCGGCATGTTTGAAAAAGCATTGTTTCAAATCCTACATTAAACATTTATTTAATGGACATTTAAGTAGTACAAAAAGGTGGTGGAAACGGCAAAAGTTAAACTGAAGTTTAAGCTACCGAAAGAAGTGACTTTTTCAAGTGCAATTTTTTAAAATGCATTTAAATATTTTATTAGGAGCCAATCAATGTTTAAAACTTTAAATGAGTTTTCCTGCATGATGCTTTTTTAATCGTAAATTAAAAAGGTGCAAACTTGGAGCATGTCTTTTTTGATTATTTTACATTAATTTTGTTTCGGCAAATTGAAAAAAAATTTACTTTCGAAAATATATATTTTTTTTAAAAATAAGTTAGATATTTTTTAAGCAAATATTTTTAATATTTTTAAAATTAAAATTAAGAAAATTCCTGAAACAAAACTAAAATTATACTTTCCTCTTTAATTAAGTGAAAAAAAAATTAAATCCGATGAATAATGTTTCGAGTTATAAAGATTTTAAATTAAATCCGCTTAAAAAAATACTAAACATTTAAATTTTTAAAAAAAATTATGCGAAATATTAGGATTTGATTTTGTTTGAAAATTATACGGTTAACCATCACAAAAAAAAAAGAAAAAAAAAATCAAAATTCTAGCTCAACAAATATATTTTTTACATGTTTTCTAGAACTCTTAAACTAACATATTGTTTCTTCGATTGCACGTATTTCAATTTGTGTCTAATCCCTTAAAACCTGATGAATTATTTAAACGGCCATAACTCTGTGAGTTTTTCAGATATGAAGATGCAATTTTTTGTGCTTAATTCAGGAATGGATAAGGAAAGTGTTTTTGATTGGAATTTTTTCACTACGGGGGCCGTATAAAAATTTAATTTTCGTATTTTTTCAAATAGACCCCCTATGGAGTTGCAACTTATGTCATTAAATTTTGCACCTTTTTTTATGAAACTTTGCAATTGGAAGTATGGGTCTAGGGGCAATATTTATGGAAATAGCCTATTGTTTCGATATTTATGAATCACCCTGTATATATATATATATATATGGCTATTTTTTCAACATACATACACACTCGATGCAGAGAACGCGGAAGGGGGCACGGAGGTGGACAGTCGAAAAATAATTGCGAGGGGGTGACCGATGGCCTTGGGAGAATACATTTCGGACCAGGGGTGTTATATTAGTGCTAAAAAAATTTTATATATTTTTGCATGCTAAAGTGATATAATCTCTTGTTCTATTTATTGATATAAGTAGGAAAAAACCGACAGTATTTATTAAAACTAATCTTTTAAATATTTTTATAGTGATCTCAAATATGTTATTGACAAATTTTTTTTAATTTTACAGGAGATAGATATATAACATCAGTTAGTGAAATAACCTGTTGTCATTTTTATTGTAGCTATTTTATAAGGTAAAAGCATTTCTTACATAAAATATATTTATTTTCTGAGTGCCTCCCCTCCCCCATTTTATATGGAAGTATAATCCAATGTTTACTATCTTTAAAAAATAAAGCATTAAAATATATGTTATCAATAATTGGTAAATAAAATATACCATTGTATGTTAAGCATGTAATATATGAAATAAAATATGTTTTTCGCAAATTTTCATATCTATCCCATTGTTTCCTGGAAAAATGTGCATTCATTATAAAAATTATTACAATTACAAAATTATTAAAATTAACCAAAAATTCTTTCTTAATTGAAACTATAGTACCAATAAGTTATTAAATACTAAAGTATTCTTTTAAACAATGCTTTGAAATTAACATTATACACACTTAAAATTACTGTCGATACAAAAATTGTTTTATTCATCTACACACTATCCTATTTTTAAAATTATATAATTTTATTTAATATAAAATGTATGTTGTGATGAAAATAAAGACGTGGGTGTGCATATAATATTTAATTTACTGCTACCAATTTTTAGAAGTTGACATACGTGATTAAATCCGTGGGAAACATATGAATAACCGGGGGAGAACTACGTTTTCACGGTTTTTAAGAAAATTGAAAAAATTGTCTTATTTTTGAAACGGCGTATTGCGTTTGCTGTTGAGTGTATAAAAAAGTTGTAAATATGAAAGTTGTAGAGAATTTTATTCTCTTTAATATTGTATTTGACAAAAATCATGCTACGGCAACAGGTATCGAGATATTTAAAAAAAAATCAAAAAAAGTCCCAAAATTTTGTTGTTTTTTGGCCACAGAAAATTTAGCCTTAAGAAATTTTGTTGGAAAACTTCGTTTTTCCATGTTGGCATCATTATACATTAGTCAGAAAAAAAAATCTTCTGCCCGATTTTTTCCAAGGTAAAATGTACATTTCCCCTGTACTATTAGTTTCCGTTACGACTTAAAAAATCGACAAATGTAAAATAATGAATTAACACATAAATTATTAAATATAAACACATAAAAATATTCTACATTTAAAAAAAAAAAATACTACATGGTTCAAATTTTTGGGGAAAATATTCTATGTTGTTAAAAGTAATTTCAAGTTTAAATTTTTTTAACAATTTTAATTTTGAATTAAACAGTGTATAAGAGGTTTGGATTTCAAAACATATAAAAATATTTAATCTGTAACAGTAATGTATTTTTTTTTTAATTAAACGGTTCAGCGTGTACACGTACAGCATAGCTGTCATCTGTCCTATTTTTTATTACACCTATATCATAATAGCAATAAGCATCTTATTTAATCACATAATTTCTGTAATTCTTGTGGCAGCTTTTACCAAATCTAAAAGTGGAACATTAAAAACCGAATTAGAATACAAGCTATTTATTGGAATAATATTAAAAATGAACTTTTATTTTCAGAGGATAGTTGTTACTTTTACGCTAAGCTAACTTCAAAGTAGAAACTGATAGAAAAAAAGGTTTGTTGAATACATTATTTTTAAGACTTGTCGCTTAATTATTATTCTATCTCCACAGTAACGTTTTCAAATTTATTTAGAAAATTGTGATATTTAGTTACTGACATTGAAATCTGTAAACCTCAGCTTATAAGAATTTGATATTTAAAAGAAAATTAACTATACAAACTTTCTCTTCGATGGCCAGTTTCTTCCCAGCAATTTTTAATCATTTGCATTCGTTAAAATTTGTTGTTTAAACAGAATAAAATTTTTGGATACCACTATTTCTATGCAAAAATATTTGGCATGACTATTCCGACATTGTTCTAAAACTATAAATATTTTGTTCGAAAATACTGGAAACTGAAGCTCAGATTTAAAATAATGATATTGATTAATTTTGTCGACTCACACCCGAAAAGTGAGTGCAAACAGTTAAACGTTACTGCCTTGCATATAAACATCAAGCTATCTGTAATCTTAAATACTTCCGTATTATTTTATTACGACCGTTAGTCTTTTCGTATTTTGCAGAAGATAATCAATTCGAATGAGAAAAAGATTCTATTCGGCTACACGAAAAACTTTTTAGAATAAAGGTGACCAGTTGTCAACATATCGTCGGTACCATGCCAAACAATCCAATATGAAAACAGTGTTTACAGCAGGCTACTTTTTTAAAATTCAGATTTCTTGAGTGGAACCACTTTTCTGAAATGATAAAATTCGCCTTAATTAATATATCTTTAAATAAGGCGAATTATACCATTTCATTAAAGTGGTGCCAATCAAGAAATCTGAATTTAAAAAAAAATAGCTCACTGGCAGTACTGTAGGAATAGGATCTCCTTTTCTCTTTCTCAAAATATCAAATCCAACTTTCATGTCAACAGATGCAATTTCACTTTTCTAAATTTTGCGGACACCAGGCAAATTTTGGAGGAGCTCAGGGGGTGCAGAACATGAATAAGTGGTCACAAGCCTTTCCAAAAATATGTCACATGTGGGGGTCGGGAAAAGTTTAAAAAAAGCCCCGCTTTGCGCCTACTATCGCGCTTCCTGGAATAATCCTCCTCCCTCTTTTTGAAATACCGTTTTCAGAAATGTGTTACTTTCACGGTGAATATATAGAAAAGGACAAATACAATGTAGCAACTTCATAAATTTTACTCAATTATTTCTATGTGAGGGCAAAATATATATTGATACACACTCGTAACTGCAATATTTTTAATAGTTTTTAATAGTTGTCATATCTAACGATCTTCTATGGCAATAATACCGACGGTATTAATGTTGAATTTTGTAAGCGCAGTTTCAGGGAGTCCAGGTCCAGCTTCCTTTGAAGATGATTGTTTTCCTCTTTCTTAAACCTTAAATTTTTTTTTGTTGTTGTTGTTTAAGAAAAATTACATATGATTCTCAAAAAGGTTTATTACACAGGAAAAATAATGAAAAAAATATCAGAGATACATTTTTCGTGTAATACGTCAACATTTTCTTATGTTGCACATCAGCAATACAAGTAAAAACAACTGTCATAACTAAAATATTGCAAATTAGTAAATATTTTAATAAGTATGAATCTAAATACCTTATTTTATATAATTTTTTATTTTGTAAAACTTAACCCTTAAATGCATGAATTATTCTTTTAGAATTGTGTCTTTTATTCATATATTAAAGATTAGACACCAGAAATTTTAAGATAGCTTTTTTAACTTTATTTAGTAGCATATTTTTGTAATTTTTGTAGGATTAATAATTCTAAAATAAACATAGTAATTGCAGATAGTTAAATATAAAGCGATGCAGATACGCATCTCTATGCATTTAACCTTCCGTCTACCAGACGGGTCCATTGGACCCGACATGTACATTCAAAATATTTATTCAAACCAGAAATTTCTTCAAAACAAACTAAATGTATAAACCAGACAATAATAAGTTAAATAAACAAATTAAATAGTTTTAAGTAAAAATTCTGGTGTAGAATGTTTTTATAAAACTTGAGTAAAATTTCCGGTAGTTCTAGGGTTAACCATCTTGCTGCGTAAAATTTTATCAAAAGAGGTTCAAAAATTACCTACATTATATTTAAATCAGGCTAAATCAGGGCTGTCACTGGAAACTATTTTTTATATTCTTGTACCACTATTTTAAGAAGATCAATTTTGCATTATATTTCTCTTGTAGATGTTGTTAAAGTCTATATGGCATTTTTTGTATTATAAAAATGGTCCGAGTTGAATTAAAAAATAGTCGCCAGTGGAAAAAATGAGTCCCCGAGGAAATCCCGTGTTGCGCAAATTATTCTACTTTTCGTTACTCAAGGAAATCTCTGGTTGCGCAGCGAGAGGGTTAAGTATTAAACATCTCATACCATCTTCTAACTGTGCTAGAGGGAAAAGCAGACTCTCCATAAGTTTCCTATATGATACGCTTTTACTGATGATTCATTCTGTAGAAAGCAAAATTTCCAGCAGGTAAAAGCATACTGCTCATTGCGTGTTGCTTCCTTCGTTCTTGTCGTCGATTCTGAACGTATCTTTCATGGCTGCCACCGACGTACCACTGGAAATAAATAAAAAAAGAATTACCACGTGTTCATTACAGATTAAGCTTACAGTGGAACAAAAAAAATAAATTTGTGTTACCATTTTTGTTACCATAAAGTATGGTAACACAAAACTTATCATAATTCTTTATTGAACAGCTCTCGTAGTTTTATTTGGAAAAAAAAATTTCAATAAAAAAAATGGTGGAACATTTACAATTGTTGATTGGTCGTACTAGGTTTTGTCTTGTTCAGGTTTTCACGTGATTTGGAATTTTATTATAATGATTAAAATACGTTTGTTTTTGAATGATAATAGTTAAATCGCTAGAAATGTAGAAATATCTAGAAAAAATATCTCATTCTTAATTTTAATTAGCATTTCTGTTACGAAAAATGGTAAATAATAAAAATAAATATCTATTAACGTTACAGAATTTAATAAAACCCAATAAATAATGTGCATTCAGGATTGCAAATACTAGGAAAAATATTGTTGCAGTTAATTCAAAATATTTGTTATGAAACAACAAATGATTCCAGTTATCTTTCATTGGATAATTAAAATACAAATTTTTTAAATATATGCATATAAATCAGGGGTTAATTTAATTACAGGAATGTAAGTACCCAATATATTGAGTGTACTAAGTCATTGGATCAAACTTATATCAATTTAAAAATAATTTTACAGTACTTTTACAATCGTTTAACATAACATAAAATAAAATTTAATGTAAATGAAGGTTTCATCTACGAGTGAAATGCGCAAAAAAATAAAAATAAATCCGAATGTTATTTATAAGCTCTATTTTAATTCGTGTAAGAAAAAAGAAAAGTAGCATTTCCATTTGTAGAACGCTCTTTATAGCTGTGTGTTTTTATTTGTTTATTTTTTTAGGGGGGGGGGGGTCATTAAAAGATACTATATGTACTAAATCGGAGCTACAGTTTAAAAAGTCTCATAGAAAGGCCATAATTTTCTTATATATTTCAGTTCACCATGGTATATATAAAAGAAAAATCGAAATAGAGTCATTAATGAATTTTAAATTGTTAGAAAGTTCTGTATAAAAATATATATATATATAATAAACTAATCAATGTTAAAAGAAAGCACCTTACACACAAACGTATCCAATACAGGACTACAAAGAACATCCATGCTTTAATATGAAATATTTTATGAACTATAAAAAAATATAAGGATCAAACAAGTGACATATTTCTGAGGTAACTCATATTTTTTGTATATGGAAATTTAAGAAAAAAAATTAAATGTTTATCAATAGATAGTACTGCATTGTTTCAACGGGTAATAATGCGTAAGAGCCTACACTGCCCACCCGAAGAAACGAGAACGGAATGCTAATCTTATGGGAGAAATCTTTACAGATTATCCGCTTGTATTTTAATATTTTTAAGTGATTGTTCTTTTACATAGAATACATGCGGTTGATATTGCGCTTTTTCGATTTTGGTTGCAGTTTTTTTATATGAGGTAGTTTCATTTTCTGAACCGGTTCTAACCGGTTCCAAAAGTGAAAGTGTTTGCATATAAAAAAAACAGTAACGAAAATCCAAAAATTTCAAACGAATAGGATATCGATCTCGAGTACCCTATGCAAAAAAAATCATTTAAAAATATTAAGATATATTAAAATACACGCGAGATATCTGTAAAGATTTCTCCTTCATGTTTAAGATTAGCGTTAGTTTCTCTGCGTGTCTACTGTTACTAAAATGTTAAACGGATTGAATGACACCAGAATTTACGAACATATTTATATTAAATTAACTAAAAGCTTTTCTTTGCGTACATTATCCAACGAAAAAATTAATTTCTAAATTATCGTGCCAATGTGGCATTTGTGAATTCAATTTAAGTGGTATATATAATATACCGGTGCCCTTCAAGGGGATTAATATCAAATTTTAAATCGCCAACTTTTGTCACTTTCAAAAGTTAAACACAATGAAAAGCAGAAACTGTGTGACCTTTGGCAGTTTGTTACACTTTAGTTTGAGAATTTTATATATTTAGAAAACTCAGCGATATCTATCGATAAAAAGCCGAACTATTTTTAGAATTTACTCGTACAAAATTTATGAGACAATATTTGATATTATTTGACGTTTCATCTTTACATTTATTACAATAAATTTTGGTATTATATTATTCTGTATAGTATTATTCAATTATACTATTATAATTTAATTTTAAATATACGTCTTTTTTCCACTCTGTACATCGTAAGAAACTTTATTAGGTTATAAGGTACTTTATTAATTATTATGTACAATTTTTCTGTTATATTTATTTTTATATAATTCATAATTGAAAAGAAATACTGAAGTGTCTTATACAGCTTATGATTTTAGGGTTATTATAAAGTGACCTACATAAATACTATTAAACAATAACTTTTTCTCCCTTGAATAAAATTGCCCAAAAATAAAATAATACTTCCTCATGTGTGTGTTTTTCTTAATTCTTACACATAAATATGTATGTTCGGGTAAATACGTATGTATATACGTAATATACATGTATACGTAATGTATAAACAGGTATTTTTTTTTTGGGGGGGGGGGTATATTTTTGACGAATGTAAGTTTAAGACAACCTAACGGAAAAAAATTATATGTTGAATAGAATAAAAATATTAGCTCGTTCTAGATTAAATTCGTCTTCTTTTAAGTGACAGTGATTGTACTCTAGAAGATATATGAAATAACTTTGTGATAATACGGGAAATGTATTGAAATTGTTTCCATTTGGCTTATTGCTGTCTTGAGAGGATGTCCTGTGACAATAACACACTTAAAGGGAAAGTATATTTTAGTTAAACTCAACATGTGCAGTTAAATCTACCTAAGTGATGCATTTATTGCCAGGAATGTTTCTGAGTGTGTTTTCTAATATATCTGAAAGAATTATGTTTTGGAAACTATAAAGGCCAACAAAAAAAATTCTTAACATTTCAGGCCTATAGAGATAATTTCGTTAAGTAATATATTGCAGGACTAGAGGCTGGCCGGCAAAAGAATGTTCATTCTTTAGCCTTGTAATTTCCGCATTTTCACGCAAAACATTTTTTACATTTCATGTAATTGTCTAAAAGTCTCATGTGATTGCTTAAAAGTGTCTGAAATTAGCACATGTTTCGTACGGATACCGTTATTTTCAAGGCCAAATATCAGTATTTTTTTACAGAAAAATAAATCTAGTTTAAACGCGCGAAATTTCGACTTATTTAAGGAGAGAATTTCTATAAAAAAATACTGCTACCATATATTTTCTTGGTCTGAAATTTCAAGGACCCGTACGAACCCTGTAGCAACTAGGGGTAAAAGAATACCTTTTTTAGATAGCAGTGTTGAAATATTCCTTTTATTGTCAATTTCAGTAGGATCTACTTTTATACCGCAATGAAATTCCATAAAAATACTGAAATATTTAAGGTTAATTCTATCTATAAAAATTCTGTAATCTTTTTTTAAACTGTCTTTCACAATTATTTCCAAACTCTTAATGTACCATAATATTACAGTACGCAGTGTATCGTAATATAAAGTATGTCTCCGCGCCAGGTTTAGAAAATGTAAGAAATGGTAGAACATACTACAACAGGGATTCTTTGCAGAGAAATTCAGTATCGAAATCCATTTATTCTGTCAAAAATACAGGGTTTTCAACTCGGATTCCTGTTCATAACCTTAATAATAAAAAGATAATTAAACTAGTTAAACTAAATTTTCAAAGACCTACCTTGCTTCGTGTGAAATGTAATGATATTATAAAAGAAGGTGCTGGAAATAGTTACTATCCGCAACAGAACAGCGCAAAACCAAACGCTTACAGAATGAAACGGCATAGGCGGCAATGACCAGAATACAATGTATTTTCAGAACTTCCAGTAATGTAGCCTCATTTCATACAAAGCAAAGTAAATCTGCTGGTAAAGTGGTTAAAATATCTTTAATAATGTAAAAATCATTAACAAACTACCAAGTTTAGATCTAAATGAGACATAATGTATTCTTGACTCAATAAACTTATTACGATCCTTTACGTTTCTTATAAAAAAAATTGTTCGCTGGTAGGGTATTCTACCACCTCTTAGAATTTATAAACCTAGTACTGAGACATCCTGTATTATAATCATTCAATGTAAAATTAACTTGATGTCGGTTTGCGGTTCATACAGTGGAGTTAAGAACAAGGAAAAGGAGATATATAGTGTAGAACTTACCAGTTGAGAGTGGAGTAATTGAGAAGGTAGTCACAAGATTGGGGCTGATTTTTTACATCGGAAAAACTGTTTCTGATCACCGACGAAACAAAATTCCACCAGTAAATTTAGAATAGGATATTTCGCCTTATTTCAGCTGCTTATTCATCCAAAATTCCTCTCTCAAATATGGTACAAATTTCTATTCGGTTTTACTTATGGAAGTTGACCATTATCGTCTCAATACCAGTCTTGCCAGACGAATACTAAAATTTTATTTTGAATACCACTATTTTCGTACGGTATTATCCACTTGATTTAATTGAAAAACTTTTGTAAATAAATAAGGCGACTATCTCTCTATGAAATTAGTGGTATTCAAAATAAAATATTAGTATTCGTCTGGCAACACTGCTCAATACTCAAGGCCTCCGGACTGATTTTGTGACGTACCAAATGAAGAGTAACACCTTGAAGGGCAAGCAATTGCGTTTGTGTAATGCTTAATTCCCACCGGAAATTTAGAAAAATTTTATTTCAAAATAAGGAAATGCAATTTTACGACTTTTCTCCACTAAAGTCAGAAAACTGAAATTTCCTAAAATTTTTCTGTTGCAAATCCTGATTAATCGTAGGTGGTATATAATATATACAGCCGCCCCTTAACCCCTTTAAGTGCGGTGGGATATATTTTATCCCTCCTACGATTAATCAGGATTTGCACCAGAAAAATAGTGGAGAAAAGTCGTAAAATTGATTTTCCTTATTTTGAAATAAAATTTTTCTAAATTCCCGGTGGGAATTAAGCATTGCACAAACGCAATTGCTTGCCCTTCAAGGGTTAATCTTCATTTGGTACGTCACGAAATCAGTCCGAAGGCCTTGAGTATTGAGACGGTAATGAGTTGACCAGAGTATTATAATCTCTTTCACTAACGATAACAAGAGATTTTTTAGGTTGGCACGATATGGCGGAAACGCAGGGCCTGACCAGTGTTGCCAGTGGGCTACTTTTTTTTAATTCAGATTTCTTGATCGCCAACACTTTTTTGAAACGGTACCTTTGCTTTCGAGTTAATTAATATGTTATTAAATAAGGCGCATTTTACCATTTCAAAAAAGTGGTGCCAATCAAGAATCTGAATTAAAAAAAAGTAGCCCACCTGGCAACACTGGGCCTGACTACTGCCGAAGTAAATTACCATCAGTGACTTTAATATAAGTAATCAGTGAAAATAAGTAAAATTTAGGCCATAATTATGACTGAAATTCTGCGTCAATAAAGCCTTTAAATAAGGCAAAAATTTCTATTCAAATTTACTGGTAGTCGTTTTCCCAGCCGGAATAGAGTCACTTCAAAACTGGTTGCGGTTGAAGCTTCACCATTTGGAGTATATGTCAATTCCTCCTTATTTATAGTTCAATTGTTCACACTATATTAAAATTCAATAATCTGTAAATTTCTACCAAGAAAATTTATTTCAGTATGATAATATTAAGTTTTCCAAGTAAAAAAAAAACTTATGAATACGTTACTCCCCATAATTTTAAAAATATTTCTGTGATAAGACATGTTCAGAGATATAATACAAACACTCATATTAATTTCTAGAGCCTTTTTTACGCAATATCAATGACATATATTTTTTCTTCACGTAGTCGTTGATTTAAATATTTCTTTAACATGAAATATTCTAAACTTTTCTTTAAAAACGATTCTTAAACATTATAAACTTTTGTGTGACATATAAACTTTACCTTATATTGTTTCACACAATAATCTGAGCTTAAATGGCTAAAACTCTGTTTAGCCCTTCAGCAAAACAAACATTATTTTAAAATATTTTATAACTGCCTCCAAAAATAAATATTCATCTTTGTGTATTTCTTGGTACAAAAAACGTAAAGGTATCCGACGCATGAACAATTTTCACACTTTTTCGGAAAGTGTGTTTTAAAAACCGAAAAATGTGTTTTCATTAGAGCATAAAGTTTTATAAAAAAAATCAGATCATATAAATAGCAAATGGTGATGTGTGAAACACGCGTCCCCTAGAATAAATAATTTTTTTCTAGTGCTATGATTCTATAGTTAAAGAGCAATTTTATCTAAAGAAAGAAATTTTATATGCACGTTTAGCGTATGCATGGCAAATGCACGTATAAGAATATAAAACACAATCTTTGAAGTATATTGTCCTTGCATATTTTCGATATATCCATGGCTTTACATTTATGAGTTTCAGAATCTGAGCGTTATAACACGTTTTAAAATTTTATATAACATCATAACATCAACTTATATTAACGGAGTAAAATGCCTATGTAACGTCGCATCTGATTATATATATATAATGTTATTATTAACCCCTTAATTCTCGCTTCCGTGATATTCACGGGCTGTGACTTTTATTCATATTATTTATATTTGTTTGATTCCCACCAGTTTTAGAGAATAGTGTTATTAGCTTTATTGTGGTATCTTTTTTACATGTTATTAAATAAGGTGAACATTTTTTTTTGAAAAAAGTGGTGCCAATGAGCAATTTGAAATTTTTAACCGTAATTTTACGCGGCCGTAAGAGGTTAAAACTTAGAATAATAACCCAAATTTATTTATTTGTTTGTTTAGACACAACTATTTAGTCACAAATCTCAGACGCAACTACTTATAAGTATTGTCAATTTAGCGGAGTTTATTCAGATTTCTACCGAAATTTTCTAATGATAATAATTCACCTCATTTAATTTTTCATTAGGTAAGACGAATTCGGAAATTATGGTTGGTATCTGAAAAAAAAAAAAAAAAAAAAAAGAAATAGGTAATAATGCCATCTAAAGAAAATTTTAGCGAGATCAAAATGTAGTTCTAATTAAATGATGCAATACTAAATTTTATAAACGAATTTCAAAAAAGCAATAAAACTTTCAATTATTTTACGATTTAAGGTATTATTTTAAACGAGAGGCTTACAATAAATTACGTCTAGACATTTAATTTTTTCTACAAATGTCGTTAAAAGCCTCTGAAGAGTTGCGGGTGGAGAATGGTAAGAGGTAAAATCTTTGTTTTGGAAGTCTCAGGCTTCCCCGTTGAGAGTGTAAAGTGAATAGTGTAAGGAAACAGGAAGATATCCTCATTTCAGAGTCAGCGCATTATTGAAACTCACACAAACAGATTAATAAAGAAACAAGCAAGTTGGAATTTCTGAAACTGAATGAAAATTTACCCAGTAAGGGGGTCTAACTATGAACCTTTGGCATAAGCTTTCAGTGCTCTACCAAGTAAGCTGTCTTGGACAAATATGGTATACGCAATTATTTCAGACAAATTTTTAGCCCCAAATAATCTATTCCGGCAACTATTCAGTCAGTCAAACTTTTGGCCACATTGCAGAATGGCTGCTAAAACTAAACAAGTTGGAAATTGTACAACGAATGTGGCAAATAAGGAGCGTTCTTACTATAAATAGTTTTATAAATATTCTGATCTTGGTGCAATAGCTGTTGCACTCTTAAGCAAAAATGCATGAATATAAAATTTATTACGATTATTTATATTAAATTCAGTAATAAGTAAATAATCTGACTCCATCTTAAATATGATGTGATCAACATGGCAACCTAAAATTATTACCTATAACGCCATTATAATTACCTATCAAGGGAAATCATTGCATTAATTACGTATGATAGGATTTAATATAATAAAGAAAACTTTATTAATATCTTTTTGAATTTTGATTTGATTTTCATAAAATTTAAAATGTATGGACAAAATTCTGCAATGATTGATTATATATATTAAATTTCCAACCATTTGGATAGGTAGATTTTGCGCTGTTACATGTAGGCAGACGGACGGACCAGATGACGACTATAGGTGCTACGTATTTACATAATTACGAACGCTTCTAATTATTGATTAAATTGTGTTTTATATATTTGTTTAGGATGGCTCAGCTGGTAGAACATTACTAATAATTCCCATTGAAAAACTATCACATAATTTGTAATGAATTAAGAACATAATACACTTTTGATACCACTCCCAAAATCAGGTTCAATTCAAATTTTCAATTTTGACGGAACTAAACGTAGAAACTTCTGAATTTAAGCTAATTAAAGGTTGTGCTTTTTGTTAATGTTGTGACACAATTGGAATTTACTATTTGAATAAAAATAACGTTTCTCTTTATAAAGATAGATTTACAAAAAAAAAAAAAACTTTGTAACATCGAATAACAAAAAATTTTAATCAAAAAATAAAAAGGAACTTCAAGAGATTGTTGCATAGCTCCGTCTTTTCGTGACGATCATTAATTGTTATGATCGTCCCATTGGAGACATACAAATGACGGGTTACTTTATAGGGGAGACCGGGGCTAGTAGGCGCATTTTTTAGTTATTAATTTTTATTTATTTTTTGTTTTATTTTTTTATGAAACTTTAACTGTACTTTTAAAGAACAGGCATTGAGCTATAAATACCCGGAGTTTTGAGTTTGTAGCTTTTGTAGTTTATGTTTAGCGGAAGCCTAAAGTAAAAGGGAAATTGTGCGCCAGCCTATCCCTTCACGGGGCAAGTTGCCTATACCTATGGGGTAAGTTGGCACACGCATTATAAAAATTTAAATGAAGCTCAAATAAGACATGCAGTTAAGCGAAGTCAATTTCATTATTAACTGTAAATTTAAACAAAGGCGTTATAGCCGTACAATGTAAAATCTAAATTATACAGACATAAAAATAATGAATAAAACCTTAACATTGAGAAACTTCTATCCTACTCTATATCATCATCAGAGTTACAGTTGTCATAAATAAAAAATCGAGTGTCTCCGTTTGGGCAAGCCTCGTGTGCCCAAAATCTTGCATTGCAACCACTTTTCTCGTTGTTTGCTGTTTTTCAAGCTACCAGGATACACCAAACACCGAGCAAACTTGCCCCGTGTTCAATGCGCCTACTAGCCCTATAATAAATTTCTTCACAAAAGGGACACGTAATCCTCTAAGAATAAATAATCCAAGGAAATCACATATGGGGTATGTACACTTAATCATACACTAAGAAAAACTGCACAAGTTAAATCGCAATTATTAAGATTAGTATTAGAAATTAGAAAAAGAATGAAGCAACAAATGACTACTTATGAGTGCAAAAAACAGAAAAATCGTAATAAATGTCCACTGCACGTAGGTAACGCTACAAAACTACAATGGACATTGTAAAAAGCAATAAGAAAGGTACTCTGTGAGTGGTTGCCTAATCTATCCACAAACAGGCGATTTATGAGGACTGGGCCTACTTACCCCTGTAGCTAACTAGCCCCGGTCTTCCCTACTCGAACTCAAAACACCTATTTCAAATCATCCAAAACCCGAAAAAAACCCGACGGTACAAGTAAGCGATCCTATACCAGAAAGAAAATCAATGTACTATTTTTTAATGGAAACTGCAATTGCGAAAAAATACTTTACAATTGTGTATCCAATATCAAATTTATATTTTATGTAAAGAATTAATTATTAATATGTACTCATTTATATTCAAATGTACAGCTTGTCCATTTGCAACAAAAGTTTTGGACTTATACCATACCTGACATGCAAGTGTCGAATCCCTAAACGAAACCGATTCGAAGCTTAAACAATTGGAATCAACCCGCAACCAAGACATGCAACAAATAAATTATTTCCAATCCGACGGGTCGGGTTTGCGTATAAATGGGTTACCCATCCTAATGCAGGACAATAATTTACATTCATTTTAAATCTCATTGTTTCTAGCATCTCTTAATTTGATACACAGAAGACGATGACATAATACATTTTCTTAACGTCCCTGACCATAAACTATAAACGAAACGACGACTACATATTAACTGAAGAACTGTGTACCTTAACACAATACTCAAAGTGCGTGAGGATTGGTCGTTCCTTGCGAAAATCAATGTCTATTAATTAAATAAATAAAGGCATAAAAACAGGCAAGAAGCAATGTTATATACTAATGATTTAGAAGCGGGACCATCTGCAGGAAGAAATCTTCACAATAAATAATATATACAGGGGAGAGTGGTGATGAATGGGCCAATTTTTGGTTTTTAAATTTTGTAATTTTTTCTCTTTTTTTTGGCTCAGAATTGACTTTTCAGTTACTTTATTTATTTGGTTATATAAAAAAGTCATAAAAATTGGATTAGAAAATGTCTATAATGAATGATAATAGAAAATAAAAATATAGAAATTTGGCCCATTCATCCCCACCCATGGGGCTGAATGGGCCATTGAAGGTAATGAATGGGCCACTAAATGAATTCAATGAAAAAATGTGGAATTAATCTTTTATTCACCAAACATGACAAAATGAATGGTACTTGACATGATATGATCAAAGCATACTGAAATAGTATGTAATACACAATGCTTAACAAAATTTAAGAACATGCAAAGTGATGTTATTAAATCACATAATTGTAGCAGAAAAACGACAAAATAATGAGATTATAAGAAAGAAGGAACATAAAATAGACATAAAAATAATAGATAATACACAATATGATTTAACGAAATTTATATTTTTCAAAATTAATATTAACACGTTCACGCCGGCGCGGTGGGTCACACTCGACTGTCGCGGAGCTGCCATGTCTCCGGCTTTTTAGATACCAGTATTTTAACACAGAAAGTGTTGTTTTATTTAGTTAGAACAATTGGAAGATTTAAAGGAACAACATTTTCTCTAAAATAATAGTGATGTGCAAAAAGCCGGAGACTTGACAACTCTGAGACATTGGAGTGTGACCCACCGCGCCGGCGTGAACGTGTTAAACGACATGGTTGTACCAGGTTTGAAATTGCCAATTAATTGACTATTTAGTGTAAATTTCTGGTATTATTTATTCTACCCATCAGATTCAGAATATAAACAATTATTCTATTTTTATATCAAATGGAAAAATACTGGCAGGTGTGGACAGTTCACCTTAATCATTTATACAATTTAACTTATGTTTCTAATAAATAACTGATATTTCTTAGGGTGAAAATGTGCAAATTATTTTTTTGACCTCACTATAAAACTATTCTAACTAGACAGTAATGTAATCTAAATCCATTACAGTCAGTTATGTTCCATATTAAATAGAAAATCAGAAAAAAAGAAAGAAAAACCATATTTTCATGATCAGGACAAAGGCGGCCATTTCATGACCATGATATAGGGGCCCATCCAGCTCCACCTATACTTCTAGAACATATTAAGGTTTTTTTTAATACATTAAATTCAAATAACATCTAAATACATCCTAAAATTAGTTTACAGATATGCAAAGACTTGCTAATACACATACCTGCAAGGAAATAATTGATACTTTTTAGCTTATATATTTTACTGAAAAGGGAAAAAATTTACTTTTCAATCAGACTCTTGACCATCCTACTCTAGTGGGAAAATGGCTTCTCCCAAACAATAGAAAATTTGATGAGTTTGGTAGAACAAATAGCTTCATCTATTGGTGGCATCTAAAAGAATGTTTTGCAAATACTTTTTCATATTTTGTTAATGGCCCATTCATCCCCATGGCCCATTCATTACCACTCTCCCCTATTTATATATGAAAATCGGACCAGTCTTTCAAAAGTTCTGCTTGGGCATATATGGATTTAAACACACATAGAAGCGAATTGTATAAGTTCCTTTATTAGAAGCTGAATAAAATTGCGTGTTTTGAATCAGTTTAATTTGTGTTAAGATGTGCTACATGTCAAAATACTAGAAAGGTTGTTTTCCCCTAAGCGTAATATTTTCCGTTCAAGCCTTACTGGTTATTTTAAAGTTAATAATATTATGTTTTTAGTATATCATTTCTCCTCAAAGTATCCAACATCAATTAATTTATCTAATCCATTCTAAGTACTGTAAAGTTTTATAAATCACATAAAATAATACCTGTAAAACTCGTGCAATTATTACTTTGAATGTTTAAAAAAATTATTCATTTTTCAGTTCACAAATTTTACTGCATTTCATGGACAACTTATATATTCTACTTCTAAAGTGAGAGCCATAAGGTATTAGGGCATTTTTAAAAGCTGATAATTTTCTGCTTAGTACCGAAATTTCCGGCGTATAATCCGCGGATCAAACAATTCTGTTTGGACCCAGAAATTTTATTTAGTAATTAAAGCTAAATATTTACCGCGATCTAAAAAGTTACATTATGCTTAAACAAATTTCTGGGTCAAAATATGATTGTTTGATCTGCGGATTATACGTCGGAAATTACGATAATATTTTCTTTTCTTTTAAAATTCAAAGTTTAGACACTGTGGGGTTTTTTTATGTATAGATGCATAGTTGAGGGTGTTTAGCGGTAGTAGAACTTTCTTTCAAAATAAATGTTCAATATTTGAGCTGTTAATATTTCTTGGAGTAAAGGCCGAAAGCGGTCTACATTTGCAAGTTCAGCCATATAAAAGTCTTGTTTTCAAAATCATGTGTTCATCTGCGGATATTCATATCTGAAAGATAGTTTCTCAGATTAAAGTTCCTGTAATATTCTCTTTAGATCGGAATAATTAAATTTGAATTTTAACCCTCTGTCTACCAGAAGGGTCCAATGGACCCGACATGTACATTCAAAATATTTATTCAAACCAGAAATTTCTTCAAAACAAACTAAATTTATAAATCAGACAATAATAAGTTAAATAAACAAATTAAATAGTTTTAAGTAAAAATTCTGGTGTAGAATGTTTTTATAAAACTTGAGTAAAATTTTCGGTAGTTCTAGGGTTAAAAATACTTAGTCGTAAATCTCAGCATAAACAATCAAGGTACCTGCTTCTAAATTTAAAAGAAAAGGAAAATATAATAAAACGTTTTTCCAAAAACAAAAATACTACAACATATGTTATTAGTGTTTAGGAGCTATACCATAGCCAAATAGGGTCAAACTGAAAACAAAACACATTATTCAAACTTATATAAAATACTCGATTATTAGCGAAACAGCACCGAAAACTGGCGATATGAAGCAATTAAAATAATAAAACTTTGTAAAAAATCACCATAAAATTAAAACAAAACACAGGACGCGTTTCGAGCTAAAAACATAACAGCTCGTCATCAGCTAAGCATACACGTGTCCGTAAACGAACAAGTTCAAAAATGAACTGAAGAAAAAGAATGTTGCGAAGAATGCGACAGATGGCGCTACCTGATAGAGGGAGATGCAAAAGGGAAATGTGTTGAAAAAAGATAGAAGAGAAAATGAAATGGAAAAAATGGAAATAAAAGAAAAAATAAAAATAAAAGAAGGAAATTAAAAATATAAATAAAAATAATAAATAAAGAACTATAAAAGAACAAGAAAAAAATCCAAATTATTATTATTATTATTATTATTTTTTTTTTTTAATACAAAATAAAAAGAAAAGAAACAAGAGAAAAGGGAAAAGAATTACAAAATTAATTTCCACGCTGGAGATAGGAAAGGAGATGATGGGAGATCATTGACAAGATTAGCAGAATTTTTAGAAATAAAATATGCTTCATGAAAATCCAAGTGAGAGGGAGAGGCAGGGGAAGAAATAATTTTGGCCATGGAGAAATTGAAACAATGACTGGAAGACCAACAGTGAGAAGCAATCGAAGATTTAGAGATTTCTTGATTTGCAATATATCTCTGATGCTCGCCTAATCTGAATTTTAAAGCTCTCTTTGTTTGACCAATATAACCTAAATTGCAAGAGCAAGGAATGAAATAAACACCCCACCGGTTCTCAGTAGGAACAGGATCTTTTAGAGAAGAGAATTTAATTTTATTCATAGGTTTGAAGGTAACTTTAAAGTTAAAACGAGAAAGTATTTTAGCAATTTTGAAACACAGAAAAGAATAAAAGGGCAGAACTATTATAGAATTAAAATTAGGAGGATTATTTGAATCAGAAAAAGGACGTTTAGGCTTATTAAATTTATACAAAGCTTTATCAATTAAAGAGGGATTATAACCACGAGCAAGGGCAAGAGATTTCAGATAATTAATTTCATTATTCAGAGCAGAAGAGTCAGAACAAATGCGTAACGCCCTAAAAACAAAAGTATAAAAGGACGCCACTTTTTGTTGAGGAGGATGATTTGAAAGGGCATGAGGAGGAAGGGAGACAGCGAAAGGTTTTCTATAAACGGAGGTAGAGAACCGATCTGGGAGTTTTGAAACCAAGACGTCAAGGAAAGGAAGAGAATTGTTCTCTTCGACTTCGAGAGTAAATTGAATACAAGGATCAACAGAATTAACAAGAGAAAGGAGATTAGAAAGATCAAGGTCAGATGGAATTAAAATGAAAGTGTCATCAACATACCTAAACCAGAAAGGAAATTTATATAAACTGAAGAGTTTTTCTTCAACAAAATGCATATAAATATCACATAAAAGAGGAGACAATGGATTACCCATGGCCAGACCCTCAGTTTGAGAATAGAAAGAATTGTTAAACTGAAAAGCAGTTTGCCTGACACAAATACTGCATTTAGTTAGTATTTGTGTCAGGCAAACTGCTTTTCAGTTTAACAATTCTTTCTATTCTCAAACTGAGGGTCTGGCCATGGGTAATCCATTGTCTCCTCTTTTATGTGATATTTATATGCATTTTGTTGAAGAAAAACTCTTCAGTTTATATAAATTTCCTTTCTGGTTTAGGTATGTTGATGACACTTTCATTTTAATTCCATCTGACCTTGATCTTTCTAATCTCCTTTCTCTTGTTAATTCTGTTGATCCTTGTATTCAATTTACTCTCGAAGTCGAAGAGAACAATTCTCTTCCTTTCGTTGACGTCTTGGTTTCAAAACTCCCAGATCGGTTCTCTACCTCCGTTTATAGAAAACCTTTCGCTGTCTCCCTTCCTCCTCATGCCTTTTCAAATCATCCTCCTCAACAAAAAGTGGCGTCCTTTTATACTTTTGTTTTTAGGGCGTTACGCATTTGTTCTGACTCTTCTGCTCTGAATAATGAAATTAATTATCTGAAATCTCTTGCCCTTGCTCGTGGTTATAATCCCTCTTTAATTGATAAAGCTTTGTATAAATTTAATAAGCCTAAACGTCCTTTTTCTGATTCAAATAATCCTCCTAATTTTAATTCTATAATAGTTCGTCCCTTTTATTCTTTTCTGTGTTTCAAAATTGCTAAAATACTTTCTCGTTTTAACTTTAAAGTTATCTTCAAACCTATGAATAAAATTAAATTCTCTTCTCTAAAAGATCCTGTTCCTACTGAGAACCGGTGGGGTGTTTATTTCATTCCTTGCTCTTGCAATTTAGGTTATATTGGTCAAACAAAGAGAGCTTTAAAATTCAGATTAGGCGAGCATCAGAGATATATTGCAAATCAAGAAATCTCTAAATCTTCGATTGCTTCTCACTGTTGGTCTTCCAGTCATTGTTTCAATTTCTCCATGGCCAAAATTATTTCTTCCCCTGCCTCTCCCTCTCACTTGGATTTTCATGAAGCATATTTTATTTCTAAAAATTCTGCTAATCTTGTCAATGATCTCCCATCATCTCCTTTCCTATCTCCAGCGTGGAAATTAATTTTGTAATTCTTTTCCCTTTTCTCTTGTTTCTTTTCTTTTTATTTTGTAAAAAAAAAAAAAAAAAAATAATAATAATAATAATAATAATAATAACAATAATTTGGATTTTTTTCTTGTTCTTTTATAGTTCTTTATTTATTATTTTTATTTATATTTTTAATTTCCTTCTTTTATTTTTATTTTTTCTTTTATTTCCATTTTTTCCATTTCATTTTCTCTTCTATCTTTTTTCAACACATTTCCCTTTTGCATCTCCCTCTATCAGGTAGCGCCATCTGTCGCATTCTTCGCAACACTCTTTTTCTTCAGTTCATTTTTGAACTTGTTCGTTTACGGACACGTGTATGCTTAGCTGATGACGAGCTGTTATGTTTTTAGCTCGAAACGCGTCCTGTGTTTTGTTTTAATTTTATGGTGATTTTTTACAAAGTTTTATTATTTTAATTACTCGATTATTAATAATAATAAAGAGTTTATTATCTGTAAAAGAGGTGTTTGTAAGTATTGCATGTCTCGATGCAGTCATTTTTTGGCTACCTCTATTTCAAATCAATAATTTTTGTAATAGATTTTTCATATAAATGTTATATAAATGTATCACTAAGATTATTTCTCTTGAAAAATTTGAAAAATATGTCTCGAAATTTATTGTTTGAAAAAAGGGTTAGTCAGAAAAGTGACGATCTCTCATGTGACATTAACATTTTTAATCTGAAATACTTTTACACATACACATTTTGATGCTTCTATAAATCAGGGGTGTTTAACCGTTTTGTCTGAAAAAAACTTTCTTGCTAATATTTAAGAATTACAATAGCTTCGCCTTATTAAAATTTCTGTTATTAAACAAGGCGAAAAATCCATTATAAAATAGCAGTAACTCTCGACCAGCAGGCAGCAGATTTGTCACCCTTGCTGTAACTAACCCTGCATGCAAAATATACCGTAAATATTTTTCTGATAGTAAGAGAGCTGTTGAACATTTTTGAGTAGGTATTTGAGGCACCCTGAAAATTTGTGCAACACTTCTTTTGTAATGCCTGAATGCAAAATCGAATGTCTGGCTGAAGGATCGTGGCCCAAAAACTGTGCCAGACACGTGTCAAGTGCCATTTGGCACTTGACACGTGTCTGGCACAGTTTTTGGGCCGACTAAAGTGTCTGTCATTTTCAAAATATTTTTTTCTAAGCATAAATATTATTCTGCCTCAATCTCAGCGTGCCTCAAATACCTTTTTTGGGTAGTCAAAAAATGGCACTTGACACGTGTCTGGCACAGTTTTTGGGCCGACAAAAGTGTCTGTCATTTTCAAAATATTTTTTTCTAAGCATAAATATTATTCTGCCTCAATTTCAGCGTGCCTCAAATACCTTTTTTGGGTAGTCAAAAAATGGCACTTGACACGTGTCTGGCACAGTTTTTGGGCCGACTAAAGTGTCTGTCGTTTTCAAAATATTTTTTTTCTAAGTATAAATATTATTCTGTCTCAATCTCAGCTTGCCTCAAATACCTTTTTTGTGGGGGTAGTCAAAAAATGGCACTTGACACGTGTCTGGCACAGTTTTTGTGCCACGATCCTTCAGCCAGACATTCGATTTTGTATTCAGCCATTACAAAAGAAGTGTTGCACAAATTTTCAGGGTGCCTCAAATACCTTCCCTAAAATGTTTAACAGCTCTTGGACTATGAATTGATGAATATCTTTGAAATAGCCGTCCAAAATAAATTAATATATATTCTCAAGAAAGCTGGGTGAAGGATTTTTTACTGTTGTTTTGCAGAGCAGATAAATTTGGATTAGAAAATGTGGTAAAGTTTTTATGAATTACTGAGTAGCTTTTTCGCGAATGGACTTAAATTTAAATTATCTATAAAACATGAAATTTACAAATCTCATATGCTTTTTACTTTTCGGTTGCGATAAAATAACTTGTGGCGTTGAAAAGATTAATCACTACGCTACAAGAAAATAATATCAATATAATGGACATAAACACTCTTTTTAATAAAAAACGTGGGCTCTGCTATTTTCTAGTTCTGGATATCACTACAAACATCAAGTCTAAAATTGCGTATCTCAATGTAAATTTATGTATATGCAGATGAGCTTGTTTCAAATCGAAATTGAAACGACATAGATAATATAACACTTTGTGTGTTTTTGTACTCTTGTTTTCTTTTGTACAGCGCTATCTTTAGTAAATTCGATTAGTCGATTCGACTCCTTACGGGCGTTCTAGTGTTAATTTACTAAATAAACTTTCTCGTTTAAAGCATGTTATACTTGCATCAAATTAGCCCAACTTTTATGGTAGAGTATTTGGAGTTTGGCAAATATCATTGAAGAAAAGTTTTTAATATAAAAATACTTAATATATTCTCTGTATATTTATGCACTCTAGAAGACTCATCAATAAACAGCGTTGATAATTATAGAAGATTTTCCGTTTTTATTTTGCTCCTTTTTTCCCTTAAAACACGAAAATTTTACAAATCTACGCTACATTTACAGGAAATTATTAAATCTAGTCTGCATTTTCGTCAAAACACGTGGAAATTCTTGATACTGTGCAATCAACTTTGTCCCGTTTCTTAAACGAAATTTTCGTATATGACCTTTAATCTTCCAATAATTGAAAATCCTCCAGTGTAAGCTAAAAAAAACCTAAAATTGTCCAACAAAACTACGGAAATGATATGAAATCACGCGAGATTTCTGGGAAATGTGCTCTATAGCAATGATTGATGAATATCCTCTAACTTACATACAATAGTTTGCAAAATATTTGCACAAATGAACGTAATTGCGGTTATAAAATTACCCTTATAAATATTATTTTAATTAAATGAGCTTTCTAATTTTTTGTTTGATTTATTATTCTCGAATGAAAAATACCTTAACCACAAATTTGGACAAAAATTTTAGATTTTTTTCTTAAACATCGAAATAAATCTCTACCTCGGTCAAAATATCTAACAACGAACAAGTGTTTTTAAAAATAATTTAATATTTACTCTATGGAATGTCATAAAATAATTTAAATCTAAGTCCTCAAGTTTTACAAAGAATTGTTTTAAAATAAAAATAGTGTTTAAATTTATGCGGCTATTTAAATGATTGATGAACTTTTAATTTAACGAAGATTCTATGTAAAAAATAAAGTGTGTGTTTGTTGTAGATAATAAAGGTGGTTCAAACCCATAAAGTATTATTCAGAGATATTTCGAAGTAAAGTTAAAGGTCTCTTATGTAATTCATTCAAAAACATAGGATTATATTCGTTGCTCGCTATTCGTCTTTGAATTGTCTTGTTACAGAACCAAAAAAGAGGGTTTAAAAGAAGCTACCGCTTAAAAAGGGATTCTTCATTAAAACACCTTTTTAACCTTTTACCTACTGCATTATGATCCACTGCAATTTTTTCCATGTAATTTTTTTTCAGTTATTACAATGAAAATTAAAGGATAAACATAAAAATAAAATACCCACCCGTGAGAAATTTAATTATTTAGAGGTAACTAATTAAAGTGGTACTTTAATGTACCGTCAGTATACTATGACTAAAATATCGTAACATAAAATCCTCAAGGATGTGTGGTTTTTTATGGGGATTGTTATTTCAAATGGCACCAGAAAATATTTTCGATTTAATGAGTGTGCGAAATATAGGCCTTTTTCCTATTTACAAATAAATCTTTGGCAAATTCCAGTGCCAATCACTTATTTCAACACTTTAAAATTCAAGATGCTTTGCCCCTGAAAGGGTAAAAAAAAAACTTTTTTCTTTTTTTTTAGGTTTCAATTTTGTTAGCAGTCCTTCAGTTATGCGGCGTCTATATTGCAGGGACAACGTGTTCTCTCACATCTCCACATATGCAATATATATATTTACATATGCCATTTCTAGCATAGCAAAAACTAGCCGGTGCCACAACTTTTTCGATTTCCTATAAAAAAAATAACAATGAAATAGAAAAAAATACCAGTGAAATCATTATTACACTACATTTTAGTAATTACATTTTAAAGCAGATGAAAACGATGGATAACTACACAGACGAAAAGAAAACAAGAAGTTTTTCTCCAACAGCCACTGTACTGACTGTACTTATACTTCAATGAGTAAATACGAGTAATTCAACCGTTAAATCAAATACATACACCGTTCATCTAAAATAGCTAGTCAAAATGTATTCTAAGATGATAATGAACACATAAAAAAAATCCAACACTTATAGATATCCTTACCTGTGCTTGCAGCAATAAAAAGACGAGCGTGACAATCTGTACAAAATGTAGGCACTAAACCCACCGTCTGTGTCAAAGATAATCTCCTTCCTCACTAAAATAACAAACCTAGAACTACTGCTGCCATGAATCCGGATAAAGTGGGGTTAAAAGAGTGTTTTTGCAATGTACCTTTAGAATACTAGTATTATTAACTATGCGATGAAAGTTTCAATTTAGTGGTACTTATAAGTACCGTCAGTAGATAAAGGGTTAAACAAAGCATTGAATAAGTGACAATTTAAAAATTTACAAAGAAAGATGTGTAGGATGGAATGCATGTCGCATTAAACGAATTTTTTAAGTCTACAGTAGTCAGTTTATACGTCTTCCGCTAGCCTTAATATGTTATAATATGATAAATATATGAGGTACGATAAGATTGGTGTACTTTAACGGAAGATTAAATATGTGGTATGAAAATATTTTTTTTAATATTTTTTTATTATATTCTAAGTTATAACTTTGAAAAATATTTCAATGACTCTAAATAAATTCTCAAAAGTTATTTAACCAAAAAAAAAAAAAAACTACATAAAGCAAACCGTTATAATTTTGAAAATTATTTTCTTGTCAATACGTGAAATGTTCCTAAAAATATACCTGTATATTACTTACAAAATTATAAAAATCATTAGAACATAAAGAAGCATAATATAAATTTGTTAATATTTCATTGCTGAATCTCGATAAAAAAAGTAATTGATTACTCGAAAACACACTATTTTATCATTTTTTCTCAAATTAGTCGCCTTTTATATAGTCTGTAAATAAAAATAATATATTTTTTCTCTTAAAAAGACAATGTCGATTGCATCGAAACGTCTTTATGTAAAAAATCTGTGTATAAACAATCGTAACTTCATTATAAAATAGATTTGTGAAAGGAAATGATTTCATATATCATAAACATATGCCGAAAAATAGTGAGTTGCTTACCTATGTCAGATGTTGTTTTTTAAATACTGACTCATTATTGGTAAAATTTTCACATAACCCTACACGTTTTTAAAGTGATTTCTGAAATGCTAATATTACAATATACTTTTTCCAATATAAAAACAATAATTACACAGTTGAGATTTTTCACGTCAAAGTAGGTATATCAAATGGAAGAAAAATATAGAAACAAAACAACTGAGGGGTGGTGCTACTGAATTTTTTAATTAAATTTATCTAAGAATACATTGGTTAAACAAATCCATGTTGTCCGCAAGCTTCAGTACTATTACAGTCAATCGGCGCTCAGAAACTACAGTAATACTTTTTTTCCAAAAGGTTACCAATATTTGCAAGTTTGCTTTTGCACTTACAAATAAGTATAATGTGTCCAGTAAATATCAACACCATTCGTATTAATGAAATCAAGAATATGACCTAGAGCGGGCTGTCCAACCTGGAGCTCACTTTTCGTCGCAGAAGTACTACGATTAAACAAGGCCAAAAGTTTCAATTCTAAAATAGTTGTATTTCGTTGGAAAGCCCCGGCCTAGCGCAATGCTTTTTAGCTCACAGGCTATCAAAGCCTGAGAGCTAATGTGCCCACCGGTTATCTATGTATGTACGTATGTACGTATGTACGTAACGCGATAACTCTTGATAGAAACATCCGATTTGCTTCAAAAAAAAAATTTCTAGGTTCATACTGATGAGGCGCTTCCCTGATTAGTTCTTGGGATTCATTGGTTAAGTATAAAGGGGGAAGGGGGCTAGTACCCTCCCTTAATTTAGATAAATGGGTTTTTAATGCAGAATTATTCGATGTGCGCCAAATTCGGTATACCGGTTTATTATGTTAAAAAGCTGCCTTGATTAGATTTCGAGGTTCATTACTTAAGTATAAAGAGGGAGAGGGGGCTAGACCGCCTCCCCTTACTTCAGATAAATAGGTTTTTCATGCAGAGTTATTCGATTTGCGCCAAATTTGGTATACCGGTTTATTATGTTAAGGAGGTGACTTGATTAAATTTGGAGGTGTATTGGTTAAGTATAAAAGGGGGACAGGGTCTAGTCTCCCCTTAATTTAGATAAATGAGTTTTTTATGCAGAATTATTCGAAATGCTTCAAATTTGATATACCGGTTTATTCCGATATGGCGCTTCCTCCATTAGATTTGTAGGTTCATTGTTTAAGTATAAAAGGGGGAAAGTCACCTCCCCTTAATTTAGATAAATGGATTTACATAAAGAATTATCCAATTTACTTTAATTCTTTTTTCTATGTTCATGCTGATTAGGAGCTTTCCTGATTAGATTTGGAAGATCATTAGTTAAGTATAAAGGAGGGAAAGGGGTTAGACCCCGCCCTTAATTTATCGAAATGGTTTTTTCATGCAGAATTATCTGATTTGCTTCAAATTTGGTATACCGGTTTATTATGTTAAGGAGCTTCCCTGATTAGATTTGGAGGATCATTGGTTAAGTATAAAGGGGTGAAAAGTTGGCTAATCCCCCTTCATTTATTTTTTGAGGGACATTAGGGAACGTCCACGGCAGAAAAAATTTTTTGCTGAAAAATTTTTTTAAACGGAAATATAAGTGTCATACATCAATTTAAAGCTAAAGAGTTGAAGTATATAAATTTGTAAGTTTTAATTTCATAAGAGCAAGTGTTTATTGAAAATGAGCTTGATACTAACAGTATAAAACTACATTTACATTTGAGCTTAAAATACAACTTATTGAAATGTATGATTTTTTTACTTTTCAGAATTGAATAAAATTACTATGCGTTCAAATCAACAAACAATTATAAATATCTTTAAGCTATACATAGATAAAATCTTTTAGATAATGTCTTTAATATATTTTTGGCTGTATTTAAACGTTAATACTTAAATGTCACTCGAGTAACGGAAAAAAATTCAAAAGTTTTAATTTAAAAAAAACTACTTAAAATTTTTACCCAAAACTTCTAATTCTCTGATTTCGAGGTATAAGACATACATTACATCAAATATTTTGTTTATGCTATGCATGGAATAGGCTCTGGGTAGTTGTTACAAGAGTAACACATAATACTTTTGTCGATAGTTCGATATATCACTGCATTGCAACCAAAACAAACAGAATGCTTAAAGTTTTGTTGTTTTTTTCTGTGTTATTAGAGCAGTTCTTGAACTAGTTTTAGCTACAACTAAGGTTATTTTGTAAATTTTAAGGAAGATAAATTATCTTTATTAGTATTTTTTTAATGGGTGGATTTATTTTTATTCATTTTTGGTATTACTTAAGATTATAAAATAATCATGACAAGTAATTAAAGATATAATAAAACAACTCAACTCTTGTCATTTTTGTGTGCTTTCTATTGGTTTGAAGCACATGGTCTTTGATTAGATATTTTATAGGCTTTGTAAAGATTCGGTTACTAAATTCTGCTGCATAACCTACAGAGGTTCTTACAGTAACTCTCATGGAAAGGATTCTGATAGTATATTTTAAAGGATAGATTTTACTATTGCTTCTTATACACGACATTGTTTTAAAGAGCAGGGAAAATTCTGCTAAGCGCCAAAAATTGTAGAGAAAAAATAAGAATGAAATTGAATATGTTGTTGTGAGAAAGAAACAAAACAAAATATATTACGATAAGGTGAAGAAAAGTCTTAGAACCAGCAAAAGCTCCAGCAAGGAAATGGAAATGTTAAGAAAAGGAAAAAGTAGAGAACTAGCTAACCTCAGATACTGTAACGGAAAAAAATATAACTCCACTGCTTTTGGAGAATTTTATGTCGATGAAGATTTAAGAAGAAGTCATTCGTCAGCTAAATCTACGTTAGTTAAGCGTGAAAAGGGTCACATAATTTCACCAATTCTGGGGGACACTTAATAAGAGAATACGTTTTTTGTTTAAAGAAGCTTTCCTAAATTGAAAAATTGGAGATTCCTTTGCAGCTTTAAAGCCTAGTTTCATAAAACAATAGAAAATAACTCATCAGAATATCTCCATTTGTTGCTGTCACGAAAACATTCAAGCAATTCATAATGTAGTAACTGGTGTATTTCCTGCATTAAACATTTCTGCGATGGATTTAATGACTTTGTCTGCCGAGATACATGATAATTAGAATTTAGGAATTCAGAATATCTAATTTGCGAAGATAACATCGAAGAACTATTTGAAACGGAAGTCCATAATACAGAACGTCTTATAAAATGTTGATAGACGTTTTGCTATTGAGAAAACTTTTATCAACATCTTTATCAGTACTGTCACTTTTTCAAAACGTTGATAAACGTTTTGAAAACAGATAAAGAAACCATTTCTGATTGTTTAAAAATTTTCGACAGCAATTAAATTAATTTCTGTGGCACACATTACTGTGGCACACTTGTACAAGGGATTATTTTCGTAATGCCAAAAAAAAAATAAATAAAAATAAAACAACCATTTCTCAAAGAATAGTTATGCCAGTGGATTTTCTGGAAACTATTTTATTTTCATGCCAAGACGAAATTTTGGTATGAAATACTACATTACTGGTCAAATCCACAAGCGACTGTATTTGCAGCTTTTTATTTAGTATGATCCCAATAAAGTAAAATCTTATGCTATTATTTTAAACAATGTAACTCATAACCAATTTTTTGTAAATGCTTTCGTATGTAAAATTTCAACATTTACCTTTAAGTGAATTTGTATTTTCCTAAAATGTACCTGTTTTACTTTTTCTATGATGGTTGTGCTTTCCAATTTAAACAAAAACATGACTATGCAAATATGCCTGCAATGAATCAGACCTCTTTCTCAATTAACTTAATTGAGCATATTTTTTTTTCAAATGTTCCTGGTATAGATGCTGTAGATTTATTTTGTGTTGTTGTATAATGATATATATGGAATGAAGTGCATGCTAAAAAAGCAATTTTAAGATACACTGCTTATTTTGTCAAAAGAAATAAAACGTTAAAGTTTCATTAATACTTTGCGATAAAATACCAACAGCGAAGGGCATTCAACAAATACAATTTGTTAAAACTATGAAAAATGACACTATCTACTACAAACCTTACACTAACATGATTCGTACAAAGAATTTGTGTTTCATTAAGTAAATCATGATACCTGAGAAGTTGCAAATTATATTATTGATAATGAAGACAATGACTTATTCTGTTAACTGAGAGGTTACTATGTGGTTATAGTGTTTGTTAATTTTAGAAATTTTTACATTATTTTATGTTATTTTAAAATTAAACCATCCTTAACAGTTGTTCTCTATGGAAAATATTTTTTTTTAAACTTATTTAAATTATTTTATTTAGTATTTAAACTGAATTTTCGCTGAAATTACATTATGAGCAAAATGTCACAAGAGTAACACTTAGCATTTTGCAAATTCAAATGTAACTAAATCATGCGTTATCAGATGAGTTCAATGATTAATGCTTTTTAAAAAGATATAATTACTCTGCTATATTCTGTAAATTTTATTTCTATAGTCTCATATAATTCACAGAATTTCTGCGTCAAACGCAATTTTTAAAAATTGCATTTTTTTGTGGTCACAAGAGTAACAAAATTTTAGTTTATTATCAAGGCAAGTAAAATGCTTTTTGTTACAAACTGTATATGGTTTATGAAAGTAGGGTACATGTATTTGTAAGTAGTTGCATCAAATTTATCCTAAATATATTTTGTAATGAAAGAATTGGAAAGATATATGGAAATTTGCTCTAATGGTCACAAGAGTAACAGTGGACGTTCCCATTATTGTTTGATATAAGAGTATAATAGTATAATATAAAATTAGTGTGAATAGCCTGTGAGCTCAATGCCATTAGTTTAACTGGGCATTTTTCTTTTTTTTTCTTTTTAATGTCTTATTACTTTCTATTTTGTTTACGTCTGTTTTTACGATTATATCTATAAAGTCCCTGCACCATTAAAATCCATCAAAGCTCTGAAATTATAAAACCCACAGTAATGTTCCTTTTTACAAATTTTTCAATAGTTGAATATTATATCTATATTGGTCCTCATTTGCATATACAGACTGCCCTTAAAATTCAAATATCATTATAATCAAAGACCAGAAAATACATTATCTAAAGTTTTTTCTCTAAATATATTATTATTATTATTTTACGTTCCTTCATAATATTTTCCCCATTATTCTCATATGGAAAGATAAAACTTGAATATTCTGAATATTGATGTTGCAGTGTATAAAAGAGTTGAATTGGAAAGGATGTCTATTCATGCTGAATATATGTTGCAAAAATGGATTAAATGTAAATAACTTTGACTATATTTAAATCATTAAGAGTTGCACTTCGATAAAAAGAGCCTGTAAAAGAATTGACTGCATTAGGCCTTTATGGACAGCCTGTATCTATTTTTCCTATTATACGAGGGGTGTTTGTGATTCGAGGTGTGTTTCCATGAGATGGGTAGGGACAGAAAGAACAATATTTAATGAGTGAAATGCATACAAAATTTGTTTAAAAAAATAACCCATGGCGTTTAGGCATGCGTCCCATTGCTTAGGAAGGTTACGAATTCCGTCCGCGAAGAACAATGTAGGTTGATCCGAATTGCAGCCTTTACGTCCTCGTCGGAGTGAAATCGTTGATGCTTTAGGCTTTTCTTCAGCGGTCCAAAGATGTGATAGAGTTTCAATGTCCGTAATCAGCTTCTCTGTCACAACTTTGTGCGTCTGATCGGGCGGCGGCAAATCCGTTGTCTCCTGTCGACCGTTGCTAAACATTCTCGCCCACCTCGTCGCCGTGGGCTTTGACATACACGTGTCACCGTCACACACACAGCCAGCATTCTGCGATGAATATCCACCGGCTTACACCCTTCTAGTGTTAAAAACTTAATTACAGCTCACTGCCCCATTTTGGTCACAGTTGCATCCACAACAACTATTTTAACTGTATGCCACGTCCTTCCGAATGAAGTTATCCCAAATCTGCGCTTGTGCACGCGTGGTACATACACCTTCACTATCGCGTTTATTTCACGAAAATACATTCAAAACAGTTTGCATGCGACCGACGCTTCGAAAAACTTTCATTTGAACACGCATTATATTTGTAAAAGTAAAAATATTAAATAAATTCAGACGTATTCATGTTGGGTTTTTTATAAATATAAATAAATAAATTAGGAATAGTATCATTATTATATACATCATTCTACCAGTGATGGAACAGTGTAGCACCAAAGAATCAAGCAGCACCTCTAAATTTTAATAGTATTTGTCGTCTTACTTCAGGATAAAATTTCTGAGACTTTTAAAGGCGAAGAATACTATAAAAATTTAGTGGTGAGAATCGCCCAACTACTGTGCTACTGTTCCATCACTGTTCTGCGGCAAACGTTACTTTGTGAGCTCAAAAATTTCAATAAAAATATTTAAACATTTTTTTATATATATTTAATTCATAGTTTATCTCACACTTCTTTTAAGATTTGTGTAGGTCGTCGTATAGTTGTTTCTTAATTTATTTCTTATTTTATTTTTTAAAGGTTTAGGGGCAATTTTTTTTAATAATACTACAACAGAGGATACAACTAAGGACGCTACAATTTTACAATTTTATTTTTACTTTAAAAATCCGTACATATTTAGGGTCGGATATGCAACTTGAAGTATTTTTTTTTTTAAATATGCATGTGTAATAAAAACTTTTAAAAAAATTAATAAATGAATACAGTGAGGACTTCTCGGTCTTATAAGTAATTTTATCGTAAAGTGGCACACAGGTAGAGGCTTAGTATTATAGGATTGAATTAAAGAAGATCTAGGTTCATCATTGGTCCTTAAATATTTTATCTAGATGGGAAGAAATCAAATGCAGTCATACCAGAACAAGTGGCTTGATGAACATCTCTTATCAGTGCTAGAGTGGACCCAGACGAGTTGAAATGTTGCTAGCACGGCAGTCAGAGAGCGAGTGACGTGAAACCACTTTGATTTCAGTGAATAAAATATCACCAATAGATTCGCTACATGGTTACACATAGCTGCCAACTCTTACGCTTTTTTTTACCACAAAAAATTAACAGAAATTTTTCCTTATTTAATCGGCAGATTACGGCGATTAAAGGCATTCTATGAACAATTCTATTTTGGTTCGTAAATCGCCATAATTTTTAAAAGAAGCTATTTTAAACCGAAGGACACTATCTAGCTAATAAAGTGGCTCGAGAAGTTAGCCTGGTATTTTAGACGAGCGCTCAGATAATTATAAATCATTTTATCGAAAAGTGGCAGACAGGTAGGGATTTAGCCTTTTAACATTGAATTAACGGCGAACCAGGAACATAATTGATGATTGAATATTTTTTCTTTGAATAATATTATTTTGAATATTATTATTTATGGGAAGAAATCAAATGCAGTCATGCCAGAATAATTGACGTTTATTATATGTAGATGAACATATCTTAGCAGTGTCAGATAGGGACACAAATGAGTTGAAATATTGTTGGCACAGCTGTCAGAGCACCGCCCCCTGAATACTGGGCCTGATTGCTGACATAAAAATGGCGGCGGCCGAAGGCGGATTTTTTTTTTTTTTTTTTTTTTTTTTTCAGCGTGTACACACGCGGTCCCTTGAGCTTTGATACCAATATTTTTTATTTTTTTCCGCTTTCTTCTTCTGAGATTAAACAAGTAAAAGAAATCTTTTGTAAAATACTGGTGTCTAAATTTAAGGGACCGTAATACATTAAAAAAATTCTGCCTTCCGCAGCCGCCATTTTTGTATCAGCGCTCAGCCTTAGTATTCAGGGGGCGGTGGTCAGGGAGCGAGTGACGTGAAATCACTTTGATTTCAGTGAATACAATATCGCCAATAGATTCGCCAAATGGTTGCTACTTGGCACACTTCTTTGGAAAAGGCATTCTATTAACAATGTTATTTTGGTTCGTATATCGCCATAATCTTGAAAAGAAGGAGCGTTGAACCAAATGATACTATTCTGCTAATACAGGAGCTCGTGAACATAGACTGGAATTGTCGATGGGTGCTCAGATAAAACATATATGGCATACCTGCCAACATTTACGCTTTCTTCATACCACTAAATCTTTAGCGTATATATTGTCTTATTTAATCATCGAAATGTCACGATTGAACAAGGCGAAAATCTCTATAAAATTTTAGTGGTAGCAAAAAAGCATAAAAGTTGGCATCTATTATAAGGTAACTTTTACATTTCTGCAGAGGTCAGGAAAAATACATGGGAGTGAAACGGTGCGTCGCATAAGTATTTTGGGCGTAGCAAGCCAGAAAGAGCACACGAAAGGGAATTTTTACATCGGGAGATAAATAGTTAGGCGGGCTTGCATATAAGGAAATGGCATTGATTTGAGAGTTGCAGAATGAAACTAATTTAAGTTCTTCTTCAATATATTTTATTTCATATTACAATATGCAGCTAGAAAAGGGGAGAGTATGCACATTGCAAGGCAAAAATGGGGGAATGTATTAAAAATAAATTTAGCCATCTTATCGGCATATTGCGATAAAATAGATGGTTTTGAATCAAAAGAACGGGTTAAATTAATTGAAATGGGACATTTTAGGATACCAAATAAGAGGAAAGGGGAAATTTAATTAATATATGATTCCGATATCATAATGATGCTTACTCTAAAATCCATAGCTTATTATAAACAAAATTCGCGACACTTTTTAGTTCTTTGAAAATACTTCAAAATTAATGACACACGATAACCTGTACATCGACGGTAAACAAGTGAAATTAAAAAGTAATGACTCATGCCACTAAATGTTTTTATTTTCGGACGAATGTTTTTTGGGAATTGTTGAAAATAACTTCTTTGTTACGGAGCATACAAGAAATTCTTGTAACTATGCTTCAAACATAAATTTAAAAAAAAAAAACTATTAATGTTTTAATAATATGATATAAACGCATTTTTAGGCGAAAAAAAACCATCATTGAGTGAATTATCACATTCACAAAATAGTTGAAGATGTTCAGACGTGATCAATCTCAATTAAATATATATTTTTAAATTGTTCTGTTATGCAAAACTACAATATTTTTTTTTATTTGTTCTATTACATAAAACTACGAAAAATATATAAATTTTAAATATTCTATTAGAAATTAAGCACTATCTAACATTTTTTTTTAGAATGACTAATGTGCGATTTACTGTCTCTGAAATTTTCCATTTCTATTAAAATTTTATTACTACATTTAAGTCAATAAACTTTAATAATTTAATACCCAATTAAAAGAGATCGCTTGAAAATAAACATTAAAAATTATATTTCAGTGCTACTTATCTAAAAAAAAACATTGGGATAAAAATATTTTATTTAATTTAAACGCAGAAAAATATTTGTTGAACGTTACCTGAAAGAAACTTTTGCTCGTATTAACCATAATATTGATTTTCACGCTGACGTAATTTGCGCCAAATGACGTTCATATTTTTCTCGAGAAACATATTTGCCAAAAAAACAGCATTTTCATACAAGAATAAAAATTAACGCAGTTATTTAATTCCTGAGCGATTAAGGTCGTAAAACTCTCTAAAATAAGAGCTTTAATAACTCTGGTGAAAATACAAATATAATTATAAATTTCTAAAAATTTAATTTCCTTTTTCATACCGTTAAATTTTCAAATGCATAAAAGTATTAGTAACCTTTTATCGCTTGATATTTTTATTATTCATTTATCTTATTTACAGATTAAATTTTTCATACTAGTTATTAAACAATTTATTTTAACTGTTAGTTACTGCTCTTTCTTTAATTATGATTTAATATATATATATATTACTGTAAACAATATGTTTGCTATTTAAAAATCTAATTAAAGCCGATAAAAGAGCAAGCACTTAAATATACACCCACTTTAATATAAAAGTATGTCTTTGAAATTAAATTAGCTAAAATTATTTTATTCAAAAACCTATTACGGAATTTCAACGAAAAATGAAATATTTGTATAAGGTCTCTGAAAGCAATTTTTATATCTAATAATTACATTATTGACTTTGGATGAAGAAGTAATTTACTTCAATTTACTTTCATACCTTAACACACATTCTATCGTATTTTCAGAAAAAAAATGGAAATTGAATCAACATATTTATTGCCATAATGATTTTGGTCATAAGCGCCTATAAATTAATAAGTTGTAATACTTATAATTTGAAGAAGTTTATAAATATATTATTCGAAGTTCCTTTACAGGTATTCTCAACACACTACTTGAATTTAATTTTGAACATTGTCGCGGGAAAATTGGCACAAAAAAGTTTAACACCGTTATTTTGAACGAAAACCTTCGTGGTAGATTTATATACAACATTTGAATTATAAACGCACAAAAAAGTTAATTGTTTGGAAAAAGTGGTGTTTTTTGTGGCATTTCTTTCACGAGGAACTTTCAATACTAATTACAAGCTGTTATTTAACATGCCTTGAGTGTCGGTTCGGCTCAAATGTTGCAATCCAATTTTAATACCCTTCATATGCTACAATTTACTCAAATTTTAATAATGTGACGTATTTCCGTGGACAATATAATATTCTGTAAAATAATATTTGAAATTGGTCTCCCCTAACCTTCCGGAGGCAAAAACGTTTATCCAATAAGGTTACGTTCTTTATCACGTATGAGACCACGCAAATGTAATTGACCACGCGCATTGGGCGGAGCTTGCAATGTTTCCCACAAGTATTGGGGTATTTGATTGGCTTTTGGTGAGCGCTTGTGGGAAAAATCAAGAAGTTGATTGGCTATAATCCATCGTGACGTTGTATGACGTCAGTAATGCTTGTGGTCCATTGATTGTTTAAGAAATAAGCTGATTTTCTTCGATTGAGCCATGTGATGATAATGGAGGTATGAATAAAGAGGAGGAGACATTGTAGTGTACTGTCTACCAGTTGCGAGTGAAGTAACTGAGGAGGTTGTCACATTATCGCGGCTGCTATTTTAAAATCGTATCTTCAGTTTACGATTACCGCCGGGGTAAACGTCCCACCAGTAAAATTGAATAGAAAATTTCGTCTTATTTAAGCGTCTTATTCGCGGAAATATTTCCTCACAAATATGGTGAAATTTTCTATTTGCTTTTACTGATATCAGTCAGTTTTTTTCCCTGGTTGTCACAATATGGCGGAAACGCAGGACGTGACTACCGCAAAAGTAAGCTTCTACCAGTAAAAATGAAAATCTGTTTCTACCATTATTTATGACTGAAATTTTGAAAAATAAGGCGTTTAAATAAACAGAAAATTTCTATATAAATTTACTGGTGGAAATTTCCACCGTCGGTAAACAACCCCGGCGACAGCGGTTACAGATCAAGCTTCACTGTTTTCGGGATATGTCAGTTCCCCTTTATTAATAGTTCCATGGTGATGATTGGTAAATGCGCCATCTATGAATTTCGCGCAGGATGCGAATGAATGCGTTTTCGATCATCACGAGGACGTTCATAAATTTTTAGCCAATTGAATGGTTTGAAATTTAATGTATACAATTGTTGCAGAATTTTGTCGAGTCACAGAATTTTGTCAGAAGAATTGTTGCAGAATTTTGTCGAGTAGTATCAAGTGCAGAGTTTTCCCTTTTCAAAATTTATGAAAATCGAATCAAAACTTAAAAATATATTAATAAAAATTTTCTTTATTCTATTAAGTCCTATCATACGTAATTAATTCAGTGAAATCCCATTAGAGATAATAATTCTAGGTTGCCATGGTTATTACGTACTCTAAATGATGGGGGTCATATTATTTCCGTATTATTGAATTTAATATATATACAGGGTGTCCGGTCTCAACGGTGTCCAATGGCTAATTCCTAAACAGTTAGTCATAGGCATATAATTACAATTACAAAAATGTTTTAAATCAGGTACAGAAATATTTTAAAAGCGATTTGGGTCAATAAAAACATTTCTTAAAAAATTACGAAATTTAAATTTTTATACGGTTCCCCGGTCCTATAAGATATATTTAGTAAAAGATTCCTATTACACTAACAAGTAAGACAAAAAAAAAATCCCATTCATATAACACTAAAATTGATTGAGTTATGAAACTTTAAAAATGCATGACGTATGCCACTTTTCTACTCTGAAAACAAATGAGTTCGGCTTGGGTTTGGGGGGTCCCATACCAAGTGCTTAAAGTATTCGAAGATCTTATTTCATGTGTATCTGCGCTTTGAAAAAAATCGTACATGTATTACAATTAAGGTAACATTTATTAAGCTCGAGATTGTCTAAAAGAACATATGTTTTATTTTGTTAGGATTTGAGACTGTTTCTTTTATGATCTCTTTTAACAAAAATTTTGTTATTTTTATAAGTTTTTATGTTACTTCAACGATCGTAAGTATGTTTCTCCAGTTCAAAATTTGTACTCGAACTTTAACTCACCGAACTTTAACTCAAATATCCGATCGAGATTACATTTTACGTACTGGCGCAAATCCGATAACAATCTAATATTTTTATGATTTTCGGTGGTTACCATTTATACTTATTTTACAGGATAACACAAAGAATTTCGGGTGGATTACCGCTAAGAAGTTTAAGAAAAAGATTTAGATTAGATAATACAAGACTGCGATTGTTAGGGGTTTTTTTTACTTTTATGTATTTTTTAGCACTGAATCGGAAAATTACCTTAATTTTTAACCATCATCTCAGGATGTTTCGCAAATCATAAATTGTCAAATTTAAAGACTAACAAAAATCGGATACTATAAAGTAGAGGAGATGGTTGTGTTTTTTTAACTTTTGATAATTGATTTTTACGTACTTTTTAGCGCTGAATCTGAAAATGACCTTGATTTTTAGCCGTCACATTAGAATTTTTTTTTGCAAATCGTAAATGTGTAAGTTAAAATATCGCGAAAATCTCATACTATAAAACATATGTAAAACTTTTTTTTTATTTTATATTATTTTATTTTATTCAGTAATTTATTAGATATTTTTGCTTATCCTGGGATTCTTACAGCTAAACAGCTGAGTGGTCCGTAAGACGATTCAATTTTGACTTTGAACTTTTTAACTCTGAAATTTGCAATTTGCGAAAAATACTGAAGTGATGGTTAAAAATGAAGGTCAATTTCGTATTCAGCGGTACAGAATACATAAGCATCAATCATCAAAAGCTAAAAAACATGATATAACCCAACTTTTGCAGGCTAGTGTAATCTAATAATATTTTAAAATACTTATCATTTTTTAAAAAAATTGAGGCTGTTAATTTAACATCATTTTTTAACAAAAATCCTGTTTTTTTCTTTCTTCTTAAATGTTTATTACAAATTGTATATTTTGCATTAATATGTCAGAATGATTAAAGATTTTAAATTTATATTGCAATGTTAATTTTACTCTCAACCATTTTTTTTTAATATATCTGACGAAATTATATTTCGACTAAATTTGTGAATGACCCCCAATTTTCAGCAAAAAATATGCTCCAACTTTAAACAGCTATTACTCGGTCAATTTTAATCGTAGAATAACTGGACATTTTTTGTATTACTTGTCAGTGTAAAAAGAAAATTTTACGAAATATAACTTATAGGACCGGGGGACCGTATAAAAATTTAAATTTCGTAATTTTTTAAGAATTGTTTTAATGACCCAAACTGCTATTAAAATATTTCTTTACCTGATTTAAAGAATTTTTGTAATTGGAACTATATGTCTAAGACTAACGGTTTAGGAATTAGCCATTGGACACCGTTGAGACCGGGCACCTGTATAATCGTAATGAATTTTGTATTCATGCATTTTTACATAAAACTGAAACAGCTATTGCACTAAGATCTGAATATTTATAATTAATTGTAAAAACGTACCTCATTTGCAATATTTGAAGTACAATTTCAGACTTGTGCTTCTTGCCAGGAAACTGGATTTAAAATTGTATAACTTTTTTATTTTTTTAAACAAATTGATAAAAAATTCATTCCAATTTAATTTATTTCTTTTAAAAATGCATTTATTTTAAACAATTGTTATTTAACATTTTTTACTTTTTCAGTACATCATAAAAAAGCTTGTCTTTAACTTTTTTTATTTATAATTTATTATATTTGAAAAGCCATTTTATTTTTGACATTCTTACTGTCACTGTGTTCTTTCAGTCTTGCTTTTCGCGTGCTTGAGTCTATTAGAAACCTATATAATTCTTTGTTCCTTCTTTGTCATAGTTTCATTCAATTTAGTAGGTCCACGCAAAATACTAATTTATTCATGCATAGGTCACATATCTCGCATTAGAAAAGGAACTTTCTAGGATTTAATATTTCTAATTTGAAAAAGTTTTTAGATACAGTCATTCAGGGTAACTTTGAACCATGGTGTGTAACTTTGCACAGCCTCCTATTTTTCAATATTTTTGACTTCAAAAGACTAAATAAACTCCAGAACTGAGCTCTGTTGGCAAGGTTCTAAACTGGGATTTCTACTCTTTATTTTAGAAAATAAATTAGCAACATTATGCGCCATCTAACCATTTTTGTGAAGTACTGTTTTCAAGCTAATTTTGAATGCTGTTTTGAAGTTGTAATCCAATTAAATTTTCATAGTAAGTAACAACATACTCATTTATCAGACATATTATTGTCTAAATGTTGTAAATGTGATAATATTTTGTGATTATTTATTTATTAATAGTTAATAAAATGTAAAATAAGAAGGCACTAACGTTTTATCACATTTTCAGTGTAACTTTGAGCCGGCTCAAAGTTATACTGATGTTTATAATTTACTGATTATAGGTGCTACTGTCAAAAATTTCCCATATTTGCACGTATATTTTATATAAATGCCGAAAGTGAACATTAGATATAAAATATAAATATTTTCACAAATATGTGTAAAATACATACCATTCACTTAAAGGCGATTTTCGGGGCGGAGCTACTCAAATTTGACATGTCATACATTCGACATTTTTTATTCTTGCTTGAATAATACTAGTACTAGTATGTATTGTTGTAACTATGGATATATTATTGAGATAAAACATTGAAAATTGATTTCCACTGCATTTTTATGTTTTATATGAACAATAAACAGGTTTTTTTTTTATCTCTAAATGTTCATGGTTTTCTTCTTCCACTTTTCTTATGCCTGATATTTGTTGTAATATCATAAATTAAATAAATCTTGTGATGTTGGGAAATGTAAATTCGGAGTCTTTATATATCTGAAAATATTTTGGGGGGTTTAAAGTTGTCCTAACTATAATACTTTTTTATAATGAATTATTTTAGATAATATTTATCATATGATGCAAAGTTACCCTAAATGGCTGGGTATCTTTGAACTAGGCTAAAAATTCATTTTTTATTGCTTTTATCCTTATTATTCTTTAATTTTTGATTTCAAACAATAATTTAAGGTCATTTTTTCTCTTTTATGCCCCTAGTTGCAACAATATTCTTAAAACAAGAGTGAGGCATATGAAAATAGAGAAAATGCGGATCAAAGTTACCCTGAATGACTGTAATAAAAGCAGAATTTTTATAAGCGATTAAAAGGATTTCATTCAAACGCAAGTTCTGAAATGCGATAAAACGTGTATTGATTATGTACCCATGAGCGACAGTAACATGCGTGAATACGGATCGGTCATTGGTAAATAAAGCAAAATGTATCGGAATAAGGGATTTCAGATCAAACTGAATTTACATGACATTTAGATCAAACTGAATGTTACTGTCGTAACATTGCATTATATGTAACAGAGACAAAACAAAATTTGATTTAATTCTAAGGTGAAAGATATATATCTGAATTTGCTAGAAAATATAAACTAAATTAATATTTGTCATGAAATGTGTGCTTTATGTTTCTTTTCTTGCAATATGTTTCTTTAAAAGAGATTTTTTTTTTTTTTTTAAATATCGCAAAGTTAAAACTTGTATAATTTCTACCAGAAACTTATTTCAATAAAGAAAAATAGTAAATAAAATTAGGTACTTGTCTTATATACTGTCGACCACTTTCTATAAAAAAAAAATAATAATAACTGTCGCCAAACAATTGGATTTAACCGCTGCCAACGAAATACCCAAGGCCAGAGGAGGCGGATTGTGACGTCATCACTAATCGACCGACTTCTCACTACTGTTGTAATTCAAATCGGAAAATTTTTAATCAGTCCAGGCAATAGAGACCGTATAGGGGTTCTACCAAGCAAAACTCAAGGTAGTTCAGGAAAAGGCTTACTATATGTTTTTTGGGTCACTGAATCCAAATTTTTAACTTCCCACCAAAATTTCTCGCGGCAACCCCCCCCCCCCCCAAAATTTTGGTGAAATGCCCCCCCCCCAAAAAAAAAGGTTTTTATTAAAAAAATCATTTTTTTTTTAATTGTTTTAGGGGGAAAAGTATCTAGAAATTCAGAAAGTAGACAAAATTCGCAACAAATTAGATGTATGACATTATGACTTAGGATGAAGGGGAAGGGGGGTTCTGCCTCGGAACATGCGCGCGGTGCTGCGTGAACTAAGTTGCACAATTCCACTTAACCACTCACACGTTTACATTCGCCCTCCCATCTCCCCTCCGAACTTTCTCTATAAGGTTTACTTTAAGTTTTTTGGGTCGCTGAATCCGAATTTTTAACTTTCCCGAAAATTTCCCCCCCCCCTAACCCCCCCCCCAATAGTTGTTTTTAACTTAAATTTCTTATTGTTTTAGGGGTAAAGCATTACGAAATTCAGAAACTAGACAAAATTTGCAAATAATAGGATATATGACATTATGACCTAGGATGAACGGAGAGGGGGAGGGCTGCCTCTGAACCTGCACTGCGGAGCTACGTGCGCTAAGTTATTAAGTCCAGGCAATAAGGGATTTTACCTGGAAAAATTAATACTATTTCTGGATTTCGGCTCACTTTATGTTTTTTTGGGTCGCTGAATCCGAATTTGTAACTTCCCACAAAAATTTCACCCGGCAACACCCCCAAAAATTGATTTTTTGAAAAAAATTGGTTTTTGAGAAAAGCACGCAGGGAATGATCCGAGGCAGCCCCCTCTCTCCCCGGTTATCCTACGTCATAGTGTCATATATCCTATTTGTTACAAATTTTGTCTAGTTTCTGAATTTCGTAATGCTTTTCCCCTAAAACAATGAGAAATTTAAGTTAATAACAACTATTTTGGGGGATTTTGGGGGTAAGTTAAAAATTCGGATTCAGCGACCCAAAAAACTTAAAGTAAACCTTATAAGGAAAGTTCAAGGGGAGATGGGAGGGTGAATGTAAACGTGTGAGTGGTTAATTGGAATTGCGCAACTTAGTCCACGCAGCACCGCGCGCATGTTCCGAGGCAGGTCCCCCCTTCCCCTTCATCCTAAGTCATAATGTCATATATCTAATTTGTTGCAAATTTTGTCTACTTTCTGAATTTCTAGATACTTTTCCTCTAAAACAATAAGGAATTTGATTATTTTAATAAAAAACTTTTGGGTTTTTTTTAGCAAAATCTGGAGGGGGGGGGGGTTGCCGGGGGAAATTTTGGTTGGAAGTTACAAATTCGGATTCAGCGACCCAAATACATTAACTAAGCCGATTTTCAGAACTACCATTAATTTTGCTAGGTAAAATTCCCTATTGCCTGGACTAAATAGCAATTTTCTTTTATTTTATTTGTGGAATATCTATCATTTTATAAAACAATAATAACTGTTTAAAATTACTGGTCAGAATTTGAATCCCCCCAATAAAAAATTAACCCGATGCGGCAGCACTGTGACATCCGCATCTGGCTGAATTTTTATTTAGGGGTTCCGAATTCTCACCATTAATTTTAAAGTGTTATTATTGTTTTATAAGATGATAGATATTCCACAAATAAAATAAAAGAAAATTGCTATTCAAAATTTCCGCTGAGAATTACAACACTAGTGAGAAGCCGATCAATTAGTGATGACGTCAGAACTCGTGTCCTCTGGCCTTGCGTATTCCGATGGCAGCGATTTAATCCAAAAGATTCAAAGTTGCTACTTATGATTTATCCCACGTTCACCATTTTCGGCCAGTAACCGGTGTCCGAATTTCTCGGACATGTATCCTGAATACAGAAATAAGCTGATGTTCTTATATTCCGTGAACCTGACCGTGGCATGGTTGGTAAACGTGCCATCTTTCATTTTCGTGGAGGGTGTGAATGGATATGGTTTCGATCATCGTGAAGACGTTGATCCAACTTTAGATGCGTTCGTAATTATGTAATTATGCAGCACCTACAATCGTCGGTTGGTCTGTTCGAATATCCGCATATAATAGCGTAAAAACTATCTAACTGAACGGTTTGAAATTTAATATATATATAATTGTTGCAGAATTTTGTCATTTCAAATTTTATGAAAATCGAATCAAAACATACAAGTTTTCTTTATTCTAATAAATTCCATCTTACGTAATTAATTCAATAATATCCTATGACAGGTAATGATTCGAGTTTGCCTTGGTGATTACGTCTTATATAAGATGGAGTTCCGTATTACTGAATTCAACATATATTATCGTAACAAATTATGTATTCATGCATTTTTGCATAAGAGTGCAACACCTATTGCAACAAGATCTGAATATTTATAAAACTATTTATAGTACAAACGCACCTCATTTGTCTAGTTTGACGTACAATTTTTGACTTGTTTTTCTAGCCAAGGGACTGGATTTAAAATTTATATACTTTTTATTTTTTTAAACAAACTAATAAAAAATTCACTTGCAATTAAATTTATTTCTTTTAAAAATGCATTTATTTTAAACAATTGTCATTCAACAATTTTTATATTTTTAATACATTATAAAAAAAAAGCTTGTCTTTATATTTTTTTACTTATAATTTATTATATTTAACAAGACATTTTGTTCTTGACATTCCTACTGTCATATAACATGCTTTTAGTTTTGATTTTTCGCGTGTCGGAGTCTATTATAGACCTATTTACTAATTGTATGCTCTTTCTTTGTCATAGTTTTCTTCAATTCAGCAGTTCATGCAAAAATAATAATTTATTCATGCAGAAAAGTGTCACATATCTCGCATTAGAAAAGGAACTTCCCAGGATTTAATATTTATGTTTTGAAAATGTTTTTAGACAATAAAAGAATAATTTTTATAAGCGAAGAAAAGGAATGATTTCAAATACAAGTTCTGAAATGCGATAAAACGTGTATTGATTATATATTCATGAGTGACAGTAACATGCGTGAGTACGGATAGGTCATTGGCAAATAAATCAAAATGTATCAGAATAAGGGATTTTAGATCAAACTGAATTTACATCATTTGTTGTAACATTGCATTACACGTAACAGAGATTACACAAGATTTGAATTAATTATAAGATGATAGATTAATGGAGAAAATGCTCTAAAATAATATTTGTGATTAAATTTGTGTAAAATTGTTCCTTTAACCCTTAAATGTAGAGAGATGCACATCTGCATCATTTTTTATTTAACTCTTAGCAACCTCTATATTTATATGGAAATATTAATCCTCAAAAAATTACAAAAATATGCTACTAAATAGAGTTAAAAAACTATTTTAAAATTTATGGTGTCTAATCTTTAATATAAGAATAAAAAACACAATTCGAAAAGAATAATTCATGCATTTAGGGGTTAAATTTTACTAAATAAAAAATTATATAAAATAAAGTACTTAGATTAATACATATTGAAATATTTACTAATTTGCAATATTTTAGTTATGACAGTAGTTTTTACTTGTATTGCAGATATACAACATAAAAAAAGGCTGGCGTGCTATACGAAAAATTTATCTCTGATTTTTTCGTTATTTTTCCCGTGCAATAAACATTCCTAAAAATCATATATAATTTTTTTTCGAAACAAAATAAAAAATCATGCATTTAAGGGTTAAAAGTGCATTTTTGTGCTTAAAATATGAATTAAAACTTGCATAATTTCTGCCAGAACCGTATTCAATTATAGCAAAAACGTAAATAAAATTGGGTACTTGTCTAATATACTGCCGATATCTTTCAATAACAAAAAAATAACTGTCTCCAAACAATTAGATTTAACGCAGAAAATTCAAACTTGTTACTTCTCACTCGTCCCACATTCGCGATTTTCGGCCAATAATAGAGTCCGAATATATTTTCGGGCAAGCATCCCGAATACGGAAGACTTTCTGGAAGATTACCCGCCAAAAATATAAAAAATACTGGATTCATATTTTCACCTTGTTACTTTTTGACTCGTAAATTTCTACAATCTTTTTTAGTGCTCCGATTGTACCGGAATATCTTCCTAGACAGTTCCACGTATAAACATCTCGTGAATGACTATTCCAATCGCTAACTGTAATCCTGCATAAATCCAAATGTGTTTGTACCCTTTACACTCGAGCGGTGACCCTATCTCACTGCTAGTGTTACCAATGGAGTTATGAATAAAAAGGAGGAGACATATAGTGTATTGTCTACCAGTTGCGAGTGAAGTAACTGAGGAGGTTGTCACAATATGGCGGCTGCTTTTTAAAAATCGGTTCTTCAGTTTCTGACTACCGGTAGGTCAAACATCCCACCAGTAAAATTGAATAGAAGATTTCGTCTTAAAGAAGCGTCTTAATAGTGGATTTTTTTTTTCAAAAATGTCGTAAAAATTTCTATTTGTTTTTACCGGTGTCAGTATGCCTTATAAAACTGTCAGTTTGTTTCCATGGTTGTCACAATATGGCGGAAACTCAGGGCCTAACTACCACCAAAGAAAACTCCTACCAGTAAAAATGAAAATCTGTTTCTATCACTATTTATGACTGAAATTTTGTAAAAATATGGCGTTTAAATAAGTTTAAAATATCTATATAAACCTACTGGTGGGAGTTTCCACCGTCGATAAACAAACCCTCTGATAGCGGTTACAGTTGAAGCTTCACTATTTTAAGGCTATGTCAGTTCCTCTTTATTAATAGTTCCATGGTGTTACCAGGTGTCACGCGTAAATCAGGACTCCAAATTCTCCGGACGCCACTTATTTCATATTGTTTATTTCGCCATGTTTAATCGCAAATAATTCTGCCATTAGATAAGACTAAGAAAATTTCTTTAAAATACTGGTGTCCGGAGCATTTGGAGCTCGAACTTACGAAAGACATCTAGCAGCACTGGTGGTGAGCAGTGTTGCGAGTGAGCTACTTTTTAAAAATTCAGATTTCTTGATTGGCACCACTTTTCTGAAATAGTAAAATTCGCCTTATTTAATGACATATTAATTAAGTCGAAAAGAAGGGAAATTTTACCATATCAGAAAAGTGGTGCCAACCAAGATATCTGAATTTAAAAAAAAGTAGCCCACTGGCCACACTAGTGGTGAGTGAGATTACCTCTCGAGTGCAAAGGGTGCTATTGATGAGTGCTATTTGATGTCAATTCATCTGAACAACCATGAATAAACCTCTATGCAGTTCCAAAGGATTTTGGAATTGTCAAATCACGTTATTTTTCACTTATTGGTTTTAAGATTGTATTACATTTGTTTATCTGTTTGCAGATAAAAATAAAGTCTCATATCATGTCCATTAAATAACAATTTTCTGATAGCAGAATTCTATAATCTTAAATTAGTTTATCGTATCTAGTTCTTTAGAGGGGAGACGCTGGATCTTAATCATTTTGTTTTAAATTAAATACAAAAGTTAACATATAGAATACATTAGAAAAATTAAACTGGCTTATCCACAAAATAAATAAATATGGTATACTACGGACACCGTGCGCTAGCGCTGCATCAACGCGCAAATTTTAAAATCAATCGTGGCGTTACGCTTTTATATTGTTGGCATTGAATTCCATTATTTGGTGACATTTTTTAATAGAAAGTGGTCGATAGGATAATAGGAAAGTACAGTCGTGGAAAAAAAAAGTAAACACCCCCTACTAACTCCTCAACAAATTATCGTAGACGAAAGTTACTGGTACCGGACGATTGGAAATAAAGTCTACTTTCAAATGGTGTGTATAAAATTTGCTTAGGGGGCCATATACATATTAAAACGAATTCAAACTTCATTTATTTCAATGGCAGTACCCAAATTTAACGAGATATTTCAAATCTTCGGTTCAAAATATGCCTAGAAACCAAATTTCAACTCATTCGAATGATAAGTTTTTGAATTATAGACATTCAAAATTTAGTACTTCTAATGTTAAATTACATTTTCATATTTTTATTTATATCTCCTGAAATTATGCTCCTAATGAGCTAATTTTTTGTTTAGCAATAATACTAATATACCCAAACATAAATACGTTAAATTTGCAATTTTTTTAATTTTATGATATGAATTATGAATTATGAAATTAATATTCGAAAAAATTATGAATTGCAACATACAATTTTTTTGATGGATTTAGATTTATTACGTCCTGCTTTATGGAAATCCCAAATTTCACATTTTTCTTCCAAGTAGTTTTCAAATTATGTTTAAAAAACGGCAAAATGATGGTTTAAGGGGCCGTCTATGATAGAAGTGAGTAAATTTTTGAAATTTATTATGCTATCCTGTAATCAAATAGGTTTCATTGACGCTTAAACGTGCCTTGATCAAGAAGGCGGCTCTCTCGGTTAACAATCGAGTACCGAACTTCAATTTGGATACAGCCCTTAAAATACGCTCGTTTTAAAATAATTAATTTCTCGGAAACTTATGGCACGAATTGCATAAAAATTTGTTTACAGGCTAATTGGAAGGTGTAGAGTTCATTTATGCTGTCAGAATTGTGTACTGCTATTCAAAAAAACAAAGTTATGGTTCGTTTTAATATGTAGATGTCCCCTTAAACAAATTTTATATACATCAATTAAAAGTAGACTTTATTTCCAATCGTTCGGTATCAGTAACTTTCTTCTACGATAATTTGTTGAGAAGTTAGTAGGGGGTGTTTACTTTTTTTTTTCCACGACTGTACCTAATGATATTAAAACATTTTAACTTAATGAAAGAGATTTTTTTCATAGTAAATGAAAAAAAAAACTGTTTGTTTTTACTTTGTTATACTTTTCCATCTACGTACACTATATGGTCATTTATAACCAAACACATTCAATTTTAGGCATTTTGTCAAATATTTAAAGATATATTTGTCGGATTTTTCTGGAACTTCAGGATTATGAAGAATATGTTCGACTTCATATTTATCAATGGCGATTTGATTAAAAGGGCAATTAGGGGGGCAACAAAAAATCAAAGAAAAATAATAATGTTTGGAATCAACCTGTAAAATAAAATGCACGAAATTATCCATCGCTATAGCTTACGAATGTATAGATAATGTACAATATATGTGTTCATTTGTGGAAGAATAGAATGCATATTCATGGGGATATATCGATTTTTTTTTAAGATGAAAAAATTCTTGCATGTTTTTTGTTTATATCATGCAGTTTTTTTTACCAAATTTAACGCCAATTTCAGAAAATTTCACTAAATGTACTAGAAATAATGTGGTGTAATTCGAATGTAAATATATTAAATGTTTTATGAAATGTGAAATTGTACAAAATATTTTTTATCTGCGCATGCACGCACGATATTTTTTTTTTCATGGCTTGATAGTTATGTCTATGGAGCAACTCATAAAAAAAAAGCAAGTCAAATATCGTGAAAATTCAGAAAGATAGAGTGAGCTGATTTTTAGTTCTCTAATACCAGCTAAATTATAAGGGGTTTTCCATAAATTGTCGTTTTTACTTTTTACTTTTTTAAATTTTCATTTTTTTATGGATGCTTTAGTTCTTCTTGGCAAACCACTAGAACGAGCCTGTTCCAAGAAAAAAAGAAGTATCAAAATTTAAGCATTTCTTCTAAATCTTCTCGTTGACATTCAAGTACAAAGTCCTTCGCTGAAAGTCAGATAATAAGAAATGACAATTTGTGGAAAGTCCCTTTTGATTCAGCGGCTTTTAGAGAGCAACTAAAAATTAGCTCATTCTATTGCAGATATCTTTCTGAATTTTCACGATATTTGACTGGATTTTTTTTTATGAGTTGCTCTATAGCTTTGACTATCAAATCATGAAAAAAAAAAAAATCGTGCGCGCATGCGCAGATGAAAAATGTTCCATACAACTGCTCATATTTAATGAAATATTTAATATATTTACATTCCAATTGCACTATATTATTTCTACTACATTTTGTCAAATTTTCTATGACTGGCATTAAGTTTGGTATCAAGTTTTGCATGAAATCCTGCATAGTATAAACAAGAAATATGCAAACATTTTTTGAACTTTAAAAAAAAAATAGATGTATCTCCATGAATATACGTTATATTCTTCCATAAATAAATACATATTCAGGGGTCGTACTTGTCCTGAAATTTCAAGACCAGAAAATTCTTCGGTACTAGTATTTCCTTATAGAAAATCTCCTCAAAAATACGACGAAATTTCGCGCGTTTAACCTAAATAAACTTTTCTATATAAAAAAATAATAAATAAAAATAAAAATAAAAAAGTAGTGATATATTTCCTGAAAAATGCCCTAAGGAGTACGACCCCCTGCATATATCGTAAAATAGCCAAATATCCATATATTCGTAAGCTATACCGATAGATCATTTCGTGCATTTCATTTTAAAGGGTGATCCCATACTTTATTATTTTTCTTTTCTTTTTTTTTTTTTTGGCCCCTTAATTGTCTTTTTGATCAAATCTCCATTGATAAACCTGACATATTCTTCATAATCTTGAAGTTCCAGAAAAATCCGACAAACACATCTTTAAATATTCGACAAAATGTCTAAATTTTAAGGTGTCCGGTAATTAATGGCCATATAGTGTATATTATGCAGTATTTGTACTAAACTGAGATGTGAAAAAGGGAGGAAAGTGCCTATATTTTTGTTCTATCTGAGCAAGAAAGCGGAAATTGGTAAAACTTGCATATGAAATTCTTATTTGTTGGACGACTGTAAAGTAAGCTAATGATTAAAATGTATATACATTACGGAACTATTTCTCTGGATACACTCTTTAAATGAGTTCTTACTTTTGAAACCACTATTTCCGAATAACCTTATCTTAGTTTTCCTTCAGGTATCTTATTTAATTACAGAATTTCTACAACGTAACTAATCTAAAATATCTGTTCGGAATGTGTATATATACATGTATTGTATATTAATCCATTGCACTCATTTTTTCATCCCTATGTTCAGGTATCGGATTTATTTTAAAGGTAATTTTTTATTCCTTCTTATTTCATTGTTAATATATTATTAACACAAATATGTAAAAGAAATACGTACATTGCAATAACAGTTCTAATAAGTATAGAGAAACTTGAAAGGTTTAATTACAAGGATAGAAAACATAAGATTTAAAAAAATTATATTTTTATCTACATAGTATTTACACAAACTAAACTTATTGATTGAATGCTATAATACTAATTTTATCCAATTTCGTTACTAGCATATGAGTAGTCGTGTTGTAACAGAAAAAGAAAAGCATTCTTCCTTATTTATTTATTCAGTTAACTCTTATTGAAAATTTTATGCAAGTGGAATATGAAATATTGAATAAAAAATTTCCCAATTTAAAATAAACGGTCAAGTGCGAGTATTACTCGCGTACAGAGGGTTTCGTAGAATAAATATATGAATTTGTAATGCTATTATAAAAGAACCGTTGCTAAAAGAATACTAAGATTTTGTAAAAAACTATACAACGTAGGGTTGGGTATAACTGTATATATTAGAAAAGTATAAATGGGCATACCATGAAAGGTCAAAGAGATATGGAACCTAAACAATATCAAATATAGCTATTTGCATAACGCTTTTTTTAATATTATCCTAATCTGTTTATGATGAACTTAATTCGGTACTGACAATAAAAGCAGTGCATAGTTAAACTTCATTTGGCATTTCATAAAACCAAATTCAGCGTAGTAATAACCTTTATTTCTACAGTGTAGCTAAAACAAAACCTTTGTTCAAAGTTTAAATTTGGCATTGTGCTAAGCGCGCTTCGAAAGGAGGTTCAAAGTTGTAACGCCGCCTTGGTCAGTGCCGCGTTTTCTCCAGATAGGTGTTTAATTAACTTTTAAAGACACTCGAGGCGTATTGAGAGGTACACTCAATGCAAACTATTGCGAATCCCACAGTATTTATGCGATTCATTCTAATTAAACCTTTCGAGGGCGGTGCCCTTAAAAAAAGGACACCTAATTTTAATTTCAAAACAGACAATCGGCACCAAGAATATTTAATTAAAATTTTCCTTTTATAATGTACGTGAAAATAAACAAGTTCGCATTTTCTAATAAATTCGCTTATAAATTCTGGTGTCAGTTCGTTATTTCATAAGTTTATAAACAGAATTACTCCGCGCCAGAAAAGGTTAAGTGGTCGCGGGAGTCTTAAAACTTCAAAATTTAAGAAATTTTAAATTTTTTAGATGTTAAACTCCTATCTTTTCTGAATATTTTGATATAATTGTTTCCTTAAAATTCCCGTTAGAACAGAAGTTAAGGCTTTTAGAATTATACCCGCTCAATAACTGAAGCGGTGATTCCGAAACTTTGACGTCATTTTTCTCCAAATGGTGTTTTTGGGGCATAACGCGCAAGATACCTCAAAACCTTCTGAATATTTTTTCATGAAATTGTCAAAACATGTATTTCATGTTAGTCTGTATAAACTGAACCTAAAATTTCCTTTTTATTGTTCAAAGAAATATTTTTTTAGGTGATTTTACTGTTGATATTTTCAAAATTTTGTATTAGCTAAAAGCAACATTGCTTTAAAAATATAAATATGCTTTAAATACAAATTTATTTAAGTTCAGGGAAATTATTATAATCTGAAGTATAAGTAAGCACCAAAATTTTCATTCTAGTTGCAATATTTACTTTGTCATCCGTCACGTAAACAGTTATCCCAACTTTTTGTTTGACAAAAGTCTAACAGTTTCGAGCCCCCTATAAATACTAATTCTGTATCTTGGAATTTTTTAAAAACATGAAATGAAAGAACATACTTATATCTTTCATCTCAATTAAAATTGTGTTTTAAAATCGTATACATTTTAAGACATCAAATGTTTAAAAGGGTTTTTTTTTTCATTTTTTCCACTTTTTAGAGTCCTGAGACCGCTGACTGAGACTTAGTATGTTTTTAATAATTTGACGTTTATTGCTTTTATACTGTTACTGGACATTACATTACACATACCGGGTGTCCCAAAAAGGACTGACTGATTTTAAAATTCCATAACTTGCAAACGGTGACAGATATTTAAAAAATTCTTGCAGGAGGTTTATGCATAAGGTCAAAAGTTTTATTACAGTGATTTTCGATTTAGTTCGAATTGCAAACAATAGATGGCGTTGTAAGCAATAGTCGCTAAATACAGGCTCGATTTCTAGTCCTTTCTCTTGTTCCATGCTGAAAAAGGAGATGGAAATGTATTATCCGGGCCACAAAGTACCAAAAATCGAGCCTGAATTCAGCGTCTATTGATCGCAGCGCCATCTATTGTTTGTAATTCGAACTAAAATTGAAAATCACTGTAAAAAAACTTTTGACCTTATGCATAACCCTCCTGCAAGAATTTTTTAAATATCTGTCACCGTTTGCATGTTATTGAATTTTAAAATCAGTCAGTCCTTTTTGGGACACCCGGTATATATCATTAAAAGTTGTTAACTAGGCATAGAGTACGCCGCCCCTGTCCTTATGTATGTCCAAACTGGCCTATCTTTAAGGGTTAATATCTCAGCTAATTACTGATGATTTTTTCCGAAAATCTTTATCAGCAATGCTTTTATACTTCTGCAACGATAGGTATATCCAGCGATGCTCAACATTTTTTCTGAATGCCCGTAAATCGAAATTTGTGTATAACAGAAAAATGCTAATTTCTCAAAAACTATGTGACCTAGGATAATCGCTATAATTTTCCGCCAAGGTTTATATTAACATCTACTAAATCTAATTTTTTCATAATTTTAGTTTCAGTAGTTTCGGATTTAGGTGGGGGGGGGGGGGGGGGCATATTTCTGCGTTACATTTTCGACAATATTTTTTAAAATATAATACCTTAAATTAAAATGAATGTATTTTGAGTTCAGCGTTACGAAAGCTTTCACAGGATACCCGACATGATATACAAGTAAAAGTTTTTTTTTCAAGCAGCATAATTTGCCCCCCCCCCCCCTACATTTTTACTAAATATATTTATGAATGTTTATTAATCTGAAAATATGTGGGTCAATAGTCTTTATTACTTCCCCGAATTTGAACTTTCCACGTTCCATAGTTTACGAGTAAAATGGCTGTGACAGACAGACAGACGGACGGACAGACACAGGAGTGATCTTATAAGGGTTCCGTTTTTACTTTTTAAGTACGGAACCCTAAAAAGCCTGGATTTTTCTGATTGATTGAATCAATCTTTTATTTTAAATGATGCAGTATGACATTAATTAGTAAAAGAATTACAGTTACTTTAAGTATTGCAAAAAATAATAACAAATTAAACAACATTAAAATCCTCTCAGAGGTTTTCCTGCTATTGTTCCGTTCACTAAACATAAATTAGTTGTTTGTATACACAGTTACTTTAGAGGGAATTTTATTTTAGCACAAATGTAAGAAGATGAAATATTCAATGTTTTTAACCGCAAACCATGAAACAACTTTTTAATTAAGGGGTCTCAAAACTCTTAAAATTGGAAAAATATAAAAAAAAGACCATTTTCAACATTTAATATCTTAAAATGTATATGATTTTAAAAGACAATTTTTATTGAGAGGAAATATATAAGCATGTTCTTTCATTTCATGCATTTAAAAATTGAAAGATACAGAATTAGCACTTATATGGGCTGCAAACGGCCAGACATTTGACGAGCAGAAAATTGATATAATGGATTATACGCAGGATTACAAAATAAATATTGCAACTAGGATGGAAATTCTGGTGCCTACTTATACTTCAGATTCTAATAATTACCCTGAACCTAAATAAATTTGTATTTAACCCCTTGAGGGGCGCCGGTATATATTATATACCACCTACGATTAATGAAGTTTTACACCAGAAAAATGTTATTAAATTTTACTTTTCTAACTTTGGTGGAAAAAAAGCCGTAAAATTGCTTTTACTTATTTTGAAATTGAATTTTTCAAAGATTCCGGTGGGAATTCAGCATTTCACAAACGTAATTGCTTTCCCCTCAAGGGGTTAAAGCATTTTTATACTTTTAACCCTAGATCTACCGGGAATTTTATTCAAGTTTTAATAAAACGTTCTACACCAGAATTTTTATTTAAAACTATTTAACTTATTTATTTACCTTATTTTTGTCTGGTTTATATACTTAGTTTATTTTAAAGAAATTTCTGGTTTGAATGAATATTTTGTATGTACCTGTCGGGTCCAATGGACCCGTCTGGTAGACGGAGGGTTAATACAAAGTTTTATTTAGCTAATACAAAATTTTGAAAATTTCCAAAGTATAATCACCTAAATTTTTTTTTTAATCAGTAAAAGGAAATTTTAGGTTCAATTTATACAGACTAACATGAAATATATGTTTTGAGAGTTTCATGAAAAAATATTCAAAAATTTTTGAGATATCGTGCGCGTTATACCCAAAAACGTCATTTTGAGAAAAAATGACTTCAAAGCTTCGGAAACACAGCTTCAGCTATTGTGCGGGTATAATTCTTCTGTTCTAATGGGAATTTCAAGGAAACAATTAAATTTTCAGAAAAGATAGTAGCTTATAATATCTAAAAAAATTAAAATTTCGAAAATTTTGGAGCTTTAAGAGTCCTGAGACCCCTTAAGTCTTCTTATGTCGTTGTTTTTTAACTACTTTGGCCGCTCGTAAGAATTGGTAAGTTTAACTTATACCATTTAGCACCATTTCAAAATTTTAGTGTGATCCTCGTTTTTATTTATTTTATTTTATTTCAGTTTTTATTTAGATGAAACATAAAATAGAGAATATAAAATGTCTTTTACCTTGTATAATGTGTTAAAAATTGAGAAAACATTAAAGATGTTTTTCAAGAAAATTTACCGTAACTTATCATAAAAATATAGAGAAACTTCTACTTTAAATATTATTAAGATTTTTAAAATGAACTTAATATTAAATATAGCTCTTCTTTCACGAAGCCTATTTTAAGAAATTCATCATACAGAATATTACCTCACGCTAAGGTTACATTAATAACATTGGGATTCAACCAGAAACGCGCATTAAAATTGTAACCGGGTTAGCCACAAGTTCATTAAAACTTTAAAAACTCATAAAAAGGTAGAAATTATGATAAAGGAGTGATGTTTGCAAGAAAGGGCTCGCAAGTTAGTCGAATTTTTTTTAGCAGAAAAAAAAAATTAGTTAAAAAATCACATATAGAGGGCGCTGACGATTTAAACACAATGAACAGGACAACAATAGTGTCGTAGAATGCTCTGGAGGTCATGTGGAACATTTTTATTGGAATAAAAAAATAATGGAGCGTATTGTTGTCCTGCTCAATGTATTTTGTGTCGTTAGCGCCCTCTACATGCGATTTTTTAAACTTTTTTTTTTCTTTTTCTTTTTTTTTTTTTTGCTGCTAGAAAAAATCCGACTACATTGTGAGACCTTTCTTGCAAGCCATAATCCTTTGTCATAATTTCTTCCTTTTTTATGAGTTTTTAAATTTTTAACGAACTTTTGGCTCACCCGGTATATGATTACTAATAGTATCAGAGGAGATGTGGTATAACACGATTATTTGAGCAATTCAAGAACTGGAGTCCTGCATCAGGTCGTGTTTGTTTAACGATATTTTCTCCATTGCGGGTAAGGTTGACTTTATATATTTCAATTTTGGGTTCTACTTTTACTCGTTCGGATCGGGTTCGTATTACCTAATTTTTAAAAAGAAAGTCGTATGTTATTTTCAAATAAAAAAAGTATATTTTTGATTATAATTGAGTGTATATGTGTTCATTTTTATATAAAAAGGATAAAGTTGATATTAGAGATATAATACTAGATTACATTTCCATAAGTGTATTAAAATATAAATTATTAACCATTTGGAAAAATGGTTATTGTCCTCTGTCAGGGTAGGAAATCAAAAACATATCTGAAGCGTTTTATTGGTTGAATCCGCATTTTATTCGTTTTCTGATTGGTCTATACAGTAATCTGTAATTTCCCTTTACTTTCAAAAGAGATGGATACTTCTGTTGCCACTATGACAAAATAGTAATAAAAACTAAAAAAAATAATAATAACTCAGAAACAAATTGAGATACAGCTTTCAAACAATTTGCATTTAAAAGAACATTTTTTTCTCTATACGACGGTGTAAAAAGTAATATTGTGGGATGTTTAGTATTTTAAGAATGAAATTTCATTTAAAATTGATCGTCAGATTTCTTGGAAATCTGACGATGGAAAAGCCTTTTCCCGAACAGCCAATGAAATGCTTTGATAATACGTAAGTTTCAGGAAATGGGACGAGTCGCAGGCAATTTTTACGTGTAATAACACTATTAATGTTTAATTCATGGCGTACGCAATGTATGGTCAACTCCATGCGATTTTTATGTCTTAAATTTTAGTCTTTGAAAAAAGCATTTTCCAAATGGTCGTTGTAATTTGTTAAATTGCTTTTTATTGGATATGTGTATTATTTTTTTATCATTTCGGGTCCGTGTCGGGTATGAACATTTTAGATATGGTTGTTTACAACCTGATACGTGCAGCACTCTACCACGGATCTCAAAAATATTGCCTGAAACTCATAATTTCAAGATTTTCCGAGGAGTCTGCGATTGCTTTTTAAAATAAGAAATTTTCTATTTAATATTTAACCCTTACCGGCACAGGGTAATTCCATAAAAATCTGTCATGCCTGTCACGCAGCTGAAAATCGCTATGCTTGTTGGCCACCGTTATTTTCGAAAGTTTGCTTCGTCTTATTCAATTGATGAGATATCTCCGATAAAATAAGTCACATTTTTCATTTCTAAAGTACTGGTAGCCAAAAATCGTAGTATGTGACAGGTATGACAAGTTTTCATGGAATTAGCCTACAGTGTGCCCGGGTCGGGATACCTAATTTTAATTCCAAACTTACGAACAGCACCAAGATTATTTTAGTAAAATTTTGCTTTTACAATGAACATGTAAAGTAACATGTTTATAACTTCTAAAAAAGTCGTTTTAAAATTCCGGTGTCAGTCAATCACATTTCATCATTTTCAACAAAAATTGCCTGTGTCGGAAAGGGTTAAATTGCATAATTTGCAATCCCCCGGCTTTATTACAGAAGTTATGGTATTTTTCTGTAATTAAATGCGAAATATTCTATTAAAAATTTGTGGTAAAACAGTACGCACCTTGGATTTATTCTAAATAGAACGTCAGATTTTTTTTCGAATTTCGGTTAAATTTTCACTTATCAATCACAAAATAATAAACTGTAATTAACATTAGATAAGAACTACTCTTTTTCTTAATATTACTGTTCTTGTTTCCTCTGAAAAATACTCTGAGTATTACTGCAATAGACGTGCGATATGCAATTTGTTTTTGGCTTTCTGAATTACTTTATTTTTCATTAAGTAAATGAGGTCTTAAGAATGTAGTTTTAAATAAAGAGGAGGAAGTATATAGGGAGTAGAGTCTGCCAGTTGCGAGGGAAGAAACTGGATTTTTTACATCGGATTAACAGTATCTGATTTTCGCCGAAGCAAACTTCCACCAGTAAATTTTGAATAGAAAATTTCATGCAAAATTTCTCTCATAAATATGGTAATTTTTGCTATTCGATTTTACTGGTGGAAGTTGGCCCGGATGTTATAACCTCTTCCAGTGACACTGACAGAAGGTTGTTTAGGTCGTCACGATATGGCGGAAACGCAGGGTCGGACTACCGCTGAAGTAAACTTCCCCCAGGAAATATAAGTATCTGTTTTTGGTCATAACTATGAATGAAATTCTGTATTAATAAAGTGTTTAGAGAAGCAGCAAATTTCTATTCAAATTTACTGGCGGAAGTTTACCCCGGCTGTAATGAGCCACTGCGAAACCGGTTGTTGTTGAAGCTTCACCATTTTGAGGATATCTCAATTCTTTTTTATTCATAGCTTCGTGGTCTTTAGAATATGTAAAATATGTGTATTTTGTTAAAAGTATTTCAGAAAAGTGATTAACGCAATAATTACATTATTCTGCGTTCAACAGCGCAAATATTACGAATTGGAAACAGTGGTACACCAAAATAAGCACTTCTATGCTCTCTGATAAGTGAAAAATGAAATAATATATTTTAAAATTTATAATATTAAATTTTGAACACGAAAAATGTAAACATATATTTAAGATATTGAAGTGTAGCTGATCGATTTGTCAATCCACAGAAAGAAATATTTATCTATTTATTTATACTGTTGACATTAAAATCGCGAATTCCCTAATCACAGGAGGCAGTAATATTTTTTGTTTAGTTTCTGGGATTTGCATAAACGAAAAAATAAATATGCAGCAAAAACTTTTAATCCGCTTAAAGATAGGATAAAAAGTAAAAATTATATTGCTGATAAAAATGTAAACATGCATTAACCCTTTATGTCCCGAATTATGAATTCATGAAAATTTCATCTTCCAATGCATTTTTCGTGAATTTTTGAAAGTACATTAGAAGATTTGCACACCCATTTAATAGCTTTTAGAAGGATTTTGCCAATTAAAATCAACTAATTAAATATGAATTTATAGGGATTTTGTTCATATTTATAACTTCACTCGAATCTTTTACGTAAAATATTTTTAGTACTTTCTTAGAATTAGGAAACTTACAAATATAACGTTCTTTCAATAGAAATATAGAAATATTTCCGAACTGAACCCCCCCCCCCCCCCGCAAAACTTTCAACGTCAAGAAATCTGTGAAAATGTAAAGGCGAAAGTAATCATCCTTTTAAAAATATTTTTGTTTTGTGCAACCAATAATGCTTTTGGAACAAGATAATGTAAAGAAGCTATAACTCATTCTAAACTGAATTACTAATCAATGTATTAAATGAATTAACAAGTTATTTTAAACGTACTTTAAAGTACTGCCGGTGCATAAAGGGTGAAAAATATTGGAGCTGAGCAAATTCAAGCTAAGCAATTTGTCAATACGGTGAATCAAACATTTTTAATTTATTTATAATATAGACCTAAACTGTTAATTTTCTAATCACATGAGGCATTAATATTTCTTTTTACGGCCTTCTGAGATTCGCATAAAAAGAAAAAATTATCTACAGAAAAACTTTTTATTTCACTTAGTAATACTGAAAAGTAAACATTATAGGGTAAAGTGCCCATATTTCGTCCCCTTTCCTAATTTCTTTCCCCTTAACTTCTCCGCTTCTGCAAAAGTGGCGCCACGAAAAGGAGTCAGTATTGAAAGTTTCGTTTGCCAAGACACATACTTAAATTAAAGACGCCGAATTTCCTATTTTTAGAAGACCTGAGTTCTTATTACGTCGTTGGTAGAACGTTATTTACTGTACTGTAAGTATTTATTTCTTATTCATTGCACGTATTTTACGTAGGTAAGATGCTGACAGTAGCATACAGTGAGTTTTAGGACGGTCATTTCATCTTACGGGAACTGAAGCTCCGCCATATTGGAAAATAGCGTGGTCCCAATTTCGTCCCCCCTTGCAGTTCTTATTTTCGTCCCAGGGACGAAATTAGGAATGTTTTTTTATGACAATTTTTTACAATTTTTTCCTCATGTTTGGATGGTTAATGTTTCGTTATGTTATTCTTCCACTGATAATTAGTACATTTCTTTGTGCCATACTTTAATGTAAATTAAATTACTTACTCATTTAGAAATAAATTTTGATTTAGTTATAAGTTAAGCCACGGCATATTGGATTTTTTGAGGGGATGAAATTGGGACCATTTTTTTCTTTTGCATTTTTTAGATACTTTTGAAAAACAATTTTTCGCATAGTTAAATTTTTTTTGTACGATATTTGCGTATGTTTCTATGTGTGTAGGTAGTTAGTCTATGTAAAATCCAAATTTGGAAGGTTTTCACTTAAAATGACAACATTTATGGCCTAAAAGTGACTGGTGGGGGGACGAAATATTGGCACTTTACCCTATTACTGACTTAATTAAAAATTCATTTGTCTTTTTTTTTTATTATTATTGAAATGTAATATGAAAAGAAGCAACTTTAACACTAGAACCGCCATAGCGGCCATTTTGATCGATACTAAATAAAAATGTTTCGATTCGAACCAGACAATTTTTTCTAAATTAAGTCATATATGTGCCATGGAAAAGTAAGTTAATTAATTAAGAAAAAAATTCTGGTGTAAAATATTTGTATAACAGTTGAGTAAAATTTCCGACGGTTCTAGTGTTAAATTCATAAGGACAAGTTAGGAAGTTACTTTAATAACAACTAAAAAAAAAAAGAAAAGAAAATATATTATGCATTGCTGAAAGAAATATGCAATTAATCATTTTGAAACGTATAACTCAATCAAAGACGTATGCAATAAATCATTAACCCTTAAATGCCTGGTGTTGCTTTTCGGCAACATACCCAATTTGGGCTCTAAAATACTATTGGAATAATATTGAAGCTATAATGCCTAATGTTGCCAATAAAATACATTCTGAAAATATTATTAAATCGATTTTCAACATTTAGATGTCAACACATGTGCTGTTTAAGAATAAAGATAAATTTATTTTTCCAAATGTTGCTATTTGTTCTTTTTGTTTTGTTTGGAAGCTTGCGAAATACCCTATTTTGACCTGCAGTGGGCAAGTAAAATTTATTTCTTATTATAGTTCCTAAAATTCTTGTTTGTTTAATATTATAGAATTTTATCAAGGGAAATTATTTTTTCAATTAAACACCAGTATTGCCGATTAGTAACAAACAGTTTTTTAGCCGTAAACTATACTTAAAACAGAATATGATTTTTTAAAGAATTTTTCCCATGATTTATTTAAAAAATGAAATCCGAAAAACATTATTACAATGATTTTTGAAAAGTCAGGCATTTAAGGGTTAATAGTGGAAAAATGTTTTATATGGTGTGTTTTGAGCGTGTTATTCTTATTTGGTTCTTTTAGAAATATTACGTTCAGACAATATTTTCGTTTCAACAAATATTTTCTTCATTAATTTTTTTAATACCCGTTTTCAAGCAAATGCATTTAACCCTTTGAATCCCATTTTGAATCAGGATTCCCCCGTGTGACTCTTTCTATTTTTTTTCAGCACCATTTCTGTATACGTTTTAGATGTATTTCTACTAGAAATTAAACATAAATGTTGAAATAGTGGTAGCATAGACAATAAATTTTGGACTACGACACACCGTAAAAAAACGGACTATAATACGGAAATACTACTGGCAATCGAGACGCCAGTACAATTTCCGTATTTTAACGGAACTTTTGCTCGGTTCATTACAGAAAAAATTCCGTTTTTTGGCATTTACGGGGGAAAACTTCCGTTAAAATACGGAAATAGTACTGGCGTCTCGTTTGCAAGTAGTATTTCCGTATTTTAACGGAACTTTTTCCCGGTACATTACAGAAAAATTTCCGTTTTTTTGGCATTTACGGATGAAAACGTCCGTTAAAATACGGAAATAGTACTGGCGTCTCGATTTCCAGTAGTATTTCAGTATTTTAGTCCGTTTTTTTTTTTTTTTTTTTTTTTTTTTTTTTTTTTTTTTTCAGTGTATGTGTAAAGTGCGCACACTCCTTGAAAGTTCAAAGATGTGTGGCGCTACTTATTCTCCTAATGTATTTCTTCTCAATAAAAATCTTTCAGAGATTAATTGCAGAACATGCAGTGCTTTTCTACGATTAAATAAGGTGAAAAATTCTATCGAAAATTTGTGGCAGACATATATGCACATTTTAAGTGACATGTGTATCGTTGATTGTCAATGAGTTCAATTGCCGTTGTGTAAAAATATATTTATTTTGATTGTACTAAGTTTTGTTTTGAAATTCTATCTTTCTTGAAAACTCACATAAAAATTTATAAAACAGAATTCATTTTATTATAAATGTTTAAATTTTAAAATAAATAAGTTTCTCCAGAACTAACAAAACTATTTCTCTGGCATTCAATTTCGAGAATATTGTTTGTCTTTCTTCTTCAAATTTAAAATTTTCTTAATCATATAAAAATACAAAAAAACTTGCCGTTATATAAATATGTTTGTGAGAAATTGAATGTATAATAATCTATTCTTTATACTTTAAAAAATGTGGGCTGAATATATAAAATGCATATATACTTTCGATAAATAATGCAAACAATAAGAATTTATTTAAATGTAAAGAGTAGTACTCACTTGATCCCTATTAATATTTTTCCATAAGTGCTTATATTAAGCCTGAAATATGTAAATGCTGATAAAACATTTTTTCACAAGTTATTGAGGCATATACAGTTGAAATAAAAATTCTGTTTTCAAGACAGCTTTAAGGTACATAAAAAGAGATTTACACGATATATATTTCACGATATTTAATAAATTTTATATGGAGCTTTCGTTCTATTTGAACCTGTTTAAAATAAACAATTTTAAAAGATCATTTTAAAAGATTCAGATAACATAAACGAATTTATATTATAATTATAATGAGAAAAAGAAAAAGAAAATGAATAAAATTTACAATTAAATTATTTCTAAGATAAACTTTATTGAAACTTTCGTTAAAAAAAATATTAATCCAGTTCTGCTATTAGGACCAGTAAATCAAACAGTGTAAGATGTATGTACCAAAAATAATGAACAGTATTAATGCTGATTTTAAAACTCATAGAAATTAGTCCATATATAATATTAAGGAAAGAAGTTTGTGTTTGAGTGTGTGGGTGTGTCGACGGTGTTCTGAGGAGACCATGGAACGTAGAGCTACAAAAGTTGATAGGAGGGTACCTCTATATATGTAATTTCGCACCTCGAAGGCCGATTGTGGATTTTTGATTAGATTTTTTTTATTTAATTTTTTATTCAATTTTTAGCGGTTGTTTACGTTTTGAGGCAATTTTTCTACATTAATAACAATAATCTGGTTTCAATCCTTTACCACATGATTGTAAACTTTGTACTAATTTCAATAATGCTTATTTATTAAAAACCATCCCCTAGTTAATCGATATATTAATTAATAATTCATAAAAATCTCATCAAAAAAGCATATTTTCCCGAAACGGCAACAGAATGGCATATATGTTGGACTTGACTTTCAAGTGAAAATAAAAAATAATGGCAATTTTTACAAATTGGCTAAAATTCAGAAAACTAATCAAGATATCAATTTGAAAATTTCAGAGCAAGTGTAGATTTTTTTTTTTTTTTTTGCAAAAAATTTGACGGCGACGGTACAAAAATTCCGAGAAAGAATCAGACAGGGACATAAGTATTCATTCAAAACTGAACTTTAAAAGGATCCGTTTCAGCAGATAAGACGACTCCCTATCAAAATTTCGGTATGAAAGGAAATTAAATATTAAAAGTTGCCAAATGCTAAAATAAAATTTAAAAAGATTTAATCAATTTATTCGAAGATTATTAGTGTGTTCTGTGGCAAGAGCCCCTTGATATAAGTTTACAGTTTGTCTATAAGTGTTTATCCCTCTGCATTTAAATTTAAAAGTATGTTTTCCTAAATATAGACTCCAGTTCCGACCACTATCAAACATTAATTGTGAATTCCTTTCTCGAATTCTATGGGTCCGATTTCAACGGGAATTGACTGATTCAACTTATCTTACGATTCTCGTACAGCTTTTAGTGTCACCTTCTACATCCAGGGGGTGCATTCTTATATAAGGTTCTATGGGCCCAATTTTAACAAGGTTTGTCTCATTCAACTTGGTTTTCGATCACTTTTTACTTAACCAAGCCCTATCTTAATAACTCAACTCCTATTACTCATATCTCTTTTAAACTAATTCCAAATTACATTAATATCTTAATTATCCCCACCCACAGTCTTAAAGTTTAATTATGAGTAGTAGTTACCACTACTTCGGAATAGTAATTGCAGTAATTTTCTTAAATTATGTTGCTGGCTCAGGTACCAGTCCAAATTTTTGACCAAGGACTCCAGTAGTCTTAATTAGCCATTAGTCGAAGAACTCTTGCGTCACCACTGCCTCTCTCCCCTTCATCGATTTTTTCTTAACTAAGCTCTACCTTAATAACTCAATTCTTGTTACTCATATCTCTTTGAAACTAATTACAAATTGTATTCATATCTTTACACTTAAATGCATAGTGATGCATATCTGCATCACTTTTTATTTAACTCTTAGCAACCACAACATTTATATAGAAATGCTAATCCTGTAAAAATTACAAAAATATGCTACTAAATAAAGTTAAAAATCTATCTTTAATATAAGAATAAAAAATACAATTCTAAAAGAATATTTCATGCATTTAGGGGTTAAATTTTACAAAATAAATAATTATATAAAATAAGGTATTTTGATTCACACTTATTAAAATATTTACTAATTTGCAATATTTTAGTTATGACAGTAGTTTTTACTTGTATTGCAGATTTCCAACATAAGAAAAGTTGACGTATTATACGAGAAATATATCTCTCATTTTTTTCATTATTTTTCTGTTTAATAAACCTTTCTCAGAATCATATATAATTTTTTTGAAACAAAATAAAAAATCACACATTTAAGGATCAATTAACCCCTCTAACAGTTTTAAAGTTAATTTATGAGTAGTTATTACGACTATTTCCGAATGGTAAATGTTTAAGAGTTACTAAATTAGGTTTTTGGCTCAGGTACCAGTCCTAATTTTTGACCAAGGACTCCAGTAGTCTTAACTAGTCATTGATCGGAGAGCACTTGCGTCTCCCTTCCCCCTCACTCTTCATCGATTTTTGTTTAACTAAGACCTATCTTAATTACTCAAATCTTGTTACTCATATATCTTTGAAACTAATTAAAAATTGCTTTAATATCGGAATTACCCCCTCTCACAGTCTTAAAGTTAATTTATGAATAGTTGTTACTGCTATTTCCGAATAGTAATTTTAACAAAGCTCCTAAATTAGGTTTCTGGCTAAGGTAGCAGTCCTAATTTTTCACCAAGAACTCCAGTATTCGTAATTATTCATTTGTCAAAAAGCATTTGCATCCCCCTTCATCTAGCCACCCCCAAGGGGATTTTTCTTTTAGTTGAGTCCCCACTTCCTCAATTAACATAACTCCAGATATGTTAAATGACGGAGTTTTGTTCCGATAGAGGTGTTTCGTTAGAAAGTGCGCCTGCTGGTGGTGGAAAGTGAAACTAACAGATTTCGGATTTTAAATGTCTTGTCATTGAAAATTTTCTATTTATCAGATGAAATAATATCTCTATGTGTTTATTTTCTTTTTTACCTTATTTGATCTAAAATACATCATATTGGCTAATTCTCTTCTGTAATTCTAAAAGAACTCATTCGTATAGCAATAGGGTGAGAGAAATAATGAGGAACCCATGTGCGTCATCGTATGTGTTTTTTTAATGCATCGTAATTATATAAAATTTTGTAATGCAATAGATTATTTTTAAGATCAAAATATCATATAAATCCTATTGAAAAATAAATTCAGTATGACGTTAAAAATAGGATAGCGCTCATTCTAAAGTGACAATTTTAGAAATAGCTCCCTTATTTTTTTTTATTTATTTATTTATTTTTGTTACCTTTGAATCATAAACTAAAAACACTTACGATACCGAGAGCGCTTAGACTTAGTTCTGAAAATAATTAAATACCGTGGATATCATTCTTTTAATTTCACATTAATTCTAATATCGGAATAAAGTAATGAAATATTAGGAGTTGTAAATATTTCCCAGCATACGGAAAGGTATTGACTAAGGAAACATTTCTTCTGCCGATTGCAAAATTATATGTAAGATATCATATAGCTCTTTCTTATGTTAGTAAAAAGAATTACCATGCAGTTGTACAAAAAATATTACCAGTAGAAAGTAATTTATAAAAATTTTGATCCTGGCCGAATAATAAAAACAGATCTTTCATGAGTATCAATTAAATATTTGTATTCAAACTGATTTCCAAATATAACAAAACATATCCTGAGAGTTGTATGAAACGTATTTTTATTTCGAAAATACTACGCACATAAAAATGACAATGGAAACAAAGACGATTTCCTTCAGAGTATTGAATAAAATCTTCATATTGCATTGTTTTATTTTCTCAAATTTCTGAACAAAAATATGTATATTTACAAGAGTTTCGTCAAAGGAAATGTTTGGAATATACATGTTCTAAAAAGTCTTATGACATTAACCTTCATATATATTTTCTTATGAAAATAAAATAAAATATACAAGCTGAAAAAGTAAAAAATTAAAGTAACTATGTTCCAGTTAAGAATATGTTGTAGAGAAATATCAGAAATTATATTATAACCGTAATCACTCATATTATTCTGAATCTGTTTATTAACTTTTAGAGACATTTTCTAGAGATAATATCACTCTAAAAATACCAAAAAGGTTTCATTTAAAACTCAATATTTTGAAAGAAAATAGTTATCACCCATTTTAATGCATTTTAAAAATCTGATAATGAAAATATACTCAAAATTTTGCCTTTTTTTATTTCGATTACCAAGACTCCACTCGGTCACTTTTTTGAGCACCACCATTTTTCAAAGAAAAATCTGATTTATAAATTTCATAGAAACTTACCGGAAAGGGCATTTTTCTTGCAATTGTTGCAGAAACGTAACATATATTTATTTGTTAAAAATTACTGGTTTTCAAACAACTAACCCGTCGGAGCCCTGTATTACAGGAAGAAAAATATTGCTATAGATACAATTAGTCGATATTTTATTTTTTGTTCATTATTTATAACTTTAGTAATGTTTTATGTCATATGAATTATGCCACATATGTTATATGCCACAACTTGGAAATGTAAAATTAAAATATGGTATACTAAATTTAACCCAATTTTAGGTGCGTTCATAATTATATAAATACTTAGCATATATACTCTTCGTCGGGTGTGTCCGTCTTTCCGCATATAACAGCGGACAGATAACAGTCCACATATAACTGCGCAAAAACTACCCGACGAAATAACTGAAACTTAATATATATATATATATAATCGTTACAGAATTTTGTTGAATTAAATCAAATTTTATGAAAATCGAATCAAACTTTAACCCTTTATCTACTGCATTATGATCCACTGCAATTTTTTTCACGTAATATTTTTTTTTCAGTTACTACAATGAAAATTAAAAGATAAACATAAAAAAATACTCACCCGTGAAAAATGTAATTATTTAGAGGTAATTAAACAAAGTGGTACTTTAAAGTACCGTCAGTACACTATGACCAAAATATTGTAACAGAAAACCCACAGGATATTTCAAATGGCACCAAAAAATATTTTCGATTTAATAAGTATGTGCAATATAGGCATTTTCTTATTTATAAATAAATCTTTTGGCAAATTCCGGTGCCAATCATTTATTTTAATACTTTAGAATTGAAAATGCTTTACCCCTGAAAGGGTTAAAAAATACTTTTTTTTTTTTAAATGTTTCAATCTTGTTAGCAGTCCTCTAGTTACCCGACGTCTATATTCCAGGGATAACATGTTCTCTCGCATCTCCACATATGCAATATATGAATTTACATATGCCATTTCTAGCATAGCAAAAACGGGCCGGTGCCACAACTTTTTCAATTTCCTATAAAAAAATAACAATGAAACAGAAAAGAAATACCAGGGAAATCATTACTACACTACATTTTAGTAATTACATTTTAAAGCAGATGAAAACAATTGATAACGACACGGGCGGAAAGCAAACAAGAAGTTTTTCTCCAACACCCAGTGTACTGACGGTACTTATAAGTACCACCGAGTAATTCAACTGCTAAATCAAATACATACACCGTTCACCTAAAATAGCTAGTCAAACTGTATTCTAAGATAATAATGAATACATAAAAAAAAAATTCCAACACTTATCTTATATCCTTTACTGTGTTTGTAGCAATAAAAAGACGAACGTGACAATCTGTACAAAATGTTGGCACAAAACCCATCATCTGTGTCAAAAATAGCCTCTTTTCTCGCTAAAACAACAAACCTAGATCTACTGCTGCCATGTTTTCGGATAAAGTGGAGTTAAAGAGTACTTTTGCAAAGTACCATTAGAATATTAGTAATATTCACTACGGGATGAAAGTTTAAAGTGAGTGGTACTTATAAGTACCGTCAGTAGATAAAGGGTTAAAAGATTTTAACAAAATTTTTCTCCATTCTATTAAATACAATCATACGTAATTAATTCAATGATACCTTACGAAAAGGTAAATGCCTCCAGGTTGCCACGGTGATTAAGTCATATTTAAGATGGAGTCGAGTTATTTTCGTACTACTGAATTCAATATATATTATCGTAACAAATTTTGTATTAATGCATTCTTCCACATCACTGCAACAGCTGTTACACCAAGATCAGAATATTTATAAAACTAGTTATAGTACGAACTCACCTCATTTCCCAAGTTCGTGGTACAATTTTCGACTTGCTTTTTTATATGAAATTTACACAAGTATCTGGCTTTCAAATAACTTTTACATATTATCCGGTGAAATCGACCACGAAATTCAAGAGAAATAACATACCATTACGTTCGAATACAAGTATTTTCGAACAGTTTCTTTCGCATTTTTCAATCTCAGAAATTGTGATAAATTTCTGTGATTATAAAAGTTAAAAGATACTGTGCGGAAATACTGGTATTCAAATTGAAAAGCATGTTATCTACGGTGTATTATCAATAAATATGTATAATTTTAACAAACACGATTTTATTAATACATTGTTAACAGGCAATTTCCGATGAAATCTGAGTTTCTAGACAATTGAAATCCGTATTTCCGTTTATCGAGATTTTATCTTTCAATAAATATTTTGAAAAAGTTTGGATTGCATATGAAAATTCGTAAACTCTAACACAAAATGACCAAACATTTGGTATAAAGACGTAGTCTTTTCTATATAAGCTTGCTGATGTTTTATTCAAAGAAACTTGCTTAGGTGGAATTATAGATCCAATACCAGTAGCGCAGCGTTCGCGGGGGGGGGGGTAATATTTCTATATAAATATAGTGGTTGTAAGAACTTAATTTATGTATTAAAAATTAAATAAAAAGGTGATAGAAATTTACATCACTATGCATTTAAGGGTTAAAGGGCAGCGGTATATTATATATGCCACTTAATTTTAATTCTCAAATACCACATTGGCACCAGACTTTAGAAATTAAATTTTCTTCCTATAATGTGCGCGAAGAAAAGCTTTTACTTGCTTTCATATAAATTGTTCATAAATCCCGATGTCATTCAATCATTTTAACATTTTAGCAACAGAAGTGCGTTTATCCTGAAGGGGTTAAACATAATAAAATTTAGAACACAATAATACAGGTAGTAAAATTATTTGACCCCCCCCCCTCCCTTCTTCCCTAAAGCTACGCCACTGTCCAGTGCGCGCCTGTAGTTCAACAACGTTTGATTTTAGAAATACGAGTATACTCGTGATTAGTCGACAAAGTGTTAACATGGAATTAAGATAAAATGTAAAATGTCTTGAACATTAACACTAAAATCCTGCGGATAATACGCGGATTAATTAAATCGTCTTTGAATCAGAAATGTTGCTCAAAGGATGCTGTCTATTCTGTATCATGTAGGCATAAATAATATGTTAATAATTAAAATTATTATGTCTAAACACAATTATATGAACAGCGGATTATTGATAGGAAATGAACGGAAATAGTTTATAAACTTATTATATTTAATTTTGAGTTTAAAGGGTACAAAATAAATAGAAAATAAATGCGTACATATAAAATTTAAATAAGCAAATAAAAATAAATGACACTCAAAAAACCAGTTTCTGTCAATAGAGCATGGTTTAGACTTTTATTGAATCACGTTCCGAAAAAACAATCAGACATAAAAATACTAATAATTCATTGTTTTATTCCTTCCCTCCGGATTAATATATATTTTTTAAAAAGATGTTCAGAAACTTACTAAAGCCGTGAATTTTTCGACAGATTTTCCAGTGATTTATTTAGTTTTAAATAACTTGAACACATTTTTGGAGGTAGCATATGCAATACATTCCCGTTACATCGCTTATTCGGATACAGCACATATTTTCCGTGACTTACTAAATGTAAAACAGATATAAATTAAACTTTATTTCACATTTTAAATAATAGACACTATGTAAATAATAGAGGTTTAAATGCGATTTTCTGTTGTTTATTTTATTAAGGAAATTACTTCATGCATAAGTTTGCCCTAGCCAGTAATCAGACCTTGATTAACGTGTCTTTCTGCTATAGTAACGGTAATAAAAATAGAAGTGTGTCTTTTGATATATGGGCTTCGGAAAATAGGGTTGAATTTATGAAATTTTTAAAAGAGATTTCAAAGATGTATAAATTAAAAAAATACTGAATCAGGAGTGAAACAAGTTCAGCACATCTATGACATTTCATATGTAATTAATTTCTAATTTGACAATTTTTTATGGTACATTTGTCTGTAGTTACAGTTTGTAAAATTGTGGGTCAAATTTATCGCGACAGGCCAAATGGCCTACTTTGAGTCTGAGTAATGCTGAATGTATTGATTTCTGATCTTTAATACTGAAATTATGTTTTACAGCACAAAAGTTGTCCTTCATAACCCCGTAAGGCATGGTGACGTCACGGCGACGTCATTGTGAAGTCACACTGTGATTTTGTGACCGTCGATGTGACGTCATAGTGACTAGAATGCGAGGTCGTTATGGCCGTTTTAGAGGTCGTTTGTGACGTCACATTGTGACCACTCTGTGAAGTCACGGTGTGACAAATTTGTGAAAAGTGTGTCATTTGTGACTATTTTGGCATTAACTTTGTGACGAACCTGTGACGAAAGCGACAATGCTTTGAAGTCACACTGTGACCAATTTGTGAAATATGTGTCATTTGTGACGAACTTGTCATAAACACTGTGATTTCAAATGAAAATCAAATTTCAAATTAATTGTTTAAAAGACGCAAATAGTGAAAAAGATTCCATGCTGAGACTCGAACCCGGGCCATCAGTACAGCGCACTGACATTCTACCGAAGAATCACATGGAACGATACCCAGGCTGGAAAATTTCTCACTATTACATGTTGGCAAGACTACAAACGCAGCACAAGATGGAATATTTAGCGTGAGCCACCAACATGATGCAAATACGAAACTTAATTAAATCCAGCATCGATTGAAATTATATTAATACTTGGAAATTTTTCCATTCGCCTTGCATACAATATTTTAAATGAAAATCAAATTTCAAATTAATTGCTTAAAAGGCAATTTTAATTTGAAATGTTGTATGCAAGGCGAATATTTCTCCCTGGAAAAATTTCCAATTATTAATATAGTTTCAATCGATGCTGGATTTATTTAAGTTTCGTGTTTACCCCATGTCGGTGGCTCACGATAAATATTCCATCTTGTGCTGCGTTTGTAGCCTTGCCAACATGTAATAGTGAGAAATTTTACAGGCTGGGCGTCGTTCCGTGTGGTTTAGTCGGTAGAATGTCAGTGTGCTATACTGATGGCCCCGGTTCGAGTCCCGGCATGGAATCTTTTTCACTATGTTGGCCTTTGCGCCTTTTAAGCAATTAATTTGATATTTTATTTTCATTTGAAATATTGTATATAAGGCGAATGATTCTCCCTGGAAAAATTTCTAAGTATTAATACAGCAATGAATTTTGAAATAAACTTTTGCTGTAAATATAAAAAAATTATCTTTTTACCGTACTTTATAACAAAATATCACTATTTTGGAGTCCTATTCTTCTAAAATATTTTAAATTTTTCCACTTAAAAAACAATGCTTATCAACTGACATTTTTTTTATTAAGTTCTATGCTTGATATTGAGTTCAAGCTTGATATTTAGAATGTGTAAGGTTTTTAATTTGTTGTGATTTGTCATTGCTTTATTAAATACGAACATTGAGACTAACGGATATTAATACAACTATTATTTATAGAGCGGCATGATAAGCGATATTTATTTAAATTTTTTATTCCCGTGTATATTGTATTTTGTGAATATGAGCTAAATAGATTTGGTATGTTTTATAGGAAAAGACTGATCTGGAAAATAGAAAAAAAAACGAGTAAGAAAAATCATGCGTTAAGCATAGATTATAAAATACTTTCCAGCACTTTCTGAATGCTTTAACAAGACATCGTAATTTAGGGAAATGACGTGAATAAGATAACTAAGTAAACATTTTAGAAAACGCATAAAACATTTGAAAAACTGATTTCAGCAGTTACCGTCCATAGCCAAATATGTTTTCCAATTCTTTTGAACAGCCCTGTATTTGATCTGTAGGTTGATACACTGAAAAAAATGAAGTACTCAAAAATGAGTAAACCGACGTACTCATATCGAATTAAATATTTTTGGATCAAAAATGAACCTATGCTTTCTCTATTTTGAAACATCACATGTTATCAAACCCAAACAAACGAATAGTTTTGTACCCTGTAATGGTTCATTTCATTTATGGCGGCATAAATGATGTTTATTAATGTAAATATTAAATTACGCACAGCAGTTAAAAAATAATTTAAAAGTGCTTGTAAATAATGCTCTTGTCATAAAAATATTCGATTTGAGTATCTCGTTAAGAATTTTGCTATTTTTCTTAACACTAGAACGGTGGGAAAATCTTACCTACTGGAACGGCGGGAAGGGGTCATTTTGACACCTCGATGAAACTACTGAAATAACAACGCTAAAACAATTTTAAATGCCATACATTGGCAAAAATATGTAATTTACGTGTATTTCATAATTTATATTTAATATTACTCGATAATTTATTGAGTTTTTAAAGTACTGTATATATAACACCTACAGGGCGATTAATTGAATCATACTACATCTACTCAAAAAACTCATTAATTTAATGTAAAAATCGATTTAAAATTAATCTTTCCACAAATTAAAACTAATGTTAACTAAAATAAAACACAATTTATAAAATAATATATATATACATATTTTCATCTACTTACTCGCTGAATGATTCACTCTCTAAATCCATAAATGAGAAATATGTTCTGTTGTTTCCGTTATTTCATTATAAGTGCAGCTGAATGGTTAATATGTTAAGTATTCTGTTTCAATTTTATTTAATGCTTATAATACTCCAAATTGTACACACGTATTAGAAATTAATTCAGTTGTAGAAAAAAAAAAAAAAAAAAAAAAAAAAAAAAAAAAAAAAAGGAATTTTTCCAGTACATTTTCCGCACACAACTTTGAAACATGGTGCGCAAAATTCTTGAGATTTGTTTCTATTGCATGTCTGTACTTGAAATTTTTTCTCTTCATATCTATTTTATTTTAATGTTTTTTTTTTCTTTCTGAAGACTCAGGAAAGATCTTTGGTAGTTTTGAAACCATAAAATCCATTCTGAACACATCGACTAAATTTAATAGAAAATCTCTTCTACTGATAGGCTTGCCTGTTACACTTTTATAAATTATCCAGGCGTTTATAGCTGTATGATCCAAAATATTGAAAAAGATATGTACAGGCCATCGTCTTTTAGCCGATTTCAAGGAGTATTTTTGGCATATCTGATCATGGATATCCACACCATACTTCGTTGCGTTGTAATATTGTATTGAATCGGGCAACTTCTTGAGACCGTCTTCAGGTTTTACAGTAGAATGTAATAAGCTCAGTAGAAAAACATTTTTTTTTTTGGCTTGATAGATGGTAAGTGTCATATTATCACATACCACTATCTTCGATGAATAAAGAGTACTGCGCATATTTTTCAATGATATAGGAATTTCTCTTCTGTTCTTTTTCATTGTGCAACCAAAGTTGTATATTTAGCTTTTAACATTTCTGCTAATTTGATGCTAGTAAAATAGCTATCTGTCGTAATATTCCTCCCTTCGTTTAGATGGGGATCTGTTAATTTCATGACAAAATTTTCCGATAAACGTAATTAAGGATTGGCTGTTTCATCTTTTTCTAGATAAATAAATTCATTCAAGAGGTATTTAGTATCAATGTCAACAGATCTCCAAAATGTTATCCCAAATTTATCAAATTTATTTGGCATATATTGCGTAAATTTATATCTATCCTGAGATGGGAACAATTGTTCATCAGTTGTAATATTTTGTCCTGGTCGGTAGCATGTTTTGCAATTTCGAATAAATTTATTCCACATTTCAGATGCAAGAGCAAATTTATCAGTCTGTAGTCTGCTAGATCTTGTTGTCTTTTCACCCAACCTAAAAAATCTTTTTCTTTCTTTGAATATATCTCTTGAGATGTTTCTTTTCAAAATAGTATTCCTCATGCCTTGGACGACAATGAATATAAATCTAAACCCTTTTTTTTATAGCTCCTCGAACATATAGTATAGCAAAAAAAGCAGCTTCGAGTACAAAGAGTATTTTACTAAAAGGGGTCAAAATGACCCCCGTCCGCCGTTCTAGGAATACAAGCCCATATTTCAAAAACTAACCAATCTAGAAAGCTGAATTTTTTTTTTAGAAATATATGTTATCTATTTAGGAAAAGTCAAAAAATTTCAAGCGATTTCGCCTAAGCAAACAAAAGTAATCAACGGACGAAAGTACTCAGGTGTCAAAATGACCCCTACCGCCGTTCTAGTGTTAATAAATAATCAATTAAACATTTCTTGTTAAGAACTTTGAACTGGAAATAAATGTCAGTACATTTTTACTTTAAATTTCAGGTGTTTTTTTTTTTTTTGGGGGGGGGGGCAGTACATAACGATTCATATTTGATCACAACCATGAAATAAAAAATGTGTACATGTGTTTGTCAACTTTGAGTACATTTGGATCGGAGCTATTTTGAGTATTTGACGCATTTAAAATTGAGTACTTTTTACTCAATTCGCATAGTCAACAGAATGCATATTTTGTGCACTTCATAAATGCATATAAATTTTATTCTGTTTGAAAGCGTGTGTAAAATCATAAAAAATCATTTGAAACGATTTTTTCCCATAGGCCGTAATGTAACGGAAAACTTTTGTCTGTCCATGTAAATGAACAAAGCATGCTACAAACTTCATTACAAATAGGGACCGTGCTATGGTAAACGTCAATAAAATCCAAAAATTTCAGGGCAATCCGAGTATATTTTCGAGAGTTAGAGTGCGGACAGACTGCTAGACGGACAGACGGAGAGACAAACCGAAGTCATAAACACTTTTCAACTTGTGTCCTATATTATATATCCTGTATTATATGAACTTATATACTAAAGCAGTTTAATCTATAACTTCCTATCAGGCATGAAAAACACTTTATTTCAATGCTTAAATATCATATTTTACTTTTTAGTGCCAATAATTGCGCGTATCATAAACGTAGAAAATGAATTTACAATAGAAGGAAATTTAATAACCGATTCAGAATGTCTATAATTAAATGTTTGATTAAAATCACAAACAGAAAAATTGCTTACATACAATTTAAACAAATAAATATACCAATTTGAAAAACACTAAAAATAATAATTAGTATTTATAATTGTACTATTAAACAACAGCAAACTACAATAGATAAATTAAATGCATTATTAGATTTAACAATATCTCAAAAATATTTTCATATGGTATAAGGAATTCCTATTATTTTATAATTTTGGTAAATTTTAAATCTGAAAACATTGGTTTGAAGATTTAGGATTTTAAAAGATAATTTAAAATATTATTAGCACTAAAAGAAAATTCTTTCAAATTTTTCACTACTGTAATATGTAAAAATACATTTTCCCAGTATAATGTTAATTTCTAATCTGAAACAGTTTCGTAATCTCATGATAATCGAACATCATATTTAACCCCAAAATAATAACTGTAAGTGTTAGTAATCAAAAAATAGTAAGAAGCCGATAAAATAATTCCAAATCATTGTCGTTCCATATATTTTCAATCTCAAGTAAGAGTAAATTAATGTTTATATTAATTGCAGTATGAATGTAGGCAGAATCAGTCTCTGCGCAGATTTTTTTTTTTTTCAAGTGATCGCAAATTAAGATATTTTCTTTACAGTTATCGAATTGGAAAATATCGCTTCTGACAGTTAAAGATCAGTCTCTTGCAAATATAACATAAAACTATTTAACTCATAATATACAAATCTGGAATAAAATATTTAAATTAAATAAGACTTACATTCCATTACGTTCCATTAATATCCGTGTATCCTAAAATGGTCATTTCCTTATCTTAAAGTGTTGTAGACGTGGTGATGTTCTGAAAACAGTGAATAATTTCCCGCGTCTTCTCATATTTATTTTATTTTATTTTTATTTTTATTTTTATTTTTTTTTGTGGGCAGACGATTTTCAAGCAGATGATCTGTTACAGATTATTTGTTTTTGTATGAAAGACATATGGAACTTGAATGCGCAGTAATTTTCTGAAAGTATCGTTAATTAAAATTTTGTATTTGAAGAAATGTCCAATGTATTTAATCTTTTCTTTTTATCCGTACCAAATAATTCAAGTTATAATGTATTGTAAAGTTCCTTTTTTCTAAATAATTATAATAATAATATTCATAATTAGAGTTTATTAGATAAAACATTGTTTAAATTTTTAAAAGGTGTAAAAATAAATTTAAAGGTAATAACGACCCCCCCCCCCTTTTTTTTTCTTTTTTTTTCAAGTAAAGTTTGTTTTGCACATTTCTTTTATTTTCAGAAAATGCTAATTTTATTTTAAAAGTCTGAAAGAAGTAGAATTTACGACTTGAATACAAATTATAAACATATTCTAAAGCAATAAATGCATAGATGACTAAACTCTGAAGACTCTTTCTACGTGCTCATTAAAAGATTCAGATTTAACTTTAATAGAAAATTTTTAGTTTGAAACCACAGAAGTGTTTCGAATAATCCTGGTCGGTAAAAAAAGAAAGAAAGAAAGAAATTTCCTCCCAGCAAACTAAATATGTAAAGTGTATAAATTTAATATTCCTAATTCTAAATATATTATCCAAATGCTAGATAAAATTGAAATCATGAAAAAGTATACATTCACTGTCTTAGATATCAAATTGATAAAATATAGCCTGAAAATTTAGTTTATTAATGCTTGTATCGTGTACTTTATTTATTATGCCCCCCCCCCTCCCCTTTAGTGACAGAATTTACCATTTGCTATCCACTAATATATTTTCATTCCTTATGCCGCTGTAACTCGTGACTGTTTAAAATATTTCTCTTCATTTTCAAAGATTTTTGAAGTTCATATTTTTGTCACACTGTGACTTACAATATGGTGGTTTTTTTGTCACATATGTGACGTGACGTACGTTACATAGCAGTGACATAACAGTGACGTCACAATTTTTTTTAATTGCCAGAAAAATATAATTTTACAGTAAATAACATGTTTTAAAGAATTTTCGTAATTTTTTAAAGTTTTCTAAGAAGTTCACATCTCAGTCACAATGTGACATCACTGAGTGGTGGCATTTTGGTCACAGATGTGACGTGACCACTGTGACTTACAGTGACGTCACAACGACGTCACCGTGACCATGCATGCTATGAGGGACATATTGTTCATAAATAAGGTTTCTTGTATCATGAGCAATAAGATAATAAATTGAGTGATTTGATCGTTTTCCTCTAACAATGAAATTGTGGAATTTATATAAGCACGTTGGGCCCAAACTGTACTACTTCTCACTCGGAAAGTTTGTAGATGTCCATTTGAGATTTATATGTATGTTCTGTAGCAATTTAATAAAAAAAGAAGGGGTCGATATGAGCCTCTAAGCTAGTTGATATGGAACGATCCCCATCTTTTACTAAAATATTACCAGCCGAATCAGTTTAGTCAAATAAACCTGAAAACCTTGACGCTTATTATAAAATGTCTATTATTCTTAATCTATAATTCTGTTTTCCATATGGTTGTGTACTTCTTATGTTTTCATAACAGAAATTTAAACGTATTAATCAAATATCTTAATTATAACGATCTACGATAGCGTGGAATTTATGCTGAGTTCTTGCTGCACGTGGCAGGCAGTGCCATATCCTGAGCACTGGAGTGAGGGGTATTGATATCGCTATTTTTGAAAACTATGTTTCTTCTTATTTTTCTTTAAAATAGTGTATCCATAACCCCCAACGATGGATACGGCACTGGTCGAAGGCACAAGTAATTAAAGCAATTCTATAACGTAGGGAAGACTGGGGACTAATGTAACAAGTTGGACCTTCTTATAAAATAATTTAGTTAAAAGATCAAGATTTTGTCATTAGATAGTTGTACTAGCATTAGATAAGCACACATGGTATCGGTGCCATGTCAAACTATCCAATATGAGAACAGTGGGCCACTTTTTTTAAATTCAGATTTCTTGATTGGCACTACATTTTTGAAATAGTAAAATTAACCTTATTTAATGCTATATTAATTAAGGTGAAAACAAGGAGATATTTAGGATTTCAGAAAAGTGGTGCCAATCAAGAAATCTGAATTTAAACAAAAGTAACCCACTGTTTTCATATCGGACTGTTTGACATGGTACCGACGATGTATTGAAGATTTTTTCCCTTTAGCTGTTTGCAAAGTAGAAAGTAAAACATTACTAAGCCTAATAAGGGATTTTTATGTTTAATACATATCTGTTTAACCCTCTCGCTGCGCAACCCGAAACTTTCTCGGGCAACGTAAAAGTAACAAAATTTGCGCAACCCGAGATTTCTTCGGGGATTAATTTTTTCCACTGCCGACTATTTTTTAATTCAACTCGGACCACTTTTTAAATACAAAAAAAAATCCATACAGACTTTAACAATATCTTCAAGAGAAATATACTGCAAAATTGATTTTCTTAAAATAGTGGTGCGAGAATATAAAAATAGTGTTCTGTGACAGCACTGATTTAAATGTAATGTGCGCAATATTTGAACCTATTTTGATAAAAAAAAAAAAAATACGCAGCGAGAGGGTTAAGTGAAGTAATAACACTTTTTTAACGATATTACATATGATTTCAAGTTTTTAATAAATATTATTAATTTGCAATCATTGTTTTATGTTAGTGATAAATAGTTAATTTTCAGTAAGCCTAAATTCAGTTCAAAATGGTATGGGGACTTACGGGACGATGAAGTTATGAATAAAGAGGTGCATACATATAACGTAGAGTTTTCCAGCTGATAATGAAGCAACTGAGGAGGTTGTCACAAGATGGCGGCTGTTTTTTTTTTTTACATCGGATCAACAGTTTCAGAATACCGCAGAAGCAAACTTCCACCAGTGAATTTTCAACCGAAAATTTCCCCTTATTTAACGGCTTATTCATACAAGATTTCTCTCACAAATATGGTAGAAATTTCTAACCGTTTTTCTTGTGGAAGTTGATCCGTGTGTTGTAATCTATTTCACTGCATCTGACAGAAAGTTGTTTAGGTTGTCACAATATGGCAAAACGCAGGGCCTGACTACCGACGAAGAACACCTTCACCAGTAAAAATGAATATCCGTTTTTTGCCTTAATTATGACTGAAATTCTGCTAATAAGGGTTTAAGGGGTCTCAGGACTCTTAAAGCTTTAAAATTTTCGAAATTTTAATTATTTTAGACTCCTATCTTTTCTGCACATTTTGATATAATTGTTTTCTTGAAATTCCTATTAGAACAGAAGTTATGGCTTTTAGATTTATACACGTACAATAGCTGAAGCGTCGTTTTCGAAATTTTGAAGTCGTTTTTCTCCAAATGCCGTTTTGGGACATAACGCGCACGATATTTCAAAAACTTCTGAATATGTTTTCATAAAATTTTCAAAACATATGTTTCATTTTAGTCTGTATAAACTAAACCTAAAATTTCCTTTTTTATTGTTCAAAAAAATATTTTTTTAGGTGATTATACTGTTGAAATTTTCAAAATTTTGCATTAGCTAAATACAGCTTTGTATTAAAAATATAAAAATGCTCTAAATGCAAATTTATTTAGGTTCAGGTTAATTATTACAATCTGAAGTATAAGTATACATTAAAAGTTTCGTTCTAGTTGCAATATTTATTTTGTAATCGTGCGCATAAGCTGCCATGCCGATTTTCTGTTCGTCAAATGTCTTACAGTTTGGAACCCCCTGTAAATGTTAATTCTGCATCTTTCAATTTTTTAAATACATGAAATGAAAGAACATGCTTACACCTTTTATCCCAATTAAAATTGTGCCTTAAAAATCAAATACATTTTAAGATATTAAATGTTGAAAATGGTCTTTTTTTTCTTCTTTTCCAATTTTAAGAGTCCTGAGACCCCTTAAATAAGGAGAAAATTTCTATTCAAATTTCCTGGTGGAATTTTGCTCCAATGGTACTTGATTGCCTATGAGGGACAGCTCAGACAAAGAAACCAAATCTGTAGAGCACAGTGTCCCTCCCGGTCGCCTTTATTAAGGTCTTAAAAATATATACAGTTTTCAGCCAGAGCTGAAGCCTCCAGAATCGCGACAGTGGGCGGTATGTATATAAAATCCCGTGTCGGGGCCGCACCTGCCAGGTGAAAAAAAAACTAACGCGAGAGGGAGCAGGTAAGAGAAGAAATGAAAGTGGTAATGGGCCACTGAGAAAACATTTCCAGTGAAACTTCACCATTTTGAGGATATGTCAATTTCTCTTTTTTCATAGTTCCATGTACCGCACATGTCAGATTGGGAAATAGCAAAAAGTTAATATATAAATAGTGCATTTTAAATTGACGTTGATACAATTTGTTTAAATCTGACTTTTTCTTTTTTACTTGTTAAACTGGATGTCACTTTAACAAATAAAGACCTTAATCCATTTTCCTTTACTTAATTCTACAAAGTAAGAAATAAATTTAAATTTTTAAAGTAAGATTTTGTTAATTGCATTTATAATATTGCTTCTATAGCTCTTGAACTGTCTATTTAGGAAACTTTTAGTTTTAATTAATGTGTCCCATTATGCCCGTGTTATTTTACTTTAGATACCGATTACCGGGTCTAAAAAGACAAAATTTCATTTTAAAAAAATTAAGTTTTTTTATCTTTTAATAATTAGGCCGTGACAAACATTTTTTATCTATTAATAGGAAACGTATTAAAGTAATTGGCTGCCAAAAAGAAAAATTAATCTGAAAATTTTATAAATTATACATTCTACAGTACGAAATGGAAAACATGTCCATAAACCAGGGTTCGTACAGGTAAACGTTATTTTCAAGGCCAAATATCAGTATTTTCTATAGAAAAATAAATCTAGTTTAAAGGGACGAAATTTCGCCTTATTTAAGGAGAGATTTTCCGTAAGAAAATACTGGTACCAAAAAATGTCTTATTCTGTAAATTCAAGGACCCGTACGAACCTTGTAAATCCGCATTTCACTCTACATATTTACGCATTAATTTTTAAATCAATATTTTGAAAAGGCTTTTAAGAAATTAAATAATTTCACTTTGAGATTTTTATTTTCAATTACAAAAGCAATGTATTAAGTTCAAGTGAGATAAGTATAACCAAGTTTTGTCATATTTCAAATTTAAACCTTTTCCGCAATTTTTTTATTAGACATAATCAAGTGATTTTCTTAATATAGATTTTCATTGTCCTTATTTAACCCTTTCAGGGGCAAAGTACCTATTTTCGTAAAATGTTGAAATAATTGAATGACACCAGTATTTACAAGAAAATTTATTTGTAAACGAGTAAAAGTATATTTTAGCGTTCTTAATAAAATTGAAATTTTCACTAAAAAATTCGGGTGCAATGTGGCAATTAGGGATTAAAATTATGTCATACCGTAGTGGCATCACCGCCCTTCAAGGGGTTAAAGGCATTTTAGGATACTAAATTAGATCTGAATTTTAAAAATGTATTTTGAGCCAATATATATTTCCCAAGTCAGATAACTACTAGTACTTTACCAGTTTCTGTTGTTACACATGCCCCATATGCCATGTAGAATGGGTAATTGAAACCACATCTGTAAAATTAAATTAAACACAATTAAAAAGCTACAAAAAATGAAGTAATTTAACAAAATCTATTTTCTAATGTGACTACCTAATGATTCAAAAATCAAGGTTTCGACAATCAGTGTCTGAGAGCAACAGAAGGCTTAAATCTGAGAATGCTACTGTGATTGAACAGTAAAACGTACACTATTTTAAAAACTGTACGAAAAAAAAGTCAGTGGAGGTTTATTTGACTACTCTCGCTCAAATATTGTGAAAAAAGTGTCTGGAGAAATATGGCATCTGTTTGGATGCTAAAATAACATTTTATGATTGAAAATAATAAGAGCAAAGATTGAGACGAAGCTGCCGCAGACGTCCGGCATATTAAACACACAGCCCTCCCTGACACGCTAGTCGATGTTTTAAACTTATTGGATTTAGAATCTTTAAGCATCTTCGCGGAATCACGAATCTTTCGTGATCCGGTCTACTACCGTTCCCGGCAGCCTAGAAGGACCTACTGATCCACCTGTTCCGCGAGTAGCGGTGTCGAAAATATTAGAAAGTGAGTAGTCTATTTAGTATAACGTTGCCTGAATTACTCTAGTTTTAATCTATTTAGCATAATATTAGTCTATTTAACACAGTATTAGTTTTTTAACATAGTATTAGTCTATTTAGAATAGAATTTGTCAGTTTAGAATAGTTTTAGTCAATGTAGGCTAGTATTAGTCTATTTAGCATAATATTTGTCTATTTGCATAGTTTCCAACCTCCAATTAATTTCCTTAATATGTGCGTTAATTTGAACCACGTTTAACAACGTTTGGAACCGGGATTAAAAAAAATTAAATTTAACAAGCTTCATTGTAGAAACCTGAAATTAAATAAATAATGGTCATCAAATAAATTTTCTGGTTAGAAAAGTGGTTAATATGGATGAAAATTAATCTACATATTACGGAAGATTAGTAGGAGCTTGGCATGTATCTATTTGGCATACTTTTAGCTATGCATTTAACACAGTCAATTTAGGCTATTTTTCATACATTTTACACTAGTGATTATCATGGCCTGATTACCGGCGGGGCAATCTGCAACCAGTAAATTTAAACCGAAATTCATTGCTTATTTAAACGCCTTATTCCTGCAAAATTTCTTTGAAAAATGAGCCAAAAATTTCTATACATTTTTACTGGTGGAAGTTTCCCCGCCGGTAATCAGGCCCTGTTAGTTAGAACATTTACACTAGTTTTGACCTATTTGTACTAGTAATAGTTTATTTAGCATATTTTTGACCTACTTACGCTTGGTTAAAGAAATTCATGGCGCAGTTTAGATTAGTCGGAGGATAAACTATTGGCCCCTTGATTACACTTACCCCACTTCTCATTAACCCCTTAGGCGTCGCGCCCGATAACTGTAGGCTGCATTTGTTTTAAATCAGATTGCTTGATTGCCCCCACTTTTTTGAAATAGAAATGTTCACTTTATTTAATGGCAGATAAAATAATGCGAGGATAGAGCCAATTACACTACTTAAACAAAAAAAAAAAAAAAAAAAAAAAAACTGGTCGAATCAAAAAATCTGAGTAAAAAAAGTAGCCTACACTGCCCGTGAAAGTCACGGGCGCGATAATTAAGCGGTTAATAAGTTTTTCAGAAGATATCCAATTTTGTTCAAAAAGAAATTTAGAAGCAATTTTAAATACGAAAGTAACTAGATCAGTCTCTACGTAACATAAAGAATGTATATAATCTTAAAGTTTAATATTAAAATTTTTACTAGTTAAAATTTTTATTGTACTAGTTTCAAAACTCGCCTTATACAAAATTTTAAAAAAATCGTGTTTTCTCTATTAGTCTATTCTTTTGGTAAACCTGCACGTAAACAATCTGTAATATATATATAAACCAATATAAGTTTATATTTAGCCTTAACCAGCTCACGCCCCCCCCCCCCTTAACAGAACAAGAAGAACAAGAACATAAAAACTATTTGTAAAATTTTAACAAAAAACTAGAAAAAAATAGGCTGCGGCCTCATCGGCAGTGGGTTATATTTCAAAAGCAGCCCAGCATTAAAAAAAAATGTACATAAAATATGCATTAGTGGCAGTGGGTTTCGGCCAGAACAGTGATAGCAAAGTCAAATGTTAAGCATTCGATGGCTATTATCATATGCTCCCCCACCAGACCCTACGCCAACATTATTGAATGAATGTCTCACCTGGAACATAGTAAAATATGCTAAAAATATGTTCGTTGAAAAAACCACACTCAACCAACTCAGCCACATTGCCACAACCCAAATATAAAACATAAAAAAAACTTAACAAGGCAGAATCCAACATCCAATCAACCAATCCAAATTCATTCCAGGTCTGTTGCCAATCAACACAGCACATCATCATAAAACCGTCCTTGAACAGGCTTTAGGAAATATGAGTCATTCACTGACGTAGAAAAGCAATCGATCAGTATTGAAGAAAATCTGCAAAATCTGAATATTTTTTTTATAAAATTTAAAGGAATATTGTTTTTGTAGTATAGATTACTTTTAAAATGAGACAATTCCTTCTTAAACAGATGTTTATCTGTACAAATTCTGAAAAAGCGAAATATTTGACTAATAATTATATTAATACACTGACCGGAAAAAAAATCCCAACACCAAGAAAGACTTGTGTTAGATAAACGAAATTTGGTAGGCGTGTTTATACATCTGAAAGATGACATCGATTGAAATTTCGCGCTTCGCGCATAAGTGTGGCGCTAGTGGCGCCACTCAGGACTTGCAGATCAAGCTTACTTTAAATGCATGTTGTAAAGTTCGTGGGCATTATTTAGCTACGAAACGTGACGTATTGATTTCATGTTAGCCAAGAATGCCTTTAACAAGACGAAGAAGCCACTGTCAACAGCTCCCCGAGTTGGAATGAGGTCGCATATTCGGGCTAAGAGAAGGTGGATTTTCTTTCCGCGATATTGCAGAAACACTTGGCTGGAATGTATCCACTGCGCATGATTGTTGGAAACAGTGGTCAAGGGATGGTGCTGCATCTAGAAGACCGGTTTCCAGGCGGTCACGTGCACTCCTGAGAGGGAAGATCGCCGTATTCGGCGTACGACTGTGGTGCATCGTACTGCGTCTGCGGCAGAAATTCGAGCTGTAGTTGGTACCATAGTTACACAACGAACTGTTAGAAATCGGTTACTTCAAGGACAGCTCCGAACAAGGCGCCCTGTAGCGTGCATTCTACTGACTCCAAACCATTGCCGTTTGCGACGTGTTTAAACACAACAGATCTCCACTCCGTCCTCCAATGAGCTCTGGATTGACACCAATGACGTCGCAAACGGCAATGGTTTGGAGTCAGTAGAATGCACGCTACAGGGCGCCTGGTTCAGAGCTGTCCTTGAAGTAACCGATTTCTAACAGTTCGTTGTGTCACTGTGGTACCAACTACAGCTCGAATTTCTGCTGCAGACGCAGTACGATGCGCCACAGTCGTACGCCAAATACGGCGATCTTCCCTCTCAGGAGTGCATGTGGCCGCCAGGAACCCGGTCTTCTTGAGGCATCGCCATCCCTTGACCACTGTTTCCAACAATCATGCACAGTGGATACATTACAGCCAAGTGTTTCTGCAATATCGCGGAAAGAAAATCCACCTTCTCATAGCCCGAATATGCGACCTCGTTCCAACTTGGGGAGCTGTTGACAGTGGCTTCTTCGTCTTGTTAAAGGCATTCTTGGCTAACATCAACTCAATACGTCACGTTTCGTAGCTAAATAACGTCCACGAACTTTAAAGCACGCATTTAAAGTAAACTTGATCTGCAAGTTCTGAGTGGCGCCACTAGCGCCACACTTATGCGCGAAGCGCGAAATTTCAATCGATGTCATCTTTTAGATGTATAAACACGCCTACCAAATTTCGTTTATCTAACACAAGTCTTTCTTGGTGTTGGGATTTTTTTTTCCCGCCAGTGTATATATACGTTTGTAAATATTGGAGGACCAGTGAACAAGTTGATTAACCTGTAATCGAAAATTATTACGTTTATTGTAGATTGAAATATGTACTTTGTTACCTACTAAAATTATTTTTAAATCAAGTTAATCAACCTCCAAACCATTATTATTTGTTTTCTTTAATGTCAGGGAATCAGGATAAATTATTTGAGAAATTTCATTAAAATCGCTATTGAAGTTTAACACGATCAAGTCGTCTATGTATCTATAAGCCAGGAGTCGAACATCAATAATGTTCAATAATGTTGACGTAGGGTCCGGTGTGGGAGCATGTGATAATAGCCATCGAATGCTTAATATTTGACTTTGCTATCGCTGTTCTGGCCGAAACCCACTGCCACTAATGCATATTTTATCTACATTCTTTTGAATGCTCGGCTGCTTTTGAAATATAACCCACTGTCGATGAGGCCGCAGCGTATTTTTTTCCTAGTTTTTTGTTAAAATTTTACAAATAGTTATTTTCTTCTTGTTCTTCTTGTTCTGTGAGGGAGGGTGCGCTGGTTCAGGCTAAATATAACCTTATATTGGTTTATATTGAATTTATGTGTTTTACTGCAGCTGTTTGGCGCATTTCACATGAATATAATTTGTTTTTTGTTGGTGATTAATATACTTTACGTTTATATATATCCTGCATTTCTGGCATTCTAAAATATTGGTTTACAACGAAAGCTTATGGACGTAGTTAGAGGCATTTTGCAAATTTTATTTTTTGACAAAAAAAAAAAAAAAAAAAAAAAAAAAAAAAAAAAAAAAAAAAAAAATTGATTCCCAAAATTTGATTTTTTGAATAAGGCTGGCTTTGAAGCTCACCTTCCCATATATATATATGTATATATATATATATATATACCAGGTGATTATAATTAAAGTTGCACTTTCAAAATGCTGTAAAAAAGATATTTCTTGTGATATTTCTTGTGAGTTAACATGAAGGAATGAGAATTCGTTTTTCGAAAGAAAAAAAAACTTCAAAAGTTGATCGATAGTACTTGCCATAAAATGCTAATTAAAAGACGTGACATGCTGTTGTGACACTTTTTGTTAAAAGACTATCCACCACGACACGTCGGTGTCATTGGATAAGAAAAATAGGTTATTAATTGTCCCTAAGCAAAAAAAAAATCCTTCGGAAAAGTAAAAACGAAATCGATTTTTATTTGTCCCTAGGCCAAAAACCTTAGACAAAGCAAAAACTGATGAAGCCTTCAAGAAAAGGAAGTTGGCTACGACTTGCTTAACACGTTCACGCCGGCGCGGTGGGTCACACTCCAATGTCTCAGAGTTGTCAAGTCTCCGGCTTTTGCACACCACTATTATTTTAGAGAAAATGTTGTTCCTTTAAATCGCCCAAATGTTCTAATTAAATAAAACAACATATTCTGTTTTAAAATACTGGTATCCAAAAGGCCGGAGATTTGTCAGCTATGAGACAGTTGAGTGTGACCCACCGCGCCGGTGTGAACGTGTTAACCCTAGAACTACCGAAAATTTTACTCAAGTTTTATAAAAACATTCTACACCAGAATTTTTACTTAAAACTATTTAATTTGTTTATTTAACTTATTATTGTCTGATTTATAAATTTAGTTTGTTTTGAAGAAATTTCTGGTTTGAATAAATATTTTGAATGTACATGTCGGGTCCATTGGACCCTTCTGGTAGACAGAGGGTTAAGAAATGTTCGATCGTCTGTCCACCGTTTTCTCTTGCGAACTGAAAGCACAAATCAGCATGTTCCACAACAGATCGGAGAGTTTCAGGAGTGATATTGTGAATGTGTTTCGTAATGCGTGTTTTCAATTCACATAATTTTGCAATTGGGCACAACACGTTTAGGTAACCCTAAAGACAGAAGTGACAAGGGACTGCTTCACTTGTGTTGCAATGTGCGGAGAAGCACCATCTTGCTTAAAAAATGTGCTATCCACTCATCCGCGCGGTTGCAGTGCAGGAAAGAACTGGTTGCGCAAAAAAGATTCATAACATGTTCCATTGCATGCACAGGTGATAGGAACCGAGGGACCAATCTCCTCGGAAAACAAATGAAAACGATAATTGCTGCCTTAAACCCACGCCACACAAAAGCCTTTGCAGAATGAAGAGGTAATGGTTGTCTCTGGAACGTATTCTCACTTGCCCATCTGCTGCAATTTTGAGTATTGACAGAACCTTGGAGATGGAAATGGTCTCCGTCTGTAAACGAAATGTTCCATGGCCATGCATTGTCCACTTCTATTAGAGCAAGAAATTGCAGAGAGAAAGCTTCTCGTTTCCGCACGTCAGCAAGAATCAACTCCTGAACATGCGTTCGTTTGTATGGATAGCATTGCAGGATGTTTCGTAAACTTTTATGCAAGATAGCGTTCCTCCGCACCTTGCAACACCAGTGAAGCAGCTGTTGAGTCTGGATTTTGGAAATGACAGAATTATCAGCCGCCTTTTCTCCACAACCTGGCCGCCATGATAACCTGACCTAAAACCTTGTCACTTCTGTCTGCGGGCTTTCCTGAAACATGTTGTATACGGGATCCAATTGCGAACTTAGGTGAATTGAAAGCACACATTACGCAACGCATTCACATTACCACACCTGAAACACCCCGATCTGCTGTGGAACATCCTGTTTTGTGTTTTCAGATCGTAAGAGAAAACGGTGTACAGACTATTGAACATTTCTTAACACTAGAACGCCCGGAAATTTTACGCAACTTTCATAAAAATATTTCACACCAGAATTTTTATTTAAAATTATTTGACTAATTTATTTAACGTAATTCAGCGTTTTTATAATTTTACTTATTTTGTGAAAGAATTTCTGGGTCCAATTGAAATTTAATCATATGCTTGTAGCTGAATCGACTCCTTCCGGGCGTTCTAGTGTTAAGCAAGTCGTAGCCGACTTTTTTTTCTTGATGGTTTGATCAGTTTTCACTTTTTCTACGGTTTGTTAATGGTTAGGGACAACTAAAAGCCTATTCTTTCTATCCGCTGTGACACCACCTTTTCGTGGTGGATAGGCTTTGAACAAAAAGTGTGACAACAGCATGTCACGTCTTTTAATTAGCATTATGACGAGTACAGCGCCATCTATCGATCAACTTTCGATCTTTTTTATTCTTTCGCAAAACAAATTCGCATTGCTTCACGTATACTCAATTGAAATATCAGGTCATTCTGACCAGTGGTTCTTTATTACAGCCTTTTGAAATTGCAAATTTAGTTATAATCGCCCTATATATATATATATATATTATGAGCATTCAAACTATTATGCTGCATTTGCGCATGTAATTATGAATGTAGGCTTTTTATGATATTTTTTATTATGATATCTTTTCATTTTGAATGAAAATTCATTTTGAAATATTTTGTCCTTTATATTGGTATCTCTTATATATATATATATACCTAGGCTACTAAATGTTTTAGCAATCTTTTAAATATTATACGCTTAGATCCTTGCTGCAAATTGCGCATAATCTTTGTGTATTATCTATATGATTTCTACTTGTAGTTATCTGATACCTCCCTTAGGAAATTCCATTAATTTTTTCATTCTTATCATTGCAAAGTTTCATTTTATTGCAGTTTTTGATGATGGTCGGTGATGTTTAATTAATGGTTATATATATGTATATATACATATATATGTATGTATGTATGTATATTATGTCATATAAAAGATGCAATAAATTATTACAAATATAGGCGCTAAAGCAGTTCTTAAAAAATGCAGTACAATATATTCAAATGCTCTTAAATATAATCAATTTCAAAGTCCTGTATAGTTTGAATACACTATATGGTCAAAGGTGACCGGTTACTTGCGATTTTAGACGTTTTGATAAATATTTAGAAAAATACATGAGGAATTAACCTGAAACTGTAGGGGTCTAAACAGTATAGTATAGGTCATATATTTCCGCGAAGATTTTTTCCCGAAACCCCATAGGGGACCCCGTCAAAAAATTCAAAAGGAACGAATATCTTTTGGATAACCCTGCAAAACCTAATGTACCAAAACCGTTCAAACTCGAGATTATTAATAAGTCGCTTATTGTAATATACTGTGTTCATTTTTATGAGGATAAGATGTATACTCGTAGAGAAATTAATGTTTTTATAAAAACTGTCCCAAATTTCACCAAGTTTTTTTGCTTATAATTTGCAGAGTTCTTAATATAAAAAAAAAAGTTTTTTTCAGAAAATATGACAAACAACATTGTACATAAAACACTGTAATCAGAATTAAAAAATAATAAAAATTGGACGAAAAGTAAGCATGTTTACTAAAAAAAGGTTTCACTGCGCATGCGCGAATGCAATCAAAACAGAATGTGCATAATGTATTAGCAAAGTATATGGAGCAATTTTTCTGACAGTATCAAAATCATAGCTTAAAAATTCTGAAAATTATCGTCGATAGAATAAGCTCGAAATCCGTTGTTCCCTAAAGGAAGCAAAAAGATGAAGGGTTGTATCCAAATATATACGTACTAATATCCAAATATGTACGTGCAATATTATGTATGCTATCTTGGCACTAATCAACTGATATTTGATACAACCCCTCATCTTGTTGCTTCTTTTTGGGAACAACGGATTTCGAGCTTATTCTATCGACGATAATTTTCAGACTTTTCAAGCTATGATTTTGAGCTTTTCAGAAAAGTTGCTCTATATACTTAGCTAATACATTATGCATATTATATTTGATTGCATTCGCGCATGCGCAGTGAAACATGTTTTAGTAAACCTGCTCATTTTTCATCCAATCTTAATTATTTTTTTAATTCTGATTGTAGGGTATTATGTACAATATTGTTTGTCATATTTTCTGGAAATAACGTTTTTTTATCTTAAGAACTCTACAGATTATAAGCAAAAAAACTTGGCAAAATTTGGGACTGTTTTTATAAAAAAAAACATTAATTTCTCTACGAGTATACATGCTATACTCATAAAAATGAACACAGTATAATAAAATAAGCTACTTATTAATAATCTCGAGTTTGAACGGTTTCGCTACATTAGTCGTTACAGGGTTATCCAAAAGATATTCGTTCTTTTTGCAATTTTTTGACGGTCCCCTATGGTGTTTCGGAAAAAAATCTTCACGGAAATACATGACCTATACTATACTGTTTACACCCCTGCAGTTTCAGGTTAATTCCTTATGTATTTTTCTAGGTATTTAACAAAACGTCTAAAATCGCAAATGCCGGTCACCTTTGGCCATATAGTGTATATATATGAGGACGTGAGTTTCAAACCTCGCTTTATCCAAAATTTTAAAAATCGAGTTTTCTCTATCAATCTATTCTACTGGTGAAACTACATCGGAAAAATTGCTACAATATATAAAGAGTAGTTTTGTCGTGTATTTCTGGCATTGTAAAATGTACGTTTACAATGAAAACCAATGGACGCAGTCAGAGATTTTTTTGCGATTTATCAAAATTAGATTTACTGTATAAGGTGAGCTTTGAAACTCACGTCCTCATATATAAAGGACATTTACAGAATGCATAGTTGCCAACCTCAGTGTTGCCAGATTGGGGACTTTTTTAATTCAGATTATTTCACTGTCACCACTTTTTTAAACTAGTATAATTCGCTTTATTTTTCACAATTTTTGATCTATTTTTAAATATGCCGAATATTTCTACTTAAAAAAAGCTGTGACAATCAACAATCTGGTTACAAAAAAGTCCCCAATCTGGCAACACTGGCCATCCTCTCGATTTTTTAAATACCACTTAATTCTTACAAAAATGTTCTCTTGTTTAAATTACAGATATTTTGCGATTATATAAAACAAATATTTCGGCATAAAAATATTGGCATTAATAATAGGGAGGTTGGCAACTATGAGATTGGATATAAGAGTATTTAATTAACCATTAAATACGTATAGTGATGCATATCTGCATCACTTTTTATTTAACTTCAAGCAAACACTATATTTATACAGAAATAATAATCCTGTAAAATAATAACAAAAATATGCGACTAAATAAAGCTAAAAATCTATCTTAAAATTTCTGGTGTCAAAGCTTTAATATAAATTTAGAAAACACAATTCTAAAAAAATAATTCATAAATTCAGGTTTAAGTTTTACAAAATAAAAAATTATAAAAAATGAGGTATTTAGATTAATACTTATGGTATTTAGATTAATACTTATACTCTGGGTTTCATAATGATATGAACACCTAGTAATTTTGTGATACCCTGGCAAAAATTCATAGATAATTATTATCCCTCTTCGAGACAAATACCGTAGTTTTACATAATACATAGCTGTAAAAGAAATATCAAACTTTAAATTCATTGAAAATATGAATTATCTAAAAAAATGGTGTTGCAAAATGATATGAACGTTGATTGAAATTATCACTAAACGAGCATGGAAACTGTACAGGAATATTGAATGTCACTCCGAGAAGAAGAAACCGAAATATGCAAATTAGTTTAGTACATAAATATACTTCGCAGACTAGGATCTCCAAGCCTTATCACAAAGTGAGTTCTAGAAGTATGGGTCGTAAAAGCTCTTTAAGTGGTTTGAGAAAGGAAAAATTGTGGCTTTTAAGGATCAGAGACTTTTCGGCCAGAGCTATCGCAAAAAAATTGAACCGATCTCCTGGTGTAATATTAAATTTTCTTCGATTAAAAGAGGATTATGGAGCAAAGAAGTCTCTGGGACGTCCACCAAAGCTGCCCAAAAGGGAAAATAGAGCCATTATAAAAAGAATGAATAATGTGAAAACAACTTTAGGCGAACTTTCAAGATATGCACTCACAGCAGTGTCAAAAAATACCTTGTCCAGAGTAGTCAAGAGCTCTAAGATGATGAGGTACAAGAAAAGAAAGCACCAACAACGTATGACTAAAATGCATAAGCAGAATCGCCTGGATTGGGTAAAAGATCACATGTCCTGGAAGTTAGAATATGAAAGAGTAATATTTTCCGATGAAAAAAATTCACTTTGGTTGGTCCGGACGGTTTTTCTTATTATTGGCACTATCTGCGCAAGAAACCAGAAACGTTTTCAAAACGGCAGAAGGGTGGAGGTTCGCTCATGGTTTAGGCTGCGTTTGGATTTCATAGTAAGATCAACGTTGCATTTCCCTCTGAGAGAATGAGTGCATTAACCTACCAGGATCTACTTGAAGAAAACTTGCTGTCCTTTGCTGAGGAAATTGGTGGACCTTTCTGGATCTTCCAACAAGACAATGTACTCATCCACACGGCAAACAGCACTTGGAAATGGTTTCTTAATAATGGTGTACATGCAAATCCATGGCAATCTCTTTCTCCTGATTTAAATCCAGTGAAAAATGTATGGAGCCTACTGGCTAGAGCTGTTTACGCAAATGGAAAGCAATACACCACAATTCAAAATTAATACCTGCTATCATCTTCTACTGGAATGAAATCGATCAAAATATATTAAAAAGCTTGGTTCACTCCATATTTGATCGCGTTTTTACATTAATTAAAAGATCTCGTGCATACCCTGGTTATTACTCTATATTTTTGGCCAATGTTCATATCATTATGAAACACCTCAAAATGGAAAAATGCAGTTTATTTTATGTATAAATCGTTGTTTTAATTATAACTTGTTATAAAATAAAACGATTTTTTCTATTTCTAACATTGATTAGACTTCAGTTTCTTTTGTAACATTTTTTTCTTTTTTATGCTTCAAAAACTGGGTGTTCATATCATTATGAAACCCAGTGTAAAATATTTACTAATTTGGAATATTTTAGATATGACAGTAGTTTTTACTTGTATTGCAGATGTGCAACATAAGAAAACGTTCACGTATGATACGAAAATTGTATCTGATATTTTTCAGTATTTTTCCTGTGTAATAAACCTTTCTGAGAATCATATATAATTTTTACGAAATAAAATAAAAAAATCACGCCTTTAGGGTTAAAAAATAAATGCAAAATAATTAAGAACCAAAATACTTTCTTGAGTAATTTATTTTATTTTTTCATTACACTGTATTTTAAGGATGACTTTCTTTCGCATAGAAATAACATACTTTTGTGTATCGGAACTTTAATGAACCAATAAGATCTCTTTTTTCTTCTTGACAATGATTAGAGAAAGAAACGGAGATTGGCGAATGATTCGTTAAACATTACTTTTAGTGACTGGGCGTATTTCGTCACATAAATTTCTGGTAAGAAATGTATTAAACGGACTTCCACAAAAAAAAAAGTAAGAGTTTTTTTCATTTATTTACATTGTTCTAGATTACAATTCAACATAATATTTAAAAAAAAAAATCTTAACAAATAAGATGGGATATTTTCTAATCAAAGTACAGAATTTTATAAATCTTTAAATATAAGAGATCGAATCTTTGAATTTAAAATTTTTTAAATCACTTATTTTTTTAAACAAGATACTAAACACTAAATCCAAGTACATTGTAAATTAAATAACGTATTCAAAACATTTAATGTCATTCTTTGATAAAACGTAAATGAGTCTAAGCTGTCAATAGCTAAATACTTTTTCGCTGGTATTTTCGAATAGTCATCTTTGTGTTATTTAATCGCAGATGATATAAAATGAGAATTATTGTACGAAGACCATTCTGACAAAAAAAATCGTAGAAGTTGGCAGCTATGGTAATTATTCGAACAAGGGTGTCCAACCGTGCCCCACATAGTCTCAATGACACCAATATTTCCGAATAGTAATATTCGCCTAATTTATTATCCAAAATTTGCATGATTAAATAAGATTTCATGAATGAATAAATTGCATATATAAATTGGATTTCTAGAAATTTTTTCGTTGACATTTAAAATTACCATTAATTAATTAATAAACCCCCGATTTTTATATTCTCAAGCAATTTTGTGTTATTACGTTTGATATATGTTGAAATTTAAATTTGCTCAAAACATTGTTCATTAGCTCAAAATGCATATGCAAATATTTTAAGGGGTTATTTTAAATCGGAAGACAATTTTGATCATTTTCTTTTTTAGGAGTTTTAAATATATTATTGTTTATATCTTTTTATTTGGTTTCATAAACTTTTAATAGTTAAAACATATCGTAATTTGTAATGTAGGTTTGAAAAAATATAGTTTTAGCAATTTTATTGCCTACTCTATGTTTTTTTAGGCTTCTTAATAAACGCTTCGTAACTTTTTTTCAAAACTATTTGTTGTACAAAAACTTAATAATTCATACATTCAAGAAACATAAAGTTTGTTACGAAATTTGAAATTATCAAGAAATTAGTTTCTTCTTTTTGTTCTGATTCATTAAGAAAATAAAAAAAACTGTTTAACAACTGACAATCACATTAATTCCGCTAAAAATGTTTTATTGTTGCACAAAGATGCTAAGATTGCAAATATAACGTTTCGTTTATCACATCATTATATTTTTCATGGTTGTGTGCTTGCAATTATAATGTTTCCAAAAACATTTTTTAAACTCTGACTTAACAAGCAAAAAGCAAATTAATAACATTTGCAAAATCATTACCAGTCTTCGCGTGTATAGATTGTGTACTTTTTTGAGGTATCTTGCTGATAAATTATTAAAAGTATTTTAATTCCGAGACACTTATAAATGCATAATAATCATTTTATGAATTCACAAAATGTGGAGTTTTGCAATAATTTGACAGGTATATTTATATCAAGCATGGTAATAGTATAAATTCATTTAAATAAAAAGCGCATTTTCAAAATACTTATAAGATTTCTTTTTCTTTCAAAAATCGTATCATTTGCTATTAATTTTCCACTTGCAAATGATTCAGAAGATCTCATACTTAAATATTGATATCAGATGTGGCAGTAAATGTTCCTTATAAGAAAACCGTAAAAGTTGAATTCCGTTGACATAGTAGATAATCCTTCAAACCATTCATGATCTTACCATGGAACTATTAACCCATTAACGCCCGAATTATTTTCTTCGTTAAAATTTAAATTTTGGATTTCCCACCAATTTTAAAAGAAGAGTAATTTTATCTTGTGTTATCAAGGCATTTGTCTCGTGAGACAATGTACAGAGGCGGTCAAAAGTTTCCGGTCAGTTAGTTTTTTTTTTATTTGTTTAACAGAACGTTTTAGCAAAGAAGAAGTTCAATTGCTCCAAAAATTAGGAATAAGCAAATTACCTCTGACCACGTGATCATTTTGATTGGTTACTTAAGATACTTGATGCAAAGGGGAGGAATTCAAAATTCGCGCGTGCAAAAGTTTCCGGCCATTTATCATTCATTAGATTTGCTATCGCTAAAGTGGTTTTTTGGCCATGTTTGTTAATTAATCAAGGTGAATAATGTATTTGAGATTCAAAAATGAGAAGTTTAACAATTTTTTGTTCCTAAATGCGTGATTTGTTGGTCGCTAAAGGTACAATCCTTTCGTGAGATTGTGGCAAAGTTGTCGATCGAAAAATTCGCTGTAAACGATATTTTAAAAATATATAAAGATGGTCATGGCCTTCGGAACTTGCACGGTCCGGGGGACCCCTGAAAACGACTATTCTTGTGGACAGAATTATTAGAAGAAAAGCAATTGATGACCCGCGTAAAAATGCCGCTGCAATTCCACGCTATTTATGGTGTTATGGTTATTGCTGAAACAAGTCTATCTATAGTGTCAAGACGCTTATCTAACGTAGAACTTTATGAAACAGTCGGTGTTAAAAATCATTTCATAAATAAGAAAATTCAGAGGGCCCGACTGGCGTTTGCCAAGGAATACAAAGACTGGACAAGTGAAAACTGGAAAAAAGTACTATTTTCAGATGAATCGACGTTCAATCTTTTTGTGAGTGATAAAAAACATTACAACCGACGACCTAAAAACAAAAGATAAGGTTCGAGATATATTATTTCTACAATGAAGCATGGCGGAGGACACGTTATGCTGTGGAGAGCATTTTCTGGAAAATGCTCCTGTCTGTTATTTGAAATCCGCAGCAAGATGAATAGTGCAATGCATAAGGATATCTTGCAAGATCGTTTGCTGCCTTATTGGAGGAAAAATTGTGTTCGCAACTATTTGTTTCATCATGATAACGACCAAAAGCATACATGCAAGCTCGTCAAGCAGTGGCTTTCGCACAAAAGAACTTCGCTTTTGAAATGGACAGCCCAATCATCCGATCTGAATACGATAGAAAATCGTTGAAACTAACTTGAAAACGTGTGTGGAATTATAAATATTCCAATTTAGCAGCATTTTCACAAAAATTGCAAGAACCGTGGACAAAATTTAACATTGATGATCTACAACTGTTCAGGAATCGATGCCACGTTGCTGCGCCGCAGTACTTATTGCTAAATGTATGAATACAAAATACTAATTGTAAATGTTGTTGATCACCATTATTTTCTTTTACAACACCATCTTTTTCCAAACTTGTCAAGGTGGCCGGAATCTTTTGAGAACATGCATTTTCTTTTGCAATTAATTTTGTTAATTAAATTTATTAATATTTAATTTTTATTCCATAAATAAGTTCTTAACTGTTATGTCAATAAAGTGTATAAGTATCACTTTGAGATTCTTCTTCATTTGGGTATACTTACAAATTAACCAAAAGTTTTATGCTGGCCGGAAACTTTTGACCGCCACTGTATATATTTATCTTCATATTTACTGGGGTGAAAAGAGCTTTCTTTCTACTAAGCCTATTGATCTAAAAATATGCCACTGAGCGTTAATGGGTTAATAAAGAGGAACTGGCATATCCTTAACCCCTTATCGGTTCCATTAAATTACGGTTTAAAAATTCAGATTGCTTATTGGCACCACTTTTTTGAAAAAGAAATATTCACCTTATTTAATGACAAGTAAAATGATACCACAGTAAATCCAATTACGCTATTTTATAAAACTGGTGGGAATGAAAAAACCTGAATAAAACAGACAGCCCGTCACAGCCCGTGAATATCACGGGAGCGAGAATTAAGGGGTTAAAATAGTGAAGCTTCAACTGCAACCGCTTTCGCAGGGGTTGATTAACGCCAATGGAAACTTCCACCAGTAAATTTATAAAGAAATTTTCTCCTTATTTAATCGACTTATTAACGCAAAATTTCAGTAATAAATAATGGCAGAAACGGATTTTCATTTTTACTGGTGGAAGTTTACTTTAGCGGAAGTCAAGCCCTGCGTTTGCTCCATATTTTGACAACCAGTGAAACAAACTGACTATTTTACAACGCAAACTGTCACGAGTAAAAGCAAATAGAATATTTCACCATATTTGTGAGGAAATATTTACATAAATAAGGCGCTTAAATAAGAGGAAATTTTCTATTCAATTTACTAGTGGGAAGTCCCCCCCCCCCCCAGTCTGTAATCAGAAACTGTAGATACGATTTAAAAATTGCAGCTGCCATCTTGTGATAATCTCCTCAGTTACTTCATTCGCAACTGGTAGACAGTAGACTAGATGTCTCCTCCTATTTATTCATAACTCCATTGATCTTTACATGGAAAGGTACCGAGGCCAGAAATAGAGAATTCTCTGACTCTTTCTGCGTTGATATACCCAATAGATAAACATATGGAAAACATAAAGTTTAACAGGCAGAAGCTTCAACAGGAAAGACGTAATTAAGCAGATGGTCAAAAACAAGTCCGAATGTTTATCCAAAGTTGACGGTTTAATATGCAACCGGATATTACTGTCATTTTGGAGCGGGTGCGTTTTAAAGTCAGCAGCGCACCAGATATCTGTCTTTTCTCACTGTGTTAGATACCCAGACAAACGTTTAAGCAGACAAAGTAATAAACAATTGTTTTCGAACAGCAATATGCAAAACTATATGTAATTATTTAAATTTAAGAAAAATATAAACAAAAAATATGTTTTTTCGTGCATATTTCATCATTATAAACCGTTTTGAATCCACTAGTGGATGTAGTTTTCCGCCAGATTTTTTCATTTTGTCCTGTCAAGTGCTTTGGTCGTCCAATTAACTCAAGCCATTTTTCTGATTTCGTCGCCACTGTATGGTTTTTTGTACTTCATCTATTGTCTAGAAAACACATTGGTTAAACATTTCTCTTTTCAAGCAAACAGGCGTGTAACTCGTCAAAATAATACTTTCTTCCGAAAAGCAATCCATTCATTTATTGTATTGATTTCATTTGCAAGGCTGTTAACATGAAAAAAAATAAACATTAGCACACACACACATCTACACCATATGGCCATTGATGATCGGCCACTTTCAATTTTAGACTTTTTATCGCACATTTAAAGATATATTTGTGGAATTTTTCAGGAACTTCGTGATTAGGAAGAATATGTTCTATTTCATATTTATAAATGACGATTTGATAGAAGGACAATTAGGGGGTAACTCTGAAGATAAAATGCACAAAATGATCTATCGCTATAGCTTACGAATATATGAATATTGTACAATATATGTATTCATATGTGGAAGAATAAAACTTATATTCATGGAGATATGTCGATTTTTTTTTTTATTAAAAAAAATTTTGCATGTTTCTTGTTTATATCATGCAGGGGTTTTTTACCAAATTTAACGCCAGTTTCAGAAAATTTGGCAAAATGTAATAGGAATAATATGGTGCAATGGGAATGAAAATATATTAAATATTTGATGAAATATGAGCAAAAATATTTCATTTAGAAATATTTTTTATCTGCGCATGCGTGCACGATAATTTTTTTTTTTCATGATTTGATAGTCAACTCTATGGAGCAACTCATAAAAAAAAGCCAGTGAAATAATATCATGAAAATTCAGAAATCGGCAATATAGTGAGAGAATTTTTAGCTGCTTTCTAAAAGATGCTGAATAATAAGGGATTTTCCACAAATTGTCATTTTTTATTAACTGGCTTTCAGTAAAATCGTTTGTATTTAATGAATGTCAACGAGTAGATTTAGAAGAAATGCTTAGATTTTGATAATTCTTTTTTTCTTTTTTATTTTGGAATAGGCTCGTTCTGATGATTTTCCAAGAAGATCTAAAGCATCCATAAAAAAATGACAATTAAACAAAAATAAAAATTAAAAATAACAATTTATGGAAAACCCCTTATCATTTAGCTATTTTTAAAGAACAACTAAAAATCAACTCAGTCTATTGCCAATATCCTTCTGAATTTTCGCGATATTTGACTGGCCTTTTTTTAATGAGTTGCTCCACAGAGTTGACTATAACTTCATGAAAAAAAATTATCGTGCGCGCATGCGCAGATGATATATATTTCCTTCAACTGCTCATATTTCATCAAATATTTAATATATTTACATTCCAACTGAACCATATTATTTCTAATACATTTTGTAAATTTTCTGAAACTGGCGTTAAATTAGGTAAAAAAACTAGTTAAAAAACTAGGCGGTAAATTAGGTATTTTTTTTTTTTTTTTACTTAAAAAAAAATCCATATACCTCCATGAATATACGTTCTATTCTTCCACAAATGAATACATATATTGTACAATATCCATATATTCGTAAGCTATAGCGATAGATTATTTCGTGCATTTTATTTTACTGGGTGATCCCAATCACTTTCCTTTTGTTTGATTTTTTTTGGCCCCCTCATTGTCTTTCTGATCAAATCGCCGTTGATAAATATGAAGTAGAATCTAGTCTTCATAATCCTGAAGTTCCAGAAAAATCCGACACCGATCATCAATGGCCATATAGTGTATATTTATTATTAATACACTTATGCAATTTTTTTTTTTTTTTTTTGCATATACCTGCATTTTTGAATTTTTGCGACACAAATATTTCTGTTGATTATTACACACACATACATATATATATATATACGCGTGTGTGTATTAAATAAGTAGAATTTAAAGTACTATCTTATGAATACGATGCGATCATACTTCTGATATATTTTATGATATTTAGGAAAGTAATAGTATTATTACATTAAGCATGCGAAAGAAAAAAAATGCTGAAACAATCTACACATTCAAATACGAATTAATGCTCAAAACCATGGGAATGTCGAATTTACACACTTTCACCTGTTTTATAAATTCAACCCATATTTTTAACCCCTTGGAGACGAGCGTCATGTATACGTGCCGTGTAAGGCAGATCACACACTTAGCAGACAAACTACAAAAAAGCGTGAGTCAAGAGACATTTCGTCCTTTTAGCAAAGAAGAAACCGGTTTGAACGCTACAATTTGTCTCATGTCGCACGTTTTTGTCTGCTTGTCTGTTCAGTGTGTGATCTGCCTAAGATGTTCAGAATCTCCGATTATTTTCACCAGTTATTTTTATTGAAAACCTTGCATTATTTAATAACAGCATTTCTGCGATTCAGTTAGACGAAAATTTCTGTTTAGAAAAACCTGTGGTAGAAGAATAAAAATTCTGTAGAGGACGCTTGTCGCGTAGGGGTTAAAAGTAATTTTGAGTTGAAAAGTAATTAATAGGTTTCAATAATTCAAAAACTGCTTATATATTTAAAAATCGTGTATAAGGGTCGCCCAAATGAAAGTGGAATTTCTGTAATAACTCTGCCATTTGAAGAGACAGATGACTGCGCATGCTCCTATAGAGGGCGTATAATGTGACGTTGGATTTACAAACATTTTGTATAAATTTTGTGAACAACAGGATCTAGAAAAATATTGATAAAAATGAATACCATAGCTGCCAACACTTACGCTTTTTTGTAACACAAATATTTAATAGTAAATTTTACCTTTTTAAATCGCCATAATCTCACGATTAAATAGGTCAAAAATTTCTGTTACATTTTTGTGGTATTAAAAAGCGTAAGAGTTAGCAGCTATGGAATACTGCAAATTGAATATGGCCAAGTTTCATCATATTAGCCCTTCTTCAACGATTTTCTTCAAGATCATGTTTATGTTCACTGTACACTGTTAAAAAAATTGTAAATTTACGATATTTTACCGGGAATTGCTCCAGTAAATTTATGGAAAATGCCACTTTTTTCCTGATAAACGGTCAAATTACATAAATTTCATGTTTTACGGGCAAAACCCGTTTATTTAGGACCAAAGTCCGTTTTGTTATGTGCCTTTGCCCGGAATCTCTGCTGCAGTAAAATTACTGCAGCAAATTTTTACAGTGTAAAAAAAGGAGTAAAAAAACGGAGATTCTACTGGCAATCGAGACGTCAGTACTATTTCCGTATTTTAACTGAAGTTCCCCCCATAAATAACAGGAAAACGGAAAATTTTCAGTAATTTTTGGGAAAAAATTTCCGTTAAAATACGGAAATAGTACTGACGTCTCGATTGCCAGTAGAATCTCCGTTTTTTAGTGCGTCTTTATGCAGTGTTGTTGTATTATGAGATTTAAAGGAAATAAGTCTTTTAGTGTGAAGTATAAGTTAACTAATTTTTTATTACATTCTGTTCTTTTCTTTTCTTTTCTTGTTTGCAAATCAATATTTGTCGGTCCAGAAATATATAGTCCGTTTTCGGACAACTAAATCATTTAATACATTGTGTTAGTTACAGTAAGTAAAGATGCATATGAAATCATCATTATTGATTGAATTCTACAGTCTTTGCATGATTTTTGAGATAATTTGAGGATAATTTAGAATGTATATTGAAATATTCTATATCTTTAATTCTGTTTGTCTTTGACAGTAAAATGAGTAAGTGAAAAACAGTAATCCCCTAATAAGGCCAGGCAGTTTAATGCTTGGTTCTTTTAACCCATTAACCGCCAAAACCATAAGGTTGAGTTTTTCTTTTTCTTAGCTGAACGTCGCACACCACCACAAATTCTGAAAGAAAACTTTCTCTTTATTTGATGTTAAAATTTTGAGTCTTTATGTAAGGCTAATTTTTTAATTGAAAAATAGTGGTGGGTCAATAAATTATTGAAACGTGCGCATTTATTTTGACTGTTGCTTGAACGCAACACCAGCGCCAGCGGGTAATGCGTTAACCCTTTTTGGGGCAAAGCAATTCCATTGCTAAAGTGTTGAAATTAATGACTGACACCGGAATTAGGAAACAAATTTATTTGTAAATAAGAAAAAGCTATATTTCACACATATAATAAACAGAATTTCTTTTACTAAAATTCTGGTGCCAATGTGGCATTTGGGAATTAAAATAGATAATCATAAACATACCACTGCCCCTCAAGGAGTTAAGTGACACTTGATTTTCATTGTATGGTATCAATACAAAATCTAATTAAACTCATTCTGTGTCAATATTTATAATAAAAAAAAACTACGGAATCTGTCCAAGCAGTGGCAAAGAGAGCTCAATAGAGTAAAAGGAAAATTAAATTTGCAGTTTTGGCTATTCGAAATGGCATCTTCGTAAATAGAGCAGAGACAGAATATTATATTAAAATGCGAACTCTATTTTGATTTTTTTGGTATAATGCCTAGAAACTATCTTTTAATTAAAGTTAAATCATGCTTTTAGAAAATCATGGCCTTATTTGGAAAATATGCTCTTAATAAAGCCGCTTTAAAGTGTTTTTGTTTTCTCTCTCCTGACCAAAATTAACTAGCTACAGGAGTATTCATGATTAATTACTGTATAAATATGCATATATACTATATCCAACAGCATTTAAATTGTTAATTCTGATTTAACTCCGTTCATTGTGATTTCCAAACTTAACGTGGCTTTATTTGATCCAGGTACCTTGCATTATAATTTTCTACAGCAAAAACTTACTTTAGTGTGATTCTACTACTTTTTGTACAAAACTTTTAATCATTTCTTCACCCAATATTTTAGAAATATCTGTAACATGTGGTGTTCAAAGTCTCAATAGAAATACCCCCAATTATTTGTAAAGGCTTCATGTGTCTTGGTTCATGTTCTTGTGTTCATGTCTAATTCGTCAATAAATAAAATACTTTATTACATAGTACACAATTTTATTTTTGACATTCAACATAGATTTTTTTTTATAAGTTGTATTTCTTATTGATATGTTATAGGAAAGCAACGTGGACTGCAAGACACATAAATTGCTAATAGCGGGTTTTTACACATTCATTATTGTTCAGCTTGTAGCATGATTGACAGGAACATGACATTTTGGTCCCCTGTTTGGTTCTTTATAATTCACAAGTGTCCACCGTTTGTTGTTCTTGTATTAAAGATAGACTTCTTATCGGACTGGATTCTTTAGTTCTGAAATGAAAAAAATAATTTATTCGTTAATTATATAAATACAGAAAACATAAATTTTCAAAAAATATTTGAAGTAGTTGAGTTTATTGGCTGGTCTATGTGGTATGCATATAAAAACTTTCAAACATTCGAGCAAGAAAAAATACTTTAAATATTAATGTAGAATTATTATACTTATCGTTATTTGAATCATATTTATTTAAAACCCTTCTTCATAACAAAACATTTATTTATTCATATTATAAGAATTGAAAGATGAAGTTTTAAAATTTGGAATGAATGCATGAATCCAGTATTAAACGTATGTTTGAAGTCTCTGCTAATCAGCTTATATTTTTCATCTAACCTTGTATATATTATAATAAGAATAAAACGAAGCATATCAAGATTTAATTGAAAATAAATTTTAGTACCGCAATTTCGCGCGTATGCGCCGCAGCTCGGATAACTCGATTTCATACCAGAATTTGTTTTAAATAAAATGTAACTTACTTTTTCTTGGGATTTATTTTAGTTTATTTTTAAATACAATTTCCGGTCTGAAAAAGAATTAACTAAGCTGCTGTCCATACGCGGGAAATTACAGTATATAAAAGCACCTGAGTCAAGTAAACTGTTTATAGAGAGTTAACTCTTCGAATGTATACACTTCTGAAAAAAAAAGGACAAAATGGTGTACAGAATTAAGTTCATTGTTATTTTAAAATGTCAGATGTTAGCTCACTTGCAACATATACATCTAACCCATTTTACTAAAACCTTTCTTCAGAGATTAAATTAAGGTAAATGCACCTACAGTGGTCACTAATTTTTCAAGTTTAAAAACAACACCAAAATGCATTTCGGAAAAACGGCTGAAAGAAATCTGATTGACTAACATCCTTAAATGTTAACTTTCCATAATTTTAGATATTTTTTTTTCTGGTACATTTGTTTATTTTCTAGAGTGTCGTCAAAAGAAGATTTTTTTGCAAATTTATAGAGATTTTATTAAAAGATAAGTTTTTATCTAAAATGTTGTTTCTTTAATATTATGTTTTATTATGAATTAAGCTGCGGTTGATACACTCTATTACATTGTAAATAATTTGTTGGATATGCCGAAAACTTAAAGGTTCATGAATCAGAAATCATGCATCTATACCCATTACTGGAGCATACAGGAAGGTAACATTTATTATTTTTCAATTTTTCCGAAGAATATATTTTGAAACTTTGAATGTTTATTCTGATACATGAAGGTTAGGACTAGACTAAAAAATATATATGTTCATTAACACTTTAATAATAATTTGATAAATGTCCTTAAGTTGCCCACTACCGGTGCGTTTACCTTACTATATTTCAGTAAGCGTAAGAATATTATGCACATGACTGACAACTTGATCTGTATTTGTGCCTAAAAAAACTTCGAACTGAATTTATCACAGTTGTTCAATCTACTGGTTTTGTCATTCTTAATGAACAAATTCATAACACGGATTTTTGTATTTTTAGTGCCGGAAAGCTCGAAAATGTCATAAAATTTTAAGTATCATAACTCGGTGAGTTTTGAAAGAAGAGTGAAAATTTTATTGTTGTACTTGTCAGAAAATGAATTTTGTATTCTAAATTATGGGACCCAGGTACTGTATAAACATTTAAAATGTGAAACTTTTAAAAAAATGAATGACAGAGATTTTCCATCAACATAATGTTAAATTCTTATTTTCTACCTTTTAGCAATTAAAATTGCCTACATATCCCCAACAGGTAAAACCTTAAAGCGCATTGTAATATTTTTGGGAAACCCTGTAGTCTTTGGGAAATAGTTTCAAATTCCTAAATCCATATACACTAGTGCTGCACAACATTTTTGTCTGAAAATCGTTTGCCAAAACTGTATTTGTAAGGAAAACTACGATTAGTCAACAGCAAATTTTCTATTGTTAAATAAGGCAAGTTGTTAACCCATTAACCGCCAAAACTAGAATGCGTTAATTTTTTTACACAAATGATATTGGTTGTTCATTTGAGAATATGTAATATTAATTTATCGTGAATATAACAAAAATTGTCTTACTTTACGAAAAATCGAGTGTTGCGTTCGCGCAACGTCAGCGGAATAAGAGTATTGATTTTAAGTGTGGTCAACCGAACATAAGCAGGGTTTTTTTAGAGTTGAACGCTCTCTCTCTCTAAGGCTTACGGAGTAAGATTTTTTAAAGATTTTTTTTTTATTTAAAAATCAAACGATCACTTTATAGCTAATTAATTTATTATAAAAAGTTATTATTATTATTATTATTATTATTATTATTATTATTATTACAAATTACTGCTATATCCAGAAAACATTTTTAAGCACCAGAAATTTCACTACAGTCATGATGAAAAACAACATCACAAATTTATTGCATCAATAAACAGTCTTGCTATGGCATTGTTTGCATTGTAGACTTCTACTGTCATTGGATTTTGCGATAAAATGCACACCTCCTCCGTTTGATGGCTTTTGCATGCTGAATTTACTAGGCCTTCCTCTTGCTGATTTGTTTCTGGCTAACAATTTACTTCCAAAAGGTGTTTGCAAAAAAGACAATGCAAATTCACATCTGGAATCTAAGATAGACTTTTTATTTTCAGAACATAATCTTGATATTTTGCACGCATATTTCAAGGTTTCACCTTTTACTTCATTTTTTGACTGCGTCATATTCAATGGATCCCTCTATACCACATCAAATCTCAGAATTTTTGTTTAAAAATTTTTGCGCGACTTTCACTGCTTTTAGAGGGCACAAACATATTTTTTATGCACACATCAAGTTCTCAAGCAATATCGTATGCATAGGTGCCAACCTCAAACTAATCTTCCGTAATACGTGAGTTAATTTGACCCTGGTTTAATACATTTCGAACCAGAATTTGTTTTAAGAAATGAAAATAAGTACGTTCCACGTAGAAACCTGGATTTAAATAAATCAGCATTCATGAAATAAATTTTCTGGTTTGAAATGTGGTTAACCTGGGTCAAATTAATCCAGACATTACGGAAGATTAGTGGAAGGTTGGCAGCTATGCGTATGGTATCATTGCCATCTTTTGATGTTTTACAGTTTACTTCTTCTTCATGAATAGCTTCTGCTATTTCTGGTGAAATAAAAATAATATTAGCATAGTTCCCGTCATCATTATCTGAATCGTCACCGAAATATTCTTTGAAGAAAAATTCTTCATAATTTGAAATTCTTCTTCTAATGTAAGATATTCAATTTTAAGCATTTCTATGAGCACAGAAGTTGAAAAAAAATCCGCACAGTTGAACGACACCATGTGAATACGGTAAATACCCCTTTCCTGCTGACGATGCGCCAAAGCAACGCCTCTTTTCTACTCCTCCCCCATTGAATTAAAGCTGATTCGTGAAATGTTCTTATGGACTTCGCCCTTGTCTAGAAATAGATCTCCTCTAAAGCTTACATTTGTCTCACTATAGTTCTTCGACAAAAAAGATAACATGAAAGTTTTCGTTTAAAAATGCTTCAAGTTTGTAATTCGTTATTAAATATAAAAAAAAACTGTTGAAGGAAAATATTTTTCTATTGAATTGTTAACCATAGTATTCCCTACTTAAAAATTATTGTTCATAGAAAATTCATTTGATATATAGTTTTTAATACACATTTATTTTTACCGTTGCGGCAACGCAACATCAGTGGTTAATGGGTTAAGTGAAATATAGATGGAACTTGGTCGCTCTCGAACCAGCTATTGAACCAGCCCCTAGAATAAACTATATTTCCAAACGTCAGGGTTAAGAAATTTGACAAAGTAAAGTGGAAACTCTATACCGCAATTTGAATAAAACTGTCATAAACATAAGATGAATTTGAGAATTTGTATAAAATAACCTCTGTGCATGCGCGAAAAATAACAAAAAATTCTTTTGCATGAGTTAGTAGTCAACTATACAGGAAAACCCATATTAAGTGCAATGGAATATATCGACAATACAGAAAGATATCGTCGAGATAGCGATCTGACCCAGCAAAGAGGAAATTGCCAGCCATCAGCAAGATAGGTGCTGGCAATAATGGCGAAGTGCTGGCTAATGGTCTACTACTGCATGACCACTGCTGGACAGCTTCAGTCAACTTTGCTGTTGGAAATCATCGGGTAAAATTCTGATCGGCCTCCGTTTTATCTCATGTGCTGGCCCACCAAACCATGGAAGCACTGCAGGAAGAGTGCGGATTGAAGTAATGTGATGGCATACCAATGCTGACCTGATGTTGGCCATCACTGATGAGTCAGCTTCATTCCACACGGACACTTTTGTACTGGTTTAAGTAATGGCACCGTTGCCCTTTACGCTGATGGCAGTGCTGGCTGCCACCTTTTTTCAAACTGTTGGCCCACTGTTTTCTTTCTTTGCTGGGGAATTACAGTTTCTTTCCAAAACTAGCTGTATGATAAAGGATTTTCCACAAATTGTTATTTTTCATTTTATATGTTTTTAATTTTCATTTTTTAATGATGCTTTAGTTCTCCTTGGTAGAAAATTTAGAACAAGCCCTTTACAATAAAAACAGAAATATGAACCCCTTAACGCTCGAATTAAATTACGGTTTAAAAATTCAAATTGCTTATTGGCACCACTTTTATGAAAAAGAAATATTCACCTTATTTAATGACAGGTAAAACGATACTAAAATATAGCCAATTTCACTATTTTATAAAACTGGTGGGAATAAAACAATTTGAGTAAACGGCACAACCCGTGAATATGACGGGAGCAAGAATTAAGGGGTTATAACCGAAGCATCTGTTTGACAGATAGGCATGGAGATAAGTTAAATACCAAGCCCTTTGTTCGAAGCCAATTTGTGTCATTTTGTGGATAAATACCTTATCATCCTGCTACTTTTAGAGAGCATTAGAAATACAGCTCATGATGACACGTGTATATTTTTTAATTTTCACGAAATGGGACTGGTATTTTTATATGAGTTGCCCTAAATAGGCGTAAATAAAATTATACAAAAAAACATTTTTCTAACTTTCAAGCAAGCGCAGTTAAAAATTATTTCATAAAAATGCTCTTGTTTCATTCTAATATTTTTTTTATTTATATTTAAATTCTAGTAAATTGTTTTTACTATACTTTTTACATTTTTCTGAAAGTGACGTTAAATTTGGTTGAAAAGAATGCGTTCTGTAAACAAAATTTTTAAAAGAAACCTTTATATCTTAATAAATATACGTCCTAATCTTACACAAATGTTGCACATGATTTCGATATTCAAGTGTTACAGCTGCAGACAATTTCGAGCACTGTATTTTACAGTGTAATAGTAAATATTATTTGTCATTCAGTTTGTTGCAGGTTCCCTAATTATCTTTGTGGTCAAATCTTTGCTAAACAAGATGAGGCCCAACATGTTGTTTATAGTCCTGAAGTTCACGAGAATTCGTGAAGTGTTTTCTAGGTGTTCGAAAACTATGAAAATCGGAAGAATCTTTGAAAATTCCGCATTTAGTGTATAGTGAGCCCTCCATTTCCAGTCTTCAAAAAGTATGTATCGTAATTTTTATTGACCCACCAGTGGCCGAGAGGTTCTGTTCTCGAAGCTGGTAGACGAGAGGTGCTGGGTTCGATCCCAATCGCGCCCGTCGGCCTAATCGGTCGGAGTTTTCGTGGTTTTCTTCGAACCTTGGATCTCCTAGCGTTAATACGGGTTAGGTTCCTTAGAAAGACCTCCACGGAAGGCACTCTCCCCCCTTAGGGCCTATATCCCACGTGCTGATAATTGGCCGACATAAATAGAACCAACCAACCTAATTTTTATTTCTTTATTATGCGATCTATTTGCACTATTTAAAGTCATGATACATTTTAGTGTTTTTGTATTTATGTTTGAAGAAGTGAGAGATTGTGAAAGTAATAATTTGCAGAAAAAGTAGAATTGTCATTACGTAACTCGCAGTATTTTTAAATATATCAGGAGTGCCACAAACAACGAATTTTTTCTTTATTTGTACCTCTATTTCCAAGCAATAATCTTAGTTGTAGAATTATCTTGCTCATGCTGTAGGAATCTACAAAGCTTACTGTTCATAAATAGTGATACAAGAAAAATTTAAAAAAAAATATCTTCCGTGGCACCGCGATATATTAAAATTACTATGCGTTACGGGGTACAGAAAAGTTTCAATGTGTATAAAAAATTATTTTTTTCTCCCTTAAACGTGACGTACAGGTCTTTTTTATACTCAAATACTGGCGGCTTTCGAAGGTGGAATTTTATCAGAATTCAGAGAGTTACTTCATTTTGAGTACCACTACTTTCAAACACCAATTTCTTTTTTAATTCTCTTGGATTAAATATAGCGAAGAATATTTTAAGATACATGGGTAATCAAATACAATGGCCGTTGAAGCATTCAGAAAATTTTGCATTAGACAGCCGTCATTTATTTAAACATTGCATACGAGGGTGCATACTTGGGAGATTGTTAGATAGGAAAATTAATATTTGACACGAAAATAGAAATTTATTTTAATTATTTATATTTTTAATGTAAAGTACAAATTAAAGAAAATATTCTTTGACATAAAATAAGAAAAAGTTATTTAGTAAAAATGCCGCTTACATGAACCAAACATTTATAAATTACAGACTTATTCTACTACCAGTATATGAAATGATCCACATAACATAGTCTTCTATTATTTAGAAATATATATAAATTATTACAACATAAAGAAGCTAAATCTAAAATTAGTATTATTTCATTGCTTAATCTCGAGAAAAATAATATAATGAGCCATTTCAGAAAAGTTATCTTAGATCTTTTTCCGAAATTACTCGCTTTTCACATAATCTGGAAACTAAAAAATAACATATCATAACATATCATAGAAAAATACTATGTTGATTGTATGAAAACGTCTTTATGAAAACGTCTCTATAATGACAAGCGTTATCTAATATGAAATGGATTTATGAAATGCATTCGGTTCGAGTATTTTACACTAGCAAAATATTGCCTCCATATACATCCAGTTTTCTAAAATATTTCTCAAAAAGTGAGTTGTACATCTACAACAGATGTCTTTTCTAAACATACAGACTCATAATGGTAAAAAGGTTGATTTCGCTTTGCACGTTTAGAAAGTCACGAGCAGATATTTTGAAAAATTTTGAACTGATATGGAAATGTATTTGAAAAGTTAAGGTAATAAAAATATAGAAACATAACAGATGAATGATTGTACTGCTGAATTTATGAAATTAGTTTTACAAATGGACTCGTGCGAGTATCTCACACTGCTATATTTCCATATATTTAAAAATATATAGGGTGTTTCAGATTTAGACCGACAAAATAAGGGAGGTAATAGAAGGTATCAAGAGGATGAAAAGTTACCATAGAGCATGGAATCGCAAACTACGTATTTAGTCACAAATACAGTGTGTTTCATCCTAACTGAACTTAGGTTGACGGTGATAATTTTGAGAAAAATCAAAACATTACAATGAAACTGCAACGATATGTACCTTATTTTGTGTGAAATTTTATAACATCACGAAAAGTTCTGGAAAAACAGGGTGCCCAAGCAAACGATGACATTGTATGAACTGTCAATTGCAGTTCAAAATGTGGAGCGTCACGTGCGCCTACTGCTGGCACGCAAAATGGAAACTTCTACCACTTTTTTCGATATTAACACATTTACAACCAAGATGAGAATGTATATTAACACGTTCACTGCCGCAAAAAGTAAGAATTTTCAAATTTATTCTTGAAAGTCGTTTGCCACCACAAATTCTGAAAGATTAATTTCTGCCAATAAATAAGGCAATTTTTTTATTTTAAAATAATGGTGAGAAAGTAATAAATTAAAGCCACGAATATTAAAGCTACGAGTATACTCGTAGCGTGGCAGTTAACGTGTTAACCCCTTGAAGGGCACCGGTATATTAAATATACCAGTTAATTTTAATTTCTAAATGCCACATTGGCATTAGAATTTATGAATTAATTTTTTCTTTATATAATGTAAGCGATGAAAAGCTTTCACTTACTTGCTTATAAATTTGTTCATAAATACCGGTGTCAATCAATCATTTTAACATTTTTGCAACAGACGTACTTTGCCCCTGAAGGGGTTAACACATTGAGAACGGCTCACGTGAATTAACGTTTTCGGGGATAAATGGAAGAAAATATTACTGGTACCGGAAATTCTGTAAGGATGGGTAAAGAATGTGTAATCCAGGGATGCTTATTTCTGATTGGGAGTGGATGTGGTCTACCCCTCGGGATTGCACTAGAACTCTAAAGCGAAAGCTCAGTTCCCGAGGTGGTCATCGCTGGTCGTGAGCAGGTTTTAATTTTAAAAAACATTTCTAAACGTAAATTTCGTGCTCGTTTTCGAAAAATGACTCGTCATCAATGTGTTAAAAGTGTTGTTGTTTACACCAGAACCGCCGGCCATTTTAGTCAAGTTTTATAAAAAAGTGTTTCACACCAGAATTTTTATTTAAAACTATTTAACTTACTATTATTACTGACTATTATCAATTTTGGTAGGGGTCAAAATGACACCTAACGGCGATTCTAGTGTTAACCCTCTCTCTGCGCAACCCGAGATTTTCTCTGGCATGCATTTTCCGTTTAATTATAGCAACTAGAATACATAGTGTGGAAATCGGCTATCTCTGTAATACTTAAAAAAGTGCTAAAATATTGTATCCCTTAAATATGCAACGATGCTGCTGCAATATGCAGACCGCAGCGACATCTGCAGGATATTTTCTACAACTGCAAGGTGTTGCTAGTCTATACAATGTAATACAAGTAAAACGAAAATCCCGCAGATGTCGCTGCAATCGACACTTGGCATTTTAGCAGTATCGTCGCACATTTAAGGGATAAAATTTCTTAGCACTGTTTGGATAGCATATTTCCACACTAGGTATTCTAGACGCTGTAGTCTAATTAATCCTCCTTGATTATTCCCACCAGTTATTATTATTATTATTATTTATTTATTTATTTTTTTTTGTAAATTTTGCCTTATTTAATCGGAGCATTTTCCCGATTAAATTAGACAAAAATTTTTGTTTTGAAAAACCGGTGACAAAAGAAGCTATTTTAATTATTTTGAAGCTATTTTAATATTAGGTTGAGCAAAATGTTCTGGGAAATTTTTAATCGAATAGTTACCAGAATTGTATCGTATATTGGAGTACTAATGGTATATCTATAGGAGTTCAGGAACCTCGGCTCAAAAATGCCTATGAAACAGTATGACTTGCGTGTGTTGATCTGGCATTATGGGGGAAAAGGTCTAACAATTTTTAAAGCCGTCGATGAGATTAACACTAGAACGCCCGGAAATTTTACGCAACTTTCATAAAAATATTTCATACCAGAATTTTTATTTAAAATTATTTGACTGATTTATTTACCGTAAATCAGCATTTTTATAATTTTACTTATTTTGTGAAAGAATTTCTGGGTCCAATTGAAATTTAATCATATGCTTGTAGTCGAATCGACTCCTTCCGGGCGTTCTAGTGTTAACGAGGATGAAATTGCTGGTATAGTGACAAACTTCGTACTTCCAGAAAATCCGGAATCTGGCAGAACGATGGCAGAAAGTCGTGGACTATGATGGTCTCTACTTTGAAGAATAGTCCTTGTTGTTTTTTTTGTTGTTGTTAAGTTGCGCATAACAATGCAACTTTCACAAATTTCCCAGAACATTTTGCCCAACCTAGTAAAACAATTACGCAGCGAGAGGGTTAAATACCCCAGTTTTTTTAAAGTTATTCCCTTCAACTCAAATTGATTTAGGTCAGAACCCCTGCCAAGTCTCCGGCTTTCTGGATACCGATATTTTAATGCAGGAAATGCTCTTTTATCTAATTGGAACATTTGGGAGATTAAAGCGAACCAGATATTCTCTAAGATAATAGTGGTGTGCAAAAAGTTGGAGACTTGGCAACTCTGTCCTTGTATTTTTGATTAAATACGTGGTTTGCGACCCCATGTTCTATGGTAATATTTCATCCTCCTGATGCCTTCTATCACCCCATCTTAATTTGACGGTCGAATTTTGGAGCCCCCTGTATATTGAATAAATTCGGAGTAATGTGCCTGGTTTGTTGCCTCTAAAATGTTCCGTTTCTACTATTTTCTGGAGTACGCTATATATAGTTTTATATGCGAAAACTAAATTATTTATTCATTGTATTTATGTCATAAAGCTTCGATTTTTAGAAACCCAATTAAAACAGATCTCTTGAATACTAAACATTCGAAATTATATTTCAATGCTACTTACCTAGAAAACCTTTAAGATAAGACTACTTTACTAAATTTAAACTCAGAAAAATATTTGTTGAACGTTGCCTCAAAGAAACTTCAGCTCTAATTAACTACAATATGGATTTTGCATGCTGACGTAATTCACGTCAAACGACTTTCATATTTTTCTCGAGACTTAATCATGTTTACCAAAAAAAGTATATTAATACAAGAATAAAAATTGTATTAACATAGTTTTTAAACGCCTTAACGACTAAGGTAAAAAGAGACTCCAAAATAAAGGCGTTAATTACTCTGGCGAAAAAAAAGTATGAAGAAATAAATTAGTAAAAATATGAATTTCTTTTTTATACCTTTAATTTTGTATAATGCGGGAAAGTATTGGTAACCAATTACCGTTTCGTATTATCATTATTCATTTATCTTACTTACAGTGTATTTTTTTACAAGATATTAGGTATTGATTTTAACTGTCACCGTAATTTCCGGCGTATAATCCGCGGATCAAAAAATTCAGTTTGGACCCAGAAATTTTATTTAGTAATTAAATCCAAATATTTACCGCGATCTAATAAGTTACATTTTATTTTTAAAAAATTTCTGAGTGGAAAAATGATTGATTGATCTGCGGATTATACGCCGGAATTTACGGTAATTACTGCTTTCTCTGTCATTATGATCGAGTATACAGTGGGCCTACTAAAGTTCTGTCAATCCACATTAACGTCAGAAATGTGATAGCCAGAACGTGTTTTAAGTATAGCAAAGTGACTACGAACTATGCGATTAGACCTCTGACAGTGCCACGTAGCGGCAAAATGCGAAGTTAGCATACCTAACTCGATACCAGTGTGAGTTAGGAGAAAAAACCAATAGCAAAATTGTAGAACGTTCTCGATTTAGTTATAAAATGACATCTTACATTTAAAAATGATATATTTCACGCAAACTTGGTTAGATGCCCTGAAGTGTATATTTATATCAAATCTCAGAACAGAATAGGACACTAATTGGATGCAAGAGAATGACATTATAAAGAAGACAAATATTTACAAATAAAATTAACACTCGTAAGAAAGGTGCAGTTTATTTAAATCTGAAAATCAACTTAAGTATGCCTAATGTGTGCACGTAATGCCAGCATCGACAGCAGCACAAGTGCACTCGCAATCATGCTGCCACTGGTGGACACGTGCTCATACTTAACTCAATTTTTATATTAAAATAAACTGCAATTTACTCCCATGTTTTAGTTTTATTAGTAAACTATCAGTCTGCATTATAACGTCTCACTGTTGTATATGTGTAAAAAAATAGTAGTATCCGGCGTGCCATGATTGGACAACTCTGGTGCAGTGCATGACCACTTTACTATACCTAGCGGTACCATGACTTTAGCTGCTACCGTACTATAGATAATGGAGGTAGATAGGACTCTAGTCTGCGCACTGTATATGTAGGAAAAGGAAGGGTAAAGCGGCCACCCTTTACCCTTCTTTTTACGAATCTCTTTAGTCTTCTTTACGAATTTTTATGATACCTTTTTAATCTTTGAAGTTCTAGAAAAAAATACCAATAGTAACTATAATAAGTTTAGTTTCAAAAGCTATTTTACCTTTTTTTAAAACTATTTTAAAATTTACACGTTACTTTAACCCTTTCAGGGGCAAGCTACTTCTGTTCCCAAAATTCTGAAATGAGTGAATGACACCAGAATTTACATACCAATTTATTTCAAAAAAAGCAAAAGCATTTGTTCACGGGCTTAATAAAAAGAAATTTTTCATTCCAATATTCTGGTGCCATTGTGGCATTAAAGGATTAAAATGAAGTGGTCCAAAAATGAACCACCGCCCTTGAAGGGGTTAAAAGGAAAACTACTACATGCCCACTTTGTTCACCTAGGCTGGCTAAAGTGCCCTATTCAGGTAAAATAACAAATGACATTCATTCAGGATGTATATTTAATCAACACATGCTTAAGTAACACACATTAACACTAAGCATTATGCTTTTTTAATATTTAAAGTATTAAATCATTACAAGATAATAAACACTAATGAGTATCAATATGACAAATTGAGTAATACAAGTGCCCCCAGCAGATATTCAGCCTGAAAATGTTGAGAGTAAGCTTTTCTCTGCAGAAGTTATTGCCCCGACCTGTATTCTTCCTTTCAAAGAAAATACTTCTGTGTAGTATTTTGTTATGAACAATGAATAATAATCGTTTTTGAGTAAAGTAGCCATCTTGCCCGATTTCTTTGTGGCAACTTTGCCCAGAATGACGCCTTTACAAAAATTGTGGCCTAGCATCTAATGTACATGATTTAGCGTTTTAAACACGCACAACATTTAAAAGGTTGTTTTCCCACTAATCAAACGGCATAAGAGCAAATATTTTTAACACTACATATTATTTATCTGTAATCGACAAATTGTACCACTTGCCTAATATCAAAAATGCGAAAATATAATGGAGTTATGAATAAAAAGGAGGAGACATATAGTGTATTGTCTACCAGTTGCGAGTGAAGTAACTGAGGAGGTTGTCACAATATGGCGGCTGCTTTTTTGAAATCGGTTCTTCAGTTTCTGACTACCGATAGGTCAAGCATCCCACCAGTAAAATTGAATAGAAGATTTCGTCTTAAAGAAGCGTCATATTCATGGATTTTTTTTTCAAAAATGTCATAAAAATTTCTATTTGTTTTTACCGGTGTCAGTATGCCTTATAAAACTGTCGGTTTGTATCCATGGTTGTCACAATATGGCGGAAACTCGGGGCCTAACTACCACCAAAGAAAACTCCTACCAGTAAAAATGAAAAATTGTTTCTTCCACTATTTATGACTGAAATTTTGTAAAAATAAGGCGTTTAAATAAGTTTAAAATATCTATATAAACCAACTGGTGGGAGTTTCCACCGTCGATAAACAACCCCTTTGCTAGCGGTTACAGTTGAAGCTTCACTATTTTAAGGATATGTCAGTTCCTCTTTATTAATAGTTCCATGGAAAATATAGTAAAATGAGTTGAGAACTAAAAAAATGTATTCTTCCGCTTCAATGTCGTAAACAATATTACCAGCATCGGTGACCATTGTTTCACCAATTTCCTGCGTTGTGAGGGAACTATACAAAAGAAAAACTCAAATGGACGCTTTACCCGTCATCCCCCTATATATGTATAGATATATAGATATATAGATATATAGATAAATAGATATGTTTATTGCTAAAAATAATGTTTGCTATTAAAAAATCCACTTACAACTGATAAACGAGTTCGCATTTAAATATAAACGCACTTAAAAATAAAAGTATGTCTGAAATCAAATTAGCTAAAAATATTTTAATCAAATAAAATATTACTGAATTTAGACGAAAAAAGAAATATTTGTATAACGTCTCTGAAAAGAATTTTTATTTCTAATTAATCATTTTTTTTTACTTTCGATGCTGAGAAAATTTACGTTAATTTATTTTCAAAATTTATTAGACACTATCGTTTTTACAGAGAAAAATGGTAAATGGAGAAGCGTTTATTGCCATAATGATTTTGGTGATAATATTTGACAAATATAATATAAATAATATATATTATAAATATAATATTAATTCCAATTATTATTACAATTTGGATGATTGTGATAATAATTGTAATTATAATTAGAAAAAATGGGAAAAAAAATGCACGAACAAAATTGTTCATTTTTATGTCATTAATTTATTTAATTGTGGGCGTTTGGTTTGGAAAAATTGGCAACAAAATCATTTAATATTATTATTCCCAGAAAAATATTCTTTTGGTAGATTTCTATATCAGTTTTAATAGAACTTTATCCCAAAGATTATTGTTTGGAACAGTGGTGTTAAATTTTTCTTGGTGTCACTTCTTCCGCGACCAACTTTGAGACCTAATTATATTTAAAAAGACATTTTATTTTTAGCATTGTCTGTACTCTATACTATCCTTTTAACAAACTGATTTAACTTGTTTATTGCCTATGTATCATACTTTATATCAATTTATCAATCATATGCTAAATAATACTTAGACCATTTAAAAATGATCCCCATAGCTCACATTAGAAAAGAAACATTCTAGATTTTTACGTAACACATAAACATTCAAAAAGTTTACAGACAGTAAGAGAAGGAATTTTATAATAGATAAAATGAAATCCTCTCAAATGGAAGGCCAGACCTCTGAAATATGATAAAACGTGTAATGATAATGTACCCGTAAGTGACAGTAACACGTGTGAAGGCAGATCTATCATTTGATGCCATTGATATATAATTCAAAACATATCCGAATAATAGAATTTCGATTAAATTCAATTCCCAACACTTGACTATAGATTGAATTATACCTAACAAAATTAGCTTAAATTTTCGTTATTTCAAACTTAGATGAAAGATGAAAATATGTAGTTTACTGGTGAAAAAAAAAAAATAAAACAGTATTTTTCATCCGATTTTGTGCCTCTAAACGGAAACATAATGGCTGTTTAAGTTTTAAAATATCGTAGAATTGAAAATTTCATCCTTTTTTCCCAAAACATTTTTCATTAAAGTGAAATAATAAGGGTTTTTTTAATTATAAGATGTTTATATATAAAAGGGGGTTACATGTTATATAGTAATATTTAAATAATAAGATATCTGATGAAAGAAAATGTTGCTATATAGTTTTGTCATAGTAAATGAAATTAAAAGGCTTGCAATTCTTACTTTATTAATGTTACACTATTGTATCTATGTAAATTATACAATATTATTTTGTAGAAATAATAAAATATATAGAGGATAGCAGGGGTTCTTTTCCCATATTTTACGTTCTATCTGAGCTTGACAGCGGGCATTGGTAAATCAGCTATCTGTAATGATACATCAATTGTAATTTATGGGGCAATATGAGTCTACGAAGAAATGTAAAAATTTTAAAGATGTATATATTATGGAAACATTTATCCTAAAAACTGCTATCACAACTGCTCATTTTTAATACCACTATTCCCGAATAGTAACTTAATAGTGTTCACCTATTTTAATCGCCTTTACCTGTCAATAAATAAATTGAAAATTATTATCCGTAAATTTTAGTATTCAGTGTTAAGTATCGCGAGAAGCCTGTTTGTTACTGTTATGTAATCAACGCTACCAATTTAGGAGATATTTTATTTAAAAATCTACCACTATTTCGAAATGGTTATATTGTCTTTATTTTATGACAATTTAAATAAAACGAATAGTATTATTCAAACGTAGTGGCAGGCATTTTGAATGAAAAAATCCGCTACATTTACAACACCAAATATAATCCGTAAATAGCACAGATAAAACAATGCAGATGATCTAACACATTTTTAGCAATTTATAAAAATTATTAGTAAAGAAAATTTTACACTTAGCATATTAAAATAGTTTCTAAAAATTAGACACGCAAAGTAAAGCATGTGGTACATATTGCATAATTTGAAGCATCAAATATCATGTGGAAGTTTGGTTCTATATCTGCATACACTTGCGTTTTGGAATAAATCTTACGAAGCATATTCATTGCAAACCCTAATTTTTACGCGATCATAGGTTTATATATTTGCGGAAACTGAATACCAAACCGAAGAAGTCTGTAAATAAAAACTGTAAAGATATCTAATAATAAATAGTGATATTTAATGTCCATAAACATTTAAACCTGTGATCGTGTAAAAATAGGACTAGTTGTATATCATTTGGGGCAAATTATAAATTTTAACTATTTATATTTAAATTTGTTTTTTAATGCATAATCTACAGCTAAATAGTTGGCATAACTTCTAAGAAATTATTGATTAAAACATCGCATCAAGATGAGTTTTAGGTTTAGTGAACTAATTTAGCAGACTCCCACAAAACGCACTATGAGATACAGAATCAAACGTAATACTTTAAAATTCTAGTTTTTATCTATTTTATTTATAACATAGTATTAGTTATATTTATTTACTACAAAGAAATTACTAAAGCAGTTAGCAAACAAAATTCACTGGAAAATGAAAGACAATATTATAAGGATTGCAAAAATTTATAAGGAAAATGAATGCTTGAGATTTAGAAACGTGTTTCTACACCTAAAAGTAGACTTAAATAAAAAAAAAAAAAAAAAACCTGTTGATCTAAAGATATTTATTCATATCACGATTCCTGAAAAACAAATATGATTTATCTACTAAAAAATATCATTTATCAACGAAATTTGTTACATGCAGTTTTAAACCATTAATTTTACTATAGGGAATGATAAATAGTATTCCACATGTTATCGTGTTCCCGCCTCTCTTGCAAATCTATAAAAAAATTCTGTTTTAAGAAATGAAACGAACTTAAGATTATTAGAATGGATTAATTTATTATTTTTATAATTTTCAGTATTACTACTTTTACTGTACTATCAATACACTATATATAACATTTATAAAGTAAATGAGTTCATTTAAAGATCTCGATTAACCCTAGAACTACCGGAAATTTTACTCAAGTTTTATAAAAACATTCTATACCAGAATTTTTACTTAAAACTATTTAATTTGTTTATTTAACTTATTATTGTCTGATTTATACATTTAGTTTGTTTTGAAGAAATTTCTGGTTTGAATAGATATTTTGAATATACATGTCGGGTCCATTGGACCCTTCTGGTAGACAGAGGGTTAAGGTATTCATAATCATTGTTTAATATGAAGATTAATTAACGTACAAAATCGTAATTTCATTTCACTTAAACACAGTTATTATTTACTTTAAATGGTAACAAAAACGAGACATAAAATGGTATGTAAATTAATCATAAATGTTATAACACTAGACGAATAAAACCAGAAACAAAAATTTAATGTAAAACAAGTTTATTAATATAATGATACTAACATCTTAAATTAAGTATAACATGATAAGAAATTCATATCCGTGTACCTTTTTTGTCACTAATAAATTAATAAATTTATAAAATAGTTGCATTTGATAAAATTTTAACTTAACTAATCTTAATAATATTTAAAGTGAAACTAACTCAATAAATTTCACTCAATAAATAAAGATATCTTAATTTAATGTAGCAGTTTTTAATTCCATTTGTTGAAGTATAGTAATAAAGCATAAAAACTGAACAACATTTAAAATAAAGCAGGAAACATTTCGGAAATTGTACGTCAAACGTGGCAAATGAGGTGCGTTCGTACCATAACAAATTTTATAAATATTCAGATCTTGGTGCAATAGCTGTTGCACTCATATGCAAAATTCATGAATACAAAATTTATTACGATTGTGTATATTAAATTCAGTAATGCGGAAATAATATGACTCCATCTTAAATAGGACATAATCACCATTACAACCTAGATTCATTACCTATAATGGGATATCAATGGATTAATTGCATCTGATAGGATTTAATAGAATGAAGAAAACTTTAGTTAATATCTTTTAAAGTTTTTATTTGAATTTCATAACATTTGAAATGTCTCGACAAAAGTTTGCAGCGATTATATTTATTAAATTTCAAACCATTCGGCTGGGTAATTTCTGCGCTGTTTTATGCGGAAACACGGGCAGACAGACAGACGGACGGACAAGATAACGACTATAAGTGCTACATATATTACTTTCTTCTGTCTTCAAAAGAAGAATGTATTGTAATCGATTTTTTTTACTTCCGGTTTTTGACGGATTTACACGTTTTAGGGTAACGTGTAATCCCAAAAAACATGCTTATAGAAAATGTCTGTCGGCCTGTCTGTCCATCTGTCCGTGTGTCTGTCGCCATTGTACCGTCAAAAAGTGTATGAAGTTATGCATGGAAAGGAACTAATTTTTTTTTTAAGTTTTTGACTATGGCAAGCAGGTTCTCCATTAATTTGGAAAAAAATAGCCAGAAGGGAGCGCTGTAATAGCGATTTTTGTGCCATTTTGAATATTGTACCATCGAAAAGTGTGTGAAGTTATGCATAGAATTAAACCAAATTTTTTGTTATGTTTTCGGCCATGACAAGATGGTCCTTCCAGAATTTTGAAAAATTCCGCCAGAAGGGGGCGCTGTAATAGCGATTTTTGTGTCATTTTCAATATTGTATCATCGAAAAGTGTATGAAGTTATGTATAGAATTGACCCAAGCTTTTTGTGTATGTTTTTCGGAATGGTAAAAAGTTCCTCCCTGAATTTGGAAATATTCCGCTGAAAGTGGGCATTATAATAGCGATTTTTGTGTAATGTTTTTATTTTTCGTAGTTCTATTGTACACCGGCGGCTGGCGAATCGACGATCTTTCCATCCTGATAAACCGACTATTCGTAAACAGCTGATATACAACGGAGTAACCAAAAACTATTGATTTTAATAAATATTATGATCGAGATTAACTCGTTTTTACTCCAATTAATTGACAGAAGCAGATATTTAAAATGAAAGTCAATGTTGATATAGTATTGAACTAATAAAAAAGAAATATTGACATTCGTAAGAACATTTTGAAATATTAAAATATATGAGATAGAAGAAAGTTTTGGGATTGGCACATCCAACTATTATATATAATTACAAAGGCACCTAAAAATTATAAATTTTTATTCTGAAAAGTAAATTGATAGACACCGCCGACTTCCATCATTGTGAAACCTATTCCTGTGTTATCAGCCTCAAACTTTTGTTTACTTATAAATTTTCATTTTTCAGATAACTTTTTATTCTTTCTTATTTCAGGATTAATATAAAATTAATATATTTATACGTGTAAAAGGAAAATGTATATCGCAATAAATTTTTTGGTAATGTAAATATATGTGAAAGAAGATTAATTACAACTATCTATCTATACAGCAATAAAATAAACTAAACTTACAGAATAAATGCTATAATAATATTTTAATCCAATTTATTCACTAGCACCCGAGGAAAAGTATTGAATTTTCCTAGAAACCGAAAAGCATTCTTCCTTAGTTATTTCTTCAAATATTTCCTATTATAAACTGGATACTAGTGGAATGTTAAGCGTTATATAAAAGTTTCACAATTTAAACACAGGTGTCAAGGGTTGCGGACTTTGAATAGTGCTATTGTTTTAAAAATTTCCTTCGCCTTTTTTAATCGTAGATTTCTGCAGTTACGTAATCTAAATGAATGTATTAAAAAAAACTAGTTGGATGTGCCATTCCCAAAACTTTCTTCTATCTCATGTATTTTAATATTTCAAAATGTTGTTACAAATGTCAATATTTCACTTTTATTAGTTCAATACTATACCAACTTCGAAAGACAATTACACAAAAATTGCTATTATAGTGCCCCTTTTTGGCGGAATATTTCCAAATTCAGGGAGGACTTCCTAGCTATCGCCAAAAACATACACAATAAATTTGGTTCAATTCTATGCATAACTTCATACACTTTTCGATAGTACAATGCTCAAAATGCCACAAAACCGCACAAGGATCGCCATTACAGCGTCCCTACCGGCGGATTTTTTCCAAATTAAGAGAGGACTTGCTTGTAGCCAAAATCTTATAAAAAAAATTTGGTTCAATTCTATGATAACTTCATACACTTTTCGATGGTACAATATTCAAAATGCCACAAAAATTGCTATTACAGCGCCCCCTACCGGCGGATTTTTCCAAATTAATGGAGGACCTGCTTGCCATAGCCGCAAACTTAAAAAAAAAATGGTTCAGTTCTATGCATAACTTCATACACCTTTTCGATGGTACAATAGCGACATACGGACACACGGACACACGGACAGACAGACATTTTCTATGAACATATTTTGGGGGATCTCTGACCCCTAAAACGTGTAAACCCGTCGAAAACTGGAAGTCGAAAAAAATTTCGATTACAATACTTACTTCTATTGCAGATAGAAGAAAGTAACAATATTATACAAAATTCACAAACCTGTTCCCTACAGGGATCGTAGCGTCCTATATTTTTTATATACTACCTACCACATTTGTCCACACAATAATCTTCGAATATTTCTTTAATATGTGCAATAGGAATTTACAAGATCATTTGCGCTTTGAAATACTGGTTGAAAATACATACAAAATATAATAGCACGTTGCGATTCCTGCAACTGGGAATTTAAAGAAAGTCTGCAATCATCATATCGTTGCCTCAGAGCAACAGCAAGACTAGTAATAATCAAAAATTAGATGTCTGACTTACTGCTATGAAAAAATGCGTCTGCATCTAGTGGAACAGTGGGGAATTTTTATAAAACACATCTGAGATATAGTATTAAACATAACTTTGTGTTTCAGAATGTTGTTCCATTATATGCAAACACAGTTATTCATAGCAGTAAGTCCGATATCTCTTTTTTTATTATTACTAGATGTCTTACTGTTGCTCTGAGGCGAAGATATAGATTGATGCATTCCCAGGGTTCCAACTCGGTCCGTTTTTTGAACACCACTATTATTTAAAGAAAAATCTTCTTTATATATTTCGTAGAAACATACCTGGCAGAGCGTTTATCTTGCAATTGTTGAAGAAACGTACTAGGAATTGCTTTCTAAAAAATTACTGGTGTCCAAAAAACGGACCAGTGGGAGCCCTGCATTCCTTTTATTAAAATGGTACAATACGACAATGAATAACAGAATTATATATATTTTAAGACTTGCAAATATATTTCAACAAACTAACAGCAAATTAAACAATTTTAAAAGACACTCTATTGTTGTCCAATTACTGATCCGAACAAAGCATAAATTAGTTGGCTGTGAATAGAAATATTTTAAAGATAGATTTATTTTAGCATACATCTAAGATTTAGGAATATGTAAAGTTTTTGGCATCCAAGCATGAAGAAAAATTTTAGTTAACTGAGATTTTAAGTTGAAACTTTTAAATGTATAAAAGACCTCAGAGGATCAAGTTTATTTAAAATTGCAAAGAAAATTTGAATGTAAATGTTATAGCTAGATAACTTACGTGAAACCATAAAAAAGAGCTGTGTACCCGTGAAATATTTTGAAGTAACGTAAACAATTTTAAAATGGAAAAAGTATATTTTGTAGAAAAAAAAATTAATAATAATGTCATATTTTAAATTATTCCATGTAAATTATAAACCTTTCAAGATCAACGATATTTTATTTAAGTACAATATTTCCATGTGACATTAGCAAACAATTTGTGCATAAAATTTTTTATGCATCAGTTATTACTAATTTTATCCCAATATTTTCTTCAAAACATGCAAAATTTAGCAATTTTTTCTGTCAATGTATTAGATATAGTGCCTATTCATATCAAGACCAATATATGTTTACTTCCGTAAGCATATATTGTTTTGATATAAGTATGCAGTTTCTCAACAAATGTTGTAATTAATTGTTTTGAGCATTGTTGAACATTTCAAAGCAAAAATAATACAAAAGAGATTGTTTTGAAAGAGTGTTTGAATTCATTTTAGTATACATTTTTTATATTTCATTTTATATACTGATTTTATTTTAAAATGTCATTTAATATATCGTAAAATCCGTTATCAAATATAAATTTAATTCATTTAAAATATAAAATAACAATTACATAACTTAGACTATGACAAAATATTTTTGAGGCTGTATCATTTTAAAAATTGTTTTTCCGTAATATCTAGGGAAGTCTATGATTTTTTTTCTTATTATACTATTCAACAAAATGCATCTCTTCTTTTATTGTTAGAAATAAATGTAATGATTGTACTTGTGGTCACAAGTTCTATTCAAATGAGGTTAATATTTATTTATTTCATTTTATATAAAGTTTTTATTTAGATAAACTAAAATAAAGAATATAAAATAATTGCTTTCTTGCACAACATGTTAGAAATTCAGAAAAAAACATTAAAGATATAAGTTTCAGGGTAATTTATTAGATAAATTTTATAGAAACTTCCATTTTAAATATTATTAGAGTTTTTAAAACGAACATTTACCAAATGCAAATATTTTATAAAATCCAATTTTACAACATTTTAAAAGATTTTTGAACTCGAAACAAGTGCAGATCATTTTACATCTGAATTTCTAAAACATAAAATATATCGGATAATTCCTTCCCTCAAAATGAAAATTTAAATCTTTATTCATGCATACTTATTCTCAGTTCAAACCAGAAAAATAAAATGTGTAACTGCTCGGGAAATCACAAAATATTCTGTGAAAATTAATCTGTATAAAAGGCACTTCCTTCAGCAATTCGCCAACAAAAACACAGTCCAATGGCTAATGTTCCATTTAAAAAATGGCAAAATATTTCCAAAAGAATAAAAATATTAGAATAAATACCGCTAAAATAGAGAAAAAAATTATTTTTTGGTTTTCAGCAGCAATATTTTGACTCATGTGACATAAGCAGTTCCATTTCTATAGTACGGTATACGTTTAGTAGTAACAACTGACCCAACGTTGTTCACGTGGGATTTTAATTCTGTGAAATACCTTACATTTTTAGTAAACAGGCCATCGAGCTTCTATTATAACTATTTCTTTTCCTCTTCCGAATAGGTGGTGTAATCAGATTTCCCTTTAAACATTTAAATCACACAATTAAATCATAATTAATACAGTAAATTTAAATCGAAAAATTTTAATAAAGCAGCATTTGTTATTTGTAACGTGTTCATCGCCGCATCATCCATATCTAAGTGACGGGCATGTTTCCATGGGGGACCCGTTACCCAAATATTGCTGACGCTCTTCTTGTTCAAGTAAATTGAATTTTCAGTTGGATTTTTAAAAAGAATTTAATGGAATAAGCACTGAAATATAAATATGGGATATACAACATAAATATACTATAAATATACACATTATACTGTAATTTTTATTAATTTATATTTAGGCTAACATATTACATTATACTATGTCGCATGGTATTCGTTAAAACACTCTAAACACATTTGAAGTGATTTTGGACAATTGGATCAATAAGTCGTAGATTTTTTTATATTTTTCTTCGCTTCTTGGCGTCTTTTGGTAACATAGGGTGCACATCCTTCATTTGGCTTGCCCAATTGATTCATTCGAATCTGTAAATGTTTGGACATGTTCCTTGTTTTATTTCTATTATTGTCGGGTATAGCATTTTCTGAGGACAACCATTCGGTAACGAGATGTTCCCGAGATTTTCTTATTTCTATTTTTTTATTTGTGGCTCTCTGGTACACGACGTGAGCATTTACTATACTTGTTAGTAAAAGCAAATGTAGTGCTAATTTTCGATACCACTTGATACTTTTCTGCATCGTTGTCGCATACGATCGCACCATAGGATCGCTTCTGTAGATACCAGTTTTTCCATTATTATATGCCAGTACCGCCAAAGCTTTCTGTTTGAGAGGAAGACCGCAATGAGTAGAATTCGAGCTTGGAGTCACGATAAGTGCATGTTTTGTTGATAACATCCTAACATCGCGAACATCCTTTCATTTTAGCAACACAATACCTTTTTCATCTACTCGTGCTATCTTTTCACCTCTATTTAATGGGTACGACAATACAAACATTGCATAATATTTTTTGTGCTGTACAGTTCCAACAACACGCGTCTTGAATTTTTAAAATTTGACCGCTAATTCATAACTCGTGTAAAAGTTGCCGACAAACAAATTTCGTCCTTCATTTAGAAATTTATCTGCAAGTTCAATGCAGCCGTTTTTCTTCCGCTGGTATCTCGTCCAGAATATACTTTCGCGGACCATGTATACCCTTCGGTGGAGCTTAGTTTTATACCATACTTATGCGATTTCCTCGGTACATATTACCTGAGTATTAGTCATCCCCTCCAAGGGACCATTGTCTTATCAACTACAATACCTTCGCCTAGTGAAAAGACTTTCTGATAATTGTCTATCAATATGTTTAGGCGAGGTATAACTTTTCCAAGTCTGTTACTCTCTTCTATCGTTTCGTTATTCGCAAAATGCAAGTTTGCTAACAGTAATTCAAAACGATTACGGGACTTTCTACTGCGCGGAAATGGAAAGTTGTAAATAGATTCCTTTGACCAACATCTAAAGAGCGGTGTCTGTACTAGACTCATCCAAATCATCAGCCCGATAAATTTTGTAATTTCTTCAGAAGTGGTGGTTTTCCATCTCTTCAGTTGTGTATGATCAGTCATTTTATGTTGATGCAGTTTTTGCTCTGCATATCTATTATTCTCTGTGACTAATAGGCTTATCATTTTTCGTCTAATAATAGCGAAATCACTTCACTTGCGTAATATCAGACGGCAAATCTATTAGAAGCTCGCCTTTTCCGGTGAACACAAATGATTGTTGCCTGTTAGCGATTTCGTTCCACTGAATATTGTCCAATGAATCATCAACAGAGTTCCTCTTCTACGTCAATAGCAAGTTTCCCAATATGTAGTCAAGGCCTTCGCTTGCATATAATTCCTCAGTGTTGGAGTCTGAACTCGATGAAATTCTATTTATCACTCTTCTTCTAAAACTCACTACTTCGTCATCACTACTCTCCTAACTTTCAATTATATTTTTACATCGTACAATGAACATTTTAAGGATAAGACATTCATTGACGTCTCAAAAAATGTATGCTTTTCGACTAACTGAAGGATCTGGGATAACTGCAGTGAGATCCCAGGCAGCCCTCTAGCCGAAAGGTTTATCGCTCTCCCCATTTCGGAACTAAGTACTTTGTAATGAATCGAAGGTTCGAAAATTCGATAGTATCGAACCCCTCTTATCGAACTCGACATCGAGGTTCGATAACGAGACTCGATATCGAGATACATCCCTGCTATGGACCATATTCCAAATTTGGTCATTAAATTTTAAAAAGTCACCTGTATTTTACCCAAAGAATTTTTAACTGATAAGAAAGGAAGCTACTACTCCTTTACCCCATGAACAGTTTCACTGGCTGTCTGGGATTTACATTACGTCTACAGAGCATTCCCTTCTTTAAACTAGAAGCTCTTTGCCTTGACCACATGATTGTGACGTAGATGGAAGAGCTTCCATTTCCCGCTTATCGCTCTGTTTACGTTATGGCGCTCCGGCAGTCGGATTTGGGCCGGGCGAGAAAAAAAGCCGAATCACGCTGGGCGACGAACGTGTTAAAAGGTACAATAACAATCAGTAACTAACCCGACATTCTCTTTTGAACAAAGCAATTGATAAATTTCTTCAGAATTCTCTTTATTCTTACAGTTTCAGTTTCAGGCCAGGCGAAGCGGGTAAGCCTACCAGTATGGTTTTAGCTCAACAAGCCTTCCGACAACTTCTAAGATATTAAAAGTCAGATCTAGATAGGAATAATGTAGTGAGCCAAATAGAACGGCTATGAAGTACGCTAGATAGGAACCGAGTAGCTATGTGAATATGTGTACAGCCTTTAGTGTCATGACATCGCCCTCTCAATATACGGCCTACGCGCTGACATAAACATGACGGTTGTCGTAGAAGGAATTTTGTTCAACATTTGCACGGTCCCTTGAGTTTTAACACAAGTAAATGTTAAAATTTTCCCCCCACCTTATTTTTAAAAAGTACATAAATGCGAAGAAACCTTTAAGAAAACACTCGTGTCTAATTCCTAGGGACCATACAAGTGCTAAAAACCAGGCGAATATCCGCCTGTGACGACCGCCATTTGTATGTCAGCGCGTAGGCCTTGCATTTAGAGGGCGATGATCGGACCTGGCTTTTTATTTTGGGGCTGCATATCCCATTGAAGAGACAACGCTTACTTTATAGGTTTATTTTGTCTTGATCACCTTTGCTTATTAAGTTTGTTATGATATGCGTTTCTTAGTCATTGATCCACATGTTTCCGGGATAATAATCTTAAATATTCCTAAGAGACAGACATTCAGACATTTTCTTAGCGTAGGGGTTCAGTGTTGTGGATTCTACAGCCTTCGGCAGCGTACAGCCCTCTTCGGCAGCGCACAGCCTTTTTTAAACGAACCTCGAATTTATATGAATTTATATTTTTAAGCGAAATTATTTTTAAATCCATCGCCCTCTTTTAAAACGCCAAATGATATCTCAGAGTATCCGAGAAATACTACAGAGAGGAATAATTCTTCAGAAATATATTCAAATATATCAACACTTCCCACGCAAAAATTAAAGAAAAACTGTGGCGCAATACTTTTAAAACTCGGAATAATATTTTGAAATGCAGTGAAAACATTGTTCCTTGTGATTGCGATGAATGAATTCCCGAAAATATATTTTTAAATAGCAAATATTCATATTTGTTCAATGAAATATACTGTTGAAAGCAGTATAGAATTTGATATAAGTGGATATTTTTTTGTTTTTCTTTCTTTCCAGAAGAAAGGATGGCAGTTTAAAACTGAAAAAAAAAACAAAAAAACCTGATATTATTAAAACGAATATGAAATTAACCTTCAGAAAATATTTGTTTGAAACAGTAACTATTAATATTTTTTAAACAAAAAAAGATACCTTTACGATCTTGGGGGTGTCGTGAATAAGTGGGTATTTTGTTTTGTTTATGTTTTTCCGTCCAGACACGGGAAGGGAAATTTAAAATTGCAGAAAAAAATTAAACGGAAACAAATATAAAGTTGCCCTTCTGAAAATACCTTTTTGAAATAGTAAATTATTAGTTTTTTAAACAAAATACACCGATACGACCAAGAAGGTACCATGAATAGGTGGGTATTTTCATTTCGATCCAGGCAGAAGGATGATCGTATAAAACTGCAGAAAAAGCCCGGAAAAAAATAAAAACAGATATGAAATCGACCTTCAGATAAAATATTTTTTGAAATAGTATATACAAATATTTTTTGAAAAAAATATATCGTTACAAGCGGGAAGATAACGTGAAAACGTTCGTATTTTTCCTTTTTAACTCCATGGAGAACCCGGCGATTGCGATTTAAAAATGTATAAAAAGCGGAACGTTTACTATGCATGTGCCTGGAAAACCCCGTATTCGCCAAACAGAAGCGATCGCCGGAATAATGGAAACTCATTCATTGGTATTTGATGCGAGGTTTTAATAAATATCTCTGCTTAGCAAAAAATGAAAAATCTGAACCTCGTGTACATTCGCAACCGTCTTCATCAATCCTTATCCAAATTAGCAGGCATCTACGTGCGACAGATTTCCAAATCTATTGTCAATAATTAGACAGAAAAGCACACAGACAAATATATGTCTTCTTTAAAATAGCAATTAAAGCCTTTGTGCAGGAATATTGAAATGCAGTAAACCAACGTTATTGGTTTACTGCATTTCAATATATGTCTTCTATTAATATTTATATTTTTAGTTAAGAGATTCTTCAACCACAGCCTTAAATACATTATAATTGCCCGATTTATTGCTTAACAACCACTCTAATTTTCTTTCATTAAAATCCTTTTTATAAAAGATTACGTAAAAAAAGTTTTTATAAATACTTTGGCAGAACCTTTCGTTTTTTGTAAGAGATATTCTTTTGATAATCTGTGTTCTGTTGTATCTTATTGATGAAGTCTTTTATATCTTTCCTTGAAATGTAGAAAAAAAATCTTTTATTGTTAGTTATACAACAAAAAGTGATTTGGACAAAATATTGTTCCCTTGAAACTTCTAAATTTAAGTTTAAAAAATGGTCAAGGAAAAAAAAAAATCTGCCCGTAACAGTCTAACTCGATAAAATCTTTTCTAAAGCAATAAAAAGATTTTCTGGGGCTATTCACTTTCAGCGCAAGAAATTTTATTTTTTGAAATCTCATCCTGCATTTGGAAAAAGTTTTTTGTTGAAAAATTCTTAGACTTTCTCATTTTCAGTTTCTTTTAATGCTGCATAAAAGTAATCGGTTCTTTATTCCAAAAAAATTATCACCAGATAGGTGTACTTGCCAGTACTGGAATCAGACATTTTCCTACAAAAATAATTTTTGAAACTCTTCGGGTACATTTGGGAGTTTATAAGGAGGGGGGAAGGGGTGATCCACACTTTTGACACTGTATAAACGAAAAATCATATTTTCCGAAGAGGAATAGATCGATGCTCCGCGGCAATGTCCCTCCCTTGTCAAGCCCTGAATACATCGCAGTTATACGTTCATTTCATGTAGATATTTCTTTAAAACGGCTCCAGTACTTCACCGATAACTTATTTAACCCTTTCGCTGCGCAACCCGAGAGTTTCTCGGGCAACGTAAATGTAGCAAAATTTGCGCAACCGGAGATTTCATCGGAGATGCATTTTTTCCGTCTAATTAACCCTCCTTGATCATTCCCACCAGTTACTATTTATTGTAAATTTTGCCTTATCTAATCGGAGCATTTTCCTGATTAAATCAGACGAAAATTTTTGTTTTGAAAAACTGGTCACAAAAGAATAAAAATTTTTAAAAGACGATCATCAGGAAGGAATTAAATGCGCAATTTTTGAAGCTACTTTGATAAAACAATTACGCAGCGAGAGGGTTAAGCTTAATACAGTGTTTTTAAAAAATCTAGTTTTAACAACTGCAACAACTTCTTGACGTAGTTCTTAATTCGATATTTAACAATTATAATAGTCTTAACCCCTTATTACTCGCCCCCGTGATATTCACTGGTTGTGTCTTTTACTCAGATTATTTGATTCCCACCAGTTTTATAAATAGTGTAATTGGCTTTATTATGGTATCTACCTGTCATTAAATGAGGTGAATATATTTTTTAAAAAACAAGTAATGCTAATAAGCAATTTGAATTTTTGAGCCGCAATTTAATGCGACCGTTAAGTAGCTAACCCTCTCGCTGCGCAACCCGAGAGATTCTCGAGCAACGTAGAAGTAGCAAAATTTGGGCAACCCGAGATTTCATCGGGGATGCATTTTTCCGTCTAATTAACCCTCCTTGATCGTTCCCACCAGTTACTTTTTATTGTAAATTTTGCCTTATCTAATAGGAGAATTTTACCGATTAAATCAGACGAAAATTTTTGTTTTGAAAAACCGATGACAAAAGAATAAAAATTCTTAAAAGACGCTCGTCGCGAAGGAATTAAATGTGCAATTTTTGAAGCTACTTTGATAAAACAATTACGCAGAGAGAGGGTTAATGTGAGAGCCCGATGCAAAATAATAGCATCAAATCTGAATACTTTTACAATACATTCGAAGAATTCGTTTAATTGCATTTTCGAAAGATTTTGTCGTTTTTGAAGAGTATACGCCACTTATGGGCCTTACACTTGCATGCTGCAGTACTTAATAAAATGTGCAATTTATTCGTGTTTATATTACAAATTGCGCGGCACATATTTGAGAACACACATTATAGGTGAAATACCACCCTGTCCATCATAGTTACAAATTATTTTCTGTTACATGTAAATATGTAGGAACCTAGACTAACTGAGAGAATGAAGAGGCATGCAACCATTGTCTTTTTGACTGAAGAACACTTCGATTCAGAGATTGCAGCTTTCTTGAAACTCACCCGGTCATTGGTCTTTAAAGTAAGGTGTGAAATGAAGGCTGCCAGGTTGGATGTGGCATATGCTTCATACAGCTTCATACAGGAAAAAACATTGTCAGATATATGACATTATCAAGACGCCGGAATTCGCCAGTCGTGTGAGGGGAGGACATTTCTTGACCGAGAGAACCAGAGCCAAGCACCTCCTGAGCAAGCTGAAACATTAATAGGAGTGCTGTTGATTCTCTCCGACGGAAAAAAACTTTATTCAGGTGTTTCCAGAAAATGAACCTCAAAAATGTCATTGCCTGCGTAAAGTCTCCGAAAAGGTTGCGACGGTCATGCACAGAAAATTTCCAGCCTCACTGATAATACTGGGCGTTTGTGAGCAGTGAAGATGACCTGATTTCTCACTTCAAGATGCCGCAGTCAACGCCGCTGCTTACACCGAGGTTTTAAAGTTCCATATTACTTCTGTAGCACGTGGGGGCAGTACGTACTTCAACAAGACTCTGCAGCATCCCATACAATCCAATAATGGATGGCCAGAAACTTTCTTGACCATGTCATCTTCAACATGTTGCACCGCAGTTCCGCAGATATTAACCAGATGGGCTCTTACGTGCAGGACGTATTTAAGAGGGACTTCAATAGTCATCCACACAACACTGTTACGGCTCTCATGGGCAACCATTGTGTATGCAGAAGGAAACGTTTCCAACGCCCAACTGATTATTGCCTTCAGTTAGTTTATATAGCGTGTAGAGGCTGTTAATGTGGCTGGCGGTGGTTTCAATGAATAACGTCATTCGTTGTGTATATGGTCACCTGTACAGAACGTTAAAATGTAAAACCTCCAGTGTCTGTTCCTGTTAGAAAGAAGGCGTTATTTTGTTCTCAAATACCTGCCCACCCTGCATACACATAGATTCCAATATATATTAACACTTCGCGCTCTCTGAGAGGTCACTACTAGTGTTGCGAGGTGTCCCTGCGTAAATCTTGACTCCAAATGCTTTGGCCACCACTAATTTCTTACAGTCTTTTTCGCCATCTTTAATCGCAGATAATTCTGACATTACATATGGTGTAGGAAATTACTTTAAAATACTGATGAGTGAACACTTTAAAACACTACTGGTGAGTGAGAGTTAACTCTCGAGGGCAAATGCTTAATTATTTGTGGGTCTAATTGAAGGCAAACATATTTTAAATCGGAAAATGTATATAAAGATATGTTTCTCCTTGAAGTAAGGTACTTATAAGCTTTTTATTTTAAAATTTTTGTTAACCACTTCACCGTTTGCCCCGAGATAAGTCGAGGTAAAAGCACCGTTTCCCCCTACCTTTCGCCGGGGAAGTGGTTAAAATAAAATTTCGGAGATGTTGCCAACCTATAATATAAAGATCATTAACCATAAAATGTTACTTTTTAAGTAGTACATTTTGATGAAGATTGATGATCTGTGAATTTACAATGAACGTAGGCATTCTCCGTTTCATGTTCTAGCCAATTTGTTCTATTAACATTTTCACTTTTTTAAAAATGTGATAAATATATTTTTAAATCCAAAATGTATTTTTTTATCTTAAAGTTGCACTAAATGTAAATTAATTTTTGTTATGTCAAAAACTATTTTTTTCAAAGATTATGTTTTGAATCTCTAATAGAAATAGTTCTATTAGATTCCGTTAGATTATATTTCTGTAAATTAATTTAAAATATATAGTTGCCTTCTTAACTTATTAACACCAAATAAGGATATGAGTTTGAAAACTCACCTTATCCAAAATTTTTAAAAATGACGTTTTTTTCTGTGAATCTATTCCATTGATAAACCTTCAGCAAAAAAACACTGCAATCCGCAAAAAAATTAGTTTTATCCTGTATTTCTGGCACTGTATAATCTTGGTTTACGATGAAAGCCAACGGACAAAGTTAGAGGTTTTTCGCTATTTCCCAAAATTTGATTTTCTGAATAAGGCAGGTTTTGAAACTCAAGCATACCAACAACCGTTCATTTGTCAGGTCCAAATTAAAATATCTCGATTCGGACCAGAAATTTCTTTATAAAATAAATCAAATATAAATTACACGGAAACATGTTAAGTAAAAAAAAAAGAAAATTATAATTTTAAATAAAACTTCTGCTGCAAAATATTCTCATACAGTTTGAAGGTAAATCCCGTTATATTTAGTGTTAACAGTTTTTTAACCCTTTTCTCTCGAGAGGTGGCTCGCACTCACCACTAGAGTTGTCATGTGTCTCGCCTAAATCATGGCTCCAAATGCTGTCGACACCACTAATTTCTTACAGTTTATTTCGCTATCTTTAATCGCAGATAATTCTGCCATTAGATAAGGCGAAGAAAATTACTTTAAAATACTGGTTTCCAGTGCATTTGGAGCACGATTTACGCAGATATGTGACAACACTAGTGGGGAGTTAGTGCGCTAGTCGGAAACAATTAATAATAAGGCACGCAGCTTTACCATATTATCCCCTGCTGTTCAGGAATAGGCTTAAATTGGAAACATTTTCAGCATAAAATTCTTAATCTGGAACTATTATGTTCTATTTTTCAATACAGAAAGTTTAATTTGAATATTTAGCTAATTTAACTGCTTAATTAAATTATTTTCAGAAAGATTAAGCTAGTTTATGATCACATTGATATAGAATTTTAATTATAAATATCAAAAGATTGTTTGAAATATTAAAAACTTCCTTCAATATTTGTATACATTTTTTAACTTTTAAGAAAATAAATAAAAGTTACCATACCAAGAAGATTGAATTTTAGAAAAGAGTAGAAACATAACACACAGAAATATGCACACAGAAAACCCTCCAATTTCTGCATTTCATCATATACAGAGTTGTCGTTCTCAGTAAGACACAATATTTTTCAGCATATCAGGGTCGCCTCCTGGGACTTAAAAAAAAAATTGTTTGTACCAATGATTCCAAACCAAGCTTTTACTGGTATATTTCGACAACAAATACAAGAGAAAAGTAAAGAAATGTACCGTTAAAATTATGGTTTCAAAATTGTGAAGTGAAATAAAAATGAATAGTGGCCAGTGACACACATCATGTATATATATACCGGGTGTCCCAAAAATGACTGACGGATTTTAAAATTCAATAACTTGCAAACGGAGACAGATATTTAAAATATTCTTGCAGGAGGGTTATGTATGATGTCAGGAATTTTTTTACTGTGATTTCTGATTTTCGTTTGAATTTCAAACAATAAATGGCGCTGAGAGCAACTCCAGACTCGATTTTTCGTACTTTGGGATCCGTTCAATACATTTTAATCTTTTTTTTGGCATCGAAGAAGAGAGAGGCCAAAAAATCGAGCCTGGATTTAGCTCTTATTGCTTGCAGTGCCATCTATCGACGTGATTTGTAACTAAAACTGAAAATCGCAGCATAAAAACTCCTGACATCTTTCATAACACTCCTGTGAATTTTGAAATCCATCAGTCATTTTTGGGACACTCGGTATATAAATATATATACAGGGTGTTCCGTTAAAGGGGTCCAATATTAATAGGGGTAATAGAGGAGATCACACGGAGCATAAATCAGTATATAATGCCTGGCCGGATCTCAATAATTTTCAAGTTACAGCAAATAGAATGAAAAATCGGAAATTTGTAAAAAAACCCTCATTGCTAAACGATCGATAATGCTACATAAAAACGAAGCACATATTTAGAAAGAGCAGAAAAAATCCTACGAAATGACATAAGTTGTTTTAGAATATTGAGAATTAATGGCGAGTTACAAGCTCTGAAACAGTGAAAAAATACAAAATCAAATATTTAGCAAAATAGTTAATCGTTAATTCCAAAAATGCAACTCTACGTACATCAAGGAAAATGTTATAAAATTTGGTCCATTCCGAAAGCTTTCGAAGAAGCTGACAATAAACCATATCAGTTTAATTGTATGGGAGAAATCAAGCAGTTCCCTAGTTACAACTCTGTACTGTTGCACGCTCGGAAAGGGCGAAACTCCGCCCATGACGATTGTAAACACCCCGTTTTAATATCTTTCAATTATACATTTCTGATCAACCTCTATCAATACCCTTTCATTATTCAGTCTGGTCAAGTGAATGACATATTGTGCAGCTCTCGCCTTGTCTTAAAGCAAACTCCGTGACTGCTGCGTTTCCTCCATGAACTTTCAGGATGATGAAGAAGAAGTACTTTTTATGCAAATTTTCTATGTGTATAGGAAGAAAAGTGTAATAAAACAGCAGTCATCAGTGGGCGTTATGTTAAAGGGAGGCTGTTGTAAGTGGGATTGTAGTAAGTTGATGTATAATAATTATGCCGGAATACTCTAACGAAGAATATGCGGACATGCATCTGATGTACGGGCAAGCTCATGGAAATGCATGTCTAGCACAGAACATGTACCGTGAGCAATTTCCAAGGAGACGTTGCCCAAGTTCGAAACTCTTCATAAAAATCGATAGACGATTACGGGAGACTGGATCGTTTAATACAGCAAGCATTGATGCAGGGAAACCTCGACATGTACGAACACCTGCAATGGAAGAAGATGTACTGAATATTTTTAAAGATAATCCCTCCACGAGTACACGAGCTGCTGCGTCTGAAGTCGGTGTTTCTCACCAAAGTGTGTGGCGTGTTCTGCGTGCAGAAAACATGCACCCCTTTCATGTGCAGCGGGTACAACTGTTATCAGTAACAGATTGTGCTCAGCGGACAGAATTCGTACGCTGGTTGCTTAATGTAACAGAAAATAATCCACAATTTCTGGAAAATATTTTATTTACTGATGAAGCAACATTTACGAGAGAGGGCGTGGTAAACACGCACAATATGCACACATGGTCATATACAAATCCGCACACTGTTTTCCCGTCGAACGCACAACAAAAGTTCAGTGTGAACATATGGGCAGGTGTCCTCGGCGATTATCTCATAGGACCATATTTACTCCCAGATGTACTCAATGGCAGTACGTACTTGGTTTTCCTACGGGATATCTTACCGCAGTTACTGCAAAATGTGCCAGCAACATTGCGCCACAATATGTGGTTTATGCACGATGGCGCACCGGCACATTTTTTCATAGGTGTTCGAAATCACCTTAATTCAACATATCCTGGGAAATGGATTGGACGCAGTGGACCTGTTGCTTGGCCTGCACGCTCTCCAGACCTCAATCCGTTAGACTTTTTTGTTTGGGGACACCTTAAATCGCTGGTGTATGAAACGCCTGTGGATACACCGGAGGATTTACTAGCGCGAATCGTTGTCGCTGCAGGAGACATTCCCAACTCCGTCAGAGTTTTTCGGCGTGTTCGCCAATCTTTACGACGTCGCTGTCGGCTGTGCGATTCTGTTAATGGGCGCAACTTCGAACACCTATTATAATAATGTCCGTTCGTCTGCCTTCCGACATTGAACTGTGCAGCGCAGGCCAGAAGACTATGCTTCACATATGTCATAAAGTACGTGGAATGTAATTCTTTATTTGTCATTTTTCTTTTATTTTCAACACTTTTTGGCACAGTATTTTGTAAGTCACAGACTGTTGTGTACTCAAATTGTAAATTACAAAGTTTGTATGAATTAATTTAAAATTTAGTGTCTTTTTTAAATTTATAATTAATAAAATTATTATGCTATTTGTTATTATTATTTCCTATCATAAATTATGATGCACATATACATACAATAATTGTCCATGTAAAACATGTACTGAAACTTCTTGCATAGTTACAAATCGCAATATTTTTAATTATTTCCGAATTTTCACCACCAGTTTAATTTTAAAGAATTTAACTTAAGCTTTATATCAATAAAAGACCACTTTAAAATGTAGACTATTATTGTAAAGTTATTTTGGTTCATTCAACTCTTGAATAATTAAAAATGTTGCATCTCAGAAGAAGCATGATCGAAAATGTATAGTTGAGAGTAATTAAAAAGGCGGTGTTTCCAATCGTGATGGGCGGAGTTTAACCTTTGCTAGTGTCAAAGAAAGCGGAGTTGTAACTAAGAAACTGATTAATTTCTCTCACACAATTAAACCGATATGGTTCATTGTAAGCTTTTTCGAAAGTTTTCGGAATGGACCAAATTTTACTACATTTTCCTTGTTGTAGCTAGAGTTGTCTTTTTGGAATTAACGATTAACTATTTTGATGTATATTGGATTTCGTACTTTTTTCACTGTTTCAGGGCTTGTAACTCGTCAATAAATATTGCTATTTTAATACAATTGATGTCATTTTGTAGGTTTTTCTCTGCTCTTTCTAAATATGTGCTTCTTTTTTATGTAGCATTATCGATAGTTTAGCAATGAGGGTTCTTTTACAATTTTCCGAATTTTCATTCTATTTGCTGTAACTTGAAAACTATTGAGATCCGACCAGGCTTTATATGCTGATTTATGCTCCATGTGATCTCCTCTATTACCCCTATTAATTTTGGACCCCTTTAACGGAACACCCTGTATATACAATATATATATATATATATATATATATAGAATGATTATTAAAAAAAAAACCTATCCCAATATATAAGCCCCTAGCTATGATAGCGTTCACACAAACTGAAAGAAATTGTGTTTTAAAATATTTTGTGGTATGTGGTCAAGAATCATGTGAAAAACAACAGTTAAAATGTAAAAGTTACGGTTACAGTGACAAAATTTAAAAGATTTCAAACAGCAGCACTTTTTTTATTATTATTGGGATGTTATCTACATAGTAAAATAAGCCATACACAGCGTTAGAATGGTAACTGTAGCACGAAAGTCACTGGCGCTAGACAGACTAAGAAAAAAGTGAAAACGACCAATAAGGACAAAGAAGCAACAGAAAGCAAAACATTTTATTGTGTTTCACAAATTTTGCATACATACGATGACACCTTGCATGCGGCAGTTGGTTTAGCATATACCATGGCAAGATAAATCTTTTGATCCTGGCATCTGCTGTTGGCATCTTTCAAATCAGGCACAGTTTGCTGATTAAATGCATACACTTTGGATTTCCGAAATCACCACAGCAAGAAAGTCACTGGAGTGAGATTGAGGGATCTTGTTGGCCAAGGAAACGTGAAATAAAGGGAGATAACTCTGTCGCCAAACTGCTGTATTAAGAGCTGTTAGACAGAAGCCCCCCCCCCCCCCATATGTGGTGGAGCGCCATCTTGCATCCTCATGTCGTCAGATAGAGCATTTCGCTGTTCCAAATTGGGAATTACAAGTACTAATACAGGTAACGTTCAAAGGTTGTTTATGGTTTTCCTTATGAAGATCACAGTCCAACTAACATAGAAGGTGTTGCGATTTGATATTTTGGAAAATTTGCCACTGTAATCGAAACTGTTGTGTTTCACGTGCTTCTTGATCACACACCTCAAAATTCTTCAAACCAAAATTTCCTTCACTTTCTGTAAACAGTATCATAGCTAAGAGCTCGTATATCGGGATAGTTTTATTTTAATAATCACCCTGTATATATATTGTGCATTACGAAGAACAGAAACTCATATGCATAATAATAACTGACACAGTACATTCATGCAGTGATTTTAATTTTACCATCATTCAGGGCTCCCAAATTGTCCGCCAACTGAATACCAATAAATTTTAACAGAAAATTTTATGGTAGGTTTGCGCTAGAATTCACTTTCAAAGATGATTCTGGGGTGGTTTGTAAGAAAAATCTAAAAAGAAAAATTTTCTAAAGTAGTATTGTTATTCAGTTGGCGGACCATTTGGGAGCCCTTTTCATTCTTAATAAATTAAAAGTCACACACGGGCTTTCAGTTGAACTAAGCATACTTTTAAATATCAGTTTGAGGGAAAAGAGTCAATAATTATACTGCATGATCATGTGTTTGAACGTTTCTAGCAGGTTCATCTGATTATATACATGTATAAATAAAAGGTATAAATTAAATATTAAATATTTAAATATTAGTGCTGTACCGTATGTAATATTGCAATAATATTTTGTGAAAATTAGTATTAATTAGGTGCATGATTGAGAAAAACCTTTCGGTGGAAAATAACTTGCCTGTATCTTGAATTATGTAAGTCTTTCACCATGGTCTCCTCACTTTCTACATCAGTCCTGTGGATACGAAGATTTTTTGTATCAGAAGATTTAAATAAAATATGCATATTTTTATTTAAAATTTTTAGAAAATTTTCATTATTTTTTTTTCTAATGGGAAAACCTGTATTTCATAAATTTAGATTATAGTTTTCTTTTTTTTTTTATGTTTGCACAATTATAGCTTATGTAATTAGTTATTTCAATATATCTCTTGGCAAATTTTTTCTTCCTAACATACATAAACATATCTCTGATTAGAGATAAATATTTTATGAATGAATGCAGGGCTCCCTAATGGTCCACCAACTGAATACCAATAAATTTTAACAGAAAATTTTACGGTAGGTTTGCGCTAAAATTAACTTTGAAAGGTGATTCCGGGGCGGTTTGTTAGAAAAATCTAAAAAGAAAATTTTTCTAAAATAATATTGCTATTCAGTTGGCGGACCATTTGGGAGCCCTGTGAATGGCATGGTTTAGATGTTTATCAGACTTATTGAAAATTAGCTGCGTAGAAACTCGCTGTATTGCATTTGTATTTTAACCCTCTACTGCCCATAGCAGCATATTTGCTACCATCAGCGTTCACGATTTAGTTGATTTTTTTATTCAGATATTCCGTATTCACACAAGAAATTTAAAAGGGAAATTTAAAATGGAAATTTTTAATTTAATTAATAGCAGACATTTCGTTATTAACTAAACATAAAGTACCTATTAGATTTTCTGGAATTAATTCCGCTTATCTGAGTTACGCAATTTTTTGAATGCATTCTACTCTGGGAATTAGAGGGTTAACCCTTCGCACTTCGTTGTCCCCGCTGCGGCGACATCATCTTTCTTTGCAAAATTTGTTTTATGCACCAGTAATAAAAGAAAAGAAAATTTGATTTATTCATTCTGAGCATTTTTGAAATTGTGTACTTGAAGAAAACTTCTTTTGAAAAGTGGTGCCGACCGAATAAAATTTGCGTAAAAGACGTCGGAGTCCAAAGGGTTAAAAGATCTTTCGACGTTTTGTAGAAAAATACTTCAAGTTTTCAATCAAACAAGTTTTTTCATTTAAATATATAACTCATAAGCAAAAATTTAATTGTTGTCATTTTAAAATATTAATTATATTTTCAATCGCGATAAGTCTCTTTAAAATTGATCAACCCTTTATCTACCCAAGTACCACTCAATTTAAAATTTCATCCCACAGTGAATAGTACTAATATTCTAATGGTACTTTGCGAAAACACTCTTTTAACTCCACTTTATCCGGATACATGACAGCAGTAGTTCTAGGTTTGTTATTTTAGTCTTTGACACAAATGATGGGTTTTGTGCCGACATTTTGTACAGATTGTCACGCTCGTCTTTTTATTGCTGCAAACACAGTAATGGACATAAGTTACGTGTTGGATTTTTTTATGTGTTCATTATGATCTTAGAATACAGTTTGACTAGCTATTTTAGGAGAACGGTGCATGTATTTGGTTTAACAGTTGAATTACTCGGTGGTACTTATAAGTACCGTCAGTACACAGGGTGTTGGAGAAAAACTTCTTGTTTTCTTTTAGTCTGTATAGTTATTCATCGTTTTCATCTACTTTAAAATGTAATTACTAAAGTGTAGCGTAGTAATGATTTCCCTGGTATTTCTTTTCTGTTTCATTGTTAATTTTTATAGTAAATAGAAAAGGTTGTGGCACCGTTTCGTTTGTGCTATGCTAGAAATGGCATATGTAAATTTATATATTGCTTCTGTTGAGATGCGAGTGAACATGTTGTGCCTGGAATGTAGACGTCGCATAACTAAAGGACTGCTAACAAGATCGAAATCTAGAACAAAATAGTTTTCTTTAACCCTTTCAAGGTCAAAGCATTTTCAATTCTAAAGTGTTGAAATAAATGATTGGTGCCGGAATTCGCCAAAAGATATATTTGTATTTAAGAAAAAAAAAAGGCCTATATTTCACATACTTATTAAATCGAAAAAATTTTCTGGTGCCATTGAAATACCGTGTGGGTTTTCTGTTACGGTATTTTAAAGTACCTTTAATTAATTACCTCTAAATAATTAAATTTCTCACGAATGAGTATTTTTTTATGTTTATCTTTTAATTTTCGTTGTAGTAACTGAAAAAAAAATATTACATGAAAAAAATTGCAGTAGATCATAATGCAGTAGATAAAGGGTTATTTAGTTCTCGGGTTTCTGAGCATTAAAATATCAGTTAATCGATTGATTCTCAAAGTTTATCACTGTTTTCTCAAACTCTCTTTTGATATCGGAATGCAACAAACTCCAAGTTGCTGTCAGAATTATCATTAATAAACCTTAACTAACATTTCAATCGCTGTAAGATTCCTTAGCCCTTTAGTGCCAGGCTTTGCATATATGTAAATAGCACTGTTTTGAATTTAATAGATTTTTTTTATTCGCATATACCTAATTCACACCGGAAAATTAAAATAGCAATATTTGCTTTAAATAATAACAGACATTCCGTATTTAAATAAAGCGAAATTAACTATTGAAACTTTCTGGTGTAAGGTCAGATTCTCTGAACTACGTAATTTCAAGAACGTATTCTATTATGGGAATTAAAGGGTTAAAGGTTAAGTTTTATAAAATAAATAATTATATCTAATAAGGTATTTGTAAACATAATTATTAAATTATTTACTAATTTGCATTATTTTAGCGTAAAACAGCCACGCGACAGTAGTTTTTACTTGTATTGCAGATGTGCAACAGAAGAAAAGATTGACGTATTATATGAAAAATATATCTCTGATTTTGTTCATTATTTTTCCTGTGTTTTAAACCTTTCAGAATATTACATATAATTTTGTCGAAAAAAAAATAAAAATCGCGCATTTAAGGATTAAAATTTTATCGATTAGTTCCCCAGTTTTGCAGTATTGAAATATTAGTTAATTAAATGTAATCCCAGTTTTCCCCTGTTTCCTCAGAAACTGTTTTAGATATCGGAGTAGCCTGTTATATTTTCTATCTACCCTTGATAAGCAGAATAATTGTTATGCAACCGTTTCTGAGCCTGTTACGTACAAACAGACAGACAAAAGATGTTAAATGTTATTTTTAACTATAGGTCTTCTAAATTGTCGGATGAAAGGATTTTTTTTTAAATTCAGAATTCCAATTTTATATCTTAGTATATGGTACGTAATAATAATAAATTGATGAAGTATCGACACTATAATTGTAGTGAAAGAAAAATTTGAACAATGCTAGCACATTCATTCGAATGTTGTCGCAATTTTGACAGGCATATTTATCAGTATTTCCAAAATGCAAATATAAAGAAATATCCATGTATCGATATTTCAACAATACTGGCACATTCATTCTAATGTTGTTGAAATCTTGACAGGTATATTTATCTATATTTCCAAAATGCAAATATGGAGAGATATCCGTGTAATCATAGCTGCCAACTTTTACGCTTTTTTCTTATCATTTATATTTAAAATAACTTTTTTCCCTATTTAATCGACGAAATCTGCAAGTCAAAATTTTCTTTTGAATTTTAGAGGTAAGGAAAACAGTAAAAGTTCGCAGCTATGGTGTAACGAATTTTTAACAGTATTGGCACATTCCTTCTAACGTTGTTAAATCTTGACAGGTATATTTGTGTATATTTCAAAAACGCAAATATAAAGAAATATCCGTGTAATGATACAATTTAATTTGGAAAATACGATCTTGCTATTTCTTTTAGAAAACAAGTCATTTGTGGAAAATTATTAGTTTTTCTATAAAGTTATTTTTTAATCGATATGATATGGTAATTGCTACGACATTATTAATGTATTTTCTTTTTTTTTAATTAAGAATTATTTTGAGAAAAATAGGTGCTTCCGTTAACTATCCTTATGAGTTTATGATTACAGCTTTGGTAAGATATCTTAATCATTCTTCTTTACGAAATTTTATTACAAAAAAATGACACCAATTTATCAGAAGAAATTAAGTTGGCTCTAATTACTCTGCATTTTTTTGTCGTAAGTAATTTTAGTAAAGATTTTTGATTAACAAGTATTTTGGATATTTTATTGCGATCTTAAAACCGCATAAAACGTAAAGTACTTCATATTTTCAGTCTTCCACTTTTGATGCAATAGAAAAAAATGCCAGTTAAGAAGACATATGATTTATATTACTTTGCAACTGATTAATATTCACAATATACATTCGAAAATTTAAATAATTTGCTTCAGATACCAAAATATCAGTCACTGAAATAAAACAAATTCTGGTTTTTATTATTATTATTATTATATTTTTTTTTCAAATCGTCCGTTTTACTTATTTCACATAATGTATAAAAATATTGTTCGGACGTTTTTCTTCATGAAATATAAAGGAAAATATTTAACAATAGACGAATACTTTGAATCTTTCAATAGATTGACCGTAATTCCGGGTGTATAAGCCGCGGGTAAAATAAGTCTGTATCAATCCAGAAAGTTTATTTAATTTATATTGTCAAATAAGTTCGAAATTTGAATAAGTTTCATTTTGAGAAATAAAATTTCTGGTCGGAAAGAGAATTATTTGAGCCGCGGCTTATACACCCGAAATTACGGTACTTAAAACTATAATTGTAACATCTTATAATGGAATTTTACATATATTTCGTACATTTATAACTTTATACTTTCATAAAGATTTTGAAGATATATGTGAAATATACTTTACAAAATGTACCTCCAAAATTTACTCTCTTTCAAAGGCAGAGTAAAAATGAATCTGGTCGTCTGACCTTCCAAACCTGAATGGGTCTAATCGACCCATTTCTATAATTCATTTCATTCGATTGGAACCAGAAATGTTTTCGTAAAGTAAGATAAATAAAAGGCATCGAAAACTAATATAAATAAATCCATTAAATAGTTTTAAAAGAAAATTCTGGTATGAAATGTTTTTATTAAGGTTGAGTAACTATTCAACAGGGTAGGAAGGTTAAAATAGATTTAAAATTGTTTTAATACGGTTTGATTTTTATCTTATGCATAATACAAAATCATTTCAAAATCATATTCAAGGCTGGAGTAGCACAGTTGAATTTTATTCCAACAGAGCGAAAAATGTCCCAGACCAGGGATCGAACCTGGATACTTGGCGTGCCGTGCCAATGCCTTACCTGTTAGGCTATCCGGACCGATACCTGGCTGACATAATTCACTCTTATTAGTTGGACTTGGCTGCGAACTGCAGAATCAACTGCGAACTTCATTCATCCGAGCTATAACTATAGCATTTACACGATGAAACTACTTTAACACGGAAGGCTACTCCAGCCTTGAATATGATTTAATCCAGTTGGAAAAAATATTCGTTCCCTTCATTATGACATTTCAAAATCATTTGTTTTATAGTTAATTTTAAATAAATGAAGACAAATTTACAGTCATGGTATTCAAATAATATAGTATATAAAAAAAAAGATTGCTACCACTAGACAGGGAATAAAATCTACTATAAAATGTTATATATAAAGCTGTGACGTACCCTTCCAAGCTGTGCTATCAAAAAGAAGTCATGACATAATTTTTAACAACACCAATTTGTTTAAAGCATTAATCAATGTTTTTGGAAATAGAACGGGTAGACTTAAAAAAGATGATCAAATAATAAGCTCGAATTACTAAAAACCAAGAGGAGAAAGGCTTTCCCTAAATACTTATTAAATTCAAGCACTTAGTTCAAGCAAAATGGCCTCGCTGTTCGTTTACAGGAACCTAAGGAAAAGTTATATTAGTTCACTAAAATATGGCCTATGAATCACTGAAATATCACTATAGAAATGTGACGATAAAAGGGAACCCTAAGAGACTTCTATCACTGCCCCTGAATACTAGGCCTGAGCGCTGACACAAAAATGGCGGCTGCCGAAGGCGGATTATTTTTAGCGTGTGTACTGTCCCTTAAATATTCGTACCAATAATTCTTTAAAGTTTTCTCCGCTTCATTTTTCTGAGATTGAACAAGGCGGAGAAATTTTTCATAAAATACCGGTGTCAAAGTTTAAGGGACCGTACATACGTTTAAAAAAATCCGCCTTCGGAAGCCGCCATTTTTGTGGCAACCCTCAGGCCTAGTATTCAGAGGGCGGTGCTTCTATTTATAAAGACGTAACGGAACTTCTTAGCCCGTTGGCGGAACCCTTAGCCGTAAATTACTGTTTAAAACAGCTAAAAAGCATACTCAGCCTGCCGATGACACGTTGAAATTCGATGGTGTTCAAATCCAGACTTAGTCAATTCTTGTATTTCCTACCGCAGTATATACAGGGTTCGTACGCATCAAGGGATTCTAGGTGTTTTAGCCCCAGAAATTTCGTAAAGTACTGTTCACTATATCTCAAGGTAGATTTTCTTTTTCATTAAATAAGGCAAATATCACTTTACGAAAATTCTGGTACATTGCCCTTGAAATGTATGAACCCTAATATATAGCAACAAACGCATTCATACATACCTAATTATCATATCATTGTACACGCTAACAGTGATAATCAGATTACCGGTAATTCAGGCATAATTTGCAAAACTTAATCCCTTACCTGTTTTTTTTTTTTTTTTTTTTTTTTAACACAATAAATTTAAATTAAGGAACCGACACCCCCTTTTTTTTTTTTTACTAAAATATTTGGCTTTGTACAATCAAAAAAGGTATGCCATTTAACAAACTAAAGATTACAGTTAAAAGTAAGTGATATCGAAAAGCTTTTAAAATCGATGATAGCAAACTCCTGTTTCTGCCCGAGCGGCCCTCGGGCAAAACAGTTAAGGGGTTAAAGAAAGGACAAAATAAATATCTCATTCATGCACAGATGATAGAATTCAGGACATTACAATCCCACGCAAAACTCAAAACTCAGTAGACAACAGAGTGAGCACTTCAAAGTATGCTTTAGGTATTGTCTACATAATGAAAATTGTACCGCCTTTATTTCAAATAGTAACACCATTTCTAGACGCTTTCGTTGAGATTGTTGTATTAGATTAACCCAGAAAAAAGCAATTTATTTTACCTGTACCTATTATTTGACCCTATTATGTATTTTACTAAACAACATTTTAGCAATACATTTTAATGAATTATTATGTTTTAAACTTATAATTTAACCCTTAACGAACGAATGCCGCGATAATCGCAACAACAAAATTTTATCGTCCAAATGTGTTATTTAAAATTCTTCTTATTTTGGCTAACTGGACAGCGTTTTTGCCTTATTTAATTACTGAAATTTTGAGATTAGAAACCGCAAGATTTTGTGTCCAAATTTAAGGAATTAACACATATACGTCTCGTGCACTGTGTGCAAAAACGTCAAATTTGAATACTAATATTTTTGCACAGAAAACTTCATCTTATCTAATCTCATTATTTTAGGAATTAAATATTGCAAAAAAGTTACGGGTTAAAATTAATTTATATTTCCAAGAAGGAAAATGCGTTAAGGTTAGTTGGGGTAAATGGACCCACGAGGTAACCGGGCCGTAGGCTATATTATAAAAAAACTGTTCATGTTTTTTTTTTTTTTTTTAGTTTTAGCTTTTGTGAACAATGCACCTTAATATCTACTTCCTAAAACAACGTGTGTCAGTAACTCGGCTGTTAAAATCAAACGTCCCCCCCAACCAATCAGGGATCTCTTTGCCTGTTGTGAACCCCACCAGAGTAAGATCGGCAAGCTCAGAGGTCAGAATAAGATGGCCAAACTACACAGGAAGCCAAATGCTTGTTTGACTCGTTTTCCAATGTTTTGTGATCAACTCATAAAACTGCTACAGAAAGCAGTGGAGTGGCATATCTAGGCTTATCAGTTCAATGAAAGGGGGGGGGGGATGATATAAAGAAAAACTTACTAAGACAAAATTGGAAAAGATAGGGGAATTTTTCGTTTTAAGCAGGTTTTTGTCATAACAGGTAGCGCAATTCTAATACAATGAAATCTGCTAAGACGGAATCACATAACACAAACGAATTCCGTTTTAGACAGATACCGGTCTTACAATAAAATACAATTCCCAAAATTTCGAAGGACCCAGTGGCTTCTAAACCCAAAAAATCCAATGACCACATTGTGAAAGAAATGAATGAAAAAAATAGTGTTTATAAGGGGGGGGGGGAAAGGGGCTAACTTAAAAAAAAAAAAAACTCAGGAATTCAAAGTGAAAAATTTGAAATTGGATGTATGACATGTATGTGCATGGGCAATGATATTAAATGAGACGAAGGATTACTAGTTTTTGAATATTTAGCAACATGTAATGAGCTGGCCGCCTACGAAAAAAAAAAAAAAATGCATTTTTTTTCTTTTTGATCTTAGTTCAGTTTATATATGTTTTTGCACTAAACATGTAACAATTTGTTCGCGTGACATTAATTGATTTATGTACTTGAAACTATAATATATAATTTAATAAATATTTCAACATTAAAACAAAAATTCAATATTTTAATTTTTAATATTTGATATAAAAAGGTTAATTCTAAATTAAAATCTAAAGTGCGTAATATGACTGAATGAATTTATTATTGCTGTTGCGATTCATTACTATGAATTTTCAAATTAATAAACAATAGTGCGAATTTTGAGCAATATTTCAAATGAGAATATGACTATTTCGATAAGTGCAAAGGTTATTTAAAAAAAAAAAAAAAAAATATATATATATATATATATATATATATCAAAATTGGTGTTTTGAAGCAATTTTTCAGCACAGACAAAGCGAAAACAAGGCCCCCATGAGACATGAATCACACATAACAGTGGCTCCAACTTTTCAAAAATATTGAGTGTGCTCAAAACGATTTTAGTAAAATGGCACGGCCAGTTTGTTTTTCTTTGACGGGTGGACAAATTCTGAAAGATGACAACTCAAAGTCAAGTTACCACGTTTTAATAAAGTTGTAATTTTATCAAATTATATTTTCGCTCGTTTTTCTAAATAAAGACACTAATATTTATAATTTCATCATACTATGAATATAACTACAAATTGAAAAGGCAAAAAGTTAAACATGGAGCAAAACATTTCAGTCATTTGGGATTTATGGGTGTCAGTCAGAGAACGAAAACAGATGGTCATTAGTAAAATAAATTTTGTTCCAGGCTGAAAAATAAATAATTAAATAATAATGAAAAATGTAATGAAATAGAAAAAATAGAAATTGGACATGCTAGGAAATGATCAAAAATAGATTTACAAAAAAAGGAAAAAAAACTATTTATTGCATAGTTTTTGACTAAGAGCAACTGCCAATTTCATGCGTTTGCGAACAAAATGAATTAAAAAAATGCGTGAGAATGTAGACAAATTTGATTTGAGAACATCCTTAAAAGAAAATTTCAAAGTTCATATGTGCTAAGGCATTTTAAATTAACAATGAGTAAATATCCCATAACTTGCCTTTTACTATTGCTGCTAATGTTACGTCATCTTTTTTATCTTGAATATGTGAACACTGTATTGTATCGTATGGATTTTGAAAATTTTCCTTTATTTATTCCTTTCCCGATTGAAAATTTTAATGCTTATTAAATTTATTTCCTTTTTTATGCATAAAAATCTTTTTAGAACAGCATAAAAATTGCGAAGATAAATCATAAAAATATTTCAATGATTTTCAAAATTCGCCCCAATATATATTTTACTTTATTTTTAATATGTACTTGATGCTTATTATTCTTTTATGATGAATTTTCAGGAGGCATACAAATTTTGAAATGAATGTGTTCATTGCTTTTTTGAAAAAGGTTACCCGAAGTCTAGAATTGCAAAAGTTTTAACGATTCTTACGAGTATTTAATATATAAAAATATTTTTTCATGTAATTCGCACTTTTAGGTAAACACGTACTGTTATGGGTATATTTTCACATATTCTCATTCTGTAATACAAAAAAAAAAGGGACACCAGCAAAGGGATGTGGCAGGTGTAATGCAGCTTGGCCCCGCAATTATAGGGACCTCCAATGAGACTGAAAAATGTTTTTTTCTACATGAAAAACATAATAAAAAATTAAATAAATTGGGTCTTAAAAAGGTTTGCACTATGCCCTGCACCTAACGAGATCTAAATTCCGTTTTATTTTAACTTTAAAGTGAAGGCAAGCCCTGTACAACAGTATACTTAAAAGTAGATTATCCTTAATCTTTTCACCCCACCCCGGCCCCACCAGTGGCCGAGAGGTTCAGCTCTCGAAGCTAGTAGACGGGGGATGCTGGGTTCGAACTCAATCGCGCCCGTCCGCCTAATCGTTCGGAGTTTTCGTGGTTTTCATCGATCCTTCGATTTCCAAGCGTAAATACGGGTTAGGCTCCCTTAGAATGATTCCCACACAGGGCACTCTCCCTCGAGTAGATAAATCGGCCGTCAAAAATCAACCCAACCAAACATACACTCCCCCCTTCCTAAAAAAATTCATTTAACAGTGACAAATTTTCTGACATTTGCAAACTCATTCTTAAACATAAAGCATGAAATTAGCAGATTGTACTTTGGAATCGAATGTCGTTTTTTATTGTTCGATAAATGCATTGCAATTTCATTTTGGTTTATGTCATGTGTGATTAATGTCTCATGGGGACCTTGTTTTCGCTTTGTCTGTGATGAAAAATTGCTTCAAAACACCAATTTTTATATATTTTTTTTTTTAAAAATAGCTTTTGCACTTATCGAAATAGTCATATTTTCATTTTAAATATTACTCAAAATTGGCACTATTGTTTATTAATTTGAAAATTCATAGTAATGAATCGCAACAGCAATAATAAATTCATTCAGTCATATTACACACTTTAGACTCTAATTTAGAATTAACCTTTTTATATCAAATATTAAAAATTAAAATATTGAATTTTTGTTTTAATGTTGAAATATTTATTAAATTATGTACTATAGTTTCAAGTACATAAATCAATTAAGGTCACGCGAACAAATTGTTACATGTTTAGTGCAAAAACATATATAAACTGAACTAAGATCAAAAAGAAAAAAAATACTTTTATTTTCATAGGCGGTCAGCTCATTACATGTTGCTAAATATTCAAAAACTAGTAATCCATCGTCTCATTTAATATCACTACCCATGTACATACATGTCCTACATCCAATTTCAAATTTTTCACTTTGAATTCCTGAAAGTTTTTTAGTTTTTCCCTCATATAAACACTATTTTTTTATTCATTTGTTTCACAATGTGGTCACTGGATTTTTGGGGTTTAGAAGCCACTGGGTCCTTCGAGATTTTGGGAATCTGCACCTTTATTGTAAGACCGGAGTCTGTCTAAAACGGAATTCGTTTGGTCCCATGTGATTTCGTCTTAGCAGATTTCATTGTATTAGAATTGAGCTATGTTATGACAAAAACCTGCTTAAAACGAAAAATTCCCCTGTTTTTTTTCAATTTTGTCTTAGTAAGTTTTTCTTTATATCATCCCCCCCACCCCCTTTTATTGAACTGATAAGCCTAGATATGCCACTCCACTGCTTTCTGTAGCAGTTTTATGAGTTGATCACAAAACATTGGAAAACGAGTCAAACAAGCATTTGGCTTCCTGCGTAGTTTGGCCATCTTATTCTGACCTCTGAGCTTGCCGATCTTACTCTGGTAGGGTTCACAGCAGGCAAAGAGATCCCTGATTGGTTGGGGGGACGTTAGATTTTAACAGCCAGCTGTCAACTCAATCATAACTCTCGCTTTGCTGTGATAGGTTGTCAAAATTTTACGTTGCTTTTTTTAAAAACAACGTCCATATGGTTGAACTTCCTCAGCTTTTTATTAAAATACTGTAAGTACTTTTATTAAACAATGTTTTTTTTTAAAGATTAGGCATATAACTACATTAATATTATTAGGTATCTACACATATTTACTTCATGTTGCAAATGTAAGCCCGGTGTCCCAGTTACCCCATAAATGTTTCAAGAATGGGGTAACTGGGGCATGTATCCGGGGTAACTGGACCATGCTGGATCCAGTTATCCCAATAGTTATAAATAATTTTGAGTTTCTATGACAGTGGTGGAAAATTGGAGCAGAGGAGGAGCCTATTGACAGCACTAAATTTTAGTAGTATTTTTCGGGTTATCTAATGACAGAATTTCTGAGTTTTTATTAAAGTGACGAATACTATAAAATATTAGTGGTGTCAATAGGCCCGTCCTCTGCGCCAATTTTCCACTACTGCTATTACTACGGGAAATAAATTTCTCCATTGCTTTTTGCTCACAATAAAGAAAATTATAGAAAACCTTATTAAAATTACGTAATAAAATTTTAAAAAAAAGCATATTGGGTGGTATAAAACCAAATTCCTTGACTCTTTGAGAGGCGGTGATGCCGTTATGGCATCACATAATTTTAATCCCTAATTTCCACATTAGCAACGGTATTTTATAATGAAAATTTCACATTTATTAATTACGCGATAATATACCTTTGCTTGTTTATAAATAGATTCATTTGTAAATACTGGTGTCACTAAATTATTTCAACATTTTACAAATGCAAGTACCTTGCCCCTGAAAGCGAGATAGCCAAACCTTGAAATTGTACGATACACAGGTGTCGCATTCTATAGGGAAACTTTTATTGTTCCTACCACTATTTTGAAAAGAATATCTTCATCGCACCTTCTTTTAGATTATGTTAAATAAAATGATCATGAAGGTAACTCATTAAGGGTTCTGGTAGGAACAGTAAAATTTTCCTTATATAAGGCGACCCCTAGATACAGATAAAGCACTTAAGTACTTATGTAGCCGTTTGTTCATAGATTTACCTTGCCATTTTTTTCCATACCAATGTGACTTTTATACTTATTACTTTTACTAAAGTACTTAAGTACTTCCTTAATTTTTATGTTTTTGTATAAATAAATCTAATATTTTCACTTTTAGTGCTCTTTTTAGACACATTGACAGCAAAGGCTTCCCTTTAGTTGATATGTAATTTACATGATCTGCCTGGTTTAAATATTTTTAAGTTGTTTACACATTTTCAAACAGGACCTGATATCACATATGAAAAAAAAAAAAAAAAAAAAAAAAAAAAAAACGCTTGTGGAACATAGACCCTCCTGGTCCACTTACCCCATTTTTCTAAGGCTACTGGACCCATATGGAAAGAAAGATGAAATGTGCATATTTTTATATTTTTAAATATTAAAATGTAACTTTGAGCATTTCTGTCAGATAGATGGAATCTAACTGAATGTATTTAAAGAAGTTCAAACTTTAATTAAAATGAACTTTAGCTTTTTCAAGCTGAATTGTCAGAAGCTCCAGAGTCACGTCGTAAAATCTTGGCCCAGTTACCCCAACTATCCTTATATCATAAATTGTATATAATACATAAAATTTTCATTTATTATCATGTATTTTTTTACATATGCGTTATGGAAATAATTTTTCAATGTTGTTTCATGATTGCATTTACGGTAATTGAACTTCGAGCATTATAATGAAATACCAATTACATTTCAAGTAATACCATAACCCGAAATTGTTTACAATGCGAACTCCGACTACTGTTATAAACTTCAGCTGTCTACGTTTATTTATTTATACACAAAAGTTATTTTAAGAAATTTTATCACATGAAAAGCTATATTAATAATAATAATAATAATAATAATAATAATAGTAATAATAATAATAAAATTAATAATAATAATAATAAGCGTATTTTGGAGATATGAGATAGTCGGGTAATATAGAATGTATACTTAATAATTCTAAGGAAGTAGTCAGTCAATGTAGTTCACTTTATTTCCACAAAATGATTTGTCTGTGCTCCAGCACAATCAAGAGATTTTGAAATATTGATATTCCTTATAATCCGGCCTCGCCATTAAAAAAAAAAAAAAAAAAAAAAAAAAAAAAAAAAAAAAAAAAAAACCTTCTGTTTATTGGAATGAATCGCGAACTAATAAAGGAGAATTAACAGATAAACGTTGTTACTATTTTAGAGCTGAGATTCAACGTAAAAATATTACTTTTAAACTTAAATTTACACTATGTGTAAGACTACTTAACCCCTTGGGGACGAGCGGCACGTATACGTGCCGCATGAAGTGCTCAGATTCCTTGTTTTTCCTCACCAGTAAAATTTTATTGTAAAATTTGCCTTATTTAATCAGCGCATTTTCTCGATTCAATAAGACACAAATTTCTGTTTTTAAAAAACGGTGACAAAAGATTAAAAATTTCGTAAAAGGCTGCCATCGCGAAGGGGTTAAAAGATGACAACATTTAAAAGATGCTAAATTACTTTAATACCTTAGTACTTTCAACTATAAAAAACATAGTCTTCGTCAGAGGAAAATAAGAAATCATATTGTTATTAACGTCTAGTTTTCAAAATCCACGTAGATGATGATGAAAGGAGTGAAAGTGAAAGTCAATTTTTAGATCCTGGAAACAACGGGAAAATAAAACATGGATATAGGGAAGTGAAATATTACTCGTTTTATGATACTTTAAGCAAACTGAGCCAAATTCTGGATATATTGTAGAATAAAACATCATTACAAACGGTATTTTCTTTAGTAATAATTTCTATTGATTCGCGGATAATTAAATCATGATAATTCTTTGAGGGATATATAATTTTTGCGTCTTCGAAATTAACTTGTTGTATATTCTGCTTCTGATTAAGTCTTGACAGGGCTGTTGTAGGTAGGTTGTACTTTAAATCTCACAAATGTTCTTTAATACGAACTTTAAGTTTACGCGAAGTCATTCCTATGTATTCAAGATAAATATTTTCTGTTTTCAGTGGAATTATATATACTCCAGAAACTTCATCCTTCGGGATCGGGTCTATTTTGGCACTAATTAGATTTTTCAGTTTTGCTGGAGGAGTGGCAATTAAGTTTACGCCGAAGCGAATAAGTGCATATCTGAGTTATTAAAGAACATTTGAGAGATTTAAAGTACAACCGACCTACAACAGCCCTGTCAAGAGTTATCCAGAAGCAGAATATGCAAGGTAATTTCAAAGACGCAAAAATTATATATCCCTCAAAGAATTATCATGATTTAATTATCCGCGAATCAATAGAAATTATTACTAAAGAAAATACCGTTTCTAATGATGTTTTATCCTACAATATACCCAGAATTTGGCCCAGTTTGCTTAAAGTATCATAAAACGAGTAATATTTCACTTCCCTATATCCATGTTTTATTTTCCCATTGTTTCCCGGATCTAAAAATTGACTTCCACTTTCACTCCTTTCGCCATCATCTACGTGGATTTTGAAAACTAGACGTTAATAACAATATTATTTCTTATTTTCCTCTGACGAGGACTATGTTTTTTATAGTTGAAAGTACTAAGATATTAAAGTAATTTAGCATCTTTTAAATTTTGTTATCTTTTAAGTAGTCTTACACATAGTGTAAATTTAAGTTGAATTATGCATTTCTATTTATTTATTTACTTAATATTACTTTTAGTAATGAAAACTAAAAATTATATCCTGCAATTTTTCAAACACTAAACACAAATATTTATTCCTACAACGGGACCTGGCACCGATTGGCTTTCCGAGGGAGCGTTCTTAAGTAGTTTAGGATATTGCGGCACTGCAATGGAATCTATTATGATATTGAAAGAACATTACCAAAATTAAACCTTAATATTCCAAAATAACCGATTATTCCATGATAGCAGATATCTCAATACATTTTGTATATTTAAAATTAATTTGGTACACCTTAAAATAATCATCCAATAAAGCAACCGGTGGCTATTTGAGGTTTGAGGCAAAGAAAATTTTTCAAAGCTAATTGGCAATAGAAAATGTGCATTTTTATTTTAAAATGAAAGATCAATAAATCGATTTTCTCAACTTACTTCAGCGAAGCCTCTTATATTTTATATAATTCCATTTAAACTCTAATCTAAATCTATTTATGATAAAAAAGACATAACAAGACTGGATAGAAAGAGCAAAATATCGTCTAAATGACGATCAAAATATGATATCGAACAAAAGGACGTCTAGCAATTATTATAAGAAAAAATAAGAACCACAATTTAGAATTGCATTGAAGAAAAAGAAAACCACTGTATCGGTTTTGTAACATCGTAATTATTTCTCCTACAAAATTCTTCCCGTTTGAAATGACGGCATAACTTGAGGGGTCAAGGCACGTTTAAATTCTACGACTTTTTTATGACATTGCTTTAAAAATAAGATAACTTCACAAAGTCAGCCTTTTTAAATGCTAATTTTGTTATTTTTGAGAACTCTGTACTTTGAAGTATATTTTAGCTGTTCTATAATCATCAAACCACTTTAAAGAATGTTGCATTATAGAGCTATACTTCTAAATGCCTCGTTGCGCTTTATAAAAACTTCAAAATGAATGTCTACTTTAACCCTTTAACGGTCGCATTAAATTACGGTTTAGAAATTCAAATTGCTTATTGGTACCACTTTTGTGAAAAAAGAAATATTCCCTTATTTAATGACAGGTAAAATGATACCATAATAAAGCCAATTACACTGCTTTATAAAACTGGTGGGAAACAAACAAAAAAGAATAAAATGAATAAAAGACACAGCCCGTGAATATGACGGGAGCGAAAATTAAGGGGTTAATGTAATTTCAGTTTTTTTATATAAATGTACTTGTGTATTTTCTTTTATATGCATTAATTACTAGCAAAATGATCCAAATATTTAAAACAAATAAGTAGTTTTTCACTACTTAATGCCATTTCTCGGTATTTCATTTTTATAATTTAATTAACCCTCTCAGGTGCAGAGCACTTCCGTTGCTAAAATGATTACATGGATGAGTGACATGTCTTGTTGTTTTTAAATAACTGAGTAGTTTTTAGACTGTTAATACTACCGAAGTTTTTAAGATATCTTTGAACTTGTGTTTTTATTTGGTCATCTTACAATACACACTTATTCACATATTATTAAACGGTTTCATGAAGAAGATTGGCTTAATCAAGCAAAAATGCATTTCTTTTAGCAAAATTTGAAATATATATATATTTTTTTTATTGAAAAAATAAAGTTTAAAGTATCTATTTGCATACAATTTACTTAGTTTGGATACTATGGCGTAAAATAAACGTTTACACAAATTTCACAGATGGTTCTTGGTAGCGTGACGCAAAAGATAAATAACTGTATTGAATTAAATACATTTAATACATAACATCAGGATATTTGATAGTGTACTGTGAAAAAAAATGTTTGAATGTCTAAAAATATTTCAGAAGACAAGACAAAAATATGTGTAAAGTAATTTTTTAAAAAAATCTTTTAAAGTCAGATCACAGCGTCACTCGAATTTTGATTTCATATCTTTTAAAACGCATATATTGAACTTATGAGAGATATGAATTATAAAGCATCACTGAGTAAAATTTATATATCTATTCATGTTTAAAATAATGTTTAGTAAATATAAATAGAAAAAAAAGAAAAATAATATATATATATATATATATATATATATATATATATATATATATATATCTATTTATTTATTTATACATATATTCATTTTAATAGCATAGCGTCACTCAATATTTGATATCAGAATTTTTAAGACCCATATTTAGGAATCATATAGTCATAAAGTAAAGTGTTGTGTCAAATTTTTAACCCGTGAAGGGTTTTGTATTGTTATCATTATTTTATTTTATTTTTTATTTTTTTTTCGGGGGGGGGGGGGTGTTAAGGTTCAAAGGATAAAAAAAATAAAAGATCACTGCAATCAGTTCATAATACTGCCCAAAAAGTACACTTTCATAGGTGACATTGGATTAAATTTTCCTAGAAACAAAATAAACTAAAGAAATTCCAAAGATTAAAAAAAAAGTGCAATTGAAAAATAGAATACTTTTCATGAATTAAACACACAACCTTACAAAAACATATTTGAAAAAAAGGCAATTAATGTATACAATACATTTTATTGACACACATTTACAAGAAAAATGTCAAAATACATAACACGTAAATATTAGAAATGAAATAAGCATTATAATTCATTTTTAATTTATTCATATAACAATAAGAAAATTCATTTTATTCAAAATAAAAAAGGTATTTAAATAAATTAAAAACTAAAATTAAAAACAGTGATATTTTCATGCGCAGCTAAATATTAATACAGAAATTCCGCAAATGCGCAGCTCAAGTTCAATGTGCAATTAAAGAAATGAAAATCTGTATCATATGCTGAATTATAATCCAAAAGTTAAGATTTGAATGCTTAAAAAATTAAATATTACTTTAAAAAACGAAAATCATGACAACGAGAAAATATAACATTTACTTTTTTTTAAACAAGGAACACCTGAACCTATGACTGGTAATGTGGGTCCCCGGGAGATAATTAAAAATTTATTTTATTTAAAGTAAATATTATTAAAACATGATGTTTACAGAAATTTAATGAAAAAGTTCCCTAATTTTCAATCTTTTTTTTTTTTTTTTTTTTTTTTTTTTTTTTTTAGCGCTGCTGTCTATTTGCTTTTTGACAACTTGAACTAGTTAAATATATATCCAAGAGATGTCGCCAACAGAAATTATTTCAGAAAACATCTAAAGAAATTCATGACGTTTAACGAATACACTTCCTAAAAATATATAGAAAAAAGCAATAGTTTTAACCTTTCCCTCTTCTGACATTAAAAATACAAAACTAAACAATTTCAGTAGCATTTTTTAATATATATTATTCACGAACACTATTAAAAGTAGATCAACTTCTATGTTTTTCTTGTGCTTTAATTAAATATTCATTTATTAATTTCGAAAAAGTATTATACCTTATGTTATTTCACCATTTTTATATGAATAGAGACATATACGAAGTTTTCAAGTAAAAAAAAATGCTATGTAAAGTAAAGATATTAGTAAATATTTTGCAGAAAGTTGGTTAATTAAATGTAGAAGTGATTGAAATTAATGTTAAGCAATGAAATTTCGCATGGTAATATTTTATTGCTGAAAAATTGTCATGAAATCATGATATGTTAAACTGTTAAAGAAAAAAGAAAAATAAGCAAATACATTACTATAAAAACATAAAATCATATTACTTTATTAACTGACTTAAATAGATCAAAAGAAAAGTCTGAAAATAAAACGTTAATGCTTCAAACGAGACAGAACTCGCAACCTCTTCATTGCGAGCCCAACGACTTACCGACTGAGCATCAAACTACAAGCAAACATTCCACTAAAAGTGGAGAAAAAGAAATCAGGCGCACGAATACATAAACTGTACAGCGCATTTGCGGTGAAATTTCCATAGAATTGCGAAAAAATATAGTCCGATTTTTCATGCGGATTATATAATAAACGAGAGTATTCCTGGAAATAAGTGAAGTCTTATTCGCTACCTCTAAAACGGATTCGTATTATATATTAATTTTAATGAAATCGCGTAGGTTATTTTCGAGAAAAAAATGAGGATTATATAAGAAACAAGAGTTTTCCTGGACATAACTGATATGCTATTCCCTGCATCTAAAACAGATTCATATTATAAAGGGTGTCCGAAAAGTCTGGAAACGGTCGAATAACACGAGAAATACAAAGCAGATTGAAAAACGAAAATATACGTGTTAAATATTTTTAAAAAAGCTACTCAGTGATACCAAATTTGACACAGGCAACTGAACCCCCGGGGGTCAGAGGGGGTCCAACTTTGAAATCTTAAATGATAACCCCCATTTTTTATTGCAGATGCGGATTCTAATAAAAATATGTAACTTTTATATAAAAATATGTAATGGAAAAATACGTAACTTTTTTATTTAACATTTTTTTTTTCGGATCCTCTTAGATCACGGTGTAATCGAGCATATTCAACAGATACATATTTTGATTTTTCCAACCTGGTTTTGCCATCTCGAAATCTTATTGGCCAGAACTTTCGTCGTCAAAGTAGCCGTCTTTTGCGGGAATAGTGTTTCTCGAAAACTATGACTGGTGGTTGCTTGATGACGCTTTATATGCTTTTTCCATAAAAAATAACTGAAATATATTAAATTAGTACTCTATTTGCATATTTTTTTTTAACCAATCAATCATTTCTAAATAATAACCTGAGTATTTTGATTTTTTAACGTGTAAATATACACCTTCCCTCCTAAACAGAAAAAGGATAATCTTCATTATTTGGGGGCGGGGTGTGTAGATATTCTGCGTTTTGATGGCTTCTGCTGTTTTTTTTTTTTTTTTTTTAATATCATCTAATTTATGTGGCTAATGCGAGTGTACAGTTTTTTTAATTATTACCATACAATAACTTATACGACAAAATAATATATATATATATATATATATATATAAACTTTTTATGCTGGCTGAGTAAAGGATGGGAAAGTAGCGTAAATTTCAGTAAGGGTGGAATTATACATTTTGATGATTGATTAGTAACTGTAACTCCAAAATTTCAAGTTGGATAGAAATTTTTTCAATAATTCTTATAAACGTAAGAATTTATTGCAATTTAAAATATTTTTCAATTTAACATTTTTTTTTCATAATTTTAAAATTAATAATTTTAAACAATTGAAAATTGTTGATCTTTTAACGCTTTCCGGCGCAGACAAATTCTATTCGCAAAATCAGAAAATATTGACTGACACCGGAAATTGCAAACGATTTCTTTTAGAATATAAAAACTCCTTAAATTAAGCTTTCAGTGTAAAATCAAAATTTTGTTAAATATTCTTGGTGCCATTTGCAAGGTTGGAATTAAAATTAGGTGTGTCCAGACTGGACACAGTGCGCCGGAAAGGGTTAACCCCTTGAGGGGTGCCGATATATATTATATACCACCTACGATTAATAATGTTTTACACCAGAAAAATTTTATTAAATTTTACTTTTCTAACTTTGGTGGAAAAAAAGCCGTAAAACTGCTTTTACTTATTTTGAAATAGAATTTTTCAAGGAATCCGGTGTGAGTTCAACATTACAGGAACACAATCACTTGCCCCTCAAGAGGTTAAACAGGGTTCGTACGGGGGCTTGAATTTACAGGCTAAGAAATTCTTCGGTACCAGTATTTTCTTATGGAAAATCTCTCCTGGAATAAGGCGAAATTTCGACCGTTTAAACTACATTTATTTTTCTATAAAAATATTCTGATATTGGGCCTTGAAAATAACGGTACCCGTACAAACCCGGGTTAAACTTTTTCATTTAAAAAATAATTAAACTCTTTAAGCTCTCTTGATTATATCCCGGGGGAGACGACACTTTAATTTTCATATGGGAAGGACGATGTAGAAATTTTTTTAATTATTTATTTATTATTACAATAAAATATCAAATGTGACAAAATACAGGGTGTCCGAAAAGTCTGGAAACGGTCGAATAACTCAATAAATTCATTTAAGATTGAAAAACGAAAAAATACGAGTTAAATATTTTTAAAAAAGCTATTCCATGATACCAAAGTGGACACCCCAACCCGACCACCTGGTGATCAGAGGCGTTCCAACTTTGAAATCATAAATGATAATCCCCATTTTTTATTTCAGATTCGGAATCTAGGGGGGAAAATGCGCAACTTTTGCCTTTAACATTTTTTTTTATCTTTGTAGATGACGGTGTAATCCAGAAAAATGTGTCAGAAAAATATTTTGTTTTCTCAACCAAGTTTTTCAATCCCGAAATGTGTTGGGCCAAAGCTTTCGTCACCAAAGTGGTCGGCTTAGCTGGAATTGTGTTTGTCGAAAACTATCATTGGGGTTGTTTCGATGACAGAAGCACTTTATATGCTTTTGCCATGAAAATTAACAGAAGTATATTGAATTAAATTTCTATTTGTGTTTTTATTTTATCCATTCAATCCATTCTAATCAATTAACCTGCGTTTTTTTTTTTTACATTTTAACCCTAGAACTACCGGAAATTTTACTCAAGTTTTATAAAAACATTCTACACCAGAATTTTTACTTAAAACTATTTAATTTGTTTATTTAACTTATTATTGTCTGATTTATACATTTAGTTTGTTTTGAAGAAATTTCTGGTTTGAATAGATATTTTGAATATACATGTCGGGTCCATTGGACCCTTCTGGTAGACAGAGGGTTAATGTGTAAACATACCCCTCCTCTTCCGAACAGAAAAAAAAGATAATCTAAGTTATTTGGTAGAGGTAGGTGTGGCTATTCGGCATTCCGATGGCTTCTGCTGTTTTTTTTTATACTCTAAGTCGTAGCGAGGATGTGGGTGTATGTGATTTTTTTACTATTACTATAGAGTAACATATAGGATAAAATAGAAAGAAGTACATATAATTTTTTTGTGTGTGTGTGCGGGCGGAGTGAGGCACATGTATTCATCGTCAAAAGGTGCATGTGGAATTTATTTTGAGCAACATTAATAAATGAAAAATAATATTTTATTTTGTTAATTAAAGGATTTTTTGGTATTTCACAAGTAAAAGGCACAGTTGAAAAAACACGGTGTATTCCAAATAAAATTTGTGTAAGCGATGCGGTCTCGAAAGGGTTAAGGTGTAATGATTATTTTATGGGGTAGACGACGTTTTAATTTTCATAACAAGAGGATAATGTAGAAAATTGTTTATTTATTATTACAATAAAATAACTTATGTGACAAAAAATACAATCTGAAACATAATTGGCAGAACAAATTTAAAACAGATGAGTTTATTTTCTGCATTTTTTAAGCCCTAGAAGGGGCATTTATTAATATATTTCATTCAGTTAGTTCTACGTTTAATGTTAAATTTTTGTAACAAATAAGTTAAACCAATTGAACAATTTAAAAAAATCAAACAATATGATACATAAAACTAATTAAAAAATTTGGTTCCGTTAAAAAGAAATCTAAATAAATTTTTAACCTTTTTCATTTTTAAGTTGCAAATATTTGTATTGCAGTTTTTGTATTATGCTTATGATAAGAGTGTACAAAATGATAAGGCACATGCAAAATACAAAAAAACATTTTAAAAGGTCTAAGATTTATTTGGATTTAATTTGAAGGGAACCTAAGTTTTTAGGGTATTTAAATTATCATATTGTTTAAATATTGTTTTTATTTTTTAATGTTAATTTGGTTTAACCCTTACCGGCGTGGAGTAATTCTGTTTATAAACTGATGAAATGATAGACTGACATCCGAATTTATAAACGAGTTTATTGGAAAATACAAACTTGCTTATTTACAAGTATGTCATAAATGGAAAATTTTAATTATATATTCTGGGTGCCAGTAAAATTAAAATTAGGTTTCCTTTTTTAAGGACACTGCTCGCAAAAGGGTTAACTAATTTGTTACAAAACTTTAGCATTAAACGCCGAACTAACTGAATGAAATATATGAAGAAATGTCCCTTTTCGGGTTTAAAAATTAAAGGAAAAAAACATATTTGTTTTTAATTTGTTCTGCAAATAACGCTTTCGTTTATATATTTTCCCCATCTGTTATGTTATTGTAATAATTAATGAATAATTAAAATTTGTACATTATCCTTCCCCCATGAAAATTAAAGCGTCTTCTACCCCAGGAAATAATCAACAGTGCTTAAAGAGTTAAATTACGTTTTAAATTCAAAAGTTTAAAAGATCAAAAATTTTCAATTGTTTAAAATTATTGGGTTGTTCGGAAAGTCGTGTCCGTTTGGGAAAATCAATTCGTACCGGAAAATTCTATTATTTAATTATTAGACATTGATTCCGATATCTAATGTCTAATAATTACCGGGCAGGATTTTCCGGCACGAATTGATTTTCACAAACGGACACGACTTTCCGAATGACCCAATAATAAATTTAAAATTATGATAAAAATGTTAAAATGGAAAAAACATATTAATTTACAAAAAAGTATTACATTTATTTGAATTTTTGAATGTTTTCTGCTCTACTTGCTAGTCAGTAGTTGCAGTAACTGATCAATCATCAAAACCTATACCCCCCCCCCCCCTTTACCTGAAATTTACGCTATTTCCCATATTTTGCTCAGCCAGCACAAAAAGATTTTATATGTTTGTTTGTTTATTTTTTAGCCTATATGTTATTCTATAGTAATAATAATTAAAAAAAAAACTAATACACTCCCATCCGGCTCCGAATTAAGTGATTTTTTTAACAGCAGAGGATATCGAAACACAGAATATCAACACACCCCGCCCCCAAATAATGAAGACTATCATTTTTCTCTTCGGGAGGGCAGGTGCTTAATTACTCGTTAAAATATCAAAATGCGCAGTTTATTATTTAAAAATTATCGACTGGATAAAAAGAAATGCAAATGGAAAACTAATTTAATATATTTCTATTAATTTTTATGGGAAAAGCATATAAAGCGCCATGAAAACAGTCTCCACTGACGGTTTTCGAGAAACACTATTTCCGCAAAAGACGGCTACTTTGACGTTAAAAATTGTGGCCAATCAGATTTCGAGATGTCAAAGTCAGGTTGGGAAAACAAAAATATGTACTTGCTTTATTTGCTCGATTACACCGTGATCAACGAGGATCCGAAAAAAATGTTAAATACAAAAGTTACGTATTTTTGTCTGTAAAATCCGAATCTGCAATAAAAAATGGGGGTTATAATTCAAGATTTCAAAGTTGACCACCCCCCTCTGACCCCCGGGGGGTCGATTGCGGGGGGCAAATTTGGTATCATTGAGTAGATTTTTTAAAAATATTTAACACGTATATTTTCGTTTTTCAATCTGTCTTGTATTTCTCGAGTTATTCGACCGTTTCCAGGCTTTTCGGACACCCTGTATATCAATTAAAAGGAAAATGCCCGTGCCATTTTCGAGAAATCGAAATTAGGAACTTGCACCATAAGATTTACTTTAAAAATGGGTATCGAGATCTCCAAATATACTGCACGTAGAAATGAAAAAAATTCAGAATAGGATTAGACTGCAGATATGAGACTGTTTTTAAAAAATCGGAACAATATGAGCTCTGTTTGCTGAGTTATGAAATGGTGGCTTTTCGCGTTTCCTTTGATCTCGAGTTAGGTGTATACATCAGTTCAGCCATCCAACGATCTATAATACGATTTTAGGCTTAAGGCTGCGTCACTTTGGAATACTATCGTTTTCCATGATTACAGGGACATTCAAAAGTTCTCCGTTACATTAGGGCGAAAATGAAAAAATCATTTCAATCGCATTTTAAAGATGTCACAGCCTTTCGAACAGAATGAAATTTATATGTTTTTATGAAATGCACTAAAAAAGACATTCAGAACAATATGCGGTGGAAAAAATAGTTATAAAACTTGTTATAGTACGAACGAACCTCATTTGCCACGTTTAACGCGCAATTTCCAACTTGTTATTATATTTTAAAACGCTACCGAAACACTCGAGATTGCACGAAATATCCAAATAAAACTTAAGATAGGATTTTTAGAGATTAATCATGAAATACCCAAACAATAGCACGGTGTACATTATTACACGAGATATAACTCTTTTTCGTTTATTCCTGTCAAAAAAAAAAAAAAAAAAAAAGGTGCGCATTATACATGAGTACATAAATTTCATCCATTATAATCTATTTATTGATACATAAACTCCAAAAAACTTATTTTGTCAACCGACATTCCAAAGATTTCTAGGCGAAAACGGAACTTCTATCGTTTCAGAACCCAAATTTCATGCAAAATTGCCGATCGACAACGTGTTAAGCGCTGCAGAAAACGCAGGCTGGTGGGCTTTGTACTGGAGGGGGGGGGGGGGGATAATTATAATATAAAATAAATAATTTTGTACTGCAAGTTTCCACCAATGATTCAAAGGTGCTATCCTTAAAGTGGGAAGCCGGAAAATGCTGAGTTCGAAGCCATGTCGCACTCTCCGGCATAACCGTTCGTGGTTTTCCGTAGTTTTCTTCGAACCTGGGTAACGCGACAGTTCCCTTAGAAAGACTCCACGTAATAATTCCGTCGGCCTACTTCCTACGGTTATAACAACACCAACCAACCTGACCAATCTTAACATGACATTTATTTCAAAAAATTTGCTTTTCATCACAAATAACTCCTTTTTTAAAAATCCGAACGGAATCGAGCATCAAATCAAGCATATTGTTTTACCATCTATATTATAAAGGACAAACGTGTCTGTGTGTAACGCTGACTTCAATTTGACGGTGGCAACAGCAGACGAGGAAATTTAACTTTTATTAACTTTTACTGCATTTTTTAAAATTTCTAAATATCGCAAATTTTCAATTTTTACACCGTCGATTAGAGAAAAAATTGTACTTTCGAATGCAATTTTTTTTTTAAACTATATCTTAATTTGTTTGAAAGCTGTGTAGCAATTTACTCATTTTTTTAAATAATTTTCAAGCATGATTTTTAAAAATCTATATCTTTCGCTCGCAGGTAAACGATTACAGCAGGGTTCGTACGGGTCCTTGAATTTCCAGACTAGGAAATTCTTCGGTACCAGTATTTTCTTATGGGATGTCTCTGCTTAAAATAAGGCGAAATTTCGTCCGTTTAAACTAGATTTATTTTTCTAAAAAAAAAAAAAAAAAAAAATACTGGTATTTCACCTTGAAAATAACGGTACCCGTACGAACCCTGTACAGAAGATAAATCTGTTTGCACTTAAATTATTAATATATATATATAATACTTCAGCATTTTTTCCGGATTACAATCCAGTGTTACCAGTAGGCAACTTTTTAAAAATTCGGTTTTCTTGATAGTCACCACTTTTTTGAAATGGTAAAATTCCCTTTGCTTTTTCTTTAATTAATATGTCATTAAATAAGGGGAATTTTACGATTTCAAAAAAGTGGTGCCAGTCAAAAAATCTGAATTTAAAAAAGTAGCCTACTGGCAACACTGTTATAATCCAGAACGAAATTAAAACTTTATCAATCTAAAAATAAAATAATAAAATATAAATAAGACACAATTTTAAGGCATGTAATCGAACCATGCGACCAGTAAAGTTATCAGAATAAAAAAGTCATCAGAAAATCTTTGACGATTTCTTCGTCTGTTAATTCCTGGCACGAGGCCAATACGAAAGTATCTATTTTAATACATTTCAAAATTTTATTTGAATTCATAATTCTTATTTTTCATATAAAATTGAATGTTGGTATTGTTAGTGAAAAATCTAAAAAATATATATTAAATCTAAAATGGCCATTAGAGCTTTCAATTAAAAGAAATTATATGGTTTTCACCTGTATTCTGTAACCCAGTAAACTCGGATTGAAATTCCCCGTTGTTAATAAAATTTCAAATATTGTATAATTAAAATAAATGTCATTCGTAACAATGACAGAATATATTTATAATTTAATTTGTAGGAACCGCATCAATAAAAGCATCTAGTCGCTCTTGTTTAGTTGTACTAGCAGTGCAGCCATGGAAAAATTATAAGGACACATTGAAAAATGAGTAATGTGTATTAAAGTAATCATCACCTGAAAACAAAATCAAACATAATTTAGTACCCATAATTATGAAACATTAGGAACCTATAAATAAGAAATAAAATTATTGGGTCGTTCGAAAAGTCGTGTCCATTTGGGAAAATGAATTCGTGCCGGAAAATTCTGCCCAGTAATTATTAGACGTTAGATACCGGAATCAATATCTAATAATTAAATGATAGAATTTTTCGGTACAAAGTGATTTTTCCAAACGGACACCACTTTCCGAACGACCCAATACAATAAAATTTATAAATCACATATTAATATAAATGTATGACGTGAAACATGGAAATACTTATAAGGAAATAATAAATTTACCTCTAAAGAAATTAATGTTCCACAAAATCACCTTTTTTAAATGACCTTTATTCACCGTACAGCCACTGACTCAGAAAGTCCAGTTAACCCTTTCAGGGGCACGTAATTGCGTTTCTGTAATGTTGAACTCACACCGGAAAATTCGAAACATTTTGTTTCAAAATAAGAAAAAGTGATTTTTCAACTTTTTCCCACCAAAGTTAGAGAGGTAACTTTTAATTAGAAGTTTCTGGTGCGAATCTTTATTAAAATTATGTGGAATATAATATATCCCACCGCCCCTTAAGGGATTAAAGTTTGTTTCGAAAAGTTCTCCACGCTAATTCAAGAAATGATGTCAAATTGCCCGTACTTCCATATCGTGTGCCATGCTTATATACTTCTCTAGCTAAAATGCGCCACTGATTTTCTGTGGGGTTTAAATTAGGGCTTCTTGGCGGCCATTCCAAAAGTTGAACAGAATTTGCCTCGAATCATGAACGTGATGCACGTTCTGGCACATGGCAACTTGCATCTTCTTGTTGAAGCAAATAATCTCCACATTCAGGCAATATTTTTTCCCTTTTCAATTCCAGATAGTTGCGTGTTCTGTAGCATGATGATGAACGACAAAAACTGAAGAATGTTACTGTGCAACAGATTTGGGCTACTGTAAACAATCCTATCATATTACCAAACATGCAAAACTTTGTTTGCGATTTCAAAAGAAATGTGTGTCCTTATAATTTTTTCCGAGTATCAAGTTATTAAAAACTTTTAAATTAATGCCTTTTAATGATTTTCCAAATTTTTAACTTAAAGTTTGAATATGTTCCGTTTCAAGCATTTTTATCATACAAATTTTGCAGAATTTTTTAGACAAGCGGCTCCTACATTTGGCGACATTTCACTAGTCTTTATAATTTTTTCCATAGCTGTACAAGTTCTTGTTAGTCTAGCAGTATCAGCTGTAGCCATATCTCACTGTTATTTTCAATGTAATAACTTCACATTTTAATTAATTTGATTCATATTTTGAAAATTAAACCACAGAAAATTAAACTATCAGAATGCAATATAAAAAAAAATAGTCTATAAAATTATTAGTGTCATTTTTTAAATAATAGGGTATAATTTTAGAAAATTCAGAATACAAATTCTACAATTAATTACTTTTAATTTTTCTCATAATAAGTCGAAATTTCTACTTTTCATATCCATATTCATAAAAGAATCTTTTCAGACTGAAATCTGTTGTATGAGCCTTTTTTTTAAATCACCATGAATGGTTTTATAGAATAATGAATATTTAACTTCCGCGGGAATAAGGTAATGATTAAAATCTGAAAAGCGATTTATTAAAAAAAAAAGTGAAAAGTATAGCTTTCAATTTTTTACCTTTTATTAATAAAAGAGGGGTTTTTTTTTACGAGTACAAAACGCTTCATTTTTATGCCTCATGTTTTGGGAATTCCTTTTATTTTCTCACTTTCTTTATCAGTAAGAGGACATATTAATTATTTACGCGTCGTTGAATTAAACTTTGCGCATTAAATTTAATATAAAGCAGATTTATTTTGGAAATAGTAGACAATTTTAATGTTATTTTTAGTTGAAGTATATAACTTTTGAATGTAACATTTTTTTGTAAACATCTTTTTTTTTTCCTTCTAAAAATTATAAATGGATTTTTTTTCTTTTATACGAAAAAATGTATATTTTATTTTGCATGCGTTTCAGAATGGAAAAGAAGGAGTTCCCCGATATATATTCCTTCCCCAAATAATCGCTTAGAAAAAAAGTCGGTACTAAGATACCTGGAAGCACTTTTTTTTCATGTAGTGTTTCTGAATTAAGCTAAATAAATAGTCTTATAAATTCTCAACTATAACCAACTGATGGGTCGCAGAAAAAGTATCGGGGGGTTGGGCAATGATTGTTCAGGTCTTGAATAATAATTTATCTGATGTAAAAATATAACGAGCACAATACGTTATAACTTATATAATACATGTTGTATGCAGAGTTGCCACATGTCGGGTTTTTTGGATACCAGTATTTTAATACAGAAAATGGTCTTTTATTTAATTGGAACATTTGGTCCATTTAAAAAAACAGCATTTTCTGTAAGATAATAGCAGTGTACAAAAATTCGGAGACTTGGCAACTCTGTATAAGGCATATTAAGGGCTCCCACTCAATTCGTGTTTTGAACATTTTAAAGAAAAATTTTTAAGGCAAATAAAAATTTTAAAGAAAAATTTCTTTATAACTTTCGTAGAAAAATAGACGGAAGGTGTTCTTTCAATCGATGCCGAAATCTACCACGGATTTTTTTCTTAAAAATTACTGTTTTTCAATAAACGGATCAGTGAAAGCCTTGTATATTGTGGTCATATTTTTTGTTTAAATGGTTTTTAAGTATTTATCATATCAACCTGTATCGCTGGTTTAATTTTAAAAAATACTGTATTTTTCTTTTTATTATAATCATTTAAGGAGGTCCGGGACACAATTTTAAATAACTTTTATTTATTGAGTTAAAATTTTGAATTTTTTTGTGATGGTTAACCATGTTATTTGTAAAGAAAATCATATGATAAAACTTCTCATACATTTTTAAAATTTAAACTTCATTAAAAAAGTGGGGTAATTTAAAATCGTTATAATTCGAAAGGTTATTTGTAGAATTTAAATTTTTTTTCATTTAAATAAACAGAAATATATAAGTTTTAATTTAGATTCAGTATTTTTAAAAATATTAATTAAAAAAAATACATATCTAAAGTAAAAAATTTAAAAATAATGGTGTAACTTTTTGTAAAAAAAATCATATTTTCAAAATTAAACATTTTTTTCTAATTTTCTGAATCAAAATTAAAGTAAAACAATTGAAAAAGACATGTTCCAAGTTATAACCATTTGTCTTTAACGGTTTTTGACTTATAACGATTTAAATACGAGAAATTGTGAATAGATTGTGGATAGAATAGAATTGATAGAATTGTAATAGATGTCACTACAAGCAATAACTGCTAAATCCAGGCTCGATTTTTCGGCCTCTCTCTTCTCCCATGTGAAAAAGGAGATTAAAATGTATTGAATGGATCCCGAAGTACAAGACATCGGGTCTGTACTGAGCAGCTATTGCTCTCAGCGCCATCTATTGTTTGAAATTTGAACTAACATAAAGAATCATACTAAAAAAATTCCTGACATCATACATAACCCTCCTGCAAGAATTTTTTTTATATCCGTCACCGTTTGCAAGTTATTGAATTTTAAAATCCATCAGTCATTTTTTGGGACACCCGTTATGCACGCTCAAAAAGAGCATACAGAATTTGTTTTAGGTACCAGTAAAAAAGAAAAACAATTTTTAGTTTCTTTAATTAGAGCCTTTTCGTGATTGTTTAAGTAAAGTTAACTTTTTTTTTTTTTTTTTTTTTTTTTTTTTTTTTTTTTTTTTTTTTTTTTTTTTTTTTTTTTTTTTTTTTTAAGTGGTGCTAACGGAATAAAATTTCTTTAAAAGCATCCGATCCCGAAGGGGTTAAACATTTGTTGACAGGTTATTTAATTTTAAATCTGGTTTGAAACAATAGACGCCCCTCCCTATTCTAAACGTCTTTCATACATTGTGCAGTTTATACATTGTATACGTTCAATTTTTTTAAAAAATATCATAATTATTACAGAGTTGCTAACATTCAAATAAATTGTTCCCAAATATGTGGTATCAATACATAACCTTCGTGATATGTATTTACACACCAAAAAATAATTACTCAGAACTAGGTGTTCAAACAAACTTTTAGGCAACGAATTAAGTTTTAGAATAGGAGTATATCCTTGACCCTTTATTAAAGTGTTAAAAAATAAGGATGTAGTTAATAAAAAGACTAATTATGTTAATAAAAATGTTAGTGTTGCTCTTTAAGACTATGTTAAAGAACGTTTTTCAGAATCGCCAACTGTTTGGGGGGTGGGGGTAGTATCACTATCTAGAAATATTTGCTTTTTTAAAAGTTTTGCAATTTAATAAAACAAAGATTACGATTTAAAAATAAACGTGATAGGCGGACATCCAGAGGATAAAAAGCGCTGGAATTATTTTAATAAAATTCAGAAAATATTTCTTTTTTTTTTTTACTTACATGTAGCTCCGATTCAGTCTTGATGCTGGGCTTGGTTCATATGGGATATCATTTGAATCTTCTTCACACATGGAGTGACAGCAGCTTGAAGTTGCAGATGCATGTCTAAGTTCTTTGTGAAGAACGAGAAGTAACGTAGGATTTACAAACGTGTGGGCAAAAGCGACGTGCAAAGACATTTCATATGATGATGACTGTCCATTGACTCCTGGCTGAATTAAAATCACAATAAAGAGTGGTCCCCAAAAGAGAAGATAAGCAACCAGTAATACAACGAACATTTTTACCCTTCGAATTCCCTCCTTTTCTAATCTATTTATGTAACTCTGAATGTGTTGTGATTCACAGAGATCTCTTTCTGATCGTACCGATATCATTGTAGTAACTAAACCAGCGATTCTTAATGCTTCCAAATTTGATTTAGTTAAGTCTCTATAAAGCTTTCTTAAATGTATTCCTGTAAGTAGGACACACATAACGTTTACTGTAACCCACAAAACATTTAAAACGTAATGTCTAACTGGTGCGTATACCATTGGGCAAGCATCAATATTAGCAACACCTTCCCTTCCTGAAGACAAAGCCCCACTCAAGAATGTGGGGCCTAAATTGATTGTGAAGCTCGCAAACCATATAATAAAAAGACCAAATATTATGCATTGAGGACTATCAAGAACTACATGATTATTTTCAGAATTCATTGTGTATCCTCCATCTGATTCATCATTAGTAAGGTCCGTTTGCTCTGGAAGTAATGGTGCGTCATTGATGACAGATGTAAGAATGTTAACGGTAGACACAGTGACAAGCAGAAGAAAGGCAGTTTCTACAATAAAACATTTTGGCATACGTTGACAAAATATGACACTTATACCAAGTGGTATCAGAAGGCTTGCTCTTATACAGTCTACTAGGCCTTGATGAAATAAAAGTCCTTGAGACCACCTGTTATGAAAAAATAGAAAACATAATTATAATACAAGCACAATACTGTATTACATCAAAAACTGTTTCAGAGTAAAATATAAAAGAATTTATTTAAATAGAATTTTTAGTTGTAAGATTTACAGTTTAATAAGAAGGTAATTATGTAGCATATTTCGATAAACTGAGAAAGATAAGTACAGTCAATCAGGGTAACTTTGTTCCGAATTTTCTCTATTTTCATATGCCACACTCTTATTTGAAGAATATTGTCGCAACTAGGGGCATAAAAGTGAAGAAATGATCCTAAATTATTGTTTGACTATCAAAAATTAAGGAATAACAAGGATAAAAGCAATAAAAAATGGATTTTTAGCCTGGTTCAAAGTTACTCAGCCATTTAAGGTAACTTTGCACCATATGATAAATTTTTATATAAAATAATTCATTATAAAAAAAGTATTGTAGTCAGGACAACTTTAAACCCCCCAAAAAATGTTTTCAGATATGTAAAGACTCCGAATTTACATTTCCCAACATCACAAGATTTGTATAATTTATGATATTACAACAAATATCAGGCATAAGAAAAGTGGAAGAAGAGAACCATGAATATTTAGAAAAAAAAAACAATTTATTGTTCATATAAAACATAAAAATGCTGTGAAAAACAATTTTCAATGTTTTAACTCAATAATATATCCATAGTTACAGTAATACATACAAGTACTAGTATTATTCAAACAAGAATACAAAACGTCGAACGTATGAAATGTCAAATTTGAGTAGCTCCGCCCCTAATCACGCCTCTAAATGAATTTTATGTATTTTACACATATTTGTGAAAATATTTACATGTGATATCTAATGCACACTTTCGGCATTTATATAAAATATACGTGCAAATATGGGGAATTTTCGACAGTAGCACCTATAATCAGTTAATTATAAGCATCAGTGTAACTTTGAGCCAGCTCAAAGTTACCCTGAAAATGCGGTAAAATGCTAGTGCCTTCTTATTTTACATTTTATTAACTATAAATAAATAAATAATCACAAAATATTAACACATTTACATCATCTAGATAATAATATGTCTGATAAATGAGTATATTGTTACTTACTATGAAAAATTAATTGGATTATAACAACTTCAAAACAGCATTCAAAATTACCTTGAAAACAGTACTTCACAAAAATAGTTAGATGATGCATTTAATTGTGTATAATGTGGCTAATTTATTTTCTAAAATAAAGAGTAGAAATCCCAGTTTAGAACCTTGCCAACAGAGCACAGTTCTGGAGTTTATTTAGTCTTTTAGAGTCAAAAATATGTAAAAATAGGAGGTGGTGCAAAGTTACACCCCGTGGTTCAAAGTTACCCTGATTGACTATAAACAATATGAGTAACAAATTTAAAGGACAAATAAAATTCCATAGAATTAATATTTGTTATTGTTATTGTTAAAACATCGAATATTTTAAGGTGTTACTTCATAATTACGTTCCACATCAAATAATTGGCAAATCGAGTCGGTTATAGCCCATGGAACTATTAATAAAGAGGAACTGGCATATCCTTAAAATAGTGAAGCTTCAACTGTAACCGCTATCGCAGGGGTTGTTTACCACCGGTGGAAATTTCCACCAGTAATTTTTTATAGAAAATTTCTGCTTATTTAAGCGCCTTATTATTGAGCAATTTTCAGTCAAAAATAACGGTAGAAAAAGATTCTCATTTTTACTGGTAGAAGTTTACTTTGGTGTAGTCACGCCTTGAGTTTCCGCCATATTGTGACAACCAGGGTAACAAACTGGCAGTTTTACAAATCAAACCGACACCAGTAAGAGCAAATAGAAATTTTTGCGACATTTGTGAGTAAAAAGTTACATGAATAAGACGCTTAAATAAGATGAAATTTTCTGTTTAATTTTTCTGGTGGAACGTTTGACCCGTCTGTAATCAGAAACTGAAGATAAGATTAAAAAAAATGCAGCCGCCATCTTGTGACAACCTCCTCAGTTACTTCACTCGCAACTGGTATACAGTACGCTATATGTCTCCTCCTCTTTATTCATAACTCCATTTTATAGCCATGAATATGGTGTCTAGGTAGAATAAAACGGTTATGCTCTTCACGATGAGGTACCTCGCAGCGTCCCCTAGCGGTAAGCTGAAGAGATAGCTTTTCTATCTCAAAAACTTACAAGATACGTAAAAAAATCATTTGCAGGGTTGTAGCGTGTCCTCTATTTAGTATAAAATGATGCCTTATATGTAAAAATAATTTTATTAGAATCCCAGAAATATAATTTCTATATTCAATCACCAGCTTTAGTGTGATCAAATTGCATCCAGAAGTGACGTATTGTAGGCATTGGAACGTTTAATAATAAACTCATGTAACCTAGGTACGGAGTTTTTTTTTTATCAGAATATAAAATTTAGTGTTTTAAATGTTTCCACCATTAGCAGCATACATTTTGTATGTGTCGGATGGTAGTCACTTTGAGCTTACATACTAAACTTGGTTTTCTGCTTAAACATATTGTACTATGTTTACATGTCTTAGTATTATAGTTAAATATGCGTATGTTCATGCAAAAATCACCCTATATAATCATATATAAATAGTCAGATAAGTTGTGTGTGTGTGTGTGTGAGCAGTGGGTTTCCCAACAAAGATGTCAAAAAAACTGAAGTTGCCTTGACAATATTTTACGAACTTTGGTGCACATGTCTTCAATATCAGGCACAAAATATACATACTTAAGTCCGTAGTAGAGATGTGAAATAAATATGTTGGCTACGAGATAAATATGTTGCTTACAAAGAAAAATTTAAATAATGAATGATGTTACATTTCACAAATTTATTTGTTAAACAACTGGGATTTCTCAATACAGTGTACAGGGCTGCCACAGGCGACTGTTTTTATATTCTGTTACAGCCACTGTTATAAGAAAATAAATTTTGTAGTATATTTCTCTTGCAAATGTTGTCATAATCTATGTGAAAAAAAATTATTTTTAATAAATGGTGCGAGATAGAATTAAAAAATAGTCGCCTGCGGCAGCCCTGGGTGTATCTTAATTGATGATCAGAACTGTAAGGAGTCACAACTCATGTTAAAACAAATATTACATCCGAAACCATGGTCACAATTTATTTATTTAATAAAAATTACAGGGTACTAAATATCTACCAAATATCCACATTTTTTCAAGTCAAATACCCATATTTTGCACCAATATGCAAGCATGTCACCACCAAGTCACCAGTAATTTTACTAACTAAATAATATCGCATAAATATCACAGAGAAACAAGATATTTTTTATTAAATAATTTTTTTGGTTCACAAACTGTTTATTTTACTTTAAAAAATCGGTTTGGAAGCTGTGCAATTGCCACTATGCACGTCTAAACCGAGCTAGATACTTGAAAATACGGAAAGTAGCTAGCTATCCAACAGCAAATACAGTGGCAAAGCCAGACTTGCAGTAGATTTCAGTACCTCCCATGATGTCATGATTTATTTATAGAAAACGAAGTTATTATGCTGAAGATTCCACTAAAAGTATTTTTTTTTTTTTTTTAACGAAAGACAGGTTCGTCTTATCAACCCTACGATTATTTTGAGTCGAATAAACATGTTTTGACACTTTTTTTTAAACAAAATGTGTCTCGCTTCTATACGTCATTTATTTGATATTATATGTTGAACTAAATTTCCGGCTCAGCGTATTTGTATTTGGTATGTACCTTGTATTTTCAGTTATTTACCCTGTACTTGTAGGACGTTAAATAGGTAGATGTTAATACTCGTTTATTATACAAAAACGGTTTTACTTGGCATGTATTTTCTACCCTTACAGTTCTCAAAATGAATTCAGATACATATTGTGAACACTACATTTTGACATTTATGGTGAACTATTAATTTTAGAAAACATTTTTTACGAATAAACAGGGAGAAATTTCAAACGATTCAGGGCTTGGGTAAAAGCATTTATTAGACAATGCCGTGACAAATTGTTTTGAAGAAAATCTAGTGCAAAAAATTCCTATTACTAAGTATTAGAGACAGAAATAATCATGAAAATGAAAAGCATAGAATGAAACATAAGCTTATTAAATAAAACATACATGTAACACAGAGTTTTAGTTTTAGCTTTATTATTCTTTTAAAATAGAGTATAAAAGTAAATTTAATTTCTAGGTGATTTTAATTTCTGGTAGGTATGATATGAAAAATCATATATTACACTCTAAAATTGGGAGGAGTGAAAAGTTCACTCTTTGAAAGTGTGACAGGCATTTTTACTCTTTTTGGAGGGGATTTTATAAAAATACACTTCTTAAAAAGTGGAATTTTCCCCTCTCTAGAAAGGAGTGAAATGTCTCACTCCTGAAAGGGTGACTTACGTATGCATTGCTTATTAACCAATCAGAGCAGCAAGGCGACGACACCCTTAAAAGATAAGAAAAATGATCACTTTTTTCCGCCATCTTAGGATTAACAGATTAGGATATCATTAAAATTATTCTTTATGGAATACATAAAATAAAGGTAAGTCTTATTTAATCTTAAGCATTTATCCGTGTAGATATGTGGAATGTTAAGATTATTAGCAAAATAGTTGTATGTTGTATAGAAAAAGATTGTTCGTTAGAGTGTTCAAAAGTGATTGTCTGTTATATTTCTTCATGTAGCGGTTTGAAATATAATTCTTTTAACAATTGAATACGCACTAGAGATCTGCACGACCCGCCTCGGGCTCGGGCCGGGCCGGGCCTAACTTATTTTTTTTTTGTACAAAGTCGGAACTGGTTCATTGCAAGTCTTCACGGCCCAAAATTTTCAGTCCTAATTTTGACCCAGCCCTTATGAAAATCATTGTCTCAGCGTTGCCTGGCCCATTCAAAGGTCAGTAAAATTAGGCCTGGCCTAAACATTTTTGCAAAAAATGCATACATTTTCAAATGGCCATTATTATACACTTAAACATTAAAATTTATTCTTATTAAAGACCACAAGATTTCTGCGCTTATTAAAATATAGCTAAATTAAAACACAATAAAACGTGTGAAAAAGAACCTGCATATGACGGAACCCAGTTTTAAACTCACTAACGTGTTTATCCATGCATAATTAATATACTAATACATAAGAAAAGAATATATAACACATTTACACTCGCTAAGAAGAGAACTTGTCTATAACGCATTTTTTCTTTCTTTTCTATGCAATTCCGTCTTACTGTATAGCATTTTTCAGATTTTTAATACTTCAAAAAAAAAAAAAAAAAAAAAAAAAGAATGTTTTGTTGAAATTTACTCGGGCCGTGCCAGGCTCGGGCCGAGATTTTAACTTTTTTTCCGTGCCGTACCGGGCTCGGGCCAAACTTTTAAGTTTTTTATCGGGCCGGGTCGGGCCAATTTTTTTTCTACGGGCTGGGGCCGGGCTTGGAACTTTCAGCTCGTGCAGACCTCTAATATGCACAATGCTTAGCAAAAAATAAAAATAAAACTTCATTAGTTAGGGAAATGTGAATTAAAAAAAATGAGTGTAAATAATTCTTCCCTTTCAATCTTGTGTTGCAAATTATTTTTGCCAGCGATCAAAACAAAAAAGTTTTATCTCTTTCGTTTCAAAGGTGACTGACTCATAAGAGAAGATTTCTGTATCAATTTCGTAGGAGACACATTCGAAAACATTAATTTGCCGTTACAGGAGATTTTTTTTTTTTTTTTTTTTTGTTCATTACTTACTGATTTCGGATTATATACAGTTAAGTGTATTTATTATTGTTTCGGAGTTAAATATTTGATGTTTATGATATTACGAAAAGGTTGGTACAGTGAAACCTCACTGTGCGACAAACTCCATTAGGCGACCACCTCCCTGAACGACCATTTTTTCATGGAACGAAATTTATTCCCGTAGGCTCAATACTAATTTTACCCCCATTCAGAGACCATCCCAGTTGAACTCCATCCATGAGAGATCGATTTCTTTGATGAAAATAAAATAAATTCCGTTTTTTCCTGGTCGCTTGAAGAAGGTTTTATTAAAAAAATAATTCCGGAGAGTGCATTATTCATCAAATTTCTAAACTAAGTTTAGTTTTTTTTTTCTTTTTCCCGGTAACTTTTATGTGTTTTTAAGAGCTTTTAAGTCCCTTTGTGCCTTTTTAGACAATGAATTTAACTCTGAATACATATTAAGAATGACGGTCAATAAACTCCTCTGCCCTGTTCTGTCGGAAAACTCTCAAAGAAATAGATAATGTAATGAAATCGTCATTATTTGTTCCCGTCCACAAAAAAATGCATTTATTTACTGAACTTCGAAGGACTTGGAGATAAAAATTATAAAATATAAAACTGTAAAATTAAAGCAAAGCTCAATGTATTCATTTTTAAAACTCTGCAGTAATTAACTTATGTAATTAACTTTTATTTTGATGCTTAAATTTTTATATTTTTTCCAAATGTGAAAAATAAATTTTAGTAACATTGTTACCATTTTTAAACAATTAAAATCTAGATTTAAACATGACCTCTATTAAGAGACTACCTCTCGGAATGACCCAATTTTATTGGAACGGTACGTGCTCGCCTTAGGGAGGTTTTACTGTACATTAATTTTTTTTTAATTGTATGTAAACATTTTTTTTGCAGGTTATGATTTTAAAATTTCGAGACTGAGTAATATAAAAAAATTTAATTATAGATATTTTGCATCAGTTATTAAATTTCCTTCTATTATAAAAACATTTTCTAAGTTTTTGATGCACGTAATTTTTGACGCTAAACAATAAAACATGATATTTAAGCATTGGAATAAAATGTTTTTTTATGCCTGTTTTGAAGTTTACAGGGCTCGCAGCGTTCCTAAAATTTTCGTCCTTTGCTACCACTTAATTAAAACGATAATCTTAGTTGTATAATTCTATAATAGATGTCAAAAGGATATACCACGAAGAATTCTTAATTAAAATACGGGTAGCAAAGTGCGAAAATTTTAGGAACGGTGCGAGCCCTGAGTTTATGGATAAGACTGCTTTAGTATATTTTTTTTAAATGGTCATATTTACTTAGATAATACAGGACTGAATATTTTTTTAAAGAGATTAATAACCACTTTTTTACACTAAAATGTTTTAAAAACAATAAGAATATTTCTAATGCAGTCATTTACTTTATTTTTAAGTTTCCTTTTTTTCTATTTCCAAGGTCAATCTTTTCCTATAAAACATATAAAATCTATTTTGCTCATAGTCACAAAATACAATATCTACGCGAATAAAAAATCTAAATTAAATATGACTTATTGTGGCTTATGGCAATAACGGACGAAAATTTAAAATCATGATTAAGTTAAGGAATATGTTTAAAAGTAAAAAATATACATATTCCAGAGAACACAAAATTTAGACTCCGTGTTTATATTAAATAAAACAAAAGCAAATCACAGCGGATAAAAGAAATTACACATTCTTAACATTTAAATCATGCTTAGAACTTATTTAAAAAAGAATTGAGTTTATAAGTATTGCGTTTAAATGGAAAGATTAAAAATATTTTAGAACAATAAAACTTTGCTGCAAAAATAGCAATAATTTAAAGAACAAGTACGGTTTTATATTTAAAACAAAAATTAAAATGTGATCAAACATTGTTAAACTTATAACATGCACCTATTAAAAAGTTATTAATAAAACTTTAAAAGTAATATCTTTATAGGACATGCAATAAAAGCCAACACAAAGAATAAAATTGGAATAAAATATTTTAGTTTATTTCTGTCAGTAATCTAATTTAAATTCGTATGTAACTTTAACTGAATTTTTCCTTAAAAGTTCAATTAGTGTTACAAACTATGAATTAAATAAATATTGCAAATAAAGTATTTTATTCCAATTTTTACCACGCTTTATGTATTTCCATTGCATGCCGTAAAAGATACAATTCTTTTAAAATGATCATAGAAGCAAAATAAAAAAAACAACCCACAACAAAAAAAATGGACAGTCACTCCTGTGAAAGAGTGACTATTCACTCCTACCAGGGGTGAAAAACCTTTAGCAAGCTCCTTTAGCAAGAGTGAATAGTCACTCCTCCGAAAGAATGATTATCCATCCGTGTTTAGAGTGGATATTTACTTTCAAGGAGTGACTATTCACTCTTTCAAAGAGTCAAAAATTTCACTTTGGCTCAGAGTGAATAGTCACTTTAAAGAGGTTGGGCATATTTTGACTCTGCGATAGAGTGACTATTCACTCCTCCGGAGTGAATAGTCATTCTTTTTTTATTTAGAGTGTAATATAATCTCCCCTTTACTTTATAATATTCTAAAAATTTCCCTTTTTCATTTAATTTAATTTGCAACTCCATCCAAAGTCATGTACACGTATCTAAATATCACTATAGCATAACCGCATTAATTAAATACATGCCCTTTTTCTTTTCGCAATAGACATAAAATCCCCTCCTACGTTAGCCGCTTGATAACACCATCTGCCTTAGTTTTCATTTGTATCTGCACCCTTGCATGACCATATATGGTAGCCGCTAGGAGCCTCTACCCCATCGGCGTAGTTTAGCTAACTAGGCAGAAAATATAAATGTCTCCTTTACGTTTCCTTATTTGGTTTGCTAAATCACAGTCAAAAATTCCAATTTTCTCTTAGAGTCGATCTCTATTGTCAAAGTACAACGTTCACAGATTCTTATGGGACTTTAAAGTGAATTCAAGGCTAAAGGCGATATCCTGCCAATTATTATATATAAATCTCACTTAGAAAACTGCCGCCAAGAAATTGTAACCTTTTCGGCAATGTTTTTTGCGAGATTGTAACTACGCAGAAACAGGCGATATATGTGTCACTCACCCCTTTGCTATCGCCTCTAAAAGTCATGTATCTATCTCTTCGCTCCCTCACCTCGCTAATAAAGCATATTTTATTACGAACCTGATTAGATGAATTATCTTCACGACATATGAGATCGTCCATAAACTTAATACTATAAATCTTTGACGGCTATAATTCCTTTAAAATGAAATGAACAGCATACTATAGTATGGTTTTTATTTTAATTTCGCTTGAATTTGTATATATACGTATTAACTTGATAACTGCATACTTTAACTTGATAACTGCACTTGAGGAAATATCGGTATGAAATCTGTTGTGAATTCACGCTTAAGTTTTTGTTAAAACAAATGTAACTAAAATTTATGAAGCACAATGGAATACAATGCACCTTGTTTTGTGTGCGAAATATAGACGTTTCTCCAAAGTCCTCTAATGTGCACTTTGTTTATATTTTGGACAACATGGATATGTATTTTGCTGGAAATTCATACAAACATTTTAGTTAAAGCAAATGTAACTAACGTTTGAGAATAGCACTACACACATAAGTTTCATACTTCAGTTTTAGTCAAACCAAAAGTAAATAAAATATTTATGAAGCTCATTGCAATTCACGGCACCAAGTATTGCGTGCTAAATATACACTGCAAATTCATTTAATGTTTGACTTGTTCATAGCTGCCAACTTTTACGCTTTTTGGCTATCACTAAAATTTAATAGAGATTTTCGCCTTGTTTAATCATGAGATTTCGACGATTAAGTAAGACAATATTTACTATAAAATTTTAGCGGTAAGAAGAAAACGTAAAAGTTGGCAGCTATACTTGTTTATCTTTCAAACGACATGAATCTAACCATTTTTGTTTGTATCAAAAATGTAAAGTAATATTGTGATACTTAGAAGAATTATACTAATGCAGCAATAGCAGCAGCTAAATTTAATGTGTTAAGAATTTAACAATATCCCGCAAAATACAGATTCTGCTCATCAAGTAATTTTACACCATTGCTCTAGTGAACACTGACGTATTTAAATTTCTCAAAACACAAAACTTCCTACACACGTAATTTAGTTTGCATTTTTGGATAGAATCAGCTGTTAACGCTTTCCTGATTTAACATATTAAACAGTTTGAAATAACTTAGAATTAGCTGAGTAACTAGGCAAAACTTTTCTGGGAAAGTATTATACATTCTAACGACATTTTATTTTCGTTATCGATGTGCTTGCATAAAGTCAAAAGAGAAACTTATGACGGATTACATATAAATTATTTCCAATGATATAAATAGCACATTCGTTATGACAGTATATAGAAAAACAAATTGCACGTTATTTTTTTGGAGCTATCAATATATGGTACTGCAAAGTCAAAGTTAATGATGATATTAAAATGTTGCATATCATACATATTTTTATTTATTTTTATGCGATTTCCAAAGTTACCAAGTCTCCGAATTTTTTGCATACCAGATTTATCTTAGAGCAAGTGTCTTTCTTTTAAATCGCAGATTATTCCGGTTTGATAAAACAACATTTTCTGCACTTAAAAAGTGGTATCCAAAAACCCGGAGACTTGGCATCTTTGGATTTCGTAGAACTATTAAAACTCAGAATAAAAATGCTTTTAAATGATATATTATGTGTATTATAGACATTTAGGTTAAACAATATCATAGTTTGCGAATACCACTAATTAAAAATAGAAATACTCGCTTTACACAATCGAAGAATTCTGAAATTAAAAAAAGTGTATATATCTATTCGAAAATACTGATTAATCAGAAATAGAGAGAGTTGGCAATTATGCAATATACATACATTGAAACAAACAAATTACAAATAGAGGTACAAACTTTAAAAACTGACGGTGCAGAAATTTTAGGGATGTCTGTACCGGATGGCCAGAATTAAAACACCCCTACCCTGACCTCCCTATATATATCGAACTACTCAGTGTAAAAGCTTCAAATTTTGTGCACATACAATTCAAGACATGGGGAAAGGGATAACGCAAATTGTTCCAGAAACACCGTTAGATGGCGCTATACAACAGAAAATAGGAAAAGAAAACAATAATAATAATAATATCAAACACATTCGAAAAGGACTTTTTACGTTTTAATTTTATTACCCTTATGGGAGAAAAGGTAAAAAAGCTTAAACTGCCGCTGTTACTGTGATTTCGCACTGTAAGCATAAACGTTTGCATAAACCCGTGGTTTACAGCTATTTTGTGGGTATAGAAAAGGATACAAACTGGGACGAATGTTAGTTCTTCTGCAACGTTTCAATAATGACAAAGTAATCAGTCGTGCGTTTCCGACAACCACGCCATTTTGTTCTCCGGATCTTAATCCGTGTGTTTTTTGCTGTGGGGATACTACAAAAATCTTGTTTATCAAGGACGTCGAGTAACCTTGGCATACCTGACAGAAGGTATCACTCTTCTTGTAAAAAGTATCTCAGTCGACTAGTTAAGATCCGCAGTTGAACAAGCTGTCCACAGACTGCATACAGTGTTGCCAGTGGGCTACTTTAGTAAAATTCAGATTCCTTGATTGGCACCAGTTTTTTGAAATACTAAAATTAGCCTTATATTCAATGGCATATTAATTAAGGCGAAAAGAAGGGGAATTTTGCCATTTCAGAAAAGTGGTGCCAATCAAGAAATATGAATTTTAAAAAAGTAGCCCACTGGCAAAACTGACTAGGTATTTTACATCTTCAAGAAGGAAACTAGAGCAACATTCCGTATGTTGATGAATCTCTTGTTACGCGAAATTTGTTACCTTCAAATAATGTATGTAGACATGTGTCTTTTCAACGTATGGCCAGTTGTACAGCGCCGTCTAACGGTGTTCCTGGAACTAATCTTTCTTTTTTTTTGCCCAATCCGTTTCTTCACGTCTTGAATAGTATGTCCAAAAAATTTGGCGCCTTTACACTGAGTAGTTCGATATATAGGGGGGGGGGGTCGAAGTGTTTTTTAATTCTTGCCACCCTGTATATTTCCACAAAAATACAGTCCAAAATACTGTATATGTAATGTGCTCAAAAATATGCCCAAATAGCACAGAATGATTGAGCTATCGTTGGCTAATTATTAGTTGCCGTTCCACGTTGGCCCTCTATAAGAAGTGCACGTCTTTCGGTACCATTAGCTATCTAACCATTTGCTAATAAAGGTTCAACTGTTGTCCAACTGTTTGCTGCTCAGATTCCTGCTCAAATACGCCATATTACAGGAATCTCTTAACATACGATTTCCCAGAATTTGCCTACCTTACCATTCCCAATCCCACCATTTCCCAACAGGTTCCAGATACTCTCAAAGGTGGGCCAACAAAATTTGCTACTTGCGTTGTATATTTGCTCAAAAGATAAATGGAAAAATTATTGTATACATGATATTACTATAAAATTATTCATACCTTCTTAGAGTCTTTTTCATTAGTATAAGAAGCATCAGGAATGTATTCGCTCCCATTCCTAGTACTGCTAAGGAAAATAACACAATTGCTTCAGTTGTTTGTGCAGGATGACAGTTAGGCGATGAAGAGTTTCCGAGATGACTGGCATTGGATATGGAGCCAAATCTCACAACATTGAGTGTTCCAGCCATACGTAAAAAAGAGGTGGTCTTGACAAAGAGTGCTAAGTTTTAAATCACATTCTTTATGTTCTTTTTCTTCCAGATTCCGATTATAGAAACAGGCATGATGAATAAAAATCTGCAAAAAAAATAAAAATGAAAATATATACAATTACAGAAAAAGCTTAGTAATATTTCAGCCACATTTTATAAAAGCCCACATGTTTATTCTTACAGCTATTATTTTTCTAACATGTTTAGAAATGCTTATATAAGCTAGTAAGTAATTTATTCATAAATATTAGAAAAGTTTCTAATTTATTGTTTCCATCCAGTATTATAAGCAAATGCATGGATATTTAAAAATATTCATGAGAAATCTAATTTCAATAACACAACTAAACTAGCACTTAGCTTTACAGCTAAAATCGCATATTGTAACCACCATTTGTCAAATGAAATTTGTGTAATAGTCGGTGTGATAGATAATCTGGGATCACTTAGTCTAATATATTTAGAACAATTTAAAACTTCTTAAACATAAAGATGCAAATAGTTCAATACTAGTATTATTTTTAAATAACAAATTTAAAAATTAAACAATGCTGTGTAACTTTTTGTAGTTTTCACGTTAAGAGTATTTTGCTATTCCACCCAAAATAGCCCCACTCATCTTTTCTTTGTTAAAAGTCTTAATATATTAAAGATATAATGAAATGACAGACTGAAAATTGAAAAAATTTACCGACTTTAGTAACTGTACCCTTATCTGGAAAACATTTCAAACGTTGGCGCCACACGGACTGAAATATGTTCCATATATATACTTACTTTGAATGGCTTTGAGTGGGATTAAACATAGCAGTGTCTAGACTTTTAAATATAGAATTTCTAGAGCATCATTTCTAAGACAGTTTTATACTCCTTAAATAATTGTCCGTGAAATTATATGTAAAATGCTTCTAAAACAGGCTACGGAAATATTTTGAAATAGTAAATGAGAAATGGAAATAAATTTGGCAGTCACGTGGATGAACATAGGTGTAAAGTTAGACTCATTCTAAATAATGTATTGCCAAGAATTTTAAAGTGGTAATAAATTAGAATTCTTCTAAAATCTAGTGTTCATTTAACGGTAAATATTAATTCACGAATATTGCAAATTCGACAATACCTTAAAAAATGTCATTTTAAAGATTTAAATCTTATTTTTTCTATTGACCCTAAAAATTCGCAATTTAAATACTTTGCATTTTTCTTAACGGAAAAAAGACTGTAGCACTTATTTCCTACATTTATGAAATTAGCAGAAATCTTTAGTGGGTTTGATCAACCGAATGTAAAAGGCATTGCAAACGGCAGGTAGAGGGCATTACATTCCACTTTTTCCATAAAACGTATTATAAAACATACTTTGACACATTTTTATTCCCCAAAAATTATAATGCCTTGCATTTCAAGCTTTAAATAGGTACCAAACGCTGCGAATTTTGGTCACCACTAATTTCTAAAAGCAATATTACCATTATTTGGTATCATATATCTGCGATTCAATAAGCTTAATATTTCCATTAATAATTAGTGATGGCCCAAAATCGTAGCAGCTGGCAGCTGGTTCATATGAATTCTACAAGAATAGTTTAAAACCCTTTCTAATATAACAATCCTGTTGTTAAAATGTCGAAATGATTGAAGGTCATCACCATTTAATAAAAATTTGACTTTAAAGTTAATAAATGATTTTCGTCACGTACATTATGATAGAATTTTTTATTTGATTTTTGTTCAAATTTGGCTTCTAGAAATTAAAATTAAGTGGGATAATATTTTCCACTGCCTTTGAAACTTCTATAACAAACATTAAAGTTGTATACAGGGTGATTCAAAAAAGATGGTAAAAATTTTTAAGAGGTGATAGTACACACCCAAACAAACATTTTGTATCAAAGAATGCATGGTCGAAAACTAAACGTAAAAAAGTTAGAGGGCGCCAAAAGTTATGTTCTTATACGAGGCAAAAACACACAATGAATGATTAAGTTAAGTTACGAAAACAAATTTAATGGCATTTGATTACAATAAGTGCTCAAAACATTGACCGGCAGCTGTTATGCACGCAGTACAACGGCGAAGAACAGATTGGCGAATTTTCTGAAACACACCAGGCATATCGCGAACTTCCCCTACAGCAGCCGAAAGCTGGGCGACAAGTTCTTCTGCGGATTCAATGGGAGTGTCATACACAAGAGTCTTTAGCTGTCCCCACAAAAAAAAAAAAAAAAAATCGAGACATGAAAGATCTGGCGAGCGCGGTGGTGCCTGGTGTGTTTCAGAAAATTCGCCAATCTGTTCTTCTCCGTTGTACTGCGTGCATAACAGCTGCCGGTCAATGTTTTGAGCACTTACTGTAATCAAATGCCATTAAATTTTGTTTTCCTAACTTAACTTAATCGTTCATTGCGTGTTTTTGCCTCGTATAAGAACATAACTTTTGGCGCCCTCTAACTTTTTCACGTTTAGTTTTCGACCATGCATTCTTTGATACAAAATGTTTATTTGGATGTGTACTATCACCTCTTAAAAATTTTCCCATCTTTTTTTAATCACCCTGTATAACAACGAAAGTTAGCAATAACCAGGGTTTTAAAAATCTCGGCGACAGCGGGCAGTCTCTCACCACTAAATTTTATTCGTTATTTATCGTCTAATATTTCGACTAATTTTTTTTTTTTGTAAGAATGCTAATAAAATTTAAGCGAAGAAAACTAATAAAATTTAGTGGTAAGAGACTAACCTCTGGCACCTAGAATTTTACACCCCTGGCCAATAACTTTCAAAAGCAACATTTTTCACGAATACACTATCTCACATCCTTTACACATCCCTATACACATCCTTTGCACTCATGAGGTGACTCTCAATCACTACTAGTATTGCCAGGTGTCCCGCGTAAATTGGGGCTCCAAATGCTCTGGACACCAGAATTTTAAAGTAATTTTCTTCGCTTTATCTAATGGCAAAATTATCTGCGATTAAAGATGACGAAGTAAACTCTAAGAAATTAGTAGTTTCCAGAGCATTTGGAGACCTGATTTACGCGGAACACCTGGCAACACTAGTGGTGAGTGAGAATAACCTCTCGAGTGCAAAAGGTTAAATTATGGATAGCAGTCGGATAAAATGATGGAACTATGAAAAAAGCGGATAAGACATACTGTAGTGTCTACCGGGAACGTGTGAAGTAACTGAATGAAGTCACAAGATGGCGGCTGCTTTTTGTTTACTTCTAATCAATAAGGCCTGATTACTGGCGGGGAAAACATCAATCAATAAATTTGAATAGAAATTTTCGTCCCATTTAAACGCCTTACTCATGCAAAATTTCTGTAATAAATAAAGCAAAAATTCCTATACGTTTTTACAGCTGTAAGTTTGTCCAGAGTTTATATAATGTCTTTCACTGGCATCGACAGGAGGACTGTTTATGTTGTCATAATATGGCGGAACCTTAGGGACTGACTACAACCAAGCTAAATTTGCAGCTGTAGAACTAATAGATATTTTTGCTAGAATTATAACATAAAATCTGAATGAACAAGGCGTTCTATTAAGAAAAAAAAATCCACTTAAATTTACTAGTGGAAGTCTTCGGCGGTAATCAGCTCCCATGGTTCAGTTGATACTTCCCCATTTTAAGAAGATACCAATTTCTTAGTTGAATGGATAAATCAAGTTACCTATTATCTTTTAGTCATATTTGTCTTATTTTTATACCTTATAATGTAATTATTTTTATACCTTATAATGTCATTATTTTTACGCGTTAGGCATTTTTTCGAAATGACAAAAAAAAAAAAAAAAAAAAAAAAAAAAAAAAAGTTTTGAAAGAAATTAAAATAATCTCGAATTTTTTATAAAATATTCTATATCATACAAAATATCTAATATATATAAAAATTTCTTGAATTATTTAGCGATTTTTCCATTTTTTTTCTTCGCTTTATCCAGAGAAAAGTTTATTTATACGAAGAATATCAGTTAAATAAAATCTTATAATTCTGGGATAAAGCATACATTAATAGAATTTAACGAAGCCTGAAAATAGAAGCTTTTCATAATTCGGGGATTTAAATTCATGCTGTTTCTCATTTATTGACTTATTTATCGATTTCTTGAAATTCATGAAACAAGATATCTCAAATTAACTTCCTATAGAATATAAAACAAATGAAGCAATTAAGTTATTCATGTTGATTCAGTAAAAGAATATGACCTTTAAAATTAAAAATACCGAAGCAAATTCTTTATGGATTGGTAATATTTAAGAAAAGAAAACTGTCTGGAGGATATGAAAAATGTGTAATAATTAAATGGTTCAGAAGTTAATTTCATTATTCATAATTATGCGCTTGATGGCATAAGGATGGTTTAGGAGGGATGGCATTGTAACACCAGATAAATTAAGATAATTTTTGGAGGGTTTTTTTGAGGAAAATGACTAATTATTTTAGAATAGAAATAACCATTTGATTAGACGAACATTAAACAACGAATTTCTGACAACAAAATGCTCAAAGGTTTTAATTATTTTAAATTTACTCTAGCAATATGGAAAACCATTCATTTTCATAAAAATCAAATTATTATTATTATTATTATTATTATTTACTTTAAATTTTTTTTGAAGGGAGACGCAAAAGATTTTCTTAGAAAAAACAATTAAAAAAAAAGAATTTTAAAGACATATGTAATTGGTTTAACAAATGAATATGTAACGTAAGTTACATCCATATTTAAAGTCAATAGCTTAGTTAAAATTTTTCTGACAATGCCCCCAAGTTCAAAAATCGTCAATTTGAGAAAAATGCATTTTAAAGTTTTGGAAGAGTTATTTATACTTCGGCAGACGACATAAAAGAATGCCTGTAAAAGAGTGGTTTTGTTTTATAATTATTTTTTTAACTGAGAGTTCCGGCGGCGTTGGCGACGAAAAGAAACCTAGCACTATATTCAAGGTTGGAGTAGCACAGATGAAGTTTATTCCAACAGAGCGAAAAATGCCCAGACTAGGAATCGAACCTGGATACTTGGCATGCCATGCCAATACTTTACCTGCATCCGGACGATACGCTGACAGACATAATTCACTCTTATTTGTTGGACATTACGCTGGTCTTATTCGTTCTCTTCATTAAAACGTAGAACTTTTTGGTTAATATATACATACATATATTATATATATATATATAATTTATTAAATTAATTATTGTAATAGGATTAGATGATGATTTGTAATTATATTATGTCTCTCTCTCTCTCTCTCTCTATATATATATATATAGGATTTGTACGTGGCCTAGGATTTCTAGATCAGGAAATTCTTTGGCACCAGTATTTTCTTAAAGAAAATCTCTCTTTAAGCCTCTCGCTGCGTAATTGTTTTATCAAAATAGCTTCAAAAATTGCGCATTTAATTCCTTCGTGACGAGCGTCTTTTAAGAATTTTTATTCTTTTGTCACCGGTTTTTCAAAACAAAAATTTTCGTCTGATTTAATCGGGAAAATGCTCCGATTAGATAGGGCAAAATTTACAACAAAAAGTAACTGGTGGGAATGATCAAGGAGGGTTAATTTGACGGTTATATTAAAGATTAGACACCAGAAAATTTAAAACAGATTTTTAACTTTATATTTTTGTAATTTTTACAGGATTAATACTTCTATATAAATATCCTGGTTGCTAAGAATTAAATAATAAGTGATGTAGATATGTATCACAATGCATTTAAGGGTTAAAAGACGTCATTCAATGTTAAGAATAAACATTCTCGATACAATTTTATTCTGTCGTGAATCATAAAATAAGATGAATTTAAAAGTCTGACCTTCCCCGATAATTTCCATAAATATTTGAATTTAAAATTTTACCCACAGTGCTCTGAGCTTCTCATTTGTAATACCTTTATCATTGTCCTCAGAAATTTGTGATGAAAGTTACCAGCCATAAGATTTTTAGTGGTTTTCTCAGAACAACGTTACTTAAAATGTAAATTCTATTGAAATGAATATTCTTAAATGGGAACTTCACATTATTTTTTTAAGAACAGCCCTTTTGTGCATTTCCCACTTTTTGAATAGACGCATTATATTTTTTGAAAAGATCACATCATTTTCAGAAAGAATATTACTATTTTTTAACTTTAACACCCCGCTAGTTACTCTTTATGCGACAGATTTACAACATTCTTTTATTCACAAAATTTTTGGGTTTAGCTTTCGCTAGTAGATTTCTACATAGTTTTTAACCATCTCGCTGCGTAATTGTTTTATCAAAATAGCTTCAAAAATTGCGCATTTAATTCCTTCGCGACAAGCGTCTTTTAAGAATTTTTATTCTTTTGTCACCGGTTTTTCAAAACAAAAATTTTCATCTGATTTAATCGGGAAAATGCTCCGATTAGATAAGGCAAAATTTACAATAAAAAGTAACTGGTGAGAATGATCAAGGAGGGTTAATTAGACGGAAAAAATGCATCCCCGATGAAATCTCGGGTTGCGCAAATTTTGCTAGTTTTACGTTGCCCGAGAAACTCTCGGGTTGCGCAGTGAGAGGGTTATGGCGGAATTTTGTGCGTTTATCCTGGATTCATTTTTATGTAAAGAAATATTGATAATTTTCATTGAAAATTCCCTGAAGCACGGACCCAGATATACATTTTTTAAGGTTGTACAAAAGCAACTCTCTTTGAGGTAAAACTACTAAATTATTTAATTTTATTTGAAATGTAGATAACAATAAGTATCTTAATGTACAGACCCTGGAAAAAAAAGTGATAACTCATGTTAATTATGTACAATATATCGTAAAAAATGATGCTGTTACCATTCTATTGGGAATCACGTCTAAGCTATGTGGTATGCATAAATTATACTTTGATGCCGTCCTCATATTAAAATCCAAACAAACAGTTAAATTTTGAATAGCAACACTTAATATTGCAAAATATTTTTAATCTGTGAATAAAGTTAAGCTCATATACCAAAATTCACATCATTTTGATGAAAAGTTGTAGATGTTAAATTATTAAAATATTTGTCTTGTCTAATGTTAAATTATTTTTTAATATAATTTATTTAATATTTTCTAAACTTATAACATTTTTTTTATTATTCTCCAAAGTTATGAATTTTTTACCTGCATTATAGTGAATACTTTACCCATGAAATTTTCAATAAGTGGGTATAGGAGTTCAAAAATATATACTTAAATATTTCAGGACATAAAACTGTTCTGTATCATGATAAATATAAAGATGGGAATTCAAGTAATGTGTTTCTGTGGGGTCAATGAACCTAAATGTGATTACTCATGTTATGATTTGTCATAAATGTGACAAAGTTCTAAAATTTTAGTGGAAGAATTGTATATAAATGCGACATAACCAAGCAACTGAATTGGTAAAATAAAACGTGGAAAATGTTACTGCATTTAAAGAGTTTTTTCTAGGAAAATTTCTCATTTCAATATACTGCATTAATTATCAATCTCCGCTAACACTCACTGAATGAGGGGAATAATAGTGAAATCGAGGTCACTATTTCGTTTAAATCTTTGTCACATAACCTCATCAATGGCAAGGCCTTTAACGTCTTTTTCTTTTATGTGCAAGCGGGAGAAATTGAAACAATTTGAAAGCGTTGTTTTAAACTGTTTGTTTAAGTTGTTTTAAAATATTCGCCCCATTTTGGCTTTGATATTGCGCAAATTGCATATACTTTAACCCCTTGAGGGGCAAGCAATTGCGTTTGTGTAATGCTGAATTCCCACCGGAAAATTAGAAAAATTTTATTTCAAAATAAGGAAAAGCAATTTTACGACTTTTTTCCACCAAAGTTAGAAAAGAAAAATTTCATACAATTTTTCTGGTGTAAATCTTCATTAATCGTAGGTGGGATATATTTTATCCCACCGCCCCACAAGGGGTTAAATGCGGAGATGCTTTCAGCAGATTTAATGAGGTAAATTTGTATGGTATTTTCCCATTTTAAAATTAAATGATGTTTAAATGCAGGAATTATGAATAATTGAACTTCGTTAAAAAAATATTTTCTCAGATGCAGAATGAGAAATTTGAAGAGAGTAATGACATTAGAACCCTAAAAAAACTACCCTAAAAAAGTATCAAATAGGAAACCTTGAAGCATAGATGGGCAGTCAAAAGCAAAAGAGAAGAAACAGAAACAAGTACTATTGTGGAGGAGTTTTTATTCACACCAGTACGCGGAAATTACGCGAGAAAACTCTTGGGAGCATTCACTCTAGTTTATCTCATAACTAGCTGACGCGTATGATTTTATATTTTATAAATCCAGTTTATCTGAATTTATATTATTAAAAGGAAAAATATTGAATTGAAAGTTTATGCTATTTGGTATTTTATTTTCTGCGTAATTTGATTTCTGGAGTCTATGCGCACCGAAAGCGAGTGAAACCGCGACGAAACATTCTTTTTTTTTTTACCAATTTCGTCAACATTTGCACACATTTTATTTTGTAAAAAATCTTTCTTCCCATAAGAACGTTTTAAATTTGTTGTAGGTGATGTAAATCTGGTTTATTGAGAAGCTCTAAAAAGATTGTGTTAAATTATGGACGTTTAGTTACTTTTAGCGTAGAAAAATATCGTCTCCGCGAGGCGCGAAGTGACCTGAGTTCGCCGGTGTATCAGAAAGAGTTAAGATTTATATTTTCCAAAGCCAATTACACCATTAACTAGAAGAAGGTTACAGTTTTAAGAACGCGCTTTGGGTTTGTCGGTACCTTTCAAATTGCATCATGGGGAGGCGTTGCAATAATGGAGAAAAACATTCTTTTGGAAAAACGACCCTTTTTGTTTTGTTTTTTCATGGCGTTAACTTTTTATTATTTAAATATTTTTTTTTATTGATTGCGGCATTTGAGACACAAGAGTTCGATCTTTCAGAATATGTCTTCCGTTTTTAACTTTACTAAGCGGTTTGGACGATGTTAGTTAATAAATAATGACAAAATAGAACCGAAATTTTCTTTTTCGTTCCTCATTTTCAACCGATGCGTAAATAAGACTTCAGCGCATACGCCACGGCTTTTGCCTTCTCGCAACGACCGATATGAGTTTTTAATAAAAATAAGTAGCGATTGTTAATTAATATGTAAACTATTTATAAGAATTTTAAAATTCTGAGTCTCAGGTGCAACATGAGACGATTTGGGCTAGTCTCACAAAATTTTTCGGCCTCGTACGTGCCGTAGTTTCTGCTAGCCATTGCACACAGACTGAGTGAAACTTTGTTTTATTAGTATAGATATTCCAATTGAAAAAGTTGCAATAATTGTGTATGGGGGTGAAATTTTTCCGGTTATTGTTACTTGTAAGATAGATAAAGAAGTGAAAAGTCAGCAAAATGTTAATAACAATCCCCAAAACATGGAAGTAGTCAGAACGGAGTGATAAAATACTTTATATACTGGATAAAGTGAAAGAAGTGATCGCATTACCCCAATTGTTAAATTCAGTAAACAACTATAGAGTCACAGAAATTGCTGAGTATCGAAATTTTGTTTATAAAAAAATTTTGAAAGACATACAGTAATAAACATTGCATGGGTATATTAGCTTTTTTATTGATCATTCATTCGTTACTTCTTGTTTGTTAAATAATTTAACTATTTGATGTATGCATGTGAAATGATTAATTTAACCCTAGATCTACCGGGAATTTTATTCAAGTTTTAATAAAACGTTCTACACCAGAATTTTTATTTAAAACTATTTAACTTATTTATTTACCTTATTTTTGTCTGGTTTATATACTTAGTTTATTTTAAAGAAATTTCTGGTTTGAATGAATATTTTGTATGTACCTGTCGGGTCCAATGGACCCGTCTGGTAGACGGAGGGTTAATTTTACTACAGTATGAAGTGGACGCAATAGCCTTTGAGTTATTTGTTTTTACTTTGACTATTTTATAATATCTTATTAGCATAATATTAATTGATATTTCGAAGATAAATTGTTTAATCAAGCAAGAATGCAATTTTATTGTAAAATTTAAGTTCTTTTTTACTTTTAAAACCACATCTCACCTAAACTTTTGAACATTTTGAAATCACTTTTGTTGCATTCTTTTTTAGAAGTGTTCCTTCTAATTGCATGGTTCAGATTTAAAAAAACTAATTAGTTTAAGTGAAGAAAAACTAACATGACACATGTAAAAAATACAGTAAAATTTAGTATTTACTTAACATTTAATTTTTTTTAAATAAGCTATGTATATATTATTAAAATTCCGTTTCTTACTTTTGTAAAATGCACATTAAGGATCACACAGAAAAAATAACAAGCGGATTGGAAGTTTCGTCACATAGAACATATCCATGTAGTGAAAAAACATAAACCGAAAAACGTGCATGTGGACGATTACAACTCTAAGTTATTTAATGGAAAATGGGTGGAGTAAAAATCTTTTTTCGCATATATTTACAGCAATTTGAGAAAATATGCTACGAATGGCTAAATTCGTTTTTTCAAAATGATCAAAATATGATATTTTCGTCATTTTTTGCAAAAAATGAATTTCGCAAAAATTAGGCATTTTTCGCAAAATGCAAGGTAACGAATCCCGTGGAGTGTTTCAAAAACTGATAACAATTAAATTAATTTAAGTAAGACTAACTAGCATGCATAAAATGCAATTTCGCCTTAACCCTAGAACTACCGAAAATTTTACTCAAGTTTTATAAAAATATTACACATCAGAATTCTTATTTAAAACTATTGAACTTATTTACTTAACTCATTATTGTCTGGTTTAGATATTTAGTTTATTTTAAAGACATTTCTGGTTAGAATAAATATTTCGAATGTACCCATCGGGCCCATTGGACCCGTCTGGTAGACGGAGGGTTAAGGTACTTTGGAAATCAAATTTAAGTTTTAACGACTGTAAATCTGTCAAAGGTGACATAAATGTGACATTACTATATTTTTGTTTATATCACAGATAATAATGAACTTTCTTAAAAACATATTAGTTTAGAATTAAAAGAATAATATTTAATAATTTAATGTTTAATTTTGGCATTTTAATTTTAATAAGATATTAAGTGCACGTTAAATGTTACTGAACTATCAGAAATCGCATCACATTCAGGTACAATGAGTTTATGTGGTATTAATGTATTTTTATCTATTCATCTTTTCATTAAAAAATGCCTTTTACAGCATATCACTGGTTTAAAGACCATACTGTTATCTTTAATTTAATAGCTGCTGTTTCATTCTGTTAGACATTCATGATTATTCAATATCATCTCATGATATGAATTTATTACAAATGTGTTTTCTCCAACTGAACTAACAAGTTCTCAAGTCGGTATTCGAACCCAGAAACTTTCACTTACATTGCCAGTGCTCTACCGATTGAGCTACCTGGGCCGACAACCGGCTAGCATATTTCGCCCAGATAATCTTATTGGCAATAGAATCATGTCTGCCATGTAGGCAGCTCAACAGAATATGTCACAAGTAATGGAACTTCATTAACTGATGGGTAAGTGGGTATAATTCCCCCAATCATACGGATTGGCAAATATATACTACGAATTGAATTTTTCCAACTCAGCGGAAAATGCGCAACTTAGGATTCGAATCCTAAACTTTGACTTGCATTACCAGTGATCTACCGATTGAGCTACCCGACCCGACAAGCTTTGTTTTAATTGGAAGATTGACCATGAAGCAAATTTAAAAGTCGTATGTAATACAAGATATTGTTCTCAATCGATATCCATCAGAAGCGGTTTTCCATTAGAAACTATTTTTGACAAATTTTGTAAGATGAACCCTCATTTCCAGGACTGTGCAAAGTCAACCTACACAAACTTTATAATAAATATTTCGTATCATTGACTGTTAGGTTAAATTTGAAATACATGAGATTAAAGATGATCAGACAATTGCAGAAAACTTTTAGGAGTAGCAAAGTGGTACACCCAACGTGGTCCACGGGCCGCAGAGTTGTGTGTTGTGTTGTTCATGATGGCCGATTATTTACACGAGGGATATAGGGCAAAGGGCGGAATGCCCTGGGTGGGGATCTTTCTAAGAGAAACTAATCCGTATTTTGCAACGTTATCTAAGTTTCGAAGAAAATCACGGAAAGCTCCGAACAATTAGGACTACGGGCACGATTGGGTTCGAACCCAGCACCTCCCGTCTACCAGCTTTCAAAGCAGAACCTCTCTGCCTCTGATAGGGGCCGTGCTGCATTAGTGTAGCGTTAGGGGCGGGGGTCAATCATTTTATTACCAGTACTATTATTTGCTTTGTTTAATCGTATAACGTTCAATGATTAAATAAAGCCAAATTTTATACGTAATAGTGCTGGTAGTAAAATGATTGTGCCCCCCTAACGCTACACCACTGCCGGGCCGTAAAGATACGATTTATTTAGAAAAGAAAGTTTCGCAATATTTTATGGAAAAGTTTCTGTAATTAAAAAAGACCAATAAAAAACTTCGGAAATATTGGTAAATGAACACCTTTTACAAAGCGTGATGTGTACCACTGACTTATACCATAGCTACCAACTTTTACGCTTTTTTCTTACCACTAAAATTTAACAGTAAAATTTCCCATATTTAATCATTTCAGGGGTGAACGATTGCGTTTCTGTAATGTTGAATTCACACCGGAACATTCGAAATATTTTGTTTCTAAATAAGAAAAAGCAATTTTTCAACTTTTTTCAACCAAAGTTAGAAAGGTAAACTTTAATTAAAATTTTCTGGTTCAAATCTTGTTTAAAATCAGGTGGGATATAATATATTCCACCGCTCCTCAAGGGGTTAATCGGTGAACTCTGTGATTCAATAAGTCAAAAATTTCTCTTAGATTTTATTGGTAAACAAAGCGTAAAATTTGGCAGCTACGCTTAAGCAAAAAGATCCGTTCTATAACGAGTAAAAAAGTAATTAAAATAAACATGGATAAATAAAATTAAAAGAAAAAATATGCGATACGAATAAAACATCATTTCTTTAGCAACTGAGCTAGATAATAAGCATATAATGAACTTTAACTTCTTACACTGGCTTCTTTTATATGAAGAATAGATTCTTATTCGTTGATTAAAACTAAAATAATTTTAAAAAATCTTAAATATGCTATATTTTTTGTACTATTTTAATGTTAAACAACTTTTTGCTAATAACATAATCTTTATCAAAGAGAACTTTCGGTGCTTCAGATTTTACAATATCTTCTTCATTATTAATTAAAACAAATAATAAAAAAATCGCATAATTATCTAAAAGAAAACAGTTACCATCACAAATCTTTTATTTTTCATGCGAATCAAAAATAGCGAACTCTAATTAAAACTTATTTGATGCTCCATCTTTCCTAACTTATTTTTTTATGCATGATGACGTCAAAACCTTAAAGGAATTAACCGTAAAGCCAGCTCTTTTCTCCGCGTGAAGAGAATAAATGATTTGCAAAGACGAATAAAATTTAGAGCGCTTCTAGTATTACCATTTATTTTTTCACGAACAAAGTGATTTTTTGAAACGGTGCTTTATCAAGATGTAAAGGAGTAAAAGCTACTTTGGTATACTTATCTGACATTGCATTTATTTGAAAATGTGGAATAAACTTCATGCTGCTGTTCTAAAATTCTTAGGAGTGCATTTCCTTAGGAAAATAAGAATGAACTAGCATATTTTGGAGGTCTTTATATTTTTATAAATAAGTAATCCGTTATGAATAAAAATCTAGGCATAAACTCAAGGGTTTCTTGCTTCCTTTTATAAGAACAGACTCGCAAAATGTCTATCGCGAAAACGTATCACTGCAGTGTATGTATATATGAGGTGGGCATTGCCAACATAAAAAATGAAATAAATATTTAGAAATTTTTGAAGTGTATTTCGCGCAAGCATAAATAGCCTGGGATTGGTCGCATGTATTGGAGCTCAAATATATGTGTACAAATTTTAAATATGATGTTACTCAAAAGAAATAAATAATCCGTTTTTGATATTTTGTTGTCATGGGCCACGTTTTGTTCCATTTTGCATAGTGTACAACTACTAAAGACCTATATACTAAACAGTAAATCATCATATTTATAAACGGGAAATTCAGTGTTGCCAGATTGGGGACTTTTTTCTCCCCCGATTGTTGTTTGTCAGCGCTTTTTTGAGATAGAAATATTAGGCATATTTAAAAATAGATTAAAAATTTTGAAAAATAAGGCGAATTATACTATTTAAAAAAGTGGTGACAGTCAAATAATCTGAATTAAAAAAGTCTCCAATCTGGCAACATTGAATTAAATTCACCTACCAAACACATTATTATCATTAAATATTTAAAGCTTTTGAAGTATTAAATTTGATTTAGAGATAACGGCATTTTGCAATTTATGAAATTGAATTTTATGGAATTAAATTGTACTTGTCTGCATTGCTATAGTATTGCCATATTGTATTGCCATATTGTAGTATTTGCCATAGTGATAGGCAGAATGAATGATTTTACCATTCGAATGAATCATTCGGGCATGCGCAAATGCACAGCTGCCAAACATTTTTAAAAATCCATCTAAAGCAGAAATTTTGTATCGAAAAAGAAGTTTCTTATTTTAATTAGAATAAACTTAAAACCCCCATGAAAATAAAAAAAATCTTTTTGTCTTCAATTTTGTTGAAGATAACTTATCGAAAGTGTTGTGAAGGCTGGCACCTATGATTTTGCTTCTTTTCGTTTTGCAAACTTCTCATGGTAATTGATTAAAAATGTATACAAAGGTTGGAAACTATGTTTTTGCGCATGTCGGAATGATTCATTCGTGTTTCCCGTCGCTAATTTGCCATGTGTAATACGGATGGAGAGACTGGTCCAATTGCGTCCTGGGACCCTTGTTTCTGTGTTCCAAATAGTGTTACAAGTTTGATGTTCTATACGATTACTTCCAAGCTTCCAGAAGCTCCCCCTCTGCTGTCTCGACTGTTGTTGCTTTTTGTGACGTATATGTCATATTATGGCGACATAGTTGTGGCCCCGATGTGTCCCTTTTTTGGACTTGCTTTGGGAATTTTCTCGTTTACATTTCCAATAAATATGATGTTTTGAACTACCGGAATTTCCCGCGTATACGCCTCGGCATAGTTAAGTCTTTTCAAACCGTAAATTTTATTGAAAAAAAGAAGTCAAATAAGTGCTGAGCACAAGTGAGTCACATTTTATTTAAAATAAATTCTGGTAGGAAATAGAGTTATCATAGGTGCGGCGAATACGCGCGAAATTACGGTAAATACGAATTACTGCATATTTTGTACATAAAGTAGTGACTACGTATATGGACAATTTCATGAAAATTATACATTACACGCAGGAGCCATTGTTCTTTTTCTAAATATTGTTGATCTACTTACCCAACAATGTCCATTTTAGAATTTATTCATTGTTAGATATTTAACTACTAAAATATTTTTATCGTCGCAATGAATAATAAATTAGTATAACAAGCTCTTGGGTTTTTAGAAATCTCGATATTACCGATAAATATGATCAGTGTAATCCATAATCAGATATGTGAAGCAATAAAACATGTTTCAATAGGAATTATTGCGATTTTCAATATGTATTCTCATACATTTCAGTAATTTAGCAGATGATAAAAATTGTCGGATATGAATGGAAAATGATTGTAGTTTATGGAACAGAAATAATAACATTTACGTAAAATCCATAACGGTTGACATCGAAAAATACATCTTTTCATGTATAAAATATACTCTAGATATAGAATAGAGAGTATTATTTTTTGAATAAATAAGCTAAGCTCATAAAAAATAACTTGAAATCTACAAAAGCCGAATGATGATAAAATTCTAACTTAATTTTAAACATTTAAATTAATCTAATTGTTAGCGCTACGTTTAACTGTTAAAAATGGTCGCAATAATTTCCACATTCGGAAACAGAATTGAAAGTAAAACTGCTTCTCATTTAACCATTTTTAAAGCTTTTATTTAAAAGATATAGCATATTATAAATATAAAAGTTTCAGTTTGTATAGATAGATATTGATATGTTTTAGCGAAATGCTAGTTTATCCTCTGTTACTCCAAGCACAAAATGCTGGTTCACTGAACGCATGTTCCATTACTTATTCATAGCCCAGTACGAAGGGGTAAAATTTCTAGTTTATTATACAAATATTCCTGTAGAAAACTGATACTCATTTTTTTTTAATTATATTATGTAAAATTATAAAATAAATTATAAAAACTGCTTTGCACAAATGAATCACAATATTTTTCTTTTTCAAAAAAGAAAAAAGTAACAAAGACACATATATGTATGTCGCAGCACATGGTATGAATCCCATGCCATAAAATGCAAAAAAAGATTATGGTGGGAAAATCGAACTTGGCACTTAGGTAGAAAATGCTAAAAAATCAACTGCATCATCTTAAGCTGAATGCTGAAGTTACAGATAAAAATCATGACGATACTTTGTTGAGTTTCCGTGTGTCTCAGAGATAAATAAATTCTTTAATTTTTGTTTACTTAAAGGATCCACAATGGTTTGAAATGACGAAAAATAACTTAAAGGAATAAAGTTTTGAAGCCTTAAGTAATTTAGACTATTCTTTGTTTTTATTTAATTTATTTATTAATGTTTTGCAGAAATAAAAGCTATTTAGTAAATTGAAAAAACAATATATATATTTTTTTTATATTGCACGGAAACAATTAGTCTTCAAAATAACTTTTGCCATGATTCAGAAGTCCAGGTTCCATGTCCTTCTTTATCCTGCTTGAAATCAGGTTGTAACATTGTCTTTAGATTATATTTTAAGCAAATACAAATATATTTTAAACAAAATAATAAAAAATGGAAACCAATGAAAATATTCGTCATTTTTTTAATAATTTAAAAATAAATTATTGATTTTTTTTTTTAAATTATTAATGAATTTCATATATAGACAAAACGTGAATTATGATTAACATTACTTTTTACATAAAAAGAATCTGCATCGTCAAAAATATGTGTATGTAATTTTTACAACTCATACCTATGATTAGTTTTGAAGATATAAAAAATTACTTTTCAATGGTCAAAGAGGATTGTTTTCTGTTACATTCTGCATCTATGGCAAATAATATTTTAGAAAGTAATCCTAAAATTTGAACAAGGCCTCATCACTACAATTTAAACATTGTAAAAACAAACAACAGAACAAATCAAGTACAGTTAAAGTTAAAGTTATTTTTTCACAACCAAACAATATTCACCAAGAATGGAAAGGGCTTCATTCAATGTTGGCGAACTTAATTGAGTAAACTAGCCTTCTACACTGTTAAAAATATCGCGAAAAATTACCTCTGCTTTTAAAGGCTATCTATTTTCTGACCAATGAGAATGCTACATAAACACTTATGCAGCGTTTTCCTTGGTCAGAAAATAGATATCCTTTAAAAACAGAGGTAATTTTTCACGATATTTTTAACAGTGTAGAAACAACGCTTGTATTTTGAAATCAGGTTGTAACAGTTATCGTGGTATATTGTTTCTAGAAGGCTGGTTTACTCAATTACATTCGCCAACATTGAATGAAGCCTGTTCCATTTCTGGTGAATATTATGTGTTCGTGAAAAACATAACTTTAACTTTACTTCATTTGTTATGTTGTTTGTTTTTAAAATGGTTAAATTGTACTGATGAGGTCCTGCAGTTGCTTAGCGAAACGTTTACAGAATGTATTTTTTATGTGTTTAGTAAAACTGTATTCAAGTCTGTCTTATTTTATTTTAGTCTATTATGGGTACATCTCCGATATATTTTCTTTTATATATACTATACATAGATACATATGCATGAAATTCGTGACTTTTTCAATGCAATTCGAAAACTCGCTTTATATTAAAAAATAGGATATCCTTATAGGAAAACTTAAACTTGTTATAAAAAACTATTTATAGATGAAAAACATACAACTCCCCTTCCTAAAATTTACACTTAATTTGACATCTAAAAAGATCTTTGTTTAAACCAACTTGCATCATGTGCAAAAGGGGAAAATTTTTGTCCTTATCACTAAAATTATTTTGGTTGTATCAAAATGGAAATATTTCATAAAGTATAAAACCCTAATAAATATATGGTGTAAACAAAAAATTCCAATTTTATTTAACTCAATAAAGTTAATTGATGCAAAATCCAAGCGGGCGTGTTTGACTCTTTTACACATAAAGCTAGTTTGTAGTTAAATTTTTAAAGGTGCAAACTTTTAAATTCAATATTTTTATGTTTACTCAACATTTATCTATCGTAATATAGCAGAAACAATTTCACAGTAAATATAGTTTAATTTAATCGTCGAAATTCCATGATTAAACAAGGCAAAAATTTCTATTAAATTTTAGTGGTAGCTATGGATTTGCTAAACCTTTGAGCTGTTAAAAGTAAATCGTAGGTTAAGGGGTTAACACAGAATTTCACTCATAATTATGGTCAAATACAGATATTTATTTTTACTGTTGGGCGTTTACTTTGGCGATAGTCAGGTCCTTCGTTTCCGCCATATTGTGACAAACTAAACTGCCTCCTTTTAGTGTCAGTGAAAGAGATTGTAATACTCGGTCCATCCTCCACCAGTAAAAACGAATAGAAAATTTTACCGCAATTTTGATAAAAACTTTGCGTGAATTAGCCGCTAAAATAAGCCGACATTTTCTATTTAAAACTTACTGGTGGAAGTTTGCTTTGGCGGTAATCAGAAACTGTTGGTCTTATGTAAAAAATCAGCCGACATCATGTGATAACATCCTCAGTTACTTCATCGCAACTGGTAGACTATACACTATATGTCTCCTCCTCTTCATTAATAACTCCGTTATATGAGATACATAATCGGTCCTACACCTATATCATATGAATGAGGACACTTTTTTTCAAGAGCCAGAATGAATTTTAATTATCATTAAAGAAATTTGTGTAGTTATAAGAATTAAAACCTATAAACCGTATTTATTCTTCAGTGGCGTTCTCTCCTCTGAAGTCCGTATATGTACACATTTCAGTCAATATTGTTGTGTTTGGAGGAAGGAGGTGAAAGAATAAAATCTTTAAGTTATTTTGAATATTGAAATTCCAATTAATAATCCAGAAATCATTTTTTAGGATCAATGGTATAGTGTTACAACATTTTGTTGTGGCCACAAAAGACCACTTTGACATAACAGTCATTAATTAAAAAAAATCTGCGTTTACTTATCATATATTTGATAACTGAGAACAAAAAAATAAAAGGCAAAAGCATTACCTGCATTGACCTGAAAGAACAGAAATGATGGACGCATTATAGACAGGAAATATACAGATGACAAATCATCCTTGAAATTTTTTTTATTTATGAAGAAAATTCTCTTGAAAACATAGAGCATTATCGTAGAGTACAACTCTTATTCTTTTAGATGTACTTTTTTTATGATGAAACACATACAATCAACGTTTATTATATGCTCTTACTGGAGAAAATATAATCATTTTTTTCCTTTGGGGAGTGTGGAGGCACAAGTAAAAAGAAGTAGCGCATTTAGACTTTTTTTAGCATCGAATACTACAACTTTTAACACAAGCACCAGTTGAATAAAAAATAGCAGTAACACATGCTATGCAGACATACGATAAGATTCTATCCACTTTTATTATCTGAAGAATCGTCGATGCATCACGGTTAGAGGAACCATTGTCAAATCTGAACTCAAACAAAAGAAAAATAAGTAGCCGATAACTCCTTCTAAAAAAATATTCCTTCATTTTACTACTTTCTTTACTCACACGAGATTATTCGCAGAGAAAAAAAAGGCAGGCACCATTCTACATTAAAACCCGAACCACTCTCATGCTAGTGCGCACATGAATTTTCACAGAACGGCAAAAAGGAAGCCATTCTGCATTGAAATCCCAACTCAACTGACTGCGCACGAGCTCTCCCTAGAAGAGGAGTAAAGTGGTTGCTATAATACTTGAAACACGCCAACTTTGGCGGAACGAACATACAAGCGCCCTGCGTTGGCATAAAATGCAATGCTAAAGCATATAAAAAATTGCTTTAAATTAGAGGAAATTTTACAGATTTCACTAAGATAAGATGACAAACAGTAGTAAAGTGCTACGAATTTTGAAATTACGTATTAAACTGATTTAAATATTATTGGCTAAGGGGCGGAGCTACAAAAGGAAATGACTTCACAAATAGAAAGTTGTGGAATTTTCCAGATAAATTTTACAGGAAGTACAGACTTCAAAACGACGTTTATGATTTTAAATAAACGAAATGCAACGCCAGAAAGAAAAACTTACAGGGGAAGATTGAAAAAAAGGAATTAAAATAATTTTAGAATGCTAACATTAAAATTAAATGAATAAAAGATTAATAAAAATATTTTCTAAATGAAATTAAATAAAAATATGGCAGTGGTTGTAAGTAACAACAACATATTAAATTAAACCTTATGAAGTAGGAATTAGAAAAAGCTAACCTTAATATAACAAAATTCAGAGCTGAATATTTTAAAACAAAATGTGAAAACTATTGAATATTCACTACATACTATAAAATCTTTCCCAAAATATTAATTCAAAATTATTATACTTTAATTTTCGATTTAAATTCCAGAAGATTTGATTTTCTCTTAAGCTTTATACTTGTTACACTATCGCAATGTGCTTCAAATTTCTTGAATTAATTAACTTTTCCACAAACTCAAAGATAACTTTGCTGTTTTCCAGGTTTTTCACATGAAAATGAGATACTCAGTATGAAATGATTACCAAGATAAAAATTCGCATTGATTACACTTCAGATTTCATTATTTCTCCTTAAATCCTTGAAGTTAATTTGAAAATTTTGACATTACAATTAAGCAAGTAACCGTATCATAGTAGAAAATCTTATTTTGAATCTCATTAAGAATTTTTTCATTATTCAAATTTTCAGTTAATTGAATTGAACTATCTTATTTTTCATTTATCGTTTTAACTGTAGCTACCTTGGAAATCACGAATCTCTTTAAAATATAATTTATTAAGTTTTCATTAATAAAATCAAGCGCAATCTTTAGATACAGGTAAATTTCAATATACGTGTGCGTATTCAAATATTCTGATCTATGGAATGGTGTATTAATATTTGATAAAATTGTATCTATAGACTATCTTCATAATAATTCCATAATTCTCAATAACTAATCAAACTAAACATTCTTAACTTGGTCAAGCTTACATCTACAATAAGCAAAAAACATCACGATCAATTTTATTCATTTGATGTTAGATAAATTAATTTTGCTGCTACCGTGGTTGAGGAAGGATTTGTTTAGAGAAATACCGTGATGCTTATTTGTTTTATGGAAGAAAGTGTTACCCTTCTCCGTATATTTGTTTTTATATAAAGAGTTTCACTAACGACTTGATATTTTATTATTACCATATTATTATTATTCCCGTCGTAGATTGCACACGTTTCAGAAATATACCTCGAAATTTTTTGTTTGGAATTAGTGGTTCAATTAAAATATAAAACAGACACCAAAGGCACCGATGATACATTAACCCATTAACCGCAAAAAATATAAGATAAAAATTTCAAGTTTTTCATGAAACACGTTTGCCACCACAAATTACGAATGATAATTTTTCTTTATTTAATGCACAATGTTTCTGTTACTAAATAAGGCATTTTTTTTAAATTAACAATAAGTGGTAGACAGATAGTTAATTTAAAATTGCGAATTTATTTTCACTGTTGCGTCAAAGCAACACCAGCGGGTAATGGGTTAATATTTAGCTAACGGATGTCGATTGGCAAATTTTATTTTCCAAATATGTTGTTTCTAGGTGGACAGTAGTATTTTTGCAAAGAAAAATTCGCTTTGTCAAATCTCAAAATTTCTTCCGACTTTTTAATTAGAGAATAATATATATTTATTTCAATTCTAAATCATTGGCGGAAGTTTTCACAAATTCCACGTGTTCTGAATTCTGCCCTGAATGCACCCGTCCTTATTCACTGTTCTTTCACAAGAAAGTCAAAACAAATCTATCATTTGCGTATAAAATAGTGATTTTTTCCTTAGAAACACGTATTAAAAATTTCATGTTAAAAATTCAATTGTAATGACAAGGGTAGTAGTGCCCTTTTAATCTTTACATGGATATTTTCGATTAAACTGTAATTCTAATTCTTAATTCTCTTGACAAACTGTAATTTATTACCTGTCCTAAACAGCATACAATCCTTTCATTAGGTGACAGGACTGTCGGACCACAATATACAAAATGTTCTTCTCTGTGGCTGGTTTTTGTTAAAATATCCCAGTAAAAGTCTATGACAGAGATTTGTTTTTAAAATTTGGTACGAATAGAATAAAAAGCAGTATGCTGGGACGTATGTATCCCTACCAGTAGTCAAAAGCTTATATAAAACAGTGACAGGAACTAAGTTGACCGTAGGAAATTTTTAATTATTTGTATAGTGAAACACAGCACCCTGAACACTGGGCCTCGACGCTAACACAAAAAAAAACGCGGCTGTCGTAATCGTTTTAACCCTTAAATTTGCGATTATTTATTTTGTTTCGAAAAAATTATATATGATTCTCTGAAAGGTTTATTAGACAAGAAAAATAATGAAAAACATTAGAGATGCATTTTTCATATAATACGTCAATCTTTTCCTCTTTTGCTCATCTGCAATACAAGTAAAAACTACTCTCGTGTGGCTGTTTTACCCTAAAATATTGCAATATAGTAAATATTTTAATAAGTATGTCCCCAAATACCTTATTTTACATAATTATTTATTTTATAAAACTTAACCTTTAACCCTCTAATTCCCATGTTAGAATGCGTTCTAGAAATTACGTAGTTCGGAGAATCTGACCTTACACCAGAAAGTTTCAATGGTTAATTTCGCTTTACTTAAATACGGAATGTCTGTTAATTAAAGAACATATTGCTATTTTAATTTTCTGGTGTGAATTAGGTATATGCGAATAAAAACAATCTATTAAATTCAAAACACTGTTCTTTGCATATATGCAAAGCTGCGCACTAAAGGGTTAAGGAAGGTTTGTGCGGTCCATTGAACTTGAATACCAATAATTTTTTTAAATTTTACTTCGCCTTAATTTTATGAGATTTAATAAATCAAAGAAAACTTTTTGGAAAAAAATGGTGTGGAAATCCCGGTGTCCATACAAACGCTTAAGAAAATCTGCCTACGACAGCCGCCATATTTGTGTCAGCCCGAGGGCCTATCATCAGTGGCGTAGCCAGGATTTCATTTCGGGGGGGGGGGGGGGTCCAAAATTTTTCCTTCAGGTTATATATATAGTAAAAGCTGTCAAGATAAAATCGTTAATATTGCTGGAATATTCCGTTTTACACAGGTTTTCGTGTTATTAGGTGTATTTGTATAGTATTCTTTTCCGTAGCACAGAGCACTTCTGTTTAAGACAGAATTCCGTTATAGGCAGGTTCCATTTTTACAAGTTTTGTGTATTTATATAAATATACTTATTTATGTCATATAAATAGAATAAAACTTGTCAAAATAGTAATTGTCTATAACAGAATCCTGTCTTTAACGGAAGCGTTACACGGTCTTAATATGAATTGCGATACAATTAAATTTGCTGAAAACCTGTCTGAAAGGGGATTTTCATTGTTCTTTAGTGAAATATAGTGAAACCTGTGAAAGTGGAATCTTTCTATAACGGAATCCTGTCTCAAACGGAAGAGTTTCAGAATCCGTGCGAAACGAACAATAGATCTTACTGAGGTAGTGTATATTAGAAGCATAATTAATTACACTTCTTTCTATGGAAGCCTATCTAAAATGGAACTTTTTACCAGTCCCTTTGAATATTGTCTTGACTGTGTATGTGTAATAGAAGTATTTCGAGTAACTTTAAAAATTTAGGGGTATATCCTTATTTAATTTCTTAATTAAAAAATAAGGCCAATCTCTATAACTGCAACTAATAATACATTGAAGTTACATTAATATTTACCTATGAAAAAGATTCACTATGATGGTTGGTTGGTTGTATTTATGACGGCCAATTATCTGCACGAGGGATAAAGGTCCAGGGGGGGCGTGCCCTTCGTGGAGGTCTTTCTAAGGGAACCTAACCCGTATTAACGCTTGGAAATCCAAGGTTCGAAGAAAACCACGAAAACTCCGAACGATTAGGCCGACGGACGCGATTGGGATCCAACCCAGCACCTCCCGTCTACCAGCTTCGAGAGCAGAACCTCTCAGCCACTGGTGGGGCTCTATGATGTAAAAACTGAGAGCATACTGAAGAGTTAAATTTAATTAAGCCATTCGCTGTCATCCACGAGTATACTCATGGCTTTAATTTATTAATTACTTTATCACCACTATTTTAGAATTAAAAAAATTGCCTCATTTATTGGCATAACTTTCGCTGTATTAGTAAAGCGAAATTCACCTTTCTGAATTTGTGGTAGCAAACGACTTTTAACAAAAAGTTTGAAAATTATTACTTTATAGTTTTGGCAGCGAATGGGTTAAATCAAGTTTCATATTACATAACATTTGCCTACAATAAAGTTAGGATCAAGTGGTTAAGTTTAAAACAGCAATTTCCATGCTTAATTTCTTGCCATTGAATTAAGAACTTGTGCTGTAATAGATATTGGATAATGATTTCACATAAGTGTCAATCGCATGAGCCATTCATGCGATCCACCGCGCTCCCCATGGGAGTTTTTGAGATAACCCAAATAGCATGAACATTAGCAGCAAGTTTGATTTTTTCTGATATTATCTTGCCGTGACAAATTTGAATTGAGAAATTCGCGCAAATCACCCGCAAGGTATACCATCACCCACTTGCATGAGTAGTTTGTTGTGAAACTAATGCAAGACTGTCTTTAATTCACGAAAGTGACGAAAGCAAAAAATCCCTCTGTTGAGAGAATAGACAATCAGCACATACACAGAAATTGCAGAAATTTTATTCTGTAGGCACCGCTTTTTCTAAGCACTATACTAATTAAATACCAAAAAATGCTCGAAATGCATAGTACAACCAAGATAGCATTTTTAATCTGCAGAAAATTTGCAGCAGTCTTACTTTGAAAACCTACAAAAGTTGCAGCAAGCTCAGCATGACAAGACTGAAAGTTCATAACAAGACTGCAGCAAGATAACACAAACGCCGAAGTCACCACACTTTGAACTTGCAGCTAACTTGTCGTGCAAGTTAAATTCATGCTGTATCAAATTTATTGCAAGTTAACGGCAAACAAGTAATCAGAAATACTGCAAAGTAGTATACTTTCCACGCTCCACTACCTGTTTAACATTGTTACACGGTAAGTTTAACCCCTTCAGATGGGTCCACAGACCTGATCAGGTCTATTGATGCGAACACATCATCAAAAGCTGCATGCATCGTTTTCATCACCATAAACAAGTTACGGTAACATTTGCACTTTTCAATGCGAGCCTTTTTTTGGTATTTGAAAAGTATAGCGTTTAGAAAAAGCGGTGCCAATGGAATAAAATTTCTGCAATTTCTGCGTATGTACTGATTGTCTATTCTCCCAACAGAGGGACTTTTTGTTTTCGTCATTTCCGTGAATTAAAGACAGTCTTGCCATCAGTTTCACAACAAAATACTCATGCAAGTGGGGAATAGTATACCTTGCGGGAAATTTGCTGCGAATTTCTCAATTCAAATTTGTCATGGCAAGATAATGTCAGAAAGAATCAAACTTGCTGCTAATGTTCATGCTATCTGGGAAATATTACCTAAACTTGTTTGTGGTGATAAAACCGATGCATACACCTTCTGACGGCGCTTTCGCATCAATAGACTTGATCAGGTCTATGGACCCCTTCGAAGGGTTTAAACTTATAGTGTGACGTGGAAAGATTACTACTTTGTAATAAGTTTGCAGTATTTTTGATTACTTGTTTGCCATTAGTTTGCAATTAATTTGATACAGTATGAATTTAACTTGCACGACAAGTTAGCTGCACGTTCAAAGTGTGGTGACTTCGGCGTTTGCGTTACCTTGCTGCAGTCTTGTTATGAACTTTCAGTCTTGTCATGCTGAGCTTACTGGAACTTTGCAGGTTTTCAAAGCAAAACTGTTGCAAATTTTCTGAAAACCAAAAATGCTATGTGGGAAGATTTTAACTTTAAGAAAAAGATCTTGCATTTTCAGCTCCAGAAACTAGTAATGTAAGAAGCACACACATCAAATATAGTTCATGCTGGAAAAAGCAGTTTTGTTACAATTGTCTTAGTCAGCCATAATTCTTTTGGGTTTCCATGTTTCACATCTCGCCACTTTTGATACCATATTCAATCAAATAGTTGCTTCCGATATCTGGTCCTCTGTAAGGAAGTTAAATTTTTGTTATAAGTTTATTTGTGATGGATTAGTGCTATTTTGGAAGTATTAGAATGTGTAAAAAATGGTTCATGGTGGTGTCTGTTTTTTTTGCTTCCCAGCCAATTTATTTCAGATTTTTCGAAACAGTTTTAGAACATTCTCAAAGTTCAACAGTAAGCTTCGGATGGATCGATTTATGCACCTCTAGAAAGGATACTTAGGAGTTCCGTGGAGGAGGGTAGCGCCCTTCTAGACCATTAATAATCATAAAATTCCGAATCTTTCGATTGCACCCTTAAGCAACTTGACAGGAGAATCAAGAATCTCATCTCTGTAATTTCTGCATTCACATTTGCATTGGTAAAAATGTGTCGGCCACTGCGGCCATTCAAAATCATGTCCGTCCATACCACGATTCCACGACCTTTGTATCGATGCCTTTCACGGATGTTTGCAGCCTTATTGCGTGTGATTTTCTCCCTCCATATGGTAACACGTCTGCAATAACTCTCAACAAAATCGGGATTCATCGGTAAAGAAAACTCGACTCTAGTCCGTGGTACTCCAATAAGTATGATCTCTGCACCACTTTAATCGGGCGCATTTCGCTACCTGAGTTAGTGGAACACAAATCATGGGTTTCCTTGCATGCAGCCTGTCACTCACAGTAAGCCAGGATAGTCGAGTTCTTGTTGCTGCAGCAAACTCCTTGCAATCTGAACTGATGTGAATTGCCTATTTCTTTTAGCAATCGTTGGCAAATTACAGTCCTGAGAGTCTATTCTGGTGCGTTTTCTACCTTGACCTGGTTGTCTGTGGACATTATAACGGTGTCTTTAAACCGTTTACAGATTCTTGACATGACGCTTTTGGCTATTTATAAGTCTTTACAGATTCCTAAGAGTGTCTGTCCTGCTTCCATTCTCCCTATTGCACGCAATTTCTCAAAATCGGTCAAATGTCTTCTGGACGACATATTACACCTATTAGAAGCAAAGTTTTACCTAATTACACGTACAATCCTTAAAATTAGACTTCAAATTACTCACGTGCGCTCCTTTTCACACGTGAACCGAAAGAACGGGCTGAGGCTGAAAAATTTGCATATATTTCTGTAGCGAATGTTAATCCCATTGGACTACGTGATAATGTTGACATTGAGTTACCTTTCTGGAAGTTCCCTTAACAGAATTAACATAAGGCACTTTTTTATGGTTGTTCCTTTAATTTTTCTCGCCAGTGTATTTTGAAAGTAGTAACAAATAACCAGTCCAAAAATAAAGTTACTTTTATTAATTGCAGGCAGCAGATTTAAAGTAAATGTTAATATTGTCTGTTATAAAGTGAACAAAGATAAGGGTCACGAAACTCAACCAATGTACCGTTATCGCGTTCGTATAAACTCGTTCTTTCCCATAAGTGTCGACAACAGAACCCCATCAAAGTCCAAGATAAAGAAGTTTTACGTTTAATCTAGTTACAGTAAATTTGTGTAAACGGAATATCAGGTATACTTGTATAGTTATCCTTCCGTCTCGGGACATTAAAATGTTTTTTTTTTAATGAGAGGATTCCGTGTTTTCAGAAACCTGCCAAGAAGGATTCACAATTGGAACAAGTTTCATTTCAGGTAGGTTTCAAACGTTAGCAAGCACAAATATATAGTGTTGTTTTCGTGGAACCTTGAATTGTTTTCCTTTGAGATAGGTCATCTTCACAGATTTTTCTGTAATAGATTTATCCTCTTCAGAGGTGGTGTTATAGCAGCGGTTTCAAACCTGCGGTAGCGTACCCCTGGGGGTACGTGGCGGGTCTGCTGGGGGTATGTAAAAATAATATCGGTAATGGCTGAAGTCACAAAAATGTTAGGAATATCAATGTAATTTGCATCGATTTATTATATGGTTGTGATAAGAAGATTACTAATTTAAAAAAAAGGTACTCCGAAATGAAAAACCTAAGAAAGGAGTACGTGAAAGAAAAAAGTTTGAAAGTGAGTACGTTTTAGCAGTTTTAAGGGATACTGTGAAAACGGAAAGTTATTATAACGAAACCTGTCTAAAACGGAAACGTTCAGTCCCAAAAAAAGACATACCTTTGAATTATACCTTCTAAGACGAACACCTCTCTTAAGCGGAATTTTTTATAGATCCTTTGTGATTCTGTCTTAGCAGTTTTTACTGTTGTATGTGTATCCATGATTCAGTAAACCAGGTCTACTTTCGGGGGGGGGGGGGGGGTCCGGACCAACTGGACCCCCCCCCCCCTTGGCTACGCCACTGCCTATCATTCAGGGGGTTGTGACCGAAATTATTAATACGTCATTATTCAGTAAATTTATGAAATGCTGTGATAATTTTCACGAAAAAGGAATCGACATTCTAAGAATAATAGTTTTTTTTAATTCACAGCTCATTCCTTCTACTTAATAACACAAAAAAAAGTTCGACTGATATACTCTTGCTCCCATTTGCATACACAGTAAAAACTTTTTCAGAAAGGTAATAAAAAGAAATGTGCAGGCTAAAATGCTGGCTTTATGCAAAAAAATACACTATTCGTTGAACTACATTCCAATTTCTTAATTTCATTTTTATATTGTTCATAATAACATGGCGATTGTGAGAATTTTTAAATGATTTTTCCAGGTCTCTAATCAATATAATGGCTGTATTAAAGAAAAAAAGGAAATCAGTCAAAAGTTTAATTGATTGGCTTTGGGTGTAGAAATAAGAATTCTTTCTAAAACATTAAAGAAACTCGCATCTATAGAATGAGCTAAAAAGCGCGAAGAAGTAATTTCTTTCGTTAAATTTCTTTTTTTATACAGGGATGAGATTTCCGACTTTTTGCATACCAGTATAATCTTAGAGAAAATGTTATTTTGTTTAATCAGAACATTTTCCCGATTTAAGAGAACAAAATTTTCTTTTTATACTGGTGTGCAAAAAGTCGGAAATCTCATCCCTGTTTATATGCTTTTTCCTCGTGTTTTCAAACACTTTCCAACCTATGAAAAGAATTTATTACTTCGGTATTTAGTCTGCTCATGCCCTAACTGTCGTAAATATACATGGATTGACATTAGTTTGGTATATGTTATTTAAGTGTACAGTAGGGCACTTTGTACTAAAAATGTAGTATTTTGAATTTATAGTTCGTTTACAAAGGTAGACAAAATGATCCCGTTACATTATGGTTTGTGGGGAAAATTCGTTTGCAGTTTATTTTAATAAACGTACACTATTTTTAACAAAATGAAATTTATATTCATTATTAAAATGTAATACAACATTCCCTCTCTATAATATATCGTGCATAGCATTTAATATTCAATTAGAGGGGCATACAAAGAATTACATTACAGTATGTACGATGGTGAAAAAATGTTTATAATTTAAAGCCGTTGCACTATTTCAAACATAATCAAATTTGTATGCATTGCTGCTGTGCACTTCAAGTTGTTTACTGTAGAATATGGAGTGCATAGCATTTATTTCTTCATTTACAGGTACACAAACAATATTTTTTTTAGTTTTGTTGTAATGTTTGCAGGTTAACTATATTTAGTACACGAAGATATGTTAGGTTCCATTAGGTGGAATATATGTTAGGTAAACTAGTCGGATGTGCCAATCCCAAAACGTTTTTCTTTTCATACATTTAATATTTCAAAATGTTGTTACATATGTTAATCATTCATTGTTATTACTTCAATGCTACATTTTACTATTCAGAGTAAAAAATCTCGATCATGATATTTAATAAAATCAATACTTCTTTTTATTCTGTTCTACATCCGCTGCTTGAGAATCGCAGGGTTAGCTGGATGCGAATTGCCCGTCTGTGCACGCAGGTACCAAACAACAAGATCAAAATATTAAGTAAACGGATTATCAAAGTTTACAACTAAGCAATAAACACAGCCGATATGATAAAGTTCTAGGCGCTCGTCATATTTATTGCAGCAACGCAGCGATTAGGCGATCACCGCCCCGAAACCAGGTATCAAACCGCTGCCATCGAAATGCTCAACCAGAGGACACGAGTTGTGAAGTCATCACTAATCGACCGACTTCTCTCTAATGTTGGAATTCACACCGGAAAATTTTGAATAGCAATTTTATGTTATTTTATTTGTGGAATATATGTATATATATATATACATATGTGCTGCAATAGCGCATAATCTTTGTGTATTATCTATATGATTTCTACTTGTAGTTATCTGATACCTCTCTTAGGAAATTCCATTAAATTTTTCATTCTTATCATCGCAAAGATTCAATTTATGATTTATAACTTTCAAGTTATGTACCTTACCCGTGGCCCTAATTTTTCGCGCATTAGTTTATGGATGCTTTTTTTGACAATAAAAGTAAAAAATAATTCAAAATATTTTATGTAAATTATTTTTAATGAAAAATGATACATTTCACTATTCCATAGTGATATTTAACAAAAGATAATAAATGACACAAACTTTGTGGCCAATGAAATCCATTTCCTTCCAAGTTTTTTTATGTCCCTAATGTTTTGCGCATGTTCAAATGGGACGAAATTAGTAAGTCTTACCACTTAATTGGACCTCCTTTGGCAGCGTAAACATCTCTCACTCTTCTCGGCATACTTGAAACAAATGTTAGTACTCAGAAATTGAATTTTGTTTACCATTTTTCAAGACGAATTTTTTCAACTGCTGATTGTCACAGTAGCTGTTTTGTGGTGTCCTTTTTCGAAGTTCCTCCTTTAAGTATCGCCACAAATCCTAGATAGAATTGATGTCCGGGTAATTCGGAACCCAATCGAGCACAGGGTACCGATTTTGTTCAAGAGAGGCTAAGGTTGTCTTAGGTGAATGCGGTTTGTCTAAGTCTTATTGAAAAGATAACCCGATTTAAAGCCAAGTTTTTCAATTAAAGTAAACAACGGATTCCGCAAAATGTCCCAACAACGTTGTACATTTATATTCCCGTCATATGGCGCCATTTGGTCGACTCCACAATAACCAATACCTTTCCAAATTGGAACATATGACGGAAACTTGCACTCTTTTTTGACGCTTTTTGGGTTTAAAGCTTTATTTCTTTGCCGTACGACCCGGCAACCGATATTTCCATACAAAATTGGAAAAGTGGATTGATCCGACCTTATAACACTTTGCCATTGCCTATCTGTCCATTTTAATTGGTACACAGCCCACAGAAAACGTTTCCTTTTTTGAGCAGCAGTTAACATCGGCTTACGTTTGCTTTTGTAAGATTTGAAGCCCATTTTATGTAATCTTTTTGTACCCATTTTAAGAGTCACTGGTCGCCCTATGCTGTCTTGCAATAGGGATGCGGCTTCTGTCATCGTTCCTGGTCTGCTGTTCATTACCACTCGACTCAACATTCGATCTTCTCGGGCCGTTGTTGTTGATGGACGGCATGTACTCTTTCTTGGCTGTATATCTCCAGTGGCAACGAAAGTTTTCAAAACACATCGCACTGTTGATTCAGGAATCATCAGATCCCTGCCTATTTGCCTCATTAGACACCCACTATTTTGTTTTTCGATTACCTTTTTACGCAAGTCTACCGATAATCTTTTACCACCCATTTTCTTCTTATTAATTGATTTCAAACTGCTCTTCTTTTAAAGAACACATGCCACCAGTTCCGAATACGATAATTTGCATAGTTGGAAAAAAAAACCAGCCAATCACAATTGTCGAAAACCTTCTTTAAATGCACATGCGCAAAACAATAGGTCTTTCTATTTTTAAGGGGGAAAACGCTTTACATACCCAAATCTAAGTGTGCGGCTTTTTTTTATTCAATGCAATTCATTTTAGACGACAGACATTTGAAGAATTTGATTGTTTATTTAGATAAAATTAAATTTGCGTTTTCTTTCTTTGAAAAATTTCACTTTTAAACTGGTGCGCAAAGAATTATGGCCACGGGTAAGGTATTTTATGTGTATAGCTTTGTTGCATCCATTTTTATTGTTATTTCATTCACAATATTGCAGTTTTTGATGATGGTCGGTAATGTTTAATTAATGGTTATATATATATATATATATAATCTTATAAAACAATAATAACTATTTAAACTTAGTGGTGAGAATATGGAATCCCTAAATAAAAATTCAGCCAATGCGGAATGCCACAATGCTGCCGCATCTGGCTGATTTTTTATTGGGGGATTCCAAATTCTCATCAGTAAGTTTAAATAGTTATTATTGTTTTATAAGATGGTAGATATTCCACAAATAATGTAAAAGAAAATTGCTATTCAAAATTTTCCAGTGTAAATTCCAAAACTAGTGAGAATTCGGTCGATTAGTGATGACGTCACAACTCGTGTCCTCACGCTTTGAATATTTCGGTGGTAGCGATCAGTGGCGTGGCGTCCGGTCATCGCTGGATGCGGCGATGACCAAGCAATATTTTAAAACTCTTAATAAGCTTTTAAAACTCTACGATCCAGTTTTAGCAGAACATTTGGAGTTCATGTATAAGTGAAGGTAAGATTTAAAGTTTCTTTTTTGAACATTCAACCATTGAATTTTAGAGTTAATAATTTTTCTCCACAAACTTAAATAATTGCGATGACCACCGAAAATTTTCACGCCACGCCACTGGTAGCGATCAAACCCGTTCAACTGGGGTGACCCGACATGGTCATCGGTTAGATAGAAAAAACAGGCGATGTACAAAAGAACTATGAAAAATCGAAAATAGTTGCATTCACAGCACCCCATTCCAGCGGATTGTTCCCAAACTCACATGGGACCTGCTGGCCATAACCAAAAACATACAAATTAAATTTGGTTCAATTCTATGCATAACATCATAAACTTTTCGATGATAAAATAATGAAAATGACACAAAATCGCTATTACAGTGCCTCCTTCCGGCGGAACAGTTCCAAGTTTAACGAGGACCTGCTGGTCATAGACGGGATCTCTGACCCGTAATACATGTAAATCCGTCGTAAATTGAAAGTCGAAAAAAATGTTGATTACAATACTTTCTTCTTTATAAAAAAGAAAGTAACCATATAAATAAATTCATATAAATTCCAGATATTATGCAAAAATCTGGATATACTGCCGGTTATGGTCCGTAATTGCTGGAAGTGTGATTTTAGTTGTGTTATTCGCTTCCTAGCTAAATTAAATTTTAGCTTAACTCTCTAATGCCCGTGGTAGCATACATGCTACCAAAAGTGTTTCGAATTAAGTGGATTTTTTTAATTCGGATATTAGAAATTCATACCAGGAATTTAAAATAGTAATATTTGCTTTATTTAATAAAAGACATTCCGTATACAGCGAATTTTATTATTGAAATTTTTTGGTGTGAATTCTGATTCTCTGAACTACGGACTTTCTAGAACGTATTCGACCATGGGAATAAGAGGGTTAATATGTGGAGTGTATTCAAATCTGTAGCCCGTGCACAGTAAATGTAAAGTTACTTTCTATGAGTGCGAAGTGACGAAAATACATTTTCCAATGTGTTATGCATTTTATACACCGCCCTCTGAATACTAGGCCTGAGAGCTGACACAAAAATGGCGGCTGCCGAAAGCGGATTTTTTTCAGCGTGTGTACGGTCCCTTAAATATTTGTACCAATAATTTTTTTTAAGTTTTTTTCGCTTTATTTTTCTGAGATTAATCAAGTCAGAGAAATCTTTTATAAAATACTGGTGTCAATATTTAATGGACCGTACCTAAGTTAAAAATAATCCGCCGTCGGCAGCCGCCATTTTTGTGTCAGCACTCAGGTCTCGTATTCAGGGGCGGTGATTTTATAGCTGAATTACGTTTTAGCAAACCATGTGGTGTGTGTTCAAATCTCTAGGCTAAATACAGGATTACTCAAAAGAATTTGAATATATCATCGACTATGAGCGCTGTTTAATGAAATGCAGTGTTCATTTGTGTTATGCATTTTCTATATTTTTTATCTAGATATCTTCTTTTACTTTACAAACTCATCTAAGTGTGGGGGTACATTTTTATACCACTTAATTTTAATCCCCAGATGCCACCATAGAACCAATGTTTTGTAATTTTTTTTTCCTTTATAATGTACGTGTTGAAAATCTTTTAAATTCTGATAAATTTGTTCATAAATTCTGGCGCAATTTAAACATTTTAACATTTTAGAAAAATAAGTACATTACCCCTGAAAGGGTTAAATTGTTACATTTCGTTACATTATTCCGAAAGAGTTTGGGAATGCTTCATAATCTGTGGAATTTTTAAAAATATTTTCTATTGTTTAGATACTAGATAATAAGGTTGTATAGAAAGAAATGCTACTTGGATCTATAACATAATACATAATTTAATATATTTCTCCAAAACATGAAATTGGATTTCAGGATTAAGGTCATTATACCTCAAAAATTCTCGATCTAAGAGAGCTTAGTAATTCTTTTAAGAAAGTAGGTTTCTCCGTTAGATTAAAAAAAAAAAAAAAATAGAAAACTGTTAGAATAAGCATGTATAAATAAATGTACACTGTTAATTTAGAGTATTGTATTAAAAGAGGATCATATTTCTATCCATTTAAAATCAGAGAATGATAAAAAAAAATTATACAGTAGAGTTTTGAAATAACATTCAGGACAACAAATGGCGCAATATTTATTAATTCGGTGCAATATTAGATAGGTTAATTTCAATGTAGTGCAAATATTTTGTGGTATTTTGAAAATATAATATCAATAATTCACACCCATTACTGGATATATGTCGGCTTTATATTGAAAGGAATTACCAGTGAATGTTTAAGTTAAGGGTACAACTGTATTGTTTGTTGAATACCTTTATTTCCAAACAATGAATTTCCTGCTAAATATCTACGTCATTTGCAGTAGAAATGCACCATGAAGATTATTCTTTGAAAGTAGCGGTATTCAGAAGGGACACCAGTGGGTCCCGGCTATATGTATTTGGAACATTCTGAATAAATTAAACATTTCCGAAAGATTTCAATAATTCTAAAACAACAATATTACGCTTTAAAAAGTAAAATACCATATCAATCTATGCTGTATACAAGTACGAGATTACTTATTGGAAATAAGCAGTATTAAATAAACATCAGGTTTAGTTTTATAAAAAAAATAATTTTCGTAATAATTATTAGAATACAAACATAGTTAGCTGTCTATATAAAAAATTTCACTTCCTGAATCACTTGTTAGCGGAAAATTTTGGGTACTTTTCTGTTAGCCGGCTGCCAATGATCGCCAAAATCTCGCCAACCAATTTTTCTCGCCAAATCCTTGTGCAGCAGTCTCTAAAATGTATGAAATTCGTTAAAACCCCAATCACTAACCGATTTTTGAGTGCTATGCAACCGTTAAATTGAAATTATATGAATGGATGCATGAAATTCGTTGTGCAGCACTCTCTAAAATTTATGAAATTCGTTAAAACCCCAATCACAAACCGTTGTATGAGCGCTACCCGCCCATTAATCCAAAAGGAAAACATCAATGGATGCATGAAATTCATTGTGCAGTAGTCTCTAAAATACATTAAATTCGTTGAAACCGAGATTACTATAGCATATCTAAATGCATTCCAATATCCGCCGAAGTAGCGTAAACCCAGATAGCCTTTTTAATTTGCAGAAAATTTTCAGCAGTCTTGCTTTGAACACCTGCAAAGTTGCAGCAAGCTCAGCATGACAAGACTGAAAGTTCATAACAAGACTGCAGCAAGATAATGCAAACGCCGAAGTCACCACACTTTGAACTTGCAGCTAACTTGTCGTGCAAGTTAAATTCATGCTGTATCAAATTTATTGCAAATTAATGACAAACAAGTGATCAAAAATACTGCAAATTAGTAATCTTTCCATGCCCCCCCCACCCCCCCAGATAGCATTTTTAATTTGCAGAAAATTAGCAGCACTCTTGCTTTGAAAACCTGCAAAGTTGCAGCAAGCTCAGCATGCCAGGGCTGAAAGTTCATAACAAGACTGTAGCAAGATAATGCAAACGCCGAAGTCACCACTCTTTGAAATTGCAGCTAACTTGTCGTGCGAGTTAAATTCATGCTATATCAAATTTATTGCAAATTAACGGCAAACAAGTAATCAAAAATGCTGCAAAGTAGTAATCTTTCCACGCCCCTTTATATGTTTACAACTGTTACACCATAAATTTAACCACTTTGGAGAGGTCCATAGACCTTATTAGGTCTACTGATGTGAACACACCGCATGAAGGCGCATACACCGTTCACATTACCATAAACAAGTTAAGGTAATATTTGTACTTCTCAATATGTGCCTTTTATTGTATTTGAAAAGTACAGTGTTTAGAAAAACCGGTGCCAGCGGAATAAAATTTCTGCAATTTCTGCGTATGTGCTGATTGTCTATTCTCTCAACAGAGGTACTTTTTGCTTTCGTCACTTTCGTGAATTAATGAGAGTCTTGCCATCAGTTACACAGCAAACTACTCATGCAAGTGGGGGATGGCATACCTTGCGGTAAATTTGCTGCAAATTTCTCAATTCAAATTTGTCACGACAAGATAATGTTAGAAAAAATCAAACTTGCTGCTAATGTTCATGCTATCTGGGCCACTATCTGCTTACAGCTGTTACACTATAAATTTAACTCCTTCGGAGGCATCCATAGACCGGATCAATTGATGCGAACACACCATCAGGAGGTACATGCATCGTTTCCATCACCATAAACGTGTTAAGGTAATATTTGTGCTTTTTCAATACGAGCGGTTTTTTTTTTTGTATTTGATAAGTATAGCGTTTAGAAAAAGCGGTGGAAACCGAATAAAATTTCTGCAATTTCTACGTATGTGCTAATTGTCTATTCTATCAACAGAGGGATTTTTGCTTTCCTCCCTTTCGTGAATTAAAGACAGTCCTGCCATCAGTTTCATAACAAAATACTCATGCAAGTTGGGGATGGTATACCTTGCGGGAAATTGGCTGCGAATTTCTCAATTCAAATTTGTCACGACCAGATAATGTCAGAAAAAATCAAACTTGCTGCTAATGTTCATGCTATCTGGGAAAGTATCCTAATTCTTCTGTACCCAATATTTCAATACTGTTATAATATCTTAAAAAACTTGCTTAAAAATACCTAAAATGTACTACCAGAAATATTTTAATCAAACATAACATAAACTACAAACGATTTGTTTCATAATGAAAGTACAAAACAGTAACCTACGTTATTGAAGATCCCAAATATTTTTATATCGCATAAAATCTGTGAAAATGGATCCTCATCTGTCCTTTTCGACTTAAACTCAGCTGAATAACACTCTAAATGATTCTGGGGGGTACCAAGATGTTTCTTATTACGCCATTTTGCATTACCCCGACGCCTTTTGAGCATGAACACCACTATCAGAATCTACAAAATTATACTTATAGTTAACCTTGAAATGTTTAAATCCCTTCTCTGCAAGTTTTGCAGTGTAAAAATTTAAAGCTTCTTGCTCTGTTTTCGTCAAATTCAGAATGTTCATAATTAAAAAAACGTAACAAAATAATATAGTCATATTCCAATGACACAGCATTTCAATCATGCCGCGCGAAATGCATGCCGGGAAACCAATGCTAAATGAATCACGGGAAAGATTATAATTCAAATAACGCCAAACTAAACAATACTTGGCTACTTATCACTAGCGCCTGGATAGTAGAATAAAACCAAATTTTGTTAACCGAAAACTTATTTACTGTCACATTAGAATGCAACATGCTTCCCAGAGGTGTAGTTTTGGGTGGGGTGGGGGGGGGGCTCAAATAATTTTACTACCACTATTATTGTACGCTAAATTTTTCTTTCATTAATCGCATCACGTTCAATGATTAAATAAAGCCAAATTTTCTATATAATAGTAGTGGTAGTAAAATGATCGACCCCCCCACCCCCACCACCACCACCACCATCACCACCAAACGCTACGCCACTAGCGGTTGCAATATATTAATGCGCGCATACAATACAACATTCGTTAGCCTAATCTATATTTATTAGCCGAGTCAGAAAAATATCGAAGAAAATGCATGTTAGCATAGCTGCCAACTCACACTCAAAGGTATCACAGTACCTTTGTCTTTGATTAATTAGAAATATTATTTCACAGAGAAACGTTTAGCTTTTACAGAAAAAATATTACTCAAATAAGCTTAGTTAGTGCAGGCAAAGCCGATTAAATCTAAGCATCTGGTGTTTTGCCTTAACCCTCCGTCTACCAGACGGGTCCATTGGACCTGACAGGTACATATAAAATATTCATTCAAACCAGAAATTTCTTTAAAATAAACTAAGTATATAAACCAGACAAAAATAAGGTAAATAAATAAGTTAGATAGTTTTAAATAAAAATTCTGGTGTAGAACGTTTTATTAAAACTTGAATAAAATTCCCGGTAGATCTAGGGTTAAGTAAGATTTTTTGTGTGTTTCTGAATACATGAAAATTCATTTGTAGTTTGTATGCATATTTTTTAATTTTCCATACAAATTTAGTTTTACAAGTTACATAAATTTAAAACAATTTTGAAATTACTGAAATACAATTTTAAACAGTAAATAAAACATATATAAAACAATCAACAAGCCATAGTAATAGTTCGGTTGTCTTTATGGCATGTTTTTGACAATACGTTTTATCGTCTGTGTTCTATTCACCGCTGAATACTAGGCCAGAGCGCTGACACAGAAATGGCGGAACTCTATGTAAGGCGGAATTTTTAAAGTGTTTTTACGGTCCCCTGAATTTACACACCAGTATTTTATAAACATTTTCTTTGACTTACTGAATCTATTAAAAAAAGAAGAAGAAAAAATGCGGAAAAAGCTTTTAGAAATTATAGGTACTTTATTTTAAAGGGACTGTATAAACGCGTAACCCATTAACTGTTAATGGCGCGATTTCGCACCGTTAAAAATAAATTTAAATTAACTATCTAGATAACGCTAGTTTTTAATTAAAACAATTGCCTTGATTAATTACAGAAAGTTTGAACATTAAATAAAGTACTAAGCAGGAGAATATCGTCCAGGTAGCTCAGTGGTAGATCATTGGCGCATAATGTCAATGATGCTGGTTCGAATCCAGGCATGGACATTTTTTCTTTCTGTTGGTTTTACGACTCTTAGCCGAGTTGATTAAAATTCATCCGTTAAAAATTTCAAATTACTAAAATATGAGTGTGTGAAACTTTATACATAAGTTTCCAAATTATATATATATATATATATATATATATACATACAGGGTGGTTCAAATTAAAATATCCCTGTTTCGGACGTTCTAGTGAGAGAAGCAGTGGATGTAACGTCTTCATATTTGGAGGATATACATATCAAACCATGGGAAACTGATTGGTGCAAAAGAAACTTTTAGTTCAAACAAAGACCGCTACGGGAAATGAGGCGCTGCGATCGGCTTAAGGTAAGGAAAACGTAGCGAAATAAATAAGCAAAAAATACAAGGTGTCGGTAATTAACATTTTTTTTAAAAATTCCCACCACTAAATCTTTAGTATTCTTCGCCGAATAAGAATACTAACAGAATTAATCGGAGCATATACTAATACAATTTAAACGAATAATACTAACAAAATTTATTTGGTGGGAATCGGCTTATTGGCACTTAGATGTTTACACCTTTGGTCATATTACATTTTCCAAACCGATCGCAGCGCCTCATTTTCCCCTAGCGGCCTTTGTGTGAACGTTTTTTTTTTCACCAATCAGTTTTCCATGGTCTGATACGTATATCCTCCAAATGTGAAATCGTTACATCCACTGCTTCTCTCTCTAGAGCGTCCCAAACAGGGATACTTTACTTTGAACCACCCTGTATATATGCATATTCAAGTAACAAATACTATGAAAATATAAAAACATTAATCTACCCTATATATATAAAATCCTAATGAATCGAATTGAAACGAATTTATGTAACGATTCTATGAAACAACTGATTACGTTTCACGGCGATTTCTCCTAAAATATGGAATACTTTGCGATGAAATTAACACCAAAAATCCGTATTGATCCACAGATCTCAAAACTGGTATTAGAATTTTAAAATTAAAATTAGTTTTCGAAATATTATTTTTTTTCTAATTTTAAATACTTTTTTCTTTAATCATAACAGATATTTTTTTTTCATGTTTTAGAAAAGGTTATTTTAAATTAATTTGGTGAGAAGTTTGGCCTCCCTTAAATGTATGCTAAGAAATGTATCATGTTACCTTTATTCAGAATTCAATTTGTATTTCATTATCATTTTATTTAATACAAAACTTTCATTTAAAATTGAAACCTTTAAAATAAATGGCTTTTACTTCATTCTTTTTTTTAAACGAAACGAAAAGAAAAATATTAGACACAGATGTCATATACGCAACGGGGTACCTAATTGGCGCCAAAATGGCGTTATTTTGCCTGACATGGTAACCCGGCTATTGTTGCTTATTTATCAATAAATGATTATTTGAATTTATTTTCTTTTTATTTACAAAAAATATTATAAATTGTTTTGTTCTATAGTTATTAATCAATTTTTTTTTTATTTATTGATATTTCATTTTAAAAATAACAGAAAATAATTTAAAAATACATATGTAACAAGTATTTGAAAACGAGGTTTTCGACAAATTGTCGTAAAAAAAAAAAAAAAAAAAAAAATTCACGCCAAACCCTAGTGACCCTAGTGAAACCCTAATGTGACAATGCAACAAATCATGAGATTTATTTTCGACTTCAAAGCAATGTTTTAATGTTATTACTTCTCCCGTCGACCAATTTCGTCAAATTATATAAATAGCAAATTATACAAATCGACATATATATTTTTTTAAATAACAAAAGAACAAATAAAATAGCATAACATTAATAAAAATACAAATAAAACGTCGAAATAAAAATCACTTGAAGGCGTGAACATGTGTAACTTCCTTAAAGTCAAGTGAATGTGACATTTACGATCAACCATAATTGGCATTTAATCTTATTGTTTGGCGACAGATTTTTGGTTGATGGGATAACCAAGTAGCACCGGTTTAATTTACCACTCGAAAAATAAAAAAATGCTAACTGGCGAGTTAAAAAAAAATATTGACGAGATTTTCACCCGGCTAACATTAAAGGGCACAGATGTCATATTCGCCCCATATTGGCGCGATTTTTTTCGGTTGCCAATTTGGGGAAAACATCAACATGATAAACAACATAATCCGGGTTACCACATCAAGCAAAGTAAAGATACTTTGGCGCCAGTTAAGTACACGTTGCGTATATGACATTGGCGTCAGAAAAAAATCGCGCAAATATGGGGCGAATATGACATCTGTGCCCATATAAGTACCAGAAATTCTTTGTGATCAGGGCAACTTTTATGTAGTTTTATACGAAAAAATAATTTTGATTTTTTAATCAAAATGGAAACCTTTCTTATGAAAAGCGAAGGAATCAGCCCGTTGTTTATGGCAGTTACATGACTCGGACTATTATAATATAAACAAAATAATGGGGATAGAATAATATTTGGCGACTTATCACACCTGTGGCTGTCTAACATTAAAGTACCAAAATGGCCGCCTGGAATATAAAAAGCTAAGGGATCCACCTAGAGCTGTTGATGATAGTCATATGACTTAGACTATTGTTATAGAGATTGTTTTCAATTTCAAAAACAGCGCAAAGAATAATATTTCCTAACGATTAAAAATTTATTTTCACGTGACTATTAAAAACAGAAAAATGAAAACTTTAAAATTACTATTAAATGAGTATGTGTTAAAGGCAGGAAAATATTGAAAATTATGTCCTGAAAATTTTATTTACACGTGAATATTAAAAGAGAAAGGAAACTTTAAAATAATAAATAGATTAAAATGCGTTCAACCCTTTCAAGGACAAGGCACTTCTATTCGTAAAATCTTGAAATCAGTGAATGGCACCAGAATTTACAAACAAATTTCGAAATACAAAAATGCTTTTGCTCACTTACTTAATAAAAGGGAAATTTTCATCCCAATATTCTGATGCTAATGTGGCATTTAATAATTAAAATTAAGTGGTCCAAAAATGAACTACCGCCCTTGAAGGGTTTAAAGCGCGCAAATTTTAGTAATTGTATTATGTCAATCGTTTTATAACTCTGTTAAAAAATACTGAGAGACAAAGACTCTGTTTACTTAATTCATTTTATTTTAGCTTCTTTTCAAATGTTTAACTGATCTTCTTTAACCAAACACGAAAACAACCATTGGATGTCTTAACAGCAACTGGTTCTACCTTAAATTTTTGCAATCAAAGGGAATTGAATGGAAACCCGTTTACAGGGAGATCACTACAGGTTTTTTCAGTATAATTCAATCTTCTCTAATCTTATTAAAACCGATCAGATTAGCGTGCTTTTAGATTCTACAGTGTCTGAACAGGGGTTGGCGAACGTAGCTTGCAGGGTGTAGAGCCCCCTAGTATAAACCATATAAATTGATTTTGTGAAACTAAATAGGTGATATAAACATAAAGAAAACATTTTAAAACAATTGCTATTATTTCAATATTATAGATTACATTTGCACTGTATAGGCTATAGGAGCAAAATTATAAGAACGGAACAGATTTTTCTAAATTATAGAAGTATTACATCTAAATTGCTCTTCTTTTATGTTTACTAATTTCATTGCAGAGTTGTGGCATAGAGTTTACACAGTTTTAATAATAATAACGAAAAGTACAGAATATTTTTGTCTTCAGACTTAATAGCAGAATCGATTTATTTGTTCTTCCAATTTTCTTTAGGAGTTATTTTTGACAGATTTAATTTAATTAAGAATTCGATTATTCAATAAAATAAAATAAAAAATCCAACCAAGTCCATTTTTCTTACTTTTATGTGACAGATTTAATTAAATAACAGATTTGTACATTGATTTAAGTATAAATAATTTTGCTTTATAAATATTTTTAATGCATTTTTTTAATTATTTGAAACGTATTAGCATGCGCAACATTTTATTAAAACTGCTTGGAAAGAATTAAACAGCATATAGTATTAGATTATGAAGAATTACCTCCAAAGTTTTTATTTCATTTTTAGAAATTGTAAATTATAAAAAAATATACATATTGTCAGATTAACCCATTCAGGGGCAAAGTACTTCTATTGTGAAAATGTTAAAATGATTGACTGACACCGGTATTTATGAACAAATTTATACGGAAGTAAGTAAAAGCATTTCTTTACGTACATTATACATATAAAAATTTAATTTCAAAATTCTGGTGCCAATGTGGCATTTGGAAATTAAAATTAAGTGGTATATACCGGCAACCGGCGCCCTTCAAGGGGTTAACCCTTAAATGCGTGATTTTTTATTTTGATTCGAAAAAAATGTATATGATCCTCAAAAAGGTTTATTACACAGGAAAAATAATGAAAAAAATCAGAGATACATTTTTCGTATAATACGTCAACCTTTTCTTATGTTGCACATCTGCAATACAAGTAAAAACTACTGTCATAACTAAAATATTGCAAATTAGTAAATATTGTAATAAGTATGAATCTAAATACCTTATTTTATATTATTTTTAAAAAACTTAACCCTTTACCCTTAAATGCGCAATTTTTTTTATTTTGTTTCAAAAAAATTATATATGATTCTCTGAAAGGTTTATTACACAGAAAAAATAATGAAAAAAACTCAGAGATACTTTTTTCTGCACATCTGCAATATAAGTAAAAACTGTCGTGTGGCTGTTTTACCCTAAAATATTGCAAATTAGTAAATATTTTAGTAAGTGTGTCTCCAAATACCTTATTTTATATAATTATTATTTATTTTATAAAGCTTTACCTTTAACCCTATAATTCCCAAAATGGAATACGTTCTAGAAATTACGTAATCCATAGAATCAGACTTCATCCCAGATTGTTTCAATGGTTAATTTCGCTTTATTTAAATACGAAAAGTCTGTTATTATTTAAAGCAAACATTGCTATTTTCATTTTCTGGTGTGAATTTAGTATATACGAATAAAAATACGAATAAAAAAAATCTATTAAATTCAAAACACTGTTATTTGCATATATGCAAAGCTGCGCACTAAAGGGTTAAATGCATGAATTATTCTATTAGAATTGTGCATTTTATTCTTATATCCACGACCAGAAATTTTAAGATAGATTTTTAACTATATTTAGTAGCATATTTTTGTAATTTTTACAGGATTAATTTTTCTATATAAATATAGTGGTTGCTAAAATTTAAATAAAAATTTATGCAGATATGCATCATTAAGCATTTAAGGGTTACCAGAAGATTCCAGAATTTTTCCAGAATATTAAAAATAATACATATATTATTTTGATCTGAATTCTTTTTGTTTTTTAACCCCTTACATATTTTTTGTTCTTAAATATTAGCAAATATGCTGCGATGATATCAAAGCTTCATAAACTAGAAGAAAATTAAAGAAGATTATTTTGAAGAATTTCCAAAGTTTTCAGAAGTAAACATATGATATAAAATAAAAACCCTTCAGTTTTTTAATAACTGCTCTTCATCATGAAATTCACTTGTGATACATTTTTAAACTTATAATTCAAAACTGCTAAGGTATATATATATATTTGTTTTACATAGATTTTCTGTTTTTGTTTCTTGCATACTTTTCTTAGTCTTCAAAAGAACTCTTTACATAGTCTTATTTCTGAAGTACATCTTGAAAAACGAAGTATAGGAAATGTGAGTTTAATTTAGGACTGACTGTTTTAAATGAGAATAAATGACAAGTGTTTAAGAAATAAAGAGTATCGGCTAAAGTTCTTTCTCCTGTCCATAACTTCTGAATACCGACAGATATATTGATAAAATGGTATTAATGCATAGTAAAGCATAGTATGCGCTCTTTGATAAGATTGCTTTTTCCCTAGTGATGAAATTTAAAGTTATGGATCAATTTCGGAAACTATAAGTAATATGGAAAATTATCCAATTACAAAGTTGTAAAAAAAGACACCTGTGGTACGTAAATTAAAAGAATAAAAAAATAAAATCCTGATTTTACTTCAATTTTAACAACACAGTCAGGTTAACCCTCTAGCAGCGGGAAACGCTATTTCCGCGTTCCAGTGGGCTCCTTTTTTTAAAATTCAGATTGCTTGATTCCCACTACTTTTTTAAAAGCGTATAATTCGCCCTATTCTCACATTATTTAATCTCTAATTAACCCTAGATCTACCGGGAATTTTATTCAAGTTTTAATAAAACGTTCTACACCAGAATTTTTATTTAAAACTATTTAACTTATCTATTTACCTTATTTTTGTCTGGTTTATATACTTAGTTTATTTTAAAGAAATTTCTGGTTTGAATGAATATTTTGTATGTACCTGTCGGGTCCAATGGACCCGTCTGGTAGACGGAGGGTTAAATAAAGTGACTATTTTTACTTCAAAAAAGTGGCGGTAATCAAACAATCTTAATTTTAAAAAAGTAACGCACTGAAAAAGTCGCCCGCGTCTGGAGGGTTAAGGAATGTGTTCAAAAGAGGAAAGACCAAATATTTTTGGCTAGACACATTTATTTTTGGTGTTCAATATACATTTCGCCAGCTGCAATAGAGATCTGAGCTCTTGTTTTAATTTTACCCTTTTTATTTCACATATGACACTCTGGTACAAGCACAAGTTATATGATGTCGATATTGTATCATCGTTGCCCGACAAGTATCATACCTATTCTCTTTGAGGTCATACCACAGAAAAAAGTGGAATAAGTTTAGATCTAATGAGCGCAGACACCATTCTACGCAATCACCATAGCCAAAGATTTATTGCTGGTGTGGTGTGTATGGATACAACATCATGAAAACCGCTGAATCCTCCAAGTGCAAAGATAAAAAAGTGCGAAAGTACTTAGTCGCGATATTCGCGCAACAATACTCTTACTATGGTAGTTGCATAGATTGTCCTCCACGCTCAATGTACGCCATCCATAGGTAATGTACACCATTGTAAATACAGTAGGCCCATTTTCTGCCTACAACACATTGTTCCTGAGAGAATTACGTGCTCTTTCCAAAGGATTGACCAATCAACATACTAGATTCTACCTACAAAGACGTCACATGCATATTATCCCCAACCGATCTTCAAATGAAGATCGGATTTGCATATTATGTATTGGACTTTTCCTGTGGGTTTATCTTGTAGAGAATGCATATGAGACCCCTCCAACAACATTCAAAGATTCTGCATACTGCATAGCTAGTGATTGTGCCAGTGTGTCACATGATATGCTGAGATATATGAAGCTTGAATTTAACACAAACTCTATAAGTGTAATGTAGCTGCCGGAGAGTCGATTAAATAGGCAAATTTAAATTTATGTAGTGACAGCTAGTTGTTCTTTTCTTTTAATAACAGGTTTAGTGACGCAACAGTGTAATAAATTGCAGAAAAGCAAATGAGGTTTTTATGCGTTCTATTTTTAGCATTTATGTACTAATGGTGTCTTTTAATGCAAAATCGATGCTTCTCTACAACTTTGACAAATTTTCCGCATCCATATAGCTTTCTAGATTGGTATGCTAACTCCTAATTCTAGCACTAGTGTTGCTGAAAGCAGTTTTATCTGCGAGTACATTATCTTTTTACTATGCGTAATAACCATTATTATCATTATAGCTGTAGGCGTTTAAAATTTAAGTGCGTGAGAAGGGACTTTAGTGGATATCTTGAATTTTGTTTAAATTGAAAATATTTCCAGAAGAAATAAGACCAATATTTTTGGTATACTCACATAACTTTGGAAATATTTTGTTAAAACTTTAGCAATGAAGGCTTTTAAAATTTAAATATTTTGTAAATAAACATAGCTGCCAACTTCTATGCCTTTTTAAATCATAAAAACATGTTTTGTACCACCGAACTTATTTAATAAAATATAAGCCGAATTTATTTGGCGATATGTATTACTTTATATATTGTCATTTCTTAATTAAAATTTCTCGTTCACATATATTTATTTCTCTGAAAAAAGGCGTAGAAGTTGGCAGTCATAAATAAATGGAACACCAAAAATATTACATGTAATATTCATTGACTATTGGTCAGTTATTGGTTTAATGCTAATTCTTTACATACTCCAAACAGGAATTGTTCAAATAGTATACAGGCATAGCTGCCAACTTCTATGCCTTTTTAAATCATAAAAACATGTTTTGTACCACCGAACTTATTTAATAAAATATAAGCCGAATTTATTTGGCGATATGTATTACTTTATATATTGTCATTTCTTAATTAAAATTTCTCGTTCACATATATTTATTTCTCTGAAAAAAGGCGTAGAAGTTGGCAGTCATAAATAAATGGAACACCAAAAATATTACATGTAATATTCATTGACTACTGGTCAGTTATTGGTTTAATGCTAATTCTTTACATATTCCAAACAGGAATTGTTCAAATAGTATACAGTTATTTCTATTAATAAAAAGAGCATTAAGGATTCTTAACTTTGAATTACTCAAAATATCATTTCTAAGGCAAGGATTCAAATTTTTGACATAATAATCTTAAAATATAGAATTCGGAAAATGCAAGAAAAACCGCAATAGATTCGAAAATCTGTGGTTGTATATAGCTTTCATAAAAAAAAAAATTGAAATAGTTTTGATATGCTTTATTCCATAGAGTTTAGAGGATGAAGACACCAATTTTATAGAACATATTTTCTGTAAACCTCTCAAATATTTTTCTGCACTTTATATAATTTGAATAGTTTGCTGAATTCATTGAACTAACATTTTTTGTGTCAAACATAAATATGTATCTGTTTACGAGTTTAAATGATTTTAGTAAAATTTCTGATAAATAAGTAAGTTTTCTGAAGTGTATTTTTGCTTCTCGTAATCTGCAGTTAGTGGTTATCGCTGTAGTTTTACGCAAATTAGGTTACACTGGTCAATGTACTGAATATAAAAGTGGGATCGAAAGTTTGTAATGGCGGATCTTGACGGTCGAGATATACAGTGACGGCCCAAATTGTGTGGGCATATTTTGAAATTTTCATGTTTTATAAATTTGTGTGCTAATAGAATATATTACTTTTGACTTAAATACAAATGTTTATATATCCAATTATAGGACATTTAATGTAGAATTTAAATTTTTTTAAACAGAATTAAAATATCTGCATTACAAAAAAGTTACACTTGCACTTAGTCTAAAATACAAATAGAATTAGTCATGAATGCCGAAGGGTATTGTAATAAAAGCTTCCTAGCCAATCAAAATGACTGTTCTGAGAACCAATCAAATGTCAGTAACTAAACTGTAGTATGTTTTGATTTGTAAAAGCGGTATTTTGCTGGAATGAATTTTGCAGAAGGGTGAATACTAGTGTAACTAAACCAAATAATGTTTTTAAAAAATATATTCTTATTTTTTAATGCAAATAATTTAAAATAAAGTCGTCAACAACAAGAACTGATTGGACACCTACAAAAAGAAGCAGAATTGTCAGATTGAGAGAAAATGGTCTCTCTTATGCAGAAATTGCAAGACAGGCTGTTGGATCAGTCACTTTATCTGGCGTAAGAAAGTTGTGCTTACGTTATGAAGAAATTAAATCAGTGATAAATCAAACAAGTTCAGGCCGAAAAAAATGCATAAGTACTTCTGACGATAGAAAGATAAAAAGGATATGCCTCAGAGATAGAAGAATTTCATAAGATGCTACCAAGTTTTGGACAGAAAGGTGAAATTCCGAGGAAAAACATATTTTTAACATATATAAATCTTCAGCAACGCAAGAAACGAGTTCAGTGGACAAAAGAACACACTAATTCGGCAGAAAATCAGTGGAAGCAAATAATCTGGAACGATGAGAATAAAATATCGCTCTTTGGTAGTGATTGGCGAAACTATTTGAGACGTAGAGTAGGGGTAGAGCTGCATCCTGATTGCATTGAAGCAACTGCAAAAAACCCAACAAATGCCATGATATGGGCCTGTATATCTGCATATGGTGTGGGCCGCATAAAAGTGATTGATAGTATTCTGAATGCAAAAAAATACATCGAAACAGTCCTGAAAATAAAATTGATAGCATCCATCATGGATCTCTTCCCCAATAAAGCACCATTTATGTTTCAGCAGGATTCAGCTCCATGCCATACGACAAAAATACGCAAAGAATGGTTTAGAAATAAAGGCATATCATTATTACCCTGGCCAGGAAACAGACCTGATCAGAATCCTATAGAAAATTTGTGGTGACGTTTGAAAATCATTGTACAAAAAAGCGTCTATCTAATAAAACGCATCTTATTGAAGCTATAATTGATTCTTGGCATCATGTGATTAAAAAGGATGAACTCCAAGCACTAGTTCTCTCAATTAAAAGACGCTGTTAAGCTGTAATAAAAAAACAACGGTTATACTACTAAATATTGAATGTGTAAGTGTAACTTTAGTATACAATGAAATCTAAGATAGATCTTATTTTTTGTAAGCGTCTTTTTTTTTTTTTTTTTTTTTTTTTTTTTTTTTGTAATCCAGATATTTTAATTTTGTATTTTTTATTAAATTCTACATTAAAGCTCCTTGAATTTATTCTATAAACATTTATATTTAAGTGAAATTTATTATATTCTTCAAGCACGCAAAGTTATAAAACATGAAAATGAAAAAAAAATGTCCACAATTTTGTCCACCACTGTACCTTCTAAACGCTTGTGAGACGCGTGTACTTTTTTGGAAGTAAAGTGCGCCAAATGTTCCGAGGAATCAAAAGTTTAGAATTTAGCTTAGTAGATGTTGCCAGTTTTTGTAAGTGTAAAATTTTATTATCATTCACTAAAGCAGATCGACAACCACGGATTGTTAGTTTTAGAGAGATTTAGATAGTTTTTAAAATTGTGTTCTAATTTTTATTTGCAGCAGTAGTTGTGCTTAATATTTTAGCTATTAGTGATTGTTGGGAGTGATTGTAAAGGATTTTTCAATTAGTAATCTTGCATTTTATTACATTATTGAGTGTTGATCCAAGGAATAGATTACAGCTAAGTGTGCAGCATAGTATAGACCAAATTAAGAAGCTCCATCGCAACTCTTCAAAATTTGATTTAAATAAACAGTCTTTTAAATCTGAACTTAGATTATAGTGTGCAGCAAAAGTTTAGACAATGATCGATTATGTTTCTGTACCGAGAAGTATCTAACGTACTGTTATAACTCACCTGTCATATATTACTGGGGACTTATCCTTCATTTACAAACAATAAAATTTTATTTATTCACTTTACATAATATATAATGACAAAAAAACAAATTTAACTTTGTGGCAAAAGTATAGACAATCTGTCTGTTAACAGAAAAGTATTTATAAATTAAAATCGAACTGCACCTACATTGTCTGCTATTAATGCAAAAATGTGACTTTCCTTCGAAGAAACTAAATCCTCCATCACTTGGGTGTCTGTTTCGTACCAAAACGTTCAACAGCAGACTGAATTTCATTTACAGAGGCGCGTTGTCAACAAATTGCATGAACCGTATGAGATATGATGCCATAAAACTTTTTGATTGGGTTCAGATCAGGGCTACACGCAGGCCAGTCGAGAACAGTAATATTTTGAGAGTTAAACCAACTTTTTTTGTATGCAGCATCAATAGACGCATTTTCTTGCTCAAATACATACTTTAGAAGAGCTAGAAGCTCACCAAATGGCTGTAAATTGTTTTTCAATGTATTTATATAGTCTTACGCTGCTTTGCGACCATTGAGAAACGCCAGAGATACTTGAAAATTAAAACAAATTGAAGCCCAAATCATTAACCCTTTCGAGAGCAAAGGACACCTAATTTTAATTCCAAAAGTAACAAGGGGCACCAAGAATATTTAATTAAAATTTTCCTTTTATAATGTACGTGAAAATAAGCAGTTTCATATTTTCTAATAAATTCGTTTATAAATTCTGGTGTCAGTCCATTATTTCATCAGTTTGTAAACTGAATTACCCCGCGAAGGAAAGAGGTCAATTTCTTTTGAGATTTCATGGCTGGTTGTTTTATCATTTTCATGTAAACTAATTTACATCTTTCTTTAATTCATCTACGAAAGTATCCGTTGACACAGAAAGCTCTGACTCACTTTTAATGCGATTAGTAATTATCATTTGTCCAGATGCCAGTTTAAGGATCCTTCTATAATCTCGTTTTCTGTCCACACGAGGCCTTCCAGATCTATGTTTTCCTTGAAAGAGTCACCGTTAGACAGTACTTGATAGACAGACTTCTTTGGACAATTCAAAGTAGCTGAATTTTCTGCAACAGTCTTCCCTTTCTATTTCAGCTTCAATGCTTTAATTACTTCATCTGATTGAAAATTTCTAGCTCGCGGCATCTTCACTAACCGATGCTATCACGAGGTGCACTTAAATACTTCATGCATGTGACGTCATAAGTTTGAAATTTGCGTTTTTCCCTGAACAGTTGCCAAAAATCACGAAAGTGTCTAGAAGGCTTTTGCAATATGCAAATTTCACTTTTTTCAGTAAAATTAAATAATATCCTACATTAAAACCGTTATTTCTGTCCTAAAACGTTTCAAATATATTTAAAAATAAGTACAGCCATTTGTATAACCCAAGTTTTCGTATTTTTTATTTAAAGGTTAAATATCACCAGTGTCTAAACTTTTGCTGAGGACTGTGTATCTCAAACTCAATGCCGGGACCATGATGGGTATACCACAAGTAGTGTTGTCAGGTTCCCCGCGTAAATCGGAGCTCCAAATGCTCTGGACGCCAGTATTTTAGAGTAATTTCCCTCGCCTTATTTAATGGCAGAATTATCTGCGATTAATGGTGGCAAAATAAACTGTAAGAAATTAATGGTCTCCACACTAGCCAGAAGCTTTTTTCTTACCATTAAAATTTCACAGTAATTTTTGACTTATTTATTCGCCAAAATCTACTATTCAATAAGGGAAATTATTCTTTCAAAAAATAGTGGTATTAAACAAGCATAAAATCTATCAGTTATGGATCTGTACCTTGGAACAAAAAGGGCCAATGTCAAAAATTGAGAAATTTGAGTTAAATGCACGAATGAAATCAGGATTCGATATAATGTAATTGTTAAAAGGGTCAATGTCTAACCAATATTATATCATTGAAAACAAAATATTTTGTCGAGGTCAATGTTACTTACTGTTAATGTAAAAATAGCCAAATTAAAATGTAAAAAAATAAACTAAATTATTTTGTAGTGAGAAAAAACATTACTGAATTGAAAGGAACAACTTTGAAAAATAATAGTACAGAAATCGTAGCAAGATTCTTAAAATTCCTCAAACTTAAATTGGGTTTGCTGCCATTTGAGAAAAATGGACATTGGCCCTCTTTGTTCCAAGGTACAGATATATCGAATAGTTTGCATATTAATACTTCAGCTATAGAAGCTTGCACTGGAAAAAGAATTTACTCATAAGAGTCCGGATTTCTCTCGAAATCAAGGAAGAGGATAATATTTTTTCCCCTTTCAATTTGAAGTAATAAATACTTTTGAAATATAAAATTTTAATTTAAAAAAAAATACTCTCGAAAAAAATTATTAAAAAAATTACGCTTCATTGTACACATCTCAATTGCTTAATGCATTTTTTCACAAAGTTTTCTCTTGTGGTTAATTCTGTGTGTTGTTATTAAATTAATTACCAAATCCATTAATCGAAAAAGGGAGCATTTCTTAAGAAAAAATTTTTTCAATATACTACCGACGAAAAAAAAAAAAAAAAAAAAAAAAAAAAAAAAACACTTTGATATAAGTAAAAAAAAGAATTAACTTAGTTATTATTTTTCCAAGCTATATATTCATTAATATTTAATCTTATTTAAAACAGCAAGACCTTATTTAACATGGAAATTAGGAATATGTTTCTCGAACATTTTGTTTGCATTAAGAAAAAAAGTTATATTATTTTTGCTTATATTCTCTTACTTTATCTGCTACGCTTTATCAAAGTGACAACCAAACTATCCCATTTGAAATATTATTTAAATATGAATTATTTTATTTCGTTAACGCAGCGAATATATTTAATTCTTAAACATTATTAAAAATTGTTCGAAGGTTTTTAAGATTCCTTAAACTAGAAATATAATTAGGTGTTTGAAGAATTTTTATAGATATCAAAAATGAACAAATGACGTAATAAAAAGTCCCTTTTCAGTCTTTTAAAAATAAATCTTGATAATAAAATTCACGCATGTGACATTTTACAATTGTGTATTAAAATTTCTCTTAGTTCTCCCATAAATTTCCATTTTCTATGCTTTTAAAAGCCTTCATATTTAGTTTTGTTGAAAAAAAAAAATGAAATATAACAGGCAAATTTCATATAAGTGTTTCATATTTTTAATTTAGATAACACAAATCATCTTTTTATGAAAATACTGTAATATTTATTTTTTTTTTTTTTGCATTGTATTAGTTTTAACTTTAACTCTCATAAAACTACTCTTAATGCATTTTTTAATACGAGAATCATGTCATAAAAATGACAAAGAAAGTTCCGACATCACATTTCTTTAAATTAAGAGAGGTTTTGTTGTTGTTTTTTTGCTGTCAACTTTAATTGGTCTTTGTGGAAGAAAAAAAATGTCATATAGAATAGATTTGTATAACCGAGAAATTACTATATTAATCTATTCATAAATAAAATATTCTCTAATGAATAAACTATAATTTGTTTTTGTATTTAACAGGAAATCAAAAGAGGAAAGAAATTATGCGAAAGCTCTTTTATTAAGTTAATATATTTTAATGTATCTTCATCTTCTGTCAAAATAAAGTTGAAAATGTAGAAATTAAATTAATTATGCGATTTAAAATACTATAAATTAGATAGTAATTAACCAAAATACAAAGCAATTTTGTTTAAATTTCATTTGGAATTCGTTACATGAATTTGTCTAAGGACGAAGATTTGGATATATTTCTGCTCGAAACGATCGTAGTGTTTTTGTTAACAATTCCATGTTACTTATTTAAAGTACTTTGATAAGTACCATATCTGTTCGTGTATGCTGCACGTTTGTTCTTTCAAAATGTCTTCGTAATTTTAAAACTCGTAATTTCGCCGTAAAATAAACTAAATAAAAACCACAGAGAACTGAGTTAAATAATTAAGTTAAACAATTTTAAATAAAAATTCTGGTGCAAAATACTTTTAATCAAGGTTGAATAAAATTTCCTCATGTCCTGGCGTTAATATGTTTCTTATAAAGTAAATACACCTACACGGTAAATAAATAATAAAAAAAAAATCTGTTAAAATCCGAAATTGTACTGGCAGTCGAGACGCCAGTACTATTTCCGTATTTTAATGGAAATTTTCCCCCGTAAACTCCAGAAAAAATTCCGTTTTTCTGGAATTTACGGGGAAAACTTTCCATTAACCCTAGATCTACCGGGAATTTTATTCAAGTTTTAATAAACCGTTCTACACCAGAATTTTTATTTAAAACTATTTAACTTATTTATTTACCTTATTTTTGTCTGGTTTATATACTTAGTTTATTTTAAAGAAATTTCTGGTTTGAATGAATATTTTGTATGTACCTGTCGGGTCCAATGGACCCGTCTGGTAGACGGAGGGTTAAAATACGGAAATAGTGTTGGCGTATCGATTGCAGTACAATTACAGTATTTTAGCAGTTTTTTTTTTAGAGTTTATAGTGGCCCTCGTACCAGTGGGCCACTGATTTTTAAAGTTCAAAAACAAGCCCAAAATGCCTTTCTGAAAAGCGACTGAAAGAAATCTGATTGACTAACAGGCTGCCATCGAAATATTCAAAGCCAGAGGACACGAGTGTGACGTCATCACTAATCGACAGATTTTTAACTAGTGTTGGAATTCACACCGGAAATTTTTGAATAGCAATTTTCTTTTATTTTATTTGTGGAATATCGAACATCTTATAAAACAATAATAACTATTTAAACTTACTGGTGAGAATTTGAGATCCCCCAATAAAAATTCAGCCAGATGCGGCAACACTCTAGCATTCCGCATCTGGCCGAATATTTATTTACGAATTTTTATTACTAACATCCTTAAATGTTAACTTTCCATAAAATGTTTGGAACATTTGTTGCTTTCTGTTGGTATGTTTGTCTATTTTCGAGAGTTTCTTCAAAAACAGATTTTTTGGCAAATTCTTATAGAAATTTCATTAAGAGATAAGTTTTTTAAAACATTGTTTCTTCAAGATTATGTTTTATTTTAAATTAAACTACTGTTGATATACTCTATGACATTGTAAACAATTTGTTGAATAAGCCAAACACTTAAAGATTCATGCATCAGAAATTTACTAGGCCCACTACTGGAGTATAGAGGAAGTTAATTTTTTTTTCTCATTTTCCCGATGAATATATTTTGAAACTTTGAATGCGTATTCTGATACATGAAAGTTAGGTCTAGGTTAAAAAATATATATCTTTTGGAATTCCCAAACACTTCAATAATAATTACATAAATGTCCTTAAGTAGCCAGTTACTGGTGCGTTTTCCTTAATGTTACGCTAGGCATTTCCGAAAGTTTAATATTTTAACGATACAACTTCATGAAAATTAGAATTTTTCCATCATTTAATCCCTTGATGGGCATCGGTATATATTATATACCACCTACGATTAATGAAGTTTTACACCAGAAAAATTTTATCAAATTTTACTTTTCTAACTTTGGTGGAAAAAAAGGCTGTAAAATTGCTTTTACTTATTTTGAAATAGAATTTTTCAAAGATTCTGGTAGGAATTCAGCATTTCATAAACATAATTGCTTGCCCCTCAAGGGGTTAATTTAATAAAAATGCGTTGTATTTTGCAGAAATAGAAGTTTTTTAAAATGGTAGAAAAAACATATTTAATCAAAAAAACTGGGATATTATGACGGGAAAATAATAATAGTGTGAATGTAATTCAATTTAAGCAATAATATCTGAAAATAAATATCATATCTTAGGTGGGCTGTTTCAACAGTATAAGTCAGTTTTGGGTCAAATCAGTATATTTGTATTCTTCACAGATACAATATTATATCAATGGGTGGTTAAAAGCGTACCAGTCATGGTAGAAGGTAACGAACTGTTTTAACTCGTGATCATAACAGAATAAGAAAGAAATGTTCGCTAAACTAGTATATGACAATAGTCACTGCACTAAATTAAATAGTAACGATTAGTACTTTACACTACATTGTAAAAAAAAGGAACTATAGTTACGTTTAATTTGAGTTTATGAAATGCCAAATGAGGATTAAATATACTCTAAGTTTGGTGTAAACACCGAATAAAGTGTCATGATACACTCAAAACGGTTTAAATATACTCTAAGTTTGGTGTAAACACCGAATAAAATGTCATGATACACTCAAAATGGTTTAATTTTAATCTTTTAAAGAAATTGTGGAAACCGAACAATAGTTCAAGTGTAAAGTTTTAAAGCGACATATATGATTCAGTCCGCCATTTCGAAATTTGTTTATATAGCTGTGTTCCAGGGCTCGGATTTTGTTCGAAAATGTTTATCAGTAATGATCACTAAATAAAAAGCAGTTAACCAGATTATGTTGCAGTACCCGAGTTGAAAGGTTCCTTCATAGCTGAAAAAATTCTCGTGTTCTTTGGCTAATTTCTTCGGAATAGTGTAAGAATTTAAAACTTATGTTTAACTTCATATTTTTGAAAAATTCCTGTTTAATGTTAATACTACAATCATTTTTAAACCTACTATGTATCTTTAGCTGCTATATTTATAATTTTATGAGTATATGAAGTCAACTTACTTTTATAGTGTATTCTTGCCGTTTTCAAATTTTGGCATTTTTGTCACTTTTGAGAAGCTCAGTATGCAATGAATACCGCTTGTTAACTTAACAAAAATTTTTCGATTCAACTAAATTAAAGATCGTAGATTATTCTATAACCAAGAATTTTAAGTTTTCAGTAAGTTTTAACTATTTGCAAGTCATTTTAAAAAGTATCGTTTTTAGGATTACGACTTTCGTTTTCCCATAGGAAATACATTACGTAAACAACGATATTTTTAACTACAAAAACTAACTTTTTCTGAAAAACTAATGTGATATTAAGCCCATTTAAAGCTTACGCTTCAAGATTCTATCTAGTTTTAAAAGTTTTGAAGACTTTTTGTGTATTTGCTGAGCGTTTCAAAAGTTGACATTTTTCTATTTTCAAGTTAGCCCACGATCCATAGCGTTACGCGTTTTGTTTACTTTGTTTTGCACCTTTTTTAACTATTTAAACCTTATCATTGTGCTTAACTATTAGTATCTTTTAAAAGCTTAAACTTCAAGCTTTCTAGCGGTGTAGTGTTTATTAATTAATTATGCCGTTAAGTATTTTTTATTTGCATTTTAAAAGTGATAGAACTACATGGGATTTTTACTGTTGTTGACATATTTTAACATAGCTTGTTTAAAACATTTTATTAATTATTTTGAAAAACTAATACTAGTTTTATGTTCTACAAAGTACGGGCTTCACTCCGCCATCCACCGTGTATTCCTGGGTTGAGTTTAGATATGTATAAAAATTTCATGAAATTTGGTATAAAAATTTTTGTCTCGGACGACTTTCCCATAGCGTTACGCGTTTTGTTACTTTGTTTTGCACCTTTTTTAATTATTTAAACCTTATCATTTTGCTTAACTATTAGTATCTTTTAAAAGCTTAAACGTTACGCTTTCTAGTGGTGTAGTGTTTATTAATTAATTATATCGTTAAGTATTTTTAATTTGCATTTTAAAAGTGATAGAAATCCATGGGATTTTTACTGTTGTTGACATATTTTAACATAGCTTATTTAAAACTTTTATTAATTATTTTGAAAAGCTAATACTTGTTTTATGATCTATAAAGTACGGGCTTCACTTTTACCGTGTATTCCTGGGTTAAGTTTAGATATGTTTAAAAAATTCATGAAATTTGGTATAAAACTTTTTGTCTCGGACGACTTTCCCATAGCGTTACGCGTTTTGTTTACTTTGTTTTTCACCTTTTTTAATTATTTAAACCTTATCATTTTGCTTAACTATTAGTATCTTTTAAAAGCTTAAACGTTAAGCTTTCTAGTGGTGTATTGTTTGTTAATTAATTATGCCGTTAAGTATTTTTAATTTGCATTTTAAAAGTGATAGAAATCCATGGGATTTTTACTGTTGTTGACATATTTTAACATAGCTTGTTTAAAACTTTTTATTAATTATTTTGAAAAACTAATACTTGTTTTATGTTCTATAAAGTACGGGCTTCACTTTGCCACCCACCGTGTATTCCTGGGTTGAGTTTAGATATGTTTAAAAAATTCATGAAATTTGGTATAAAATGTTTTGTCTCGGACGACTTTCCCATAGCGTTACGCGTTTTGTTTACTTTGTTATGCACCTTTTTTAACTATTTAAACCTTATTATTTTGCTTAACTATTAACATCTTTTAAAAGCTTAAATTTCAAGCTTTCTAACGGTGTACTGTTTATTAATTAATTATGCCGTTAAGTATTTTTAATTTGCATTTTAAAAGTGATAAAAATTGTTCTTTATAGCGCTTGAGATGTTGGTGGTTTTTAGCTCTCTGTATCCGATTTTTGTACAATTTGTAATGTTTAGTTGTATTTATGGTATGTTTATTTGAATTTGCTTAGGCTATTTATTCGAAAAGCAGTCAGGCCTGTGCTGAGATAAAAAAAAGAGTCAAGTACACGTGACGTAAATCCAGATGTAACGAATGAATGATTTGTGAGGAAATTTCGTTGTTTACCAAAACTAAAATGTTTAAAATAAATGTTTAATTGAGATAATAACTTATCGCAGTTAAAACAATGTTTATCCACCTCTTTGCGTGAAACTATTTCATGTAAATTATGGTTGCATTAGATTTAAAATGTAATCTTTAAATTGTTTTTTATTTTACTGTTAAAGTACAAACCAAATAAGCAGTAGTGGGAGTTTACACCAGATAAGCAGTAGCGTGACGTTACACCAAAAATGGTGGCAACTAAATTGCCACTAAAAGTGGTGTTTGTTTACACCATTTGATAGCTGGTGGCTCATTGCACCAATTTTCAAATGGAATTTCATTACACCACTTGGGGTGACAACTTAGTTGCCACCATTTTTGGTGTAAAGTGACGGAATTTTTTTACAGTGTATTAAAACATTGCCGAAGGGCAATTTTTAACAAATCTGAATTTTAAAACAGTAGAGTCTCCTCCATGTTCTAAGTCTTTTGTAAATTGTGTTCTATATAGGATTATCAAGTTTATGCATCGGTAAATATCTTTCAATGTACAAATTTCTTATAAAATATCTTACAAACTAAAAAATTATGGTCAACATGATATAAATGCACTTTCTGTAAGGTAGAAGCCGCGCCCTTAGTCGATGGTGTTTTTTGAATGAAAACGAGAATTCTCGTTTCCCGTCGTGAATGTGTTAAAACCACTGCTATCGAAATACTCAAGACCCGAGGACACGGGGTGTGACGTCATCACTAATCGACCAGCTTCTCACTAGTGTTGGAATTCACACCGGAAAATTTTGATTGGCAATTTTCTTTTATTTTATTTGTGGAATATCCATCATCTTATAAAACAATAATAACTATTTAAACTTACTGGTGGTAATTTGTAATCCCCCAATAAAAAATCAGTCAGATGCTATTCAAAATTTTCTGGTGTGAATTCCAACGCTAGTGAGAAGTCGGTCCATTAGTGATGACGTCACAACTCGTGTCCTCTGGCCTTAAGTATTTCGATGGCAACGATTAAAACACGTTTAGCGGTTAAACTTTTCCGGCTCAAAGTACTTCTGTTACTAAAATATTGAAATAATTGAGAGACACCGGGACTAGCGAACAAATTTACTTATAAATAAGCAGAAACTTTTTGTCACGTGCAGTTTAAAAGGAAAAAAAAATAAATTAACCCTCCGGCGGTAGCAACTATGGGACTCGGGTAATACGCCTGACACGCACCTGTTAGCCCTTAACAATTAATTGACGCAATTCTAACGCTCTTAAAGTGATCAGTCACCTTCATTAGAATGCACAAAGAGAGTGCATTCTAATGAATGCACTTTTAATGAGAAAACTTCGTTTATTACACTCAAAGTATGTAACCCTGCTCTCTTTAGTGGCGTAGAGGAGAACGGAAATAATTGTGCTGTGCCTATCCAGGGTTACCACAGGCGACTATTTTTTTATCCTGTTCGCAACACTATTTAAAAAAATACATTTTATAGTATATTTTTCTTGCAAATGTCTACAAAGCATATGTGAAAGATTTTTGTTTTGAAAATGTGGTGTGAAATTGGATTTTAAAAAAGTCGCCTATGAGCCTTGCCTGACAGGAGTATTGCGACCGACTGAAGGTTAAGCGGGACAGAATTTAACCCACCATGCCGGAAAGAGTTAAATCGATGCCATCGAAATACTGAAGGCCATAGGACACGAGTTGTGACGTCATCACTAATTGACCGACTTTTCACTAGTGTTGGAATTCAAACCGCAAAGTTTTTCATAGCAATTTTCTTTAATTTTTTTGTGGAATATCTAGCATCTTATATAACAATAATAACTATTTAAACTTACTGGTGACGATTTGGAATCCCTAAATAAAAATTCAGCCAGATGAGGAATACCACTGTGTTGCTGCTTCTGGCTGAATTTTTATTTAGGGATTCCTAATTCCAACCAGTAAGTTTAAACAGTTATTATTGCTTTGTAAGAAGCTAGATATTCCACAAATAAAAGAAAATTGCTATTCAAAATTTCCCGGTGTCAATTCCAATACTAGTAAGAAGTCGGTTGATTAGTGATGACGTCACAACTCGTGTCCTCTGGCCTTGAGTATTTCAATGGCAGCGGTTAAATACAATAATATTAGACAAAACAGCCTGTACCCAGTTAAACGAAAAACAGGCGTACACAGTTTTTTTTTTTTTTTTACTTTCATCTAAAACTGCAATTTCAAACTTGTACTGTTTAAGACAGCCCAATATTCAATGTATACACCGCACATTCAGAATTCCACACTTCATTTTTTCAAAAAAAAAATTATTGTTTATGCACACATAACATATAATTATTTCTTTAAATAACGTAAAACTATATCTCAAACTAGTAAAACTGACCATTTTAGCAAGACTCGCGTTTTATATCCTATTAAGAAGGAAGTTATGGTAATTGAGTATTTTTTTTTCTTAAGTCTGACGTAGAATAAAGCTTTTTAATACAACGGGTCAACATTTAAGAATGGTTAACACAGAATAACATGTTTCCTTTTCTGAGCTATCGATAATTCCAAACCTACTCATTTTCCTATCAGCATATGTTCTTGTGGATGAAAGAAAGCTGGTACAAGAAAAGCTAGCGATCAATAAAACTGCCAACTAGCTTGTTGAATAAATTTCCTCTGTTAAATTTTAGCGTGAAGCGATATATTTTAAATGTATATGTTAACAATTTTTAAATTAAATTATTTCGAAGCAGTTTTCAAATAGCTATAAATTGTTATGAACTCAATTAATTTAAAGTATACACTCAATTAAAACTGTAAAAACAAAGTGTGCGATAATTAAGTTTTGCCTAGTTGAAAATTTTATTGTAGCATAATACATATTTTTTTTTACATTTTATCAATTAATTTTTTAACATTTGTTTTAAATTTAATTTATTAATGTATCCCAAAAGCATAGTTGCAAAAGTTCCGATTTTTTTAACACCAATATTTTTATGCAAAAATACTTGTTTTATATAATCACACAACTTCTGAAATTAGATAAACCGAACATTTTTCTAAGAATTTACTGGTATTCAAAAAATCGGGAAGTTGGAAACTATGCAACAGTAATAATAAAGTTGTGGAGGAATTTTTAATTGAATGAAGTAAAGTTTCTTGTTTCTGGTAAAATATCTATGTCCTATGCAAATATCCTTTATTATATAAAACATTATAAAGAAACATAATAAGAATCCTGAATAAAGTTTATTTTACTAATAAATTCTTAATAATGATCCTCTCCATTCATTTTACAGATTGGTTAAATTTTTGAGGCATGCCGACCGACATATCACATTTGTTGTAATTGTATCGTAAACGAAATACTTTCGCTTGACATTTTCATGCGTGAATTATTTTTAAATACCGTTTATTCCGGCGTATAACGTACACTTTCTAAGAAAAATATAATCAAAATCTTAAGGTTCGTGTTTTGCACCAGGTATAAAAATAATAGAATAAATTAACGAAAGATGTGTACAAGAATTGGTATTTCTACATCAATGAATTGTGTATCCAATAAAAAACTCTGCGTTCTATTTATATGAACGCATTACATTCTGTATGGGAAAAAAGGGTAATGCCGCTCACTTAAGGGAAAACAGGAATAGCTAGTCAAATTTACACAAAAATCAATATTTTATTAACGTGGCTATGAAGCATAAGGAACAGTTCCAAAGCATAAGGAACAGTTTGCAATGAACTAATTTGCATAAAAGTTTTAGGAATTTTTGTATCGTTTTATTTAATTAACCATCGATTGAGCAGTAATGCCCGACATGATAGGGTAATGGCGCTCAAAATTTGAATACAACATTTAAGTACGAGAAAAGTCACATATGTAGTTGTGTGGGCTATTCACACCACAGCAGACTTTATGCGACCACTTTTCACATATTGTGCAGCGAAACCACGACCCACCATACCGGAAAGTGTTAAAGAGCTAAGCATTTGTTCGTGGTTTTCATCCTGTAGCACTTCTGGACAGTGTTGCCAGTGGGCTACTTTTTATAAATTCAGATTTTTTCTTTATTGTCACCACTTTTTTTAAATCATAAAATTCGCCTTGTTTAATGAGATATTAATTAAGGAGAAAACAAGGGGAATTTTACCATTTTAAAAAAGTGGTGTCTCTCAACAAATTTGGATTTAAAAAAAGTAGCATACTGCAAAAACTGCTTCTGGAATTTCACTTGAGCGCTATTACCCTTAATAGCCGTGTTGGATTTTAATGCATTATATTTGGCGTAAAAACGCAATGCAAAATAAGTAAAAGCATGAACGTACAGCTAAATGTATATATTTTGTAGACATAAAGAGTGAATTAAAATTTAAAAATAAGAATGTACACTTACCTTCAAGTTAAATGTTACAGAATTTTATAATAAAACAACTGCAAAGTAATAACGTGAGGACACAAAAATACTTTCCTTCCGACGGTTACTATATCCTTACTGGGAACTTACGATGAAGTTCGCTAGGTGCCGGTGCAGATCGCACGTTATCAATTCTATTCAATTAAGAGATATTTGAGTGAGCGGGATTACCCCCTGAGCGGCATTACTCTACTTTCCCCTAATGTGTTCAGAAAGTCGTGTGGAGTCATTGCAGGTTTTTATATTTCAAAGTGGAGTTTAAAATATTAATCAACATACAGAATTAAATTTGCCTAAATGATTGATATTTATGGTTCAGATAATTAAAAATAAAAATATATACAAATGCGCGCCGTGAGAGAATATACGCGAATATTTTTTTTAGAAAAATGTCTCTCCAATCCGATAATTCATACGCGTTCCAAGTTTTAAAATTTTCGTGTAAATAACGTAGATTATACAAAATTTTTCATAGGGGAATTTTATTTATGAACAGTTCATATAGCAAAAAGAAAAAAAAGATGTACTCGTATTTATTCGCACACCGTTCACAATAAAATCACAATAAAATTGTCCTTAGACAAGGAATAACGCCGCTTTTGAAATGCGTCGACATATAAAACATTGTGCAAAATTTCATTCGTTAATACCTCCTTTTGATACTACATATATTTGAATTCCTTTTACCCCTTCGTGGGCGGTGGTTCATTTTTGGACCACTTAATTTTCATTCCTAAATGCCACATAGGCACCAGAATATTGGAATGAAAAATTTCTTTTTATTAAGTACGTGAACAAAAACTTTTGCTTATTTTAAAATAAATTTCTTTGTACATTCTGGTGTCAATCACTCATTTCAGCATTTTACTAATACAAATACCTTGCCCCAGAAAGGGTTTACAAACCAAATTGTAAAAAACTTTTGCCACGGGTCGTAAACTCCGCACATTTTTAATTTTACGTACAAGAAATTAATCAATAGTTATTAAATGTTGACACCAAACGGAAGGTTTTTCAAAATAAACTTTCATGTTTGTGATATAATTGGGTAAAATTAAAAAGGATTTTCAATAAAACTCTACACTGGCTAATTCCATGAAAACTTGTCATGTCTGTCACACAGCTGAAAATCGCTATGCTTGTTGGCTACCAGTATTTTGGAACGGGAAAATGTGACTTATTTTATCGGAGATATCTCATCAATTGAATAACGGTGGCCAGCAAGCTTAACGATTTTCAGCTGTGTGACAGACATGACAAGTTTTCATGGATTAGCCCGCTGTTAAAAATTTACAACAAACTATCCAGCCATTCGACTGTGTTTATAGATAGCGTTTACTTCTGGTTATGAAGCATTCTCATTAGCTGGAATAGAAATAAATTACCGTACAGCTGCCAAGTCTCCGGCTTTTTTGGATACCGGTATTTTAATACAGAAATGTTTTTCTATTTAATTGAAACAATTGGGCGATTTAAAACAACACAATTTTCTGTAAGATAATAGAGGTGTTCAAAACATGGAACTATTAATAAAAAGGAAATGATATATCCTTAAAATAGTGAAGCTTCAACTGTAACCAGGGGTTGATTATCGCCGAGGAAAATTTCCACTAGGAAATTTAAATAGAAATATTCTCCTAATTTAAAAACCTTATTATTGCAGAATTTCAGTCATAAATAATAATAGAAACAGATATTCATTTTTACTGGTGGAAGAGTATTTTGGCGATAGTCAGGCTCTGCGTTTCCGCCATATTGTGACAACCTAGACAACCTCCTGTCAGTATCAGTGAAAAATATTGTAATACTTGGGCAAACTGAGACCAGTAAAAATAAATAGAAATGTTTACCACGTTTGAGACAAAATATTTCCATTAATCAGGCGCTTAATGATGACGAAATTTTCTATTCAAATTTAGTGGTGAGAAGTTTGAGAGAAACTGCTGATCCGGTTTATAGAAAACAGCCGCCATCTTGTGACAACCTCCTCAGTTACTTCACTCGCAACTTGTAGGCAGTAGACTATGTGTCTTCTTCTTTTTATTTCTAACTCAATTGTTCAAAAAGCCGGAGACTTGGCAACTCTGTGTAACCATTATCTGTAAAAACGGATTAATGGTTGGGCAGTTCACTGCAGAATTATAATACCACAGAGTTTTCGATAAATTAGCCAAACTGATTTTAAATACTTCTGGTATGACGTCAAATTTTGTCTTTTATTAAGACTAAAAGTTAATACAATCAAATCAAAAATTTTGTGTGGTTTTTATTCTTTGTTAAACAAATGCTCACACAATAAACCTTTCTACGGAAACACAATATGCCTAAAATCCTCTAATGCAGTAATTTCATCGCTTCTTTCAAGTACCAATGTCATTCCTGGAGAAACCATCTTCAATACCTCCAATAAATATAATACTAACTTTTTATTCAGAAAACATATATACACAGCTGCCAAGTCTCCGGCTTTTTGGATACCGGTATTTTAATACAGAAATGTTTTTCTATTTAATTGAAACAGTTGGGCGATTTAAAACAACAAAATTTTCTGTAAGATAATAAAGATGTTCAAAAAGCCGGAGACTTGGCAACTCTGTGTATACAATGTTCCTACAGGTCAGGGAATTTCCCTGATTTTAGGTCTGATGAACACCAGTATTTTCTTAAAGAAAAACTCGACTTTTGCAAACATACGATTATATAAATCGGGTTTTTCTTCATAAAAATACTGGTATTTCAGCTGAAAGTGTAGGAACCCTGATGTATATTTTTTCTTTTAGTAAGGTTAAAAGTTAACGCAATGAAATCAATATTTTTGTGTGATATCTATTCCTTGTTAAAAAAATCTCTGATTGTCAGGATTTCAGCAAATAAAAAGTCCCGGCATCATTTCACAAATTATTTCATTGCATGATTTGATTAGCTCTGTCGTTTGTCTTAAAAGCATATTCAATATCTCCAAAATACGAAACAATGAAAATCATACTAACCTATTATTTAGAAAATACTTATTTTCTAGTAATGCTAATGGTTAACACAATTAAATCAAAATTATTGTGTGATATTTTTTCCTTGTTGCATAAATGTTCCGACAGTCAAGATTTCTACGTAAACACAATATGTCTAAGATCTTTTCGCTCTGTAATTTCATCGCATCATTTGAGGGGAAATTTTGCTGATCGTAAAAGCACGTTAGATCAACCACACTATTCTATTTTCATTGGATTATTAATTAAATATTTCACAACATGTTGCTTGTTCATGAATATTATTTGTACGAAAAATTTCTTTGTACTGTTTTTTAGAGATGTGTATAAAAATTAAATTCCACAGGATTAAAGGATTTAAATTTAGGATTAATTCCGGATTAAAATTCTTTATAAAAATAAAACTCCGAAGGGCGGCTAATAAGTAATGCACAGTATCGGATAAATCAGGGACGGAGAGAATTTAAAATCGTAAAAAGCAATTTAAATCACACTTAGCTAAAAATTACTGCCTTTATTTGTCAACATAATCACCATTTACATATAAATAATTCTGCCAACATGTAAAAAAAAATTTCATTGCGTCTTTGAAGTACCTAGCAGGACTCTCTTTGATCCAAGACTTTAAGCTTCCTTCTCTTCTTCATCCGGTGTAACGTGAGTTTTAAGGTCCCACTTAAGGTCGGATAAGAACTGTAAATCGCAGCGCGCCAAAACAGGTGCGTATAGCGGGTGGAGAGTGAACTTTAATTTCAGCAGTTTGAGAGCGCGAATTTTGCTTGCAATGTATTTGTACGAAAAATTTCTTTGTACTGTTTTTTCGAGATGTGTATAAAAATTAAATTCCACAGGATTAAAGGATTTAAATTTAGAATTAATTCCGGATTAAGATTCTTTATAAAAATAAAACTCCGAAGGGCGGCTAATAAGTAATGCACAGTATCGGATAAATCAGGGACGGAGAGAATTTAAAATCGTAAAAAGCAATTTAAATCACACTTAGCTCAAAATTACTGCCTTTATTTGTCAACATAATCACCATTTACAGATACACAATTCTGCCAACATGTAAAAAATTTTTCATTGCGTCTTTGAAGTACGTAGCAGGACTCTCTTTGATCCAAGACTTTAAGCTTCCTTCTCTTCTTCATCCGGTGTAACGTGAGTTTTAAGGTCCCACTTAAGGTCGGATAAGAACTGTAAATCGCAGCGCGCCAAATCAGGTGCGTATAGCGGGTGGGGAGTGAACTTTAATTTCAACAGTTTGAGAGCGCGAATTTTGCTTGCAATGTATAAAGTCGGCCATTATCGTGGAGAAACAAAATTATCTTATGTGATCTGCGGACGCTACACACCCATCCCCTTAACCCATTAAGTACCAGCATGTTTTACAGGAATTTTATTCAGTTCACTCCACTTTTTGTTAAACACTTATTTTTGCTTTATGAATAACTGAAATGTGTTAATTAAATAAGGCAAATTTTACTTTTCTCTTTTACTAGTATAAAAAAAAATTAAAAAATCACAAATATAATGTTGCGAAAACATAACGATAGTCTTTAATTGGTTAAATATTTCAGTGTATTAGTATGTCACTTTGCGTCAATTACGTCAATGCATACTTATGCTCCATTCTGGCACGTACTGGATTAGAAACGGTCACGTGATGTTCAAGCCCAATTACAGAGTGGTAAAGTGTGATGCAATGTATGAAAACGAAAGTTGCTACCTGGTATTGATCTTGTTTTATCCGCGATTGTACATTACGTTTAAACCGTTTCTCGTACATTTAAACACATTCATAAATTAACGTATTTGAAAACGGAATTTATATTACCCAATAATAGAAAATGTTAATTAAATGCTCTTAGTTAACAACTTGTGTATGTTTTTTCTATGCTTTAGCAGAAATGTTGACACCAGAAATTAATCTATTTTTCATGGCGTACAATATTTATGAGAAGTTTCATTTTTTTAAAATTAATTTTAAAAGTTAGTGAAAGCAAATTTCATGAAAAATGTGAATTAGTTAACTTTCCAGGTTATATTGAATAAACCGATCAAAACTTTCTTCAAACCTCGAAATTTCACGTACTTTACAATTTCAGATTTTCAGCTTCAATAATTCAATGTTGAAAAATGTTTGTACTGTTATGGCTAAACTCATTTCGAAATCTTTTAAAATAGCTAAGAAACTTTTTATTAATTTTTAACGAAATGAGATTGTACGTGGTTTATAAAAATTGCATGTTAAACATCTTTACAAACATTAATCACCCTTCCCAGTTTCAAAACTTCTAGGGAAACTTGTAAAAATTTTTGATTTCTATAAAACTTTGCAATGTGAAATAATTAATTTTTATAAACAATTTGTGTTACTTCGAAAGGAAAAATGACTCGATGATTCGGATTTCTAAACATTCTTCATACGTTAAACTGCAGAGAAAAATAGTCATTAATTTAAAATATTCTAGAATATCAAAATTTTTACATCAAATAACTATTGACTGAATATATCGAAAACGTGAATTGCCTACAGTCAGCAGAAACTTTTATTTACCGATTAACCGAAACAAATGCTGAACTATTTATGTTGTTTTTGTGCAAACGGGTTAATCTTTTGTAATTAGGTTGCATGCGACAGAGATAGATATTTAAAAAATCATGCTTGAAAAATATATTAAAGCCGCAAAAATCAGTAAATTAAGATACAGTGTTCAAGCAAATTGCATTTAAAAGGAAATTTCGTTTCTATTCGACGATATAAAAATTAAATTTTGCGATATTTAGAAGTTTAAAAAATTGTAGTAAAGGTGAAATTTACTGTCCGATGTTAACCACTGTCAATATAAAATCAGTTTTACTCACAGACATGTTTTTACTTTATAATGTAGTATTTATTAAGTTTTCATCAATTAAAATTAATAAAATAAATCTGTATTTGTCGGGATTTTTTTTAATATTTACAACTCTACTCAAATTATTTTTACAACAAATTGTTTTTAGTACTTTATAGAATTAAAAGTGCTACAAATATAGTGGCATTTCAATACAGGGTCAACGAAAATGATGTCCATGATTTTTAAAATAAATTGCACGAGAAATATGCAAAAAATCGGTACGGAATTAAAGGAAAATTGTAGAACATGTGGAGGAGTTTTGGTAGTGGTGATTGTGTTGACCTTGACGTGACTACACGCACGCACCGACGCCACTTCTTGACGGAATGCAATTTCTCTCCTCAGTCAGTTAGTTCACAGCAATCATGGTACTGAGTGTATACTAGAAAGCTCAGTGCATGTTGTGGTACGCCGAGTTTAAATCTGTTATTGCGGTATCATGTCATCTTCACCGTACATATGGAGAAGGTCGGTCTACATATAAACAAAACTATTGTTCGTTGGTTTAATAGCTGAACGCACCTTGAAGAACATTGAATACCGCTTAGATGTTTTACCGAGAAACTGGGGGAGCTCATATTGAAATTTTCTAAGTAATGTAAACAAAAACTCACAGGCATTTCCAATCTAACAGTGTAAAATGAATGGTTTATCTTTATTAAGGCCTTAGTTGTTTTAATCCGCATTCAGAGGCATCTTTTTCGATGACTCTGTATAGAAAGTTTTCCGAACTGGAATTTTCTACAACATGCTATTCAATATCATGGAAGTTGAAAATTATACCCGAAAGACAAAATATCAACTTAAAAATTTTTTGCTTTGTACAAAGGACAATGCTTTAAATGCAAGATAAAATAAATTATCTACAACCCATTCTAAATTATATTATTTTTAACCGATGTGTTAAGCGAATTTTATATAAAAGTAACTTTATGGTACAGTCAATCAAAAAAAAAAAAAAAGAGATTACTGAAAAAAAAAAAAAAAAAAAAAAAAAAAAACGGAAATAGCCATTCTACCAAAGAGGCAAACAACTTACGCTTTTTCATACCAAAAAAAAAAAAATTAATAGTAAATTTTACCTTTTTTATTCGCCGTAATCTGCCGATTAAATACAGAAAATGTTTCTATTAATATTTTTTGATACAGAAAAGCCTACGAGTTGGCAGCTATGCATTCGACTGGCAATTATGGTTTCCTTCAATTTAAGTTAACAAAATAATCTTCATACTGAAATTGTAACAAATTGTGAAAACTTCAGTACGGACACCTAATTTAGACATTAAATTTCGATTTTACGAAAAAATTTACCTTGTGGTACCAAACAGGCATTCAGCCAAGTAGTTTAGAAATCATAAAAATTTAAAGTTTAGAATTCCTAATTAATGTTAACACGTTGACTGCCACGCTACGAGTATACTCGTAGCTTTAATATTCGTGGCTTTTATTACGTTCTCACCATTATTTTAAAATTAAAACAAATGCCTTATTCATTGGCAGAAATTTCGGGTGTATTAGTAAACCGAAATTTACCTTCCAGAATTGGTGGTGGCAAACGACTTTCAAGAAGAATTTAGAAAATTCTTAATTTTGTGCCGGTCAAAGTGTTAACCCTAGAACTACCGGAAATTTTACTCAAGTTTTATAAAAACATTCTACACCAGAATTTTTACTTAAAACTGTTTAATTTGTTTATTTAACTTATTATTGTCTGATTTATACATTTAGTTTGTTTTGAAGAAATTTCTGGTTTGAATAAATATTTTGAATGTACATGTCGGGTCCATTGGACCCTTCTGGTAGACAGAGGGTTAAATTCATTTATACAAATTCATTATACATTCGCTGCAAAACAGATTGCGATGCAGGTAATTTTTATCCATAACTGAAAACTACTTGTCAAAATGAGCTGTAATTTTAGATTCGCAAATTTGAGCCTTCCAGAAATCCATCTTTATTAAATTATATTATAATGTAATTACGCATGCAGCGTTTACTGCAGTTCCAAAAAGTAACCTTCGATTTATTCTGTTGACCTGATCAGACCAGGTGCTATGATCGTTAAAGTTTAGTTGGGTGAAATAGTCCACGAGAGATTCGTCCGTGATGGCTCAGCAGGTAGAGCATTGGTGGCTTCAGCCAATACATTCTTGGTTCGAATCCTTGCCCGGAATTTTTTCACCCACTTGGAAAATTACAGTTGTTATGATTTCTTTACCAACTGAATAATTGTGTTAAAAATTAATCTAATAGCATTTGTAATTGTTTTGTATATTTTTAATATTTTATGTAAAGTCGCTTATTTTTACAAAATATGCAATGAAGTATGCGAAGTAATTTTTGTTAGAAATCACATTTAGTCAGATTCAGTTACTTACACCATAAAAATGAATGGAATGCATAGCCAAGGAATGTCTCACAAAAAGAAATATAACACATATGCGAATTGTAATATTCACTTAATTAAAACTGTATTAAAAATTGTTTGGAGCCACGCGTAATTGAAAATAAAGAAGTTAACGTATTATTAACATTATAGATTTATTACCTTTCATAGAATCTAGAGTTTTACAATGACTATTAAACTGTACATTGTTGCAAGCGTTTTCTTTTATCTTAAAATCAAAGCAAACAATGAGTTTACTTAGCGCAGTTGTATTCGAACACGTAGCAAAAGGATAAGCACGCAGCCGGTGCACAAAGTCTACACCACGGATGTCCACACTTTGGCTGATATTGCCAATGCTCTGCAGTTTTAGCTACCAGGGTTGACAACCGGCGAGCATATTTCGCTCAGATACAGTTTTTCATTCAGTTGAAAAATTACAATTCGTATTATACTTTACCAATCGGGATGATTGTGTTAAAAATATTAGTAAACTTTTATTTATTTTCGAGACTTTTTCAAGCAAAGACACTTTCCAGTGACTTACATAGCTAATATATTAAATCCAAATATTTCATGTTTTTGTTTTTTTTTTGTAAATTAAACATTTATGTTTGAATTAGCACTGAATAATCCATGTTTAGGTACTTTCCATCCTTACACAGACGTTATCAGATTATGTAAGTGCTGCATAAAATTTTGTCAAGAAAATAGGTTCTCCAATGCACATTTTTTTAGTCTAATTACGGCTTTTTCTGCGTCAGCTCGACGTTTGAGGTATCATTAGTTGTTTTCTGTTAATTTATTTTCCAGACATTTAATTTGAGATTACATTTTTCTAACTATTGTTCATTATTATTTATTATTTGTCAAGTGACCACATTGATATATTATACGGCTATCCTACGGCTTAAAACAAATGGCCTTGTTCCGAAACAGCCGAGTCATTTTTCCGTATTATCTTTCCGATACTTGAGAACGAAGTAATTATTATTACCACATTTTATTTATTAGTATATAAATAATCAGATTCAAGTTTAAGAAACATAAACATATAATGTCTTGGTTTGGTAATTTCTTGTCAAACATAATCTTCTGTGTAGTTAAGAAATGATTCATATTCAATTCCAATTTTATTTTTCATATGTACTGCTATTATATATTTTTAACAACTAAATTTAGTTCTAACTTACATTTTTCTCTTTTAACTTACATGGAATTACAACTCAGTCTAAGGTATTACTGTTAAGTAATTCCAAATCTTTTCACCATTCTAAATATGTCTATTCAGTAAAGTCATTCATTTTAAATAGAATAGAAATTGAAGAATTTTCCAATTTAAATGTCTTATTTCAATTTAAAGAATATATTTTTAAGAAAAAATCAGTGTTAAAATGACCAATATAAAATGTCCCATCTATAATTTAATCCCTTCTTCTAAGAGATTACTTTATTTACTACTTTTATGTAAAGAAAAAAAATGCTGTGTATATTTTGATTTTTTTTCTTTAAATTTTAATGGAGTGGAAACAAATTCAATTCAAAATAAAATGAACAAAAATGAAAATCAATACGAAATAAAACATCTGTTTTCCATTTCACTGATAAATTCTTCTTCTTTTTTTTGTATCAACAGATTCAAATAAGTAATGAAATTTCTCGAATAATTTACCGAAGGAGTATTTAAAATAAAATTGTAATCTTGCAGTGTAGAGCCTTTTGAAGATAATGCATTTATTACTTATGTTTCAAAAGTAATTCAAGAAATCGAAAACAGGATGCTCAAATTATCATCCACTGTGTTTTCTTTTGCCAGACGAAAAATGAAAAGCATTGACGTCATCAGCAAATGTTTTGAATTGTGCTTTATAAAACAAAATGAATTGTTCATCTAAAGTTTTGAAGTACAAGAGATTAGAGCTGCTTATTATTGTTTTAAATTTTCAAGTTAATTATTCTTCAAAAGAGCTTATAAGCTTATAAGATTTATATGGTATGTAGGTTATTTCGCAAGTTGCGATGAATATGGAGGACATGTTAAGTCTAACGAAATTTTAGTTCTAGTTTTCCCTGTTATAGATATTTTTATTTCTTTTTGGAATGACCGTAACCGATCGATTGGGATTGCTGAGTGTTGGATCTTATGCAAGTGTAGACTGGTTGTTTCTTTTGTATAGTAATTTGTAGGTTCACGCAGATTTAAATCCCTTGTATTCATCGATCAGAAGTGCCAAACTGGGAAAATTAATAATAACTACCTTGATTTTCAATTACCATTCTCAGATTTTTCCGTAATTTTGTCAGTTGTGAAAGATAGTTAGATTATTCGGGGAAAAACGGGAGCATATTTTTATTTTTATGAAAAGATAAACGCCAACGACTATGTTAAATTCCTAACAGTTTGAATGTTTCCATACTATTCTTAAGTTACTTTTTTTAAAGATTTGGAATGTATTTTTATAATGTGTTCAGAATTAGTTAATGCAAACGCAGTAGGATTACATGTCGTCTAGTACCACTTAAGGCTATTTCCATGCGAAATTGTCATGTCTGTCACACAGCTGAAAATCGCTATGCTTGTGGCCACAGTTATTTTCGAAAAGTTTGCTTCCGCTTATTCAATTGATGAGATATCTCCTATAAAATAAGTCACACTTTTCCGTTCTAAAATACTATTAGCCAAAAATCATAGTATGTGACAGACATGACAAGTTCGCATGGAAATAGCCTTAAGCTTCTGAAGCATTTGATGCGCAGTTGCGATTTATTTATCTGTATCAGACGCTGTTAGTTTACCAACAAAATATAAAATAATCAGTGTGTAAAATCTGGGTTTAAACGTCCCAATTTTCTGTACATACATAGAAAAAAATCTGTAAAGGGCATAGTCGGATAAGCATTGGAAACATGCCTTTCAATCAAATTTCCTGATTTTTCTCCCAGATGTGGCTACATATCTGACAATATATTTCCCCTATTATCACCCTATAAATATTGATATTTAATGAGATAAAAATGTTTTTTCGATTTTTTAAAAAACGGATTTTCTCAAAAACTGCTGCGCGGATTTTCATGCCATTAACTGAGGATATATAGATACCAAAGATGCATAACTGATAATTTTTATATAATTTTCTGTTTATAAAAACTGTGTGAAATAGCGAAATAAAAATTAAAAAAATAAAAATCATATCTTATGGTTATCCGAAAATTACCATTTTCTCGTAAAAAATTCCCCATATGTGCCCGTATATTCTAAATAAATGCCGAAAGTTTGTGTTGGGTACTACATATAAATATTTTTTTAAATGTACATTAAAATTATTCAAATCCATTTTAAGGCGTTATTTGGGGCGGAGGTAGTCAACCTCGACATCCGAAGAATTTTTGGAACAAAGTCAGCAGACAATATGTCAACTGATGTATTTTAGATTCCATTAAGCATATAAGCCATGTTTTTCAACTTCATGTTCACTGTGATATCGACAGCGTTGAGAATGTTGCTCATGTGTTCATTAAAATTTAAAATACAGCAATTCTGTAACTGTTTATTTCAAAAATTCTTCGGGTGTCGAAGTTGAGTAGCTCCGCCCGAAATAACGCCTTAAAATGAACTTTAATAATTTTAATATACATTTTTGTAAATATTTATATGTAGTACCCAACGCAAACTTTCAGCATTTATATAGAATATACGGGCACATATGGGGAATTTTTTTACAAAAAAATGGTAATTTTCGGATAATCATAAGATACGATTTTTATTTTTTTAAAATTTTTATTGCGCTATTTCACACAGTTTTTATAAACAGAAAATTATACAAAAATTACCAGTTATGCATCTTTGGTATCTATATATCCTCAGTTAATGGGATGAAAATCCGTGCAGCAGTTTTTAAGAAAATCCGTTTTTTAAAAAATCGAAAAAAACATTTTTATCTCATTAAATATCAATATTTATAGGGTGATAATAGGGGAAATATGTTGTCAGATATGTAGCCACATCTGGAAAAAAAAATCAGGAAATTTGATTGAAAGGCATGTTTCCAATGCTTATCCGGATATGCCCTTTACACTTCTTACCGTATTTGCTTAGTTTTCTGTATAGTAGTATTAGATTATTTGACAGAAAAAGAGCATTTACTAACCACCATAATCACGTTCTTTTTATCAAAAAGCTAAGATTCAGTGAGAAAAAAGCATACATGTTGAAACATGGATTCAAATTTCATTTTATTTTCATTCAATGTTGATATCACCACAAATTCACTAGTGGGATCATAAGACCTTTTATTAATGCATCTTTTTTGGTGATCATCGTTTTTTCAGCTAGTTTATCTAGCTTATTTTCCTTTATGTCCATGTTAACATTTTTGTATTGGTGATTGGCTTGCTTCTTTAATACAAAGATGGCCAATAAATAGTCAAGATTTTGCCAAAAAACACAATATTTGGTGCTTTAAAAAGAAAAAGAATGTTTTTTAATTTACTTCTGATTACTATAAAATGAATGTTAAAAGGTAGTTTAACAGAAAAATAATACATTTACAGTTATTTGAAAATATTTCAAAAATCAAATAAATTTTTAGACTGTCAAAATGCTTCTCCTACCTTTTAACTTTTAAGTCTTCCTGCTTCAATTATTTATATATTCTCAGTAGTAATATAGTCAACAACCTTAAACAATAGATTTTATTTAATACCATTGGTTTTCAAGAAATAGAAATTAAACTTTCAAACGGTAGGTAAAGCTAATAATAATTATGCGTTTAAATAAAAGAAGAGTTTTTTAAATAAACTTTAATTCAATACAAATATCTTTTGAGTGATGAAATAATTAACAAGAATATAAACTTATAATAAAAACTTATAGTCAGGGACTTTATGAATAATAAGTAAACGTAAACGGACGCAAATGTATTAAAATAATTCTATCATTATTGCAAAATATTCATATAAGTGTTTCTAAGAATTGTTGTAACTCGCGTTGTAATAACTGTGGGAGTCTAAAATTTTTCTCGGTTTCATAGTGCATAAAATATTTTGAAGTATCACGTGGGGGTATTTTAGGGGAAAATCGGACAAAAGTTCAAAAACAAAATCTCATAATAATGATTATTTGTTTATTTATTTCAAATCACTATATAATAATTATACCAGATGGCAACCTCCACAGTTTTCCCAACACTTTCTGTTATTATTTGAGAAATAGTTTTATAGTCAATGGGTAGATTACACGTCTCAAATTTCTGAAAATTCTTGTTCTAAATTATGTTTTTTTTTTTTTTTTTTTATAAACATTCACCTCTATTGTAAAAACTATGGAAGAACAAGATAAGGATGGATACATATTTTATGAAAAATTTATCCACAATTTGGAGAACAAATTAAAATTTTTTTTAGCCGTGTAACAAAATTATAATGAAATGTTCCTTTTTCGAATAAGTATTTTATCCTTAAGTATGTGTGCACCTGTGCACCCTTACAAATATACATATGAGAATGAAGAGTGGACTTTCTTTAAAATCTCATACATAGAATCCTTCAACACTATCCAAGCATTACTATTAAATAGGCATAAAATTATACGTATGGAGAGAGGCTGAAAATTCTCTCTATCGATTCTATTACTTGTAGTACTTGGTGCTTCTGAAAGTGTCTTGGAAATCACGAAACAAGGCTTTATTGAAGAACTTTTTCTGGCAAGAAAAGCAATGAGAAATTGCTATTTCTTGTTAAAAATCTAAATAAGATAATGATGTGCCTTAAAGATTATAAAGAAAGTAATTTTGTTCAGTAAGGTTTTTTAAACCAACTTTAGGTAAAAATGGGCAGCAATAAACTATGGAAAAGGAGAATACATTTGAAAGTTTCATGACTTGATTGTCTGGCTCTGAGACATTGCAGGTTTGGAACAATGCAGAATCATCAAAAACAGATAGGAAAGCTAAGTATGCAGGGTGTTTCATAAAAGATGGGCAAAACTTTAAGAGGTGATAGTGCACATCCAAACAAACGACTTTCATCAAAGAATGCATGGTCGGAAATAAAAAGCAAATGTGCTAGAGGGCACCAAAGATGATGTTGTTGTTATACCTCCATTTTTTTAAAAAATCGGAATTCGTGCCAGAAATAAAAAATAATATTTTTTGCTTTATGACAGAAATTTTGTGATTACATATAGTGCAGGTTCTTTTTTTAATTTTTCTGGTATGACGGTGAAATTTCGGGATAAAAAGGGAGAACAAACTTGCAACCCTGTTATACGAGGCAAAAACACAGAACGAAAGTGGCAAAAGCTAGTTGTGAAACCGCTCTCCGTACAATCGTTGAGTCTTTGCACCCTTTTCATTTGTAGTCGGAAATAAAACTCAAATGTTCTGGCGCGTTTGGAAACTTGGTCGATTCAAACGTAAAAGCTCCATTGCTGTTGCAAGTTATCGGTGTAAGAATGACACTAATAGCATACAAATGTGATATGGGGAAGAGGAAGAACGCGTATGAAAAATTTTCGCATCGATTAATACATAACAGCCGCTGATCGGACTGTGCAACCGTCAATCGCGGCAGGTACTTGTAGAAAGATGCTTCCCTTCACTAATAGGAATAAGACTGATTTGCATTTTATCTACAAAGGAAAATGGCTCACAGGCTCAACGATTGTACATAGAGCGGTTTCTCACCTTATTTTTGCCACTTAATCGCTCTTTTTGTGTTTTTGCCATGTATAACAGAGTTACCATTTTGGTCTCGATTTTTATTTCGAAATTTCGAATTCATACCGGAAAATTAAAAAAAAGAATCTGTACTATATGTAATCGCACAATTTCTGTCATTAAGCAAAGAAAAAAATACTATTTTTTATTTCTGGCACGAATTTCGATTTTCTAAATAAAATGGAGGTATAACAACAACATCACCTTTGGTGCCCTCTAGCACATTTGCGTTTTATTTCCGACCATGCATTCTTTGATGAAAGTTGTTTGTTTGGATGAATGCTACCACCTCTTAAAGTTTTGCCATCTTTTATGAAACACCCTGTATAATGCTGCATCATATACATAATTAAAAATGAAATATTATATTATCACGCGAACATTAAAATATTTTAATAAATTAGTAATACTAAGTAAAATAGACACAAAAGCATTTCGATTTGGCCACTGAACACTGTATGTCCGGATAACAGTGGTGGAAAATTGGCGCAGAGGAGGAGCCTATTGACACCACTAAATCTGAGTAGTATCTTTCGGCATATTTAATGACAGAATTTCTGAGTTTTTATTAACGTGAAGCATACTATATAATATTAGTGGTGTCAATAGGCTCCTCCTCTGCGCCAATTTTCCACAACTGGGATAAGAATTTTTTCAATTGTTATTTCCTCTGTTATGAATATTATCAGTACTGAAATGGCAAACACGGAATGCAGATGAAAAATTGTCAGCAAAATAAAATAAAAAATTCAGGTAAATGTTAGACAAAATATGAAATTTTTGTTGTGTATACCATAAGTTAGAAAAGGGAAAACAAATTATGGTAACCTGTTGAGCAATTTTATCAGCCATCAAGATATCTCACCTCGTATTACGCGTATTGATATAATCTTATAAAGAGGATCAGAGTCATTTTGTAAACATTTCAAGTGGGTCTAAAACAGACAGTCAAATATTCAAGGAATTGCGACAAATACAGCAAGATTATGTGTCGGCATGTATAGTGGGCATGTATGGTGGGCATGTATGGTACGCATTTTATCACTAAACTATTTCACCTATTGAGCAAACAATAATACATATTGTGCAGTATTACCTATATAACAAATGTCAGAAGAAACGGCACACGTTATAAACAACTGTTTCAAAAAGTATCGAGAAATTCGTTTAAGAAACTTTTCACACGCAGTTTGCAATAGAGACATGCTGAATAGATATTTATTAATTTGAGATGCATTTTTAATTTGCAATTGTCTATTATAGAGTATATAGAAATGTAAGCAATTTTCAAATGGAGAGAAAATTAATATGAAGTTATTTGCTGCAAATGCACAACCTTTACAGAACATTGAAGATGATTAAAGCGACAAAGAATAAGATGAAGAAAAAAAGTACAGGGTGTAAAGGCACAAGTTGCCTACACTTGTACAGATGATGCTTTAACTAGTACGTTAATTTATCATTTTTACTCAATTTATTTTTTGTGTTATATAAATCTAATTTATTTGCAAGATTGATTTCGGCCGAGTTTTAATTTGAAAGCAAAATTTCGATTCTGTATTTAATTCCATATTTGTATTTTTATTTGTACTATTAAAATATAATACTTCTAATTTATTGTTTTAAAGCGTGTGTAATTCATAATGTAATGTTTTAAAGCGTGTGTAATTCGGAAAGTTTTAATAATTTTTTCCTGTTCTTTAACATATATATATTCCTATGTACATTGGTTAAAACTCCGGTCGCAATTAATGCAATAAAAAAATGTAAAACGCGGTTTTAATTAGTGCAAAGTTCATTAGAACTGTATGCGAGTTAGTTTGACATAAAATGTCATATGCACTAAGGACAAATCTGCTTAACAACAATATTAAAGTTAGAAAATGTGCAATCCTTTTTGATAGACCTAGCGTATTTCCTAATTTTTATGGTATTTTTAAGACGTTTTTGCCCTACTTGCATCACACCAACTTATTCAATATTTTAATGGGTCACATTCGCGTTACCACTTAGCCTAACGTATAAATGTTCGATAGCAATACCATAATTTTACCGTTTATTTAAGATGCTAATGCCATAAATGTGGGAATCATAAAAGTTTTATCAATTTTCAGTAATACGTTTCTGAGGTATACATTATTGAAAAATGTACCAACCAGTTTTAAACAGCAATGCTTGTTATTTAGAGATACCGTTAACAATGATTTTTGTGCTTTATTAATTTTTGTTTTCTGTTATACTTTGTAAATTTCCAAACAGAAAAAGATAGAATATTTTGGATAAACATAGTTTTTTAATGCTACTTATAATTTAATAAATCAATTAATGAAATTTTATAATTAGAAACATGCATTCTGTCGTAAGCATTAGAAGTTTCATGGTCAAAAATAACCCAATACATTTTTTTCTAACCATTACTTGTCAATTTATCAGCAAACATCTAAAATCGGCATCTTTAACCCTTTGAAGGGCGCCGGTATATTATATATACCACTTAACTTTAATTCCCAAATTCCACATTGGCACTAGAATTTAAAAACTGAATTGTGCTTTATATTACATACTCAAAGAAACGCTTTTAGTTAATTTTATATAAATTTTCTTGTAAATCCTGGTGTCAATCAATCATTTTAACATTTTAGCAACATAAGTAGCTTAACCCTTAAAGGGTTCACCCTTAAAGTGTTAAGGGGCATACTTCCCATTAAAGTTGAACATATATTTCCTGCTATTTCATGAGCGCAAAAAACAGCAAGAAAGCTTTATATTTATAGATTTCATGATGAGTACATTTATGCCCGTTAAAAATTGTTACATTTTTATATTAATCCTAATATCCAATCTTCAAGCTTCGTTTCATAATCCCCAAAAACGAATTAACTCACACTTAGCATGTGTTTGAAGGTAAAGTAATGAATACAATGGACAACAATAGTTCAGACACAGAACTGAAACTAATTGCTTTTGGATAAGTTTTTTGCGCTGATTCCTAATATGCTTCCCATTTTTCTCTAGGAGGTCCAGTTTTTGAGAAATTTGCATATTAATGTTTAGGCAAATTTAAGGTTTTTGTGCCATTGTTTAAAAACTTTATGTACCATAAATATCAGATTGAATTAACTTTTCAGATAATGGCTACTGAACTACTTGCTTCAGATAAATGTTGCAATATGCATATTCTTAACATTTATCTATCAGTTATTAGGCCTAATTTGCATATTTTCCAATGGTGTAATGTTTACTTTGCTTTCAACTTTAAAGTAGCTGCCATAGTATTGACGTAATACTTTTTCTAGACGAGATTTTTATGCTGATTTCAAATCTGAAATCCGTTTCCTCATATCACGTCCAGTGTTTCAATAAAATGTATTTCTACTTTTGTATGGTATTAACATAAAGTTGATGTAAAATGCTTTTTAAGAATATGTGACTTATTGTCAAAAGAGTGAACGGTGTCAGATTTATATCAGGGACATAATGAACAATGAGTATAAGCGAAAATCAATTGAAAAAGCAGGAGAATCTATCCTAATTAGCTGAAGTACATAACAAAGTAGCATAAAAAGCGTTTTCTGGCTTTTTTGACCAAGAAATAAATTTTCAATTTTTCCAAAAACTAGACGTGATAGGAGAAAACGGATACCAGATTTAAAATCAGCACCAAAGATTTGTTTTTCGCATTCATGTGGCAGAAGAAATTGGACGTTATGAGAAAATAGGAAAAATATGCAAATTAGGCACGATGTCAGTGGCTATTTCCATGAGTACTTGTTGTGTAAGTCACATGCTGCGATTTTTGGTTACCAGTATTTTAGAATAGGAAAAATGTGACTTATTTTATCGGAGATATCTCATTAGTAGCATAAGGGCAAGCTAACTTTTCGAAAATAACGGTGGCCAACAAGCATAGCAATTATCAGTTATGTGACTTACACTACAGTATAATCACATGTCAGTATAATCTCAGAAACAACATTTTTGTTAACCCCTTAACCTACGATTTGCGTTTCAACAGCCTGGGTCCAAAGCGTAAACAGAATCGCGCAGCCTTCAAGCCATTCAACGGTTCGGCAAATCCATAGCTGGCGCGCCATAGGCACTTTTTTGCAACCACTAAAATTTAATAGAGATTTTTACCTTGTTTAATCATGAGATTTCGACGCATATATATATATACAGTATTAATACATGGAAATTATTCCAGAGAGAAACATTCGCCTTGCATACAAATTACAAATGAATTACTTTAAATGAATTACTTTAAAATTTGATTTTCATTTGTAATATATATACAGTGTGTGTAAAAACTTTAAGGACAGCAAAAAATTGTAAAAATTTTGATAAACTGAAAATGCGACAAGTGAAATGGTAATATAATGTTGATCATGAAGTGGAAATAATAATGTAAAAGTCAACAGAATGTACCTGTGTCCTTTTTATTGCGAAAAAAATCATAATTATGCAAAAAAACACTATTTTTGACTGTGTAAAAACTATATGGGCACCAGTATTTTTTTTACAGAAATGTTCTATAGAATTATTATTAACGATCGACAGAAACATGTTTTTAAAGCCGAAACCGAAACGAAACCGAATTTCGGCGATCTTCCTATTTTCGGCCGAAAACGAAAACGAATATGTCCAAAATTTTTTTAAAGTAATTAAATTGTATGTATTAAAATAATTAATACATACATAAATACATTATTAATTAATTATGCGTATTTATTAAATATGTATAAAAATTCATTAATTGTGCGTATTTATTAAATATACATAATTATTAATTAATTATACGTGTGGCCTAAATTGTCTCTCTATGCCTTAGATCCAAAACATTTTTTTTAGTAAAATAAAACGTAATTAATTCATCAACGACACAGAAAGGTTTTCTAATTATGCGAAAATTTCATTTAATTAATAAATATTTTATAGGAATTTTAGTTTTATGTATACACACCTCAATTTATCTTCTATAATGATTTTTGTAAATGATAATCTGTTATACTAGAACTTTCTCAAAGAGTATTCGAAATACATCTGCGGTTTCAAACTGAAAATTTTCTATTACTGTTATGACTGCAGTTTTTCTTAAGCACGTGAAAAAGTTTAGTTTTATATGCATTGCTTGCTTTATAATCTGTATTCAAGTCTTGAGTCAGTCATGACTGATAATTACAAACAACAAAGTTGATAGCCATAAATTTCCGAAGGAAGAAACGAGATTTTGGGAATACTGATAGTTAAACGACATTTCGGCGAAACTCAGATTTTGGACTGAAACTCGACCGAAACTATCAGTATTCGAAAAATCTCGTTCCTTCTTTCGGAAATGTTTAACACTTGTCATCGACTTTCAGACCATTTATTGCTATGAACCTCGTTGTTAACGCATAATTAATTAATTTTTATACATATTTAATAAATACGTATAATTAATTAATAATATATTTATCTATGTATTAATTACTTTAATACATACAATTTAATTACTTAAATTTTTTTTTGTTATATTACTTTTCGTTTTCGGCCGAAAATAGGAAGATCGCCGAAATTCGGTTTCGGTTTCGGTTTCGGCCTTAAAAACATGTTTCGGTCATTCCTTAATAATAATTCTACATAACATTTCTATAAAAAAAAATACTGCTGTCCTTATAGATTTTACACAATCAAAAATAGTGTTTTTTTTTCATAATTATGATTTTTTTGCAATAAAAAGGACACAGATACATTCTGTTGAGTTTTATATTAGTATTTCCACTTTATGATCAACATTAAATTACCATTTCACTTGTCGCATTTTCAATTTATCAAAATTTTTACGATTTTTTGCTGTCCTTAAAGCTTTTACACACTATATATATATATATATATATATATATATACAGTGGCGGTCAAAAGTTTCCGGCCAGTAAGTTTTTTTTATTTGTTTGACAGAACGTTTTAGCGAAGAAGAAGTTCAATTGCTCCAAAAGTTAGGAATAAGCAAATTACCTCAGACCAGGTGATCATTTTGATTGGTTACTTAAGATACTTGATGCAAAGGGGAGGAATTCAAAATTCGCGCGTGCAAAAGTTTCCGGCCATTCGTCATTCATTAGTTTTTTCAATCGTTAAAGTTGTTTTTTTGGCCATGTTTGTTAATTAATCAAGGTGAATAATGTATTTGAAATTCAAAAATAAAAAGTTTAACAATTTATTGTTCCTAAATGAGTGATTTGTTTGTCGCTAAAGGGGCAATCCTCTCGTGAGATTGCGGCAAAGTTGTCGATCGGAAAATTTGCTGTAAACGATATTTTAAAAATATATATAAAGATGGTCATGACCTTCGGAACTTGTCACTGTCCGGGAGACCACGGAAAACGACTATTCTTGTGAACAGAATTATCAGAAGAAAAGCAGTTGATGACCCGCGTAAAAATGCCGCTGCAATTCCACGCCATATATGGTGTTAAAAGCGATTTATGGTGTTATGGTTATTGCTGAAACAAGTCTATCTACAGTGTCCAGACGCTTATGTGACGTAGAACTTTATGGAACAGTCGGTGTTAAAAAAACCTTTCATAAGTAAAAAAATTCAGAGGGCCCGATTGGCGGTTGCCAAGGAATACAAAGAGACAACTGAAAAATGGAAAAAAGTACTATTTTCAGATGATTCGACGTTCAATCTTTTTGTGAGTGATAAAAAAACATTTCAACCGATGACCTAAAAACAAAAGATAAGGTTCTAGATATATTATTCCTACAATGAAGCACGGCGGAGGTCACGTTATGCTGTCGGGAGCATTTTCTGGAAAATGCGCTTGTCCGTTATTTGAAATCCGCGGCAAGATGAAAAGTTCAATGCATAAGGATATCTTGCAAGATCATTTGCTGCCTTACTGGAGGAAAAATTGTGGTCGCAACTATTTGTGTCATCATGATAACGACCAAAAGCATACATGCAAGCTCGTCAAGCAGTGACTTTCGCACAAAAAAACTTCGCTTTTGAAATGAATAGCCCAATCATCCGATTTGAATATAATAGAAAATCTTTGAAACTAACTTGAAAACATGTGTGGAATTATAAATATTCTAATTCAGCAGCATTTTTACAAAAATTGCCAGAACCGTGGACAAAATTTAACATTGATTATCTAAAACCGTTCATTGAATCAATGTCACGTTGCTGCGCCGCAGTACATATTCCTAATTGTATGAATACAAAATACTAATTGTAAATGTTGTTGATCACTGTTATTTTCTTTTATGACACCATTTTTTTCCAAACTTGCCAAGGTGGCCGGAAACTTTTGAGAACATGCGTTTTCTTTTGCAATTAATTTTGTCGATTAAATTTATTAATATTTAATTTTTATTCCATAACTAAGTTCTTAAGTATCATGTCAATAAAGTGTATAAGTATCACTTTGAAATTCCTCTTCATATGGGCATACTTACAAATTAACCAAAAATTTTATACTGGCCGGAAACTTTTGACCGCCACTGTATATATATATATATATATATATATAATAAGAAAATATTTACTATAAAATTATAGTGGTAAGAAGAATTTACATTCGGCTCGATGATTGTACCAGGGGCTACGTCAGTAATATTTACATTTGGCCCGACCGATGTACTACGGACGAGGCCACCGCAATCGAAATACTCAAGGCCTGAGGACACGAGTTGTGACGTCATCACTAATCGACCGACTTCTTACTAGTATTCGAAATCACACCGGAAAATTTTGAATAGCAATTTTCTTTTATTTTATTTGTGGAATATCCATCCTCTTAAAAACAATAATAACTATTTAGACTTACTGGTGAGAATTTGGAATCCCCAATAAAAAATCAGTCAGATGCGGCAAAACTGTGGCATTCTGCATCTGGCTGAATTTTAATTTAGGGATTCCCTATTATCACCAATAAGTTTAAATAGTTACTATTGTTTTATATGATGATAGATATTCTACAAATAAAATAAAAGAAAATTGCTATTTAAAATTTTCTGGTGTGAATTTCAACACTAGTGCGAAGTCGGTCCTTTAGTGATGATGTCACAACTCGTGTCCTCTGGCCTTGAGTATTTCGATGGCAACGACGAGGCCCGTGATAATCAGTTTCTGCCTGAATACAAGACCTTGAGTTTCACACGAAATTGTAGGTTAAGGGGTTAAATAAACTAGACAGTAATCATAACATTAACAAAAACACCAGTTTTATAATGCTTTATGCCTTAAATTTGCATATGATTGTACAAAAATTCCAAAATTTGAATAATCGAAATATAGAAACATATCAAAAACTAGACGTGCTAGAGAAAATCGAAACAGGACTCGGAATCAGCACAAAACGAATTATAAGGACCAACTATTTTCGGTTTTGCGGCAGAGCAAAGTTTCAATTTTATTGACCAATGCTATTTATATTCTAGCTAAATGTGGCATGACAAATCGGATAAAATAAAGAGGTATAGAGATTAGATTTGAACTTATCAAAATTTGTGTAGAAATAAATGGTTATACCACACATCAAGAGAATCTTTACAACAACGGAAATATAAAATATTTAAACAATGAGTTGGGATGAAAACTACTTAATTCTATAAATTTCAGCATTATAACTATAGTCCAGTAAAATTAGACCAAAAAAGGCGTCTGCCTGGAAAGCTTTGAAGAAGTTTTTTTCTCTTTCTCCCTTTATGTTTTTTGGGTTGCTGAACACGATTTTAAACTTTGCCACCTCGTATCTGGTCTGCTTAAAAAGTTATAAGCGAAAAACCACGAAAAAATTGTTTTTTTTTCTCGGTTTTTCCATTGTAGTCGCTAAAGGGTTAAACGTTTTTGAAAAAACTGCTGCACCAAATTAAACTAGAAAAAATTTCCTACATTTTTCATATGCTATGTTTTTTCTTAAGATGAATACTTTTGGCAATACGAGCAAAAGGAATTTTAGCGATATATTCAAATTCCACCATCGGAGGACAAAAACGCAATACAATCACAATGCATCCATTTCAATCACGAATTTGAAGCTTTTTAGTTAATTGTAGTTGCATTTCGAATATGTTAACATTTTCTTACCAAGTTTTAAACCTTTTATATATTTATTAACAAAATAAATTGAAATCGGGTAATTAAGAAAAATATAAAACACAAATACTCCGAGCTGAGGAGAGCACCAATTTTTATTTTCCCACCAATCTGATTATAACTATTACATGATTATAACTGTACAATTATATCTATTATAAGTTTAATATAATAACGTATGTGTAAGATTATAAACAGGAAAAATAAGAGAAATGCAGAGTTGTTCTCCCATTAATGTCGTTTTGGTAGCCTTGAAAGGCCTGGTTGATGTTCTTCGAAAGGAGGTTCATCTTTATCTTATTGCTCAGGTTGGGACTTCACTTGGCTTGAAATAGCCTAAAAAATTGACTTGTCAATCTCTATTTCCAAGTCATTTTCGGCAATGAAGGAGCTGAGATTGTCACAATGCCTATCGCAGTTCAAACGAAGGAGCGAACAAAACAAACCCGCATTCCTACATCCACACTTTCCACTGCAGTTTGTTTTGCATTTGCAGGATTGTTTTCACAGAACAGCTTCTGGTCAGTGAGTTTAACAGTTGTTATTGGTGTGGTGCTTCTCTTGATTTTATTCCAGACACATTCTTTAACTTTTTTATAGTTACCTAGCCATAGTTGTACTAGTGGTAAACTCTTGGACATGTGTATCGAGTTTGTTGCACAATATTCCTTTCTAAGATGAATAGTTTTGGCAATATGAGCAAAAAAGATTTTAGCAATATATTCAATTCCATAATTGGATGTCGAAAACGCTTAATGTAACGCTTTGTGAATGCAAAACGAGTGGGTGGGTGTACTTGAAAAATTCCATGGCGCCACGCACATGGTATTACAAGAAGCCCCTCATTTTTCTCCTCCTTTCCCTCTCCATCAGGGCTTTTCTGGCTCGTGTTAAAATTGAAAGCTCAGCTCTCAGTTTGTTTCTAGACGTCTCGATGGTAGGTTATGCATTTACTTTAATGTATGTGCAGTGTGTATTTAATTAAAAATTATGTGTTTTAAAACGATTCTGTGAGACATGAAGTGATATTCATGATAGCAGAAAAGCGTTTGGTATGGAGTTCTTCAGATTAGCAAGTAAAAAACTAAAAGATGGGAAACGGAATTATTTATTGAACAAGAAGTCTCTAAGGATCCATAAAAAAGGCCGTAAACTGTACACAAACGAAAAACACATTGCTGCAACTTGAAGAGGACTTCTGAAGACGTAGAAAACGTATGTCATACGATTTTGAGTGATGTTTGATATCAACAACGATGGTCATCTCCCCAGGAAAAATGACGGCTTATTGTTCAGATTACGGCGAGGATAGTGACTGAAGATATTCGGTCTAAGGTTTACAAATCTACTCAATATCCTCCTCCAGACGAATTTTGAAAGAGAATGAGTCTCTCATTACAGAAACCATGAAGATTTTTATAGAAACGCTATTTTTAAGAAAAAGAAAAGGAGATCTTAAAAGATGCTAAAACAGGAGTACTGCACTAGCTTACAGCATTATTATTGCAGTAAGACTAAGAATTCTTTTAACCCTCTGTCTACCAGAAGGGTCCAATGGACCCGACATGTACATTCAAAATATTTATTCAAACCAGAAATTTCTTCAAAACAAACTAAATGTATAAATCAGACAATAATAAGTTAAATAAACAAATTAAATAGTTTTAAGTAAAAATTCTGGTGTAGAATGTTTTTATAAAACTTGAGTAAAATTTCCGGTAGTTCTAGGGTTAAGACCGCTGCAAATATAGCGTCGCTTCCTATAACAGAAAATGCAACTTCATAAACATGTTTAAGAGTTTACCACCAGTACAGATATGGCTAGGCAAATGTAAAAAAGCTAAGGAATGGGGCTGGAGTAAGACCAAGAGAAGCGCACAAGAGAACTCAAATAACAGCTGTCAAACTCACGCACCGGAAGCTGTTCTGCGAAAAAATCCTGCAAATTCAGAACAAACTGCAGTGGAAGAAGTGGCTATAGGAATGCAGGTTTGTTTTGTTCGCTGTTTCGTTTGAACTGCGATGGCCATTGTGGCAATCTCAGCTACTTCATCGCCGAAAATGACTTGGAAATAGAGGTTGACAAGCCAATTCTATTCAAAATTAGGATATTTTAAACTAAGTGAAGACCCAAACTGAGTAATCAAGATAATGATGAGCCTCCTTTCGATGAACATCAACCAGGCCTTTTAAGGCTACCAAAACGACATATATGGGAGAACAACTCTGCATTTCTCTTTTTTTCTTGCTGACAATATCCCACTTATGTTATTATATTAAACTTATAATATTTATAATTGTACAATTATAAACATGTAATAGTCATAATCTGATTGGTAGGAAAATAAAAATTGGTGCTTTCATCTGTTCGGAGTGTTTGTGTTTTATAATTTTCTTAATTTCCTTATTTCAATTTGTTTTGTTAATAAATTTATAAAAGGCTTAAAACTTCGTAAGCAAATGTTAACATATTCTAAATGCAACCACACTTTACTATAAAGCTTCAAATTGGTTATTGAAATGCATGCATTGTGATTGTATTGTGTTTTCTTCCTCAGATGATGGAATTTGAATATATCGCTAAAATTCTTTTTGCTCGTATTGCCAAAAGTAGTCATCTTAGAAAAAAACATAGTGGATGAAAAATGTAGGAAATGTTCTCTAGTTTAATTTGGCGCAGCAGTTTTCAAAAAAGTTTTTCAAAGCAGTTTTTCAAAAAAGTTGAACCCTTTAGCGACTACAATGGAAAAAAAACCCAATTTTTTCAGGTTTTTTCGCTTATAAGTTTTTAAGCAGACCAGATACGAGGTGGCAAAGTTTAAAATCGCGTTCAGCATCCCACAAAACGTACAGGAAGAAAGAGAAAAAACTTCTCCAAAACTTTCCAGGCAGAATCCCAGATTGACTGGACTACTATTGTTAGTTATTTTTAACATAATGTACGTAAGAGTATATATTTTAGCATTATAACTATTGTTAGTTATTTGCAATATAAAGTACGTAAGAGTACATATTTTTTTTTATAAATCAAGATTATTTAATATTCCGGGAAAGCGTTTCTATTAATAATTTTTTTAGTCCATACATAATTTGAGAAACAAAAAGAGATATTATTTCTTTCATAATATCAATAGAAGGAACGATCTTTCGTTTAAATAACTGTACAAAAAATCACATTAATTACATTAGACAGAACTTCAAAAACGTGCGATTAAATAAAACAATTAGGCGTCTGGAAAAAAGTGAAATTTCCGCTGAAGCATTTTTTCTTTTCAAAATGATGATAATGGATACGGTTGAAAAGTGGAGTTTTATAAACAGGAGTTTTTTCTTTTATCTTTTTTTTTATGTAAATGCCTAAAACCATTTATGCGTAATATGTTTTTTTCAGTTTTTTTATAATGTGGATATTTTTTTTGAAGTGAGCGCTCAATAATAAAATACATTCCACCATCTAATATAAACTTTTTTTTACCTTTCTGTTTTTTTAGTTTCGTTATTGAATGATGTTTACTCTTACGGCCCTTTCCGATGATTTTAACTTATTTTTAAGTCAGGCTTTACTTTCGTTTGTCAAAGGAAAATAAATTAACCATTTTTGTTTTGAGCGGGGGAGGGGGGGGGGATATACCCAAACAATGGATTTCATATTTTAGTAACATTTTCTTTCTTTAACCTTTAAATGCCGGATTTTTTATTTTGTTTCGATAAAATTATGTATGATTCTCAGAAAGGTTTATTACACAGGAAAAATAAGGAAAAAAAATATGCAATACAAGTAAAAACTAAAATAATGCAAATTAGTAAATATTTTAAATAAGTATGAATCTAAATATAAATTTTAAAAGCAACGTGAAAAACGCCAGAATAAGTAAAAATTCCGCAGACTAGTTTCGGTAGCGTTTAGCGTACCAGTCCTCCGTGCAAAGAATAAAGAAAACTTGCTCATTTATATAGCGGACAAGCGGATTAAACTGACAAGTTCATTAATAAAATGGGGAAACAGGAAAACCTGGGTACCAGCCAAAGGGAGAATAGTAAAGGTAATGCAACCAGAAATGTGGAAAAAAATGGTAGTGATTAAGCAAAAGAGTATTTTATGAAATATTTCCAGCAATCTGATAAAGGGGGAATAGCAAATTCACTATTAACAATATTGTCATAATTTTTGTAGATATGAAGTGCTTCAAAAAAGTTAAGTTCGTGTACAGAAGTGGGTTTAGAGATGATTTTGGCTGAATTAAAATCAAAAGAGTGATTCATCCCAACAGCAATGTTTAGCAATTGAAGTTTTATTGGTTTCCTGTTTTTGAATATATTGTTGGTGTTCTTTAATACGAAATTTTAAACCCCGTTTTGTCTGTCCAATGTAGGAAAGACCGCACTGGCAATTAATACTATAGATACCCCATGAGTTGTATAACTCAATAGGATCTTTGTGTTTCGAGAGGTTAAGCTTATTCGTAGGGGTAAAAATTATTCTGAAGTCATGTTGTCTAAGAATTTTGGCAATAGGAAAGCTGGATTTAGGAAAGAAAGGTAACACAGTGCTGGTTCTGGAGAGAGAAGAGGACTGATTTGAGTTAGTGGGACGTGGTTGCTGTAGTTTACGTAAAGCAGTATCGATAATAGAAGGGCCGTAACCTCTGTCAATCGCAATGCCTCTAAGATATTGAATTTCACTATTAAGTGAGTGAGAATCAGAACAAAGATGAATGACACGATTTATGAAAGTAGAAAAGGCTGCCATTTTCTGGCTGGGATGGTGACAAAAGCGAGCATGGGGGGTGGGGGGTACACAAACTGTAAAACTTTTTCGACAGACCGATGTAGAAAAACCGTCCACAGTACGTGTGACAAGGGTATCCAGAATCGGGAGAGAACCGTTATTTTCGGTTTCATAAGTGAATTGTATATTGTTATGGATTGAGTTCATAATGTTAACGATATTATCAATGTTGTGAAGAGAGGTGGCAATTAAAGTGAAAGTATCATCAACACAGCTAGTCCAGAACGGGAACGAGACTTGATTAAACAGTACTGTGGACGGTTTCTCTACATCGGTCTATCGAAAAAGTTTGCAGTTTGACTACCCCCCCCCCCATGCTCACTCTTGTCACCCTCCCAGCCAGAAAATGGCAGCCATTTTTACTTTCATAAATCGTACCATCCATGTTTGTTCTGATTCTCACCCACTTAATAGTGAAATTCAATATCTTAGAGCCATTGCGATTGACAGAGGTTACAGCCCTTCTATTATCGATACTGCTTTACGTAAACTACAGCAACCACGTCCCACTAACTCAAATCAGTCCTCTTCTCTCTCCAGAACCAGCATTGTGTTGCCTTTCTTTTCTAAATCCAGCTTTCCTATTGCCAAAATTCTTAGACAGCATGACTTCAGAATAATTTTTACCCCTAAGAATAAGCTTACCCTCTCGAAACTCAAAGATCCTATGGAGTTATACAACTCATGGGGTATCTATAGAATTAATTGCCAGTGCGGTCTTTCCTACATTGGACAGACCAAACGGGGTTTTAAATTTCGTATTAAAGAACACCAACAATATATTCAAAAACAGGAAATCAATAAATCTTCAAATGCTAAACATTGCTGGGAGATGAATCACTCTTTTGATTTTAATCAGCCAAAATCATCTCTAAATCCACTTCTGTACACGAACTTAACTTTCTTGAAGCATTTCATATCTACAAAAATTATGACAATATTGTTAATAGTGAATTTGCTATCCCCCATCTATTAGATTGCTGGAAATATTTCATAAAATCCTCTTTTGCTTAATCACTACCATTTTTTTCCACATTTCTGGTGGCATTACCGTTACTATTCTCCCATTGGCTAATACACAGGTTTTCCTGTTTCCCCATTTGTTAATGAGCTTGTCAGTTCAATCCGCTTCTCCTCTATATAAATGAGCAAGTTTCCTTTATTCTTTGCACTGAGGACGGTACGCTAAACGCTACCGAAGCTAGTCTTCGGAATTTTTACTTATTCTGGCGTTTTTAACGTTGCTTTTTAAATTTATATCATTCTGCGCCAAATAGCATCTTAATAATTATGAATCTAGATATCGTATTATATATATATATATATATATATATATATATATATATATATTGTAAAACTTAACCCTTAAATGCATGAATTATTCTTTTAGAATTGCGTTTTTTTATTGTTATATTAAAGGTTAGACACCAGAAATTTTAAGATAGATTTTTGATTATATTTAGTAGCATATTTTGTTCTTTTTACAGGATTAAGATTTCTATATAAATACAGGGTTCGTACGGGTCCTTGAATTTCCAGATTAAGAAATTCTTCAGTATCACTATTTTAGTATGGAAAATCTCTCCTTAAATAAGACGAAATTTCGTCCGTTAAAACTATATTTATTTTTCTATAAAGAAATACTGATATTTGGCCTTAAAAATAACGGTACCCGTACGAACCCTGAAAGATAGTAGTTCCTAAGAGTTTAATAATAAGTGATGCAGATATGCATCACTATGCATTTAAGGGTTAAAATATGTATTTCTTAGATGTGTGTGTATTACTGTATTGGATCTTATTTCAACTTTTCCATTATTTTTAAGAGAAATCATAGCCAACTAATTTTTTTGTAATAAAAGTAAAGAAAGCACATGACATTGATTTTGTGTGTCTTAACATTTTTAGTTTTATTCAAATATAATTGTTTTTTTTTTCAAATATATTTTTTAATGGAATTGGGAGAAATATATTAATTTTTTTCAGTTTCAAGAATTAATAATTTATAAGTTAACATTTATAGCTGTCATATGAATGTTTCCAAAAGAGTGAAAAATAGCTTTAAGCTGTCAGAGTTTATTTTTAAAAATGAAGCAAATATATTTTTTTTTCGTTTGTCATAATATTGACAATGCCCCATTCTTGTTTATGTTTTCTTATTTTCACACTTCCGTCGTTTGATATGATATAGCTTGAAGAAATTTTTCTCATAAATATTTCAGATTTTGTGCTTTGAATTTTTGGAAAACTTCAAAAAATGTAAAATGATTTCGACAGAATATCTTTCCTTAACTGTTACGTATGAAAGCATCAAGAGAAATATTTATACACCTTGACAACTCATGAATAAAATCTTACATATTAGCATATATCTTTAAATAAATACGTAATTCGTCGTTTAAACAAATCAATCGTGCACTGTTATAATTAACCAAGGGTTTCAGAAATTGTAAACTGATGGTAGAAATGTAGAAATTTGTAAAACCATTCACAAAGAAAAAAAGGATTATTATTATTATTAGACTACTATAAAATTTGCTGAAAATACAATTCTAATTTTAAATAAAATTACTGACTTTATATAATAACGAAAGTTCTGCGATTATATAAGACGAAATATTCTAGAAGAAAAATGTATTGGGAGTGTGCTTAATTTATAAGCCCTAATTATTATTAAATTTAAAGTGAAATGTTAGAAACAAAATGCAAAATGTTTTCCTAAAAGCCACATTTATAAATATTTAGGGAACGAACAGGAGCTTCCCACATTACAGAACATAGATGAAAAACATTTTTTATATTGAAATGTGTAACAGATTTTTTGCATTTTATATATATCATTTAGATAGGCCTCTAACAACGCCAAAAAGCATTTTTATAAGAAAAATATAAATAATGTATTCAAATAAAGTTTAGAAATTTATTAAAAGCAATACTTTCGTATTAGCCCACTGCCATCGAAATACTCAAGGCCAGAGGACACGAGTTGTGACGTCATCACTAATCGACCGACTTCACACTAGTGCTGGAATTCACACTGAAAATTTTGAACAGCAATTTTCGTTTATTTTATTTGTGGAATATCCATCATGTTATAAAACAATAATAACTATTTAAACTTACTGGTGAAAATTTGGAATCCGTAAATAAAAATTCGGCCAGATGCGGAATGCTACAGTCTTGCCGCATCTGGCTGAATTTTTATTGAGGCAGGGGGGGTTCCAAATTCTCGCCAGTAAGTTTAAATAGTTATTTTTTTAAGATGATAGATATTCCACAATTAAAATAAAAGAAAATTGCTATTCAAAAATTTCCGGTATGAATTCCAACACTAGTTAACAGTCGGTTGATTAGTGATGACGTCACACTCGTGTCCTCGGGCCTTGAGTATTTCGATGGCAGCGATTAGCCGCATGTCAGAAGTTAATAGCCGAATAAATCGCAAACGATTTCGCTACTTACAGTAAATTGTGAAAATTTTAGTGGTTTAAGCACGTAGTTCGATTACATGTCTGTTAAATTTGTGTTTTATATTATTATTTCATTTATTAATTGATGAAATTTTCATTTTGTTATTAAGTATTGCTAAAACAAATGCTTGACCATTAATAATGTTTTAAGTGCAAGTGGATTAATCTCTCGTTATCGGGCTGCACGCCAAAGTGATACATTTGAATGAATGCTTGCTTGAAAAGTGTTTAACCCCTTGAATGCTGGTGGGATATATTTTATTCCACCTATTTTTAATTGAGATCTATACCATAATATATTAATTTTATAACTTTGATGAAAAATAGCTGTCAAATACCGTTTTCTGTTTTTCGAAAAAGAAAACAAATCGAAAATTTTGGTGTGATTTCAACATTAAAGCAACACGATTGAAGAGCTCAGATGATAAAGGTGGTAAGTGACACAAACTTCATTTTGAGGAAATGTGCTGTAAAGTTCCAAATATCTATTTGCGTTTATTTTTAAATGCCTCCTTTGTCAATTAAAATGTGTATGAGTATTATTTTTTTTTCAAATAGTAATTTAACATATGATAGAGGAACAGTGATTATCTTCAATCCTACGATTAATTCAATTTTTTTGTCACATACCACCTTTATCATCTGAGTTCTCCAATTACTTGCCCCTCAAAGGGATGTAAGAAGTACAGTTTTCCAACAAATTTATTTGAAAGAAGATTCTCTCTCTATTTGATGGTGTAAAAATTCAACTTGTGTGATGGTTGAAAGTTAAAAAAAAATACAATAAAAGAGAAATTTCTTGGTCAGGTGTTACCACAGTCAAAGTGACGTAAACGTTACTCACGTATCGTAATTTCGCGGGGTATCGCCGCACCTCAGATAACTCGATTTCCTACCAGAATGTATTTTAACACCTTAACGCCGGCGCGGTGGGTCACACTCGATTGTCTCAGAGCTGCCAAGTCTCCGGCTTTTTGGATACCAGTATTTTAATACAGAAAATGTTGTTTTATTTAATTAGAACAATTGGGCGATTTAAAAGAACAACAATTTCTCTAAAATAACAGAGGTGTGCAAAAAGCCGGAGACTTAACAACCCTGAGACAATGAAGTGTGACCCACCGCGCTGGCGTGAACGTGTTAAATAAAATGTGGCTTGTTTCTGTTTAGCACTTATTTGACTTCTTTTTTTCAATAAAATTTCCGGTTTGAAAAAGACTTTACAAAGCCGCGGTGACTACGCGGGAAATTACGGTACATATTTTTGCTTTATACTATAGATTGAATAATTAGTATCAATTGGAAGAATAAAGTACAGTAAACTCCCGACTATCCGTCCTAATGTGGCGTAAGGGTAGGCCGGATAACGAAAAGCCGGATAAACAGGAGTTTTATACATGTTTACTCCTTTCCTACCTCCCTCCCCCCGCTTTGATATTAGAAACACATGCTACACATTTTAAGATAAATTTCATATTATACAATACATGCAGTTTCAGAATAAGCAAAACATTAACGTAAAACGTAGGTATACTTCGTAAGAAATGAGATATAATATTTACTGTTTATTAATAAATGATTGCACAAATCTGAAAATTTATGCATAAGTTAAACGAGTTAAAATTTACAGTTTTTAGTTTTTGAAAAAGCGTTTAGTTTTTGGAATGGAGTTATGAATAAAAAGGAGGAGACATATAGTGTATTGTCTACCAGTTGCAAGTGAAGTAACTGAGGAGGTTGTCACAATATGGCGGCTGCTTTTTTAAAATCGGTTCTTCGGTTTCCGACTACCGATAAGTCAAGCATCCCACCAGTAAAATTGAATAGAAGATTTCGTCTTAAAGAAGCGTCTTATTCATGGAATTTTTTTCAAAAATGTCATAAAAATTTCTATTTGTTTTTACCGGTGTCAGTATGCCTTATAAAACTGTCAGTTTGTATCCATTGTTGTCACAATATGGCGGAAACTCAGGGCCTAACTACCACCAAAGAAAACTCCTACCAGTAAAAATAAATATTTGTTTCTACCACTATTTATGACTGAAATTTTGTAAAAACAAGACGTTTAAATAAGTTTAAAATATCTATATAAACCTACTGGTGGGAGCTTCCACCGTCGATAAACAACCCCTTTGATAGCGGTTACAGTTGAAGCTTCACTATTTTAAGGATATGTCAGTTCCTCTTTATTAATAGTTCCATGGTTTTTGGTCTTCTCTCTGTTAGCCCTCTTCCGCGAAGCAATACCCTTCCATTTACGCAAGCAGATGATATCAACTGACGTCGCTTCCTCCTGCTGACTAATGTACTGCAGTGATGCCTCAATCATCTTGAACCTATGCGAATGTGGGATGATATTTTTCCTGCAATCTGTCTCCTGTTTTTCTTTTGTTACTTCTCCCTCTGTCACCATTTCTACAATACCATTGTCAGTTAATTCATTAACTTCGTCATTCTGTTATGTCCTCTGCATTGACATCGTTAGAGCCCGGTATATTTTTCAGCAACGAAAGAAGCTTATCGTTGTCACCTTCCACTTCAGTTTCTCACACGGGTTTGTGTCCACCTTTATGGTCCAAAGGAATGTTACAAGACCTTGTAAATTACTATGTTTCGAATTCCCTTCTATTGTATTTTGCAATCCCTTCTTGCTCCTTCCTGTCGTGAGTTTCCCACGGACGGGAACCTACCTCTCTCGGCCACTTGAAACTGCTACTAGTACTTTCAACTTTTTAATAGGCCGGATAGTACGGAGGGCCGGATAGTCGGGAGTTTACTGTATTTAATTTATTTACTTCGTTGTTTAATAAATAAATATAGGAATGATTTTATAAGTAAGTTTATTTAAATTCTACTGTCACCATTATCATAAAATTTTTGTTATTACCCATAACGTTATGAATAATTCACACGTTAGGTGTTTATACTATATTTATAGATTTTCCCTATAAGTGCTTATTAAACTGGCGATGCTTATATGTATTCGCTTTACTTCAGGTGACAGTTGTTCAAGGAAAATGTATCATCTTTCACGTATCCCTTAAATATTCTCTTATTAAAAAAACTGGCATAAAATATATAACAATCATATTACTATGCATATAATTATAACATCCTTAAAACAGAATGAATCACTTTCATGAAATAGTTATGAAATTTATTGTTATAATTAATGTTTAATATATTCCCCTATCAATATGTAAAGCATAATTAAGGTAATGCAAAATTCGCTTTATGACATGTCATAAAAATCTGAAACAGCTGTTAAAAATACTTACGGTTGTTTGCTTCATTTTTTTTCTTTCCAGTTACTTTGACATTGTAGATATGCTTATGATTTTTATTCGATTCTGGAACATTAATAAACATATTGCCTATCGAAATTGAAGCAGAATACATTAAAAATATGGAGGTTTATTCTTAGAATATTTTACAATAAGGGAATCATCTTTAAATAAAAGTTTCACACATTTTTAAGCCACATGGTTTCATCTCCATTGCCCTTCATATGAAATATCCTATTTAGGCCATTAAATGTATGGAAGTTGCATTTTCTCTATACTAATTGTGTATACTAATTGTGTAGTATCTATTTAATATCATACCTTAGGAGGGAAGCATTTGAGAGATATCGACGTTCAAGTATCATTATAATACCTAGCTTAGAGCTGCTAAACTTGCATCTTTTTAAGCATTGCTATTTTCGAATAGAAATTTTCGCTTTATTTATTTTCGCTTATAAATTTTCACTTATCTGTAATTACATAAGACACAGATTACCGTTTGGAAAAAGTGGTACTCAAAATTCCGAGGAGTTGGCAGGTCTTCTAATTTGAAAAGCACAACATTTTAAAATTCTAAATAGATTCTGAATTTCAATGATTCACGTATATGTATTTTAACTCCTTTGCAATAAACATACGATTCTCATCAGCATGTTAATTACTGCAGAATTAAAATTGAAGTAACAAATTATTTGGTTCTAAAACTGTAAGATGTCTTCCTGAAAATAATGAAATGAAAAATTTGAGAATCGATCGTCATACTAGAAATAATTCAAGATGTAATTTTTGATAACTTTATATCCAGAACTATCTTAGAATAATCTACTTAATATATATATATATAGATATATATATGTATATATATTAGAGCTACCGGAAAGTTCTGTCCGAAAATGTTATTTCACGCCTACATTTTTAAAATTCAGATTTCTTCATTGGTACCACTTTTTTGAAAAGGAAAAATTCCCATTGTTTTCACCTTGATGTGAACTGTGAAAACAATGGAAAAGTTAACATTTCAAAAAAGTCGTGACAATGAAGAAATCTGAATTTTTTAAAAGTAGTCATGAAATAACATTATCTGATAAGGAGAGAACCAACCTTGTTAATCACAGATTTTGATTACTTTAATATATATTGTAGGGTAGAGACCCCTTAGTATCTGTTCAACGGATTTTATCCAACGCACCTTAGTTCTTAAGAAATTGGGGTGTCTAATAATAGTACACAACTTAAATACTTACATTGCAACCGCAATGATAGGTTGTGCGTAGCTCAGTTGGTACGGCGTTCGCTGGCTGATCTGCGGGCCCGGGTTCGGTATCCGAACGCGCTACATTTGTTTTTCTCATTTTTTGTTTTATAAATATACTTGTAATTATAATTTAATAATTTCAATTACAAATTTTAATATCATACATTAATTATAATGTTAACAAACTTAAATTTATCATTTTTTATTTTTAAACTATTGTTTCTCATCCTTTAAAGAGATTTAAAAAGAAATTGGATATATTATTGAATGATAAAAATTCCAAAATCGTGACAAAATCTGTTGTGGTGTCATCTAGTTATGATAAAATAAAAGAATATTCAAATAAAATAAAAATAAAAGCAGAAAGAAGATAGGTGAATGCAAAATAATTGAAAAAGCAAGCATACGTATTGCAAATTAAAAAATCTTTAATAGGCAAAAAATCGGTTGTAATTTAATTCTTATTCTAATTTTTAATATAATTACTCCTGTTACTTTAAAAACAGAATAATAGTATTATCGAATTGACTTCCTTTGTTAAAGCAATGCGTAAATGATGTTTCTTTAAAATCACGAATTGACACAATTGCTCAATATCATTGCATGCATAAAGAATATATGAAATACATTTTAAAAGTGATTTTTAAAAAATTAACAGTTTTATGATGTTTTATACAACTATTTACTTAAATGTAAAAAAATAAATAGGTTAAAATAATAATTAATATACAATATTATAAATTTTAATTGACAATGAGATTATTAATTAAACTTACAAGCATATTTATAAAACAAAAAATGAGAAAAACAAATGTAGCGCATTCAGGTATCGAACCCAGGCCCGCGGATCAGCCGGCAAACGCCATACCAACTGAACTACGACCAACCTGTCAAGGCGGTTGCAAAGTAAGTATTGAAGTTGTGTACTATTATTAGACCCCCCCCCCCGGTTTCTCAAGAACTAAGGAGCATTGGATAAAATCCGTTGAACCTGACACTAAGGGATCTCTACCCTACAACATATATTAAAATAATCAAAATCTGTGATTAACAAGACTGGCCCTCTCCTTGTGAGAGAACCTTCCGATAGACCTAATATATATATAATGTCGCGCACGTTTCTGTAAAGTAACTACAACCAACGAAAACAATTTAAAAACCATTCTTTCAGTAAAGAATACGTTCGAAGTGTCGCTGAAAATATATTTCCTTAGAAAACTGATGACTTAGAGTGATTCATTTTTCCTGTGTCAAGTTTTCAAAGTATTCGGTCTACAAATTGTCAAATAAGCAATTTTAACAGTGCTCTTTTCTATATAAATAACACTTGATCCTTTGAAAAAATAATTAAGAGGACACAGTACCTTTTAAAAAACTTTTTCGATTTTGAATAATACTGTAATATACTTAAATATAATGTCACTACAGATATTAGGTACTATAAAGAAATGTAATTTCATATAATTTCAAAAGAAAATCTTGTAGATCAGCCTATTTAACTAAAATTTAAATTTCAAAAAAGAAATAAAAAAATAAATTTAAAACCCCTACTACTTTTTTAAATATGAATATTTTTGCTTCAATTTTTTTTCCATATTCCTTAGATTATACTACACAAAACTGTGCATGGATTTTTAGATGTATGGGATATTACATTTAATATCAATCTTTTTCTCTTTTGTATAGTAAAAAATCAACGAAAAATAATTTAAAATTAAAAAAAAAATAACTATAACCTTGAATGCTAAATCCATGCACAATTTTATGTAGTATGTTTTTAAGATTATGGAAAAAATTTTTGAAGCAAAAATATTCATATTTAAAAAAGTAGTAGGGATTTTAAATTTATTTTTTTATTTTTTTTAATTTAAATTTTAGTTAAATAGGCTGTTCTACAAGATTTTGTTTAAAATTATATTTGATTTATAGTACCTAATATCTGTAGTGACATTATACTTAAGTATTTTACAGTATTATTCAAAATTGAAAAAGTAGTTTAAAAGGTACTGTGTCCCCTTAAAAATTCTTAATTGTTTCCCATTTCAATTAACTTAGAAAGTATATATCTATTTTTCGTATTAAGAACATTTATCTCCTTTTCCAAAATATATCATTTTTTGAGTTGATAAGTAGTTGCTTTGTACTTAAAAATACATATGCTATATTATAAAAAAAAATTACTTTCGAGATTTGTCACTTTAGGAGTAAATGTGGTACATTATATCAACAGATATTCAGACATTTTAGAAAAAAAAATGAACTGCGTGGAATGGTGTAAACACACATATGCCACACGTTTCCGTATGCAACGCATGAATGAAAACATATTTCCTACGAAAACGGATGATTAGTGGCGATTTTGTTTTCTCGTCTGGAGTGGCAAAGTACTTGTGTATCATCTTCATGTCGCAAATAAGAAGTTGTTTCTGTTCTCTTTTGAACATAAATAATAATTGATCTTTTGACAACGTACTTAGAAATTCTTAATTATTTTTTATTTCATATAAATTAAAAAAAAAAAACGGATTTAAAACACTTATCTCCTTTTCTAATCACTTTTCAGAACATGTTGCTTGGTATTTAACACTAGGACCTTCGGAAATTTTACTCAAGTGCTTAAACTATTTTATAAGTATAAAACTATTTTACACCAGAATTTTTACTTAAAATTATTTAACTTATTGATTTAACTTATTTCTCTGCAATACATATTAAATTTATTTTTGAAGAAAAATTTGTGGTTCGAATTGGAATATTTTAATTTTTTACCCGTCAAAATGACCGTTATGGCGGTTGTAGAGTTAAAACGGTTATGCTCCTTTCTAAAAAAAAAAATACTTTCACACTATGTCATTTTAGAAACAGGGTTTCTGCATTATATTAATAGATAGTCACACATTTAAAAAAAATATATATACTGGATTAATGTGTAAACACATATATGCAACACGCAGCTGAAAGTTTTTGATTTTATGAAAACATATTAAACTATCTGCAACAAAATTATTCCGTTTAAAGTTACCAATTACTTTATCCCATGCAATATATATCCTACACACTGTATAAGCTGCAAATATATATTTAGATTTTAAAATTATTTTATGTACTTCAGTCAATTTTAAATGGGTTTGAGTTTGAAAATATTTAAATATTCAGCAGAAATTATTTACAATGTCCTCGACTTGTTGCAGTTCCCATTTGCCATATTAGTCTTAATTTTATGAACAACTTCACAAACTGTAATATTCAACTTAGATTTAATCTTCAAAAACTCCACTGCTTCATGATTCACTGCTTTCAGTTCTAGAGATTATTGAGATCAATCTTTCGCCTCTCTTCTCTCTACTATACTTATCCAGCTGTTTATTTCAATTTTTGTGAAATGTTTCCAATTTGGTAGCTCTTGAAAAAATTACTGCATTCTGTAATCTTTCGAGGAAAAACTTTTAGATTATTAAAATCATTCTTTTTAACTAATAGCATGTATATTTACGATTTCCAATTATTAATATTTTACAGAATGTAGGCATGTAAGTGAAGAATGGAAGACAAGTAAGTGAAGAAAGATCTTTTTCGATTAAAAAATAATCCTTTCGTTTTGCTTGAAATTATAAATATAATTAAGATAATTATTTTTAAAAGTGTAGCTCTTAATATAACAGGTTTATTTGGAGTTTTCATTATTTTATTATGAAAGAAAAAGTTAATCACGAGAAAGAAAAATTTAATCACGTAAGCATTCATTACTATTATTTTGTTTCTAGGATTATTTAAGAGGTTTTCTCTTCAAACATTTCGAGGGTTGTAAAATGCATTTTTTATGCGTTTTTAATTGTTTCGTGTATTTAGCTGCAATATTTACCAAAAGGGTTCATTAGACTTTTTAATCGACTAATGATTGTTCAATACATGAAATGTTGGTAGAGCTCCTTACTTAAACATATGTTGTCGTGTTATCTGTATATAACCTATTAGCGAGGAAATGAAAATTCTTGAAAATGCAGTTTCTCCATCACGTTTTAAATTCCTTATTTTTTATACACAAAAGAATATTAACAAATATTATTTAAAAAGTAAAAACATTATTTTTATACTAGCACTGGACTCCCACTCGGATCGCTTTTTGTAAACCACTTTAATAAAATCGTCTTTTTAGCTTCTACATGCACATTTTGTAGAAACCTGCCTTGAACATGGAACTATGAAGAAAAAGAAATTGACATATTTTCAAAATAGTGAAGCTTCAACTGTAACCGATGCCGCTGGGGTTGATTACAGCCGCACAGTGGTGTATTTAACGCAAAAACCTGGCCAAAAATGCAAAAATCTTTTAATTCCTCAACAACCGTAAAACGTATATTTTATAATAGCTGAATAACTGGTGCATTCTGTTATGTCTATTTCACTGGTCAACAAATTTGAACTTTTGTACTGTCCTAAAACCGAAATTAGTTGTTTTTATGCGGATTTTTGTGCTGATTCCGAATCTAGTTTTAGATTTACTCCAGCACGTCAAGTTTGAGAGATAGTTGCATATTTCAAATAATGCAAATTTAGTAAATTTTATACAATTATTTGCAAATTTAATGTATAAAGCAATATCAGACAAGGTTTTTTGTTTTATGTTATGATTACTACGTAATGTACTTCACAAAAACGTTTTTTCTGAGATTATACTGACATGTGACTGTGAAATATTGTACCTAATTTGCATATTTTTCATGTTTTTCTAATAATGTTTCTTGACATTCAAATATTTCTGCCGCACGAGTACACTAATATGTTTCTAAACCAGTTTTTGAGCTGATTTCAAATCTTGTATATGTTTTCTTCTATCGCGTCTAGTTCTTTAAAAAAGTGAAATTTTAGTTTTTGGTCAAAAAAGCCAGAAATAGATTTTTATGATACTTTGTATGATAAACTTCAACTAGTTAGGAAAGATTCTAATAGTTATTTTTTTGCGATTGTATAAATTTTTGCTTATGTCTCTGGTATGAATCTGACCCTGTTAACCTTCTTGTCAATGAATTACACACCTCTAAAAAGCATCTTATATCAAACCTGGGTTAATGCCGTGCAAATGTAGAAATTCATCTTACTCAAAAACTAGACATGACATAAGAAAGCTGACTGCAGATTTGAAATCAGCATAAAAATCTAGTCTAGAAAAACATTACCTCAATTCTGTGGCAACTATTTTAAAGTTGATAGTGATGTAAACATTACACCATTGAAAAATATGCAAATTAGGCTTAATAACTGATAAATAAATGTTAAGAATATGCAAATCGTGATATTTATCTGAAGCAAATAGTCAAGTAGTCATTATCTAGAAAACGTATTTAGATGTGACATATATTGTATCTAAAATTTGCATAAAATAGCACAAAAAAGCTTAAATTTGCATAAATTTAAATATGGAAATTTCTCAAAACCTGGACCACCTAGAGATAAACGGAAAGCATATTCGGAATCAGCGCCAAAAACTGATCTAGAATCAACTAATGTTAGTTCTAGGACAAAACCACTGTTGTCCAGTGTTTCAGGAGCATGAGACATATTCGACGGCTCCTAGACTCAGTTGAACAATAAGTTTCTTTGCGAGAAGAAGTGCTTTATTGTTAAGAATGAAATTTGTTATTACGTTTAATTATGTTTAAATACGTATTTTTTGTGGCTTCGTGAATTGTTGAACTCAATAACTTTATTTTCAATATAATAAAAAAATAAAAATGTGTTCTTTTTAAACCTTTTTAGCTCTAATTTAACTATATTGAGTCAAATACACAGCTTTTTATAGGTTTGCCTGGGTTTGCCAGGCCATTTTTGAAGTATAGTCGTATTGCTTATAGATTTGAAGGCCAATTATAAAAAATATCTTTTGCGTATAGTTACCATTTTTAAATATAAATTTTTTGGTAGTCTATTAATAACACACAAAAACCAGAATCTCTATACTACAACTCAACTTTAGAGACTCAACTTTGCTAAATACTGAATGCAAATAATATATATATAAATACATTCGTTTAAATAAATAATTAAAAGTTTACATATAGTATAATTAAGCCCATTTAATTAAATGTTAATTGTACGCAAAACAACTCTATTAAATATTACTTTAATCTTATAAACATTAAATATTAAGTAAACTCTGTATTTTTTTTTTTTTTTTTTTTTACGTAAATGCATACTTTTATGTGTATATGACATTAATTAAGTATATTTACTAATACAGGACACCCACTGGTCCATTTTTTGAAAACCAGTAATTTTTTGAAAGAAATTCGTGGTAGGTTTCTGCAGTAATTGCAAGAAATACGTGTTTCTTGGTAGGTTTCTACGAAATTTATAAAGCAGATTTTTCTGTAACTAAAAGTGGTGTTCAAAAAACGGATTGAGTGGGAGCCCTGCTAATAGTAAGTCCACAACAATGACTTTAACCCTTTCAGGGGCAAGGTACTTCTATTCATAAAATGCCGAAATTAGTGAACGACACCGGAAATTACATACAAATTTATTTAAAAATAAACAAAAGAATTTGTTCACATATTTAATAAAAGGAAAATTTTCATTGCAACATTCTGGTGCAAATGCGGCGTTTAGGAATTAAAATTAGATAGTCCAAAAATGAATCACCGCCCTTGAAGGAGTTAAATAAATGTAAAACACATGAAAAATAATTTTAGCCAGGATTTTGCTTCAAATATTCGACTGTGCGTTGGGTCAAACTTCCACCAGTAAATTTAAATAGAAATTTTTGCCTTATTTCAACACCTTATTCATTCAGAGTTTCTGTCATAGTTACGGCAAATTATATCCATTACATTTTAATGGTTGAAGTATGCCTCAGTATTAATCAAGTCCAGCGCTTCCACCATATTATGACTAGATAATTAATGCTTCTGTCAGTGTCTGTGAAAGAGATTATAATACCGTCAGGGCGCACTTCCACTAGTAAGAAAAGAATAGAAATTTTTGCCTTATTTAGGACAGAAATTTTGAATGAATAAGCGTTTATCCCTTTCAGTGGCAAAGCATTTTCAATGTTAAAGTGTTGAAATAAATGAATGGCACCGGGAAATACTAACAAATTTATCTGGAAAAAAGAAAAAAGACTATATTTCACATATATATTAGATGTAAAATATTTTATCAAAATTCTGGTGCCAATGTGGCGTTTGGGAATTAAAATTAAGTCGTTTCATAAACATACCACCGCCCCTGAAAAGGTTAAACAAGGCTGAAACTTCTATTCAAATTTACTGTTGGAAGTTTGCACGGCGATAATCGGGACCTGTTAATCTGGTAAAAACCAACAGCAGTCGCTATCTTGTGAATTCCCCCTGTTATTTCCCTCGTAAGTGGTAGGCACAACGCAGTGTTGCCAGATCGAGGACTTTTTTGTCCCCAGATTGTTGATTGGCACCGCTTTTTTGAAATAGAAATATTCGACCTATTTAAAAATAGATTAAACATTCTGAAAAATAAGTGAATCATTCTATTTTAAAAAAGTGGTGATAGTCAAATAATCTGAATTAAAAAATTCCCCAATCTAGCAACACTGACACTACGCTATAAGTCGCTTCATCTTTATACCCATTTCCATTACCTCGAAGGTTATCATTGTTATAAATGTTGTAAAAATCTACCATGAAAATGTTGCTTCAGAAATATTGGTATTCAAAAACGGACCGATGGGTGCCCTACGTATAAGAAGGGAGCAGCTTTTCTAGTCTGAAAATCAATAGGTGTATAATGGTGTACATATTATTTGTATTTAAATATGAACCCAAAGTTGAAGCTTGCATGCATTAGTTCAAATGAGCGAGAAAAGTCAATTCCTTGGGCATGTCTTTTCAATGTGTTTTAAGAGGTTAAAACTTTCAACCAAAAGTTAATAATTTCAAAAACTTATGAACCAGTGCATAAAAAATTTGCCTCAAATTATATGCATATTTTTAGAAAATTATCCATATGAAATTTATAGTATTATTAACCCTTTCGCTGCGCAACCTGAGAGTTTCTCGGGCAACGTAAAAGTAGCAAAATTTGCGCAACCCAAGATTTCATCGGGGATGCCCTTTTCCGTCTAATTAACCCTCCTTGATCATTCCCACCAGTTATTTTTTATTGTAAATTTTGCCTTATCTAATCGGAGCATTTCCAGATTAAATCAGACGAAATTTTTTGTTTTGAAAAACCGGTGACAAAAGAATAAAAATTCTTAAAAGACGCTTGTCGCGAAGGAATTAAATGCGCAATTTTTGAAGCTATTTTGATAAAACAATTACGCAGCGAGAGGGTTAAAAACTATGTAGAAATCTACTAGCGAAAGCTAAACCCAAAAATTTTGTGAATAAAAGAATGTTGTAAATCTGTCGCATAAAGAGAAACTAGCGGGGTGTTAAAGTTAATAAATAGTAATATTTTCTTCTGAAAATGATGTGACCTTTTCAAAAAATATAATGCGTCTATTCAAAAAGTGAGAAATGCACAAAAGGACTGTTCTTAAAAAAATAATATGAAGTTCCCATTTAAGGATATTCATTTCAATAGAATTTACATTTTAAGTAAAGTTGTTCTGAGAAAACCACTAAAAATCTTATAGCTGGTAACTTTCATCACAAATTTCTTAGGACAATGATAAAGGTATTACAAATGAGAAGCTCAGATCACTGTGGGTAAAATTTTAAATTCAAATATTTATGGAAATTATCGGGAAAGTCAGTCTTTTAAATTCATCTTATTTTATGATTCACGACAGAATAAAATTGTATCGAGAATGTTTATTCTTAACATTGAATGATGCCTTTTAACCCTTAAATGCATAGTGATACATATCTCCATCACTTATTATTTAATTCTTAGCAACCAGTATATTTATATAGAAGTATTAATCCTGTAAAAATTACAAAAATATAAAATTAAAAATCTGTTTTAAATTTTCTGGTGTCTAATCTTTAATATAACAGTAAAAATCATAATTCTAAAAAAATAATTCATGCATTTAAGGGAGCTGATCACTCAGCTTCCGATTTTCCCTCACTAATGTAAAGTCTATGAGCATTTGATACATTCGTAAATTTAAAATATCTCCCCAGGAAATTAATATTTTTAACTTCTATTTTTTGTGTACACTTCCTAAAAGATGTCTCTTTTTTCTTAGTTCTCCAAATATTTCTAAAGTATAGACTTAATTTTATAGGAAGTGTTAAAATCTGACTCACAGTTCGCCCGCTTTTAACACATAAAATATTAAATTCAGCATGGATTTTAGAAATATTTTGAAAATTAAGAAAAAAAGAGCCATGCTTTAAGAAGAGTACACAGAAAAAATATGTTAAAAATATGAATTTCCAGAGAAGATATTTTAACCTTTAAATTAAATCTATATTCTGTTTTTTTTGATCGAGATAATTCATGTTAAATTTCTGATCGGTAAAATGTAATGTCAATTCTAGAATACTTCATAGATTACTATAACAGTACCAAGTGGGTTTTCAGCTGAGTTCCCGCCGTGTTTTTTGACGAGTCTACATTTTTTTTTGATCGAGTTCATTTGTTAAGTTTCAGATCATTAACTCTTTGCACTCTTATGTCCAATTTGACTAGACATCATTTTTCTTTGCAAAATTTGTTTTTGGCACCAGGAATAATGCAAAATAAAATTTTCTTTATTTAATTACAACATTTTTGATATTGTGTACTTGAAGGATCCTTTTAAAAAAAGTGGTATAAACCGAATAAAACTTGTGTAAGAGACGCCCGAGTCGAAAGGGTTGAAATGGAATGTCAACTATGGTATGCCAACTGGGTTGGCAACTAAGTCTCCGCCGTTTTTTTTTTTTTTTAATTTTAAAAGTTTAATTTACAATAAAAAATAACAAATAATTAATCAACAATCTATGTCCCTTGTTATTTACAACTTCTTCCCAATGTTCAAAAAGATTTTCAATACCTCGTTGGTAGAAATCTCCCGGTTTCGACTCGAAAAATTCATCCAACCAAGCTCTCAATTCTGCATTAGTATTGAATGAATCTCCGCGCATAGCATTTGATAGAGATCGAAAGAGGTGGAAATCCGTTGGTGCCAAATCGGGAGAGTACGGCGGGTGCGGCAGCACTTCCCAGCCATGCCTTTGAATGGCTTCCATGGTCATATTGGCGATATGAGGGCGGGCGTTGTCGTGCAGCAAAAGAACTCCATGCTGCCGATTAAGTATTTTCTCTTGAATAGCCGTGTTGACTCGTTCCATTTGTCGAACATAGATTTCCGCGTTGACTGTTTGGGTCCGTTCAAGCAATTCGTAATGGATAATCCCTTCCCTTACCCACCATACGCACAACACCGTTTTACGTGGATGAAGATCTTGTTTCATGCGCGGTGTTGGTAATTCACATGGGCTAAGCCATTCCTTGCTCTGCTTCATATTAATGTACAGGCACCATTTTTCGTCGCCAGTAACGATTCGGTAAAGAAATCGTTGCTTGTGTCCGTGAGCTGATCGGTGACGAGCAAGCAAACCAGCGGAGATTGTGGCTCGTTGATTTTTGTTGTTGTCACTTAAAGCATGCGGAACCCACCCACGCTCCACACTTCTGAACCTTTCCCATCGAGTGAAGATGCTTCTCTATAGCAGTGTGGGATAATTTCATTTTCTCTGCGAGTTCCTTTGTCGTTAGACGCGAATTTTCGTGCAAAAGTTTATTTAATCGCTCTTCATCGAACTCAACTGGATGGCCAGAACGAGGTACGTTTTTGACGTCAAAATTTCATACCAAATCACGAGCGGTTCTTTCAGCTATGGCACCCTCACCGTACACAGAACAAATCTCGCGAACAGCTTTTGCGGCCTCACAACCTCGAGTAAATGCAAAGAGGAGGAGGTGTCGAAAACGCTCAATTTTTCCAACTTGACACTCCTTTTAACAGATGTGAATACTAACACAAATTAATTCTATCCAGAAAACAAAGCATAGATTCCGGTAGAAAACTCCTATTTAAAAAAACTGGGGGAACTTAGTTGTCAATCTAATAAAATAAGGTATTTAGATTCATACGTATTAAAATATTTACTAATTTGCAATATTTTAGTTTTTACTTGTATTGCCGATATGAAACATAAGAAAATGTTGTCGTATTATACGAAAAATGTATATGTGACTTTTTTTTTTCATTATTTTTCCTGTGTAATAAACCTATCAAAGAATCATATATAACTTTTTCGAAACAAAATAAAAAATCGTGCATTTAAGGGTTAACGTACTTATTCACTGATTTTTTTTTTTTTTTTTTTTTTTTTTTTTAATGCATAGTTAAATTTGTTAAAGTTTATGCTTTCAAACTTTTAAACATAACAAAATAATAAACATTAAAATCAAAAAGCATATTCTCTTTAATAAAAAGATTTTTTATATTATGTATTTCTTCATTATTTTTTAGTAGGCCAGCGTGCAATTTTTAATGTATTTTGAGTGTATATTATTATGTGGAATTTGAATTCATTGGTGGTGTTTTTGCAAAGAACGCGTTTCCCCCCTTATCCAAGTAATTTTTTCTGGTACAAGAATCTTATACCTGTCTACCAATTTTCTTGTCTCCGAGTGCTTTAATCATGTAATTATGTGCAAACAAATATTGACTTATCCTCAAAATGGTGAAGATTATAATTGTAACCTGTTGCGCAAGAGTTGATTACCGCCGGGAAAACTTCCTCCTGCAAGATTTAATAAAATGTTTCTTTTATTCATGCAGAATTTCTGTAATAATTAATGGAAAAATACCTTTTCGTTTTTACTAGTAGGGATTGGGTACGGCGGTAGTCAGGCGCTGCGGTTCCTCCATATTTTAACAACAATCCTCCTTTCAATATAAATGAAATATTTTATTATACCGCCGGGGAAAACTTCCACCAGTAAAAACGAATGAAAATTTTTGCCTTATGTATGACAGAAATTTTTCATGAACAAGGCGAAAATTTCTATTCAAATTTACTGGTGGAAGTTTGCCCAGGCGGTAATCAGGCCCTGTTGATCCTATATAAACAAACGACAGACGCCATCTTGGGACTGCATCCTCAGTTGGGACTACATTACTTGCAACTGTTAGACATTAGGGTAACTCCGGGAGAGTCGCCTCATACGGGATAGATGCCGCACCCCTTGTATTTCTTTTAATTATCGATAGATGGTTGTCAAACGCACAGTATAGATGCGCAATGAGATTATTTTAGCCAGTGTATAGCGTGAAACCCATTTCGATGTTTACTTGCAGAAGTACAATCCTTAATTTGACGTAAGTGCATGATTTCACTGTCCAAACTTTTAAACACGTTATATTTAAATGCTTTTCATACACTAATTACTAAATGCATGCATGATTTCGAAGTCAAAACTAAGTGTAACATTTGTATAGAGTACTGTGTGTATGATTACGCCATTCCCCTTAGTGATGGCAGGTAACTGTGATGGCCGACGTCCGCACCATGCAAAATGGGATACATGCCACACTGCTATTCCGGTATACATGCCGCAGTTTCTTTTGTACGGGATGATTAAGTGTTATTAACTTTTCCTTTTCTTTTTGCACAGACTAACCATGTTGGGCATGTTATCAAGTTTACTAAAACCAAAGGAGATAAAGGGGAAAATAAAAAGTAAGAAGTTCAAGAAAGATGCAAGTCAAGATGATAATAATAAAAAATTAGATTACGCGTAACGCAGACGTTCTTTGCAAACTACTCCAAAAAAGAGGAAGTGTAATTGGCTTCATTGCATCGTGTGTTTAAATGTAATTACATAAAGACTGTACTTTTTCGACACTTTTTCTGTAGATTGAAGTCGATCTCTTAACCCATTCGGGGCCATAGGTGCATATAAGCACCTTCATAAAGAGCTTATAAAATTTGTTTCTGGCACCAGTAAAAAATAAAAGTAATATTTGCTTTGTTTAATTAGAGCATTTTCACGATTATTTAAGTAAAAGTAGCTTCTTTTGACCCCTTGAGGGGCAAGCAATTACGTTTGTGAAATGCTGAATTCCCACCGGAATCTTTGAAAAATTCTATTTCAAAATAAGTAAAAGCAATTTTACGGCCTTTTTTTCCCACCAAAGTTAGAAAAGTAAAATTTAATAAAATTTTTCTGGTGTAAAACTTTATTAATCGTAGGTGGTATATAATATATACCGGTGCCCCTCAAGGGGTTAAAAAAGAGGTAGCAACCTAATAAAATTTGTGTAAAAGCCACTGGTCCCGAAAGGGTTAACAAATAAATTATGTAAACACAATTTTACTTTTTTTCTTTTCCCTTTCTAATACATTGATGTTACGTTGTTGCTGAAATAACAATTAAAATTTAATGTAAAAAAATAAGTCAATAATTTTACTAGTGAAAGTAGGCAACAATTATTAATTTGAATCTACTAATACGTTTCATTGTACTCATTTAGTTTAATTTTGGTAGTACATCCATAATTATAGTCCAGATATGAATATTTATTTTAATATTATAACTTCATTCTGTTCTTATTACAAGCGCAGCATAACTACCGCACAAGTGCGGCGTCTCAGCCTGAATGTACGGGTGACGCGCCGCAGTCTAATGTTTTAGAAAAAAATTGTTAAAATTATTAATAATTTGTTTTGAATACTTTTGTCGCAGTACAAACGTTGTATATTTAACATTAAATAGCACAGCATGATTTTTTTTTTATGTCCACCATGCGACTTTATACACAAATTCAAAAAAATGTGCGGCATAAATCCCGGAATTACTCTACTCTATAAGTCTCCTCCTCTTAATTCATAGCTCCATCGTTCTAATTATCAAAGACATATTTTGAGGATCATGAAATTTGGATATGTATTTGGAATCAGTAGGTCCTTTTTTTAAAAATAGTCATTGTATTGTTTGTAGTACTTTTTTAATAGACGCGTAAAAATGTGAAAATATCATCAGTTAGTATCTTTGTTAAAAGTCTCAAGTTTTCCAAATGGTTAATGAAACATTTAAGGATTTAAGTTGACAAATATGTCCTCTTTTGGGAATTCTTATTTTAAACTTCATAATTACTTAACGAGAAAATACAAAATATCTTCATAACATTTTCAGAGGTTATTCTGAAAACAATTTGTAAAATTCAGTATTGTTATTCACGTGTTATCATTATGATATGAGTATTGTTTTAGAATTGTTATGAAATAATAGTAGAATACTTCTTACAGAGTTGCCAAGTCTCCGGTTTTTTGAACACCTTCATGATTATCTTAGAGAATAACTGGTTGTTTTAAATGGCCAAAAGTTTCCAATTAAATAAAAAACATTTTCTGTATTAAAATACTGGTATCCAAAAAGCCTGAGACTTGGCAGTTCTGCTTCATAATAGCATTATTGTTTAAATTATTATCAGAGTATTTACAATTGAATTTCAAAAAGTAGTAATTTTTTTGAAAGGCCAAATGGGAGTATTTATCGGGAGTATTTATCGTGGGAGTTATTTCGATCTTTTATTTATAAAATAATTACTCGTTTCACACTGCTCACCTTTTCACGGGGTTTAGAATCGGAACTCAACATAAAAAACGAAAGAAAATGTTATTTATGATGGAACTGAACATAAATTCTTTTATCAATTCCGAAACTGAACAGAAAATATTTTCTGCCTCAGAACAGACCTATAAATTTTGCTTAATTTTTAAAAATTTAATTTATTAAATTCTAATAATGCATTAAAATACAAGCCATTTACACCATCCCAGGGTTCGTACGGGTCCTTGAATTTCCACACTAAGAAATTCTTCGGTACCAGTATTTTCTTATGAAAAATCTCTCCTTAAATAAGGCGAAATTTCGTCCGTTTAAACAAGATTTAATTTTCTATAAAAAAAATAAATACTGATGTTTGGCCTTGAAAATAACGGTACCCGTACGAACCCTGCATCCCCTTTTGATCTAGTATGCAAGAAATATTAGTTATTAAATCAAGGAATGATACAAACTGAAACTAAAACACTGAAAAGGAACAGATATATTAATTGAGGTAAGGAATTTGAAGTGAACGCATATTCTATTTTAACGCGCGTGCAAAAAGCAGTGCTTTGAACCAGAACTGAAGCCAAAGACGAAAAAAATCTTTATTTCAGAAATTTTCTTCTTCTATTTGCGAAAACGGGAACTGAACCAAGGACCGTTATGTTTAAGAAAACAAAATCAGAAACCGAACCAAAATATTTTATTTTTAATAATCTTATGCATGAATAATTATTAAATGTATGTAAAACACTTACATTGCAATTAACCCTTAAATGCGCGATTTTTTATTTTGTTTCGAAAAAATTATATATGATTCTCTGAAAGGTTTCTTACACAGAAGAAATATGAAAAAAATCAGAGATACATTTTTCGTATAATATGCCAATCTTTTTTCTGTTGCACATCTGCAATATAAGTTAAAATTACTGTCATGTGGCTATTTTACGCCAAAATAATGCGAATTTGAAAATATTTTAATAAGTATGTCTCCAAATGCCTTATTTTATATTATTATTTATTTTAAAAAAATGAATATGTAACCCTTTAACACGTTCACGCCGGCGCGGTGGGTCACACTCGACTGTTTCAGAGCTGGCAAGTCTCCGGCCTTTTGGATACCAGTATTTTAATACAGAAAATGCTGTTTTATTTAATTAGAACAGTTGGGCGATTTAAAGGAACAACTTTATCTAAAATAACAGTGGTGTGCAAAAAGCCGGAGTCTTTACAACTCTGAGACAGTCGAGTGTGACCCACCGCGCCGGCGTGAACGTGTTAATTCCCATGATAGAATACTCTCTAGAAATTAATTAGTTCAGAGAATCTGACTTTACACCAGAAAGTTTCTTTGGTTAATTTCGCTTTATTTAAAAACGGAATGTCTGTTATTAATTAAAGCACATATTGCTATTTTAATTTTCTGGTGTGAATTAGGTATATACGAATAAAAAAAAAATCTATTAAATTCAAAATACTTTTGTTTGCATATATGCAAAGCTGCGCACTAAAGGCTTAATATAGATTTAAAACGTATTTTTAAAGACGAAGTTGCATTTTTAAATGTATTACTTTATTTACAAATTTAAAAAACCCTGACGTAAACATTTCAAGAATTAAAAATTATTATTACATTATATTAAAGAATATTTTGCGATAATTTAAATCAGTGATTCTCAACCGATGTGTTGCGGCACACTGGTGTGGCATGAGAAGAACTCAGGTATGCCAAGAAAATATTCAATCAACTTCTAGCACGGTTTCTTTAATTAGCAGTTGTATGGCTACAAAATATAAATTTCATATTGTACTATTTGTATTGATAAATATCATAAAACTGCATTTCTTGGAAGTTTATTTCAGTGTTTGTATAATCTTTGTGGAAAAAAAATCATGAAAATGGTCTCCGTCTACAAATGAATTTATAATTTGATAGAAAAATTATTCTTCTGTATAACAATATATAAGCATCATAGCATAGGTCATAACAAATATGTTGAAGAAATGTTTCAAGTAATGATAGATAACAATCTAGATGAACACATTTTACATGCATCTGTTTTATATTATGTATGTTATGAAGAATACATGCCGCCACCAATGCCTGACACAACTTCTGTAGATTAAGGAAGAAATACCTTTGTGTTTTGTGTGTCAGAAAATTTAAATATTATAAAATAAAAGGACATAACAGAAATAAAAACAAACTGCATTTTGCTATATTTTGGTTTTATCACAATTCTGAATTTTATACACATTTAAAAAAGCTCCCACTCTGAACATTATGAGATAGAAGGATTTTTTTTCTTAATAGATCATTTTGTTTGTATTAGTAAGTAAATTAAAATATATTATATCCCTATCCTTTATTTTTTCATCATCATAATTTTAATGTGTGAAGCTGAAAGTATAGGTTTAAATGTGCGGTGAGGTAAAAAAGGTTGAGAAACAATGATTTCAACTTTGAACACATTATCACATTGTAAAAGGTAAAAAAAAATTATGGTGTTTTCATTTAGAATCAAAATCAAACAGTTTTTCAGAAAATTTTCTCTTAAGCAGAAAGAAATGCAAAAAGGAAACAAAATGCCAAAGGCGTATTTCCCAACTGAATACTCGTAAATTAAATGTTTCCGTTATCTAACTTTGTATTTCAGAAGCAGTATTGAACTTCATATAAGTTTGATATGTGATGTGGAAATAAAAGCAAAAATACGCACAGTTTGGCGGGAGTTCGTTTTCAATAAAACTTCATAAGTATATTCCTACAAAACTTCCTGAAAAAGGCATATTCCTATAATGTATTTTTCATCATCATAATTTTATTGTGTGACGCGGGAGTTTAAACATAAATTTAAATGTGTCGTGAGGTATAAAAAGTCTGAAACACTGATTTAACCTTTGGACACATTACTACACAGTAAAAGGTAAAAAAAATTATCATGTTTCCATTTAAAATCATAAGCAAAGAGTTTTTGAGAAAATATTCTTTTATGCAGAAAGGAATACAAAGCAAAAAAAAATTGTCAAAGGCGTATTTCCTAACTGAATGCGTGTAATGGAAATTGCTCAGTTATATACTTTTGTATTTCAGTAGCATTACTGATATTCATATACCGTCAACCGGAGCTACTTTGGTCCATTCCATAAGAAAAGATTTTATTCTTTCTATTGAACAAACAATACAAGATAATTTGGAGTTTTTGCCCTTGAAAAATATTTTATACCCAACTGTAGTGTATTTGTATAGTTTGAGCGTAATTTAATTTTTTTAGTGGCAACACTGGATGTGTTTGTAAGAAACTGTTTTCGTGTTTAAATTTTAACTATCCAAACTTTCTATAGTGAAACAATTTGGATAAGAGCTACAAATAATGTAAGTGTCAAAATATTACCTTTAGTAACCTGTAACTCATGTGTGATCATAGTTTTTTCTTTAACTTTTATTTTGGCAGGAAATGGTTACGTTTTCATAAAGCTAACATGAAAACTAGTATTTCGGGGCTACTTTGTGCCAAGCCTTTTTTGGTCCTAAAATAGCCCCAATTACTTACAAATGCCTTTTATACAACACATCGCTTAAAACATTTGTTAAGTAACATTTTTTTTTTCAAATGTTACTGTAGCAAAATGTTACGTTAATTGTTTTTGTTCCAGTTGCTGAGGATAACATGACGAAAACTGTTTCTCGGATCTTTAATATTAACAAATGGTTTATTGTGTTTAAATGTTAAAAAAAAAACATTTGTTTATCGAGTTGGCAGCGTTTATTTACTAGCAAATGCTATTGCAAGGGGGTTTCAGTAAAAATGTATTCATTTACATACGAAATATATTATTTTTATACGAAACTAAGTGAATGGACCAAAGAAGCCCCCAGCAGGGGCTACTTTGTTCCAAAACTCTAAAGATAGTTAAAAAATAAATAAATAGAAAATGCCCTCTTTAAAAACATATAGTTTGCCTCATTGTTTCATGTTAATTGTTTACAACTCCATTTCGACTTTGAAAAATCATATATAATATTTTTTAATAATGGAAATTTAAGTGGAACCAGGAAAAAGTGGCCCAAAGTAGCCCCGGTTGACGGTAAGTTTTATATGTGTGTGTAAATAATGGTTCAAATGTTGAGAAACACTGATTAACTTCACATGCGATTCCGATGCATCAGAGGTTAATTCAGCCTGGACGATAACGGAACAAAGTGAAAACTTCGAGGCCTGGTTTTTAATGAGCCCTTTCGTATAGTCTAAAGTTCTAATAGCAGTACACGTCGTCATCAAATTAAGTAATAACAGCCCTAATGCATTTTTAATGATTTTTGTTTAATTACCGATTTTTTCACATCAAACATGAATTTATTTATTTTATATTTTAAAATCTGCACTAATATCCTTAAATACTTATCTAAGCGGAAAGAGAAAAGTGGTGCACGTGAATCGGGAAAATCAATTTACGATTGCTGCACTATACTACATGTTTGATTTTCTATACATTATTTATACATATTAGAACGAATTAATCTTCTTTTCAAGTCCTCTCAATATTAAAGTTGCGTTCTATTGTCCTGTTAGAATTGCGAAAGAAAACCTAATCTTTAGATTTTTGTAAAATATAGTTTTCGTCTGTCGGACAGTAATTTTTAACTATTCAAATTGACAAAAAGATAAAAAATACTTAATATTTTCCAACAAACAAAGAAAAAAATTGAACCCTAAACGATAAATTATATTTCTCAACCATATATATATTATATATTGGAATATGGAAACAAACACATTTTTTACAAGGAAAGAAAAAATGTGACATTTATGCACAGTATGTCCTTCATGAGGCTATTACTTCCTGCAGCAATTATCCCGAAAATTAATCAAGATATCACGCTTTGTTCGCCATGGGTATTCCCTGATAAAGTATGTTCTGATTTCTGGGATCGATTTTGTGATTTAAAGTGTGCTCCAATTTTCTGACTTTTTTAGACGAAAACTTTCTCGACGTTAAAATAATGCTCTACACTAATTTTATAAAAAATATAAGATCAAGTAGGAAATGTCGACTTTTTCGGAAATCTGAAGTCAAAAAGTAATTATTATTTGTGGATAGAATCTACAATCCTGAAAATGCAAGAATGCCTTAAATATTGAAGGTCCATAAAAATATGCAGGTTATTTCGAACGCATTCTTCTGTACTATTTACTTTAATGATTAATAACAATTTCTTTAATATATTTGTTAAATGTTTTCTAATAGCAGTGAAATGTTTTACTTCCACTCACTGGAAAATCGCACTAGCATGAATCGCATACTGTCAATATTTAAAGAATTTAAGTTCGTGTATAATCATGGTAACCTGACTAATTTAACAAATTTCTGCGGTGGACCGAAATCCTATTAAAACTGATATAGGCATATTTCAAATTAAATGTAAGGGTCAGTGAAAATGCTTTGTGTAATCAATACGCTTTATTCTCAATTTTTATTTTCCATTTCACTAACTTTATACACTGCAGGCCTCGGAGCAGTCACCTTTTATAGAGACTAAATCAAAACTTATACCACCAGTATTTTCCAATGGAAATTTTCGTTTTAGATTTACCTTGGAAGGGTCGTAGGAAACCGCTTCGAGTTCAGTTTTTTTGTTGCAATTTTTGTTGTAATGTGACATAAAAATAATTTTATAAATCTAGTGCTGGCTAAAAAAGTGACTGCTCCAAGGCCTGACACAGTAACTCATGAATTATTGAAAATTAAATTAAATAACTTTAAAAAACTAATATTTTTATCTACTTTCATACACAATTTTGAATTTTCATGTGAATTTTATTAAATTAAACATTCTTATTCAATTCAAAGAACACAGCAACGTGAGAAAATAATCACTGAACTAATAATATAAATCGGGTAATGTAATTATTAATGTATTACATATAAAGCAAACATGTAGTACGCATTTTAAGTAAACGTTATATGTATTTATGTGTGTAATTTATTGATATTTAGAATTTCAAAAACATTCAGCTATGAATATAAATAATGCAAGATGCTTTTCGACGCTGTATTGCATAAAAAAATTCTCAGCTTTATAGTTGTAAAGTTTTATTTTGCATGTAGGGAATTTTATGTTTTAAGCTATGAATATCATTCATATGTTTTTCGTTTAAAAGTTAGAAAAATAAATATGCGCAATAACTATTTATTTCATGCAATTGCAAAGGCCGTTTATAGAAATTCTAAATTGCTATTCTGCCTGAATTAAACTAGTGTTTCTCTTGTTTTTTCTAAAACTTTGAATCTATTGTAATTCAGTTTTTAAATTTGCTTTGTTAATATCGAAATTTTACGTTCAACATTTAAATTTCTATTCCACTGTGAGAAACAAAAAATCAACACAAATACTCAGAAATCAATTTCCGGAACTTCGTTAGATGATTCAATATTTATCTTTTAAATTTTATCCATCATTCGCTTTTGAAATATTTTCATGGAAGAAGTTTTTTTATGTAAAAACCATTTTACAGTGAAATCGATAAAAATCTTTTCTTCGGACTGTCATTACTTCAAATTGCTTCCGAACGCGATTTATTCGCTTTGTATTAAAAATATATAAAATGCAACGCCAATGTTAGCGAAAATATTGTAATTACATTTAAAACAAATAGATTTCTAGAGAAGCGCATGTGGGAACTGCACAAAAACTAGCTGAGCTAGTAATTTTCGAATATTCATTTGATGTCATTAAGCACACATTGATAATTTCGAATTGGTTAATATGCATTAGGCTAATCCCATGAAAACTTGCCATGTCTGTCACACAGCTGAAAATCGCTATGCTTGTTAGCTACCAGTAGTTTAGAACGAAAAAAAAGTGACTTATTTTATCGGAGATATCTCATCAATTGAATAAGCCGAAGCAAACTTTTCGAAAATAACGGTGGCAAACAAGAATAGCGATTTTCAGCTGTGTGATAGACATGACAAGTTTTCATGGAATTAGCCATTAATATATTGACAGTAGCAATATATCTGCAATAGCTACGGTGAAGTTCTTGGTTGTCAGAAACTACGATGAACAAAATATTTCAATATTGAAATTTGTATTTTTTTTTATGTATTGTTGTAATCTGTATTATAATTACTTATTACGTAATGTGAAAAACAGGGACAAGCTAGTAATTTTCAACGTTATATAAGGCCCTTATAATCTATAATTATACTTAAAAAACCAGATGTATGTCAGCTTTTTTTCTTTACTCAAACCATGCCTACCATTGCAGCTATCACCATATGGAAAATTACTGTCATCGACCGAACGGTAGAGCAGCAGCACAAAGTTGCCAGTGGCGTGGACGCATAGAAACCTCGCTTAATACACCCGTTCAGATCAGTAAATGAAATATAACTGATGAAAAATATCAATATTGATGTTTCAACTGAAATGTTTCCAATGTAAATATAGGCTGATCTTGAGTTGTTTTAGATTATTTCTTACATTATTCTGAAATATAAAATGTATTTTAAAGTAATATCGCATAAAAATCAATATTGCATAAATTATCGAATATACTTCGATGATTTTAAATGCGGTTTTTGACTGATAACAGCAATTAAAGTATTTTTTGGATTCTCATTCCTAGAGCCTTAACACTTGTCTGAAAATAAGTGGTTAAGGGTTTACATGTAAATGCTAATAATAAAATATAAATTTTGATTCGTGCAATATATAACTAATTTTTCCTTAAAGTACATATATAAACACATTTTAAACGATTTAAGAATAGAAAGTTGAAAATAATTGATATCTTTCAGTTCAATAAATGTATTGATACGGGAGGTTCTCTTTTATGTATGCTTAAAATACTCTTCACTTTTTTTTCGCAAAGAATATTATCACGGTTAAATTAAATTACTTTTAGTTATATAGGTTGTTTCAGAAAATTAAAAAGTGAAACTTAATGGGTAAATTAATTGAATGCGATCTTTTATATAGATTTTATTTTTTCAATGTCGTATATAACGCTTTGAAATAATGTGTTTATTTTTCACATTAAATTTAAACCTTCCTCAAGTTGTGCATCGTTAAAAAACATGTTTCTTTTCTTATAGAATACTCAACATATGACACGTTATTGTAGTGTTGAGTAATAAACGAAAATCAAATATCATGTCAAAAGATTATCTCTTTGAAATTTTATGAAATTAAATTTATAGGAAAATGCAAAAAAGCAGTATTCAATATACAAAAAGGGGTGAGGATTGTATTTCGGGCGAATATATTAAGAAAGAATGAAACAGCGTTTAAAAGGCACAAATATGAGTATACGAATTATGCATACAGCTGTTTCGGAGCTTCTAAAGCTCCATCATCAGTGCAAAATTCAAACAATTAAAGATTAAAATATAGCGCGTAAAGGATGCGCACCTCACAACTTGCCGACAAGCTTGCGCACCTTTGGCTCACTATGTTTTAATCTTGAATTTTTTTTTCAATTTTGCACTGATGATGGAGCTTTAGAAGCCCGAAACAGCTGTATGCACCTTTCATATACTTACACTTGTGCTTTTTAAACGTTGTTTCATTATTTTTCAACAGCATTCAATAACTGTTTTAATTTTTAAAAAAGCGGTAATTTTTAATCAAAATTTATAACGTCAAACCTCTTTTTTCGTTAAATATACATTAATTCAATATTTACATTTTATATGTCAGGAAATGCATCCTGTTTTTCATAACTGTTAAAATATATCTGACATTATGCAAATAGTTAATAATAAAAATTTATTAGATTCTTGGATATTTCGTATTATAAAGGCTCTAAAAACTCTTTATCATAATACCTTAATATCATTCTTCATATAAATTTACTTGCACACATTGCATTTTTGAAATTAATTATTTTATAAGCCCAACCTCACAACAGCGATTTAACAAATGAAGATTTAAAAAAAATGCATACTGTAATCGCATAATTTATTTCTGGCTATGCTTACATTTGAAATTAATATTTAGGGAGATCTTTTTAAAGCATGTTGTAAATACTCCATTTTATTTTAAGTACATTAAATAAAGTTTGCCAGTATTAGTTATAGTATAAAACGTTTAACATTTAAAGTTGTTTGACTTTTCGGGTATAAAAATGTAATAAAACCATTCAATATACTCTTTAATTTCAATCATAAAGCCCGTTAAAACTATATCTTAAAAAAATTTAACATTGATAACCTGAAAGTATCTTCCAATAAGTATATGGGATTAAATATAGATTTATTTTTTATATGTCAAGATTTTTATTCTGTTTATTATATTTGCTAAAAGATATTTAATAAAATTACGGATAAACAATAATACAAATTTATTAGATTATTTTAATGCTTTCTGCTAGATAAAATTAAAAAAAAACATCCGCTTAACTAATTTCCTTTATTAATAACCCATCTCGCCAGAAAACTACGGAGGGCAATTAAAAATGTAAAAATTGCACACAATAACCGCGAATTTCTTTTATAACTATGCTTACTTGTAATAATTTATTTGAAAAGATTCTCTTAAGTATTCTGTACATATTATAGATTATTTTAATTGTATTAAATTAAATATATTAAATTTAATTGTTGTACCAAAATTTTAAACTTTGAAATTACTTTATTTAGAATGTATAAAATTCAGTAAAGCATTCAATAAATTCTTTGATTTCAAAGATAATGCCCGTAAAAAATAATTTCCTGATTATTAATTACAGATTTATTAGATTTTTGAATCTTCAATAACATAGATTTAAAACATTTTGCATAACTAATTATTTTACAAATCCCCCATCCCACCAAATGACTGCTAAGTGCAAAAAGCATTTTAAATCCATATAGCATCCGCTATATTTATTTATAACCAGGTTTATCTTGTAAACTATTACTTACAAAGATTCTTTTAAAGCATGCAGTGCATATTGCACGTTGTTTTAAAGGCATTAAATGAAATGTTTTAAATTATAAACAATTAAATATTTGAATTTATTTGATTTGGAATAAATAAAAATGCAGGAAAGTATTCAACAAATCATTTAATTTAAAAGATAATGCCCGTTAAATATAAACCTATTTAGTTTTTAGTCAAAATTGTTAACGCGAAACCTCGTGTCCCCATAAATATATAGAAATAAAATGTTTAATATTTATTGTAAGTGAAGAAATGCATCTTGTATTTCATGTTTGTTGAAAGTTATATAATATCGTAATGGATAACAAATAATACAAATTTATTAGACTTTTTAACCGTATAAATAAAAAAAAATAATAATCTGCATAACTTGTTATTTTATAAATCCCCCATAACACCAGAGATTTGACGAGTGGAAATAAAAATTTCAAATGCATACAGAAACGGCGAACTTCATTCATAACTATGCTTACCTTGTAAAGCCTTATGTAGAAATCAGAAAATAAAAATTGCGCTTAAAAACAGCGTTTAGTTAGGAGCATATGAACTGGAAACTGCTCCATCCGAACCCTGCTACTTTTATGCCTGAGCTTTGGGATGCACTGGAGACTGGAATTTCGGAGGTTGATCTCATTGGCCGCTGCCGAGCAAACGCGCATGACGCTAACTAGGCGCTTGATCTTATAGTAAGGAACGCGAATTGGAAATTCTTACTTTGAAGATAATGCAAGCTTGATAATTTCATTCGAAAATAATACTTTTTTAGTTAAAAAAAAATACTAGGAAGTGTAGTGAGATGTTAAAAATAAGCGAATTAAATGGACTGTGGACGTTATATTTTTTTATTATTATTTTCACCATAGAGATATGAAATTATGTGGAAATATACATTTCATCATAAGTATATAGAACACCTTAAAAGAAATTTCAAATCTTATTAGAATTTTAAGATTTTTTTTAAAAACTAAAATTTTAAACCGAAATTTTAAAATGCTCCATGCGTCATAATTTTTGAGATATTTTCTCGATTTTGCATTTTAATCAAAACTCTATTAGAAACAAATCTGTGTATCGATTTTTTAATCCCTTTAATAGTTATTTTTTTAGGGATTTTTTTTCTGAATTTGATATCGATTTTCATCAAAATTTTGCCTTTTAATAAATTAAAAATCAAATTTAATTATCTTAATAAAATCGAATTTTAAAATGCATAAACAGTTTCTTTGTTAGCAATATCAGTATTCTTCATTATCAATTTCATGAATTTTGATCAAGAATTGTGACGCCATGGAGCATTTCAAAAATCTAAAAACGTCAAAAAATCTGTTTTGAGAGAAACTGATTTAATATGTAAATATTAACACGTTGACTGACACGGTGACTGACACTGGAAACTGAAAAATTTACAAAGTTTTAAGTAATTTTTAAGAAAGTATAATAATGTAATAAATAAAAGGTAAGGGAATTTTAAATAAATTTTCATTAATTACTTAAAACAATATATATATATATATATTTAGTTTTATACCATATTTTAGACCGTCAGTCATCGGTGAATGATGCGTTCTAAACGGAAAGTTCAGTGTCAGTCACCGATGGCTGACGTGGCGCTTAACATGTTAAAGGGCCGAAAAATTGTTTATGTACAAATTCAAAGTCTTGTGAAAAATAATCGCATCTGCATGCGGTTTTTCGCAAATGGCTCAGGACAAAATGGAAAATAATAATATGCACAAAAATAATTTTAGATTTTTGGGTCGATTTCTGCCCAAATAAAGGTCCCCTTAAGGAAGATTCAATTTGGCAAAAAAAATTAATTTCCAATATATATTGTAAATTTTGTAAGCATGTTAATGTGTGGAAAGTTTAAAAAAAAATTAGATTTTTAATAGTTGTACATTTTGAAATTAATATCAATTAAGAAAAGAAATTTGAATTGGAAATTCTCGCTTTGAAAAAATGCAAGTTTGATCATTTCATTTGAAAATAATATTTGTTATTTAAAAAAAAAGAAAAGGATATTGAATGTAATATGCGGAGAAATTTTAAAATAATAAATTGTTGATGGATATCCTTAACTATTGGGAGCTATGTTTTAAATAATTAGTGGATATTTATTGAAAATCTGTAAGTGTACTGGGGTGAGATATTGACAATATTTGAATTTTGAATAAATATGCATTTTCGAAAGCACTGTCACTGAAAAAATAGTGTGGATTGCATATTCTCACTTTGAAGAAAATGTAAGTTTGAACATTCACTTGAAAATAGTACTTTTTATATTTGAAAAAAAGAACAAAATATTGGAAATAACATGCGTAAAATTAATAAATAAGTAAATTATAGATGAATATATTTAAATGTCAGGAGATATCTTCTAATTAATTGCAGGATATTTATAGAAAATTTGTAAGTTTACTGGGGTGAAAAATTAAAAATATTTTCATTTTGAACAAATATGCATTTTTGAAAGTACTGTCGCGTAAAAACGGTATATTGGAATTTCTCATTTGGGAAATAACGCAATCTTGATAGTTTCATTCGAAAATAACTTAGTCTAGATTTTAGATTAAAAAAACAAATTAAATTCAAAAGGAATATGCAGTTAAATTTAAAAATAAATGAGTTCAGGATTAATATTTTTCAATTTGAGAGAAACATTAAATTACAGCATACATATTGTAAATTTTGTAACCATGGTAAGTTGAAAAATCGATAATTTTATGAACAACAATGCGTTTTTGAAAATACTGTCACATAAGAAATGAGAATTGGAAATTCTCTTTTTGAAAATAATTTGCAAATTTGATATCATTCGAAAATAATATATTTTAGATTTTTTAAAAGAAAACGTCCCCGAAAATAATATGAAACTAATTTCGGAAATACGTGAATTAAAGATAAAGAAATATCTTTAAATTTAACGGAAATATTTTCTTGACAACTTGTAAAGGATATATGGTTAAATTGTGTTAGCAGGATGAAGTGGAAATTTAAATTGTTTTGATTATGAATAATTACTCATTTCAATGTTGTCAGTGAGCTACTTCTTGCCCGACTGCCAAGAAGGGTTATGTGTTTCACCTGTAACTGGGTATGTGGATTATTTATACCCTCGAAACATCCCAACGGCTGGATGGATTTTAATGAATGAGGTCTCTGTAGATTCGTCTTAACCATCCGATGGTTATAGGCTAGGTTTGGTTTTTATAAATTCAAAATGGCGGTAGAGACGGAAAAAAAAAATTAAGCACCATATTGAGTGTCATAGCATTGGATAAGTCTTTCAAAATGAAGACTATGTTTCATTGACTATTTTACAGTCAGAAGCTCCGTTTAAATGTTACTCAACCTGGAAGTTGTGTAGGTAGGATCTCTAGCTTTACTGCAACTCTAACCATCATAGACATCTATAGGCCTCATCAAAACAGTGTTTCTAGATAGGAACTAACAATTAAATACAACTTAAAAGTCATCAAGACAAATAAATAAAAAAATAGGTAATATAAAAAATAGTTTCACATTGATGAGAAATAATTAATTAGGTCGCTTTTTACGCAGTCGGGTTTTTTGATTTTTTAAATTTTATTTTTACTTGTTTGAAACACTGAATCATTTTTGAAAGCATATTCGTTTTAAAAAAAATGGAAATTAAAAATTCTTACATTTAATATATTGCAAACCTGCCAATTTCTTTCGAAATGTATTTTAATTTTTGAAAAGAAACCGTGCCCAAAACTAGATACAGCGAAATTTTAAAGACATTCATTAAATATGAGTCTTACCAATTTGGCTGATGCATTTTCTTATCAATTTGCTAAATATTGTAAAATTTCTAAACACGGTATAGTGGGAAAAGAAAATAATTTTGTTATTAATAATTAATGTAAATTGGAATTTCTCATTTTGAAGATAATGCAAACTTAAAATTTTTATTCGGAAATTACATGATTTTATTTTTAAAAAAAGAAAAGGTGTCTCAAACGAATATACAGGGATATTCGAAAAGGGGTGGAATGAGGATGAATATATTTCAATTTGGAGAAATATATTTTAATTATTAATTTGAAAATTAAGTATACGGAGATAAGAAATTATTTTTCTTTAAAGAATGAATGTATAATTATACATTTATGAAAGAAAATTCACTTAAGAAAGCAAATGTGAATTGGAAATCCTGGATTTACAGATAATACAAGCTTGATAATTTCATTCGAAAATAATATGTTTTCACCTTTACTGTAGAAATAATATCCGAAAAGTATATGGAGCAATATTAGAAGAAAAGTGAGTTAAAGGTGAAAAAATATCTTTCAATTTGACGGAAATATTTTCTTAATAATTTAAGGCATATTTATTCCACATTTTATAAGCATAGTGAGGTATTAAATTAAACATTAGTGAGGTATTAATTTAAACAGTTTTGGAATAAAAATAATTATGCATTTTTTAAAGCACTGTCGCTGTAAAGGAAAGAAAACAAATTCTGACTTTGACAATAATGCCAGATCAATAATTTCATTTGATAATAATATAGCTTAATTTTTTTTTTTTTAAGGGCACTCGAAAAGCATATACAGCAAGGTTTGAAAATAAGTGAAAGAGGGATGAATGTCTTTCAGTTTGGGAGATACATTTTCTGAACAATTTTCAGAATATATAATGTAAAATTTATAAGCTTGGTGAGAGGAGAAATTGATAATTTTTTCAATTATGAATGGCTAAGCATTTTTATTTAAGGACTGTCACTTAAGAAAACATTAATTCCAAATTCAGAATTGAAAGATAATGCAAACGTGATAGTTCCATTCAAACATAATACATATTTAAAAAAAGAAACAAAATGCTTGAAGGTAATGTGCAGCGAACTTTGAAAATAAGTTAATTAAGAATGATCATCTTTGAATTTTGGGGAAATATTTTCGTAATAATTTGCAGCAAATATATTGTACATTTTTCAAGCATCATGAGGAAGGAAACTGAAAGTTAATGGACTAATAATAATATTTCAAAGTACTGTCACTGTGAAAAGAAATATGAATTCGAAATTCCTACTGAGAGGATAACACAAACTTGATTATTACAGTTGTGGATACAATACATGTTTAAATTATACAAAAATTATCTTCTTAGTGGGTACGCTTCTTTTTTTATTGTTTTTGAAACACTTTACAATCACCCTGCATTTTTTACATGAAATGCAGCAAAAATGAAGCTTCTAGTGCATTTATTTGAAGTGAAACACATTTACCTGTTGATTTGAATTTTTATTTTCTCATAAAATGCCCAATATATATTTTTTCTTTTTTTCCATTTTTCAAGAAGCGATTACTCGATAAAACAACAAATAATAGAAAATCATATTTGCATTTTTGAGTTAAGGGGAATTAGTACCTCTCTGGACCCAATTTTGCTCATAATAACACACTTTTTGCGATTCAACATAAATAAATAAGTTTTGCATATTTTGGAATGAAATTGTTACAATTTCAAGAATAATAAATACTCTAGCTCTAAACAATTGCCACAACATTTGCAATTTAAGTAACATACATATTTTTAACAATATATAATGCATACACGAAAGTAAAAGAAAAATCACATACTTACCTCTCCTTCTTACAATATAACTTTTTGAAAAATACATAAGAGAAAATAAATTTTTATATCAAATTGAAGTATCACCTTTATTCTGAAAACATAAAATATTGAAATTGTTAAATGTGTTATATATTTTTTAATTAAAAATTTATCATAATAAATGCTTAAAAAAATCATTTTAATTTTCAATTAAAAAAATATATATATTAAACATTTGATAAGTTCAATGCTTTAGATTTACAGAATAAAGGTGATATTTAGCTTCAATTTGATATAAAAATTTAGTTTTTCTTGTGTAGTTTTCAAAAATTATATTGTAAGAAAGGGATAAGTATATAATTTTTCTTTTACTTTTGTGTATACATTATATATTGTTAAAAATATATCTATTATTTAAATTGCAAATGTATTGGTAATTGTTTAGAGCTAGGGATTATTCTTGAAACTGTAACAATTTCACTCCAAAATATCCAAATCTTATTTATTTATGTTGAATCGAAAAAGTGTGTTATTATGATCAAAATTGGGTCCGGAAAGGTACTAACTCCCCTTAACAGCAGTCTTATATAAAAAACACTTTGGGGGCAATTATTGCCCTCTTGCAAGTCATTTACGTTATGAGCAAATATTTTCATATATCTAGTAAATATTAACTAGTATGAAGAATCACACTGATGCAATCCAAGAAATACAATTTTTACCATGGGTTATCAATATTATCAATGATTTCTAATAATCTACTAATGACTGCTTTTCTCCTCTGGTAGTGATTAAAATATATTCTATAAAAAAAACAAAAGTACATTCAACATTTGCTTTATGTTTTTATAATATACTATCAAAAATTTTTAAGATAAGTTTTTTTTCCTACATCATTATGTTACGAGTATTAAAAATATAGAGTAAATAAATCTTTTGTATTTTTTTTATTACTATTTAAAATTATTGAGTGTTTTTTATTTATCTTTTTATATTTTTTTATTTTCTACTTTATTTTATTCAGTTTATGAAGAGTTTGCGAGCCGTGTAAAGACCTATATGATTCCCCAAAATAAAAGATGCTCAAATTTAATTTATTATATTAAACTGAAATATGTTTGTGTGTTATTTAACTGCATGGTTCAGCATAGTATTTGCCACCATACTATAGACAATTTAGGAAACTGATATTCTGTTTATATAAAACTTTAATTTCACTTAATACCTGTATGCAATTTCAAATGAATTTTTAATTTAACATTTTATGTAGACTACTAATAAGCTATGACAAAATGACAAGAAATTATATTCATTTCTTTTCCCCAAATTTCCCTTCCCCAATTTCTCTTCCCTGCGTTTTCATTTCACGATTTCTTTACATTACAGAAATATTACCAAAAAAAAAAAAAAAAAAAAAAAAAAAAAAAAAAAAAAATTCGTAAAAATACATTATTATATGCAGAAATACTAAAGCAAGTTCGAATTACACGTGTTTCTTAACTACACAAAAGAGCATCCATCAGTACGAAAGGATGCCGCAAAGAAAGCAAACAGCTTCTGCTAGCTGCGGCCGGCGGAGCGAATGTGGACGCGGATAAAGGGCAAAGGGGTAATTTATGCCGAAAAGTTGAATTACGTGATCGGTAAATGGGAAAGCGGCTAGCAACAGGCTATAAATTGCATCCTTGTTCTTTATGTTTAGCTATCTTAGCTACTGAATTGTTTAATGGAGTTTCTATTTTTCTTTTCGTCCAGATTTTCTCAAAATTAGAGTTACAGTAAAAAACAAGCATAAAAGCAATATTAATAAAATAATTACAAAATATTGCGACTGTTTTATGCAATATTACCCAATATTGGGTATATTATATTTTTACAATTTATGATTAGTATTCCTTGGAATATTTGCATAATATTAGTGTAGTATTTGTATAGTTGAAATACTATTCCTAATGAAGTGACAATATTGGTGAAATACGCTTTGCAATTTTATTAGCAGTGTTGTTATTATATTGTAATTAAATTCCAAGTAATATATATACTTTACTATTATTGCTATTTTAATACAAATACTTCAAACATAAAACTAAATGTGAAGCGTTGGTTTATTATCCAGGAAACTACGTTTTAGTTGTAAAAAGGTTGTGTTTTTGTGGAACTCAGCGGTTGAACATATAACTATATTGTTGTATGGTTTTCTTAAATTTATTTCTGTAGCAAAAGTTTCAAATCGTGCTTTTGTGTAAACTTTATTGCTGTCATTTTTACAGGTTTTTTTAAATTATAAATTCAATCAGTGTTTGTAAAACGTAGAATTTGATAAATATATTTATTTTAGAAAGGAACCTTATTCAGGGGTCGGGGATTTGTTATGATTCCGCATTTTTCGGATATATTGCCGCAAAAGAGCACCATAAGAAAGGATATTTAACATGAAAATGACCAGAATCCTTGTTTTTGGAAGAAAAATCCAAATCCTAAAAATCCTTATCCGCAAACGTTAATGGAATGTGATAAATCAAACCTATACATTTCCGATTCGAAATATGTCAGTACATAGAAGCTTAGTTTACTAAATTCGGTGTACGCACCGAGTTTACTGTTACAAGAATGAAAATTTCAGATTATTCCGAAAATAAACAAAAACAGTTATACTGAGCCTTGTGCGCATCCACATCTTTCTGCAATATGCGAAATTCACTATACATTCAAAAATTTAAATAAATATCCATATTCTGTAATATAAGTCACAAACAGTTTTGAAAAATATTGCCTTCGAATAATCAAAATAGCACTGTTTATTAGTTAGGCGCGTTCAAAATATAGATGAAAAGTGAAAATTCAATATAAAACGGTTTTTAAAATATGAGTCATAAAATAAGCAATATAAGAGCATTCTCACAATTTTTTGACTTTCAGGAATAAAAATCTGTAATATAAGTCACAAACAGTTTTGAAAAATATTGCCTTCGAATAATCAAAATAGCACTGTTTATTAGTTAGGTGCGTTCAAAATATAGATGAAAAGTGAAAATTCAATATAAAACGGTTTTTAAAATATGAGTCATAAAATAAGCAATATAAGGGCATTCTCACAATTTGTTGACTTTCAGGAATAAAAATCTGGTTAAATTAAACTTGCTAAAATAACATTTTAACCATTTAGAGCGCAGCTTTGCATATATGCAAACAACACTGTTTTGAAATAATAGATTTTTTTATTCGCATATAACTAATTCACACCAGAAAATTAAAATAGTAATATTAGCTTTAATTAAAAAACAGACATTCCGTATTTAAATAAAGCGAAATTAACCATTAAATTTTTCTGGTGTAAAGTCAGATTCTCTGAACTACGTATTTTCTAGAACGTATTCTATTTTGGGAATTAAAGGGTTAAAGGTTAAGTTTTGTAAAATAAATAATGATATAAAATAAGGTATTTGAAGAAATACTTATTAAAGTATTTACTAATTTGCATTATTTTTTCGTAAAACAGCCACACGACAGTAGTTTTCCCTTATATTGCAGATGTGCAATAGAAGAAAAGGATGACGTATTATATGAAAAATGTATCTCTGATTTTTTTTTTCATTATTTTCCCTGTGCATAGCTGCCAATTTTTACGCTTTTTTCTTACCACTCAAATTTTATAATAAATATTGTATTATTTAATCGTCGAAATCTCACGATTAAGGAAGGCGAAAATCTTTATTCAATTTTAGTGAGTAGTATAGAAAAGACAGTTCGATTCCGGCGGTGGATTGTGGGTGGTGGTGGAAGTGGAAATCGTACTATAGTACGAGAGGGTTTGAGAAGAGTGTTAAGTTCTTATCAGACGGAAAGGAGATAAGATAAGATAGTAAGATAAGATGATAGTGAGATAAGAGGGAAAGATCATGCTATAGTAGGAGAGTATTAGTTTAGGAAGAAAATTATGGATAGTTTTCGAGCGTAAGGAATCGATCTAGATCATACTATAGTATGATAGGGTAAAAGGGGACTAAATTTTAAGACGGGGCTTAATTTTTCGTAGCATCTTAGAGTTTAAACGAATGTCCATATAAGGTAATGTTATACTATAACATAAGAGTTTAGGTCTTTTTGGGAAAAAGCTTATTTTTTTTGGAATCGACTTAGGGTTTGCACATGAAAATGCTAGGTGGCGCCCTCTACCGGCAGGAATTGGAAACTATTGTAATTAGGTTTTTTTCCATAAAAATTTCACTTGGAATCGAACTTGTAACAAAATAGTCTCTTGACTTGATAATTTGAAGTAGGTTTAACTGATCAAGCCAAGAAACTATACTTGTGAGTCGAGATTTTAGATGTTTCAAGGCAAAAATTGTGTTCCTCTCATGTGTAAAGAGAGGTCAGTTACTTAAGATAAGTCAACAGTACCTATTTTAACTACTACTACACTTTGAGAATTACTTTAATGTATACGATTCTATCGATTTTGCATGCGAGAGTAGGGTCATTCTACCATACCTTAGTTTCGAACTTCATAACAAATTTCATTTTTTGTGACTGATATGCTATGCACTATTTGAGAATTACTTTAATGTATACGATTTTTATTCTTAGTTTAACATATTTTATCGATTTTACGCACAATAGTAGGTTCATTTTGTCAAACCCTGGTTTCGAACCTATGAACTATGATTCAAATTTCATTTTTGTGACTGATACGCTGTGCATTGGGCAAACCGTGCCCCAACATTTACTAACATACATTTGAACACTATCTTTTCTAAATACTTATCATTTTATTATGCTTTCGTTTAATATTAATTTAACTTAGCGGGGAGTTATAATTGCATCACAACATAAATTAAATCAGCTCCTAGTTCGCTATTGCAATTGATAATTATTTAATGATTCTACATTACTTCTAATGAATTTTAAAACTACTGCTGCACTCATTCTTTTGTAGAGTTTAATAAAATTTAGTACTAGTTTAAACATTTGTTTAACATATATTTCAGTGAAATAATAAAATTAACTTGTAAAATGATGAATTCAAACCCGTAATTCGAATAATCATATACTTTTCAGACATTACAAAAGTACCTTTTGATATTTGATTGATCCATTTCCCGTGAACTTTATACTTTATGTCACGTGTTATTTATAAATTTATGTACCAATCATTAAAATTTTCTAACATGCGCCCCCTATGATTATATAAAATTGAATGGGACGAGACTTTTTTCATTAGTGTTTGCTTTTCTTTGAATGTGTGAAGACGTTTTTACACTTAAGATAATATGGCTGGTTCTCAAGATGGATATTCTACTATGTTAAACGATGATGTATCAAGATTAAATGATCAAGACATGATATTAACAGTACAACCTAAAGTTGAACTCGTTTTTAAGATAATGAAGTGGAATCCTCTGTATCAAAACTGAAGTCACCATTTTTATGTACTATTTGCAACAAGTCCTTTTTCCGAAAAGGTAATTTAAACCAACATTTGACCATACATTCAGGAGAAAGACCATTTGTATGTGACATCTGTCAAAAAACATTCTCTAGAAAGGCTGTTTTGAATCGTCATAAATTATCTCATTTAAAGATACCTTCGCAACATAAATGTGATTCATGCGATGAAACCTTCTCAAGAAAGCCTGACTTATTAAAACACAAGAAGATTCACAAGTCCTCCAAGCAGGATAAATGTAGCGAAATGAAACCAGCTTTATACGACCAAGAGACACATGTTTCGGATATCGAAATACCTCCTTTAAAGATAAAGTCCTTTGAATGTGGGATTTGTCATAAAACATTCATGCAAAGAACTGATTTAAAACGTCACAGTATAACTCATTCCAAGACAGTCACTGCATATAAATGTGATCAATGTGGAAAAGACTATTTCAGCAAGTTTTTATTAAAAAGTCATACGTTAATCGCGCATCAAACACCCCATTTGAAGAAAAAGTCCTTTGAATGTGAAATTTGTCATAAAACATTCATGCAAAAAACTTATTTAAAAGAGCATAGTATAACTCATTCTAAGACAACCACTTCATATAAATGTGAACAGTGTGGAAAAGACTATTTAAGCAGGTTTTTGTTAAAAATTCATATGAAGTCTCATGAAAAGACTCTCAACTCATACAATTGTGATAAATGTTCCAATTCATTTTCATCAAAGTCTATTTTAACTAAACATAAAAAAATTCATTCTAAGAAATATAAATGTAATCACTGTAACACTATCTTTTATCTCGACTTTGAGTTTATACATCTTCTTATCAAAATGCATAAATGAAAACTTTGTCTAAACATATAAATTGATTTGAATATCTACACCTTTCTAAAATTATTTGTCTTTCTATAACTAATGAAAATGATTAATAAATATTATGTAAGTGAAACATATTTTGTATTTTATTTTTTGTTCTAAAACCATTTCAAATTTTATCTAAGAAATTGTATTCCATTAAGAAATTAGTTACTATATATTCATATAATATTTTACTAAATAGAAAATACTCATTGGTTATTAAACAGCATTTTATGCATATCCATACTAAAAAGAGGGTTGCAACGAAAATTAGTCAGCGAAAGTGTCGCCAATTTGGCGATATCTCTAATATTTCATCAAATTCCTGTAGACATTCATTGTGAACCAATAGGAATTACTTGCTTACTAGATAAATATTTACTAAGTATTCATATAATATTATACTAAAAAGAAGAAAATAAATATCATATTTCAAATTTTGTTTAAGTAATTGTATCCAATTAAATAATATTTTTTCAAATTTTGTTTAAGTAATTACAAAATATTTAAAAAACATTTAATAATATTTCTACATAATATTTACTAAGTATTCAACTAATATTTCACTAAAAAATATTCAACCAATATTATACTAAAAAGAAAAAATAAATATCATATTTCAAAATTTTACTAAAAATTGTATTCAATTAAATAAATAGTTATTAAGTATTCATATAATATTATACTAAAAAGAAAAATATGTATAATATTTCGAATTTTGTCTAAGTAATTGTGTTCAATTAAGTAAATATTTCAAATTTTGTTTTCAGTAATTTCAAAACATTTAACACTATTTCAACATGATATTTACTAAATATTCAACTAATATTGTACTAAAAAGGACAAAAAATTTATAATATTTCAAATTTTCTCCAAGAAATTGTATTTAACTAAGTAAATATTTACTAAAAAGAAAAAATAAATATCATATTTAAAATTTTATCTAATTATATGCAATTAAATAATAGTTACTAAGTATTCAACTAATATTATACTAAAAAAGAAAAATAAATATAATATTTCAAATTTTGTTTAAGTAATTCCAAAACATTTAATAATATTTCTACATAAAATTTACTAAGTATTCATATAACATTTTACTAAAAATTGCATTCAATTAAGTAAATAGTTACCAAGTATTGATATAAGTGATCACGAGATTTTTTAAATTGTACTAAAAAGAAAAAATAAATATCATATTTCAAATTTTGTCTAAGAAATTGTATTCAATTAAGTAAATAGTTACTAAATATTCATATAATATTATACTAAAAAGAAAAAATAAATATCATATATCAAATTTTTGTCTAAGAAATTAAATTCAATTAAATATTTATTAAGTATTCATATAATATTATACTAAAAAGAAAAAATATATATAATATTTCTAATTTTGTCTAAGAAATTGCATTCAATTAAGTAATATTTACTAAGTATTCATATAATATTATACTAAAAAGAAGAAAATATATAATATTTCAAATTTTGTCTAAGTAATTGTTTGCAATTAAATAATATTTACTAAGTATTCATATAATATTATACTAAACAGAAGAAAATATATAATATTTCAAATTTTGTCTGAGTAATTGTGTTCAATTAAATAATATTTACTAAGTATTCATATAACATTTTTACTAAAAATTGTATTCAATTAAGTAAACTATTACTAAGTATTCATATAATACTATACTAAAAAAGAAAAAATATATAATATTTCAAGTTTTATCTAAGTAACGGTGTTCAATTAAATAATATTTACTTATCATCCACCCTGTATATAAAAACTGTTAGCTTGTGTTACCACACAATTCTTCAGAAAATGATAAAACCACCATTCAAAATGAATTTTTAAAAATAATAAAATAAAATATTTTGCTATACTCTTTTAACCTATGTCTTTATTTTTTCAAAATGATAGAGTGTGGTACCCCCTATTACAACTTTTAATGAAATGTTATATTCGTACGTTTATAACTAAAGAAATAAACAATCATATAATAATTAAAAATATATATCATGTTTATAAAATATCAAACTAAAAATCTTAATACAATGATTCATACTTTTCAAAAATTAAAAACAGTTAATACAGTTCTTCAGAAAAGAATAAAACCATTAGCATTATATATATCACCCCATCACTTGTATAAACAACCGTTATTCGCTTATTAATAATGAATATTATCATATGCTACCATGCAATTCTTCAAAAAAGGATAAAACCATTAACATAATATATCATTCCCCTGTATATAAAAACTATTACCTTGTGTTATCATATTATTCTTCAAAAAAGGATAAAACCATTATCATAAAACATACCATTCACCCTGTATATAAAAACTATTACCATGTGTTACCATACTATTCTTCAAAAAAGGATAAAACCATTAACATAATATATATATCATTCACCCTGTATATAAAAACTGTTATCATACAATTCTTCAAAAAGTATAAAACCGCCATCCAAAATGAATTGTTTAAAACAAAATGTATTTCTATCCTCTTTAATCTGTGTGTTTATTTTTTTCAAAGTGTCCGAGTATGGTATCCCTATTACAACTTTTAATGGAATGTTATAATTTGTACATGTATAACTAAAGAAATAAACAATCCTATAACAATTTAAAATGTATAACATATCTATAAAATATAACACTAAAAGTCTTAATACGATGACTCATACTTTTCATAAATTATAAAAGTTAATACTATTCTCCAAAAAAGGATAAAACCCATAACATGATATATATCATATCAATCACATCAATACTAATATGTGTGTTTATTTTTCCAAAGTGTATGTTCATTTTGCTATATATTTTAGAACTTTAAATAGAGTGTTAGAGTATAATTTGTATATGTATAACTTAAGAAATCAACAATTCTTTAATAATTAAAAAATATAGTACAAGTTTAAAATTTTAAGCTAATAATCTTAATACTATAATTGATACTTTTTTAAATTTAAAAAAAAACTTCATAAAATTTAAAAATTAAAACTTTGAAAAAAAAAACTTTATAAAAATTGAAAATTAAAACTTAAAAAAAAATGAAAAATTAAAACATAAAAAAAAATTAAAAATTAAAAAATCAAAACTTTGAAAAAAAAAACTTTATAAAAATTAAAAATTAAAACTTTGAAAAAATTAAAAATTAAAACTTCGAAAAAATTAAAACTTTGGGAAAAAAATTAAAACTTTGAAAAAAAAATTAAAAACTTTAAAAAAATAAAAAAATAAAAAATAGAAAGTTTACAAAATTAAAAAATTAAAACTTTGAAAAGTTTAAATAATTAAGTTATCAAAATAATATTTAAAGAAACTACATAAATTAAGTTTGCAAAAGCGAGTTTACCTTCCTGTACATATACATGACTTTCAATATGTTATAGTTTAATAATATATAGCTTCTTTTTTGTCGTATAAAAGCAATAGATTAATATATATATATACATACATACATATATATATATATATACATACATATATACATATATATATACATACATATATAAACTTAATAAAAATATTTGTAAGTAAAAAGAAAAAAAGTTATCATAAATAAAATTAAAAAATAAATAAATAAAAAAGTTTTTCGAAATTTAAAAAATAAAAATTCAGTTTAAAAACTTTTCAAAAATATTTTTTTTAAGTTCAATTAGATTTCAAATAAAAGTATTCAATCATATCAATCAACCAATCAAGATTTCAAATACAATCAATCATATTAATTCAAATTCAAGTATTACAAGTTAGTAGAAAAAATTACAATTTATAAAAAGCGAGTTTGCGTGTCTATCTATATATAAGACTTTAAAACTTTCACTATGTTTTCGTTTAGTATATATGTATGTAACTTTTCATAATGCTTTAGTTAAATAATTATAAATCTTCTTTATGTTATCATACTATCCTCATACTATCCTATAGTTATACACTTCGAAACATTAAAAGCAATATATTAATAAGTTCTTCAGTTTAAAATATTATAAATATTTTAAAAATTAACTTAATAAGTAGTCAAAAATACTATAAGATAGCAAAAATTTGGTATATGCATACCAAAAAATGATAAACTCGCCATGCCTGAACTACGAAAATAAACGTTTTAACTTATCGCATTGCAGATAGAGACGTAATCGACATTACATGTCCCCCCTACATACCTTCTGAATGATGCTAAAGCATAATCATTCATTCTTTATCTGGATAATAATATATTTAGAACTTAAATTTCCTATAAAAGCGAAGTTTTTTATTACATCATTCATAGAATACAAGTATGAGTATTAAACAAGTTTTATATATTATAATAGGCTATACCATCCCTATACCAACATTGCAAAACTTTTAAAAAAAAACTATACTTAAACATTCATATAAAAAGCAACAAATTATATATTCATACAGCATATTATTATTCGATATATGCATATCGAAAAATAGTGGGACTTACCATACTTAGAGTCAGAAAAGAAATACTCAGTTTATCAAATTGCAGATCATGACGTAATCGATAAGATATCACGTGCTTCCACCTGCCTTCTGGAAGGTTCAATGTACAATTAGACTATGTTATCAAGTCACGAGGTCTAACTGATATGAGTTGTTAACACGACGTCAGCCATTTTCAATTTTGTTCTTGAATATGTAGGTTGGATATTTTCTTCACTCTTATTTTGTGAAATCTTAAGTACCAGGATATCACGTATTTGCAAACCAAAATCCTATTAAAAACTTTCTTACTATTGTGAACAATGATTGATTTTCATAGTATTAAAGTATAATCATTGATAATATTTGATTGATTACTTAACCGTTATTAATATTATTAATATTAAATATAAAAGCGGAAGCTTTTATTGCACCATTCATCGAATTCAAGTTTGAATATTAACCAAGTTTTATATACTTATAAAAACTATTTATACTACAATATATACTAGTATACTAGTATATACATAGTATAAATTATATAAGTATATAAAATATATACTAGTATATATTAGTATATATATATATATAAGTATATAAGTATACATACAGATCAAATGTTCACAATGATGATTTACAATATCCATCTTTTGAAATTATGCATTTTAAGTTGCATACTTTTGATAACATTTTGATTGAAATTTTGGCACATGTTGAGAATCAGAATGAGCGTTTGAAAATAGAAAATGACTTCATTTTGAAACACAGGACTTTATATCCTTATGGCCTAAATACAGTATTAAATTCTTACAATATAAAAAGTATTGATAATGTTTATAGTTTTTTAAATTTGTTTAGTAATTTGAAAATTAAAAGAGATACCAGGGGATCACATATGTTATCCAATAAATTAAATTGTTTAGTGCCAGAGGATTGGATCTGTAATGTTGAAAAAGATTTTGTAGTAAATTTCAGTATTAAAAATGTAAAAAAAGCGGTATTCACACTTAAGCTTAAAATTTTAAACAAAATTAGGAAAGCTAGTAAAATTTATAAATTTTCTAATTTGCATTTTAGGGACCTGCTTTGTGACTTTATTAATTTTAGATTAAAGAATTTTTTGGATTCCAAAACTGACAGGGTTTTCTTTACTTTGAATTTTCAGCAGAAGTCTTTCGACAATTTTAAAATTAAAGAATTTTTCAGATATTATGACACTTTTTTCTCTCTTAGAGATATTGATATAGCTGTTGCTTATAAATATAACATTCCTCTTTGTAAAAAATTGTTCAATTATAGATCTCTTGCTTTTTCTGATGAAATTCCTGAAACATGTAAATGTGACACAGATTTCTTAGATTTTATTGATGATTTCCATAAGCATGTTATTACTGGAAATTTAGATATTATACAGAACAAAAATTTACATTTTATGATGGGATTAGGTACTAAGTTTAGATTAAATAAAACAATTAGCAAGAAAACGGCTATTCAGATTTTTGAAAGGGATTTGAAAAAATTCATTATGCAATTATGTTACAGATTTAACACCCCCTTTGAAGCTTTTTTTGAATGGGAGTGGCATATATTAAAGGAATTTGAGTTTTTTGTTAATAATTATTTGAACAGTAAGGATTATGTTTATCATAGTCTCAATAAAGAAGATATAAATTATATTCAATTTTTACATAACAATTTTGTAATAGTACCTGTGGACAAAGCGGCTTCAAATTATGCAATTATTTGAAAGCTTTTTTATATTGACAAAGTTAAAAATGAGTTAAATAATAGTAAATTTTATAAAGAATGTAAATTAAGTCACAAGGTTGTTGTAAACAAATTTAATGCATACACCAAGAAGGCTAGAAAGATGTATTCATATAATTTTGCTATTAATAATCATCATACTTTTCCATTTCTGTTTATGACCCCAAAATTTCACAAGACACCTATTAAATTCAGATTTATATGTTGTAATTCAAGAGGTATAGGTAAAAGTTTAAATGTTAAGTTACAGGAGTTTTTGAAGCGCATTTATGGTTTTTTGAAGTTTAAATATAGAAATACTAGCTATTTTTGGTGTATAGATAATAGTAATGAGGTTTTAAATAAAATTAAAAAAACGCCCATAACGCCCACAAATTTGTATACCTATGATTTTGAAAACCTTTTTTCTAATATACCTATAGATTTACTTTATGATACACTAAAAAATATTTTTGATATGTTTTGTATTGAGGAGGAGCTTGGAATTAAAAGAGATTTTTTCTTGAGTTTATGTAATTTCTGTTTTCTTAATAATTTCATTACATTCAATAGCTCATTTTTCTACCAGGTATGTGGTATCGGTATGGAAACTAATTTTTCGAGTTCTGCTGCAAATCTGTTTCTTTTTTATTATGAATTTAATTATGTTTTAAACAGTAATAAGAGTTATTCAGTTTTAAGGTATATCGATGATTTAATAATATTCGATGACAAACTTTTGGTATCGATTAACGATATCTATCCTCCATGTTTAAAATTAAATAAGGCTTCTGTTGATAATTTACATGTTAATTTTTTGGATTTAGACATTTTAATTAAAGATAGCAATATACTAATTAAGCTTTTTGATAAACGGGATTTTTTTAATTTTAATACTCAATCGATGCCACACTGGTATTCAAATTTAAGTAAGAAGGTTTTTAATAACATTATTGTGGGACAAATTAATAGATTTTATAGAATTTGTAGTAATAGAGATTTTTTGAGTTCACAGATTTTTAAATTTACTGCTAATCTTTTTTATAATAATTTATTTCCATACCAGTTTATTTTTCATTATGTAAATCAACTTGAGAAGAGTTTTCTAAAGTGGCAACAGCTAAGCGGCCAAACACCGTAATGGATGCCAAGGTAGCTGCTTGAATATATGAAGGGTGTGGATTAAAGTCTTTAAGAACGTCTGCATGTTGATGTGCTTCAAGTAGAAACTGCGGTGACTTGGAAAGAAAATTAATGATTATGAGGATAATGGAAAGACAAGTCTTTAGGACGCTGGTCTAACTTGGATTATGGCCTTGCTTGCAACTCCTGCTGATGGAAAGAAGTGGAGCGTAGTGATTGTTTTAAAGGTAGCAAGTTTTTTTCAGGTCTTCATGGGTAAAGGTGGGGATATGGCCTTCTCACATGTTCAATACTTCTAACTGCTTACTGATTTAGTCATATTAAAATTTTTATTAATTTTTATTTACGTTTTATAAGCTAAATCGGTTTTCTTGGATTTTGAATTGGTTGGTTATATTTGTTTTTAAAGCAGTTTTGATTCGTTAAAAATTATTTTATAAAATAGCTTTGTTATGTTGTGTTTTTGAAAGTTTAAATCTATTGTTATACTTTTGGAGTATGTGGGTTGGCCATATCTTGCGAAACCCGTGAGGATCCAATTTCTGTTTTTGATACCTGCTTTTTTCACTCCTCCCTTTTTCTGAAGAGCAGGGAGTGGTTTGTTTGTTGTTTTTTCGTTATAAATTTTCATGGATTTTTATTGTTGTTTTGCACCCTCTTTTCATAATAATTTTCATAATCATTCACTTTTATTAGAGCTATATATATATGTATGTATGTATATATATCTATTAATCTATTGCTTTTATACGACAAAAAAGAAGCTATATATTATTAAACTATAACATATTGAAAGTCATGTATATGTACAGGAAGGTAAACTCGCTTTTGCAAACTTAATTTATGTAGTTTCTTTAAATATTATTTTGATAACTTAATTATTTAAACTTTTCAAAGTTTTAATTTTTTAATTTTGTAAACTTTCTATTTTTTATTTTTTCATTTTTTATATTTTTATTTTTTTTAAGTTTTTAATTTTTTTTTCAAAGTTTTAATTTTTTTCCCAAAGTTTTAATTTTTTCGAAGTTTTAATTTTTAATTTTTTCAAAGTTTTAATTTTTAATTTTTATAAAGTTTTTTTTTTCAATGTTTTGATTTTTTAATTTTTAATTTTTTTTAAGTTTTAATTTTTAATTTTTTTCAAAGTTTTAATTTTTAAATTTTATGAAGTTTTTTTTTAAATTTAAAAAAAGTATAAATTATAGTATTAAGATTATTAGCTTAAAATTTTAAACTTGTATTATATTTTTTAATTATTAAAGAATTGTTGATTTCTTAAGTTATACATATACAAATTATACACTAACACTCTATTTAAAGTTCTAAAATATATAACAAAATGAACATACACTTTGGAAAAATAAACACACATATTAGTATTGATGTGATTGATATGATATATATTATGTTATTGGTTTTATTCTTTTTTGGAGAATAGTATTAACTTTTATAATTTATGAAAAGTATGAGTCATCGTATTAAGACTTTTAGTGGGATATTTTATAGATATGTTATACATTTTAAATTGTTATAGGATTGTTTATTTCTTTAGTTATACATGTACAAATTATAACATTCCATTAAAAGTTGTAATAGGGATACCATACTCGGACACTTTGAAAAAAATAAACACACAGATTAAAGAGGATAGAAATACATTTTGTTTTAAACAATTCATTTTGGATGGCGGTTTTATCCTTTTTGAAGAACTGTATGATAACAGTTTTTATATACAGGGTGAATGATATATATATTATGTTAATGGTTTTATCCTTTTTTGAAGAATAGTATGGTAACACAGTGTAATAGTTTTTATATACAGGGTGAATGATATGTTTTATGATAATGGTTTTATCCTTTTTTGAAGAATAATATGATAACACAAGGTAATAGTTTTTATATACAGGGGAATGATATATTATGTTAATGGTTTTATCCTTTTTTGAAGAATTGCATGGTAACATATGATAATATTCATTATTAATAAGCGAATAACGGTTGTTTATACAACTGATGGGGTGATATATATAATGCTAATGGTTTTATTCTTTTCTGAAGAACAGTATTAACTGTTTTTAATTTTTGAAAAGTATGAATCATTGTATTAAGATTTTTAGTTTGATATTTTATAAACATTATATATATTTTTAATTATTATATGATTGTTTATTTCTTTAGTTATAAACGTACTAATATAACATTTCATTAAAAGTTGTAATAGGGGGTACCACACTCTATCACTTTGAAAAAATAAAGACATAGGTTAAAAGAGTATAGCAAAATATTTTATTTTATTATTTTTAAAAATTCATTTTGAATGGTGGTTTTATCCTTTTCTGAAGAATTGTGTGGTAACACAAGCTAACAGTTTTTATATACAGGGTGGATGATAAGTAAATATTATTTAATTGAACACCGTTACTTAGATAAAATTTGAAATATTATATATTTTTTCTTTTTTAGTATAGTATTATATGAATACTTAGTAATAGTTTACTTAATTGAATACAATTTTTAGTAAAAATGTTATATGAATACTTAGTAAATATTATTTAATTGAACACAATTACTCAGACAAAATTTGAAATATTTTATATTTTCTTCTGTTTAGTATAATATTATATGAATACTTAGTAAATATTATTTAATTGAAAATAATTACTTAGACAAAATTTGAAATATTATATATTTTCTTCTTTTTAGTATAATATTATATGAATACTTAGTAAATATTACTTAATTGAATGCAATTTCTTAGACAAAATTTAAATATTATATATTTTTTTCTTTTTAGTATAATATTATATGAATACTTAATAAATATTTACTTAATTGAATATAATTTCTTAGACAAAAATTTGAAATATTTTATTTATTTTTTCGATTTAGTTTAATATCATATGAATACTTAGTAACTATTTATTTAATTGAATACAATTTTTAGTAAAATGTTATATGAATACTTAGTGAATATTATTTATTTGGATGCAATTACTTAAACAAAATTTGAAATATGATATTTATTTTTTCTTTTTAGTATAATATTATATGAATATTTAGTAACTATTTACTTAATTGAATACAATTTCTTAGACAAAATTTGAAATATGATATTTATTTTTTCTTTTTAGTACAATTTAAAAAATCTCGTGATAACTTATATGAATACTTGGTAACTATTTACTTAATTGAATGCAATTTTTAGTAAAATGTTACATGAATACTTAGTAAATATTATGTAGAAATATTACTAAATGTTTTGGAATTACTTAAATAAAATTTGAAATATTATATTTATTTTTCTTTTTTAGTATAATATTAGTTGAATACTTAGTAACTATTATTTAATTGCATATAATTACTTAGATAAAATTTTAAATATGATATTTATTTTTTCTTTTTAGTAAATATTTACTTAGTTAAATACAATTTCTTAGAGAAAATTTGAAATATTATAAATTTTTTGTCCTTTTTAGTACAATATTAGTTGAATATTTAGTAAATATCATGTTGAAATAGTGTTAAATGTCTTGCAATTACTGAAAACATAATTTGAAATATTTACTTAATTGAACACAATTACTTAGACAAAATTCGAAATATTATATATATTTTTCTTTTTAGTATAATATTATATGAATACTTAATAACTATTTATTTAATTGAATACAATTTTTAGTAAAATTTTGAAATATGATATTTATTTTTTCTTTTTAGTATAATATTAGTTGAATACTTAGTAAATATTATGTAGAAATATTATTAAATGTTTTTTAAATATTTTGTAATTACTTAAACAAAATTTGAAAAAATATTATTTAATTGGATACAATTACTTAAACAAAATTTGAAATATGATATTTATTTTATTAATACATGGAAATTATTCCAGAGAGAAATATTCGCCTTGCATACAATATTTCAAATGAAAATCGAATTTCAAACTTCAAAGTAATTGCTTAAAAGGCGCAAAGGCCAACATAGTGAAAAAGATTCCCAGCCGGGACTTGCCAATACATAATAGTGAGAAATTTTCCGAGCTAGGTATCGTTCCAAGTGGTTTAGTCGGTAGAACGTCAGTGCGCTATACTGATGGCCCGGGTTCGAGTCCCGGCTGGGAATCTTTTTCACTATGTTGGCCTTTGCGCCTTTTAAGCAATTACTTTGAAGTTTGAAATTTGATTTTCATTTGAGATATTTATTTTCTTCTTTTTAGTATAAAATTATATGAATACTTAGTAAATATTTATCTAGTAAGCAAGTAATTCCTATTGGTTCACAATGAATGCCTACAGGAATTTGATGAAATATTAGAGATATCGCCAAATTGGCGACACTTTCGCTGAATAATTTTGGTTGCAACCCTCTTTTTAGTATGGATATGCATAAAATGCTGTTTAATAACTAATGAGTATTTTCTATTTAGTAAAATATTATATGAAAATATATTAACTAATTTCTTAATGGAATACAATTTCTTAGATAAAATTTGAAATGGTTTTAGATCAAAAAATAAAATACAAAATATGTTTCACTTACATAATATTTATTAATAATTTTCAATAGTTATAGAAAGACAAATAATTTTAGAAAGGTGTAGATATTCAAATCAATTTATATGTTTAGACAAAGTTTTCATTTATGCATTTTGATAAGATAATGTATAAACTCAAATTCGAGAGAAAAGATAATGTTAAAGTGATTACATTTATATTTCTTAGAATGAATTTTTTTATGTTTATTTCAAATAGACTTTGATGAAAATGAAATGGAACATTTATCACAATTGTATGAGTTGAGAGTCTTTTCATGAGACTTCATATGAATTTTTAACAAAAACCTGCTTAAATAGTCTTTTCCACACTGTTCACATTTATGTGAAGTGGTTGTCTTAGAATGAGTTATACTATGCTGTTTTAAATAAGTTTTTTGCATGAATGTTTTATGACAAATTTCACATTCAAAGGACTTTTTCTTCAAATGGGGTGTTTGATGCGCGATTAACGTATGACTTTTTAATAAAAACTTGCTGAAATAGTCTTTTCCACATTGATCACATTTATATGCAGTGACTGTCTTGGAATGAGTTATACTGTGACGTTTTAAATCAGTTCTTTGCATGAATGTTTTATGACAAATCCCACATTCAAAGGACTTTATCTTTAAAGGAGGTATTTCGATATCCGAAACATGTGTCTCTTGGTCGTATAAAGCTGGTTTCATTTCGCTACATTTATCCTGCTTGGAGGACTTGTGAATCTTCTTGTGTTTTAATAAGTCAGGCTTTCTTGAGAAGGTTTCATCGCATGAATCACATTTATGTTGCGAAGGTATCTTTAAATGAGATAATTTATGACGATTCAAAACAGCCTTTCTAGAGAATGTTTTTTGACAGATGTCACATACAAATGGTCTTTCTCCTGAATGTATGGTCAAATGTTGGTTTAAATTACCTTTTCGGAAAAAGGACTTGTTGCAAATAGTACATAAAAATGGTGACTTCAGTTTTGATACAGAGGATTCCACTTCATTATCTTAAAAACGAGTTCAACTTTAGGTTGTACTGTTAATATCATGTCTTGATCATTTAATCTTGATACATCATCGTTTAACATAGTAGAATATCCATCTTGAGAACCAGCCATATTATCTTAAGTGTAAAAAAGTCTTCACACATTCAAAGAAAAGCAAACACTAATGAAAAAAGTCTCGTCCCATTCAATTTTATATAATCATAGGGGGCGCATGTTAGAAAATTTTAATGATTGGTACATAAATTTATAAATAACACGTGACATAAAGTATAAAGTTCACGGGAAATGGATCAATCAAATATCAAAAGGTACTTTTGTAATGTCTGAAAAGTATATGATTATTCGAATTACGGGTTTGAATTCATCATTTTACAAGTTAATTTTATTATTTCACTGAAATATATGTTAAACAAATGTTTAAACTAGTACTAAATTTTATTAAACTCTACAAAAGAATGAGTGCAGCAGTAGTTTTAAAATTCATTAGAAGTAATGTAGAATCATTAAATAATTATCAATTGCAATAACGAACTAGGAGCTGATTTAATTTATGTTGTGATGCAATTATAACTCCCCGCTAAGTTAAATTAATATTAAACGAAAGCATAATAAAATGATAAGTATTTAGAAAAGATAGTGTTCAAATGTATGTTAGTAAATGTTGGGGCACGGATTGCCCAATGCACAGCGTATCAGTCACAAAAATGAAATTTGAATCATAGTTCATAGGTTCGAAACCAGGGTTTGACAAAATGAACCTACTATTGTGCGTAAAATCGATAAAATATGTTAAACTAAGAATAAAAATCGTATACATTAAAGTAATTCTCAAATAGTGCATAGCATATCAGTCACAAAAAATGAAATTTGTTATGAAGTTCGAAACTAAGGTATGGTAGAATGACCCTACTCTCGCATGCAAAATCAATAAAATCGTATACATTAAAGTAATTCTCAAAGTGTAGTAGTAGTTAAAATAGGTACTGTTGACTTATCTTAAGTAACTGACCTCTCTTTACACATGAGAGGAACACAATTTTTGCCTTGAAACATCTAAAATCTCGACTCACAAGTATAGTTTCTTGGCTTGATCAGTTAAACCTACTTCAAATTATCAAGTCAAGAGACTATTTTGTTACAAGTTCGATTCCAAGTGAAATTTTTATGAAAAAAACCTAATTACAATAGTTTCCAATTCCTGCCGGTAGAGGGCGCCACCTAGAATTTTCATGTGCAAACCCTAAGTCGATTCCAAAAAAAAAATAAGCTTCCTCCCAAAAAGACCTAAACTCTTATGTTATAGTATAACATTACCTTATATGGACATTCGTTTAAACTCTAAGATGCTACGAAAAATTAAGCCCCGTCTTAAAATTTAGTCCCCTTTTACCCTATCATACTATAGTATGATCTAGATCGATTCCTTACGCTCGAAAACTATTCATAATTTTCTTCCTAAACTAATACTCTCCTACTATAGCATGATCTTTCCCTCTTATCTCACTATCAGCTTATCTTATCTCACTATCTTATCTTACTATCTTATATTATCTCATTTCCGTCTGATAAGAACTTAACACTCTTCTCAAACCCTCTCATACTATAGTACGATTTCCACTTCCACCACCATCCACAATCCACCGCCGGAATCGAACTGTCTTTTCTATACTACTTTAGTGGTTGCAAAAAAGCGTAAAAGTTGGCAGCTATGCCTGTGTAATAAACCTTCCAGTGAATCATATATAATTTTTCAAAACAAAATAAAAAAATTGCGCATTTATGGGTTAAACTGATAGAAGAATGCCGTAATGATTCAAAATAAAGAAAAAATGGTCAGCAGCGAAAATTTTCGTATTTAACTGAGGTTTAGGTTAAACTTACGAGTTTAATTTTCCTTACCATTTTACTAATATAACTTTTTATTTTCTTCGCAATTTTTATTTATAATGAATTTGTATAGTACCCACAGGACATTCAAATAAGAAATAATAACAATGAAGCATTTTTAGTACAAAATTTTGGTATAACATTATCTTAAAGGGGTGTTAAAGAAGGGACGGTAAGGTTGAAAAAGGGGAAGGTATAGAGGAAAAAAGGGACGGTAAGGAAAATTACCACCTATTTTTAAGCAAATCATGTTAAGACTAAGTGATAGCCACAATGTTTATTGATTTTTAGTAACAGTTATTTACATTGGATTAAATTTAAAAAAATTAATTTACCTCGAAAAGTACAGGAATAAACCTTGGGGACGGCAAGACTACCAATAAAAACACGATACTTGAGACTGATATTTAAATTATGATTTAAAATCTGCAGTAAATTTCCTGCCAAAGAATTTTAGCCATTCTTTCTCTAGCATACTTCTGCATGAGAAAAAAGTTGAAAAAAATTCTGTGGCTGCATCTGAAGTGATTTTCTGTATAATTTTAGCAAGAGGGACGGTAAGTAATCTAAAACCAAGGGACAGAGTTTTAAAAAATAATAACAACCGTAAAAAGCAGGTTAATTTTTTCCTATATATTTATATAAAACAGTAGTCCCAGTTTCTGAAAATAATTACATTGAATTACTTTTATTGAAACAGTTTTATACAGACAGCTCCAAACTTAACAAGTTGGAAATTGCTCGTCAAACGTGGTAAATGAGGTGCGTTCGTACTATAACTAGTTTTATAATTATTTTTTGCACCCCATATTGTACTGAATGTGTATTTATTTGCAATTCATAAGTGCATAGTCTGTAACATCATTAAAATGCACTTGCAATAATTTTTTCCCATTCCCCTTAATGTAACGGAAAACTTTTGACTGTCCCTGTAATTAAGCTATACATCCGATTTTCATGAAATTTGAAATGGCTCGACAAAATTTTGCAGCAATTATATATTTAAAATTTCAGCCCATTCGTAAAGATATAACATCATTAAAATGCACTTGCAATAATTTTTCCCATTGGCTTTAATGTAATGAAAAACTTTTGAATGTCCCTGTAATTAAACTATACATCCGATTTTCATAAAATTTGAAATGGCTCGACAAAATGTCGCAATAATTATATGTTTAAAATTTGAGACCATTCGGAAAGCTTTAACATCATTAAAATGCACGTGCAATAATTTTTCCCATTGGCCGTAATGTAAAGAAAAACTTTTGACTGTCCCTGTAATTTAACTATGCATCCGATTTTCATAAAATTTGAAATGGCTCGACAAAATTTTACAACAATCATATATTTAAAATTTCAGACCATTCGGTTGGGTAGTTTTTGCTCTATTATATGCGGACGGACGGACAGACAGACGGACTGAACGACGACAATAGGTGCTACGTATTTATATAATTACGAACGCACCTAAAAATCAGCGTCGGGGACACGGGACGGTATAGGAATTCCCTGGTATATTTGGACCCCCAGCATCGTCCAAATCTTACCTATCTCGTTAATATTTTTATACAGCCTTGCAATTGAACGTTCCCCAGTATGTGAAATAAAAATACATACAAGAATATGTACTAAAATAAAAATAATTCTTCAGGGACTTAAAAGTGAAAAGATTGTGAGAATGATGTCCCATAAATAAATTATCCCAATAGAAGTTCAATATTCTGCATTTAATTTCAATAATAACTTATAATATTTTTTAAATTTATTTAATTAATTCCTTAATAATCCCTTACACTACTTCCATTAGTTATTAAAAAAATATTTTTTCAAGAAACTAATATTTTAAAATCTTTACTGGTGCTTTAAACGAGTCACTACTTTAAGTGAACAGTTTACCTCAAAATTGGTCAAAATGTGGATTTTTTTATATTAAAGAAAGCTCGTTTAATTGTGAATATTTTGACACCTCATTTTTACAAATACAGTAATTATATCGCGAGATATTGTAAATTTTGTTAATGCAACCAGCGCAATTCCCTACGCAAATGAAAACTTTAACCCTTTAACGGTTGCATTAACCCTTTAACTACTGACGGTACGTATAAGTACCATTAAAATAACTTGTTATAAAATTCATTTAACGCATCGATTAGTTGTAATACAGTTTAGAATGAGTTATAGATACATTACATTATCTTGTTCCAAAAGCATTATTGGTTACACAAAACAAAAATATTTTTTAAAGGATGATTTCTTTTGCCTTTGCATCTTTTTAGCTTTCATGGCGTTGGGAAGGAGGGGATTTTTCAATTCGGAAATATTTCGATATTTCTATTGTAAGAAAATTATATTTCTACATTTCATAATTCTACAAAATACTAAAAAAGTATTCAAAATAAAAGATTTCAGTGGGGTTATAAATATTGCACAAAATTCCTATAAATTCAAATTTAATGAATCCTTCTAAATCCTTCTAAAATCCTTCTAAAAATTTTTAAATGATTACATAAATCTTCTAATCTAGTTTAAACAATTCACGAAAAATGCTTTAGAAGATAAAATTTTCATGAATTCATAATTCAGTACATAAAGGTTTAAATTACGGTTTAAAAATTCAAATTGCTTATTGACACCACTTTTTTGAAACAGAAATATTCACCTTATTTAATGACAGGTAAAATGATACCATAATAAAGCCAATTACACTATTTTATAAACCTGGTGGGGAACACACAATCTGAATAAAAGACACAGCCCGTGAATATCATGGGAGCGAAAATTAAGGGGTTAAACGGCTTTTTCTCCATGTTCGTATTTTCTTCACTTTCATGCTTTCAAAAGGCTAAGACTTTTTTTTAAATTTGAGATAGAGATTTAAAATTTTTTGTACATGATCTTTATTACATATGTAATAAATCTGCGTATGGAATTAGCCTTCAGGTATTTTGTTATTTAAAAAAAAATAAAAGTGTACGAAGATGTGTCGGATTTCCTCATTTTACACTATATGTATCAGTAAAAAAATTATATTAAATGAAATATTAGATGTATCTAAAAATCCATACGCAGTTTTGCGTAATATACATTTGAAAATCTAGAACAAATTGGACAAAAATATTAATATTTAAAAAAGTAGTAGTGATTTTAAAAAATTCAATTTTTTTTAACTTTAAAAAAAATTAATTAAATATGCAGTTACAAAAAATTCAAATGCACGTTTTTTTTTTTGTTTTTTTTTGTTTTTTTTTTTAACATTGAAATGCAGTAAGATGACCATTTGAACCTTATTTTTAAAAATAAACAAAATTGTTGAAAATAATTAGAAAGAATAAAACATCTTAAAGAATAACTTTTAAGCTTATTTTCTCAGACGAAAGCATACGATTCATGTACTCAAAAGTGATTCCTAGAACTTAAAATTCCGCCGTTATATATATCATTATACTAAATAATCAAAGCGTACAGTCGGGGGAAAAAAGTAAACACCCCTTACTAACTCTGCAAAAAATTATCGTAGAAGAAAGTTACTGGTACCACACGATTGATCATAAAGTCTACTTTTAAATGATGTATATAAAATTTGCTTAGGGGGCCATCTACATATTAAAACGAACCATAACTTTGTTTTTCTCAGTAGCAGTACACAATTCTGACCGCATAAAGAAACTCTGCTCACTTCAATTAGCCTAAAAACAGATTTTTATGTAATTCGCACGATAAGTTCCCGAGAAATTAATTATTTTAAAACGAGCATATTTTAGGGGCTGTATCCAAATTGAAGTTCGGTATTCGATTGTTGACCGAGAGAGACCCTTCTTGATCAAGGCATCTTAAGCGCCATTCAAGCAATCATTGAAGACTGCTAGATTACAGGATAGCACAAGAAATTTCTAAATATCTAGTCACTTCTATCATGACGGCCTCTTAAACCATCATTTTACAGTTTTTAAGCATAATTTGAGAACTACTTGGAAGAAATATGTGAAATTTTGGATTTCCATAAAGCAGGACTTAATAAATCTAAATCCATCAAAGAAAGTGTAAATTGCAATTCATAATTTTTTTTTATGTTAATTTCATAATTCATATCATAAAATCAAGTTTTTCGTTAAATGTGGAAGCTTGTTGCTGTTTTATAATGTTATAAAAGCTTATTCGTGTGATTGGCTTAAATTCGAAAAAGAAAACTGTAGTAAGAATTAAAATTTTGAAATCTTAATTTTAGACTTCATACGATAAAAAGTGCTCTAAAATCTAGGGGGGGCACCTAGTGGCAGACAAATAAACTTTTATCAAATAGCTAAGACTCTAAACTGTTTATTAAAATTAAAACTTGAGATTAATCGAGCTTTATCCTATTACTTTTCCACTTTTCAAAATGAAAAATTATAAAAAAAAAAAATGTAAAGTCACTAGCAACATTAAATGTAAAAAATCTGTTGATGAAATAAAAATTTATACGCATAAATTTAAAAAAGTAAAGTAAATACCTTCTTTTGAAACATTCAAAATGTATTATTTCTCTTAATTTTACTTACTATTACAGACTAATACAGTATACAAAAAAAACATGGATTTGTTCTCCATTACGTAACGCCAACTTCACACTAACCAACTGGTCGTACGGTTTGACGTATATCAAAAACATCTGCTGGGACACATTACCTGAACTTTTAAGATACATGCGTAAAAAAAAAAAAAAAATCCGATTGAATCAACTTTGAAAAATCGACTTTTGGCCAACTAGAATCGGTAAATCACCCACCGTGCGCCGTTAGGGGTAATTTTAACCCCGGACAAAACTGATGATAGTCGATTCGAACCAGAAATTTTTTCATAAGATATATTATATGTTTGAAGCGCAAAAATAGGCTAATTAAATAAGTTAAATAGTTTTAAATTAAATTTCTCGTGTGAAACACTTTTTTATAAAAAAAAAAAAATAATAAAATATCCGGCGGTTCTAGTGTTAAACCAGATATGAAAGCAGCTCCTATTTTTTTCTTATTTAAAAAAAAAAAAAAATCATTAATAAATAATTATAAGTGGGAGCTCGTGGAAATAAGCTTAATGCATTTAATTACTCATGACTCGTAAACATGATATTTTAAACATTTTCATTGAAATATGTTAACTTTCTTGCGGTCTATTTAGATTCATTATTAAGCATTTCGATTAGGGCTAGTCTCGGGAAATTTTTTTTCTGGACCATGTTTACGAAAATCATCTTTCAGCGTATCTTTGACAGGTTATACCTACAACAGCACTCAATTTTATAAAAGCACTAAAATATTCTAAGTATTTTTTTTCACGTGTAGATTCCTGAATGATACTTTAAAATAGCCTACATGCTAATTCGGAAGGAAAAGACGCATTGTGCGCGCGGTTAAAAAAACAAAAATTTACTGTATAGAAGAAAAATTTAATCGGTATTATCTAAAGGATTAAAGCGAATAAGTAAAACAGTTTTATTGACTTTTGTCATCAAATGCAAGTGTTTAAAAATGTAAAATAAAATTTTCGTCGGCTATCATTTTTTTCTCAGATACCTAATACTGGTTTCAGACTTTTACGACAACTTATTGTATCCATATGCACAATAAAGGGCGAGTCTAAATTGTTTTTACAAAATAAGAGGGGTGATAGTACACATCCAAACGAGCAATAATTACCATGGAACATTGTGTCGCAAACCACTTATTTAGTAACAAATACAGGGCGTTTCATCGAAATTGAAAGCGTTTTGATGGTAATAATTTTGATAAAAATAACAATATAGCAATGAAGATCTTATGATATGTACATTGTTTTGTATGAAAAGCGATAACATCGCGAAACGTTCTTGAAAAACAGTGTGTTCAAGCAACTGATGATACCGTATGGCTGGTAATTGCAGTCATAATGTGGAGCGTGGAATTCATACTTCTGGGGCTTATAATGAGAACTTTTACCACTTTTTTTCACATTTACAATAAAGATGAGCAGTCTTTTAAACGTTTCATTATAATATTCGTCAGTTTTCTGAAAGTTATGACGCTGTTGTTCCACTAGACGTCACTCCCTTCAAAACACTTTTTGTGATTTTCTCCCCTTAAATGTGGTTTTCGACCCCATGTCCTATGGCAATTTTTCATCCTCTTGATGCCTACTTTCAGTCTCTGATTTTGTAAAAACAATTTAGACTCACACTGTATACCTTTTCTTATTAAAGTATGATGCTTTACATTAATATCTTTGAATTTTGGGTCGTATCTACTATAGTTTTTGAGATGCGATCTCCCATGCTGGAATTTACCAATGGGATTTGCTGCCAAATACGGAATTTCCATCGAACTTTGAGCTTCACGTCAGACAGCTATCTTGTCGTCGGAACCGTATTCATAAGAGCGAATTTCTGGCTTCTGGGAGTAGGCTTAGACATCAGCGTTTAGCGGGAAGCTCTTGGTCGAATTGTAAGCTATAAAACCAATAGAATTCGGACGGCAAGAAATTGCCTATGAACCCCGCTGCAGGTTCTAAGTAGTTCACTGTTTATAAGCAGCAGTTGGAATAAATTCTTATATTCAAACATGGGAACCCAACGTTCCTACATCTCATAGCAAACCAACTCGCCTACGGTGCATATTTCGAAAAAGACTTTTTTTTTCGTACGAACTTCAACTACTCCAACGCATGTACTCGAGTAATCCGGATTGTTTGCTGTAAGGTTATGTCTCGATGGAAGTTAAAGTATCTAGGTATTATGTTCGATGCGAATCTCAATTGGATGCCTCACCTGGACTTCATATAGGAAAGGCGTTTACGGTTGACGGACACTCGAGAAAAATGAACTTATTGGCCAACTGGGCCATCAATCTGATGTACCAAAGACAATCTACTCGGACGCAGCCGAGTGTATAGTATTGTACGAGGCTCCGACCTGGTGCAACAGCAAAGTTGTGCTTGCAAACCGGTGGCTCAGCATTCAGCGACGTCTCCCTCTGTCGCAAAAATGGGCAGGGTCTTTGTGGCTTTTCCATTGAAGAAAGAGTATTCACTGTACGCTGTTCGATTCGAGTCGAGCTCTGCCGTATATTAAACGCGAGGACGTTTAGCGGATATCATGGACATTGAACCTTACTCCAAAGACAACGTGTAGGTAATACACAGACGGATCCGAACTACAGGACTGCAGCGTAAGAGGCCTGTGCCTCGTGGTGGTCCAATGAGAGATGGTTATGGAAAATCAGTTCGTCACTGATATAACAGAAGTGTTTTATTCCGAGGTCCACGCGATCAAGGAGGCAGTGACGCTCGTTAGAGTGGTCGCGGAGAGCTTGATACCTAATATGATTCGAGATTAGCGTTTCAAGAGCTTAATTCTCTAGTGTCAAGGCACAAATATATCGTCGGGATTAGAGACATGCTGAAACAGATTAAAGACTAGATCTATATGCACTGGATCAAGGCTCATAGAGACAAAATCTCAACGACACGTTAGCCCAATAGTTCACAACAGAAAATTTTGCAAGAAAATTATGAAAATTGTCTTCCAATTTCAGGTAACTTTACTTCTTACAAAGAAAAATCATGTTACCTGAAGAAAATAATTACATTATTAGATGCAGTAGGAATAATCGCTGCAAAATAATTTAAGAATGTACCAATCTAAGAGTATGTCTATTCTAAGAAATGCCAATTCTAATTAAAAAATAGTCAAGTTCGGATAGGTATTTAAATATTAATGTTCATTAAAGAGAAATGTAATAAAGTAAGCTTATAATAATTTTAAGTTTCTTTTTGTTCTAAATTATAATAAAATGCATTTGTGTGTATGTGGCTCTAATGGAGTACTTTACATGTCTTAGTAAACTAAAAATTTTACCCAATCCTTACATATTTTCTTCGTCATCATAATTTTAGTGCACCATTGTATTTTAAATATGAGTTTAACCCTCCAAAGCAGCACTGGGTATGGGATACCCAGGGGTGAATTAAACGTGTTTTTCCCTCATAAATGGTAATGATGAGGGGTTGACTGTAGGCGAGGAAAAACATCTACTGTCCCCACTACATATCCCCCATTATATCCATCTTCAGGTTTGAATATTAACTAAAATATAGACAAACTTATTTATGGATATACGCCACACATTGCTGTTTTAGCGTCAGTGTTTTGTCAATTTATCTGAATAAATGTTTTACATAAATTATGTGTTTTATTTTTCTTTTCAAATTTTTATATCATCAAAATGCTGAAATAACTTTTAAAAAATAATCGTGACATATTTATAACAATATTATTTAGTTTTATTTTATTGTTTAGTTCTAGTGTATTACTTTAATTTTCTAAGTTAAAACTTTGCAGATTGCTACAGAGTTTGTAGCAAGTAAATCTTAAATATCACATTTCCTACAGTATTTTTAATGAAATATTTGAATTTTAACTCTCTTAATATTTATTTACCCATTTCTTTCATTTATAAGTATTTGTATTAATAAAAAATATAATGACTTTATATGGCCAATTAAGCATAATATTTAAAAAAACTAAAATTGACCTAACCAAATAAATATATTTTTTAAATTAAAGCTAAATGACCTAATAAGTATTTAAAAGTATATTAAATTCTCTGTTAAACACAGTTGGTAGAAATTTTTTATCTACTAATTTCGCCAGTTTGATTAAAATACGATATTTTGACTTTTTTTTAAGCACTTTTGCTTTTTTGTATTATATTAAGTATACTCTTGTGTAAATAATCATTCTAAACGCATAATCCTATTTTAGACTGTGTGGGGTTTAGATTGAAAAAAATCTTTTAAATCGTGTAATTTAATCGCAAGATATTAATGGTTAAAGACACAAGGTTATGGCATACCCATGTGCTCCTGAATCGGGAAGCCGTGATAGTGCTTCTCTGACAGTGCAACCTGTGCCCTGAAAAAAAAGTTGTGAAACACTGCGTTAGCATATGTCGCTACCATCAGACCAGGTGTTGATGTGGAACTTAAGTATTAACGAAACTATTTCAAACAAGATATGTTCGGCTGTGCCTTGTCTAGATGGAAAGATTGGTAGGACCGCACTGAGAACGGTACAGTGATGGTATAAGATATTTCCACGATACCGCATCCGAAGGCTACAGGGCGACTTTTATGAGAAAAGAGTTCAAACGGGGCACGGTGCATTTGGCGACCTCCAAGCTCATATTTTCCGAAAGAAATCCCCATGTTTCTGTGGGAACTCTGGCGATTAGACATAGCCTTTTCGTATGCAAACCTGTGGCGTTGCGTTTCGGTAACCAATTTTCACAGGGAATTCCATGTTTGAACGCTTCGCAATCTGTCCTACTGCCTATTGCCGTAGGTGTGAGTGTAACTGTCAACGATCACCTCCTTATAACCTCATATCGAAAGCTCGATTGCCGAATATATAATCTACCAGAGCACTTTCAGTCGGCCCTAGACCACACTCGAACGCATTGTTTTACAAGTTCACACGCTTGGGACCTAATACAGATAACAGGCATTTGTCCAAAGCTGAGAGGACAGGCATACATGTAGACCCTACGTTGGAGACGGTGTGAAGTTTGGGGACTTTGGTCTTGCACTGTACGTCAATATTCGAAGATATAGCGAGACACTAGCTCTTGAACGAGGGAGAGAGGCTTCTTGCAAAGGCAGCACGGTCTCCACACTGCAAGCATTTTGCTTAAACTTCGGAGGCCCAGGACTTGTCGTGTGAGACCACAGTCGAAGGAACTGATGCTCATAGTGCTCAAGACATTTTTTGTAAGTTCGCAGGTTCAAGGCTTCTCCTCAACTTGAGTGAGTGTGTGTCTATGTGTTTGGGAATAACCTTGTACGAGTTTCACTATTGAAACATCAATCGCTTGACCGTTTTCAAAGAGCAAGTGGTTTCCTGTCATAGGATTCAATGTTCCGAGACTTTTACATAGCAATTGTATCCCGTGAACACTAGAGTACGGAATCGAAGCTGGCGCCCTTGTGGATGATCGGTTCATAACGTGTTCCTGAGGGGAACAGGAGACGTCACAGGAAATAAGTGTCGTTATCCTTTTGTCTAGAGTGTTACTGTCGTTTCACTTAGAATTTCGGTTCAGCGGAGGATGATACGTTGCTGCGTGTGACAGTGCCGTCCTTAGATTGAGCAGAAGTAGGCAACTTGTGATATTTATGGGTAAACGAAGCTCTTTTGGCTTTTAGGCTCTAGAACACTTAGATCTAACAAGGATGAAAGCCTTTTATTTTTAATTTTATATTTAATTTTATTTAATTTTATTTATTTATTTATTTATTTTTGCTTTCAGGGTGGTCTATGTAATGAAATTCTAACATTTGTTTTCAAATTTCCGAATTAACCCATTGTCAAACAGTGGTCAAGTCTGCAAGTGGTATCAGCAAACGTATGCATTTATTATCATCAGAATACCTATGAAAAGGGTACTAAAGGCTGTTCTTCGATATACCTCAACACATAACTATAAGTCATATTTTGAAAAAAAAAATTGTCATCTTATTTAGCTAACTTAAAACATTTAAAGCTACAAACATATTTTTGAGATGGGGATTTTTTTTACATTCCAGCTTCAATGGTGAACTATGAAAAAAGAATAAATAATTAAATGTAACATTCTAAAGGTTTTCTAGTTAATTTGAGCAACATTATTCCGCGATTATCTTCGTTTATTGAATGAATTTTGCTTTTAAAATAATTATATGCTGAGCTTTCCGGAAGGCCAGCAAAAGATTTCACTATTCTTAAAAGCATTCAGAATAAATCTACAAATAAATCTGACCTATAATAAATAATTTTAAATTTTAAATATGTCACTGTTTATATGACTATATATATTTAAGAGTGGGTCAAACAAATTCAAAATATTTTTCATCTCTATACCGCGGAAAAATTGCGAATAGTAGAGAGAAGAAAATTAAATAAAGCTAAGAAATTTATTATCTTCCGATCGCGCCTTAAACTTCATAATATTGGGCAAAAAATCCACACTTTTACATTTATTTTTATGATTATTAAACTATTATAGATCTTAATGCTGGGCATTTCCACGAGCACTTGTCGTGTAAGTCACATACTATAATTTTTGACTACCAGTATTTCAGAACGGAAAAATGTGACTTATTTTATGGGAGATATCTCATTAAGGGAATAAGGCCAAGCAAACTTTTATAAAATAACGGTGGACAAGAAGCACAGTATGTGACTTACACGACAAGTGCTCGTGGAAATACCCTGCTATAGTTCTAGTTTCTAATTACTGCAATAATTAATAACAAAAGGAGAAAATTTTCAAAATTACACGACGTTTTCCAAACGCGCACATCAGCAACGAATTTATGCAAAAAATAGAAGAATGCTGTTCACGTGCACGTGTGCTTAGTGCCTTATTCCCTTCCTTCCCCTATCCGTTGCTTCGTTCTTATGGCAGACGGCAGATCATTTGCTGCGATGTTGTTACGTTTTTTGGACATATTATGGCAGCATCGAAAAAAAGAATCTGAAAATAGGTATTTGATTGTATTTGTTATTCCAGAAACCTTTAAATATAAAAAGCTGAGCAAGCATGAAAACGTGTTTCGAAGCTGTTTCAAGAAAAATTACAATTTATCTCTAGAAAGTAACAGCAAGGGTACATACAAATATATACACGATTAATTATATTCGCAAGATAAAAGATTTCTTTTCTCAAAATATTTCTTTAGGCGGTTCCCGATTTCAGAATCCTACAACAAAAGTCGCATATCGGAAATTAAAATAAAGCGACTCTCAAACAAAATCTTAGAGTTGAAACAAACATCTAATTTACTTTTTTACGTAGCATCCTACAATTGCTTCATTCTTTTCGCGTTTACAAAAACCTGGAGTTCTGTTGATATGTCATTGGTATGCATAGCGATATGCATAAAGAACATGGCGCCATGGGCTGAAGTTTGTTTAAATTCAACGAAAATTAGGAGGAATAGTCTGTAAATAAAAAATAAAATAACATTTTCTAAAAATAGGGAAGAAAAAATCGTATCCGAATTTAACCACGCATGACTATTTGAAGTCAGCATTCTCTCAGTCAATAGTTAATGATTTCAAAATTCAACAATAATGCCCCTCTGATGAATATTCACAAGTCATTGACTAAAACTTAGACATAAATTTAAAAATCAAATTGGAACTCCCCTCTGATTTGCAGGTGCGGGAGTTGTTAAAATCTACAGCATTTCTTAGGGATCGTTTGAGTGTTTCTCATCATATAGCTGTGTCGATTGAATAAAGTGTTTTATAACATACTGCTGTAAATACCGATTCTGGTTTATACCATGTTATAGAATAAAAATGAGAGAACTTGAGAACTTACCTTAAAGTTCTTAACGATGTCTACATCTTCATCAAATATATAGGGCAGAATAGCCGAATTTGGACCTCTTCACTTATTTTCAGGTGTAATTCATTTCTTTTTTGGAATATCTGCAAAATATCACTACAGGTGATCAATCTATTTATCCTTTAACTAAATAAATTTTTAGAACAATTTCTTTTTATTTTAATTTGAAAAACTAGTCAAAAGTGGTCCAAATTCAGCGACTGGTTGCCAAAGCCGCCCCCCCCCCCAGTCTCCTGAAATGGGCCAAACAATAAGTAATGTAAATAACTGATTTTATTAAAAGCAAATGTTGTGATTAATGAGTCAATCAAACAAAACAACAGCAATGAAATATAATGAAGTCAAAAATCTGAAAGTATGAGTAATTGTTTTATATAAAATTTTATTCAAAATATAAATCAAAGCTTTATAAGCTCATATTTAAGAATAGAAATTATGGAACTAATCGCCAGTTACATAAATATTATGTAAGAAGTTATGCAGGTATTACACATGAATTTCTTTTGTTCATTTTTTATTCCAGTGCACAAAACATGGAACCATATTTGTCAATTTGAACACTGAATCATTTCAGCTGTTTTATTTTTCTTACTAATTAGGCAAAACTAATCTTCACTGTCTTGATTTTCTTTTTAGAATCTTAATCATTATATAATTCTTTTCAACAGAAGTTTTCTTTATCCAGTCTCCGGCTTTTTGTATACAAGTATTTTAATACGGAAAATGTTTTATTTAATTGAAACATTTGTGCGATTTAAAAGAACAACGTTTTCTCTAAGATAAGAGTGGTGTGCAAAATGTTGGAGACTTGGCAACTCTGCTTTAACTTATCTCTGTAATTCTTCCATTCCATCATCTTTTTTCAATTTAATTACCCCTATTTTTTTAAACTTGATGTTCCAATTGTTTTTGTGCTTTGAGAGTTTCCTTTTTGTCGATTTCTTTGTTTTTTTTTTCATTTCAAGGTTTATTTCATAAGGCGAAGTTGTTAAAACAGTTGTTTTTGGCTCCCTCTTTCTTTGTCTTAAATGATTTTGCCAAAGGAGATAACATTTCTAATGATTCTTTGGCTTTTTTGGAAGTTTTGTAGCTGCAGCCTTCTTGCGTGTCAATCTCTTCACAACTTACTCTTCCCTTTTCGTTTCCTATATATTTAACAACTTTTGCTGTCACTGATGTTTCCAGACTGTTTGTCTGTGTCGTTTTCATCATTTTTTTTTACACTCTTAGTTTTAGTATGCCTAATGATTACTGACTCTGACTCCGAATTGTCACTAGCACGAGAATCAACAGACCTATCTGAAGTGCCTATCTCCTCGTCAGGAATAAGTGCAGAACCAGCTGTAAAATGGAGCCTTTTAAAGGCATGCCTGTTAGGAGGACAGAAACTGAAATGTATTTTGTATGTTTATATAGGCCTAAACTGTATAAAGAAATTGATCCCGACATTTAAAAAGTTGAATTAAAATATTCAAAAACTTGCAGTATAATAGTAAACCAATATCAAATATTAGAAAATAAAAAAATAGTGTCCAAAGTATACAACCCTCGAAATTCATTATTTACTTTTCAAATTTATGATCGTATATCTGGCCCAATTTAAGCAACTCAAATTGGTCCAATTAAGGCAACTGTGCGATTTTTTAAAAGATTTTATCTCAATACTAAAAACAAAAACGAAAGCAAACAAATCCGCGTGAAAAATATTCGCAATAAACACATGAATTTAGATATCTATATGAAAACATAACAAATTAGTTTTAAGGTATTCTCTTACGTTTAGTAGGAAAAAATTAGATCAAAACAGCTAATTTTAGGTTTTTAAAATTCATTTGAAAACAGCACGTGGAAGGTGGGGCTTCTTCTAATCATAAATGAAGTCATTTTGATGAGTGGGATTTCAGCTGTAGACGGTGTCTCTATCTGTAATTAACGGCAAAATTGCAGCGGTCCATTTCAAGCGAAGGTCCAAATATGGCTACTCTCCTCTATTTCAAATTCATTAACCGTTCTTTGTGAGCATCAAGTTTCAAAGCATCATTCGCAGTAAAATTGGGTTTAAAATTTTTCCTTCAGAATATACTATTTGATAGTACTGTTTCTTTCGAGGCAGTTTGGCTCGAATACAGTTATATTTATAATCTATTAAAATTTTAGACAATTCAGGTGATAAGAACTATTTTTGTTTTTGTTATGCTGGCGGAACCGCCCGGAAACAATAAAAAAACGAGAAAAAAACTTATTTGATTTTCAATTAGATAACGATATTTTTTCACTATTTTTTCTCACGAGGTACATGACCATTATATTTATAAAAGCTGTGAAAATATCACAGAGTTCGGACAAAAAGAACTATTTTTTTTTTTTTTACTACTGAAATTTTCCAAGGGGGAAAATGTTTTCTTACGAACCATTTTACCACTAAATATCAATATTTTTTATCGATTGTTTCACACCGGCTACTAAAACATTATATATTTAACTCAAAAAAATTTCAAAGTGTTTGGACGGTAACGATTATTTTTTTTTTAGACAGTTAAAATACCGGACGACCCCCACACCTCCATCCCTGTTTTCGGCAAATCGTGCAAATGTGAGGTTCATTTAAGGTTATTATCACGGGCCAGAGCAGCTCAACTAGTAAAGCAAAAATAAAAGAAGTGAAAGAAATGCAAGCCGCTGTGTCTCCACCTTCCACCTGCACAACAATGAAAGGATACCAACTTGTCGCTTTTTACTCACAAAGCCATCCTCCCGAAACTGTAACATTTGAAGAATGGTTTTGAAAAGCTTATAAGACCTTTTGAAACCAGCATAAACGTTTGAATTATCTGTCCGGTAATTTTAACCAATGTAGTATAATGCAGTCTTACGAACCTTCAGTCATTGAATAAAATCTCAATGGATTTTAATATGGGATTTTCCAATTTTATCAAGACGAACGACTTGTTTTCATCACGGCGATTGGCTTGCTTTCATTTGTAGCCGCTCTAATAGAGCGGGAGCCGGCAGCACAGATAACCACTTCATGTAGTTGGAGGCTGAAATTCCAGAATTAACTAAAACTCGATTCCCATATTAAAAAACAATCGGTCTGCCAAGTCTTATCTTGGTGGAAAACACCTAAAAACCCGATTTTAGTGGTCGACTCGTAGGTTTACCATTATGTTTTCCTGTTCCCAGTTACCTTTGGGTGCAGGAAAACGCACTGGTAAACCTACGAGTCGACTGCTAAAATCGGGTTTTTAGGTGTTTTCCTCCAAGCTATGACTTGGCAGACCGATTGCGTTTTAAAATGGGAATCGAGTTGTAGCTAATTCTGGAATTTCAGCCTCCAACTCGATGAGGTGGTTGTCTCATGGTTTGTACGCCTCCTTGAATTTTGCAGACCAGAAAATTTTTCGGCACCAGTATTATCTTATAGAAAATATCTTCTTAAAAGAAAGCGAAATTTTGCGCGTTTAACGGAGATTTATTTTTCTATAAAAAGATACTGGTAGTCATCCTGGAGAAAAAATGGTATCCGAGCGAAACATATGTCTGCGCTTCCGGCTCCAGGTCTATAAAGATTTATTTTAATTATTACCCAGGGTCGTACGGGTACCGTTATTTTCGAGGCCAAATATCAGTATTTTTTGTAGAAAAATAAATCTAGATTAACCGGGAGAAATTTTGCCTTATTTAAGGAATGATTTTCCATTAGAAAATACTGGTACCGAAGAATTTCTTAGTCTGGAAATTCAAGGACCCGTATGAACCATGGAACTATTAATAAAGAGGAACTGACATATCCTTAAAATATTGAAGCTTCAACTGTAACCGCTATCGCAGGCGTTGCTTACCGCTGGTGGAAACTTCCACCTGTAGGTTTATATAGAAATTTATAACTTATTTAAACGCCTTATTATTGCAAAATTTCGGTCATAAATAGTGGTAGAAACAGATTTTCATTTTTGCTGGTAGGAATTTACTTTGGGGGGGGGGGGGGGCACTTAGGTCCCCGCCATGTTGTGACAACCAGGGAAACAAACTGTCAGTTTTTCAAGGCATACTGACACCAGTAAAAACAAATATAAATTTTTACGTCATTTTTGAGAAAAAAGTCAATGAATAAGACACTTAAATAAGACGAATTTTTGTATTCAATTTTACTGGTGGGAAGTTTGCCTTTGCGGTAATCACAAACTGAAGATCCGATTTTTTAAAAAATGCCGCCATCTTCTGACAACCTCCTCAGTTACTTCACTCGCATTTCGTAGACAGTACACTAAATGTCTCCTCCCCTTTATTCATAACTCCATTGTATGAACCCTGTTAACATATGGAAAAATAAAATCAAAAGAATTAAAATTATAATGATACAAATTAACTGTTAATTTAAATATATATTTGATAAAACAAAATCTTTTTTCTACAACTTAAAAATAAATCAAGTGGCACAGAATTAAATTATGAAAAGCCCTTCTACTTAAATTTGTGAAGCAATGAGTCGTACATTGGGCATTCAAATAAAAATTGACTTTTTTCATAAAGAATTATGTTAAAAAATTTTTTTTTTAATTTTATTCAAATTTTTAAAAAATATGTCTTTACTATTCCGATATACCTTATTTAAAATCAAACTATCAGCGTATAATTTATTTAAATCATGATATATGCCATTATTAAAAATTAGTAAATCGTCAATGCAACTGTAAATAATTAAATTTTTATTATGATTAATTATATATTTGCACACAAAATAATAAAGAAAGATAAATCATGTGTGAAACATAGATTATGAAACAGTTCTCAACACTTCCAGAATACTGAAACGGATTTTCAGAATTTAGAAATATGAAACTAGATTTCAACATTGACTTCTATAACCAGAAATGTACTCGAATTCTTTTGTACATCACTGTATATGCACTGAAAATTAGCTTACTTACCAAATACCTAACACAGGCTATACAAATAAATATAAAATTCAAAATGCAATGAATATATTCATAAACTCAAAAAATACATTCCTTACAAATTCGCACAATTGTGCAGAAATATATTATAAAACTTTAAAGTTCAAAATATAAGTATGATATCAAAAACGACAAAAAACCAACAACAAAGAACAGTCAAAACAAAGAAAAATTAATTTTTATGTAACAAATTGGAACAGAATGAAACACGAAAATTATATAGCAAAATAGAAAAGAAAAAGAAAACATAAAAAAAAACCAAGATGAGCCTGAGAAACATTGTACTAATCCCGCTATATATATACTTATAATTAAACACAAGTAAATCATGAATAAAATATTAATAAAGTATTATAAGCAGCTATTAGATTCCGAATATTATTTCCTAATAAATGAAACTATTTAATAATGAAAATTCAGATAAAAAGGGACCAGCTCAAAATTCACCTTACCAGGAAGGCATATTCAAAATAAAAAATAGAGATAAGGAATTACAAAATAATAATAGTAATTAAAACAGTGATAACCAGAAGAAATCAAATGAATTGCAAGAATATAACGATAAAAAACAGGTAATTCATAGCTGCCAACTTTTACGCTTTTTTTATACCACTAAAATTTTATAGAAAATATTATCTCATTCAATCGTTGAAATCTCATGATTAAAGAAGGCGAAAACCTCCTTAAAATTTTAGTGGTAGCCAAAAAGCGTAACAGTTGGCAGCTACGGTAATTGAAATTCTTACGAATAACGTAAAAAAATTAAACAATATGTCTTAATACACAATTATTATTAATGCTACAATAAAAATAATAGTATAGTTATATAATGAAAACAAATACATTACATTACCTATTAAAAAACTATAGATTTTTTTAAATTATAGTTGACAACTAAAAAAGAACTAAAAAGTAAAAGAATCAGATTAGAATAATTGCATCAACCAACTCCATCTATACATGGTTTATAAGCTAATGTAAAAAGAATGTAAGACGTTAAATATTGCTGGAAAACCATTATTTTATTCTAACTTATTTAGAAATAAATGTATAAATGCACAAGATTACATGCATGATTACCTTCACACAATCATTGGAAGTCGAACAACACATACAGAAAAAATACTCTAGCAATCTACAAAAATATCACCTTGTAAAGTATAAACATTAAATGAGAGCTATACAAACTCGAACCGGAACTCCTCCAAAAATTGTACGTTTTAATCACCAAAACAAGAAGATCTAATGGCAATTTATTATAGAATACATGAAAAAATCAGGATAACAATTAACACATTCACGACGGGAAACCAGAATTCTCGTTTGACTAATGGCGTGGCTTCTACCTTACAGAAAATGCGTTTATAACATGTTGACCATATTGTTTTAGATTATAATATATTTTATATTAAATTCGTACGTTAAAAGATATTTATATATGCATAAACTTGGGAAACCTCTCTAGAACACCAATTTACAAAAGACTTTCAGAACAGGGAGGAATTTCACTGTTTTAAAATTCAGATTTGATCAAAATTGCCCGTCCGCAATGTGTTGAATGGAGCTTTTTCGCAAATATGAATAATATTTTTTGTTTTCATGTCTTATTGGAATAATAATAAATAGTAATATTTGCTTTATTTAATGAAAAACAAATAAAATTAATATTACTATTTTTAAAAATTCTAGGAATCAAGAATCTGAATAAAATAAAACCCAACTGGCAACATACATATACACACTCAGAAATGCCTTCTTCAATTCACGGAAATGTTCCTGGCAGCACTGCTACCGGAATATATCCGAGAATTGAAGAATGCCTGTTTTTTTCTCTGTGACAAGAAAGAAAATATCCGCCAAATTGAAGAATTTTCCATTCTTTTTTTTTTTTTTTCTTTTCATTATAGGATAAAAAAATTCCGTAATCTGAAAAATGAAGTTTAAAAAAAAAAAAAAAAATTCTTCTCTTGTTCTTCCATGGATGACCTTACTTTGAACCTCGGACCACGCGTTTCGAGTCAAGCATCTGAACCACTAAACCAGCGAGCACTTGGTAAAGGGAGAGTTTAAAATGACGATAAGGATTTTCTTCAAATGGGGATTGGTAAGACTTCTTAAATTTCTTGTTCAGAAAGCTCGGAAATTTAAACTTAACTGCAGGAGCATTTCGTCGTTATGAAATAATGGTTGGTGTTTTAACAAATATAGAATAGTAGAGAATAAAAATTATTACATATTTTCAATAAGACATAATTTTATTGTTAGATGTAAAATATGAATATTATATTTTTAATGAAATTCGAGAAGAAATGATTGCTTTTTTAATAAAATCGATTATTATAAGTTGATTGGACTACTATATATTTTTTAATTTATTCGTTTAGAATATACTTTACATGTGAATAATTTTTTAATACTCTAAAAAATAAATTGCGAATAAGTTTAAAACTATAACGTCCGGAAATTTTACACAACCCTGATAAAAACATTTCACACCAAAAATTTTATTTTCAAATATTTAATTTATTCATTTGACTTAGTTCTCTGTGTATTTTATTCACTTTATTTTATGAAGAAATTTCTGGTTCGAATCGATATATTGTCATTTGGTCGGTGTCGAATCGACATATTGTCATTTGGCCGGTGTCGAATTGACCCCGGTTGAACGTTCTAATGTTAAATCAATTAGAAAACTGCTACTTTATTAAATTCGAAAGCATTATTTTTGTTTGTCTGTTTTTAAATAAATTAAAAATTTTATTTTATTGAATTTTCGGTTTTTCTATAAAAAAATAAATTCGAGCTTTGGTATTAATACAGCCAATACGCATGAGTCCGAGGAATAAACAATATTTTTTGCTCTTTTTCAGATTTTCCCGAAGATCTAACGGGAAAAGCACGTTTTCAAGAGGTACGGAAATTACTTGTTTGAAAATGACGAATAATTTAGTGTACAAAAACCTGACAGTGTATATGAGGCACTCTCACAATCTTTTGACTTTCGGGAATAAAAACCTGGTGAAACTGAACTTGCTAAAATAACATTTTAATCTGATAGACGAATGCTTTAATGATTCAAAATAAAGAAAAATTGGTCAGCAGCGAAAAAAAAAATTATTTAACTGAGGTTTATGTTAAACTTGCGAGTTTAATTTTCCTTACCATTTTGCCACTAAAACTTTTTATTTTCTTCTAAATTTTTACTTATAATGAATTTGCATAGTACCAACAGGACATTCAAATAAGAAATAATAGCAATGTAGTATTTTTAGTACAAAATTTTTGTTTAAGATTGTCTTAAAGGGGTGTTAAAGAAGGGACGGTAAGGTAAAAAAAGGGGACGGTATAGGAAAAAAGGGATGAAATGAGAAAAAAGGGGAAACAAAGGGACGGTAAGGATTGAAGGGCAAGGAAAATCACCACCTATTTTAGGCAAATCATGTTAAGACTCGGTGGTAGCCACAATGTTCATTGATTTTTAGAAACAGTTATTTACATTGGATTAAATTAACACCTTAACGCTCGAATTAAATTACGGTTTAAAAATTCAAATTGCTTATTGGCACCACTTTTATTAAAAAGAAATATTCAACGTATTTAATGGCAGGTAAAACGATACTAAAATATAGCCAATTTCACTATTTTATAAAACTGGTGGGAATCAAACAATCTGAGTAAAAGACATAGCCGTGAATATGACAGGAGCGAGAATTAAGGCGTTAAAAACAAAATTAATTTAGCTCGAAAAGTGCAGGAATAAATCTTGGGGACGGTAAGACTAACAATAAAGCTTCGATCTTGAAATTGATACTTAAATGCTGATTTAAATTCTGCAGTAAATTTCCTGTCAAAGAATTTTAGACATTCTTTCTCTAGCATACTTCTGCATGAGAAAAAAATTGAAAAAAATCTGTGGCTGCATCTGAAGTAATTTTCTGTATAAGTTTAGCAAGAGGGACGGTAAGGATAAAAAACCCAGGGACAGAGTTAAAAAAATAATATCAACCGTAAAAATATGTGCAGGTTAATTTTTTGCTACATATTTATATAAAACAATTGTCCCAGTTTCGGAAAAAAAATTACATCGAATTACTTTTATTGAAACAATTTTATACAGACAGCTCCAAACTTAAAAATCAGCATCAGGGACACGGGACGGTATAGGAGTTTTCCTGGTATTTGGACACCCAACATCGTCCAAAACTTATTTATCTCGTTAATATTGTTATGCAATCATGCAATGGAATGTTCCCCAGTCTATGAAATAAAAAAAACACACAAGAAAATGCACTAAAATAAAAATTATTATTCAGGGACATAAAAGTCAAAAGCTTGTGAGAATGCCCCATATCAGGATTCGTATGCATCAAGGGATTCAGGGGATTTTAATCGTTTTAGTACCAGAAATTTCGCAAAGTACTATTCGCTGTATCTGAAGATAGATTTTTTTTCATTAAAGAAGACAAATATTACTTTACAAAAATTGTGGTAAAAGGTCCTTGAAGCGTAGGAACCCTGTATATATGTATGTAAACGTGTGTGGTATTTGTGGAAATTTTATTAGCTTGTCATAAATCTGAAGTAATCTTTAAACTTTTACGTATGAAGAACACATAATAAAATAAGTTGGACGAAATCTTCTATTTGATTTACGAATGCTAAAGACATACTAGATTACATTTAACATGTTTTTTTCTCCTAAATATTCGAATACAAAAGTTTTGCTTATTCTAGCAGATTAGTTTTATAGGCTCAAACATCCAAAGCTCACAGTTGTTTATATCTTCTCTGTCAGAATGCATCTCATATTTAGTTCTGAAGTACTCTATTAGTAAACAAATAACCTGATTAGCTGAAATGTTTCTCCAAGTTTATGATGTATTTTCTTTCAAGGCTTTTACAGACAATTACATCAATAGGCTAGAGGAAAAAAGTTGGTTCTAAGAAAAAATATCGAAATATATATTAAATATTGAAGTAATTTGCATAATATTTAACATATGGTTTTTTCAGAGTAGTTTCCTCTTATACGCAAATTCTCCAGACAGCTTTTAACAATATTAACTGAAATAAAATTATTTTCTAATTGAAAAAAAAAAGCTTCTCTGTACTTTGTTTTTATTAAACTACTTAAAAAAATTGGGTTAAGTGTATCTTTACTTTTATTCCCGTTGTAGTACTTTCATATTTTCCCACTATTTAGAACACAAGACCTAAATGCCTGCTAAAAGGAGCATAATTCGTTTTATAAGAAGAGAAGAATTAATTTTGTATGCTATTAAAAAAAAAAAAAAAACTTGCATTTTACTAGATATAATTTTTTAATGCTGTCGTGGTTTACATTTAATTTCACTTTAAACAAAGTGACATAACTCGTAAGTAAATGAACCCTTAAATGCCTGATTTTTCAAAAATCATTTCAATAATGTTTTTCGGCTTTCATTTTTTAAATAAATCATGGGAAAAATACTTAAAAAAATCATATTTTGATTTAAGTATAGCATACGGCTAAAAAACAGTTTGTTACTATTCGGCAGGACTGGTCATTAATTGGAAAAATAATTTTCTTTGGTAAAATTCTATAACATTAAACACACAAGAATTTTAGGAACTATAATAAGAAATAAATTTTACTTGCTCACAGCAGAACAAAATAGGGTATTTCGCAAGCTTCCAAACAAGACAAAAAGAATACGTAGCAACAATTGAAAAAATAAATCTAACTTTATTGTTAAACAGCACCAGTGTTGCCATCTACATGTTAAAAATCGATTTAATATTTTCAGAATGTATTTTATTGGCAACATTAGGCATTATAGCTTCAATATTACTCTAACAGTATTTTAGAAGCCTAAATTGGGCATGTTGCCGAAAAGCAGCACTCAGCATTTAAGGGTTAATATTCTGTTTGAGATTACATATTTAGCCTTCCAGATTTAGAACTATTGAAAATTTTAAAAAAGAGTAAGAAACAAATAAAATCATAATACGAAATGTAATATTTCAACTTGATTCAATCAAAAAATACACAATATGAAGTGTAAAAGCTCGCCGTTTTTCTTAAAAGGCGACGAAAATGATACAGGGGAAAGTCAGTAAGTAGGTCACAAACTGATATGAGAGGGCGGAAATTAGTAGTAATTTTTTTCCAAATATGCCAATAGGTGGCGGCATAATCCAACAATATGATGTTACTTTCAAATTTATGAGACAGCATTTGTACAAGAAGAGCGGGGTTGTTCAAAAGTTGTTGACGAAGAGCGAAGTGGTTGTCCAGTTGAGATTGCGACAGAAGAATTATTGCGGAAGGTTTTGGAAATGGTTGCTATACTGTCTCTTGTTGTTCGCATGTCAGCTCTAAACATTTTTTCAACATTCCGCACTGATTCTTCTGTCGCAATCTCAACTGGACGACCACTTTGCTGTTCGTCAACAACTTTTGAACGATCCTGCTCATCTTGTACAACTGCAGTCTCATAAATTCGAAATCAACATCTTATAGTTTGAATATGCTGCCACCTATTGGTGTAATTGGAAACAATTTACTACTAATTTCTGACCTCTCCTATCAGTTTGTGACCTACTGACTTTCCCCCATAAAACAGATATTACGAGTTAAAAATATACATTTTATTTAAAAACTTTTTAGTATATTCGGTCTGCATTTCCCGCAGTCATCATCAAAGAATTTTTTTATAATTAAGTGCTGTTCATTCATACAAATATGTCACTTCGTTTGAAATGGGAAAGACAATAATTATTAGGGTAGTTAAAAGTAGAAGTAGCAGTCCCTTGGATTGAATTTAAGTACAGAAATAAAATATAAAAACTGCAGTTCCATTTATTTTATTACATCACTTTGTTCTCATACGTCACTTTCTTCTTTAAATGCGTAGCTGGACAGTAGAAGTAAGAGTGATTCAGATTAAATTTGCGTAGAGGAAAATATTTAACTGCCATACCATTAATTTTTATACGTCACTTGGCTCAAATCTTCAGTATTTTTTTTTTTCAGGACATTTAACCTGTATAATATTTGTGGTTAAATATTCTGAAAATAAATCCTGAAAACTTGAGCAAAGTTATATTGTTAGTTGAGTATTAAAATTAATAGTACGGTGGTTAAATATTTTCCTCTACGCAAATTTAATCTGAAACACTGCTACTTCTACTGTCCAGCTACGCATTTAAAAATCAAAGTGACGTATGAGAACAAAGTGATGTAATAAAATAAATGGAACTGACTGTAGTTAATATATATTATTTCTCTACTTAAGTTCAATCCATGGGATTGCTATTTCAACTATCAACCACCCTTATAATTATTGGCTCTCTCATTTCAAACGAAGTGACGTATTTGTATGAATGAACATCACTTAATTAAATCAATATTCTCTAATGACGGCCGCGGGAAATGCAGGTCGAAAATACTAAGAAGTTTTAAATAAAATGTACATTTTTAACTTGTAATATCTATTTTCTTATTTCAGTCGCCTTTTAAACCTCTCGCTGCGCAGCGACAGCGATGACAGCGATGACCACCTCGGGAACTCAGCTTTCGCTTTAGAGTGTTAGTGCAATCCCGAGGGGTAGACCACATCCACTCCTCCCGACTCTCAACCAGAGTCTGAGAGGGAGCGTCGGGTCCCTGATCAAGCTGCTGAGATTTATTTCGGTTACTATGAGATTTACAATTACAATCACAATTGGTTACCCAATTTTTCTGGGCGAACCGAAGATTTCACATCGAAATATATGACTGTATGTAGTGATTACATGAGGATCATTCTACCTAATGTGATTGCATAATTGTTTACAATTTTCTTGGATATATATACGTCACAGTACATTTAACACACAATATTTAACATGACAATTAGAAACACATTACAACACAATATCAAACACCTACTATTTACATGACTGTGTGTAGTGATTACATGTGGATCATTTGAATGTGATTGCATAATTATTTACATTTTTCATGGATTTACAGGGATTTCACAGTACATTAAACACACAATATTGAACATCACAATTAGAAACACATTACAACACACCTACTATTTACAATTTGCTCATACAAGAGTTTAGAGATATGCACAAGATAAAAATTCAAAAGTGATAGAAGTTTCTGGCACCCGCTAATAACCCGTTTCTCCCTCCATGCTACACCCTTGTGATGGAGTCGGACTAGAATGACTCTGGATTTGAAAAGATGTACTCGTTTGTTTCTATAAACCTCATGCATTGTATGATCTTGTTGAGTAGTTGTGGTTTCTCTTTTACATCCCGCCACCAACTTGCTAAATTCATACGTGTATGTTTTTTCAGATGATAATGCGATGTTAATGTACAGTATAATACATAGTGTAACGATGTTGACGGCAAGCCACAAATGCATAGTGGGGAGTCTCTTTTGTTAATTTTGTATAAGTGTTCCTGAAAGGGGCCGTGATTTGTTAAAAATATGTGTAAGTATCTGTTGTTTACGAAATACTTGTGGTCAACCAATGGCAAGAATTCCTTCGTATATCGGCCTGTGTCTGAATCCGTCCAGCGTTTTTGCCAATTTTTTAACAACCCGAGATTTCCTCGGGCAACGTAAAAGTAGCAAAATTTGCGCAACCCGACATTTCCTCGGGGATTCATTTTTCCCACTGGCGACTATTGTTTAATTCAACTCGGACCACTTTTTAAATACAAAAAATTCCACATAGTCTTTAACAACATCTACAAGTGAAATATGCAGCAAAATTGATTTTCATAAAATAGTGATGCAAGAATATAAAAATAGTCTCCAGTGACAGCCCTGCTTTATCCTGATTTATCGCAAATTTTGAATCTATTTTGATAAATAAAATTGCGCAGCGAGAGGGTCAAGTAAAACGGTGAGCTTTTAAAAATCATATTCCGTATTTTGTGAGTAAGAGGCATTTAATGCAGAATTGAAAACATTATTAGTTTAAATCGACGAGAAATGTTTGAAACAACGAAATTTCATCTAATTTTGATCGAGGATTATGAAGCCTTTAACACATTAATTCTCGCCACCGTCAATATCACGGTCTGAGGTGTCGCTCGTTATTTCTCGTGCACGTCATATTTCCGGGCTGGAGATTTAATTGCTGTGAAAACGTCTGAAATCAGAAAATTTAACTGGCATTTCCGTGTGAAGTCTTTGAATATTACCGTTTGGGTTTCGTTTTTGGCGCTGATTGTGGTGTTGGACTTTTAAATTCATTTTTCGAAATATATCACACTCAAAAATTTATTAACCCCTTCAAGGCCGGTGGTTCGTTATTGGACCACTTAATTTCATTCCGTATATGTGACATTGTCACCAGAAGATTGGAGTGAAAAAAATTTTTATCAAGTACGTGAACAAAAGATTTTGCTTATTTTTAGTTTCTAATAAATTAGTTTGTAAATTCTGGTGTCACTCACTCATTTCAGAATTTTGCAAATAGTAGTACCTTGGCCCTGAAAGGTTAAATAATCAAAATTTAATGTATACAGTGTGCAAAGGAAAGTCCCTTTAACCTGAAAATACTTGAGAACGGAGTGAGCTACAGCTATGCAAGTGAGGTAACGGTACAGTAAAGCGAAAACGCCCGATTTAAAGCAAACGAAAACAGCGCCCCTAGTGGATAAATTTGGAAGATAGCTATTGCAAATCGAAAACGAAAAGAGATAGAGCAAAATTTCCAATTAGAAACTTTTAGGGCAACAATTAATTTGTACGAAACGACATTTGGTTTACATGGATAAGATAAATTTTCGTCTGTATACCCAAAAATGTACGAAATTGATGCACTTTATTTTGTGTAAACGTTTGAATGGAATAGCCAGAAGAATGAAGAAATACGCGCAATTTATTGTATAAATAAGTATTTATCTCAATAAACTTTGATAACATCACACACACACACACACAAAAAAAAAAAGACGAGCTGTCTCACAGTGATAAAAAGTTCGCCAAAAGTTCTAAAAGTTCGCCATTGCTCACGATACATGTTTGTATCAGTGACAGTAAATCTGCATGCACATTTCTCAGCATGTAACGTCTATTGCGAGCCTGTTCAATACGACGACACAGATTTAACCTTTTCAATGGCGTGGCTAGACGGTCTAGCTACCTAATTTTAATTCCAAAAATGGCAAGTGACACCAAGAATATTTAATAAAATTTTGCTTCTGTAATGAAAGTGCAAATTAGCGGGTTTTTATTTTCTAAGAAATACGTGTGAATATTCTGGTGTCAGTCAATTACTTCATCATTTTACGAACAGAATTCTTCTGCCCCTAAAAGGATTAAACTAAAATTTTAAATGCATTGGAAATTAAATTTTTACAGACATTACATTACAGTACCGTACGACGTCATAATTAGCAACTGCGCACTGCTACATTTACCGAAATGTGAATATGCAAAGTAGAATAGTCGCTCAACGATTTTTGGATATGCAGGTGACGATTTATCTTATCCGTGTGAACCAAATGTCGTTTCGTACTAATTCATTGATGCTCTAAAACTTTCTAATTGGAAATTTTGCTCTGATTCTTTTCGAGTTGCAGTGGCTATTTTCCAAATTTCGCCCCTAGGGGTGCTGCTGTCGTTTGCATTAGGTCGGGCGTAGTCGATTTACTATACCGTTACATCACTTGCATACCTGTAGCTCTCTCCGTTCGCAAGTATTTTCAGATTAACGGGACTTTCCTTTGCTACCTGTATATGTATTATTTCAATTATCTGTTAAAATTTGTGTGATGATAAATAAACATCTAAGATGCGAAAATATATTATTCCCATTAATTTGTATGGTGTAAAACAAACATTAAGACACAGAATTCTCGCATGATGGGTTTTTTACAAATGAAAATTTGTTCTATAACATCTTTTTATTTTGCCTTAAAAAAACTAATTGCATATTTTATTTAGAAACCTTATAATTAATCGATTTCTGAAATTAAAAAAAAAAGTAATTTTTTTATGGTTTTTCGAAATATTAAGCGATCCTTAAGAGGTTTATTAATTTTGACTTTTTGCATTTGTTTATGTAAGGTTAGTTGGGGCAACTATTCCATGATTTTACAATGTGACTCTGGAGGTTCTGACAATTCAGCTTCAAAAAGCTACTGTTCATTTCAATTAAAGCCTGAACTTCTGTAAATGTGTTCAGTTATGTTCCCTCTATCAGCCAGAAATGTTCAAAATTACATTTTAATATTTCAAAATATAAAAATAGGCGTATTTCACCTTTCTTTCCTCATGGGTCCAGTTGCCCCATAAAAATGGGATAAGTGGACCAGGAGGGTTCCAAACGCGTTTATTTTTTTTTTTTCATGTGGGGTATCAGGACCTGTTTGAAAAAGTGTGAACAACATAAAAAAAATTAAACCAGGCAGATCATGTAAATTATATTTCAATAAAGAGCGTTGTAAGAGAAACCTTTACTATCAATGTGTCTAAAAAAAGCACTAAAAGTGAAAGTATTAGATTTATTTATACCAAAAACAAAAAAATTAAGTAAGTACTTAAGTACTTTAGTAAAGGTAATAAGTATAACATCACATTGGTATTTTAAGGGGGAAAAATGGCAAGGTAAATCTATGAACAAACGGCTACATAAGTACTTAAGTTCTTTATCTGTATCCAGGGATCGCCTTATATAAGGAAAATTTGACTGTTCCTACCAGAACCCTTAATGAGTTACTTTCATGATCATTTTATTTAACATATTCTAAAAGAAGGTGCGATGAAGATGTTATTTTCAAAATAGTGGTAGGAACAATAAAAGTTTCCCTATAGAATGCGACCCCTGTATCGTACAATTTCAAGGTTTGTCTATCTCGCTTTCAGGGGCATTCGTAAAATGTTGAAATAATTTAATGACACCAGTATTTACATGAGAATCCATTTGAAAACAAGTAAAAGTATATTTTCGCGTACTTAACCAAGGTATGTCATAAAGCATCACCGCCTCTCAAGGGGTCAAGAAATTTGGCTTGATATCACCCAATATGTTTTTTTTTTTTTTCATTACGTAATTTTAACACTAGAACGCCCGAAAGGAGTCGAATCGACTCCGATCACATGATTAAATGTCCATTGGAGCCAGAATTTTTTTCATAAAATAAGTTAAATTTAAACGATGCAAAATTATGTTAAATGAATCAGTTCAATAATTTTAAATAAAAATTCTGGAGTGAAATATTTCTATGAAACTTGAGTAAAATTTCTGGGCGTTCTAGTGTTAATAAAACATTCTATAATTTCCATTATTATGAGCAAAAAACAGTGGATAAATTTATTTCCCGTAGTAAGAAAAACTCAAAAAAATTATTTATAACTATTGAGTTAACTGGATCCAGCATGACCCAGTTATCCCGGATACATATTCCAGTTACCCCATTCTTGAAAAATGTATGGGGTAACTGGGACACCGGGCTTACATTTGAAACATGAAGTAAATATGTATAGAAAACTAATAATATTAACGTAGTTATATGCCTAATCTTAAAAAAAAAGATTGTTTAATAAAAGTACTAATAGTATTTTAATAAAAAGCCGAGGAAGTTCAACGAAATTGACGTTGTTTTTAAAAAAAGAAACGTAAATTTTCGATAACCTATCATAGCAAAGAGAGAGTTATGATTGAGTTGACACACGTTGTTTTAGGAAGTAGAGGTTAAGGGGCATTGCTCACAAAAGCTAAAACTTAAAATACATCAACGGTTTTTTATAAAATAGCCTATGGCCCAGTTACCTCGTGGGTCCAGTTACCCCAACTAACCTTATTTTTATCCCTTTGAAGGGCAAGCATTTGGGTTTATATAATGTTGAATTCACACCGTAAAGTTCGAAAAATTATGTTTCTAAATAAAGAAAGGTAATTTTCCACCAAAGTTATTAATGTAATATTTAATTAAAAATTTCTGGTGGAAATTTAAAAAAATCGTTACTAAAAGAAAAATAAGACTTTGTAAAAAAACTATACTATGTAGGGTTGTGGTATAGCTGTATACAGTGTTACCAGTGGGCTACTTTTTTTAAATTCAGATTTCTTGATTGCCACCACTCTTTTGAAACGGTAAAATTACCTTTGTTTTATTAATTAACATGTCATTAAATAAGATGTATTTTACCATTTCAAAAAAGTGGTGCCATTCAAGAATCTGAATTTAAAAAAAAGTAGCCCATCTGAAAACACTGTCTGTATATACAGGGTGTTCCGTTAAAGGGGTCCAATATTAATAGGGGTAATAGAGGAGATCACATGGAGCATAAATCAGTATATAAAGCCTGGTCGGATCTCAATAGTTTTCAAGTTACCGCAAATAGAATGAAAATTCGGAAAATTGTAAAAGAACCCTCATTGCTAAACTATCGATAATGCTACATAAAAACGAAGCACATATTTAGAAAGAGCAGAAAAAAACCTACAAAATGACATCAATTGTATTAAAATAGCAACATGTATTGACGAGTTACAAGCCCTGAAACAGTGAAAAAAGTACGAAATCCAATATACATCAAAATAGTTAATCGTTAATTCCAAAAAGACAACTCTAGCTACAACAAGGAAAATGTAGTAAAATTTGGTCCATTCCGAAAACTTTCGAAAAAGCTTACAATGAACCATATCGGTTTAATTGTGTGAGAGAAATTAATCAGTTTCTTAGTTACAACTCCGCTTTCTTTGACACTAGCAAAGGTTAAACTTCGCCCATCACGATTGGAAACACCGCCTTTTTAATTACTCTCAACTATACATTTTCGATCATGCTTCTTCTGAGATGCAACATTTTTAATTATTCAAGAGTTGAATGAACCAAAATAACTTTACAATAATAGTCTACATTTTAAAGTGGTCTTTTATTGATATAAAGATTAAGTTAAATTCTTTAAAATTAAACTCGTGGTGAAAATTCGGAAATAATTAAAAATATTGCGATTTGTAACTATGCAAGAAGTTTCAGTACATGTTTTACATGGACAAATATTGTATGTATATGTGCATCATAATTTATGATAGGAAATAATAATAACAAATAGCATAATAATTTTATTAATTATAAATTTAAAAAAGACACTAAATTTTAAATTAATTCATACAAACTTTGTAATTTACGATTTGAGTACACCACAGTCTGTGACTTACAAAATACTGTGCCAAAAAGTGTTGAAAATAAAAGAAAAATGACAAATAAAGAATTACATTCCACGTACTTTATGACATATGTGAAGCATAGTCTTCTGGCCTGCGCTGCACAGTTCAATGTCGGAAGGCAGACGAACGGACATTATTATAATAGGTGTTCGAAGTTGCGCCCATTAACAGAATCGCACAGCCGACAGCGACGTCGTAAAGATTGGCGAACACGCCGAAAAACTCCGACGGAGTTGGGAATGTCTCCTGCAGCGACAACGATTCGCGCTAGTAAATCCTCCGGTGTATCCACAGGCGTTTCATACACCAGCGATTTAAGGTGTCCCCAAACAAAAAAGTCTAACGGGTTGAGGTCTGGAGAGCGTGCAGGCCAAGAAACAGGTCCACTGCGTCCAATCCATTTCCCAGGATATGTTGAATTGAGGTGATTGCGAACACCTATGAAAAAATGTGCCGGTGCGCCATCGTGCATAAACCACATATTGTGGCGCAATGTTGCTGGCACATTTTGCAGTAACTGTGGTAAGATATCCCGTAGGAAAACCAAGTACGTACTGCCATTGAGTACATCTGGGAGTAAATATGGTCCTATGAGATAATCGCCGAGGACACCTGCCCATATGTTCACACTGAACTTTTGTTGTGCGTTCGACGGGAAAACAGTGTGCGGAATTTGTATATGACCATGTGTGCATATTGTGCGTGTTTACCATGCCCTCTCTCATAAATGTTGCTTCATCAGTAAATAAAATATTTTCCAGAAATTGTGGATTATTTTCTGTTACATTAAGCAACCAGCGTACGAATTCTGTCCGCTGAGCACAATCTGTTACTGATAACAGTTGTACCCGCTGCACATGAAAGGGGTGAATGTTTTCTGCACGCAGAACACGCCACACACTTTGGTGAGAAACACCGACTTCAGACGCAGCAGCTCGTGTACTCGTGGAGGGGTTATCTTTAAAAATATTCAGTACATCTTCTTCCATTGCAGGTGTTCGTACATGTCGAGGTTTACCTGCATCAATGCTTGCTGTATTAAACGATCCAGTCTCCCGTAATCGTCTATCGATTTTTATGAAGAGTTTCGAACTTGGGCAACATCTCCTTGGAAATTGCTCACGGTACATGCGCTGTGCTAGACATGCATTTCCATGAGCTTGCCCGTACATCAGATGCATGTCCGCATATTCTTCGTTAGAGTATTCCGGCATAATTATTATACATCAACTTACTACAATCCCACTTACAACAGTCTCCCTTTAACATAACGCCCACTGATGACTGCTGTTTTATTACACTTTTCTTCCTATACACATAGAAAATTTGCATAAAAAGTACTTCTTCTTCATCATCCTGAAAGTTCATGGAGGAAACGCAGCAGTCACGGAGTTTGCTTTAAGACAAGGCGAGAGCTGCACAATATGTCATTCACTTGACCAGACTGAATAATGAAAGGGTATTGATAGAGGTTGATCAGAAATGTATAATTGAAAGATATTAAAACGGGGTGTTTACAATCGTCATGGGCGGAGTTTCTCCCTTTCCGAGCGTGCAACAGTACAGAGTTGTAACTAGGGAACTGCTTGATTTCTCCCATACAATTAAACTGATATGGTTTATTGTCAGCTTCTTCGAAAGCTTTCGGAATGGACCAAATTTTATAACATTTTCCTTGATGTAGGTAGAGTTGCATTTTTGGAATTAACGATTAACTATTTTGCTAAATATTTTATTTTGTATTTTTTCACTGTTTCAGAGCTTGTAACTCGCCATTAATTCTCAATATTCTAAAACAACTTATGTCATTTTGTAGGATTTTTTCTGCTCTTTCTAAATATGTGCTTCGTTTTTATGTAGCATTATCGATAGTTTAGCAATGAGGGTTTTTTTACAAATTTCCGATTTTTCATTCTATTTGCTGTAACTTGAAAATTATTGAGATCCAGCCAGGCATTATATACTGATTTATGCTCCGTGTGATCTCGTCTATTACCCCTATTAATATTGGACCCCTTTAACGGAACACCCTGTATACTAGAAAAGTATGAATGGGTATACCGTAAAATTTTAAAGAGATATGAATCCTAAATAATATCAAATATTGCTATTCTGTATAACTCTTATTTAAATCTTATCCCAATCTCTTTATGAAGAATTTAATTTCGCACTGACAGTAAAATTTGTGAATATTTAAATTTCATTTAGCATTTCATAAAACTAAATTCAGCTTCGTAATAATCTTTTCTTTTTACAGTGTAGCGAAAACAAAACCCTTGTTCAAAGTTTAAACTTGGCATTCTGCTGAGCGCGCTTCGAAAGGAGGTTGCAAAGTTGCAACGCCACATTGTTCAGTGCCGCGATTTTCCAGAACGGTTTTTAATTAACTTTTAAAGACACGGAAGCGTATTAAGAGAGCTACTCAATGCAAACTAGTGGCGTATTATTTATAGTGGCGTATTTATAGTGGCGTATTATTTATATATTAGTGGCATAGTATTTATGTGATTAATTCTAATTAAATTAGTCTGTTTTTAACAATTTGGCGTTTATTGCTTTTATACTGCTACTGGATGTTGTATTACACAAATGTATCATTAAAAGTTGTTATCTAGGCTTTAAAACCGATAGTACGATGAGTACGACGCCCATGTCATTATGTATGTCCAAACCGTCCGTGTCTTTAAGGGTTAATATCTCGGCTAATAACCGACGATTTTTTTCAAAAATCGTTATCAACAATGCTTTTATTCTTCTACTACGATAGGTACCTTCAGTACTCCTCAACACCTTTGCTGAATGCCCGCTAATCGAAATTTGTGTGTAACAGAATAATGCGCTCTTCTCAAAAATATGTGACCTAGGGTAATCGCTATGATTCTCCCGCAAGGTTTAAATTATCGTCTACTTCCTCTAATTTGTTCATAATTTTAGTTTCAGTAGATTCTGTAATAGATGGGGGGAGGTGGACATATTTTTGCACTACATTTTCAACGATATCTCAGAAAATATAATACCTAAAAGTAAAAGAAATGTATTTTTGAGTAAAGCGTAACGAATGCTTTCACACGATACCCCACATGATATACAAAGAAAATATTTTTTTTAGTAACGTAATAAGCCCCTCTACATTTTCCCTAAAAATATTTGTAAATGTTTAATAATCTGTAAATATGTGGGTAAATAGTCTTTATTACTTCCCCCAAATTGAACTTTCCACGTTCCCTAGTTTGCGAGTGCAATGGCTGTCACAGACAGCCAGACAGACACAGGAGTTATCTTATAATGGTTCCGTTTTTATTTTTTAAGTACGGAACCCTAAAAATAAAATTTTATTCAATTATAAAAGAACTATCAAAATCCATAAATAATAATTATATGTTATGTTATAAAATTGAAAAAAAATGTGTTTTGTTTTTGTTTTTAAGGTATAGTTAAGGAAGCGTATTTGATTTAATTTATTTTATAAAATGCATGTAAATTCGTTAACTTGTTTGTAAAAGTTATCGGGGCAAAACATCTGAAAAATAGTGTTTCGAGAAGATTGTGTTGATGACCAAAATTAATCACAGTTACGCATGATTTGCCTTAGTTAATCTCAATACAACAGTAATTTTAGGAATTTCCCTATCCGACAATCTGTACGACACTCTTAAAGTTTTAAAAATTATAGAAAAAAAGGAAGAAACATGTATTTTCGTCATTTCAAACTTTTCTGGTCTCTTAACACGTTGAGTGCCACGGTGACTGACACTGAAGCGCTGAAAATTTACAATATTTAAAGTAATTTTTAAGAAAGTATAATCCTGTAATAAATAAAAGGTAGCTAAATTTTAAATATTTGTTCAGTAATTATTTAAAACAATGTATATATTTTTTTTTCAGATTTGTATCATATTTTCAACGTCAGCCACCGGTGAATGACGCGTTTTAAACGGAAATTTCGCTGTCAGCCCCTAGTGGCTGATGTGGCGCTTAACAGTTAATGGAGTTATGAATAAAGAGGCGGTGACATATAGTGTTCTGCATAGAGAAGAGATAGGGGTGGAGTGTGCTTTTCGTAGAGAATTCCGTTGAAAAGCGGCATCAACATGACCGGCCCTACTCATGTAAAGGTTTCCAAATTTCACTCGTTATCGCATGCATGGCAATTTGAAAATTGTTGCCGGTCGTGAAAAAAAATATAGGTTCTGCCTTTTTTCCTCGTGGAGGAAGGTTGTTCCAAGGATATAACGCCATTTTGAGATCATTTGAGGTCATGCCGGCAAAAGCTGTAGCGAATACCTCATAGCTTAAAATTAAAATTAAAATTAATTAAAAAAATATTCAGCATCCACATTATGCATGTGAAGTAGTGCAAATATATAAACGAAGTAAAACAAAGCAACTTAAAATCTGTTTTAAATTAGTAAAAGAATATTCTCACTTTAATTTAACGATACGGTGATTTGTTTATTTTCCTTTCGCAAACATATGCTAGCCCTTGGCGGTAAAAGTCTCGTGACTATTATAAACACGTGACTCTTATGTTGGTTCCACTTTAGGATTACCAAAGCACTCTCCACCCCTATCTCTTCTCTATGGTGTACTGTCTACCAGTTGCGAATGAAGTAACTAAGGAGGTTGTAAAAATATGGCGGCTGCTATTTTTAAATCGTATCTTTAGTTTCAGATGGCCGCCGGGGCAAACGTCCCACCAGTAAAATTGAATAGAAAATTTCGTCTTATTCATGGAACTTTTTTCTCACAAATGTGGCCAAAACGTCGATTTGTTCTTACTGGTGTCAGTTTGCTTTTTAAAACTGTCTGTTTCCTTTATAAAACTGTCCGTTTGTTTCCCTAGTCGTCACAATATGGCGGAAGCGCAGGGCGTGACTACCGCAAAAGTGAACTTCTACCAGTAAAAATGAAAATCTGTTTCTACCATTATTTATCACTGAAATTTTGCAACAATAAGGCGTTTAGATAAACAGAAAATTTCTATATAAATTTACTGGTGGAAGTTTCCACCAACGGTAAACAACCCCTGCGATAGTGGTTACAGTTGAAGCTTCACTATTTTCAGGATATGTCGGTTCCTCTTTATTAATAGTTCCATGGGTCTCTTTGATCGAAATATTCCCGTGAAGGAGAAGTTACAAGTCAGAACTACATATGATATACATCCTTGGAATTCGAATGTCAGGAGTACACGAAACTTTCTGGTTTTGTATGCTTCTCTTACATATCACAGTGTCTCGTAAAGTAACAAACTTATACCACAACATTGAATAGCTGAGTTTTGAGAACAGGGACTATCATGTATGAGCCAAATAATATAATGTAAAGTTCTGCGAATACAAACATTCTTCATCATTTTAACATCCAGCTCAATTATTCTATATTTGAAATTCATTTCGGTAGTCATATGTTTTATATCGTTTGATGTATGTTTGTTAAACGTTTTCTAAATTTAACCTATTTATTTATTATTGATTAGTGACAGAAATCGCCCGTTCAGATGCACGCTTATTCATTACATACTCCATATTACGGTGCAATACAAAATTTATGCACAAGCTAAATTATTTTATAAAATGAAAGATATACAACGTAATGCATTGAAATTTTTACTGTATCTAAACAATTGGAGCACAAATTCATGTTTTGAATTCGGAAACAATTCATTGAAAGGAAAATTATAAATTATAAAATCAAATCAAAACTGTAATGTCGTAAATGTTTATGCACAACAAAGAAATTTCACATTTCACAACGCACAAAAGTCCTTTAGTAGTCTATGGTGTTTCCATTCCACCTGATGAGATCGAATACGTGATTTTACATTGATAACACGAGAGTACAGAAGGTTTCGGGAACGAGTCTGTACCAGGCTTCCCCGATCGCTGATTTGAGCCCTTTCACTGAGTAATACTGCTTCCTATTCGCGTAGACGTCACGTGAGAGGATTCTCCAAATGCTCTCTATCGGATTGAGGTCTGGGATAAGTGCTGGCCAGTTCATTACACTGATATTCTGAGATCTAAGCCATTCTTTTGTGCAACGGGGAATGTGTATCGATGCGTTTTCTTACTGAAAGGTCCAGTTTGGACCAGCTAGGAGTTCACCAAACGGCAACAAATGTTCACTCAGTGTTTCCTGATAATTTATGAATTTTGTCTGCCATTTAGGAAGCAAAGAGACGTTCGTCCATTGTAGCCAAAAGCGACCTATACCGTGAGCGAACCACCACGTTGTTGCCTGCTGAATATGTTCTTCAGATCTTTCCTGAAGTCACACCAATAGAGTGAGAACCCATCTGGACCATCCAAATTCCCTTTTTTATCAGAAAAATAACGCTAATCTATTCGTCACGATAATACATGTGCTGTTTTGCACATTGAAGTCTTGCTTGTTTGTGACACTGTTTCAGAAAATGCTTACGAGGTAATTATTGTTTTTTGTTGAATTCTGATTCGGTTAACCCTTTGAGCTCTGGAGGGTGAATTTCCTCAAAATTCCCAAATGCCACATTGGCACCAGTATTTTAAAAACAATAAATTCGGCTTAAAATATACACGAAAAAATGCATTAAACTCTTTTCAAACCAATTTGGTTAAATATTCCGGTGCCATTGTGACATTTGGTTATTAAAATTAAGTGGGAAGAAATTCAACCACCAGAGCTCAAAGGGTTAAACGTCTGCGTATGGTGTCATGTGATATGTTTGATCCAAGTCGATTTTTTATCTGATTTAGAGACAAATTGTCAGTTACAGCCATTATTTTAATTCTTTTATCCTCAAGAAATGTGTATTTTCTCGGTCTTCCTAAGCGATCGCATTTATGAATTGTTTTCCACGTTGCAAAAGACTATAAATACCACGTTTAGACCAATTTAAATAAGGGAAATTTGCAAAACGGATTTACCTTCAGCTTTCATCTTCCAATCTTCCACAACTTCAGGCTAGAATACGTTCTAGAAATTATGTAGTTCAGAGAATCTGACTTTACACCGGAAAGTTTCAATAGTTAATTTCGGTTTATTTAAAAAACGAAATGTCTGTTATTAATTTAAGCAAATATTGCTATTTTAATTTTCTGGTGTGAATTAGGTATATACGAAGAAAAAAAATCTATTAAATTCAAAACACTGTTGTTTGCATATATGCAAAGCTGCGCACTAAAGTGTTAAAGCGATATTTGCATAAAATCTCATTTGTGCATCAACTTTTGCGACATCACAAATGCTTTTTTGTAATTTGTGATTTTCGTAACGATGATTTTTTTCCAAACTTGAGATATATACTCAGTATTGCCAGATTGGGGACTTTTTTGTCCCCAGATTGTTGACTGTCACCGTTTTTTTAAATGGAAATATTCGGCCTATTTAAAAATTGATTAAAAATTCTGAAAACTAAGGCGAATTATACTATTTTAAAAAGTGTTGACAGTCAAAGAATCTGAATTAAAAAAGTCCCCAATCTGGCAACACTGTATATACTTATGATCATGGTATGCACCTACAGTTGGTATTTGAAAGCAGTTCGTTACACAATTTTATTTTTATTGAAATAATTGCGTTGTGTTTAATCTTTTGCGCCGCAGTGTACAATTAAGGCTCTCTTTTTAAAAACTTACTTACGCATTTTACTTACGCAGTATTCCAAACAAGTAAATTATAAATTTTGTAATTTAGTAATTTTAATCCAAAAAATTAAAAATACATGTATTTTTTCTTCTTTTTTAACTTGAAGGGTCTAATGAATCTAATTCCATACAATGAGTCTCCCACTGGTCCGTTTTTGAAAACCAGTATTTTGTAAGTTTTTCGCAAAAATTGTTGCAAAAACTTGCTTCCAGGTTAGTTCCTACGAAATTTATAAAGAAGATTTTTTTTGAAGAAATGTGGTGTTCAAAAACGGACCTAGTGAGAGCCAGTCCTGCATAGACCTTTTATGCAACCTTGTTCTCCGTGATATTTTCAGACATGTATTTGTTAAACTAAATCCCCATGTTATGCAAACCGTTATATTAAAGCAAAAAACCTAAAAAGGTAAAAAATTTAAGGCTTATTAAGCATTAAGTGATTATATTTCATACGGAAGCGTAAACGATATTTGTGTTTATCGTTTTCGACATAAAAATGTATGTCACAGCATGACAAATCTGAAGTCTTGGAGCTTCAAAGACCTAATGCAAGTTACTGTTAGATTTTATAGGCAGAAAATTTTATTTAAACCGAGTATCATTTAATTTCTTTTTAAAGATTTCTATCATATCGTAGAAGTAACAGACAACTACAACTTAAATTAAAAAAAACAAAACAAAGAAATCAGAATAGAAAAACAATATAAGAATTTCAGCTACCTTAAACTAATTACAAATTTAGTAACTATGATGATTTATCAAAATACTTTGAGCTTTAAGCTAATTTTAAAGCAAATAGGACGAATTTATCAAATCGGCCACACTCCAGGATATTTGTTAATAACTCTAGTGTGGTATGTTATATGAATATCTATAAATACGGTATAATACAGAATTTACTGCTCTTAGAAATGCATATCTTTCAAAATCATAAAGTTTGAATTTGATGTAATGTTACCTTAGGGCAATGATATGGTAATCAAATTTTATCATAGCGGGAATAGATTTTTGAAAATTCCCAGATGGCAATATTAACATGTATTTAATTCTAGTTTGAACTACCTATCGGTTACTATATTTTATGAAAGTAATAACGGCTTTACTACTATAACTTTATAATATAAATTATTCATATGCACTTTGCTTCATTTACTCAATTCAGTTACATTTAAACAGGTCAGATGAAAACTTTATTGAGTACAAATCATATTTCAATAAGTAAAAACGAAAATGATGATGGTGATAAAGAAATTATACACAAGGCAAAACGTTTGCAAATTTCAGACGCTTCTGTTGTTAAATGTATAGAGTAGAGAACGGTAAAACAAACCTAATGCAAAACACAGTCAATAAATTGCTGAAATTAAGCATTTTCATACACATATTACAAATACCACAGTTGACATTATTAAAATTCACAGAAACCTCTCTGAATGTCTATTTACAGAATCATCCTATACAAATTTACTATAATTCCATTTATTCATATGCACTTAATACTGAAATGTTCAATTGATCTATAAAAGCATTTTCAAATATTAACAACATAACTGGATACTAACCAATTTTTTTCTACTCTTAACCATGAATCAAATCGCAAAACAATCCGAATAAAAAATTTTCTTTTCACAAAATACCTTCTGTGTAAATAATACCCGGAATTGTTTTTAAAAAACGCCAATTTTTTTTCATCAAAATTTTTTGGCGCCTTCAAAGTAAATCCAATCGATATAATTACAACGATGCCCAATCATCCATACTTTTTTTTTTTTGTAAGCAGATATTGGTATGGCTTTTAGCTCCTTCTTCGAATTTACTTTTGTGGCCTAAATTGATACAAAACATTTTAATTGAAGTGGTATTTTTAGCTTCGTGAACAGTAAAACGTCATACAAGGTAATACCAGACAAGTACGACCCTTGGTAGATGACATTAGTTGCGTTTTTGGCCAAAAACTCTTTCAGAACAATATGAGAAAATTGAGCTATGTCGAAAATAATAGTGGGGTAATGCGTTTCATGCCCAAAATATTAATCATTCTACTTCCATACCATATACTATCCATATGCCTGTGTTTTTGGCATGTATGATACACCGTAGGTCTTCTGCAATATTTTCAGTTATTTGGCACACAAAATTTTGTTTCAAACATAAAATTTAAGGCAAAATCTTTGTTGAACTAATTTTTCTATTCTAAAAATTACAGAGCACTCTAAAGTATGTCTGAAAAAAAACATCTGCTGTCATCGCACTAAATAACAGACGGTGCTCAAACTCAGCATTGTAACTCGGAACAGTGGTTCCAAATTACAGAAAAAAATATTGTTGTGGTATCTTTTACGGGGGTCTTTTAAATGTTAAATTCCGGGGCCTTTTTACACAGAAGGTATGTACAAAAAAATCAATAACAGGGTTTCTACACTTTCAGCTAAATTACCAGTATTTTTATGCACAAAAACTTGAATTATATAGGGTAGCCTGGGGTAATTTTCAGACAGAAGAAGCTGGAGGTAATTAACAGACAGCCGTAATACTCCCATAGTATTTGGAGTCTGACCAAAACAGTTTATTTTTTTTAATTAAATCGCCTAAATTCAATTTCAATTAGTATTTTTTTAGCAACAAACAGCTTTCTCTGTCTTGTACAAAATTAATTTCCTGAATGCTATAAAAAAAATTGCTGTTTAACGTTTTGCTTCACTGATTTCAAATTGCAATTTCACAGGTGTAGCAACACTTGCACAAGTGCTACTTCTGGTCTGGATACTAGGGTATGTTATATTTCTGAAAACAAAGAGGTAATATTATTTGGATATCCATCAGGCAAAAAATAGAATTTTTAAAAAAGTGCTGCTTTTCAGAAACACCATGGTAATTATCACGCAGCAAAACTGCGTAATTTCCAGACTCTAGTATATATTACAAAATGTCTTTTGAATGGTCCTACGTGGTAGATTGATTCTTTGCCAGTGATTTATAAAGGATTCCATACTAAAATATAACTTCCAAACGTCATCTGGACGTTAAAATGAAAATACTAGGTGGAGTTTAGGATAAAATGTTATTGATATCTGTTTTTTTATGTATTGTTTGTACGTTTTGAATGTATTATGGAAATTCGGTATGAATAAGACTTTATCTGAAATCCATTTCATAATCAAATATATATGCCATATATTATAGCCAAACATTGTATCTGGGACAGGTCAGAAAGTTATTTCACAAATATAATCATGAGAAAAATCTATTGGAAGTTAAAATGGAATTTTTAAACTGACTTGGAGTTGATCAATATTGGTTGCCAAACAAAGATCAAGTTAATTTGTTGACAAGTCCTTTTAGTTTTTCGGACCAATTGAGTCTCGATCTGTTTATCTTTCTATGTTAAAGCTATTGAAGATGTGAAAGAAATGTACATTAAAGCGAAAAAAAATTACAAAGATAACTTTACTATCAAAGAAAACTAAAATGGTTAGGCCTTTCGAAATTAGTACTGTGTAAAAATTTTAGTATATTGATAAAAAGCAGGTTAGGAGCCTTTTATTATTTTAAATGAAATTAGTGTCAGGTCATGTTTTTTTCAGCCTCCAGAAACGTTTAAAAAGCCTGAAATTCTTTACTGATTTACATAAATTTATGTACAATGGATGTAGCTACCGTAGTTAAAGTATTTATGTGAAAACGTACCATAAAACATACATTTATTTGTGAAAATATAAATGCATTTCGGGCGTACAGTTACAATTGGGTTTTCATGTTCTTTCTATATTCAGAATGGCCTAATAAAAACTCAGTTTTTTGTCATACTATTTTCTTTTAATTACCGTAGTTGGCGTTCAGATCAGCTGTTTATATACCCCTACAAATAGCTGTCTTGAAATTACCCCTTGGGTATTTGAAAATTAACTCAAAGCACGGGGTAATTTTCAGACAGGATTTTATTACTTTTTTTTTTATTATTAATGATATTTATTTTAAATTTCTGAAGAAGTGCCATCAGGCATGCGATGATTTTACCAAGAAAAAGTAAAAAAAAAAAAAAAAAAAAAAATAGCAATCGATTCCTGAGTAACTGTAAAGGTTTGTTTTTGTCTGAAAATTACCCCAGGCTACACTAATTGCGCGATTGTAAAGGCAAGTTTTCCTCTAAAAAAATACTTGTCCTTTTTTCCCCAAAGTTAAGGAAATGCCTTGACTTATAGGAACCCTGAATAACTAAACAATTAGGGTAAAGTGCCCATATTTCGTACCATTTTCTAATTTCGTTCACCTTAACTTCTCTGCTATTGCGAAAGTGGCGCAACTTATGACGCAAGGCACAAAGAACCGAAGGTAAAAGGGGTCAGTATTGAAACTTTCGTTCGCCAAGACGCATACATAAATTAAAGACGCAAAATTTCCTATTTTTAGAAGACCTGAGTTCTCATTATGTCTTTTGTAGAACGTTATTTACTGTACTGTAAGTATTTATTTCTTATTCATTGCATGTATTTTACGTAGATAAGATGCTGACAGTAGCATACAGTGATTTTTAGGACACTCAGTTCATCTTACGGTAACTGAAGCTCCGCCATATTGGGAAGTAGCGTGGTCCCAATTCCGTCTCCCTTGCAGTTCTTATTTTGTCCCGGGGACGAAATTAGGAAAGCTTTTTCATGACAATTTTTTCATTTTTTTCCTCCTGTTTGGACGGCTAACGTTTCGTTAAGTTATTCTTCCACTGATAATTAGTACTTTTCTTTGTTCCTTACATTAATGTAAATTAAATTACTTACTCATTTAAAAATAAATTTTGATTTAGTTATAAGTTAAGTCTTGGCGTATTGTATTTTTTTTGGGGGGGGGGGGGGGGGAGCGGGGATGATATTGGGACCATTTTTTTTCTTTTGCATTTTTTAGATACTTTTGAAGAAAACAATTTTTCGCATTGTTAAAGTTTTTTGTACGATATTTGCCTTGTTTCTATGTGCGTAGGTAGTTAGTCTATGTAAAATCCAAATTGGGTAAGTTTTCATTGAAAATTGCAACATTTAAGGCCTAAAAGTAACTGAGGGACGAAATCTGGGCACTTTACCCTAAATCTTGTTTAAAAAATTATTTAAATTATTTTAACTAGCTATTAATTCACAAATTGATCTTTGCCATTAAAAATAAAAGCTTATTTAGTATTTAGATGTGTTTCTTACATTCGTATTCAACATCTGCCTGAAACGCCGGTTAGCGCGAAAACCTCGCTCAAACGATCAAATGATATTCACCATTAACCGGATTCAACATGATCGTGGCTAAAATAAAATTAGTTTAATCGTGAATACCATTTCGGTCGACGAGGTTTTCTCGCTTAACCGGCAGTCGCGGTAGACTGTGAGTAAGTAAGATGATTTCTAAACACACACACACACTAGGTATTTCTGATATTTCTTATATATTTTATATACTATAATACGAGAAGGTCTTATGTGTATGCAAAATTTATCAAAAACAATTCTAACGATTTTCACTCAATTTTTTATCCTACTGTTTTGGGGTTCGAGAAGACATATCGGCTAGGCCACTCGTTCGAGAAAATTCGATTATTGGGCCATTTTGGGGTCACAGCAGGTCAATGCATTTTAATAGGAATGAAGGTTGAAACAGTTAAGTTGTTGCACAGTTGGCAGTAAACGAAGTTGCAAAATTGGCAGCATTTCAACAAATTTGGCGATATTTGGTGAAATATTAGCGGGGGAATTTACTTTCAAGATTACCAATGCGAAAACCATGCTTGGAGCTAAATGAAATATTGTCGCCAAATTTGGCGAAAATTGGCGTAAAAATTGGCTTTCAGAATATGAAGAAAAATTCTAGAAAGTACCAATAGGAGCCGAGAAGCATGATTCAACCAATCCGAGTCCAACTTAAAATGTAGTTTGGAAGGATTCCCTTCCGTTTAAAATATACTGTAAGTAATGTAAAGTTTAGAAATATGTACATAATTTTAAGATTGATTGTTTTATAGATAATGCTGTTATAAAATAAAATGCTTTATAGGAATAATACATCGAGAATTTATTGTTATATCAGTTTAACACAAAGCTAATTTTAACCACCAGGAGCAAACTTAATTCACATTAATGTACACAAGCAAGCTTAACTTTGCAACACAAATACTCAGATAGTCGTTACATTTTTCAATCACATCTTTAATAAAATTAATCTTAACTCTATAATTAATGACGAAAAATGAAACTTTCCCATTAACAATTTTTAAATATCAAAAACTTTTAAATATCCAATTACGATTGATATTAATTCATTTTCGATAAACAGGGGAGGTAGGGGAGGTATGATACACTTTTTTTTTACTAATCTTTTACAACCCTTAGAAACCTATTTTTAAACAGATTTTTCATGTTTTCTTATAAAGTGACCTTTTATTCATTTATTAAAAATATTGTGAATTTAAAAAATAATCATTCAAAAAATATATTCCAATTATTGTGAATGGTTACTACTGTATCAATTCTCCCCATTGCTACACTAGCAAGGGAGGTTTGATACAGTGTTATGTAAATTGAAAAAAAAATGCAGACAATTCAATTTATGTCATACAATTTTTTATGATAAATTTTGAAATATTTAAGTAAAATTTAAAAAGAAATGACATTGGCATATTTTTGTTTCAGAAATGTTTTTTACAAAAATATTTAAACAATTGCTATTATTTAAACAATTCTATTAACACACCTTTTAGAAAATAAATAATGAAAAAAAAAAAAACCCTAGAGATCTTCCTGCAAGAAAAAATGAAGTAAACATTGCTGATTTGTAAACAATTTAACATAAATTTAGCACATTTAAGATTTCTTTAACCCTTTCAGGTCACAGCATTTTCAATGCTAAAGTGTTGAATAAATGATTGGCACCGGAATTTACCAACAAATTTAGTTGGAAATAAGAAAAGGGCTATATTTCACTTTCATATTAAATGGAAAATATTTTACAAAATGCTGGTGCCAATGTGGCGTTTGGGAATTAAAATTAAGTGGTTTCATAAACATACCAATTCCCCTGAAATGGTTAAGAGAAAAATTAGTAACTCTATCATTTTGGTAAGTAAAATCGGGTGGATTTAACGTTTTTTTAACTTGCCCTTCGTCAATTATAGAAACATCTTCCTTTTCACGCCATTTAAACTTTTTTCCTTCTACATGACGAGCAAAACGATCTAACCATCTATCATCGCACTGCTTTTCTATGTAACCTACATAATATGTGTGTGAATAGTCTCTTTGTTCTTCCTTACCAATTTCAGTAGCTCTTGCTGTAAAACCATAATGAATATTACAGTCCTATATTAGTTTACAGCTTAATAAAACTATTAAATTTCAAATATACAAGTGTATCATTTCTCCCCAGCACTAATGTATCATTTCTCCCTATCATGCCTTATTGGATTTTCAATCACTTTGTATAAATGCAGTTGCAAAATGCCAATCTGCTTTCTGCTAAAACTCACCCTAACAATGTGCGTTGCAAATAAAAAAAATACAAGATATTACCTCCACAATAATAAGAGTTATGAAAGAAAATCAATATTAAAAAAATTTACATTGACATTCCAAAAGTCTTCAAAACATAAAAGAAAAAAAAAAAACGTTGTCAGTTCTTCACTGCTAAGTCCAGCTAATGATGACCTCTGCTAATAAAAGAAGACTTTACATCTGTTACAATGGCTGTTAATGCCATTTGTTGAGAAAAATTGTCATTGTATCAACCCTTCCTATATATCAAACCTCCCCTACCTCCCCTACATCTATTGCTATTTTTTTCTCTTTTTTTTAATGCAAGAAACTCTCTCTAAAAAATTATTAACAGTGCTCATGGATATACAGTAGGCAGTAATCTTAATATTGTAAATCATCTTTCATTAAAACAACTAATGGGTTATGGAACAAAATAACAGCTTCCTTTTAAATTCAGTATTAAAAAATGTAACACGGTGCATATATGTCAATGATCTATTAATCCAATGATGTATTAATCCATTCAATATCGAGCAACAAACATATAGAATACTTTAATTAATGGAAACAATTCTTTATTGATCAATTTGTTCTTGCCCTAAAGAAAAACTTTTTGATTTGGTTATCATCAATACGAAACACCTCTTCCAACAAATTACCAATCTTAAAAAGTCTGTAATTATATATTTTGTTAAATCCTTAAATAATTAAGACATCATTTCGAAATCTCATTACTATTAAATTCTTATATTTAACCCTCTGTCTACCAGAAGGGTCCAATGGACCCGACATGTACATTCAAAATATTTATTCAAACCAGAAATTTCTTCAAAACAAACTAAATTTATAAATCAGACAATAATAAGTTAAATAAACAAAATAAATAGTTTTAAGTAAAAATTCTGGTGTAGAATGTTTTTATAAAACTTGAGTAAAATTTTCGGTAGTTCTAGGGTTAATATTTCTTCTAAAAGGACACTCCAAAAACTTAATGCAACTACACTCATAAATAATTAAAATTCATTGTTTTAATAAACTATTTAATATTCTCTCTTACAACTTGTTATCCGTACATAGTTCTTATATATAAATTTCATAAAACGTCCATTAAATTAAGAAATGTAACGATTGGTTGTAATTTTGTCAATAATAAAGTAACAATCGTCTATTAAATATTCTAAATCAAATATGGACACATACAAATAAAGGTCATAATATACATAGCACAAAAATCAGTTATAAATTAGTCGATATTTGCAACTATCTTAATTCTATAAAAAATATAAACATTTCGTTACATCTGATTTCAAAGATCTATTTAAAAATATAAATATCAATTCATTATTCAAAAGAAATCTACATAACTGTTTCTTACTGTGCATGTGGATACAGAGTACTTTTAAACACTCACTAATTCCATTACATATGACAACTATATTTTTAAAATAACACAGTTTAGCTACAACAAGTCGAATTTTTATAAGGTGAATTTTAAGTTTATTTAAAAGTTGTTATTTATTTAAATACAAGAATACATTAAGTAACAGTAGCATTATCTTGCATCGATATATTCATGACATCGTTTCAATTGAGAAAGATAATTCTAAAACTTAAATAATTCTAGTAATCTGACCCACTAATTTAGACTAACGAAGAAACTTCTATCTAATCTCTTTTTATACTAAAAATGTAAACCGAGTGATAACAAATTTTTTACTGGAATTTAAGACAAATGTAAAGATTTTCAATTGAAAATTAATGATTTTACACATTTTAAGTCGTGCCTTCATTTATCAATTTACAAAAATATACGGCTTTATCATATGTTTGGAATAAAAAGATTATGTTTTTCTCATCTCATTAATAAAAACATTATTCAACTTTTTTCTGATGCATTACACAGAATTGCCAAGGCTCCGGCTTTTTTGCAAACCACTATTATATTAGAGAAAATGCTCTAATTTTAAATCGCCTAAATGTTCCAATTAAATAAAAGAAGATTTTCTGTATTAAAATACTGGTATGCAAAAAGCCGGAGACGTGGCAGCTCTGATTACATCGTGATTTTGTTTAAAAAATCATCTATTATCCAATGTACAGTCGTGGAAAAAAAAAGTAATCACCCCCTACTGTCTCCTCAATAAATTATCGTAGAAGAAAGTTACGGGTACCGAACGATTGGAAGGAAAGTATACTTTTAAATGATGTATATAAAATTTGTTTAGGGGGCCATCTACAAAGTTTTTGAATTATAAACTTTCAAAATTTAGTGCTTCTAATGTTAAATTACATTTTCATATTTTTATTAATATCTCCTGAAATCATACTCTTAATGTGCTATGTTTTTGTCTAGCAATAATACTAGAATACCCAAACATAAATACTTTGCAATTTTTATAATTTTATGATATGAATTGTGAATTATGAAATTAATATTCGAAAAAATTATGAATAGCAACCTACAATTTTATTGATGAATTTAGATTTATTAAGTCCTACTTTATGGAACTCCGAAATTTCACATTTTTATTTCAAGTAGTTTTCGAATTATGCTTAAAAAATGGCAAAATGATGGTTTGAGGGGCCGTCTATGATAGAAGTGACCAGATATTTTGAAATTTCTTCTGCTATTCTGTAAACTTGCAGCTTTCAATGACTGCTTCAGTGGCGCCTTGATCAAGAAGGGGGCTCTTTTTGGTCAACAATCGAGTACCGAACTTAAATTTGGTACAGCCCCTAAAATGCGTTCGTTCTACAATAATTAATTTCTCGGAAACTTATCGTACGAATTCCATAAATATTTGTTTTTAGGCTAATTGAAGGGTGTAGAGTTCATTTATGCTGTTAGAATTGTGCACTGCTATTGAAAAAAACAAAGTGATGATTCGTTTTACTATGTAGATGCCCCCTCCCCCTAAGCAAATTTTATATACATCATTTAAAAGTAGACTTTATTACCAATCGTGTGGTACCAGTAACTATCATCTACGATAATTTTTTGCAGAGTTAGCAAGGGGTGTTTACTTTTTTTTCCCACGACTGTACAATTAGTATGTCCATGTTCCTATTTATATATATTTTTAATGTGGTAGTTGGTTAGACGTGAGAATAAGGAGGATGGGTGGGGCTGTTTTGACATAATAAACTCACTGCGCTGTATTTACAATATTATAAAAATTTTACAAATAAAATAAAATAAATAAATAATTCACAAGCTGTTGTGGCAGATGCTTGAGAACGGATGATAAGTGGTGCTGTATGGAAATTTAATGTGCAATGATTAATGCATTTTGTTTATAAAAATTTTATGGTTATTGAATTATTATGCATAAATGAACCAATAAATATTTCTCTTATTGTTAAACATGATTCTGTAACAATCCTGATCTGACAAAAATTAATAGTTTCAACTCTTTCTTATCACTTTTGTTAATTTCATTATTATTTATGTTATTGATATTTTGCGCAAAACAATTCACGTACCATTTTATTAGCGGAAATTGCTGAAGGGAATTTTCGACTGAGGTATGTATTTCCTAACTGAACTAAAATTTTGCATGCATGTAGTGATCAGATACAAATATACATATCACATACAATCTGCTCAAAGAATTCCGACAGTGTTTCAGCTGTAGATGGGAATTGCGGAAATTTGGTTTTTATATGTGTTGTGCTTTTCAAAATGGTTCGATTACACATTAAATTTCAATATATTAAACGGTAAAGTTTTGTTATGTGTTGGAAAGTGTTTAATAATCTATGCTTGACGCATGATTTTTCTTTCTTGTTCTGTTACTTTATATTAATGTGATTATAAATTTATATTATTTTTATAAATAAGATTAAGTAAACATTTATATATTTTTTATAAATGTCTTTATTTTATTGATATGCGTAACCGGAGCAAATATGACATTATTTTCGGTCGATAGGTGGCAGCATCAATCGGCAGCTACTCACGTTTGCCATGTACGCACTCCTATAATTTGCGTGGCAGTCTTACCTTTACAGCTCAGATGTAGAAGTTGCGAAATACGCATGTTTTTTTTTATCGCGCAGAAAAATGTTTGCAAAAATTAAGAAAACTATTTGATGTATCACATTGAAACTCCGTTAACATACGTAGAAACAATTTGTGCATCCGAATATTTTTGTAAAAATTGGTCCGTAATTTTTCTTAATTTTTGGCAAAAAACTGACGAGACAATTAAAAAATTATCCAGACAGTGATTGACATTCATTAAAAATGGAAATAAAAACGATCTTCGTTCAGTCGATCCCTACATTTACTTTCCGGAAGTGAAAGAAAATAATTGCGAACTAATAAGGGAAATTAAAATGACTAAGACAATTTAAAAATCGGTAGACATACGTATATGCATAGAGCTGCCAAGTCTCTGGCTTTTTGGTTACCAGTATTTTAATACAGAAAATGTTCTTTTATTTAATTGAAATATTTGGGAAATTTAAGGGAACAATATTTTCTCTAAGATAATAGTGGTGTGCAAAAAGCCGGAGACTTGAGAACTCTGTATGTGTAAATGTTGAAGGTGAGAACGGTAGAGGAAATCGGGAATGTATGCGGGAGGATCAGGACAGGCCTCTGACCACTCTTTCATATTATGTATCCGCCGCCTCCACCCCACCCCCCCATGGTCTCCTCCATTTCAATTTTAAATCTTTGGTTAAATAACTTGGTCTTTGATTACATGAACCCCTTATATCGCTCCTTTTTGGGAACTTGACCAAAGGGGTAACTCGGTACGGGGCGAGATTTTCTGTTCTCGGTTTGCCTCCCCTCCAACCAGACCATTAGGATCTTAGTTCCAACCCCGAGGGGACATTTTTCAAATATTTTGCGACACCATCATGTGATATATCTTTGGATAGCCCTTAAACAACTCTTTCATATTATCCACGCACTCTCCTCTCCGTATTTGCCCCCTGTGGGTTTTTCTATTAATTGAGTTCCTACTCCCTCAACTAATATATTTCCAAATAGGCTCTAAAACGGAGTTTCGTTGGGATGGAGGTTTTTTTAGAACAGGGTGCGTCCCCTGGTGGTGGAAAGTGGAACAAACATATTTTGTAGTGCGTGCTCAGCAGGCTTGTTATACGATGCCACAGTCAGCAGGGACCCTTTTTTGATGTTAGTATAGAATATATTGTGCCCACTGGCAGGTGATGGTGGAACTAAATGTTTTTCAACACCTACTATACGGTGCCGGAGGCAATGGGGACACGTGGCAGCGGAGTTTCGTTGGTAAGGAGGTATATTAAGAACAGAGTGCGCCCTTTGCGGTGGAAGCTGGAACTAACAGGTTTAGTAACGCGTGCGGAGTACCATGTCGCAGATTCGTTTAGACCGAAATACGTCCACTGACGATGGAATGCGGGAACACAGTGGGGCCGCGAGCCGGAGGCTCGTTCGTTTTGAGGTTCGCTTTTTGGAAAATTTTCATATGAATTCGGATCCCCGATGTAATTACATACAAATTTAAGGTTAATTTGAGGTTATTATCACGGGCCCGGGTAACGCCGGACGGGTCACATAGTCTTAAATAAAAGACCATATTGACCTATAAGATAGCTGGAAGTCAATGCTTATCTTCCCATCTCCTTTAAAATGTATATAGCGTTACCTAACTCAAAAAAAAAAATCCTTAGTGTATAAATATTACTTAAACCTGATTAGTGCTTTTAAGGTTGTAGTAATCTCTGTTTAATAACTGTCTTGAATTATTTAATGCACTAATTTCCTTCTCAGTTATTATTTTTTTTTAATTTTATATGCAATCATATTCCTTGAAACGGTACAAAACACCGACTACTTTTTATTTTAAATAATCATTATTACCACGCTTTCTTATAATTACAATAGCATCTAGTATTTTCTTATTAAAATCTATTTAAGTAAACACATTTCTATTCTCTTACGTACAGCATAAGCTTTAAATAATTATTTCAATTAGAGCAGTATCTAAAAATTGTTCCACAAAATCTTGCAAGTATAGTATGCATGATAAAAAAAATATATTTTTCTTATATTTTATAAGGAATCTAAAGAAAGTTAGCATTAAGAAAAACAAACAAGAAAGAAAAAAAAAATATGCGTCCAACATGAAATACTTTCTGCATTATGAAATACTTTCAAACGCATTCAGAATACTATAACAAAATTCTACCATTTAATAATGTAAGAGATGATATCGAAATAAACAATGTGGAAATCTTAGAATGCTTTTGAAAGCCCAATTTTAGCAATTACCATCTACAGTCGGAAAGTATGCAAATTCTTTTGTGCAGCACTGTATATGATCAGTTGATTTGTATATATAATACATAGTATGCTAATATTATGTTCTGTTAGCTAACGCAAAACACAATCAAAAATTCCCCGTCAGCTATTTCCGAAAATAAACGGAAATATATTTGATTTCTTTTGTCCAGCCCTGTATCTGATGTATAGAATTTTTACACATCAAGTAATATGCAAAAGTTTAGTTACATTTAAAAACGCATACCACAACTGAAAACGTACTTATCACTCAGCAATTATCGCTCACACACAGTACTGAACCAAATTTTTTTATGTGTCCCGGTAAATGCAATACAATAAATGCTATACACACTGTATTCTAAAGTAAGTATCTTGTAGAGCACTTGAATAATGTATATGAATTTTGGTATATTTTAAATAGTGCAAAATCATTTTAATTCCTTGCAAAAGATTTTCCCCATTTACCATAATATTACCATAATATTTGAGTGTCCCTGTGAACAAGCTATTAATTCAACCAATTTTATTTTCAATACTGTACATGTTGTAGTAAAACCAAAGTTATACCATATATAAGTTACATGACGATCTCAGTATATTTACGTGAGTTACAGAGCAGAAAATCAGATAGAATGCAGGACAAATGAATTCATAAACACTTTTAAGGGGACAAGAGACTTTCAAACGCATTTGTTTTTTAATTTTCACTTTAAATACTAGGGGCAACAATTCAGGGGCACACTATATGCATTATAGTATATATTTATGACAATAAATTGATTTTTTTTTTTTTTTTGGGGGGGGGGGAGAATAATTAGGAATTTTCCTGAATATTTTAAGCATTATGAAGAATTTTTCAAAATGCCCCATGCGCATTTTATAAATTAAAATCCCCAGTATTTTTTATTCAAGTTTGGTTTATATATGAAAATAAAACTGTGCATCGAATTTTATATATTTGAATATAAAGGTAAGAATTTTTTTCTTAAAATTGTATGAAATTTTCAGGATTTTTGCATCACATTTCAGTAATTAACTAATAACTTTTATTTAGTTTCAAAAAACTATGCACAGTTTTATTTGTATACATAAACCAAACTGGCATAAAAAATATTGGGGATTTTAATTGATATGGAATGTGCATTGGGAAGTTTGAAAAGTTCTACATAATGCTTAAAATATTCAGAAAAATTACTTATTTTTCTCCAAAAACTGTTTTTTTTATTTCTTGTGTGATAACTATATGCCATAATGCATATAGTGCGCCCTTGAATAGTATTTAAAGTGAATATTTTTAAAATAAAAAAATGTGTTTGAACGTCCCTTTTCCCATAAGCTGTGTTGGAAAAATTTAAAAAACATCAAATGATTAGGTACTAAGTGTTAAATTGGTAATTTCTTTTTTTTAATAATTTTTTTAATATAATTTCTTTTTTTAATAGAAATGTAAATTTTCACCATTTTGTGAAAAGATATTAGCATTAAATTTTAATTTCTATGGGAGGTGAAAAATCAATCATTCAAAACGTCCATGTTTGCCTTAAACCTTGGAAGACTTTACTTTGAGTTGAGAAGAAAGTTTTGGCATGACAAACACAAGATAATCTTGGTCTAAGTCAATATAGACTAGATGACACTTTTTATTCAATTATGCTTTAGCTATAAATAAGCTAGATATTCTAATACCCGCTTTTTGCGCTGTTTGTATTACCTAAAAAGTTTTGGACCAGAAGTATTAGGACGTTGAACTCAGAATCTGATCTTTTTCCCAAATAAGACGGGATTATTTTACTATTAAGTGCTTTCTCCGTTTCTTATTTCTTCTCTATTTTTTTACATGTTTAAAAGAATACAAATATAGAATATAAGAATAAAAATTACATCACAGATTAAGTTCTATATATTTTACGTATAAGAAAATTTAAAGAAACAATAACAGCAACGGATTTTTTTTAATTTGGCTATAGTATCTGCAAATATAATTCCTTAAAATTTGAAAACATCTTTATAAAGAAGAAAGGAGAAAGGGGTGGATGATTTATAATATTAGCTATGTTAATAAACACTTTTTTCTAACTTCACGTTTTTAAAAGCGGTATGTTTTTAACAAAATAAAATTTTCATGTAAAGCAAATATTTATCATTTCGAAAGTATATTACAGGGTTCGTACGGGTACCGTTATTTTCAAGGCCCAATATCATAATTTTTTTATAGAAAAATAAATCTAGTTTAAATGGACGACATTTCGCCTTATTTCAGGAGAGATTTTCCATATGAAAATACTGGTACCGAAGAATTTCTTAGTCACGAAATTCAAGCACCCGTACGAACCCTGTATTAACAGTAAATTAAAAAAAATCGAATAAATTTAATACAAATGATATTTTAAATTTAATAGCTAAGTCCACTGTTTTGAACACTATTGTATAGACGTTTGTAATATTGATGTCACAGAAGTGTCTTGAAAGAGGCCATTTGAAAAAAAGAGTGATTCTAATTCTCATTTTTCTAGCAAGGAAAATTGTAAATAGTTTACTTTCCTATTCACTACCTAACTCAACTGCCGGTAACGAAGACTAGTCAGGTTTGAGAGGCCGATGAGTGACTGACGTTTGATCAGAGATTACTGCAAATGATTTAGGATATTATTTATTTTTTAATTAATTTATTTATGGTTTATAGAAATAAAAAACATTTGTTAAACTGTAGAAAACAATTGCTAAAACTTTAATATTGTTCGACACAATTAATATTCCAAAACTATTTTTCCGCGAATGTTAAGCCCAGTTTGCATATTGTTGGGTCTGTTTTATGCTGCTTATAACATTGTCTGGATTATACCTGAAACAAATAAAAATGTAAAATCATGAAAATATAATAAAACGATTGTCGTGTTTATTTCAGACCCAGGTCATTAAGTTAAGCACAAAACTCCAACTACCATCAAGGGGACATTAAAATTTAATACAGCTGTTTAAAAAGGGCCGTGACATCTAAGGGGGGAAAAGGGAGAGAGCCCATAACTATCCTCCGGAGCGCACTTTTCAGTTGTTTACATAGAGTATGCTAGGAGAGAAGTGACGTAAAACGCAAATACAGACTATAGCCACTTGGTGCGGAAAGAGGTTACTTCACAAACGTTTGGCGATAATGTGAATAGGGGACAAAGTATTTTGCTCTTTGCATTACGAAATTCCTGAGTAATGGTGATTCACGTACATAACAGTTTTAGGGTTGCTCAATAGGAAATTCTTGTGGCAAGGAGGGGCGAGAATAAAAACGTTACATTACAGACAGGCATCTGTGAATCTGTAATGTTCGAAGTGCGTGGGATGATACGTAACCGAAATAAAGTACGAAGAAAACAAAAATGCAGAACTGAGCAAGCGACAGCAGTTACATAAGAATCTGGGGTGCGGCGAGAAAAGCGTGAAAAGAGAAGAATAGAAGCATAAATGCAAAATTAATTAATGTTAAACTATAATTTCTTTAATTTAGTCAAAATAACTCTCCAAGGCATAGAAAATGAGTATTATTTTCACACACAATTTAGATTAATACTGAAATTTTACCTTGATTTTATCACTAATTGGAGCTGGAAATCAGTTACACAATCTTAGGAGGTTTTTGTGTAAACATGTGAGATCGGCGCACAGATAGAAAATTTTTTAGCACTTGATAGATGCATAGGAACGCAATAATCTCTTGGAAACACTTTTTCGCAACAATTCTGGCACATCTTTTTTTACAAACAATTTTGTTAGAAGACCTTAAAAGATAGCGATTCAGATGAAGATCAGATCAAGAACTTCGAACGAGAGCCGCACATACATTTGGGAGAAGAAGAAATGAATCACAAAAAGAAACTGAAATGCTATGACGCGCACGTTGCTCTAACAATGTCTATATATTTTTAAAAACCAAAACTTGTATGATCGGTGCACTAAATTTTTTGGGGGGCACAACTTTTGAAGTGACGTATGATGAACTAGGATGTATTAGACTTTTGTAAGCACATTTTGTGAGGATCTTGGGCCATGAAACACATTTAAAAGAATATCACACTGCAATGGAAAAGCACAGATTGTAGACCGGACATGGCAGGCGCGGGTCCAAGAAGCGAAGATCCGATGATGAAGAGTCGCTGATATTTCACAGAATTTTAGACATATCGTAGCGAAGAATTTACGGTTTCCAACGTTGTTCATCCACACAGTAAAAAAAAAAAAAAAAAAAAAAAAAAAAAAAAAAAAAAAAAAAAAACTGTAAAGTTACTAAAGTTTTTCTAAAAAACTGGCATTCCTAGAACACTTTATGAAACGGCAACAACAAAAAATCATGTAGCAGATAAACGTTTGCACCGAAAATCAAAAAATCTGTAAGGTTACTAAGAATTTTTTAGGAAACTGCGATTCCTAGAACTTTTCATGTAACTGCAACCTGGATTACAGATAAAATTTTAGTAATGTAAATTTTAGTAAAGTAATTTGTAATTTTAGCAGGTTCGTTTGTATAGCTACAGACTTCTGTAGCTTTACAAAAACTAGTTTTGCAGATTTACAGCTTTTTTTGTACAGTTACAGATGAAAGTTTAGTAAGCACGTAACTTTACATCTGTAGAGTTACAGTGTAGAGAAGAGGCGAGATGGGGGCTACTGGGAGGAGCAGTAGTAATGGAGAAAAGGGGCCTGACATCTGAGGGGAGAAGGCACACATGCACGAGCAAGTGGCAGCGTCGAGGTCCTGGCTTATGGAAGACGATGGTCGCATAATCAGCAGTGGACAGAGCGTTCGTGTCGAGATAAACCACGTGCTGGAAGAACAGCAACGGCAAGAAAATTCAGAGAGCACTTAGCTGGAATGTGGGACCGATGGGAACAGCGACGAGATTTCTGGATGATGGTGGCGAACAGGGCTTTCGCGTCGATGAGCCGAGGGCCGTAAAATGGAAGAAGCGACGATCCGGTATAAGCAGACAGGGACGAGTAGGCCGCCGGAAAAAACTTGGCGTCAGTTAGCTGATCTCGGCCGACGAACAGGTGTTTGACTAGAGAGATGCATGCGAAGTTGGGCTTGAAGAAAATGGGCTCCTCTCTCTTGTGCAATTTTTTTAAGTTGGAAAAAACTAGGAACGACACCAAAGTATGTGGTGTTTATTTCAGACACAGGTCATTAAATTAAGCACAAAACTCCAACTACCATGAAGGGGACATTAAAATTTTCAAAGCATTTTAAAAAGGGTCGACACATACAAGGAGGAAAAGGGGGAGAACCCATAGCAGTCGCACCGGAGCGCACTTTTCAGATGTTTACATCGAGCAGGCTAGGACGTAAAGCAGTGACGACGAGCAGTGACGTAAAACTCAATTACAGACTATCGCCACTTGGCGGGGAAAGACGTTACTTCAAAAAAGTCTGGCGACAATGCGAATAGTAAAGTATTTGGCTCATTACAAGATTTCTGAATAATGGTAAGTCACGTACACAGCGGTTTTAGGGTTGTACGATAGGAAATTCTTGTGGCAAGGAGTAGCGGGAATGAAACGTCACATTACAAACAGGCATCTGTGAAACTTTAATGTTGAAGTGCGTGGGATGATGCGTAACCGAAATAAAATACGAACAAAACAAAAATGCAGAACTGAGCAAGCGGCAGCAGTTGCATGAGAATCTGGGTTGCGGCGATTACACAGAACACACGATAAAAATGTGCAGCCATTAAAAATAAATTCATATACTTTTTCATTGTTTTATCATTGCCAGAACGAACCATTCCGGTGAAGGTATAGGAACGAGAATTTAATAAAATTATAGAATACAGAAATATTAATCGCATTTTTCTGACAGATAAAAAATAATAAATTATTTTCTTTAATTTAGAGGGGAGGGGTTATGCAAATAGTAGTGACATGGATTTATATACTATAATTAAATTAACTATTACTATTAAATTGTTATAATTTGGTGGGGGGAAAGTTAAAATAAAAGGTATATAACAGAACACTGTTGTAGCGTTCATAAATTATTTTTTATTGTAATTTAATATTTTTCTTGCAACTTGAAAAAAAAAATGTTTATTTTTCATTTATACATAGTGCATTCAAAAAGTTCCAGGACTGATCGCACACAGACTATATAATACAGAGATTGTACTTACCTTTGATATTAAGGTTCTACTTAGTCTCCTCGCAATTCAATACAACGCTTAGAAAGAGTGTACAAATCCGTAAACGCCTTCTGGAACGCCTTACTTCAACACTATTAAATTATGATGTCACAGCCACATCAATGTCATCTATAGACTCGTACCGCCGCCCTTTTATATTCAATTTCGACTTTGTACATAAAAAGGAGTCCGGGGGGACAGATCTTGTGATTAGGGTGGGTGGTTGATTCGCACAATCTGCCTTCTGGCCAAAAATTGCACAACAATTGTGGACTTGTGAGCCAGTGCGTTATCGTGCAAGAGGCATCAATTCCCACTGTCCGGCAAATCCGGCCTCACACGCCGCATTCGTTTCAAAAGCCGATGCACGACAACTTTGTAGAATGCACCAGTCACAGGAGTTATCTGATGTCCCCAACGCTAGCACACTGAACATTTTCCTCATTTCGACTCGAACATAGACGACCTGATCTCTTGTCGAGATCTCCTCTTAAAGACTGTCATTTCCATCACAGAATCTTTAAATTCGACGTCAAACCGTGCGTTCACAAGTAGCATGTGATACATGTGCCTAGTTGATATTACAAGCCGATTCCGGTATTTTTCGTCCCATTTTGAATTTGAACAAAAACGTTCTTCTCTCCCATAGTCTTTTTAACGGCCATAACGTCTTCAGACTCGAGGTGCACAAATGTGGACCTCTATTCTTTTCCTCATAAAAAATAAACAGTTTGATTTATTTTTACATTTTTACTGCACTTATATATAACTTAATGTTTTTTTGCTTTAAAACAAAACCGATAAATGACCGCATCAACGCAGATTTATTCATAAAATAAAAGTTGTTTTCTTCTGGATTTCCAATATGCCTTCAAGACAGTTTGACCAAGAAAGTAATTTTCATAATTATTTAACTTAAGTACTTAATAATAATCTTTTTTGACGATTTGTGGATCATTCACATGTTTAAAGACCTTAAATTTGTGATCATGTGAATTAGCTTATTGATAAATTAAATTGATATTTTAGGGGGCTAGCGATTTAAGATCCATATTAACGAATCGACATTACCAGCCCCTTCAAATATCAGTTTCAGAAAAGGTTTTTTTTGTCATCCATGATTTAATTTTGTGTAAAAGCAATGAATGAGTATTTATAGCATTATTTTAGATTCAGGTCTCAAGAGGTTAAATATCTAACAAAACTATAATACTGATATAATTGATAAAATTCTGCCCTTCAGAATAATATACAAGATGGCTATAATTAAACTGGCAGTACTCAGAGTTTTCTGTAGCGCGATCTAAATGAGAGAATGACGCAAAATTTTGTAAGAAGATTAAACAAGATGAGGGACGAAGGATTCCACGGAAAAAAATCAGTTCAAAAATTCTCCTCTAGGGGAATATGTGGCGCTGTGTAACAGAAAAGATAGTTTAAAAAATGCAGAATCAATACTGAAATAAAATTACCTTTTATTTAGCACATTTAAAGATTTTAGTATTAATTCTGCATTTTTAAAAACTCTCTTTTCTGTTACACAGCGCCACCTATTCCCCTAGCGGTAACTTTGGAACAAATTTTTTTTCGCGGAATCCTTCGTCCCCCGTCGTGTTTAATCTTCTTGCAAAATTTGGCGTCATTATCTCAATTAGATCGTGCTACAGAACACTCTGAGTACTGTCAGTTTAGTTATGGCCACCTTGTACAACAATGTAATACTCCATTAAAAATCTATTTAAAAAACTTAGAATAAATAGTTCAAAATCAAAAAAAATTCTTATTTTTATAGAAACTAACACAATTTGAATGCTCGATCAAGGTATTTGCTGTTATCCTTCAGTTGAGCTAGATAGCGAGTACGAAGATTTCGGATTCGTATTCACTATCTACGAAGCCTTCGGTATCGTATTGTGAAAGAACAAAATCCGAAAAATGACCACAGACACAGAGCCCTTCTTTCAACGATTTCTTAACCACTCAGCATAATAAGTGACACCCAGAGGCTCTTAAAACCTAATACTCACATATTGAATAATATGTAGAGAAAGGTATATTAAAAAATGGAAAGTAGAATCCTGATTATCCCAAAGCCTACAATTATGTGGATGGTATTGAATGTTATAAGTTATTCATTCCCCAAATCGGAGAAGTTTTGAGCTAATATTTTTGTCACAGCGTGTACAAATAATGTAAAAATAGTTTGCAAAAATATCCCTGCGGACAGTTTGGTGAAGGATTAAAAACAGTTAACCATTTAAACGACATTTCGCATTGTATTTAAAAGATTCGATGCTTGAATGTTTTTGTCTTCTCTTTATGGTAAACTTAAACGACTTATTATTACTTGTTATTCTTCACCAAATCTCCTTTATGTTTCACCATGCACTCACCTCGGTGGTACATGTTCCGTTTTTATTGTATAGAATCTGATATAAATATGTAGAAAATTAATTTTTAAGAGGAAACAACATTATACAACGTTGTGTCAGTTAATGCGATATCATAATGCTCTTTAAAAATGTATAATTAATCTGGTATCGTCAATTTAAATAAATTTTACATAAGCAGAGGTGCATGCTCAGTTTGAGAGTTTTCGTCCAAACAATGGAAACCCACATTCCAGAACATAATAATAAACGCCTGAACATGTTCGAATACACCCGTAAGAGAAGTATACAAATATTTGCTTAGCAATAATGGCAAACTCACAAAGTTTTAACTGAAAATCTTCACAATTATTCAATTTTATTAGTCGTATGTCGCCACTCTAAAATGCACCTTGATTCCGCTCACGTTTGACGAGCAGTTGAAAATCATAAATTAAAATTTTCGACGATGCCCTGTAAAAAGCCATATACAATGCATTCACTATTTTTAGTATAAAACCTAGATTTTTAGTGTACAAAGTTTAATTCAAATTTGTTCAGTGGTTTTTGAGAAAAAAACCAACATATATACAAATATTACGTAAATGCATACATACTCGTACATACATAACGGCTAAAAACAAAAGTTTCTTTTTTTTCAGTCGCTTAATGAGGAAGACTCTAAACAGAAAAGATTCTCGCGCATGGGTTTCGCAAATTTTTAACGAAAAGTGCACTTTAAAGAGTGATAAAATTATTCTTTTTTAATTAATATCTCCACTAATTAGAGTCGTATGTAGGTGTGACAGCGCAAAATGGGATTCTCGAAATTTTCCATGTCCGTAGGCAGTCTTTCCAGTTCGGGTTTTTACTTATTCAAAATATTTGTCACTTGTTTTTAAATAGAAAACTTTGGTTTATTTGATCATGGAATGTCTGTTTTTAAGTAACATGAATAATACAATACTGAAATAGTGGTTGATATTTTGAATTAAAATAATCAACAACTTGATAACAGTGTTCTTGAGTAACGATTTCGACTCCCGACTCACAGCTGTTCTTTAGAAAATAAGGTAATACAAAAACAAGACGAGCATGGATTTTAACAGCATAGAAAGTTACTTAAGTCACTAAAAAGTGTTCGAAAAATCATGTGATAAAGCCCGAGTTTATAAATCGAAAATCAAATACTTCCATACGTCAGCGAAATGACGCCAATACCTGATATTCCGAATCAAACAAATATTTTTTTATTTAAATCTTTTAACACGTGAATAAGATTTTTTAAAGAGGAATCTAAATAGTAATTACAAAAAAATCTGCAGTTTATTTCTCTCGTTAGATTAAAACTTCGAGGAAGAAGCAAGAATAAAATCATGATTGACGCCAGTAGACAGAAACTAAAGATAAACAAAGGTTTATAACGAAAAATTGAATTAGAACCTATGTTTGCCTAATAAAGTTGTGTAGTTAAAATGCGTGTTTCAAGTACACAGAAGATTAAATTAATTTAAGAACGTAGGCGTCTGCTAAATAATTAAATATTTAATCTGTTAATTCTTTAATTTTGGGTAATGGGTATGGGTATGACAAGGGATTAGTTCTAGATAAATGCTATAACGTAAGAGTTTGTTGAATGTTTAATCTATTAAATATTTAATTTTCGATGGTGAATTGTGTGGAACATGGGAATTAAATGATTGTACCTAGTGCAACAAATGTATTTAACTGCAAGAAAACAGGAGCTGCTTTAAGTATATGGCAACTGCATTCTGCCAAAATAACTTTGCTAGACAAAATCCTAAAATTACGAACTAGCATTCTAAATATTTCAGTATTCTGGCCCCTTTCTAAATAATGCAGAAAACTTAGATGTTTAAAACGAACATAAAAAGAAATAACAAGGAAAAATACTATAAAGATTTGTATTTATTTGATTTGTTGGTTTTGGGATTTCATTTACTTTTTTTCACACCAGGGCTAAATAGATCAGAGCTCGTTTTGAGTGTGGAATAGACTTAACTAAAGTAAACAAAGCCTGAACTGAATTATGATTCTGGCATCTCTTAGTTAGCAGATAACTCTCTTAACACAAAGAAGGAGACGGCAAGGGAGTGAGGTATCCAAATCAAAGTAAGGTTTTGTGTGTAATAGTACTCAGTAAAAGAACTCAGATGACCAAATCATAGCGCACACTACTCAGTATTTATTAAGAAAAAAATTAAGTTGGAAAAAAATTTCTTTTATTACTATATGATAATTTGTTATGGTTAATTCTCTTAGTGCAGTTTGAACGTTATAGAAGGACAAATTTAATAATTAATTTTAATAATCAAATTTATAAAACACAAAGAAATTTAAAAAGAACATACATGAAATATTTGAGGCTTTGAATTCAAAATCTTCAAATTGTGCAGCAGCAGCCAATGCCCATTGTTGTAAATTTCACGTTCTGACTTGTTGGTAGTTTTGTCTGGCTTCAACAAAACGATCATAAGTCCATGAGTCAATTATAGTATATTTATCAACGATAGTCCCTCCTTTTTCAACATCCTCCTTCCACTTCGAAAGATACTCTTTTTTTTCAAACGGATGCAACCTTCTTTTTGTAGAGTTGTCAAGCTCCATGTAGGATGTGCCTCAACTATATTAATAACTTTTGTTTCATGTAGTCATTAGGTTTACATTTTTTATACTCGGGTTCGTATTGTTCTGGTGACGAATCATCATGTACCATCTCAAAATTCACTTTTTCACATTCTTCATTAAAATGTATTAATTTTTCATCTTGGATAAATTCCTTTTCATTTAATATTTCCAATAACTTATCATATACTTCTTCGCCAATTAACTTTGCATCTTCAAGTATAACAGGTGAAGAGCTTGATATAATTAAATTATTTTCAGTAAGGAAAACTTCATAATATAATACTGCATTTTTCTGTAACAATTTCGATTTATCACTGCACAAAGATGATTCAGGGATAGGACCTCTACTTAAAGAGGTGGCAGAAAGTTCTGCGCTGGTCGCCATTTTGCTAAAAAAAAATAACAATTTGATATATTATATATCTCAAAAATAACGAAACACGTACGTTCAGAGCGAAGACACAAAAAAAAAATAAAGTTTAAACTTTCTTTCTCAATAACTACTAAATAGCGCGCACTACTGCTTGGTCATACAAGTTCTCTTACTCAGTATTGATTACAACCATAACCTTACTTTGATTTGAATACCCCCACCACACCCTTGTCGTCTCCATGAAGCAAAAATAGATGTATTTTGAAGCATACATGTATTTCAAACACAGGTTTTTAAAATGCCTAATTTTTTTAATATAATTTCCGAATTATTTCTATATTTCCATGAATTAAACTTGTGCGTTTTGATGTGAAGATTTTTCAATTGTTTTCACTGCATTACTTTACCAATGGATTAGCGCGTGGATAGCTGTAAATTTCGATACTATTACTTAGTGACAAATAGCGATTTAATTGTGTCAAAGAGAACAAAAGTCTGCAATAAGGCACCACGATCAAGAAATAAATTAACGTGCAGTAATGGCGAATTAATTTCAGTTGTATACATTTTGAAATTTTTCGTTTTGTAAATGACGTCAGTTAATAAATTTTCGCAGCTTACAAAAGACACAGGTTCCGGCACTTCACAGACCTTGGCGGCTATTCAGCCTACTTTGTTCTCATGGCAGCTCGAGAATTTTTGGATACCGTACCACGTGACAGTCAAGTTGGGTAGAAGTATCTGGGCCTGACTCTTTCATTGGCTGCATCGATTCTTTATCAGATATACTTCTCACACCGCATGCTTATTTCTTGAGTGACACAACTCAAAAGTTTTTCAAAAAACGTAAAAAACAATTTTCAAGGATAAACTAAAAATGGATTAGTAAGAAACAATATTATTATAAAGAGAAGACTATAAAACATAAGAATAAAGTTCTTTTGACACTAGCCACTGAAAATTTACCTTTTTGAATTATGAGCATTTAATGCATGTCGAAGTTATTCAAGATGTAACAAATATCGAACAATTTTTTTCTAATTATATATAACTGACACATCTCTAAATAACGCAATTTTATTGTTACGTTCGGGTCAAAAAACTGTCTTTACTTAAAATACTGTTCGTAAATGCTTAACATTTTATGGAAAAAACGTGACATAACCCGAAATGTAACGCTTTCCATTTCATACTTTAGACACAATCAGTATACTATTTTAAACTGTAACTGAAAATATGTCACTTTTCCAGAATATAGTATGATTTCATTTGCAATTTGGAAAATGAATACAAACTAGGGTGTATAATATAGCGTTTTATTAAGATGCTTTTATGACATGGTAGATGAATGTTTACTTTTAGTGGTTATAATGCAAATTGATGTTTTTGCTGCATCTCTTTAGTTAAATGTGCGATGTTTTACCTTTCACTTTATCGAGGAAAGAAAATTTTGAATAATTATTTACATTTTATTTATGAAATAGCTTTTCTCTTGGTATACATAACGTTGTTAGACGATATTCTTCAAGTTCAAAATAATTGATTTTTTTTTCTTTTAGAAACATGAAAGATTTTTTTTTAAATTGATTAATTTTTTAGTTTTTTTACCACAAATTTTGATTTGGTAAATTATTCCCATCGAAAATTTACTGTTGTAGAAAGTTTGAAGAAAACACTTTTCAGTTATTTGCAGTATAAATAAGTTTATCTAAAACTTCCATACGTATCTGAATGAAAAATATTTCGTGATTGTAGTAGAAGTTTGGAGATTTGAATATGAGAACGACATGCTGAATAAAGTTTACTGATATTAGATTTCAACTCTTGACAACTTCAAACTGGCGATCAATGATTAATTCTCTTTCTAGTGGAAATATTCACCAATATACGTACTTATGTAACTGCTTTTATTCCGGTACATGTCGATCTCTCAATAAAAATCTTGATCATTATGTTGAAAATGTATTAACATAGTTTGCAACTAATTTCAAAATATATTGTTTTATTTTTTTTCTTTATTTATTTTTAAGTTCTATAGTTCTTTCGGCAGTGCGCTGTATTAAAAACAATAAAAAAAGTCCTTCCGGCCAGTGCCGGGAGGAAGAGGTAGCTTTCATATTCCTTATTTTAAAAAAGCCGACTTATATTATTCAAACACACGAAGCTCAATTAAGTGGAAACCGAATGTAGGAGATTCAATACTAATTTTTATGAATACTAAATCATTATGAATGAGAATTTCGCGAAATTAGTCAGCTTTATCCAAGCTGCTTTTATTTAAAGTAACTTATATTTGGCTGCCAAATTCGGCGATTTCTTAAAGTGCCTGCCATTTTAAGACAACGTGGTGGATGAGGCTAACCAGTGAACTTGGTCGAGACCTTAGTAATTGCTGTGCACATGCTCACTCACATCGGAATCGGTTGATATATACGAGTGCTGTCGCAGGCGAAAAATCAGATTTTTCAAAATGTCACCCACGTTAGAAATTGAAACTGCTATATCTGAGCCATTTTTTAAGATAAAGAAAAACAAAAAATGCTCCTGAATCCTTATATCAAGGTCAAATACTTAAGAAAGAAACCTTTTTCAATTTCTAATTTTTTTGCACCTCACTTTAACCTTCCGTCTACCAGACGGGTCCATTGGACCCGACATGTACATTCAAAATATTTATTCAAACCAGAAATTTCTTCAAAACAAACTAAATGTATAAATCAGACAATAATAAGTTAAATAAACAAATTAAATAGTTTTAAGTAAAAATTCTGGTGTAGAATGTTTTTATAAAACTTGAGTAAAATTTCCGGTAGTTCTAGGGTTAAATATATATATTTTTTAATTTAATGGCCGCCATTTTGAAACAAGATGGCTGATGAAGCTGGCCAGCGAACTTGGTCGAGATATTGATGTATACTATCCACATGTCTTCTTCCATCGAAATAGTCGAATACGTGTGGTATCGCGAGACAAATACAAGATCGTTTCAAAGTGTTAACCATGATAGAAATTCAAAGTGCTATAATTCAACCACTCTTTAAGATATAAACAAAAGAACAAATTTTCAGAAACAAAAACTGCTCCAGAATCTTTGTATCAAGGCCAAACACATAAAAAAAATCTTTTTCATTTTCCAATTTTTTAATACCTCATTTTAAATTTTAAATTACATTTTTTTAAAAAATGGCAACACTTTTGAAACAAGATGGCGAATGAAGCTGGCCAACGAACTCGGTCGAGACATTGGTATGTACTATGTACAGACCAAGTTACATTCAAATCGGATCATGAATACGCCTATTATCGCGTGACAAAAATCAGGTCGTTTTAAAATGTCAGCCACAATAGAAATTCAAAATGTTATAACTCAGCTATTTTTTTAGATATAGACGAAACAAAACCTGTTCCGGAATCTTTGTATTAAGGTCAAACACATACGAAAAACACTTTTTCATTTTACAATTGTTTGGTATCTCATTTTAAATTTAATTTTTTTAAAATTTTTTTAAATGGCCGCCATTTTGAAACAAGATGGCGGATGAAGCTGGCCAACGCACTCGGTTGAGTTATTTGTATGTACTATGTACACACCAAGGTACATCCAAATCGGTTCATAAATACGTCTGTTATCACGTGGCAAATTCAGGGCGTTTCAAAATGTCAGCCACACTAGAAATTCAAAATGCTATAACTCAGCCATTCTTTAAGATATAGACGAAACAAAAACTGCTACGGAGTCTTTGTATAAAGGTCAAATACATAAGAAAAAAATATTTTTCCATTTTAAATTTTTTGGTACCACATTTCAAATTTTAAATTTTTTTTAAATTTTTAAATGGCCGCCATTTTGAAACAAAATGGCGGATGAAGCTGGCCAACGAACTCGGTCGAGACATTGGTATGTACTATGTACACACCGAATTACACCCAAATCGGTTCATAAATACGAGAGTTACGGTGTGACATAGGTCAGATATATATATATATATATATATATATATTGATATATATATATATATATATATATATATCAATTTTGAACGGAGGGTGGTTTCGGGGTCTGGGGGTCATGATCGATGAAAATATACCAAAATTTTTTGAAATCGCTTTCCTCCGAACGGCTGCAGTAGGTAGCTTTTTGTAAAGAAAGCTACCTAAAAAAATAACAGTTTAGATAGCCACGTTAATCTCTTGCGCTCTGAGACGTACGTAGCGTACGCCATGCTATTTTGGTCACTTACGACAATGACGTACCGTACGTCATGATATCTGGCTGATTTTTTAATTAGACATTCCAAATTCTCACCAGAAAATTTTTAACTTTTATTTTTGCTTTGCAAGGTGACTGATTTTCCATAAATAAAGCAAAAGAAAATTACCAATTAAATGTTTGTTGTGCGAATTCAAAATTTCAAAAAAAAAAAAAAAATCTGCCTGATGGGCAACACAAGTTGCTAGTGACATACATCCGCTAACGGTGCTAAGGCAAAATTGGTTAATGGGAATAGAAAAGGTCGTCGAGGAAAGGTAATTTGCGATCAGTCTCCATTTCAACAGTGAATGATCGCAGACTGATCGCAAATTACCTTTGCTCGACGTTATGGTTGAAAGAGTGGAGAATACTGATTTTCAGAAAATTTTAACATCTGTATACCGTAAGGCTACGAATTCTGGGTAATACCTAAATTTTGAATCTGTGAACCCACTCTCCCATAAAATCGCAGTCGTTAGAACTTTAATCCACAGAGCTAAAAGTTATTGTAATACTGATGCAGCCTTCCAATTTGTAAAAAAGAAGATATTTAGTGACTCAATTCAAAATGGCTATCCTTTAAGATTGTTAAAAAGGATTTTTTTCTGATCATCGCGTGTGTCATCCTCTGTAATTTGTAAGGCTCCCGCTATTTACATATCTCTACCATACAACAAATATCTTTCTGAAAACATTTCTAGCCTTTTGAAGTCTCATAATATCAGTACATCATTCAAGCCACAAAATGTTTTGAAAAATTTACTTTGTAAATGTAAACCTAAAATTCCCCCCTTACTAAGAATCGGTTCAATTTACAGTATCCCATGTAAAGATTGCGATTCTGTATATATTGGCGAAACTGGTCGTACTTACGCCATTCGCCTTGCCGAACATATACGTGCCTACAAATCTGGAAGCCTAGAGTCTAAAATTGTACAGCTTTCTTTAGATACCGACCATATCCCAGATTTCGCAAATATGAAAGTTATCAGATATGGTTGCAATAATATTAAAAGTAGAGTTTTTCTGGAAGGTGTGTTCACTCGTAAGCAAACGTCGCCGATAAATGAATCATGTGCACTTCCTCCTGAATATCCAGAATTGTTTTGAAATTTTTGTACTTTATTTAATTTTAACTGATAGTAATTTTTAACTATAAACATGATAAATAGTTTTCTGTCATTTGAATGTTATTTATTGCACTGATGAGGGGCTAAAATTTAGCTCGTAACGTTTGCTTTTTAATTGTATTAAATGTGTTTATGTAATTTTTACTTGTATGTCTGATGAATTGTGTTATATTTTTTATGTTTAAATCGTATATCAGACGTTAAACAATGATTATTTATTTTAGAATTTATTTTGTCCGATATAGGAGTATGTCGACGACTTTGTATACTTCTTCATCAAAAATTGAATTTCAGTCGCTGTTTGAAGAGATAAAGTGAATTCTCTGAAAATTAATTTATTTTGTCAAAATCCATCTGCCACATAGAGCTTTTGATCAACGAGACATGACGGATTACTAATTTATGCACAGTGTTAAAAAATTCGTTAACCCTCCTACTATCATTGGGGTCTTATTTGAAATCAGTTATTTTCCATTTTGAAATTTTTAATGTTTCGAACCAGAAAAAAATGAATAATTTATACTTAATATATAAAATTAAATAGACACCTCCTACGAAGAAGTTACATAAAATAAAACAAAATTTCAGGTTCAAATCATGTCAAACTAAGAATGCTCAGAAAATGCAAAAACCTGGTACTAGGAGAGTGTGATGACGAAAAAGAGGAGGGATTGTATCCAAATGTAGTAGTACGTGCAATATTGTGTACGCTATCTTGGCACTAATTAACAGATATTTGATACAACCCCTCATCTTTTTGCTTCCTTTTGAAAACAACGGATTTCGAGCTTATTCTATCACCGATAATTTTCAGAATTTTCAAGCTATGATTTTGAGACTTACACAAAAGTTGCTCTATATACTTAGCTAATATATTATGCACATTATATTTTGATTGCATTTGCGCATGCGAAGTGAAACATTGTTTAGTAAACCTGCTCATTTTTCATCCAATTTTTATTATTTTTTAATTCTGATTGCAGAGTATTGTGTACAATGTTGTTTGTCATATTTTCTGAAAAGAACCTTTTTTTTATATTAAGAACTCTGCAAATTATAAGCAAAAAACTTGGCGAAATTTGGAACTGTTTTTATAAACACCTTAATTTATCTACGAGTATACATGCTATCCTCATAAATATGAAAAAAAAAAAATATTACAAGAAGCCACTCAATTATAATATCCAGATTGGATACTTTTGCTATATTAGTTTTTGCAGGGTTATCCAAAAGATATTCGTTCTTTTTCAATTTGTTGACGGTCTCCTATAGGGTTTCGGGAAAAATATCTTCGCGGAAATATATGACCAATACTATACTGTTTACACACCTGGAGTTTCAGGTTAATTCCTCATGTATTTTTCTAGATATTTAACAAAACATCTAAAATCGCAAGTGGCCGGTCCACTTTGGCCATATAGTGTACAATGTCTTTCACTGACGCTGAAAGGAGATTGTATAGGTTGTCACAATATGGAGGAAACACAGGGCCTGACTACCGTCGATGTAAACTTCCACCAGTAAAAATAAATAGCTGTTTTTGGACATCATTGAAATTCTGCATCAGCGAGACCTTTTAAATAAAGAGAAAATTTGTATTCAAATTTACTGGTGCAAGTAGGCCGTGAAGGTAATGAGACACTGCGAAAGTTACAGTTGATGCTTCATCATTTTCAAGATATGCCAGTTCTTATCATAGTTCTCTGCAGGGTCGCTCGTTTGGCTTCCAATTTTATCCACAAATTAAGAGTTCATACTAGGAATAAAGAATAATATTTATGCTTTGTACCTTTTACCCGCCAACGTTCAACAAGTGGAACATAAACTGTTTGATAGTGTATGTTCTTAAGTAGTTGCTTGATATTTGGAATATATCATCTTTGAGATATATTTTAACGGATTATAATGTAACTGTTAAATAATTTTTTATGGTTCCCATCTTGCAGCTTATTGATATTTAACAAAAAACGTAAATGTAGTAGTCTGTGCTTTTTACTATATCTACAACTTTGGATTGCAAATGTGAGTGCTGTGGTGATGGTGTACCTTTTTAAGAAGTTGTTTGATATTTGAAATATATCTGATATGTTTTAACGGATTATAATGTACTGTTTAATAAATTTTATGGTTCCCGTCTTGCAGCTTGTTGATATTTAACAAAAAACGTAAATGTAGTAGGCTGTGCTTTTTACTATATCTACAACTTTGGATTGCAAATGTGACTGCTGTGGTGATGGTTCTAGCATTGCTTACAGTTGTTTATGAAGTTTCATGCATAAATATGAATAATTTATCTTATTTTTTTTTTGTTTTATGCTCATTTGAATGTCAATGTTCCACACGAGGAACGTTGACGGTTCAGAGTACAAAATCATCTTATTAATCTTTTTTAGGATTTTGATATTTTTTACTGGGCTCCTACGGGCGACTATTTTTTTATTATTATCGTACCATTATTTTAAAGAATAAATTTTGCGATATATGTCTCTTGTACCTGTAGTCAAACAGTCTGTGAAATATTTTTGAACCAATAAATATCTTTTAAAGTCTACAAAAGAATTACACAAACAAGAACGAGGAGATTTCGATTATTATAAATAGTAATGGCAAAGTTGTTTGTGTACGATGGAATGACAAAAGTGTCGTTACTGTTATATCAAATTGGGAAGTAGCATTGCCAACTCAAAGTGTAACACGATATTCTCGAAAATTGAAACGAAAAGTTTCAATCAAATAACATAGAAGTATTAGATTGTATAATCAGAATATGGATGGTGTAGATATTTTGGATCTTTTGCTTGGAACATATAGTCCAGTATTTCGATCAAAAGAAATAATGGTGAAATCTGTTTGCAAAGGAACTAAATATGAATATTGTTACTGCTTGGAGACTGCATTGACATGCAGTAGGTTTCGAAAGGGAGCCCTAAGCCATTTAGAGTTTCACCGCGAAATTGCAACTGTTACCATGGGAGTTGGATTTGATATTTTGAGAAAGGAAAAAGGAGATCCTATTGCTACAGTGTGGAGAGTTGGCTACTTTTTTTTACATTCACATTTCTTGATAGGCACCAGTTTTTTGAAATAGTAAAATTCGCCTTATTCAATGACTTATTAATTAAGCTGAAAAGAAGGGGAATTTTACCATTTCAGAAAAGCGGTGCCAATCAAGAAATCTGAATTTAAAAAACGTAGCCCACTGGCAACACTGTGTTGTGACAGTAATCAGGGACATTAGCACATCATCCAGTGGCTATTGCTTGTCCAGTGTTGTCAGTGGGCTACTTTTTAAAAATTCAGATTTCTTGACTGGTCCCACTTTTCTGAAATGGTAAAATTCCCCTTGTTTTCGCTTTAAATAGTATGCGATACTATTAAAGACTATTAGGCAAATTTTACTATTTCAAAAAACTGGTGCTAATCAAGAAATCTGAATTTTAAAAAAGTAGCCACTGTGCTTGTCATCAACTACACAAGAAGATGCTCAAATTGACAGAAAAACAAAAGAAATGGTGCGAATGTTGTGGAAAGAGTGCGCATGAAATATGTTTGCAGGCCTTTCATAAACATTTTGCTGTTAGTGACTAGCTATAATGTTACTAAAATAGAAAACATTCTTTACTTTACCTTGTTTTCTTTGTTTTCGTATGTGTGTAGTGCTGATATGTTTTGGAAAGAAAAATTCGCCAAAATTTACAAATGTTATTCGTACCACCAACGTTCCACAAGTGGAACATACCTATACCTCCATTTCTATTTTATTAAAAATTCCAAAATTCGGCACATACCGTCAGAATTAATCTAAATCATCTAAAACATTTTTCAAAATAATTTGAGAAGCAGCTCATGGTGCGGGGGGTAAAAGGTTGATAAGAGTCATTCAACGCTCACATATAGTAAAATTCTTCTTTCGAAATTTATGGTATGAATTTGGAATTTAGGGTTAAAATGGGAGGCGAAACTGGCAACCCTGGTTTCGTAGACAGGATATGAAATCCAACTCATTTCACTTTGCGGTTATAGTGTAAAAATTTTCAAAGTGTTGCGCTTTTATTTTAACTCGCCAATTTCGTAAAAAATTGCTTACTTGTGCAATACATGGAAATATTGATAAAGAGTAACTGACACATCCTTAAAACAGCGAAGCTTCAACTGTAACCGCTATCGCAGGCGTTGCTTACCGCCGGTGGAAACTTCCACCAGTAGTTTTATATAGAAATTTTCAACTTATATAAACGCCTTATTATTGCAAAATTTCAGTGATAAATATTGATAGAAACAGATTTTCATTTTTACTGGTAAGAGTTTACTTTCGGGGTAGTTAGACCCTGCGTTTCCGCCATATTGTGACAACCAGGGAAACAAACTGACAGTTTTACAAGGCAATCTGACACCAGTAAAAACAGACAGAAAATTTTACGTCACTTTTGAGAAAAAATTCAATGAATAAGACACTTAAATAAAACGATTTTTTCTATTCAATTTTACTGGCGGGGAGTTTGCCTTTGCGGTATTCAGAAACTGAAGATCCGATTTAAAAAAAACTGCCGCCATTTTGTGACAACCTCCTCAGTTACTTCACTCGCAACTCGTAGACAGTACATTAAATGTCTCCTCCTCTTTATTAATAGCTCCATTGAGCAATACAACAGTAATATACAACTGCTACTATATGTAAAAATTTACGGTGTGAATAACAGATCTAAAACCGCCATCGGTTCTTCTCTTCATACCAAATTGAGAAAGCTTCGGGATTATTACGGATGTAAATTTACGATCCTTGGGTATTATTATAGACGTCAATTTTCTGATTACTTCCTTTTTCTTCAATAAAAGAAACTCGGTTTTTAGCTCTCTGTAAAAATACATAAGGCTTAAAATGAATTTTTAGCAGTAGATTTTCTGTTATTTCACACAAAATATTTTAACTGTGTAGGTTAATTAAAGGATTTATTTTTACACACTGCTTGTATTTTAAGCACGATAACATGATTCGTACGCATCAGGGGATTCAGGAGATTTTAACTGTTTTAGTACCAGAAATTTCGTGGAATATCGATCGCTATATCTGAAGACAGAATTTTTGTTCATTAACCCTTCCAGGGGCAAGGCATTTCTGCTCTAAAAATGTTCAAATATTTAATTCACACCGCAATTTAAGAACAAATGTATTTGAAAATAATCAAAAGCATTTTTTCACGTATGTTATGAGATCGAAAGTGTACTAAAAAATTTCTGGTCCCATTTGTTAATTTCGGCATTAAAATTAACCGTTTGCAGACTGCAAATGGCGCCCCTCAATTGGTTAACCCTTTATCTACTGCCTTTTTTTTTTCAGTTACTACAATGAAAATTAAAGGATAAACATAAAATATATTCACCCGTGATAAATTTAATTAATTAGAGGTAATTAATTAACATGGGACTTTACAGTATCGTCAGTACACTATGACTAAAATATCGTAACAGAAAAGCTACAAGGTGATTCAAATAGCACCAGAATTGTGGTAAAATATTTTCGATTTGATAAGCATGTGAAATATAGCCTTTTTCATATTTACAAATAATTTTTTTGGCAAATTTCGGTACCAATCATTTATTTCAACAGTTGAGCATTGAAAATGCTTTGCCCCTGAAAGGGTTAAAAAAAAATATTTTATTTTTTAGCTTTCGATCTTGTTAGCAGTCCTTTAGTTATGCAACGTCTTTGTTCCAGGAACAACATGTTCTCTCGCATCTCCACATATTCAACATATGAATTAACATATGACATTTCTAGCATAGCAAAAAAAGAGCCGGTGCTACAAAGTTTTCGATTTCCTATGAAAAATAATAATGAAACAGAAAAGAAATACTAGGAAAATTATTACTGCACTACATTTTACTAATTACTTTTTAAAGCAGATGAAAACGATGGATAACTACACAGACGAAAAGTAAACAAGAAGTTTTTCTCCAACACCTAGTGCACTGACAGTACTTATAAGTACCACCGAGTAATTCAACTGGTAACTCAAATACGTACACCGTTCACCTAAAATAGCTAGTCAAATTGTATTCTAAGAGCATGATAAACACATAAAAAATCCAACAGTTATCTTATATCCTTTACTGTGTTTGCAGCAATAAAATGATGAGCGTGACAATCTGTACAAAATGTCGGCAGAAAACACATCGACTGTTTTAAATCTACCCTTCTTCCTCGCTAAAGTAACAAACCTAGAACTACTGCTGCCATGTATCTAGATAAAGTGGAGTTAAAAGAGTATTTTTGAAAAGTACCATTAGAATATTAGCATTATTCACTATGGGATGAAATTTTAAAATGAGTGGTACTTATAAGTACCGTTAGTAGATAAAGGGTTAAATAAGGCAAATGTTACTTTACGAAAATTCTGATAAAGGTGCTTGAAAATCCTTGAATTGCACGATCCCTGAACAATGTATGAAATAAAATGTTCTTTTCTATATTAATCATTAAAAATTTAACACTAAATATACCAACAACTAGTCATTTGAACGGTACCAAATAAAATATTTTGATTCGAACCAGAAATTTCTTCATATAATAAATAAAAAAACAACCACACAGAAATAAATTAAATAAAAAAATGAAATAGTTTTTAATAATAAGGTTCTTCTGGCGTGAGATACTTTTATAAAACTTGAGTAAAATTTCCGGTATGTTTAGTGTTAAAGAAATTCCTGTAATACCGCTAATCCCAGTACTTTATAATTTGTTATAACATGTGTGTTTAAAAAATATATAAACTAATATAAAGATCTAGAGATCCGAAAGACTAGTTAAAAGTTTTATTTCTTGTTTTAAAATATCGTTTTAATTTTTACTAAATATACATTTTCTCAAATACTTAGGATTAAATCTAAAAGTTAGAATACAACTCTAAAAGTTATGTTTTCAGAAAATGCCAGAAAAGTTTTCACATATGAAAAAAATAATGTTATTTAATACAGGAAAAATTTATTATCTTAATGGGATAATGATTGAACGTCTAACTATTCTTGAACATACACATCTTGTGACTATATTTAAATACGAATATCATATATCCTACATTCCTTCCTTTAATTCCTATTAAATCGTTATAATAGTTTATTTATGAAATTTAAAATATCAAAACAAAGTTGACAAATTACCTCCGTCCCTTTCGTAATTATTTATTATTCTGGACTTATTTGGAGAAAAGTAATTGCCTTAACATAAAAGAATTTTAACGAATGTCTGCTTTTGCAGAAAAAGAAGGAAATAATTGCGTTTTAACCTCTTAGTTTAACTTCTATTCATACTGCAGTAAACAATTTTAAGAAAAATTATCTAATTATTTCTGCTTTGACGTTATTTTTTATTCCTTTATTCTGAAGATGTTTATTATAAAAATGTATATAGAACTTTTGTAAGAAAACTTCGATTTGTTAAACAAGATGTTTAACAAATTATTGATTGTTATGAGTTATTTCGTTTTTAACATAGAAGTAAATATTAATTATTTAGAAAGAATTTTAAGACAGATAGTATCTGCAATTAAACGCGTTGTTGTTGTTGTTTTAAGAAGCCATAAAAATAAATAAATATTACAGTATGTAAGTCCATTTTTAAAAATATACTTTTGTTAATACAAACCTTACATTTATTAATATAAATATAATATTAATATAAATTTAATATAGATATGAAAATGCGTTAATATGAACCCAATTACTTTCAGCAATAGAAAGATACATTTCTTGTTCAAACATCTTCGTTATTTATGAATTTACATTGGAAAATTAAAGGTAATACAGCAATTTGTTTAGTAACATATGTAATACGGATAACAGCATTATAAACATTTTTTTTTTCACTCTGATTTCACCAGTAGCATTTCTTTTCAAAATGTTTTATAAAATAATATTATTTCATATATGAATGATTCGACAGAGCCTGTCAAATCATGCTCTTGGCCGATCACAACACCACTATGAACCAATTGTTGAGTTTATAAAGTTGATTTAAAACTTTTTTTTTTCATGATACAATATTTGTTTCTAATTCAGTGCTTTGTACAGTTGATATCCCGTTCAGTTTCAAAAAGCAATCTTTTTTATTTATAGTTTTACTTCATAAATAACTACTGTCACAAGAATTTGAGTTTTTCTGTGAACAGAAAATCAAAAGCTTCTAAATACACTGGTTATCAAAAATTAAAGAAAAGTCACAAAATGCTAATTTTCAAACACGCGAACACTCAAAAGGAAATAATATAATTCGAGTAATTACTATCTCTACAACACAGCTTGCCCATATAACATCTCATTCATGCCACACATGGTCACAAGTGTCACAGTCACTACGGTGAAGCAAAAAAAAATAGGAAATTCCATACATCTCATTATGAGTCTCAAATGATCACTATATGTGACTCCACTGAGAATTCAATGTGACTGCTGGTTTGTGACGAGTCACCAGGTGACTTTACAATGTAGTTAAATTGTGACTCTCATGCGACTGTCATTTTGAGACTCAATTTCATAGTCACTAGAACTTTGTAGACTCACTAGAGTCACTAGAACTAGTCATAGTCACTAGAACTTTCATAGAACTTTGCATTACGATAAGTCACCAAATAATATCATATTATAGTCACATGGAGACTTTTCCCAAAAGAGCACAATGGTGACTTCACAGTAGTCTCTCTGTCACCTGAAAGTCATCATGTGACTTTAATGTGACATTATTTGGTAACTTGTCACAATGCAGCGTCACGATGACTTTGAAATTGAGTCTACAAATGACAGTCACATGAGAGTCACAATGTAACTACATTGTAAAGTCACATGGTGACTCGTCACAAAGCAGCAGTGACAGTGACGTCTCAGTGGAGTCACATATAGTGATCATTCTAGACTCATAATGAGATGTATGGAATTTCTTATTTTTTTGCTTCACCGTACTGACTGTGAGACTTGTGACCATGCGTGACATGAATGAGATGTTATATGGACTAGCTGTGTTGTAGAGATAGTAATTACTCGAATTATATTATTTCCTTTTGAGTGTTCGCGTATTTGAAAATTAGCATTTTGTGACTTTTCCTTAATTTTTGATAACCAGTGTAGATCAAAAGATACAACAAAATAAAAAATAATGTGAAAAAGAAGTTTGTTAGTCATTTTAAATGTAGAAATACGCTGCAAGTTTTAATTCTCTAAGAAAATGTTTATTTTTTAAATAATTGCGAAAAAAAGGAATCTAAGGATTACAGCCTCAGTTCTGTGGACGAGATTAAACAAGAAAGAAAAATCATGCATCCAGCATACATTATGAAGCACTTTCCAACACTTCCAGAATTCTTTAACAAAACTTCACTGTTTAATAAGTTAAAAAAAAATATCCAAATATTTTAGAAATTTCATAACATATTTGAAAGAGGCAGATGTGGCTTTTAAATATCCCTCTTTTGCTACAAGACCGATGCATTTTGTTCATCATAAAATCTCTAACAACCCAAATAAACTTGCAATATATTCCACTTCAAGTCTCTCCAACTGTCAGACTGGAAATCATATTTTAAGCCAAGATCTTAGCTTCAGACATTTTGGGTATAATAACTCTTAAAATACTTGAAACTCTCCTCAAGCATTTTTAATTGCCGCCAATTATCAAAGAACTTGATCTTACATATACACAAATGCCTGGGGTCGTTTCGGAGACTCTCGGCTGAAACTCCGAAAAGTGAAGACTTCCTTTTCTACACTCCCGGCGTAGGTCTGTCCAGACTCAGGGCAGGTAGCGGAGATAACTCTCACCGGACAGAGTACAGAGTACTCTAAGCAGTAACCCACGCGCGGTACCGACAGTAGTGAAGACAGGGCTTACTTAAGCTCTAAGTTGTGAAAAACAATCTCTTCATTTTGAATTTCTGAATATTTTTGTATAGCTATGCCGTGCTGCTTTAATAAATGCTTTTTGTAGCTAAACCATCCTGCATTCCAGTCTCATGACGGTACACCATCCATAACCGGAAAAGTAGTCCAATTCTTTTGTGCATCCCTGTATATAATCTACAGATTTACATATACTCTTCATAGCATGCTAAAACTTAGTTTAGCAGGAAAATTCATAATAATAGGTTGAAAATTCACCTTCAGCAATTTCTACCAACATACGGAAACATACTTGAATTCTTCTGTACAGCCTTGTATATTACCAAAAGATTTTTATAACCGCCTCATATTAATCTAAAATTTATTTAATTCAAGCTAAAACACTGGTAAAACTACTGAAATCACAATTCCGGAAATTATCATACCTAGGAGCCAATGCATCCAGTTCTTTGGATGTTTGTATATAATTTTCTTTACATTCTATAAACATCTTTTAGTATACTAAATAAAGTTCAAGTTGAAAGAGTATAACTGAATTAAAATCCGCCTTTAAGCCATTCAAGCTGATACGCAATGCTCACAAATTCTTTTGTGTAGCCCTGTATATGATATATAGGATTTATACACACCACAGAGTAGCCAAAAATTAAGTTAAACGCGCATACCATAAATGAAATCGCACTTATAGCAATTATCTCAAACAGAAAATACTTCAGTTACAGTACTGATTCCGAATCTTTGTGTCTCCCCTTAAATGAACGATAAATGTTATGCACATCATGCTATACAACAATTATCCTGTAGTAAGTCTCAGTAATTCATATCAATTTCGTTATATATGAAACAGGGTACCTAAACCAAAATACGTTAGAAACAGGTTTTCCCCGTAGACCATTATGTAACGGAGTTATTTTGTGTGTCCCTCTAAATCAATAATAAATGCTTTGCACCCCATATTCCACAGAATGCATGTTTAAGTACACTTCATAAATATGTATCAATTCCATCATGTTTGAAATGCTCTAACAACATTAAAAGGAAATTGAAACGATTTTTCTCATTAATCGTAGTGTAATGGCATCATTTTGACCGAACCTGGAAATGAGCTGTAAATGCTACACACTTTAATTTCAATAGACATTGTTCTGTAGTAAACTTCAATAACATACAAATAAATCAGGGCGATATATTTACGAGAGTTAGAGCTCGGACAGACGGACTGAACTTCAGACAAACCGAAGTCATAAACACTCTTCAACTATGTTGGAAAGTGTTAAAAATAAGATAAGGATTATAAAATAACAAAAATTATATATTAATAGCAATATTAATAGCAAAATTTTATTCAGTTGCATCTTTGAATTCAGTTTAATATTATTTAGTGTTTCACAAACAATTTTTGTCAAGTTTGGACACTATTTTCACGGATATCATGACACAGAATCTATGTAGTGTAATAAATATTTCTATTGTCTATTATTGTTTTTCTACTACGTTTCTATAATACTATTATTAAGTATTGTTTTTCTATGTAATGAAATATTTAGTGTGTTGCTAACAATTACGCCAGATCATGGTTATGAACACAGCATCTACGGTAGTATGTGAATTAATATTAACACAAATGTTTCATTCCACAGAATTTCGAAAAATAAAATTGGTGTTGCATCGACATTTTTGGTTTGAAACCAATATATATATTTACTATATTTTTACTTTATGTATATATATATATATATATATATATACATATATAAAGTAAAAATTCATTTGCAAAATTTCTAAAAAATCTTTTTAATTAGAACGGGCCAAAACCTACGATTTTACAAAATCAAATTTCATTTTTTGAATTTATAAAGTCATAAAATCCAAAAAGATCTGAAATCGACACACGTTTTCTGCTAGATCATGTAATTGTCGTTTATTTATTTGTATTTTTAAAAACGTTTAGTAATATTTCAAATGAAAATCAAATTTCGAAGTAATTGCTTAAAAGGCGCAAAGGCCAACATAGTGAAAAAAATTCCAAGCCGGGACTCGAACCCGGGCCATCAGTATAGCGCACTGACGTTCTACCGACTAAACCACTTGGAACGATACACAGATCGGAAAATTTCTCACTATTATATGTTGGCAAGGCTACAAACGCAGCAGAAGATGGAATAATTATCGTGAGCCACCGACCTGGGGCTATGTATCGTTTTCCGAGCTGTGTATCGTTCCAAGTGGTTTAGTCGGTAGAACGTCAGTGCGCTATACTGATGGCCCGGGTTCGAGTCCCGGCTTGGAATCTTTTTCACTATGTTGGCCTTTGCGCCTTTTAAGCAATTACTTCGAAATTTGATTTTCATTTGAAATATTGTATCCAAGGCGAATGTTTCTCTCTGGAATAATTTCCATGTATTAATATAGTTTCTATCGATGGTGGATTTAATTATGTTTCGTGTTAGCCCCAGGTCGGTGGCTCACGATAATTATTCCATCTTGTGCTGCGTTTGTAGCCTTGCCAACATATAATAGTGAGAAATTTTCCGAGCTGTGTATCGTTCCAAGTGGTTTAGTTGGTAGAACGTCAGTGCGCTATACTGATGGCCCGGGTTCGAGTCCCGGCTTGGAATCTTTTTCACTATGTTGGCCTTTGCGCCTTTTAACCCCCTCACTGACAAGCCCGTGTTAATACGTTCACTAAGCTCCAGGTTTCACTGCAATACAAGCAATATTTAAAGTAATATAATTCTATTGATTTAATGTATTTTTAATATATTCAACAATGATTAATACTTCCAAGGATTGCATTCATATTCGTTATTAAGTTTTTTTTTATAAAATGTTCAAAGGATCATTTTTTTTTAGCATTTAAAACAAAATGCAGAGAAAACAACATTACAATTTTGCCCTTTTCCAAGACAGTCGGAGTGTTGCAATTACTTCGAAATTTGATTTTCATTTGAAATATTGTATCCAAGGCGTATGTTTCTCTCTGAAATAATTTCCATGTATTAATACGTTTAGTAATTTAAAATAAACTGAAATATTAGTCAAAATATCAGTTTTTGAAAACTTATGAAAGGAAAAGGATAATAATTTACATTTACATTTATTCACATTGCATTCATATTTATTTTATATTATATAACAATATGCATTTTTATGTCTTACTACTACTTTCAAAAACATTAGTAATAACACATATAAAACATAAGGTTATGTCTTTCCTACTGTTATCTCGTATTAGATATAAATTTTTTAAAACATTCATTTTGACTAAAATTTCAGTATATTTTAATGTACTCAGCTTTCCTAAAAAGAACACAGATAAATTCCATTCAATTACATGATCTAATATAAAGTCGTGTGTAGATTTCAGATCATTTCGATTTTTCTTTTTATCTCTCTTAGTTAAAAAAATAGGCAATATTTTATAAAATTTTCGAATTTGTAAGATCGTAGTCTTCGACTCAATCTAAGTTTGTAAAAATGTAAGATAATTTTATTGTCCAAATAGACTTCAAAGTTTTTGACATATAGATTTCCATATACAAAGTATGAATAAAATAAAAGTTGAAATTCTGTGAAATGATCCACTTGTGTCCGCATACTACGTAAAATATAAATGAAATTTATTTCTAACGATCTGGAAAAATACTGAAATCATGTTAGTAAATCCAAAGCAACATGTCTTTTTTTTACGATCGATTTGAAAATATTTTTCAGGAAAAATATTAGACTGGAAATGTACGTCTCTAGGAAAATGCACTAATAATACTTTTAATGAACATGACTCGTTACACACAGTGTCAAAGAAGTTTGATAAATTACCCAAAACAAAGTTTGAAATATTCAGTGTGTCTACGGATGTAATATGAAAAAATTGAAATGACACTTTTTGCGATTTTTACGCCCATAACAGCTGACAATAACAGGAATCTTCCAACAGCAAATACACATGAATCATAATACAAAAACTTGAGTTATAGACAACTAAATTTTGAATTTTTCTGATATTATAACTAATCAAATGTTACTAATCAAATCAATTTTTAAACTTTTGTCCATTGAAGTTTTACACTGCTCAAAACAATTAGGAGGGCACATGGTTTTAACAAAATTACGCAAATATTTACACTGATAAGTAACGTAAAATAAAACATTCATAATTTAAAGCGTAGTAGAAAACAGATGATGAAAACTTCACATGCAAATCAATGTTTATGACGTCAAAAATTAGAAAAAGGAGATAAGTGCAGAAATCGGCATTTTGCAGAAACGTCTGTTTCACTGTCTCAGCTGTAAAATTCAATTGTCCAGCTTGTATTTTGAGAAAAGGTGACTTGCAAATGTCACAAAAATGTGATTTACCGTAATCCATAGCTTGGCATATTACCAGAACATTTGAATCTGGGAAAACACAACGAAGTGTAGCAAACGCTGTTGGGGTCGAAAGAAGTGTCAATGCAATGTTGTGGAATTGATTCCAAGACACATGGGATGGTAGACATCGACAAGGGCAAGGTCAGCCATGTGCTACCACAGTAACTGATGGCCGATATATCATGTTAACAGCTTGTTGAGACGGAACGGGGAATGCTACTCAGCTGCAAACACAGTTGTTCTTGGCCACAGGGCGTAGGATGTCCAGACAAACAGTCCGAAATAGGCTTCATCATGCTGGTCTCTATGCACATAAGCCAATGGTCTGTATTCCGTTGACCTCAAGCAACTGTGCGACCCAAAGAAGGTGGGAAACTGAACATCGAATTTGGAGGCAACGTTGTTGGAGTCAAATTCTGTCTACAGATGAGTCCCGATTAAGTCTGGATGTGACATCAGATATGTTTTGGCATGGAGAGAAAAGGACATTCAAAATAATCGAACATTCGTTCGTGAAATATCACATTACCATAGCTGCCAACCTTCCACTAATCTTCCGTAATGTCTGGATTAATTTAACCCAGGTTAACCACATTTCGAACCAGAAAATTTATGTCATGAATGCTTATTTATTTAATTCCAGGTTTCTACGTGGGGCTTATTTATTTTCATTTCTTAAAACAATTTCTGGTTTGAAACGTATTAAACCAGGGTCTAACGTATTAACGCAAGTATTACGGAAGATAAGTTTGAGGTTGGCAGCTTTGCATTACAGACGAGGTGGGTTTATGCTATTGGCAGTAATCAGCATAGGACGTAATACGGGCCTGCATATCATTCGCAATGGCACTTTGACGGCCGAAGTCATGCAGACGAGATACTGAGACCTCATGTCGTATTTTACTTTGCAGCAATTGGTGATTCCTTTCTTTCTATGCATGATAATGCCAGACCGCATACAGATCGTCTTGGGGAGAACATGCTTAAAGTTGAAACAATACAGCATATGGAATTACCAATATGCTCTTCTGACCTGAAACCGATCGAGCATATTTGGGACACACTCAGACGACGCATTGCAGCGAGACTGAGGCCTTCTTTTATTGTCCGGGACATGGGGATAGTAATACTTGGGGAGCGGAACAGTAGTCCTCGAAAACAACGATAATGTCATCGAATCCATGGAAATCAGGTATACGACACGTTTATCTATTGGAAGGGACCACACGGCATATTAAATTTCTAGCATCATTCCTAAACAGTACATTTTTGTCATCTACATGTAACCAAATTTTTTCCTTAAACTAACTTTTCATGTTCTATCCATCGTTTCAAAGAATTAAAGCTCTGTTGCAAATTTGTTTGCGTCTTTTTTTTTTTTTTTTTTTTTTTTTTTTTTTATTGCGCGTTGATACACATTTTAGTCTCAATTTTATGCCCGTGCATGGCTGTCTCGCACTATTCTCTTCACTTTTTTGCTTACTCCCTTAATTGTTTTGAGCAGTGTATTTCCTATTATTGCATAGCAAATTTTGCAGTTTAGGAAATAGATAACACCAGATTTTCTTGCCATATTCAAGAAATTCATATAAAATACCAAAAAAAAAAAAAATGTAAAAAATAATTCATTAAATACCACACTTGATGTCTGTTACAGAAAACACAGTTATGAATAACAGATCTGTCACACTTAATCCGTAAATTTTTACATTACTTCTATCTGGGATGATGATCACGTGTAATAGCGAATCAATTATAGCAATGTTTTACGAAAAGCAATATTAAGCATATTTAACGTACGATAGACTGCGATAAACTAAGCTAAAGTTTATTATTAGGAAATAAAGGTGACAATTTCCCGCAGACACGTATGTTCTCCACACTGCGTGAAAAAGAAAAATAAGCGTTTCTTCTGAATCTATCGTAAAATTGACACATTGGCAAGAAACGAAGGAAACATTAAATAAAGTTAAATTCTCACTTGTAGTTATATCTATTGCCAATAGATATAACTACTTGAGGTTTGACTACTTTTACTACTTTTCTATTTGAGGGGTTCCTACTATTTGTAAAGACTATATAGAGGCATAAATAAAATGTCTTTTTAAACACTATACGTACTATTTATACCTTATTATTATAATAATTATACCCTGTATAATTGCAGATATATTCATTTCTTATTATTAGTGATGTACATATACGCCGGCATAATAGAGGCGACCAGCGCAAATCACGCAAAATTACACCACTAATTTTAAAATGTTATATTTGTCTTAATTAATCACAGAGATTTCATAATTTAAAACTTTTTTAAGTTAGTGGTAGATGATTGAATGGTTGCCTATTTCGCGTCCATGAAGTCTGCAGCTATGTTGTTAAAAGTTTATCTCTGAAAAAAAATAGACAAAAAACGGCCGTTCGGCTGGCGAGATCGGCAGTCTATGATTTTACTTTACCACTAACATTTTTTTCATTCCCACAATCAACATTAAAATCAGAACTCAAAAAACAACTGTTACACCGCTGGCGACAGCGTTGGTTCACAGAGCAGGTAGGTCAGTACACCCGAGACTTCCTACCGGAGTTCTCACAAAACATTTTCGTGAGTAACAGATACCTGTATCTCTTTCTCACTAATCATGGACCCTTCCAACAACATTTATATGCCGTTAATAAACGGGATTCACCTTTTTGCATCTGTGGATTCTTTTCAACATCATTACAGTTTATTGTACACTAGCGTCCACTACCACGTTAAAAAGCCACAACATATGACACTGCGTGACGGTTAATTTACCTGCTTGACCGTCCAGTTCTCCTGCAACGTAACGCGGATTGCATGAAATTTTTAAAAGGCAACGAATTTTTATTTAGAAATCATCTGCCTGTTTGAGGAGTCTCATTGTTCTTTGCTAGCCTTTTCGATAGCAGCCGCTGTTTTGTGCATAATGTAATAAAAATTAAATTTAAAAAATCAAAAAAGCCGACTGCATAAAAAGCGAACTAATTAATTATTCCTCATCAGTGTGAAACTATTTTTTATATTACTTACCTTTTTTTTTATTTACTTGTATTGATGACTTTTAAGTTGTGTTTAATTGTTAGTATAAACACTGTTTTGATGAGGCCTATAGATGTCTATGATGGTTAGAGTTACAGTAAAGCTAGAGATTCTACCTACACAACTTCCAGGTTGTGTAATATTTAAACGGAGCTTCTGACTGTAAAATAGTCAATGAAACATCGTCTTCATTTTGAAAGATCTATCCAATGATATGCCATTCAATAGAGTGCGTAAAAAATTTTTCTCGTCTCTACCACCATTTTGTATTTTATGGCCGCCATTTTGAATTTATAAAAACAAAACCTAGCCTATAACTATTGGACAGTTAAGACAAATCGACAGAGATGTCATTCATTAAAATTCATCTAGCCGTTGGGATGTTTCGAGGGTATAAAGAAATCCACATACCCAGATACGCGTGAAACACATAACCCTTCTTGGCAGTAGGGTAAAAAGTAGTCTTGATTCCTTTGCTTCGTTTTATTCAGGTATTTAGTAAAATCATTACAATTGTTTGCATGTGTGCACTTCACTTAATATTTTCCAACTCATTAATATTTTTATCTATTCATGCTAAGGTATGTAGCAATGTGTGCAAAGTTGCATATCTCATTGTTTTTTATTACTAGAATAATTATGCCTTGTTATTGTTTATGGATGTGTAGAACATAGTACAATTCCTGTCAATGTATGTATTGATGACACATCTTATAGGTTTTAGAGGTTATACTAGCAAACTACATTTATTTTTCTTTATGTTGTTAACTGTTGTATAATATTGTTAAAGCTAATCATTGTTAGTGTATCGTAATGTATGCAGTGGGTTTGAGTCTTCCCCCGGGATTGCAAGTATATTCTAAACCGAAAGCTAGGTTCCCGGGGCGGTAATCCCTGTCATCCCTGCAGTGGTAGATAATTATTCTGTTACAGATGTTAAATTTTTACTCTGCGTATAGTAAGCCTTTGTACATATTTTTTAATATATTTTCTTCATAACCCAGAAATGAGCCTCGTGGTCATCCTTCATACGCATATTTGCAATAAACGCTTGTTTATGTTTTTCTATGACTTTTCTGGAAAGTACGCTTTATTTAGCTACTAGGAAATATACATATTTTGAAAAAACATACAACGTCCTTTATTTCAATCCTAATTCCACAATTTAAATTCCTACAACAGAATCTGTAAGAGCTACTGTTTCAATCGTTTAGTAAAATAGGGTTGACCTCTCACTTAGGGACATCCACACTCTATTGAGAGTCATATAAGTGAGGAGAACTGAACTTCTGTCATACTGCGTGCATTTATCGCTAATCTCTAGAGCGGAGTGATGTATCATTTTAATGGAAGGAATAAGATTCAGTTCATGCATGATTTATCCTTGCATCATATAACTTTAAAATATTTCTCAAGTAAAATAGATTAAGTTTTCAATTTCGATACATTCTATTTGTGAAGTAATGTAGCAAAGTCACGCTAAATATTTTTTTATTATTATTGTATAAACACTTTAGCTGTACTTTAGTAATAAAAGGATATAAGTTCGAAAATAAAATCAGTGCAACACGAAAAATAATAAATCTATAATTAAAATATTTATGAGAAACATAAACTATTTTATATCTCATACACACAATTATGATATTTATTAGATACATAAAACATCCCAGAAAACAAAAGTAAATCTAAAATCATAAATATGATATAAAAATCTCTGAAAGCAATAGAAAGTTTTAAAAATGATGAGGTAATATTTCATCAGTAATTGATTTGGGATCGCTTACTTTAAGTTTATTTTACTCTTTTTTATGGAAGTAAAATCTCTTTAAAAATATATGTATCGATATTATTTCATAATTTAAATAGTGTTGTAACATTTAATACTTAACTGCCACAATGTTTTGAATAAGTATTTCTAATAAATATTACTCACCATCATGCATAATGATTAGGGCGTTGACTACTGTTCATAATGACTCGTAATGTAATGAATAATGAAATTTTTATGGTACTCCATGTCTATATATCTCTTCGGTCAAAAATGTAACACGAGCTACTGTGCTACCCACTGGCATAAGTAGAGGGAGGGAGGTTATGGATACTGATATTTCAGAACAGGCTTTTTTCATTATTTAATAGTAGAATTCGTAGAAATTGTTCATTTCTTTATTTATTTTTTTTCTTTGATTTTTCCGCCTTTTCATTATTTTGTCTTTTTGATATTATCTCGGTGCTGTTGAATTCTCAGATTAGAAGCACATTCTGCTGATATTCTCTGTGTATAACTTATGAAGAATTATACCCAATCTGACAGTAAAGTCACGTGGTATTGTAGAGAATAATAAACATCACAAGCATATTTATAAATATTCAGATCTTGGTGCAATAACTGCTGCACTCTTATGCAAAAATGCACGAATACAAAATTTATTACGGTTATATATATTAAATTCAGTAATACGGAAATAACATGTAACCATCTTAAATATGACGTAATCACCATGGCAACAAAGAATCGTTACCTATCATGGAATATCACTGAATTAATTACGAATGATAGGATTTAGCATAATGATAGAAACTTTTATTAATATCTTTTAGTATTTTGATTCGATTTTCATAAAAGGTGAAATGACTCGACAACATTCTGCAACGGTTATCATGGAAGACGGTAGTATTACGAGTGACGCAGCCTTAAGCCTAAAATTGTATCGTAGAATTCGTAGATGGCGGAACTCATATATACAGCTAACTCGACATCAAAGAAAACGCGAAAAGCCGCTTTTTAATAACGCAGCAGATATAGGTCCTATTGTTCTGATTTTTCTAGAACAGTCTTATATCTGCAGTCTAATCGTATACTGAAATTTTTACATTTCTACGTGCAGTATATTTTGAGATCTAAATAGCCATTTTTAAAGCGAAAGCGTTCGTACGGTATGTAAGAAGTTCCTAATTTCAAAATCTCGAAAACGGTACTAACGATTTTTTTTAAATTGATATATAATATAAATCTGATTAAGACGAGGTGAATAACACTTTTCTTTTTTCTGGGAAAACTCAAATTTTATTTTTAATTCACATTTTTTTCCTCCGAAAATGATCTTATTAAAATTAATATATAATATAAATCTATTTTAGGTGAACCGAATAAGACCATGTGTGTTTCCAGGAAGACTCTTATTCGTTTTATAATAAGCATGAAAAATGGGACTATATTTTTCCACCATTTATGGGAATTTCACCGAAGCTACGTCTATTGTATTCATGCGCTTAATTTCTTCTGATCAATGTTTAGTGCAAAATTTACGATCCTTCCGTAGCTCAGTCGGTTAAGTGCGGGCCTCGCAATACATAGGTCGCGAGGTCTGTCCTCTTTGAAGCAGTAAGCATTTTTTTTAAGCATATATATGTATACGTAAGCATATATATATATATATATATATATATATTTATTTATTTTGTAAATGCAATATATTGCACTTCAGTGCATTATTTATAAGAAATATTTTAAATGAGTTGCATTAATTGCATTACTTTTATAAAAATCATTCATTTGATTTTGTAAGCTTTTCAATGCTGAAGTTTAAATCTAGAATTTTATTAACAAAAAATAATAAAATATAGAACCTAGATTAAAATTATTACTAGTGTTTTAAATGAATTGCATTACTTTTATAAAAATCATTTCATACTTCAGTAAGATTTGTAAAGCTGAAAACTAATCAAGGGATAATGAAGTATAAAAAATTATTTTAAGTCTTTATTAACCAAAAATATAGAAGAATTTTTCATTATCGCTGAACTTTTATTGCATTTTAATAATTTGCGAATCATAACAAATAATATATATATATATACATTTTTTTGTGAAATAATTAATTTTTAAATAATCAAAAATCACTTATCAGGCAGAAATTTGTTGTTAATTCACTAGTCATTTGAAGACTACCGCTTAAGAGCTTAAGACGTTTATATAAAAAACCATCTGGTAGACAAAATCTAGTGAATTTTGGAACGTCAATTCCGATTTAACGTGAACTAAAATTATGAATAATATTATAAAAAATGAGATATTGGGGTGGGGATGGATAGTAATTAATTTTGTCTTTGCATTTTCTTATTCATAATTTTACTTTAAAAAAATGATGAGAATTCTAAAAAATATTTTTTTAAGGTAACGAAATTAATGCAATAAAATCTGTTTAAAATCTAAGAACACAGGTTTTTGACGTTTATTTTAATAAATTTTCTGATAGGCAAAATCTAATGAATTTAGAAACGTCAATTTTGATTTAATGTGATATAAAATTAATAATAATAAAAGGTATTTTGAGAGGGGGGGGGGGATACTAATTAATTTTGTCATTAAATTTTATTATTCTTAATTTTTTTTTATATATAAGAATACTTAACACTAATGAAATATGCCTAAAAAAAAAAAAAACCTATCTCAAGATCTGGAATTTTAACTCTAAAGTAAATAAATGATGGAGAAATATTGTGCTTATTACTGAGTAAAAGTGAAGCATTTTAGTACTTCAGAGTTAGTGTACACATTTTTCTTGAGTATTTCAGTATCATTTAATAACATTTAATCTAGCATATTTTTAAAACATTTTTACTGTTAAAGATTTTTTTATTCAACTTCATCAAGTTTGGTTCAACAGATGGGAGCAGCAGCAATCTAGACAGTTAATATTTTTATTCTTTCAGATTTTCAAGTAAGGATTTCCTCAATAAATATTAAATAAAAGTTGAGAAATCTCTTGAAATTAATAGTATTACTCATAAATGAAAACAGGAATAATCGAGAACTCTTTGGATTGCATACATGTTAATTTATTTTTAATAATCACTAATTTGAATTTCACTGCTCTCGCACTGGATGCCATATTGGAAGGGTCAGAAAACGTCTTTAGATCACGCTCTCGGTTACTTCATTCGTTAACATAGGCTGAATTGGTGTTTAAAAATAAATGGGAAATGTATTCACAGAAAAAATTAAGTGAAATAAATCCTCAAATTAAATAATTCAGTTGGCTAACTAAATTATTAAACCGTTGAATAGCATTAAAAATTTCAAGGTACAAAATATAATTAAAATCTGTTTTTGAAGTATTTTACGTTGCTTGTTACAGGATTAGTTAAATACATCAATAATTAAATGCTTCTCTGCATGGTATCGCCATCTATTGCCTAAATTCAGCATTAACAATAAATGGGGGGGGGGGGGGAGCACAATAAAACTTTCTTTTCAATAATGGGAGCAATAATAATGTATTTTATGCATTTTATACAGTTTTATCCAGTAAATCTATTATCCTACCACCCCAATACAACTATAGATAAAAAACTTACGTGATGGGAAATTATTTCTTAAAAAATAAAAAATCAGTAATTTCCAAATAAATTTTATTTGAAAGTATTTTTTTGCTTACAATTTTATTGTATTTTAAATAAAAAGGTTTAAAGAGTAATATTTCTTTATATTTTTCTTAAGAAAGTAAACTTTTTACATAATAAGTTTTAACAAAGCTTTTTATATCTGTGAAACAAACCATAACCCCCCCCCCCACACACACACACACACACATTTTGTATATTACTTCCATATCTTACTAAAAAGTTCTTAAAAAAATCAAATAACACAGCACTCTTTATAATATAAGTATCAGGTATGCTTTTTTTTGAAGGGGGGAAGGGGGGAAGGGAATTAAAGGTGAATGGAAATCACGATTATGAGTTTCTATCATTAGCCTCTAATTTTTTTTCTTTTTATTATTAACTTTAAAAAAGTAATGATATCAATTAAAAAAACCCTTAACGGGTTAAAAGTTTGTGACGCAGCACTTTATCTTATTGCTATAAGAATTTTAAATATGGAACTTAAAAATAATGATATTAAATTTTAAGTGACGCTATATTTATTTTATCATTTTATTTTTGTTTTATTTATAATCGCATGCGTAAGAATTATGTTAAATTTAAAAGGATGTATAAAAATTTATTCATTGATGCGTTATCATTCACATTTTTCATAAATTCAAACTATGAGTTTTAAAAGATATGATATCAAAATTTAAGTGACGCCTTGATGTAGCCTTAAATAATTTGTTTTAAAATTCAATTTTAATTATTTTTGATTTGGATAAATATATTTACACATCTAACCAAAACTTTTAATTTTCCAATACACTGTTAAAAATGCCACTTTCAAAAGTAAAATTCAAACAGATCAAAAGTAAAATTTACGTAAGTTATTTCTTTGCGTCATTGTATCCAAACTAAGCGAAATATATGCAAATGGATATTATGACGCAAATAAATCACTTACATAAATTTTACTTTTGATTTTGGATAGCGTGGTACAAAAGATAAATCAATTTATTCATATAAATACATTACAGTGCATTGTACAGGTTCAGTGAAAGTGGTATTTTTAACAGTGTATTGGAAAATTAAAAGTTTTGGTTAGATGTGTAAATATATTTATCCAAATCAAAAATAATTAAAATTGAATTTTAAAACAAATTGTTTAAGGCTACATCAAGGCGTCACTTAAATTTTGATATCATATCTTTTAAAACTCATAGTTTGAATTTATGAAAAATGTGAATGATAACGCATCAAAGAATAAATTTTTATACATCCTTTTAAATTTAACGTAATTCTTACGCATGCGATTATAAATAAAACAAAAATAAAATGATAAAATAAATATAGCGTCACTTAAAATTTGATATCATTATTTTTAAGTTCCATATTTAAAATTCTTATAGCAATAAGATAAAGTGCTGCGTCACAAACTTTTAACCCGTTAAGGGTTTTTTTAATTGATATATATTACATTTCAAAGTATTCGGTTGAGTAGTTTTTGCACTGTTATATGCGGACAGACGGACGGACGGGCATACGGACGGATCAGACGATGACTATCTAGGTGCTGCGTATTTGTATGATTACGAACGCATCTAAAACCAAACTATACTTCGGCATCTTTATTATGTTTCGAGAATTTATCCAATCTTTATGCTGTTCATGCGCAATAATCAATCAAACAAACAGACAACCAGTTATGATTAACAAGAGCTAATGACTAACGGTTGGATTTCGATCAAGTTATGAGGGGAACATATTTCTAATCACATCCATCCAAAATCCATGGAAACTAAAATACAGACAATAGCATTCACTATTTTTGCGCTATGAAATCACAGAATTCCTAGAGATTCTTCTTCTTTTTTCTTCTTTCATTTTCTCTCTATTTAGTTACCGTAATTTCCGGCGTATAATCCGCAGATCAAACAATCATTTTTTGAGCCAGAATTCGAACAGAATTGTTTGATCCACGGATATACGCCGGAAATTACGGCATTTTGTCTTTTCGGTATGATCTCCCTGCTGTTTAACTCTCAGTGTAGAAGCAAAATCTCCTGATATCACTCTAAGTAACACTTATGAAGAATTATATACAATCCAATAGTTTCCTGTGCTTAAAGTCACGCGGTATTGCAGAAGTTATTAGACATAAAAAAATTATACTTTGGTATCTACTTTATGTTTGGAGAAGTTACTATCATTTATGCTAATCATATGCAATAATCAAACAAACAAACAACCAGTTATGATTAACATGAACTAAAGACAACCGACTGGATTAAGATCAAATTTAACAGGTGAACGGAATTTTCCTAAATCCAGTAGAAGTAAAACACATACTGTAGCATTCGTAATATACTGAGTCCTCTAAAATTATAAAAATGGTTAGAGTATTTAACTGCTATTATGTACAGAACTATAAACTGAATGTAGTTTTGTACGCATGACATAGTTGTTAACCGCTAAGAATATTTTGTCACCACTATTTCTGAATAAAAAATTTCCCCTAGTTTAATTGTAGAATATCTTCGGTTAAGTAAGGGAATTTTTTTTAATTCGGAAATAGTGGTGTCAAAAATCGTATTTGTTGATCCTATGACAGGAATGTAATATCCCTGGCTGAAAATGATTAATAAGCCATCATCGATTCTTTACGAAACCAAAGTCTTGGAAATCTGCGTTAAGCTCTGCAAATTGAGCTAAAATTTGAAAATAGTTTGCTCATTATATAGTACTTTTTTTAAGTACTTATTTTAAAAACGTTATTCAGCATAATTCGTTATTATGCAAAGAAAAACTTTCATTTTCAAAGATTTCAAATTGCATTTGTCATCGTCAAATGCCTCATAGAATATTTTGTATTATATTTTTTAATCATATTACATTTGTTTTGTTACTATATAATTTGTGAAGCCAATATTTGTTTTTTTTTACTTGTATCTCTTATATTTTGGTATTGTTTTTTACGGGTGTACCTATAATTTTTCTCATTGCTGTAGTTATATATGTTTACTTAGAGCAGTTGTACTCCCTATTTTTCACGAGAAGTACGCTTACACCACTATTTGCTAAAAATAATATTCGCCTTATTTAATAGTGGTAGCAATGTAGCTAGTACCACTGACTTAGAGAACGCTTCTATGAAAAATATGTAAGAATGAAACATTTTTTATATATATATATATATGTACTACTCCAATCCAAAATATTAGAATAATGAAAAATAAAGCACAAAGTCATGCGAGATTTATATTTATTTCGGTACAAATGAATTCTTGGCAACTTTGACATGTAGTATCGCATTCTACATATTTTGTAGAAGAACATAACATTAAAAAAAAATTATATTAAAAAATTGTATTACAGAAATTGAAAATTTTTTTTGTAAAGAATTTTTTTTCAAAAATTCAAAAATTTAATTTTCAGAAAATTTGCAGCAGGCTTGCTTTGAAAACATGCAAAGTTTCAGCAAGATCAGCATGACAACACTGAAAGTTCATAACAAGACTGCAGCAAGATAACTCAAACGCCTAAGTCACCACACTTTGAACTTGCAGCTAACTTGTCGTGCAAGTTAAATTCATGCTGTATCAAATTTATTGCACATTAACGGCAAACAAGTAAACAAAAATACTGCAAAGTAGTAACTTTTCCATGCCCACTACCTATTTACAACTGTTACACTATATGTTGAACCCCTTCGGCAGTCAACACACCGTCAGAAGTTGCATGCATCGCTTCCATCACCATACATACAAGTTAAGATGATATTCGGACTGCTCAGGACGACCCTTTTTCGGTATTTGATAAGTATAGCGTTTTAAAAAAGCGGTGCCAATCGAATAAAATTTCTGCAATTTTTGCGTATGTGCTGATTGTCTATTCTCTCAACAGGGGGATTTTTGCTTTCGTCACTTTCGTGATTTAAAGGCAGTCTTGCCATCAGTTTCACAACAAACTATTCATGCATGTGGGGAATGGTAAACCTTGCGGGAAATTTGCTGCAATTTTCTCAATTCAAATTTGTTACGGCAAGATAATGTCAGAAAAAATCAAACTTGATGCTAATGTTCATGCTATCTGGGATTGAATCTTAACGTTACTACTCTGATACAAATGAGGAAAATAATGCTTTCGAGTAACTTGAGCATACGTGATTTTGACTCTTTTTCTTTTATTACTAACTTTTATCAGAGATGAGTTTTCCGACTTTTTGCATACCAGTATAATCTTAAAGAAAATATTGTTCTCATAAATCGCAAAACCTGTTCCGATTAAATAAAATAACATTTTCGTTAAGATTATACTGGTATGCAAAAAGTCGGAAATCTCATCCCTGCTTTATTAAATAGTTTTAATTTCATTTGTGGCGCTGTGAACAAGAGTGGACCAATCTCACCAGCTGTGATTTCGAGGAGAATGCTTTCCAAAATTTGTGCAAATTTTTATCATTCTCTGTGAGCGCACAGAGACAAACTTCTTCAGCAAGCATATGTTGATTAACCCTCTCGCAGAGCAACCCGAGATATTCTCGGACATGCATTTTTACGTCTAATTAATACTATTTGGTTATTCCCACCAGTTATTTTTTACCAAAAACTTTTACTGATTTAATCAGAACATTTTCCCCGATTACGATAATCAAAAATTTCTGCTTTAAAGAACCGGTGACAAAAGATTAAAAATTTTGTAAAAGACGCTCATCGCGAAGAATTACTTACGCAGCGAGAGGGTTGGGTTGGGTTGATTTTTGACGGCCAATTATCTGCACGAGGGATATAGGCCCGGGGGAAGTGCCCTCCGTGGGGGTCTTTCTAAGGGAACCTAATCCGTATTAACGCATGGAAGATCCACGGCTCGAAGAAAACCACGAAAACTCCGAACGATTAGGCGGACGGGCGCGATTGGGATCGAACCCAGCACCTCCCGTCTACCAGCTTCGAGAGCAGAACCTCTCGGCCACTGGTGGGGCCGCAGCGAGAGGGTTAAGTTGGCAGTGCCAGAGTGGACCAATCCAATCGATCCATTCTTTCACTGGCAACTTGGTATCCAAGTTACGTTGGATCATCTGCTAAATTATTTCTATCACTTGAGCAGTTCCTAAATTAATAAAATTTACTATATATCCAATAGATGACAGGATATACAATGCTTTGACACTTCAAAATCATTTTTTACAAACATGTGGGATAGCTTACTCCGGTTCTCAACGCCTCATTTTTATCATTGCATCATTACATTACAGTTATCATTACATTATATTAATCATGTAGCTTTTTTGGTTAAACTTATTCTTATGACAAGGATTTCAGATATATTTAGGAAAATAATTTTGTGATTTGTTTCAACTCCTTTGGCGCAGCGTGTTCCTAAAGGGACATTGTGTCATCAAACCCCATTCAAGGAACCAGCCTGAAATTACTTCTCTGAAAAATAGATATTTTTTAAAAAGTTGCATTTTTGGCAGGAAAATTTGCAAGGACGGAAATTATATTAAGTATCATCCAGTTTCTGCTATATTGCCGTAGGAGTAACTTTGATAAGACCTTTTGAAAGGTAAAAGAAACTAAATTTCCATTTTCGCTATCAATATAAAACTTTAAAAATGTGAACATCCAGATTTTTTTTTTCAGTTCATATTCAAAATTACTTTGAGTTTTATTTATAGGTATTATGTTTTTTAATAGCACTTCAGGTATCCAAATAAAGGCTTCTTAAAAGTTTTAAATGTACAATTTGTTATTTAATTATTAAACGAATCGAATCTATATAAGTTTTTGTTATGTGAATTCTATTTTCTCTTTCACAAAATCCATATCATATGTTTATGTTAAAGCATCGTTTTCATTTCTACATACTTATGTTGAAATTTAAAAAATCTGAAGTATACAAATAAAATTATATATTTTTAGATGCAACTATTTGTAAAATTTTTGCGCTTGCTTCTGTATCATCCTAATGGTTAATAGTAGAGGAGCTAGGGGATGAATGGGACAAGGGATGGATGGGACATTCTCAATATTTCAGGCAATAAACATTTATTTTAAATTGCTTCCTATCCCCATATAAGGCTCTAACCACAGTGTGCTTCAGAACTAAATGTAGGACCACATTGCTGTTTTCATTTTCCTTCAAAGTTGCATTTCCTGAAATCTCTGCTTAAAAGTAAGTTTTTTTTTACATTTGAAGATGTGAATCTTATACAATATGAAAAATTAAGCTATGTTGTAGTTATTTATTTTAAGGCTCAATATCGATAATTAAAATGAATGAATAATAACCATTGTGACAAAATAATTTTTGAGGCAATATGGCTGAGAAGGGAATATATGCATCATGGGGATGATTGAGACATTTCAAATGGGGATGAATGGGACATTCTCATTCATCCCTAGAGATGGTGAAAATTTTATTTATTAACTAAATAGTATTATATAGGTTGATAAATTAATAATTTACGTTAATTAATAGTATTCACACTAGAACGCCCGGAAGGAGTCGATTCAACTCCGACAATATGATTGAATGTCAATTGAAACCAGAAATTCTTTTACAAAATAAGTTACATTTTAAAAACGCTGATTTGCGTTAAATAAATCAGTCAAATGATTTTAAATAAAAATTCTGGTGTAAAATATATTTATGAAACTTGAGTAAAATTTCCGGGCGTTCCAGTGTTAAATAGTATTATATGAGTTGTTATTGTTTAAAATTTCTGAGTGTTATTTATTGTATTGTGATAATTATTAATGGATTATCAAAAAATTCGTAGTAAAACTTAATCAAAATAGATAAAATTGTTAAAAATAGTATATGTTTTATATAAATTTATATTTATTGATCAAATGGGGGAAATTATATTGAATTTTGAAATGTTGCACAAATAAATCCCCACCCCTAACATATTGAGTCGATCGTAAAGTCGTGTCGCCTTGGGAAAATTAATTCATACCGGAAAATTCTATCATTTAATTATTAGACTTTGATTCCGATATCTAATGTCTAATAATTGCCGGGCAGAGTTTTCCAGTGCGAATTGATTTTCCCAACACGACACAATTTTTCCATGGACCCAATAATTTCCATTCTGCATGATGCATTTAATTAATATTAATTAATAAGTTATGATTGAAAATTATTAGCTATACCATATTTAAAAGACATTTTTCACTTCCATTTCAAATCTAAAATGCCTCATAAGTTGGCAAAAAGAACAGGTTGATAGCCGAAGCCAGCATTAAAAGTTAAAACTGCAATAAAAGAAGTTTTTGAAAAAAAAAACATATCGATTCGGGTTGTAAAATCATATATTACAAATATAATTACATATAAGGTTATAATTACAAATTTTAATTTGGTAAAATTGAATACAGGGAGGAAAATCTTTGTGTCCCATCCATCCCTATTAGTGTCCCATTCATCCCTGCTGTGGGGATGATTGGGACAGGGAGGAACGTTTTATTGATTTCATAATATTTTTCTGAATAAATCATAATCTAGAATAAATATTGTTCAAATATGTTGTTAAATACCTAATGTATGAAATGTGATATAAATATTGATCATAACTTAAATAAAAAAATATTTTTGTGAAAATGTCCCATTCATCTCCCAACTCCCCCCACCTAGAGAATTTACAACATTTGTGTTCTGTTCATATATTTGTAATCTTATAAACATGACAAATCCCTATGTGTGTAGAACATGATATCATTTAATATCAGTAGAAAAAGTGGTTTTAAAAATTCTTTTATGACCCTGTAAGTCATATTTTAATTAAAGACAATTCTATTGGGTCGATCGGAAAGCCGTGTCGTGTTGAGAAAATGAATTCGTACCGGGAAAATTCTATAATTTAATTATAAGGCATTGATTCTGATATCTAATGTCAAATAATTACCGGGCAGAATTTTCGGGTACGAATTGTTTTTCCCAACACGACACGACTTTCCGATCCACCCGATAGTATTTTTAAAAACATACAGGGTCAGTCCAGAAAGTAATGAAACTGACTCCAAGCAGCAGTCTGGACAGTAGGGTGGGTCGAAAAAACCGAAATATTTGTAATCGAAATGTAATAGAGCAGAAAAGTTGCCTTTTGTAATAAAGAATAAATTAGTAAAATATTACACCAATCGGTTCATATCTTTTACCGCCGCAAGGGAGCCAAAGTTTCCAAAAATCGCAAAAAACATGTTTTTCTCAATATTTTTTTGAAATTATCCAAACGTACGAATACAATTTCTAATAGTACACAGTAGTTGCATGAAAATATAAGAAATCTTCGGGTAAATGTTCATTATGATAAAGTCATATCTTTTACTGCCGCAAAAAGACCATATTTAAAAAAAAAAAATTCTAAAAATTTCAAATTTTCATTTTTTCAAAATTTTTATAATTTCTATAATATGTCTAGAAGTAAATAAATGTACTTCATATCTATTAATATGTCATAAATTTTGTTAACTATTTGTTATAGAATGGAAAATAAAAACGGTAATCATTCATTTTTCTTGACAATCGCTTCATCTACTGCTGTTTTGATGCATATCAGCAGTTCATATACCAAAAAATCACAAAAATTATATAAAATGAACAAAATATTTTAGTATTTTATTAATTAAAATACAGAGATGTTTAACCGAAATGGATTAAATAAAATTAAAACGAAGAAGTTTTTAAAGTAATTGAATTTTATAATATGGCTTGCTTTCAAATACAGCCATTTTTCCTCGAGAGGACGAAATTTATCATATGTGATCCTCCGTCTGTTCTGGTCCACAAACTTTACCTTCACTAATTTCACGTATCTTTCTTCTGACTGAGTGAGACAAGGAAAATTATAATAGCTGGTATTTTTAATCGAACACTCTAAACTCACCAACGTCGTTAGATCGTCAGTCGATAGACAAACCATAACATGTGGTTTCGTTAGTTTACAGTTTTTCCACTCGATTAAATCTATACAATTTTAAGCTTCAAAGTTCAACTCTGGATTAATGAAGTGACGCATACACTATTCGTGTCCACAGAACTTCGTGCTTTGGCACTATTGTTTATGGCTGGTGTTCTGATACCCTCTGCTTCATATGCTATCATTCCAATGAGGCTATTTTCATGATTTGTGAAACAGGCATTTCGTGAAATTACAGGAACTATAATCTTTCGTAGATGATATGGCAAGTAACGGAGGTTACTAATTATAGTCCACAGAATCTGAAAAACATGATGGATTCATTTTAATTGTGAACCAACTGATGCAGTACACTTTCAGGATGTACTCATTGAGTACGTCCTGAAAGTGTACTGCATCAACCGATTGCCAAAATTTAAAATTGCCAAGGCACAAAGTTCTGTCGACACGAATAGTGCCATCCGTCATTTCGTCATTCCATACTTGAGCTTTGAAACTCAAAATTATATGGCTTTATTCGAAAGGCAAAACTGTAAACTAACGAAACCACGTGTTACGGTTTGTCTATCGACTGACGATCTAAAAACGCTGATGGGTTTAGAAGGTTCGATTAAAGATACCAGCTATTACAACTTTCCTTGTCCAACATAATCAGTAGAAATGAAATTAGTTACTGAAGTGCTGGTAAAGTTTGTGGATCAGAGCAGAGTGAGGATCACATATGACCAATTTCGGCTTCTAGAGGAACAATGGCTTTATTTGAAAGCAGGACATATTATGAAATTAATTTACTTTAAATACTTCTTCATTTTAAGCTTATTTAATCCGTTTAGGTTAAATATCTCTGTATTTTAATTAATAAAATGCTAAAATATTTTGCTCATTTTATATCATTTTTGTGATTTGTGGTATATGAATACATGAAAACATGAAAACCAATACAGAGAGAAACTTTCGCCTTCCATACAATAATTCAAATGAAAATCAAATTTCAAAGTAATTGCTTAAAAGGCGCAAAGACCAACATAGTGAAAAGTGGTTTAGTCGGTAGAACGTCAGTGCGCTATACTGATGGCCCGGTTTCGAGTCCCGGCATGGAATCTTTTTTACTATGTTAGCCTTTGCGCCTTTTAAGCAATTAATTTGAAATTTGATTTTCATTTGAATTATTGTGGTATATGAATTGCAGATATGCAGTGAAACAGCAGTACATGAAGCGATCGTCAAGAACAATTAATGATTACCGTTTTTATTTTTCAGTCTATAACAAATAGTTAACAAAATTTACGACATATTAATAGATATAAAGTAAATTTATTTACTTCTGGACATATTATAAAAATTATAAAAATTAAGAAAAACTGAAAATTAGAAATTTTTACATTTAAAAAAAAAATAGGGTCCCTTTGCGGCAATAAAAGATATAATTTTATCATAATGAACATTTACCGGGACATTTCTTATGTCTTCATGTATCTATTGCGTCCTATTAGAAATTTTATTGGTACGTTTTGATAATTTAAAAAAAATATTGAAAAAAACATGTTTTTTGCGATTTTTTTTAACATTGGCCCCCTTGCGGCGGTAAAAGATATTAACCGATCGGTATAATATTTCATGAATTTATTCTTTATTACAAAAGGCAACTTTTCCGCTCTATTACATTTCGATTGTAAATATTTTGGTTTTTTCGATCCACCCTACTGGACAGGTTTAACACGTTCACGCCGGCGCGGTGGGTCACACTCGACTGTCTCAGAGTTGTCAAGTCTCCGGCTTTTTGTACACCACTATTATTTTAGAGAAAATGTTGTTCCTTTAAATCGCCCAATTGTTCTAATTAAATAAAACAACATTTTCTGTATTAAAATACTGGTATCCAAAAAGCTTGAGATTTTGAAGCTCTGAGACAGCCGAGTGTGACCCGCCGCGCCGTCGTGAACGTGTTAATAAGCATGAAAGTACGTAAAGCGTATTTTTTTTATTTTTAATGCGAAAAATACGATTGTGAAAGCGTTAAAAATATCCATGAATTTTATTCATTTTAAATTTAAGATATTGAAAGGCTCATTCCAATTTCGTTTTCACGTTATTTTGCTAACCCCTTAACAGTTTTGCCCAAGTGCCTCTCGGGTAAAAACTGTTTCCCATCTTCGATACTAAAAGCTTTTGGATACCACTTAATTTTAACTGTAATCTTTGGTTTGTTAAATGGCATATCTTTTTCGATTGTATAAAGCCAAATAATTTAGTAAAAAAAAGTGGTGTCGGGTCCTTATTTTTAATTTATTGTGTCAAAAAACGGAAACAGTTAAGGAGTTACATAGCTTCATTGAAGATTTAGGCTTTTCTTGACAGTTTTAATAAAATAAATTTTAATATATCTACCTACAAATTCCGTTATAATTTTATTGTTTGATATTTTTTAACGTCCCAACAAGTTTTTAAGTGTGTTTTAGCGCAAATTTTCTGAAATGGAAGAATGTTTTTGTTTTCACGCTTTCCAACATAGTTGAAAAGAGTTTATGAATTGGGTTTTCTCTCTGCAAGTCCGTACTCTAACTCCCGGAAATAAACTCGGATTTCCCTGCAATTTATATGTTAATAGGTCTATTATAGCATGTTCGCTATTGAAAAGGAAGTGTGTAGCATTTATAGTTTATTTACAGGAGCATTCAAAAGAACTCCATTACATTGCGGTTTATCTGTAAAAACCGTTTGCGGTGTATTTTAAAGATATTCTGCTATTAAAAAAGTATTGAAATTGATATAAACTGATATATCTACTGCAAGTGACTTACTATAGAAAAGGTTGTGCATAACATTCATTGTTCATTTACAGGGACGCACAAAAACTTCAGTTACAGTATTGTCTATTAACAATAATTTCTGGAAATGCATTTTAAGTTGTGGTGCGCGTTTTAAAATTAAACAAATTTTATGCCTATTACTTGTTACGTATAATTCTACAGATTACAAGGCAGCTGAAACGGTCTCAAGTGCATTTCCATTTATTGACAGATATTGATGAAAGGGAATTTACAACTGTGCTATGAGTTTCCTAACTGATATTCGTTTTAGTATATTATATAGTATAGTATATAGAAATCTATAGATCATATATAGGGTTGCACAAAGTAATTCGGATATTTTTCAGCCAATTTATGGTAATTTCTCAAATTGAGTTTTCAAATCTCAGGTCTGCCATAGGCGACTATTTTTTTTTTATTCTATTCACATCACTATTTTTAAAAAATACATTTTGTAGTATATTTCTCTTTCAAATGTTGTCAAAGCGTATGTAAAATATTTCTGTTTCGATAAACTGGTGCGAAATAGAATTACACAAATAGTCGTCTGTGGCAGCCCTGAAATTTGTTGTGCGATTTCCAAACTGTTTACTCAGGCAAATGTGCTAATTTTATTTATTACAATTTCCACAGACTATGATCTTATTTTCTTACAAAGGAAAAAACTATATGGATAGTCCATATTGTAAAACTTCGTATATAACGTAGGAGATGCCTAATTGTGTGTTGCTGGGTGAGGCTAGTAGAGCTTTAGTACTTGGGCAGGCCTCCTCACATAGTTGAACTTGTTGACTTAGCCATCATCATTCATCTTATTGAACTGTAAAGTTTGTTTAAAGTATTCTGGACATATTGGAAAGTGGTTGATAATATACGCTTGACGCATGATTTTCCGTTCTTGTTTTTTATTGGGAGAGATCGATTTGAAATCACTGAAAAAGAAATTTATATCAAAATAAATAATAGTCTGGCTATTTAAATTTATCATGCCATTTTTAATTGATTATACCGTCGGTACCATGTTAAACTATCCAATATGAAAATGGTGTTGACTGTGGGCTACCTTTTTAAAATTCAGATTTCTTGATTAGCACCACTTTTTTGAAATAAATCAAGAAATCTGAATTTTAAAAAGGTAGCCCACAGTCAACACCATTTTCATATTGGATAGTTGCACATGGTACCTACCTGTGTTGCCCATGGAACTATTAATAACGAGGAACTGGCATATCCTTAAAGTAGTGAGGTTTCAACTGTAACTCCTCTTATAGACGTTGATTACCGCCTGGAGAAAATTCCACCAGTAAATTTAAATAGAAATTTCCCCCTTATTTAAACGCCTAATTAGAGCAAAAATTCAGTCATAAATAACCACACAAACAGAATTAATTTTTACTGGTATAAGTTTGCATTTCAGTTTGTCAAACCCTATGCTTCCACCATATTGTGACAACCAAGACAACCTCCCGTCATTGTCTGTAAAATAGATTATAATATCTGGAGAAACTGTCAACAGTTAAAACAAATAGATAGTTTTACCATATTTGTAAGAAAATATTTCCATGAATAAGGAGCTTAAATAAGACGAAATTCTCTATCGAAATTTTCTGGTGGTAATTTTGCCCTGGTGATAATCAGAAACTGTTCATTCGATTTAACCCTTTCAGGGGCAAGGTACTTTTATGCGCAAAATGATGAAATGAGTGAATGGCACCGAAATTTAGAAACGAATTTATTTCAAAATAATCAAAAGCTCTTTTTCACGTACTTAATAAAAGGAAATGTTTCATTTCAATATTCTTGCGCCAATTTGGCATTTAGGGATTAAAATTAGGTGGCCCAAAAATGAACCACCGCCCTTTAAGGGGTTAAAAAAGCCGCCGACATTTGGTGACAACCTCCTCAGTTACTTCACTCGCAACTGGTAGACAATACACTATATGCCCCCTCCTGTTTATTCATAACTCCCTTGTGTTGCCAGTGGGCTACTTTTTTTTATTCAGATTTCTTGATTGGCACCACTTCTTTGAAATGGTAAAATTCGCCTTATTTAATGAGAGATTCATCAAGGCGAAAACAGGCGGGATTTCATCATTTCAAAAAAGTGGTGCCAATCAAGAAATCTGAATTTAAACGAAAGTAGCCTACTGGCAACACTGTTACCGACGGCATCTTCTCCTCTTTATTTATAACTCCATTGTAGTGATGGACATAATAATCGATTTTGATATTCGAAATGAATCATTCGGGCAGTGTTGCCAGTGGACTACTTTTTTAAAATTTAGATTACTTGATTGGCATCACTTTTTTAATATGGTAAAATTCGACTTGTCTAAAGACGTATTAATTAAGGCGAAAACAAGAAGAATTTTACCTTTTAAAAAAAGTGGCGCCAGTCAAGAAATCTGAATTTTAAAAAAGAAGCCCACTGGCAACACATCGTTCGGGCAAGCACAAAAGCATAGCTCCCAACCTTCTTACTCTTTCTGATCAATCAGAACCAGAAATTTGTGTTAAATTTAGAGTCTTATAAATTCATTTATTATTTTTTTTCTGACTTGAATTTATTAAAAAAAAATACGAAAGTTGGTGGCCATGCTTTTGTGTATGCCCGAATGATTCATTCGAACATCAAAATAATTAATTATAACCATCCCTATCTATGGTCAATTTTAAAAACGTACTTTGATGATTAGGAGATATTGCGACAAAAACTTGTAAAATAATAATATAAACCAGAGTGTTTTACGAAAGTAAAATCACCAGGAAATATGTAAAAATATTATTCACTTTCTCGTTTCTAGAATAAATGAAGCGGCAAGAAAGAGAGTTTTAAAGATATTCTAAAGTATGTTCACTTAATTTTCCAGATTATACATATTCGTTCATAACTTCAGAAATAATGTCCAGAAAGGAAGGAAAAATTATTTTGGAGTAAAGAGTGTTGACCTAAAATGTATATTCCTATTTATGAAGTTTTAGTGACCGCATTATTAATAATTAATAAAAATTTCATTCTACTGAAAATATATCATCTTCGGGTGATATAGTACTAGTATAACTAAAATACTCTATGTTTTTACAACGTTGATTCATAGTTGTAATCGTGCAATGATTCTCACTTTTTTTAACCCCTTGAGGGGCACCGGTATATATTACATACCACCTACGATTAATGAAGTTTTACACCAGAAATTTTTTTTAAAATTTCACTTTTCTAACTTTGGTGGAAAAAAAACGGTAAAATTGCTTTTACTTATTTTGAAATAGAATTTTTCAAAGATTTCGGTGGGAATTCAGCATTACACAAACGTAATTGCTTGCCCCTCAAGGAGTTAAAAAAATATTTTCGATGAGAAAAGGAAACAAAATAATAACAACACAACTTTTCTTACGATAAAAAACTCTTTCCTTGTACATCCATTATATATAATGTCAAAATATCACTTAATATTTTGACGGAAGTGATGTCATATCAGAGCAGTATTTCGCCATGCGTTTCTAGGCAATATATGTTTATTTTATTTCAAGGATGGCAATACATGCTTATACAGAAGAGTTTAAGTGTAATATGAGAAAGAACATTCCTGAGCAGAGTTGCCAGTTTGACATCCAATTTTAATCCGAAATTTTAAATTCATACCTGAAATTTCAAAAGAAGAATTTGTACTTTTTAAGACAACTAAATGTCTCTCATTAAGTAAAGCATAAAACACTATTCTTTATTTCTGGTATCAACTCGAAATTTCTGAATAAAAATGGAGCCCAAACTGGCAATCCTGTTCCTGAGTTTGAATTTCTCAGATTATGCCTTTTGTGTTCTCGTAACGCACCTGAAGCAGTATCATCGAAGTGTGTTATGTTTGGATGCACGGTTTTATGTTTGGAAGTAGGCATAGCTTTTGCCGCATGTTTGTTACTCTCCGTAAGTAAAGAATTTTAACACATTTTTGACCAGCAGTATTCCCGATTTAGCGCATTTTTAAAGATCTTTCAAGTAAAAGTAATTTTCACCTTTAATACACTTTTAACACGTTCACACCGGTCCCGATATTCCTGTGTCTCGCTGTGAGATAGCCTTCGAATTCATATTTCTCTTCATCTGGCGGCGCGGTACTGTCGCTTATTCAGACACTGTATTTATTGACCCGCCCCTCACATATTTATTGAATTGAACTCGAATATAACAAGCAGAGTTGATTGTGAATGTCTGAAAGTTCGTAAGGGGTTTGAAATTTACTTAGAGACATGATTTTATTGAACACATATGTACGAATTTAATATAAAATGTTTTACAATGTAAAGAAATATAGACAACATGATAGAAATTCATTCCTGTAAGGTAGAAGCCACGCACTTAGTCAATGGTATTTTTGATCGAAAACGAGAATTCTCGTTTCCCGTCGTGAATGTATTAAGTTTATAATAATGAATTGTTTTTACTACTGAATTTTCTAATATTCAAATGTGATCCACCTGTAGTGCACGCCGTCTATAGCATAGTCGAGTGTGACCCATCTGTAGTACACGCTTTCTATGGAACAGTCGAGTGTGACCCACCGGTGATGCAAGCCGCCTGATGGGACAGTTGACACCGGAGTGAACGTGTTAATGACGAATAAACATTAGAATATAGATTAGAATATAGAACATTAGATTAAACATGTAAAACCAAACACTGATAGTTCTGCGAATGAAAAGAATTGAGCCGTGCCTTTCAACTCACCCTCCTCTAGCCACTTCCGTCCGCATACAGGGCTTGATTAACAACGGGCCAACTTCCATCAGTAAAAATGAATAGAAATTTTTGTTTTGACATATCGCCGGTACCATGTCAAACTATCGAATACGAAAGCAGTGTTGCCAATGGGTTACTTTTTTAACACCTTAATTCTCGCTCCCGTGGTATTCACGGTCTGTGTCTTTTATTTAGATTGTTTGATTCCCACAAGTTTTATAAAATAGTGTTACTGGTTTTAATTATGGTAACATTTGACCTGTCATTAAATAAGGTGATTTTTTTTTCAAAATTTGGTGCCAATAAACAATTTGAATTTTTAAACCGTAAATTAATGCGACCGTTAAGGGGTTAAATTCAGATTTCTTCTTTGGCACCACTTTTCAGAAATGGTAAAATTTCCCTGGTTTTCGCTTTAATTAATATGTCCTTAAATAGGGGAATTTTACTATTGCAAAACAGTGGTGTCAATCAAGAAATCTGAATTTAAAAAAGTTTCCAACTGGCAACACGGTTTTCCAATAGGACCAGTGTTGCCAGATTGGGGACATTTTTGTCCCCAGATTGTTGATTGTCAACCACTTTTTTGAAATAGAAATATTCGACATATTTAAAAATAGATTAAAAATTCTGAAAAATAAGCGAATTATACTATTTTAAAAAAGTGGTTACTTTCAAATAATCTGAATTAAAAAAATCCCCAATCTGGCAACACTGAATAGGACAGTTTGATATGGTACACCGGAATTTATGAACAAATTTATATGAAAGTAAGTAAAAGCTTTTCTTCGCGTACGTTATACAAAGAAAAATTTGGTGCCAATGTGGCATTCGGGACTTAAAAGTAAGGGGTATATATAATACATCAACGTCCTTCAAGGGGTTAAAGGAGTAGGTTGTATTTGAGATATTGCATAACTATTTTAGTGGTTGACACTTTGATAAATGAAGTTAAGAGATTCCAAAGAACACCCGAAATTACGGGCTTACTCGAAACAGATTTGCCATAATGTAGCATCAATGTTGTTTGGCGAGATTGCGGAAGACGTGCCAAACGGATTTGGCCAACTTAAATCTAGAAAAATCAGGCGTAGAGACGACATTGAACTATCACTAAAGAGGAACTGCCATATCATCAAAATAGTGAAACTTCAACTGTAACCGGTATCGCAGGGACTGATCGCCGGAGCAAACTTCTATTAGTAAATTTTAATACAAGACTTCTTCTTATTTGTTTTTTTTATTCGTGCAGAATTCCAGTCATAATTAATGGCAAAAAATTGCTATTCATTCTGGTGTAACTTTACCTCGACGGAGTTCAGGCCCTGCGTTTCCGCTATATTGTGACTCGTAATACAGCGGAAACATTTTGTGAGACCCTAAAAAAAGTCCTGTGAGTGGTACTGAAAGAGATTACAATTCCGAGGCCCAATTCCACCAGTAAAAACGAATAGAAAATATAACCATATTTGTGAAAGAAATTTTGCACGAATAAGGCGATAATTTCTATCCATATTTAGTGGTGGAAGTTTGTTCAGGCAATAACCAGAAACTACCGACCCGATGTAAAAAACAGCCGCCATCTTGCGACTACCTTTTCATTTATTTCACACGTAACTGGTACACACAATGGAGTTATGAATAAAAAGGAGGAGACATATAGTGTATTGTCTACCAGTTGCGAGTGAAGTAACTGAGGAGGTTGTCACAATATGGCGGCTGCTTTTTTGAAATCGGTTCTTCAGTTTCTGACTACCGATAGGTCAAGCGTCCCACTGGTAAAATTGAATAGAAGATTTCGTCTTAAAGAAGCGTCTAATTCATGGAATTTTTTTTCAAAAATGTCATAAAAATTTCTATTTGTTTTTACCGGTGTCAGTATGCCTTATAAAACTGTCGGTTTGTATCCATGGTTGTCACAATATGGCGGAAACTCAGGGCCTAACTACCACCAAAGAAAACTCCTACCAGTAAAAATGAAAAATTGTTTCTTCCACTATTTATGACTGAAATTTTGTAAAAATAAGGCGTTTAAATAAGTTTAAAATATCTATATAAACCTACTGGTGGGAGTTTCCACCGTCGATAAACAACCCCTTTTCTAGCGGTTACAGTTGAAGCTTCACTATTTTAAGGATATGTCAGTTCCTCTTTATTAATAGTTCCATGGTACACACTAAACTATATTTTGCCTCCACTTTATCCATAACTCCATTACAGGAAAACTTTTCTGGTGCTTTAAGGGTGTAAGATACCTTTAAACCTGCAAAATTTTCGAAAATTTTTTATACATATTTTGATTCCGTAATCATTTGTGAACAATATGCAAAAAACTGCATTAAAAAATTCCCATTAGTCCCACTAATTATGGCAGTTTTATTAATACTAAGTACTAAGACTACATAGGGTAATTAAACTTTGCATTGCATTTATTCCAAAAGATGAATTTTGATACTGCGCGAAGTTTTACTAAAAAACTATGCATGGCAATCAAAAAAACTTTTACCACATATTTATTACTGTAGTATCTACAACTTAAAATCAGAAAAAGGTAAGATTTTATTTTATTTATTTTTTTTTTTTTTACTTTGAAAATATTTTTTTAAGTGAATTTTTTTAATTTCTTGTTAATTTTTTAATTTAGTCAATATTTTTTACAAATATTCTGGTTTTAATATGAAGGTAACTGTATTATGTATTTATTTACATAAAAATTTCCTCTTTATATGCATATTTTCAGATTTTATTATGCGCGCAAGATTTTTTTCTCTCATTATCATATATTTTTAAACTTATCATTTCAATACTTATTTATGAATTTACAAGTATAAATATTTTTTTAAATATAAATGTAAATGTGAGCTTTATATTTAAATGAAGTTTGATTTTGATTTTTGACATATTACAATAGTTTTGAAGCTTAGAACATAGTGGCATTTTTTCTTTTTTCGACATGTTCAAAGGCATCCTACCCCCTTAACACTTTTAAAAACTGAGATATATTTTGTACCACTTAATTTTAATCAAGATTTGTACCAGAAGTTTTGAAAAAAAATTAATTGCATAATCTTGGTGTAAAAAACTGTAAAGTTGTAATTCGTTATTTTCAAATTAGTTTTCAAAAATTCTGGTGTGATTTCACCATTACAGAAACACAATTCCTTGTCCCTGAAGTATTTATGTTTCTATATTTTTTTATGTTTTCATGACCACGAAATTCAAAAGAAATACTGATAATAAGAACATTTTTCAAATTATGGTATGATATTTGAATAAGGATGACGTAACATATGCCAAATATGTTATGAAGCATATATATATATATATATATATATGAAGCATTTCTTCTTTAAATAGCTCTATAATATTTATTTATAGAAATAGCTTAAAAGCTTCAGTTAATCCCTCGATAAGTGCGTGAGGATTATTCGTAAACTAAATTTACTTGAATTGGATGATTAGATTTGCATGTAGAATGTTTGATGTTTTTCTAAAATGTTTTCAAACTTCTCTATAAATTTATCAGTTTACTAAAACTAAAGTAATTTAATAGAAATATAAATTTAACACGTTTTATCTGTACATAAAATAAAGATTTAAAAAGCAGTTAATTTGTTTCCATGTCCTTTTTTTAAGTGCTTCAAACATATTCGGATACCTAAAAACTTTATTTTTTAAATGTGTCATTTGCAGGGTCTAGAATGTAAGCTGTAGGTGCGATGGAAGGATTAATGTTTTAAAAGATTAATTTTTTAAACAGATTTTTATTACTGAAGATAGTAAATATTTTGTCATGTATTTATAACCAATATAAATGTTTAGAAACTTTTGTTAAAACAGAAGGTTTTTTTATGTAAAAAAATAAAAAGATATTCTTTATAGTGTGAACTATACGGAATCCAAGTACACTTAGGTACACAAAATAGATGTACATTGATCATACCTACACAATAAAACTCTTTGTAGGTAAATTCGTAATTATGAAATGCTTTAATCGTTAAGTAATACACGAAAGAAAAATAAGAATTAAATTACTTTTGTAAAGAAATGTTACTTACAGGTAAAGTTTGAAGTTATTTTTATAATGAAAAACCGAAAATTCAATAAATTAAAATATCTAATTTATTTAAAAACAAATAAACAAAAACAATGCTTTCCAGTTTAATAAATTTCTCATTCATTTAAACTTATTCGCAATTTATTTTTTAGAGTATTGAAATATATTCACATGTAAAATATATTCTAAGCGAACACATTTAAAAAATATATAGTAGGGGAGACTAGGGAGTGTTGACCATAGGGGAGGCTTAACCCACTTATCAGTTTTCATATTTAAAACAATTTCATATTTTTATCAATAGGTTTCAACCAAAGCTACTGGAATGCTCAAATAAGAGTCTTTGTTTCGTACAGATAATCGAAATAGGTGTGGAAAAAATCGTGAGGCGTTTTCAACCTAAAACTTGTGTTTTTTAGAAAGATTTTGTAAGCTAAAATAAAAGCTTTTCAGATAAAATATACCCTAGAAATTTAAGTAGGTAGGCTTTAAATAACGCAGAAATATCGAGCTTTCATTCCAGGCATAAAGATTGTACAGTAAGTTAGGCTTAACATAACAATGTGCTATTCTTTAGAAGAGGAATATGTGGGGAGGCTTGACCCAGTCAATGTGAGGGAGGGTTGACCAGATGTTCAAGTCTTCCTTAATTAAGTGGTTTTGGAAATCTTTTTATTATACACTGCGCAAAATGAAAGGTTAATGGTTATATTAAAAAATTGTACATTTACTCTGTAAAGCTACAGTAAAATAGGGTGATGGAAAAGAAAATGCTTAAAACTGATTAAAGAAAGATGTGAAAAATTGCTATAGTATCCACTGAAAGAAAAAATTTTATGAAATATAAATGGGAAAGATGATAGAATTTTGTAAGCTTTTTTCAGATAAAATATATCATACAAATTTAAGTAAGTAGGTTCTACGTCATGCAGAAATATCGAGCTTTCTTTCCACTCATAAAGATTGTACAGTAAGTTAGGCTTAACATAACAATGTACTATTCTTTAGAAAAGGGCTATATGGGGAGGCTTGACCCAGTCAATGTGGGGGAGGGTTAACCAGATGCTCAAGGCTTCCTTAATTAACTGGTTTTGGAAATATTTTAATTATACACTGAGCATAATGAAAGGTTAGTGTTTATACATAAAAAAGAATGTAAATTTATTCTGTAAAGCTACAGTAAAATGGGGTGATGTAAAAGAAAATGTTTAAAACTGATTAAAGAAAAATTGCTACAGTATCCACTTAAAACAAATTAATTAAATATAATTGGGAAAATTGATAGGAACTTTTTTCATTTAAATATTACTAACAATAGGTAAATAGAAACAGTGGAAAAGACTAGAAAGTATGAAAGCTGCAGTCTTAAACCTTTCAGGAGTAGTGGTATGTTTATGAAACCACTTAATCAGGGATGCCAGTTTGGCCTGCCATTTTAATCCGAAATTTAAAATTCATACCGTAAATTTTGAAAGAAGGATTTTTACTTAATGTGATCGCTAAATGTATCTTATGAAATAGAGCATAAAATTCTATTCTTTATTTCTGGTGTGAACTCGAAATTTCTGAACAAAAATGGAGGCCAAACTGGCAACTCTGCACTTAATTTTAATTCCCAAACGCCACACTGGCACCAGAATTTTGATAAAATCTTTTCAATTTAATATGTATGTGAAATATAGCCTTTTTCTTATTGGCAAATAAATTTGCTTGTAAATTGCTGTGCCAGTCATTTATTTCAACATTTTAGTACTGAAAGTACTTTGCCCCTGAAAGGCTTAAAAGATGTTAATGATAAGTGCTCACGAGGCTGCAAAAGAACATAGCATTAATCGAAAAATTTTAGGAAGGTATGTAGACAAATTTCACCACTATGAATACAGTGAGATGAAGCCAAACTCTGTGATAACTAGAGTAGTCAGGTCTAGTGTCGCAAAAAGTAGGAAAAGGAGACCAAAAAATGCGGAACAGTGGCTCCTAAATCCGGACATAATAATACATGAAAACCTATGAATGCAGAACCCGTCTCTGTCTGAATACTGTTTTAAATGTTAAAATTTCATTTTCCCTGCTTTAGAATTATACCTGCTCAGACAAAATCCTGTTTAAAAAATAAAAAATTCTCCTCTGACTTGTGATTGCGTCTAAACAGGTTTGGTTAAGCATCATACTTTCAAAAATATTTTATTATAATAATTAAAGCATTTAGCATAATGTTATTTTGATTTTTTAAAAACTGATTTGATTTCACTTCACAAATATTTTTATATAAAACAAAGTGGGTCAAGCCTCCCATATAGTGGGTCAACCCTCCCACGTCTGAGGAGACTTGACCCATTATTTTCTCATTATTAAAATCAATCATTTTTTAAATTTCTTATATATTACACATCTGTAGCAATTTTATTTTGATAACTGATTGTATAAAGAATAAAATGATATATAAAACTTCATTCTACGTTCAATATTTAAAAAATAAAATATCATTTTATAAAAAGTGTGTCAACCCTCCCTAGTCTCCCGTAATTCAATCAAGTTTTTTTAAAAACATCGATTTTATTCAAAAAAGTAAATATTTCTTCTCGAATTTAATTCAAAATATAATATTCATATTTTATATTTAACAATCAATTACGTCTTATTAAAATGTGTCTAATGTGTAATAATTTTATCCTTTATTATTCTATAAGCGTTTAAACACCAACCATTATTTCATAACGGCGAAATGTCCTTGCAATTAAGTTTGAATTTCCGAGATTTCTGAGCAAGAAATCTACAAGCTTTACCAAACCTCCATTTGAATAAAACCCGAATCTTCATTTTAAACTCAACCTAAACCAATTGGTTGCTGGTCGAGTGGTTAAGATGCTCAATTCGAAACGCTGGGTACCAGTTTCAAAACTAAGTGGATCCACGGAAGAACGAGAGAAGTGCTATTATTTCTCAAACCTTCTTTTTTCAGATTACGGAAATTTTCTGTCCCAGAACGGAAAAAAAAGAACGAACATTTCTTCCATTTTCGGATATATACCAGTAGCAGTGCTGGCAGGATTATTTCCGTGTGTTCAAAGTATGTCTGAGAGTGTATTTGAAACTGAATCGCAAAATCCTAAGATTAAATACAGTTACAATTATTTTATAAATAGTGTAGCATGGACCTATGCTACAACTATGACCCCCCTCCCTGCATGCACTAGCAACTGAATTTCTTTAAAGCGAATTTTCATTTCTGTTCATTGATGCATATAAATGTCGCTATTCATTCTGCGATTACATAAAATATGCTTGTAAGCTATTGTAACAAAGAATTTATGAAGAAAGTGGAGGAGACATATATTGTATTGGCTACCAAGTTCTGAGTGAAGTGACCAGGGTTGCCAGCTTGGCCTCCATTTTTATTCAGAAATTTCAAATTCATACCAAAAATAAAGAATAGTAATTTATACTTTATTTAATAAGAGACACTTAGCGATCACACAATGTAAAATTTCTTCTTTCGAAATTTACGCTATGAATTTGAAATTTCGGATTAAAATTTGAAGTCAAACTGGGAACCCTGAAATAGACTGAGGATATAGTCACTATATAGCGGCTGTTCTTTGTTTACATAGGATCAACAGCGCCCGATTACCAACTGGGCTAACTTCCACCAGTAAATTTGATTAAGGGGTCAGGTAACCTTTGAACCAATAAAGTACATGGAAGTGACCTCTGTAAGAATTGCAGTCTTTCTTTAACTAATTAACTTTTAATTTTAAAATTGAAAACACATATTAGGAACGATTTATTTTATCAATCAAAGTTGTTAGAAAAGGTATACAGATATATTGTTTTTTTTTATTTATTTTTAAAGATAATACAATTTTTAAGAAAAAATTATTCTTGCTTGCATTGCGCGCATGATTTTTCCCATTTCAATGACTGAAACAAGCCAAGATTTTTTTTTGTGAGTACAGATATAAAGTGTTCTCAAAATGACTTACAATGAAAAAAAATAAAACTTGTAGATCTCGAGAATTTCTTTTCTTTCAGAGTAATTCGAAATATCGAGATTTTTTTTATACAAAAGTAGCCGTAAAATCTAAACTTCTTACTTGAGAAACATAATAATAGGTCATTTTGTGCTTCTGTACGTTTAATACATCCACCAAAAATTTCGTGAAATTCTAGGCAACCGTTTTTCAGAAATTGTGCGCGCAATGATCAAAATCGCTGTTTTCAGAAAATTGGCTTTAAAGATTGAAAAACCCGTTGATCATATAGCAAAAGCTCAAAGTGTTTTAGACATAACTTCTCTTCTAATGCGAATTTTTGTATGGGGTTTGATTTTAAATGTTCGCAAAGAATCATTTTTAATTATAAGCTATTTAAAAAAAAATTCGATTTTTGGACGCTTCAAAGGTTACCTGACCCCTTAAAAATTTTATCTAATTTAAACGCCTTATTCATGCAAAATTTCTGTCATAAATAAGACAACTATTTCTATTTGCTTTTACTAGAGGAAGTTTACTCCGTCGGTATTATATTTTCTTTCATTGATAGTTACAGGAAAATTGTTTATGTAGTCATTATATGGCGGAACCACAAGTTCTGACCAGGCGTGGAAAACTTCCACCATTAAAAACGAATACATATTTTAGTTTAATTTTAACAGAAATTCTGCATGAATAAGGCGTTTTAATAAGGGGAAAATTTATATTTAAGTTTACTGGTTAAAATTTGTCCTGCCGTTATTGAGCCCCCGTGGAACCAGTTACAGTTGAAGCTTCACTATTTTAAGGATATGTCAATTCCTCTTAATTCATAGTTCCATTCTTCTAATGAAAACAACATCCACGTACGATATTCACTTTCAGAAAAAATTTGGAACACTGCGAGCTCTGCTTCATATTTCGAAAAATAGCTGATTATTGTATTGGTGATTTAGTTATTGGTGACATCCATCGCTTCTCGTGTTATTATCACATTGCGCACGAAGAAAAGAAATTCTGTTGTAAGTACTGTTAGAATATCGTCATTAATGTTAAGTTTATAAATGAAAATCTGTGTTCGGCTTGAAGTTAAAAAGCTTAGAATAATTTCTTTGAACCTAGGTTGTACCAATGCCCCCCCATGGAACTATTAATAAAGAGGAAATGACATAGCCTTAACCCCTTAATTCTCGCTCCTGTGATATTCACGGCTGTGCTTTTTATTCAGAGTGTTTTATTCCCACCAGTTTTATAAAATAGTGTAATTGACTTTATTATGGTATCATTTTACCTGTCATTAAATGAGGTAAATATTTTTTTTTCAAAAAGTTGGTGGTAATAAGCAATGTGAATTTTCAAACCGTAAATTAATGCACCCGTTAAGGGGTTAAAATTGTGAAGCTTCAACTCTAACCGCTTTCGCAGGGGTTGATTACCGCCGGTGAAAACTTCCACCAGTAAATTTATACAGAAATTTTCTTCTTATTTAAATGCCTTATAAATGTAAAATTTCACTCAAAAATAGCAGAAACAGATTTTAATTTTTATTGGTGGAAGTTTACTTTCACGGTAGTCAGCCCGTGCGTTTCAGCCATATTGTGACAACCAGTAAAACAAACGGACTGCTTTACTAGGCTAACTGACACCAGTAAAAACAAATGTAAATTTTTACCATATTTGTGAAAAAATATTTCCATGAATAAGACGTTTAAATAAGACGAAATTTTGTATTCAATTTTATTGGTGGGAAGTTTGTCTCGGCGGCAATCAGAACTGTAGATCTATATGCCTCCTCCTATTTATTCATACAGTGGTGGCCAAAACTGTGGACACTTTTAGGTAGCTTTCATTACAAAAGTAAAAAGCTACCTATTGCAGCCGTCCGAAGGAAAACACTTCGAGAAATTTTGCTATATTTTCGCCGCTCATGACCCCCAGATCCCAAAACAACTCTCCCTTGAAATGTTTACTGATATATATATATATTTACTAGCAGGAATGGCCGAGCTAAGCTCGGTCAAAATGAGCTTTGTGTTTATCTCGATATATTATTCCCACTAAATCATTCTTGCTGTTTTAGATACAATTAGCTTGACCCTGAGACATAGTGACCCAAAATGACGCACTAATCGAATTTTTTCGAACATGCAACCTAATACAATGCTCTTCTCGAGCCTGAAAACGATGGAATACAAAATTTAGTGAAAATCGTTAGTCATATTCTAGATAAAATAAGCTTGACCCACGTTGATTCAAAAAACCACTAACCGAAATTTATCGAAAGTGTGAGCTATTTCAATGTTATTTTTGTTCTGTGAAACGGTATAACAAAAAAAAATTGTCAAAATTGTTTGAACATTTTTAAGATGGATGCCGTTAGCCTGACCCCGACCTATTATCACCAAAATGACCCACTAATAGAATTTTCTTGAGCATGCGACCCTACCCACTGGTTTTATATTGTCCAGAAACGGTGTAGTACACAGTTTTGTACAAAATCTTTTGAGCCGTTTTTTAGATAAAGTTAGCTTGATCCTGATTTATTAGAACACAAAATGACCCATTCATTGAATTTTCTCGTACATGCGACCCTGCCCAATGGTCTTATCATGCTCAGAAACGGTATCAACAAAATGTTTTCAAAATGTTTTGAAGCGATTTTTAAATACAGTTAGCTTGACCCTGACCCATTGTGAGCCAAAATGACCCACTAATCAGAACTGTAGATCTATATGCCTCCTCCTATTTATTCATACAGTGGTGGCCAAAACTGTGGACACTTTTAGGTAGCTTTCATTACAAAAGTAAAAAGCTACCTATTGCAGCCGTCAGAAGGAAAACACTTCGAGAAATTTTGCTATATTTTCGCCGCTCATGACCCCCAGATCCCAAAACAACTCTCCCTTGAAATGTTTACTGATATATATATATATTTACTAGCAGGAATGGCCGAATTTCTGCATCATTGAGACATAGTGACCCAAAATGACGCACTAATCGATTTTTTTCGAACATGCGACCTAATACAATGCTCTTCTCGAGCCTGAAAACGATGGAATACAAAATTTAGTGAAAATCGTTAGTCATATTCTTGATAAAATAAGCTTGACCCACGTTGATTCAAAAAACCACTAACCGAAATTTATCGAAAGTGTGAGCTATTTCAATGGTATTTTTGTTCTGTGAAACGGTATAACAAAAAAAATTGTCAAAATTGTTTGAACATTTTTGAGATGCATGCCTGACCCCGACCCATTATCACCAAAATGACCCACTAATAGAATTTTCTTGAGCATGCGACCCTACCCACTGGTTTTATATTGTCCAGAAACGGTGTAGTACACAGTTTTGTCAAAATCTTTTGAGCCGTTTTTTAGATAAAGTTAGCTTGATACTGATTTATTAGGACCCAAAATGACCCATTCATTGAATTTTCTCGTACATGCGACCCTGCCCAATGATCTTACCATGCTCGGAAACGGTATTATACAAAATATTTTCAAAATGTTTTGAAGCGCTTTTTAAATACAGTTAGCTTGACCCTGACCAATTGTGAGCCAAAATGACCCACTAATCGAATTTCCTTGAACATGCGACCTAGCCCAATGGTCTTCTCGAGCCCGAAAATGATAGAATACAAGATTTAGTCAAAATCGTTTAAGCCGCCGTTTTTTAGATAAAATTAGCTGGACCCTGACCCATTGTGACCCAAAATGATCCACTAATCGAATTTTCTGGAACATGTGACTTACCCCAATTCTCTTCTCTTGACCAGAAATGGTATAACATAAAAATTGGTCAAAATGTTTTAAGCATGTTTTTAGATTCAATTAGCTTGACTCTGGCCCATTGTGACCCAGAATGACCCACTAATTGAATTTTCTCGAACATGTCACTTAGCCCAAACGTCATCTCATGACCAGAAACGGCTGTACATTAAAAAAAATTGTGAAAATGTCTTGAGCCGTTTTTGGATGTAATTAGCTTGACCCTCACTCATAATGACCCACTAATCGAATTTTCTCAAACACGTGACCCATCACAATGGTCTTTTTGTGCCCGAAAACAATAGCTTACAGAATTTCGTCAAAATAGTAGAGCCGTTATCTAGATAAACTTAGCTGGACCCACGGTGACCCAAAAATGACCCACTAATCGAATTTTCTTGAACACGTTATCAATCCCAATGGTCTTTTCGTGCCCGAAAATTGTTAGATACAAAATTTAGTCAAAATCGATTGAGCCGTTCTCTAGATATAATTAGCTTGACCTTGACCCATTATGACCCAAAATGACTCACTAATCTAATTTTCTCGAACACGAGACCCATCCCAATGGTCTTTTCGTGCCCGAAAACAGTAGGGTGCAAATTGTCGTCAAAATCGTTAGAGCCGTTATCTAGATAACTTAGATTGACCCACGGTGACCCAAAAATCACTCACTAATCGAATTTTCTCGAACATGTGACTTAGCCCAATGGTCTTCTCGTAATCCAAAACTGTAGAATATAGAGTTTAGTGAAAATAGAGCCGTTTTTTAGATAAAAATAATTGACCCACAGTGACTCAAAAATGACCCACTAATCAAATTTTCTCGAACACGTGACCCATTCCAATGGTCATTGCGCGCCCGAAAATGGTTAGATACAAAATTTAGTCAAAATCGATTGAGCCGTTCTTTAGATATAATTAGCTTGACCCTGACTCATTATGACCCAAAATGGCCCACTAATCGAATTCTCTTGAACACGAGACGATTCCCAATGGTCTTTTCGTGCCCGAAAACAGTAGTGTGCAAAATTTGGTCAAAATCGTTAGAGCCGTTATCTAGATAGATTGACCAACGGTGACCCAAAAATGACCCACTAATCGAATTTTCTTGAACATGTGACTTAGCCTAATGGTCTTCTCGTAATCCAAAACTGTAGAATATAGAGTTTAGTAAAAATCGTTAGAGCCGTTTTTTAGATAAAAATAGCTAGACCCACAGTGACCCAAAAATGACCCACTAATCGAATTTTCTCGAACACGAAAGCCATCCTAATGGTTTTTTTCGTGCCTGAAAATGGTTAGATACAAAATTTATTCAAAATCGATTGAGCCGTTCTCTAGATATAATTAGCTTGACTCCGACCCATTATGACCCAAAATGACCCATTAATCGAATTTTCTCGAACACATGACCCATGCCAATCGTCTTTTCGTGCCCGAAAACAGTAGGGTGCAAAATTTCGTCAAAATCGTTAGAGCCGTTATCTAGATAAACTTAGCTTGACCCACGGTGACCCAAAAATGACCCCCTAATTGAATTTTCTCGAACATGTGACTTAGCCCAATGGTCTTCTCGTAATCCAAAACTGTAGAATACAGAGTTTAGTGAAAATCGTTAGAGCCGTTTTTTAGATAAAAATAGCTAGACCCACACTGACCCAAAAATGACCCACAAATCCAAATTTCTCGAACACATGACCTAGCCCAATAGTCTTCTCGTACCCGAAAATGGTTGGATACAAAATTTGGTCAAAATCGATTGAGCCGTTCTTTAGATATAATTAGCTAGACCCTGACCAATTATGACCCAAAATCACCCACTAATCGAATTTTCTCGAACACGAGACCCATCCCAATGGTCTTTACGTGCCCGAAAACGGTAGGGTGCAAAATTTAATTAAAATCGTTAGAGCCGTTCTCAAGATAAAATTTACATACACACACACACACAATTTTTGCTCGCATTATAGTATAAGATATATCTGAATTTTGTCATGCTGTAACTTAAATTTTTAATCCGATTTGGATGAAATTTTTCATGTGCATAGTATATACTAATGTCTCGACAGAGTTCGTTGGCTAGCTTCATTCGCCATCTTGTTTCAAAATGGCGGCCATTTGAATTTTTGATTTTTTTTTTATGTTTTCTAACATTGTATACTTATAGATTATTGTACACTTAAGTTTCACAGTATATATATATATATATATACTATATATATATATGGAAAGATGTATGCTAGGTATAACTAGAAGTGACAGAAAAAGAATAACCTGGATAAGAATTCAGACGAAAGTTTTTGACATCATTGAAAGAATTAAACGGCTAAAATGGAAATGGGCTGGGCACATCGCAAGAAGACAAGACAATAGATGGAGCACAAACACCCTACAGTGGTATCCCAGAGATGTAAAACGGCCAAGAAGACGACCTCAAGTAAGATGGAGTGATGAAATCAGAAAAGTAGCCGGTGTAAATTGGATGACTAAAGCACTAGACAGGAAACATTGGAAAAATCTGGGGGAGACCTACATCCAGCAGTGGATTGAAAACGGTTGATGATGATGATGATGATGATGATATATTATATGTATGCATTTTAGCGGAGGATGGTTTTGGTATCTGGGGGTCATGATCGGAGAAAATATAGCAAAATTTCCCGAAGTGTTTTCCTTCGGACGGCTGCAATAAGCAGCTTTTTACTTTTTGTAATGAAAGCTACTTAAAAGTGTCCACAATTTTGGCAACCACTGTAACTCTATTATGTCCCCTGAGTCCTAGACCTGAGTGCTGATACAAAAATGGCGGCTGTCGTAAGCGGATTTTATTCAGCGTTTGTACGGTCCCTTGAAATTAAAGACCAATATTTTTCTAGCTTTCTCCGCCTTATTTTTCTGATATTCAATAAGTCAAAGAGAACTTTCATAAAATACTGCTGCGTAAATTCAGAGGGCAGTAATAGTGTTTATAAAAATCCGCTTATGACAACGACTCTTTTTATCTCAGAGTTCAGGCCTAATATTAAGAGGCTACTTCAGTCAAACGAAAAGACCCGTTCGCCAATGATAATTCTATGGAAGAAATTTATAAAGATATCTCGGTCGCCTTTCAATATTTTTAAATGATTTCTTTTGCATTGAATAGTTGAGGTCGATATGTACAAAGGCCGTTGTTTACATTTTCGATTTAGTTTACAGGTATTTCTTATGAGGACACTTTCATTTTCGGAACCTGTTTCGAAAGTAAAAGCATCCTCATAAAAAATATCTGCAATTAAAATCGAAAAAGTAAAAAACGGCCTGCATACAGATCAATCTTAACTATTCAATGCAAAAGAAATCATTTAAAAATATTGAAATGCGACCGAGATATCTTTATAAATTTCTTCCATAGGATTAGCATTAGCAAATACGTCTTTTCATTTGACTGAAGTAGCCTCTTAAGGGGCTGGTGGTTGTATGGCAAGGGTTTGTTCGTATTTCTTTGTACTACAGCATGGGTAAAAAAAATACCGGCCGTTGTCAACAATATTTTAAATGCTACTTTTTGACTTATACTAAAAAATACCGGTTTCAAAATATGGTAGAATTTGACAGCTGTGAGTTATACTTATAGGTTACAACCAACCTAAAAATTACTCTTCCTTTTAAGACCTTAAAACCAGTTACAGACATCACTTTTGAGCACCATTCCTTCCAAATAACAATCTTATGATCTTAATATTTAGTCACAGAATTTCTATGATACCTGCGTAATTTCGGCGAGTAACTAAGGTAAGCATTTCTATTTGGAAATAGCTGTGCTCAAAAGTAAATGAGTTATTGTAGAATTTGTAGTGAAATTACAATATGCAACTCTGTCTCTCGTATATACACAAGGAATCTAACTTTAAAATCTTCATCATTTCTCTCAAAATTGATTAGAGATATAACATTACTTCTCAATTCATATCCATAAATAATGCTGAGATAAATCTAAAAAGTAATAAATAAATGAATGATGAAAACAACTTGAAATGAAGCGTAGAGTTTTGTATGTTTAGTTTTGTTTTCTAAATAAAAAAGTAAACAAATTTATTTTCACATTTACAACATTTCAAGACGCGTAGTATTAGAATACTTCAGTCCCAGCAGTTATCTGAATACACTTTTTTTCGAATTTTAATATATGTTTGTATTCTTTGAGATAACTATCATTTATCAAAAAACATGATATTTTAACTTCTTGAAAATAAAATAAAACTTATGTGTAAGAGCAGAGAAAATTAAAGAATAAGAATCGATGACTAAACATGGAAAACGCTGAAAGTACCGAAAAATCGAAAATCTTTTTTTTTTTTTTTTTTTACGGAAAAATATCTTAAGTGCCAAGGTTAACAAACAGGAGAACGCTTAAAGTGGCAACCCTAGTTATAATGGTTCAAAAAAGTGTCGAAAGATGTTGCTGGTTGAATGAATGGAGTTATGAATAAAAAGGAGGAGACATATAGTGTATTGTCTACCAGTTGCGAGTGAAGTAACTGAGGAGGTTGTCACAATATGGCGGCTGCTTTTTTAAAATCGGTTCTTCAGTTTCTGACTACCGATAGGTCAAGCATCCCACCAGTAAAATTGAATAGAAGATTTCGTCTTAAAGAAGCGTCTTATTCATGGAATTTTTTTTCAAAAGTGTCATAAAAATTTCTATTTGTTTTTACCGGTGTCAGTATGCCTTATAAAACTCTCAGTTTGTATCCATGGTTGTCACAATATGGCGGAAACTCAGGGCCTAACTACCACCAAAGAAAACTCCTACCAGTAAAAATAAAAATTTGTTTCTACCACTATTTATGACTGAGATTTTGTAAAAATAAGGCGTTTAAATAAGTTTAAAATATCTATATAAACCTACTGGTGGGAGCTTCCACCGTCGATAAACAACCCCTTTGATAGCGGTTACGGTTGAAGCTTCACTATTTTAAGAATATGTCAGTTCCTCTTTATTAATAGTTCCATGGTTGAATGCGCCACGCAAACTGAAGTGAAAAACGCAGAAAGTGCCAGTGATGAGACGCGCGGCGTCTGGTGACCAATCAAACGAAAAGACCCGTTCGCTAATGCTAATCCTATGGAAGACATTTATAAAGATATCTCGTTTGAATTTAAATATTTTTAAGGGGGCTCAGGGCTTGATCGATAACGAAAAACATGTAAACAGAGCTCTCGCTTCGAGTCCATATACAAACAGAAGTATTCAATGTAACTAAATTAAACTTTCTGATATTTTTAAGGTATGTTTGTAGTCTTATAAAATTATAAAATGAAGTACTTCAATGTAATAAAACAAAAAATATAGTAAAATTTATATTACACAATTTTCGGAAAAAAATTTTAGGTGTCATATCCGTAAGATATCTTAACGTTAAATTGAGATAAGAACCTAATTTTTGCTTTACAATGATCCGGAAACTTTACTATGTAGAATGAATTAAGGATATAACTATCACGCAAAGGAAACCTTATTAAAAAAAACTCTCAAATTTGAAAATTCAAAAAACACTAAAAAATACAACTTTTTTTATTTATTACATTTTATTACTTATTATTTTTTATTTATTTTTTTAATACAACTTTTAATACTAAACTATCTAAAATATATTAATTAATTCTATAGATAATGATGTTATATGCATGCAAAAAAAATTAAGGCATTCCATTAAATAGTTTTTTTTTTTTAAATCTTACGGATATTCGTCAAAAATCAAGTTTTGAGAAAACACGACCTAAAGTTGCAATTAAATGGGTGCGGCTTTGTAACGATTGTACATAAATGCTCATAACTCCGTTAAAAATGCAAATATTTTTATGCGGTTTTTTGCAATGTGTTCAGAATTCAGCCCCCTTAAGTGATTTTTTTTTTTTTTTTTTTTTTTTACATCGAATAGTTGAGATCGATCTGTACACAGACCGTTATTTACTTTTTCGATTTTGTATACAGGTATTTTTAATGAGGACACTTTCATTTTCGGAACCCGTTTCGAAAGTAAAAGCATCCTCATAAAAAAAAAATCTGCAATCAAAATCGAAAAAGTAAAAAACGGCCTGCATACAGATCGATATCAGTTATCCAATGAAAAAAAAACATTTAAAAATATTGAAATGCGACCGAGATATCTTTATAAATTTCTTCCATAGGATTAGCATTAGAGAACCCGTCTTTTCGTTTGACTGGAGTGACCTCTTAACACTAAACGTACTACATTTTTTTTATATCTATTATTACCGGAAGAGGTCAAATGAACCCTATATAAAAAGCTATCTATTTTAAGATGTTTTGCGAAAAATAAACCAGTTAATGCACTTTGATGTATGAATAAACATTTTTTTATCAAAATAATTATTACAAATTGTTCATTTATTAAAGTAAAAAAAAAATTATAATTACACAAAAATTTTAAGAAAAATTAATTTAACAAACAAATATTGTGCAAATTTGTTTTATGTTCACCGCATATTTTTAAGATTGTTTCGTTCTCGATATAACCAGAAATGTTGAAACTAGAATCTCACTCGGAGTAAAGCCAATTTCTAATTATACCATCACACATTAACCCTTTCGAGGGCGGTGTCCTTAAAAAAAGCCACCTAATTTTAATTCCAAAATTGACATTCGGCACCAAGAATATTTAATAAAAATTTTTCTTTTACATTTTTCGTGAAAATAAGCAAGGTCATATTTTCTAATAAAATTCGTTTATAAATTCTGATGTCAGTCCATTATTTCATCACTTTACAAACAGAATTACTCCGCGCCGGAAAGGGTTAACAGATATGATGTAATACAGTAGAATAATTGCTGTAATAGCAGAAATACGCAATTTATTAATGTTCTTACAAAATAAAACATTTACATTGTTATGATTTCTCACAAATTTATTCAGGGGTCAAATGACCCCTAGCGGTATTTAAGCTTAAAATTTTTTTTTCTAAGCAAAAAAAGTAGTTCGGCGATGAGGCATTTTAAGGAATAATATGATCATATATTTTAATAAAACTCGTGAAATATAAAGAAATTTCGAAATGTTTTAATATAAGAAATTTAAAAAATAAATCAAAAAGGGTCATTTGACCCCTCGCGGTAGCTTTAGTGTTAAAATAGAAGAACCTTGTACACAACTTGCTCTTGTTGTTATTATTATTTGCATCAATGGGATATTTTTAAGCAAGTTGAAAAATATGTAAAAAATAAATAAAATAAATATTTACAAATAAAAATATTAGGTATTTACACACTAAACGAAAGGAAGCTAGGTACCTACATTTTAAAGTGTTGACTAAGTGAAATGGAAAGCGCCGTAAGTACCAGAAGTAGGAGTTTTTCTTTTTTTCGCTCTCTTGAAAAATTTCCTCTTTCGGACTTTCTGCGTTTTCCATTTTTAGTCCTCAATTTAATTTTGATAGAAGATTTCTTTTGGAGATATCTTTTTTAACACGTTCACGCCGGCACGGTGGGTCACACTCAACTGTCTCAGAGCTGGCAAGTCTCCGGCCTTTTGGATACCTGTATTTTAATTGAGAAAATGTTGTTTTATTTAATTAGAACACTTGGGCGATTTAAAGGAACAACATTTTCTCAAAAATAATAGTGGTGTGCAAAAAGCCGGAGACTTGACAACTCTGTGACAGTCGAGTGTGACTCACCGCGCCGGCGTCAACGTGTTAAACATCAAATGCCGATAAATAAATAAATAAATAGAAACAAAATTCTAAAATATTTCATGTTCGTGTCATTCGTATATAAAAGTACATAAACAATGCACGGTGGGTGATTCAGTGTTGCCAGATGGGCTACTTTTTTTTTTAATTCAGATTCTTGATTGGCACCACTTTTTTGAAATTGTAAAATGCGCCTTATTTAATGACATATTAATTACAGCAAAAGCAAATGGAATTTTACCGTTTCAAATAAGTGGGGGCAATCAAGAAATCTGAATTTTAAAAAAGTAGCCCACTGGCAACATTGGGGTGATTTACCGATTCTAGCTGGCCAAAAGTCGATTTTTAAAAGTTTATCCTAGCTTAATTTATTTTTTGCCTGTTATAGCTCAATAGTTAAGACGTTATACCCTGCTATTGGTTTTGATATAAATATAATTATATGGCCCACAGACTAACGCAAATTTGGTGTTTCTTAGTTGGGAATGAATCAATCAATTTGATTATAGTTCTTTAATCTGTTACTTGAAGCGGAATAAAATATACTGCTCGATTATGAAAGCTTCCAAACAAAATATGGACTTTATTTTATGAGATTTATGCGTATAAAGTTTGCACAGATCAGCTGTCATTTCATATTTAATGTCGCAAAAAACTCTGTATTTTTTTTTTAATTTTTAAGTTTTAATATAGAAAAAGTTATGCGATAAAGGACGGTTTCGCTCAATTTTTGATATGATTAAATAGTTTAGATTATTACCTTTTCATTCCAATTTAATCTGTCTGCCCTTAGGTGCCCTCCCAGTTTTAAGAATTGTTTTTGGCTTATTAAGTCTAATTTTTTTTTTGAAATTTTAGTTCAAGTACCATTTTCTTTTTATCATAGATAGCAGAATTTAAGATAGACAAATTAATAAACTTTTTCACCATTATCAAACGGCAACAAGATTTAAAATTTAGTGAAAACGTGAATTAGGCTGAAAATATTTTGTTTATGGAGGAAAATTACAATGAAGAGCTCATGAAGTTTTGCAAGAGCGAAATGTTCAAATTTATGACCAAATTTCGACAAAATTTGCCAGTAATATGTAGATATCTCAGGACAAAAGGATTTAAAATAAATTACTTGGCTGCAAATTTCGAGTGGTTGCAAAATTGATCCAGACAAATTTTTCAAATTCAGATTTGATGCAATGCAAAACATAATGTAGGCATTTTCTCATGAATCTTATGATTTCCATTATTTACATAAGGTTCCTCTTTACAGAGATAAATATTAATATGCAACAGAATATGCAACACAGCAATTATCATTAAAGCTGTCGAATGTTTGCCCCACATCTTAAATTTTAGAAAAAAGAAATTTTAGGATTTATTAAAATAATACAAAAATAGTTTTATCACTTTAGCTTCCATACCGTTAAGAAAGTCTTATTAAAACTATCAAGAAGAACATAAAATCATGCGTCAATCAGATTATGAAACATTTTTCCACGCATTCGAACTACTATAATAAAAATTCATAGCTTAATAACGTGAAAAACGATCTCTACGTAATAATTTGTAAAACATATAACACGTTTGAAAACACAATTTTAACCAAAGTTGCAAAATAACTGAAAATTTTGTACATCCTTGTATATGAACAATAGATTTATCATATAATTCACAATATTCTAAAATTTAAAACAGTTAGTTTACGCATAGTACAGCTGAAAATTTCTCGTCAGCAATTTCCGTGAATAAAAAGAAATGTACTTCAAATATTTTCAGCAGCCCTGTATATGATTTATAGAATTTATACACATTAAATAGCGTGCAATTTTTATATTGTTCATGCAGAGAGAAATATAACTGATTTATTTTGTGTGCCCCTGTATTTAAAAGATGAATGGCACGTCATATTCAATAGTAAGCCTCTTATAGAGCACCTCGGATAGGGGAGACTAGGGAGGGTTGACCCACTTTTTACAAAATGATTTTTCATTTTATAAATATTGAACGTAGAATAAAGTTTTATATATCATTTTATTCCTTATACAATTAGTTATCAAAATAAAATTGCTACATAAGTGTAATATATAATAAATATGAAAAGTGATTGATTTTAAACATGAAAAAATAATGGGTCAACGCTCCCCCACGTATGGGAGGGTTGACCCACGTTGTTTTATATTGAAATATTTGTGAAGAGAAATAAAATCAGTTTAAAAAAATCAAAATAATTTAATGCTACATGCTTTAATTATTATTTAAAAAATATATTTGAAAATATGATGCTTAAACAAGTCTCCTTAAACGCAATCGCAAGTCAGAGGAGATAAATTTTGTTTTAAGCAGGATTTTGTTTCAGCAGATATAATTGTACAGCAGAGAAAATGAAATTTTAACATTTAAGACAGTATTCCGTTAGAGACAGGTTCCGTTTTCGAAGGGTTATATGTATTATTATGCCCGGATTTAGCAGCCATTTTCCCGCTTTTTTGTCTCCTTGTCCTACTTTTTGTGACACTAGATCTGACAACTCTAGTTGTCACATAGTTCGGCTTCATATCACTGTAATCACCCTGAGGAAATTTGTCTAGATACCTTCTTTAACACGTTCACGCCGGCGTGGTGGGTCACACTCGACTGTCTCAGACCTGCCAATTCTCCGGCTTTGTGGATACCAGTATTTTAATACAAAAAATGTTGTTTTATTTAACTAGAACAATTGGGAGATTTAAAGGAACAACATTTTCTCTTAAATAACAGTGGTGTGTAAAAAGCTGGAGACATGACATCTCTGATACAGTCGAGTGTGACCCACCGCGCCGGCGTGAACGTGTTAAAGTTTTTCAATCAAGACTATGTTCTTTTGCAGTCACATGAGCACTTAACTTAACATTTTTTAAACCTTCCAGTGGTTAATTAGTACTTTCAGAACTAAAATGTGGGAATAAATTACTAGCAACGGAATTTAGGAACAAATTTATTTGAAAAAATAAAAAGACTATATTTCACATACATATTAAATGGAAAAGATTTTAGCAAACTTCTGATGCCACTGTGGCGTTTGGGAATTAAAAGTATGTGGTTTGATAAACATACCACTGCCCCTGAAAAGATTAAGACTGCTGCTTTCATACTGTCTCGTCCTTTCTAATCTTTTCCACTGTTTCTATTTACTTATGGTATGTAACATTTAAATGGAAAAAAGTTCCTATCAACTTTCCCATTTATATTTCGTTAAATTTTTTCTTCCAGTGGATACAATAGCAATTTTTCACATCTTTCTTTAAACAGTTTTATACATTTTCTCTTCCATCACCACATTTAAATGTATCTTTAGAGAATAAATTTACATTATTTTTCATTATATAACCATTAGCCTTTCATTATGCACAGTGTATAATAAAAACTGTATTAAACAAAGACTGTTGTTTGAGCGTTCCAGTAGCTTTGCTTGACTCCTATTGATAAAACTGAAATTCCTTTAAATATGAAAACTGATGGGTGGGTCAACCCTCCCTAGTATTCCCTATATTTATTTAAATACTTTTAAAATAGTGTAAAATGAACAAAATACACCACAAACAATTTTTCTCCATAGACCGTAATGTAACATAATTCTTTTTAGTGTCCCTGTAGATGATCGATAAATGCTATCCATACCATATTCTATAGCAATCATCTTGTTGTGCATTTCATAGATATGTAAATAAATTTCAATGTGTTTGAAATTATGAAACATCATTAAAAACCACAGAAAACGATTTTTCCCCCATAGGCCATAATGTAATGAAATAATTTTGAAAGTCCCTGTAACTAAATTATAACTGCTACACGCTACATTTTGCAATACCTAACATTCGATAGTGAATGTCAATAACATCTTTCAATTTCATGGCGCTGCGACTATATTGACGCCAAAAATAATTTTGGCCAGCTAGAATCGGAAAATCACCCACCGTGCAATGTTAAATGATATTTCAGATTATTTCAAAAGTAAATGAATAAATTATTTGTACAAACAAGTTGAAATGAAGCGTCGATTTTTTTTTTCATTTTCTAAGTGAAAAAGGAAGGAAATTTATTTTTACATTTTTAATCTCTTGGAAACAGAAATGTGAGAATATTTGCTGGAAGTTATTTTCATTTATTTTTCTTGGTTTAAAATATATTTATATTCCATGTGAAGCCAATGCCTTTTTTCATGAACATGCTATTTTATCCTTCGTTAAAAAGAAAAATGCTCAGAAGTAAAAGCGATGGATGTAAAGATACTGGAAATTAATTTTGAAGAAATCAGAATTAGAATTTATTATTTGATTTTAGTGAGGATATGTATTTCTATAAATTTTCCCTGTAGATAAATAAATAAAATGCAAAAGCGAAAGAAATCCAGTTAATATTGGTACCATTTATATGTATAGAGAACAGTTCCAAAACTATAGAATACTTTAGTAACTGTCGGGTCTCACCAAAAGTAAGACGTAATAGTTCTAGAATTTCTTTGGGATGATTGTAATTTAAAGTTTTACTTCGAAAATAATCTCCACAACGTAATTAAGCCATTTTCATTTCCTTAAAATAGTCAGTCAAGAACATTATCTTGACTTTTAAAATGACGTCATTTTCATCGGCGCAGGCTTTCGATACTTACTTCTTATATTCTGGCTCTGTTTATAACTTTAAAGATATTATTACTTAATTTATATTGTATTTACTCTACGTTTGTACACTTTGTTTAAGCAGTGGTTAATCCAAAGATTGTCAAATAAAATTAAAATAAGTTAATTAATTGAAATATTAATTCCATAATATATATACTATGAAATTAGTATTCGAAAAACATTTGTATTTTAACCAATAAATATTTTAGCAGAAATCGATTAGTAGATGATACACTATCTCCGATATTATTATCAAACTACCCGCAGTGCAGTTTGTTTTGACATCCTATAACACTAGGAAGGCCGGAAACTTTGCCCAAGTTTTATAAAAATATTTTTCACTAAAATTTTTATTTGAAACTGTTTAACTTATTTAATTTTTCTTATTCGTGTCTTTTAAACTTACTTCATAAAGAAATTTCTGGTTCGAACCGGTCAAAGTGACCCCTCACGGTCCTTCTAGTTTTAACATAAATTTAACATTATGTGTTCAAAACTTTACTTTTGCATAATTCCTAAACTACTTCTTCGAATGATTTCTTACTTGGTGTACAAAGTAAAAAAGATTGACATTATTATGTGGAAATTATTTATTTGTATTGAAATTATTGTTTATGCTTATACACAGGTTCGTACTGAAAATGTAGAATGTGCACAATTTTATAATGGAGGTGGCCCCATATGTTTATTTTTTTAACTTTTATGTAAAGATTTATTCTCAATATAATGGCCATTTTCGTTTCTTCTTGCGACAGTTTGATGATTAAATTGTATGAGGTGTTGTATTTGTTTTGGGCCGACTGTTCATTTTTATGATAGAAAAAATTTAAGAGAAACATTCCAACGAATTTATATATATATTTGTAAAATTGTCACGAAAATAGCTTTAAATTTTTCAGTAAAAATTTCATAATTTATTTGAATATCGCTGATTACACGTAAGAACACTTGATATCATGCTTCATTATAAGGCTATACATACATCATTTTATTTATCGTGCTGTTATTTCTAATGACTTTTTTACTCTAGCTGCCAATGCGCTACTTTTCTGTGCTATTTTCGAAGATAGGTTATTTTAATGTCAACCAAATTTTATTTAAACATTTCTTTGTATTTCTGTATCAGTATATCTGTATAGTATATATTCTGTATCAGTATTTCTGAATAGTATTAAAAATATGTCCAATTTGTACCGTAAATACCGGCATATTACACGTACTTTAGATACAATAAAATTGATCGAAATATACAGATGCGCGTTATAAGATAGTTTTCAAAATGAAAGATTAGAAATTGAGGCTAACTATGATTATAAGAAGTAAGATGTTTAATTTAATGAAGACGCTACACTGTAAAAAACATATGTTTGTAAATCTCCCAAATTATAACATAATCGCGTACAAAAATATACAATAGCCTTTTCCATGTTACCCACTATTCCAAAAAGCGTTTTTTATCTTTAGAAACCTCAGAAATCAATACAGCTTCGATAATAAATCTTTCTGGGAATCATATACATAGCTGCCAACCTCAACCTAATCTTTCGTAATACGTGCGTTAATTTGACTCTGGTTTAGTACGTTTCGAACCAGAAATTTTTTTTAAGAAATAAAATTAAATACGTTCTACGTAGAAACATTGAATTAAATAACTAAAGTTTCATGAAATATATTTTCTGGTTCGAAAGTGGTTAACCTGATTTAGATTAACCCAGATATTACGGTAGATTAGTTAAAGGTTGGCAGCTATGCATATATAATTTTTTCGAAACAACATAAAAAAGCATGCATTTAAGGGGTAAAGAAGTATTTACAGAATCAAAGTTTCTTTTGCGACCTCGGATATTCGGAAACGTCTCCGAGTATTTTTATAGTTTATTAATCAATTTTCTCAAATGGGAATATCTTTTGTTTTACACTATCAATTTTTAAATTAACATTTTCATGTTTAACAAACATGTTTCACAAACAAACATGATAAGTTAACAGCAAAGTTTCTTTTGCTGCCCGAAATTTTCGGAAATGTTCTAAGTAATTTTCATTGTGCATTCATCAGTTTTCTTGAACCGGAATATCGCTTTTTACGGTCGCTATCAACACTGATTTATACATTTACTATTTATATACTACGTAATGGAATTTAAACATACAACAGTAATAAAATAATATTAGTTTTAGTGTTAATGCTGTTAATTTATCATCTTTTTTTTTTGTAAAACATGTTTGCTAAAGATGAAAATGTTAACTTAAGAACTGATAGCATAAAAAAAGATACTGTGTTTTGAGAAAACTGATTAATAAACTATAAAAATTACTCGGAAACGTTTCCGAATATCCGAGGCCGCAAAAGAAACTTTTTTTTTGTAAATGCTTCGTTAAATATCGAAACTATTTTAGTTTTGGGGTTTCTAAAGACAAAGAACTCTTTTCAGAATCGTGGGTAACTCGAAAGAGGTTATTGTAAATTTTCGTTTGTGATTATACAGGGTGTCTACGAATTAGTTGGGCAATTTCGTATCCGAAAATAACTAGGTGAGAGTCAGACTAGTAGTAATATTGGCGATGTTTATTCATAGATGGCGTTAGGTGTCATAACTGACGCTATCGCTTAGCGGGTGAAGGTGTTTATTCAACGGCAATCATGATCGCAATATCTTCCAACGCTTGATTTCTATGTATGGGGTTTTGTAAAGGATCAAGTGTACAAGCCGCCCCTTCCTGCATCTATTCCTGAACTCAAAATCAAGAATCTGCACTGCAATTAATTTAATCGACGGAAACATGCTGACAAATCTGTGGCAAGAAATGATTTACCGATGGGAAATTTAAAGAGTCACGAATGGAAGTCACTTCGAACATCTGTGATAATGGTGAACTTGAACTATTTTTCTGTCTTACAACAATATCTGAGCCATTCTCAAAAAAGTGTACATTTTCAATACGAATTTTTCCCGTAAATAATTTTTGTTTTTCAAGACAAATGTTATCATTTTTTGAAACTTATCATTTACTGCAAGTAAAAATCAGCAATGGCCCAGCTACATTACATTTATTTTTTTCAGAAACACATTTTTTTTTTTTATCAACCCTTTATCTGTGGCTGAAATATTGAAAAGATTCACTGCCGCCAGAATCTGCATACAGATTTATTTGAAAATAAAATGCGGATTTTTTTATCAGCGGAATTATAAGAACAAAATATATTATTAAAACTTCCCATGCGAATCGACCAGTTTTCATTAAAAATTAAGTGGTAAGTATATTACCTTGCCCAATAAAGGGTAAACATCATTCACGGAAGTGAACTTTATGCTACAGTTATGCTTGTGTAGTAGCGACAAAGCATAAAAAACTATTTATTCTATTAGATATAAAACCAAGGAGCAATTCTGTATAAGAATGCATATAACAAAACACAAAAAATTCATCTCCTATCTGGAGCTTCTTTTATCACCTATCTTTTATATGTTATTCAATTCTTCTCTTTTAAATTTTTAAAACAACCTTTTTTTATTTACAGTCATTGTAATTTCTTGTTAAACATTGTTCTCTGAAATATACATTTTCTAAATTAAGAGATTCACGGAGGTGAGGAACATGCTCTAAATATTAACCTACATATTTATTTTTTTGATAATTTTTTTTTTCTCTAAATCAACATCTGTTAATAAAATTACATAACAAATATATAAGCAAATATCTTAGTGTTGATTTAGTCACCTTGAATTACAGTTCACGGAGGTGAGATTCTTCAATAACCATCGTTGCTCTTTTATAACAAATTCAACTCAGAATGTCTGAGTATAAAAACAAATTTCTGACTTATCATTTAACAACAGCAAACATACCGGCTAACTTTAGTATCATGGGAAACAAAATCTGATGATAATTTTGCCATTTTTTAATGTGAAAATGCAAATTAATGTTTGGTTCATGGAGGTGAGAATTTATTATGTGACACTCTTTTCGTGCCTGTTCAAGGGGCAATTGATTGTTTGGAAAGAAGGCTGCGCGAATTTCATTACTCTTCCATTGAGATTGATGAAATCCTGCATTTAGTTAGTATTTGTGTCAGGCAAACTGCTTTTCAGTTTAATAATTCTTTCTATTCTCAAACTGAGGGTTTGGCCATGGGTAATCCACTGTCTCCTCTTTTATGTGATATTTATATGCATTTTGTGGAAGAAAAACTCTTCAGTTTATATAAATTTCCTTTCTGGTTTAGGTATGTTGATGACACTTTCATTTTAATCCCCTCTGACCTGGATCTTTCTAATCTCCTTTTTCTCGTTAATTCTGTTGATCCTTGCATTCAATTTACTCTCGAGGCCGAAGAGAACAATTCTCTTCCTTTCCTTGACGTCTTGGTTTCAAAACACCCAGATCGGTTTTCTACCTCCGTTTATAGAAAACCTTTCGCTGTCTCTCTTCCTCCCCATGCTCTTTCAAATCATCCTCCCCAACAAAAAGTGGCGTCCTTTTATACTTTTGTTTTTAGGGCGTTACGCATTTATTCTGACTCTTCTGCTCTGAAAAATGAAATTAATTATCTCAAATCTCTTGCCCTTGCTCGTGGTTATAATCCCTCTTTGATTGATAAAGCTTTGTATAAATTTAATAAGCCTAAACGTCCTTTTTCTGATTCAAATAATCCTCCTAATTTTAATTCTATAATAGTTCTGCCGTTTTATTCTCTTCTCTGTTTCAAAATTGCTAAAACCCTTTCTCGTTTTAATTTTAAAGTTATCTTCAAACCTATGAATAAAATTAAATTCTCTTCTCTGAAAGATCCTGTTCCTACTGAGAACCGGTGGGGTGTTTATTATATTCCTTGCTCTTGCAATTTAGGTTATATTGGTCAAACAAAGAGAGCTTTAAAATTCAGATTAGGCGAGCATCAGAGGTATATTCCAAATCAAAAAATCTCTAAATCTTCGATTGCTTGTCACTGTTGGTCTTCCAGTCATTGTTTCAATTTCTCCATGGACAAAATTATTTCTTCCCCTGCCTCTCCCTCTCACTTGGATTTTCATGAAGCATATTTTATATCAAAAAATTCTGCTAATCTTGTCAATGACCCTCATCATCTCCTTTTCTATCTCCAGCGTGGAAATTACTTTTGTAATTCTTTTCCGTTTTCTTTTTTATTTTGTTTAAAAAAAAGACCTTTTGTTTTTTTCTTGTTTTATTCTTCTATATTTCTTTCTTTATTATTATTATTTATATTTTTTTATTTACTTCTTTTATTTCCATTTTTCCCTATCAATTTCTCTTCTATCTTTTTGGCAACATCTTTCTCTTCTACATGTGCCTGTTTCAGCTAGCGCCATCTGTCGGATTCTTTGCAACATTCTTTACCTTCAGTTTATTTTTGACCTTGTTCGCTTGCGAACATGTGTTTGTTGGAGCTGATGACGAGCTGTTATATTTTTAGCTCGAAACGCGTCTTGTGTATTGTTTTATTTTATGGTGATTTTTTACAAAGTTTTATTATTTCAATTACTCTTTTCGTACTCAGAAAACAAACAAAAATACAAAGAAAGTAATTAACTATGCTAAGTTACTTTGCTCTTGAGATGGTAGTAGCTAGAATAATAATTATTTAACTATTTTATTTTTTAAAAATAAGTAATCAATCATTTTCCCTAGTAACATTGGGTGTGTGACATGACACACACGTGACATCTCACATACTGTGTACTAAGAAATAAAAAATATAAAGTAATTATAAAACATGTATGCAGACAACACATTTAGTCTTTCTTCACTTTCAATAGAAAACATAAATTAATTCAATAATGTTCATGTCAAATACTGAAAAAGGCTTTGCGACTGGAATAGTACACTTTTGTAGAATGACCCATGTACTTTAATTATTTTCCTGCCAATTCCATTCAATAAATCATTTTTTTTTACCAACTAATTTGTAGACGGCATGTATTATATTTCTGAAGATAAGGAAACATTTGTCATTCTTACAGTGTATTTATTTATAAAAAAATAATTTTCGTTATCAGATTACACGAGCAGTATCAGTTATTTTAATTTACAGTAATCTTTTTTTTTATTTTTTGCTTAATGTATCATGAATTTTCTTTCCAAAGGAGGAAGTACACGATATCCCTTTAAGCCCTGACCCACACAATTGTGTGGGTGTTACTAAAGTAAAAGAAAAAGGCTATTTCCTGTTTTTGTGAGATTCAAAAACAAATCTGCACATTTATATGAGTTAATTGGCTTCAGATGTTTTGATAAGCCATAACTAGGGGGCAACAACTACAATACACGGTTAGATTTTCTGTTTTTAAAAGGACTATATCATCTGGCAGCAATAGACAAAAAGTATGTAATGTTGTAATTTCTTTTAAATATGATTTTTAGTGTTTGCTTAGATTAAATTTTTCTTTTCATATACTTTATTCATGATTTTACTTGATAAATTTAATTAGGCTTTACAAACGTTGAAAAACAAATTACCCACACAATTGTGTGGGTCTGGCATTTACCATTTTCAAAATATTTACAATTCCTAACATATAATTTTTTTAAGTGATTTTTTTTTTATTTATGTTTTTAGCAATTTATTTTTTATTAATTACATTTTTTAAGCGGATTAATTTTAAATTTATAGGTTTGTACTATTCATGACTTTTATTTAAAATGGATAGTATTAGATATATAATATTCAAATGTAACGAATTGTATGTTCCTGCTCTGAGTTAAAGATGCCATATATGATTTATACGTTTTATATGAGTTATATGAGTTATATGCATACCACGAGATAGATTTTTAAATTTGATAAATTCATTGCATTTTGTCGACACACCAATTAAACCACCAGGAATTAATAATAAATTATGGAAAGTTCAGAAAATACTCGACAGTTTCCGTAGTGTCTACTTGAATTTAGCAGGAGATCAGGGGAAAATTTCCATACATGAGCAGACGATTCCTTTTTTTAGGACGTGCCACAGCAAAGCAGTATGTAAAAAACAAACCACACTCTGTGGTAACACCATCATCTGGGATAGTTTTAAATTTTGTAGTATACCAGTGGGAAAGTACAGACCTGGTCCATAAGGATCTAGGCTTAGGAACTGTTGTAGTCCTTACTCTGGTTCAGACCTAGTTTTATGTACTTCGATCGGTATTTCAAAAAAATATCGCTGCTGAGAAAACTACAAAAAAAGAAATTTGAAGGATCAGGCACAATCCAAACGAAATGAAGGGCATACCATTTGTCAACGGCTCTTAAGAGGGGTGCAAGCATTGAGCACGTCTCAGAAAATGAAATTGTAGTGGTCTGTCCAGAAAAAAAAAAAAAATTGTTTCAAACATTTTCATTGTGGCTGATGAAAATAATCTCAATAAATGACAACTTTTTTTGCTTAAACTTTTATCTTCAAATATTTTCACACATAATCCCAAACTACACAATTGTGTAGATTTAGTCAAAAAACGGCTACATTAAGGCCGAACCCGTACAATTGTGCATTACCTGACATCGGCCCTCCCTTGGCATTACCTGACATCGGATATTTTTTTTAAATATTTTTTTCAATCAAGTACGATCCTATCGATAAGGGGAAACCACCCAAACTTTCAATTTCTACCAAAAAAACTCCCGGTCTTAAAGGGTTAAACGGGAATATACATAAAAATAGAAAAAAGAAGTCCGAAAATTTAGGTGCGTGTTTTACAACTTCGCATGTTATACGCCGGAATATATAGTATATATTTATAAAATATTTTAAACTTATACATGGTTTGCACGTTTCAGGGATTTTCAAGGACCTATTACCAGAATTTTCGTAAATAAATATTTTCCTCATTAAATGAAAAAAAAAAAAATCTGTCTTCAGATATAGCGACCAGTACTTTATGAAATTTCTGGTACTAAAACACCTAAAATCATATGAATCCTTTGATGCGTACGAACCCTGTTATAAAAAAGATCATAAATTGTTAACCCTTTGCACTCGGGAGGTGACTCTCACTCGCCACTAGTGTTTTCAGGTGTCTCTCGTAAATCGGGACGCCAAACGCTTTGGACACCACTAATATCTTACAGTTTATTTCGCCATCTTTTGTCACAGATTTATCGGCCATTAGATAAGGATAAGAAAATAAGTTTTAAATATTGGTGTCCAGAGCATTTGGAGTACCCATTTACTCGGGACACTAGTGGTCAGTGAGAATCACCTCTCGAGTGCAAAGGATTAAAACCTTTTTCCATTATACTGAGTTCAAAGATTAAATCAATATTTAATAAACATTTTTAGAATACTATCAATTCTCGGTGAAACAGGTTCAACTGTATTTAAATATGAAAGGGTAAAAAAACAATATTAGATTTAATGCTAATGTTAATGCCGTTAACTTATCATATTTGTGTGTGAAACATGTTTGTTAAGCATGAAAATGTTAATTTAAGAATTGATAGCATAAAACAAAAGATAATCCGGTTTGAGAAAACTGATTAATAAGCTTTAAAAACTACTGGGGAACGTTTCCGAATATCCGAGGATGCAAAAGAAACTTTGCTTTTGTAAATTCTTCTTTAAACCTTAAATGCATGATTTTTTATTTTATTTCGAAAACATTATAGATGATTATCAGAAAAGTTTATTATACAGGAAAAATAATGAAAAAAATCACAGATATATTTTTCGTTTAATACCTCAACCTATTCTTATGTTGCACATCTGCAATACAAGTAAAATCTCCTGTAACAACTAAAATATTGCAAATTAGTAAACATTTCAATATGTATGAATCTAAATACCTTATTTTATATTTTTATTTTGTAAAACTTAACCCTTAAATTCATGAAATATTCTTTTAGGATTGTGTTTTTATTCTTATATTAAAGATTAGGCACCAAAAATTTTAAGATAGATTGTTAACTTTATTTAGTAGCATATTTTTGTACTTTTTACAGGATTGATATTTCTATATAAATATTGTGATTGCTAAGAGTTAAATAAAAAGTGATGCAGCTATGCATCACTATGCAATTAAGTGGACCGGGAAAGCCCTATCTCCGCCATGTTAAATCCACCAACTTTATGTACCTTTTTTAAAGTCCAGTCAAATTAGAGTTTGAAATGGAAAATTCTGGTGTAATTGTTTTTAGTGCCTTACTTTATGTTTTCGGGGGTGCTGAACACGAATCTAAAGTTGTCCAACAAAATATCTCTCGGCAAATATGAAAAGTCATGAAAAAACCAGTAAAAATCGCAGATTTTTTTGGTTCTTGGCTTAGAACTTGCAAAGTAAGCTTTCTCGCTAAAATTGACCCTTACTAAAATACAGATGAGAAAATTGCCTACAATTCATGTTCTTATAATTTTTTGTGCAATATATGGCTTCCGTAGAGGCGTTGAAAAATCGGCGAAAACCAGTAATTTTGGAAAATTGTAAAAAAGATATTCTTTTGCACCCATTCCGTTCATAACACTAAAAGTAAACATTTCACTAACGTACTCACTTATTATTAGGTTACAGTAGCGCTCAAAAGTATTTTGACAATCTTATATTCTCTCTTATTTTATTTAATATAAAAATGGAAAAGAAAATATATTCCCTATAATTGAGAACACTATGACTGCACTTATTCAAATGTATCAAGTTTCAACTTGTTTGTTTACGTTCGGCGCCACCAAAGAAATATGACTCCTCCTTAGCTCAAAAGTATTTTGACAAATAGTTTGCATTTAAGTGTTAAAGGTGTCAGTGGCGCTATAGCTTCGATTAGTGTTTATATTGACTTATTGCGTTTAATTTTAAGGATCAGGAATGCCGAAATGTAAAAAATTATGAAGTGATTCTAGAAAAGCCGCTGTAAATGCACTTAAGAAAGGTAGACTGCAAGCAGAAATAGCTCGTTCTTTTAACGTGTCTCGGCAACTTATTATTACATGGAATAAAGCTTTCAATAAACAGAAATACATCGAAAATAAGCCTCAAAGTCGCCATCCGGAAAAAAAAAACAACTTGCAATGTCGACTGTATTATAAAAATGATATCTACAAGTGATTGTCGTAAGTCCGCTGTAATAATAAAAAATGAATTGAAAGAAAATTGCGGCATAGACATACACGTTTCATCTGTCAGACGACGCCTAAAACTCTATGGTTTACATGGCAGAAGACCAGCAAAAACACGTTTCTAATCTACTAAGAACAGGAAGGCTAGAGTTGCATTTATAAAACGGCATAACCCTTTCAGGGGCAAAGCAAAGCTATTGCTGAAGTGTTGAAATTAATGACTGACACCAGAATTTTGGTTAAAAATTTCGGTTTATTATGTGTGTGAAATATAGTTTTTCTTACTTAAAAATAAATTTGTTTTCAAATTCCGGTGTCAATCAATAATTTCAACACTTTCGCAATAGAATTGCTTTGCCCTGAAAGGGTTATGCCGTTTTACAAATGCAACTCCTAGCCTTCCTATTCTTAGTAGATAACAAACGTGCTTTTGCTGGTCTTCTACCATGTAAACCATAGAGGTTTAGGCGTCGTTTGACCGATGAAACGTGTATGTATATGCCGTAATTTTCTTTCAATTCATTTTTTATTATTACAGCGCACTTACGACAATCACTTGTAGACATCATTTTTATAATATAGTAAATATTTCAAGGTTTTTTTTTTTCGGATGGCCACTTTGAGGCTTATTTTCGATGTATTTCTGTTTATTAAAAACTTTATTCCATGTAATAACAAGTTGCCGAGACACGTTAAAAGAACGAGCTAGTTCTGCTTGCAGTCCTCCTTTCTTAAAGGCATTTACAGCGGCTTTTCTAGAATAACTTCAATATTTTTTTACTTTTCGGTATTCCTGATACTTAAAAATAATCACAATAAGTCAATAAAAACACTAATCGAAGCTATAGCGCCACTGACACCTTCAATATTTAAATGCAAACTAATTGTCAAAATAATTTTGAGCTAAGGCGTAGTCATATTTCTTCGGTGGCGCCGAATGTAAACAAACAAGTTGAAACTTGATACATTTAAATAACTGCAGTCACAGTGTTCTCAATTATAGGGAATATATTTGCTTTTACATTTTATATTAAATAAAATAAGAGAGATTATAATGTTGTCAAAATACTTTTGAGCGCTACTGTATATATTATTATGATGTAGGTATGCAGCGTGACCTCGAAAATCTTGCATTCAGAGATCCGGCAACTTAAAAAGTCCGGCATCAAAGTCAACCCCCCCCCTCCCTTTTTTTCACTTCCAACTTACGGGAAAAGTAAAAATAGCAATTATTTTCGAATTAAAAACCGAGATAAAATACGATGCATTAGCTGACAGTTATATCACTGAGGTTGTGCCAAATAGAGCCCTCGATAACACTGGTAGCAGCTCAGAGGAACGAGGACGAGGATCTGGCAGAAGATAAGGTCTCACCGAAAAAATGTATACATTTGACCGAAAACGTTAACGCCATCTTCAAAGAAACAAGACTGTATTTCCGAAATTGATACAATTCTCTACAATTTATGTGCGAGTATTTTTTTTTTGGACCTTGAATAGCTATGAGAAAAACAATGATGAATGCAAGAAGTAGTCAGCTACATCTTCATTGAATACATACAAAATGATAGACATATGCACAATGCACAGATATGTGAAACATTAACGTTAGGTTTTATAGATACAACAAAAAGATAAAAAACGACTCATGATCGGATAGTGTTTAATGTTATACAGTATAATAAAATAGGTAGGTAAGTATTTTTGTTTATACAACACTTATTATTAAATGATCATTGACTTTAAATGACACTCATTAGTCAACCCGAAACCTCTTGGCCAAAATTTGCATGATTGCAGGCATGCCTTCCAATTCTTCCACACCTAAAAAAATAATTAAATATAACATTTATTTAAGCACCTGGGCGCGGAAGAGTCGTTTTCGTCCCGAAGGAGAAGATTGCTGCCCCAGCCGTAGGCGAAGGCTGCAAACATCCAATGGTCGAAGCTTAAGCTCCTGAGCAGCTCTGGTGCACATAGTATTTTTTAAAAACGATGGAACTAATTGTAATTAATTTTTACATCTTCCTTTTGTTACCCTTCTTTTACAACTCAAGTCATGAATAGGTTACTTTTGGACCTCTATTTAGGAAACATATTAGTCTATTATGCTGTAAACCACCGTTTAAAAAAATAATTTATGATTTATTTCTAATTGTTTGAAAATTGAATAGTTATACCACTGTATTGAGATAAATAACTTGATCACAAAAATTAAAAAGTTAGTGAAAAAAACAAAGGTGAAATAGAATTATTTATGCATATTTACCTTCAAGTACTTCAGGAAATTCCGGATAATCATCGTCTTCCTCGATTTCAGTAAGAGGCATGTTATTGCAACTGCTTTCGAAGTTCATACACATATTGGAGCACTAGAGGCCTGCTCTTTTGCACTCACAGTTTTCCTAGCAGGTCTTCTTGCATTTGCAAGAAATAAGTTTCAAAACGGCTTGTGGTGCTGATGGCTGTAGCGTGGTTACTGGCTCCATACAATCTTTCATTTTCTTCCAACCCCATTGTTTAGGATCTTTAACATTCCCAAGCCATTGTTGAACTTGAAAATGTACTCTAAAGGAATGTTGCTGAACTGCAGACTCAGAGGGAGATAAGGAAGCCAAATGGATTGATGTCTTGTATGCAGACCTAAAGTAACAAAAATACCTCAATTTGTTTAATGACGTGGCCTCCTTGCCAGCAAATTTCAACAATGAGACCAAAAAATGATTGCCAGCATCATTAACTGCATCAGCATCTGCCATAGGGTCTTTAAAAACCTCAATGGTATAAGTTAATGCAGGATTATTCTTGAGAGTCTGAAGAAACTTCATCTTTCCTCCTTTGAACAAGGCTGAAGTAGTATTACAGCCTCCCATGGCATGCAAAAATATGTTGTTAGCAATTGATTGATCAAGTATGCAGTCAGAAGAAAGAATGAGTGGTGAAACTGTCCCTTTGCCTGGCTTTAGAAAATATACATTTGAATGTACATTGACAAATCATGATAACTATCAAATCGACGTCTTCACCCACAATAACTACAGTGCATGGTTGTAGTGCATGGTCCCTTGCAGTGGTGACAATAAAAGTGTATCCGCATCCTCTCGTGCGTGTTTTGTGTAAATGCCAGCTACTGCAAATTTGTAATTGATTTTTAAAAATTACAGATTTCTGAAAAAATATCAAAAGTACTTACGATTTTCTTGATAGTGACATTTATTCGTAATTTAATACAAACCCAAATGGTGACGTGAGAAAAAGAGAAAATTGAATGTTTAAAAAACTTACTTTAGTTGATATTTTATACGTTAAAAATTTTTTTTATACGCAGTGCAGTCATTTCTTCACATGTAATTTCTCAAGTATCAATGTCAAGTAACTATCTTCTTTCTTGGATTTTATACAAGTGACGAATATCGATTTCCGAAATACAATCTTATTTCTTTGAAGATGACGTTAATTTTCCGGTCAAATTTATGCATTTTTTCGGTGAGAACTTATCTTCTGCTTGGTCCTCGTCCTCGTTCCTCTGAGCTGCTACCAGTTTTATCGAGGATTCTATTTAGCACAGCGTAAGCGATCTCGCTGTCCGCTAATGCATCGTTTTTACCTCGTTTTTTAATTCGAAAATAATTGCTATTTTTGCTCTTCCCGTAAGTTAGAAATGAAAAAAAAGGAGGGGGGGGGGGACTTTTTAAGTTGCCGGATCTCTAGATGCCGGATTTTCGAGGTCGCACTGTATACCTAGACGATACTAATATTTAACCTAATAATAAGTGAGTACGTCAGAAAATGTTTACAGTGAAATGCTTACTTTTAGTGTTATGAACGGAAAGGGTAAGAATATCATTTTTGCGATTTTCCAAAATTACTGGTTTTCGCCGATTTTTCAATATCTCTACGGAAGCCATATGTCGTACAATAAAAGTGATAAGAACATGAATTGTAGGTAATTTTCTCGTCTGTATTTTAATATAGGGTCACCTTTTGCGTACAAAGCTTAGTTTGCAAGTTCTAAGCCAAAAACCAAAAAAATCCGCGATTTTTAGTGGTTTTTTCAAGATTTTTCATATTTGCCGAGAGAAATTTTGTTGGACAACTTCAGATTCGTGTTCCGCAATCCCGAAAACATAAAGTAAGACACTAAAAACAATTACACCAGAATTTTCCACGTTAAACCCTTTTTTAACCTAATTTGACTGGACTATTTCTCAGAAATGGTGAAAGATAGAGTTCTAGATTTTTTAGAGTAGTTAGAATAACATGTTTTACGTATTTTAACAGACCATTTTCTTTCTAAGTGAAACTGAAAATTGATTATTAATTATTTATTGAAAGTCATTTTTAAATTAGCATTTTTAATAAGATTTCACTGCCTGCCTAAAATAAATAATTTTCAACAATTTATTAAATCCCTGTGGTAAAGTATACAATATAACATAATATAAGTATTAAAAAGAATCTGAGTTTTTAAGTTTAATAGATATCGAAAGAAAGGAACATAAACATGAAAAAATCCAAGTTTTGAGAAATAGTCAATAGGGTGGTGCGAAAAAAGTCAAATTGATATTTCCGAGTCGCTATAGTGCGGAAAAGTTGCGATTGGTAAATACAAGAAAAACAAAAAAAAAATTCTTCAAATCGGACTTTATCTTCCGATCCCGCAAACCGCCTAAAAATTCCAAAAAATTGAAAATTTCCGATTTTTTTCCGATTTTTTTTTTTTACGTTTATATATTTTTTATCGCTATAGGGGAAAATATTTGCAGGTTGTACTGTTTAATAATAATAATAATAATAATTGTGTTTAGAGAATATCTTCCGATCGCGCAAGCTCAACAAAAATCGGCAAAAATTCAATTTTGAGTGATTTTCATTCATTAAGAATATAATCACCTGAGGTCAGTTTGCAGTCTCAGGTTAAGATTTAAATGATAATTGATAATATTGAGCATATTAAGTTATTTTTAAACAACCTAGAACTTACCACGAAGGGTTCGTTTCAGGTCTGAAAAGTTTAGTAGTGCACCCAACTGCCGTTAGCCACGTTGGAAAACAGCGCTGAAGTCGGCGTACGCGCTCCCACCTAGTCTCACCTAACTCCATAAAATTTACAGAAAAGTCAACTGGATTCAGATGAACTACTTGGCATATACTATTTTGACGGAAGAAAGGACGATACCCTAGTTAAAGAAAGGATTGCATCTAAACAGGTTCGTCAAATTATTAAAGAGGAACACTTTCCTGTCATAAAAGAACGTGGCTCAGTTTATTTAGGCCATGTGCCTCCAATCTCCGGGCCTGCTAAGGACATTGTAGCTTTCATAGTATCATGTCTTACTGAACAAGGGGTTTCACTAGAATTCTTAGATTTGGTAGGCTGTGATGGTACAAATACCAATACTGGATAGAAAGGTGGTGCTATCAGAAAGCTTGAAGTTCATCTCTGACGACCACTGCAGCGGGTTGTTTGTTTATTCCATTTTGTTGAATTACCTTTCCGCCATCTTTTTCAACATTTGAATGTTGAAACAACTGGTCCAAGATCATTTAGTACACCATTTGGACACAATATCAATGTTGTGTAAAGATCTCGGTGATAAATTTTCAATTGACTTATTGTGAAATTCCAGAAGTGGACAGGCAACTGTTGAGCAAGGACCAAAGATATCTTCTTGGCATAAGTCAACCAATTAAAAGTGGCAACTTTCCAAATGACTTATTAAAGTGTGACTCCGGCCCAATTTCACATGTCAGATTGCTCACTTGTGCAAATAGAGCCCTTCGACTTTACGCGAGCGTGGAAAATCCATCGGATTCCTTAAAGCCATATTGACATTTATTTTAAAATCTTACTTGCCAGTTTGTTTTGAAATGAAATGCTCTAAGTACATTACAGACGGGCCTATTCATCTGTACAGAGCAATTTAAACATCTCGATACTTTCGTGACAACCTGAAGAAAATGTAGTCCCTGAAACTGAACGAAACTTATTCTTTGCTCACCCGGAAAACCTACTGATGGCAATGGTCTTTTGTAAGAGGAGGCACATAAAAGAGCTAGGGCTAAGAAGAGTATTAAAAGTCAGGCAAAATGTTTCAAAGGGTAAAGGTATCTGAATCTTTATCACTCCTACAATCCAGAATCAATTGATTGTAATGTAGCAAAATTAACATTTTCACCTCTTTTTCGGAGAATAACCTATGAAGAAATACATTTCTTCGTTCAATCAGGTCATGTCTCAGTCTGGGATGATAAAAAGTTTCCCAACCACACGTAAGCAGTGGTGTAGTCGTAAAAAAAACAGAGGGTATACGTTCTAAGCAGAGGGTATACCCTAGGGTATATATTCTATAGGTTTCTTGAGAAACAGAGGGTATACGGTGTTCCTTAAAAAAATCCAGAGGGTATACGGCGTATACCCCCGTATACCCTCCACTACATCCCTGCACGTAAGATGTCCAGCGGTGCGTTAAATCGGTAATGGAAGCATCATTTAAGGTATGTGGGCCCCAATCAAGAGAGCATCACGGCCACACTAAAATCAATGTCCATAATACCAGACATTACCACCAAATCGCAGAACAAAGTTGCGTCTAAAAGTCAGACTTAAACAGATGGCATAACAAATTGTATATCTTATACTGTCACGACACTAGATTTTTAATACAGTGTTTTGACTCTATTATAACAAACTATGTATTTAAGTAATGTAAATGGCAAACACCCTCATTGGTTGGATGGAGGATAGGGTGTGGTTGAACTCAAAGTGCAGCTACCTTCCCGTTTAGAGTTCTGGTTTGTTTAAACATTATCAAATATCTAAACAAGCAAAGAGTTGTACATTGTACAATTTATATGCAAATGTTAATATTGGAACGCAAACTGATCTCGGGTGATTATTTTCTTTATTCATCAAAATCACTGAAAATTGAATTTTTTGCCGATTTGTGTTGAGCTTGCGTGATCGGAAGCTATTCTTTAAACGCAACTGTTTATTTTTATTATTATTAAACATTACAATCTGCAAATATTTTTCACTATAGCGATAAAAAATATATATACGTAAAAAAAGAAAAAAATTCTGAAAAAATCGGAAATTCTCATTTTTTTTTAATTTTTAGGCGGTTTGCGGGATCGGAAGATAAAGTCCGATTTAAATAATTTTTTTGTTGTTTTTCTTGTATTTACCAATCGCAACTTTTCCGCACTATAGCAACTCGGAAATATCAACTTGACTTTTTTCGCACCACCCTAATAGTCAATTAAAAATTTAAATGGCCATTAAGCTGTGAAGTACTCTTAGAAATAAAAATAATTCCAACACTTCATTTTTTATACATTAACATGTGTGACACGTCGTTGGAAAGATAAAAGTTTAAACTATTCTATGATATAAAGAATCAAAAATAGATTTTTCCCCCAAATTTTAATTACCTGGTCCCCTTAAGGGTTAAACCTCGAAACTATTTTAGTTTTTGAGGTTTTTAAATGTAAAGAATGCCTTTTGGAATCGTGGATAACTCGGAAGAGAATATTATAAATTTTCGTTTGTGGTTTAAAAAAATTTCCGTATATAAGGGCACATTACTTTTTCTTTTTGCAAGTGTTTTTATTTATAAAAAATAATTTTTGATATCAGTTTACAAGAGTTAGTTTATTTTAAAATAATCTTTACTTCATTTTTTATTTATAAATGTCTCATGAGTTTCCTTTCCAAAGGAGGAACTATACATTATACAGGAATACACATAAAATAGAAAAATTAAGTCCGAAAATTTAGGTGCGTGTTATACACCTTCGCATGTCATACGCCAAAGTATATGGTATGTATTTGTAAAATACCTTTAACTCATAAAAACGATCGTAAATTGTTTAAACATTTTTCCATTATATTGATTTTAAAAATTAAATAAAGATTGAATAAACATATACTTCTATTAATTCTTAATTAAGTATTTAGAAGAAAACAATGAATACATTTCTAAAACATCCTTTTTACGAATCAATTAAAACAGTTTCACAATCACGTATTTTTCTGAAATTTCGAATTACACTCAACTCTTCAAAATTTGCTTTTAAAGAGAATTAGTTGCATCATGACACATTTTAATGTAAAATTGATTGAAAGAAAACGCAACCACTATAAAAATCGTTCACTTTTTTAATTGCGCTAATTTCCATATTGTATTTACCTAATTTAATTAGCGTTAATGATTTAATTAAGTTTAATGAGAGTACGAGTCTACCCTTTTGGCAAGACGCCCAGTATTTGCTGAATGTCTGGATTATTTAAAACCATTTTTAAGTGACCCTTAAGATGTTAAATAACTCCTATTTTTGGAATAAAAATTATTTTTCAATGGTTTTTATCGCCTAACTAGTACTTGAAATATGACAGAAATGCTTCTCTAAAGTAAATATTATTACCCTAACATAAGATTTCGTTTATTTCAGAATAATAACATTTTAATATAATGTTAGATCTTTTGTATAGGGCTATGTAAAAAATTTCTCATGGTCCTTATGGTTTCTTATGGCCCTATAAATTATGCTTAAGTATTATCACTAATTTCTAAAAAACTTATTATTTTATTTAATTATTAAAATTATTTAAATAAAAATGATAAACATTTCTTTTCAAAAAAGATAGTTAAAATCTGATAAATACAAAACAAAAATTGTTTTGTAAATGCATGTATTATACTATACATTTAAATCTATACCGAATCTCATCAGACATTACTGTACCAAAAATGGGTAACTAGTGTATGTCTGTTTCTTTAATATTTCATTATTGTAAAAAATCATAATATAGTTTACAAGAAACTCTTTAATTCTGTCTTTAAGAATACACTTATTATCGTTTTACGGAAAAACATGTCATTATATCATTTTATAAGCAAATAAGTACTTTCATGATACTTATGGCTCGTGACTCGTGATTCTCTTTAAGATAGATTCTTGTAAACTATACAGGGTTCTTACAGGTCCTTGAATTTCTAGACTAAGAAATTCTTCGGTACCAGTATTTTTTTGGAAAATCTCTCCTTAAATAAGGCGAAATTTCGTCCGTTTAAACTAAATTTATTTTTCTATAAAAAAAATTCTGATATTTAGCCTTGAAAATAACAGTACCCGTACGAACCCTGCTATATTATGCTTTTTTACAGTACTGAAATATTGCAGAAATAGACATACACAAATTTCCCGTTTTTTGGTACATTAATGCCTGATGAGAATTGGTATAGATTTAAATGTATAGGTGATTGAGTTTCTGTAAAAGCTGTAGGAACAGCTTATTTTACTTTTCTTATCATTTAGGGTTATTAAATCTGAATGTAAACTACACATTGTTATATAATAGAACGACGGACTCAAATAGTCACAAGAAAAGGAGTTTTCAACCATATAAAAATGGTTTTTGTTCTGGAATATTTTATTATTGTATTATATTTAAGAGTTTTTTTTAATCATATTTAATATATTAATTAGTTCCCACAATCGTCTTAAAACTTATTTTTAAACGATTTTTTTGCATAGAGTGGTACTTGAGAAGTGAGAGATATTTTTGCGAAATGTTTTTTACTAATGTAATGCAAAACCTTTGATTGGTTTTGAAAAACGACATTTTAATAAGAAAAATTAATTTTTTCTTTCTTCTGTCTTCAATAGAAGAAAGTACTGTAATCGAAATTTATTTACACTTCCGGTTTTAGACGAATTTACACGTTTTAGGGGTCAGAGATCCCAAAAATCATGTTTATACAAAATGCCTGCCTGTCCGTGTCTCGCCATTGTACCATTAACACTAGAACGCCCGGAAATTTTACTCAAGTTTCATAAAAATATTTTGGACCAGAATTTTTATTTAAAATTATTTGACTGATTTATTTAACGTAAATCTGGGTTTTTAAAATTTAACTAATTTTTTGAAAGAATTTCTGGTTTCAAATGACATTTAATCGTATGGTCGGAGTCGAATCGACTCCTTCCGGGTGTTCTAGTGTTAAAAAGTGTATGAAGTTATGCATAGAATTGAACCAAAATTTTTGTGTATGTATTTGGCTGGGGCAAGCAGGTCCTCCTTCAATTTAGAAATATTCTGCCGGAAGAGGGCGCTGTAGTAGCTATTTTCTGCAATTTTCATTATCGTACTATCGAAAAGTGTATGAAGTTATGCATATAATCGAACCAAATTTTTTGTGTATATATTTGGCTATGGCCAGTAGGTCCTCCCTGAATTTGAAAAAATTCCGCCGGAAGGGGGCGCTGTAATAGCGATGTCTGTGTCATTTTCATTATTGTAACATCGAAAAGTGTATGAAGTTATGCACAGAACTGAACGAAATTTTTGTGCATGTTTTTGGCTATGGTCAGTAGGTCCTCCCTGAATTTGAAAAGAATCTGCCGGAAGGGGTCGCTGTAATAGCAATGTCTGTGTCATTTTCCTTTGTGTTTATAGGAAAAGCTCACACTTTTTTTCCTGGCGCGCAAGGCTTGATCTGGGGAACTCTGTCTTCCAGGCGGAGCTCTTTGCAATGAAGGAGGCGATTCGTTGGGCAGAAGAAGACTTTGACTCCCAATACTTAATTTCATCAGACAGTTTATCAGGTCTAATGGCCCTTTCAAAATTTGATAACAATAATCACTTAGTTCTAGACATAACCTTACTCCTTCAGTCCTCAGAAAAATCGTTCTTCTTTAATTGGGTTAAAGGACATTCTGGTATAACGGGCAACGAACTGGCCGATCAGCTGGCGAGGTCGGCAGTCGATGATTTAACTTTACCACTAACATTTCTTCCATTCCCACAATCAACATTGAAATTAGAACTCAAAAAACAAATGCTACACCGATGGCAACAACGTTGGTCTACAGTGCAGGTGGGTCAATACACGCGTGACTTCATACCTAAGGTCTCACAAAACATTTTCATAAGTAATAGATACCTGTATCTCTTTCTCACAAATCATGGACTCTTCCAACAACACTTATATACCATAAATAAACGAGATTCACCTCTTTGCATTTATGGATCATTATCAACGTCATTACACTATATTTTACATTGCACATTAACGTCCCACTATTACATAAAAAAGCCACAACAGATGACACTGCCTGACTGGCTAACTTACCTGCTCGACCGTCCAGTTCTCCTGCAACGTATAGCGGATTGTATGAAATTTTTAGAAGACAACGAATTTATATTTACCAATCCCCTCCCTTTCTGAGCTAGCTGAGCAAACTCATTGTTTTCAGCTCCCATTTCAGACAGGAGCCCCTGTTTTGTACATAATGTAAATATTTGTCTTATTTCCTTTGGTTTGTTTATTTAGTATTTTTATTATATTTATCAGCATATGCATTTCATTTAAAGTTTTTCAGCTCTAATATTCAAAAAACATGTCTTGTAATTGTTTATGCATGTATACAACATAGTGCAATTGCTGTCAATGTATGTACTGATGACACTTCTTGAGAGTTTCAGAGTCAAAAACAGCAAACTGAATTTATTTTTCTGTATGTTATTAACTGTTTTAAAAATATTGTCATTGTTAATGTATCTTACCATATGCAGGGGACTTGAGCCTCCCCCCGGGATTGCACTTATACTCTAAAGCGAAAGCTGGGTTCCCGGGGCGGTCATCCCTGTCATCCCTCCCCCTCCCCCCTTGTACCATCGAGAAGTGTATGAAGTTATGCATAGAATTGGACCAATTTTTTTCTGTATGTTTTGGCTATGGCCAGCAGGTCCTCCTTTAATTTGGAAATATTCCGCCGGAAGGGGCGCTGTAATAGCGGTGTCTGTTCCTTTTTCATTATTGTAAAATCAATTAGTGCATGAAGTTATGTATAGAATTGAACCAAATTTTTTGTGTATGTATTTTGCTTTGGCCAGCAGTTTCTTCTTGAAATTGGAAATAATTTGCCGGGGGCTGCTGTAATAGCGATTTTTATGCCATTTTCTTTATTTTACCATCGAAAAGTGTATGAAGTTATGAATAGAATTGAACCAAATTTTTTGTGTATGTGTTTGGCTATGGCCAGCAGGTCCTCCTTGAATTTGGATATATTCCACCGTAAAGAGGCGCTGCCACAGCAATTTTTGCATAACTTTCTTGTTTTTTCGTAGTTCTGTTGTTCATCGGCTTCTCGTGCACCGACGGGAACTCACGTCCTACTAAGCCGGCTATTTGCAAAAAGCTGTTGCAAACAGAATAATGAAAAACTATTGATTTTAATATATATCATGATCGAGACGAACACATTTTTACTACCTTCATTGACTGAAGCAGAAATTTAAGATGAAACTAAAAGTTGGTATAGTATTGAACTAATAATATTGCAATATTAACATCTGTAACTACTTTTTGAAATATTAAGATGTATGAGATAGAAGAAGGTTTTCGGATTGGCACATCCAACTAGTTTAGAAAAAAAACTATGTTTAAATTAACTTTATGCACAGATAATTTTTTAAAGGTTGAAATTGAAAGGCGAAATAACTATGCGAAAGAATTAAGGCAAAAGGCAGAGAAAGTGTATTATTTTTAGAATATTTGTTTCCTTTAAAAAGCATCAAGCATTTAATTTATTTTAATGAAATAAAATGCATTAAATTTATAGCAAATGTTGTAAATAAGTCACATTAATACGTCTAGCAATAATTTTTAATTCGATTAGTGGGTCATTTTTGGATCACTATGGGTCAAGATAATTTTATCTGGAAAACGGCTCTAACGTTTTCACTAAATTTTGTATTCTATCGTTTACGGGCTCGAGAAGACCATCGGGCTTGGTCGCATGTTCAAAAAAATTTGATTAGTGGGTCATTTTGGGTCACAATGGGTCAGGGTCAAGCTAATTGTATCTAAAAAACGACTCAAACGATTTTGACATTATTTTGTATTACACCGTTTCCGGGTACGACAAGATCATTGGACTAAGCCACATGTTCGAGAAATTTCGATTAGTGGGTCATTTTTGGGCCACTACTGGTGAAGCTAATTTTATCTAGAAAACGACTCTAATGATTTTGATTAAATTTTGCATTCTATTTTCGAGAAATTTCAATTAGTGGGTCATTTTGGGGTCACTATGGGCCAAACCAATTTTTTCTAAAAAACGGTTCAAACGATTTTGACTAAATTTTGTATTCTATCGTTTTGGATTACGAAAAGACCATTGGGTTAAGTCAAATGTTAGAGAAAATTCGATTAGTGGGTCATTTTTGGATCACTGTGGGTCAAGATAATTTTATCTGGAAAACGGCTCTAACGTTTTTGACTAAATTTTGTATTCTATTATTGTTTTCGGGCTCGAGAAGACCAATGGATTAGGTCGCATGTTCAAGAAAATTCGATTAGTGGGTTACTTTGTGTCACAATGAATCAGTGCCAAGCTATTTGTTTCTAAAAATTTCTCAAACGATATTGACAAAATTTTGTATTATACCGTTTTGGTCAAGAGAAGATAATCTGGCTAGGTCACATGTTCGAGAAATTTCCATTAATTGGTCATACTTGGATCACTACGGGTCAAGCTAAATTTATCTAAAAAACGGCTCTAACGATTTTGACTGAATTTTGTGTTCTACCGTTTTTGATTACCAGAAGTCCATTAAGCTAAGTCACATGTTCGAACAGATTTGAATAGTGGACGAGTCAGGTTTACGAAGCCGCTAAGTTGGCCATATTTGGCGAAATATTGGAAACATTTGGTCGAAAAATCGACTTTCAAAATTACGAATGCCAAAACACATACTTGGCCAAATAAAAGAATGTCGCCAAATTTGATTATATTTGGCGAAAAAACAGCCTTTCAGAATGTGAAGGAATTTTTTAGAAATTCTTAATAGGACTGGAGATACATGGTTAAACCAATGAGATTCGATTTAAAAATGCAATTTGGATTGATGTTCTTTCATTGTAAATGTGTAAATAATGTAAAATTTAGAAACACGTACATACATAGTTTTCCTGTTGATTGTTTTTGTAAATAATACTGCTGTAAAATAACATGCTTTATAGTAATAATACAGAGAGAATGATACAATGAGAAAATTATAACGTGTTGAAGACAAAGCTAATTTTGGCCCAGTTATGTTCGATCATCCCCGCTTGTATATATAATCGTAATAAATTTTGTATTCATGCATTTTTGCATAAGAGTGAGACAGCTAGCGTACCAAGATCTGAATATTTATAAAACTAGTTATAATACAAACGCACCTCATTTGCCACGTTTGAAGTACAATTTCCGACTTGTTCAACTTAGCTTTCAAATTTTTACTCTATTGCGGTTTTCTTCAAAATCCTGTCTTGAAATTTTCTAGATTGATAAATTTCTAGGAATTCTCATATCATTATAAAATATGAAAACACAGTGATTCAGAATAACTTCAATTATTTGCAGGGTGTCCAGGAGCAGAAAACCAAGCAATAATAACAGAGGAACATGGAATCTCAATCTACTTAATCAGTCAAAAGTACAGGCTGTTCCACACTGAACGAAGTGAAGTATCCACTATTTACATTAAGGAAAAAAATGATGAAAATGTGATCAGACCTCATACTTTGCTTTGTTTCAAATGTGATAACATTAAAAAAGGGTTGGTAAAAGATTAGTAATTCAACCATTATACCACATGCCTAGCAACTACATTCCAAAATCTGTAAATTAGTAGCAGATCTGCGAAGCGAAATGCTGTACATCTATAATGAAACACGAAGCTCATTATTGGTATCAAAGCAATACATTTTATAAATATGCTTTCTAAACCTATACGTGCCTCGGTTATAGAGTGTACGCTTTAGGCATTAAAGAAAAGATTATGAATACGACAACTGTACGTCTCACCTGTAACTATTCATGGACTTTGAAAATACAGGGTGGTCATAAAAAAACTTCCCCGATATATGAACCCCTACCGGCTTAACCGCTCAACCAATCGAAAAGAAATTTTAGATATACCTATATGAAGGTATGCGCAAGAGATCGTGATGATTTAAAACAACAGAGCTCTCACGGTTACTCTTACAGTGAAAAAATTTAGAAAATTTCGAATGGTAACACCCATATTTTTCATGCGCAAATTCGTCAGCGCATCGAAAAAACCGTAAACGGCGTTGGAAGGATACACGTACGATGAAAATTGCCGTCGTATAACACTTGCAAAAAACACCATTGCGGGGAACGAGGAAGTGGCTACAAGACATGTTTTTCAGTAGCCGATTTTTTTCTTACTTGTAAACTGAGTAATGTTGTAAGATTTGTTTTAAAATGTTTTTTGAGTTGGGTTTGTGTACACATTGTGAAAATAAAAATATAATGATTTGTTTTACTGTGATGAATATTACGTTACATAGGAACTGGTTAGGATTGAGTGCCACGATATTACACCGACAATTTTAGTCATACGTGTATCGTTCCAACGGCATTTATGATTTTTCAATACGCTGGTGAATTTGAAAAGGAAAAAAAAAGGGTGTTGTCATTCGAAAATTTCGAAATTTTTTCACTCTAACCGTAACCGTGAGGGATTTATTGTTTTAAATCATCACGATCGCGAGCGCATACCTTCAAATAACTAAATCTGAAATTTCCTTTCGATTGGTTCAGCGGTTAGGTCGCTAGGGGTACATATATCGGGAAAGTTTTTTACGGCCATCCTGTAAGTCGAACAACAAAGGAATAAAATTTTCTATCAATGCTAAAAAAGTTACTATAAAAGTTCATGAGTGTCACACTGTGGTCCAAGGAATGCTACTATTTTTTAGTATTGATATTTGCTTCAAATAGCCGCAGAAATTTGGCGATTAAATATCGTAAAATTTGATGTAAAAATTAGGTATTCTTGCTGAAAAATCTTGAGCCTCCAGTGTACAATTTCAGTATGAAGATGACCACCATAGCTTACTTTTTTAAACATTAATTAAAAAAAGACGTAATTTCTAGTCGGACGGCTATTTCTGTTTTCCTTTGTCATAATTTGGAGATTGAAATATAAGCGGGTGCTCTTTTCTCCAGCAGACTGTAATGCAGACTGTAACAGCAGACAGATTTTAAACCTAAATATTACTTTTCTTGGTTATGTTTAATATTAAAATACAACCATATTTCTATACATTACTGGTTAAGTTTCTATATATTACATATATTACTTGTTAAGTTTTGTTTCCAACTTTAAAATCTTTGTATTGCAATATAAAAATAATATATTATCCAATCAAATGTATATCAAATTAAATTTATTTAGAAATTTCATCACATATAAAACTTAAATGTATGTTAACAAAATACTAGAACGGTTAAAATCTATTATGTATCATTTATTTTTTTGTAGAACTTACCCAAGAAGAAGGGTAAAAACTTTTAAATTGAAAAAGAGCCCTCAACAAAATCATGCCTATCTTGACCTGGGGAGTTGCTCTCATTATTAAAAAGGGGAAAAAATTCGTTGAATTTTTTACTTTTTTTTTTTTTTTTCATTTCTTAAGTGTCTGGTTTCAGATCATGGTAATAGTTGCAAATAATAAAAAATAAAATTAAAACAATATTACGTCTTTCATCGTTCTGATATCAAAGAATGTGTAAAATATAAAGTGAAAAGTTTTTAGGAATTCACTCCGTGTAAATAATTATTGTAGGTAATACAGTTCATAATTAAGGACTATTTCTTTTAGTTACATTTTCTGTAGAAGCAATTATTAATTATTTAATTAATCGCTATAATGGGCTGCCACTATATTACAACGTAAATATATTTTCATAAACCGTAAGTTAGACAATTTGCACGCATAATTTTGAGAAGCAGAAAATTGTAAGGTACACTCATTCGTCAATATACATTTAAAAAATTTCCCCAATATTAAAATAAAATTTTTAGACTCGCATCTATGTCTTAGAGGCTGTTTTATAGGGATGTGGACAAAACCGCTCAATGATTCGTAATTTAAATAATATTATCTGAAATTTTATTTATTTAAGGGATGAATATATTTTACAGTTTGCCTGCTAATAATGAGTTTCGATTTCAGAATGCTCCTAAACAATAGTTTTGCCATGTTGGTAGGATAAAGAATGTAAACAGGATGTGAACTCTGATATTTCTGTACTTTTGTAGCATAGATTCTTCTAATACAATGTAGTATTTTTCAGAGGGATAAAGAAAAATGTTACGTATTCTTATGCCTAGTTATAGAAATATAAAGAAGCACTTTATTTTAATTGAAAATAAATCACATGTTTTAATAAATTGCCGTATGTTTAAGATAAGTTACAATCAATCTACGATAAGATAAAAAAAATAAAGGCTGACTTCCAACATTTTCAAAAACTCAAATTAATTAAATCGGCAATTTATGTCTTATTTTCCTTGGCATTACTTCGCTCAATTATTACTTTCTGAACTCTCTTGAGTTCATTATGAAATGAATTCAGCAAATATCCTTCAATTGGTACTTATGAATAATTACTATTTATATATGCATTAAGGAATTATACATGCCGGATTACAGATTAATTTACTTAACCCTCTCGCAGCGCAACCCGAGATATACTCGGGCATGCATTTTCCCGTCTAATTATTACTATTTGGTTATTACCACCAATTATTTTTTGGCGAAAACTTTGTCTTATTTAATCAGGACATTTTCCCCGATTACGATAGTAAAAAATTTCTGCTTTAAAGAACCGGTGATAAAAGATTAAAAATTCTGTAAAAGACACTCATCGCGAAGAATTACTTACGTAGCGACAGGGTTAAAGAGCTGCTCTGTAAAAACTTTCTTTAAAATACCCCAAAAATTTATGCCATGAGAGGGATTTTAGGTGTGTGTAGACTGTTATTAAATATTTTGTTACCTTTTGTCGTAATCGCGAGACTATGATTATTTGTTCATGAACAGATATTTGATATTTTATGAGATTCCATTTAACTGAATTGTTGTTTAACAGCGAGTGCAATATATACTTCATTAATAATTTTCAAAAGAATTTTTTTTAATTTATTTGTAACTAAAAACACAAAAGTAATAACAATCTAGAAATTGATGATAATAAAAAATTGATTTTAGAAATAAATCCCGTTTATGATTCCAGAATCTAAAATGTCTGAGTATACACGGAAAACAATGAGAAGTCAAGTAAAAATTATTTGTGACTAAATTATAACTTCCCGTTATATTCTTACAAAATACTTCAGAATTTATATATACATCAACCGTATTCAGGAGTACGCATAACGAAGAGAGATTCAGATACTTGTCGATAATTTTACTAAAATTTAATATGCTTGTAACAGGATAAAGTAGCTTCCAAAAAATAAAACCTAACAAACAAAATTTAGGAAGGAAATGGCAATTAATATTGAAATCATAAAAACTGAATTCTTCTTTTATTTCTTTTACTTTACACACATGTTACAATTTCAGAATATATGTTACCCTATTTATAGAATTACCTCTCATATATGGCCACCTGATGTGAAGTTGTATAGAAAAACGACCCTCAGCAAGTGTGTAGAGGTTATTTTTATTCCTGTATCCAGGACCTTTTTAGCCTCTATGTCAGGGAAACAGGGTATAAGGGTTGTATTGTAATTTTTTTGTAAATGTAAGATTAAAAAAAAAATTATTATTTGTTCTTAATTAATTTTAAATCTATTTTAAGTGCAAAAAAAGGCTTTTAACTACTTAAAAGTATTTCATGTAAATAGGGTTAACCCAAAACGACTTTATAAGTAAGTGTGCTATTTGCTGTAAGAAAAGAAAGGGAAAAAAAAGGTCAACTTTCTGTCGTGAACAACGCAATTTATCTTTGAGAAGTGGTTTGCATTGTTTGGGGATTATTTTTTTTCTCCCGATTCTTTTATAATCAATTAAATTTTAAGCAAATCAATAATCCCAACAACTGATCCTCTTATGAAGAAGCTATAAGACAATATTAATTTAAAAAAAAAAATCTCTTATAAGGCCAGCTTAGTGAAATAATTAGGATAAAACATAAATTGGTTATTTATAATCTTGCTCTTTATAAGCAAAATAAATATAAGAGACGTAATTCGAGATATAAGTAAATATAAGTAGCTTAAAGAATGTGTGTAAATTTGAAGAGATTTCGGGAGCTCTAGGTAGACAGGATTTAATTCCACTATAAAATATCCCGCAATGGAAGATCAAATATTTGCGCTGATATATAAATGCACTGTCTAAAATTACTTCAACAAATCATACATTATGAATTCATATCGGACGAACTGTACCTATAAAATTAATAATCGTTACATGCATCACGGATGTAGAAATCAATATGTAAATCCACTAGAGCTGAATAATAAATTGATGCTGAAACGTAATATTAAGCAGTAAATAAGATGAATGATATGCATTGAATAAAGTAAGTCGTATGTAAACGTTGATACATTTCAATTTAGTTATTCGTAGTATCTTGTTTCTATTTCCTAACACAAAATTTCTACTTATTCGTTTTAGTACAATTTAATGTCATATTTTAAGACTTTTATCGCCAGTTTTACTAAATTTTTGAATATCTATACGTGTAATAGTTTAATATTGAATAAAAATATTTATACGTTATTTTCAACAAATTATGTGGGATTACATACTTTTTACTTTACAATGTTCCAAGACATGCAAATTACAGGAAGGTTCTGAAATTTTACGCTTAATATGCCAAAACTAAACTGATACTGAGACATATTATTGTACAGTAAAAATGATCCATGATAGTTTTCGAATAAAGTAGTCAGTTTTTCCCTACTTATCTTTGACCAATAGATAATTCCTAAAACTTCAGTTTTAGAAATATGGTTCAACCATGTAACTATTAATAAAAAGGAACTGACATATCCCTAAAATGGTGAAGATTCAACTGTAACCGCTTTCGCAAGGGATGGTTACCGCCGGTGGAAACTTTCACCAGTACATTTATATAGAAATAATCTCCTTACTTATACGCCTTATTAGTGCAATTTTTCATTCATAAATAATGGCAGAAACAGATTTTCAATTTTCCTGGTGGAAGTTTACTTTGGCGGAAGTCAGGCCCTTCATTTTCGCCATATTTTGACAACCAGTGAAGCAAACTGACTGTTTTACGAGACAAACTGACACCAGTAAAAGCAAATAGACAATTTTAGCATTTTTCTGAGAAAATATTTCCAAGAATAAGACGCTTAAATAACAGAAAATTTTCTGTTCAATTTTACTGGTGGGATGTTTGCCTCGGCGGTAATCAGAAACTGTAGATCCGATTTTTAAAAAGTAGTCGCCATCTTATGACAACCTCCTCAGTTACTTCACTCTCAAGTGGTAGACAGTACACTGTATGTCAACTCATTTTTATTCATAACTCCATTGGCTTAACACTAGAAAGGCCAGAAATTTTGCTCAAGTTTTATAAAAATATAGTACACCAGAATTTTTATTTAAAACTGTTTACTTTTTTAAACTTTTTTCTTATTTCTGTCTTTTAATCTTATTTTATAAAGAAATTTCTCATTCGAATCGAAATACAGTAAAGCCTCGATTATCCGCGAGCGGATGATCCGCGGTGCGGTTTATCCGCGAAGCAATTTTTTAATTCAAGTCAACAGCAAGGAAAATAGAATAAGCCCTACTATTGAATATAAACAGAAAAATCAATGTATTCGAAAGTCATAGAAGAATATTTCTAGATTCGGTTGCCATGTTTGAAATATCAGATATAAAGTCTCGATGTCTTTTCTTGATTTTATTAACCAAACGTAAACACAGCAATTAAATAACACTATTATGATAAATTCCAGGAGAGAATATCAAGAATAACTTCACTTTTGAGATAAAAATTATTCCATACTAAAAGAAAAATAATAGTTTACAATTTAGAAAAAAGAAAAGGTGTTTCCAAAACAGGAAGCTAAAACAAGTGACTGATTTTTTTAAAAAGATGTAACTCACCTATTTTTGCACATTATGTAAGGCATTGTTTCTTGTTTACTGTTCTTTATTTTAGTGATTTAGACGTAAAGCAAAGGTTTCTTACATACTGTGCATATGTATGTATTTCGTTTTATTATGTTTTTTGTACACTAAAACATAGTTTTTATACACAATTTTCTTTGTTTTTTTCGTGTTTGTACTCCATTTTCAGTCTTTTTCGGGTTATCCGCGGTGCCCTTGCCACCCAATGCCACGTATAATCGGGGCTGTACTGTATATTCATATGGTAGGGGTCAAAATTACCCCTTATGGTCCTTCTAGTTTTAAATCACCGCCCCCTAAATTTTAGGCCTAATCGCTGACCGGAAAATGGCGCTGTCGTAGGCGGAATTTTTTAAACGCTTTTGCGGTCTCCTCAAATTACACACCAGTATTTTCTGAAAGTTTCCTTTCGCTTATTTAATATCAGGAAAGTAATGCTGAAAAAAACAGCTGCCGTTTATATGTCAGCGCTCAGGGTTAATTTTCAGGGAGCGGTGGTTAAATTGCAAAAAAATGCTTCATATGGTGTTCGTCGTCATATGAAAATCCATTTCCGTCAAAATAGTCACTTTTTCAAAATTTATAAAATTAAAATTTTTTAGAATTCCTGAGTTCACTAAGTTATATTTAGAATGACTATATGTATGCTCTAAAAAGTAAGAACAGGTAAAATTTCATTTTTGGTCGACCAAACTTACGGAGTTATGATACGTTCAATAGTATAATTTTAAGCGTTTCCTGACAGTATTAAAACGTGTTTTTATTTGTTTTTAATTTAGTGCATTTAGTTCCATTTTTATAAATCATTATAAAACTTGACACATGTTTTTAATTCACGACAAATGTAACTTTTTCTTTATGTTTTTAGTGTATTTTTTTAATTTACCAATTAAGATAAATGATTAAATTTTAAATAGGTGTGTGTGCTTTTAATGTTCCTTTTTGAACGATCATGTCCGTCAGCAAAAGCAAATTTATTTTCCAAATATTAATAAATTTTAGATTTTCTTTTCAAATAAAAGCTTTCTTAAAAACTAACAGAAAAATACTAATGATTATTCCAACCTTTAGGCATAACAAGAAGTAATTGATATTAAATAATAAATGAGATTAGTTGTACGTTTAAAAAGTAAGCAGACTATCCATATTTCATCTTGTTATTTAAAAATAACCAAACTTTAAATGGAAAATTGTCCTGGAGAAATATTTGATACTGAATAATTAAAACAATCATCTTTTAAGTAAAAGCTTGCTTATGAAGTATTAACGAGGTATTAATGCGTTCATGCAGAAAATAACAAAAGAATTCTTAAATTATTTTTCCCGTTAACATGAAATAATGTAAGGTAATAAAATTATTTTTAAATTAAAAATTGAGTGATATTTTTAATACACGTGGTGCTTTTCTTTTATCTAAATGATTGGGATTTTTCCGATACCAAAAGCATAAAATCCTCTGCATATCACATAATCGTCAATCTTATTGGTTATTAAATAGCCAAAGCAGCCGTGAAACGAATACGTAAGAACATCCAGAGTAGCGTCCAAATGATTGTACGTTTTTTAGGCTTATTGTACTCTATAAGTTTAAACCATTCCCGTATGACGATTTCTTCCGTTTTTTCATAAGATGTCTGACTTGTAATATTTTTTCTCTGTTTACATATTCAATTTGCTTCAAAAGTTTCACCATTTTATTCAAAAACCTGATTGTTAAATACACTAATTTTGTCCCACAATTGCACAGTATTTTCCTCAGATGGTGACGGTAATATAGGCTGCATTTTTATATTATTTTCTCGTATATAAACTTGACAATATTGTAAGATAAAAGTATTCTTATATTTATTTTTTTTTATTTAGTATCTACCTATGTATATATGTGTGTGTATAGACAGATAGATAGATATCTATATACACACATATATACATATATCTATATATACCTGTGTAAACATCTATCTTACTCTGATATTCTAAATGCCTTTTTTAGAGTGTCCATTGCTAAAGCTTACATGACCATTACTGTATTTTAGTATGTTTTTATTTATTTTTGTTGCCACAGTTATTTTTCGATTCATAATGGCAAATATGAAGTCAAAATTAGTTAATGACAATAATGTAACACAAGTACAGTTGGAAAATAATAATTATAACTATTAATTAATGAACAATTGTTTGAAAAATTTCTGAAAGAGGCCATTACTCGCTTTCTCAATATAGTTTAGTATAATGTAAAAAATGACGGTGGTGCGATGAAACAAAAAATACCTAGTATAAAAAAAAATCTTTTTTTTTTTTAGAAAAATCTGGTCACCTTCATTCAGAGGAAGTTTTCGATAAATTATGTGCCAAATATCACCTCCTTCACTTCGTCCAAGCAATTATAGAACTGTGTTAAGAAATTCACGGGCCTCTATTATGAACAAACTGTTTCTTCTCTCAAAATAAATGGTGTTTTACTTGTCTCATATCCAAACATATCTAACTCCTTAGGACGATAATTCGCTGCTTTTATATCTAGTTTTTATGCAGACTCATTCTTCAGGAAAAAATAGCACAATAAATCTGAACCTCTGAACGCCAATACTAACTACATTTTCCCGTATAACAGCAAATTTTCTGAACAATGCCTACTAAAGACCAAATCATTCCCGCTTAAGACTCATTGCATTTCTACGGCATGCTATGACACCTTCATCCTTCTTCTCTTCCTAACCTTTTGATATTATTTAATATAATTTGAGAAAACTATCCTTTTCCTGATGTACGGTGCAAAGCCGTCAATGTACCTATCGTGTTAAACATTTGACAAATCCCGAAAATTATCAGCCCATTTTACTAACTAGCTGTTATTCAAACGTTTAGAGAGAATAGTAAATGTTCGACTTGTTCATGTACTATTCAAAATTTCAAATTTAAATGAACAATTTCAAATTTCAAAAGATTATCTCTGTCTTCCAGAGTGGTTTCAGAAAAGAGATTTGAGGCAACGTATATCTCCTTCATAGTAAAAAATAAAAGTCTGTTGATTTTACAGAAAAAAAACTGTCAACAAGGACGTCAGTATAAACTGTTCATTTTATGGAAATAATCTGTATTTATTACAAACTTTCTGTTAATTTACGAGAAATTTCCCGTAATTTCGTAAAACAGATTATTTTTGTAAAATAAACATTTTTTTGGGCGTCTTGACTGATAATTTTTTTTCTGTAAAATCAAAGTTTTTTTATTTATATACAATGTTGAAACTAAAATCAGACATACATTTTTAAAAGAAAACACCTAGTTACATACTTTTTTTTTATCGTCAAACGACGTACGATCGAATCTGGGTTGTGGGATTTTCTGCGATTTCAATAATATCCGCGTTCATTTTCAATTCTTCATTCTGAATTTTCTAGCATCAAGAACTTTTCAAGTTTGAGTTTGAAATGTGTTATCAGATGCATTTCCTCAAGATAAAGGAGTTCCGCAATCTAGCATCTAGAGTGTTACCTAGCAGGCTCTTAAAGTTAGCGAAATGCTCTCGCAGCTTCTCACTTAATTTCAGAAACGCATGTACGTAGACGATCTACATATACACTGGAACAGCGAAGATATACGTCACATTAAGCAACAGCTTCAGATTGAAGCTGAAACTGTTTTCGTCAGTCCACTGTGTCAAACAACGGAGTTATGAATATAGAGGAGGAGACATATAGTGTACTGTCTACCAGCTGCGAGTGAAGTAACTGGGGAGGTTGTCACAAGATGGCGGCTGCTTTATTTAAATTTTGAACTACAGTTTCTGATCACCGCGGGTTCAAAATTCCCACCAGTAAAATTTAATAGAAAATTTCGTCATATTTAAACATCTTACTTATGGAAATATTTACTAACCAATATGGGGAAATCTTTTATTTGTTTTTACTGGTGTCATTCTGTTTTGTAAAACAATCAGTGGTTACACTGGTTGTCACAATATGGCGGAAAAGCAAGGCCTGATTTCCCCAAAATAAACTTCCACCAGGAAAAATGAAAATGAGATTCTGCCATCATTTAAGACATAAATTTTTCATTAATATTGTGTTTAAATAAGGAGGATATTCCTATATAAATTTACTGGTGGTAGTTTCCACTATTGTCAGTTTGCCCTATAAAAGTGTCAGTTTGTTTCACTGGTCGTCACAATATGGCGGAAACGCAGGGCCTGACTTCCGCACAAGTAACAATTAAAATTTGTTTCTGCTCAAATTTTGCATTAATAACGCGTTTAAATAACGAGAAAATTTCTACATAAATTTACTGGTGGGAGATTCCACCAGCGGTAATCAACCCCTGCGAAAGCTGTTACAGTTGAAGCTTCAGTACTGTAGTGATATGTCAGTTCCTCTTTACTAATAGTTCCATTTGTCAAACAGTGAATAGCATTGTTGACAAACCTTGCACTTAGTGTTCGCTTCCGCCGACGATTTAGTCTCTGTAGAGACCCAGAAAAATATTTATAAAATTAGGAGATATTTGTTAAAACTTATGATCGTTTTCCAGGAGTAATCTTTGATCGCTCATTAACTTTCAAATCTCACGTGAGCGGTTTCCGTGTAAAGTCCGATAAGACTCTTAACTTGCGTAAAGTTCTCTCTAATACATCTTGGGAATCGAATAATAAATGAGATTAACTGTACATTCAAAAATTAAGCAAAATATCCGTATTTCATCTTGTTCACTCTTTAAAAGCAACCAAACTTGAAATGGAAATTTGCCCTGGAGAGATACTTGATATTAAATAATTAAAACAATCGTGTTTTAAATAAAAGTTTGATTATGAAATATTAATGAAGTATTAATGCGTTCATGCAGAAAATAGCAAAAGAATTCCCAATTTTTTTTTTTTTTTTGCCGTTAAGCTGAAAATTAGAATAATTTTTAATCTAAATGACGTGTTGTCAATCCAGTAATGATATAGGCTGCTTATAATTAAGTTGCATTATTGTTACGCAATATATGGTTCACCGCGTCTAAAGAGCTTTAAGAAATATAACACCATTCGGGCATGCATATTTCTTCTGAAGCTTTCCATACCTCTACTATTCAGAATTTGTATGCTTGAAGTTTTCTTTACATCATTTAAACACACACTTTGTTATAACTCAGTTAGTACCACCTAATTTTTGTCTCCTCCAATACACCATTTGCCTCAACACATGAGTCAATCAGCATTAGGTTAAGGTTTGCAAAATTTAATCATCTATTGTCGACGAGTGCTAATCGCTCTTTATATTAAAACATTGTTAGTGATTCCGTCAATTTTTCTTCTTGAACTCTACTCATTCTGTGGCTCTGCTCTTCATATTCACGAAATCACATTCATACGTAAGTAGATAAAATTGGCATGTATTGTTATTTCCAATAGAAAGAAATTAATCATTGCTTTCTCTTTTCCTAGCATCGGATTTTTCAGGTAACGTTGTGAAATTTGTAATTTAAGCTGATTTTCAAGGACATGTACACCTTTTTTTGGAAATAGAAAAACGTTGATCGATTCTTCGTCATAAATCGTAATTTCTCCAAATTTCATTCATTTATTCATAAAACGCTCTTCGTTAATGTGTCCATCAGATTTACTTGTTGCGGGAGAAAAATATGAGAATCTTTTTGGGGAAGTATGTTTTTATTTGATACTAAATTTCTCTTTTATAAGATTGAATGTAAATTTCATAAAATAATTATGTGCTAGGGATTAACATATAATTTTATGTAAGAAGCTTTTAAAAAATGAGATATATTACATTTAGAACAATTTTAAATAGTATGCAATTTTTTGTACATTTTGTTCGGTATACTACCTTCGGTATCGGGCTCGGGCTCTAGCAACACAAAATGTTTTGGGCTCGGGCGGGCTCAGATTTAAAATCGTTGGGCGCTCGGGCTCCGAAAAGTGAGCCTGGGAAAACATCTCTATTAGATATGTGCCATTAAGAGCACAGTGGACTTTTAAAATCGAAAGAAACTTCAAAAACATTGATTTTTTATTTTTAGCATATCGATAATATGTATGAATACGGCTTATCAATGAAAAAAAATCAATTACGATTATATTTCGGAGAGTTTAGTGCCTTTTTGTGCAGTCGAAGGCCACAATGGTTTTAGCCATGCCTATTTACTCTTTTCATAGCTGCCAAATTTTACGTTTTTTTCTTCCCACAAAAATTCAATTGTAAATTTTGTCCTATTTGATCGCCGAAATCCGCGAATAAATAAGGCAAAAAACTCTATTAAACGTTAGTTTTAACAATAAAGCTTAAAAATTGTTGGCTGTTCACATTGGCGGCTGTGAGCTTGACAAGGCTGTGGTGGTTCATTTCTACAGCAAAGGGTTAATTTTTCAGAATCAATGGGGTTTTTTTTATTATGTATATTTATTCTGTCAGGGTGTATATTATTTAAAAATATACAAAATGCTCATCAAAATTGCATTTTATTAATGCAGCTGCATGCTACACTAATAAATGTGGAAAACTTTTTTCTATTTTTCCAGCGATAAAGATTTTATGCACAAAATATTCCGCAATATTTGTAGATTTTACCCCTTATAAAAACAGATATTAAGTATTGTGAACAGTTTATTAAGTCATTAGAAAAAACTTCACATATATTTGAATATATATTAGATATATATTCAAATAACTTCAGAATATTAATAGAAAATAACGTTACAGAAATTTTCAAATTTCATAATTTTTCTTTTCTGATACATTATTCATATTATTCTAATACATTATTGATATTTCAGTTTATTTCATTAAATTCCATTTTATTATAATTTATAAAGCATATATAACTTTAGATTTAAAGAAACAAACTTAGTGTGTTTGCATCTATTAAAAATATATTTGCGAGCATTATGGTTCAATATATGTTACATTTAAAAATCTTTACATTTTGAGTATTACAGAAAGATTTATTAATGGGCCTATAAACTCGCTATATTTATCATAAATGCATAAAAGTCTAGAAAATTAGTCTTTACTCATTTTCAACTAAAACCTTTATTCATTATTTAAAAACTCATATTGCACATTTATAATTCATTTATTCATTAAAACCTGTTTGTAAAAAATTGAAGACTTTCATATTTTTTTTAATTCAATTATATAGAAATTAATTCTTTTATGTTATCGAAATCAGCCGGAATCGACAGCCTACCATCCATTTTAAACTGAAATCAATCGCTTTGTGAGTTTTTCGTTTAATGTTAACCTTTTTCACGATAGACCAGTTCCTGAAAAGTGTGCAATTAAAAGTGAAGTTCTGTTATAAAAGACCATTCAAAGCATGTGATATATTCCTTATATTGTGATATATGTGATGTATATATATTCCTGCTGCACTTAAAAGTTAATTTATTAGTGCATAATTCTGTGAAAAGATAGAAAAAAAATGCCAAACTGATAACTTTATAAACTCCGAAAAGCGTCCCCGATGATATGATTAAATATTATGAGGCCCGTATGATGTTTGCAGACGCTGTTCCTGTAGATGCTAAGCTCAGGGAAACACAAATTTCCCAAAACGTTTGCGAATAAATACAAAATAAAGATTATTATCAAGAAGACGACGTTAGAAAATATATTAAAAAAGCATTCACAAATGCCGAAATTAGAAACGCGGTGAAAATTTTCAAAATAGGTCAACAACATCGCTCGCAGAATTACAAAAATAATATGAGTATCAACAGTTCATTTATAGTTTTAACAAAAATTACCGACTTCTTTCAATAACTGTTTTCAATAAAATTATAATTATTAATATTTTTTCATTAAAATCCATCATTTCCGCAAAGATATTAATATTTTATAGTAAGATATTATCATTATCATAAGGTTGTAATTTTATAAGTTATACATAGATCTTAGCATTGTGTATTTTCCTTAATCTGTTTATTGTTATCAAAAACTGATCGTATTAAGCGGCATCTACTGTATAATTGACCATTTTCGACATTAAACATTAGAAAAATTAAACAAAATTATTAAGTTAAATATATTTAGCTAAATAAATAAATAGGATGCTAAATTCCTCTTTAACCCCTTGAAGGGCGGTGATGCTGTGACGGCATCACATAATTTTAATCCCTAATTTCCACATTGGCACCGGAATTTTATAATGAAATTTTCACTTTTATTATGTACGTGAAAATATACATTTACTTGTTTACAAATAAATTTTCTTGTAAACACTGGTGTCATTAAAATATTTCAACATTTTACGAATACAAGTACCTTGCCCCTGAAACGGTTAAAAAGTTAAAATTACACTATGTACTTAAAAGATGACAAAAAAGAAGTAATATTCCACTTCCCTCTATATCCATATTTCATTTTTCCAATGTTTTCCGGATCTGAAAATTGAATTTCACTTTCACTTCTTTCGGCATCAACTACGTGAAATTTGAAAAATAAGATGTTAATAACAGTATTTTTGTGTTCTCTGACGAAGACAGTGTTTATAGTTGAAAGTACCAAGAAGTATTAATGTAGTTTAACATCTTTTTAAATATTTTGTGTCATCGTTTATGTATTTTGCATATAGTGTAATATTTGTAGTTGTTTCGGAACACAGTATAAAAAATGGAACACTCTCTGTGTCACATTCTTTAATTTAGGTTGCATATTTAGAAAATTGCGTGCGAAATGCACTACGAACATTTTACGCGTAAGTTAAATAACAATTCGTAAACTCGGAATATATCAAATTAAGGTAATAATGGATGACTTTTGTTTTACAAATTTCCTAATTGTCAAAATCATTTTCAATATGCAATTCAGTACTTACTTTTTATCAGTAAAAATTATACTTAGCTAAATAAGTTAGAATACATAAATTTTTATGTTCTTTATCTGATGCAGAAATTATACAAAAGATAATAGTGTTTAAGTATAATTAGTGTTGCACCACTCTTCCCCTTGTCTTTCTCTTCCTTCCTTCCTTTTTTATACGCATCACAAAAATTAAAAGAATCATATAATATTTATATATTAGTATGTTTCATAGTGCATAAATCCAAGTACTTTTTACAGTGCAATAAATTGTTTTTTTCAAACTGCAATATAGGTTTATACGATACTATGAACAGCTGCCATCGAAATACTCAAGGCCAGAGGACACGAGTGTGAAGTCATCACTAATCGACCGACTCCTCTCTAGTCTTGGAATTCACACCCGGAAATTTTGAACAGCAATTTTCTTTTATTTTATTTGTGGAATATCTAGCATCTTGTAAAACAATAATAACTATTTAAACTTACTGGTGAGAATTTGGAATCCCCCAATAAAAAATCAGCCAGATGCGGCAACACTGTGGCATTCCGCAACTAGCTGAATTTTCATTTAGGGATTCCTAACTCTCACCAGTAAGTTTAAATAGTTGATTTATAAGATGATAGATATTCCACAAATAAAATTAAAATTTTATTTAAATAAAATAAAATTAAATAAAATTGCTACTCAAAAATTTCCGATGTGAATTCCAACACTAGTGAGAAGTCGGTCGATTAGTGATGACGTCACAACTCGTGTCCCCTGGCCTTACGTATTTCGATGGCAGTGTATGAACTCTCGACTAAAAATTTTCAGCTGCATAACTAAATTTATACATACTAAGTTAACAAAATAACATTAATTTTAGTAGTACTCTAAAATACGGTTAATTTATCATGTTTTTCAGCAAAACGCGTTTATAGAGCCTGAAACTGTTTACTTGAGAGAATGAATAGCATCCAAAAAACATATACAGGGTTCGTACGGGTCCCGTTATTTTCCATGTGAAATATCAGTATTTTTTTTTATAAAAAAAAATTAATCTAGTTTAAACGCGCAAAATTTCGCCTTATTTAAAGAGAGATTTTCTATAAGAAAATACTGGTGCCAAAGAATTTCATTGTTCGGAAATTCCAGGACTCCTACGAACCCTAATATAATACAGGTTCAGAAAACTAATTAATACACCATACTTGGAAACGTTTTCAAAAATCTGTGGCAACAAAAATTTTTATTCTTCTTTAAATCTAAAAAATACATGGGTTTTGGAGGTTTCTAGAGATAAAGAACGCTTTTCGGATTCGTACGTAACTCTGAAGGTGTTATTGTACACAGGATGTTTACAAATTAGGTGAGCAAAAAGAATGATTTATTGAATGGAATTGATAGGAAAAGTAATTAAAATACATATTGTTTTACGATAGAAATATAGTTCAAGTTTAACATTATCACCATTATTTCGTCGTACGTGCACAACAGAATGAGTTTCATGAAACCAAAGACTGCATTTCGTTTTTCCAGAACCGTTGTACTTCTAAATTATCGTAATGCCGAACGAGAATGATTACCGCTCTCTAAGCGATAGCGTAAGATATGACACCTAACGCCATCTATGAATAAACTTCGGCAATATTACTACTAGTCTGACTTTCAAATAGTTAATATCATTTAATATTTCGGAAGTTCTTAACTTTAACGAAATTTTCCAACTAATTTGTAGACACCCTGTATTTTCATTCATCGTTATACTCTAGCTTCCTAGATTAAGAAACATTTGTCATTTTTTCAGTGTGGGGATAGATTGGTTTTGTTTAAGGGGACCGCGAAAGCAAAATTCAACCAAAATTTCGATTTCTATTTTTTTATATCATTAAAAAGTTTAAACTTTAATCTTTTCAACGATGTGTCACACATATATATAAATAAATAAGTGTTGAAATTATTCATTCTTTTCTAAGAGTATTTCACAGCATAATGACCATTTAAATCTTTAATTGACGTTTTCTCAAAACTTGCATTTTTCATGTTTATGTTCCTTTTTTTTTCAATATCTATTAAACTTAAGAACACATATTTTTTTTAAATGCATATATTATGTTATATTGTATGGTTTAACACAGGGATTTAATGATTTGTTGAGAATTATTTATTTTAGACAGTGAAATCTTACCAAGTAATTAAAAATTAATTTTGAGTTTCACTTAGAATGAAAATGATCTGTTAATATACGTAAATCATGTTATTCTAACTACTCTAAAAAATCTAAACCTCTATCTTTCACCATTTCTGAGAAAAAAGGTACATAAAGTTGGTGAATTTAACATGACGGAGATAGGGATATCCCGGTCCCCTAAATACACTAATGTGTAGTAGTAATCAGTGCTATGACTTTTTTGTCAAAGTCGCCAGTAGTAACAAACACCATAAAATGCTTTTGAATGAAAATGCGAAATGGAGCTTCGGTTTGCATAAAACTACTACGGTTTACCAGAGAACTGCATTTCAGTTTGTCCATATATGTGCCCGATAGGTATTTCTTGAACGAAAAAAAAAACAAATAGTTAAAAAAAGTTAAGAATTTTCACCCAACTAGGAAAAAAGAATAACGCAAGATAAAACATAGTTTTACCAGTAAAACTCCTTCATACATATATTTCTTTGTTGAAGTTTGCACTAATTTGGCATAATATTTATGTTACTTTTGTTATAATTTAGTTCCGTAACCATCCGTAACATTCATGTCAGTCGTTAGTAGAAAATAGCCAGCCCATTAGGGGAGACTAGGGAGGATTGACCCACTTTTTACAAAATGATTTTCAATTTTTTAAATATTGAACGTAGAATAAAGTTTTATATATCACTTTATTCATTATACAATCCGTTATCAAAATAAAATTTTTACATAAGTGTAATATATAAGAAATTTGAAAAATGATTGATTTTAATCATGAGAAAATAATGGGTCAAAGCTCCCCACGTACGGGAGGCTTGACCCACTTTGTTTTATATTGAAATATTTGTGAAGAGAAATAAAATCAGATTAAAAAAAGGTAAAATAACTTTATGCTACATGATTTAGTTATTACAAAAAAGACATTTTTGAAAATATGAGGCTTCAACAAACCTGTTTAGGCGCAATCGCATGTCAGAGGAGGAAAATTTTGCTTTATGCAGGATTTTGTCTGAGCAGGTATAATTCTACAACAGGGAAAATGAAATTTTATTATTTAGGACATTATTCCGTTAGAGACAGGTTCCGTTTTCATAGGGTTTCACATATTATTAAGTCCGGTAGAAGCAACTGTCGCGCTTTTTATTTGTTTCCTTGCCCTACTTTCTGTGACATGCGATCTGACAACTCTAGTTGTCACATAGTCTGGCCTCATCTCACTCTATACATAGTGTTGAAAATTGTCCACATACCTTCCAATAGTTTTTCGATTCTTGCTATGTTCTTTTTCAGCCGCATGAGTACTTAACTTATCATTAACATATTTTAACCCTTTCAGAGGCAAAGTACTTTCAGTACTAAAATATTCAAATAAATGACTGACACCGGAATATACGAACAAGTTTATTTGCAAATACGAAACAGGCTATATTTCACATACATATTAAATTGAAAAGATTTTATCAAAATTCTGATGCCATTGTGGAATTTGGGAATTAAAATAAAGTGGTTTCATAAACATACCACTGCCCCTGAAACGGTTAAGACTGCTGCTTTCGTACTTTCTAGTATTTTCCACTGTTTCTATTTACCTATTGTAAGTAATATTTAAATGGAAAAAAGCTCCTATCAACTTTCCTATTTAAATTTCATAAATTTTTTCGTGCGGTACAAATAGCAATTTTTTACATCTTTCTTTAATCAGTTTTAAACGTTTTCTTTTTCATCACCCCATTTTACTGTTCCTTTGCAGAATAAATTTACATTCATTTTCATATATAACCATTAATCTTTCATTATGCACAGTATATAATAAAAAGATTTCCAAAACCCCTTAATTAACCCTTTCAGGGGCAGAGGAATTCTGTTCATAAAATGATGAAATAATTGACTGACACCAGAATATTCAAACGAATTTTCTTAGTAAATAACAAAACGCTATTTTGCACTTTAATTACAAAAGCAACATTTTATTAAAATATTCTTGGTGCCAGTAGTCAGTTTTGGATTTAAAATTAGGTGGCTAGAACCTCTAGCTACCGCCCTTGAAAGGGTTAACACATAGCCGACGGGCTGCTTTTATCAAATCTGAATTTTAACCCTAGAACTACCGGAAATTTTACTCAAGTTTTATAAAAACATTCTACACCAGAATTTTTACTTAAAACTATTTAATTTGTTTATTTAACTTATTATTGTCTGATTTATACATTTAGTTTGTTTTGAAGAAATTTTCTGGTTTGAATAGATATTTATTTTGAATATACATGTCGGGTCCATTGGACCCTTCTGGTAGACAGAGGGTTAAAACAGTAGAAGCTCTTCCCTATTCTGAAAGTCTTTTGTAAATTAGTGTTCAAGATAGGTTTCCCAAGTTTATGCATCAGTAAATATCTTTCAATCAACGGTCTTAATAAAAAATCTCTTACATTCTAAAAAAATATAGACAACATGATATAAATTCATTTTCTGTAACATAGAAGCCACGCCCTTAGTCAATGATGTTTTTTGAATGAAAACGAGAATTCTCGTTTCCCGCCGTGAATATGTTAAAGAAGCCTTGAACATGTGGTCAACCCTCCCTCACATTGACTGGGGCAAGCCTCCCCACATAGCCTTTTTCTAAAGAATAGCACATTGTTATGTTAAGCCTAACTTACTGTATAATATTTAGGCCTGGAATGAAAGCTCGATATTTCTGCATTACTTAAAACCTACTTACTTAATCTCCTCTGATATATTGTATTTGAAAAAAGCTTACAAAATATTTCTAAAAAACACAACTTTTAGGTTGAAAACGCCTCACAATTGATTTTATCCACACCTATCTCAATTGTCTGTATGAAACAGAGACTGTTGTTTGGGCATTCCGGTAGCTTTGGTTGTCACCTATTGATAAAACTCTGAAATTCTTTTAAATATGAAAACTGATCGGTGGGTCAAACCTCCCGTATGGTCAACCCTCCCTAGTCTCCCCTACCTATAAAATATAAATTAGTGAAATTAAAATTGAACAATAAATAAATGCGGATATTTACAGTGTAAAAGAGGCGTTATCATATATATTAACACTAAACTAATTTAAGATATAAGTCAAAACATAGACGAATCCGTAATTCACCTTAGCTAAAATAAATTACACGAATTAAAATAAAAATTAATGCTGTCAAATTTTACTAAAAGGTGTTTAATACGTTGTTCTCTGATGACGAATACGAGTATACTTGAACGTACTATTATATATACAATTTTTGTCTTTTATATATTTTATATTTAACAACGTATTAAGCACCTTTTAGTGAATTTTGACTGAATTAATTTTTATTTTAATTCATGTAATATCAAATATATGGCATTAAAAATTGTTAAAGATAGCACTGAAATCAACCTTTAAGGGTATTGTTTTAATTATACAACATATTATTCTGAATTTGAGTTTCATGTTTTTATTCTCCAATTTTGCGCATTTTTTAAAATAAATATACCTTACTGAAAACTGCATAAAACATTATCTAGTTTTCATTTAAAATTATTACTTGATTTTAAACATTGTTTGCTGAGAGCAATTTTCCTTTATCTGTTTACAGAAAAACTTAAAAAAAAAGAAAAATTAATTTAAGGAGAAATGTTTAATTTTTGGTGAAATCTGTCTTAAAACTTAAATCAATTATTCGAGAATTTTCCGCGTTGAAAATTTTCAGTGGTTTTTCATATTCATATAAAATTATAAATATTTTACTGATTTATATTATTCCAAGTTTTTTGTAAATATTAAAATAACGCAATCAGTAAAAGTGTTTAATGTTTTTTATAGATTGTAGAAATTTTAGAAGAACGGAATATATTTAAACTATCTATTAAACTAGTTAAAACTCTTAAGATCATAAACGACATAAAGTGCTTCAAAGTTTCCAATCTTCACTTTTTTTTTGCTTATAAAATAAAGTAGAATAGATAATTAGAAAATATATACTTTATTCTTTATATATTATATATACTATATATTATATATACTATATATTATATATATATATATATAAACTTTCTGTACAATAATACCATTGAAAATTAATGAAAATGACCAATATATATACGGGGTGTAATGATTTATCTATCGCCGACCTTTAATTTCTCAACCGATGGTCGTAGACATATAGTTCCAATTACAAAAACGTTTCAAATGAGGTAAATATTCATGCTGTTGCCTTATTTAAAGTAAAAAAAAAAAAAAATTATAAAAATTACGAAATCTAACTTTTTATACGGTCCTCCAGCCCCTATAGTTATATTTAGTAAAACAGATATAACACAAAAAGTTTGACGTCTGTACTACAAAAATTGACACAGTTATTAAATTTCAGATTTTGAGATTTTTGCACATAATTTTGTCTTTCATTGAGGAATAAGTTAAAAGATGAACTAAAGTAATTCGAGAACAAATTCAGGGGTTCAATGTCCTTTTACAGCGAAACCACCTTTAGCCGGTATCGCCAAATCGGGGAATCACCAAAGAGGGTTACTGCATCTAAAAATTTGAGCTAACTTTTGTGGGTCGAACAACATTCAAACGTCAAAGTAGGTAGAATCGACAACCGGAAAATAAAACATACCCACTAAGGACTAGATAAATGGCAGCAAAATGCAAACGACCAGCCGCGCTATAACGAGCATAAAAATTCTCATTATGCAGCAGTGCCACACGTTCGGGGTAAAACACAGGAGCCACCTAGCAGTGAACATGCTAGTCAGCGCTGAGATCGTGATGGCAAGCTACGCATACATGCAATATGGCGAAATGATACTTATTTATGGTGATGCCAAAAGAATGCCAGAGGGGTTGCGAGTGTTTATTCAGAACGTTTCCCTAAGGATCTACATCGAACGCATGAAACTATAACTGATGCATTGCATCATCTTAGAGAGACCGGATCTGTTTCATCACGATCATCACGACCCAGAACAAGTAGATGGGCAAGGTGTAATGTTCGAGTGACGCCGGAGGAGGTGCTGGTGTGCGTCTGTTTAATTCCACAGCTGAGCACGGCGGAAATAAGCGAAGCATCCGGTCAGCATGTCTGGCATTTGTTACATGCACATAATTCGCATCCATACCATCCGACATTGGTGCAATCACTGATGCCGTGTGACCATGCACGACAATTTGATTATTGTAATTCCTTGCTCTACACCTTAGAGGAAAATCCGTCGTTCCTTTGTGACATTCTGTGGACAGATGAGTCAATGTTTACACGGAGAGGTATTGTGAATGTGCACAATGTGCATTACTGGTCTCTGGAAATACTCCACATCGCCTGCACAGTACGACACGTGTGGTGTGGTATATGGGGAACTCAGATTGTTGGACCCATTTTCTACGATGTGACCTTAGGCGATCATTACTTGCATCTGCTACAAATCACAGTACGTGACTGGTATGAAGAGTTGCCTCACCGACATGCATGTCGGGTGCGGTTTCAACTTGATGGGGCACTCTCCGCATAAAACATCAAACGTTCGAGCGTATCTGGCTACCGAATTTGGTCAACATATCCTTGGATATGGCTGTCCGGTCGAGTGGCCACCGCGTTCGCCGGACTTGACTCCCATGGACTTCTACCTCTGGGATTACATTAAGGCATAGGTCTATGTGACTGAGACCAATTCTCTGGTTTATCTAAAGCAGCCCATCATCCTTGATTGTCGCACAGTTTGCAGACCTGCAATGCTCTAACATGTCCAGGACTCAGTACTGTCACTCATTCGATTGTGCATTGCCACTAATGGAGAACACTTTGACCAGTATCTCTAGCAGATTCCGGCATTTTATGTATTAATTTTTTATAGTAGGCCTTTTTCTGATATTATAATAAATTGATATATTTTTTTTTTTCTGTTTAATTTCAATATTTCATTCTTCGCTTTGTATACGACCCCTTAAATTCAGCCCAAATTTTTAGATGAAATAGCATTCTATTGGTGATACCCGATTTGGCGTTACCGGCTAAATGTGGTTTCGCCGTAAAAAGGACATTTTGCCCTGATTATGATCTCGAATTACTTTAGTTCATCTTTTAACTGATCCCTCAATGAAAGACAAAATCATGTGCAAAAATCTCAAACTTTGAAATTTAATAACTGTGTCAATTTTTGTAGTACAGATGTCAAACTTTTGTGTTATACCTGTTATGATATGTGTAAACTTTTACTAAATATAACTATAGGGACCGGGGGAACGTATAAAAAGTTAGATTTCGTAATTTTTATAAAATTGATTTTATACATTAAATAATGCCACACCATGAATATTTACCTCATTTGAAACGTTTTTGTAATTGGAACTATATATCTACGACCAAGAGGTAAGAATCCGTTTTCTACGCTGATTATCTGTCGAACGGCGTTCTGTGATTGGTGTCTTGCCCTTGTCATATGCAAATTTCCCCCGTGCGCCCCGATCGTGTTGTTTTTGGCCATTCGTTGAGCTGTTTTTTGTGCGCGCATAACGCGTCCGTTTATTGCGATACACGTACCGTTCCAGCGCTATTTAGGGTTTTCGCATACGCTGAGCATTTTGCGACGAAAAAAAATGGGCGTTGTCATTCGAAAATTTCGAATTTCTGTACCTATAACCGTAACCGTGAGCGTCAGTTTGTTACCTTTCACAGAATCTCGAGCTCATACCCCTTAATAACTATATCTGAAAGCTCATCTCGATCGGTTAAACGGAACGGCCGCTAGGGATCCATATATCGGCAAAGTTTTTTTATGACCACCCTGTATATATATACATATATATATGCACATACTTTTACATACATTTACAATGTATCAATTACTAAATCCTATTCTTTTACGATAACAAATATGCATACATTTATTAAGTTTGTCAGTTTTTCTCAGAATGCAATTTTAGGTACACGTTTGATAAAATTTATTAAAATTTAAAAATTTAAATTTCATATGCTTGTGTTCGTACAACTAATCTGTTTCTTTAAAATAATATTACAGAAAATTGGTGGTTTATTTTTTTTTCTATGATTTCTGAAAGTTCATTATTTAATTCATTCATTTCCTTTCGTGAGGAAAATAAAATGCTTAATTTTGAGCTATATATTTTAAATTCTTGCATAAATTGAAGAAATTAGCTGCATTACTTTTTTAGAAACGCGAATCTAACTCATCTTCATGCATAGCCATTTAGACAATCGCAATTACAAATTAAACACTCAAACAGAATAACATTTTGTACGCTATATGGCCAAAAGTCACTGGACACTTTCTGTTTTAGACGTTTTGTGGAATATCTAGAGAAATATCGGACGGATTAATTGGGTATTTAAGGACATAAAGAGGATGTTTGAGCACAGAACATTCAGTGCAGATTTGATCACAAGCGCAAAATGGGGACCACAAATGTTGAGCAGGATCCACACAATAATGTGTTTTTGCAGTTCATTTTCGATTCTTTTATTCAATTTATTGAAAATTATTGAAAATTATTGATAAATATGATTTTTGGTATTGTTAGTGAGCAATCTAAAAAAATATATTAAAGGTAAAAAACCTATTAAATTAAAAACAGTTCGAGGCTTTCTCGCCGAGAACTTTGAGATTGTTTGCTATTTATTTTTTTCATTATTTTTGATTAAATGCAATTATTTAAAAACCTAACAATATGTTTTAACGATGCATACAGTGTTCCCAGATGGGCTACTTTTTTTAATCAGATTCTTGATTGGCACCACTTTTTTGAAATGGTAAAATAAGCCTTATTTAATGACATATTAATTAAGGCGAAAACAAAGGGAAATTTGCCGTTTCAAAAAAGTGGTGTCAATCAAGAAATCTGAATTTAAAAAAAAGTAGCCCACTGGCAACACTGGATGCATAAGTACACTGCGAAATGAAAAATAGTAATAATGCGTTCAAATAAAGTTTTGAAACGTATTAAAAGCGATATTTTCATATTGGCATCGCATCAAGAGATTACAACTGAAGAAATGGCCAAAAAGATCGCTATTTATAAACAGTGTTTTGGTTCTGCTCATTTCAGTGGTTCAACCCTCTCGCTGCGCAACCCGAGAGTTTCTCGGGCAACTTAAATGAGCAAAATTTGCGCAACCCGAGATGTCATCGGGATGCATTTTTTCCGTCTAATTAACCCTCTTTGATCATTCCCACCAGTAACTTTTTATTGTAAATTTTGCCTTATCTAATCGGAGAATTTTCCCGATTAAATCAGGCGAAAAGTTTTGTTTTGAAAAACCGGTGACAAAAGAATAAAAATTCTTAAAAGACACTCGTCACGAAGGAATTAAAAACGCAATTTTTGAAGCTAAACAATTACGCAGCGAGAGGGTTAAGCGCGAAATTCGATTACATGTCTTAAATTTGCGTTTTATTTATGTTTTATTGTTTTATTTATTAGTTGATGAAGGTTTTAATATTGTTATGTATATTGTTAAACTGGGAACAAATGATGAGCTATTTATATTGATTAAATGCAAACAGATTTATCTTTCATAATCGTCTGCTGTTGCTACCATCAAAAGGATGTCAGCGTTACGGAGGCACACATTTGCACTTTATAATATAGATATAGAAAATATTTTTCGTATTATATTTAAACTAAAATATATTTACATTAAGCGAAATTTTTTGTTATTGTTTATCACTGTATAAGTAAATAATATTATTATAAACATCATGCTAGATCTCTTTATCTCATTCGGTCGCGATGTCATCTGTACTCTTATTTAAACATAAATAATAAAAGAGCTATTACTGGTTTTTCGCCACTTGGAAGGAAAATATTCAGAACAAAATATTCTTTCTAACAAGCATTATATAGATATTGGAAAACAGCAAATATTCAGCTCCAGTCTTTTGAAAAATAATTCCCAATTTTGGCATCCTGTCTCATTATTAGAAAGAAAATTGTCTGTCTAAAACAAATGCCAATTTTAAAACCATCTTATTTTTGTTTTTGATTATAAATCAAATTAAAATAAGTCATGCCTTAACTTTCTCTGTAATTTTTAAACTGTTCCGGATTTTTGTAATTGAATTTGAACAATGATTGATTCAAAATTCATTGCTGAAAAGTTGGGCACTGTTGAAAAAAATCAGTACGAATTCACTGTTGAAAGAAATGCTTATTTTGAAAGAAAAAAAAAATATTTCTGTTTAAATATTTCTGACATGTCAATTATAAATAAATGAAAGTTTGAAACGATTCTTATCTCATCTTGAAAACGACAACTGTTTAAAATTTTTATAAATAATATGTAATTTCCGTCATTTTTTATTATCAAAATTTAGATAGAACTATTTATGCGTTATGTAACTTAGTAGTATGTAAGTAGTTTATTTTTAGGGTTCCGTACTTAAAAAGTAAAAACGGAACTCTTGTGTCTGTCTGTCACAGCCACTTTACTCGTAAACTGTGGAACGTGGAAAGTCCAAATTCGGGGAAGTAATAAAGACTGTTGACCCACATAGTTTCAGATTATTAAATATTTATAAATATATTTAGTAAAAATGTATAGTGGCAAATTCAGTTGCTTGAAAAAAATATTTTCTTTGTATATCGTCTGAGGTATCGAGCAGTGTTGGGTACGCTCACAAAAAAAACGAACTAATTCAAACTCAAATTCAATTTCTCAAAAATGAGTCAAGTTCACGTTCAAACTCAAAATTTTTCAAACGAACTCGTTCAACTCAAACTCATCTATGAAAGTGAGCGAAGTTCACAAAAAACTCGTTTTTTTTTTTTTTTTTTTTTTTTTTTCTTAATGTATATATATATATATATATATTAGAACTTTATCGTCCAAATTTACAAAAGTTTGTGAACTAATCTTTTGGTTATTTGATGTAAGGGTCTTCGTTGGCCCCGGCCCAATTTTCCTTCCCGACACTCGGTCCGAGATTGGTTTGGGTATAACTTTTTTCTAGAGATTCGGACCGATATGGATCGGGACTGGATTTATTTTCCTACCCAAGTCGGGGCTGGACTGCATTCTTCTTGAAGTCTGAACAGGCAGAAATTTTCAGTCCTGGTTCCAACCCAGCTCATATGAAAATCATTGACAGGCACGGCTCTGTAAAAATATCAATAAAATTTGGCCCGGCCAAACTTTTTTTTTTTTTTTTTTTTTTTTTTTTTTTACAAAAAATGCACATATTTTTAAATCGCCATCATTCCACAATTAAAATTGGTATATTTATTTTTATTATTATTTTACATGGGTAGAAGCATTTCTAGGCAATAAAATTAAAGTACGGTAAAACCTTAGGAAAATAACCTGCCTATGACGGAATCCCGAGTTTAACAAGAAGAATAAAAAAATATGTTGATCTATGTAAATTGAGAATAACAGTACTTGTGAAAAGAAAATAATGCATTTACAACAGACGGTGAACCTGCTCATAAAGGAAACGGCCCGTAAAGGAATTTTTTTCTTTCCTATGCAATTCCGTCTTAGAGCATTTTATAGTATAGAATTTTTATTTTTTTTTAAAATCTCCAAGCCATAGAATGTGGATTAACGGATTCTAGGAAAAAAAGTGACCGGAAAAAACGTGACAAGAAGAAAAGTGACAGAAAAAACAAGAGCGGAAAAAGGTGACAAGGAAAAACGTGACCGGAAAAAACGTGACAAGGAAAAAAAGGGATTGGAAAAAACATGACACGGAATTGATAAATATTGAACTTATTGATAAATATTGAACTTATTGATAAATAATTACTAAAAACTAACAAGGTAACAAATGTCTGATTTATATCATTCTCGTAGGCAAAAATTCGCTTTAAATGTTTGTGAATGCTCTGTAAAAAAGTGAGAATATTCGCGCACGAGACGTATTTATCACTACTTGAATTTTGACATTCACATTGTCATTGAACGCGAATATGAATATTCTTCGTCGATGTCTACAAACGCGAATATTGAAATGGGGTGTGAATATTCGCATGCGAGAATGCTCGTTTTAATCACTACTTGATTTTTTATATTCGCGAACACAATTTGCGGGATACTCGAGATTTCGGTTCCGCGGTTTCGGCCTCAATGTCATTTCGTCCAGGCCGTTTCGGTCCTTAGCCATTTTGGTCCCTTGTCACTTCGGTGTCCACCAAACGCTGTATGGTTCAACATCATTTAGGGCCCTTTATAATTTTTTATCACCCCCCTCCCCCAAATTTTATAAAAAGCAGAATATACGAGTCCGAGAAATTTAAAATTTTATAACTCGTAATAATGAAATCACAGCGAGCTAAAATTTTGTGTGATTGAACAGTGTGACGTAATTTTAACATTGACTAATTACCATCAATTGAATAATAAACAAAAACTGTGTTTGCTCTTTTTCTTTCAATTACATTAATAATAAATGTGTGTGATTAAATTAGAGACTTATAAGCATAAGTAAATATTTCCTCAAATTACTCCTCTATAAACCCTTTTCTAATTAATCATAATTAAGATATTATTTATTGAAGCACAAATATTTAATTTTTCTTATTATTTTTTAATACAATATTGCATCTCATAAATTTGTTTTAATAAGTTACTTTACCATTGTAAACATTGGGAAATCAACAGAGATTTGCTTACCAGTGCATGCTGAGATAAATATTTTGTTCTCAAAAACATTTTTAGTCCCCCCCCCCCACACACACAGACACACCCTGCTCTTTCTTTTTATAATTGTTGCTTGCATTTTTTTTTTTTTTAAGTCTTCCCACCGCTTGAAGCAGGTTTTTGTGAGCAAATTTTATTGAAATTAGGCCGATAGAAAATTTCCTGTTCATCTCTTAAATTTTATAATTGAAAAATCTGAAAATTAAAACTTAAAAAAAAATTCTAATTCATAAAGTGACGTATATCTTAATTTGTTACAGAATATATTAACATATTCTGTATTAACAATCAAAGAGAAAAGCTCACCGCTATTTCTTACAAGAACCAAAAAATATACTACATATAAAACGAATCTGTAAGACATTTAGATCTATCTGTTGGAAGGATATAGCCAAAGATTCTTTTATACAGCTATATTAATTTAATAGCAATATCAGCATTAAGATTTTTTTTTCTTATTACTGCTACATTTTTTTCCCTCCGTAATTTTTAACAAGTCTATTCTCACAACAAAACTTGCTACTTTGTGATACATTTATGCAATAATTTTCATTCTTAAATGTGTAGATTTTACCGTTATTTTATTCAAATAAAAAGAAATTGAATAATCTCCCTCTTTTTTTTTCCTGTAAAAGAAAAATATATTTAAGAAAATGGTGTCAAAATGGACGTTTTGAACGAATTTTAGTGAATCAAAACAACCATAGAAAGTTCGTCATCATGGTGCATTTAAAAATAAATCATGATGCAATAAATTTAATAGAAATGAAAAATAGTAAATTAAATATAGCTTTTCATTTTAATTTATTTTTTAACGTTGCATATGTACTATTATCTTCCTTTTTTTATGATTTCAACTTACGAGCAATAGAAAAATTGATATGATGTCAAATTAAAAACTCAAATGGTACGGTTCATTAAAAAAAAATGTTTGTGTTATTACACATAATTTATCTTGATACGAAAGTTACATACATTAGATACATAAGATTTTTACATAAGAATTTTATGAAAAATTAACAATATTACTTTAAAAAATATATTGCTGTGTCTTTATAGATATGCATTGCCCGTAACCAAAATTTGGAGTGTGATCGAATTAAACCCTAGAATAATTATTTGAATAGATTTGTTATTAAAGAGGGGCTCGGCTCCCTACGAGATACTCTCGCCAATACACGCCCAGTCTCATCATGCTCGAAACCCAAGCTTATTTGCTATGTTTTAAAAATATTACATGATTACAAAAGATTCAATGGTAGTATCATCACGGCTAATCGAGATCTTCTGTAACTGGGTTGCCATGCATTTCAACCATTGATTTGGAAATTCATCGGTTCCCAAGGCCGCATCCACCGCTATAACGATAGCTGACGGCCATTTTCGTAATTAAGTAAGATCAAATACCATATTTAAACATTACTATACAAGAATAATAACAAAGGCAAATTATTTCAGTGAATTATTTCAAAATTTTATAAGAAATAAGAAATTTATAAATAAATATGCGGAACTTTTATAAAATTTACTAAGAAAATATTTCGGTTAAAAAAAAAAAAATACAGCTACAGTAATGCCGTTTAAGTTTTTTTTATGTTTAAAAGAGTCCCGTCTAAAATCAATATGATTATAAAACATTTCTAAAAGGTATGTATAGAATAATCACGAGGCATCTTTTAACCGTTCACAAACTGTACTATCGTAAATCTGAAGTCATGATAGTCATAACTATCTATACCCCACCCCTTCCCTCTCAAACACATATTTAGATAAGAAAAATTAGATTTTTTAGAAAATTAAGTAAAAGTAACAATAAAGCTATTTCCCCTCTTGTAAAATAAAATCTAAAACTGGTATTAATGAAAACAAATATACCTTTGAATATTATCTGCTCTTTCATACACAATATGGGTCAGTGGTAGAAGAAAAAGTAAACAACCCCTACCAACTCAGCAACTAATTGTGATAGAAGAAACTTACTGGTACCAAACAACTGCAAATAAAGTCTACTTTTAAGGCTGTTCTCAACTACTCTGCTCAACAAGCGCAAAACGTTTTCACATATTTACAAATTCATTTTTTAACGGAAATATATAAATTTGGAAAGCCTGGCCATGGAAGCGATTCGGAATTAAACTGTGTTTTCTATTTTTTGATCAATCGATTACCTATTGAGTTATAAGCTATTTTGATCGCGTGACAAACACGTTTTTAGCCCGCTCTTGAGTGCTCTTTCTTCCTTCGCGCAGAAATTCGGTTCAAAACGCCCACTTTAACATTATTTTTTGAAAGATCTATTGCGTTTGCGAAAAAAATGGAAAAAATAGCTCAATTGCATAGTTTCTGAACAACAACACCTGCTAGTTTCATGCATTTTTGAGCAAAAATAAATTAAAACTTATGTCAGAAAGTTGCCCTTTTGGATTTGAGAACACCCTTAAATGATGTATATAAAATTTGCTTAGGAGGCCATCTACAAATCAAAACCAGACCAGACTTTATTGTTCTTTTCAACAGCAATACCTAATTTTGACACTGTATTTTAAATTTTCGGTTCAAACTATGCATAGAAATGAAAATTTAAGTCATTTGGATGATAAGATTTTGAATTATAAACATTCAAAATTTAGAGCTGTTAAATTACATTTTCATATTTTTATTAATATCTCCTGAAATTATAATCCTAATGGGATAATTTTGTGTGTGGTTATAATACTAAAAAACCCAAACATAAATACATTGAATTTGTAATTTTAAAAATTTCATAATATAAATTATGAATTATGAAATTAATATTAAAAAAGAATATGATATGTAACCTACTATTTTTTTTTTCTTTTGAGAGAGATTTATATTTATTATGACCTGCTTTATGCGAATTCTGTATTTAAAACTTCTTTCCCAAGTAGTTTTCGAATTATGATTAAAAACTGTCAAAATGGTTTAAGGGGTCATCTAGAAAAGCACAATTTGAAAAAATATATTTTACTCATTTTATTGAAATTTTAGGCTGGCAATAATCAAACGATATTAAGCGAGTGAAACATTGGCAAGAAAAAAAAGGGTACATTAATGGTGTATTCAAAAAATATCCCCCCCCCCCCCCTTCAACAACTCAAAATTTTCGGACGCATTTTCAGACTCATTTTTAAAGGTGAAAACATGAAACTTGCTGACACGATTTTGGAAGAGATGTATAAGTGGCCGCGTGCTTTCATTTTTTGCTCAATTCATTAGAACTTGATTTATAGACATGCATTTTCTCAGTACGATCATTATTTTCATTCCCGGATCTCCCGCTTCGGAAAATTCGGTTCAAAACGCCAACTTAGACAGAATTTTTTTTACTATATTTTCTGCATTTATCAAAAAATCGAGAAGCACGGCACATTATGTAGTTTCTAAATAACAGAAGTTCCCAGTTTGATGCGTTTGAGAGTAAAAATAAATTTAATAATGAATCAGAAAATAAGCAGTTTGGATTGGAATACACCCATAAAAGTAGACTTTATTTCCAATCGTTTGGTACCAGTAACTTTCTTCTACATTAATTTGTTGCAGAGTTAGTCGGGGAATTTTCTTTTTCTTTTTTTTTTCCCCCACAGCTGTACGATTCACAGAGAATGTTAGTTAGCCAAAGGAAAGTGCTGTAGTTAAATTATTATCTTTGAGATGAGACATGATACCTATACATTGCTTCCTAGAATTTAGCTTAGGAGTTGTACGACCAAGGACATTCTATTATTCTATGCAAAAGGAGAATTGATGTCTTATCTCAGAACGTACAATAGAGTTCCCTCTTTGCGCTTCAGGCATATATCCAGACCCTACCCTGTAGACCAAGGAATCAATCTCATAGCAGGCATGTCTGTTGTTATGTTGTTTATCACTTATGTGACTTTGACTGTGCCCCCGCCCCCGCCCTCCAAACAGTATTTTTACAAATCTGCTTTTTTATTATACAGCTTTAAAAGTTATGTTTTTAACCCTCCTTTTTTTCTAAACTACATTAATTTTTTAATGAATCCTTATTTGAATGTTGAAACGTCTAAGACTCTAATCATTAATGTTGCTATTATGTATTTTCTGTCTTGAGAACACATAGTAATTTTAAAATATACTGTAAAATTATCCCATAAATATGTATGCAGTACTATTCTTTAAAAGAATCTTAATTGTATGTTTAGAAAAACCTGAATTTTTTGTAGAAATTGAGTCAAGCCTAATTTAATTGATTTTCCACGGGTCTGGCCTGTTTTCACTGATTTTTGTACGAGCCGTGCCGGCCGTGAACTGTGAAATTATAAACGGGCCGGGTCGGGCTTTGGCTGAACTTTTAATGGCCGGGCCTGGAAATTCCGTCCCGTGCAGACCTCGATGCCGTCATCTCTCGGTAACAGATAAAGACATTTATAGGCAATTACTTCGTACAATTTCCATGCTGTAACGAAGAAGAAAATTATTTTAAAAAATTATAAATTCGGAACGTCCCAAAAATGGGACTCTACGCATAAATGGGTTAAAAGGTAGCTAAATTAAAATATAGTAAAACGTGTGAAAAAGAACCTGCCTCTTACGAAATCCTCTTTTAATGCGAAAAATATATTGATCCATGTAAAATGAATGTTCTAATACGTAATACAATAATATATAATACATCTACACCTGCTAAGAAGGGAACTTGTCTATAACGAATTTTTTTCTTTCCTATGCAATTCCGTCTTAGAAGATTTTACTGTAAAGCATTTTTCAGATATTTAAGTCTTCAATACATGGAATATGGATCAACTATATTAATTTTAAATGAAACATTTACATGCAATAAATAGCGATTCATTAAAAAAAAAAAATATCGCAATAACTTCTATAAATAAGAAATCTATAAACATGACAATAAAAAGCATAGATAAGTATTTTTGGTCAGAACTCCTCGTACGAGACAAATTTTAAACCAAATTGACGTACAAATCAATGTTTTGTAGAAATTCATTCGGGCCGGGTCGGTCTCGGGCCGAACTTTTAGCTGTTATGGCTGGCCGGGTCGGGCCAATAAGTTTTTCTCTACGAGCCGGGCCAATATTTTTTCTGTACTGACCGGGCCGGGCTCGGGCAGAGCTTTTAATGTTTATACCAGACTCGGCTGAATTTTTCGTCTATGGATCGAGCCGGGCCCGGGCCTTGAAATTTCGGCCCGCGCAGACCTCTACCATAGACTGCATAGCACAGGCACCACCGCTCCAAAATACAATTTCTACTACATTTCTTTCTATATATCCTATTGTAAGCTGTATTGATTTTATAATGGACCTCTATTTGTATGCAAATATCTGAATTATTATTGATACCGTTAATTCATTTACACGGATTGAAGACTTAAAAATCTTAAAAATTCTATATCGAAAAACCTTCTAAGACAAAATTGCACGGAGAGAAAAAAAAATCGTTATAGTTAAGTTCCTTTTTTACCAGGCCTGCCGTCTCTTGCAAATGTATTATTTATATTCAAACGGATTATTATATCCATTTTGAAGATCCAAATCCACCGATCAAGAAACTTTTCCGTTTGAAACAGGATCTCGTCATACAAAGATTCTTATAACAGGTTTTACAGCACTGTATCCCCACCTCTAGAAATGCATAAGTACTACTATTCTTTAAAGATAATTTTAATTGTAGAATAATGGTAATTTAAAAAAAAATTTCGGAAAAAAATGTTGACCGAAGGAAAATAGTTCCTTAAACAGATTTTTACACGAGTCAGACTGGGACAGGGCAATAATTTTCACACAAGCAGTGGCGATCAAATTTTGTCGGTGTAGACATCTAGGAAGAGTAAAGCACAGGCCCAGAAATAAGTTCGGTTCGGCCCAGCTCGAGCTTACAGAGAAACCAAGGCGCGGGGACAACCCAGAAAAACTGATGATCAGACTCGACCCGCCCCGAGTCCGTTTAGGCCTCTAAATGGCATTTGAATGGGAAAAACGTGTTCTTAATGGCTGGAAAAGTTAAAAAAATAAGTTATGAAAAAATTGAGTTTGAGTTGTAAATTTCGTTCAAACTCACGGATTTTTTGAGCTTTCGTTCAGTTCACGTTCGTTTATTAAAAAGTGAATCAAGTTCAACTCAAAGTTCACAGAAAGTGAACTAAGTTCGTGAACTTTCGTTCAATGAACGCGCTCATACCCAACACTGGTATCGAGTGAAAGCTTTTGTAACGCTGAATTCAAAAATATATTTCTTTTAATTTTAGGTATTACATTTTCAGAGATATAGTCGAAAATGTAGCGCAAAAATATGTCCCCCCCCCCTCTAATTCCGAATTTACTGAAACTAAAATTATGGAAAAATTAAAGGGAGTGGACATTAATATAAACCTTGCAGGAAAATTATAGCGATTACCCTAGGTCACATAGTTTTTGAGAAAAGCGCATCTTTCCGTTACACACAAATTTCGATTTACGGGCATTCAGCAAAACTGTTGAGCAGCGCTGGAGATACCTATCGTAGTAGAAGTATAAAAGCATTGTTGATCATGATTTTCGAAAAAAATCGTCAGTAATTAGCTGAGATATGAAGCCTTAAAGATATGGACGGTTTGGACATACCTAAAGACAGAGGCGGCGTACACTATGTATCATCGGCTTTTAAAGCCTAGATTACAACTTTTAATGATATATGAGTGTAATTAAATGACCAGTAACAGTATAAAAGCAATAAACGTCAAATTATTATAAACAGATTAATTCAAGGGGTCTGAGGACTCTTAAAGCTTCAAAAAATTTTTAAGTTTAATTTTTTTAGATGTTAATCTTCCTTTTTTTCTGAACATTTTAATATAATTGTTTCCTTCAAATTCTCATTAGAACAGAAGTTATGGCTTTTAGAATTATACCGGCTCAATAGCTTAAGCGGCATTTTCGAAACTTTTAAGTCATTTTTCTCCAATTGACTTTTTTGGGCATATCGCGCACGATATCTCAAAAACATTTGAATATTTTTTCATGAAATTTTCAAAACATACGTTTCACGTTAATCTGTATAAACTGAACCTAAAATTTCCCTTTATTATTAAAAAAAAAACATTTTTTTAACTGATTATGTTGTTCAAATTATCAAAATTTTCTATTAGCTAAATACAACTTTGTATTAAAAATATAAAAACGCTTTAAATACAAATTTATTTAGATTCAGGGTAATTATTATAATCTGAAGTATAAGTAGGCACCAAAATTTTTATTCTAGTTACAATATTCATTTTCTAATCGTGCGGGTAAGCTGTTACACCAATATTCTGCTTGTCAAATGTCTGACTATTTGGAGCACCCTGTAAATGCTAATTCTTCATCTTGCAATTTTTTAAATACATAAAATGAAAGAACATACTTGTATCTTTAATCTCGATGAAAATTGTGTTTTAAAATCATATACATTTTAAGATATTAAATGTTGAAAATGGTCTCTTTTTTTAGTTTTTTTCAATTTTTGAGATCCCTGAGACCCCTTAACTAGAATGAATTACATAAATACTATGGGATTCGCGACAATTTGCATTGAATGGCTCTTTCAATACGTCTCGAGTGGCTTTAAAAGTTAATTAAAAATCAATCTGGAAAACGCGGCAAGGACCAAGGCGGCGTTGCAAATTTGTGACCCCTTTCGAAGCGCACTTAGCTCAGTGCCAAATGTGAACTTTGAACGAATGTTTTGTTTTAGCTGCACTGTAGAAAGAAAGGTTATTACTATGCTGAATTTAGTTTTATGAAATGCCAAATGAAGTTTAAATATGCATTTCTTTTATTGCCAGTACCGAATTAAGTTCATTATAAAGAGATTAAAATAATATTAAACTAGGATGTGTCAATCCCAAAACTTTCTTCTATCTCATACCTGTCAATACTTCCTGATAAATGCAGCACAACAGCGCCACCGGTTAGGCAATTTATACCAAAATCTAATCAGGGACAACTTTCGTGAACTTCTAATTGAAGTTGAAGTTTGGTGAAAATTCGTGCAATTTTTTTTCTTTTTCTTTTTTTTTTTTTTTTTTTTTTTTTTTTTTGAGAACGAGCTGTTACGGAAATCGTGAAAAGTTCTGAGTTGCAGTGGAACCTCTTGGGCAATTTACACCAAGAACTTATCAGGATCAGTTTATATTACGGACTAACTGAATCTAAAGTTTGATGAAAATTCATGCATTAGTTCATGAGATACAGCTATTGTGAAAATCGGGAAAATTGCAGCATAGTAGCGCCACCTACTGGGCAATTTACACCAAAAAGTAATGAGCACCAATCTATATCAGGGACTAACTGAATCTAAAGTTTTATTAAATTCCGTTCAATAGTTCTTAAGATAGGGCGCCCACAAATTTTGTATCACACATACCCTCATAGCATGCATGGTCACGGTGACGTCGTTGTGACGTCACTGTGAGTCACTGTGTTCACGTCACATCTGTGACCAAAATGCCACCACTAAGTGATGTCACATTGTGACTGAGATGTGAACTTCTTAGAAAACTTTAAAAAATTACAATAAATATTCAAAACATGTTATTTACGTAAAATTATATTTTCTGGCAATTAAAAAAAATTGTGATGTCACTGTTATGACACTGCATGTAACGTACGTCACGTCACATATGTGACGAAAAAAATCACCATATTGTAAGTCACAGTGTGACAAAAATATGAACATCAAAAATCTTTGAAAATGAACAGAAATATTACATGCCCGAGTTACAGCGACATAAGGAATGAAAATATATTAGTGGATAGGAAATAGTAAATTCGGACACGAACAGAGGGAGGGGGGGGGGCAGAAAAAGGAAAATGCACGGTAGAAGTATCAACAAACTAGATTTTCATGCTATATTTTATCAATTTGTTATTTAAGACAGTGACAGTATACTTTTTTATGATTTCAATTTTATCTACCATTGCAATTTAATCCTTCACTAATTATTATTATTATAAAAGTGTTTCTCGGAAAAATGGTACGTATTGGAGCAATTTGGATAACATATTTAGAATTAGGAATGTTAAATCTGTACACTTTACATATTTAGTTTTCTGGGAGAAAGTTGTTTTATTTATTTTTTTATTTTATTTATTTTTTTATTTTTTTATTTTTTTATTTTATTTTATTTTATTTTTTTTTTGTCGACCAGTGGTATTCTAAACCCTTCTGTGGTTTCAAACTAAAATTTTCTATTACAATTAAGTCTGTAGCTTTTAATGAGCACGTAGAAAGAATACTCAGAGTTTAGTCATATATGCATTTCTTACTTTAGAATTTGCATTCAAGTCATATTTTTTCCTGTTAACGTTTAACTATTTTAAATAACTATTTTTTAAAAAATTCTACTTCTTTCAGATTTTTTAAATAAAATTAGTATTTTCCGAAAAAATATGTATACAAATTTTATACAAAACCCATGCTATAATTATTCGTATTTCAAATTCGTGTTTTAGAGATATGACTTTAAGGGGTCTCAGGACTCTTAAAATTGGAAAAAAATTAAAAAAAGGACCGTTTTCAACATTTAATATCTTAAAATGTATTTGATTTTAAGACACAATTTTAATTGGAATAAAACATATAAGTATGTTCTTTCATTTCATGTATTTAAAAAATTATAAGATGCAGAATTAGCATTTACAGGGGGCTCTAAACTATTAGACTTTTTGGACCAAAAAATCGGCATAACATCCTACGCGCACGATTACAAAATAAGTGTTGCAACTAGAATGAAAATTTTGGTACCTACTTATACTTCGGATTATAATAATTACCCTTAACCTAAATAAATTTGTATTTAAAGCTTTTTTATATTTTTAATGCAAAGTTGTATTTAGCTAATGCAAAATTAAGAAAATTTCAACAGTATAATCACCTAAAAAAATATTGTTCTGAACAATTAAAAGGAAATTTTAGGTTCGGTTTATACAGACTAACATGAAACTCATGTTTTGAAAATTTCATGAAAAAATATTCATAACTTTTTGAGATATCGTGCGCGTTATGCCCAAAAACGTCATTTGGAGAAAAATGGCTTCAAACTTTCCGAAAGGACGCTTCAGCTATTGAACGTGTATAAATGTAAAAGCCATAACTTCAGTTCTAATAGGAATTTCACGGAAACAATTATATCAAAATATTCAGAAAAGATAGGAGTTTAACATCTAAAAAATTAAAATTTCGAAAATTTTCAAGCTTTAAGAGTCCTGAGACCCCTTAAAAAAAGTTATTTTACAAATTGTTTTATTTTACAGAAAATGAATATGAAAAAAAATGACAGATTGACAAAGAAATTTTTTTTATCCTGTATACTCTCTTTTCATTTATTAAGAAGACACGTGTAAAACAAACTGTATTTTAAAAAAAAGAAAGAAAAAAGGCAGGTGTTTCATTCAAATAGAAAATTTTCATTACAGATACTCTCATAAAGGTAAAATTACTGCGCATTTAATCTGTTGTGTACAAAAAAAAAATAATAATAATAATAATAATACAGTTGGAGCAGCTGCTTGCTCAATATCGTCTGCGCTCGATTAAACCGCAGAATAAAATAAGGATCAGAGAACTTCTGACACGGAAAGTTAGTTTTTTTAAGGTAATAGAAATATGCCTGATAATTTAGCATAAAATACGGATATTATTAAAATATTTATGGAACGTAAAAGGTATGTCTTATTTAATTTAAATTTTTTATTCCTGTTTGATAGATTATTATCATGAGTTAAATAGTTGTATGTTATATGCAATGAGACTGATCTGGAATTCCTTTCAAAAGCAATATGGCGATGGAAAGATTTTTGAGAAATTGTTAAATGCATTTAATTCATCTGTTATAGTTTGTTGTTGTTTAATAGTACAATTATAAATACTAATTATTTAGTGTTTTTCAAATTGCTATATTTATTTTTTTAATTGTATTTAAGCATTTTATTTTGCTGTTTGTGATTTTAATCAAACATTTAATTGTAGACATTCAGAATCAGTTATTAAATTTTCCTTGATTGTAAACTCATTTTCTACATTTTCGATACATTTATTTTATTGGCATTAAAAAATAAAATATAATATTTAAGAATTGAAATAAAGTGTTTTCATGCCCGATAAAGTTGAAAAGTGTTTATGACTTCTGTTTGTCTGGCCGTCTGTCCGCGCTCTAACTCGCGTAAATATACTCGGATTGACCTAAAATTTTTGGATGTTATTGACGTTTACCATAGCAAGGCCCCTATTTGTAATGAAGTTTGTAGCATGTTTAGTTCATTTACAGGGACAGTCAATTGTATTCCATTACATTACGGCCTGTGGGAAAAAAAATCGTTTCAAATGATTTTTAATGATTTTACACGCTTTCAAACAGAATAAAATTGATATGCATTTATGAAGCGCACTAAAATGTGCATTCCATAGAATATGCGATGCAAAGAATAGTTATTGTTCATTTACAGGGCTAAAAAAGGAATTCCAATACATAATGATATAGGGGTGGAGGGAATTGTTTGCGGCGTACTTTATTTATGTTAATCTATTTGATATGTAATGAAATTGATATACGTCGTTGAGGTTTACATACTATGAATTATTTCATATATAATACGAAGTGTATATAGCATTTACAGGGACACACAAAATATTTCAGATACTATATTGTATCCGAAGTACTGTTCATTAGCGATGATTGCTGGAAATGCATTTTTAATTATGATATGCGCTTTTATGATTCACTACATTTATGCATAGTATATGGTGTATATATATATGCTATAATTCATATACAGGACTATACAAACGTATTCGTAAGGATTACTGGGTAGTGCTTAAAGGTGGTTTTTAAATAAGTTATGCATTTTAACGCTGCACTGTATTTAATTTACTAAGAAATGTTTGTAGTATGTAGATAAAATGATATACAGGGTCATGCAAAGAATTGGATACGTTGCCGTCTATGAATTATAATTTCTGGAAATGTGATTTCAGCAGTTTTAAGAGTGTTTTAGCTTGAATTAAATTTTAACTAAATAGTGGCGTGTAATAAAGGTTCTAGTTAAACTACAGGGTTGTACAAAATTATTTAAGTATGTTTCCATATATTAGTATAAATTGCTGAAAGAGAATTTCAACCTGTTATGCGTTTCCTTGATAAACTAAATTTTTCCATTATATAGTATATATATATATCAATCTACAGATCAAATACAGGACTGTTTAAAAGAATTAGAAAACATATTTGGCTGTGGATGGTAGGGTGTCAACGATTTTAATCGGTTGATTTAAATCAGCGATTAAATCATGATTTTAATCAACCGATTTTTTAAAAAAAATCATTGATTAAAATCAAAAATTTTCTAAATGTTTAAAATGTCAAAAAAAGTATTAAAATCTAACATGAACATAATTTGAAAGTTTCTACAGGTATTTTGACTTATGAATAAGCAAAAAAAAAAGAGCTTTAAATAATTGTTTCTAAGCTTAATTCATATGTATTGAAAAAAATTAAAAACAGTTGAGTTTGTAAAAAGCATTGTTTTTAAGTTTTTATCCAAATTAAAACAGTTTCATTTAAAAATGATATTTAAATCTAACATAATTTGCAATGTCATAATTTCCTTTAGGTAATCAATTTATGCATTATTTTATATAAAAGACACATAGCAAGTGTAATTACATTTCTACAAGTAAAAGAATAAATAGTAATTAATAGCAATCTCAAGTTAAAGAAGAATGAAAGAATGACATCTGCTCAGCAGCTAAATTGTAAATGAATGCATAAGAGAAAAGGAAATAATTGGTATAAAAATGCTAAGCACAGCAAGAGCTTCTTTGGTATACGTTGAATAAATGTTTATTATTATTTTATTTTTTTTTTTTTGTAACTCATATATACTAAAAAATTGAACCATTGAAAGCTAATAGAGGTAATAAATGCTGTTACTTAAATATTTTGAGGATTTCAGATATGAGTGGCTAACTTATATTTATTCTATATGAATGGGTTTAACTCATTTTCATATTTTTTTTTTTTTTTTGTTAGCATACACGTACATGTGTGTAATGCATGTAACAAATGCAAAATGAGCAGAAAATAATATTTGTTAGTTTTGTTATTTGTGCTACTAACTAATGAAATTTCTTATTTGCAGTTTTTATTAATTCTGTAATTACTTATACTGCTTCTTTTAGGCCATTTTTTTTAATGGTGCCACACCATGTCCCTTTTACTATTGGCAAAATGCACCCTGCCTTAAAAAAAAAAAAAAAAAAAAAAAAAAAAAAAAAAAAAAAGTTGAAATTTACTTGTAGTTGTAGCCAGAGATTTCTTGTAAAAAACTTCCCCATTCAACAGTATTCTAAATTCATGAGGAAAAAATCTTGCAAAAATATAGAACTTTATTTCTTTAGAAAAAACAGGATATTATTAAAATATGTTATTTAATTGTATTTTTCAATTTGTTGTTCATAAAATTATTAAAAATTAAGGACACTTTACTTATAATGCTAAAAATTATCCTTTTTTTTTCTTATATCATTACTAAACACATTACTAATATATTTCCTCATGAAACAGTGCCCGTTTTTTGAACTAGCATCCAGTCCCTTTTTCTTTCTGAAACGAATTATTATCATTTTAATAATTAAGGCTTAAAAATGTATAATATGTTCCTAATTAGAGAGTTGATTGTTTAATAATTAATTTGAAGTAATGTTAGCTATTTAATATAAAATGCAGTTAATAATTTTAATAAATGTTAATTATCACTAGTATTTATAAAGTTTTACATAATTATTACAATATTAATGTATATAACATTATTGTATGATACTACCTAATGAAACTACTAATTTGCAGTTTTTATTTCTGTAATTACTAACTAACAATTATAATTTTCTTAATTAAAGTGTAAAAACATAGATTATGTTAGCAATTAGTGGTGTAATTGTTTTGGAAACCTAAAACTCATGATAGCTATTCAGTATTTCAACGCTGAAAAAAAAATCATAAAAATCTGATTTAAATCAAAAAAATCTGATTTAAATTAAAAAATCCAATTTTTTTTATTTAAAAAAAAATGATTTTTTTATACCTTAGTGGATGGTAACTGCGTAAATCAGTTTTTCAAATGTTTTACGCGTTTTCATGTTTACTTAGTTATCTTATTTACGTTATTTTCCCCGGTGTCTTGTTAAAACATTTAGGAAGATTTGGAAAGTGTTTAATAATCTATGCTTAACGCATGATATATCTTACTTGTTGTTTCTATTTACCAGATCAGTCTTTTCATATAAAACATACCAAATCTAATTAACTCATATTCACAAAATACAATATATACGGGAATAAAAAATTTAAATAAATAGGGCTTATCATGTAGTTCTATAAGTAACAGTTGTATTAATGTCCGTTAGACTCCATGTTCGTATTTAATAAAGCAATGACAAATGATAACACATTAAAAAGCTTACACATTCTTAATATTAAGCTTGAATTCAAGATCAAGCTTAGAACTTAATAAAAAAAGATGTCAGTTAATAAGCATTGTTTTTTAAATGGGAAATTAAAAAATATTTTAGAAGAATAGGACTCCAAAATAGCGATATCTTGCAAAAAAATACGGTAAAAATAAAATTTTATATTCCAAACAAAACTTTACTTTAAAATTATCGTAGTTTTTATGACAAGAATCATCACAATATTAATACTTGGACATTTTTCCAGAGAGAAACATTTGCCTTGCATACAATATTTCAAATGAAAATCAAATTTCAAATAAATTGCTTAAAAGGCGCAAAGGCCAACATAGTGAAAAATATCCTCGCCGGGACTCGATCCCGGGTCATCAGTATAGCGCACTGACATTCTACCGACTAAACCACATGGAACGATACCCAGCCTGTAAATTTTCTCCCTATTACATGTTGGCAAAGCTACAAACGCAGCACAAGATGGAATATTTATCGTGAGCCACCGTCATGGGGCAAACACGAAACTTAATTAAATCCAGCATCGATTGAAACTATATTAATACTTGGAAATTTTTCCAGAGAGAAACATTCGCCTTGCATACAGTATTTCAAATGAAAATCAAATTTCAAATTAAAATTGCCTTTTAAGCTATTAATTTGAAATTTGATTTTCATTTGAAATATTGTATGCAAGGCGAATGGTTCGCTCTGAAAAAATTTCCAAGTATTAATATAGTTTCAATTGATGCTGGATTTAATTAAGTTTCGTGTTTGCGGCACGTCGGTGGCTCACGATAAATATTGCATCTTGTGCTGCGCTTGTAGCCTTGCCAACATGTAATAGTGAGAAATTTTCCAGGCTGGGTATCGTTCCATGTGGTTTAGTCGGTAGAATGTCAGTGCGCTATACTGATGGCACGGGTTCGAGTTCCAGCATGGAATCTTTTTCACTAGTTCGCCTTTGCGCCTTTTAAGCAATTAATTTGAAATTTGATTTTCCTTTGAAATCATCACAGAGTTTATGACAAGTTCGTCGCAAATGACACATATTTCACAAATTGGTCACAGTGTGACTTCAAAACATTGTCACTTTCGTCACAGGTTCGTCACAAAGTTAATGCCAAAATAGTCACAAATGACACACTTTTCACAAATTTGTCACACCGTGATTTCACAGAGTGGTCACAATGTGACGTCACAAACGACCTCTAAAACGGCCATAACGACCTCGCATTCTAGTCACTATGACGTCACATCCACGTCACGTGACGTCACATTGACGGTCACAAAATCACAGCGTGACTTCACAACGACGTCGCCGTGACGTCACCATGCCCTACGGGTAGTTAGACAGACTCACAGAAGTCCAGTAGAAATAGCATTTTGCCTTGCAAAAATTCGGGTAATTCTGATTTTCGAGTATTATGTATAGGTTGACCCTCTAATGAAAAACCCAAGTTTTCGACCTTCTAGACCTTGTGCGTTTTTTACTATATCAAAAAAACCAAAATTTTTCGGCACTTTCTTCGATTTTTCTGGGTTAACTCGGTTCCAGTGCATTTTACAGAAAAAAATTACAATTACGATTTTGTAGAAGACCAAATTCTCTACAACATGCACTATTCATGTTTGTGAATTGACCAAATAGGACGAGAGATACGGAGCCGGGAAAATGGGGTACAATTTTCAAAAAGTGGAAAAAACAAAACAAACGACGTTAGTTTTTCCTTAATAACCCATTTTTATTTTTTATTTTTCCGTTTTAGGAACAAAAGTGTCGTAATAAACTTTGTAAAGTATGAAATATCCTACAAGTTTCATTCATTAGAACATTAATTATCTCTAACAGACTCTAAAATCAGAACAACAGGTTTTATAGTTAAAACAGGAAAATACCGCCTAGCAAGTCACTATTTTAAAAACGATCTTTAATTTTTGATATTGAATAAACGAAGCAATTAATTGATTATAGTATGTACTATAAAAAGTAATTGGAGAATAGTTAGGGGGGGGGGGTGAAGTTAAACAAAAGACCTAGTCGGTAGATATAGGCGCCGCCCAGAGTTTGGGCTAAGAATCCGAAGTCGAAAGTAAAATTAAATGCTGGAATAATATAAGAAAATACTGCAAAGATAAATAAAATATAATTTAGAAATTTGAAAAGGGAAAAGGATTATACAGGGCTGAAACTAGAGGGGGGAGGGCATATGCTTCATTCGACAAAATGGGTGGCAAAGAGAGCGCAAAATGAAGATTTGGTTTATCGTATTTGTATTAATTTGTCTCACAAATTTTTGTTTGTTAGTCAAAGTTTACATTAAAGGTAAATCTATCTGACATTGAGAATATTATTCTCAACATAAAAAGGACCAACAATTATGCTTATGCATACTAAGAGGAAACCTGTATAAAGCGGAATTGTTTTCGGTGTTTTTTGAAGTCAACATTAAATTTTAAAATAAAGCAATGGATATTATAAACTTATAAAATTCTGTATGTAAGCTCACTTTCTGTAGGAGGGGGCAAAATCCATGTTTGTCCAAGAATGAAAAAAAAAGCTAGCACGGCCTAGAAGTATCGAATAAGAATAACTGTTAAAAATGAGTTCGGAAAGCCCAAAATGCATAATACTATACGTTAAAAGTAATAGCGGAAGAAACATTGACAATTAATCAAATATATTAATATTGTTACCGTAATTTCCCCCCGTATAAGGTAGGGCTCAGATAACTCTGTTTTCTACTAGAATTTTTTTTTAAATACATTGTGACTTATTTCTGTTTAGCATTTATTTGACTTCAGTTTTTAAAAACAATTTCTGGTTTGAAGCAGACTTAACATAGCCGCGGCTTATACCCAGGAAATTACAGTAAAAAGCACTTTTCTAAGAGAGGCATTATGAGGGGAAAGAAAATTAAAGCACTGTTTTCGTCATTTTTTTTAAATAATATTTTTTGGAGTTTACATTTAATTTACTAATTACTACATTTAACTAATAGTAATATCTTACATTTTGTAGAAGATAAAATTCTCTACAACATGCACTACTTACATTCGTAATTTGGCCAAATAGGAGGCCAGATACAGAGCGGGAAAAACAGGGTAAAATTTGATAAAATTACAAAAATCCACAAATAACGGTATTTTTTTTTGCTTTATAGCTCGCTTTTAGAGCATTTCTAAATCAAACAAATCATAATCAACTTTTTAGAGCATGAAGTAGATCATAGTTTCATTTATTAGGTAATTATTTTTTGTAATTGACTTTGAAAATCGCTGCAACGAGATTATATTTAAAAACAGGAAAATGCTGCCGGGCTCTTAGTAATAAAAAAAAAAGCTTTTATTTTTTATATTGAAAACACGAATTAATTAATTAATTATATCATGTACAAGATACTAGTCAACAAATATATAGTAAGTATAGTCACTTTATAAATGTTTCTTTTTTCTGCTGTTTGACCCTAGTAGCAGGTGACTCGATTGTTTGTTCTAGGTCGTCAAAGTCCTCAAGATCCAGTATAACATCAGGAGCGTTGCCACATAATATAATAATATTCATATACTTGATTAATTGTCAATATTTCTTCCACTATTACTTTTAACGTATAGAATCATGCATTTTGGTCTTTCCGAATTCATTTTTAACAGTTAATCTTATTCGATACCTCCATCCCAAAACTAGGTTTTTTTAAATTCTGGGGCAAATATGGATTTTGCTCCCCCCCCCCCCCCCGCCTCACCCCCACACTCTCCCCCTCCTGCACAAAGTGAATTTACATACAGAATTTTATAAGTTAATATTATCCATTGCTTTATTTTAAAATTAAAAGTTGAATTCAAAAACCCCGAAAACAATTTTAAACCGCTTTATACAAGTTTCCTCTTAGTATGCAAAACATAATTGTTGGTTCTCTTTATGTTGAGAATAGTATTCTCAATGTGAGATAGATTTACCTTTAATGTAAACTTTGACTAACTAACAAAAATTTGTGAGACAAATTAATACAAATACGATAAAACAGATCTTCATTTTGCGCCCTCATTGCTTCCCATTTTGGCGAATGAAGCATATGCCCTCCCCCCTCAAGTTTCAGCCCTGTATAATCCTTTTCCCTTTTCCAATTTCTAAATTATATTTTATTTATCTTTGCGGTATTTTTCTTATATTATTCCCAGCACTTAATTTTACTTTCGACTTCGGATTCTTGGCTCAAACTCTGGGCTGCACCTATATCTACCGACTAGGTCTTTTGGTTAACTTCACCCCCCCCCCCAACTATTCTCCAATTACTTTTTATAGTACATACTATAATCAATTAACTACTTCGTTTATTCAGTATCAAAAATTAAAGATCGTTTTTAAAATAGTGACTTGATAGGCGTAGGCGGTATTTTCCTGTTTTAACCATAAATCGTGTTGTTCTGATTTTAGAGTCTGTTAGAAATAATTAATGTTCTAATGAATGAAACTTGTAGGATATTTCATACTTTACAAAGTTTATTACGACGCTTTTGTTCCTAAAACGGAAAAATAAAAAATATAAATGGCTTATTAAGGAAAAACTAACGTCATTTGATTTTTTTTTTCACTTTATGCAAATTGTACCCCATTTTCCCGGCTCCGTATCTCGCTTCCTATTTGGTCAATTTACAAACATGAATAGTGTATGTTGTAGAGAATTTTATCTTCTACAAAATTGTAACTGTAATTGTTTCTGTAAAATGCATTGTATCCGTGTTAATCTAGAAAAATCGAAAAAAGGGTCGAAAATTTTTGGGTTTTTTGATATAGTAAAAAACGCACAAGGTCTAGAAGGTCGAAAACTTGGTTTTTTCATTAGAGGGTCAACCTATACATAATACCCGAAAATCAGAATTACCCGAATTTTTGCAAGGCAAGGCCCTTTTTTGAGCTATTTCTACTGGACTACAGACAAACATTTTGTAAAAACATGTTTTTCATTACTTCTGTACCCTAAAACGTATAAATACATCGAAAACCGAGATTAGAAAATTTTCACGAATCCAATACTTTCTTCTTGTAAAGATAGAAGAAAGTAAAAATGAGTTATACAGAATGGCTGTATTTGATATTTTTTAGGTTCCATATCTCTTTGAACTTTCATGGTATATCCATTTACATTTTTCTAGTATATACTGTTATACCCAAACCTACTTTTCATAGTTTTTTACAAAGTGTTAGTATTCTTTTAGCAACTTTTTTTTTTAATAATACAATTACTAATTCATATATTTATTGTACGGAACCCTCTGTGCGCGAGTAATACTCGCACTTGACCGTTTATTTAATTTTGAGTTTAATACTAGTAACTCACATAATAAACACAAAATATTAATTAAAAAAAATCGATTTCACTCAAATAAATATAGCATAGAAATATCATATTCCTATTTTACTTCCAGCCATGTACATAAAAATATTTATAATTCATATTTTATCTTATTTTAATACTAAAATATTAAAACCCCAGTTACAATCGCATTAACCCTTTATGTACTGAATTAGGAATTCCTGAAAATTTTATCCTCTAAAGCATTTTTCGTGAATTGTTTAAACTAAATTAGAAGACTCACTTAATCATTTAATCATTTTTAGAAGGATTTTAGAAGGATTGAAGGTTTTAGAAGGATTCCTTAAATTTGAATTTATAGAGATTTTGTGCAATAATTATAACCCCTCTCAAATCTTTTATTTTAAATGTATTTCTTAGTATTTTGTAGAATTATGAAATGTACAAATATAATGTTCTTACAATAGAAATATAGAAATATTTCCGAATTGAAAAATCCCCTGAATTCTGAAATTCCGAATTTAAAAATTGGTTTTAAATTGAAAACTTAAAATCTTTTATTTTAAATGTATTTCTTAGTATTTTGTAGAATTATGAAATGTACAAATATAATGTTCTTACAATAGAAATATAGAAATATTTCCGAATTGAAAAATCCCCCGAATTCCGAAATTCCGAATTTAAAAAATTGGTTTTAAATTGAAAACTTAAAATCTTTTATTTTAAATGTATTTCTTAGTATTTTGTACAATTATGAAATGTACAAATATAATGTTCTTACAATTGAAATATAGAAATATTTCCGAATTGAAAAATCAGAATGTATAGCACAGTATGTATATATACATACTGTACTATAAATAATGAACAGTATGTATATATATGTGCGTGTGTGTGTGTGTGCCGGGAATGGCGTTTGGAGGAGGGGACACATAATGAACAGTCTACTAGTTGCGAGTGAAGTAACCGAGGCGGTTGTCACGGGATGGCGGTTTATTTTTTATAACGGATGGAATACCGCCGGCGCAAACTTCCACCAGTAAATTTATTGCAAAATAAGGAAAAGCAATTTTAAGACCTTTTTTTTTTTTTACCGATGTTAGAAAAGTAAAATTTAATAAATTTTACTGGTGCAAATCTTCAGTAATCGTAGATGGGGTAAAATATATCCCACCGCCCGTCAAGGGGTTATATCGGATCAACAGTTTCTGATTACCTCCGTGGCAAACTTCCATCAGTATATTTGAATAGAAAATTTCGCCTTATTTTAGCGGCTTATTCATGCAAAATTTAACTCACAAATATGGTAAAAATTTCTATTCGTTTTTGCTGGTTGAAGCTTTCCCGGGTATTATCATCTCGTTTACTGACACCGAGCGGAAGTTGTTTTTATTGTCACAATGTAGCGGAAATGCAGGGCCTGACTAACGCCGCAATAATCTTCAACCACTAAATATAAGTATCTGTTTTTGGCCATAATTATGACTGAAATTTTGCATCAATAAGAAAGTTTAAATAAGTACAACATTTCTATCAAAAATTTACTGGTGAGAGTGCCACTGGCGGTAATAAGCCACTGTGAAATCGGTTACAGTAAAAGCTTCACCATTTTTAGGGTATGTCACTTCCTCTTTATGCATAGTTCCATAGTGCCAAGTGATTTTTAGATTAGAACAGCTGAATGAAACATTACCTTCTTTTATAGAGTTAGAAAGATAGAAACATACACTATAAAAAAGAAAAGTGTTTCTTAATCTATGAAAATACAATATATAACCACGAATGGTTACAATAACCGAATTCCGAATAATATTAATATCAACGCTAATATTAATGCTGTTCATTTATCATGTTTGTCTGTAAACAAAATACTGCTTACCATGAAATTGTTTATTTGATAAATGATAATATCCTAATAATCGATATTCAGGTTTGAGAAATCTCAATACAGTAGTACCTCGACTTGCGTCGCCCAGCATTTACGTCGTCTGGCCTGGGAAAAAAATCCTTAATTAAAACACATTTTGAAATTTTGAGCTTTTTTTTTTTTTTTTTTTTTTTTTTTTTTTTTTTTTTTTGTTCTATGAAAGGAAACTTTCCTGCGACAGTCAAGTGTTAGTGACAAACAAATCAAAGAACGTAGAGGAACCTCCTCTACGTTCTTTGAAACAAATAAAGTCACTAGAAAAAGTTTAGGAAACTCACATCCTCAAACACTCCAACAGTGCAACTGGAAGAACAGTAAATTGTAAGTTAACAACTTATTGATTTATTCCAAATTCTTGCATTGCAAACTCATTTTTTTTTTGCTTATGTTAAATGTATGTTACATAATCCCCAAATACAATAGAATATGTTCATTAGATTTTAGTAAATTTTTATTACTTATCCCTTTTTTGCTTATATAAATATACCCCGACTTACGTCGCCTGTCTTGGAACGAATCGCTGACGTAAGTCGAGGTATTATTAAATGTTTCTTGAAATCTCAAAAATACATTGGTTTCTGAGATTTCTGAAAATGAAGAACACTTTTTGGAATCATGGGCAACTCGGAAAAGGTTAGTGTATATTTTCGTTTGTGGTTGTATTATATTTTCCTGGACTAAAGTCATTTGTGCTTTTTTACAGTGTACTTCCATTCATATTGTTAGAACGATAGAAACATACTTCCAGTTAGAAATTTTTCACATCAGGTATAGCCTTTAGATGTTGCGTTTGTTTTACAAGCAGCCTTATAAAATTAAAGTGCGGAAATTAATTTTTTATACGGATCCCATTTCCTATAACTTACATTTAGAAAATAATAAGTGGAGAAGAAAATAATAATAAAAAAATCAGCGTTTCTTAGTGAAATTTTTTCCGAGATATTTCAGTTAAGAAATAACGACTACTTAATCTGTTCTATTTGCGTCAATTTTGTGAGGAAAATATGGGATATACTATATATACTATAGGGGGTATAAATTACTTTAGGGGATATACAAAGTCAAACGAAGTTAAGTAAAGATCATATTTGTTTGAAAATGACATTTACACTGTCGGAAAAACTCGTCTATATACACTAAATTATTCCTCATTTTTTAACAAATAATTTCCATACTCCTAGAAAACATATTTAATCCGTCATCTCTTCCCGAAAGTCTGAAACAGAGCAAGAAATTCCGTTCATTCCTATCACGCATGCGTATTGGTTCTATTACTACTAAAATCCGATATCATTTTAAAAACGAAAAGTTCTATAAATGAAGAATTCTAATTTAATTAAAAAAAAATAAAAATAATAAACCAACAACAAAGAATAGAAACGTTTTCGAATTTAAAAATGAATAACAATTAATTTTCTGATTCATTTAAAAGTATTCACAATTAATTTGTTTTAAATTCTAAAAAATATTCGCATTTGAAATAAGGTAACTCCGGGAGAGCCGCCGCATACGGGATAGATGCCGCAACCCCTTGTATTTCTTGTAATTATCGCTAGATGGTCGTCAAACGCACAGTATAGGTGCACAATGAGATTATTTTAACCAGTGTATAGCGTGAATCCCATTTCGATGTTTACTTGTAGAAGTATAATCATTAATTTGACGTAAGTGCATGATTTTACTGTCCAAACTTTTAAACACGTTATGTTTAAATACTTTTCATACACTAATTACTAAATGCATGCATGATTTCGAAGTCAAAACTAAATGCAGCGTTTGTATAGAGTACTGTGTGTATGGTTGCACCATTCCCCTTAGCGATGGCAGGTAACTGTGATAGCCGACGTCTGCACCATGAAAAATGAGATACATGCCGCACTCCTATTCCGGTATACATGCCGCAGTTTCTTTTGTACGAGATGATTAAGTGTTATTAACTTTTCCTTTTTTTTGCACAGACTAAACATGTTAGGCATGTTATCAAGCTTATTAAAACAAAAGGAGAAAAAGGGAAAAATAAAGAGTAAGGAGTGCAAGAAAGATGCACGTCATGATGATAATAATGATAAATTGGATTAAGTGTAACGCAGACGTTCTTTGCAAACTACTCCAAAAAAAAGAAGTGTAATTGGCTTCGTTGCATCATGTGTTTAAATGTAGTTACATAAAGACTGTACTTTTTCGACACTTTTTCTTTAATTGTAGTCGAAAAAACAGGTCTCTTAACCCATTCGGGACCATAAGTGCATATAAGCACCTTCATAAAGAGCTTACAAAATTTGTTTCTGGCACCAGTAAAAAAGAAAATTAATATTTGATTTCTTTAATTAGAGCATTTTAATGATTATTTAAGTAAAGGTAACTTCTTTTCAAAAAGTGGTACCAACCGAATAAAATTTGTGTAAAAGCCACCGGTCCCGAAAGGGTTAACAAATAAATTATGTAAACACAATTTTACTTATTTTTCTTTTCTCTTTCTAATACATTGATGTTACGTTGTTGCTGAAATAACAATTAAAATTTAATGTTAAAAAAAAAAAATAAGTCGATAATTTTAATAGTGAAAGTAAGCAACAATTATTAATTTGAATCTACTAATACGTTTCATTGTACTCATTTAGTTTCATTTTGTTATTACATCGTTAATTATAGTCCAGATATGAATATTTTTTTTAATATTTTTATTTATAATTTCATTCTGTTCTTATTACAAGCGCGGCATATCTACCGCACAGGTGCGGCGTCTCAGCCTGAGTGTACGGGTGACGCGCCGCAGTGTAATATTTTAGAAAAAAATTGTTAAAAAATATTAATAATTTGTTTTGAATTTTTTTGTCGGAGTACACGCGTTGTATATTTAACATTAAATAGCACAGCATGATTTTTTAAATTTTATGTCCACCATGGGACTTTATACAGAAATTCAAAAAAATGTGCGGCATAAATCCCGGAATTAGCCTACCCGAAACACGTATCAATGGTCATATATTCCACTTTTTTATAACTTATAACGTTTTTAAACCTTATTTAAAAATAAAACATTGTCAAACAAATAATAATAATAATAATATATTTATTCATATATATTTCAAATTGGCATAGTCAAAAATATTAAATGCACATAATATTCAGTATTTAATCAACATTTTCTATCCTATACCTTTCATGAGAAAATTCAGAATGCGATAAAAACTGCAAGTTTGAGATTATTTGTTATCGAAAATTCGCATTTCATGATGCACACGAAAATATTTACCATTGCTTCAGTTTTTAGCACTGTCAAGGAGAAAATGAATATTGAATAATAAATGAGATCAAATGTCTTTTTAAACACGTACGAAGTAAAATCCATGTTTGATCTTATTTCTTTTAAAACAATCGATTGCTGATACTTAAATAGGAAAGCGTTCTTTAGAGATCTTTGTGGGGAATTTAAATAATTACTTTTTGAAGTAACAAATAGATTGCGCAATCTTAGTGAAGTAGATCTTAGTGTAGTAGAAGTCCAGTGTTGCCAGATTGGGGACACTTTTGTCCCCAGATTGTTGATTGTCAACCACTTTTTTGAAATAGAAATATTCGACACATTTAAAAATAGATTGAAAATTCTGAAAAATAAGAAAATTATACTATTTTAAAAAAGTGGTTACTTTCAAATAATCTGAATTAAAAAAATCCGCAATCTGGCAACACTGGTACTATCGTAATTTGTGGTGTATTATCCACAGAAAAAAAAAAAAAAAAAAATTTCCCTGGAAATTTTATTTAGTAAATGAAATCAAATGTGTACCATAGAAGAATAAGTTACATTCCATTAAAACAAATTTCTGGTGAAAAAATCATGTTTATTTCTTCCATAAATCATACGCCATAAATTTCAGTAATCCAGTTTTGACGTAGATGATTGCTAAGATTTTTTGTCACCACTCATTTTCGAAAACGAAATTTTGCTTTATCTAATTACAGATTAAACAGGGTTGAGATTATTACTCGTAATTAATAGAGACAAAAATCGTAGCAATTGGCAAAAATGATTCCTGCTGTGAATATTTTAAATGTTTAATAACACTATTAAACTTTTTGTAATTATGATTAAAAAAGAAGTAAGTCAACAAAAATTAATTTAAAATAGTGATTAATGGTCTAGGGGTGCACAACCTGTAGCCCGCGGTCCAAAAGTGTCCCGCAATGGGTTAACTTGTGGCCCGCGAAGTTCGCTAATTTATAACTATAAACAAATCGCAATTTTGTCTATAGGTCGGAGAAAAAAATCGCGAAATTCGTCGATCGGTCACGAAAAAATCGCGAGTTTTCTTAATCGAGTGCGGAAAAATCGTAAATTGTCGTTCAGGCACGAGAAAAACTCAAATTTCGTTGATCGAGCGCTGAAAAATTGCGAGTTTTGTCATGCGCGAAAAGTTCCAAATTTTGATGATCGGCTGCCGAAAAATCGTGAGTTTGGTCAGGTTATCGAGAAAAAAATCTGAATTTCGTCAGATTGCCGCAGGAAAAAATTGCAAATTTCGTCACTCATTTAAGAATCGCGAATTTTGTTTATAGGGTGAGGAAAAATCGCGAATTTCGTCGATCAGGCTCGGAAAAACCGTGAATTTCGTTGCTAGGACACAGAAAACTACGAAATTTTGTCGATCAGACGTGAAAAAATCTCAAATTTTGTTGATTGGCTGCGGAAAAATAGCGAGTTTCGTCTGTTTATCTCGAGAAATAATCGCGAATTTCGTCGGCCACGGGAAAATATTGCAAATTTCGTCAGTATCAGTTAAGAATCGAGAACTTCTTTGACTAGGCGAGTAAAAATCGCGAATTTTGTCGATAATGCGCGTACAAATTGCAAATTTCGTCAATCGGGTACGGAGAAATCGCAGATTTTGTTGATCGGACTCGGAAAATCGCAAATTTCTATGGTTGGGAACGAAAAAATCGCGAATTTTGTCAATGGTGAGCGAAAAAATTGCAAATTTCGTTGATTAGAAGCGGAAAAATTGTGAGTCATCAGTTTATCGCGAGGAAAAAAAACCCGCTAATTTCGTTAATTTGGAGTGGGAAAAATTGCAAATTTCGTCAGTCTGTTAAGAATTGCGTTTTCATTGATCGAGCGCGAAAAAAATCACAAATTTTGTTGATCGCGTGCAGGAAAAATTGCGAATTTTCTCGATTATGGGCGCAAAAATCTCAGATTTCGTTGATCGGGTCAACTAAATTGGATATGTTGACTGTATAGGGGAACCTAGAGGAGTAAAACTCCCAATCGATCTACCCTCTGAAACCATGTTTTTATCTGATTATAGGCCACAGTTCACCTCCCCAAAATAGATTTTTCTCTGTGTTACTTATGTGGCCCTCGACAACCCAGGCATATTTGTAAGTGGCCCTTCTTTTAAAAAGGTTGTGCACCCCATAAACCATTTAGGACTTTTAATTTTTTTACAATCGAAGTTTATAATTCAGCTATTTTATCATCTTTATTTTCCGTTGACTATTTTTGTCACTCAATATTGCTGAACGGTTATTTAAATTTTAATATCACATAGTTCACAGCAGTATATGCAGCAGAACAACGAGTGAGCTCGAAGCCTCCGCAGCGTTTGTGTTAAACTTATAAAATGTGTTTAAAATATATATTGCGTTTAATATATATTTTAAATGCAAATATTTTTTTTATAAACAACTTTATAAATTCAACTTTATTTAGCTTTATTCAACTTATTCAATTTTTTTTTAAAAAAATGAATACTTTTGAATGAATGAGAAAAGTAATCGTTATTTATTTTTAAATTAGAAAACTTTTTTCTCTTTTAATTAAATTAGAAATCTTAAATTATAGAATTTTTGGTTTTAATTTTTGAAATAAATTCGGAATTTAGAATTAATAGAGAGTATGTGTGCTAGGAAGGAATAGAATTTCTCCCTCTTTTTCCGACTTTCGGGAAGAATTCACGGATAAAACATGTTTTCTAAGAGTACGAAAATTATTTGGGAAAAAATGAAGGATAGTTTAGTGTATAGTGACGACTTTTTCTGACAGATTACTTATTGGGCAGTAATTGTACCAATATTACATGAAATGTTTCCCCAATACGTGTCATTTTGCCAAAAATTATTTAGCCAATGTAAAGCCAATAAAACCGATATTTGCGCAATATTCGCGTTTCGTTGTAAATGTAGCAATAAATCCACTATTTGTGTAATATTAGGCTTTCATTGGAAAGATTTCTATTGTAAAAGCAATATTTGTACAATATTGACTTTCCAATCTAAAGATTTTCAGTTTAAACTCAATATTTGCGCAATAATATAATTCCCATAACGATCGATTGTATTTTCAATGTCTAACAAAATTTGTATTATAACGCTTTGTTTTTTTACAGAATTTCCAAAAGAATGCGTTTTAATACCAAGCCTAAGAAAGGACAAGTTATTGATTAACTGGCTCTACACATTATATTCTTCTTTTCTCATATGGAAGTGTGATAATAAGAATTCTACCATCATGAGTGTTGATACTATTAATGAAGAAGACTTCATATTTACAAAGCATTTCAAAATAGCTATCGATGGCTTTTAATCATGTAGGTTCTATTTATTCGTTAGCTACAACAATAAAAGGCGAAATGTAAGTGGTAGAAATAAAGCTAAATTTTTAAACAATACCGCTCTATTTTAATGTAAATCTAAAAAAAGGAGTGATAATAAATATTTTGTGAAAAATAATTTCTTTTGTTTTGTGTTCTTATTGTAATTATATATGAAAGGCTTAATAATTTTTCATAAAGATTTTTGAAATAAGTCTTCTAATTATTTATTACAATCAACAAAATATCTTCGTAATAATGCATAAGAAAAATTGTTAATCCCAATAGCAACGTTTAGTTGATATGATTATCAGTTGCACTACTAATTTTCCCACGTTGTGATGCTGTTAATTAATTTTCAGAACTAAGATATGTGTTTAGCTAAACATTAATTTGAAATCATTATTCATGTCATCATCTTTAATATCGATCGTTTCGTCTCTCTGGTTTATAGTAAAGGCAGTATAGAAAGAAATTAATGTGTTAGCGCATCAGTTATATTTTAATGGAAGTTTAATATACTATGTTCACATGAATGCAATTTTTAAAAAAACCCTGATGCTCATTTAAATAATATTGCTAACACTTTTTTTTACACTTCGTTGTTAACACATTTGAATCATACTTAATGCGTCCATTTGAGGTTTATTTTTATTCAGAAATTTCGTTTCTATACGGAAAATTTCGTTAAAAAATTATTTTAAGTAATCCCGAAACGTCAGTTATTAAATAAAACATTACAATTCAGAATTTCTGGTATGATTTTGGAATTTCTTAATAAAAAAGAAATTTCTGAAATGCACGATTCGGACGTAAATATTAGCTATAACGGAAAGTTCTGACCGATAATGCTATTTCACACCTACTTTTTTAAAACTCAGATTTCTTCATTGGTACCATTTTTTTATATGGTAAAATTCCCACTGTTTTCAAGTTTCACATTAAGGTAAAAACAATGGCAATTTTACCATATCAAAAAAGTGGTGTCAATGAAGAATTCATCTGAATTTTTTAAAAAAAAGTACGCATGAAATATATAGGTGCAGAATCGCCACATTGTGAAAGAAAGGCATAAACAGCGTTTATATGAGGGGGGGGGGGGGAGGGAAATGCAGGAATTCAAAGGAAAAAGTAATGATAAAAGAAAAAAAACACAGACTAACTACATCAAATATGTATAATTCATTTAATGCACAATCATTTTAATCTGGATATAAATTAAGTATGATATAAATCTTAAGCTATGTACAGTCGCAGAAGATAAAGGTAAAGGTTAAAAAAATCTATAAGAATAAGCTAAGCACTCGTAGTAGAGGGGAATATTAGAAAAAACAATAGTTCTTATTTTCATTTTGTCATAAAAGGGTACAATTTAAAACAAATTGTGAATGTGCGAGGTTATTTTGCACTATGAAAATCAAAATACAATTCAAACATTTGTTTTTCAAGAAGATACAAGAAAAATTATCTTTAAAAAAATCTCATCTCAAACTATTACAGGGGTTATTCTGATCCGAGAACTTCGACGAATGGTCGCCAAAATAATCATTTTTTTTTTTCAATTGTCAGCAGAAAAATAAACGACTATCGTCCAAGGATCGAGGAAAAAAGCACGAATTTCGTCAAATGATCGCAAAATGCAAATTTCGTCAAGGGATCGCCAAAAAAATTCCACAAATTTCGTCAACGAATCGCGAAAAAACGTGTTTTTCGTCAAAGGATCGCGGAAAAAACGTTTTCGTCAGAGGATCGCCAAAGAAACGCTATTTTCGTCAGATGATCACGAAAAAATATGCTATTTTCCTCAAAGAATCGCGGGAAAAGCGCGCTTGTGTCGTCAAAGAATGGCGACTTAGATGCCGAAAATTAGTTGCCAAAGCAAAAACTTAAGTCGCCATGTGGCGACTGGCGACCGTGAATCTGACAAGCGTCTAGCGATCACACTTTTTCATTTTGATCCTGTGATCCTGCTGGATCAGCGTGCTCGTGCATATCGTTCCGCGCATAACGTAGCGATGTTTGTGTAAAATAATATTCTAAGCAAAATTATTTAAGGAACTTTATGGTGTAGTGGTATGACGTTCAACTTCAGGTAAAATGGCACGGGTTCGATTCCTTACGGAGCTGAATGAAAATGAATGTCAAGATTGCTTTAAAAAACTAAATTTCTTTGAAGATAAAAATTGAAAATTTATATTTTTCAATATTTGTACCACTATTAACAATTTTTTTTAATTGTAAATTTTCCAAATATTTGATATGGTGATCGTAGTTTTAACAGATTTAATGCCTTTAGTACCGCCATCTAGTGGTGTAAAGATAAGCAAATCATAAAGAATGTTTTAAATTTAATAATAATTAAATATTTTTTCATAATTTTAAATTTAATAATTTTTATTTTTATTATCATTTTAAAAGAATTTTTAATTTTGAATTAAAAAAAAAATGTTAATATTTTTTTTCATAATTTGAAATTTTATAATGATTTAGTAATTTATTTATTTTTTAATCATTTAAAGGCACTTTAAATTCTGAATATAATAAATTTTTATATGTTTCTAGTAATTTTATGTTACATCTAAACATCTACGTAACATCTAAATATAAACAAATATACGTCATGCACGGACGGTATGGGTATGATGCAAAATACGTCATGCGCGGAACAATATGCGCGGAGCGCGCTGATCCCGCAGGATCACAGGATCAAAAGGAAAAATTGTGATTGCTAGACGCTTGTGTGAATCTGCACCTATTGTGAAATAACATTATCGAACATAACTTTCCGGTAGACCTAATAGATTAAGATATAACAAGACAAATGGTATTTTCGAAATATACACACACACTTGAATACGTCTAGTGTTCTATACCGCATTCGAACAGCTTTTAAATATGACAATAAAAATCCAATACCCCTTTTTTGAATAAGATTTAAATAACTGGGAAAAAACTGAACAAATCCTGTGACTTTATATTTATATAAAATGTAATTTTAAATTAAAAGACAAATTTAACGAAAAAAATAATGTTATAATACATATAGTATAATTATACAGAAAGGTTAGGTATTTATAGCAATAAAATTTTACCTAAAACATTCTATATGCGTAACTGCCAACCTCACGCTAATCTTCCGTAATATGTGGATTAATTTGACTCGGGTTAACCACATTTCAAACCAAGCAATTTATTTATATTATTGAATCTTTATTTATTTAATTTTCTACATTGGTTCTACATTGATATTATTTAATTTCATTTCTGAAAATAAAATCTGGTTCGAAACGTATTAAACCTGTTCTAAAGTAAACCGCATATTTCAGAAGATTAGTAGGAGTTTAGCACCTATGTATATGCCTTATCGTTGAACTTTAGAATAATTTTTAATTTATTTTTCTAAACAAAAAATTTTGGACAGAAAAAAAAAATTTATTAGATGTTTTTTTCAAAAATTAAAGGATATTTTTTATTAAATCTGTTTTCAGTTAATTATCTTTTAACGATACACAGTGGAGCATTCCCGAAATTTTGGCCAAAACTAATATTTTACTGCTTTTCTGATTCTCCTTCGAAAACAAGCTAATAAGGGTTACTCGAAAAATTAGTAGGTTTACTAAAATTTTAATCTTAATTAGAAGCTTACTGATTCTCAATGCAACATAGTTCTTGTTTTAAGATTCTATTTGATTTAAATCATGTGCCGAACAGGAAATGAAGTGTTTTCAAAACGTGTTGTCCAATACTGGGAAAACAATGCTGGAAAAAATAAACAACAGTTGTTAACCATTTGAGGGTCAAAGTAGTTCTGTTGTTAAAATGTTTAAATGATTGAGTAACGCAAGCATTTACCAACAAAAATTATTTTAAAAATAAATAAAAGCATTTCCTGACGTTCCTTATAAAAGCAAATCCCCCCCCCCCCCAAAAAAAAACAAACAAATGATGCTATTGTCGCATTTGAAGATTGAAATTAAGTGGGATATTAATACCACCATCTTTCGAAGAGAGAAAAATAACTATTTATCGAATACTTAAGTGATATAACTAAAAATAAAACAGCAGATTAGAAAAAAACTAAAGGGCGTATATAAATTAAATCTACAACAAAAATCATTCACACAGTAGGTAACGCCTTCAAGAAAAATTCTTCAATTTCCACCCGTGAAACCGCTAAAAAATTTAACTTAACGCAATGAACTTTAATGTATATTAAAAAGAAAAATATGGTAATTTGAGGATTAGTAAGAAAACACTGCTCCAACATACGCGGAGGATCAGAGAACACGAGCAATATCTGGGTACGTAATAGTACGTAAATATTTCCATACACACAGTACGTAATCATTAATCACGTATCATTTAACCTTTTTCCGCCGCGGAGTAATTCTGTTTATAAACTGATGAAATAATGGACTGGTACCAGAATTTATAAGCTAAGTTATTAGAAAAATCGAACTTGTTTATTTTCACGTACATTATAAAAGGAAAATTTTAATTAAATATTCTTGATGCCGTTTGTCAGTTTTGGAATTAAAATTAGGTGTTCTTTATTAAGGACACCACCCTTGAATGGGTTAAAAAGAAAAAAAACAAGAAAATTTTGAGATTAGTTGAATATATTTAATCGAAATTTCATTAGCCGAATATATTTCACGTTCAGTAAACAACTAACTATTTCGAATATCGAGTAAGCTTTAAATTTTACTTTAAAAAATAATGCAAGGAGATCATACGCCCTATCCGATCTAATTTATATTCTATAAAGATTGTTTCAGTGGTTGTTGTTAGATCATTAAGTTTCTTTATATGATTGAAATCAACATGTGATGACCACAAAAAGCCTTCAGTGATACGTATGCTGATAATGATTTTTGAAATACTGAACGCTTGTGACTTATCAATCGTAAAGACGTAAGCAACAAACAAATGTATTTGAACTCTTTAGAAAGTTGGGTCCATAATTTTGCAATCTGTAAAATATTAATTAATCATTCTACAGGGTATTTCTAAATGAATATCGGGGTTTTAACGCTTGGTAGTATTTATTACATAAAACTTAAAATTATAATTAATACATAAAATGACAGAGCTACTCAAACAGTTTTACCTACAATCTTACAAGTGTTCAATGTGAGCATCTTTCGTCACACGGCACACATCAGCTCGATAGCTCAGTTCTTCCCAAAAGTTGATTAGCAAAGAAGTTCTGTTCAGACGCTCACCCGATCCGACGCCATGTGATTTCTGCCTGCGGCGGTTCATAAAGGATCGTGTGTATATGCCTCCACTACCAGCTGACCATTGCAGCTGTTGCAACAATGACCCTACAAGCACAAATCAACGTTAGAAAGACTATTTCAGTTGCTGTTTGATTTCATGTATTAATTATAATTTTATGTTTTATGTAATAAATACTACCAAGTATTAAAACCCAGATATTCATTTAGAAACAGAAAAATCATCAAATTCAACAATGTCTGCACGAGTTAGAGCAAGAAATCGAACAGAGTTTTCAGATAGAATGTCGTGCAACGTCCCAACTATTTAGTTGACCAAACCACATTCTATCCGAAGGCTATACTTTAGTATAACTCCTCATCTGTTTGAAAGTTCAGCTGTTTTTCGAAGTCAGATTTTTTTCTTCTGCAGCTAACTTTGTATTGTTATTATAATGATCGTCCATTATTTTTTGCTACGGGAAACTTTAACTTTGCAAAGTTTTGTTTCTTTTATTCGTTAATCATAGATCTTGTTTGGTACAATTGAATAGCATCCTCCTATCGGTATATTTCTGTGTGGCATAATGTCGATTTCAGACGACTTTTTAATAGATAGGGGAGCTAGGGGATGTATGGGACAAGGGATGGATGGGACATTCTAAATATTTCAGGCAATAAACATTTATTTTAAATTGCTTCCTAACCCCATATACCTCTACCACAGTGTGCTTCAGAACTAAAAGTAGGAACACATTGCTGTTTTCATTTTCTGAAATCTCTGCTTAAAAGTAAGTTTTTTTTTACATTTGAAGATGTGAATATCTTATATAATATAAAAAATTAAGCTATGTTGTAGTTATTTATTTTAATGTTCAATATCAATAATTAAAATGAATGAATAGTAACCATTGTGACAAAATAATTTTTGAGGTAAAATGGCTGAGAAGGGATATTATGCATCATGGGGATGAATGGGACATTCTCACTCCTCCCTAGAGATGTTGAAAATTTTATTTATTAATTAAATAGTATTATATAGGATGATAAATCAATAATTTACGTCAATTAATAGTATTAAATAGTATTATATGAGTTGTTATTGTTTAAAATTTCTGAGTGTTACTTATTGCATTGTAATAATTATTAATGGATTATCAAAAAAATTGCTACTAAAACTTAATCAAAATAGATAAAATTGATAAAAATAGTATATGTGTATTGATGAAATGGGGGAAATTATATTGAATTTTGAAATGTTGCACAAATAAATCCCCACCCCTAACATATTGGGTCAATCGGAAAGTCGGGTCGTGTTGGGAAAATCAATTCGTACCGGAAAATTCAATCATTTAATTATTAGAAATTGATTCCGGTATCTAATGTCTAATAATTATCGGGAAGAATTTTCCGGTACGAATTGATTTTCCCAACACGACATGACTTTCCGATCGACACAATAATTTCCGTTCTGCATGTTTCTACGATACATTTAATTAATATTAATTAATAATTATGATTGAAAATTATTAGCTATGCTATATTTAAAAGACATTTTGCACTTTCATTTCAAATCTAAAATGCCTCATAAGGGGAAAAAAAGAACAGGTTGATAGCCGAAGTCCGCATTAAAAGTTAAAACTGCAATAAAATAAGTTATTGAAAAAAAACATACCGATTCGTGCTGTAAAATCATATATTACAAATATAATTTTCATATAAGGTTATAATTATAAATTTTAATTTGGTAAAATTGAATACAGGGAGAAAAATCTTTGTGTCCCATCCATCCCTATTAGTGTCCCATTCATCCTTGCTGTGGGGATGATTGGGACAGGGAGGAACGTTTTTTTGATTTCATAATATTTTTATGAATAAATCATAATCTTGAATAAATATTTTTCATATATGTTGGCAAATACCTAATGTATGAAATGTGTTATATAATATTGATAGTAACTTAAAAAAAAAATATATAAAAAAATATTTTTGTGAAAATGTCCCATTCATCCCCCACCTCCCCTATACTGCTAGATATTTGTGTACCTAGGACATGTTATCCAACAATATACGAAACGAAACCTGCGACTCGTTGACCAACCTCATTGCTGTGGTAAGCTTGAAGCATTTTTAATAACTGTTTATTGCAGTACGTGCGTGACCAGCTCTTTTTCTTAACTGTTCTGCCTGACTGAAGAGTGGTTTTTCTAAATGTCAGACAAGCCGAATATCACCAATAAGACAAATAAGCCACGGAATGGCTCTTATTAGACATATTTAGCCTTTTTACAGCGTTTTGTAATCGCATTAATCATGTTATAGCCAATCATTGAAAACGCCTCAATAATTAAAAAATACTTTGAATAGAGAGATGGAATGATCTAGTAATGAACAACATATTGTAGAAAATGTGTTGAGAGTAGTGGGCAATCTAAAGGCTGGATGCAGTATGCTGTCATCAATAATTACAGCTGCAATGTCAGTAGGAGCTAACAGAATGACACATTCAGAGCTAAATATTTCAGAGATAATTTGTATCATTTTTTCACATTATTTCATTTTCCCGTACCAGCCTTTTCTACTATAAAAGATCGTTTCGGACATACGTGTTCATAATTTTTAGTGCCCTGATTTGCCTCTCACAAGTCCCTAGAAATTTCTCCAGACGTACTGAAAACGTATGCGCGTATCTATAGTCATATCTATAGTCGTATCTATAGTCATATGTAAATATATCTATAAATATGTATAAATATATATAAATAAATATAAATAATAAGTATGATCTATAGTCATATGTAAAAACTTGTTCCTTTACAGGAAATATATCTGGTAATCTCAGAATAGAGTTTATTACAAAATACCTGAACCGAGGGTCCTTTGCTATCCTCCCACCATGAAACTTCTTCAGATACTTGAAACATTCACCAGAACTGGAAAATAAAAGTATTCCATGTTGAAGATCTGTAATTCCATAAGGAATGATACGGGAAAAGCTCCAGCTATATAACCGGTACTCAATAACTCATTGAATTCATTATTGGACTGGAAGATAATGATGGTTACTTTATTCTAATAATTCAATCTATTATTTTAGACTGATTATCAAGCTGCATTAGTAGTCGTAATAATTCGTAAATTGCTTGATCTTCACATATTCTTCTTGTCTGTCAGCCTGTTATCGGAGACCGTTTGAAGCAATTGACTTATGTCACTGTTGATAGAAAACAACTATATGGGCTCTTTGGCTATTCCAGTATGACGATACGATAATAAGAGTTGATTTCTTTTAACCAATAAAGAAGAGATAAAACTTCCTTCCTAAAGTACTCTAACGCTGCTACACCAGATGCTTTGGTTCGGTTTACTAAAATAGTAAAGTTAATATCTTCAGGATTATGTGGAAGACGTTATGCAAATAGCTGAATGTTTTGCTTAGAATTAACAATACTTCAACTCTATACAAATATTTGACCTTGAATTTTGAAAGACAGTATGAACTTGGGTGATGAGCATTTGTTCGATGTCGGACAAATCTTTTAAACAGTTTGTAATATCATTTGGATGCATTAAGTTCTGAGTGGAAAACTTGAGAATTTTTGTGTTTGTACATAGTGTGCAAATGCGAAGAGTATCGAGCTAAGATCAGGAAAATCTCGTAAGCAATTCATGCATTTGATTAGTGTCACAGACGATACTTCATTATCAAATTTTGCCGCTTGCTTTCGCCCTTAAAACTGAAATCTGGAATACTCGGTGTTGCATCATTTAAAGTGCTAGGCTGTGCTAGAAGATCAGATTAAGTTTGTCTATTTGAAGTCCTTATCTACTGCATTGATTCTGGGAGCGATCTATCTCCGACGATACGGGTCTGATTTTTTTTTTCGTTAATCTTGCGCAGGTTATATATAGCTAAATATTGTTTCAATTGCCACTACTACCATTGACTGAGCCTAGACATTACTGGCTCGATTAAGGAAGACTAATGTTTGTATTAGTATGCGCATGTTTACGTATTTTATCATAAGCGTTTCATACCTATTTTAATTTATTATCAGATTTATCCTTTTCATTATAGACTGTAAAAATATGTACTTCAAAAAACTGTGTTCGTATTGTGTTTTTATGATAAGTACTAATGTTTTTATAACCAACCTTTTCAAAACCTTTTAGTACAGCTATGCTGATGAATAATATATCCAATGGTATCTAATCATTCCAAGAAATATTTATTTTGTGATATACTTTACCCGTGGCCCTAATTCTTTGCGCACCAGTTTAAAAGGGAAGTTTTTCAAAGAACGAAAACGCAAACTTAATTATGTCTAAATAAACAATTAAATTCTTGAAATGTCAGTCGTCTAAAATGAATTACCGTAACTTCGCGCGTACGCGCCGCAGCTCAGATAACTCGATTTCCTACCAGAATTTGTTTTAAATAAAATGTGACCTACCTTTGCTCAGCATTTATTTTACTTCATTTTTTAAATAAAATTTCCAATATGAAAAAGATTTAACTAAGCCGCAGTGCATACGCGGGAAATTACGGTACACTGATTAAAAAAATAAAAGTAGTTGCACAATTAGATTTGGGTATGTAAAACATTTTTCCTCTTGAAAATAGAAAGCCCTATTCTTTTGCGCATGTGCATTTAAAGAAAGTTTTCGACACTTGCGATTGGCTGGCTGTTTCTAATTATGAAAATTATGGCATCCGGAATTGATTGCATGCATTGTTTAAAAAGAGTATCAGTTTATGAGAAGAAAATAGGTGGTAAAAGATTGACGGTAGAGTTGCAGAAAAATATAATTGAAAAACAAAATAGTGGGTGTATAATGAGGCAAACAGGCAGGGAGTTTGATTATTCCTGAATCAACTGTGCGTTATGTTTCGAGAATTTTCGTTGCAACCAGAGCTGTACAACCAAGAAACAGTACCGGTCGCCCATCGACAACAATAACAGGAGAAGATCGAACGCACCGTCGAGTGGTAATGAACAGCAGACCATGAACGATGTCAGAAGCCCATAGCTGCCAACTTACGCTTTTTATGGTTCCGTACTTAAAAAGTAAAAACGGAACCTTTATAATATCACTCCTGTGTCTGTCTGTCAAAGCCATTTTACTCAAAAACTATTGAATGTGGAAAGCTAAGGGGGAAGTAATAAAGACTATAGACCTACATATTTACAGATTATTAAACATTTACAAATATTTTTAGGAAAAATATAGAGGGGCTAATTAAGTTACTTGAAAAAAATCTTTTCTTTGCATGCCGTGTGAAAGCTGCCGTAACGCTCAACTCAAAAATACATTTCTTTTAATTTTAGGTACTACATTTTCAGAAATATCGTCGAAAATGTAGTGCAAAATTTTCTCCCCCCCCCCATCTGTTTCTGAATCTACAGAAACTAAAATTAAGAAAAAATTAGAGGTAGTAGACGTTAATTTAAACCTTGGAAGAAAATTATAGCGGGTCACATAGTTTTCGAGAAAAGTGCATTTTCCTGTTACCCACAAATTTCGATTAGCGGGCATTCAGGAAAGGTGTTGAGGATTGCTGGAGGTACCTGTCGTAGCAGAAGTATAAAAGCATTGTTGATGATGATTTAAAAAAAAAATCGTCGGTACTTAGCCGAGATATTAACCCTTAAAGACAATTACGGTTTGGACTTACATAATGACAAGGGCGGCGTACTCTAAGTACCATCGGCTTTTAAAGCCTGGATGACAACTTTTAATGACACATTTGTGTAATTCAATGTCCAGTAGCAGTATAAAAGCAATAAACGCCAAATTGTTAAAAACAAACTAATGTAATTAGAGTTAATCACATAAATACTACGGGATTTGCGACTAGTTTGCATTGTGCCAATCTCTCAATACGCCTCCTGTGTATTTAAAAGTTAATTAAAAACCTATCTGGAAAAATGCGGCACTGACCAAGGCGACTCACGGCGGGTGATTTACCGATTCTAGCTGGCCAAAACTCGACTTTTAAAAGTTTATCCTAGTATAATTTATTTTTTCCCTGTTATATCTCAATAGTTAGGGCGTTGTACCCTGCTTTTGGTTTTGATATAAATATAATTGTATGGCCCATAGACTAGCGCAAATTTTGTGCTTGTTAGTTAGGAATGAATCAATCAATTTGAGTATTGTTCTTTAATCTGTTACTTGAAGCTGAATAAAATATACTGCTCGATTATGAACGCTTCCAATAAAATATGGACTTTATTTTATCGAATTTATGTGCATAAAGTTTGCACATATCAGCTGTTATTTCATATTTAATGTCGCAAAAAACTATTTTTTTGCAGTTTTTCAGTTTTAATATAGAAAAAGTTATACGATAAAGCACGATTGAGCTCAATTTTTGATATGATTAAATAGTTTAGATTATTACCTTTTCGTTCTAATTTAATTTGTCTGCGCCAAGGTGCCCCACCCCCAGCTTTAGAACTGTATTTAGCTTATTAAGCCTATAATTTTTTTTTACCTTTTAGTTCAAGTACCATTTTTTTAAAATCAAAGACAGCAGAATTTAAGTTAGTCACATAAACCTTTGCATCATTATGCAACGGCAACAAGATTTAAAATTTAACGAAAATGTGAATTTAGTTGAAAATATTTTGTTTATAGAGGAAAATTACAATGAAGAGCACATGAAGTTTTGCAAGAGCGAAATGTTTAAATGTATGACCAAATTTGAACAAAAATTGCCAGTTGTATGTAGATATATCAGGACAAAATGATTTAAAATATATTACTTGGCTGCAAGTTTTGAGCGGTTACAAAATTGACCCAAACAAATTCTCTAAATTCAGATTTGATACAATGCAAAAAAAATGTAGGGATTTTCTCATGATATCTTAGGATTCCCATTCTTTACATAAGGTTCCTCTGTGCAGGGATAAATATAAATATACAACAGAATATGCAACATAGCAATTTTCATTAAAGCTGTCGAATGTTTGCCTCGTACCTTAAATTTTAGAAAAAGAAATTTTAGGATTTGTTATAATAATACAAAAATAGTTTTATCACATTAGCTTTCATGCCGTTAAGAAAGTATCATTACAATTATCAAGAAGAACGTAAAATCATGCGTCAATTAGATTATGGAACATTTTTTAATGCGTTCGGACTACTATAATAAAACTTCATAGTTTAATAACGTGAAAAACGATGTCTAAGTAATAATTTGTGAAACATAAGACGTTTGAAAACACAATTTCAACCAAAGTCGAAAAAAATAGCTGAAAATATTATACATCCCTGTATATGAACTATATATTTATCATATAACTCACAATATGCTAAAATTTGGAACAGTTAGTGAACGCATAGCACAGTTGAATATTCCTCGTTAGCAATTTTCGGCAATAATCGAGAATATACTTCAGATGTTTTCTGCAGTGCTGTATATGATTTGTAGAATTTATACACACTAAATATTATGCAATTTTTATAATTTAAAAAGGTGTTCCACAATTGAAAACGCACTTCCATCAATTATTGTTCATACAGAGAAGAATATAACTCATTTATTTTGTGTGCCCCTGTATATGAAAGATGGATGGAAGCATATTCAATAGTAAGCATCTGGTAAAGCAGCTAGGAGATATATATCAATTTAAATACTTTTGAAAAACTGTAACATGAACAAAATACACCACAAACAATTTTTCTCCATAGGCCGTAATGTAACATAATTCTTTTTAGTTTCCCTGTAAATGATGGATAAATACTACCCATACCATATACTATTGCAATCATCTTGTAGTGCACTTCATAGATATGTACATAAATTTCAAAGTGTTTGAAATCGTGAAACATCGTTAAAAGCCACCACAAACGATTTTTCCCCATAGGCCGCAATGTAATGAAATACTTTTGAATGTCCTTGTAACAAAATTATGACTGCTACGTGCTACATTTTACAATACCTAACATTCAATAGTGAATATCAATAACATTTTCCAATTTCATGGCGATGCGACTATACTGACGCCAAAAATAATTTTGGCCAGCTAGAATAGGTAAATCACCCCACCATGCAACGTTGCTACTTTGCGACATCCTTTCAAAGCGCTCTTAGCAAAATGTCAAGTATAAACTTTGAACAAGGATTTTTTGTTAGCTACACTGTAAAAATAAAAGATTATTACGACGCTGAATTTTGTTCTATGAAATATCAATTGAAGTTTAAAATATGCACTACTTTTATTGTCAGTGCCGAATTAAGCTCATCAAAAACAGATTCCGATAACATTTAAATAAGAGTTATACAGAATACCAATATTTGATATTATTTAGGCTTCATAACTCTTTGAACTTTTACGGTATACCCATTCATACTTTTCTAATATACAGGGTGTCCCTGAAGGAATGAGACAAACTTTAAGGCGAGGTAGGGGACATCACAAGGATTCAGAATTGCATAGCAACCCACGGTCGGAAACGGCCTCGTTCGCCGCTAGGTGGGGTTTCTCACAAGACCCACGCTCTTGCCACCACGGTCTCCTGATTTAAGCAGCACAGATTTCTTTCCCTGGTATGCACTGAAAAGTGCTTTGTACGCAACGCCTGTGTATTCTGATATGGATCTGGTTGCAAGACTCGACTGTACTGCTGCGGATATCCAACAAAATCCAGGTGTATTTGAGCGAGTCCGCCAATCCATGATTCGACGGTGTAATGCATGCGTCGCTAGCAATGGTGGAAACTTTGAACATCTTTTGTAACATTTTCACATATCATCTACCACAGTAAATGTAATATCGTTGATCAATAAATTATTTCAGATAATCTCAGTCTTGTGTCTCTTCGTCCCTTGTACATGTCATACTACCTTCCCATGACTTTTCCGACCATGGGTTGCTATGCAATTCTGAATCCTTGTGATGTCCCCTACCTCCCCTTAAAGTTTGTCCCATTACTTCTGGGACACCCTGTATATACATCTATACCAAACCCTATGTTGTACGCAGCACGCACAGAAGTAACAGACTGGCACAAAAATTGTATCTTTCGTCAAGTACTAGGTGTTATTTTGATAACAGAAAATCGTAACCTAGAAGTATTGATTCTGTCCTTTCATTCGATATCTTTGGGGATACTTTCATGGGCTATCGATGTTACGCGAGAAATATGGCACAACGACGGAAATCGGCAATATAGTTGAGACGTATTTGATACAAATACGTAGGAATTCCGAGATTGCCGGTATAAACATGTTAAAATATCGGCACACATTTGGTATTATAGATATCCAATGGTAATCATTTTGAACTGTATTTTTGATGCACGTATGACAATATAGATCTTGTGCCAATCTAATGACATTTTATACGTAGGTCGGCGAATACATTTAATCGATTTAATTACACATTTTGTAGCATCGAAACTGTTTTATCCCCTTCAGGGCAAAGCACTTGCATTGCTATAATGTTGAAAATAATAAATGACACAGGAATTTACAAATTTGGAAACAAGAAAAGGTTAAATTTCACATGCATCATGAATTTTATTTTCTTTTTTTTATCAAATCAAAATTCTGGCACCATTCTGTAATTAAAATTAATGGTTTCATAAATGCACTACCGCCCTTGAAACAGTTACATAATTGAAAAAAACTTCTTGTATATTAATAATATTCACATGCACCTTTCTTAAGTTTCAGAATCTTAAATAGTTGCACGATTTTCTGTAAACTAATTTTATAGTAGAGAATTTAAGCTTATGGTGTCGTATTTTGGAATGCTAGGACTGAAAAATCCCATAACCCGACCTTGTAGTTAACACGTTGAATGCCAAGTCTATTTTCTCTGTCTTTCCGTTTGGGCCACGAAATAAAATTCCCGTTACACAATCTATAAGTGTCAGTCACCAATGACTGGTCGAAACGGAAAGTTCAGTGTCAGTCACCGGTGGCTGACGTGGCATTCAACGTGTTAACTTATTTTATGGCGTAGTACTGAACTTCATTTTTTTTTTTTTACTTAATACAGATATGCTGAGAGAATGCAATCTTTTTAAAAATATTTTATATAAATTTCTTCATTCAGTTTCATATGTGCTTCATTGTTATGTTTCATATTTTTGATCGGCCATGTTCATCATATCCAGTGCGATGTATTAGAACTAAATTTTGAAAAGGGTTTCATTTTAAACCAGTATTGATAAATTCTGACAATTTTATTTTTTTTAATTATGTTTTTCAATATAAATGTCTCAAACAACATACTTTCATTTTCATTACAAGGCGTAGATCAATAAAATAAACACTTGTTAAATGTATATTCATATGTCTATTATATTTCAGTAGTTTTCAAGCAATGTTAATACTTTTATAAAGATAACCATTAGTATAGCATTTAGTTGCTAATCTGCTGTTTTTTAATTATTGTCATTCATGAATCCTAGTTACATACGAGAAAATATTTTTAAGGGGAGAGGAGGTAAATATTTAACTATTTTATTGGATTTTAAACTGTATCTCGCACAAATTTGAACATTATGCAAAATGTGAATACACACTTAATTTTCCAGAATATTAAATTTTCTTCTAAACGCCACGTGTTTCTATTTTTTCCCATGCAAAGAATTAAGTTTTAAAAATTCCCAGAAATAGACTTAACTTTCCTAATTCATGTCTAGAAAAATCTTAATTTCCTTTGAAAAATCTTTTCTTTATATAGAGCCTCGAAATTCAATCCTTCACAAACGTAGATTGTAAATAGCTTAAATTATCACTAAATCTTGAAGAGACAAAATTCAGATCTTTATTAAATTCTTTACAAGTAGATATAAAAGTTTATAAAAATGGCATAGCATTGGGGGGGGGGGGGGAAATCTGATCAAAATCCTGGCAAGATAGTTAATGTAACTTACCTTTGTTAAAAAGAAAATTCAAGTGTAAAATTGCTTCAATAACAATTAATGGAAATGGTAAGGTAGAAAACATAATACAAATTTTGAATTTTCTTTTTATATTATTGGCTGTAGTTTTCCAAATAATCAGATGGTAATTGTCAGAAATATACTTTATCAGTATGCAAAAACTCACCTGTTTTATAACTTTTATTAATATGTATTATTTTCATATCAAATATCTGCACGTATTTACATAAACTAAAATAGTCTTGACTATGATCATGATTACAGTTAGGATTTTGCTTAGCTTTTACAAAAAAATATACATATGCCCCTATAAGAGTGGAGAAATACATTTTAATCGCAACAGGCAAGAGGATTTTCTGACAGGGTGAGTGAAATTTTAAGCAGTCATTGAAAATTTTAGTTTATACGAGACATATTTAAAAATGATACAAACCAAAAATTTAATAGTGTTACAAAGTGAACATGGTACTTAAAGTTATATCCTATACCAGGGGTGTAAAAAATCTAGGCGCTAGCGGGCTAACTACTAAATTTTATTCGTTATTTTTCGTCTAATATTTCGTCTAAATTTTCTGTAAGAATCCTAATAAAATTTAAGCGAAAAAAACTAGTATTACAATTTAGTGTTGAGAGACTGCCCGCTGGCGCCTAGATTTTTACACCCCATTCCGATACTAAACCCTCTTGTGTACACTTCAATTTTATAAAAGAGAAATTTTGAAAATATTTGTAAAAGTAAAGTATTTTTCAGTTGCTTACATCTTGCTCGCTACTGAAGTAAATCATTGTCTGATAAAATTTTCTGACAATACTCCCACACCTGCCTGTGTATGTTATTTATATTTCATTCATGTTTCACATGAATAACTTGACCACTTTCATCATAAAATGAAATCACTATAGTAACATATATGTTGCTTTACAATTCGACCTTGAGGGAACACTGAAAATCTGCTTCAAAACAAAATGGACAATAACAAATTAAATTGAAGATTTGAAAAAAATTTATGCCAAAAAAAAAATTGTTTCTTTAAAATGGCATCGTTTACATACTTAACAATACTTAAGTTTAAATTGGTCTTCAAACTACAATAATATTGGTTGAACTTTCATTTTTATTTTTAATAATTTAAAACTGTTGATATACTTAAAAGAAACGTTTGTAAGAAATTTTATAAAGTAGATTACATTTTTGGCTAAAGTATAATAAACTTAAAAAAATCCTTTTTTGACTTTGTCCTCAGCAATGGAAAAGGTGAAAAAATCCTTTTTTGACTTTGTTCTCAGCAATGGAAAAGGTGTAAAAATCCAACTTTGGAAAAAATTCTGTTTAACCCTGTAGAAATCTTGATATTTCAAAATCTTTGAAATTGTGTGTAATAAAAATTTTGATATTAAGATTTGAATAAAAAAAAAAGACAATACAAATACATGAAAATTAATTAAGATCAGTAACATTTAGTGTACTGTCTACCAGCTGCGAGTGAAGTAACTGGGGAGGTTGTCACAAGATGGTGGCTCCTTTTATTAAATTTTGAACTACAGTTTCTGGTCACCCTTGGTTCAAAATTCCCACCAGTAAAATTTAATAGAAAATTTCTTCATATTTAAACATCTTGCTTATGGAAATATTTTCTCACCAATATGGGAAAATTTATTTGTTTTTACTGGTGTCTTTCTGTTTGGTAAAACAATCAGTGGTTACACTGGTTGTGACAAGGGAGTTATGAATAAAAAGGAGGAGACATACAGTGTACTGTCTACCAGTTGAGAGTGAAGTAACTGAGGAGGTTGTCACAAGAGGGCGACTACTTTTTAAAAATCGGATCTACAGTTTCTGATTACTGCCGAGGCAAACTTTCCACCAGTAAAATTGAACAGAAAATTTCGTCTTATTTAAGCGTCTTAATCTTGGAAATATTTTCTCGCAAAAATGGTAAAATTTTCTATTTTTCTTTTACTGGTGCCAGTTTGCCTCCTAAAACAGTCTGTTTCACTGGTTGTCACAATATGGCGAAAACGCGGGGCCTGACATTAGCCAAAGTAAACTTCCACCAGGAAAATTGAAACTGTTTCTGCCATTATTTATGACTGAAATTTTGCACTAGTAAGGCGATTAAGTAAGGAGATTATTTCTATATAAATTTACTGCTGAAAGTTTCCGCCGGCGGTAACCAACCCCTGCGAAAGCGGTTAGAGTTGAAGCTTCACCATTTTTGGGGTATGTCAGTTCTTTTTTATTAATAGTTCCATGGTCGTGACAATATGGCGGAAAAGCAAGGACTGATTTCCCCAAATAAACTTCCACCAGGAAAAATGAAAATGAGTTTCTGCCATTATTTATGACGAAAATTTTGCATTAATATTGTGTTTAAATAAGGAGAAAATTCCTATATAAATTTAGTGGTGGAAGTTTCCACCAGCGGTAATCAACCCCTGCGAAAGCGGTTACAGTTGAAGCTTCACTATTGTAATGATATGTCAGTTCCTCTTTATTAAAAGTTCCATAAGAAATTATTTTTTGTAAGATAGGGTTTAAATAAGATTTTATTTCAGAAAGCTGCAGAAAGATTCTTTTCATTGTATAAAAAGTGCTCGTGCATGCATTTACGAATGATAGCATACAGGCCTAGAAGTGACTATAGTTAAGGCCTAGAGCTGAAAATTACAATTTTTTTAAACTACTGACTGACGAAATCAGTGATTTTTTTGCAGAGACTGAAGAAATTCGTGATTTTTTGTTACGGCTAACTGACAAAATCGTCATTTTTTTTTTTTTTTACAATGAGTGACTGCCGAAATTTGCGATTTTGATCAAACAATGGTCGATAAATTTTGCAATTCATTTCAGAGATTGATTAATGAGACTGAAGAAACTCGAGGTTGATATTTCACCATGACTAACTGAAGGAATTTGCGATTTTTTGCTGCGATTGAATGACGAAATCCGTGATTTTTTTTTTTACAGCGACGGCTGAAATTTGTAATTTTTATCAACGAACGATTGACAAACTTCGCGATTCATTTCAACGACCGATTGACAAAATCGACGATTTTTTGATTCGACTGATTAATAAAATCTGCGACTGCAAGTGGTAAAGACTGCTGAAAATTACAATTTTTTTAAACTACTGACTGACGAAATCAGTGATTTTTTTGCAGAGACTGAAGAAATTCGTGATTTTTTGTTACGGCTAACTGACAAAATCGTCATTTTTTTTTTTTTTTTTTTTACAATGAGTGACTGCCGAAATTTGCGATTTTGATCAAACAATGGTCGACAAATTTTGCTATTCATTTCAGAGATTGATTGACGAGACTGGAGAAACTCGAGGTTTTTTTTTTTTTTTTTTTTTTTTTTTTTTTTACATAAATTACTGATGAAAAGAACGATATTATGAAAAGAGTGAATGCTGAAATTTATGATTTTTATCAACAACCGATCGATAAATTTCCCGATATATTACAATGACAGATTGACAAAATCAACGATTTTTTAACGCGATTGACTGGAGAATTTTTTTTTTCTAACCACACTTGATAGACCAACATCACGATTTTTATCAGCCTTCGATTAACAAAATTGACAATTTTTTTCAATGACCTATAGACGGAATTCACATTTTTTTCTTCTGTGATACATCGATTTATTTTCAACCGATTGATGAAATTCACGATTATTTTTCGCAATCGAATGACGAAGATTCCAATATTGCCGCAGACTTAAATTTACTTTTTTTTTTATCTGCAGGATTGATGAAATTACAAACTACTTACATGGGAGACTGACGAATTTCGTGCATTTTTTAAAGAAAAAAAAGAGTTCGTGAAATTTGGAAAAAACTTAAAAACATTTTCGCGGAAAAATCACATCCGGATTGAGGAACTTCACGGTTCACGGCTGAATAAAAAATAATTGCAAGAGTGGAAAGCTGAAGAAATAGGAACGTTTTCAAATTTATAGGAAATATAGGAGTTCGCTGCGAGGCCTGCATATTTAATAACACTTTCAGAGGCTAATTAAATGTTGCTAATTAAATGTTGAAATCAGATGATCCCTTAAAAGATGTTACATATGAAGATGAAGAATCCCTTTCTCTTCATATTTCAGCGCTACAGAGAGGACAGTTAACTCACTAGTAAGTACAAATGTATCATTAGATGCAATAGCTTTTTGGTCGCGCCTGCCAGTAAACTTGGCATATTTTTTTTTTTTTTTCCAAGGGAGTTCGTCGTTCCGAACCTCAGCTCGCAATCTGATTGGTTGTTGTTCTTGGCACTGTTTTGACGTAACTTGGCGATAATCATATTTGGCGAAAAATGCTTCCAGTGTCTGGATATTGTTTATAATTTGTGTTTACCTGTTCAACTGTTGTGTGAATCCAAAATTTTTTTTTAATTATTATTTACATTCTGTTTTTCATTATTTACATAATTTTTCTGTGTAATTAAGAAAATAATACTGACTATTGCGCGTGCAGTTCAATTGTGGACATTTATTTTATTATTTTCTTCTTTTCTGAATCAAGTGACCAGCTGGTGTCACTTTTGAAAGCAGGGGTCTAATGATTTCCTCTGCTTTATAAGTGTACGCTTGCTAGCCAAACTCTTTGAAGAACTGTTTATATATTAATGCAAAAAGCAATTTTTTTTTAGGTAAGCATTGCATTTTTTTCTGTCTGTTTATCTAATTTTTGATGAATAATTCTCAGCTCCCTATATTATTTCCTATTATGTATCTTTAAATTAATACCATTAAAGAGTAATTTAATATTCCTACTGACATTTAGACTAGTAATGTTAACATTCATCAAAAGAATAAATGTAATATCGATTTGTATTTGTAATGGATGAAAGCAATTTTTTTTACAAAACACACACAGCTTTGCAACAATAAAAAGGAGAGGGGTAGCTTTTCTCAGAGCATTTAAAAAGCTGGTGACATATGTAAAAATTGGAATCTGTTAAGATGAATACATGATTTGTTAAAATTAATATAAACAAAAGCCTTGACGAAAAAAAAAAATAAAACATACAGCTCTTTCAAGTGTTCTTAAAAGAAGATCTTTCTTCAGTGAAAAGGCAACAAAACACAGAGTGAAGAACAATAAACAAAAATATATGTACTGCTGTATTTTGCCCTGAGGATTGGAGATTGGTCTCTGTTTCTGAAACTTTTTGGAACATCTGGATAATAAATTCCTTTAGGCTGCATGTGCATTTCATTAAGTTGTCTTTTACAACTCATGTATTTACTAAAATATACTTTATACTAAACATGTAAAGCAATGAAATTACTTTTTTTTTTCTAAGTCTTATCTAACTTTTCTAATGTTGTACAGTTTGGATAAATCTGAACTAAGTTTTTTATATGATTAAAATTTTGCTTTTAATTGAAAAAACATTTATGATTTCCTAGATAACTAATTTTATGGTATAAAGTTGTTTTTATTTATTACCACATGACTCAACAGTAAACATTTGTTTGTAACAATAATGTAAAGAAACAATTGTGGTAACATAGAGATACAAAACTAAGGAGAAAATGGAAGCATTATCACAATTGCCTAAGCTTGGGGATAGCTCCTTTTTCATCTTGTATATTTTTTACTTTTACACTGATTTAGGCCCAGATCACCAGTCACTACATGTTTTGATACATAATAAATAATCTTTTAAATCTTGTAGTGACATTTTAAAAATAATGATTCTTGGCCAGATGAATAGAAATAGACATGCGTTACCCAAGATGGTTGTTAATTAGTGAAGTGCTAGTCTCTAAAAACATGCTTTAATAAATTTTTATGGTTTCCATCTTGACAACATGTTCTTAGCTGACACACAGTAGACTTAGTTAACGTGAAATATCATTTGCTGAAAATGATTCTAGAAAGAAATTATGAAGATATAAAGACTGTCAATTATATACAAATGGAATATGAAAGCTTACATGCCATTAATTCCAAAAGACAGGTGGTTTTTTCTGGATAAAACCCATATCAAAGCGGGGTTTTTACAATCCATGGTATTATTATTTAATATTCAGTAGCTTTTATATTAGTTTTTTAACCTTTGTGTTTTAAAGAGTTACACTAAAGTTTTTCAGTCTTAAAAAAATCTAACCAGGTTGTTTTCTTTTTTTAAATATAAATGAGCTGGGTTTGGTTTTGGTAATCCTGATTAGGATTAACACTAATAATTCACAAAACAGTTACAAGATAATTGTATAACTAAAAATGTGAAGTTATCAATTGCTATTATTGAAGTTATCAATCTGCTCTGGATCGGGTCGGGTTACCCACAGTTCAGGTTACAGGTGACTAGACTCCGGCCGTCCACATAACGCAAGTCTTCTCTGATTGGCTCGTACGACGGACCATTTCTATCAAAAAATCTAAGCAATTCTCGCTCAATGAGCATGCGCTAAAAATGTTTATGGAGCCGCAATGCTTACATTTTGTCTTGACGAAGCAGAGTTATTAGCTGCTTAAATTTGAAATTTATTTATGTTTTCCATTATTTAGATATTTCGGTTCTGTAATTAAAACTTTTTTTAATTCGCTATTATATTCTAAGTAAAATGAGAGCCCTCATTCAGTGTGCAGTTATTTAAAGTTTTGTAATTTTGAAATATGTAATTGTTACGTGATAGAGGAATAGAATTATTGTTTATCTAGCCAGTAAAAAAAAAAAAAAAAAATGGATATTTTATTCTAATTCAGTTTCTGATATAACTGGCCAGCTGGTGCCACTTTTAGAAGCAGGAAGTGTAATTTATTCTTCTGCTTTAAAAGCGTATGCCTGCAGGCCGAACTCAATTTGAACAACTGGCAATGAAATTTCATTTATGGATTATCCAAAAACAAATCGCGGAACTTCACTTGAATAACGAATTTAAGATCAGGTAAACATTATATTTTTAATAAACCCATTTACCTGTTTTTTTTTTTTTTAATGTCTAGTGTAATTGTAAACATCTATTATTTCTTATACACAAATAAGGTTTATAATGCTTTACTTTTTCTAGAGTAATTTTATGACAAAATGTCATCTTAAATATAGTATAGTTTATGCATTATATTTCCATTAATAGTTAACAATATTAAATAAGTTTATTATGATGCATATTATAGTATAGTGCTTTTTTTCTTTTTCAGTTCTCTAACAACCCCCTTAGAGATTTAGATATGGAAAACTGGGGTCATATATTTACACCTTCTAAAACTAAACTTTGTAGTTTTACAGAATATCGATGTATTATGCTCCATGTCCATTTGTTATGGCAGAAGGGGGTGGATTGTGTGCAGAGGTAAAATTACACAATCCTTCGCTTATCATCTACATCTTCATTCTTAGTGGTTTTATGCTTATATGCATGGCTTTACTTCTGCATGCAGAAGTAAATGCTGTAACTTCATGTTGAAGTAAAATCATGCAAATTTTCTTTTTCCTCTTCTGCAAAATTTTCTTTTGCTGAGATCAGGGCTTAATTTGCGCCGGAGCCCAGCTCCGGTACTTCTCTGTTTTTAGTAAATATTTAAATACTAGTGTAAATGCCCGTCCTAGGACGGTGGGTAAAAATTGTGTTTTTCACTTAAAATTTGAAAAACTGATAAAAAAAATAATTGACAATGTGGAAGCGTTTAGATGAGCAAAGTTCGGCTAGTTTATGTTCTAATAAACACACAATTAGCTTTTACAATATTTCTGGGTAAACCAGGTTTTCCGGCTAATGTACTATAACAAAATTAAGATTTCTTAATAAAAGAAAAATTTAATAAATATGCAATAAAAGTTCATAATTAAAACAGTCTGCTGCAACTATTGAAATAATACTATTTTTTTAATAACAATTTGAAATTGTATTTTTATCGTTTACCCCCCCCCCTTCCTCCCACCCCCTCCAATTGTTTTTTTATATGTATATTGATTAATAAATAAGTACCGTGGGTTGAATCCCATCCGTCTAATCCCCTAAGCTTCTGCCCTCCTGATGCAAAGCTATAAATGAAAAATTATTAATTTTACTTTTCGTATAAATATTAATTTTTTACTTTTAAAATATGGAATATGTTTGATTTTTTTTTTTTTTTTTTTTTTTTTTTTAAGTTTAAAGTTACATACACCTGTATATAGAAAAGGAAACTATAAGTAATGTGTAATTTAAAAATAAGTTACAATATAATAAGTCTAAAATATTTAAATTGATTACTTTTTTAAAAGAAAGTCAGTTTTATCAATTTTTTGCAGGGAAAAACAGGATATTTTAAAAAATACCATATCATTGTTTTCTGTGATTAAAATTCCTTACATGTCCCAAAGAAAATTTAATATGATTACAACTTAATACTTGAAATAATCTCAAGTGACACTTGGCGATTTAAATGTGATGTGCCTTCTGATTTGTTAGGAAGAAGTGTCTACCACTGCTCAATTATCAGGATTTGTAACCTTGAGAAGTAATTGCAGGATTCTTGTTTCTTGTGCAACCAATGGGAGAACGGAACCTTTCACCCTTGAGTCTCTTCCTCGGAGACTGGTAAGATTGATGGATTCGCACCGCCCTGCGTTACACTGCCTTTTATTATATAGAGATTCGTTGGAATTCAATGGAGCTCATAAATACAGGGCCCCGGAGCACAGTGCAATAGCACTTCTGAAAAAACGAAGCTTAAATTACCCTTTTCTTTCCTTCCTATCTCCAAGCTTTTGACAAAAATAAATTTCACAGGAGAGGTAAAAGAAAGCTTGCATGATTTTACTCTAACATGAAATTATAGCACTTAGCTCTGCATACAGGAATAAAAACACGCATAAAATCTTTAAGCATGAAGACATAGGATGAGGTTTGGAGAGTTGGGTCATTTTACCTCCCCACACAATCCACCCCTCTTCTGTGGTCACAAATGGACAAATAGCATAATAAAGTGATTTTCCGTACAACTACATTTATGAAACTTTTTGTATAGCAAGACGCACCTATGTCAGACCTATTAGTTGAATAAAATGCAAAATGAATTTTTGCGATGTGTGTTACTTTCCTTGCAGGTGAGTGATATTTAAATGTAGTCAGATTTCTGAATAATGGAAACTATGGGATCGTTGAACAATGCCATACATTGGATTGAATTGTCCCTACATATATATTTTTTATGGGGGGGGGGCTGTAATTTTTTTGCTGTTTTTTGCTGGGGTTCAATCTAGAATGTTTCTTGCGTGTCAGATTTAGGTTTTTGCAATTCGAGTCGTTGGGATTTTCAGTTTTCAGAAAAAAAAAAAAAAAGATTAAAATAAGCAGAACTATGTTTCAAATCAATTGAGTTTATTGTCTTGAGTTTGTGCTTGCTATAATTAATGCCTCAATTTTCTTCATATATTAGTACATATTTTATTAATTATTAAAGGGGATATTTTAAATGACAGATTATGCGAAATGGCTGAAGCATTAAAGTATTGCTACTAACTTATTTAACTTAAAAAGAAAGTTTTCTTTAATGATATTTAAATGAACTATTACTTTTATTTAAATTCAGATTAAGGTTAATGTGCATCGTGTTTGTGTCAGGTTGCATATTGAGGAAAAAGATTTTGTTTTTTTCGCGTCAGGTGCGGGTTAAATTCAAATATATTTTTTGGTTCAACCCGGATATAACCCATCTACACAGTGTTCTATGGTTAGTGTTGCCAGGTGTCCTGCGTAAATTGGGGGTCCAAATGCTCTGGACACAAGTATTTTAAAGTAATTTTCTTATTATATAATGGTAGAATTATCTGCAATTAAAGATAGCTAAATAAACAGTAAGTAATTAGTGACATCCAGAGCATTTGGAGTCCTGTTTTATCCATGACACTTGGCAACACTTTCTACAATTGAATCAGTTTGCTATTTGGATTTACAGTAAACTCCCGACTATCAGGCCTAATGTGGTGGAAGGATAGGCTGGAGTTCTATAAATATTTACTCACTTGCAGCACCCTCTCCCTCATTATATTAAAAACACATATCACACATTTTAAGATAAATTTTATATATACAGTGAATACAGTTTTAAAATAAGCAAAACATTAACGTAAAACGTAAACCTAATTTGTAAAAAAATGTGTAAATCATATTTTACTGTTTATTAATAAATGATTTCACAAATATGAAAATTTGTGTATAAGATAAAAGAGTCAAAACTTAATTTTTAGTTTTTTTTAAAGTAGTTCATAGATGACTGCTTCACTCACATACCTATATATATATACTTTTTGTGTGTGTTGCATTTGATTGTTATGATACTATACACTACAGTGTGTATCGAGCATTGAAACGATTCTGTAATAATTTTCATATGCAGTGTCGTCAATTTAATATTGGTCTGTGGGCTCAAGCCCACCCAATACTTTGTTACCCCAACCCCAGCATACACAATTTCCATTCTTCTATTTATTTTCTTTCATTATTATTTATTTATTTATTTATTCATTTTAAACCTTGAAAGAAAATTTATTCACCATTTACCAGTAGGCCCGGTAGCAGAATGTTCAAGACGAGAGACGGGCGCCACAGATTTGCTTTCGCAGATTCTTTTTCCATTAGCCTTTATTTCACTTTATTTCAGGGTTGCCGGCTTTTAGCCAGACCAAAAAAGCCGGTTTGTATTTTTAAAAGTTGGTTTACATCTAATTCGCTTTATATTTGGATCAATTAATTTATAATACACTTATAAATATTTTCTACTAAGAAAATTATAAATTTCTATTAAATTTTGTCAAATAAATAAGTCTTTATAACTGCTAGAAGGGAACTGTGAAGTCATTATGTCTGAAAATATATATATATACAAATATTGAAAAGAATATAAGTTAGACTCCAAACTGGTGTTTTGAAATTCTATAATACATAGCTCCACATATACTACACATTTTAAAGATTATACAGGGTGATTCAGCTCGTCGGTGACAAACTTTAAGGATCGATAGAGCACACCTAGACGAACATTTTTGAATAGGGAATGTAGGGTCCCTGACGCGATGGTAAGGCGCTAGGCGCTTTCGAAAATTTGGGTGCCGAAATTCGAAACGTCATAAAAACTAGGGAAATGGTTAGATTTTCTTGCTTGTTGCGTCGAAATGATTCTGTTTGTTTAGACTTTCTTCAGTACCAATTTGATAAGCGTATCTCTTAAAACATGGATAGGGGGCGCTGCAGACTTTGGAGAGCTAGACAACAACTTTAAGCCCGTTATTTTGATAATTTAACACATGCTCGCCAAAGTTTATACTCTAACTTAAAGTTTGAACCCAAAAGTAGAGCCCTGCAAAAAGCGTAAGAGCCGGAATAAAATGTCAAAGTACAGGGTGGTCGAAACTCGAAGGCTCCTAAGAGATAAACAAACAGATTTCTTGACTTATGGCATGCATTTTCATGATTCTGTTTGCTGGGGCTCTCTGAAACTCAGTTGAACGGTACAAAAAGAAACATCGATAGAAGGCGCTTTGGGCAAAAAACATAATTCGTTGACATTTCGGACGCTAACTGGAAACGGGGCGCTACGATCAGTTAGTAATAATGAAAACACATTTTCTACCTCTGCTCAACACTTCTGAATAAATTTAGACCAAAAACATCAATGATACTGGAAATTTATTTACAAAAAATAACACTACAGAAGATGCTCGAAATTTCGACCTTGGGCCATGATGCAGGCTTCGCACCTCCGTCGCATTGAGGAGTGTGTGTTTCCAACAATGCCAGGAGTATCTCTGATCTGCCCTGCAGCTGCCACAATGCGCGCCACAAGTTCTTCAGCACTGCTGACAGGTGTATGGTATACCTCGGCCTTCAGGTAACCCCAAAGGAAGAAATCCAAGCAGGTGAGGTCTGGTGATCGGGCAGGCCAGTGAACTGGACCCCCACGCCCGATCCACCGCTGGCCATACCTTGCGTTTAGATGGAAACGCACGTCGTTCGTGTAATGGGCCGGAGCTCCATCGTGCTGGAACCACATCTGGCGACGCGAACCTTCGGGTACGTGCGCCTCATCCAGAAGCTGCGGCAGCACTTGATCCAGGAAAATCAGGTAATTTCCACCTGTCAGCCGTTCAGGTAACAAATAAGGGCCAATGAGGCAATCCCCCAGAATGCCGGCCCACACATTTACTGAGAAACGCTCCTGGGCTGCTCGGCTTCTGGTTTCATGTGGATTTTCATCACACCACACATGACTGTTGTGGGCGTTCCACATTCCCTCCCGGCTGAAGGTGGACTCGTCCGTAAACAAAATGCTGTTTACAAAACGGGGATCCCTGGATCTCATCGCCAAGTACCATCTTGAGAATTCCACTCGAGGGCCAAAATCCTGCTCTCTGAGCAACTGCACCCGCTGGATGTGGTAGGGGTGCAGATTCCGGGAACGTAAGATGCGCCACGCAGTTGCTTGCGAAATGCCAACATGTCTGGCGATATCTCTCGTGCTAAGACCTGGGTTGTCCTCAACCAGGTTAAGCACAGCCTCTTCGTTGTCGGGGGTGCTCACTGATCGCTCCCGTTCAGGCCTGCCTCCGTCGAAAGATCCCGTTGTGGACAACCTCTGGTGTACTCGAGCGAAGAAGGCATGGCAGGGGATTTGCCTGTTGGGGTAACGCTCGGCGTACAACCGCTGAGCGGCTCGTCCATTACAACCAGCAGCGCCATACGCCAAATGCATGTCAGCCAATTCAGAGTTTGTGTACCGTTCCATCCTACTACCGATCTGCAGACAAGTAACCCGAAGCTTAAGTAGGTACCGCACGTTCAAAAGACGTGTCTGCGCATACAACTACGTCATCTCGCGTTGTCGTCTACGCATTACGTATCTTTTGCATATCGATATGGTACGATATCTTTTGCATAAATCAGCAAAAAGCACCTTATGTAAATTTTATTGCGCGCATTGTGCATGATTGAAACCAGCTATGTTTGTTAAAAAAAACAAACAAACTGCAGTTTTAATAGCTTCTTATGATAAGTAAATTACTCTCTTGTTTTGTTTCTAACTGATCGTAGCGCCCCGTTTCCAGTTAGCGTCCGAAATGTCAACGAATTATGTTTTTTGCCCAAAGCGCCCCCTATCGATGTTTCTTTTTGTACCGTTCAACTGAGTTTCAGAGAGCCCCAGCAAACAGAATCATGAAAATGCATGCCATAAGTCAAGAAATCTGTTTGTTTATCTCCTAGGAGCCTTCGAGTTTCGACCACCCTGTACTTTGACATTTTATTCCGGCTCTTACGCTTTTTGCAGGGCTCTACTTTTGGGTTCAAACTTTAAGTTAGAGTATAAACTTTGGCGAGCATGTGTTAAATTATCAAAATAACGGGCTTAAAGTTGTTGTCTAGCTCTCCAAAGTCTGCAGCGCCCCTTATCTATGTTTTAAGAGATACGCTTATCAAATTGGTACTGAAGAAAGTCTAAACAAACAGAATCATTTCGACGCAACAAGCAAGAAAATCTAACCATTTCCCTAGTTTTTATGACGTTTCGAATTTCGGCACCCAAATTTTCGAAAGCGCCTAGCGCCTTACCATCGCGTCAGGGACCCTACATTCCCTATTCAAAAATGTTCGTCTAGGTGTGCTCTATCGATCCTTAAAGTTTGTCACCGACGAGCTGAATCACCCTGTATTTAATTAAACAAATGTAGCACATCAAAATGGCCAAATGTAACACATCAAAATGGAAACATTCTTATGTGTCCATATGGAGAGTTAAGTTATAAATGTTAAAAGAGAAATTAGAAACAATATAATACTTGAGGAGAGTTTGGTACATAATTGTATAAAAAATATAGCATTTAAACAAGAAAAAAAAATAAAATTTTGAAAAGCTAGTTGCTGTGCATATTCATGCATATGCTATTCATAATATTTTGAATAGTGAGAAATGATGTTTTCATTATATGACTATATATAATTTTAAATGTTTACTAGAAATAAAATAAGGATACTTGTTAGTTATCCCGTCACCAAATTGTAAGATTAAATGCCAATAATGGTTGCCATTAATTATTTGTGAGATTAAATGCCAATAATGGCCAATAAAACCATTAATTCGACATTTTGTTTGTATTTTTATTAATGTTTTACTAATTATAACAAGTGGGTAAGTGTGATCACAGATCGCACAGAGGGTTTCGTTTAATATTCCTTTCAAAACACTTTATCTTTTTAAAAAATCTATTACTTCCACATTTCGCAACCAGGGGGCGCACTCGATTCTAAACAAACATCTATCCGAACGAAATCCAGTTTTACATACTATCCGCAGATATATTAGTCGAGGGGATTGGGCCCATAGCACCTGAGATCAGTAGGCGCACCTGGCGGTAAAAAATGGAACTAAAATGTGTAAGGCTATGGTGCACAATATGAAAGAAGAGTCAAAGGGGTGTCGGCAAAAGTTGGAAAATTTCTCCCCTGGTTAAAAGGGCGGATGTTAGAAAAATTACTTAAAATACACAAGCTAGAGCCCGGAGAGGTAAATAATATAAGACTTTTTGAAGATTTTATGATTTGTCGTGTGGTCTGAGGTATTCAGCTATACGTATGCAAAATTTCATGTCTCCAACTTAATTAGGGGCTCTCTTAGAAAGAATTGCTTCAAATACATATGTGGTAGCTCAAAGGGTTAAACGTAAGACATTTTCATGATTTTATGATTTGTCGCTTGGCCTCAGGTGTTCTGCTATAAGTATGAAAAATTTAAAATCTCCAATTTAATTAGGGGCTCAGTTAGAAAGAATTGCTTAAAATACACGAGCTGGAGTTGAAAGGGTTAAACATAAAACTTTTTCAAAATTTATTATTTGACGTGTAATCCGGGATGTTGAGCTATAAGTATGCAAAATTTCACGCCTCCAACCTAAATAGGGGCTCACATAGAAAGAATTGTTTAAAATACACATGTGGGAGCCCAAAGGGTTAAACGTACGACATTTTCAAAATTTTATGATTTGTCGTTTGATGTGAGGTGTTCAGCTATAAGAATGCAAAATTTCACGCTTCCAACTTAATTAGAGGCTCACTTAGAAATAATTGTTTAAAATACACATGCAGGAGCCCAAAGGGTTAAATGTACGACTTTTTCAAAATTTTATCATTTGTCATATGATGTGTGGTGTTCAGCTATAAGTATGCAGAATTTCACGCCTCCAAACTAATTAGGAGCTCACCTTGGAAAGAATTGTTTAAAATACACATGCGGGACCCCAAAGGGTTAAATGTACGACTTTTTCAAAATTTTATCACTTGTTGTTTGATGTGAGGTGTCCAGCTATAAGTATGCAAAATTTCATGCCTCCAACATAATTAGGGGCTCACTTAGAAAGAATTGTTTAAAATACACATGTGGGATCCCAAAGGGTTAAATGTACAACTTTTTCAAAATTTTATGATTTGTCGTATGATGTGAGGTGTTCAGCTATAAGTACTGAAAATTTCATGTCTCCAACATAATTAGGGGCTCACTTAGAAAAAATTGTTTAAAATACACATGTGGGAGCCCAAAGGGTTAAATGTACGACTTTTTCAAAATTTTATGATTTGTCGTATGATGTGAGGTGTTCCGCTATAAGTACCGAAATTTCATGTCTCCAACATAATTAGGGGCTCACTTAGAAAGAATTGTTTAAAATACACATGTGGGAGTTACCGACATTTATTCTTCTGCAAGAGACACCGATTAATTAAATAATTAATATTTCAGCTTGTAATTAAGATAGGACTTAGAAATAGGTATCAATAAAATCAGCAAGAAATTTGACATCGGGATGCTATAAAATTTAATCAAAAAATTTAATATTTAAAAAGTTAAAATTCCGTATTAAAATATGCTATTAAGAAAAACCGCAGCGTCCTCATGTTTACCTGCTTTGAAATCTTTTGAATTGAAATCTTTTTTCCTTGTCTTTCCAATTAAAGAAAATAAATTTTTATCGATCGATTTTTAGTGGATATTTTAACTTATACACATCGCAGAAATGTGAACTTTATATCAAATGAAAGTAGATTTTTTTCTGCGTCTGTCTATTCCATTTACAAATTTCTCGGACCAATATTTTCTGATATGCGATTTCGATTTAAAATGCCCACTTCATTTTTCGGCTTAATTTCCTCCGTGGTAACCATGCATCGGCTGATTTTACTGACAACCCTTGGGAGAAACAAGGATGACTTGGAGAAAGTTCATTTGAATCTGCGTTAAAAAGGTGGATTGGTTAATTTTAGACGTTAATTAGCCCGTAATTCAGTTAATTACCAACATTTTCAAAATTTTATGATTTGTTGTTTGATGTGAGGTGTTCAGCTATAAGTACCCAAAATTTCAAATCTCTAACATGTATAGTTTCTGAGAACGGGCTCTGTGACGGACAGACAGACAGAGAAAGGAGTGAGACGAATAGGGTTTCGTCAGATGAACGAAACCCTAAAAATTGTGTCAATTTGTATAATTTGGCGAAATTGGTCGACGGGATAACTAACAAGTACCAAAAGTACCAAAATAAGACTTGTATATTAATAGCTCTTCCCTGATGAAATTTGGAGGCTCATTGGTTAAATATAAAGATGTGAAACAGTGGGGGAACTATTCCCCCCCTCCCTTAATTTATTTTTCAAGGGGCATTATTCTTTGAAATAAGTGTATACAAAGCGCTATAAGTAAGCGTACAAAGTTAATGCTGGAATCTGCCGTAAATTGACACAGCTGCGCCATCTTGTGGATGGAGTGAATAACGCAAATACGCAGGTTTTTTGTATGACGTCATATATGACAGAATATCTACCATCTGCGCATGTCTATTTGAAGATATTTACAATTTAAGAGTTATAGGCGGAAAAGCAGACAAAGCTATTTTAGAGAATACCTGTTAAAATTTTAATCATGAATTTCAAATATTTACTCACTCATGGAAGATGAGCCTTGTTTACCAGATTTATTGCAAATTTTTTTTGTTACAGTTTGTTTTGATGAAAATGTGTATTTAAAAAAAAATCGCAATGTCATTTTAATTTCGGGAGAAAAAGCATGTCTATATGAAGATATTTACAATTTAAGAGTTATAGGCGGAAAAGCAGACAAAGCTATTTTAGAGAATACCTGTTAAAATTTTAATCATGAATTTCAAATATTTACTCACTCATAGAAGATTAACCTTGTTTATTAGATTTATTGCAAAATTTTTTTGTTACAGTTTGTTTTAATGAAAATATGTGTATTTAAAAAAAAAAAAATCGCAATGTCATTTTAATTTCTGGAGAAAAAGCACTAATGCTACGTAAACAGTATTGCCTTTTGCCCCGAAACTAAACTGATATTGCAACTATTTTTTTAACCCTAGAACTACCGGAAATTTTACTCAAGTTTTATAAAAACATTCTACACCAGAATTTTTACTTAAAACTATTTAATTTATTTATTTAACTTATTATTGTCTGATTTATACATTTAGTTTGTTTTGACGAAATTTCTGGTTTGAATAAATATTTTGAATGTACATGTCGGGTCCATTGGACCCTTCTGGTAGACAGAGGGTTAAATACATATATTTTTATTAACAGGACTTTCCATGAGACGCCTGTCTGAAGATTGACATAAAATCTAGGAAAAAGTGACTATAAAAAAGTATGATGTTCGATACCAAATATCCACAGTCAAACATGAATGCAGCAATGTGATATTTTGGAGTTGTTTTTCTTGAAGCGGAGTTGGACTCTTACCATAATTTCGTGCGTATCCGCCACACCTCAGATAACTCTATTTCCTACCAGAATTTATTATAAATAAAATGAGACTTGCTTCTGCTTAGAACATATTTGACTTATTTTTTTCAATAAAATTTCCGGTTTCAAAAAGACTTAACTAAGCCGCGGCGGATACGCGGGAAATTACGGTAGTTTGAATTGAGGGGAATATGGATTGGTTCATGTATGCTGCTATATTAAAGACTCATATGCTAAAAAAAACATACCTGCCAAGTGGTATTTTCAGCAACAAAACACAAATCCAAGTACGAAAGTGATTTTATGAAACGAAGAAAAGTCAAGGTTCTAGAGTGGCTAAGTCAAAGTCCGGTATGAACCACATAGAGCATCGGTGGGAGGAGTTATATCGCAGAGAAATTTGCCAAAATTGTTCAAATAAGGAAGCTTTATACGAAGCTCTTAAAAATGAGTGGGACCAAAATCCTTTTGATCGAATACAAAAGTTAGTCGACTATGTTCGCACATTGTGAGGCTGTCATAAAGGCCAGAGAATATGCTACTAAATATTCACTGACACTTTACTATATTTGATAATTATTGTGTTAAAATGGTTTTTTATTATAATGTCCTAATACTTTTGATTTATCATTTTTCTTATTTTTTATGGGTTTCACATTGTTTTCTAGCAAATTAAAATTTACAAAAAATCTATAAAACATTCAATATGGTTAAATAAAATAAATGATTGGTTTTTGTATTTTATTATAGTTTTAAATTAAGTCAATTATTATCTTTGTCAAAATACTTTTGAGCACTACTGTATCATTAAGTTTGGTGTCAAAAATGAGTCACAGAAAACAGTGACAATTTGGCAGAAAGCCATGTTAAACCAATATGAACATAGAGCATTTTCAGAAACTATTTTCCTACATCACCTAAATGTGCACCTTATCTAAAAGAACAACTTTGACGATAGTTGTTAAAGCAGCTTTGAAATCTTTATTGAATCTGTGCCAATTTAAAAACACAAAAGGAAAATCATACATCAAGTATAGATTATGAAACGATTTCCAACACATCTAGAGTGCTCTAAGGAAACTTATCCTTAAATAAGATGAAAGAAAATATGTAAGTAAACAATTTAGAAAATGCATAAAATAAAAATTCAATTTTAGCAATTACCATCCATACTAAAAAAAATAGTTGAATTCTTTTGTGCAGCCTTTTGATCATACTTCTGTATATTGTGCTATTTTCTATAGCAAACAGGCAAACCAAAGTTAATAAATACTATTCAACTATGTTGAGAAGTGTTAACCCCTTAACGGTCGCTTAATAATTGGAAAAACCATCCAAAAAGTACCTATTTTTTCTTATTACAGAAATTGAATAATTATAAGGTTTCTATATAAATTTTTTTTTTTTTTTTTTTTTTTTTTTTTGCTTTAAAAAAAAAGATGTTATAGAACAAATTCACATTTGTGGAAAAGCCATCATGCGAGAATTCTGTGTTTTAATGTTTGTTTTACACCATACAAATTAATGCAAATAAGAACTTTATGTTTCACATCTTGGATCTTTATCATCATTAAATTTTTACAAATAATATTTAAAATAATATAATATAAATTAAATTTTGATTATTAATATAATTTTTTAATGTGATATATTTCGAAACATGCAATACAAAGTCCAACATCACAATCAGTGACAAAAACCAAACCCGAAAGCTAATATTCAAAGACTTCACATAGAAATGCCAGTTAAATTTTTCTGGTTTCAGAAGTTTTTTCCAGCAATAAATCTCCAGCCCGGAAATAAGACGGGCACGAGAAATAACAAACGACCCCTCAGCCTCTGATAGTGACGGGAGCAAGAATTAAGGGGTTAATAGGCAGTACCCCTTTTTTTTATCATTCATGTTTACAGAGATTACCAGAATAAATGTCATATGTCTTCAAAAATTTCTTGGGTAAGCAGTTATATCAATTTTCAAAACAAGCAAATAAAAAAAAAAAGAGAGAGATCAACATTGAATAAAAGAAAAATATTTTATTCCTTAAAGACATTGGAAAAGGGAGCTTTATCCCTTTAATAATTATCGAATTTTCAACAAAACACATAGATACAATACAGTAACAAACTCAGTATACTGTTATTAACATATATATATATATATATACATACATTGGAAAATGCATTCTTAATACAAATGATGCAATACAATATAACAAATGATGCAATACAATATAATCTCATTACAACGAATGTCACTTTAACAAACTTTTCAGTTGAACGAACATCTGTGCTTTGTTATTATAAATAGATTCAATTTAACGAATTTTTTGAAGTCTTAAAAAGAATATTTATTTTGGTTTAACAAATGCAGAGTTCACAAGAACAGGAATCTTTATAAAAAAAACTAGAGTAAAAACTTTTCTGTGGTAAAAATCTGTACTTCAATCCAAATAATTTAAAAGCACTTTTCCATCGATCAGCATGATACCAATATATATTGTACAGTACACTTTTGTTATTATCTAACATTAGTGCACACAAAATGCATTTCTATGCACTACTTGCTTTATCATCTACCGATTCTGATAAGGATTTTATGATCATAGTAGACATGAATGTATTTTATATGAAATTAGTACCAAATAATCACAGATTTATTGATTTTGTTATGTCAGTAAATAACATTTTAAAGAGTTAGACTTTTTTGTTAGGTGCCATCAAGTTTTGACGGGTTCCATCTAGTATATATTAAAACGGTAAGGGAATTCTGCAAGATCATTATCAGTAAGACCAATATTAACACATTTGCGCATGCATCAACTCTTTTTCGAACCTCTAACTTAGAGGAATATTGAGCAAGTCCCTGCTAGCGTAGCTGTTAAACACAGCAGTTTAAAGCTCTGAATTTTTGTAGAGGACGTGGGTTCGAACCCAACACCCAGCAAAATGATTTTTGCAATATTTTTGGCGATGAATATCTTCAATAATGACATGTTTTATTAGTAGGAGAAGTTGTATGATTTTTTATCTAAAATATTTTTCAGGTAATTATCAATTAAATAAATTGAGCTGATCTACAATTTTTGTTATATTTTCCAACCATTATCAAGAATATATATATGTGTGTGGCAGAAAGAAAAGTTTGCCATTCTTTTCCGTAAAAAAGAAAACTAAAAGAAAGAAGAAAATATTCATATAATTATAAAAGAAATTACCTTGATATCCATGGTTTAATATTTAAAAAATAAATAAAAATGTAAAATAAAATTCAAGTAAAAAAAAAAAAAAATTATATCATAAATCGTTAGCTGTATAAAGTTTCAAATTTAGGTTTTAGAGAATGAGACTGATAAAAATAAAATTCATGGCAGCTTTTAATGGTTGTGCATTTTAAAGTAAATAAATAAAAACAAATATTGTTATTTTTTCCAAAAAAAAAAAAAAAAAAAAGAAAAGAAAAGAAAAGAAAAGAAAGAAGAAAAAAATACCATAGTAAGTAAAAATAAATGCTTAACCTAGTATTTTTAGGTAAATTCATGATAAAAAGCAAGCATAATTAGAGATTCTACATTGTCTATTGTTGGATCTCTAAGCATAAGTAGAGAAACTCCACTATTACCCATTGTAGACTCTCTAAGCGTAATTGGTTGACAGCGCCCTCTATCGCCTTAATAGGAATAACTTATGAAACTTAGAAATTTGTCACAATTTCAGTAATTAATTTAAAAGCAACTAATTAAAAATTCAAGAATTTTTCTAAAGAAACATTTAAGTTATTTACCATCAAATCTAGGCACTATCTAGTAGTAATCTTAAAAATTTTTTTATCAAAAACTAAATCATATTATATAATGGGATTAAAAATTTATTACTGTAAATGAAAAACACAAAATGAATAATGGTAAATATAAAAATTTATTGAACTTCTCATAAAATCAAAAATTAGTTTTAAAAATAGCAAATAAAGCCTTTGTGCAACAATATCAAAAAGCAGAAAAACCAACGTTTAAAAATGCACAAATAATACAAGAAAAGCAGCAAACAGCTGTTTTGAATCTCGCTAGTAGATTCGAAACAGCTGTTTGCTGCTTTTCTTGTATTATTTGTGCATTTTTAAACGTTGGTTTTTCTGCTTTTCAAAAATTAGTTATTTGATAATATGTTTCTATCAATATTTTCTTGGAGACAATGAGTTGCTCTTTTCTTTCTGGACAGAATAGTAATTGCATTTTTTTCCTTTTTGCATAACCATGTTCTGAAATAAAAGAACTTTTGGCAGGCCTTCCAGTTTGCAGGCATCGGCGTGTACCAACCGTGAATTTTCGACGTTGAACTGCTGTTGGTTGCACAGGAATTGATGTTGAGTTTCTGCAAGCAACAGCTTTATATTGTATTTTCCCAAAATTATGCATGGCGGAAAAAAGCCCTGCTTTTGTTTTAATGTTACAAATATTATTTTCCATGCTCTTTAGTGCTTTAGCAAATTCAATTTCGCTGTCTTTAAAATTAGCTTCAAGTGTTTCTCACAAGATTAATTTTAACACAATTATTCTAATTGGTAAACAAATCATAATGAAACATTATGATTTGTTTACCAATTAGAATAATTGTGTTAAAATTAATCTTGTGTGATTTCGTTTCCAGCGATTTCTGGAGTTCCTTTACCTGAGATTTATTCTGTTGAGCTGAACCAGGTTTCAGACCAGATGCTGTAATCTTCAAGGTTAGCTGGGTGAAAAAGTTCGACCAGAATCGTCCGGGATAGCTCAGATGGCAGAGCACTGGCGGCTTCAGCCAGGAGGTCCCGGGTTCGAATCCTGGTCCGGACATTTTTCGCCCAGTTGGAAATTCACATCTATCAAGTGTTTCTGTTATGTTCTTCATTATTAATCTTATATCTTCTAATTTTGGCTTTTCCTGTTCGGGACATAGTTTCTTATCACTCACACTTGCTTCTGATTTTCTTTCTTGATAAATGTGATTTTCTTCCTCTGAGCTCTGGTGCTTATTGCTCAGGCTTGCTTCGCAAACATTGGTATCTGGCATCTCTTTATTACTTCCTAAAAATAATGGTGAATACCAAGCAGTATCGATGTTGTTATTGCCAGTGGCAATGAAATGATACTTCAGTTTTTCTTCTATTGTTCGAGGGGCAATATTATGGCAAGATTTATCTTTTTGATTTGATACATAATGTTGATGCTTGCATGGAGCACCATTATATCCAACAGGACAACTGCATATACCTAACTCCAAGTTGATTTCATATTCTCCATTTGTTTCTGTGTTTAGCACAGTAAAAATGTCCCCCGTCTCGCCAATCAGTTGCAAATTAAGTAACTTTTTTTGCTGTACTGTGTATTTGTTTTTATTATGATTTCTTTCGGATATAATGTCTAATATCTTTTGAGTATAATAGTCCGACAAGTTCTCTGTCAAATAGTGGAACAATTGCTGTACGTTAAATGCCCTGGTTCGACATAATATCTTATCTTTCAGTACTCTCATTGCTACTTCCACAATATTGTTGGTATTATTTCCTTTACTGCCTTCTCGAAAACAAAGACACCAAGAATGTGATCTTTCAATATACTTTTCAACATGGCTGAGAAAATTCGGATATTGCCGAGCAACTTCATTTTTTCTAAGTTTTTCAATTTTTCTTTTATATTCTCCTTCATCCTGAGCTACAAGTACATGCTTAAACAGCATGAATAGATCCCTTCTATCATTTAGTTTTATATTATGTTGTGCATTACACAACCATCTCCACATTGCTTGCAGTACGTGAAAACTGCATAGCCAAATTTTGGCTACAGGAAATGCATTGTTCAAACTGTTTTGTTGTGCAGCTGAATCGTCAGTCAAAAAGACTGATGGACCCCTAGTGCCAACTCCACCAAATGCATCCGGAGGAACAATTTCTTTGAGCATCTCTAAACCCGTTGTAATGATTTTTTCTGTTTCAGATGACGAGAGGAACACAGCTAGAGGTAAACCTCCTACACAGGAGTCTGTTATTAGTAGAAATACTCTACAATTGAATCTATCCATGTTTCCAGAACTATCTATAAAAACAGTTTCTGAAGCTCTTTTGAGTGTATGAGCTCTTTGCATTATTGGTGAGCATAACACAATGACAAAGTCATCACCAACAATTTTTAGTCTACTTTGTATGCCAGAAGAATCAATCATGTGTTTTAGGCTGTTAAAAAAATCACCTTTAGAAGTTTCCCCAAACTCTTCGAGGAAAACTTTGTAGTACAATCTGTAAGTCCACGATAGGTCTGGACATATTGAACGGTCAGCTTGCATTTTGTAATAGTCATCATCATATTTTCCTAATAAGTCCCTCTTGTGCAGTTCCAATGCTTTTGAAGGTCCATGCTGACTTCTAAAAAGCTCAATGAATTTTTCACGAACTTCTTCATTTATGTCTTTGTACTTTACTGATGCTGCTGCATTAATTTCATGATTATGCGTGCTTGTTAGTTGTATAATTGTGGGATAATCTTCTATCAAAGTATCTTTAATCCTGCAAAATAAATGACACATCAATAGCATACACATATCAAATTATACAAATCAATACTAATTACCTGCAAGTGTGCTATGTAAACTTTCAATTGGGTAACCAAAATCACCAGATTACTGTCAACTGATTTCAACAGATTGCAAGGAATTGGAATATCATTGGAAAACCACTAATTTTTAGAAGAATTCTTTACCTTATTTACTCACGGTTTTGCAATTAAAGTGAATATCACATTAGAAAATATTGGGTCGTTTGGAAAATCAATTTGCACTGGAAAATTCTATCATTTAATTATTAGACATTGATTCCGATATCTAATGTCTAACAATTACTGGGTAGAATTTTCCAGTATGAATTGTTTCAAAAATGGACACGACTTTCCTAATGACCCAATAAATGGTATTGTACAGGCACTAGGTTGGGCAGCCTTTTTAAAGTAATAATTTACCATCCTCCTGACATAAGGCTCCGCTGCAGTGAAGCTCCCTGATCGGGAAATCCCATGTTAGTCTATGGGGAAAACTTTGAAGTGCAATTACTCATTACGTAATATAATTATTAAAATATCGTTTTCACCATCAGAAAGTTGACGTCAGATGCTGATGATGTGCATTTTTAAAAATTATCTCCTTAAAAAATAAATCTCTATAAACGATGAAATTTCCATTTCATTAAATTTTATCATCTGCTAAAAAATACTTATCGCACTTCAAAATTTTCCCATACACTAGCATAGTATTTCGTGATTAGGGAGTTTCAATGCAGCGGACCTTAACTCTCTAACAACAGGGCAAAAGGACAAAATTGTAATGTTTTCTCTGTAAATTTTTTTAAATGCTAAAAAGAGGTTTTTTCCAACATGTAAAAGGCAAAATTAGCACTAACCACTGGCTTTTAAATGAGCAAAAATGGCTACTAAAAATTTTTTTGTCAGTGGTCACTTTTTTACGAGAGAGTAAAACTTTCTTACATTCCATCAATGATTTTACCTTTTCCGGTTGCTATATGTTTATATTAACATATTTATTTGGGCTGTTCAATTTTAGATTAATACTAATAGAAATTTCAACAAAAGTTTACTATTTAGTACATTTAAATAAACAAGTTGGAAATTGCTCGTCAAACGTGGCAAATGAGGTGCGTTCGTACTATAACTAGTTTTATAATTATTTTTTGCACCCCATATTGTACTGAATGTATAATTGTTTGCACTTCATAAAGTGCATAGTCTGATACATCATTAAAATGCACTTCCAATAATTTTTTCCCATCCCCGTAATGTAACAGAACACTTTTGACTGTCCCTGTAATTAAACTATACATCCGATTTTCCTAAAATTTGAAATGGCTCAACAAAATTTTGCAACAACTATATCATTAAAATTTCAGACCATTCGGAAGGCTGTAATATCATTAAAATGCACTTGCAATAATTTTTTCCATTGGCCGTAATGTAAAGAAAAACTTTTGACTGTCCCTGTAATTAAACTATACATCCGATTTTCCTAAAATTTGAAATGGCTCGACAAAATTTTGCAACAATTATATCTTTAAAATTTCAGATCATTCGGAAGGCTCTAATATCATTAAAATGCACTTGCAATAATTTTTCCCATTGGCCGTAATGTAAAGAAAAACTTTTGACTGTCCCTGTAATTAAACTATACATCCGATTTTCCTAAAATTTGAAATGGCTCGACAAAATTTTGCAACAATTATATCTTTAAAATTTCAGATCATTCGGACGGCTCTAATATCATTAAAATGCACTTGCAATAATTTTTCCCATTGGCCGTAATGTAAAGAAAAACTTTTGACTGTCCCTGTAATTAAACTATACATCCGATTTTCCTAAAATTTGAAATGGCTCGACAAAATTTTGCAACAATTTTATCTTTAAAATTTCAGATCATTCGGAAGGCTCTAATATCATTAAAATGCACTTGCAATAATTTTTCCCATTGGCCGTAATGTAAAGAAAAACTTTTGACTGTCCCTGTAATTAAACTATACATCCGATTTTCATAAAATTTGAAATGGCTCGACAAAATTTTGCAACAATCATATATTTGAAATTTCAGACCATTCGGTTGGGTAGTTTTTGCTCTGTTACATGCGGACAGACGGACGGACAGGCGGACGGACGGACTGAACGACGACTATAGGTGCTACGTATTTATATAATTACGAACGCACCTAAAAAGTGGCCACTAATGAAATTTCTCAGTTTTGCACTTAACCAACATGATACAAATCAATTAATTACGTATATGAATATAATTGAATATTAAAGAAGTGAATAATCACATTGCTAACACGGCGTAAACAAACTTCGTGAAAAATGCCCAAGCCGGGAATCAAACCCGGGCCCCTGGAACAGATCTCCAGTGCTCTACCACTACGCCGCTAGATTGTGTGCTCATGAAGACTTTTTCATCTAGTACTGCGGTAGCACGGTAGCAGCCTTAAAGACTTACATAAGTTAGAGATGCCAAGCTGTGCATCATCCTTGTGGTTTAGTGGTAGAGCACTGGAGATCTGTTCCAGGGCCCGGGTTCGATTCCCGGCTTGGACATTTTTTCACTAAATTTGTTTACGCCTTGTTAGCAATGTGATTATTCACGTCTTTAATATTCAATAATTTCAAGCGTAATTTCACTGCTGAAAAGTAGTTGAAAAATTAATTAAAATTATGAATATAATCGTTGAGGGTATTAATAATTACTCAATGTTTTAAAACAGCATATCTGGAGAATAATACAAATTTAAATAATGCTTCTATTGCATTGAAACCCACAGCTTAGTGAACAGATACATCTGTTCACGGCACTGAAAAGGTTAAAGAAAATCAATTAAGCATGAGTTTTTATTTTAACTAGAATGCATATGAATTACACATATTAACAGATAGCGCCAAAATATTCGAAATATTACAAAAAATACAAGCTGTTAAAGCTTTTAAACATAAAAATAATAAAACATAAGTGTTCATTTAAATTATTTTTTTTTAATTTAAGAATTTTCCAACTTTATTTTAAACCCACAGATAAAATATCATCGGAAAGCCATCGGACTACTCTCTTATATTATGAACCTTTCTGCTCCCTCCTCCCAATTTGACCCCTATGGGGCACTTTAAAATTTTTGAAATCTCAACATTTTTTTCAAATTTATTTACGGAGGAATTAGATAATTACTATTTATAATATATAAACATTTCAAAGAGGGGGTAAGATATATTTTGAGGTGTGTGTGTGTAACAGTATGCCCTCACGCAGGGCACTTTTCTAACTTTGCCGACATTCATCATATGAGATATTGTAGGATAGGCTAGCGATCACTTATTCATGTTATGCACATCTGGTGTCCTTTCTCCCACTTTGCCCCCCCCCCCTCCCGGAACACTTTTAAATTTTGCAGACACCCCTCATGCGATATATCTTTGGAATGTCATAGGCGGTAGAACCAGGACTTGAAATGGAAAAATCCACGAACCGGAACGCTATTTTCAAAATTAATGTCGACTAATTTTTATTTTTGAAAGTAAAGTAAAGTTCCGATTATCCGAGTCCTGCTTAACCGATTTTTTGTTTTAGCCGAGTTATTTTCTTCTGATGGACTGATAGCTTCCATTATTATGAAACAGCCATTATAAATGAAGTGTTAGGTGAAGATGAAAGAGCAGCCGTAAAAAGTTAGAACTCTGATTCTGATATTCTGGTCAGAACGGGGGGGGGGGGGAAATGGCCATATTTTTTTTTTGGTTTATCAGAAGAAAATGATCCATTCTAAAGGTATAAGTTCGACTGAAAAAAACTATTTAATACTTTGAGCAGAAATGAGAGGCTACACCTGCAATTTTCATGACACTAATAGAATCATATAGCTGCCAATTTGTACAGTTTTGTTACCTCTAAAATTGAATGCAAATTTGTGCCGTATTTAATCGTTGGCAATTGTTAGATTTTGGCGATTGAATTAGGCAAAATTTACTGGTAAATTTTAGAGATAGAAATTGGTAGCTATGCAGTAGCCTAATACTGCAGCAAAATTGACATTCAGCAAACAAAAAACTATCAAGGGCTTTTTCAAATAAACAATTCCATGCCTTGTATTTCTTAAAAGTAACGAAAATGTACATCAAAGAAATGTTCGTAATACCATAAAAATGAATGAATTAAGTAAAAATTTATATTTCATCGGCTTAGTGGGTGACTATTTTTGTGTCAATCCGGTTTATACGAGTTTTTGCTTATCAGAGGTGAGCTTGGTCCATATTAACTCGGATAATCAGGAATTACTCTATAGCAAATTTATATTTTACCGTAAAGAAACCAATTTTTAAAAAATGCATTCAAGATTCTAAATAATTAGAAAAAAAACTTTACAGAGAGCATAGTAAGCTATACGTATGAGACTAATAATATTTTTTAATAATTCCACGAACCGGAACAGGATTATCCGTATTTTCATGAACCAGAACAATATTTGTCACAATTTCACGAACCAGAACATCGTTCCGGTTTGCTCCAGTACATTTCGAGCCCTGGGTAGAAGCGAAGATGTTTGCAGTGCGTGCTATACAGTGTCATAGGCAGCAGGGATGTGGTTAGAGATTTAATATGAATTGAAGGACTCCACATGAAAAAATTTCATTTTACACAACCTTGCAGTCTATGCGCCACATGCCTTCTATACTGTGCCATAGGCAGTAGGCATCCGGTTCAAGATTTTCTTATAAGTTACAGATTCGTTTGAAAGGAGGGGTCTGCTAGGAGGCAAAGCCAGTCTTTTAATTATCACAAACAAAGTTGTTTCAAAACTGAAGCCAGGCCTGGCACAGTCTAATAAAAGCCATTATGGCAAGGTATAGCTGCTAACTCATTATATCAGTTTTATTAATTAAAAAAAAGAAAAAAATGTGTAGGGTTTTTATTCAGTTTAGAAAATAAAAACCTCGTGGTTTAAAAATACTTTCAAAATAATTAAAAAAGGGAAAAAATATTTTCAGTAGGGATAAGAATGACATGCTGGAGAAATAAAGAACATTTTTTTTGCTCCCCTCCCCTCCATGTTTAAAATCTAAAAATTCTACCCTGTTTGAATGAACCCAAATGGGAAGCAAAACCAATAGAGGGCAACAGATAATGAGACAATAAATAAATCAGACTAAAGAAAAATAAGTTTTATACATCTTAATCTTTGCACAATGGCAGGAGGACAAACAGAAAAGGAAAACCAAATGAATAATCAATTACTTAAATTATCTCCCCACCTCACATTTTTTCTTCTTTGCACCCCCTTCCCCCCCAAAAAAGTTAAAAATATAAAACTTGGGACTTATTTGTCTAAAACAATAAAATTTATCCATAAAATATTTAAACTAGAAAACACAAACAAAATCTTACCTGCTTTTTGGCCCGACAGGTGCTTTGATTGAAACATTTAATTTAGCAGAACATCCAGTGTGCTTTTTTGAAGGAGTCTTTACTTTATGACTGGAAGGATATGTATTATGATGACATCTGTATACAGCCTGAAAATTGAAAAACATAATAATAAATATTTTTGCCTAATACCATTTTATTATACATTAGCTGAACAGCCTGGTGTTAGCCGTGCACATGATAATGAATCAATGTTGAATGATTTTAGATATTTAAAAATCTTTCTAAATGTTCCTACTCCTGGTGGTCCCACTGCTTTCAGTGGTGTACAAACTCGATTTTATGTTTACAAATGATAATCTAATCAAACAAAATTAAAGTTGGGGGCCCCCATTGCCTTTATCTTCAAAAATTTGTTTATATGAACATTCCAATTTTTGATACTTTTATGTTTGCTAGGTGCTAATTCATTATAGAGCCGTACTGAGTACTCTGTATTCGGCCAATTTGCCGAGTACTCTGTGAAATTTTGGCCGAGTACTCAGCAAATACTGGGTAGTTGTAAAAATTTCATTTTTTAAGCATATGAATTTAAAACTGATCTGTAAAAAGTTATTGGAATATCAATGTATAATATATGCAATAATTCATAAAACTATTTACTCAGTATTTAACAATATGTCTCCAAAATATAGAAAAAGGTTACAAAAACCCTCATAAAATAATTGCAGATTAAAATTTAGTTTCACATTTATACAAATAAAAATAAGTTCTTAAATATATAGGAAAACAGAAAAGACTTATTTTGGATAAAGAAACTAAAAATACAATAAAAAAAATAATTAAATTTATTATATTTCAAATTATGATGCAAAAACATCAAACGTTCTACATTATCAGTAGACAGGGCATTTCTTTTACTACTATAAATTTGGCCTGCCTCTGAAAATATACGTTCACAATAAACAGTGGTCGAAGGTGCACATAAGAATTTTTTTGTAAGGTTGCACATAATCGGAAAAGTTTTTTTCTTTTTCCCCACTATGCAAATGGAGTGTCAGTTTTACATAAGTCTTCTGTTAAGAAAGCCTGTATTTCTTTTTATTTTTCTCTTTATTTTTAATCAAAAGAAAATAAGGTACAGTTACAAAATAAGTCTGAAATGTTTTGCATTATTCAATGAAGTGTTACAGTAACCAATAAACATTTTTATTTTTGATAGACAAATTTCAAGTATCAGAATAAATTGGAGGGTTGAAGAATGTTAATTTTATATTGGTTAATAATTGTACTTGTTATGTGTCAATTCTCTTTTTTTTTGCTACTGTTTTGAATTGTCAAAAATTGTCTTTAAAAGGGCAAATAAATTTCAAATTTAATTAGTTAATTTTTATATACTATAGTATATTATATATATGTGCACACACACACACACATATATATATATATATATATATATATATAGATATATATATATATATATATATATATATATACACAGGTATATATATATGTACACCTAAGCTCACATTATGTGCACATAAGTGTTTTTCTTTTTCTTATTATACAACTACTCGGTATTCAGTACTCGGTACAACACTAATTCATTACGAAAATAAATTCGTATTTTCTACATGAAAAAGTTTCATTTTGAATCTTATTAACCAGAATTAATATTAAAATGTGTATGTAATATTGACAAAATAAAAATTGAAACACTGGAAAATGAATACAAGAAAAATTATCAAGCAATTCGGTTACAGTTTATACTTATGAATATTATGCAGGATTTACAATAATGTGGCAAATTTTTGCTATAAATATGCTAATGTACAACAAAATCAAAGGAATTTTATTTAGTAATTAATCAGCTGTAATAGACAAAACAGCATGATTAACAAAATAATTAACTAAAAACACGTTGCTGATTTCAATGTCATCTAGAATTTTCTTCCTGAAACTTAAGTTTCTGCTTAATCTGAAAAAATATGTCGATTTAATTTAACCGAGTCTACTTAATTCCACTTTCGGCACAGATGTCATATACGCGTCCCATATTGGTATGATTTTTTTCTGACGCCAATGTCATATATGTATTGGATACTTAACTGATGCCAAAGTGCCATTATTTTGCTTGATATGGTAACCCGAATATAGTTGATATGGCAACGAGGTTTTCGCCAAATTGGCGTTGGAAAAAAATCACGCCAATATGGGGCATATATCACCTGCCCCACTTTCTTTACTACTTTTAATATGATAATTATACAGTTAAAATGAAGAAAAAAACTAGGGGGGGGGGGAACTACTGTAATTAATATTGTTGGCACAGCAAATATATCGCACACCCGCAAGAAAAGTGACACATCTCGACAAAAGTAAATTTCACAGGAGAGGCAAAAGAAAATTTGCATGATTTTACTGTAATATGAAATTATAGCAATTACTTCTGCATTCAAGAATAAAAACAACCCTTAAGAATGAAGACGTAGGATGAGGTTTGGGTAATTTTACATCCCCACACAATCTACCATCTTCTGCGGTCACAAATGGACAGAGCGTAATAAAGTGATTTTCTGTAGAACTACACTTATGAAACTGTTTGTATAGCAAGACACACCAGATATGTCAGAGCTATTAGTAGAATAAAACTCAAAATGAATTTTTGCGAGATGTGTCATGTTTCTTGCGGGTAAGCGATATGACCTGGCCAAGATAATATAAGTACCGAGTACCTAATTTTTTAAATTCATTATTATATATAATGGCAATTATTTATTATATTCCAAGGTACTATTCAATTAAATAAACATTTGCTAATGACTTACTTCATAAAGTACTTTTTGTCCAGTTGAAGGAGTAGTGTATAATACACGGTAGATGGTATTGGACAAATTTTGAAAATCTGTTAACCAAATCTTAAATTCTTCTTTCGTTTTACATTTCAGACGTAATTCTGCCGTATAATCCCTTTCAGATTTAAATTCACAGCTGATGATCTTAGTACCAATTGGAAACATTTCCTATATAAAAAAGAAAAACACATTTAAAAAAAAAATAATTAATTATAAAATAACAAAGACAGGAATTAAAAAACAAAGCCATTAAACCATCAACAGCAGCATTAAATAAATCAAAGAGCAGTTAGCAAGTTAACCCTTTCGAGACTACTGATGCATATATGCACCGTCAAAATGTTCATGAGGAATTTGGGTTTGGTACTATTAATAATAAAAGAAATGTTTATCTTTTCTAATTAGAGCATTTTCGGTATTTTATAAAGGCAACTGTTCAAAATAAAGCAGTGCCAGCCGAATAAAATTTGTTTAAGAGATGCCCGTCCTGAAAGAGTTAAAGGAATGTGAGGAATACACACATTTTTTTTCCTTTGGTTGCAGTAGTCAGTTTGGTACTTCAGAATAATGAATACAAAATGTTTTCAAATATTTTACAAAAACTAACAGAAACAATCATCATCGCCATCTGGTAATAATCGGTGATGTAAGGATGCACTAAAATGCATCATTTTTGGAGAAGAGATACATAAGAAGAAAAAGGACCCCCCCTTTTTTTAAAGCATCTGTGGCAGTGTTAAATTCAGGGGGTGGCTCCGGGGAGGAGGGTACCCCCCCCCGGAAGATTTAAGATTGTGTTTTCATTGGTCAGAAAGTGCAATTTCCCCTCAGAATTCTATGAGGCCCCCTCTCTCCCCTTCCCCCCCCCCTGGAACCTCAGAAATCACTCACAGAGAAAAGTGTCTGAATTCAATACTGATCTGTGGTTTTAGCAATCTAGGGATTGAAAAGCCAAGCGGCATCACTGAATAATATAATCACAGACTGATAATTTTTTAATAATTAAAATTTATAAGCTATACTAGAAATATCAAAAGAAAAAAATAAATCAGGTTATTACATTCATGAATGTGAAATAAGCAGTTTATCACATTTTCTGCAGAACTGCAATTAGGGTTAAGTTAAAGGAAAAATACTAATTTGTTTAATAAAACCACATAATGATGAAATGGATATATAAAATCAATTTTTTTCCTTTTCTTATAAGTTATCATTGAAATCAAAGTACTGAAAATCAAAATATAAAATTTTAGTAAATTTTCTGATACATTAAGATATTTATTGGCAAAACTTAATGATTTATAAGAAGTTTACAGTTTGCATCTGGCAGCATATATTGCTTTATTTACTTTAGGGTGAGCATGCTTGTTTCAGGCATAAAAACTTTTTTTCTTTACTTAGAAACTTTGTTTTAACAAGGTTCCAAACAGCAATTTATCTAAAACAGGTAAACAATCTTTTAAATATATATATAAATATTATTTAGTATGCTAAAGATTTTAGAAATTGGTATTTATAATCAATACTTATTTGACTAACAAAGCAATCAATAACAAATAACTTTTATTTATTTATCTTAACAAAACAAGATTTGTGATTTATTACTGCATTTACAGTTTTAATAAATCTAGGAAACAAATTTTAAAAGCATACCCAAAGAATAACAAAAGTTAGTAAAAATTTCTTATCACTATAGTTTACTTTGAACAGAAATGCTACACTTAAAACAGCCATAATAAATGTATTATTTTGCACTGCATTATATATATGTAATGTTATACTGAAAAAGAACATTACATACAGTACTAATAACAAATTATATATATTTGAAGAATTAAAAAAAAAAACACAATTATCAAGAAAAGAAAAATATCTATAGAAATACTTAGATAATATATGGCACTTTCTTACTGTAACTCTTCTAATTACAATTATGCTAAGATAGCAGTTATGATTTCAGCAAACTTGTTCAGAAATCATGTTTATAGTATTAATATACATGACATTTATGTCATATGTCTTAATAACATGCTACATATCCAGGGATTGCACTAACCATTCGCTACCTTGCAAAATGCAAATAAATTTGAAAAATGGCCATACTAATTGATACGCGAAATATGTGCCGAACATTAATTGTTTTCAAAACAGCTACAAATGCTGTAATTTTTTTTTAAAGTTAATTGAAGGGACAGTAAATTGCTTTGGGGCATTTTACAAATAACAATTTTTATATTCATTACTGTACGCTTAATATTTAAGTTTTTATATCCCTATAAAAAAGAAAATATTTTTAAAAAATTCAATGCAGTTTTTGGCTAAAGATATTCTAATTTGGATTTTGTGTAGGCTAGTAATATTAATTTCTTAGTGTGATCCTTTAATATATAACTGAAACCTTATAACTCTGCAATACATTCTTGTGAACATCTATAAATGAAAATTTAATAAAGTTTTCTGTCTCCCTCTCTTTGAGTCTTTGTACAATTAATTACAGCAATAAAATCAATGTAATGTAAAGAAAAATTTTAGCAGTAACAAATTCCTATATAAATGCAGATAAATATAAATTGGCAATAATAAATGACAGTGCCGGTATTGGGATACAATAAAAATAGGTTAATTGTAAAATATAAAATTTTAAAAATGAAATTCAAATTATTCTGATCATATACATATATAGAAAGTAGCCTTAGTATATTCATAAATTTGTTTTGGAACTCTTATAGAAACACCAAGTGTTTTATCAAGTTAGAACCAGGGCCAAAAGTAAATGGGTGCAGAGGGGGACATTCGCCTCTGGTGCCAAACAAAAGGTGAAGGGGCATCAAATGAAGATTTTATTTGTCGTTTCATACAAAAATATATATATATATATATATGAAATACAAAGGAACTCGCAAGCTAAAAATCTATAACCAAAATTTAAAGTAAACACTAACCCGGTTAGAATTCAATCTCAGCTATTCTAAGCAAGGAAGAAAATCATTTAAAATTATTAATATGCAGAGAAATTTTTAAAAGAATGGTCCCGTAGGGTTAACTTAGATATCTAGTTTTTCCTGGTATCTAGTGTAGGCTCTTAATGCCAAAGTTAATGTTAATCCTATGGGAGCGTTGTTTGCATATTTCTTGTTAGCTTTTTAATTATTTTCTTTTTTGCATATGGTACCTGCAGTCGATAATTTTTATTGTATGTGAGGAGAAGGGGGGATGGAGGGACAATATCCATGTTTGATGCTTGCACAAAAAATTTTAGTTTCGGCCCTGGTTAGAACATAATTTTCATGTATGTTTCTCCAAAACAATCAAATCAGAAAGAGAAAGACTTAAGAGTAATTTAAAAATTTGGAACACGATTTGAAGATAAGTCTTTATACAGTGGAGAAACATTTATAAGTTCCTCATTTATACAACATTTTATTGTGGCCATGAATCATTCTATTCTACTTTCAATAGGAATTTCACACGTATATCATTTTGCTAGATTTAGTAATGAATACTTACTCTTCTCATTTTATGTATTAGAATAAAACATATAATTTCTATGAAAGTAATAATAAATCGGGAAGCGTTTGTAATCTTTCTGAAAGTCCTTTATATATATATAGACAGATATATACATGTTTTTAAAGGGGAAGAATGGATGGTATAGTATGCTTAATATTTTGATAAACTTTGTAACTTACAAAATACACTTAAAGGTTTTCTTAAAAACGCACTCTCTTTGAACATTTTACTTATAACAATCCTACATCATATTAATAATTCAGAAAATTGAAACTAAAAATCAAATAAATACATTTTTAAAGAATTATTACTTACGGAAACATCTTCAGTAGCATGGCCTTCCGACACAGCAGTTTGTTGAACAGCCAAAAAATACTTGTTTGGATCTGAATACTTTAAGTTTTCAGAAATTCGCCCTGAAAAGGGCCCTTTATCGGTTGCTGAAAAACTTTCAGATGGCCTTGAAAAGGGCCGTTTTTAGGTGCGTTCGTAATTATATAAATACGTAGCACCTATAGTCGTCGTTCAGTCCGTCCGTCTGTCCGTCCGTCTGTCCGTCCGTCTGTCCGTCTGTCCGTCCGTCTGTCCGCATGTAACAGAGCAAAAACTACCCAACCGAATGGTCTGAAATTTCAAATATATGATTGTTGCAAAATTTTGTCGAGCCATTTCAATTTTTATGAAAATCGGATGTATAGTTTAATTACAGGGACAGTCAAAAGTTTTTCTTTACATTACGGCCAATGTTAAAAATTATTGCAAGTGCATTTTAATGATATTAGAGCCTTCCGAATGATCTGAAATTTTAAAGATATAACTGTTGCAAAATTTTGTCGAGCCCTTTCAAATTTTAGGAAAATCGGATGTATAGTTTAATTACAGGGACAGTCAAAAGTTTTTCTTTACATTACGACCAATGGGAAAAATTATTGCAAGTGCATTTTAATGATATTAGAGCCTTCCGAATGATCTGAAATTTTAAAGATATAACTGTTGCAAAATTTTGTCGAGCCCTTTCAAATTTTAGGAAAATCGGATGTATAGTTTAATTACAGGGACAGTCAAAAGTTTTTCTTTACATTACGACCAATGGGAAAAATTATTGCAAGTGCATTTTAATGATATTAGAGCCTTCCGAATGATCTGAAATTTTAAAGATATAACTGTTGCAAAATTTTGTCGAGCCCTTTCAAATTTTAGGAAAATCGGATGTATGTTTAATTACAGGGACAGTCAAAAGTTTTTCTTTACATTACGGCCAATGGGAAAAATTATTGCAAGTGCATTTTAATGATATTACAGCCTTCCGAATGGTCTGAAATTTTAAAGATATAATTGTTGTAAAATTTTGTTGAGCTATTTCAAATTTTAGGAAAATTGGATGTATAGTTTAATTACAGGGACAGTCAAAAGTGTTCCGTTACATTACGGGGAATGGGGAAAAAATGTTGGAAGTGCATTTTAATGATGTATCAGACTATGCGCTTTATGAAGTGCAAAAAATTATACATTCAGTACAATATGGGGTGCAAAAAATAATTATAAAACTAGTTATAGTACGAACGCACCTCATTTGCCACGTTTGACGAGCAATTTCCAACTTGTTTAATTATATCGCCATCAGCCATTATACAAAATTATGCATGTACAAGAGCGCAGGCGACGAGGGACGAGGATTGATAAGAGTGAGTTGATTCAGACACTGGAAGCATTTTTTGCCAAATATGATTATCGCCAAGTTACGTTAAAACAGTGCCAAAAACAACAACCAATCAGATTGCGAGCTTGGGTTCGGAACGACGAACTCCCTTGGAAAAAAAAAAAACTATCCTAACTAGAAATGCTCAAATGAAATCATGTTAGACTATAAATTCAGAAATTGTTTGGATGTAAATAAATGTGCTAAATTGGTTATGCATTATGTTATGCTGCAAGGTGAAGTGATCTGGATTATTAAATGTGCAAAATGAATTTCTGCTAATAGAAAATTCCAGAAAATAAAAATATTTTATTACAATTAATAAAAGTTTTTTTGCAATTAATAAATTACTATAATTTTAAATAAAAGATTACATAAATCATTACGACTTACTTAATATATATCATTGTTAAAATGTTTTAAAGTGTGTAACATGCGACATTTAAGCCAATTTTTGATGTCAAAAACCCAACCATGGGATTAAAGTTTTAAAAAATAAAAATTAATTTTTAGGTAGGCATACAAACCTGCAACAAGCGGGATAACCTGTTTGTATTCCTGGAATAATCGCTTCATACGGATTCCAATCCAGTTATAATTTCGTGCTAAGCTATTTGAAATTAGCATCGACATTATCTTTCTGGTTGCATTTTGTGCGTTTTTCCCACCAAATGCAGAGAAAGAGAACCTGAGATAGACAAATAACACTTTACAGACATAGGCAAACAATTTTTGCCATTACAGCTACAAACACAATTCATAATATTTTGAGTTTGAATACATTGTAAATATTTTAAATTTAAATGCAAATTAGTAATTTTGTTTTGAATTCAAAATTATGCATCTTTATTAAAGCAGCTGATTTGTGTGTATTTTTATTTTACTTTTTCATTCACTACAGTTAAAGATAATTTTATTTGTAAATTTCTGTTTACATTTTATGCACTCGTTAAGAATAAATGTGTTTTGCATATTTAAAGTATGCTTTAAAATGGGTAATGTAAAATCCTTAAAAATGGGGTTTCTGCACCAAGTGGATAATCCAGCATTAATGCATATACACTTATATGGCCAAAGGTCACCGGCCACTTGCGATTTTAGACGTTTTGTTAAATATCTAGAAACATGAGGAATTAACCTGAAACTCCAGGTGTGTAAACAGTATAGTATAGGTCATATTTCCGCGAAGATTTTTTTTCCCGAAACCTCATAGGGGGCCGTCAACAAATTGAAATAGAACAAATATCTTTTGGATAACCCTGTAAAAACTAATGTAACAAAAGCGTTTAAACGGTAGATTACGATTAAGTGGCTTCTTGTAATAAAATGTGTATTTTTATGAGAATAGCATGTATACTCGTAGAAAAATTAAAGTTTTTATAAAAAGAGTCCCAAATTTTGCAAAGTTTTTCTGCTTATAATTTTTAGACTTCTTAATTAAAAAAAAAAATTATTTTCAGAAAATATGATAAACAACATTATACACAATACGCTGCAATCAGAATTAAAAAATAATAAAAATTGTATGAAAAATGAGCAGGTTTACTAAATAATGATTCACTGTGCATGCCCGAATGTAATCAAAATATAATTTGCATAATATGTTAACTAAATGTAAATAGTAACTTTTGTGAAATTCTCAAAAACATTGTTTGAAAAGTCAAAATTATCGTTGATAGAATAAGCTCAAAATCCGTTATTCCCAAAAGGAAGCAAAAATATGAGGGGCTGTATCAAAATATAGTACGAGCAATATTGTGTATGCTAAACTGCAAAAAGAGGCGTCTTAAATTTAGACACATATGTGACTGAAAAAGAATTTTAGACACTTAAGTGTCTTAATCTGAAAATTAAGACATTATAGATGTCTTAATTTAAGATACATAAGTGTCTTAGTATGATCATGGGGTAAATGAACTGAGAATAGTGTCTAAAATATCCGCAAACGTCTTATTTTAAGACACTTCGTTGCTTCAAACGTGTCTTAATTTAAGACGTTTTGATTCTTCCGACGCAATAACCACCAGGGGGCACTGGGGCACTGCCAGTCGCGCATGCGTTTTAGATGTCTTCGTTCAAAGTTGGTATACGTTGTAATTCAAACGAAGTTTGTTTTCATGTACGCGTGTATTTTAATTCGTTTTTCGCGGAATGTGAAGTTCTGTGATTTAAATTCGTATTCACTTGGATTATTTATTTATTGAATACATGCATCTGACGTGTGTGCTTGACATCAAATGCCTCTTAGAAGCTGTCGCCCATATAAGGGCGGGATAGACACAGAACAGAAGTAGACGACGCTTGAAGATTACACCCGGAAATTCTACAAAGCGTGTGCAATGGACTTAGTGTTAATTCGTATTAATTTATATCAATAATATTGTGTTATTCATCTTCGTCCTGTCGAAGCTAGCAAAAAAAAAGAAACTTTTGTCTGGCGGGTCCTATTTTGAGGATGAAACATCTCATTCTTTAAATATGGCTAGTCGGATGTATTATGGGATTACCTTTTAAACTGATGAAAGTCTTTCTCCCTCACTGTGGTTGTGGTAGTTTTTAAAATTTCAAATCGAGGAATATTTCTTACCTCTTGCAAACAGCGATTGAAGTAAGTGTTATAATTTCTTTATAGTACTAAAAGTAGTGTCTTTTATGATTTTATTTATTGTACTAAACAAAATCTTGCATGAAATTCAATTAGTTTTGAATCTGTTTGCGAAAAAACCCATTAATTCTAGAAGTATATATTTTTAAACTTATGACGTTGTCTTTTATTACAAATTATATATTCTGAATTTTCATCTTTTTTTCCCAAATTTAAAGTAATAATATTACTAAAAGAGAGACATTTTAAGTTGAATATTCATTCTCTTGCTTTCAATCGCAGTTTCGTTTCAATGGTTAATTCTTATCTCACGTAACGACCACAATGAAAGAAAAAAAAAAAAGCTTTGGAAAGATCTTTCTTCCTAACGTAAAACCGCAGATTAAAAAATAAGATAAATAAAGTGCCTGAAAACGTATGACGTTGTCATGATTCATCTATTATGTGCTCCTTAATTTTAAAACTGCCAGTAAAAATATACATATGTATTTGATTTGAAATCAAGTATAATATTGATTTTTTTATTATATTTAGTAGAAAAGTAATTTGAAATTTATAATGGGAAAAAGTAAAAAGCTATAACTAGATTTTGTACTTAATATTGTGATTTTTGTAACTGTATTTATATACACTTATACGAAAATTACAAGAATGACAATTAGATGTTAAGATATATATTTAAGACAAATGAAGCTTGGAAACTATAAATTATTTTTTCTTCTTGCTATTAATGTAGGATATTTATTTATTTATTTTTATTGATAGTTGAATAGCTTTTGTGATTACCCTGTGATCTACATAAAAACTTGCTGAAGTGGCATGTGGCAATATAATTTTTTTTAATTTAATTTTTAAATGATAAGAATTTAAATTTTTTTTCGGGAAGGGAGGTGGGGGGAGGGGGATTTTGTATTCAATTTTCGTAAAGCTGATATCATAAATCCTTTTCGATATTGCACTGATTATAATGAATGTTTTGAACTTTTAGAGTAGGGCAAGATTAAAAACACAAAATATATTTAACAAAATACCGAAGTAATTTTTTTCTTAATGTTATTAAAGTGGAATATTTATTTTTTAATTTTTTTACTCATAGTTAAATAGCTGTTGTGATTATCATCTGATATGTAAAATTGCCTATCTGTCAATATAATTTTTTTTAATCTAATTTTTATATTATATGAATTTTCCTTTTTTTGGGGAGATGGGGGGATTTTATTTGCAATTTTCGTACATCTGACATTTTAAATCTCTTTCGACATTCAACCGAGTATAATAAATATTTTAAACTTTTAGAATAGGACAAGATTATAAAAAAATATATATTTATCCATGTATCTTAAAAGCCCTTAATAGCGGAAACTTCGAGATCGCGGAATTTGTCTGATGATCGGAGATGTCTGCTTTTGTGAGGTAAAAATATACAAATATGTATGCGTGTGCTTTGCGGATTAAAAAAGTATTCGCTAAATAGAGGTGTCCGTTATTCGTGAATGTCCATTAACCTCCTCAATGGATACTCCCGAGTACCGGACATCTCTATTTAGATAACCATAGTGTAGGGTTGCATTTTTTGCAAAAGAACTTCTTGATTAAAGCATGGGTATTAAAGCAGTGTCCCGTCCCCCTACGATTTAAGTGCCACCAAATTTAATGTGCAATATTTGTAAAGCTTATATTTTAAATCCGTTTCGAAATTGTACTGAATATAATCGATGTTTTGAACTTTTAAAGTAAAATAAGATTAAAAAAAAATCATATTCAAAATCATATTTATCATCAAAACAAATAGTTAGATAAATATTTTTTGCTTTAATCTTGTTCTATTCCTGAAGTTCAAAATATTGATTATAATTAGTAAAATGTCGTAAACCCTCCGAGCGTCTTGTAAAAGGGTAAAATTGTAATGTTGTTTTCTTTGCATTTTGTTTTAAATGCTAAGAAAATATGATTCTTTCAACATTATAAAAAATACTCAATTACAAAAATGAAATGTAATCCATGAGAGTATTAATCATTCTTCAATGTATTTAAAATTCATTAAATCTATAAAATTATATTATCCTAAATATTGCTTGTATTGCTGTGAAACCTGGAGCTTAGTGAACGGAATATTACGCCCCAAACACTTAGAGGGATATATAAACAGCTTAACGAAAACTGCATACCAAAATTAGGAGCACCAAAAAAATCAGGCTGCGGGGGGAGGGGGGAGGGCGTGTGGAGGGGGCAAGACCCCAGCCAAATATTTTTCCAGGGTTCAACGTGGTCAAACATGGCTACGTATGATGCTTACAAAAAAAAAAATGGATGCTATTAAGACGTTTGAAGTGTCTGAAATTCAGACGCAAAAAGTGTCTGAAAAAATTCAGACATTTTAAAATGTCTGAAAATTGAACACTCCGTTTCAGACACTTAAGTGTTTGATTTTCAGACATTTTAATTTACAGTGTATACTGGCACTAATCAATGGATATATGGATACAACCCCTCATCTTTTTGCTTCATTTTGGGAACAACGAATTTTGAGCTTACTTTATCAACGATAATTTTCAGAATTTTCAAGCTATGTTTTTGAGACTTTTACAAAAATTGATCTAAACTTTTATCTAACACATTATGTAAATTATACTTTGATGGAATTCGGGCATTCGCAGTGGAACATTGTTTAGTCAACCTGGTCATTTTTCATACAGTTTTTACTATATTTTAATTCTGATTGCAGGGTATTGTGTACAATGTTTGTCACATTTTTTGAAAAGAACTTTTTTTTTATATTAAGAACTCTGCAAATTATAAGCAAAAAACTTGGCAAAATTTGTGACTGTTTTTATGAAAAACTGAATTTCACTTCGAGTGTTCAAGCTATCATAAAAATGAGCACAAATTATTACAATAAGCCACTTAATTATAATCTACAGTTTAAACGGTTTTGCTACATTATTTTTCACAGGGTTATCCAAAATATATTAGTTCTTTTTCAATTTGTTGGCGGTCCCCTATGGGGTTTCGGGAAAAAAATCTTCACGGAAATATATGACCTATACTATACTGTTTACACACTTGGAGTTTCAGGTTAATTCTTCATGTGTTTTTCTAGATATTTAACAAAACGTCTAAAATCCCAAATGGCCGGTCTCTTTTGGCCATATAGTGTATATATACAGGCCTAGAAGTGACTCTTCAAAAATTTTATAAGAAATATAGCAATTTTCATTTATATGTAAATATATCTAACATATTTTTATGCACTTATATATGTAACATAGACATTCATTGTAAAGACTATATCAGGAGTAAAATATATTTAATGTTTACCCCTGACTATTTCAGGAATTTTAAACTCTCTTCAAAAGTAATATATTAGCGTTTCACGGCCTGTACGCAACTTTTTTTTTCAAGCTACATTTTTAACTGTGTTTTACAATTATTTTCTGAATCACCCTTTATAACATTTGCATTTATCCATACTAACACTTTTTTCTGTGGATTTTATCTTTTTCACAACCAAATAAAGCGCCCAGCGTCAGATTTTTTAAAGCAAAAAACACCTTTTTTTTATCATTAGACTTAATGATATTTATCAGCGACAGATTAATAACATTTTCCAATTATTTCAATGCCCGATTGACAAAATACATTATTTTTTTAACGACTAGTGGCAAAATCCATGATTTTTGTCCCCCCCCCCCTAATCTATTGATGAAATTAGTTTTTTTCCCTACAATCCAATAACAAAGTTTTCAATATCGCGACAAACTGAAGGAATTTATGATTATTTTGAAGAGTATTGACAAAATTCGGGATTTCTTTACATAGATGATTGACAAAATTCGTGCTTTTTTGATAAAAAGAATGAATGATTCGCGAAATTCAGCAAAATTAAAATATATTTGCAGAAAAATCATGTCCGAACTGCAGAGGATAAGAAAATATAGGAACTTTTACAAATTTATAGGAAATATAAGAGTACTGCAAGGCCTGTATGTAAGAATGTTTTTTAACATCTTAGTTTTAACTGATAATTATTTCAGAATAAAATCATATAAAAGTAGTCTGGCATCAGATCAGGTCAAATTTTACTAATAACAGATTTTTTTTTGATTTTTTATTTATTTATTTATTTTTTTTAATAGTTTTCTGATCATAAACCAATTAAAATTGTTTTCATTGTGAACTTATTTAATTTTTCAGTAGCACCCTGCATTTTCTTTTTTAGAATAAATACTATATTTGGGCTTAGTAAAATTGCCATTTTAGAAAAGACTTCATGATCTTTAAGGCTCTCATGGAAGTTAAATAACGCCTCTGTTTTTATTTTATGAAATTCCTCAAATATTTGTGGGCTGCTGTTTTTTTTTTTTTTTTTCAATATTGCTGACAGCAATCAGAATGCTTGAAACCATCAGCTTCATTTCTAGCACATGCTTCTTCGAAGAAATTACTCCTTGTTCCATATTTATTACTCTTAATAAAAAATAAATAAATAAATAAAATTCAGAGGAAAATCTAAAAAATATGAAATTCATACTTGCTAAATCAGCACAATTCGAGCACTTGACATCTATGGCAGCTGCATTAGGGATTACTCCCATACAGTGTTGCCAGATTGGGGACTTTTTTTGTCCCCAGATTTTGGATTGTCACCGCTTTTTTGAAATAGAAATATTCGGACTAATTAAAAATAGATTAAAAATTCTGAAAAAAAGGCGAATTATACTATTTTAAAAAAGTGGTGACAGTCAAATATGTGAATTAAAAAAGTCACCAATCTGGCAACACTGCTCTCATATTCAACATATTAGTAGGAGTAGACATAGAAAACTGCTTTCTGCACCAGTGTCAGGTGAAAAAAATATCTACATCTTTAAAAGTTTGAAAACTTTCCATCGCTTCCTCAGCACATGAATAGCTTTCTATAATAAAGTAAATCGAAATACAATCTGATAGTAACATAATACAATATATCAACTAGGCCTAGACATTAAAACAATCTATAAATCAGATTTATCTATTTTTAGGGGTGGGGGAAATGCATCCTTTTACTCGACATTGGCAAGTGGATTTTCTAATAGGGTGAGTGAAATTTTAAGCATTTTTTGAAAAATTGCAGGCTATAAAACATACCTTTTTACTAAGCTATATTTTGAAACTTCCCAAATTACTGCGATATAAACATGATACTGAATTCTATATTACCGTAATTTCGCGCGTATACGCCGCACCACAGATAACTCCATTTCCTACCAGAATTTATTTTAATTAAAATGTGACTTATTTCTGCTTAGCACTTATTTGATTTCTTTTTTTCAATAAAATTTCTGGTTTGAAAAAGACTTAACTAACCCGCGGCGTATACGCGGTAAATTACGGTATATTAATTTTTTTACTGTTGTATACATATATCTTAATTTTATAGAAAGAAATATGAAAATCATTGTAGTAATAACTATTTTTTCAGTCGCATACATTTTGTTGTGAAATTTTGCTGTACATTGCATCTTACTGGCAGGTGAAATAAATCATTGGTTAGAATTTTTGAAGATTCTCCACCCTTGCGAATCTTCCATAAATTTCCAATGAACAGTCGTGGAAAAAAAAAGTAAACACACACTACTAACTCAACAAATTATCGTAGACGAAAGTTACCGGTACCGAACGATTGGAAATAAAGTCTACTTTTAAATGATGCATATAAAATTTACTTAGGGGGCCATATACATATTAAAACGAATCCAAACTTCATTTTTTTGAATAGCAATACTCAATTTTAACGAGATATTTGAAATCTTCGGTTCAAACTATGCCTAGACACCAAATTTCAAGTCATTTGAATGATAAGTTTTTGAATTATAAACGTTTAAAATTTAGTGCTTGTAATGTTAAAATGCATTTTCATATTTTTATTTATATCTCCTGGAATTATGCTCCTAATGTGCTTTTTTTGTAGCAATAATACTAATACACCCAAACATAAATACGCTGAATTTTCAATTTTTATAATTTTCTGATATGAATTATGAAATTATTCGAAAAAAATATCAATTGCAACCTACAATTTTTTTGATGGATTTAGATTTATTAAGTCCTGCTTTATGGAAATCCAAAATTTCACATTTTTCTTCCAAGTAGTTTTTCAAATTTTGCTTAAAAAAACGGTAAAATGAGGGTTTAAGAGGCCGTCTATTATAGAAGTGAGTAGATACTTTGAAATTTATTCTGCTATGTATCCTGTAATCTAACAGGCTTCATTGACTCCTTTACAGGCGCTTCAGGTGCCTTGATCAAGAAGGGGGCTCTCTCGGTTAACAATCAAGTATGGAACTTCAATTTGGATACAGCCCTTAAAATACGGTCGTTTTAAAATGAATATAATTTCTCGGAAACTTATGGTACAAATTGCATACAAATTTGTTTTTAGGCTAATTGAAGGGTGTAGAGTTCATTTAGGCTGTCAGAATTGTGTACTTCTATTGAAAAAAACAAAGTTATAGTTCGTTTTAATATGTAGATGGCTCCCTAAGAAAATTTTATATACATCATTTAAAAGTAGACTTTATTTCCAATAGTTCGGTACCAGTAACTTTCTTCTACGATAATTTATTGAGGAGTTGGTAGGGGGTGTTTACTTTTTTTTTTCAACGACTGTACATGCAGCAGATGTGCAGTATCAATCTATTCAACATTCAATTTACCGAAGTGATTCAATTTACCGAAAGATACATTGACTGATGTATATGATAAAAAGATAAATTCAATGTACCAAAATCAAAGACAAACTTTGCTAGATGATTTTACTGTGCTGTTATCAGTCTACAGTTTTGCCAGATTGAGGATTCTTGTCCCCAGATTGTTGATTGTCACCACTTTTTTGAAATAGACATATTCGGCCGACTTAGAAATATATTAAAAATTCTGAAAAATAAGGCTACTTATGCTAGTATTTTAAAAAAATTGGTGACAGTCAAATAATCTGAATTACAAAAGTCCCCAATCTGGCAACATTGTCAGTGCAGTTTATTACTGATCATGATACGAATGATTAACAGAGTTGAGTGGTCAATTGCGAGATAACCTTATGTAAAAAAATAATTTTTACTTTGAAAGTAAAATTTTGATTTTTCTTTTTGTAAATAAGAATATTTTTGAAAATTGATAAAGCACTTATGCTTTAAAGTTGGAAAGAAAAAGTAAAGTTTAATATATAAAATACAAATTCATTGAATTTCAATCTATATGATAATGCACTCTTTCTTCTGATGAATTTTTCACTTGTTTGTGTAATATTTGAATATTTTTCTATTAATTTGTAATTAAAATACTTAGTAATCATGCAGTATTAAAATTATGACACATGGATATTTTTATTATTAAATGTACTTTGATATACTCCACATATATACTCCACATGTATACTCCAAATTAATACTTTATTTTATTGTAAGCATTTATTATAAAGTAAAATAATAAAATGAAGTAATACAAATAAGACTTTTAAGGGTCCTGTCCCTGCTGGCGAAGACACTCACGAGCTAATGCTAATCCTATGGGGAGGGATTTTTCTAATATCTCTTTTGCATTTCGACATTTTTAAATGATTTTTTTTTGCATTGGATATCCGAGGTCCGTCTCTACAGCGCACCTTAGTTACTTTTTTGATTTTGGTCGCAGATATTTTTAATAAAGTTACTTTCATATTCAAAACCGGTTCTAAAAATTAAAGTGTCATTCTAAAAAATATCTGCAACCAAAATCGAAAAAATAACCAAAGTGCGCTGTAGAGACGGACCTCGTCTATCCAATGCAAAAAAAAATTATTTAAAAATGTCGAAATGCGAACGAGATATTAGAAAAATCCCTCCCCATAGGATTAGCATTAGCTCGTGAGTGTCTTCGCCGGCAGGAACAGGACCCTTAAATAAAAGTCAAATAATGTTTAACCAAATATGCATTTTTTTAAAAATTATTCAATGAAATTCATCTCAAAGATACACTAATAATTTACAACAAAATCTTGTTCACAGATGTGAGGGAGTCTACTGTACTAAAACTATTTTAACGACTTTTTGATTTTTTTTTAATGGAATATAATTATTCTATCTATTGTTTACAATTTAAGATTAATCATCAGGGCTCCCAAATGGCCCGCCAACTGAATACCAATGGGGCATTCCACATCAAATCAGGCAGTAAAATATCAATATGTAACCCACCACAGATTTTAATGAAATTGCGTGTTTGTGTTCTTACTATTAAGATATGATCACCAGTAATTTTTTTTTTTTGCTCCTTGGAGAAATAATTTCTGAGAAAAAAATTGTCAAAATTTTGAAAAAATGCCGTCAGTAGGTATTCTTGACTGACGGTTTCCAAATGTAGCATGTCATACATATAATCATATTTCAATATCTACACTACAAATCATCTTCAAATAATTTATGCATAATATTTAGGGTACGCAGTTTATGAAAAAAAAGACTTACGCTTATAACATTTTAAGTGTGTCTAAAAAAATGTTTAAACTTTGAAGTCGTGAATTTATGAAACATAATGCATTAACAAAAACAGCACTATCAACAAAAGGCGGTATTTTTATTAAATTTATTTTTTGTTGGGAGATATACTTAAAGGTGTCCTTTACCTGATTCTGAAATAAAAAGTGGGATTTGGGGTGTTTTTAGTAGTATTTTCTATTTTAAAATATTTTGAGGCGCATTCCATATCAAATCAAGCAGAGTCATTCCATGTCAGTTCCCCTAAGCCATTTAATCACTGTCACAAACTTCAATGAAACTGGGTTTGTTTATAGCTTATTTTAAGACCTCATTTTATATATAAAATCATATTTCAATAACTAATAAAGAAATCTTCTTCAAATAATTTAAGCAAGGCAAATAAAGTATGTAGATAATGAAAGAAATATTGCTGTAATGTTAAAAAATATTTAAATGTGTCTAAAAATTGTATAACCTTTGAAATAAATATTTTACAAAAAATATTTTAATTATTAAAAAAGCTATCAATCAGAGGCAGAGTTTTATAACTAATTTTTTAATTTTAAGTTGTACTTAATACTACATTATAACAGGATCTGAAGTAAAAATAGTGGGATTTTGGTTGCTTTTAGTAGTATTTAAATCATATTTAAAATTATCAATATTTTCAGACGTAAAATTTATCCAATATATCATCCCTGGAAATATTTTTATTTATACATTTATTTTATTTTTCAAATTATCTTTTATGTTCGTTTCTTAAGGAAAAAAATAAACAATATTGTTTTCTAGTAAAACTTCTAGGGCGAAGAGCAATTATCCCTTTCCAAAAAAGAGAAAAATCACTAGCTCCTCACCGCCCAATAGAAATTTTCAAAATGACACTCCTAATCTTTAAACACATATTTGTCTGCTAATATTGAAAATTTAGCATTGAGCTGCTAATATTAAAATAAATACCAAATTTCACTCTTTTGAAGAAAATTTTGAGATATTGTGCTTTAAAAATATGCAAAAAATGCATAATCCATTATATTTATACCTTTCAAATAACTATATCTAAAACATTATTTAAAACTTAATGAGATGCATTTTCGTAACTTTATTCAGTTTCTAATGATATGTAATTTGATTTATTTCATCACAACATTGCTGAAAGATGGATTTTCAACACACATATATATATATATATATATATATATGTGTGTGTGTGTGTATATATATCCCTGTTCTCAAACAAATTATTTAAAAATTATTCACTTATGTTTAATAAAACATATATTGTTTATACACTCATAGAGAGTACATATGATAAATTTTATGATATGTCAATAATATCTAAAAGTAAAGAACTTATCTAATAGTATGCAACGAAAAATTTAACATCTGGTGTAATGACAACAAAACTTTTTAATTGTTTTACTTAATTTGGATGAATGAAAAAAGCGTACATGTTTATATTTTATTGAAGTACAGGTGAAAATTTCACAGACATTCCTATCCCAACAACTGAGTATGTCACATTCACACTACAGCTGATTTTTTCTTTTTAATCTTTCGGGATTGATTTCAGATGGTCATGAATTAATTAGTTTTGTTAGAAGTGTCATTGCAGCCAGCATATTAGGTTCACAATTTTTTTTAATAATTTATTTTGATTGACTCGATGAACAACAGCATTTTAAGCGACCATTTCATGTATTTTCGATTAAAAGCTGATTTATAAATCCATTATGTTGTTTAGTAGTTATTACCGTCTTAAGATAATAAGTTGGTATTAAGATTTTTAAATGTAGTTTATTATTTGAACAATTGAAAGTATTTTTCAGTAAGAGTGGGCTGTTGATTTTAAGTCGGCTGTTGAGCAGTTTAGTGTTGGTAAACGAACTGATACTATTTAATTTTTATTGCTGTAAATAATATTTGTTATTTTATTATTGTATGTATTATATTTAAGCCAGAGTAGCAACACACGATATCGCAGTCGTTATAGTAGATATTAGCATGAAAAGATTCAATATTTATCATTAAACATTCACATTTTATGAAAATTGTTAAAATTGCTCATATTTTCACTATTTTTATTTTATAACTATTTAAAAGATACTTTTACGTACAATTAAAAAAAGTAATAACATCCTGCCTTCGGTTAATAATAAATTTTTGATTAATACATTATTTTTCACAACATTCTTGATTTTAAAAATTCACAAGATTAAACGCACTCTTAGTGTTTAAACATGACAAACAATAAATAATTTGCCTACATTATTTGTCAAATATACATTATTTGAAACATATTTAGTGATTTTATAATGAAATGACTTTTTTTATGCAGTCTTTGAATATAGAACTGTCATTAGAATTATTTTATTTTTTTTTTTCAAAATTTAGATTTTTTTATCTTAAATATTTTACTTAGGATCAAGAAAATTAAAGGTGATTACGTCTTAAAGTGAGCTATAAACATACCCAGTTTCATTGAAATTTGTGACAGTGAATTAAATGGCTTAGGGGAACTGACGTGGAATGACCTGCTTGATTTGATTCGAAATACGCCTCAAAATATTTTTAAATAGAAAATACTACTAAAAACACCCAAAATTCCACTACTTTTATTTCAGAATCAGGTAAATGACACCTTAACCCTTTCAGGGGCAAGGCATTTCTGCTCTAAAAATGTTCAAATATTGAACTCGCACCGCAATTTAAGAACAAATTTATTTGCAAATAATCAAAAGCTATTTTTCACGTATATTATGAGATCGAAAATGTACTAAAAAAATTCTGGTCCCATTTGTTAATTTCGGCATTAAAATTAACCGTTTGCAGACTGCAAACGGCGCCCCTCAAGGGGTTAAAGTATATCCCCCACAAAAAATAAATTTAATAAAAATACCGCCTTTTGTTGATAATGCTTTTTTAGTTAATGCATTATTTTTCATAAAAAATTCACGACTTCAAAGTTTAAACATTTTTTTAGACACTTAAAATGTTATAAGCGTAACAGTATTTTTTTTTCATAAACTGCGTACCCTACATATAATGCATAAATTATTTGAAGATGATTTATAGAGTAGATATTGAAATATGATTATATTTATGCCATGCTACATGTCAAAACCGAGCAGTCAAGAATGCCAACTGACAGCAGTTTTTCAAAACTTAGACAATTTTTTTTCTCAAACTATTTCATCAAGGATTTAAAAAAATACTGGTGATCATATCGTAATAATAGGAACAAACACATACAGTTTCATCAAAATCTGTGATGGTGGGTTACATGCCTGCATGAACTGACATGGAATGACCCAATACATTTTAACAAAAACTTATGGTAGGTTTGCGCTAGAATTAACTTTCAAAGGTGATTTCGGGGCGGTTTGTAAGAAAATACTAAAAAGAAATTTTTTCTAAAAAAATATTGGTGTTCAGTTGGCGGACCATTTGGGAGCCCAGAATCATGTACTCACCTGAGAAAATAATTTACTAATATGGCATTGAAAAAAAATAATTTACTAATATGGCATTGACAAAATAAAAAATAATACTTATTAAGATAGTCAGGGATGAGAGAGCTCCGACCCAAATGGTTGATTTTCACCACTAAATTTTAATAGTTTGCTTTATTAAATCTCAGAAATTCTACCATTAAATGCCGTAAGAAATACCATAAAATTTTAGTGGTAGCAATCGTTCATTTGGGTCGGAACGCTCTCATCCCTAGATAGTGGATGAGGAGATTATGGGAAGAACATAATTAAAAAATAAATTACTTACTCGATATATGACTCAATCTTGCTGGATACAACTTCCAGCACCTTTCAGGCTCTTTCTCTTTTGTCAGTTTAAATGACCATAATTGGCCAGTTCAGGCCATTTGCACACGAAGTCTGTTTCAGATGTTTGCTCCAGCCATTTCTTTAGCACAACAGCAGCACTGTTCTTTCCGTCCGGAAATGATATGGCGCAAAACTTTTGTTTTCTGAAAAATATTCAATAAAACCAGTAATAATTTAAGCACAAAAAATTGCTTGCTGTCAAAAATTATCGAAATTAATATAAAAATTGAAGCATGCTAGTAGCAATGATAAGCAATTAAGTAAAAAAATAAATCAGGAGACTGTTTAGGAAGAAACTGGGTCCTTAAATTTCTCATTTCAAAACAAGACCATTCACAAAATAGGACACTTCACAAAACTATCTTAAATATAAGCTTTTTACAAAATTTTTCCAGCTCAAAACAAAATTCACAAATTTAATCATTTAAAAGTAAAATCTGACCTGTCACTTTTACAAAGATAAAAAAAAAAATACATGTCTGCAGGAATAAAAAAGAAAGATACAGGGATATTTTCAGGATCGTAATGTGAATCCCTTATCTGCAGGAATAAAAAAGAAAGATACAGGGAGATTTTCTTGTATATGAAGTGCACTTGCATCTTTTTTAGAAATGCAAAAGACATTTTGTAAAACGCTGACTGACACACACACGAAATAAACTATTGCCGATTTTACCCCGATCGAATGATGAATTTCGTGGTTTTTTTCCCCACAATCGGTTGACAATTTTCGCAAAAATACGATAGGCGAATTTTGCGATATTTTTCGTCCACCAATTAGCGAAAATGTTAGTTTTTTGTCATGCGACTGATCCACGAATTGAGTGTTTTTTACCGACAGCTGATTAGCAAATGTTCCAGCAAAATCCTGAATTTTTTCTATGACTGATCGACGAATTTGATAAATTCTCATAATCTTCTGACGATTTTATTTTTTTGTTTTACACGCGACTGATAGGCAAATTTCATTATATTTTCTTTTTACCATTTGGCAATTTTTTTCTAGTTTCTTGAGACTGATTGGATCAACAAATTTCAGATTTTTTTCTTACGATCCACTGAAGGATTTTGCAGTTTTTTAGCTGTAACCGATGGGCGAATTTCACGATATTCACTTTATACTGATTGACAAACTTTGTCGCTTTTTTGTGACCGATTGGCAAGAATTTTGGATTTTTTCTGCTAATGATTGCGAATTTCCGATTTTTTCCAACGTTCCACTCACAAACCGCGTTATTATTCTCATGATCGATTGGGGAATTTTAAGAAATTTTCCCCGTACCGATAAAAAAATTTTGGAGCAGCTTCTTGCGACCGATTGGAGCAAATCGTGCATTTTTCCCACACTACTGATAGAGGAATTTTGAATATTTTTACAAGCGACCGATTGACAAATTTCACGATATTTTCTTTCTACAGATTGGCAATTTTTCTTTTTCTTGCGAACGACTTGTAAAAATCACTTTTCGTCTGCGACCAATTGACTGATATCGCGATTTTTTTCTTTATGTCTATTATAAAACTCCTTTTTTGCAACTGACTGCCAAATTCTCAGTTTTTTTTTCCTCAACCAGTCGACGAATTTCTGCTTTTTCCGACGATCCACTGACGAATTTTGAGTTTTCTTTTACCTGTGTCTGAATTTAAAATCTCGCAATACATTTTTTTTTTTTGTACCAATAGGCAAATTTTTGCGGCTTTATATTGAGACCGATTGGAGAAAATAGCGGGTTTCTTTCCGCTACTGATCGACGAGTTTTGCAGTTTCTTGAAAAGATCCACGGATGAATTCTGCGATTTTTTAATTGCGACAGATTTGCAAATTTCACGATTTTTTCCTTGTACCATAGACAATTTGAGGCTTTTGTTGTGAGCGATTAGAGAAAATCATATTTTTTCCGCAGTTTCTTCTAGTGATGCGCCGATGAATTTCGCAAATTTTTTTAATCTGCGACAGATTGGAGAAAATCATGGGTTTTTCTCAGTGACTATTCATCAAATTTTGTATGTTTTCTCCACCACAGGCTGAAGAACTGCCCGATTTCTTCATGATTAACTCTCAAACTGCGGGAGTTTTTCTCGTTATCAATTGAACATTTGCTATTATCAATTGAGATTGCGAGAATCTTTTTAAATGAACGATTAAAAAAATCTTCGATTTTTTTTCTAGTGTTTAAGGGACGAATTTCGTGATTGTTTCCTCGACTGAATGGTAAATTTTCTTGAAAATAACAATGTGACATTTTCTACAGAGAAGCCCGTTGTTCTGCGACGTATGGCGCACTTTTAAGCATATTCTGCTTTGGGAGCTTGGTTTATAATCTATTAAGAGGGTTTTATGTCTTCATCCCAATATTTTTTTTCTCTTTTTGTGCTATTTTTTAAATTTGAAAATATATAACTAAAAAATTTCAAAGTTTGGACAATAATAAATGTTTCTTTTTTTTCCCTCCCTAGAAAAAAAAACTTCGTAATACGAACGAAGCTAACATTTTAAAGCAAAATCTTATGATAAACTGAATTTATATGAATTAAACCTATGAAATAAACATTTACAAACAATTTATTAATTTTCATGGTACTATTTACAGTTCTTATGATACGAACTTCCAATGGTTTTATTTAAAAATTTAATACGATTTCATTTCAATTAAATATCTGTACACAAATTGTTTTGCTTAAAAAAATTAGTAGCACTGACGAACAAATATGATTTGACGCCTTTCACTTCCTAACAAAGAAAATGAGATGAAGCTTAGCAAGAATAAGCACATTAATTGATGAAATTTAAATTTTTACACAGATAAAAAACGAGTTAATGCTAGCAGATAACAATGGAAATCAATTGTAAACTATGCAAGTATAGCTGCCAACTTTTACGCTTTCTTCCTACCACTAAAATTTTATAGAAAATATTGTCTTATTTAATCGTCGAAATCTCATGATAAAACAAGGCAAAAATCTTTATTAAATTTTAGTGGTAGCTATGTCCAAGATTTTTATGAGTAGATATATAAATATAAATTAAAAATATGTATATTGGTAATAATGACGAACAAATGTGATTTGGCGCTTTTCACTTCCGTACAAAGAAAATGAGAAGAAGCATAACAAGAATAATATTAATCGATGCAATTTAAATTTTTACACAGATGCTAAAAAACGAGTTAATGCTAGCAAGTAACAATGGAAATCAATTGTAAACTATGCAAGATTTTTCATGAGTAGATGCACAAATATAAATTAATATATATTAGTAGTAATGATGAACAAATATGATTTGACACCTTTCACTTCCTTACAAAGAAAATGAGATGAAGCTTTGCAAGAATAAGCACATTAGTTGATGCAATTTTAACTTTTACACAGATGCTAAAAAATGAGTTAATGCTAGCAGGTAACAATGGAAATCAATTATAAAGTACGCAAGATTTTTTATGAGTAGATACACAAATAAATTAAAATAATATATATTAGTAGTAATGATGAACAAATGTGGTTTGACGCCTTTCACTTCCATATAAAGAAAATGAGATGAAGCTTAGCAAGTATAAGCACATTAATTGATGCAATTTAAATTTTTACACAGATGCTAAAAAACGAGTTAGTGCTAGCGGGTAACAACGGAAATCAATTGTAAACTATGAAAGAATTTTACAATGAATAGATCCACAAACAAATGAAAATTAAAAAAATTAGTAACAATGACGAACAAATATGATTTGATGCTTTTCATTTCTTTACAAAAAAAATAAAATAAATATGAGATGAGGTTTGGCAAGAATAAGCACATTGATGGAGTTTATATTTTTAGAGATGCAAAAAAAGGTACAATATGCTAAAAAATACAAAAATTCAATTATTTTAAACATTACAAGTAAATAAAGACTTTTCTTTATAAATGCTCTGTGTGCCATAAAGGCGTGCATAAAAAGAAATTAGCTTTATATTCTATGGCAAAAACTTTCTAATTTATTTGAGACGCAGGAAAGGCATAAAGTTTTGTAGAAAGTTCTTTGACTTTAAAAATATTCAAGGAACTGGATTTACAAGGCTGAGAAAAGAAATCTTGCTTGTTTGAAAATGTTTTGCCAACAACAAAAATTTTATATTTGTCATTAACAACAAAACTAAATATCATGTAAGCATCATAGGTATCTGACAAAATATAAGAATTTTTATCCTTGATATTTAATTTGTACTTTCTATATTTATCTCGGATAAAATAAGTACCTTTGATGGAAGATATACAATTGAAATTTTCACTTTTTTGCAACGGAAAACTTGTTTTGCGATACATCTGTTAAGGATACAGACGACATGCCCCGCTGCCGCTCATGCATTTTTTTTACAACTTGTTGGAGTAGTTAGTTACTTTTAAAATTCCATGCGCTTTAAGCTGTGAAGAAAGTTTTCTAAAGGAAATGCGCTGAAATAGTCCAACGGTCCACAATTAATTACATCGGCTCTTAGATGTACCAACGAATGTATATTAAACACTGAACATTCAGATCCATAATGTTCTGGCACTTCCTCTAAAAATGAACGTAAGAAATCGGCTGCTAAATTGTTCATTGCAAAACACATTTCTTCACTGACTAGGATTGTTACATCACAAAAAAATTAGAAAATGGATATAAGCTGTTTTGGAGAAAATCTTCTTCAAGCAGAGTGGAGCTAGATATAAAAGAAATCTACGGAATTCAGTAGCTTTTTATAGATCGAAATGTTTTAGAGTCCTTGAATTTCGATGGAAAGTACAGTTGGACATCCGAGATAAAAGAATTCACATAAGTTTTATCCTGTGATGAAATTTGGCCAACATGTGTTTTTGCCTTTGAACACCAAATCATCAATAATCTACGCATGACTCCAAGGCATACTAGATGCATGTAGTCATGCGGAAAAGCATCAGTCATATTGATATAAAGATCATTGAGAGGAAATTCTCTTTTGTGATGACGTTGTTGTTTCTTTGAAAGGAAATTTTCATTTGTGCGCAACTCTGATCTTGTATTTGTAACGATAACACGTTTTTTTCCATTTGTCTTTTTGAATGCACCGATCACAACCATAATAGGCATTATGGGGCCTTGTGCATTTTATATCTGCTCGTGCAGGGTAATCACAAGTAAAGCATCTGATTTTGACCATGAAGTGGAAATTGTTGAAGAAAATTGCTCTATTCCTCATATCCAATATTTCTGCAACAAATTCAGATAAGAATTACTTTAGAGCTAGCTGGCTTTGATGAACCACAGAACAAAGAAACTGTAAATGGCTTCTTCAGAGGATTTTCTTCTAAGAAACACAAAATGGGCCAAAATTGGTTATTTGTGCTCTTGTGCAATTGCATTCCATCAATGTTAAGATGTAAATGAAGTAATGAATGATTAATGCAATTACATATTTTCAGTTGATTCAAGATTGAAGTTTTCAACCCAAAATGATGAAATACGCCACGACCCATAAGCAGTACTTCCACATTACGGGGAGGGGGGGGGGTATCCAAGAGTTCTTGCATAATTCTTGACGGTAATTCAGAAAACCAGGTTTTCAGCCCCTTCAATAATTCTGTAAGTGCTTGTCTAGGAACTGATTTGCAGAATTATACCACCTTCTTAAAAATTCTGCAATATCAGGTTGACTGTCGTAGTCACTGCTACTATTACTACTGGAAATGGACAGGACGTCAGGTAAGCATGATACACGGCCAAATGATGATTGCGAACTTTCACTGGATGAAGAGGTTCCAGTTGATGATTCAGTGGAGCATCTGCCATAATCACAGGAATCATTTTCCATACTTACAGGACCATCACCATACATAACTTGAAAGGGTCCCGCAAAATACTGAGAAGTTGAAGCAATTTTATTCAAATTTCTTCTAAAAGAAAAACTTTCGGAAACTCGTGAATTTAACTTAACTTCATTGGCATCATCCCTCATAAGTTCCTGAACACGGCGTTTCTGCTCAGAAGTAAAAATCAAAATTTGCCATAAACAAAACAGCTGACATTTATTGCTTTTGTATAGAATCAGTTACACATGAACTCTGGAATAGTAAAAAAAAATCATGCAGGGTTCATACTCTATTTTAATAACAAAATTCCCCGACTTTTCCCAGACCATATTTCCTACAATTCACAACATTTTTAGAAATACGAATTACAATCCTAGATCTTTAATGGCTGGACTTATAAAGCAAAAGGGTACGCTGATACATTAATAAGTAAATGAATAGTAAGTAAAATTAAAAATTACTTCTGAAAGTGAAAATAACTTAAGAAATTGAAACTAAAAATCTGTATCATTCGATAGTTAAAATATAAAAGAAAAAAACTAAAATAATACTCAGTTGGATTCAAAGTAACTTTTTACTCATATAACTAAATTTATACATAGTAAACATTCAAAAAAATTTTTAGACAGTTCTGCTTCATATCCTTTTATTTGTGTTGTTTCAAAAACAGTTTGTTGCATAAGTTTAAACTTTTTTATTTTAACGTTTAAATTTCAGCTACAGCTAGTCTTTTTTCGCTTGCTTCATATTTCTTTTAAATTTAAATATATGAATATTTAATAATATGTATAATAAAATATAAATATGAATATTTCTTTTAGAAAGAAATTTGTTTAGTTAAAATATCTATGTCAAAAATATGAATTTAGCAAAAATTCTACTTGTAAGTGAAAAATTCAAACTCTTTTGAGGACGGACCTCAGAAATCGGGAGAATCTTGACATTTTATAGCATATAAAAATAAGGAATTCCTAACTTTTCCAGGTTTTAGAAAAAAAAATTGTAATTTTCAATGACTTTTTGAGCACTTGTCATTTTCCCTGACTATTCCCTGTTTTCCAATTTCGAGATACCATGTTTATATCTATGGTGTCAGCCAGCCGATTAACCCTATTTACGACTTTTAACAGACTCTGATGAGATTTGCAATTTGTTCTGGCAACAAATTACAATTTTTTCTTGTAACGGATGGACAAAAGTAGCGATTTTTTCCAGTTATAAACTGACGAAATTCATGGGCCACATGTTGTGTATCTTTAAGTTCAACTAAATTATTCTTGAGAAAAATATTATGCAAAATTAGTATGAATTAAAAATTCAATCCATTAAAACAGCACTTCCTAACCTTTTTTTCCTTCACACACCTTTTCTTAGGCTTTTCATTTCAGAGTAACTCCATTTTTCATAAATACGCGCCCCTATACCCTCCACTTAAAATTCTTTTTTTTTCATTAGTAATCGTATCTCAACTATATGATAAATCGATACAAATAACATTGAAACCTTCCTTGCATTTTAAAGTTAATATCGCTTTTTATAATATTAGCCAAACGTTAAGAAAAATCAAATAGAATTAAAAGAAATTTTAACAATTATACGATGATTATTGATAAACGCGTTTTTAGAAAAAACATTAAGATCAGTCATTCTGCAATTATTATTAAACACGGAAAGGGAAAAATAGTGGTGAGAAAAGAATATTGCATAATGATTAATTGACGTTTTGGGGATTATGGAAAACACATAAGTACTCATGCAATATACTTATCAGTGAACGGAGCTACTAACATTGCATTATGAATGAAGTTTAGTGAGCCTTTTCCCCTCATTTTGAAAGTAACATTTTATTTACATATGAGACTAACTTTGTCACCTAAAACTATCAATTTTCTTTATGTGTTTAGTTAAGCCATTTTTATAATTTCCATAATTACCGACAATATTTTCAAGTACCCCTAGCAGGGCCACTACGTCCACCTGGTTGCGAACTGCTGTATTAACCCTCTAGTGCATGATTTTTTATTTTTCTTTAAAAAAATATATTTGCTTCCTTGACGGCCATAAATTACAGGAAAAATATTGAAAAAAATTTCACTCTTATATTTTTTAGTATTTTGAAGTTTTTTAAATTGTTGCCAAATGGCAACACCATGCATTTACACTTTTTTTTTTTTTTTTTTTTTTTTACTTTGCCAACAAGCAACACTGTGCTCATTTATTGCATTTTTTTCTGTAAATTATAAGATTTTAACTGCATATAATACTTTACATACACTTAGCAAAATAAAAATTAATTATATATATATATGTATATATATATATATATATATATATATACACACACACACACACACACTATATTGCCATTAATGACCGGCAACTTTCAATTTTAGACATTTTGTCGAATATTTAGAAATATACTTGACAGATTCTTCTGGAATTTCAGGATTGAAAATAGCAGGTATGACCTCATATTCAGCAATGCCGATTTGATAAGGGGGTCACAATTAGGGGGCCAACAAAAAATCAAAGAAAAAAATACTTGGGATCATCCTGTAAAATAAAATGCACGAATTGAGCTACCGCTACCGAATATAAATAGACATTGTGCAATATGTGCATTCTTTTGTGTAAGAATAGCACATATATTAATAGAGATATAGCGATTTATTTAAAAAAAATTCTTGCATTTTTTTTCTTATAACATGCAGGGTTTTCAACCAAATTTAACACCGGTTTCAGAAAAATTGACAAAATATAGTAGAAACAATATAGTGTAATTGGAATATAAATTTATTAAATATTTTAGGAAATATGAGCAGTTGTATGAAATAATTTTTATCTGCGCACGCGCGAACAATATCAATGATCATTTTGCATAATTAAATAGCCAACTCTATGGAGCAACTTATTTTAAAAAAATCTTGTCAAATATCGTAAAAATTCAGAAAGATATCGGCGTTAAAGTGAGCAAATTTTTAGTTGCTCTCTAAAAGCAGCTGAATGATAAGGGATATTACACAAATTGTCATTTTTTATTAACTGACTTTCAGAAAAAAGTATTTAAGTTACTATCAACGAGTAGATTTTGAAAAAATGCTTCGATTTTGATACTTCTTTTGATCATGGTATAGACTCGTTCTGGTGGTTATCCAAGAAGAACTAAAGCATCAATAAAAAATGAAAATTAAAAAAAATAAGAATTAAAAATTACAGTTTGTGGAAAATCCCTTATCATTCAGCTGCTTTTAGAGAGCTACTAAAAATTTGCTCACTAACGTCGATATCTTTCTGAATTTTTGCGATATTTGACTAGATTTTTTTTAATAAGTTGCTCCACAGAGTTGACTATTAAATTATGTAAAATGATCCATGTTATCGTTCGCGCATGCGCAGATAAAAGTATTTCATACAATTGTTCTTATTTCCTAAAATATTTAATAGATTTATATTCCAATTACACTACATTGTTTCTACTATATTTTGTCAATTTTTCTGAAACCGGAGTTAAATTTGGTTGAAAACCCTGCTTGATGTAAGCAAAAAACATGCAAGAATTTATTTTTTAAATAAATCGCTATATCTCTATTAATATACATGCTATTCTTACACAAAAGAATACACATATTGCACAATGTCTGTTTATTTATACTCGGTAGCGATAGATCATTTCGTGCATTTTATTTTACAGAGTGATCCCAAGTATTTTTTTTTCTTTGATTTTTTGTTGGCCCCCTAATTGCTCCCCTTATCAAATCGAAATTGCTAAATATGAGGCCATACATGTTCTTTTCAATCCTGAAATTTCAGAAGAATCTGTCAAGTATATTTCTAAATTACTTACACACACACACAATTTTAAATCAAAATTTAACTTACAAGTCATAACAATATTAACCAAAATTCTAAATAAAGACGGCATGTAATAATATTATACATTGTTATCTATCAACAAAATAATGGTACAAATTATAGTTAAAAGATATTAAATGAACATATGAAGTTAGATGCTAAAATAGAATCATTTTTAATTTATAAATGAATAAGAAGATATGCTGTACTGATACAGAAGATAAAAGTATTTTTAAAAATATAATTAAATACAAATAAAATGCGGAAAAGCAGCCATATTTATCCTATTTTAAACCAATTAAAATCATTTAAAATTTAAAAACCAAAATGGGCTTATAAAGTAATATCACATGCAAAATGCAATGAAAAAATCATAGGCTAATAAAATATACTCCATAAATATTCGGGCAATGCAGCAGAATGCTATAGAATTTTATATCAATAATATTTATCAATGTTATGAATGGTAACCAATAGAACATTTATTGTTTTTGTTTAAACATAGAGGTACCAAACATTTAATACATTTTACTCTCGTGTAACCTATACAGCCCAGAACTTTACACCGTTGTTTTTTTTATCTAAGTGTTTTGGCCAGTGATCAGTTTTATCCTTCCTGACATCTTTAGAAGTTTCATAAAGCTGAAAACAATAGGCTAATAAGTTGTTACTATAAAATTTTAATCACTGGCTTTTTTTTATGAAATGGATGTAAATGGAAATGGAATGCTAATTCAGGGGGCCATAGACACGGAAGCACAAGGGAAGGAGAATAGTGCTCCTTTAAATCTGAAAAAGTATTTTGGCCATTTCTTATCATTTGGCTCCCGTTTAACAAAAATTATATCTGTCATTAGGGGGGAGACCCTCAAATCGGGAGTCCCGGGGCAGCTGCCCGTATGCCCCTGCATTAGTCAGACCCTAGTTTTACAGTAAACTGAGAAGATTTTGTATTTAATAAGAGTCGTTTATCGAGTTAGGGTGACATATGGTGATAAAAGTGAAAAAAAATTAAATATCATGCGAACCAGTTATGAAACAATGCTCAAAATGTTTACAAAAGCGGAACTCAAATCATGGTGTTGCCAAATGGCAACAAATGTATATTCATGTGCATGCAATTTTTGTTCCAATAAATATTACTGAAAATTTAAAATAACTTTTTTAAAGTATGTTCTTTTCAGAAATATTTTTTTCAAATGAAATTTTGCATGTTAAATATTTTTTATATGAGTTAGAAATCCAACTATGGCTAACAAAATGGAAGGTCTCAAAAGTTGCTTTTTATTTGTAATTTATAAACAACTATTGCCAAATATGTTACTTTTTATGAACTAAACCTAAATATCGGACCAACAGGAATACGTAAAGCATAAAGTTGTCAAGAGACAACTGTAAATAAACAAAAAGGTGGGAAAATTTAATATGTTGCCAATTGGCAACAGTATGAACTAGAGGGTTAAAGTGCCATCATTTAACAGTACCATTGTCTGCTATCAATGCTTAAAATTAACAGACAGACAATTTTTAAATTAATTTACACAAACAAATAAATAACTTATTTTTTCTCCATCAAGTTTGAGCAATGGGATTTCATAGAATATTTACACTATAATGGCATACAGTTTGTAGGAATATACATTTGTAATGTAACATCTGAATTTATGAATAAACAATGCTCTAGTGTTTTTTCTGCGATAAACTCCCTCCCTCCAAAGTGTCATAGAGAGCAGAAAATAAACCGTCAACATGGGTATTTGGATACAAATATGCTAAAACTAAAAAATGTATATGAAAAAAAATTGCAGATTTGTTCTAGATTTTAGATTTAAAAAAAAAATTGACATTCAAAAGAATGATTTTGAGCACTGGATGACTAAGAAAGGTCAAACATTTACCATAAAATCCTATTAATCTGCATTCCCAGACAAAAAACCGTAATATATACAGAAAAGGTATTTACACGGGATTAAAAGGGTATGTAATAATCATGGATGTGAAAGGGGAAGGCACTGATGAAATCTTGAAAATATGAAAGTTCACAGTAATCCTTTCGCATCGACAAAGTGTTTGTGATAAAATACTTTAATTCACTCAGAAATCGATCAAGGCTGTTAGGAATAATATCCCATCAGTATTTCCATAAATTCGCAGAAATTCCAAGATGGCTGCTACACATAATATACACGCCATATATTCCAAGGAATGGAGGTTCAAGTTAATCCACTTGCATCTACTTGGACATTGAAAGAATTTATTTTAAAACAGCTGTAGATAGATCAGGAATACTATATTTTTTAATAAAAATCCATATTTTCAAAAACAAAATGTCGCTGGTGGGAAATTAGTCAAAATATTCAAGATGGCTGCCACATATGGTCTACGAGGATGTTTTACTTGGCAGTTTTATTTCTATGAAATTAGCAGGACTTTTCTGCGACCATTTTCACAAAGTTCATGACCAAATGAGGAAATTAGATTTATTTTTATGAGCAATTGACTAATTGATTTTATGGTAATCTGCTAAAAAAATAACTTTATGAATTCCACTAATTCATGGACGATATCTAGAGATCCAGCGATATTCACAGCTGATTCTCTTATGTCACAAACATTAATTTTTTCTTTTTTTTTAAAGGAGGAAAATTTGCAGATTTGCAAAAATGTTGCATCCATACTTAATCATACTTTTAATTTATGGGCAACAATTTTTAAAAAAGGCAGTAAATAATGAAAAATAATGGAGAAATTTCTGTGGATTTGATTAAAAAAACGAAATTTGCCAATCGGCAGAAAATGGACATCCCTGTAAAACACATGGCGAATTAGACATTGAAAGTTAGTGGCCAAAGCAAAAAACATAGTCGCCATATGCCGATTGGTGATCACGAATCTACACCTATAGTATGACCTCTAACATTTCACATTCTAAACGTAACATCAGTGTTAAATCTATCACCATATTTCAACTAGTATCATCAATAATAAAAAAACTGGCTATTCCATATTTAATACACATTTTTCATTTAAGGAGAAAGAGGATGTGAATTATAGTACCACCAGTCTTTTGCAAATCAGTTGCAAAATATAGCTAAGAAGTAAAAAAAAATGTGACACCTCTATAATTTAGTTTTCATAGGCTACCTAAAACACCGTTCGCTCTTTTAGAAAAATCACTCGCCAATTTAATTTAATAGCAATACTTTAATTAAAAGTTTTGAATGAACAAGATAAGATGAAATAATTGATACAATTGTCTAGAGCAGCGGTTCCCAACCTGAGGTACGTGAAAATATTGGTTATGGTAAATATCACAAAAATTATTACTAAAGTCACAAAAAAATAAAAATGACAATGTAATTTATGTCGACTTATGTGTTCGTGGCATGAAGATTACTAATGATTTGAAAAAAAAAAATTGTTTTATCTAGTTGAGTGGAGGGGAAGGGGTATGTTTATGAGAAATGGGGGTACTCCAAAATGAAAAGCTTAAGAAAGGAGTACCTGAAAGACAAAGGTTGGGAAACGCTGCTCTAAGGAATAGCAATATTTCTATAAAGTGAGTTGAATGGTCATCTGAAATGCAACATTGTTTATATCTTAAAAGTCGCGTGTTTAAGAGAATTGCATTTTGCGTTATAAAAATCTACTGTACAGTAAACTGTCTACAGAGGACTGTGTAAGACAGAAATCTCTCCAACTCAAAGATTTCCAAATGATGGCGAATCTATAGACAGTAAAGTTTGTCTAAGTCAGAAAAAATTTGGGGTCCCAATCGATTCCGCCAAAGAATTTACTGCATTAGTTTCTTTACATAAATTTAAAAATTAGCATGAAATAAGTCATTAATTGAAATTATTCTTTAAATATAAAGATGTTGATTAAACAAAAGTAATAAAAAACAAAAGCTATCTAAAGTAATTTTGTCTGTATTAAGACTTAACTGAAATACATTGTATTAATTTTTAAGCACAAAAGATATCTATAAATAACAAAAATAAATATTTGGATATGAGAAAAACAAACAATTATAGTATTTACCATCACATAACTAAATAAAAAAATATCTGAATAATTTATCAACAAAATTCTCCTAATTAGTTATAGGGCAATAATTCAAAACATTCGAAGGAATTCAATTAAAATATGTAATATAGTGTTGACTAAACCAATTTGGTAGGGTGCAGCACCCGATGGTGTCTTGTCTATTTTATGCACTCGGTGGCCCTTTTCAAACTATTTTATGCATTTGTTGGTCCTTTACTGCTCTTTTTGATGTGCCCTTTCAGATAATTTCCTTCCAAAATAAATCATCATTTATCAACAAGAAAAATTGTGAATTTTGTCAATCGGCCGATGGAAAAATATAGAAAAATGCATGCATTGGATAAGGAAGAGAAAGGATGCGAAATTTGTCGATTGGTCGCACAGGTAAAATATCAAAAAATTTGTCAATTGCCCGCAAAGAAAAAGGAAAGCAAAATTCGTAGATCAATTGTCACGAAAACTTATTTAAATTCGTCAATCAATCATAGAACAGAATAAAATAATTTAAATTAGTACGGAAAAACACAATTTATTTATGATCTACATTCTTTGACAAAATTATCAGGTCAGTTTTCTGTCATCTGAGTCGATGAGATAGGACGAGTCTGGTTCCATTTTTTTTTTCCATTGATTTGATCTGAACTGTAACCAGTTGGAGAAATCTCTGAAAATTTTTGGTGGGGTATGATTTTAACATTTTTATAATAAAATACTGTACTTAGGGATTCAAAATGAAAGCATTTTTAATCCCTATGCCCTTCTGCTATAACATATAGTGTAGTAAAATTTTATGTTAGCCAGGCACAAGCGATAAATGGCCATATATTATTCACATTGTATTAATTTCCTTTAAAATATAAACCACTGGACCTCTTCACAAAATACCATTCTATATATTTTCTCTTAACCCTTTAGTACGCAGTTTTGCATATGCAAACACTATTTTGAATTTAAAAGATTTTTTTTTATTCGCATATACCTAATTCACACCAGAAAATTAAAATAGCAATATTTGCTTTAATTATAAAACAGACATCCCGTATTTAAATAAAGCGAAATTAACCATTGAAACTTTCTGGTGTAAAGTCAGATTCTCTGAACTACGTAATTTCTAGAACGTATTCTATCATGGGAATTAAAGGTTAAGTTTTATACAATAAATAATTATATAAAATAAGGTATTTGGAGACATACTTATTAAATTATTTAATAATTTGCATTATTTTAGCGTAACGCAGCCACACGACAGTAGTTTTTACAGACACTGTTGCAGATGTGCAACAGAAGAAAAGATTGACGTATTATATGAAAAATATATATCTGATTTTTTTTCATTATTTTACCTGTGTAATAAACCTTTCAGAGGATCATATATAATTTTTTCGAAACAAAATAAAAAATCGCGCATTTAAGTGTTAATTTACTCTTTATTCTTATTTTTATTTTGTTAGGCTTTAAAATGTGAAAAACACAACATTCACCAGAAAGGAAAACTTTAAAAGAAGAAATTAAATTATTTAGGGATGAGAGCGCTCCGACCCAAATGACCGATTGCTACCACTGAAATTTTACAGTTTTTCCTGCGGTATTTAATGACAGAATTTCTGCGATTTAATAAAGCAAAGAATACTATTAAAATTTAGTGGTGAAAATCAACCATTTGTGTCGGAGTGCTCTCATCCCTGATTATTAATAAATGCTTGATTCTAATTTCAGTGACTAGACTCCATTTTTTGTAATAAAATGATATATTTTACTGTTTATGAAATAGGCCCCAAGAAAAAAGCCTTGCATTGAGGCTTGATTAGTACATAAACTGGAACGTCTTATATTATTATAAAGCAAAAACATGCAATTTTTGCACAGTAATAAAAAACATGATATAGATTATGTGAATCACATTAGTTCCCGAAATGTTAAGATTTTCACTAAAAAGAGGAACTGTGAAACATTTTCCGATTCTTGATTGTTTTAATATAAATGTAGGTATCAACAATAATCATGATTATAAATCAAGCAAAGAAAAGTTGTGAAAAAAAAACAAAGTATAAAAGCAAAATTTGGCAGATTCCCAAAACAGCTGAGACACCCTATTTGGCGACTTTTCTGACAAGTGCCAAATACCCCACATACGCCAATCTAAAATGCGGCAACCTGTAAACTAACGTGATTGGTCCACTTTCTTGAATGCTTCCAGACTGTTTTTTACTACGTCATCACCCTGGAATCATGGGAAATACAGCATTTATAAATAACGACGTATTAGAAAAGACAGGAAAGCTGATTTTTATGAGATTCAAAATAAAACAAACGATTTCAACATAAGTTTATTGAAAATATGAAATTTTTAAAGTACCTTTCCAAATCAGAGTAACGATATAATGATTAAAATTTTCATTTCTCAACAACTTTCAGAAAAAATCATGGTGTCATTTAGTACTGTAAGTACGTGCCTATATTATAGTAAACATTGAATAATTCATTTCTAATTTAAAGAAGTATGAACGCTTCGCGTTTATTAAAATATATATATATATCACTGAATACAGCAACCTAGTTCTGCAGCAATCTGAAAAACGCAGGAAATTCGTTAAAGCGGCAATCAGGGAACATGTATGAACGATTCGCGTTCATTAACCGAAAAAACATCACTGTCACCAGCAGTTCTCGGTGTGTAGCAATCTCAAAATTCAGCAGTTCTCGCTATCTAGCAATCACAAAATTCAGCAATTCTCGCTGCATAGCAATATCAAAATTCAGCAATTCTCAATGCGTAGCAATATCAAAATTCAGCAATTCTCAATGCGTAGCAATATCAAAATTCAGCAATTCTCAATGCGTAGCAATATCAAAATGTACGAAACTCGTAAGGTCAGCATACATGAGAAATATACAATAAACGGCTAATATAAAGCACTATAATAAAAAATACATAAAATTATTAACATACCTTAACAAACATCTTCTTTCTTGAAAACCGACTCTATAAAATGTTGAATTGCCATAATTTCGTACATTTCTAGTCGTCGATAAACTTCATTTAACTTTCCAGCAAAAAAAAATGAACAAATACTCACAATTTCAAACTAAATTATGCAGGTACTTTAACTTTCAAATTTTACAACTAAAAACAGCAGAAAATATTAACAATAACAAACTCTTACCTTACCGTCATTTAATTTTACAATTACAAAACGCGAGACAAAACGTCTTTCTTCCACAGCTCGTTCTACAAAAATTACAAAACATGCAGAGTTGAGTTGTCAAAGGTAGACGTAGCCATCCAATACGCAAGAAATCAACCAACCCCATTCAACCAATCCAAATTCAAGATCACACAACTGTAGGCGTGGAAAGAATTTACGAAACGAATTGGTAACAACAAAGATCCATTTATCGCCTCGCCAAATTGAACGATGCCAAGTGTCTCGGCTGTATTGGGATTCAGCCCAAAATTTTTATTGGTTATTTCTAACCAATAACTTCGAAGGATATTCATTACTAGCACATCTAATTACATTTTAAACACATAATAATTTAGCATTTTATTTAAATTTCAAAGCATTGCAATTGTTACACAAGAAAAATAACTGCTATATGCAGGCACAAAAAATTGTTCTCCCAGCCACATTTTTATAATATGTAGTAGTATAACAACATGGACAATAATAAATCTAGTCACGTGTGATCGCCAAGAATTTAGTAATTAAAGTTTTAAAATAATAAATGTTTTAGAAAAATCATGTACTGCTCTGTTTAAAAATGTAGGCTAAAACAATTTTTTCTATAACGCTTTATACTATGCACGTGAATATAAACATCTCTCATAAAAATTAAATTCTTTTAAAAGTATTACCATAAAGCATATATTATTCTACCCTATAGGTAGCCATCAGAGTTGGGCAAATTCGTAATTGTAAAATTATCTGCAATGTAATTACCATTTAATTGCATGCAATTAATTATAGTTAAAATTACATGCCGTAAAAAATTCTTGTTGCACTGTAGACCGCCCCCATCCAGTCATTTGACAAAATTTCTGCGTTTAATTATAATCAATTACATGCAATTAACCTGTAATTATGTTGCAGACAATTGAGATTACAAATTTGTCCGACTCTGGTAGCCACCTTTTGGTTAAGGACTTAGGAAAAAACAAATAATACATATCTCACAAGGTAAACAATTGCAGATTGAAAATCGATCATTGTAAGCAAAAGCGTGGGTATAAGAAACACACAAGAATATGAATAACATTAATTCTCCCATTCAGTTAATCCTCCGTTTGGCGGTTATGGATACGGGAACTTCTGGGATAGCATATCGATAATATTTTAATTCTTTAAATCTGGTATTGAAGAATTATCATATCCTTGGTCTCAAACGAGTGTCCCACAAACTATACATTAGTGGTGAGTAAAACAACTAACATGTGTCGGATAATTGACGGATAGCGAGTGTTTGACCAAAGACTTTTAAGATACGTAGACCAGCAAACTGTCAGTTTAACTGAGGATTTTTGATCACAGCTGTTGTACGGCAGTTTATATGTTTTATATTTAAATTTACCTAAGAAAATGCTTTTATTAGCGTATTTTTTCATTGCGGTTCATTAAGCATTAGTCTACTCTATTTTATTTAAACCTTTTTTTTAAAAAATATACCTTATTATTCATCAATGTTTTTGTTTTTTTTCGTATAGCAAGTAAGTATTTTAAAAAACATCCTCCAAGGATAAAAATATTGTGTTACTTTCGTTAATATGCATTTTTTGAATTACCTTTTTGCCTAAAAATTAGTTTAAAAAACGTAAATTTCTTTAAAAGTAATTTAAAATTTTGTAAAATACTATATTATGTTACAGTTGCTACCTTTAATCTAAACTTCCTTTCCAGTTACTTTTGTAAGTCAAACTTTAAAAAAAGTAGAATTAACAATCTGGTTCCATATAAATTTCGTCTTTATTTAGGTTTATAAGGCATGTTAAAACTAGATACTCTTTTTTTAAACATACCATCCACAAAAGTATTAATAAATCGCCTTTTTTAACTTTATTTCTGAAAATTCAATATTTATAACGCACATATAGATATAAAAAATAACGTCATGTAAAAAAATATGCCATAAACTTCATATATATTGATAAAAATTAATTTTCAAGCTCATTCTAGCCATAGCACTTAACGGTAAATAACCAAAGTTGACGTACAAACCTCGCGGTTCATGGGTTTCAATTTACTTCAGATGGCTGCCATGATTTCGCATGCTTTTGAATAGGAATTGCCGGCCTATATATCTTAAAAGTCTTTGTGTTTGACTCGTCTTCAGCACCACGTAGATACAGCGTCTAGAATACCTAGTGTGGAAATATGCTATCCAAACAACGCTAAAAGTTTGTATCCCTTAAATGTGCAACAATACTGCTAAAATCCCAAGTATAGCGCCTAGAATATATAGCGTAGAAATTGGCTATCCCTGTAATACTTAAAAAAGCGCTAAAATATTGTATCCCTTAAATGTGCAACGATACTGCTGCAATATGCAGATCGCAACGACATCTGCAGGATATTTTCTACAACTGCAAGAAATTGCTTGTCTATACAATGTAATACTAGTAATACGAAAATCCCGCAGATGTCGCTGCGACCGACACTTGGGATTTTAACAGTATAGTCGCACATTTAAGGGATACAAATTTTTAGCACTGTTTGGATAGCACATTTCCACACTAGGTATTCTAGGCGCTGTAATCCCAAGTCTTTATCTCAGCGACATCTTCGGGATTTTCGTATTACATTGTATAGACTAGCAATATCTTGCAGTTGCAGAAAGTATGCTGCAGATGTCACTGCGATCTGCATATTTCAGCAGCATCGTTGCACATTTAAGGATGCAATATTTTAGTACTTTTTTAAGTATTACAGGGATAGCCAATTTCCACACTATATATTTGAGGCCATAGTACAGCGCTTAGAAGATACAGTGTGGAAAACGGCTATTCCTATAATCATGGAACTATTAATAAAGAGGAACTGACATATCCATAAAATAGTGAAGCTTGAACTGTAACCGCTAACGCAGAAGTTGTATACCTCCGGTCGAAACTACTACCAGTAGATTTATATAGAAATTTTCAACTTATTTAAACGTCTTATTAATACAAAATTTCAGTCATAAATAATGGTAAAAACATATTTTCATATTTACTGGTAGGAGATTAATTTGGCGGTAGTTAGGTCATGCGTTTCCGCCATATTGTGACAACCAGGGTAACAAACTGACAGTTTTACAAGGCAAACTGTTACCAGTAAAAACAAATAGAAATTTTTGCGAAATTTTTCAGATAAAATGGCCATGAGTAAGGCGCTTAATAAAGATCTAATTTTCTATACAATTTTTCTGGTGGGATGTTTGCCCTGGCGGTAATCAGAAACTGAAGATCTGATTTAAAAAAAAAAAAAAAAAAAGCAGCCGCCATCTTGTGACAACCTCCTCAGTTACTTCACTTGCAACTGGTAGACAGTACACTATATGTCTCCTTCTCTTTATTCATAACTCCATTCCTATAATGCTTTAAAAAGTGCTAAAAACTTGTATCCCATAAATCTCCAACAATGCTCAGCGGCAATATGCTCATACGAGCGCCATCTCGTAACTCTTTTCAATATAAACACTGTGTTTTAAAAAAATTCTAGAATGTTAAATATCGGAAACTATAAATATAAGATATTTTAGTCGGTTATAAGCTAATTTAGTTAAGGAATGACGTGAAATAGGTTAAAGAGTCTCTTTTAGAATGACTATTGTTTTTAAATCACTACGATGACGCTACGATCGACATCTTGTTATTCAGCATCGTTGTACATTTATGGGATTCAATTTTTTAGCACTATTTTGTAGACGTTTTCCATACTGTATCTTCTAGGCGCTGTAGCCATAGAGAATATATAGGGGTGGAGTGTGTTTTTTGTAGAGAATGGAGGATATTCCATTTACGTTTTGATCACGTGGTCAAGGTAAAAACTTCTAGCGTAAAGAAGGGAAGGCTCCGTAGACGTGTAATATAAATCCCCGCTAGCCAGTGAAACAGTTCATGAGGCAAAGCAGTAGTATCTTCCCTTCTTATCAGTTATAAGGTCTTTGGGTAAATTACTGGTATCACGTGACTTTTTCAGCCTCGAACGCAGATTTGGAATATCCTCCATTCTCCTGAAAAGCGGCATCAACATAACCGGTCCTACTTATGTAAAGGTTTCCAGATTTCGCTCGTTATCGGTTGCTTGGCAATTTGAAAATTGTTGCCGGTAGTGAAAAAAAAAATATAAAAATACTCAACATCCACATTATGCATGTGAAGTAGTGCAAAAATATAAACGAAGTAAAAGAAAGCAACATAAAATCAGTTTTAAATTAATAAAAGAAGATTTTGACTTTAATTTAACGATACAGCAATTTGTTTATTTTCCTTTCGCAAACATACGCTACCCCTTGGCGATAAAAGTCACGTGACTATTGTAAACACGTGACTATTATGTTGGTTCCACTTTAGGATTACCAAAGCACTCTCCACCCCTATCTCGTCTCTATGTTCGAGGCCATATGACGTAGAACTATCGCCTTTATATTAGTATATTGGGACCACTTATGCGATATAACTTTATTTTGCGATTAAACGAGGCTAACGAAAAAGACAGGCTACCGTGGTTTATCCCAAGTGTCTTTTTTTACAGACCGCTAGAGTGACTTGATGCTCTTTTCGTACACCTCCATTGGTGCATTTGAGCATCACGTGACTCCCGCGGGCTGCAAAAATAATGGAATTATGAAGTGTACAGTCTACCAGTTGCGATTGAAGTAACTGAGGAGGTTGTCACAAGATGGCGGCTGCTTATTTTAAATTTGTAAAACTGATAGTTTGTTTCCCTAGTTGTCATAATATGGCGGAAACGCAGGGCCTGACTACCGCCGAAGTACACTGCTACCAGTAAAAATTAAAATCTGTTTCTACCATTATTTACGACTGAAATTTTGCAATAATAAGGCTTTTAAATAAGGAGAAATTTTCTATATAAATCTACTGGTGGAAGTTTCCATCAGCTGTAAACAACCCCTGCGACAGCGGTTACAGTTGAAGCTTCACTATTTTAAGGATATGTCAGTTCCTCTTTATTAATAGTTCCATTGTAAAAACAGATACGTGGAATGCATCGCGGTAGCTTATCTTTTTCGTTAGCCTCGGTCATTAAAGACATATCGTAACGTTGCATGAAAATTGATTAGTTTGGCAATTATGATAATTAAGGCATTCGAAGATAAAGTTTCTGACAGACCTGTGTTTGCTGGGTATAGTTTTTTACAAAGTCTTATTTTTCTTTTAGTAACAATTTTTTAATAATACAGTTAATAATTCATATATTTATTGTACGGAACCCTCTGGGCGCGAGTAATACTCGCACTTGACCGTTTCTTAACACTAATATTTAAAAGAAAATTTTGACTTATTTAACTGTAGATTTCTCCGATTAAATAATGAAAACGTTCTTTTAAATTTTAGTGGTAAGAGAAAAGCTTAAAAGTTGGCAGCTATGCAGAAGCCGCATCCCTGTGGCAAGACAACATAGGGTGACCGGTGATTCTTAAAATGTCTAACCCTTTAAGACCAAACCAGCGCGATTGTGCGGGTTAGACATTCATGTAAATTTTTACTTCTGAAACAGTCCTATGTAATAAAAACCCGAATCGAACCATCGTTCTGGTTTGAAAAGGAGTAAAGTATAATTTTTTCTAACAAATTACGGTTGTAGTACATGGTTTACTTTTCGCCGGCATGACCAGCTTTGTATACAAGTGCAACGGATTCAGCTCATCGTTTTATCTGTCGCAAAAAGGTAATTATCAGTATATTTCTAATTGCTTGGATAAATATTTTTGCCTTAATGTCTAAATAAGTGTAATATAATAAAAAACATTAATTATACACTATTTATGTTGCTCGTAGGACTCAAGACTTCGTTACCCGCACGATCGTGCAACTTGGGCATTACGTTAGTCATTGCTACTGTAAAGGTAAGAGCTTTCTCAATGTTCATTTTGTTTTCTGTTTCAATAATTTTGGCGACAGCCCGAATAAAAACGAAGTATGTTGTTATATAATTAATGCCATATTATTTTCTTGCGTGTTATCATGGATGAATTATTTTTTTCTTTTTTTTTCAATTAATTTTTACTTTTTTTTTCTTTTCAATTAATAAATTTTTTTAATACATTTTATTATTTTTTATGGAATACTTTGTTAACTTTTAACAAAGCAAAATAAAATACTTTTTTCTGACGTCTAAATGGAAAAGAATTCTCACACAAGAAGTATTGCAATTGATGAATAAATCAGACTTTGAATTGAGTAATCTTTCGGATGATGACGAGGTTGCGGATAAAACATTTGAAGCAGATTTATTAGAAGAACAGTCAAGTTCAGATGAGCTCGATGATGAAAAAATTACAAATATTTCTAAAGAAATGACAATTTTGGATCATTCTTCCTCATCAAAGTTCCTGAACTCATTCCGCAAAGTTCTACCTCCAAGCCAGTTTCGGCAAAGGCTAAGAGAATGAAAAAAGAAAAAAAAAACAATACAAGTAGGATGTTAAGAAGTTCCTTTCTGTGCCTCATCCTGGACCTTTAGATTTCACTAACACGCAGGAATTGCAGGTATGTCTTTCATTTCTTAAATTTTCATTAAAAAAGTTATATACTTATAGAAAAAATAAAATCGATATCTTAAAAAAAGCTTTAAAAATATGCATACATTTTTAAATTAAGTCGATAAGTACATATCCAATATTAATTTTTTCCTCTTCTTTTTTAGGCTTTAGAGCCAGTAATGATTCCATTGCAGTATTTCAGCCAATACTTTCCGAATCATCTTATAAGTAATGATTTCACAGGAAAAGCTCAACCCGTACGATCGTGCGGGTGTGACTTTCACAGAAAAAGCTCAACCTGCACGTTCGTGCGAGTACTCTCCACGCTCCAGGGGGTGACGAATAATTTTTTAACTATTTTTTTAAGTATCATTAGGGTCAGTATAGAAATAATAACCAGAAGAATGTAATATTTAAATATTTTAACGTTTCGGCTCTTAAAGGGCTAAAAAATGATTGCGCAAAATGGGCTTCAATTCTTACAAAACTCTTGCTCATAAAAGGAAACGTTTTCTGTGGGCTGTGGACGAATTAAAATGAACAGATCAGCAATTGCAAAGTATTATAAGGTCCAACGATCATCCTTTTCCAGTTTTGTATGGAAATATCTTTAGTCTTGTCAAAATCAGTGAAATAAGAGTGAAAGTTTCTGTCATATGTTCAAATTTGGGGGTGTTTTGGTTATTCTGATGTCAACCAAATGATGTCATTTGATGTGACTATAAATGAACAAAGTTATCGGGCATTTTGTAGAATCAGCTGTTGCCTTCAATTCCATAACATGGCTGTCAAACAGGTTCTCATTTTCAGCAAGACTTAGCCGAACCGCACACATATGCAATAAAAGTCGGGATTCAACAAAATGGTATTGTGCTAGATTGCTAGATTGGGTTCCGAATTCACCGGACATCAATCCTATCGTGGATTTGTGGCAGTACATAAAGAAGGAGGTTCGAAAAAGAAAACTGCGTGACAATCAGCAGTTGAGAAGAATTCTTGAAAAATGGCAAAATATTCCAATTTCTGAGCGCCAACGATTTGTTTCAACTATGCCGAGGAAAGTGAAAAATGTTTACGCTGCTAAAGAAACACCAACGAAGTGGTAAGACTTATTCATTTCGTCTCGCTTTAACATGCGCAAAATATTAGGGACATAAAAACAGTGATGGAACAGTGGCGCAGCAGTTAAGCGATCGTCACCACTAAATTTTTATATCATTCTTCGCCTTCAAAAATCTCAGAAATTCTGTCCTGAAGTTAGATGAAGAATACTAATAAAATTTTGTGGTGTCAATTGATTCTCTGCTGCTACACTGTTCCATCACTGTAAAAAGCATGGAAGGAAATGGATTTCATTGGCCACAAAGTTTGTGTCGTTTATTATTATTTTTTTTAATTTCACTGTGTAACAGTAAAATGTATCGTTTTTCATAAAAATTAACTTACATGATATATTTTGAATTATTTTTTTACTTGTATTGTCAAAAAAGCATCTGTAAACTAATGCGCGAAACATTAGGGCCACGAGTAATGTAAGCTATATTTATCGATCCTATGCTGACAAATCTGAAACAGTTTTTGTCAAAAACCATTTATCTATTTTATAATTATTTAAAGAGTTATATATGTTATTAAAATGTTTTTTCCTTGCAACTGAAATAATAAAAACTGGAGCTTTTATTCCTGCGTGTGCAAATTAGAAACTGTGATTAGTTGTCGAAATAAAATGTTTTTGGTTTCTGATATATTTGCTTATATGGATTTTTTTTTTTTATGAAATAAGTACAAGTTATTTTTGTTTTGTTTCTGAATGGTTATGTATTTTCCCTACAGATGTAGGTGTTCTAATTCTTTCGCCAAAGACGGCATCAAGCGATATCGCCAAAACGAAAGAAACCGCCTACTGGAGAGGTTTTTGCTCAGATAAAATATCGGAAAAGTAACGATTATTTTTCCTACATGTTGAGAAAAGGAAAAATACACGGAGTATATGCATCTAAAAACTTAAAAAATCAGCACAATTATGAATGGAAAAAGTTTATATTTTGCGGATGCTTTTTGTAATAAGTATTGCTAGATGTGTAAATACTTATTATTGCATGATCAATTAACAAATAAAATTAAAACCTGAAAAATTATACCAATTTAAATGTTATAACGAATGGAAAGTCTAATTATACTCTCTATCAGTTCGGATTTTCAAAACAAAACAACTCTTTATGCTCCAACGGTACTTCGAAGTATCAGTAGAATTATTATTGATATAAAAAAGACCTGATTCATCCATTACTAAAGATACACTTCAAGATCAAAGTTAAATACTACACTCTATCACCGAGAAATAGTATTTGTAATTCATAGAAGCAAAACATGTTTTCGAAATATTTTTCCATTCGATGTATCGCATTTTAGCTTCCATCTTTTTGGTTGATGTGCCTTAGTAAGTTTTTGCTGCGAAATATATCAACATTAATAGGTAAGGCTATTGTTCTTATTTTTTAAAGACTGGGAAGCAGTAGTATTTGCCAAAGTAAGAAATATAAGTCGTTTTAATTATTATTAAAATGTTTGATGAAGTGGCCATTTTCTGTACGACGGAACTCGGAAGCAATTACTAATACATTTACTTTTAGCGTAGGAATTTAAAAAATCACATTCCAGCATTATGTTTTTCTTTAAAATGAATATTTCCTTTATTTTATTTTATTTTTTGCTTATTTAGGTGAAATATTCAAGCATTTCTATCAAATACAGTCTTGGCAAGTATCGAGATTTTTTGTCTGATCGGTTAAATTACAAATTTTGTCATAAAAACATCAGAATTTTGAATTCATAAGTTACAAGTTTAGTCATAAAAATACCAACCACAAATAAATATCACAGCAGACTAATACTAGTAGCTTCATTGGAAACAGCTCCAATCTGTGCACAAGACAAAAAGTCTTTCCGGCCTTCACTGGAAGGAAAAGGTAGCTTTCATATTCCCTTTTTTTTATTCGGCTTATATTGTTCAAACACACGAAGGTAAAATGAGTGGAACCAAGAAAAACATTATAGAAGATCCTTCTGCATTTATTACATGTATTACATCCCAGCTTTCAATGTTGAATTTGAAGGATAATTTCGCCAAATTACTTGGCCTCATTTAGAGAGATTTAACTTTGGTCACCAAATGTGGCGATATTGTGAAGTACCCACCATTTTAAAACAACATGGTGGGTGAAATTAACTAGATGAAGACCTTGGAAAAACCTATACATATTCTCAGTCACATCAAAATCAGTTTTTATATACGAGTGCTTTCCCATGACAGAAATTAGGTTGTTTCAAAGTGTCAGACACCCTAGAATTTGACACTGATATATCTCGGTCATTTTTAAGATAAAGACGAAACAAAAAAAGCTCTCGAATCCTTGTATCAAGGTCAAGCACTTAAAAAAAAGCTTTTTCAATTTCTGATCCTTTTGTGCCATTTACTTTTTATTTTAAATTATTATTTTTATGTCTGCCATTTTGAAACAAGATGGTGGATGAAGATGTCTAACGAACCAGGTCGAGACCTTGGTATGTCCTGTACACATGCTTAGTCACATTAAAATAAGTTGATTAATACGCATGTTATCGCATGTCAAAATTCAGATTGTTTCAAAATGTCAGCCACCCTAGAAATTCAAACTGCTATATCTCAGTCATTTTTTAATTTAAAGCCGAAACAAAAAATTTAACGGAATCCATGTATCAAGGTCAAACACTTAAGATTAAATATTTTTCAGTTTCTAATTTTTTGTATCTCTTTTTTGAATTTTGAAATTTCCAATTTTTTTTAATGGGCGCCAATTTCAAACAAGATGGCGGATGGATCTGGCTAATGAACTCGGTCGAGACCTTGGTATGCCGTGTACACATGCTGAGTTACATCCAAGTCAGTGCATAAATACGAGAGTTAGGGTAGACCGGGTTAGTTGGCCATAGGGGCATGTTGGCCCAGTCGCGATATTTTTTAAACTTTTCGTTAGATGGCATTGTCAGTCCAGCCAAGTATGAGTTGCTCCACTTTCCTCCTCCAACATCAGCGTCATTGAAGCCGGAGCGTCCATTAAAGAACCAGCGAGAATTTTCAAAATTTTGCTAAGGTGAGTAAATTTCTTCTCTTATAAATAATCGTTTTTTATTTGTTTGTAGATTACATTTTAGATTTTGATATAGAGTATTCAGAAAAATAATTGTCCGTAGTTATTATAGGGCATGTTTGTTTATTGAAATGCTTTCAGAATAATTCCTTACAGTCATGAAAAATTAAAATGGCTGTATGGGGTTAGTTGGCCCATTTGGCACGGGGCAGGTTCGACCCGTAAATATTTAACCCAACCCCCCGTCGTAATTATTTTATTAATTGAATTTCTGGTTATACCAGTCAATCTTTAAAAAAAAATGATGTTATAATGTTGTTTACCTTCTCCCCACATAAAATCAGCTGCTCTGTTGTACAAAAACATTTATAACTTTCATAATTATAGAAAAATCCCTGTTGGCTTGGCCTACAGGTGCAAGTAGATTTTGAATTTAAATCCTAATTTCACCAACAATTTAACGGATTAAGGGAAATGTGATTTTTTTTCCCTTATACAACCCCTCCACACACACACACACACTTTTTTGTTTTTAATTTCTTTTTGCTGTAATAGTTGGTCCTATCAAACTTGTCGATATAAAAGTTGTAGATAATATTAAGAAGATGTATAATAAATTTAAACGGATTTGATTTTTAAATTGACGAAGTTATGAAATTTTTTCTTCTTCAATTCATTTTTTTTTCTTTTTCTTGTAATAGTTGGTCCTATCAAAAACCTTCCCAATATAGAAGTTGTAGATAATATTAAGAATATGTACAGTGGTGGTCAAAATTATAAGGACAAGGCAAAAATCGCCAAATCTTGGCTACATTTGGCCTAAAACCTATGCAAATTTAATGGCTGGAAACCAATGAAAAATGAAGAATATTTTTATAAGTTTTTATGGAAATATGTGGAAAATTGATATTCATAAAATATATTATGCATTTATACAGCCATCTGATATGGACAAAATTATAAGAACAACTGTATTTGTGTGTTCTAAAAAGTAAAATTTGCTTGTTTTTTGCTCTGCACACGGAACTCCTGGACGATATAAATGCTTAGTAAGTGTTTGGGATCGTCATATTCTGTTTTACAGCCATGCCGCTAGGTACAAAGCTTTCGGAGTTTGAGAAAGGGAAATTGGATGCATTTAAAAGTTCAGGACTTTCTGTACGCCAAATTGCGACAAAACTTACTACATCAAGAACGGTTATTTACAATTATCTTAAAAATCCCGGTAAATATGCACGGCAAAGACATACAGGTAGGCCATCTTCTGTTTCTGTACGGGAGAAAAGAATGATAATAAGGCGAGCTTGATCCAAAAAACAAACGTCAACAGAAGTAAAACGTGAATTGAACTTAGAATGCAGTGTTCGAACTGTTTGACGTGTTTTACAAAAAGAAAAAAGGGTTCGCTATGGTAAACATATGTCACGACCGAATTTTACAAAAGTTCATAAGAGACTGAGGATGGAGTTTGCCAAAAAATGTATTGCTATTGGAAAAAAGTAGGATGATGTTGTCTTTCCTGATGAGAAAAAGTTTAATTTGGATGGAACAGACGGTTTTCGCTATTTCTGATATAATCTTGGTAGAGAAAAAGAAATATTCTCAAAACGTGCATTTGGAGGTGGCTCTCAGTAATGGTCTGGTGAGGTTTCGCAACTGGTGGAACTACTCCAATAGTTTTTGTGCAGGGTAGAATGAATTCTAGAGTTATACTGATGCATTGGGCGATAATATTTTACCGGAAGCACCGTTAATAATGAGTGGAGACTATTTTTCCCAGCAGGACAATGCCTCAGTACATGTTTCCCAAACTTCAAAATCGTGGTTTGATGCTAATTTCGTGAAACTACTTGATTGGCCGGCCAGAAGCCCTGTTCTGAATCCAATGGAAAATCTGTGGGGTATTCTGGCATACGAAGTATTCAAAAACGGTATACAATAGCAAATCAAGCAAGAGTTCATGTCCTCCATCGAAAAAGGCCTGGTCAAAAAGTTCTAAGAACGTTCTTAAGGAACTGTCAAACTTCATGACGTCAAGACTGATAAAAGTGATTGAGAAGAAGGGGGAGATTATTAATTATTAGTGGGTTTCAGGCAAAAAACACTTATTGTCCTTATAATTTTGTCCAATTTTTACAATGACATATTTAGTTAATTATGTCAAAACATTCATATTTTGTATTTTCCAATGTTTTGCATTCTACAATGATTTCTAGCATAAAAAAGCATTGCATGTATAAATTTCACTTTATTTAGTTCAGAAATAATTTTTTTCTGTGCAATTTTCAATTGTTCTTATAATTCTGACCACCACTGTATAACAAATTTAAACGGATTTGCTATCTTGTGAATTGACGAAGTAATGAATTTTTTCTTCTTCAACACCCTTTTTTCTGTAATAGTTGGTCCTATCAAAAACTTGCCAATATAGAAGTTGTAGATAATATTAAGAATATGTATAATAAATTTAAACGGATTTGATATCTTGTGAATTGACGAAGTTATGAATTTTTTTCCTCTTCAATCCACCTTTTTTTTCTTTTTGCTGTAATAGTTGGTCCTATCAAAAACTTGTTAGTATAAAAGTTGTAGATGATATTAAGAAGATGTATAATAAATTTAAACGGATTTGATATTTTCTGAATTGACGAAGTTATGAATTTTTTTCTCCTTCAACCAACCTTTATTTTTTCTTTTAGCTGCAATATTTGGTCCTGTCAAAAACATAAAAAAATTTTATGTTTGTCTTCATTGTAATTTTGAAAATCATATTGAGTTAAGCAATTAATTCTATTTATATCTATGAATTTTTTTTTTTTTTTTTTTTTTTTTTTTTTTTTTTTTTTTTTTTTTACTTTAGTCCTTTTTTGTTCTCGAATAAATAATTTTACATTTTTATAATTTTACGGCTTCATTAAGGTAAGCTTCATTATTTTAGCTTCATTGGCTTCATTATTTACCTTAGGCTATATTGTGCTTTCGTACGCACAAAATAAAAATTAATATTTGGTAAAATTTTGATCATTTCTTAAACTTCTACACTATCAGAACATTAAAATGTGACGTGGGCTAAGTTACCCCGCATTCGGGGCAGGTTGACCCAAGCGACTTGGTGTCAGCTTGAGCTTCTAAATTAATATTTATAGTTAATATTTTCAAGTTTTAATATTGTGAAATCTTCCTGAAAATACACTGATAGTGGTAACATAAAAAGAAATTTAAAATGTTGAATTGTATTTTTTTTTCAATTATTAGAATAAAAAGCGGGCCAATTTGACCCGGTCTACTACAGCTTGACAAAAATCAGATATATAAGTGGTGGCCAACCGCGCACGCCAGATACCACTATGTTTTGAAAGATATAGCTGACTTCTTGAATCGCAGAGATTCGATGATTATATAAGGCAATAATTACTATAAAAGTTTAGCGGTATCAGGCGTGCCACGGTTGGCCACCGCTAATATGTATAGAAGTTGCAGATGATATTAAGAAGATGTATAATAAATTTAAACTGATTTGATATCTTGTGAATTGACGAAGCTATGAATTTTTTTCTTCTTCAACCAACCTTTATTTTTTCTTTTAGCTGTAATATTTGGTCCTATCAAAAACATAACAAAATTTTATTTTTGTCTTCATTGTACAGTCATTCAGGATAACTTTGATTCATGGGGTGTAACTTTGCGCCACATCCTAATTTTCAATATATTTGACTTCAAAAGGCTGAAAATACTCCAGTGCTACTCTCTGTTGGCAAGGTTATAAACTGGGCTGTCTAATCTTTATTTTAGAACATGAATTGGCAACATTATACACAATTAATAGCACCTTCCAAGTATTATTGCGAAGTACTGTTTTCAAGTTAATTATGGGTTATTTCCATGCGAATTTGTCATGTCTGTCACATACTAAGATTTTCGGCTACCAGTATTTTAGAACTGTAAAATGCGACTTATTTTATCATAGATAGCTCATCAATTGAATAAGACGAAGCAAACTTTTCGAAAATAACGGTGGCCAACAAGCATAGCGATTTTCAGCTGTGTGACAGACATAACACGTTCGCATGGAAATAGCCTTTGAATACTGTTTTGAAGTTGTTGTAATCCAATTAAATTTTTATAGTAAGTAAAAGTATACTCATTTATCAGAAATATTATTATCTAAATTTTATAAATGTGTTATTATTTTTCGATTATGTATTTACTAATAGCCAGTAAAATGTAAAATTAGAAGGCACTACCGTTTTACCTTATTTTCAGTATAACTTTGAGCTGGCTCAAAGTTAGGCATATGTTCATTGTTTACTGATAAATACTGAATAATTTTCTGTTCATAAAAACTATGGAAAATAATGATTTAAAAAAAAATACAAAAATAAAAATCATGTCTGATGGTTGTATGAAAATATCATTTTCTTGTCAAAAATTCACCATATGGGCCCATATATTATGTATGAATGACGAAAGTGTGCATTGGATGTAACATGTAAATATTTTCAAAAATATGTGTAAAATACATAACATTCAGTTAAAGACGTTATTTGGGGCTGAACTACTGAAAGTTGACATCCCATGTATTCGACCAGGGATGCCAGTTTGGTCTCAAATTTTAAATCGACATTGTAAATTCATACCGAAAATTTCCAAAGAAGAATTTTTACTTTCTGTGATCGCTAAATCTCTCTTATTAAGTAAAGCAAAAAATACTTTTCTTTATTTCTGGTATGGACACTAAATTGCTGAATAAGAATGGAGTCCAAACTGGCAACTCTGCATTCGACATTTTTTTATTCTTGTTTGTTTAATACTAGTACTAGTATGTACTACTATTATTGGCTTAAAACATTGAAAATTGTTTTTCACTGAATTTTTATGTTTTATGTACACAACAAACAGTTCTTTTTTGCTAAATATTCATGGTCTTCTTCCACTCTTCTTATGCCTAATATTCGTTGTAATATCTTAACTTATACAAATCTTGTAATGTTGGGAAATGTAAATTAGGAGTCTTTCAATATCTGAAAAAAAACTTTTTTCACTTCAAACTTGTCCTAACGATAATATTTTTTTATAATGTCTTCTTTTATATGATATTTATAATATGATGCAAAGTTACCCTACATGGCTGGATAACTTTGAACCATGATAAAAATACATTTTTTATTGTTTATATCATTATTATTCCTTAATTTCTGATAGTCATGCGATAATTTAGGATCATTTCTTCACTTTTATGCCACTAGTTGCAATAATATTCTTAAAATAAGAGTGGGCATCTGAAAATAGAGAAAATGCGGATCAAAGTTACCCTGAATGACTGTAACTATGAAAATGATATCGAGTTAAGCAATTAATTCTATTTATATCTATGAACTGATTTTTTTTATTTTAGTCCTTTTTTTTCTTAAACAAATAATTTTATAGTTTTATCATTTTACGGCTTCATTAACCCTTAAATGCGCGATTTTTTATTATGTTCCGAAAAAATTATATATGATACTCTGAAAGGTTTATTACACAGGAAAAATAATGAAAAAATTCAGAGATATCTTTTCTAATAATGAGTTGGAAGTAGCTAGGAGTCTTTCGGTAGCTTCATCGCCCCGAGCCCAACCCTTCTCGCTTTTCGGTGTCTTTAATTTGTGTAATTTCCCTTTTAAATTTGTCCGGTTTCAATTTTTGATTTTTGATTTTTTTTTTAAAATCTGGCTTTTGCTAGAGAGTCTTTCATTCGGGACGTGGCCCTAAGAATCTTGCTTCCGCAAAAGAGTCGGAGTAGAGTAGAAGAGTAAAGGGATGCGGACGAAGATGGGCCGCTCTCCGCGGCGCTAAAAGTTATTGTAATACTGATGCATCCTTCCAATTTGAAAAAAAGAAGATATTTAGTGACCTAATTCTAAATGGATATCCTTTAAGATGGTTAAAAAGGATTTTTTCTGAGCATCACGTGTCATCCTCTGTAAATTGTAAGGCTCCCGCTATTTACATATCTCTACCCTACAACAAATATCTTTCTGAAAAAATCTCTAGTCTTTTGAAGTCTCATAACATCAGTACATCATTCAAGCCTCAAAATGTTTTGAAAAACTTACTTTGTAAATTTAAACCTAAAATTCCCCCCTTACTAAGAACCGGTTCAATTTACAGTATACCATGTAAAGGTTGCGACTCAGTATATATTGGCGAAACTGGTCGCACTTGCGCCATTCGCCTTGCCGAGCATAAACGTACTTACAAATCTGGAAACCTACAGTCTAAAATTGTACAGCATTCTTTGGATACCGACCATATCCCAGATTTCACGAATATGAAAGTTATCAGATCCGGTTGCAATAATATTAAAAGTAGAGTTTTTCTGGAAGGTGTGTTCACTCGTAAGCAAACGTCGAAGATAAATGAATCATGTGCACTTCCTCCTGAATACTCAGCATTGTTTAAAAAAAAATTATACTTTATTTAATTTTAACTGCTAATAATTTTTAACTGTAAACATGATATATAGTTTTCTGTCATTTGAATGTTTTGTTGCACTGATGAGGGGCTAAAATTTAGCTTGAAACGTTTGCTTTTTAATTGTATTAAATGTATTTATGTAATTTTACTTGTATGTCTGATGATTTGTAATATATTTATTATTTTTAACTCGTATATCAGACGTTAAACAATGATTATTTATTTTAATCTTTTCTTCTGTTGCACATCTGCCATATAAGTAAAAACTACTGTCGTGTGGCTGTTTTAAGCTGAAATAATGCAAATTAGTAAATACTTTAATATGTATGTCTCGAAATACCTTATTTTATATAATTATTTATTTTATAAAACTTAACCTTTAATTCCCATGATAAAATACGTTCTAGAAATTACGTAGTTCAGAGAATCTGACTTTACACCAGAAAGTTTCAATAGTTAATTTCGCTTTATCTAAATACGGAATGTCTTTTTTATTAAAGCAAATATTGCTATTTTAATTTTCTTGTGTAAATTAGGTATATGCGAATAAAAAAATCTATTAAATTCAAAACAGTGTTGTTTGCATATATGCACTAAATGGTTAAGGTAAGGTACGGTCTTCGTTGTACGGTAGATTATAGGACTTAGCCTGCATTGTGCTTTCGTTCGCACGAAATAAAAACTAATAGATGAATAGATAGTTATATAAAGATAGATATATAGTTATATAGATAGATAAATCAACATTTGAATGGAGGGTGGTTTTAGGCTCTGTGGGTCATGGTCGATGAAAATATACTAAATTTTTCCGGAATTGCTTTTCTCCGAACGGCTGCAATAGGTAGATTTTTACTTTTATAATGAAAACTACCTAGAAGAGGGGAGGGGGTAAAAATCTTTCTTCTGGATAAAAAAAGTTTATTTTATTAATATTTAGCATAGTGGCAACTATGGCAAACGTAACTACTTAATAAAAAACAATTTTTAAGCGGTTGCTCGATGTTTTTTTTTTACTCTGATATAGGGGATGGAATGATAAAGTGGTCACGCTAAGGTTTGATGAACCTTTGTGATACATTTTTCATCAGTAAATTTCTAGAAACATGTGACAATGGTAACTATAATAACTTTAATTTAAATTGCTATTTTACTTTTTTTAATATATACCTTATTTTAAAAGAAAAATTACAAAATGGCCACTTTGCCCGCCTAGGTTGGGTAAAGTGGCCAGCATAGGTAAATGAACAAATCGCATTGATTCAGAATGTATATTTTTAAATCAACATAAGCTAAATACAAAATCGAATGTCCGGCTGAAGGATCGTGGCACTTAACCGACCCGTGAATTTTTAAATTTCCAAAATTTCGTTGCAAAGAAATTTCCTTGAGGCATTTTGATATTTTAATACCTTGAAATTTAGTATTTAATGAAATAAAAAGTATAAAAGCTAGACACTTTAGTCAGACCAAAAAATGTGCCAGACACGTGTCAAGTGGTATTTTATGACTACCCAAAACAGGTATTTGAGGCACGCTGAGATTGAGACAGAATAATATTTACGCTTAGAAAAAACTATTTTGAAAATAACAAACACTTTAGTTGGCACTTTCTACTTGCCAGACAACAAAGAATGTTAAACGCGAGTGCCAGTAAAGCTCAGCTTGCGGTGCCGCACAGAAGATCCATTTACTGACTTACGATACAAAAAAAGCGTAAACCGCATGCAGTGCCTCGCGAAAGCTATCTTAAGGTGAATTTCAACTGGATGCGTGCGCAATCACAACAAATCTAACTGCGATAGGCTCTCGCAAGACCACGTGATTCATAGCAAGCGTGCAGTTGTTCGGAAAATTTTGGAATTGTTAAAAAATCCTTATTCGTAGTCACACATGTGCAGCTTTAAAAGTACTATTTTGTTTGTATATTATTATTTTTTCTTTTTATATAATACGCGTTACTTATATATATTAATCATGAAAAGTATAAAAAAAAAAAAAAATGTGTTACTTGCACAAAAAGCGATGGAAAAATCACTGTTTTTAGTGAAAAAACTACAAAAATGTCGTGAAGAGTTGAAAATTCGGCAAAAATATAGATTAAAATATAAAGACATTATTTTACCATCCAATGCTAATCTGAAAGAGGGTTATCATAGACACTGCAATAAAAGTTTCATCACTTTAATGAAGAAATGCTGTGACGGCAACGCTTCAAGAAAATCCAATGTACCTTCTTCTTCATTAGGTATAGTATAATTTTATTTTTATTCCTTATAATAATATATTCATGAATAGCGTAAGACATTCATAGTCCTTGACTAAAATAAATCTTATCTATTGGATAGATGAAAACACTCATTATACCAACTATAGAATATATTTATGTATACTATATTTATATCTTTTACCTGTATATCTCAATACAATAGCTGTAGCATCAGCTCATCTATGAATTTATTACCCGCATGAATTTCAATAGTTGCCTCAGTGAATGTAAAAAACATTTTGCACCAAATATTTTTTTTAACTTCATATAATTCTAGAAACTATTAACTAGTAAGGCTTGCATAAGCGCATACTCAGAAAACTTTGGAAGCATTTATGAAAAATACTCTTTAATAAAAAATCATTTTCTACTCTTAATATGGAACTAGTTCAAGAAAGTTTAACTTAAATAAATATACTTTTATAACAATGATTTTGCCATATACATTTATCTGTACGTATAATGAAATTTAACGATCGTTTAATGACGGTTAGTACAAAAATTTAAACTGATTAAAATTGCTTCAGACTCAAAATTAAGGTCCGATTTTTGAGCACTGTCAACTTGACTTCGATAGTGTTATAGACCGGAAGCCGGCAGCACAGACAATCACCTCATCCAGTTCACGGATGAAGTTCTAGGATTAGTTAAATCTTGATTCGCATATTAAAACGCAATCGGTCTGCCAAGTGATATCTTGGTGGAAAACACCGGAAAACCCGATTCTAGCGGCTGACTCGTAGGTTTAACATTGTGTTTTCCTGCTCCCAGTCCTCCACGATTTCATACATTTTGGTGCAGGAAAATACAATGGTAAACCTACAAGTCAGCCGCTAGAATCGGGTTTTCCGGTGTTTTCCACCAAGATATGACTTGGCAGACCGATTGCGTTTTAATATGCGAATCAAGATTTAACTAATCCTAGAACTTCATCCGTGAACTCGATGAGGTGATTGTCTGTGCTGTCGGCTCCCGGTCTATTAGTGTCGGAGACAACATGCGAAAAGTGCGGTTCTCATGGAATATTTTTTTTACTTTCCTTGATTTATATATACAAGTAACGCGTATTATATAAAAAGAAAATAATTAATATGCAAACAAAATGGCAGTTTCAAAGCTGCACATGTTTCACTACGAATAAGAATTTTTTAACTACTTCCAAATTTTCAGAACAACTGCACGCTTGCTATGAGTCACGTGGTCTTGCGAGAGCCTATCGCAGTTAGATTTGTTGTGATTGCGCGCGCAATCACAACAACTTGAAAATTATTTTAAGATCTCAACTTGAAATACTCCACTTGAAAATCATTTTAAGATAGCTTTCCCGAGACACTTCAACGCGGTTTATGCAGTGTTTGTGTCGTAAGTCAGTAAATAGATCTTCAGCGCGGCACCACAAGCTCAGCTTTACAGGCACTCGCGTTTAACATTCTCTGTTGTCTGGAAAGTAGAAAGTGCCAACAAAAGTGTCTGTCATTTTCAAAATATTTTGTTTTAGGCATAAATATTATTCTGTCTCAATCTTAGCGTGCCTCAAATACCTTTTTTGGGTAGTCATAAAATATAACTTGACACGTGTCTGGCACAGTTTTTGGGCCGACTGAAGTGTCTGGCTTTTATACTTTTTAGCTCACAGGCTATCAAAGCCTGAGAGTTAATGTGCCCGCCCGTTCTGTATGTATGTACGTACGTACGTATGTATGTATGTACGTAACGCGATAACTCTTGATAGAAACATCCGATTTGCTTCAAAATTTTTTTCTAGGTTCTTTGTGATAAGGCGCTTCCCTGATTAGTTTTGGGAGTTCATTGGTTAAGGATAAAGGGGGAAAAACGGGGTTAGTCCAACCCCTTAATTCAGATAAATGGGTTTTCATGCAGAATCATTCGATTTGCTCCGAATTTGATATACAGGTTTATTATGTTAAGGAACTTCCCTGATTAGTTTTGGAGGTTCATTGGTTAAGGATAAAGGGGGAAAAGGGGTGTTAGTCCAGCCCCTTAATTCAGATAAATGGGTTGTTCATATAGAATCATTCGATTTGCACCGAAGTTGGTATACCGGTTTATTATGTTAAGGAACTTCCCTGATTTGTTTTGGGAGTTCATTGGTTAAGGATAAATGGGGAAAAACGGGGTTAGTCCAGCCCTCTTAGTTCAGATAAATGGGTTTTTCATGCAGAATCATTCGATTTGCTCCGTATTTGGTATACCGGTTTATTATGTTAAGGAACTTCCCTGATTAGTTTTGGGGGTTCATTCGTTAAGGATAAAGAGGGAAAAGGGGGGTTAGTCCTCCCCCTTAATTCAGATAAATATGTTTTTCATGAAGAATCATTCGATTTGCTCCGAATTTGGTATACTGGTTTATTATGTTAAGGAACTTCCCTGATTAATTTTGGGAGTACATTGGTTAAGGCTAAAAGGGGAAAAACGGGGTTAGTCTACCCCCCTTAATTCAGATAAATGGGTTTTTCATGCAGAATCATTCGATTTGCCCCGAATTTGGTATACCGGTTTATTATGTTAAGGAACTTCCCTGATTAGTTTTGGGGGTTCATTGGTTAAGGATAAAGGGGGAAAAGGATGGTTAGTCCACCCCTTTTAATTCAGATAAATGGTTTTTTCATGCAGAATCATTCGATTTGCTCCGAATTTGGTATACCGGTTTATTATGTTAAGGAATTTCCCTGATTAGTTTTGGGGGTTCACTGGTTAAGGATAAAGGGGGGGGGGGGAAGGGAGTTAGCCCGCCCCTCTTAAATTAGATAAATGGGTTTTTCATGCAGAATGATTCGATTTACTCCGAAGTTGGTATACCGGTTTATTATGTTAAGGAACGTCGCTGATTAGTTTTGCGGGTTCATTGGTTAAGGATAAATGGGGAAAAACGGGGTTAGTCCACCCCTTTTAATTCAGATAAATGGGTTTTTCATGCAGAATCATTCGATTTGCTCCGTATTTGTTATACCGGTTTATTATGTTAAGGAAATTCCCTGATTAGTTTTGAGGGTTCATTGGTTAAGGATAAAGGGGGAGAAGGGCGTTAGTTTACCCCTTTTAATTCAGATAAATGGGTTTTTCATGCAGAATGATTCGATTTACCCCGAATTTGGTATACCGGTTTATTATGTTAAGGAACTTCCCTGATTAGTTTTGGGGGTTCATTGGTTAAGGATAAAGGGGGAAGGGGGGCTAGTCCACCCACCTTAATTTATATAAACGGGTTTTTCATGCAGAATTATTCGCTTTGCTCCAAATTTGGTATACCGGTTTATTATGTTAAGGAACTTCGCTGATTTGTTTTGAGGGTTCATTGGTTAAGGATAAATAGGGGAAAGGGGGGTTAGTCCACCCCTTTAATTCAGATAAATGGGTTTTTCATGCAGAATGATTCGATTTGTTCCGAATTTGGTATACCGGTTTATTATGTTAAGGATCTTCCCTGATTAATTTGGGGATTCATTGGTTAAGGATAATGGGGGAAAAGGGAGGTTAGCCCGCCCCTCTTAAATTAGATAAATGGGTTTTTCATGCAGAATGATTCGATTTGCTCCGAAGTTGGTATACCGGTTTATTATGTTAAGGAACTTCCCTGATTAGTTTTGGGGGTTCATTGGTTAAGGATAAAGGGGGAAGGGGGCTAGTCCACCCCCCTTAATTTATATAAACGGGTTTTTCATGCAGAATTATTCGCTTTGCTCCAAATTTGGTATACCGGTTTATTATGTTAAGGAGCTTCCCTGATTCGTTTTGGGGATTCATTGGTTAAGGATAAACAGGGGGCTAGTCCACCCCCTTTAATTTAGATAAATGGGTTTTTTTGCAGGATTATTCGATTTGCTCCAAATTTGGTATACCGGTTTATTATTTTAAGGAACTTTCCTGATTAGTTTTGGGGGTTCATTGGTTAAGGATAAAGGGGGAAAAGGATGGTTAGTTCACCCCTTTTAATTCAGATAAATGGTTTTTTCATGCAGAATCATTCGATTTGCTCCGAATTTGGTATACTGGTTTATTATGTTAAGGAATTTCCCTGATTAGTTTTGGGGGTTCACTGGTTAAGGATAAAGGGGGGGAAAGGGAGTTAGCCCACCCCTCTTAAATTAGATAAATGGGTTTTTCATGCAGAATGATTCGATTTACTCCGAAGTTGGTATACCGGTTTATTCTGTTAAGGAACTTCCCTGATTAGTTTTGGGGGTTCATTGGTTAAGGATAAAGGGGGAAGGGGGGCTAGTCCACCCACCTTAATTTATATAAACGGGTTTACATGCAGAATTATTCGCTTTGCTCCAAATTTGGTATACCGGTTTATTATGTTAAGGAACGTCGCTGATTAGTTTTGCGGGTTCATTGGTTAAGGATAAAGGGGGAAAAGGGGGGTTAGTCCACCCCTTTAATTCAGATGAATGGGTTTTTCATGCAGAATGATTCAATTTGACCCGAATTTGGTATACCGGTTTATTATGTTAAGGAACTTCCCTGATTAGTTTTGGGGATTCATTGGTTAAGGATAAAGGGGGAAAAGGGAGTTTAGCCCGCCGCTCTTAAATTAGACAAATGGGTTTTTCATGCAGAATGATTCGATTTGCTCCGAAGTTGGTATACCGGTTTATTATGTTAAGGAACTTCCCTGATTAGTTTTGGGGGTTTATTGGTTAAGGATAAATGGGGAAAAACGGGGTTAGTCCACCCCTTTTAATTCAGATAAATGGGTTTTTCATGCAGAATCATTCGATTTGCTCCGTATTTGTTATACCGGTTTATTATGTTAAGGAAATTCCCTGATTAGTTTTGAGGGTTCATTGGTTAAGGATAAAGGGGGAGAAGGGGGTTAGTTTACCCCTTTTAATTCAGATAAATGGGTTTTTCATGCAGAATGATTCGATTTACCCCGAATTTGGTATACCGGTTTATTATGTTAAGGAACTTCCCTGATTAGTTTTGGGGGTTCATTGGTTAAAAATAAAGGGGGGAAAGGGGGGCTAGCTCACCACCTTAATTCAGATAAATGGGTTTTTCATGCAGAATGATTCGATTTGCTCCGAATTTGGTATACCGGTTTATTATGTTAAGGAACTTCCCTGATTAGTTTTGGGGGTACATTGGTTAAGGATAAAGGGGGAAAAGGGAGGTTAGCCCGCCCCTCTTAAATTAGATAAATGGGTTTTTCATGCAGAATGATTCGATTTGTTCCGAATTGTGTATACCGGTTTATTATGTTAAGGATCTTCCCTGATTAGTTTTGGGGATTCATTGGTTAAGGATAAAGGGGGAAAAGGGAGGTTAGCCCGCCCCTCTTAAATTAGATAAATGGGTTTTTCATGCAGAATGATTCGATTTGCTCCGAAGTTGGTATACCGGTTTATTATGTTAAGGAACTTCCCTGATTAGTTTTGGGGGTTCATTGGTTAAGGATAAAGGGGGAAGGGGGGCTAGTCCACCCCCCTTAATTTATATAAACGGGTTTTTCATGCAGAATTATTCGCTTTGCTCCAAATTTGGTATACCGGTTTATTATGTTAAGGAGCTTCCCTGATTCGTTTTGGGGATTCATTGGTTAAGGATAAACAGGGGGCTAGTCCACCCCCTTAATTTAGATAAATGGGTTTTTTGCAGGATTATTCGATTTGCTCCAAATTTGGTATACCGGTTTATTATGATAAGGATCTTCCCTGATTAGATTTGGAGGTTCACTGGTTAAGTATAAAGGGGGAAACGGGGGCTAATTCCCCTTCACTTATTTTTTTTAGGGGCATTATTCTTTAAAATAAGAGTATGATATACAATTAGTGTGAATAGCCTGTGAGCTCAATGCCATCAGTTTAGCTGGGCACTTTTCTTTTTTATTATTTCATTAAATACTAAATTTGAATGCATTAAAATTTCAAAATGCCTCAAGGATATATTTTTTTTTTTTTTTTTTGCAACGCAAATTTTGGTAATTTAAAAATTCACGTGTCGGCTAAGAGCTACAATCCTTCAGCCAGACATTCGATTTTTATTCAGACATTGAAAAAGAAGTATTACACAAATTTTCACGGTGCCTCAAATACCTACCCTAAAATGTTTAACAGCTATCGGACTATAATCTAGATAACTTAGCGTTTTCAAACTCACATAATTTAAAACATTATTTCTCACTGACCAAACAGCATAAGAGCAAATAATTATAACAGTACATAGTATTTAGCTGTAATCAAGGGATTTTACCGTTTGCCTAAAATCAATAATGAGAAAAAATAATAAAATGATATCAGAACTAGAAAAATGTAATCTTTCGCTTCAAAGGCAATACTACCAGCATTTGTGACGACTATTTCACCCAATTCCTGCGTGGCAGCGGCACTACACAACGAAAAATCTCAAATGGCCACTTTGCCCTCGCTGACCATTTCATTCTTCTATCTTCTGTGTTACTGCCCTGGATATTTATCCTCAGTTTGCAAAAATAGTTACGCGGTAGTGGAAAAAAGCGTCATTTTTTAACTCAGTGCATTAAAAACTCTTAGATAAAATCAATTGTGCTAGAAAAAAAATAACATTTTTTACATAGAATAACATAGAAATAACATAGAAAAAAATATTTTGAAAGAGTGTGTAATTTTTGTTTACTTATCAAAATATAGTAGATATGTAACGTGTTTTTATGTTTAAATGAAGAGGAAATTTTTTTTCAGAATTTACATCAAGAATAGATGCAAGTTTATTATTATAAATACTATTAAAAAGTGCAAGAAAATATTTTACAGTTTTGTTATTTTCAAATTATGAAATATTTTGAACTATATTGACCCGAAAGTATATATTCAGATTATTAGCTGTAATTAACAAATTGTTTTTGAATTTTATATAAATATTTTATAAATATTTTATTGCACTTTTATAACATTATAGAAAAAGCTCTGTGGAGATATTTTACTAATTCATAATTTGGGGCACAAAGGTTTAACCCTTTTTGGAGCAAGGCATTTCTGCTCAAAAAATGTTCAAATAACCATTTCACACCGCAATTTGCGGTGTTTATTTTGCGGTGAACAATTTCACACCGCAATTTATATGAAAATAACCAAAAGCTTTTCTTCACGTATATTATGAGATCGAAATTGTACTAAAAAATTACTGGTGCCGTTTCAGCATTAAAATTAAGCGTTTGCATGCTGCAAACGGCGCCCCTGAAAGGGTTAAATTTGATTTCTGAATCATTAAAAATTACAAAAGTGTGCTTTAGTGATGCTGACGTCATAACGGTGCTGGAAAGTTAAATAATGGAGATAGTTGAGATTTCATGTGCTTTCAAAAGTATTTGAATTCTAAAAAAAAAATGCCAATAAAATTAAACTACCGCAATAAAGGCTTTATTTGCTATTTTGATATCGCAATATTATTTCTATAGGATAAATGCATATTTCAACACCTTTTCCACACTCTCCAGGGGCAAGCCTGCACCTATCCAACGAAGTCGAGTTTCGCTTTTAACTGAATATTTGGGAGAAATATGCAAGAAAAAATTTGTAAAAGAGTTCTTTTTTTAATATAGATTAACATCAGAAAAACAAAGATCGCTGAAATCGTGGGTTGCGCAAATTTTGCTACTTTTACAATGCCCGTGTAAATCGCAGGATGCGCAGCGCGAGGGTATAACTAAAGCTGTATCCATTGGGATGCATTACTTTATTAAATAAACCTACCATTTTATTATAATACTTCTCTAAAAATCTTTTGAAAATCATTTATACATTATAGCATTTCTAGCCTAAACACGTTTTCATATACACAAAACATTTCTAGTATTTCAAATAGCAAAAATCTACATTTAAATGAAATACTTTTCCGGCTAAAATATATTCTTTAATTGAGCCAACCCTTAAAAATAAAACCTCATGCTGGCTAAATTTATTCAGCGCGAAAATTGGGCAGTTGAGAGTTAATTTCCTTGTTTATCATATTACAAAATCTCTTTCTAATGTACCTTCTTTATTAAATTCATTATAATAAAATATTGATAAGTGTTTACGTAAAAACGAGCATAAACCAATTGAGGCTGTGGATATTAAGGTGGGACCCCACAAAAGTCATATTTATTATTATTATTATTATTATTATTATTATTATTATTATTATTTAAACATAGGAGGGAAGACTGTAGTAACTGTTGCAATATTTCACAAGATGCAATTTCGCTGTGATACACTGAGATATGTTTTATAATATAAATTGACAGACTGACGATAATATTTAAACAGCTGGATCTTCGGCATTTATGTCCCCAAAGTCTCAGTTGTTGAGGTTTAATATATAAAAATAACTTTTTCTAAACTAATTTGCTAAAAACTTAACTTGTTACAAAGTATAAGTCAAAATAAATCTTGATCTTGATTTGATTTGTCTGTCATGTCTATTCTAATAAGCAGAGTTAATGTCTTAGCATGTTTCATTATTCAGATTGTTCTAACGCAGAATAACATGACATTGATAGTAATGGAATAGAACATGTTTATAACCCTCTTCTAGCATTCATCAATAAATTAGTAGAATAAAATAATGTTTCATGAATTGGTAATGACATATTATAATCTTATTACTTACACTATTTATTTCGTGAAAGCTAACATTCTCTCAAAGTATTCAATGACACATTTTCATACTATTAATTTGTGCATGCATGAGTATATATTTCATTTGAACGCCATTAATGCATAAATAAATATTCATACTTGTTGATTTTGTAATGCATTTTTTAAAATTATCTTCTCAAGGAACACATTACCCTTTTGGATATACTGTGTGTCCCAAAAGTTTATAGACAACGGGTATTTTTATTTTACAATTGAAAACGAGGAGTAACAATTTCAAAACAATTTATAATTATAAATAATATCAACACAATAATAATAGTATACAATAATAAGTTAAATTTAAAAAATTAAAAATCCCGACTGCGTAAAAAGAGAACTAATTATTTCTCATTAATGTTAAACTAATTTTTTTATTTACTTGTATTTATGACTTTTAAGTTATGTTTAATTGTTAGTGTCTATCTATAAACACTGTTTTGATGAGGCCTATAGATGTCTATGATGTTTAGAGTCGCAGTAAAGCTAGAGATCCTACCTACACAACTTCCAGGTCGTGTACTATTTAAACGGAGCTTCTGACTGTAAAATAGTCAATGAAACATCGTCTTCATTTGAAAGACCTATCCAATTATATGCCACTCAATAGGGTGCGTAATTTGTTTTCGTGTCTACTGCCATTTTGTATTTTACGGCCGCTATTTTGAATTTATAAAAACAAAACATAGCCTTTAACCATTGTATGGTTAAGACGAATCGATAGAGACCTCATTCATTAAAATCCATTCAGCCGTTGGGATGCTTCGACGGTATAAAGAAATCCACATACCCAGATACGCGTCAAACACATAAACCTTCTTGGCAGTCGGGTAAAAATAATATTGCACAATCACAGACTTTGTAAGGAAAATTAAAGCTTAAATTTTACCGTCCCAAAAGTTTATAGGCAACTCTTTTTCTTCCCTTTAACTTTCAATCTTTTAAGCCATTTTTTCAAATCACTTCAAAAGATTTATCAGGCATACTCAAAGCAAGAGTTCGAAGAAATTCTGGCTTTAAAGAAAATCAACTTTGTTCAATTTGCAGGGCTTCCACTCGGTTCGTTTTTTGAACACCACTTTTTTTCAACAAAAAATCTCCTTTATAATTTTCGTCGACACTTACCTCGACAGGCGTTTTCATTGCGATTGTTGCTAAAACCTACCACGAATTTTTCTCTAAAATAATACTGGTTTTCAAATTACGGACCAGTGGGAGCCCTGAATTTGCAGCTTTAGATATTGAACTGCTGTAAATTGACGCCCATTAGCAAATACGTCTCTAGCTAATCTTCCCCAGAGATTCTCTATTGGATTAAGGTCAGGACATATGTCTGGTCATTCCATAAAATTTACCTGGTATTGTCTAAACCACTGCATTGTAGAATTGGACACGTGAATGGAGATTTGTCTTCACCTATCAACTTTCCGAACGGAAGTAACGGTACTTTAATCTTTGAAACATTAACGACCTTTCAAAAAGCAATATCGGCTGTTCCATTATAAGGAAATGCTCATCGCACCATGAGTAAATACCCTCTTTGTTATCCGCTGAAAAAAGTTGGTGGTTCCTTGCGAATGTCATGTCAGTAATATTTCATACCCATCCATCGGGTTCATCTACATTAAAAAAAATTATCACTGAAAGGAACACTCAACCAGTGATCTGTCTGTCGAATTCATGTGACTTCGAGCCCACTGAACACGAGCATCTTTATTCCCTTTTGCAAACTTAAAAAAAAAAAAAAAACACATTTTTCTATAATCAAGAAATTCACTTGCCTGCACAGAGTTCGTACGGGTCCTTGAATTTCAACACTAAGAAATTCTTTGGTACCAGTGTTTTCTTATGTAAAATCTCTTCTTAAATAAGGCGAAATTTCGTCCGTTTAAACTAGATTTATTTTTCTATAAAAAAAATACTGATATTTGGCCTTGAAAATAACGATACCCGTGCGAACCCTCCTGCAGCCGTCGATGGACCGTAAATTTTGATACTGGAACTCTTACTTCTTTAGAAACTTGGAAACAAATATCAAAATCTCTCTGTCTTGCCGTTTAGTTCTTTTCTTTGATCGTCCTGAACGGGATTTTGCTCCAAAATTGTCACTTTTTGACCGAATTTGGAAAATATCAACCCAGGCGTATCCACGTTTTCTTGAAATGTCCACAACTTTTCATCTACGAGCCTTTAATTTAAATGATATGTTTGCAAAATTTCCATTTTGGAAAACTGCCCATTGCGAGGCATCTTTCAATCAGTCAGAGACGGAGAAACAGATTCGCTTTCATCTCAGGAAACCATTTCGTCACAAGTGTGCAAGTGCACGTCACCTTGGAATATGCAAATTTTGGATATCAGTACTTAAATTAGCTTTTAACACCGGTTGTCTATATATTTTTGGGACAGCATTTTTTTTTATATTTAAACTATGACTGTTAAAAGTTGTGTGAATATTTTATTATTTTATTTCCTCCTTATATATTTTTCCTTATATATTTTTCCTCCTTATATAATTTATTTCATCTTTCTCACTCGTTAATTAGCTGTTAAATAAAGAAAAATGGTTGTCTATAAAATTTTCGGACGCACTGCAATGCCCAATTTTATGAATATTAACAAAGTGAACAAACCTTTGAACACAGTTCTGCCTTTAAATTTTATTTTGTTGTTGGTAGGAATTTCTATTTATTTTAGATGATAAAGACAGTGTGATTTTAAAAAATAATATCCCGCCATTTGAATCCATAAGAACCATACCGTTGAATAAAATGGGGATGCTATTAGGAATGCGATTATTTTTTGGTAATTGTTCGAATATGAGGTAAAGAACAACAATCGGGATTTTACAGTTTCGATTTAAAGATAAAGCTCAGAAAATTTCCAAATTTCAGGAATTTTTTCATCGCAAAATAATCTTTACGGTGGAAATACGTAAATAGAGTTCAAAAATAATAATAGCTTTAGAGATGGTGACAAAAAACAAGTCAAAGTAGACGATCTCGTGCGCTAAGCGTGCTGCAAGAACAAATCGGTGATGTCATCTACAGCCATTTAACTTTAACGTGGCCAACATGGTCTTCCGTATACACCACAATCGTTTTTTTTCATGTAATTTAATTTCTAGGTATACAAACGAAATCCGCTAAGTGAACCTGACATAAGAAATGTCATTAAATGTGAGATTCATTAAACGTGAGAGTTTTGTAATCCGTTTTGCCGCCAGTGCGAGCGCATTTTTTCTTTCTCTGCTTTTACTTGTGTTGGTTTTTAGTGGCCATTTTCACTGTTACACTTAATTTAACGCTATTTATGATTTTAAACCATAAAGATCATTTTGAGGTGAAAAAAATTGGGTGTTGAGTTTTAAAATTTTCGAAATTTTGTCACAGAAATTGTAATTGTGAGAGATCGATTATTGTTCTTTACATCATTCTGGAGTCCGGGCCATAAAATAATCACATCCCAAAGGGACTATGGGAGCAACATACTTGATTAATGAACTCATCAAAGATAACACCAAGACCACTAAAATGCCAAAATTAGATTCCAACTTGTTCAGTATTTAGGATGTTATCGTTATGACAAATTTTGCATGTTTTTTTTTTTTTTTTTTTTGCTTTCTGCTTTTCGTGGTAAACAAACTAGTATAACTTGACTAACAAACCCATTACAAGTTTCCGGCAAGATCGGTACACTGTCCAAATTAGGTTAGAATTTGTTTAGTATTTCAGACCTTATCGTGATGACAAATTTTGTATGTCTTTTGTTTTTGTGCATCCCTGAAAATAAGCTATAAGCTAAATACTTGATTAGCTTATAGCTATCTAGATAGCTTCAGCTAAATACTTGATTAACAAGCTCATCTTAGATACTTCCAAGATTGGTACACACTGTACCAATAGAACCATCTGGATAAATATTTATGATGCTATAGTGATGATAAATTTTGAATTTTATTTTTGTGTGTTTGTGTGTTCCTGTAAACAAACTGTAAGAGCTACTTTCTTGATTAACGGTCTCATTCATGGTACTGGCAAGTTCAATACATTGTCCCAATTAAGTTAGAATTGGTTCAGTATTTCGGACGTCAACGTGATGACAAATTCTGCTTGTTTTTTGCTTTCGTGTGTCCTGTAAATAAACTATAAGTGCTACATACTTTGTTTCTCAATTCAAAGTACTAGTAAGGTTGATACATTTTACCACATAGATATGAATATTTTTTAGTTTTACGGACGTTATATTGACGACAAGATTTGCATTATATATATATATATATATATACATACAGGGTATACCATCATGGCCGTCCAAACTTTGCACAGCTAGATTTCTCGCTTGAAGGGCATAAAAAATGTCCAACGAAACCTCTAAGATCCATAGTTTTCGAGAAAAATGCGAAAAACAGTGTGACATCATATCAGGTGCAAGTAAAAGACTTTATGGGATACATGTACATTGGTATTTGCATATGTTTGCGGGCGAAGCTATGCAAAATATACACCGCGGATATCGAGGCTTATGGGGCCATCTGAAGGAATTCATCCATCGAGACGCAATTACTACAGAAAGGGACTTCTCCTGTACATGCTGCGCATACTTTTGTAGATACAACTCTGCTGCATCGTGTGCAGTCATCCATTTCACTGCACTCGCATGCACGTCTTGATATGCGCGGTAGACATTTTGAACAACTTCGTACGTAAATGACTGCAAATAATGATGTTCATGTTTCCAATATATATATATATTTTTTTTTCAACCGGATATGACGTTATACATTTCTTTAGCTTTTTCTCGGAAACTTTGGATCGTGGATGTATAGATTTTTGGGCATTTTTTATGTACTGAAAGCAATGAATCTAGCTGTGCAGAGTTTGAGCGGTCCTGATGTGACACCCTGCATAGATAGCTAGATAGATAAACAAATTAATTGCATTAGATAAATTCAATAATCAAATCAACCTGAAAGCCACATTGTTCTGGATTTTTGGTGCCTTTGAAAATTCGTCATTTATTTTGAAATAACTCGTTTAAGCCGATTTCGATTTTATAAATTAGCAAATTTTTTCACAGCAATATGGTAATCAGAGTCGATTCAAAAATTAAAAGTACAATGCCCAACTTTTTGAATAATGATATAAGTTTTATTTGACACCACTCTTCATAATAATGACATAAAAAAAACAATAATTTTGAATGCATATATTAAAGTATTTGATCGATTCAGAATTAAAGAGATAGTCTTTAAAACAGTGCTTACAGGTTTATATGATTTATTATTCCCTGTTTTAGAGCTATTTTTAAAAGTTAAATAAAATGTATCCAATTTCCTTCGTATATTAGAAAATATTCAGTTTTCTTTTTTTATATTTTCAGCAGACTATTCCGTTGTGAGATTAAATGCGAATTTATAGAGTTCTTCCATATTTTATAGACTTATTTGGAGGTATATCGATTTTTTCTTGACATCAAATCATAGTTTTGCATTTAAAAAAGGATATGGGCGATGAAGAAAATCGTTTCATGATTAAAAAATATATGGAAGGGTGTTGTAGCTTTTACATTTCAAACTGCCTACATGGCGTATTTAAGAGGAAGCACTAAAAATAATAATAAATATAAAAACAAAGTATAAAATATACTCAAGCTTGAGTCTTGACATTAAAATACTAAAGGGGCTTTGCATTTTCTTCATTTATATTTTTTTTTAAAGCAAGCACACATTCGTTACGTTTCAGATACAAATAGTGGATATGGCCTAGTGTTTTCATACCTGTCTTAAGCATAAAACAATATAATCAATTTTATAATTAAAAATTGTTTTTTTAGCAACTCTAATGTTGACATCTTGAAAGCCTGAATGTGAGGATCCCACTGACCCATTTTTTAATACCATTTTTTCCAAACAGTAATCTTCATGGTAGGTTTCTACAACATTTACAATAGCAATATACCACGAAGTTGTTTGGAAATACTAGTATTTGAAAGGAAGATAAATAATACCTCTGTGATTTCATTCCTCAAGGAAGATAAAGCTAATTTGTGACTTCAGAAACTGGAAACCCCAAAGACAACGATTTGATGCAGTTTTTGGAAAACCTTTTCGAGTTCCTGACGTCGCAAATTACGTTGCGGTGATATTTAGCATTTTACGCTGCCTCAAGCATGCTGATTGTCAGGTATCCGGGATATCAATAGTGATAAATCTAATTTTTCAAATAAAATGTTCAGTATAAACACTTAAAGTCATTGTAACTATAAAAATATTGTAACTATATAATATTTTTTCTCGGGATATTTTGATTGAACTCATTAATTTTGTTTTAATCAAGGGCAACTTTTTATCACTGTATAAAAATACAGAAAATTTTTAATGTTCCTTTATTTAAAAAAACGCCACTTAAAATGGAATTAGATTGTCTTCTCAACACCTCACTTGAATGCATACATTAAGAGGTCTCTTAAGTCGTGAAAGTTAAGTCGTGATGTGGTTACGAGTTTTTATAATTTTTCAATCATTTATTAAAATTACATAAACTTCTTTAATATGTTTAAGCCATATTTCAGGCTTTACAAAATGAAAAAACAAACACTTGTAATATACTGCAATAGAAAATACAGATTAGTTGATATTGCAAAATATTTTTCAAGGTATGTCATAATCCATACGATACCTTAACTTAGAATGGATATATAAACATAAAACTTATCCTAAAATGATCTCTAAACTATATTTTATAGAATGAATTAATATTAATGAGACAGTCAAACACTTTGATTGTTTTGTAATGAATAATTAATTTTTTTCTGATTTTCAAATTTAATTGGATTTTTTATAGTTTCTGACAAAAAATTCATATATCATTAATTCATTCTGTAAAATGAAGTTTAGAGGTCCTTTTAATATAAGTTTTATGTCAATATCTCAATTCTATGTTATCTTACGCATCGTGACATTCCGCGTGAAAAAAGTTTGCATACTAACTGAACTGTATCTTTAATTATATTACATTTAAACTGGGATGCGTCTGCACAAAGCATCACCTCATCAATTTGACGGCTGAAATTCCAGGAATAGTTAAAACTTGATTCGCATATACAAATGCAACTGGTCTGCCAAGTCATATCTTTTTGGAAAACACCTACTAACCGGATTTTAGCAGTTGACTGGTAGGTTTAACATTGTATTTTCCTGCTCTCAGTTCTCGATGTTTTCATACCGTTTGGTGCTGAAAACACAAAGATAAACCCACCGATCAACCATTAAAATCGGGTCTGCAGGTGTTTTCTCATAGATATGAATTGGCAGACCAGTTGCATTTTAATAGGCGAATCGATTTCTGTCTAATCCTGAAATTTCAGCTACCAAATACATGAGGTGATGGTCTGTGCAGTCACCTCCCGCTTAATTATAAATGTTTACTTTTACATTTTATAAAGCCTGAAATATGGGTTAAATATATTAAAGAGCTTTATGTTATTTCAATTAGTATTTAAAAAATTCTGAAAACTCGAAACCATATCACTTTTCACTGGCGGTGGAGCCTTTGAGAACTTATTTCCATTTCTCTTTGAGACCCTTAATATCATTTTTCTAAATGGAATATTTTGATTATGTACTGCCAATTAATTATGCACTGTCTGACTCATTTACAGTAAAGGCAACAATATATTTTACAAGGGTTATGTCATTTTATAAAGTAATGAATTGGAATATTTTTAAAAGCAGAAAAGGAGGCATTTAAGAAAGGTAACCCGAATAATTTGAAAATAAACAAACAAAATACGCCTAATGACATTTATCGCAAATTTCAGAAAAACTTATGCTTTAGCAATGGAGTCCTTGATTTTTTAAGATTTTTTTTCCACCGATATTTTGCTAATTTAAGATTTCTCCAGCATAAATCTCTTATTTTGTCATATTCCGAAGATTTATTGATTTGTCGCTCAGATGAATCGATATTTGAAAAATAATTTCTAAGAAATAAAATTAATAATCTTTAACTGGATAAATGCTAACTTTACATTCTAATTTATAATATATTATTATTCAAATATTAGTTTGTATTTTTCAAAATGTTTTTTGTTGTTGTTTTGTTTTTTGTTTTATCCGAAAAGCATTATTTTTAAACACGTAAAGAACATACAAAAAAATATGAGCGAAAAGAACCTTAGAAATTCGATCCAGTGCTCTGATATAAATTTATGAAGGGGGGGGGGTTAAAATATTCTTACTTTTTCACAAAATATCGAACATTTTATTTATACTATTGTACAGTCGTATTGAAAAAAACACCGCATGTTATTGTAATACCAAATTCTCAAGAGACATGAAAGAGGCACCTTTCAACTAGAAAATGTACTTACTTTTCGAATATGAATGCTATTTTTGAAATAGGTGTCGTCTACATATTAAAAATTGTACCAACTTTCATTTTTTAAAAATAAGACTCACTTTTGACAGAGTGAGATCATTCGAACAAGACAGACTGGAAAAAGGTATTATTTATATACATTTTCTTATCTTCTTAGAATTGTAAATGAGAATGTGCTTGGGGTTTATATATATAGCTGCCAACTTTTACGGTTTTTTGTTACCACGAAGCCAGTGGTAGCCAACATGGGGTGTATGCCTTGCCGGGAGGCAATTTGACATTTTTGGGGTGCAATTTCAAATTTCTAGACCTCTTAATAAGCTATTATAATGAATTATAAATTGTATCGATGTTATCAGTTTTAATGCTAAACGTGAGAGTTTCTTCAAGCGTTCTGTGAGGATAAAAATGCGGACCATATGACACGTTTATTTAACGCTGAGGTAAGTTGGAAAGGAACAAAAACCATCCCTTTCAAAAGGCAGAGATGTGAATATATTTCGATTTACATGATGATTTCGAAAATAGAATAGCTTCCTTGCATTTATAAAATTATGTTAAAAACTCATGTGTGGCAGAAATTTAAGCTGTTTGATAACTTTAAAACCCTCTCGCTGCATAAGTAATTCTTCACGAAGAGCGTTTTTTACAGAATTTTTAATCTTTTATCACCGGTTCTTTAATCCTTAACCGGAAACATGAAAATACTGTGCACAAACGGAAAAGTGCCGTCTGTGAGACTACTAAATTAAAAAAATTGCTAAAAGATTTAAAAAAGAAAATCACTCTTAATAATTTACCATATTGTGAACTTAAACACTTAATCTTTAATAGTAATGCATTAACAGGAGCAATTTTTTAATATAACAGCATAAAAATATGTTTAGAATGTCGGAGAGAGAAAATACTTTAAAATTACACATTATTGTCCAAAATATTACATTTTCAACATCATAATTAAATAAATGCTAATTTTTTTATATATTTCGGTACAATATGAATTAGAAAAAAATATTAAACAGTAAAATTAACAAAATATTTAATAGAGAATATTTTAGCATGTTCTAAATATCTGCATTTTTTATGCATTTTCTAACAATCTCGAGTCACTTTCGTGTTCAGAATTTATATATTCATTATTTGAAATACTTTCAACATCACTTATGTCTCTTCTTACTTCATCAAGCCATCGCAAAACAGTTTCTTCATAGTTTTTATCACTGTAGCGTACCCGCTTTGACGGCCGCTCCATATCAATATCCCAGAGCAAAAAAAATTACATAAATGGAAACGCACCGTCTCCCAGACTGCATTAAAAAAAATTCTTTCAATTCACTAAAGATGCGCAGGTGTTGCAAATGGGTGGGGGAGGCTGAGGACCAATAGCATAAGGATTAGATTGCGTGATAAGATTGGGGACGCCTTCATTTTTGTGTTAAGGGTAGATAAGTAGACGCAACCGTCTCACAGACGGTATGTTTCCGGTTAAGGGTTAAAGCAGAAATTTTTTACTATGGCAATCGGGGGAAATGTCATGATTAAATCAGATAAAGCGTTCGCAAAAAAATAACTGGTGGAAATTACCAAATAGTATTAATTAGGCGAAAAAATGCATGCCCGAGCTAGAGGTCTGCACGGGCCGGAATTTCCAGGCCCGGGCCCGGCCCGGCCCGGCCCGGCCCGAAGGAAAGATATTTTGGCCCGGCCCGGACCGGTGTAAAAATTGAAAGTTCGGCCCGAGCCCGGCCCGGCCCGTTTACATTTGTACCGTTCTCGGCCCGGCCCGGCCCGGCCCGTCCCGTACAAAAATCAGTGAAAACAGGCCCGGACCGGCTCGACTAAATTTCTACAAAAAATTCAGTTTTTTCTCGACATGCAATTCAGATTCTTTTAATGAATACTACATGCATATTTATGAGAACATTTTACAGTATATTTTAAATTACCATGTGTTCGCAAAATACAAAACACACAATAGTAAACATTAACGATTACTTACAGTGTTTTAGTCAACGTCTCTACAGACGTTTTAAAATTTAAATAAGGGTTCATTATTTCAAAATTTAAATAAGGGTAGTTTAGAATAAAGGGTTAAAAAACATGATAACTTTTGAAGCTTATAATAAAAGTTATATTTGTGAAAATATTTCTGTCATTTTTAAGGCTTTTCTCAAATCTAAAGGAGCTACATTTTGATACATTTATGAATTCATTTCTTTTCGGAAACGCATGAGATTGGCAGGTATTCTTATTCAGAAACCATGTAAATGCCGTTTCTTTCTTAGATAAAAGTAATATATCTTTCAGAAAATACTGCCAAAGTTAGTGTTTTGAATCGAATTTCCGGAAGCGATAGCACAGGAAAGGAGAAAAACGCACAGTCACGTGACAAGAGTCTTTGTTATCTCTGTACGTAATTTATGAAAAATGGAAACGCTATTCGATCCCAAGCCTTCAATACTCAGGCCTGTCAATTTTATGACTTTATAGTTAAAAATGAGTCAGAAAATGTGTCTGAGAGTTTCGCATTGTTGAGCAGTAAATATGAGAACCATCTTAAGGTACATTTCCAAAGATACTGTTAACAAAAGTTCATTATCGCTATTAATACTTTTACAAAACATAATGCCTGCCCTACACATCCTGAGAACGATTAAGACCAGTTCCATCCCGGCACAAGTCTGCCGAAAAAATTAAATCCGGGATCAGGCATCATGTAACTGTACGATGCCGATCTCTACCATGGACATGTTACATTTCTGTATTCATGTTGTTAAACTCGCATCGGCTCGTAAACGCACATTTATACTTATCGAAAAAGTCATATTCATTGGAAATGGCCTCGTATTTTATCTGCTACTCTCAAATTCTTATATCGGGCCGATAGGCCCGATTAATTTTTTTTATCGGCCTGGCCCTGCAGGCCCGTTCAATTTTTTTGCCGGGCCGGGTACGGGCCTCGGGCCAAGCCCGGGCCCGTGCAGACCTCTAGCTCGAGCATATACCGGGCTACGCAGTGAGAGGGTTAAGAAAGTGAAATGAATAGTTATTGTAAAATCTATTTTAACCCTTTGCACTCGAGGGCTCCGCTGCGGAGACATAGTCTTTCTTTGCAAAATTTGTTTTGGGCACCAGTAATAAAGGAAAATAAAATGTACCTTACTCTTTTTAAAATGAAACGTGCCTTATTTAATCAGAGCATTTTTGAAATTGTGTACTTGAACGAAACTTCTTTTTAAAAAGTGGTGCCGATCGAATAAAATTTGTGTAAGAGACGCCGAGCGCAAAGGGTTAAGCTTCCTACATGTGAATAGAGTTAACTTTTAAAATAATAGGAGATATATGTTACAGGGTGTGTGTAGGAGGGGGAGGTCATCGATGTTTTACAGAAGCTTCGGCGGGGCGTCGCCAATAAAAGGTTGGGTAACACTGCACTAAGTAGGGGAGACTGGGGATGAAAGGGACAAGGGATGAAAGGGACACTCAAAATTTGAGGACGAAAATAAAATACAGAAATTTTCAATTTTGGCTCAATCGATGGCGATACTTGTTCTGTCTAATAATCCTTACAACTGACGTCAGCAATTGTAGCGTTGTAGGTGGTGAAAGCAAAACTTGTTTTTGATATAAAAAAGTAAATTTTGATCTTGCTTTTCTTTTTTTCTCTAAAAAATTAATATTGTGTTTAGCATTATCTCATTTATGTTATTTAGCACTATAAAGTATGCACTTTATATGAATACTGGTATATTTTGTTAGCTAAAATACTGTCATGCATGAATACGTTTTTTATTTAGCTAGATGGGCATGGGGTTGAAAGGGACGGTAACTGAGTTGTTGAAAGGGACACTGTTAGATCAGAGGCTAAAGACTACGGCATAGAAAAGTCCTGTTTAGAAAGAATTTAAATTTAAGGTTTAAATGTTTTTAAATTTAAGAATGCACAAGCAGATGAATTTCAATATGCCCATTTGGTAATAAAAAAGTTTTTATTGAAGGTCAATAAAAAGGGTTAGCTTCAAATTTGCTCTAAGCATCTAATATGAACTATGGTTTAACAATTGTGCATATGAGTATTCAATTTCTTTGAATTCTCGAAATATGTCCCTGTCTTGAGAAACAAACAAGCAAGCTGGAAATGATTGATTCCAAGATTTTAATCAACAAAATTCATTACTTTCTCGTAAGAAAACCTATAAACATTAGTTTAACAAGAAGTACAAGTTTCAACAAAGCTAATGTTGATATTTTTTAAACACCTTTAGTCAGTTATGAATCGCTAAAAATTCACACGGAATATAATATATAACTGTGATGAAACATGATTAATGACAGAGCATAAGCCACCAAATATAGTAGCAAAACATGGTGAAAGCAATTTTCTGACGTAACATCATCTGAACGTGGTAAACCTGACACACTTTTGTTTCTGCATCAGGTAACTCTGTTCAACAGTATTCGTTTTCCCAAGGAAGAATTACAAAGAGTTCATGCTCGGAGCTGCCCCAACCCAAAGGCTTGGACTTGCTCCTCAAAGTTGGTGGATGACCGCAGAATTTTTTTACAGAAATTGTGCATTAGCTTAATATTCTAGTTGTTCCAAAACTGATCCTACTCTTCTCTTATTTGTTTACCATGAAAGCAATACAAATATTAAGGTAATAAAATTTGCTAAAGGTAATGGAATAATTATGGCAACATTTCTGTCGCACTTTATCCACAAACTCCTGAAAAGCACTCGGAATGAATTCGAAGTACATTTTTTCAGAAAAAAAAGATATGCTCCGACGGTACTTTTAAGTACTATTAAAGAAAATTTAATATAAAATGTATCCAATACGTCTTTTAATAAAAGAAGATTTTACTTTTCATGCAAAACGCTTTGCATATCACATTTAAAAAAACACAGCGAAACAGTCAAACCTAATTATTTTAAAAGTGGTTATTTTCTCATCCTTTTAAATAAGTATAGCATTTCTGTCATTAAAAGATATTATATGAGAAAATTTCAGTCACAAAAACCTATCCATTTACAGATAGGATCACAATACATTTATCTACATTGTTTTTGCAAGAATTGCGAGATTTAGATACACTGTGCAAAATAATTGCAGATTTTAAATCTGGGGTGCCAGCATTATTCTGTGAAATTAACAGTAATAAACCGTAAATAAACAGTAGTATACCGTTTTATAAATGAAAATGCAGAAATATACCATGTATTACCACTTAGCGGTATATTACAATTTATTTTACGGTATACTACTGTTTATTTACGGTTTACTACTGTTAATTTTACAGAATAATACTGGCACCTCAGCTGCCAGTATAATACTGTAAAATCAACAATTTTTTTTTAAAAGTGTTTTAGTAGTATTTTTTGTTATTTAATCTAATTATTCTTGTAATTATTGAAAAAAAAGAACTATATCGATTTATTATCAGTTTTAGTGAAAATAATTATCTCAATATTATATTGTTATTATATAAGTTTTATAATACAGGGTGTCCATAAAAGAATGACCCAGTTATAAATTTTAATAGTATCAACTGTAACCGTTGTAGAGTGTTGGTTCAAGGTCACAAATAAAAAGTAACTCTGACAGATTTAGATAAGCGCATTCACGAGTAGTGCTTTGTTATTGACTCGCTTTCAGTACCACATATGGAAAATGGCGACTCCTGAGCATAAAGCTTTATTGCTGGGCTGAAGATTTAAAAGCGTACACTACCGGAAAAAACTTCCTTTGGACTTTGTAAAAGATCGTGTCTGCGTTCCGACGCTACCTAATGATTTGCTAGAGTTAAGACACAGAATTGAAGAGGCTATTGCTTCCATTACTCCGGATTTGTTAACCGAAGTGTGGGAAGAATTGCACTTTATGCAGGATGTGTGCCATATCACTAAAGGCGCACATATTGAACAAATGTAAGAAAAACTAGGTTAGTTTACCTTCAATTTGATGTATGATTTGTGGTAAATAGTCTAAATTAAACTGTTTAATATACCATTGAAACTGGGATATTTTTTGGACGTCCTGTATATATGCAAACATTAAGGCTCCTGTTCCTGGCGGCGAAGACACTCACGAGCTATTTCTAATCCTATGGGGGGGGGGGGGATTTATCTGATATCTCGTTTGCATTTCGACATTTTAATTTTTTTCTCCTCTAGTTTTATGCTAAAATTACGGAGAGAGTGATAGCGCCCCTCTTTGATGTCTCAGGCTGGTGTACATTTAAGCTGGTTGCACTAGCGAGGCATACGATTTCCGTGTATATCGTCGGCTTACAAGCAATATTTTTATATATCTATATACCCAAACACATTCGAATTTTTGGCATATATCCACAAGATATGTTACGCACTCAAACGGTTAATCTACAAAAAGTCCTTCAGGCCGGTGCCGGGAGGAAGAGGTAGCTTTCATATTCCTTATTTTAAAAAAGCCAACTTATATTATTCAAACACACGAAGCTCAATTTAGCGGAAAGCGAATATAGGAGATTCAATACTAATTTTTATCAATACTAAATCATTATGAATGAGAATTTCGCGAAATTAGTCAGCTTTATCCAAGCTGCTTTTATTTAAAGAAACTTATATTTGGCTGCCAAATTCGGCGATTTCTTAAAGTGCCTGCCATTTTAAGACAACATGGTGGATGAGGCTAACCAGTGAACTTGGTCGAGATCTTAGTAATTGCTGTTCACATGCTCACTCACATCGGAATCGATTGATATATACGAGTGCTGTCGCAGGCAAAAAATCAGATTTTTCAAAATGTCACCCACATTAGATATTGAAATTGCTATATCTGAGCCATTTTTAAAGAAAAAAACAAACAAAAAATGCTCCTGAATCCTTATATCAAGGTCAAATACTTAAGAATGAAACCTTTTTCAATTTCTAATTTTTTTGCACCTCACTTTAAATATAATTTTTTTTTTATTTAATGGCTGCCATTTTGAAACAAGATGGCTGATGAAGCTGGCCAGCGAACTTGGTCGAGATATTGATGTACACTATCCACATGCCTTCTTACATCGAAATAGGCAAATACGTGTGTGTTATCGCGTGACAAATATAAGATCGTTTCAAAATGTTAACCATGCTAGAAATTCAAAGTGCTATAATTCAACCATTTTTTAAGATATAAACAGAAAAACAAATTTTCAGAAACAAAAACTGCTCCGGAATCTTTGTATCAAGGCCAAACACATAAAAAAAATCTTTTTCATTTTCCAATTTTTTAATACCTCATTTTAAATTTTAAATTTTTTTTTTTTAATGGCAGCCCTTTTGAAACAAAATGGCGAATGAAGCTGGCCAACGAACTCGGTCGAGACATTGCTATGTACTATGTACAGAGCAAGTTACATCAAAATCGGTTCATAAATACGCCTATTATCGCGTGACAAAAATCAGGTCGTTTTAAAATGTCAGCCACAATAGAAATTTAAAATGCTATAACTCAGCCATTTTTTTAGATATAGAAGAAACAAAAACTGTTCCCGAATCTTTGTATTAAGGTTAAACACATAAAAAAAAAATCTTTTTCATTTTTCAAATTTTTGGTAACTCATTTTAAATTTAATTTTTTTTAAATTATTTAAATGGCCGCCATTTTGAAACAAAATGGCGGATGAAGCTGGAGAACGAACTCAGTCTAGATAGTTGTATGTACTATGTACACACCAAGGTACATCCAAATCGGTTCATAAATACGCCCGTTATCACGTGACAAATATCAGGACGTTTCAAAATGTCAGCCACGCTATAAATTCAAAATGCTATAACTCAGCCATTTTTTAAGATATAGACGAAACAAAAACTGCTCCGGAATCTTTGTATAAAGGTCAAATACATAAGAAAAAAATATTTTTTCAATTTTCAATTTTTTGGTACCACATTTCAAATTTAAATTTTTCTTAAAAATTTAAATGGCCGCCATTTTTAAACAAGGAGGCGGTTGAAGCTGGCCAACGAACTCGGTCGAGACATTGGTATGTACTATGTACAGAGCAAGTTACATCCAAATCGGTTCATAAATACGCCTATTATCGCGTGACAAAAATCAGGTCGTTTTAAAATGTCAGCCACAATAGAAATTTAAAATGCTATAACTCAGCCATTTTTTTAGATATAGAAGAAACAAAAACTGTTCCCGAATCTTTGTATTAAGGTTAAACACATAAAAAAAAATCTTTTTCATTTTTCAAATTTTTGGTAACTCATTTTAAATTTAATTTTTTTTTAAATTATTTAAATGGCCGCCATTTTGAAACAAAATGGCGGATGAAGCTGGAGAACGAACTCAGTCTAGATAGTTGTATGTACTATGTACACACCAAGGTACATCCAAATCGGTTCATAAATACGCCCGTTATCACGTGACAAATATCAGGACGTTTCAAAATGTCAGCCACGCTATAAATTAAAAATGCTATAACTCAGCCATTTTTTAAGATATAGACGAAACAAAAACTGCTCCGGAATCTTTGTATAAAGGTCAAATACATAAGAAAAAAATATTTTTTCAATTTTCAATTTTTTGGTACCACATTTCAAATTTAAATTTTTCTTAAAAATTTAAATGGCCGCCATTTTTAAACAAGGAGGCGGTTGAAGCTGGCCAACGAACTCGGTCGAGACATTGTCATGTACTATGTATAAACGAAGTTACATCCAAATCGGTTCATAAATGCGCCTTTTATCACATGACAAATTTCAGGACGTTTCAAAATATCAGCCACGCTAGAAATTCAAAATGCTATAACTCAGCCATTTTTTAAGATATAGACGAAACAAAAACTGCTCCGGAATCTTTGTATAAAGGTCAAATACATAAGAAAAAAATATTTTTCCATTTTCAATTTTTTGGTACCACATTTCAAATTTTAAATTTTTTAAAAATTTTTAAATGGCCACCATTTTGAAACAAAATGGCGGATGAAGCTGGCCAACGAACTTGGTCGAGACATTGGTATGTACTATGTACACACCGAATTAGATCCAGTTCGGTTCATAAATACGAGAGTTACAGTGTGACAAATGTCAGATATATATGTCAATTTTGAACGGAGGATGGTTTCGGGGTCTGGAGGTCATGATCGATGAAAATATACTAAAATTTTTTGAAATCGCTTTCCTCCGAACGGCTGCAAAAGGTATCTTTTTTAATGAAAGCTACCTAAAATATAGTATAACCACGAACAAAGATAAAATATGAATATAAAGTCTTCCGAGTCACCTGTGGTTACAAAAAGCGTTTCTTTATTTTTAGAAAATCAAGAATTGTTTAGATTTTTGAAATTTAAAAAAGAATTTGTAAAAGTAAAGTTTTGTCTGCTGGCTGTGGTTTTTATGAAACGTTAACAAGTAGCTTTTACGGTGCAATAATCAGTTTTCTGAAACAGGACGCTGTCCATTATCAAGTAAATATTTTCATGTTCAACAAGCATGTTTAACAAACAAACGTACAAAACTAACAGCATTAACATTAACATTATTTTGTTAGAATTACGTGTGCAAATTCGGTTATGCAGCTGAAAATGCTTCATTGAGAATTGGTAGCATTCAAAAAACTGATTTTCCGGGTAGAGATCTTCAGTGAATTATACATTGTAAAGGCTACTCGGAAACGTTTCCGAAAATTACGGACAGTTAATAATAATTTATTTTTATAAATTCTTCTTTAAATTTCGAAAATAAGTTATTTTCTATGGATTCTAAAGATAAAGGAACGCTTTTTGTAATCTTGGGTGATTCGGAAGAGGTTACAGTATATATTTTTTCGTGATTATAGTACATTTCAGTAGATTAAGAAAAAGTTGCCTTTTTTACAGTTTTTTTATAGTATAGAGTCGGTATCAACTTATTCAGACAAAAATACACATTATCACGTTCCAATCCAAACTTTGTTTTTCGTAAAGTTAGGAATATGTTTTGTTAAAGTTAGGAATAATGTTAAAAATATCATTATAATATCGTCACCATGTTTATTGTCATTATTACTTAACAATTTACAGTGGGCTTCCAGCACTTCCGATTGATATCATCACATTTCCTATAGAGCGCAATAAATCTGATGAAAATCTCCCTAAAACATTATTATAGTTAAAATCATGAACAAAAAATCGAGTTTTGCTTATTGTAAAACAACCTGCATTTTTTGCTGAAACAGTGGATTGCGATGCCTTATTATATCGCAGAATCCTGCGATGTAATAAGGCGAAGATTGGTAATTCGGAAATGTCGCCATTAAAAAAAAATACCTTTATGCAAACTGAAATATTATTTTTTAAAGTCATGAAATATTATTTTATTAAAGCTTTCATTAAAAAATGCGCAGACTATATTTCGCTTTATAATATTATTTTAAACGAACATTTTTTTAAATTTATTAATTTAAAAATACATTTTTAAATTTATTTTCTTTCTGCATAGTTCATGTTTTTACAATTAGTAAAAATTTTCTTAAAGTAACAAATTGAAGTGTCGTTAATTGTAGCTTTTCTTTGTTGATAAAATCTTAAATATTATGCTTTATTTCAAACCTTTTAGGAAAAAAATGAGGTTTCTTCCATTTTCAACCTCTTAAGCATTTAAGTGGTTACATCAATTGAATAAAGTTTAAAATGCGCCAGATAATTAAACTTTGCAGGTGAAACGGGACATAAATAACTCTTTAATCGTCGAGGGGTTTTAAGGTTGCTTCTGAGAATATAATCAGAAAAAGCAGTTGGGAGAGTGTTGTCATTCTGAGATAATAATTAATGTTAAATTTTATTTCTTCCCAAACAATAGAAATGTCAGTAGTTTAATATCAACTGTAGCTTGCAATTTTAGGTTTAGCTATGTATAAATTTAAAAATAATACTGCAATATTGTTTTACATTTAAATTTGAAAAGAAGGAGGACTTAATAATCCGAGAATAAAGATGATTTTTAGAAGAACGTGAACTCCTTTGAAACATATTCTTTCTTTCTATGTATACATTAGTGTTTTTGCAGTAACATCTAAGAGAAGAGAAACGCTTATTGAGCTAGCAGGATTTTTACGAAAATATAATAAAATCTCCTTTGAATTACCCACGATTCCGAGAAACGTTCCTTTAGCCTTACGAACATGAGAAAGCAATAGATTTTCGAGATTTAAAGATGTGTTTTTTGGAACAAAAAATATTTTGCTGTCCGTCATTTTCGAAAACTTTTCCAAGAGCATTTTTCACTGTGATAATCATCGTGATTGGAATTCACACTGTGTAATCATTCACAAGTGTATTAATCAGTTTTCTCAACCGGGTTTCAAAACGCAACAGAAGTTTTTATTTTTTTTTTTAATGTTATCGATTATGAAGTTTATTGTTTACTTTCATATTCAACAAACATATTCAGCAGGCAAACAGGCTAAATTAACTGTGTAAAATTAATATATTTTTTTTTACTCTTTCGTATATAAATTCTGTTACGTAGTTAAAAATGTTTACTTGAAAATTGATAGCATTAGAAATATGAATATTGTGTGTGTTCATATCGGGCTGAGAAACCTGCATAACACACTGTAAAAAGTATTTGGAGAAATTTTTGGAAATTGTGGGCAGCAAGAAATATTGTGTCAGGAATATTTCTTTAAATTTCCAAAATCTATGGATTTCTGATGTTTTTGAAAATAAATGAAAGCTTTTCAGAACGTTTTCGTGGGTATCTCGGAAGAGGATATATTTAATTTTCGTAAACATTCTTGCAAGATCAAGAAACATTTCACCTGTTTATTTTTTGTTGCATTCTAATTCTAAACATCTTATAAATTTTTACTTTTATAAACGTAGTTGTCTAACATATAAATAATATTAAATAATTTCTCATGTGTTTATTACATGCTGAATGAGTGTTTAGAAAATACGAAAACTATAGACAAGTTACAGAAAACAGTGTATCCAAATTGTGGCGTTATATTTCAAAAGAAGAAAATATTGTTTATGAATTATTTATACGTTCTAGGAACCTTTTCCGAGAAAGTCGTAAATCAAATTTAAGTACTATATTTATGTCAGATATGTCATTTCTTAATTTTTGCATTACTTCCAAGCAGTCCCAAAACTTTCTAAAATAATAGGAGACAGTGATTGATCCGAACATCAAATATGAATGTTTTACACAATTTCGGGTGTAATCAGTTAAATTTTCGCACTAAAAGTAATGTATATTTTGAATAGAAAACATTCCTATGCAACTTATCATAAAGCGTCAATTATTGCTGATTGATTGCTGAAAATAATACGCTCCTCTCCATCTAGAAATTTAAAACAAGATAAAGTTATAGATTACAGTTCGTTCATTTGTGCTACAAATTCAATATATTTTAGACAAACATTTATCAAAATGATTATTACGCACATATTATAGTTAATGTAATTTATCTTTCAATTTATTCCGGAAATGCAAAATTTCTTAGAGTAAGTAATCAACAAAATATATAAACAAATAAATATGATTTGGTACCTTTCCAGCATAGAATTCCGTTATTGCTAAAAGCTTGGTTCATTTCGGACTTCAGAAACTGAGATTTGGCAACATATAATATAAACAGCTATGTAAACAAATTTGATGAGCTTTTATGCTTGTTTATCTATGTATGTATATATATATATATATTAATGCATTATTTATAGGATATTTACCTTTATTAAATTTACCTGATAATATTGATACTGACTACTTCAAATCTTTGACTAGTTTTCTACTATTTCATAATTTTATCTTCCAAGACAATGCTTTTTTATTCAAATACAGGGTATACCTCAAAGAGCTGCTTCATCAAGCATGTTATCAGATTTATATCTCTACTTTTATGAAAGAAAATTTATTAACAATAATATATTGCTCTACAGATACATAGATGATATAATTATTCTTTATATTAATCATAATAATTCTATATCTCTTCCTGTAAAGTACCCTTCTAATCTAAAACTTAGCACTTCTTATTCAAATAATTCTAGTATCAATTTTATGGATGCTAAAGTTAGTATTCTCCCTAATAATACCCTAACGTTCAATATTTATGCTAAACGTAATGACTTTTCATTTAGTGTAATTAATTTTACTAACTCAATTCCTGCTTACATATTTTTGTTTATAGAATTATTCTACTTAATCATGGTCTTTGTATCAAACTTTTATGTTCTTCCCAATTATTACAGCCTAATATTTTTAAATTAAAGCAATTAGCATTGTCTTATAATTATCCCGTATCTTTTATATCTGCATGGATCAAATCTTAATATTCATTTTTTCTACTTTTTACCAGTATGGGCATTTAATATGTAAAAAAAATGATAAAATCGAAAACACTATTATGGAGGGTGGGATACGTATTGCTGAAAAAATTCTAAAAACATACAAAAAAATTTATTTATATATATATATATATATATATATATATATATATATATATATATATATATATATTTATTTATTTATTTATAAGTATGTGTGTGTATGTTTTACATACATTATACACTCTTATAAAAAAAATCAGTAAATAAAAAATCAAAATACCATTATGGATGGTTGAGGTAGGGAATGCTAAAAAAAGTTAAAAATCTTATATGTATATATATGTGTGAGCATACATATGTGTATGTATATATGCTTATATATTGTATGAATATATGTTTAAAAGACTGGGGTATCTTGCATTCAACATCATAATTTATTTTTTTTTCACATAATGGCACATAATACAAGGCTATATTTTACTATCTCAAAATAATTATCATTGTTTTTTAAATTTTATTTATATACTCATTTTTTTATTTTATAATGCTTGTTTTAAAATGGTTAATTTAATCAATGCCCTTTTATTTATTGATTTTTATGTATTTATTTATTTTATGTTTACTCAGTACTTATTAAGTCTATTCCTATTTTTTCATTCTACTTTAAATAAATGTTAATTTAAGTGATTTCTTAATTTCTTCAATTAATATCATTCCTTTTTATGGGTATAGATGTCAGCAGTAAACATTTTTGTTAAAAATCTAGTTGCAATAGAGTTTTCCTTTTTCACACCAGATGGAAGCAATGTTTCGATTTTCAGTGACTAACTGCTGGGCACATGTTTTAATAGTATTAAATCTGATTGCATCCTCATATGTTATAATATAGTGGGTCAATTTTCTGAAGTTTTGGATTCTAGTATATAATTGTTGTATTGTGCTCTAATCATTTTTCAATTTTTAATATCCTGTGTGAGGTGTATCTTTCTTTAGATCTCTTGGTTTTTTATCATTTATTTTGTTTTATGATGCGCTATTTGGAGCTAAATTTTGTCATTTTTGGCTTAATGCCGACAAAATTGGATGAAATAAAGTATCTTCACTATGAGTTAAACCTGCAAGCTCTTCTTATGATTCTATGGGTTATTCGTAGTTTCTTATTTTATATACTGTTTTCCTATGTTCATATCTTGTTCATCGTTAAAATTTTACCAATTTGTTCATATATTTGTGATTTAATCTTTATTATATATATATATATTATTATTATTATTATTTACATATACACATATGTTTTTTATATACAATTTACTCCTGTTCGTTTATAAAAGTAGATAAATACCTTCTTTATGTTAAATAAACGGTATAAATATTGAAAAAATTGTTTGTGCATATGAGACAGTGGCTGCCAGAAAATATGTTGTCAAATTTCCTTCTCTCGCAAAGGCCATTTTCTCTGTCTCGCCAAGGCCCCAATTTTGAGAAAGTACCAACGATTTTTCTTATTTTCAACAGTATATTGATTCTTCGTTCCGTTTTAGCTTTATTTATCATTATTATTATTATAATTATTTAATGTATATAATCACCAATCAGCCACACGCTTAACCGTATCACTTCCTAGAAATATTTAAATTCTGAGAGATTCATTAACACTCCGCCTACTGCAAAGTAAAAAAATGATAAGCAAATAAGTATACTTTTTAACAGTTGAGTTTTATTTTGCCAAAATTAATTATTATTTTACTTATAGCATTATTTATATAAATATTTTTCAAATAAGGAATATAGGGATTTAATTCAATTGAAACTAAATGCAAAAATTCTTATTAGTAAACGGTATGTGGTAAAATAATTTTAAAAGATTTTTACAAACAAATTATTCAGAATACAGCTACATGTATCTTAAATATCTATATTTTATGCATACTATACATATATCCCTACTTGTGCTAAAGATATTGCGTTAATTTCTTCTGTGCACTTCTGGTACAGATTGGGTACCTTTCCAGCATAGAATTCCGTTATTGCTAAAAGCTTGGTGCAATTCGGACTTCAGAAACTGAGATTTGGTAACATATAATATAAACAGCTGTGTAAACAAATCTGATGAGCTTTTATGCTTGTTTAGCTATATATATATATATTAAAGCATTATTTATAGAATTTTTCCCTTTATTAAATTTACCTGATAATATTGATTCTGACTACTTCATATCTTTGACTATTGTTCTACTAATTCATAATTTTATCTTCAAGACGATGGTTTTTTTTTTTTAATTCAAATACAGGGCATACCTCAAGGAGCTGCTTCATCAAGCATGTTATCAGATTTATATCTACTTTTATGAAAGAAAATTTGTCAACAATAATATATTGCTCTACAGATACATAGATGATATAATTATTCTTTATATTAATGATAATAATTCTATATCTCTTCCTGTAAAGTACCCTTCTAATCTAAAGCTTAGATTAGAGAGGGAGGGGGTCTTCTTAAGCTACCACATCATACACTATTTCTAGTTTAAAAAAAGGAGCTTCAAAAGTGATATTTGACTTCCCAACCATTATATCCCAACTAATGTTAGTCATTAATGTGTAAAATTGTGAATGTGAGGTATTAACATATTGAGAATCATTAATTCATCTAGTGGTCAAATCAAATAAATATTAATGTTTCATAAGAAGCCATTTTAGTAAAATAAAGTAAATAAATATCGTAACGGTATGTGTAAATTTCTTATGAAGAGGATTTTTAAAGGTCAAACTTTCCTGAAATAATGAGGTTTGATCCAGTTTACAGAATTCTGCGAAATATATTTTTAAAAATGCATTTAGTACATTTATCAAAATGTTGACGCTGCAGAAAGATTGAATTTAAAATAGACTACTATGTGCGGCAAGCTGGGGTTTAAACACAAGTTACGAGCATTATAGTAAAAAGTGGGTAAATCATCCCCATCTCCTATATTGCCTTATGTTTAAACTACAATATGCAGTAGCTCCCAAAAGTGATGATCCATTTAGAAAATCCAGAATTGTCGAATAATTAAAAAGTACCAAAACATTTTGAAATTGTTTCTGACGTTGTATTAATCATTCAGATCTTCATCTTTATGTGTTATGAATATTTCGGTGAAAAAAAAAAGATATTTTATTCTTAAATTTACTACTTTTTATAAAAATGGTACATTGTAAAGGAAATAACAGAAAGGGATGAAAAGTGTGAGATTTTAAACGAAACAATCTTTTATGAATAAAAAAATTAAATACATTATTAACTATGAAACGCAAGTAGCAACACTTTTGACAATCGTCTGTTTATTTTATAAAGATAATTTTTTTTGGAATATGAAATATTTTATATTATGATTTTTCTGGTAAGGAATTTACGGTTTTTTTTTTTTTTTTTTTTTTTTTTTAAATCTTAGAAATAAACTTTGTTTTGTATCTAGAAAGGAAGACATCTAACAGAAAAATTAATTAAAAAAAATATTTTAAACAGTTTGGCATCTTTGGCTATTTTAAATTCCATTCGGAACAACATAGAGTTCAAAATCTGAGAAAATTTGGCCGCTTTTTAGAGTTTACACATGGTTGAAGACGCATTATTATCAGAAGTAATTTTAACACTAGAACTACCGAGAGCTGTCATTTTGACTGCTACCATATGAATATGTTTTGGTTCAAAGCAGAAATTTGATTATGAAATAAGTTTAAATGATACAAAGAAGAAAAAGTTAAATAATAAAGTTAAACTGTTTTAAATCAAAATTCTGATGTGAAATATTTTTTTATAAAACTTGACTCAAATTTCCGGTAATTGTAGTGCTAACGCCAGAAGTACCGGGAATTTGAGTGAAGTTTCATTAAAATATTTCACACCAGAATTTTTATTTAAAACATTTTGACTTTGTTATTTAACGTTTTTCTTCTTTATGTCTTTTAAGCTTATTTCATAATCAAATTTCTGCTTTGAACCGAAACATATTCATATGGTAGCCGTCAAATTGACGACTCCCAGTAGTTCTAGTGCTAAAAACACAAAATTAGGCTTTTAACAGTGTTTAGTAAATTAAATATAATAAATATTAATCAAGAAAAAAAAAATAGAATAATAATGAAGTTAACCTAACACCACAATTTTGCCGCAGCTTACTCCCAATAGTGAAATGTAGATGTGGCGAAATTACGGCATTAGTTTTAAAGTCACCATGCAATTCAATTGTATCCATTTTCTAATTTTACCTCGATTAATATTTATTTATAACATATTTTTCTAGAATTTATATTTCTGTCCATAATATTAAAACATATCCGACAAAGCAATTTCGAATCCAATTTATTTATTACCCTGGATAATGTCGATTCTAATTAACATATTGCAGGTTTGTAATATTTCTTAAGATTAATTTGGGTCCAACTCAGTCTCGTGTTCAGAATCCTGACCACAAAATGAGGAGCTTAGTTCAATGTCTCCAGATTCGACACCAGCGGGGTATAGTGGGACTGTGGAAGGTTGTCAGGGATTTCCTTGTACGAAAACGATAATTCGTGTCATTTTTCCTTCAAAAGGCCTTTCCTGAAGTCATCTCTCGAATAGCAATGTAGTTAAAACTGGCCGTTGCTTAACAGCATCCATCCATCCGTAAGAAAGCTTTATAACCCCAAAAAGAAACGGAAATTCATTTCCTATCACTTGAATTTCTGTTTTTACTGTTGTGTTCTACTATTATTCCTTTCATTTCAATCGTAAAATATATATATAGCTTTACTTTCATTTCAAAAGCTTATTCATACTATTGCTTGTCATTCTTATTGGGAGATCGGTCATTGTAACATTCTAGATGAGCGTTTCTTAACATTTTTATATCACTAGAACGCTTTGAGTTTAAAAAGAATTTCAATAACACATAATTTTTTTTTAGTTAAAATTGTTGGAATTTATCTACATTTTAATTTATTAGATAAGGCAGAAGAGAGAAGAAAATTTATTAAAGTATTGGAACAGCAAAATCTATGTGTCGTAGTTCAATAATAATAAAAGGGTTAATTAAGCACATATTCTCAGTTTAACAACTTGCTCTGAAAATACGTTCAATGCACGTCGAGACAGTGTTGCCAGATTAGGGACTTTCTTAATTCAGATTATTTGACTATCCCCGCTTTTTTAAAATAGTATAATTCGCTTATTTCTCACAATTTTTAATCTGTTTTTAAGTAGGTCGAATATTTCTATTTCAAAAAAGCGGTGACAATCAACAATCTGGGGACAAAAAAAGTCCCCAATCTGGCAACACTGCATCTAGATACTAATGTGAATTGGTTTCATACCTACCAATAGAGAGGGCGGGCTGCACACACGATCACCTCACCGAGTTCATTTTTGAAATTCCAGGATTAGTTAAAACTTTATTAGCATATTAAAATGCAACTAGTCTTCAAGTCATATCTTCGTGGAAACCACCTGCAGATCTCATTTTAGTGGTTGATTGGTAGGTTTCACTTCGTGTTTTCCTGCATCCAGCCCTCCATATAGTCATACCATTGGGTGCAGGAAAACACAATGGTAAACCTTCCAATCAAACACTAAAATTTGGTCTGCAGATGGTTTCCACCAAGATACATATTACTTGGCATTTTAATATGCTAATCGAGCTTTAATAGATCCTGAAATTTTAGCCGTGAACTCGATGAGGTGATGGTTTGTGCAACAGCCTGGTATGCAAATCTTACCAGGCATAGATAATGTAGTAGCTATTCTTTAATAGTAACATTATTTTATAACAGAAATTCTGCGATTAAATAAGACAAAGTTTACAATTAAAAAAGCTGTACGTTTCTTGGCAAGTATGCAACTAATTCTCAAAAGCATCTTGAACGTGCATGGCTCGTTTTCCCAGCGCAAACTGATTAATCGTGATATTTTACACGTTCAAATATGGATGTAGTAAATTCTACCTTTCTCAAGGTTATAACGATTAAAGAATCTTATAATTATGTGACATTTACCATTCGAGAAATCTTTGTAATTTTCTAATCTATTATCAGGTAAAAAGTTATTCTGGGGATACATTTTCGAAGAATGCTGTAGAAAGAGGTTTTTAAAGGCCATTAACAGCTACTTTTCTCTGAATTTTTAAATTTAGATTTGTCCTGAGCTTCGTTTAATTTTTGATCATCCATTTATTTATTTTTAATAAAATTGACATAAATATATTCACTCTTGTCAACAGTTTGTCCTTGATAAGAAAGTTGAAAGGAACGAAATTTTAATAAAAAGCTTTCATAATCAGTTTGGAATTATCGCGACACATCTGATGTATTCTAGCAACAAAATTGTGTGTCATGGCTCACCAACTGAAAACACCTTTGTAGATTATGGTAATTGCACTCCAGAGAGGAATATATCTCTTAATGCATCTACATTTTAATTCAACGATAGCTTTATGCATAGCCAGATGAAGCCAATGTTATTAAAAGATACTCAAGTTGATTGAGATAATCTCATTAGTATACCCTACACTTCGTTTTTGAAATATAAAGCGCGAAAAGCATTGCTATTTAGATAACGTGTTTTTAAGTATTTCGAGATATCTGATCAGATTTAGAGATACCTTCTTTAAAATATTTCAATCCCTTAATTTGTTTAAATTTAAATTAATATTAATAACGGACTGTCGATATTTAAGGTTGTTGGTCAGTCAGGTTTTTACAATATATCAGCAAAAGTAATAATTAATAATTTTAAATTCATTTTATCCATATTTTTTTTTTAAGGATGTCTCCTGTTTTTTTTTTTTTTTTTAGTTGTCAGAATATTTGTAAATTATATATTAATTTTATTTAATGTGTTAAAATCTTACTTACAGCTCAACATATTTTAACACATAAAATATAAAATTAAGCATGGATTTTAGAAATATTTTTCAACTAAAAATAAATAAATAAATAAATAAAAACAGAACTATCACACAAATATATTTTTTTAATCGTATTATTATTCCGGCGTTTAATCATTTCCAGTTTTTGAATGGGATCTATTTTAAATTTGCATAAAAAGTAATATTTTTTCAGCAATTTTTAACTTCTATACATGACTTTTATTTCTAGTCTACAACACAGCTTCACAAATAAATGCCAAAGAACGGATTAATAACAAATCTTGATTTGCCTCCTTTAAAAACTAAATTACTCTCCTCTTTATTTTACATAAAATTTTATAAAATTGGATATAAAAGGTAACATAATATAGTTTGATTATTTTAAACTTACGTGTATTTTAATTTATTTAAGCTAAAACTTACCAATTGCCAACTACATTTTTTTGGAATACATCTTACGGTGACATATTTTATAATCATCGGTGCAATTGCATAATTCCATTCGTGTCTGTGTCTATATTTTACAAATGCTGTCTGAGGAATTCTAATTTTTGAAAAGCTTTTTAGAATTATTCAATGTTTTTTCTTTTTGGGGCATTTACTGCAAATTTCATTTTCAAACAAGTTGGAAATTGCTCGTCAAACGTGGCAAATGAGGTGCGTTCGTACTATAACTAGTTATATAAATATTTTTTGCGCCGCATATTTTACTGAATGTATGTTTTGTGCACTTCATAAGTGCATATTAATTTTATTCTGTTCTAAAGGCTGTAACATCATTAAAATGCACTTGAAATAATTGTGTCCTACTATCCGTAATGTAACGGAAAACTTTTGACTGTCCCTGTCATTAAACTATACATCCGATTTTCATAAAATTTGAAATGACACGATAAAATTTTGCAGGAATTATATATTTAAAATTTCAGACCATTCGGTTGGATAGTTTTTGATCAGTTATATGCGGACGGACAGACAGGCGGACTGAACGACGACTATAGGTGCTACATATTTATATAATTACGAACGCACCTAAAAATCGGCATCTGCTGCAAAGAACGTGTCATACATGTCGTGCACTAACTGAATTTTTTTCTACACAAATCGAGGGCGTAAACGTTTATCGCAATAACTGAAAATCGCCCTAAACGAAACCGCCTTAAGAGAGAAATACCCCTACAGACATTCATTAATAAACGTATCTGTGCGGCTACGGAAAAAAACATTCATCACCATGATTTCTTTTTTTTTTTAGTAGCTATTTGGTAATTTGCGACAGTAAATGTGGTTTGATACTGTTGCTAACAATAAGAAAAGACATGCAAAACATCTATTATAAGCATAAGAAACATTTTTGGGAAGGCATATTGGACATTTAAAAGTATAAGCTTTCTGAATTTTTGTTTTAATGTTATATCAGCTCCTTTTGACAAATTTTCTTACGGAAAAGTTTTGTTTAAGAAATTAAAATTGTATCATTTCAGTTATCTGTAGTTACCACTTGAAGGGCGGTGGTTCATTTTTGGACAACTTAATTTTAATCTCTAAATGCTACATTGGCACCAGAATTTTGGAATGAATATTTTCCTTTTTCTAATTATGGGAAGAAATGCTGTTACTTACCTTCAAATAAATTTGTAATTTCTTGTGGCCATTCAATCATTTCAGTATTTTATGAATGGAAGCGCTGTGCCCCTGAGAGGGTTAAATAGCATTAGATTTGGAGTAGTAGAATTCACCTTAAAGTCCCTCGAATCGGGTTACTTATTTTTTCCTAACCTTGTATTTCTTGTTTATCATTATTCAATACAATAACATATTTTCTTTCGGAGTAATGCTCTTTTCTACAGAACTAATGCCCTTTTTCTGTTTCAGCAATGCCCTTTCTAGACTGGCACCTTACCCTTTTTCTTTCTAGAATGAACACTATTTTACATTAAAGAATGTTTTAGGTAAATTCATTTTATCATTTTCTCAAATGTATTGCATATACAGTTATTTACATAAATATGTGCATTTTTGTAAAAGAAATTGATGTGATTCACGAATGAAAAGAAGTGGGATATTTATTCATTATTTTTTAATTCTGTGTTTTTAACATACAACTTATAATTCACAAAAAGTGGTCAAAATGAACAAAAACATAGGCGCCAACTTTTACGCTTTCTTCTTACCACTAAAATTTTACAGTAAGCGTTGTCTTATTTAATCATCGAAATCTCACGATTAGACAAGACAAAAATTTCTATTGAATTTTAGTAGTAGCAAAAAAAGCGTAATGTTTGGCAGCTATGCAAAAAGAAATTTTGTCTGGGGTGGTTTGTTTCATCGTGTAAAAATCTGGACAACCCTGATGCAAGAAAAGCAATTATAATTTTTTTTAAGAAACTTTCCTTAACCTCTTGAAGGGCACCGGTATATTATACATACCACTTAATTTTAATTCCCAAATGCCACATTGTCACCGGAATTTCGGAATTAAATTTTACTTAACCCTAGAACTACCGGAAATTTTACTCAAGTTTTATAAAAACATTCTACACCAGAATTTTTACTTAAAACTATTTAATTTGTTTATTTAACTTATTATTGTCTGATTTATACATTTAGTTTGTTTTGAAGAAATTTCTGGTTTGAATAAATATTTTGAATGTACATGTCGGGTCCATTGGACCCTTCTGGTAGACAGAGGGTTAATATAATGCACGCTAAGAAAAGCTTTTACTTAGTTTCATATAAATTTGTTCATACATACCGGAGTCAATCAATCATTTTAATATTTTAGCATTAGAAGTACGTTGCCCCTGAAAGGGTTAAATAAAATTAGTTTATTCATGGTTCGTACGGATACCGTTATTTCTCCAGGAAAACTACCAGTATCTTTTTATAGAAAAAGAAATCTAGATTAAACGCGCAAAATTTCGCCTTCTTTTAAGAAGAAATTTTCTATAAGAAAATACTGGCGCCGAAAAATTTTCCGGTCTGCTAAATTCGAGGAGGCGTGCGAATCATGTTATTTTATGCTTAATTTTCCCTCTACAATTTTTCTGGTTAAAATGTTTTTTCTGTGAAATCATCATTTATTATTCTAAATAAATGGAAAACCGCTACCACATTTTTTTTTAACTCTCTGAAGTGTAATAAAAAGTATTGAGGTGTGCTTTTACCAGGCTCCTTTATACAATGAACCAAATTTTCGGTCAAAAGCGACTATTACCGCCATTAAAAAAAGCATTTTCTTCATATGTAAACGGTTCCTATTTGAAAAATTACATTCATTTTCTAAAAACTGATATTTTTTCGAGTAAAATGATGCATTTTTTTTTTATCGTAAACTATCCGTGAACAAAACGCTTTCAACTATCCGTTGTTGTTGTTTTTTGTTGTTGTTGTTATTGTTTTTATCAGATACGATAAGTATAACTTGCATCTAATAACTTATCTGACAATTTTAATAAAAATAGGAATTTGAACTTAAAACATTCTAAATACCTATGATTTTATTTCTAGAGCATAGATAGCCGTTGTGTTTCATTTGTATTCTATAAGATTTTCAGAGTTTTTGAAGAAAAATTCATCCCAATCCAGTTTTTAAATTAAAATGTATCAGTCCTATGCTAAAATACAATTATTATCATTTATAAATCCTAATTGAACATTTCAATTGCCTTAAAATTTCTTTAAAAGTATTAATTAGTTGTCGATATTATCAGCGTTGAAAGATTGGTTGATTGAATAATTTTATCGTTTTTCCCCGTTTTCTCAAACTAATTTAGATCACGGAGTGAGACAAATTGCAGATTTTGAATTCTATCTGGTCCTGGGAAGTTTAGTGCTTGTTATGCATCCGTTACTGAGTTTATTCCGGGCAAACAGACAGACAGAAAGACAGACAAAACTTTTTAAGACGTTATTTGGCCTATACATCATCTAAATTGTCCAATGAACTTAGAAATATCAACACTCCAATTTTATAGCTTAATAATACATATCGTCGGTACCATGTCAAAGTATCCAATATGAAAACAGTGTCGCCAATGAGCTACTTTTTTTTAATTCAGATTTCTTTATTGGCACCACTTTTCAGAAATGTTAAAATTCCCCTTATTTTCGCCTTAATTAATATGTCATTAAATAAGGGGAATTTTACTATTTCAAAAAAGTAGCCCACTGTTTTCATATTGGACATTTCGACATGGTATCAACGATATGCAACATCTCCTTACATGAAGAATTTATGATTATTCAAAAAAGAACAGAGATGAAGATATTTTCGGAGTAAGAAGTTCTTTTGTATTTTTTAACGATGAAAAAGAGGCCCGGAACTTTAGAGGGTGATTCTTTAAAATGGCACAGTATGTTTCAAGAATCTTTTTCCTTCTCTAATGGAAAGTACTTTTATCAAAGTATAATGTTCGCTATATTATTAGGATCATTTTCACTGCTCTGCTTTGACGAAGTTATTTTCCTTCAGCATTGTTAAAATTGTCTCATCAATAGGTTGTTTTAGCTACAACACTTTCTAGTTGATATAAAATTCATAAAATGAAACATTAATGTCTTGCTGGAAAAAATATTGGTTGGTACACGGTTACCAAAATGCACCTACAACATCCAAGTTATTATTTTTTCGTAGAATTTTTACAAGAGGGGGACACAAGTTTAAAAGTTGAAAAATAGATCATACTGTAGGCAGTTTTGTGGGTTTTAATAACAACCAAAACTGTTGGGTGCTTTACAATATATTATGGCATGGTTGAATAGCTCTTTGTAATTTTTGAATTATAAAAATTCATACTTCTTACTCAGCATCCATGTGTGTCTTGAAAATGCAGTATCAGCTGGCCGCTTGCACCAAACATTCCCTGAACATCAAAATAATAAAAAAATATATTTATGGAATTTTCATTAGTAGAATATTTATTTGCTAGGACGTAGCAGAAGATTTTTTCAAAATTTAAATATTTGTGAAAATAGTGGCATTTAAAAAATTGATTTCGTCCTTTAAAGATTGTCTTAACCCCCTCAAGGGCGGTGGATTATTTTTGAGCCACCTATTTTTAATTCCTAAATGCCACTTTGGCGACAGAATATTATAATGAAAAATTTCCTTTTACTAAGTACTTGAACAGAGATTAAAATTACATGACTATAACTCTTTTTTTCAAGCTGAATTGGCTGCGATAGACGAGGCTATCAATTGGCACATCGGCTCACCGCATGATTCATTGCATATTTATACTGACAGCTTGTCATCAATTTACGCTCTTTAGCGCTTATTTCCATCTAACAGTCAGCTTGTTAATATCTTCAACTCTTTGCGCCTGTTACATAATAAAGTCATATATGTTGGCTGGATAAAATCGCATGTTGGGAATATGCATATCAGGAAATGAAAGATCGTACATGTTGGCAAAATCAGCTACTATAAAGGATCTTTATGACAAAGTTCTACGCATTCCTGTACGAACCTCTATTTTAAAACGTCATTTTAAAACACTTCTACATGATGAATGGCAGATTTCTTGGCAAAATTCGGACAAGGGAAGAGATACTTATGTGATATTAAACAAAGTTGATGATTTATTTCTGTGTGAATCCCAGGTGATATGTTGTTTTCTTTCTTCACATGGAGCATTTCCACAGTATCTGTTTAAAATAGGAAAGCTCCCAAATAACAGGTGCAATAAATTTTGATAATCTTTACACTTGTAACTATTTTCTTCTATCATACTATAAATACTTATCAGGGTTTGCTACGGCCATTACGTGGTTTTCAGACACTGCATCAAAATAGAGCTCAACATTGTGTTTTGTATAGTAACTGTGCTTTATCTGACATTTCTTTTAATGGTGATTTTCTCATGAAATCTGAAATTTATGGTGATCTTTTTTCAAGTTAGTTTTTCCTATATTAAACTTTTATGAACATTTTTTTCAAACATTGAACTCACTTGAACATTAGTGAACAGTGAACTTTAATTAACATTAACACGTCATAATCTTGAACAAACATCTATAGTCTTGGCTGTTGCTGTACATTTAAGTAACCTCACTATCGTTTTATATGTTTATATTTCTATTATTACGATGAAAGCAACATCAATCGTTTTGTAAATTTATGATTTACTGATGTAAGTACGTCAGAATATGTGCAATTTTCTATTTGTTACTTTGGGTGCGTTCCGATGTCCGGCATCGGTGATTGTTGTGGGGATTTTCCGCCGGAGCGTTACATCCTACGCCATTTTTTGGTTGGTGCTCCGGTCGGGTGATCACGTACTTGAACAGAAGCTTTTACTTACTTTGGAATAAATTTGTTTGTAATTTCTGGTGTTGTTCAGTCATTTCAGCATTTTGCGATTATAAATGTCTTACCCTTGAAAGGGTTAACACGTGAACTCCACACTACTGAAATTTTGGATTCCGTAACATAAACTACGCTTATCTTTGTTGATAATATAGTGATAAGAAAAGATAACACATGATTCCTATACGAAGTTTAATGGGAAAACAAACTGCGATATTTATTTTTATCAAAATTTCTTTTTGTTAATAAAAAAATTTAAATTAATGAAAGTATGCTTAAAAAAAGGCCGACATGTGAAATTTTGGCCGGTACGAATTCGCATTAGTGTGAAGTTTTTTGGCTTAAAGTGCTTGTGAAAAACAGAAAAAGGGGGAAAAATCCTGCGTAGCGCCATAGAAAATCCAAATCTGAGCGTTTGTATTAAAATTTAAAGGAAATCGACAGAGCGATTCTCGAACAATCCTAGTGGCCAGATAAAAAAAAAAAAAAGTCGCATTGAAATAATTCCTTTAATGTTTAAAGTTTGATAAAGTGGCTATTAGTATAAGAGTCATGCTTTTCGCTGCATTTGCCTCTTTTGTAAAAAAAATCGAATTTCAAATCGTTTTTTTGGCTATATTCCAGACTATTGGCACTCACTAACATTTTTAAAAAAGCCAAAATCTAGTAAAGGAAGCTGGCCTCTGGGACAGCAGTTGCATGTTTGCGATCTATATAATTCAATAATTTTCCAATATGTACTAATTATTCATACGTAATTATTAATTTTTACCATTGTTAATAATATATTCAATTACATTAACAGTATTTTTATTCAACTTAAATATTAGCAGTGTTTACTATGAGTGTACATAATTATTACAAAATTTAAACTTACATAACTTTTATGAATATTATAGAATTTTTTAGGTAAACATTCAAAATGTACGACTTATCACTTAATGCATGTTTTTTGACAACAGCAATAAATAAGCGACTTTCGAAAGTTTCATTAGTCCGGCAACACCTATAACAATTACTTTCCGAACGCATAATATAAGGAAAGAGTGTAATCATGATTTGTGTGTGTGCATGTGTCCGTGTGTGAGTGAACGCAATAACTCCAAAATGATACTTCTGCTTGACCTCCAGATGGCGAATATGTTATAAATCACTGTTGCAAGAACTGTATACATTTTCGTACAAATCACCCGAAGTATTGGGCTTTTTATCTTTTTTCAAACGAACCAATTTTGGAACCAATTCTATAGGAAAACCCTCCAAGGAAATATGACAGAGTTTAAGTGATAAATATTGTGATGATGGTAATAAAGCATTACAAATGCAGAGGTAACGTCTCCAGTTTCAAAACGGGAGGTCCATCGTTCGAGCCCAACGGATTCAAACCACCTACTCTTTTTATTTAAATTTCACTGCAAATTGAAACTTTTATATTTGAGACCATACATAATAGGATACTTGCAGTTTTAAAATGTCCTTGTTTAAATTACGCATGAAACGATGTCGTTTTCCAAAATGGGAAATATGGTTGCTTATCATAACAACATGTTCAAGTTTCGTGATAACTGTAAAATTCTTAATTTATTGAAATTTTATCGAAACGCGTCATGTTGCCTTAATTTTTCGTGGCATTTTTTGACAGTGGTATTATTCCTTACACTGGTATTTACCAGTATTTAAAGATTTGTTTATGATTTTACAAATCAAGCAAAACGGTTTTCGTCGTATTCCAAGTAACACATGGGTAAACTTCTACCAATATTTTTAAATAGTAGTCGTCACCTTTTTGAAACGCAGAATTCCTGTCAGTAAAAAAACGAAAATTAGTTTTCAAAAAATGAAAACTTGCCTTTTGCCTCTACGATGATAACTTTCCAATTTTAGGTAGATTTCGTATGAAATACTACCTATTACAATCTCCCCTATGTTGGAATTTCTGAAAACATTTTGCAGATGTACACCGATCATGACCCCTAGAGCCCAAAACCATCCTCAGTAAAAAAAAAAACTTTATATATATACAGGATGAGGCAAAAGTATTGATAATTTTTTCTTATTCTTTGTGCGTTTTTTAAATGGTGTAGAATTATTTTTCTGTGTATATTTGCTCTTTATAATCTAAATATTGTATTATAAGTAAGTATTTTTTAGGTCACAGGTAATAATGGCTGCTGATAATCCAAAAAATGTTCACTATTGAACACGCTGTTAACCATCAAAATGAGTGCATATTAGCCAAAGACCGTAAAACTGCTAATTCAAGTGGTGAAATAGTAGCAAGAAATGCTCATCCAGTCAGCGTGATGGTTTTTGTCTGCATCACAAGCAATGGGGAATCCTCTTTGGTCTTTGTTGATGCTGGTATCAAGATTAATCAGAACAACATAAAAAATTCTTGCAGGAGGGTTATGCATAATGCCAAAATTTTTTTTTTTACAGTGATTTTCGATTTTAGTTCGAATTACAAACAATAGATGGCGCTGTAAGCAATAGTCGCTAAATGCAGGCTTGATTTTCGGTCCTTTCTCTTCTTCCATGCGGAAAAAGGAGATGAAATTGCATTGAGCGGGCCACGAAGTACCAAAAATCGAGCATGAATTTAGAGTCTATTGATCGCAGCGCCATCTATTGTTTGTAATTCGAACTAAAATTGAAAATCACTGTAAAAAATCTTTTGACCTTATGCATAACCCTCCTGCAAGAATTTTTTAAATAACTGTCACCATTTGCAAGTCATTGAATTTTAAAATCAGTCAGTCCTTTTTAGGACACCCGGTATGTATAACTTTCTTCTGGAAACGATAACTTCCATAATTCTGCACAAACCGCTTCCAAACTGATACATAAAATCAAGCGGCATAAAATCTCGGACAAGTTTGTTAATGGGCAAAATCGGACCAAGGGGATGGAAATAGGGAGGGGTTTTGTGAAAACCGAAAAAAACCCCATAACTTCTTAATTTTTGTACATATCAAATCAGTTTAAAGTTTTTATTACTTCTAAAAATAGGGCCAAAAATTTATGTATCACAGATTTTTGATAAAATAAAAAATGGTCTCAAGGGGCCCAAAAATAGGGTTTTAGGGAGAAAAAAAAGTCATAACTTCGCGAATTCTCAAGATATCAAACCCAATTAAATTTATTATAAATCTCCTTAATATTATCTACAGCTTTTATATTGACAAGTTTTTAATAGGACCAATTCGTACCGCAAAAAAAATTAAAAACGAAAACAAAAAGGGGGAGTTTAAGAAGAAAAAATCCGTAACTTCGTCAATTCACAAGATATAAAATCCGCATGAATTTATTATATATCTTCTTAATATTGTCCACAACATTTTTATTGACAAGTTTTTGATAGGACCATTTCTTACAGCAAAAACAAATCAAAACTACATAGCGTTTGAAGAAACAAATCATCGTAAAAAGGGTTTATTCAAATCCAAACTGCTTATTTCCTGACTCATTTTTAAATTCATTTTTGCTCTCTAACGCATCCAGTTGGTAGATTCTCTTATTCAGAAACTATGTAATGTAGTATAATCATCGATTTTTTGATAGAGGCATAATATATTTCAAAAAATGATGTCAAAGTGGGCATTTTGAACCGAATTTACCGAAGCGATTGTGTTAGAAACGAAAAATATTGTCCCACTGAGAAAATAATTGTTTATAAACCAAGTTTTAATTAATTGAACGAAAAACAAACACAGGGTGGCTTATAAATCTCTTCAAAAATCACGTCAGCAAGTTTCATATTTTTTCTATTAAAAATGAATCTGAAAATGTGCCAGAAAATTTCGAGTTGTTGAGCATGGAAAAGTATTTTTTTAATGCCGCCTTAACATAATTCTGATAAAAGCAGCTCTTATATAAAAATGAAGTTAAAAACTCTTCCAAAGCGGCCAGATAAAATTGATAAAGTGAGTTTATCTCTAATCAAGATTTAGTTTTTGTTGGTGAAATTAGTATACTTAACTTCAAAATTTACCTCCGCCTGTAGGCCGGGCAGGCAGGGATTTTTTCTACATTCTTTTATTCACCGGCATAAGTCATGTTGGTTACTTTTAATGTTTCTATCTACGTCTAGTTTCAAAGTTATAAAAAGAATCCATTCCAATCTCAGAAATACATAAACGTTTCCTCTCGCCTTGTTCCAAATGGATATTGCGTAATTTATACTACCATAAGATGGGGGGGTTACTTTGTCGCTGGTGAGGTTACTTTGTGACACCTGGTGTAGTTTTCGTATTTCGAATCCCCCGTTTCGTCCGGTGTGGAAGGAAGGAAAACAGCGGTGCCATCTCCTAGTACGTTGTGCCAAATCACCTAACGATAATTACCTGAAGCTCTAACACGAAATACGCACACTACCAAGAGTCACAATGTAACCCCATTTTACGGTATGTTAAGAAAGCTTCGAGGAAAGGCATTTCTGATTTCGTATTTTCTTATTCGTTTTCTTGTAGTAAATAAAAACAACGAGGTTCAAAATACTATGCTCTACCCCCCGTAAAGCATTGTGATGTCACAATAACGTTGCATTGTGGCTTTGTGATATCAATGTGAAGTCACAGACCGGTATGGCCGTATGTTATATATAAAGTCGTTATGGCCGTTCTTCATCTCTTTTGTGACGACACACTGTAACCACTATGTCAAGTCATATTTTGACTGCAATGTGAAAACTGTGAGTTTGTGATGATTTTGCATCGGATCGGGTAGCCAAATTTTAACAGAATCGGGTCCGAAACAGGTGGGTGGGCTTTTTTTCTGCTGGTCGGTTTCGGATTAGATATGGGGCATTCTCACAATCTTTTGACTTTTATGTCCCTGAATAATTTTTAATTTAGTACATTTTTTGTGTTTTTTTATTTCATATACTGGGGAACATCCCATTGCATGATTGCATAACAATATTAACGAGATAAATAAATTTTGGACGATGTTGGGGGTCCAAATACCATGAAAACTCCTATACCGTCCTGTGTCCCTGATGCTTATTTTTAGGTAGCTTTCTTTACAAAAAAGCTACCTATTGCAGCCGTTCGGAGGAAAGCGATTTCAAAAAATTTTGGTATATTTTCATCGATCATGACCCCCAGACCCCGAAACCACCCTCCGTTCAAAATTGATATATATATATATATCTATATATATATATATATATCTGACCTATGTCACACTGTAACTCCCGTAATTATGAACCGATTTCGATGAAATTTGGTGTGTACATAGTACATACCAATGTCTCGACCGAGTTCGTTGGCCAGCTTCATCCGCCATTTTGTTTCAAAATGGCGGCCATTTAAAATTTTTAAAAAATTTTTAAACTTGAAATGTGGTACCAAAAAATTAAAAATGGAAAAATATTTTTTTCTTATGTATTTGACCTTTATACAAAGATTCCGAAGCAGTTTTTGTTTCGTCTATATCTTAAAAAATGGCTGAGTTATAGCATTTTGAATTTCTAGCGTGGCTGACATTTTGAAACGTCCTGAATTTTGTCACGCGATAAAAGGCGTATTTATGAACCGATTTGGATGTAATTCAGTGTGTACATAGTACATACCAATCTCTCGACCGAGTTCGTTGGCCAGCTTCATCCGCCATTTTGTTTCAAAATGGCGGCCATTTAAAATTTTTTAAAAAATTTAAAAATTGAAATGTGGTACCAAAAAATTGAAAATGGAAAAATATTTTTTCTTATGTATTTGACCTTTATACAAAGATTTTGGAGCAGTTTTTGTTTTGTCTATATCTTAAAAAATGGCTGAGTTATAGCATTTTGAATTTCTAGCGTGGCTGACATTTTGAAACGTCCTGAATTTTGTCACGCGATAAAAGGCGTATTTATGAACCGATTTGGATGGAACTTCGTTTATACATAGTACATACCAATGTCTCGACCGGGTTCGTTGGTCAGCTTCATCTGCCATCTTGGTTAAAAATGGTGGCCATTTAAATTTTTAAGAAAAATTTAAATTTGAAATGTGGTACCGAAAAATTAAAAATTGAAAAAATATTTTCTTTTTATGTGTTTGACCTTGATAAAAAGATTCGGGAGCAGTTTTTGTTTCGTCTATATCTTAAGAAATGGCTGAGTTATAGCATTTTGAATTTCTAGCGTGGCTGACATTTTGAAACGTCCTGATTTTTCTCACGTAATAACAGGCGTATTTATGAACCGACTTGGATGTACCTTGGTGTGTACATAGTACATACAAATATCTCGACCGAGTTCGTCGGCCGGCTTCATCCGCCATCTTGTTTCAAAATGGCGGCCATTAAAAAAATTAAAAAATTAAAAAATTTAAATGAGATACCAAAAAAATTGGAAAGTGAAAAAGATTTTTTTTGTATGTGTTTTACCTTAATACAAAGATTCCGGAACAGTTTTTCTTTCGTCTATATCTAATAAAAATGGCTGAGTAATAGCATTTTGAATTTATCTTGTGGCTGACATTTTAAAACGACCTGATTTTTGTCACGCGACAACAGGCGTAATTATGAACCTATTTGGATGTAACTTGGTCTGTACATAGTACATACCAATGTCTCGACCGAGTTCGTTGGCCAGCTTCATTCGCCATCTTGTTTCAAAAGGGTTGCCATTTAAAAAAAATTAAATTTAAAATTCAAAATGAGGTATTAAACAATTGGAAAATGAAAAAGATTTTTTTATGTGTTTGACCTTGATACAAAGATTCCGGAGCAGTTTTTGTTTCTGAAAATTTGTTCTTTTGTTTATATCTTAAAAAATGGTTGATTTATAGCACTTTGAATTTCTAGCATGGCTAACATTTTGAAACGATCTTGTATTTGTCACGCGATAACACACGTATTCGCCTATTTCGATGTAAGAAGGCATGTGGATAGTATACATCAACACCTCGACCAAGTTCGCTGGCCAGATTCATCAGCCATCTTGTTTCAAAATGGCGACCATTAAATTAAAATATATATATATATATTTAAAGTGAGGTGCAAAAAAATTAGAAATTGAAAAGGGTTTCTTTCTTAAGTATTTGACCTTGATATAAGGATTCAGGAGCATTTTTTGTTTGTCTTTACCTTAAAAAATGGCTCAGATATAGCAGTTTCAATTTCTATTGTGGGTGACATTTTGAAAAATCTGATTTTTTGCATGCGACAGCACTCCTATATATTAACCGATTCCGATGTGAGTGAGCATGTGCACAGAAATTACTAAGGTCTCGACCGAGTTCACTGCTTAGCCTCATCCACCATGTTGTCTTAAAATGACAGGCACTTTAAGAAATTGCCGAATTTGGCAGCCAAATATATGTTACTTCAAAGAAAAGCAGCTTGGATAAAGCTGACTAATTTCGCGAAATTCTCATTCATTATATTGATAAAAATTAGTATTGAATCTCCTATATTCGGTTTCCACTAAATTGAGCTTCGTGTGTTTGAATGATATAATTTGGCTTTTTTTAAATAAGGATTATGAAAGCTACCTCTTCCTCCCGGCACTGGCCGGAAGGACTTTTTTTAAGTTTGGAGCTGTCTGTATAAAATTGTTCCAATAAAAGTAATTCGATGTAATTTTTTTCCGAAACTGGGACAATTGTTTTATATAAATATATAGCAAAAAATTAACCTGCACACATTTTTACGGTTGATATTATTTTTTGAACTCTGTCTCTGGGTTTTTCATCCTTATCGTCCCTCTTGCTAAACTTATACAGAAAATCACTTCAGATACAGCCACAGAATTTTTTTCAAGTTTTTTCTCATGCAAAAGTACGCTAGAGAAAGAATGTCTAAAATTCTTTGACAGGAAATTTACTGCAGAATTTAAATCAGCATTTAAATACCAATTTCAAGATCGTGACTCTATTGGTAGTCTTACCGTCCCCAAGGCTTATTCCTGCACTTTTCGAGGTAAATTTAAAAAAATAATAATCCAATGTTAACAACTGTTTGTAAAAATCAATGAACTTTGTGGCTATCACTTAGTCTTAACATGATTTGCCTAAAAATAGGTGGTAATTTTCCTTACCGTTCCATCCTTACCGTCACTTTTTTTCACATTTCGTCCCTTTTTTCCTATACCGTCCCCTTTTAGGTAGATTTCGTATGAAATACTACCTATTGGGATCGTTCCTATGTTGGAATTTCTAAAAAATTTTTGCAGATCTACACCGATCATGGAAAAGTATGGAAAAGTATTTTTTTGAATACCGCCCTAATATGATTCTGATAAAACCAGCTATTATATAAAAATGAAATGAGAACTCGTCAAAAGCGGCCAGATAAAATTGTTAAAGTGGATGTATCTTTAATCATGATTTAGTTTTTGTTTGTGAAATTAGTCTATTTGACTTCGAAATGTACCTCTGCCTGTAGGCCGGTCCGGCAGGGATTTTTTTTACCTTACCGTCCCTTCTTTAACACCCTTTTAAGACAATGTTATAAAAAAATTCTGTATTAAAAGTACTACATTGTTATTATTTCTTATTTGAATGTCCTGTGGGTACTATGCAAATTCATTATAAGTAAAAATTTAGAAGAAAATAAAAAGTTATAGTGGTAAAATGGTAAGGAAAATTAAACTCGTAAGTTTAACTTAAACCTCAGTTAAATAAAATATTTTTCGCTGCTGACCATTTTTTCTTTATTTTGAATCATTAAGGCATTCGTCTATCAGATTAAAATGTTATTTAAGCAAGTTTAATTTCACCAGATTTTTCTTCCCGAAAGTCAAAAGTTTGTAAGAATGCCCCATATCCGTCTTCGGGTCAGATAATTTGACTTTGTGTTGGTTGGTTGGTTGATAGATTTTTTGACGGCCGATTATCTACTCTAGGGATATAGGCCCGAGGGGGGAGTGCCCTTCCTGGGGGTCTTTCTAAGGGAACCTAACCCATATTAACGCTAATCTGACTTTGGGATCGAGCCGCCTTTTTACTGCAGGTTGAGTTAATTAAAATGCGCATATGACCGTATAAACATAGTTTACTCGGAAACAGTCTGAGCTAGTGTCTGTGTTGTTATTTATGTATTGCATCTGATTTATTTGTTATAATTTTTGATCGATCGGGCTGTGATCTGTATCTTGTATCACGTCGGGAAATGCGATTTTGAGATGGGTTTAGTCAGGTAACAAAATTTTACACAAACCTGACCGGTTTGGTTGTATTTTATTTTCATATTGCATTCGTATTAGATTCCTGCATCGGGTCACGTAACCAGATCACATTCATACCTTTCCCGGTTTTAGTCGGGGATTTATGTTTAACCTCACTTATTTATTTAATTGTTAGCTGCAGATTGGATTCTTATTAAAATCATGCCATCGAATCAGGTAACCCCAGAACAGACCCGAAACCGGTTGGAAGAATTAAAGAGAAAAATCTGGAAATTTATCATATTAAATGCTTAAATGAAATAAAATTATGATATTAAAAAAAATGTGTGTATCCATACATTAAAATTTATTATATATAAAGTTCATATGCATTGAAATTGTGATAGTCGATAGTATCATTCGATTAGATACATAGATTGTAGAATGTAACTTTTTTGTAATTTCAGCTTCGAATTTTAATTTTTTACAGAAATGTTTTTTAATTAAAACAAGCAAATACTAACATGATTATGCTTCTAAGGGTAAATGATGCTTTAAGAAAATTTTTTTATTATTATTTTTATAATTCTGAGAAAATTGTCACTGAGTTCCATGTTAATTTTCATTTAAAAGCACATTTAAAAAAATTAAACTGCACATTATTTAAAATTTAGGATAAATTATTTTTTAATTCCTGCTATTTTTTTAATCTTTTAGATTTTTCATTGTTTTTTTATGATACAAAACTGTACATGTATTTTTAGGTAAAATTTGCATCAGGTATAATATTTTTACGGACATATATAGCGAAAACAGGTGCGCTCTAGCTCTTCTTCTTATAATTTTATTTATTTAAAAAAAAAAAAAAACTAAAAACCATATGGCGAATTTTACGCATTGTTTTATCACATACATAATAAATAAGACATACAATGAATTATAAACTTCTATCCCAAATACAAAAAAGAAAAATTTTTAAAACATGAAAAAGAACAAAAAATGAATATTATGAAAAAGTCATTTAAAGTTTTCCTTTGTGAAAAAGAACCCCTTGAAGTACAATCCTGTACATATTAAATGTATATTAAAGCTGCAGTTTTGGGACCCAACAGTTTTACTACCCACAGTTTTATGACCATTTTTTAGCACTGTCTCCCCTTTAAGCATTGAAATTTTGAAAGGACCTTTTATTAACTTTTCAAATAGCTTTTAGACTGTATCTGATACATTTACTAAATCTACAGTATACTGTATTTTCTTAAAGCATTCATGTTTTTGGGGCGAAGGTTTTAGATAACTTTTACAAAAAATAGCCTTAAGCTTTAATTCATGAAAAAGGATTTCTGAAAAATATTTAAAGAATGTTACTACATTTTAAAAGAGAAAATGAAAACATTAACCTACAGAATAAAATATGCTATGAATTATGCATACAACCTTTATTTTATATTCGTATTTTAAATCATTTTATTTCAGGATTTTACGGCAATTAGTTTAACTATGAATCATACTTAAAAACTAGTTGCTTATTCAAAGAAAAGTTATTATTTCAGTGGTGGAAAATTGGCGCAGAGGAGGAGCCTATTGACACCACAAAATTTTAGTGGTATTTTTCGCCTTATCTTATAACAAAATTTCTGCGTTTTTATTAAGGTGATGAATACTATAAAATTTTAGTGGTGTCAATAGGCTCCTCCTCTGCGCCAATTTTCCACCACTGTTATTTGTTTGCAAAATTTACATTTTTATTTATGATTTTTTTTATAATAAACCTTTCAATCTACGATTTTTTTAAAACACCATTCATTATTTGTTGATATCACACAACACCGCAATCACTCTAACTTTCGTCTGAGGCGAATAAAAATTGTATATTTTTCTACTGATTTGTAATTCATACATAGTTACATGACGGTGCTATTGAAGTGTCTATCTTGCTTGATATCTGTTGCGCGCCGGGGCAATAGACGCAGTATCTTTGCTATGAATCTCGTATCATAAACAGTACAAGCGAATTTGAGAGAATATGCTGTATAAATTTAAAAATAAAGTGTAGTGAAGCTTCTTACATTAAGAGTATCTTAAATATGTAGATAATAATATTTATATGACACTATAAAAATGAAAAATAATGAACATAGTATCAAACCTTTAAACCTTTTTTAATGTGTATAAAGCATAAAAATTCACACTATAGTCAAAAAGCGTAACTACACAATGGTTTGTTGTTATTATTAATATTTTTTACTTACCTAGGTGGTAATAATAAGTAACAAGCTCCGATTAATCATACTGCTCATACTAATCATAATTTTTATATTGTATATCATATAGATATTAAATGCATATTTTGAAATTTATCTATATAAATCATTTCGGAATTTAAATAATAAAAGTATTCAGAGTCAAAAAGAAATAATTCATGATATTTGAACTTCATTCCCTCAAGTATATGTATTATTATAATTACTATTATTATTATTATTATTATTATTATTATTATTATTATTATTAATTAAATTCATTCAGTGAAATCATATTTAAATTCTTACTAGTGTTGCAAATTCTATAATTTCATTTGCCTTAGAAATTCAGCGTTCAATTTAACTTGAAAACTTTCTACATATCAAAACGAACAAACATAACAATCACCTACATATCAAAACGAAACCAAACTTCATATTTTTCAATGACAATACCCAATTTTAACAAGATATTTCAAATTTCCGGTTCAAACTATGCCTAGACACCCAATTTCAAGTCATTTGAATGGTAAGTTTTTGAATTATAAACATTCAAAATTTAGTGCTTCTAATGTTAAATTACATTTTCATATTTTCATTAATATCTCCTGAAATTATATGCCTAATGTTCTAATTTTTTGTGTAGCAATAATACTAAAATACCCAAACATAAATATGTTGAATTTGCAATTTTTATAATTTTATGATATGAATTATGAATTATGAAATATAATATTCGAAAAAATTATGAATTGCAACCTACAATTTTTTTGATGGATTTAGATTTATTAAGTCCTGCTTTATGGAAATCCAAAATTTCATGTTTTTCTTGCTAGTAGTTTTCAAATTATGCTTAAAAAAATGGCAAAACGATTGTTTAAGGGGCCGTCCATGATAACAGTGACCAGATATTTTGAAATTTCTTATGCTATCCTGTAATCTAGCTCTCTTCAATGATACTTGAGTGGCGCTTAAGATGCCTTGATCAAGAAGGAGGCTCTCTCGGTCAACAATCGAGTACCGAACTTACATTCGGATACAGCGCCTAAAATACGCTAGTTTTAAAATAATTAATTTCTCGGAAATTTATTGCACGAATTGCATAAAAATTTGTTTTTAGGCTAATTGAAGGGTGTAGAGTTAATTTATGCTGTCAGAATTATATACTGCTATTGAAAAAAACAAAGTTATGGTTCGTTTTAGTATGTAGATGGCCCCCCAAGCAAATTTTATATACAGGGTGCAATATGTTATCTATCGCCGACCTTTAATTTCTCAACCGTTGGTCGTAGACATATAGTTCCAATTACAAAAACGTTTCTAATGAGCTAAATATTCATGTTGTGGCATTATTTAAAGTAAAAAATCAATTTTATAAAAATTACGAAAACTAAATTTTTACACGGTCCCCCAGTCCCTATAGTTATATTTAGTAAAAGTTTACTCATATCATAACAGATATAACACAAAAAGTTTGACATCTGTATAGCAAAAATTGACCCAGTTATTAAATTTCAAAGTTTGAGATTTTTGCACATGATTTTGTCTTTCATTAAGGGATCAGTTAAAAGATGAATTAAAGTAATTCGAGATCAAAATCAGAGTGCAATGTCCTTTTTACGGCGAAACCACCTTTAGTCGGTATCACCAAATAGGGGAATCACCAAATAGGGTTATTTTATCTAAAAATTTGTGGTAACTTTTATGGGTCGAACAACATTCAAAAGTACCGACGATACTGGCCAAAAGTGGCTTCGCCGTAAATAGGACATTCCACCCTGATTTTGATCTCGAATTACTTTAATTCATCTTTTAACTGATCCCTCAACGAAAGTCAAAATCCTGTGCAAAAATCTCAAACTTTGAAATTTAATAACTGGGTCAATTTTGTAGTACAGGTGTCTAACTTTTTGTGTTATATCTGTTACGATATGAGTAAACTTTTACTTAATATAACTATAGGGACTGGGGACCGTATAAAAAGTTAGTTTTCGTAATTTTTATAAAATGGATTTTTGACTTTAAATAATGTCACAACGTGAATATTTAGCTCATTTGAAACGTTTTTGTAATTGGAACTATATGTCTACGACCAACGGTTGAGAAATTAAAGGTCGGCGATAGATAACATATTGCACCCTGTATATCATTTAAAAGTAGACTTTATTACCAATCGTATGGTACCAGTAACTTCCTTCTACGATAATTTTTTGCAGAGTTAGTATGGGGTGTTTACTTTTTGTTTTTCCACGACTGTACATTTTATAGTAGTTCTATTTTTGAATTTCATTAATCGTGTCTTTTGAATTTAATTCAGTTAGTTCTGTTTTTGAACTCAATTTGATTAGTTTTGTTTTGAAGCAATTCTGATTAATTTTGATTTTGAAGTGATTTTGATTTGTTTTGCTTTGAAGTTAATCTGGATAATTTCATTTTGGAAATCATACTGTCTATAAGTTATTATTTAAAATGGATGATTATGAAAAAAATCTGCTCAAATTATAATTGAGGGAGCTAGAGTTAAATGCTCTGTAACTCGATTAGAGAATAGTTTTGATAATGTGAATAAAAAAATGAAATTCTGATTAAATTACAAAAATTAGATGATTTACTTTGAGGAATCACAATTAGCAGTTATTTTCAATTGAAAATTAAATATCAAAGCAAATTAGATTCTTTGAATCCTTCGGAAATTATTAATGTTACAACACACAATTCTGTGCAAGATTCTTCTATTACCATTCCTAATCAATCTAATATTCGGCTACCAAAATTGAACATTTCAGTATTTTCTGGAAAATTTTCAGAATGGAGAAATTTTAAGGATATGATTATTTCCACTGTCCATTCACAAGTAGGTTTAAGTAACATTTATAAAATCCAGTATTTTAAAGGGTTACTTTCTGAAGAACCAGCTACATTGATTAAACACATTCCCCTTTCTAAAGAATCTTATCAAGAATCTTGGGAAAAGTTGGTAAACCGGTATGATAAAAAGAAACATATTGTTAATTCTTTAATTAAATTATTTTTAAAACAAAAACCAGTTCTGCATCCTAAGAGCATAAGTATAAGGAATTTGCTGAATACTAGTCATGAAGTTATTAGTGTTTTGAAAGCTGTTGGTGATGAAGCTACAAATAGAGTCCTTTGGTTAATATATTTGTTGTTTCAAAAACTTGATCCTGAAAGTCGAAGACTTTGTTGAATTGAAAGTACAGAAAATGAATTTCCCACTTTGAAAGAATTGTTTGATTTCTTAAGTGTAATATGTTTTTCTTTAAAGTTATCTCTAACAAGGAAAATGTATGAAGCATTCCAAAGTTCAAATTTTGTTCGTTTCAAGTACAGTTCAAATGATAAAGAATCAAAGGTATGCTTAAAGTGTCAAAAAACACATCCACTCTACAAATTTGTAAAATTTAAATCCATGGATGTTGTTGCTTGAAAAAACTTTATTGAGCGTAATAACTGCTGTTTTTTTTATGTTGAAACTTTCATAAAGTTAACCCTTTAGTGCGCAGCTTTGCATACATGCAAACAACAGTGTTTTGAATTTAATAGTTTTTTTATTCATATATACCGAATTCACACCAGAAAATTAAAATAGCAATATTTGCTTTAACAACAGACATTCCGTATTTAAATACTGCGAAATTGATCATTGAAACTTTCTGATGTAAAGTCAGATTCTCTGAACTACGTAATTTCTAGAACGTATTCTATCATGGGAATTAAAGGATAAAGGTTAAGTTTTATAAAATAAATAATTATATAAAATAAGGTATTTGGAGACATACTTTTTAAAATATTTACTATTTTTCAATATTTTAGCGTAAAACAGCCACACGACAGTAGTTTTTACTTGTGTTGCAAATGTGCAGCAGAAGAAAAGTTTGGCGTGTTATATGAAAACTGTATCTCTGACTTTTTTTAATTATTTTTCCTGTGTAATAAACCTTTCTGAGAATCATATATACTTTTTTCGAAACAAAATAAAAATCGCGTATTCAAGGGTTAAGGAATGTCCAAATTCTCATTTGAAATGTTTTAAATGTAAAAGTAAATGCAATACACTCCTACAGAAGAGAATAAAAGTAATAATGCTTGCACTGTTAATTTTGAAAATAAAGTTTTTCCTATTTCATCTGAGAATAAAACTCATCATTCAAATAAACAATTTGTACACGAGTGAAAATCTCATGAATTACAAATTAATTCTAGTGCATCTTTCAATAATTCTAAATGTGTTTCTTTCCTACCTACTGCTAAAGTTCTCTTGTATAATAATGAAAGCAAAGCATACTCTTTTAGAGCTCTGCTCGATTCTGGTTCAGAATGTTCTTTTGTTAGTGAAAATGTCATTACGAAAAACACTGGCGCAGCGAAGGGGGGGGGGGGGGGTCGGTGTTAAAACCCCTCCCAGAGCTAAAATAATTAGTATAATCGACACTTATATGAATCGTCAGTTAAGGAAATTAGCCGCTTTTATTAATCAAAATAAAAGTTAATATTAATTTTTTTTTGGCGTACCGTCGAACGCTACTTTGGGCCACTTTTTCCTGGTTCCACTCACATTTCCATTAATAAAAAATATTATATATGATTTTTCAACGTTGAAATTGAATTGCAATCAATTAACAGGAAACAATGAAGCAAACTGTATGGTTTTAAAGAAGCAATTTTCTATTTTTTTTAACTATTTTTAAAGTTTTGGAACAAAGTAGCCAATGCTGGGGGCTTCTTTGGTCCGTTCACTTATTTTCATATAAAATGCATACAATTCATATGTTGGAATATTGAAACCAATTAGCAATTGATTGCAATAGAATCTGCTAATGTATTAACACCGCAAACTTCATAAACAAATGTATTTTTTTAACATTTAAACACAATAAACCAAATGCTAATACTAAAGACACGAGAAACAGTTTTCATCATGTTATCCTCAGCAACTGAAACAAAAATAATTACTGTAATATTTTGCTAAAGCAACATTTGAAAAAAATTTTACTTAATACATTTTTTAAGAGATTTGATTGTATAAAAAGCATTTCTGAGTAACTGGGACAATTTCTGGACCAAAAAAGGGTTGGCACAAAGTAGCCCGAAAAACTAGTTTTCGTGTTAGCTTTATGAAAACGTAAACATTTTCTGTCAAAATAAAAAGTTAAAGTAAAAACTATGATCACACATTTGTTACAGGTTACTAAAGGTAATATTTTGACGCTTACGTTATTTATATCTCTTATCCAGATTGTCTCACTATAGAAAGTTTGGGGAGTTAAAATCTAAACACTAAAACAGTTGTTTACGAACACATCTTGTGTTGCTAAAAAAAATTTAATTATCCCCAAACTATTCAAATACCCTATAGTAGGATTTTTCAAGGGCAAAAACTCCGAATTATCTTGTATTGTTTGTTCAATACAAAGAATAAAACCCTTTTTTATGGGCTGGACCAAAATACGCAAGGACCAAAGGTCCGAAGGTATTCGGAATTCGCAACTTTGTTTAACCCCTTCGGGACCGACGACTTTTGCACAAATTTTATTTGGTTGGAACTACTTTTTTTTTTTCAATTACGTTTATTTATCCCCTTAACGGTCGCTTAATATTTGGAAAAAACATCAAAAAGTATCTATTTTTTTAATACAGAAATTGAATAATTATAAGGTTTCTATATAAAATATGCAATTAGTTTTTTTTAAGGCGAAAAAAAAGATGTTATAGAACAAATTCACATTTGTGGAAAAGCCATCATGTGAGAATTCTGTGGTTTTAATGTTTGTTTTACACCATACAAATTAATGCGAATAAGACGTTTATTTTACACATCTTAGATCTTTATTTATCATCATCAAACAGATTTTTACAAATAATATTGGAATACTATAATATACATTAAAGTTTGATTATTAATAATTTTTTTGAGTGTGATATATTTCAAAACATGCAATACAAAGTCCAACATCACAATCAGCGCCAGAAACAAAATCCAAACGCCAATATTCAAAGACTTCACACCGAAATGCCAGTTAAATTTTTCTGGTTTCAGAAGTTTTTTCCAGCAATAAATCTCCAGCCCGGAAACATGACGGACACGAGAAATAACGAACGACACCTCAGACCGTGATATTGACGGGAGCGAGAATCAAGGGGTTAAACAATCATGAAAATACTCTTATTAAAGATGCAAATATTACTTTTCTTTTTTACTGGTACCTAACACAAATTCTGGATGCTCTTTTTGAGGGTGCATAAGTGCACCCATGGTCCCGAACGGGTTAATAAAATTCTACGCAACAAAGGGATTCAATTAAACGGCAAAAAATGGATTTAAAACTGTGAAAGCGCACATTAAATGCATTAGTTACGTGAAAACTAATCACCTGTTTTGAATAAGGGCAGCGGTCACTTTTCGAAACGGCTAAAAGAGTGATAATTACCTGCCCCACAGACACTTTGAGTTTGAGTATTATACACTGGGCAGCTTTTAATTGTATTTCTATCTTTGTTCCATGTTCAAAACGATAATGGACCTTTAAATTCCAGAGAAAAACGTAAAACACACGCTTTGTAGATTTCTCCCAGTTTCAAAGATACTTCACAGATTCAAGATCTTGCATTTTTGCTCTCAGTTCTCTCTAAGACCAAGTTATGTGCATAAAAATCTTTGAAAAAGTAAGAGTTTAAAAAAAAAGCAGTAGGTACTATAAAGATATTAACATAAAAAAGCTGTTTTTGATTGTGATTGAACATATGTGAACATGAATCAATGTTTCTTTTGAACCATTTGTTCCAGGGTGGGGGTACATAAATTTAAAGATTGCAGTTTATTAGTTGATAATGTAGCTAGAAATTTTCCCCCAGGAGGTCTTGTTCTCGGGGAGTCACTGCCACCCGTTCCTAGTAGGAAAGAAGCACTGATTGCAATTGCATCGACTTATAGATAATGCCTGTGAGCAGGATTTTCAAAAGGCAAACGTTCAATGTGAAGCATTTTTCTTAGAATTAATAAAAATTACTGTCTATATCTTACACGCAAACTTATTCTAGTTATGCATCAACTCGATGAACAAAAAATTAGTTGTATCTTGATTTACTCTTATTAATTTTAAATCATGCTACTTGTACTTGCATATCATAAATTATGAATTATTATATTTTTCACGAGGACAAAACAACAGTCACCGTTTAAATATGATAAGACGTAAAACTACAAAATATCATTAGGATGTGTATGTGGGGGGGGGGGGGGGGATTTCTTATAGGTATTTATCTGCAATGCTTTATTTAACGAAAAGTATATATAACTATATCCTTTCCACCTATTGCGTGGAAGTGAGAGAGAGAGCATGCCTCCTGCTTTTTTCGGAAATTTTATTGAATTTTTTCTCCTGTTTTTTTTGCGGCTGGAGGTAGGTACCACCTATCTTTCATTCTGCCATAGGTATATCTAACAGAAAATTAAATATATCTAAATATCCCCTGAAATCATAAAAAAATAAATAATATTTAGAAAGCGTACATACACTTTTTCTTTAAAAAAAATGTGACATATACAGGGCGTTTAAAAAAAGTTAGGACAATGTTTATGAGGTGGCAGAGATTAGCAACATCTGTTGTAAGAAACCAAGTCGCTATTCATTTATCCAGTGAAAAATGTAGGGTGCGAGCAAAAAACCGCGGCTTTGTTCGCGTAATAGTTGAAATATGCCAAGTAATATTTGTGTTTCTATTTTTATTAGGCGTAATTATACTGTTACGGATAATTCAAAAGTTACTAACTAAGCCACAGTTTGACTAAACTTCATTATTACACTGCATTAGGCAAAAATAAGACTTAATTTAAGGAGAAGAACAAAAACTAATTCTAAATGAATGATAATTTAGAATGCATTGTGTAGCTATTGCGCTCATTTCAGTTTTTATTTGAAATTTTGAATTTTTTAGAAATCATTCTTAGCAAACATTTACATCTTAAAAGTAACCATCATGATTCCAAGCTTCCTGTCTAACCATCTACCATCCCCCTGGTGGTAGTGGCACCAATATAAAATATAGCTTATTTTGGAACAGGGACTGACACCATCAATTTGCCAACATTACTTTTGAAATCGGTTTGGTATTTCATGATGTCCCATAGAAATCGTAATTTAGATCATTTTTAGAGCGCTTTTCGCTCATTTCACCCTTTTAAATTTGGATTTTTTTTAAAACTGGTCTTAAAGATTATTTACATCTTGTAAGTACTTACCACGCCAAGTTTTAAGTTTCTATCTTTAAAAATTCCATAGAATTCGTAATTTAGAAAGTTTTTAAAACCCTTTTCGAGCATTTTTACCACAGTTAAATTTCGATCTTCTTACAAACTGCTCTTTACATCTCAAAAAAAGTTTTTACTCAAAACTACATTTTATAAGTAATTACCATGCCAAATTCCAAGTTTCTAGGCCTTTGAGTATCACAAAAATCACAATTGTAGAACATTTTTGCTCTTGCAACTCCCTGGTGGTAGTAGCACCGACATAAAATATAAGCCTATGTTGGAGCAGCGAATATCCCCATCAATTTACTACTATTACTTTTGAAATCGGTTCGGTATTTTCTGAGATTCCATGTAAATTGTAATTTAAAACATTTTTAGAACGCTTTTCGGTCATTTCACCCTTTTAAATTTGGATTTTCTTAGAAACTGTTCTTAGAGAGTATTTATATCTTATAAGTAACTACCATGCTAAATTTATAGTTTCTAGCCCCTGTAACCTATCTATCTAGCCCCTATTGTAAACGCTGTTTAGATGTATCATAACCAACGTAACTGCTAATTCCAATATCCGAGAAAAAAAAGCGTTATGATTTCTTACATTAAATAGACTGATTCGATTAGCCAGTGATTCAATTAACCGGTGACCACCGTTATCAACAAATCAAAACCCCTCCTAGAGCCGAATTCTGGCTGCGCCACTGCGAAAAATATAGAGAATCTTAAAAGTATTACGTTAGCAGATGTATATTTCTTGAAACCACAAGAATGTGATATTATTTTGGGATCTGGCTGTTTCTTTACTATTTTAAGATATGGTAGAATTGTAAGTACCGAGGATGAGCCAATTGCCCAAAACACAATGTTTGGTTGGGTGGTAGCTGGAAAATTGGAACCTGAATGTAAATATTCTTCTAGTATCAAATCTCATTTTCTTAGTATTGAAAATGAATCAAATATTGATTTGTTATTGCAAAAAGTTTGGCAAGCAAAAGAAATAGATGTCGATAAACCGTTTTTGTCTGAGGAAGAAGAATTTTGTGAACATCATTTTTGCTCAACTTACAAGGTAATTCCAGAATATAGATTTGAAGTTTATTTGGAAGTTTATAAAAATGTAATGTCATTAGGGGATTCTAAATCCATTTCAGTATCACGTTTGTTTTCTAGGGAGAAGAATTTTCAGTTTGATAAAAATTTTGAAAATGAATATAGAGATTTTACGAAGCAATATACGAAGACCTTGGTCATATGACCCCTGTCGACAAAAATTCAAATCCTACAAGCAACAAAATATATTATCTTCCGCATCATTCTATTATAAAATGTGACTCTATTTCTACAAAGTTACGTGTGGTTTTTGATGGTTCATGCAAACCTCCTAAAGCTAATTCTTTAAATTCTGTTTTAGAAATTGGTCAAATTCCACAATCAAATCTTTTCACCATTCTGATAAGATTTAAAACAAATCCTATTGCTTTTACTGCTGATATTGAGCAGATGTATAGACAAGTTTTGATTGCTCAAGAAGATCAAGATTTACAACGCATTGTTTGGCGAGAGCTATAAAGGAATACTGACATACTCAGCTATAAAGGAATACTGGCTGCGGAACTGTTACATATGGTACATCATTAGCTCCATTCTTAGCTACTCGTTACTTATTTCAAATTGGAAACGATATAGAAAAGGTTGATCCTGTAACAGCTTCAACAATTAAAGACAGTTTCTATGTTGATGATTGTATGTCAGGTTCAATCTCAAGTGAAGAGGCTATTAGAATGATTGAAAAACTGTCAGTGGTTTTAGAAAATAGAGGTTTTCCTTTACGGAAGTGGAGATCTTATTCTTCTGATGTATTGACTCATTTATCTTTAAATTCTCTTGAATCAACAAACATATAAATTCATCCTGATTATTGTTCCAAAGACTTAGGGCTTATCTGGGATTTTTCAAATGATGTTTTTATCGTTAAAGTTAATTTGCAGTTTGATAATAACATAACTGAAAGAAAATTTCTTTCACAATCTGCCAAGTTATTTGATCCGTTAGGATTTCAGGTCCATGCACTGTCTCTATAAAAATATTTTACCAGCAATTGTGGTTGATAAAGTTAGACTGGGATACTCCTCTTCCTGAAAATTTCCAAGCAAATTGGAAGAAATTCCAAAAGAAATTTTAATAAGTTTGTTTTATTCGAATTCCCTGATGGGTCCAAGATTCCAGTAAAAAGATCATACTGCATGGATTTAGCAATGCTTCAGAATTGTCGTATGCCGCAGTCATATATGTGGTACATCCCAGTGAAATGAAGTCTAAGGTGCCCATATTAGTTGCTAAAAGCAAGATAGAACCCTTTAATTCAGTTTCCATTCCAAGGTTTGAACTCAATGGTGCTTTACTACTTTCAAGATTATATTCTACACTAGTGACTATGTTGAATACCTTCGTTATTAAGTTTTATTCATGGACTGATTTACAAGTAGTTCTATCATGGTTGTCTTCTCATCCTAGGTGTTGGAAACATTATGTGGTCAATAGAACCTCAGAAATTCTAGACTCTGTTCCATCTGGCTGTTGGAGATATGTCACAGACAAGGAAAATCCAGCTGGCATTGCTTCTAGAGGTTTATCTCCTAAGGATCTTCTTGATTGTTCCCTTTGGTGAGAGGTCCCAAATGGCTTTCTATACGTCAAGAACATTGGTCTGAACAAACTCAAATTAATACTAATTTAGACATGTTAATAAAGAGAAAAGGAATTATAAATTTTGTTTTCCAGTAACTGTAAATAATTCTTTGATTGATTTACTTTTTGAAAAATATTCTTCTTTTACTAAAATTGTTGATGTTTTAGCTTTTTGTATTAGATATGTGAAAATTTGTAAACAAAGAACTGGCAAAGTGAACACGTGCCCTTTGAGTGAAAGTAAGTTTGGTCCTTTATCAACAACCGAATGAAGGCATTCAGGTAATTTGATTATTTCTTATATTCAGCAGCTATATTTCACAGATAAAATTAGTTGTATTAAATCAATTAGACCAATTTCTAAAAAAAGTTCTCTTTTCTCACTTTGCCCTTTTTTTGATAATGATGGTTTGCTTAGGGTGGGAGGTAGGTTGAGAAATTCACCCCTCCAGTACAATGCAAAACATCCTGTCATTTTTCCAACTTAGCATGAATTAAACGTATCAATTGTTAAATATTTTCTTGTTATACATTTTCATGCTGGGTTAAATTTAGTAATGAGAATCATTAGACAGAGTTATTGGATAATATGTGCCAAGAAGATAATTAAAAACTGTATTCATACAATGTGTTACTTGCTGTAGGTATAGAGCAGATCCTTCCAAACAGTTAATGGAAGAACTTCCTCTTAACAGAATCACTCCTAGCAGGCCATTTTTTGCATGCGGAATCGATTATGCATGGCCTATTAATATTTTGAAATATCAAGGTAGAGGACCCAAAACTACTAAGTGCTATATTGTTTTCCAACTAAAGCTCTACATTTAGTGGTGAGTGATTTAACCTCTGAAGCATTTATTGCTTCATTAAACAGATTTTCCTCTCAAAGAGGTGCTCCTCGGCATTTTTAAAGTGATAATGCCACAACATTTGTAGGTGCTAAAAGGCAACTCTCAGATTTATGTAAATTTATTTGTTCAATTGAAAGAAATGAAAACATTTATTATTTTTGTCCCAAAGAAATATTGAGTGGCATATTATTCCTTCAGTGAGACCGCATTTTGGTGGACTGTGGGAAGTCGCTGTTCGTTCTGTAAAATTTCATATTAAACGTGTAATTGGAAATACTAATTTAACGTTTGAAGAAATTTATACATATTTGACTCAAATTGAAGCTATCTTCAATTCCATACCATTAGTAACAATTGATACTGATACTTGGCATTCAGATAGTATAAGTACATTGATTCCATCTCCTTTTTTAACTGGTGATGTTATTACTTCGCCAGCTGAATCTTTAAATGAGGAAAATTTGTCTATACGATCTCGTTGGGATATTGTACAAAAATTGAAATTATGTTTTAGGAAAAGGGGGAGTATTGATTTGCAAAACAGAAAAAAATGAAGAGTACACACTGAAAATTTTAAAGCAAATGACATAGTAATTTTGAGAGAGGATAATGATCTTCCATCTGTTTGGCATTTGGCAAAATTATTGAGATATATCCAGGTGAGGACGGTATATAGTCCATGTAGCGACTGTAAAACCGCTAGGAGTGTCTTAAAAGACCTCTTGTAAAACTTTGCTTACTTACTTTGCATCAAGAATAACTTCTTGATCGGTGGGAGTATGTTCAGTGCTTCTGATTTGACAAGGAATCAAATTTATGATTTAATTGCTCTGTTTGTTAACAGATGGCAGCACTATGCATTCTGTGCTGTGTAGTAAAGTCATAATTACGACATCATTAGTTAGTTGGTTTTTGGTTTCTGAGAGTGCTGCTAGAAGCATAGTGCTCCTGTTGCATTATTGTTTTTGTTTCTGTTTAATTTTATCTGCACCCAGTATAGGCAGGGGATATATATTTTTTAGAATGCAATTTAAAGCTTTCCTGTGATGAAAGTATTTTAGTTAGAATGTTATTTTTAACTAGTGAAGTTTGATTCTGAAACCAGAACTTTTGCAACTGTATATTTCACTGTGTGTGAAGTATTTGTAAATGTCAAGATCTGTTTTTTTTTTGTTTTTTTTTTTGTTTTTTTTGTTTTTTGTTTTTTGTGACTGTTCTAATAAATAAGAAAAAAATCAATAAGAATTCTTTTCTTTAAAAATTCTCTACACAACATGTATGATTTTTATATACCTTAATCCATAGCTCCCACTCGGTCCATCTTTTGAACACCGCTATTATTCAAAAAAAAAATCTTCTTAATAAATTTCGTAGAAACTTACATGTAAGGACGATTTTCTTGTAATTGCTGAAGAAACCTACCGTGAATATTTTTCTAAAAAATTACTGCTTTTCAAAAAACGGACCAGTGGGATCCTTGCTTAATCTAAAACATATTAGACCGGTATCCGGCAGCACAGAAACATGGTTCGTACGGATACCGTTATTTCTCCAGGAAACTACCAGTATATTTTTATAGAAAAAGATATATAGGTTAAACGCGCAAAATTTCCCCTTCTTTTAAGAAGAGATTTTCTATAAGATAATACTGGTGCCGAAAAAATTTCTGCTCTGCAAAATTCAAGGAGGCGTACGAACAATGAGACAACCACCTCATAAAGTTGGAGGCTGAAATTCCAGAATTAGCTAAACCTCGATTCCCATATTAACCTCTTCAATTCTGAAGATAAAATAATAATACAAATGCTTATTCATTGGTTTTTTCAAAATAAAATGACATCTTAAATGACAGAAAAATATCTTTTCTGATATTGATCCTTTAGGCGCTTAGTAATTTAGGTTCAAAAATATGGATCTAAAACTACAAACCCCCTTAAAAACATCAATTTAATAACCATTAACCTAAATTAACGCAATCACAAATTTAAAAGCTTTAAACAAGTAAATGATCTACAAATACTCAAAAAATTTTATTGAAAAAGATTTAAGTCAAGTTCTTATGAAAATTTCTCTCTTTCTTGGTCATATTGTCTTTTGGGCATTTTTAGGCATTTTGCAAACTCAGATGAAAATAACATTTATTTTACGTAGAAATCATGTTAGATGCTGTCATTTATTCGTTTCTTTAAACGCAAAAAACATTCAACTATTAAGAAGTGATGTGAAAATGTAAAAATATCAGGCATTTTAGTTTTTATAAGGCCAAGAACAGAGGTCGCCGTTTGGGGGCCCTAGGACAAAAGAAGTTAAAACGCAATCGGTCCGCCAAGTCATATCTTGGTGGAAAACACCTAAAAACCCGATTTTACCTGTTGGCTCGTAGGTTTACCATTGTGTTTTCCTGCTCCCAGTCCGCCATGTTTTCATACATTTGGGTGCAGGATATCGGAATTTAGGTGTTTTCCACCAAGATATGACTTGGCAGACCGATTGCGTTTTAATATGGGACACGAGCTTTAACTAATTCTGGAATTTCAGCCTCCAACTCGATGAGGTGGTTGTCTGTGCTGCCGGCTCCTATATTATAATGCTATTTTGTGTGTTAAACAGCCATACATTTTGGTCTAACGATATTAAAAATATTTGTAACTGGCTAGTTCCATGGGTTCTTGTAGTCTAAGTCACACAGCTAAAAATCGCTCTGCTTGTTGGCCACCGTTATATTCAAACAGTTTGCTTCGTATTGTTCAATTAATGAGATATCATCGATAACATAAGTCACATTTTGCTGTTGAAATATACTGGTAGCCAAACATCGTAGCATGTGACTTACACTACAAGTACTCATGGAATTAGCCAACTATATTTCAGCATATTTAAAGTACAAATAAATATATATATTTTTGTTCAATAAGAAGGTATATTTAGCTATTTTCTAACAGTTAAAGATCTACGTTAACCCTTAAATGCGCGATTTTTTATTTTGTTTGGAAAAACATATATATGATTCTGAAAGGTTTATTACATAGGAAAAATAAGGAAAAAAATCAGAGATATATTTTTCATATAATACGTCAATCTTTTCTTCTGTTGCACATCTTCAATACAAGTAAACACTACTGTCGTGTGGCTGTTTTATGCTAAATTAACGCAAATTAGTAAATAGTTTAATAAGTATGTCTGCAAATGCCTTATTTTATATAATTATTTATTTTATAAAACTTAACCTTTAACCCTTTAATTCACATAATAGAATACGTTCTAGAAATTACGTAGTTTAGAGAATCTGACTTTACACCAGAAAGTTTCAATGGTTAATTTCGCTTTATTTAAATACGGAATGTCTGTTTTTTAATTAAAGCAAATATTGCTATTTTAATATCTGATGTGAATTAGCTACATGCGAATAAAAAAAATCTATTAAATTCAAAACAGTGTTATTTACCTATGTGCAAAGCTGCGCACTAAATTGTTAATCCAATTTCCTATATCTTTTAATTCAATAAATCAGTTAATGTTGTTTTTTGTTGATATAGACATTAAATTAGTTGAACAAGAAGAAAAATTTTTATCTCCTGAATTCACTTATGATTTATTTTTATTTAATTTGTTACATACGAGTCCAAAAATAACGAACAATTTTTTTCTAGCCTTGCTGTTGCAACTCTTGCTATGTTAAAATAAATAATGGAATAAATTGAAAAACCTACATTTTTAAATACCTTTTTTTCTTTGCTTTCCATTTGTTACTTTCCATTACTACCTATTCTTTACTATTCTATACTTTCCATTACTATATATTCATTATTTTCCTTTTTTTTATTTTCCATTACTACCTATTCTTTACTTTCCATTTTTTCATTTCAATTTCTATCTACTCTTTACTTTCCATTAACACGTTAAGCGCCCCGTCAGTTACCGGTGACTGACACTGAACTTTCCGTTTAGAACGAGTCATTCACCGATGACTGACGGTCTAAAATATGATATAAAATTAAATATATATATATTGTTTTAAGTAATTACTGAAAATATATTTAAAATTTACTTACCTTTTATTTATTACAGGATTATACTTTCTTAAAAATTACTTAAATCATTGTAAATTTTTCAGCTTCAGTGTCAGTCACCTTGGCACTCAACGTATTAAAACCTATTCTTTACTGTTCATTTTGAAGTTAATCCAAGTAAAGTATTATTTTTTGAAGAATAAAATGTCCGAAAAACTACAACAACATTGGCGGGTATATAGCATAACACGTCAACGAGGTTGTAATTTCTTTCGGGTTGAAAATTCAATTTCTCGTACAGTTTCTGAAATTATAATTTAAAAATCCAGACTTTTATAAGACGACAATGTCGTATTAAAAGAACATATCTTACTCAAAGCCTGCAGGATGAAGTGAAATATCGTTTGCTTTAAATGTGCTCGATGAAGTTTTGTGCAACTACTTCTTAACAACACATATATATGCAGATGTTTTACGAGTATTCCGCAAATAAAATATAAAAAATGAACTTAAATCTTATATTTTAAATGCTTTGTCATTAAAATTATCGGAAAATTAACTTCTAATGATAGTATAATATTATATTTTTATATAAGAGAATTTTTCAATTAACCCTCTCGCTGCGTAATTGTTTTATCAAAATAGCTTCAAAAATTGTGTATTTAAGAATTTTTATTCTTTTGTCACCGGTTTTTCAAAAAAAAAACTTTTGTCTAATTTAATCGGGAAAATGCTCCGATTAAAACAGGCAAAATAAACAATATAAAAATAACTGGTGGGAATAATCAAGGAGAATTAATTAGATGGAAAAATGCATCCCCGCGAAAATCTCGGGTTCCGCAGCGAGGTTAATAGTACCTTCTATTACAGTTCTTAGAAATAAGCCGTGAAAATTTATGTTTTTATATATTTTTTATCCATTACAATTTCTCAATATCTATGCAAAGTAAGCAGACATTGTAAATAAAATTTGATTTAATAGCTTTTATAAACTCATTTCTAAATAAATAGCAATACTGCATTGCCATCAAATATACTAAATACGAATATACATTTTTTATACTCCTTTCAAACAAAGGAATATATTGGATGGGGACAGAATCTTATTAAGCACCGCACAGTGGGACGTTTTGATGATCTATGTGGAAAAAATTCATTTTTCCGATTATCTCAAAATATGACAAAACACCGTGTACTGATAGCTGAATGTCTGTATTTTCGAAATCCGTACGCGTTTGGTTGAAAATATCAGAAGTGTCGATTAATCATGACCGTAAAGAAGCCATTTGCGCAGTTGGTTTGAGGGAGTTTCAAAAGTTGCACTAGCTTCCTCTAAGTTTGAAAGCACGTCGTTTTGTTTGAAAGCACGAGTTTGCTGAACATATGTCACAGGTTCATCAAGGTCAGATTTAATCCATTTTTGTTTAAAAATAAGCGATAATAAACCCGCTTAACCGCTTTTTTCAAAGGTTGTAATTCTGGATGATCCGTGATGTTGTTTGCAAAATTCATCTTGACTTTTAACATATTATTCAGCTTTATTCAACAGTAAACACTTTTTTAAATCAAAGTACCATTCCTATAGTATTGAAAAATTAACAAAAACTCCAGCAGATGTCTGCAGATCATTACGTTTTTATTAATAAACAATCATCATGTTAACTTGCAGTGCATATATCTAAGTTTAGTTCAAATCTTGCTAGTCACATTTAGACAACTTTTAACAGTCCGATTAAGCCGAAACAATGAAAGCATGTGTAATTTGAATGACAATACAATATTTTTATAATTTAAAGAACGTAGAAGTTTGTTTAGAATACTGTTTTTTCAGGGCTTCACAAAAATTTAGATTAAAACTTGCAAGTTAATTTTAAACCAATTTCAATAATCTGATTGAGATGAAACTTTGCTCAGGATATGTAGTTCTGATGACAATGCAATATTATTATAATTTACGGAACGTAACAGTTGCACGTTTTTACAGGGTCACATAAAAGATTAGTTCAAATCTTGCAAGACAATTTTAAACCACTTTTAATTATCTGATTGAGCTGAAACTTTGCCTACATGTGTTCTCCGATGACAATTCTATTAAATTATAATTTCACGAACATAGAAAGTATGCATTTGTTACAGGGTCACACAAAATATCACGGAAATATTGTTGCTAATAAGCAGAAATTTTATTTAAATTTCAACAAAATTACTATAGATTATTGAGATACACAATAGTAGTTTTGAATTGAAAACAAAGTGCGTAGTGGTTGTATTTTTTTTACAGGAACACATAAAAATTTCCGATACATTACCGTCTATATGCAGAAATTTAACTTCAAATTGAATAAAATTTATATTGGTTATTTATCGACATAACAGCATTTTTTTCAACCAAAAATAATTTTGATAGCATTTATATGTTTTACAGGGTACCACAAAACATTAAAGTTTTTTTTTAATATGATTTTACTTAAAAAATGTTATTTTTCAGGATGACTATACAAATTTCTCGAGCAATTCTGAGTAGCAAAAATACAAAAAAGAAATGAATGTTAACTTACAGTGTACATTAAATTGTTTTTTACTTAATTGTAAAATAATTATGTTTAACGCATTATTTGTAATGCATTATACTGGGGGCGATGGCCACCCAGGGAAACCCAGCAAATGCTTTAGAGTTTTAGTGCAGTCCCTGGGGGAAGATATACTGGGGGGGGGCAATAAAGTCCTTCCCACTGTGCTAATTGCCGAACAGCTGCGGCTACATTCATAAAAGTGGTGTCTAGGTATAGTAAATTGGCTATGCGCTACCAGATGAGACCTCTTCCAGCGCCACTTGGTGCAAAACAGCTGAGTTAGTATTCCTGTCTCGAAAACGAGATTCACATTCAGAACGAGATTCATTTAGCATTCATGTTCACAAGGTGTCGTCATTCACTTTTATCCCATATTTCGAACCGTTTTCGCGATAGGAACGCTAATGCCGCCATTTTGTACCAGGTGGAGATGTAAGCAATCTTATCTAGTAGCCTATAGCCTCTTTACTATACCTAGACACCACGTTTATGAATGTAGATGCAGTCGTTCGGCAGTTAAGAGGATGGAAACGGATTTTAGTGGGCACCCTGTATTTTTATTTTAAGACATTGTTGTTAAATAACCAAATATTTATCATTGTTTGAGTATTTATTAGTGATGCATTAAAAAAAAAACAGAAAAAACTAATTAAATTGCAGCGAAATAATTTTGTCCACCTAGATCGTCAAAACATCCCGCTGTGCACCGGCTAGTTTTGGCCAAACTGCTAACAGGAATGATGCATTCAGGGAGAATTTTTAAAGGAAAAGTGACCCGAATGATTGACCCCGTTCAAAGAAAAGCCTGGAAGCCTAAGCTCAACAACGACCGTCCAGACGACGCAACCCGCAAACATTGATCCTCAATTTATGGCCAGCATGCTAGCCATTGCGCTGAGTGGACCCTCAATAAAATTAATGAAAAGTTAAGATTTAAATGAGATATTTTTAATATTACAAAATTATCAAATACGTTTCATGCGGCAGTGAAATGATTCCGTTTAATATCTAACAAACCTTTAAACTGAAAATAGTTTTATCACTCTATTATTGAATGACTTTCTGCAATAACATGGCTACGTTATTAAGTTTATATTTAAGGAGTTTTACATGTTTTTATGTAGTATTTTTGTAAAAAAAAATTTTTTTAATGGAAATGAACACGTGAATAAATTATCTCCCTTGAAATATACAGGGTGATTCATAAATATCGAAACAATAGGCTGTCTCCTTAAATATTGCCCCTAGTCACATACTTCCAATTGCAAAGTTTCATAAAAATAGGTGCCAAATTTAATGAGATAAGTTGTAACTCCATGGGTGGTCTATTTGAGAAAATACCAAAAACTAATTTTTTATACGACCCCGCTGGGTAAAATTTCCAATTAGGAAATTTTCTCTTATTCCTTCCTGAATTAAACAAAAAAAAATCATCTCGGTATCTGCAAAACTCGCAGAGTTATTAAAATTCAAAATTCGCGATTTACACCATTTTCCCATATCTCTGAGCGATGAGTTAGTGACTCATTTTGAATACATGATAGGGATCATCCACAAATTGTACGTTATTAAAAATCGATTTAAGACAGTGCCTCTCCTTTTGACATAAAATAGCAACGTATAGATTTTAAGTTAAACCTTCTTTCAAATTATGCTGGAGGCCTTAATTAGAGGTCTGCAGAGGTCGAAATATCCAGACCCGGTCTCGAGCCGACCCATAGAAAAAAAGTTCGTCCCGGCCTGGAAAAATGTTTAAATCTTACCCCGAGTCTGGTCTGGCCTGATTGAATTTCTAGAAAACATAGATTTTACGTCGATATGGTTAAAAATTGTTTCGTATGAAAAAGTTCTGACCAAAAATAGCTTTATAGCTTTATAATAGCTTATAGATTTTTCTTTTTATATGTTTATAATCGTTATTTTTAAAGTCAAAGGCTGTGATATTTATTTTTTTAATGGCTCCATTTGTATGTAAATGTTTCACTTACTATTTAGTATCGTTAATCTATAATCCATGTATTGGATACTTTCAAAAATGATATACAGTAAAACTTTCTAAGACGGAATCACACTGACATGAAAAAAATGTCCTATAGACAATTTCCCATCTTAGGAGGTGCAAATGTATCCTATTCTTTTCTCAAGTATTATTATATTCATTTTGCATGGAACAAAAAAATATTCCGTTTTAGACAGGATTCCATAATAGGCAGGTTCTTTTTCAGTTCTTTTACTGTTTGTTTGTTTTTTTCGTTTAAATCTACTATCCTTTAAAAACGATTTTTAAAGTGTAATTGTAAATGGTAATATGTTTTAATTGTAATGGCGATTTAAAAATATATGAATTTTTTGAAAATATTTTGGGTTGAGCCAAACTTTACTGATTTTTGCACGGATTAGGTGAGTCGGATAGAATTATTTTAATACGGGTTGAGTCGAGACCGGGACTGAAAATTTCGCCCTGTCCAGATCTAAGAAGAAAGGAAGCCAGTCCCGGTTCGGTATGAAAAATACTTTAGGCCCGGTCGATACTGGTCCCCCCCCCCCCCAGAATACAGACTTTTTTTAACCGCTCGCCGGGACGCTTTTTCAAGAAGGCTCATGTTTTGAGCACTTTATCGCCAGAGTAACAGTTGGCGCGGGGATGAATTCAATGCTACGCTCCCTTTCATGTTCCTGACGTCTTACGCGTAGCGAACAGCAACCCCATTTCTTTGCTGAGAGCTTTTTCGCATTAAAATGCTTTTAATTGCACAATATATATAATTCGAACATAACTCATGTTTTTCAGTTCAATAATATTCATTTATTTTATTAATTCGCTATGTTCGAAGAAATTGAGAACGTATTTTATTTTTTAGGAAAAAGAAAAACAGACGTAAAGATTTTTTTGTAATAAATATAATTCTATTGATCATGTTTCTATGACACAATTGAATTTAGTTTTATTAGCATTACTACTGAATTAATTTAGTTTTATTATTATTATTATTATTGTTGAGTTGCATAATTGTGTGACGTGTTGATTGCATTAATAAAACATATTTTCACTGAAATAATTCATTAAAAATTAATTGTTCTTAATTTAATTGCGATTAGACGTTAATAGGAAGTTGAAACTAAAATCAAATCGATTATAATTAGATTGAACGATAAATCATAAATTATTTAGCTGTATCCTGCAATTAAATCAATCAGTTAAAATAATTACAAGTTGATCCATGCAATTAAATCAATTACTATTACATTTTAATGCTGTTAAATCTTTATCATTATTTGAGTTTTTATGAAAAAAAAAAAACATTAGTCTGCCGCTAGTGCACAAAATTAAAAATCTTTAAAGTTCTTCAGTTTTTTATTTTAAAATTTTTGCCATATTTTTAAATATTATTTTGTCCTAGTTCTTTTATTTGTTATTTTAAAATAGTCATTCGTCATTTTTGAATAAATCACCTAAATTCTCTCGGATGAAATCCCCCCCCCCTACATACATACTCCAATTTTCGTCATTCTGCACACATATTGCACTATTTATTAAGTTGAAGTGGCAATAACATGAGGATCAATCGTCTGAGGCAACCTCCCATTTCGAATTTTCTCTTCTAATCCTCCCCCCCCCCTCCACCCTCTCCTCCAGCACACTATTTTTTGACCATTTAAAATTCGTTGTTGGCTTGCAGAAAAGATTAGTTATAATTGTGTTTTGCTCTATCTGTTGATTTTTAAAATTTACCATAAAAAAAATAAAAGGAAGAAATAGAATGAAAGATATATATATATATATATATATAATAAGGATTAACCTTTTGTGCCACTTTCATTTTTTTTTTTAATTCTTTACATTTTTTTAAATTTTTCTGTTCTACTTATTACCTTGAAGTAAAGGACTCATTATTCAAATTCTGCCCCTCCCCCCGAAAAAAAAAGCTTGTTTTACTTTCACGTCCCCCCCCCCCTTAAAAAAAGTTAAATATTCCAAGTTTTTAATTTTTTGGTTTATTTTTCTATCTGTTAATTGATAAATTTAACTATTTAAATCTTCAGCCCCTCACTATCATACATAGTTTTAAAAATTCTCTAGTGATTTTATTTGTTACTTTGAAATAACAAATGATATTCATTCAATATTCCTTCTCCCCCACCTCCCTTTAAGAATTTCATCTCTCATTAAAAAGGCAATTTCTAAACATCCTGGTTGGGGGTGTGATAGGTTTTATTTTCCCTGGTTTAGCCTATTTTCACTCGACTTTGGGTTTGGGTACTGTTTCCGCAGGATGATATGGCATTAAATTAATTATATAAGTTCATCGCAGAAAACATAGTTATTTTCTGCCATAGGTATTTTTTTAAATCTGTGTTTATATACATCAAAATGCACTGAAACTGCATTAATTCATCATCCCCATAAATCCATTTTTATATGTAATTAAATATCTAGATTTATGAAGATAATAAGTTTTTGTTTAACAGGTATGGAATTAATAATACTCAATTGAATGAAAATGTAGATTTTTGAGGGGATCTAATAATCAAAATTTTAGTCTATATCATCAAAAGTAATAAAGGCCTTTGATAAAACAGAGTACAAGAGTTCGTAAAACAATTTCTTTCGAAAAAGATTTCTTTTCATCTAGAACACATAATTGAAAATATTTCTTTAATTTAGGTAGGACTGTTATTCTAAAATATGCTAGTTCGTCTTCCGCCATTTCAGCTCAAAACAAAACACAAGACGACGATTAGCGTTAGAGCTGGCTGAATGTTCTCGCTTTCGCCAACTCGCCAAGGCTGGTGCTGAAAACGTGAGCCTTCCTGAAAAAGCCGCCGGGACGATATAAAACCTGAAGTTGTGAGGGTTAAAGTTATGAAAACACTCTTAATCGGTATGTTAGAAAAAACCTTGCTTTAAATAGTACAGAAAGAAGGTGGAAAGGGCAAAAGTTAAACTGAATCGGATGTATTTAAGCTACAGGAAAGCGTTACATACTCACCTGCAATTTTTTAAAAAGCATTTAAGCATTTTATTAGGAGCCAATCTTTCTTTAAAACTTTAAATGCGTTTAAAATTATTAATTTAAATTGTTATAAATAATTAATTTAATTTTATTAATCTAAATTGTTAAAAATAATTAATTTGAATTTATTAATTTAAATGCGTAATTAAAATTAAAATTAATTTAATTTACATTTTTAAGTCAAGAATTGTTAAAAAAAAGGGTGCAAACTCGGAACATGACCTTTTTGATTACTTTACATTAATTTTGTTTTGACGAATTTGAAAATATATTTATTTTTGAAAATATGATATTTTTTAAATAAGTTACATCATTTTTTGTTTAATTTGTCTTTTTAATATTTGTAATATTAATATTTAAAAAAAATCCTGAAACAAAATTAAAATTATATTTTCCTCTTTAATTAAATGAAAAAAAGTTTGAAATTCGCAATAATGTTTCGAGTGATAACGATTTTAATCTACCCCAATTAAAAAAAATAATAATAATTTTAAAATTTTTAGGATAAGATAATAAAATTTTATCTGCAAATTATATGGTTAATTATCACAAAAAATAGAAAAAAATCTAATTCTAACTCAAAAAATATCATGGAAGACGGTAGTATTCCAGTGACGCAGCCTTAAGCCTAAAATCGTATCGTATCGTATCGTAGAATTCGTAGATGGCGGGACTCATATACACAATAGGGTGGAGCGAAAAAACTTTTTCTCGAAATTACTATTGCCTGAGTCATTATATGGTGCCAAACTGGCTGGAACAAATTGTCACCAAATTCCAGCTCATAATATTGACACGTTGAGGTTTCACACCGCAAGTGAATAAAGGTATAGCCTTTTTAAAATGTTTTTAATGCATTTTAACAAAAAATAATAATTAATTTGTAAATTAATAATAATTACTTACGTTTTCATTAATAAATGACTTTATTAAAACATTATTGGCAGATGTTAGTTCTAGAAAGGGCATTTCGTACATAAATAGCAAATTAAACTTCAAAATCTAATAGATGACAGCACGTATTCTAATCTAAAAACTATGACTGACACGTGGCTTTTATCATGTAGAATGATTCGTTTTTTGCGACGGTTGTCTTTGTTTCAATCACTAATATGTAGACACTAATTTGTTTATTTTTTTGTTTTATTGGACAAGACAATACGGAAGTTTAATTTAAACATGACCTCAACTGAAAATGAAACTTTTTGTAGTGTTTTTGGATCCAGCAGGACGGTCGTTCTGCCAAGCCAAGCTATAAAAAAATGCTAACCCCGCCAAACAAACAAACGCCAAGAAACAAAAGCCAGAACAGCGTAACTGCTTATTATACTGAAGACAACTTGTCCATGTTAAATCGGCCAAACGTGGCATTTTAAAATTTCAGATATTTAAGAAAGCATGTATCGCAGAGAAATAAAATTAAGACTAGAAGAATCTACTGAAGGAAAGCTTAAATTTGAGACCAAACTCGTCTCTATAAAATAATTATAAACAGAGATACAGGATTTTTTTAAAAACGTCGAGATACTGAAAATGATCAAAAACTCCTTCGTCAAACATATATTAATCCAATTAAGCTACAGACTTAAATAATGGACAGAAAAAAGTATGGAATGCTTTTTCGGACTGGTAATTACTCGATCTACGTGCTTTTATAAAATTTAGTTAAAAAAAAATAAAATTTCTATCCTTAATATGCAAAAAACTGTTAATTCATTCTAAAATTATCAAATTGTGCCAAATAGTGATAAACCCGCCAACGAGTGCGTACTATCCACATTATAATAGCACACAACCACTTCAATCTGGTAGATGAATATTTTCCATCAAGATTATTTTTCCGAATAAAACTGCATAAAAGTTAATTTTTGGAAAGGTTTTTAAAATAAAAATGATTTTATAGAGAAATGATACCTTTTACGAAGTATGCATTCAAAGTTATCGGCATTTTAGGTTTCATTCCTAATGTAAACAAAACTTTTGAAAATGAATTGAGCTTAATATGAAAATGTTTTCAGGTAAAAAAAAAACAAACACAGAGGTCATATACGCATATTGGCGCGATTTGTTTCTGACGCCTATGTCATATACGCAACGGGCACTTAAATGGCGCCAAAGTGTCGTTATTTTGCTTGATATGGTAACCCGGATGTTGTTGTTTATTATGTTGATGTTTTCGCCAAATTGGCGTCGGAAAAAAATTGCGACAATATGGGGCGTATATGACATCTGTGCTAAATCTCACTATTATTGAACTTCCCTCATAGCATGCATGGTCACAGTGACGTCATTGTGACGTCACTGTAAGTCACTGTGGTCACGTCACATCTGTGACCAAAATGCCACCACTCAGTGATGTCACATTGTGACTGAGATGTGAACTTCTTAGAAAACTTTAAAAAATTACGAAAATTCTTTAAAACATGTTATTTACTGTAAAATTATATTTTTCTGGCAATTAAAAAAAATGTGACGTCACTGTTATGTCACTGCTATGTAACGTACGTCACGTCACATATGTGACAAAAAAAACCACTATATTGTAAGTCACAGTGTGACAAAAATATGAACTTCAAAAATCTTTGAAAATGAAGAGAAATATTTTAAGCAGTCACCAGTTATAGCGGCATAAGGAATGAAAATATATTAGTGGATAGCAAATGGTAAATTCTGTCACTAAAGGGGAGAGGGGGGGGTGCATAATAAATAAAGTGCACGATACAAGCATTAATAAACTAAATTTTCAGGCTATATTTTATCCATTTGATATCTAAGACAGTGAATGTATACTTTTTCATGATTTCAATTTTATCTAGCATTTGGATAATATATTTAGAATTAGGATTATTAAATTTATACATTTTACATATTTAGTTTGCTGGGAGGAAATTTCTTTCTTTCTTTCTTTTTTTACCGACCAGGATTATTCGAAACACTTCTGTGGTTTCAAACTAAAAATTTTCTATTACAGTTAAATCTGCACCTTTTAATGAGCACGTAGAAAGAGTCTTCAGAGTTTAGTCATCTATGCATTTCTTGCTTTAGAATATTTTTATAATTTGTATTCAAGTCATAAATTCTACTTCTTTCAGACTTTTTAAATAAAATTAGCATTTTCCGAAAATAAAAGAAATATACAAAATTTGTGCAAAACAAACTTTACTTTAAAAAAAAAGAAGAAGAGAAAGGGGGGGGGGGGTCTTTAATACCATTAAATTTATTTTTACACCTTTTAAAAATTTAAACAATGTTTTATCTAATAAACTCTAATTAAGAATATTATTATTATAATTATTTAGAAAAAAGGAACTTTACAATACATTTAACTTGAATTATTTAGTACGGATAAAAAGAAAAGGTTAAATATATAGGACATGTCTTCAAATACAAAATTTTAATTAACGATACTTTCAGAAAATTACTGCGCATTCAAGTTCAATATTTCTTGTATACAAAAACAAATAATCTGTAACAGAACATCTGCTTGAAAATCGTCTGCCCACAGAAAAATAAATATGAGAAGACGCGGGAAATTGTTCACTGTTTTTAGAACATCACCAAGTCTACAACACTTTAAGATAAGGAAATGACCATTTTAGGATACACGGATATTAATGGAACGTATATGTAAGTGTTATTTAATTTAAATATTTTGTTCCTGATTTGTATATTATGAGTTAAATAGTTTTATGTTATATTTGTAAGAGACTGATCTTTATGTCAGAAGCGATATTTTTCAATTCGATAACTGTAAAGAAAAATATCTTAATCTGCCATCGCTTGAAAAAAAAAAAATCTGCGCAGAGACTGATTCAGGCTTAAGTTCATACTGGAATTAATATAAACATTAATTTACTCTTACTTGAGATTGAAAATGTATGGAACGACAATGATTTGGAATTATTTTATCGGCTTCTTACTATTTTTTGATCACTAACACTTATAGTTATTATTATTTTGGGGTTAAATATGATGTTCGATTATCATGAGATTACGAAACTGTTTCAGATTAGAAATTAACATTATACTGGGAAAATATATTTTTACATATTACAGTAGTGAAACATTTGAAAGAATTTTCTTTTAGTGCTAATAATATTTTAAATTATCTTTTAAAATCCTAAATCTTCAAACCAATGTTTTCAGATTTAACATTTGCCAAAATTATAAAATAATAGTAATTTCTTATACCATACGGAAATATTTTTGAGATATTGTTAAATCTAATAGTGCATTTAATTTATTTATTGTATTTTGCTGTTGTTTAATAGTACAATTATAAATACTAATTATTATTTTTAGTGTTTTTCAAATTGGTATATTTATTTTTTTAAATTGTATGTAAGAATTTTTGTGCTTGTGATTTTAATCAAACATTTAATTATAGACATTCTGAATCGGTTATTAAATTTTCTTCTATTGTAAATTCATTTTCTACGTTTATGATACGCGTAATTATTGGCACTAAAAAGTAAAATATGATATTTAAGCATTGAAATAAAGTGTTTTACATGCCTGATAGGAAGTTATAGATTAAACTGCTTTAGTATATATTTTTTAAAAGTTCATATAATACAGGATACATAATATAGGACATAAGTTGAAAAGTGCTTATGACTTAGGTTTGTCTCTCCGTCTGTCCGTCTAGCAGTCTGTCCGCACTCTAACTCCCGAAAATATACTCGGATTGCCCTGAAATTTTTGGATGTTATTGACGTTTACCATAGCACGGTACCTATTTGTAATGAAGTTTGTAGCATGCTTTGTTCATTTACAGGGCCAGCCAAAAGTTTTCCGTTACATTACGGCCTATGAGAAAAAATCGTTTCAAATGATTTTTAATGATTTTACGCACGCTTTCAAACATAATAAAATTTATATGCATTTATGAAGGGCACTAAAATATGCATTCTGTTGACTATGCGATGCACAGAAATAGCTATTGTTCATTTACAGGGCTAAAAAAGGAATTCAAATACATAATGATATAGGGGTGGAGGGAATTGTTTGCAGCATACTTTAATTATGTTAATCTATTTCATATATAATGAAATTGATGTATGTCGCTTAGGTTTACATACTATAAATTATTTCATGTATAATACGAATAATACGTATATAGCATTTACAGGGACACCCAAAATATTTCAGATACTATATTGTATCCGAAGTACTGTTCATTAGCGATGTTTGCTGGAAATGTATTTTTAATTATGATATGCGCTTTTATGATTCACTATATTTATGCATAGTATCGTGTATATAAATGCTATAATTCCTATACAAGGCTACACAAAAGTATTCGTAAGGATTACTGGGTATGGGCGCAAATTGCTTAAAGGTGGTTTTTAAATGAGTTATGTTTTTTTTCGCTGAACTGCATTTAATTTACCAATAAATGTTTGTAGAATATGGATAAAATGATACACAGGGTCACGCAAGGAAATGGATACATGGCCGTCTATAAATGATAATTTCTGGAAATGTGATTTCAGCAGTTTTAAGAGTGTCTTAGTTTGAATTAAATTTTAACTAAATAGTAGCGTGTAATAAAGATTCTAGGTAAACTACAGGGTTGTACAAAAGTATTCAAGTATCTTTCCTTACATTAGTATAAATTGCTGAAAAAGAATTTCAACCTGTTAGGCGTTTTCTTGCTAAACTAAAATTTCCCATTATATAGTATATATACACTTAAAAAATGGGTACTCAAAATTGAGTAAGAAGTACCCAATTTTAAATGCGTCACATACTCAAAATAGCTCCGATCCAAATGTACTCAAAGTTGAGAAACACATGTATTCATTTTTTATTCCATGGTTGTGATCAAATATGAATCGTTATGCACTGCCCCCCCCCCCCCCAAAAAAAAAAAAAAAAAAAAACCTAAAATTTAAAGTAAAAATGTACTGACATTTATTTCGCGTTCAAAGTTCTTAACAAGAAATGTTTAATTGATTATTTATTAAGAAAAATAGCAAAATTCTTAGCAAGATACTCAAATCGAATATTTTTATGACAAGAGCATTATTTCCAAGTACTTTTAAATTATTTTTAAAATGCTGTGCATAATTTAATATTTACATTAATGAACATCATTTATGCCGCTATAAATGAAATGAACCATTACAGGGTACAAAACTATTCGTTTGTTTGGGTTTTATAACATGTGATGTTTCAAAATAGAGAAAGCATAGGTTCATTTTTGATCCAAAAATATTCAATTCGATATGAGTACGTCGGTTTACTCATTTTTGAGTACTTCATTTTTTTTCAGTGTATCAACCTACAGACCAAATACAGGGCTGTTCAAAAGAATTGGAAAACATATTTGGCTATGGACGGTAACTGTTGAAATCAGTTTTTCAAATGTTTTATGCGTTTTCTGAAATGTTTACTTAGTTATCTTATTTACGTCATTTCCCTAAATTACGATGTCTTGTTAAAGCATTCAGAAAGTGTTGGAAATTATTTTATAATCTATGCTTAACGCATGATTTTTCTTACTCGTTTTTTTTTTTCTATTTCCTAGATCAGTCTTTTCCTATAAAACATACCAAATCTATTTAGCTCATATTCACAAAATACAATATACACGGGAATAAAAAATTTAAATAAATATCGCTTATCATGCCGCTCTATAAATAATAGTTGTATTAATATCCGTTAGTCTCCATGTTCATATTTAATAAAGCAATGACAAATAACAACAAATTAAAAAAACTTACACATTCTAAATATCAAGCTTGAACTCAATATCAAGCATAGAACTTAATAAAAAAATATGGCAGTTGATAAGCATTGTTTTTTAAGTGGAAAAATTTTAAATGTTTTAGAAGAATAGGACTCCAAAATAGCGATATTTTGCTAAAAAGATAAGATTTTATATTTACAGCAAAAGTTTATTTTAAAATTCATCGCTGTATTAATACTTAGAAATTTTTCCAGAGAGAATCATTCTCCTTATATACAATATTTCAAATGAAAATTAAATATCAAATTAATTGCTTAAAAGGCGCATAGGAGTGAAAAAGATTCCATGCCGGGACTCGAACCCGGGCCATCAGTATAGCACACTGACATTCTACCGACTAAACCACATGGAACGACGCCCAGCCTGTAAAATTTCTCATTATTACATGTTGGCAAGGCTACAAACGCAGCACAAGATGGAATATTTATCGTGAGCCACCGACATGGGGTAAACACGAAACTTAATTAAATCCAGCATCGATTGAAACTATATTAACAATTGGAAATTTTTCCAGGGAGAAACATTCGCCTTGCATACAACATTTAAAATTAAAATTGACTTTTAAGCAATTAATTTGAAATTTGATTTTCATTTGAAATATTGTATGCAAAGCGAATGGTTCTCGCTGGAAAAATTTCCAAGTATTAATATAATTTCAATCGAAGCTGGATTTAATTAAGTTTCGTGTTTGCATCATGTTGGTGGCTCACGCTAAATATTCCATCTTGTGCTGCGTTTGTAGCCTTGCCAACATGTAATAGTGAGAAATTTTTCAGCCTGGGTATCGTCCCATTTGATTTAGTCGGTAGAATGTCAGTGCACTGTACTGATGGCCCGGGTTCGAGTCCCAGCATGGAATCATTTTCACTATTTGTGTCTTTTAAGCAATTAATTTGAAATTTGATTTTCATTTGAAATCACAGTGTTTATGACAAGTTCGTCACAAATGACACATATTTCACAAATTGGTCACAGTGTGACTTCAAAGCATTGTCGCTTTCGTCACAGGTTCGTCACAAAGTTAATGCCAAAATAGTCACAAATGACACACTTTTCACAAATTTGTCACACCGTGACTTCACAGAGTGGTCACAATGTGACGTCACAAACGACCTCTAAAACGGCCATAACGACCTCGCATTCTAGTCACTATGACGTCACATCGACGTCACGTGACGTCACATCGACGGTCACAAAGTCACAGTGTGACTTCACAACGACGTCGCCGTGACGTCACCATGCCTTACGGGTTATTTCAACATATGAGCAAACGGAGGCAAAGACGATGTCTCAGACGCATTGGGGTATCCTTTTAGTGCCAAAATAGCAATTTTATTACATAGCAACCCAGAAATTTTTATGATATTATCCTTCATATGACAATCCAATAGAAGAGATTGCGTGTGTTTTACATTAAATCAAACTTTGTGCATTTTATAATAAAATAATTTGTGTGTGTTTCTAATAAAAGTTTTGGCACAGATGTCATATACACCCCATAATGGCGCGTTTTTTTTTTTTCTGACGCCAATGTCATGTACGCAACGGGAACTCAATTGGCGCCAAAGTGTCGTTATTTTTCTTGATATGTTAACCCAGACGTTATTGTTTATGCTGTTGACGTTTTCGCCAAATTGGTGTCAGAAAACAATCGTGCCAATATGATATCTGTGCCATAGTTTTGTGTATTTTATAATAAAATTGTGCTTTTATACCAAATAAACAGTTTCTAAATAAATAAAACCAACATGCTATTTTCACCAGCTAGGTCTAACAGGTAAGAGGTAACAGGTAAAAAAGCTGAAGAATATGAATTTGGGACTACAACACACAGAAAACCGGGAAATAAACCATTGAACACCAATTTAGTTAAAAATGAAACAAGATTAATAAGGATACAGGAAAAAAAATTACCAAATTAAAATCCATACTCTCATAGCATTAGATATAACAAATACACTCATTATGCATTTTATTCTCATTAAAGGTAGTATACTATTAGAAATTAATATGATATTGTCCTGAGTAGACGAAAAATCAAATGAATTAATCGTTAACTTTATTAAATATTAATGAATATGAATATATACACACACACACACACATATATGTATACATATATATATATATAATAAACTTGAAATCACAAATATATGAAGAAATTGATAAAGTTCTAAAGATGATCAAGTAATAGGCAATTCTAGCTTGGTTTTAGCTGTTCAATTTCACTTTGTTCATTTTAATACATATATATATATATATATATGTATTTAAAACCACAAACAAAATATCAAAATCCATCACTCACCATATCTAAATTGAAACTCACATCGAAAATATTAAAATAACCAACATAAACTTTAACTCTTAAAATCAAACTGAATAACCAAACTAAAGAAAATATATGTAATTGCAAGACATAACAGAACAGAACAGAACAGAAGGCGAGCGGTATGGTTAACGACATACTCTGCAGGGTTAAGTCAAAATACACTCAATTTAAAATACAAACGTTTAAGATACATGCCTTTCATTATTTAATTTTTAAAAAAAGGAAAAGAAAAGAAAAAATCTAGAGAACAGGAATTCTGCTTTTTGAGAATTTAGTGTCGCCCGTTAGAACTCTGATTTTCTGGTCAGAATGGGGAGGGGGAATGGCCATAAATTTTTTTTTTTTTTTTTTACGGCTGCTCTTTCATCTTCACCTAACACTTCATTTATTCACTTCGCATTATTTAGAAAGAAATAGCATACCGTACCCGAGGCTAATTATAAAAAAAAATGCCAATTTCATTATCAAAGCATTGTTTTTTAATTTACCACGCAAAAAATAAAAACTGCTACTGGCGAGGTAAAAAATACCATTGGCGAGTTTTGAACCTGGCTAACATAAAAGTACCAAGAACTTCTGTCAGCATTGTGTAGCCTTTTTCGTTGTTATGTATTTCATCTTTCTTGAGAAAACCGCTTAACTCTCGTAGGCATTTATGCTTCATGTTCGATTGAGCACAGCTATCTCAAACGCACCGTGGTTGGCGCAATACATTTTTTGGGTGTACTTACGTATTAACGCCAACGCAGCTTGTATATACATTTGCGCCAACCACGGTGCGTTTGAGATAGCTGTGTTCAAACGAACATGAAGCATAAATGCCTACGAGAGTTAGGCGGTTTTCTCAAGAAAGATGAAATACATAACAACGAAAAAGCTACACAATGCTGACATGATCGACAGAAGTTCTTGGTACTTTTATGTTAGCCAGGTTCAAAACTCGCCAATGGTATTTTTTACCTCGCCAGTAGCAGTTTTTATTTTTTGCGTGGTAAATTAAAAACAATGCTTTGATAATGAAATTGGCATTTTTTTTATAATTAGCCTCGGGTACGGTATGCTATTTCTTTCTCCCAGCTTATTTTGTGTCCAAAAAATAACGTTATCTTACAGAAGCTAGCCGTAAAACAAAGCATTACGATTAAATACTCTTTAGCAATTTTTTAAACTTCTAAGCATCGCACATTTTCAATTTTTATACCGTCGTATTGGAAAAAAAAAAAAAAAAAAAAAAAGTTCTTTTAAATGCATTTTGTTTGAAAACTCTATCTCCATTTATTTTTGAAATATTATTTTTTTTGTATCTAAGCGGATGCGAATGACGTCATTTTACATAAAATAAAACGTGTGCTTTAAGTCTTAAAATTGAAATATATTTTGTACTGCAGTAGAGACCCGCTTAACCGAGTTATTTTCTTCTGATGAACTGGTGGCTTCTATTATTATGAAACAGCCATTATAAATGAAGTGTTAAGTGAAGATGAAAGAGCAGCCGTAAAAAGAAAAAAAAATATGGCCATTCCCCCTCCCCATTCTGACCAGAAAATCAGAGTTCTAACGGGCGACACTAAATTCTGAAAAAGCAGAATTCCTGTTCTCTAGTTTTTTTCTTTTCTTTTCTTTTTTTAAAAAATTAAATAATGAAAGGTGTGTATCTTAAACGTTTGTATTTTAAATTAAAGTTATGCATTTTATATAAAGTAAGTGAAAGGATTAAAGTTTAAGTAAAATTAAGGCAATACGAATGCATGAGAAGGAAACAATAATAGGCGATTTATCACCTGCGCCCGCTAACATAAAAGTAACGAGTTCATGATTTCTCTATCAGAATCTTCCTACTTGGCGAAGGATTGAGATAGTTAATTAAATTATGAATAAAAGTAACATGATGTAATGCTTAGCATACATTTAACGGGGATCAAACTACTAGACAGAGGCGAAAATAATCTATTAAATTCGAAATTGAAAAGAATAGAAAAGAAAAGAATTTCCTAAAATTGAAATTTCTGTGATACCGTTCGGAATAGAAACCGACAATTTGGCACATAGTGGTTATTTTAAATACTCGATAAGAATAATTTCTAAAAAAGGTAGAAATTAAAAGTTCGAAACGACATAAAAGCGTTCTATGAACGTTCTAAATTATGATTTATTTGCAATTGTTAGTCTGCAACAATTGCTGAATATGCAAATTGTTAGCAACATGAAATTTGACGTGCTTTTTACTTATAAGGCGTAAATGATCTCACAGAAAAGTTCCTAAAATTTTCGAAATTTGAATGGATGCAGGCGTAAAATAAAGTTCTAAAATTGAGATTTCTGTAATATCGTGGTCTGAATTTCAGCATGGCGATTTGTTTAAACATGTAAATGCACGCTAAGAATTGTTAGTAAAAAATCGAAATGTTAAGAGGTGAACCGAGCAGAAAGCGTTTTAAGAATGGTTTGCATTATGATTTTAATGAGATTGTTTGGGCTAGAAACATAAAATTTGACACAGATGTCATTTTTAAGCCGTAAATCAGTGGTGGAAAATTGGCGCAGAGGCAGAGCCTATTGACACCACTAAATTTTAGTAGAATTTTTCGTCTTATCTAATGACAGTTTTTATTAAGATGAAGAATACCATAAAAGTGGTGTCAATAGGCTCCTCCTCTGCGCCAATTTACCACCACTGCGTAAATGCTTTGCGTTTCCTAATACATTAGAAATTTATAAGTGTACAAAAGCAAAAAAATTCTTGTATTTTTGAATCTGTGATACTGTTCGGGATAGAATCCTTAAACCTGGCATGGTGGTCACTTACAAGATGTAAATGCTCATTAAAAACTGTTTCTAAATAAATCGAATTTTAAAAGGTTGAAATGAGTGGAAATCTTTTTAAAAACTTTCTAAATTCCGGTTTGAATGGAATTGCTACAGCGTGAACTTGAAATTTAACATGATTACAGCTACTAAAACGAAAATGCTCGTCCTAAGCAATTTCTAAAAAATTCGAAATTTAAGAGGTTGCAAGAGCAAAAGTCATTCATAAATTAAGATTTCTATGAAACTGTTGAGGGGAGAAACTTAAAATTTGATATAGTGATTACTTTTAAGATGTTAGTGCTCGCTAAATGCTATTTCTAAAAAAATCGAAATTTAAAAGGGTGAAACGAGTAAAAAAGCTTTCTAAAAATGTTCTAAATTATGATTTATTTGGAATTCTTAGCCTTAAGGAAATCGAAATTTGACATAGTTGTAACGTTTAAAACGTAAATATTCACCATGAACAGTTCCTAAAAAAATCGAAATTTTTAACGGCGCAGGAGCAAAAAAGTTCTAAAATTGAGTTTATCTTGATATCCTTAAAGATTGAAACCTGAATTTTGACAAGTTGTTAATTTTAAGATCTAAGCGCTCGTTAACCCTCTCGATCCGCAGCCTGAGCTATGTTCGGGCATGCATTTTCCCGTCAAATTAATACTATTTGGTTATTCCCACTAGTTATCTTTTAAAGAAAACTTTGATTTAATCAGAACATTTTCCCCGATTACGATAGTCAAAAATTTCTGCTTTAAAGAGCCGGTGATAAACGATTAACAATTTGATAAAAGACGCTCATCGCGAAGAATTACTTACAGAGTGAGAGTGTTAAGAACTGTTTCGAAAAATGAAGTCTATCTTTAAAGAGATTAAAATAGGAGAAAACGTTCTAAATAACGATTTAAATAGAATTGTCAAAGCACGACCTTGAAATTTAACATGGTTGTAACTTTTGAAACATTAATGCTCTCAGAAATAATTTCCTAATAAGTTCAAAGTTTAAAAGGGTTCAAAAACAAAAAAAAAGTTCTAAAATTCCAATTTTTGTGATACCGTTCGGGGCATGAATTTGGCATACTAATTATCTAAAATATGTAAAGGTTCATTAAGAATCGTTTCTAAAAATATCTGCACTGTTTTGTATGTCGTCTTTCATTCTCGGATTAGCCGTAGATATTTGCAAAAATAAAATAAAAAGTTATCTTTAAACAAATATCTGACTAAATATCTAACAATAAACAAATATCTAACTAAAAGACCAACTATTATGTCTATATTAAAAAGCAGAAAAACCAACGTTTAAAATGCACAAATAATATATGAAAAGCAGCAAACAGCTGTTTCGAATCTACTAGCGAGATTCTTCTTCAGTGCAAAAGGAACAGCGTGCTAGAAAAAGCAAGGCTGAATTTTTTTTAGAAATTTTCGCTCAGCCTTGCTTTTTCTAGCACGCTGTTCCTTTTGCACTGAAGAAGAATCTCGCTAGTAGATTCGAAACAGCTGTTTGCTGCTTTTCATATATTATTTGAGCATTTTAAACGTTGGTTTTTCTGCTTTTTAATATTGTTGCACAAAGGCTTTATTTGCTATTTTTATATATTATGTCTATATGTTATTTCGACTCTATCATTTTTTTTACAAATTTTTCATTTTCCATAAAAATTAAAATACCATATAAATTGAAGAAGATTGATACTTTGAGAAAAGAAGTTAGCTTTCATTGCTTTTAAATCCTTAATTACTCTAAGAAATGAATGATATGTAAACAAAATGTACACATATTGGGTTTCCTTTCTACTTACAAAAGTTCTAATAAAACTCATTTTTATTTGAGTAGATTATTTAAATTATATATAATTTGTTTAAAAAAAAAGAAATGATATCTACTAAAAACCAACTTTTCAAAAGTAAAAAAAATCCAAGCAAAAAAAAAAAAAAAAAAAAAAAAAACAAGATGAAACTTGTGGCTAAAAAATGGTTGTGATATCATATTTCCAAGCTTATATTATGGTACTTTTTTAACATTTTCCACTAAAAAATTTACAATTTGTAAGTCGAGTGACTTCGTATATGTTGATAGAAATCCTTTTCTCCTGTACTAAATACATCAATTTTTCTGAAAATTCAAATGTTTTAAAATTATGCATCATGGGCTTGGCGGCCATCTTTCCATATTTTACACAAATTTCTATGTACATAATCCGTAGTTAAAATCCGAAATTCAACATTGTTACTTAAGCAGACATTATAAGCTTTTCCGTTACGGACTTGTATTCGGAGAACTTTGAGTCTTAAAATAATAGTGACATAACTAAAGGATTCATCTTATGATTTATTTCATAAAATAATTAATCATTTAAAGGCAATAAAAAAATATTTCTTTTCTCAAAATATTAGTGTTTTTCAACTTATCAGCTGTTTGCAGTTGAAAACCAAAGTTCGACATTGTTACCAAAGCACACATTTTATGCTTTTCCTTCACGGAATTGTGTGCTTAGAAATTTGTGTGTTAAGGTAATGGTGACATATCTTCGCTCTTCCTCTTATGATTACTTTTTTAGAGTAATTAATCATTTAAAAGCAGTAACAATGAACTTTTTTTTCTCAAAATAAGTCTTTTTAAATTTATTTGTCCGTAGTTAAAATCAGAAGTTCTAAATCGTTATTAACCCCTTGAGGGGCACCGGTATATATTATATACCACCTACGATTAATGAAGTTTTACACCAGAAAAAATTTATTAAATTTTACTTTTCTAACTTTGGTGGAAAAAAGGCCGTAAAACTGCTTTTACTTATTTTGAAATGGAAATTTTCAAAGATTCCGGTGGGAATTCAGCATTTCACTAACGTAATTGCTTGCCCCTCAAGGGGTTAATGCAAAGTTATTACCCTTTACAGACTTGAGTGCTTAGAAATTTGTGTAAAATATGGAAAGATGGCCGCCAAGCCCATGATGCATAATTTTAAAACATTTGAATTTTCAGAAACACGTTATGATGTATTTAGTACAGGAGAAAAGGATTTCTATTAACATATACGAAGTCACTCGACTTACAAATTGTAAATTTTTTAGTGGAAAATGTTAAAAAAGTACCATAATATAAGCTTGGAAATATGATATCACACCATTTTTTAGCCACAAGTTTCATCTTTTTTTTTTTTTTTTTTAGCTTGGCTTTTTTTTACTTTTGAAAAGTTGGTTTTTAGTAGATCTTCAGTACAATTGAAAAAGACAGTGTTACCCAAGTATGTTGATTTAATGAAGCATTTCCTATGGATAAAAAAGGAGCATGGAATGAAATTTTTTAGTAGACCAATGGTATGAGAGAAAAACAGGACCAATAAACATTTCTGCAACCCAAAAATTGAAGCGTGTTAGAGAAAAGCAATGTAGAAGGGAAAATCAGGAATCTAAGGCAGAGGAATTGCTATAATGCTTATAAAATATAATATATATAATAATGCTTATAAAAATATTACAGATTTAGTAGAAAACGCCGTTTTAGTTTCTGATTCAGAATCGGAAGATAACTCTGAAGATGTAGACGATTACGTTTGTCATGAAGCAAAATGTCGGATATCTAATATCTATGATACTCCAAGACAGGCCAGGTCAGAATATCTCTGCCAAATCTAGCCATTTCTTGTGATAGAACGGGAGTATCGGGTAGGTCAGCTGCTGTCATTGCATCATCTATGCTTCGTGATATAGGGATTGTATCCAAAGATACTCCATCCAAAGTTATTGAATGGATTAAGCTGAGGCGAGAACGTCGATTACACTTTCGGAACAGGTTGCCGTTGGCTGTGATGGAACGAACGTCAATGTTGGGACAAAAAATTGCGCAGCTGGACAGCTTGAAATCTTTTTTGGCCATAAAAGTGATTTCTTTGCGTCATTGTATCCAAACTAAGCAAAATAAATGCAAATGGATTATATGACGTAAAGAAATCATTTATATAAATTTTACTTTTGATTTTGGATGGCGTGGCACAAAAGATAAATCGATTTATTCATATAAATACATTACAGTGCATTGTACATGTTCAGTGAAAGTGGTATTTTTAACAGTGTATTGGAAAATTAAAAGTTTTGGCTAGATGGGTAAATATATTTAGCCAAATCGAAAACAATTAAAATTGAATTTTAAAACAAATTGTTTAAGGCTACATCAAGACGTCACTTAAATTTTGATATCATATCTTTTAAAACTCATAGTTTGAATTTATGAATAATGTGAATGATAACGCATCAATGAATAAATTTTTATACATCCTTTTAAATTTAACATAATTCTTACGCATGCAATTATAAATAAAAGAAAAATAAAATGATGAAATAAATAATATAGCGTCACTTAAAATTTGATATCATTATTTTTAAGTTCCATATTTGAAATTCTTATAGCAATAAGATAAAGTGCTGCGTCACAAACTTTTAACCCGTTAAGGGTTTTTTTTTTAATTGATATTTTTTACATGTATCCTGGAACTTTTAAAGAAACGTTGTTTCTTGAATAACACGCATTTCAATTTTTGTCTAATCCCTTAAAACCTAACGAATTATTTAAAAAGGCATAACTCCAGGAGTTTTGCAGATATGAAGATGGAACTTTTTGTATTTAATTCAGGAATGGATAAGGAAAAAATTCCTAATTGGAAATTTTACCCTACGGGGGCCGTCAAATAGACCTCTCATCTCAGTTGTAACTTATCTCATCAATTTTTTCATCTTTTTTCGTTAAACTTTGCAATTGGAAGTATGTGCCTAGGGGCATTAATTAAGGAGATAGCATATTGTTTCGATATTTATGAGTCACCCTGTATATGTATGCATATAAACATTTATTATTTGTTATTTTATTTTGAAAGTATTGAATTTATATTTAAGTAATCACAGACAATGCGAGAGATCCAGATATATGGGAATAATTCAATTCTACATTTTATGAGATTTTAAAAAGTATAAGGAATCTGTACCAAATAAGATCAGTTTAAGTTTTCAGATCAGAATAAACTGTGCTATATAAGATTACATGTTTTAAATGTATTTGAATGCAATATTTATACAAATTTTTACAATATTAAGTCTTTCATACTCTTATTACTCTTGTCGCTGTTTAATTGTGGCTTTGAGAGTTCAGAACAAGGCATTTAATAAGTCGCTTTATTAGGAGTATGTGTTTTGAATAAAGCCGTTATTTTCTAAATACATGATTTAACTTATTTAAAAGATATTTGGCTGGTATTATACCAAAATAGATCAAAATAAAGAGTTCTCCTCGAAAACAAATATTCTATGGTTGCTTTATTTATGGGCCTGCTGCCTTTTCGAACAGCAAAACAGTCAATTAAATTTGCCCTTCATTCTATTTAACCCTCTTTACCAACGCTTTAATAATTGCATATTTTTTTTTTTAAATATTGGCACAGAAAATGTTTAATTAGCTTTGGTAATGATAATATATAATGACATAACATAATTAAACACAAACATAACTAAAAACACTGAATATTTCAAAATACATTTTAAAGGTTAGTTAAATTATCTCGAACATCATGCAAAGATTTTAAAATTCAATCAATAATTTAGGCTGTTTTGATATGGAAGTTTACTTAGGGTAAGGTGCCCTATTATCGTCCCCCAGTCACTTTTAGGCCCTTAGAAGTTGTAATTTTCAGTGAAAATCTACCAAATTTCGATTTTACATAAACTAACTACCCACGCATATAGAAAGATAGGCAAATATCGTACAAAAAAATTTTAACAATGCGAAATCTTGTTTTTTCAAAAGTATCTAAAAAATGCAAAAGAAAAAAATGGTCCCAATTTCGTCCCCCCAAGAAATCCAAAACGCCGAGGCTTAACTTTTAACTAAATCAAAATTAATTTTTAAATGAGTAAGTAATTTAATTTACATTAACACTAGAACCGCTGTAGCGGTCATTTTGACCGCTACCAAATAAAAAAATTTCGATCCGAGCCAGGAATTTCTGTCTAAAATAAGTTAGATATGTACCACAGAGAAAAAAATTTAAATAAATAACTTCAAATGTTTTAAATAAAAATTCTGGTGTGAAATATTTTTATAACAAATGAGTAAAATTTCCATCGGTTCTAGTGTTAAAGTAAGGCACAAAGAAATGTACGAATTATCAGTGAAAGAATAACATAACGAAACATTAGCATAGTTGTCAACCTCCCGATTTTTTTCATACCAATATTTTTATGCAGAAATACTTGCTTTATGTAATCGCAGTTTTAACGCAATTAAATAAAGAAAGCATTTTTGAAAGATTTTACTGGTATTCAAAAAAATCGAGAGATTAGCAACTATGCATTAGCCATCCAAACATGAAGAAAAAATTGAAAAAAATGTCATGAAAAAGCATTCCTAATTTCGTCACAGGGACGAAAATAAAAACTAAAAGGGGGACAAAATTGGGACCACGCTACTTCCCAATATTACGGACCTTCAGTTCCCGTAAGATGAACTGAGCGTCCTAAAACTCAATGTATGCTACTGTCAGCATCTTACCAACGTAAAATACATGCAATGAATAAGAAATAAACACTTACTGTACAGTAAATAACGTTCTACAAACGACGTAATAAGAACTCAGGTCTTCTAAAAATAGGAAATTCGCCGTCTTTAATTTATGTATGCGTCTTGGCGAACGGAACTTTCAACACTCACCCCGTTTACCTTCCGTCTCCTGTGCCTTGTATCATAAGTGGCGCTACTTCCGCAAAAGCGGAGAAGTTAAGGGGGACGAAAGTAGGAGAGGAGACGAAATATGGGCACTTTACCATACTGTTTTTAACAAAGACTTATCGAAAGATTCACTGGTTCAAAAATGACGACGAAGTCGATATCGATTGCGGATTATACTATCCGAACATCTCAAACACACATAAACTCTTAGATATCCTACAAGATATAAGTTGACGGCTTTATTAAGAGCGTGGCCTTATTTGGTAGAAGAACTTTATGCTTTAATTGATTTTTTGCTCTAAAATATATATTTTTTAAAATTCACTTTTTAGTTTCAGTGTGGCGTCACAGAGTGTTGGAATTTTGGTCACAGATGTTGTTGTGACTACAGTGACGTCACTGTAACCGCTGTCAAAATATAATATTCTTGATGTCATATAATGTTTAAAAGTTTCCTTTTAAATTTTCATAAAATCTTCAAGACGTTCAGATTTTTGGTCACAGTGTGACGTTACGTACGTGACTTCCAGTTCCATAGTGACTTCCATTATTACTATACGGGATGTGACTAACGTATTTGAAAGAAAGAAATAAAAATGCAAGCAGATATATATATATTTATTCTTAAGTAATGAATTTTTCATAAATATTTCAGTTCCCTTTCGCATTTTTTCTTCCACCAAACGTGTGACTTTAAAGAAATAAATACAACTTTTTGTAAAGCACATTAATAAGTCTCTAAAAACAGTTTTCGACCGATAAACATGCTTTACACAGCATGAAATTCCTTAGATTTGTACAACTGCTGCAAAAGAAAAGCGAAGAAATATTTTCGTTAATTATAGAGACAGAAAAATATGTAATCTTTGGTATCATACCTAATTAAATGTATATTTATAAATAATTTAGTACCTCCTTGTGGGTTTTATTTCAGTAGATACTACGCTTTCTCTTTAAATAAGGATTGAAAATATGGAATTACCTTTTGATGCAGAACATTGGTACTCCTTTAAGCTTTTAATTATTAATTGTAACATTATGAAAAGAGTAGTGGAATTGCATAATTAATAGTCGTAAAAATAATTCGTCATAGCCTAAAGATTAATTTATCCGTTTAAATTCATTTCTTCAGATGTGATACAAAAGTAACGCAATTGAAATGTATTAAAAAATTTATCATGAAAAAAAATATCCGAAGGATTTCTATAACTTCAGTTCTAAATAAGGTAGGGAACAAATCCTCTTTAAGTTAATATATAATGTTCTTTATAATTGATGGTTGCCACTGGCGACTATTTTTATATTCTATTCGTACCACTATTTTTTAAATTAAATTGTATAGCATATTTCTCTTGCGCGCGTCGTCAAAGTGAACCTAAAAGATTTTTGTTTCGGGAAAGTGGTGCGAGATAACTGAAATTTGAAGAGTTCAATAGAAACATTATTAGTTTATTCCATATCTAAGATCTTCAATGGCAAAAAAATGGAAACTCGAATTGTCACCAATTTTGAATAAAATGTTAGTGAGATATTGAAAAAATGATCGATATTAAATAGAAACGTCTGTTACTTAGATATAATTCTAACAAAAATTTATGTATTTTTAATTTAAATGATACTTTCTGAAATTCTAATCGCTATGCGCATGCATTATTTGGACAAATATTTCCGAAGCATCAATTGTGAATGTTATTATTACTTATTATTCTAATTTATTATTATTCTATTTTTCCACATTGTAGAAATCCACATTATAGAAATTCTCCAATAAATATTTTAATTCACTTCTAACCGTTAGTTACTAAGCTATCAACAAATATGTAAAATAGGTAGGCAACTTTATAGATTCTAAAGATTAAAAAAGAATTTTTTCTGCTATTTTCAGGTATGCCACACTATTAAACACATGAAGCTGTCCATTCATTCGATCGTTTTTGCGAATAACTGTTACTTGACCATATTTCGAATGTATTATGACCATATTATTGTCCGTATTTGATTAGGATTACACATAAGTAACCGTTATCTATAAAAACGGTTATATTACTGACATTTTGCTGCAGATTTTTAACAGCGATATACAGAGCAAGTAAAGGATTTGTTTATAGATTTTCGGATGATCATTGTAACTCTCGTTAACATAATAATGCTACATCATTATTTAACACCTTCAGACGCAGTATCAGTATATCTACAAAATGCGTTTCTCAATATCGACACACTCCGCGAAAATATTTTAACTCATTTTAGCATGTTTTTCAATATAAATCAAAGTACATTTGTATTTAAGTTGAATGTGGCATGGCAAATTGAATGAAATTACGAAATTTAGGGTTTCGCATTGAGATTCACAAAGTTTCTGTAAAAATAAATCTCTATACGGTCCCTCAAGAAAATCTACTCTTTCGGTCAGTATAGATAATCATAAACAAATATCTTTGGTGCAAAAATTTTTATTCTATGACATTTATAATCAGAGTTATGTTACGACTAAATTTTGGATTTTTTTTTTTTTTTTCATGTACTGAATAGGTTTTCTGAGTTTAAAACTCGACCAGGGTTCGTTCACTTCAAGGACTTGTTACCATAATTCATAGAACTATAAAGAAAAATGAACTGGCATATCCTTAAAATAGTGAAGCTTCAACTGTAACCGCTTTCACATGGATTCATTACAGCCGAGGAAAACTTCCACCAGTAAATTTAAGTAGAATTTTTCTCTTTAGTCAAACGCCTTATTAACGGAAAATTTCAGTCACAAATAATGGGAAAAAACCGATATTCATTCTTACTGATACAAGTTTACTTTAGCGGTAGTAATTGCGACATATTGTGACAACCAAGACAACCTCCTGTCAATGTCAACGGAAAGATTATAATAGCTGGCATACTGACACCAGTAAAAACAAATAGGAGTCTTTTACCATGTTTGTGAGAGTTACCATGTTCTTTTACCATGTTTGTGTTCTATACAAGTTTACTGGTGGAAGTTTTCACCTGCGGTAATGAAAAACGGCAGCCATCTTGTGACATCTTCCTCAGTTACTTCACTCGCAACTATTAGACAACACACTATATGACACCTCCTCTTTATTCATAACTCCATTCCATAATTTTTGCATTATTTAATGAAAAAAAATCTATCTTCAGATATAGCGACCAGTACGTTAAGAAATTTCTGGTACTAAAACGCCTAAAATCCCGTAAATCCCTTGATGCGTACGAATCCTGTCGACAAGAATGTTTTTCCTTATTTATTTATTTATTTTTTTTTACAATTTTCTTCCCATTTCCGTCAATAATATTATTCCAAAGTTCCATTTATCCCCTTGAGGGGCACCGGTATATATTATATACCACCTACGATTAATGAAGTTTTACACCAGAAAAATTTTATTAAATTTTACTTTTCTAACTTTGGTGGGAAAAAAGTCGTAAAATTGCTTTTACTTATTTCGAAATAGAATTTTTCAAAGATTCCGGTGGGAATTCAGCATTTCACAAACGTAATTGCTTGCCCCTGAAGAGGTTAAAAGGCGCATTTCAAAAATAAATATTCACAAAAAAATCCTGTTAAGATCTTTCTTATTATCTCTGCAATTGCAAATTTATTCAATTATCAAAATAATTGTTCTTATTTAATGTCTTCAAAATCCTATATATACACAATATCATTAAATTTATTTTCCCTTTAAGTAATATTTTCAAGATCCTATGCTGTCAAACTATTTTTCTGTCTTTAATGGTAATAAGATATCTTCCTGGAAACTGTCACTTTATCAGCAGAATTCATTGAATTATAATTTTCTATCCGTTAAAAATGATAGCTTTTGAACTTCCACTCGAATGAAAATAAGAAGATAACACACAGCGTAGCATATGACAGATGACTTAAAGTTTGGGAAAATTGAAACCCAGTACAGAAAGTCGTAACAGCGTGAAATATAATTTTCAGACCTGCAATTTTTAGCATTTCTTTTTCCCAACGTTGTCTTTCTCTAATTTCAAAGTTCATTTTGTAAAAATATTTCTTCTTTCATTTTATTTTGTAGAGAATTAATGTTTAAACGAATCAATAAATTCTACCCCAGTAATCTATAACTGAATATATATGGGTCAATCCATTTCAAGAGGTCCAGAAAATCATCTATTCGTTGCTTGACAATTTTTAAAAAATCTGAAATTTTTTGTACAACAACCCTAAGATGATGGAAGTTCAAAATGACTATTATTTTAATTTTATTAATTTTTGTCTGTGCATGGCGGCCATCTTTGTTTCATCGTATGTAGCAATTTTCTCACAAGAAGGGTTTACGGAATTGTAAATAATTCATCGTTTATTTCTCGAAATCAAGTGCGGATTAAAGCAATTTGAACAGAATACATTGGGCTAAAAATTTGGTAGTAGAGTAGTTTCCGAAAATAAATCCTTATTGGTGAAATTTAAGCATAAATTTTCAGTTTTTTTTTTCAAAAATTTGCCCGTTTATAAAAGGAATTTTTCTAGCAAGGTAAACTGTGAACATGACATAGAGGCCGAAAGTACTTGTACTCACACGACAAGTTCCAGATCTGGGACTTGCTTTCTTTTCGATAAAAAAATCCCAAATTCTTCAAAAATGTCAAAAATCGCACTTTTGAGGCTTTGATATCTCTGTTGGGGCACGAGATAAAAATTTGAAGTTCCGGTTTCTGACAGTATTGTATGGTAGTATGGCACAAGAAATTTCAGGATGGAGATTTGACTACAAGCTGAGCAAAGGAAACCTGTCAAAACAATACTTCCAAACTATTGTTTTGTTGTAGTCACAAGTAAGTATTTATCTCAGAGTGTCACTTAAATTTATGTTTTTGATTATCTTTAAATAATAGTAACAGAAAATAAAGCCCTTTGCAAAGCTTAGCAATTAATTAAAAAAATAATTATGCCTAAGGTCATACATTTTGTATGGTTACAGTAATTTATGTTGTAAGTAATTTTTTGTAACTAAAAGAACCTCAGCACTTTTACATAAAGAAAAAAATATTTTTATACAAGACCTGTGACAAAAACAGAATACAGAAAGAGAAAAGCTGTTAATGTTGTCATTCTTGTTGTGACATGATCAAACGTGTCAAGACACATTCTTGCTTGTTGGATTAAAAACCACAATTTCGATCTTAAATTTTATTTGTAGGAACCAAGTCTTCTCATCTCTTGATAACTTGATTGAAGATCTTGGCTTGCTGGCTCATAGAAAAAACTTTGAAATCACTATGCGCAAGTCTCACTTCATTAATAATTCCTAGCTTACTTCTTATGCAAAAATGTCATTTTTCTGCAGTATAAATTTTGAAAGGGCTTTGGATATCTTTACTTCCTGAAAATTACTTGAGGCTGATGCATAGTAACATCGTATAATGTTTCATTTACAGAAACATACTTATGGTAGGAACAAGTTTCAGGAACTGGCAAACAGCATTAAAATTGTGATTTTTAAACCAACAAGCAGGAATGTGTTTTGATACGTTTGATGATGTCTCAACAAGTATGCCAATATTAACAGCTTTTCTCTTTCCCTATTCTGTTTTTGCCTCAGGTCTTGTATAAAAATATTTTTTTTTTCTTTATGTAAAAGTGCTGAGATTTCTTTCAGTTACTAAAATTACAAAAAAAAAAATTACTGAAACCATACAAAATGTAGGCCTTAGGCATTATTATTATTTATTTTTAATTGCTAAGTTTTGCAAAAGGCTTGATTTTCTGTTACTATTATTTAAATATAATAAAAAAAATAAATTTAAATGACACTCTGAGATAAATACTTACCTGTGACTACAACAAAACAGTAGTTTAGCAGTATTGTTTTGACACGTTGCCCTGGCCATATCTCAGCTTGTAGTCAAATCTCCATCCTGAAATTTCTTGTGCATAACACTACTATACAGTACTCTTAGAAACCAGAACTTCAGATTTTTATCTCGTTCCCCACCAGAGATATCAAAGCCTCAAGAGTGCGATTTTTGACATTTTTGAAAAATTTGGAATTTTTTTAGCGAAGAGAAAGCAAGTCCCAGATCTGGAACTTGGCGTGTGAGTAAAAGTACTTTCGGCCTATTTGTAAAAACAAAATATGTCATGTTGACAGCTGTCCTTGGTAGAAAAATTTCCTCTTGCAAACGGACAAATTTTGGAAAAACAGAAACTTTATGCGTAAATTTCACCAATAAGCAGTTAGTTTCGGAAACTATTCTATTACCAAATTTTTAGCCGTATTCTGTACAAATTACTTTAATCCGCACTTGAATTGGAGAAATAAACGATGAAATATTTAGAATTCCATCACACCTACATGTGAGAAAATTGCTGCAGACGATGAAACAAAGATGACCGCCATGCACAAACAAAAATTAATAAAATTAAAATAATAATCATTTTGAACTTCCATCATGTTAGGGTTGTTGTACAAAAAATTTCAGATTTTTTAAAAATGGTCGAGCAACCAGCACTGGACCACTTGAATTGGATTGACCCAAATAAAAATCAAAATAAACTGATACTACTGAAGATATCTTCTTTCAGCAGCAAACTATATTTTACAGTAGTGCACACAAAAGGGTTGAATGTCCAGTCTACCACTATTTTCGAATATAAATTTATATCCTTTATAATCGCAAAACTCTGTGATTAAATGAGGCGAAGATTGCTATTCAGAAATTGTTGAAACCTGAACATTTTCCATTTTGAGTGGCACTGATATTGAACAATGTAAAAAAGACATATCTACATGATAATTGTGCGAGATATATTTTCCTATACTTTCATTACTTTTGTTATAAAATTCCTTTCTAAATTATTTTTTGAAGATCAATAAAGCATAAGGAAATTAGAAGCGAAAATGGCAAAAATTTTATGTAGATTTTGTCCCCCCAATTTCCTACTTATTTTTTGTCCTCTCGTGCAACTACTTTTTACTTATGAAACTTTTTAAAAACATTTTTTAAAAAGTTTTTAATTTTTTATTGTGCATTTATATATACTTTGCATTTTTTTTATTTTATAAATATGTACATATTTTCAACTCAATACTGTCGGCCTAACAATTTACCTCAAGATAGTCTGCGTTATAATTGGGCAGTGCTCTCAACATTTTTAGCAGGTTGTCACAATAAAGAAAATGCACAAAACAATTTTATAAAAGGTAAAAAATGGAAATAAAATTTTAACGTAAATTGCTATCATATTGAGGGATATACTGATGAATATTCTGTATCTGGAACTTGTTGGAGTTTGGTGCAATATATGTCACCATGAAGAACAATAATACAATTCTAAACCCAGAAGAAGAAACTTTACTCGTTTATACATAAAAATGTATTCCGCATATTTGAATTTGCATCTGTGAATACCTATCAACTATATATTGGTCATCAAATTATGCCGGCAACATATAAAGATCCAAATAATCTTAGTATATGTCAGATTTTTATATATTTTTAGATGTGTTATTTTATCAGTCTAGAAAGTTACTACGAAATATTGCCAAATTTTTAGCATTGATCAACATCACACATCGTACCAGCGCACAGAGAGACGTTTTGATGATCTAATTGGACAAAATTCATTTTTCCGATTATCTCGGAATTTGACAAAAACGCGAGTACTGGTTGCTGACTGTCTGTATTTTCGAGATTCATACGAGTTTTGTCGAAAAAAAAATCAAAGGTGTCGATTAATTATGGCCGTAAAAAGTCAATTGCGCAGTTGGTTCAAGGGAGTTTCAAAAGTTGCACTAGCTTCCTTTAAGTTTGAAAGCACGTCGTAACTATTCTGTTTTATTTGAAAGCACGAGTTTGTTGTAGGATGTATTCCAGGAGGCGCGATAGTAGACCCAAAGAGGGTCATTTTTCGAACTTTTGCCAACCCCCCACACGTGACATATTGTTGTAAAGGCCTGTGACCACTTATTCATGCTATGCACATCCCGAGCCTCTACCCCCAAATTTACCCCTCGCGGGGCATGAATGATGTCCGTAAAATTTAGAAAAGTGCCCCCGGAGGCAAATTTGGGGATAGGGTCTCGGGAGAGGCATAGCATGAATAAGTGATCACAGGACTTTCCAACAATATGTCACATGTGTGGCTCGGTAAATGTTGGAAAAATGCCCCCCTTTGAGTCTACTATCACGCTTCCTGGAATATACCCTCCCCGCTCTCTTTGAAATAACGGTTGCACAAATGTGTTACTGTGCACACTGACTATATAGAAAAGGACTGATAAAATGTAGCAATTTCATAAACTTCACCCAATTATTTTTATGTGAGGGTAAAAACTTATTGATACACCCTCGTATGTTTAGTTCAAATCTTGCTAGTCACATTTAAACCACTTTTAATTATCCGATAGAGCCGAAACAATGAAAACATGTGTAATTTGTATGACAATAAAATATTATTATAATTTAAAGAACGTAGAAGTTTGTTTAGAATATTGTTTCTACAGAACTTTACAAAAATTTAGATTAAAACTTTCAAGTTAATTTTAAAACAATTTCAACAATCTGATTGAACTGAAACTTTGCTCAAGATATGTAGTTCGGATGACAATGCAATATTATTATAATTTATGGAACGTAGCAGTTACGGCTCTTTTTCAGGGCCACATAAATGATTAGTTCATATTTTTCAAGACAATTTTAAACCACTTTCAATTATCTGATTGACCTGAAACGTTGCCTACATGTGTTTTCCTCATGTCGATTCTATTAAATTATAACTTGACGAGACTAGAAATTATGCAATTGTCACAGGGCCACACAAAAGATCGTGGAAAGATTGTTGCTAAAAAGCAGAAATTTTAATTAAGTTTCAGCAAAATTACTATAGGTTATTGAGATACACAATAGCATTTTTTAAATTAAAAAAAAAGTGTGTAGTAGTTGTATTTCTTTTACAGAGACACATAAAAATTTCGTCTACATTACCATCTATATGCAGGAATTTTTTTTCAAATTGAATAAAATTTATATAGGTTATTTCTTCACACAACAACATTTTTTCAACCGAAAATAATTTTGGTAGCATTTATATGTTTTACAGAGTACCATAAAACATTAAGTTTTTTTTTAATATGATTTTATTTTTAAAAAATTATTTTTCAAGATGACTACACAAATTTCTCGAGCAATTCTGGGTAGACAAAAGTACAAAAAAGAAATGAATGTTAACTTACATGTGTGCATTAAATTGTTTTTTACTTAATTGTAAAATAAGTATGTTTACCGCATTATTTGTAATGCATTATACAAGATGCCCACTAAAGTCCTTCCCACGCTCTTAATTACCGAACGGTTGCAGGTATAGTCATAAAAGTGATGTCTACGTATAAATTGGCTATGCGCTACCAGATGAGACCGCTTCCACCGCCACCTGGTGCAAAATAGCTAGGTTAGTATTCCTATCTCGAAAACGAGATTCATACTCAGAACGAGATTGATTTAGCATTCATGTTCGCAATGTGTCGTCATTCACTTTTATCCCATATTTCGAACAGTTTTCACGATTGGAACGTTAATTCTGCCATTTTGTACCAGGTGGTGCTGTAAGCGGTCTCATCTAGTAGCGCATAGCCTCCTTACTATACCTAGACACCACGTTTAGGAATATAAATGCAGTCGTTCGGCAGTTAAGAGTGTGGGAACGGACTTTTGTGGGCACCCTGTACATTTATTTTAAGACATTGTTGTTAAATAACCAAATATTTATGACTGTTTGAGTATTTTATTAGTGATGCATTCACAAAAACGTTAAAAAATAATTAAACTTCAACGAAATAATTTTGTTGACCTAGATCGACAAAACGTCCCACTGTGCAGCGGGGAGAACAACGCTGAACCTGGATGACACCAAGTGATGGTCTATCACCCAGATGACAGCTCGGATGGCACAAGATTAAAGTCTAGATGTAGTCCAGGCAATAGGGAATTTTACCTAGCAAAATACCTAAGGTTGAAATGTGTATAGCAATAGCTGCCAACTTTTACGCTTTTTTCCTACCACTAAAATTTTCTAGTAAATATTGCCTTGTTTAATCGACGAAATCTAACGATTAAACAAGGCGAAAATCTCTACAAAATTTTAGTGGTAGCAAAAAAGCGTAAAAGTTGGCAGCTATGGTATAGCTGACCGGCCAAAGCGATCCCATGTCCTAGTGATTACCTCGTATGAGTTTGATTGTCGCTTGGTTGTACTTTACCTGTTTTTTCTTCAATAAAGATACCTAAACGAGTATTGTAAGTGCATACTTATGTTTAATTTTTAACTACATGACATTTACAAATATTTTTTCAATTATCATTTTATTTGAAGTTTTTTTTTTTTTTTTTTTTTTTTTTTTTTTTTTTTTTTTTTAGATCAAAATTAAATCCAAATTGAAATTAGAATCTAGTTAGATCCAATTTGAAAATTAGATCCAAAGATTAGAAATACCGATACGGTTATAAAACGTTTATTTTTAGATATTTTGAGTTATAGTAAAATGTTTAAGGGGCAGTTACTTGATAAAAACACACATATTTTTTGTCTTTAAAATTAATATTAAAAAATGTCTTTTAATAAACAATTTTCTGATCAGGCTAGAAGTTGTAAATAGGACAAAAATAATTAACAAAACTGATTTGTTTATTCATTTGTTTATTTATTTCCAAGGAATATTATACATAAAGACATTTTCATATATTTATTTCCAATATATATATATATTTATTTAATTAATTAAAGTAATTTATTACAGATTCGATTAAAATATCTTGGATAAAAATGCATGCCCGTTAACAAAAAATATGAAATGAGAGGAAGTGTTTTTTTTTATGTGTAGCTTATTATGAAAGGTCTTTTTAATTAATTTGTTAATAAGTTAAGAAGATAACCGAAACAATTTCTAGCGTTGTACGAAATTTTCAAGAGACCTTCTGAAAAATGTCCCTTCCAAACAAATATAATTATTTTAATCTTAACACATTCACGGCGGGAAACGAGAATTCACGTTTTCATTCAAAAAACACCATTGACTAAGGGCGTGGCTTTTACCTTACAGAAAATGCATTTATATAATGTTGTCTATATTTTTTTAGATTGTAAGACATTTTATATTAAATTCGTACATTGAAAGATATTTACCAATGCATAAACTTAAGAAACCCATCTAGAACACCAATTTACTAAAGACTTTCAGAACAGGGAGGAGTTTCTACTGCTTTAAAATTCAGATTTGATAAAAATTGTCCGTCGGCAATGTGTTAACAAGTATATAGTTCAAAAGATTTATTATGTAAATTATATCTCATATTGTATATTATACCTCAGCAGATTATTATTTATCTATTATGAAGGAATGAAAACGTGTACACAATATTTAAACGAAAATTCCTGCTTCAAGGACAGCATTCATTAAACTAAAATGAAGAGAAAATGTATAACTGAAAAGGAAGAAAATCAGCTTGCCTTTTCGATTATTATTTTTAAAGATATAGCTCATATATTAAAATGTTTGTGCTTAAGGACAATTTTTTTCTGTTCGCATTCGGTAGATAGCGCTATACAAAAACACTCAGTAAATCACTACTCTTGAAAACTGAAAGCTTCTTGACAAATTAAGATAATTTTGAGTTTACAGAACTAAAGAAACCAAAAAAGCCTAAAAATTAAAAGTAACACATTCTTTCATATAAACTTCACTTGAAAGTAACATTTCGTTTGGTTACTGCATCCCGAACAGCGTTGGCTGAAAAATAGGCATTAGCAATTTAGCGTGCAGCTTTGCATATATGCAAAGGACAGTCTTTTGAATTTAATAGATTTTTTATTCGTATATTCTTACTTCACACCAGAAAATTAAATTAGCAATATTTTCATTAATGAATAGTAATGAATGTAGACAGCGCTATACAAAAACACTCAGTAAATCACTACTCTTGAAAACTGAAAGCTTCTTGACAAATTAAGATAATTTTGAGTTTACAGAACTAAAGAAACCAAAAAAGCCTAAAAATGAAAAGTAACACATTCTTTCATATAAACTTCACTTAAAAGTAACATTTCGTTTGGTTACTGCATCCCGAACAGCGTTGGCTGAAAAATAGGCATTAACAATTTAGTGTGCAGCTTTGCATATATGCAAAGAACATTCTTTTGAATTTAATAGATTTTTTATTCGTATATTCTTACTTCACACCAGAAAATTAAATTAGCAATATTTTCATTAATGAACAGCAGACATTCCGTATTTAAATAAAGCGAAGTTAACCATTGAAACTTTCTCGTGCAAAGTCAGATTCTCTCAACTACGTAATTTCTAGAACGTATTCTATCATGGGAATTAAAGAGTTAAAGATTAAGTTTTATAAAATAAATAATTATATAAAATAAAGTATTTTAAGACATACTTATTAAAATATTTACTAATTTGCAATATTTTAGTGCGAAACAGCCACGCGACATTAGTTTTTACTTGTATTGCAAATGTGCAACATAAGAAAAGATTGACGTATTATATGAAAAATGTATCTCTGATTTTTTTTTCATTATTTTCCCTGTCTAATAAACCTTTCAGAGAATCATATATAATTTTTTCGAAACAAAATAAAAAACCGCGCATTTAAGGATTAAAGAACACAAATCAAAAGGACCGCTATATTTCCTTCATCTGCACATGCGCGGTTTCTCACTGTTTGTAGGTACAGGGCTACCGCTGGTCCGGCTTTTTGGTAACCACTAATTTTTCAGAAAAAAATTGATGGTAGGTTTCTGTAGCAATTGCAAGAACAAGTTAGGTAAGTTTCAACGAAATTTATAAAGAAATTTTTTTCTTAAAAATATAGCGGTGTTCAAAAAACGGACCGAGTGGGAGGTAGATAGGTGGGTAGGTAGGTTCAGTTACTCGACTTTAGTTTCGACTTTTACTCCCATTTCCGCAGGTTGAGTTAATGATGAATTGGATTTCAGATTCAAACCAGAGTCTTTTACCTGCAGTTAGGATAATGGAGTTATGAATAGAGAGGAGGAGACATGTAGTATACTGTCTGGCAGTTGCGAGTGAAGTAACTGACGAGGCTATCACAAGATAGCGAGTGCAATTTTTAAATCGTATCTACAGTTTCTGATTACCGCCGGGGGAAAACATCCCACCAGTAAAATTGAATAGAGAATTTCGTCTTTCTAAACACATAAGGATTCCAAAACTCAAAGCATTACTTAACGAACACTTTAATAAAGTGTAGGAAGTTGCAATAATATACTGCAGAAATGCCAGAAATCCAGATACAATAATTATACAATCTAATACAGATGATAATACAGAACATTTGTTAAAAATGATAGAAAACACTCCTGACATTACAAAGTTAACAGAAATCACATATAAGTTGACTAATTACAAAATAGTAATAATCACCGGTATTCCATCCTCAGTACCTACAAATGAAATAATATCATATCTTGAAGAAAATTTATCTGATAAAAACATCACCTTATTGAAAATTCTAAAGAGGGATAATTCTACACTACATCACATCATATTGCAATTAGAAACAAAAGCATCACAAGAACTATTGGATAAAAAATTTATACAGGTGGGTCTCAACAAGTGCTATATTCGTTCTTTTCGCCCAATAATTAGATGCGGCAATTGCCAGCTGTATGGAGATCAGACATCTTACTGCAGGAGACAGCCAATTCGAGAGGTCACTGCATTCGGAGTGCCCTTTTGCGGGAGTTCCCTCGCAATATAGATGCACAAATTGTTTCCATTTACCTAATTATAGGAAGCATTCAGCGGATTCCACTGCGTGTCCGGTTTATCAATCACATTTGGCAAATAGAAGATGTGTTCAGTAGGACCATATGGTCATATTGTCAAATATTAAATAACTCAAAAGAATGTGTAATAGTGCATAATATTAATTATTGTTCGCATATTGTACCTTAATACTAAATTTTTAGTGTAAATTTAAAAATAATTTTTGCATCATGTATCTTACATAATATCTCAAACATAGTATCATTGTATTGTAAAATTTGTAGGTAATTATTATCTACAATTACTTATACTTTCATAATAGTGCATAATATTAATTATTGTTCGCATCTTGTACCTTAATACTTATTTTTAGTATAAAGTTAAAAATAATTTTGCATCATATATCTGGAAAATAGTTTTAAGTGTTACAAATATCACATTTGTACAGGGTTTAAATTGATGCTAGTATTGTGAATCCTGAAAATAACATAAAAGTGTTGCAAATATGTAGGTAATTGTGTTTAAAAAAAAGTTTAATATCAAATTCTAAAAACTATGCATATTTATATGTTATAATAATGAATATTTCTCTCAAATGTAATTATAGGGGTCATCTGTAAATATTTATTTCAAACACTGTCAGTAATTGTCATATATCTAACATTGTTATTTCTCCTAAACTGAAAAAAAAAAAAAAAAAAATCATTCAAGGAGTTCCGCAGGTAGTAAAACTTTTCCCTGCCCTGGGCTTGGGGGTTACACCTAACCATAAGCCAAAAGCGGGTTCCTAGGGTGGGTGCTTACTTACTTACTTACTATTAAAAGAAATATTTCCTCACAAATATGGTGAAATTTTCCATTTGCTTTTACTGATGTCAGTTTGCCTTGTAAAACAGTCAGTTTGTTTCACTGATTGTCACAATATGGCGCAAACGAAGGACATGACTTCCGCTAAAGCAAACTTTCAAAGCGATATAAGTAAGCGTCCTATCTTAAATGGGAGAAGTAACCGAAAGATTAAAAGCGAGGTCACATCAATCAAGGTCATGCGCCACGTAGTGGATGGAGTGTGAACTACAGGAACTACAGGAGTGTGAACTACCTAACTGTTTTCTTACTCACACCACTAAAATTGTAAATTTTTTTCACCTTGATTAATAACTGAAGTGTACCTGATAAGACGATGAAAACGTCGCGGTGTCAAGTGCATCTGGATACCCCTCTCGCGACGCCATTATTTTGCAATAAATGTGGCAAATAAAACTGATTTCCATGAGTGACTAAAGATTCAGAAAAAACGCGCCACGGTAAAAGCCCGCGTATGTGAATTATCACTCCGTCCACAAGATGGCGCAACTGTGTTAATTTACGCCCGATTTTAGCATTAAGTTTGCACGCTTACTTATATCGCTTTGCAAACTTTCACCAGTAAAAATCAAAAGCTGTTTCTGCCATTATTTATGACTGAAATTTTGCATTCATAAGTCGTTTAAATAAGGAGAAATTTTCTTTATAAATTTACTGGTGGAAGTTTCCATTGGCGTAATCAACCTCTGCGAAAGCGGTTACAGTTGAAGCTTCACATTTTTAACCCTTAAATGAGTGATTTTTTATTTTGTTTCAAAAAAATTATGTATGATTCTCTGAAAGTTTATTACACCGAAAAAATAAGGAAAAAAATCAGAAATACATTTTCATATAATACGACAATCTTTTCATGTGTTGCACATCTGCGATACAAGTAAAGACTGCTGTCGTGGGGCTACTTTAGGCGAAAATATTGCAAATTAGTAAATATTTTAATTAGTATGTCTCTAAATACCTTATTTTATATAATTATTTATTTTATAAAACTTAATCTTTAAACCTTTAATTCCCATCATGGAATACGTTCTGGAAATTATGTAGTCCAGAGAATCTGACTTTACACCAGAAAGTTTCAATTGTTAATTGCGCTTTTTTTAAATACGGAATGTCTGTTATTAATTAAAGCAAATATTGCTACTTTTATTTTATGGTGTGAATTGGGTATATATGAATAAAAAAATCTATTAAATTCAAAACACTGTTGTTTGCATATATGCAAAGCTGCGCACTTCATGGTAAAGAATATGTCAGTTCCTCTTTATTAATAGTTCCATGGTTAGGATTGATGGTGAATTTTCCAGTTAAACCGTCTTTCGAAGTTTTACGTGGCAGAAGAAATTTCTTTTCCATTAGTCTTTTAACATACCTCACATACATACACACACACACTGCGCTAATTACAACTTCCGACTTTGAAAACTTGGCCATTTTTTTTTATTTCCTAAACTTACAACCACCGCGATTTCTACAGTTTTAAAGGTTTTCTTTCTGGTTGTTGCAACTTCTGTTTTGAAGATATAGTCTATTTTAATCATGGAACTATTAAAAAGGAGGAGCTGACATATCCTTAAAATAGTGAAGCTTCACCTGTAACCGCTTTCGCAGGTGTTGATTACCGCCGGTGGAATCTCCCACCAGTAAATTTATGTAGAAATTTTCTCTTTATTTAAACGCGATATTAATGCAAAATTTCAGTCATAAATAATGGCAAAAACAGATTTAAATTTTTGCTGGTGGAAGTTTGCTTTGGCGGAAGTCAGACCCTGCGTTTTCGCCATATTGTGACAAAAAGTGAAACAAACTGACCCTTTTATAGGGCAAACTGATAACAGTACAAGCAAATAGAGAATGTTACCATATATTTGAGAAAATATTTTCATGAATACGACGCTTAAATAAGACGAAATTTTCTATTCAATTTTACTGGTGGGAAATTTGCACCGGCGGTAATCAGAAACTGTAGATACGATTTTAAAAATAGCAGCCGCCATCTTGTGACAACCTCCTCAATTACTTCACTCACTGCTGGTAGACAGTACAATATATGACTCCTCCTCTTTGTCATAACTCCGTTATTTTAATTTCTTTATGTAGGCTACATTAATGATTCTTCTATGTTAATTATATAATAGATTTTAATAATACATTATTTCAAGAAGTAAAGTTCAAGCATAAATAAAGATTATTTAAAAGAATAAATATATTTTTTACGCAGTTTTAAGAAATTTTGAATCTCAATAATACAAATTCATTTAGAGCATAAAAACATACCTAACTGTTTAAAATAAATATATTCTCTTAGAATTTTAAATGAAATTATCAAAACTTTAAGTAAGTTAATATCTTGATTAACTTGGAGGATAGTGAGCCTAATTACAACGTTCTTTGTCGTAACGCAGAAAGAAATCCGTAATCTCAAAATGAAAAATAATTAATTTTTTTAATTTATTTTTTGATATCATCTGCAGTGTTTCATTATCTAATCAATTAATTTTTCAAACTAACCAAAGTGTACTAGTTTAGCTTTTCTTGTAAATTAGTATTCATTATATCTTTCGTAATACTTATTAAGAAATAAGTCTTTGTAACATGGTTTAAGGTGATTGAATTTTCCAATGAAAAATTAATTTGTTTATGCATCTGAATTTTAATTTAACGGTAATATCAGACACAGGGATAAAAAATTATCTTCACAAAAATCGTTAAAACTGATTTAGATAATCTTATTATAATGATTCTATATTTTTGATTAAATGATAATCAAATAGATCGTAATTTTCAGGGTTGCCACTGGCAACTACATTTTTCCCCTTTTATCTAGAACTATTTCAAAGCAATCATTTTCGTGCTATATTTCTTCATGGCTGCCAAATTTCCGATTTTTTCAGGTCAAATAAACATAATTTAGACAAGGATAATTTTTTGATTAATTTTTTCTTGCTTGTACGTGATTATTTATTAACTTCTTTTATTTACATTCATTATTTACACATCATTTTATTTACGGATCATTCTTTCACTCTATGCCCTTTATTTTAAGAAGAATGGAGACAGTTCGTAATTTTCAGAGTTGCCGCATGAGGCTACATTTTTCCCTACTTTGCCTACCACTATCGCCCCACCAGTGGCCGAGCGGTTCTGCTCTCGAAGCTGGTAGACGGGAGGTGCTGGGTTCGATCACAATCGCGCCCGTCGACCTAATCGTTCGGAGTTTTCTTCGAACCTTGGTTTTTCAAGCGTAAATGCGGGTTAAGTTCCCTTAGAAAGACCCCCACGGAGGGCACTCCCCTTAGGGCCTATATCTCTCGTGCTAATAATTGGCCGTCATAAACACAACCAGCCTACCACTATCTCCATCTATTCTTTGTCAAATAAATAAAATTTGGACCGGCATACTTTTTAATGGGATGTTTCTTGCTATTACGTGGTTATTTATTAACTACTGTTGAATAAAGGGACTCTATGCCCTTCTTTTTAAGAAAAATGAAGATTGTTCGCAATTTTCAGAGTTGCCAGAGGAGACTATTTCTTATCTGTTTTGCCTAGCGCTATCCCAAAGAAATAGTCTTCGTGTTAGAATTTTTTTCATGGCTGCCAACCTTCCGCACTGTAAAAAAAAAAAAAAAAAAAAAAAAATCTGTAATTCTACAGATGTAAAGTTAGATAAATCTGTATGCTTACAAAAATTTTATCTGTACACTGTACAAAAAAATAAGTAAATCTACAAAAGTAGTTTTTGTAGATTTCTGATTTTGTAGACCTTGTAGATCACACAGAAATCTGTAGCTTTACAAAAGAATCTACTAAATTTACAGCAATCTTACTAAAATTTTATCTGTAACCCAAGTTCCAGTTACATAAAAAGTTCTTGGCATCCCAGTTTCCTAAACAATTCTTAGTAACCTTATATATATTTTTTATTTACGGTGCAAAAGTGTATCTGTTACATGAATTTTTGTTGTTGCCGTTCATAAAAAGTTCTAGGAATCTCAGATTCCTAAAAAAATTTCAGTAACTTTAGAGATTTTTTTTTTACAGTGCGGTTATTTCATGTCCAATAAACACTTCGGAACAACATAATATTTAATGAAATACTTCTTGTTACTATGTGGTTATATACAAGGTAAGATTCAAAAGTTCCCGGACTGACTCTATAACTGTAAAAATATTACCAATTACATTGCTGAAACACATCCACCTTCAAAATAAGATCCTTGCTCAACAACACACTTTTGCCATCGGCTGTAAAGGTCATCGAAGCACTTCTGGCATACATTTTTATTCATGTCCTTTAATTCAGCCTGCGATCCACATTGAAATTCATCTGAAGATTGAAATCGACAACCCTGCAAACGACGTGACAGTTCAGGAAACAAGCTGAAGTCTAGGGTGAGAGATCAGGGGAGTAAGGAGGATATGACAAAACAGTTGTTTTCATTTTCTTAAGAAAGTCAGCGACGACTAGGGATCGGTGTGCAGGAGCGTTGTCATGCAAAAGCACCCATGACTGCTCAGCCCACAATTCTGGCCTCTTCTTCCGGACCGACTCACGCAAACGATGCAGGATATCTACATAGAGTTCTTTGTTGGCATTACGTCCTTCAGGGATAAATTCCAGATGCACAATGCCCTGGATATCGAAGAATACCTCTAACATGACCTTCCCTTTAGATCGATCTTGGCGGAATTACTGCTTCCGTGCTGATTTTGGTGATTTCCACGTTGCCGATGCTCTCTTGGATTGCGGTTCGTATAAAAAACACCATTTCTCGTCTCCAGTAACAATTCTGCCAAGTAGGGAAAGATCTTTGTCAACAGCCCAGATTAAGTCTCCCACCATTTCCATTCGAATCGCCTTTTGGTCATCGCTTAACATGCAAGGTCGTCAATTTCAATCTTCAGATAAAGTTAAAGGTGCATCGCAGGTTGAATTAAAGGACATGTCTAAAAATGGATTCCAGAAGTGCTTCGATGACCTTTACAGCCCCCATGGCAAAAGTGTGCTGCTGCGCAAGGATCTTGTTTCGAAGGCGGGTGTGTTTCAGCAATGTAATTGGTAATATTTTTGCAGTTATAGAGTCAGTCCGGGAATTTTTGAATCCAACCTCGTATTAACTACTTTTATTTAGAGTGTTTGGTATGCTTCATTTTGCAAAAAATGACGAAAATATCAGTTTTTCAACTTTTTGCTTCAAAAGAATTAAGACATTTGTATATTTTCATGAAGTATCATAAAGATCCAATAATTAAAAATAGGCGAAAAAGTCTTTATAATGCATCCATCTCAAAGATTCAGAGTTCCAATCTTTTAATTAATTTTTCAAAGTTTGTGTTTTTTCAATATAACAGTATGTTTTAAGTCACCAAACATATTAATCAATTACTTTTTTCAATTTACTCGCTACCTTTTGGGCAATCATTATGGTGCATTTAATTAAATAAGGATCGTATTTTCAGCAATGTAAATGATTTATTTTTAAAACATAACAATGTTGAGTAATTAGTCATTTTTACTGTACTTTTCACATATGTCATAACATTTTATTTAGTTTTTCTTTAACTAATTAACATTTTGGAAATATTATCTTTACAGCTATAGAGCACACTTCTACGAAAAGTATGCAATAAAAGATACTTTAAAATGTTAAAAATCGTAGGTTAAATGTGGTCTTTTCCTGCATTGCTTAAAGAAAAATATACTTTTCAAGTTTTGCTACAAAAATTTTAATTTTTCTTGGTTGAATCATTTTCCTTCATAAAACAATTTAATAAGTCAATAAGATAATATAAAATATTCCAATAAGAAAAAATTCGAAGGGACCGAGTCCATTTAATTGTGTTTGTTTTATTATTTTTTTTAACGTAAGGTTGGCAGCGATGTTCTATTTGAAATTTACCATTAAAGCTAATGTTTGGAAATAGTGGTACATAAGATATTTTTAAAAATCTCCCAGTAAACCCTGTATTTTGAGACATTTGTGCAAAAAAATATATGGTACTTAAAAAAACTCTTTAAAAACGTAGCATACAGAATTATCAAATATATGAAAGTAATCTAGATTATTTCTACTGCAGAATATTATACATTTTAATGCTAACTAAGCAAATAAAAATTTCGAAGATAGAAAATTTTTTCTCTTTAATGTTTTAAAAAACATTAAAAAAAAATATTTAAACGTAAACATATTCGCACAAGAAGAATGTTGTACCTGTTTACAAAAAACTCAATACAGTTCTCCAAATATCATAAAAATGTGAGGCGTTCCTTTTCTCTAACGCTGTCATAAAGCCGTATTTGATCTTTACTGCGATCCGAGACACGCAGTCATTAATTCAGATTTATAAAATTTTCAGGCATGCATAACCTTTTTTTTTTTTTTTTTTTTTTTTACGTATATTCGGGTTAGAATTTCTAACCTAATGTGAAAAACTTTCAAATTATTGACATTTCCTCTGAATTTGATAATGTAGCATTCTTTTATATTAGTAATAGTTGCTTTGGTTCAAAATTATTTAATAGATTCACTAGTATTTTACTTGTTTTTATGAAAAGATAAAATCTGCCTTGTTATTTATAATTAACTAGCAAACCCCGCGGCTTTGCTCGTGTAATATTTGAAATATGCCAAGTGATATTTATATGTCTAATTTTTATTAAAAGGTACTAACTAAATTTTTATTTCATTAAAAGGTAATATTTTATTTTATTAAAAGGTACTTATTAATTTTAGGAATAATTCAAAAATTACTATTTAAAACACAGTTTGATTAAACATCGTTATTACTCTTCATTAGGCAGAAATGAGACTTAAATTAATAAAATGAAATAAAACTAAATAAATGATAATTTAGAAAATATTTTGAAACTTTTATGCTCAATTAATACGCTCATTTCAGTATTCATTTGAAGTTTTGAATTTTTTAGAAACCATCTTCTTACATCTTAAAATTAACCATCTTGTCAAATTCCAAGTCCTACCACCTCTCTCAACATAAAGGCTATGTTGAAACAGAAACTGTCACCATTAATTTGCCAACATTAATTTTGAAATCGGTTTGTTATTTCCTAATATTCCACAGAAACGTAATTTAAAAAGCTTTTAAAGCCCTTTTTTAGAACGTTTGTTGTTCCTGTGAACCCCAAGTAGTAGAATCACCGGCATAAAATATAACCTGCGTAGGATCAGAGACTGTTACCATTGATTCATAACTATTACTTTTATAATCGGTTTATATTTCCTGAAATTGCATAGAATCGTAATTTAAAACTTTTTTAGAATGCTTTTCGCACCTCCCCTTCGCTTCACCCCTTTTTAATTCGAATTTATTTTCGACGTTCCTTCGAGGGCATTTATATTTTATAAGTAACTACCATGTCATATTTAAAGATTTTAGCCTTTTCAGTATCACAGAAATCGCAATTTAGAAAGTTTTTAGCTCCTGCAACCCTCTGGTGGTAGTGGAACAGACATAAAATATAGCTTATGTTTGAGCAGGTTCTATCAAAAAAAATGGTCATTATTATTTTTTTAATTGGTTTGGTAATTTATAAGTTTGCTTAAAAATTATAATTTATAACGCTTTTCACTCACTTCATTTTTTTTTTAATTTGGAATTTTCTTTCGACTGTTCTTAGAAAGCAGTTTCATCTTGCAAGTAAATACCATGCCATACTTCAGAGTGTTAGACCCCTCAGTTGTGCAAAAAACGCAAATTAGAACATGTTTTGCTTTTGCAACCCTCAGATGGTAGTGACAGCAACATAAAATATAACCTAGTTTACAGCAGGGATAGTCACCATTGATTTGCAACCATTACTTTTGAAATAGCTTTGGTATTTCCTTAGATTGAGTAGAAATCGCAATTTAGAACGTTTTTAGGACGCTTTTCACACCTTTTTAAATTTCCAATTTTTTATTCATATTAATATCTTTTCATTCATATTGATATCATTTATGTATAATAAATATGCACCTTGCCTAATTTTAAGTTGCTATCCCCTACCGATCACAAAAATCGAAATTTTGAACGCTTTTTTGCTCCTGCAACGTCTTGGTGATAGTGATACCGACACGAAATAGCGTCTATGTTAGAGCAGAGGCTGTCAGCATCAATTTCCTACGATTACGTTTGAAATCAGATTCATTCTTCCTGAGATATTGCCGACAAATCGGCATTTAGAACGTTTTTAGAACGCTTTTCGCGCATTTCGCTCCTGCATAACTCCTCTGGGGTAGTGGAAACAGATATAAAATATAGCCTATCTTGGAGCAAGATCTGTCACCATCATTTTTACACCATTATATTTGAAATCGGTTCAGTACTTCCTGAGATTGCATAGAAATCGCATTAGAATTTTTTACAACGCATTTTGCGCATTTTCACCCCCTTTTAAATTTAGATTTTTTTTATAAATGCCCTTAGAGATAATTGATATCTTATAACTAACTACCATTCCAAATTTCACGATTCTAGGACCTTCCGTAACGCAAAAGCCGCAATTTAGAACGTTTTTCTCCTGCACCCCCTTTGGGGTAGTGGCACCGATATAAAACATCGCCTATGTTGGAGCAAGGGTTGTCACCATCATTTTGACGTCATTATATTTTAGATCGGCTTGATATTTCCTGTGATTGTGTAGAAACCACCATTAGAACGTTTTTTAGAACGCCTTTCGCGCATTTTCACCCCTTTTAAATTTCGAATTGTTTAAGAACTGTTCTTAGAAATCCTTTATATCTAATAAGTAGCTAATATTTCAAATTTCATATTTCTAGACCCTTCGGTAACGCAAAAATCGCATTTTTAGAACGTTTTTTTCTGCTGCACCCCATTTCGGGTAGTGGCACCGACATAAAACATAGCCTATGTTGGAGCAAGGGTTGTCACCGTCATTTTGACACCCTTATTTTGACACCATTATTTTTTAAATCGGTTTGGTATTTCCTGAGAATGTGTAGAAACCACCATTTAGAACGTTTTTTAGAACGATTTTCGCGCATTTTCACCCCTTTCAAATTTCGAATTGTTTAAGAACTGTTCTTAGAAATCCTTTATATCTAGTAAGTAGCTAATACTTCAAATTTCATATTTCTAGGCCCTTCAGTAAAACATAAATCGCATTTTTAGAAAGTTTTTTGCTCCTGCACCCCCTTTGGGGTATTGACACCGACATAAAACATCGCCTATGTTGAAGTAAGGGTTGTCACCATCATTTTGAGGCTATTATATTTTAGATCGGCTAGGTATTTCCTGAGATTGTGTAGAATTCACCATTAGAATGTTTTTTAGAACGCTTTTCGCGCATTTTCACCCCTTTTAAATTTCGAATTGTTTAAGAACTGCTCTTAGAAATCCTTCATATCTAATAAGTAGCTAATATTTCAAATTTCATATTTCTAGGCCCTTCAGTAACACATAAATCGCATTTTTAGAACGTTTTTTGCTCCTGCACCCCCTTTGGGATAGTGACACCGACATAAAACTTTGCCTATCTTGGAGCAAGCGTTGTCACCATCATTTTGACACCAATATTTTTTAAATCGGTTTGGTATTTCCTGAGATTGTGTAGAAACTACCATTTAGGACGTTTTTTAGAACGATTTTTGTGCATTTTCACCCCTTTTAAATTTCGAATTGTTTAAGAACTGTCCTTAGACATCATTTATATCTTATAAGTAACTAATAGTAAAAATTTTATATTTCTAGGCCCTTCAGTAACGCTAAAATCGCATTTTTTGAACGTTTTTTGCTCCTACACCCCCTTTGGGGTAGTGACACCGACATAAAACATAGCCTATCTTGGAGCAAGCGTTGTCACCATCATTATGACACCAATATTTTTTAAATCGGTTTGGTATTTCCTGAGATTGTGTAGAAACTACAATTTAGAACGTTTTCTAGAACGCTTTTTGTGCATTTTCACCCCTTTTAAACTTCGAATTGTTTAAGAACTGTTCTTACCCGTAAGGCATGGTGACGTCACGGCGACGTCGTTGTGAAGTCACACTGTGATTTTGTGACCGTCGATGTGACGTCACGTGACGTGGATGTGACGTCACAGTGACTAGAATGTGAGGTCGTTATGGCCGTTTTAGAGGTCGTTTGTGACGTCACATTGTGACCACTCTGTGAAGTCACGGTGTGACTAATTTGTGAAAAGTGTGTCATTTGTGACTATTTTGGCATTAACTTTGTGACGAACCTGTGACGAAAGTGACAATGTTTTGAAGTCACACTGTGACCAATTTGGGAAATATGTGTCATTTGTGACGAACTTGTCATAAACTCTGTGATGATTTCAAATGAAAATCAAATTTAAAATTAATTGCTTAAAAGGCGCAAAGGCGAACTAGTGAAAAAGATTCCATGCTGGAACTCGAACCCGGGCCATCAGTATAGCGCACTTGCGTTCTACCGACTAAACCACATGGAACGATACCCAGCCTGTAAAATTTCTCACTATTACATGTTGGCAAGGCTACAAACGCAGCACAAGATGCAATATTTATCGTCAGCCACCGACATGGCGCAAGCACGAAACTTAATTAAATCCAGCATCGATTGAAACTATATTAATACTTGGAAATTTTTTCAGAGAGAACCATTCGCCTTGCATACAATATTTCAAATGAAAATCAAATTTCAAATTAATAGCTTAAAAGGCAATTTTAATTTGAAATTTGATTTTCATTTGAAATACTGTATGCAAGGCGAATGTTTCTCTCTGGAAAAATTTCCAAGTATTAATATAGATTTAATCGATGCTGGTTTAATTAAGTTTCGTGTTTGCTCCATGACGGTGGCTCACGATAAATATTCCATCTTGTGCGGCGTTTGTAGCCTTGCCAACATGTAATAAGGAGAAAATTTCCAGGCTGGGTATCGTTCCATGTGGTTTAGTCGGTAGAATGTCAGTGCGCTATACTGATAACCCGGGATCGAGACCCGACGTGGATATTTTTCACTATGTTGGCCTTTGCGCACTTTTAAGCAATTTATTTGAAATTTGATTTTCATTTGAAATATTGTATGCAAGGCGAATGTTTCTCTTTGGGAAAATGTCCAAGTATTAATACTGTGATGATTCTTGTCATAAAAACTACGATAATTTTAAAGTAAAGTTTTGTTTGAAATATAAAATTTTATCTTTTTACCGTACTTTTTAGCAAGATATCGCTATTTTGGAGTCCTATTCTTCTAAAATATTTTTAATTTTCCATTTAAAAAACAATGCTTATTAACTGACATCTTTTTTTATTAAGTTAGCTTGATCTTGAATTAAAGCTTAATATTAAGAATGTATAAGCTTTTTAATGTGTTATGATTTGTCATTGCTTTTTTAAATACGAACATGGAGTCTAACGGACATTAATACAACTGTTACTTATAGAACTACATGATAAGCCCTATTTATTTAAATTTTTTATTCCCGTATATATTGTACTTTGTGAATATTAGCTAATTAGATTTTGGTATGTTTTATATGAAAAGACTGATCTGGGAAATAGAAACAACAAGTAAGATATATCATGCGTTAGGCATAGATTATAAAACACTTTCCAACTCTTCCTAAATGTTTTATCACGACATCGGGGGAAATAACGTAAATAAGATAACTAAGTAAACATGAAAACGCGTAAAACATTTGAAAACTGATTTACGCAGTTACCATCCACTAAGGTGTAAAAAAATCATAATTTAAAAAAAAAATAAAAAAAATCGGTTTTTTTTAATTTAAATCAGATTTTTTTTATTTAAATCAGATTTGTATGATTTTTTTCCCAGCGTTCAAATACTGAATAGCTATCATGAGTTTTAGGTTTCCAAAACAATTACACCACTAATTGCTAACATAATCTATGTTTTTACACTTTAATTAATAAAATTATAATTGTTAGTTTGTAATTACAGAAATAAAAACTGCAAATTAGTAGTTTCATTAGGTAGTATTATACAATAATGTTATATACATTAATATTGTAATAATTATGTAAAACTTTATAAATGCTAGAGATACTTAACATTTATGAAAATTATTAACTGCATTTTATATTAAATAGCTAACATTACTTCAAATTAATTATTAAACAATCAACTCTCTAATTATGAACATATTATACATTTTTAAGCCTTAATTATTAAAATGATACTAATTCATTTTAGAAAGAAAAAGGGACAGGATTCTAGTTCAAAAAACGGGCACTATTTCATGAGGAAATATATTAGTAATGTGTTTAGTAATGATGTAAGAAAAAAAAAAGAATATTTTTTAGCATTATAAGTAAAGTGTCCTTTTTTTTAAATAATTTTATGAATAACAAATTGAAAAATACAATTAAATAACATATTTTAATAATATCCTGTTTTTTCTAAAGAAATAAAGTTCTATATTTTTGCAAGATGTTTTCCACATGAATTTAGAATACTGTTGAATGGGGAAGTTTTTTACAAGAAATCTCTGGCTACAACTACAGGTAAATTTCAACTTTTTTTTTCTTTTTTTAAGGCAGGGTGCATTTTGCCAATTTCAAAAGGGGCATGGTGTGGCACCATTAAACAAAATGGCCTAGAAGAAGCAGTATAAGTAATTATAGAATTAATAAAAACTGCAAATAAGTAAAATTCATTAGTTAGTAGCACAAATAACAAAACTAACAAATATTATTTGCACCTCATTTTGCATTTGTATTTAGGAAAATTTCTGTAAACCACCAAAATCTATACTTACACACATGTACGTGTATGCTAACCAAAAAAAAAAAAAAAAAGAAAAAAAAAAAGAAAAAAATGAAAATGAGTTAAACCCATTCATATAGAATAAATATAAGTTAGCCACTAATATCTGAAATCCTCAAAATATTTAAGTAACAGCATTATTACCTCTATTAGCTTTCAATGGTTCAATTTTTTTATATGTATGAGTTACAAAAAAAAAAAAAAAAATAATAAATAATAATAATAATAATAATAAACATTTATTCAACCTATACCAAAGAAGCTCTTGCTGTGCTTAGCATTTTTATACCAATTATTTCTTTTTCTCTTATGCATTCATTTACAATTTAGCTGCTGAGCAGATGTCATTCTTTCATTCTTCTTTAACTTGAGATTGCTATTAATTACTATTTATTCTTTTACTTGTAGAAATGTAATTATACTTGCTATGTGTATTTTATATAAAATAATGCATAAATTGATTACCTAAATGAAATTATGACATTGCAAATTATGTTAGATTTAAATATCATTTTTAAATGAAACTGTTTTAATTTGGATAAAAACTTAAAAACAATGCTTTTTACAAACTCAACTGTTTTTAATTTTTTTACAATACTAATGAATTAAGCTTAGAAACAATTATTTAAAGCTCTTTTTTTGTTTATTAATAAGTCAAAATACCTGTAGAAACTTTCAAATTATGTTCATGTTAGATTTTAATACTTTTTTTTGACATTTTAAACATTTAGAAAATTTTTGATTTTAATCAATGATTTTTTTTTAATTGGTTGATTAAAATCATGATTTAATCGCTGATTTAAATCAACCGATTAAAATCGTTGACACCCTACCATCCACAGCCAAATATGTTTTCTAATTCTTTTAAACAGTCCTGTATTTGATCTGTAGATTGATATATATATATACTATATAATGGAAAAATTTAGTTTATCAAGGAAACGCATAACAGGTTGAAATTCTCTTTCAGCAATTTATACTAATATATGGAAACATACTTAAATAATTTTGTACAACCCTGTAGTTTACCTAGAACCTTTATTACACGCCACTATTTAGTTAAAATTTTATCCAAGCTAAAACACTCTTAAAACTGCTGAAATTACATTTCCAGAAATTATAATTCATAGATGGCAACGTATCCAATTCTTTGCGTGACCCTGTATATCATTTTATCTATATACTACAAACATTTCTTAGTAAATTAAATACAGTGCAACGTTAAAATGCATAACTTATTTAAAAAACTCCTTTAAGCAATACCCAGTAACACTTTCGAATACTTTTGTATATTCCTGTATATGAATTATAGCATATATATATACACCATATACTATGCATAAATGTAGTGAATCATAAAAGTGTATATCATAATTAAAAATGTATTTCCAGCAATCATCGGTAATGAACAGTACTTCGGATACAATATAGTATCTGAAATATTTTGTGTGTCCCTGTAAATGCTATATACACTTCGTATTATACATGAAATAATTCATAGTATGTAAACCTCAACGACGTATATCAATTTCATTACATATCAAATAGATTAACATAAATAAAGTACGCCGCAAACAATTCCATCCACCCCTATATCATTATGTATTGGAATTCCTTTTTTAGCCCTGTAAATGAACAATAACTGTTCTTTGCATCGCATATTCTATGGAATGCACATTTTAGTGCGCTTCATAAATGCATATCAATTTTATTCTGTTTGAAAGCGTGTAAAATCATTAAAAATCATTTGAAACGATTTTTTTCCCACAGGCCGTAATGTAATGGAATACAATTGACTGTCCCTGTAAATGAAATAACATGCTACAAACTTCATTACAAATAGGGGTCTTGCTATGGTAAACGTTAATAACATCCAAAAATTTTAAATAATTTAATTATCTTTAAATGTCTATTAATTATGTTAATGATTGATGATAATACTTGTTCATATACTTTTATATTTATGCCACCATGTGGTTTTAACCCAATATTTAAATAAGAAAATAAACCAGATTAAAATGCAATTTAAATCACTAATTTTAATAATCTGATCAAAGCTGTTGAAAAGGAAGTTAGATATTTTAACAAAATAAAAAATAAATGTAATGAAATATTTGTGTTCTATAACATGTTTATTAGAAGATAACTGAAATCATTGTAATAAATAAAAAAAAAAAGCAAACAAGGAAAATAATATTTTAGATATTTCAGCAAAATAAAAAATAAATGTAATGAAATATTTATGTTCTACAGCATGTTAATGAGAAGCTAACTAAAATTGTTGTAATTAAAAAAAAAAAAAAAGCAAACAGGGAAAATAATATTTTTACATACCTAATTTCATTGACGTTGTACGTGATACTTTGATTTTGGGGAACCAATTAAATCCGATTATAAGTACGATAGCAATGACTTGAATCATCTTCAACAAGTCAAAGCTACCGTAATTTTCTCGGGTTTATATTTTGTTAGCTGAACTAACTTGGATCCTGAGAACGTTCTTGTTTCAGTTTTTAAATCCGTGTCAACACATCTATGCTGTCCAGTGTCCACAGTGTCCACAGAACTGTCCAGTGTCCCGCGTTTATTCTAAAAAGTTTCACTGTTACTTTTATCCGTTATTCTGCGGTCGAGGGGTAACAACTGAAATAGTGCAGATGCAGACGATTTTTAAGTTTCGAAGTTCGAAGCAGATGTTTTTTGATTTTATTTGTTTTTCTATACCACAGTTTCGGAAGGAAATTAAATGCGTAATAATTTTGTCAAATTGTCTCTAATTCAATTTCCTGTTTGAAAATGTTTTATTGTATTTCATATTTTATTTTTATCAGTTTTATTGAATTGTAAAGTTTCATTTACGTAAATTATAATAATAATATTATCCATAATTAGAGTTTACTAGATAAAACATTGCTTAATTTTTCAAAATGTATACAAATTAATTTAATGGTAATAATGATGACTCCCTCCTTTTTTTTTTTTTTTTAAGTAAAATTTGTATCACAGGTAATATATACAAAATATCTTCTTAAAAAATACAACAAGATTATCGAGAAGAGATGAGTTTTTCTTTGTCAATCTGTCATTCTCTTAATATTAATTTTCTGTAGAATAAAATTTGTAAAATAATTTTTAAAGATATATTTTGAAAACAAAAAATAAAACATGAATAATTAATTATGTCGTGGGCTTTGCCTAAATTTTGTACATTAATTTTATATTCGGAAAATGTCAATTCTATTTTAAACGTTTGAAAGAAGTAGAATAATAATAAAAAAAAAATACTTAAAATAGTGAAACACTATGAGGAAAAAAAAATGACTTGAATGCAAATTATAAAGCAAGAAATGCATATATGACTGAACTTTGAAGACGCTTTCTGCGTGCTCATTAAAAGCTGCAGTCTTAACTGTAATAGAAAGTTTTTAGTTTGAAACGACAGAAATGTTTCGACTACTCTTTGAGAAACTTCTAGTATAACAGATGATCATTTACAAAAATCTTTATAAAAGATAAGTCGAGGTCTGCTTACCTAAAACATTTTTTTAATAATATGAAATTCTCATAATTACGAAATCGTTTTGTGTTGCTGATGAATTAATTACATTTTATGTTATATGAAAATAAAAAGTTTTTGTTAGAGGCACAGATGCAACTTGGACCACGGTTTAAAAAAATTTTTAATCCGGCAGAAAAATATTTTTTACAGTAAATAACATGTTTTTAATAATTTTTGTAATTTTTTAAAGTTTTCTAAGAAGTTCACATCTCAGTCACAATGTGACATCACTGAGTGGTGGCATTTTGGTCACAGATGTGACGTGACCACAGTGACTTACAGTGACGTCACAATGACGTCACTGTGACCATGCATGCTATGAGGGTAGTCATCATTTATATCTTATAAGTAACTAATATTCAAAATTTCATATTTCTAGGCCCTTCAGTAACGCTAAAATCGCATTTTTAGAACGTTTTTTGCTCCTACACCCCCTTTGAAGCAATGACACCGACATAAAACATAGCCTATCTTGGAACAAGCGTTGTCACCATCATTATGACACCAATATTTTTTAAATCGGTTTGGTCTTTCCTGAGATTGTGTAGAAACTACCATTTAGAACGTTTTTTAGAACGCTTTTTGTGCATTTTCACCCCTTTTAAATTTCGAATTGTTTAAGAACTGTTCTTAGTCATCATTTATATCTTATAAGTAACTAATATTCAAAATTTCATATTTCTAGGCCCTTCAGTAACGCTAAAATCGCATTTTTAGAACGTTTTTTGCTCCTACACCCCCTTTGGGGTAGTGGCACCGTCATAAGATATAGCCTATGTTCTAAGTTGGACTAACACCATCATTTTGATACCATTACTTTTGGAATCGGTTCGGTAGTTTCAGAGCTTACCTCCAACAAATAAACAATTTTTTCCTCTTTATAATAGGAGTATAGATTTAAAATTATGTTGAAACATTCTAAATGTCATTTTTATAGAGAAAATTTATTTTTACGTAATGTCCTATTTGCTTTATAATGGTATACCCTTTTTTCAATCTTCAACACTAACCAAGCATTACTTAAATAGTTTAAATTTCAACTATATATTTTTACATAAAAAATGAAAGTCTTCCTTATTGTGAAGAAGTCTAATTTCTAAAATGAAATCATCTGATATTTTCAGAAGTCAGAAATTCTGCGTTAGTATATTACGTTTTATACACTGGTGTGCAAAAATTAAGGACGAAGGCAAGTAACTAGCATAACCGCAGAAAAAAAGGCAGAACAGATCAAAAGACCAATCAGGTGATCGACTAGGTAGAGATAGGGTAGGGGGTGCTTATATATGCACTATGCAGCATGACGTACTGTGGGAGATATAGAAGGGTATAAAGCACGTTCGCTGTGTACGCTTAGCATTTCTGTGAAAGTTATTGCACGGTGTAGATCAGTTTGAACGATGTCGAGTTGCTGCCTCAATGTGATATGTCCAGTCCAACAGGCAATACTGTAGATCACATCTTCATGATTTTACCCGAGGTAGAATCATTTGGACGTTAGAAGAATATCGAGTTGTGACTAGTGTGACCGAGCAGTCCGAGATAGCTCACAGCAACGTGTCACGAGCTGGAGAGCATTTCAACCGACAGGAACAGCTGTCCGATAATTTAGTAGTGGTTGTCTACGAGCAACCATGTCAGCGCACGACCGTTATCTTGCCTTACAGACGAGAAGAGACCCCAGATAGCATTTTTAATTTTCCAGAAAATTTGCAGCAGTCTTGCTTTGAAAACCTGCAAAGTTGCAGCAAGCTCAGCATGATAAGACTGAAAGTTCATAACAAGACTGCAGCAAGATAACGCAAACGCCGAAATCACCACACTTTGAACTTGCAGCTAACTTGTCGTTCAAGTTAAATTCATGTTGTATAAAATTTATTTCAAATTAACGGTAAACAAGTAATGAAAAATACTGCAACCTTACTGCAAAGTAGTAATCTTTCCACGCTCCACTATCTGTTTACAACTGTTATACTATAAGTTTAACCCCTTCGGCGCGGTCCATAGACCTGATCAATTGATGCGAACACACCGTCAGAAGGTGCATGCGTCATTTTCATCACCATAAACAGGTTAAGGCAACATATGTAATTTCCAATACGAGCCTTTTTTGGTATTTGATAAGTATAGCGTTTAGAAAAAGCGGTACCAACCGAATAAAATTCCTGCAATTTCTGCGGATGTGCTGATTGTCTATTCTCTCAACAGAGGCATTTTTTGCTTTAGTCACTTTCGTGAATTAAAGACAGTCTTGCCATCAGTTTCACCACAAACTACTCATGCAAGTGGGGGATGGTGTACCTTGCGGGAAATTTGCTGCGAATTTCTCAATTTAAATTTGTCATGGCAAGATAATGTCAGAAGAAATCAAACTTGCTGCTAATGTTCATGCTATCTGGGGCAGGCGGTAGGCAGAGGGAGAAATCACAAAACACATGAAACGGACGGCTGGATGTCAGATATCACATTTTACCGTGTGCCGTATTTACCGTATTTCAATGCCTGCTCATCGGAGACGTCCTTTTTAGTGCTTACAAGACTGGACTGGACCAATCAACAATGGGGTCGAATGTTAGTTAGAGATTAGAGGCACTTTAATCTGACAAATGATTCTGGATGTATACACATATGGAGCGAGTGAGGAACACGAAACCACCCCTCCAACATCACGGAAAGTGGCTTGTTTGGAGGTGGCAGAGTTCTCGTTTGTGGAAATATTATGCTTGGTAGTTATACTGACCTCCACATCTTCCAAGGAGTTTCAATCACTTGTGCCTGCTATTGTCTTGAGTTTCTCCACAGTCACGTTAGTCTTTTCAGAGGTGTTTTGGATCCTCAATTCCTCTTCACGACCGATAACGTTACCTCATCATGCAGTGACTGTCGCAGAAATGTTGTTGAGTGAAGATATTCATCGCATGGATTAGCTCGCAAGAACAGAACACGTGTGGGACATTCTCGGAAGACACTTGGATGCACGTTACTAGACATAAGCAGCGATTCCGGAACTGTGATTGGCGCTGCGGAATTGAAATGGGCCGCCATCTCCCTACGCTCATTGACAATCTCGTACTCAACATGGATAAATGATCAAAATCTTCAGCGCATTCAGGAGTCACTATATCCCCTACTAAAGACTATATTTTTCTTGCCAGCCACCTGTCACCTGGACGTTTCTGACTTGTCTTTTTTCCAGTTGTGCTTGAAACTACGTTTTTTATTTCCTTTTTGTATCTTTTTTTTAAACTTCTGTTCACTTTCTCATATTCTAGCATCATGAGGATCTTTCTTATATACGGTTTGTGTCGATTTGGAGAACTTTTTCTTGAAGTTACATTAAAAAAATTATCCCGTCCACATTTTTGCACACCAGTGTATTTATAATGTAGCTAATATTAATTATAATAATATTGTTACATTTATTTGTTAAACTAATTTTGTTAGGAAACTATTTTAATTAACTTTCAGGTTATATAATCTTTTTTTTACGTAATTATGTAAATATAAAGTGTCGTGGGATACCAAACATAGCCTATTTTGGCAACCCGAGAGAAAAAAGGAGCTGGATATGGTTGCTGTGATATGTGTAATTGTTAAAGAAAATGAATAAATAAGTTTTAATGCATTGAAAGCTTTGAAACAGTACGTAGGGGAGGTAGGGGAGGTTTGATACATAGGGAGGGTTGATACATTGACAATTTTTCTCAACAAATCGCATTAACAGCCATTGTAACAGATGTAAAGGCTTCTTTTATTAGGAGAGACCATTATTAGCTGGACTTAGTACTGAAGAACTGGCAACGTTTTTTTCTTTTAATTTTGAAGATTTTTTTAAAGTCAATGTAATTTTTTTTAAATACTGATTTTCTTTCATAACTCTTATTACAGTGAAGATACTATCTTGTAATTATTTTTTATTTGTAAAGCACATTGTTAGGGTGATTTTTATTAGAAAGTAGATTAGTATTTTGCAACTGCATTTATGCAAAGTGATTGAAAATCCAGTAAGACGTGATAGGGAGAAATGATACATTAGTGCTGGGGAAAAATGATACACTTGTACATTTGAAATTTAATAGTTTTTTAAACTTTTAAACTAATATAGGACTATAATATTCATTATTGTTTTACAGCAAGAGCTACTGAAACTAGTAAGGAAGAACAAAGAGACTATTCATAGACATTATGTAGGTTACATAGAAAAGCAGTGCAATGATAGATGGTTAGTTCGCTTTGCTCGTCATGCTGAAGGAAAATAGTTTAAATTGCTTGAAAGGGAAAATGTTTCTATAATTGACGAAGGGCAGATTGAAAAAACATTAAATCTACCCGATTTTACTTATCAAAATGATAGAGTTATTAGTTTTTCTTTAAACCATTTCAGGGGTGGTGGTATGTTTATGAAACCACTTAATTTTAATTCCCAAACGCCACATTGGCACCAGCATTTAGGTCAAATATTTTCCATTTAGTATGAACGTGAAATATATCCCTTTTCTTATTTTTAATTAAATTTGTTGATAAATTCCGATGCTATTCATTTATTCAACACTTTAGCATTTAAAATGAATTGCCCCTGAAAGGGTTAAAGGAATCTTAAATGTGCTAAATTTATGTTAAATTGTTTGCAAATCAGCAATGTTCACTTCATGTTTCTTTGCAGCCAGATCCCTAGGGTTTTTTATCATTATTTATTTTCTAAAATGTTTGTTAATAGGATTGTTTAAATAATAGCAATAGTTTAAATATTTTTGTAAAAAACATTTCTGAAACAAAAATATGTCAATGTCATTTCGTTTTAAATTTTACTTAAATATTTCAAGATTTATCATAAAAAATTGTATGACGCATAAATTGAATTGTCTGCATTTTTTTTTCAATTTACATAACAATGTATCAAACCTCCCTTGCTAGTGTATCAATCCTGCAAAGTAATGGGGAGATTTGATACAGTAGTAACCATTCAAAATAACTGGGATATATTTTTTGAATGACTATTTTTTAAATTCACAATATTTTTATTAAATGAATAAAAGGTCACTTTATAAGAAAACACGAAAAATTTGTTTAAAAATAGCTTCCTAAGGGTTGTAAAAAATTAGTAAAAAAAAGGTGTATCATACCTCCCCTACATTTTCGTGCGTAGAGTTTCAAAAGTAGGACAATATTTAAGGTTTCATATTTTAATTAGTTAATAAATATGAGAATATGTTAAAATAGGCGGTCTGAAGTAATGGTTCATCTAATTTATGATGCATGTTATAAAAAAAATTTACAAATAAATAATAGAAATTTGTATATTTTCTTGTGTATCATTTAATTCCATCAATATCACTTTTGTTTTGTAATGGAGGATCTATTTTACTTTTATTATTTGGAATATTCTACTATTAATGATTAGATATTAAAAATAAACACTGAAGATAAAATTTGTAGGATTTTGTAACACTGTAATTATTGCAGTTGAAGGTTTTTATGAGAGTGTCCCCAAATCGGGACTCCTGGAACAAATGGTTTAACGAGTTGGACAAACTGTCTATAACAAAAATTGAAAATAACGGTCAAATGAACTCAAAATAGATACAATTCCCGAAATGAGGTACATTTAATTTTTACATAAATTCTTAATTATTTGTTTAAATAAAAAATAAATATTCACTTAATTTTATTTAAAATGTTTATCACACATTCTAAAATACGTGTTTGTTATTGATTTTATTTTTATAGTCACGAAAAACGATAATGTATCTTAACTTCTCTAAAGTTAGATGGTCTATTAAAATTCCTAAAAAAATATCATGGTGTATGCACTATTTTCAATTTTATTTTAAAATGTATGAAAAAAATCAAAAACAACTTAAAACCAAATATTTTTTCATAATGCTATGAATGAATTTTGCCAGAGATGAAAATATTGAATTTATTGGGCAGAATATTTTATTTAATTTTTAAAAAGAGGTTTGCTTTACACTTGACTTAAATAACATCTAAGTATTGAATATTTCAACAGATTTAGCATTTTTATCGGAACTTACTTTTGCATGATTACGTTCATTTTAAACCAGACACAGAAAAGGAACTCCTCACATTTTTTATAATACTTGGAGAACTGTATTGATTTTTTTTTTCTTGTAAACAGGCACAACCTTCTTTTGGGGGTAATATGTTTATGTTTAAATATTATTTTAAATGTTTTTTAAAATTTCAAAGAGAAAACTTTATACTTCAATATTTTTATTTGTTTATTTATCGTTAAAATGTATAAAATTCTGAAGTAGTAAGAATATAGTTTGCGTTCATATATTCAATATTTCTCTATGCTATCTTTTTAAAGAGGTTTACTTCTGTAAATCACTATTAATATGATTTTAATATAATTTTGCTTTATTACAATTTTTTTTCTTTGCTTTCAGATGCTTTATTTTCTCTAAATCTAGTTTTATTTACTTTTTTATAACTTTTTGAGTGAAAAGTTCTGGGTAAATCTGAAAAATATAGCAATAATTTTTCAGATAAAGTTTGTTTTAGAAACTAGAAATCTTAACCATTAACGTATGTAGATTTATTAAATTGAATTATTTAATTTAAAGATACTTGTGGCATTTTTATTTTATCTGTTTTTGTTTGTTATTGACTAACTAATAAATAATTATACCACACGGGACCAAAAAAAAAAAAAAAAAAAAGGGCACCAAAAGAGATATCTAACCCCTTCAAGGGCGGTCGTTCATTTTTGGACCACTTAATTTTAATACCTAAATGCCACATTGACACCAGAATTATAGAATTAAACTTTTCCTTTCATTAAGTACCCAAACAAAAGCTTTTACTCATTTTCAAATAAATTTGGTTTTAAATTATGCTGTCAGTCAATCATTTCAGAATTTTACGAGCAGAAGTACTCTGCACCCTACCCCCTAAAATGGTTAATAGAGTTTAACGCAGTTTCCGGGCTTGATAATCACACAGATTTGACAAGAAATGGAGCCTATAAGATTCTGCAGGTATAACAAACCTGTTGACGCCACTCGTTCATGAGTAAATCAAATAAGTCTCCCAAATGGCGTTGATTCTGATGTCAGCCTTTTGACCACCATTCCAAATCGTCTCCCAGGTTTTTCCGTGTAATCCTATGGACAAGTCGAGGTGTTGTATGATCTGTGAGTGTTCATTAAACTAGCCAACTATGGATGAAGCCCTGTGAACAAGGCTGATATCATTTAGAAATGGGGAATGCCCATAGCATATTCATCAAGAAGATGTTGATTGAATGGTACCACCCGATCACCGAGAATGTTCAAATAAATATCCTGGTTTATTTTAATGATCAGCTCAATCAACGGGCTAAGTTATAGGACGATAAACACTCCGAAACTGACACATTCAGTTGAACTGAAACCTCCACGCACTGCCGATTGAATGCCTCATTTGGTCGTCGCTGCACAACAAATGCCAGTGTCATTCTCAAAAAGACAAATTTATGGTTTTTTGGAACGTCCAATGAGTTCCTGACCACGTTTGATGTTTTTTACTAATTACAGACATGCAACTTTATGCACTGCTGTGAGTAGTATCTTCTTTCAATGTGCTCTGCTCTAAATGCTTACTGCATGCAGTTCCCAATGCAATGTTCTCGGAAACAAGTTGTCATTGACCTTCAGTCACTGACTGCAGTAATTCTTGTTGGATTTGTAATCGATGTCAATCGACAAGGGTTGACATTTGCGCTTGTTTCTAGCCCCTCTGGGTTAAGATATTTTTCCAATCACGATTTTGACAATTTTGACTAGTTGCTTCATGGTCACAAATAATACACCATTTGTTGCAGACATGTTGGACAGTCCCCTTCTATACGCGGACAAATCTGGCAAGCTTCACTCATAGCATAGGCTTTGCATGAAAGCCCTTTATGTATTTAACCCTCTTAATGCACTATTAACTTCAGAACGACTGACTCCTTCACGCTCCTTCTGTGGTCATGGAGCAGCTATTTAACTGTGCTTGTGCTGCCTGTTCGATTCACCGTGTAGGGCAGGCATTGACAGATGAAGAGGTGTACTGCCAGTCCAAAAAGAAAGGAACGCCCCATCTATTTTATAAGGTCCAAATAAGCTCAGAAAAAACAAAAAGTTGACATTCGACCGAGAATTTTGTCCTTTATAAAAGTATGTTAAAAATTAAACTTAGAGGGTTGTCTTCAGACTTCAATAGTAATAATCTTTAGAATTTTCAATAAAGACATCCAATTTTGACACCATAGTCGAATGAGTTGGATTTTTTCGGTAAATTTTACATTCGGGTACCAAACAGAAAGTCATTTTGTAATACAGTTTAATGAATTATGCAGATGTATCTTTTGGAACTATTAATACAAAGCGATTCAAAATTATTTATGGCATTTTAAAATACCATAATAAACTCATTTTGAAAAACAAACTTACCAGAACGGTTTTAAATTGGCGGAAAACTCAAATATTTTCACGCTTCTCTTGTTTATAACCACAACAGAAGTTTTGGTTATACTAGTGTCGCTATAACACAAAATGGCGTCTCAGCAATAAAAGACATTTTGCGTTCTGTAGTATGCGAAAACAGAATCTGTAATTTTAGTCCAACGTGTCTGTTGTAGACGTTTAGGAAAAGATAGTCTTATTGACAAAATAATTTATAAGTAGTATCACCAACTTTGAGAAGCAGGCTGTCTTTGCAACCATGTGACTTTTACTTGTGTCTTTGCAACCATCACAACATTTGAATTTCTTGTGGGCTATCTGAAAGACAATGTGTATGTGGTAGTGCTAATACTCAACTTCATAGCTGCCAAGTTTTACGCTTTTTTCCTACCACTATTTTTTAATGGAGAAATTTGTCTTATTTAATTATTGAAAACATAGTATTAAATATTAGGTTGGCAACTAAGTTCCCGCAGTTTTTTTAAATAGGAGTTTTCTACCGGAATCTATACTTTGTTTTCTGGATAAAGTTGATTTGTGTTAAAAATCGGATCTATTAAAAGGAGTGTCAAGTTGATAAAAGGGGGCGTTTTCGACACCTCCTCCTCCTTACATTTAATCGAAGTTGCGAGGCCGCAAAAGCTGCTCGCGAGATTTGTGCTGTGTACGGTGAGGGTGCCATAGCTGAAAGAACCACTCGTGATTGGTAGGAGAAGTACAAAAATGGAAATTTTGACGTCAAAAACGCAACTCTTTCTGGTCGTCCAGTTGAGTTCAATGAAGAGCGATTAAATCAACTTTTGCACGAAAATTCCCGTCAAACAACAGGGGAACTCGCAGAGAAAATGAAATTATACCACAATGCTATAGAGAAACATCTTAACTCGATGGGAAAGGTTCAGGTGTGTGGAGCATGGGTGGGTTCCGCATGATTTAAGTGACAACAACAAAAATCAACGAGCCACAATCCCCGCTGGTTTTCTTGCTCGTCACCGCTCAACTCATGAACACAAGCAACGATTTCTTTACCGAATCGTTACTGGCGACGAAAAATTGTGCCTGTACATTATTATGAAGCAGCGCAGGCCATGGCTTAGCCCCGGTAAATTACCAACACCGCGCCTTAAGCCCTTGGGGACGAGCGACACGTATACGTGCCGGAAATAGGCCTAAGGATCATCGTTTATCCTCACCAGTAAACTTTTACTGTAAAATTTGCCTTATTTAATCCGAGCATTTTCCCGATTTGAATAGGCACAAACTTCTGTTTTTTAAAACCGGTAGCAAAGTAATAAACATTTTGTAAGAGGGTCCCGTCGCGAAGGGGTTAAACAAGATCTTCATCCACGTAAAACTATGTTGTGCGTACGGTGGGTAAGGGAAGGGATTATCCATTACGAATTGCTTGAACGGAACCAAACAGTCAACGCGGAACTCTATGTTCGACAAATGGAAACGACTCAACACGGCTATTCAAGAGAAAAGACCTAATTGTCAGAATGGAGTTCTTTTGCTGCACAACGTCCGTCCTCATATCGCCAATATGACCAAGGAAGCCATTCAAACGCATGGCTGGGAAGTGCTGCCGCACCCGCCGTACTCTCCCGATTTGGCGCCAACGGATTTCCACCTCTTTCGATCTCTATCAAATGCTATGCGCGAAGATTCGTTCAATAATAATGCAGAATTGAGAGCTTGGTTAGATGAATTTTTCGAGTCGAAACCTGGGGATTTCTACCAACGAGGTGTTGAAAATCTTTTTGAACGTTGGGAAGAAGTTGTAAATAACAAGGGACATACATTGTTGATTAATTATTTGTTATTTTTTATTGTAAAATAAACTTTAAAAAAAAAAAAAAAAAAAAACGGCGGAGACTTAGTTGCCAACCCAGTTGGCATACCATAGTTGACATTCCATTTCAACCCTTTCGACTCGGGCGTCTCCTACACAAGTTTTATTCGGTTTATACCACTTTTTAAAAAGTTTCCTTCAAGTACACAATATCAAAAATGTTGTAATTAAATAAAGCAAATTTTATTTTCCATTATTGCTGGTGTCAAAAACAATTTTTTCAAAGAAAAATGATGTCCAATCAAATTGGACATAAGAGTGCAAAGAGTTAATGATCTGAAATTTAACCCTTTCCGGCACGGGCTATTCTTGTTGTAAAATGAAGAAATGTTTGACTCACACCGGAATTTTAAAACGACTTTTCTAGAAATTAAAAGCACGTTATTTTAACTACTCATTATAAAAGCAAAATTTTACTAAAATATTCTTGGTGCCAGTCGTAAGTTTGGAATTAAAATTAGGTATCCCGACCCGGGCACAGTGTACCGGAGAGGGTTAACACAAATTAACTAGATAAAAAAAATGGTAGACTCGTAAAAAAAAGACGCATTTAAAAACACGGCGGGAACTTAGTTGAAAACCCACATAGTACTGCTATAGTAATCTATGAAGTATTCTATAATTGACATTACATTTTACCATTCAACATAAATTAACTCGATCAAAAAAAAAAAACAGAATATAGATTCCGGTAGAAAAAGTGTATTTAATGAAACTGCGGGAACTTAGTTGTCAACCCAATAAGTCATTTTTAAAAATTAAAAACAGTGGCATGAAAAAGGCGTAAAATTTGGCAGCTGTGCAACTTGGATGACCTAAAAATATGCATGGGTAAAGATCTGAACTTATTAACGCCAGACATGTTTAAACGAGTTTTGCACGAACTAGAGTATCGTCTAGTCATTATCCGTATGACTGGAAGAAGTCTTTTCTAATGAAATTTCTAATGATATAAAATGAAAATATTTGCTTTCTCTTCCATTTTAAACCTGTTCTGTTAAGTGTATGTTTAAATAATAGTTTATTAAACTACATCAATTTAAAGAACTCTGTATTATTTTTCTTTTTTATAGTTGCAGAATAAACTGCAATGCGGATAGATTTTTTTTTTTTTTTTTTTTTTTTTTTTAAGAATAACTGAAACATTATGTGGTGGCATGAGCTGAAATTTTGAAATGGCGTATTTAAAATTTCTAGAAATTTATTTCTATTAAAACTTTTATAAGTTACAACACATTTTCTACCCAAATATTAACACTATACACGCTGTAAACAGTGTTGCCACATCTGGCGGATTTTTTTATTCAGAAATTTCGAGTTCACACTAGAAAATTTTTAATGCTAGTTTTCCTTTATTTTATTTACGAAATATCTATCATTATAATAGGGAAAAATAACTATTCAAATTTTCTGGGAAGATTTTAGAATTTCTTAATGATAGTTTTATAAATGACGCTTAAATGCGTCAGCCGGCCTGTGTAGTATTAATATTAAAATATATAAACTATGAACTTTATGTTATATAATAATAAGTATTTCAACCTATAAAACTGTAACAGAAATTTATTTCTGTGAGTTTTAAATATGCGAATCTGAAATTGCGGTTGATGCTGCCGAGTAGATTTGGAGTTATTCTTAAAAAACTACCGGTACAGGGCTGCCACTGGTGACTATTTTTTAATTCTATCTGGCACCATTTTTTCAAAACAAAAGTCTTTCACATACACTTTGACAACATTTGAAAGAGAAATATACTACAAAATTTATTTTTTTAATAGTGGTGCGAATAGAATATAAAAATAGTCGCCATTAGCAGCCCTTCCGGTACTGCAGTGTGTTTCGTAACTATTAAGAAATAGTTTAACTATAGGAGTTCCAAACTTTACATCTACGTAACTCCTAACTTACTTCATCGTTTGTTATCCAAAAGTAAAATTTACAGAAAAAGTCTATCATGATTTCTAAAAGAAGACAATCCAACAATCTTATACTTTTAGAATACATTTAAAAAAGACATAATTTCCATTCGAATGGCTATTTTCGTTTTTTTCTGCGTCTGTTTAGTGATAAAATATTTGGGATTTTTTTTTTAACCGATTGTACATTTCTTTTATTTTTGTTTTCTAAGCCAGTTATTTCAGCCTACCCCTTTCTTTTTTTATCAACGGATAAAGTAATACGTAACTTTACTTGTATAAAAATTGATCAAAAAATAAAGTATTTAAAAATCATTAATCAAAAAGTGTCAAAGAGACCTCCACTTATACACATCTATGCATGAATGGTTATAAAAAAAAAAGTTTCAGAGACTTTTATTCGAAGTAACTTTATTTCATTGTTTTTTAATACACTAAAATTTTTCTTCTTTAATTTTAAAGAAAGATTTAATCTTTAAAAAAGTTTTAATCTTTAAAGAAACAATTTTTAATTGGCCAGTTGAAACTTATTTTTGATATGTGAACGAGATTAACTTATTCATTTCCAAGGTTCGTACGGGTCCTTGAATTTCCAGACTAAGAAATTCTTCGATGCCGGTATCTTGTTATGGAAAATCTCAGCTTAAATAAGGCGAAATTTCGTCCGTTTAAACGAGATTTATGCTTCTATAAAAAAAAAAATACTGGTATAACGCCTTGAAAATAACGGTACCCGTACGAACCCTGATTTCATAAGAAAAACATCAAAGATCAAACTTGATAAATGTTTTAATGTAAAATGTTTAAGTGTAAAATCCATTTAAAAAAATAAAAGCAAAAATATAAAAGCTGTTTGTTTTATCTACCGATTTTTATAACATAATAACTTGATTTGATTAGTGTTAATACGTTAATTTAATAATGCATATCTAAGATTGCCAGGCATATTCAAAATGTCCCTTTTTTGGTAAAATTGTTCTTAATTTGACATTTATCATGTTCTACAAATTTATATTTTTTACATCTTTCTTGTAAGGATTTTTTCTATTCCGTATCATCAATGCCATTTTTCTTTTTATAGCAGTTATTTATTGCTTAGAATGGGTCTGGAATTACTTTTTTTTTCTTTTTACTTTCGATATGGAAAGTTACGGAAGAATTCTATACTCGAATGGAAAATTGAATTTGTTTTTGAATAAAGTAACTTACAAAATAGTCGGCAATATTTTTTCGTTTTATTATTGTAGAAGTATGCGGTAATACTTCTTTGTTTACGTTAGTGTTGAAATTAATTTTATTTAGATTATAAGGTCTTATATCTTCGGTAACATGTATGCATAGGTGCCAACCTCAATCTAATCTTTCGTAATACTTGCGTTAATTTGACCCTGGTTTAATACGTTTCGAACCAGAAATTTTCTTAAGAAATGAAATAAAATATGTGCCATGTAGAAACCTGCAATTCAATAAATAAGCATTCATGAAATAAATTTTCTGGTTCGAAACGTGGTTAACTTAATCCAGACATTACGGAAGATTAGTGGAAGGTTGGCGGCAGCGATGAGCATGTTAGATGTTTGTAGAAAGTATCAAACCCATTTCCGTGAAGCTGGGAGATAATTTCTTGATAGATATCTGAAAGATGTCTTATTGCAAGTTGTGATATTTGGCAATACGTTAATTTTTAGTGTTTTAGTAAAGAATATTTCCGAGCTTCGCAGAATCGCATTATAGTTGAAAATTAATTAAATCGTTGTGCATGATTTTTGGTATTGTATAGTATCTAGCCATCCTTAAGGACAGTAGAACGTTTATTTTTAATAGACTTTATAACAGAGCAGCATGAGAAATGTTTCTTTCTAAGTGTTTACATTGAGAAAAAGGAACTGAAGAAGCATCCTTTTCATTATAGAATAAAACTTTTTGTACATGAAGATACGTGGTGATATATTTGTGGTAATGTCTCTTTTTCAACACGACAGCTTAGCTGAGGTTTCACACCCAAAAATATCCAAGAACATCGTCGTGTGAAATTGCGTTTAACGTCACTTATCACGTGAAAACACTCTCAATTAATGTTAAACCCATGGGAGTGTATTTTTTATTTGTATTCCAATATTCTTCAATATCTTTTGGCGTTAGAATAGTTGGGGTCTATCCCTGAACTCTCCTTTTTAACGTTCTCGATTTTGGTTGCAGTTTTATTTTTCATGAGGATACATTATCTTTCGGAACCGGTTCTGAAAAATAAAGTGATATCGTTAAACATCTCGCTCCCTTGAGCCTCGTATGACGCTCCTAACTTAAATGATAAAACGCAACATTTTAGAAAAGGCTTTCGACTAAATATTAATTTGTGTGATGCTTTTTAAACATCCAGGTCTTATTTATGGCATAAATCAATTTTTTATCGTAATTATTAATAACATTTTAATTCTGCTAATTCAAAGACCGTTTTGTGAAAAAAAATCATGAACGAGAGGTTTGAAAAAAACCTGCAATCAATATCGAAAATATAAAATACCAGGGCCTCGTTTAGAGATTGACTTCGGCTATCCTATGCAAAAAAGTTTTTAAAATGTTGAAAGGCGAACGTGAGTTTTGAAGAAAACGCTCCCGTATGTTTTAGCTTACGTGTAGCTTCGCGTGATTAGTTTCGACTCTTAACCCTTTAGGGTGCAGGTTTGCATATATGCAAAAAACGGTGTTTTGAATTTAATAGATTTTTTTTATTCGTATATACCTAATTCACACCAGAAAATTAAAATAGCAATATGTGCTTTAATTGATAACAGAACAGACATTCCGTATTTAAATAAAGAGAAATTAACCATTGAAACTTTCTGGTGTAAGGTCAGATTATCTGAACTACGTAATTTCTTGAACGTATTCTATCATGGGAATTAAAGGGTTAAAGGTTAAATTTTATAAAATAAATATTTATATAAATTAAGGTATTTGGAGACATACTTATTAAAATATTTACTAATTTGCAATATTTTAGCGTAAAACAGCCACACGACAGTAGGTTTTACTTGTATTGCAGATGTGCAACAGAAGAAAAGATTGACGTAATATATGAAAAATATATCTCTGTTTTGTTCATTATTTTTCCTGTGTAATAAACCTTTCAGAGAATCATGTATAATTTTTTAGAAACACAATAAAAAATCGCGCATTTAAGGGTTAAACAATACATTTCTTGAGTCTTCGTGAAATCTTATGTCTTATATGATGTAAATAAAACTAAAATTGCTCATGGATTTTAGATATTATGTAAAGTTATATTTAAGGGGAGTTGGAAGGTCCTATATCTACCATAACTGTAAAAAATGACAGATGTTTCTTAACCTAAGAAAATGTACAATAATCACGAACGCAAATATATAATAACCTGTTCCGAGTCACCCAAGATTCCGAAAAGTGTTTCTTTATGTCTAAAAACCTCAGAAAACAATTTATTTTTGTAATTTACAGAGGGATTTACAAAAATAAAATTTTTATTAGCTGCCCGTAATGTTCGGAAACGTTTCATAGTAGCATTTACAATGCATTCATCAGTTCTCTGTACCCGGAAAATCGGTTTTCCGAATTTTTAGGGATTTTTTTAAGTCATATCATTAATGTCCTTTTTCTTTTTATTGCTTATAATGGGTCGGGAATTGTTATTTTCCTTTTGCTTTCGATATGGAAACTTTCAGAAGAATTCTTGAAGAATTCTATACTCGAATAGAAAATTGTATTTGTTATTGAATAAAACAACTTACCAAATAGTCGGCAATATTTTATCGTTTTATTATTGTAGAAGTATGCGGTAATACTTCTAAGTTTGCTTAGTGTTGAAATTAATTGAGTTATTCATTGAGATTAATTAGTTGGAAGGCTCTATATCTACCACCACGGTAAAAAATGACATATGTTACTTAATCTACGAAAATGTACAATAATCACGAACGCAAATATATAATAACCTGTTCCGAGTCACCCAAGATTCCGAAAAGTGTTTCTTTATGTGTAAAAACGTCAGAAAACAATTTATTTTTGTAATTTACAGAGGGATTTACAAAAATATTTTTTTATTAGCTGCCCGTAATGTTCGGAAACGTTTCATAGTAGCATTTACAATGCATTCATCAGTTCTCTGTACCCGGAAAATCGGTTTTCCGAATTTTTAGGGATTTTTTTTAAGTCATATCATTGATGTCCTTTTTTCTTTTTATTGCTTATAATGGGTCGGGAATTGTTATTTTCCTTTTGCTTTCGATATGGAAAGTTTCGGAAGAATTCTTGAAGAATTCTATACTCGAATGGAAAATTGAATTTGTTATTGAATAAAACAACTTACCAAATAGTCGGCAATATTTTATCGATTTATTACTATAGAATTATGCGGTAATTCTTCTAAGTTTGCTTAGTGTTGAAATTAATTGAGTTATTCATTGAGATTAATTAGTTGGAAGGCTCTATATCTACCACCACTGTAAAAAATGACAATGCTTCTTAATCTATGAAAATGTATAATAATCACGAACGCAAATATATAATAACCTGTTCCGAATCACCCAATATTCCAAAAAGTGTTGCTTTAGGTCTGAAAAACTCAGAAAACAATTTAGTTTTTGAAATTTAAAGAAGAATTTACAAAAATTAATTTTATTAACTGCCCGTTATCTTCGGAAACGTTTCCTAGTAGCTTTAAAAATGCATTCAGTTCTCTGTACCCAGGGTTCGTAGGGGTGCTTGAATTTCCAGATTAAGAAATTCTTCTGTACCAGTATTTTCTTATAGAAAATCTCTCTTAAAATAAGGTTAAATCTCATCCGTTTAAACTAGATTTATTTTTCTATAAAAAAATTCTGATATATCGCCTTGAAAATAACGGTACCCGTACGAACCCTGTGTACCCGGAAAATCGGTTTATCGAATTTTTAGGGATTTTTTCAAGTCATATCATTAATGTCCTTTTTCTTTTTATTGCTTAGAATTGGTCGGAAATTGTTATTTTCCTTTTGCTTTCGATATGGAAAGTTTCGGAAGAATTCTTGAAGAATTCTATACTCGAATGGAAAATTTAATTTGTTTTTGAATAAAACAACTTACCAAATAGTCGGCAATATTTTATCGTTTTATTATTGTAGAACTATCCGGTAATACTTCTAAGTTTGCTTAGTGTTGAAATTAATTGAGTTATACATTGAGATTAATTAGTTGGAAGTCCCTATATCTACCACAGCTGTAAAAAATGACATATGTTTCTTAATCTTTGAAAATGTACAATAATCAAAAACGCAAATATATAAAAGTATAAAAAACAATAAAATGCAATTTACCAAATTACAACGATCATTTGGAAAATGATTTTTTCAAAGACTAAAATTTAAGACATAAAAAATCGCACGGAGTTGATCATACATTACGTAAGCCATGAATTAAACATTAGTAGTGTTATTACACGTAAAAAGTGCAAGCGACAAAAATCGCCTGCGACTCGTCAAATTTCCTGAAACTTACGTATTATCCACCTGAAACTTACATATTATCCAAGCATTTCATTGGCTGTTCGGGAAAAGGCTTTTCCATCGTAGAAATCTGACGACCAATTTTAAATGAAATTTCATTTTTAACACGTTCACGCCGGCGCGGTGGGTCACACTCAACTGTCTCACAGCTACAAAGTCTCCGGATATTTGGATACCAGTATTTTAATACAGAAAATGTTATTTTATTTAATTAGAACAGTTGGGCGAATTAAAGGACAACATTTTCTCTAAAATAATAGTGGTGTGCAAAATGCCGGAGACTTGACAACTCTGAGACAGTCGAGTGTGACCCATCGCGCTGGCGTGAACGTGTTAAACTTCTAAACATCCCAAAATATTACTTTTTAAGCCGCCGTATAGAGAAAAAAATTTACTTTTAAATGCAATTTGTTTGAAAGCTGTATCTCAATTTGTTTTTGAGTTATTAATTTTTTTTTGTAGTTTTTATTATTTTTTGTCATAGTGGCAACAGAAGAATCCATCTCTGTTGAAAGTAAAGGTTAGTGCATAGATCAATCAGAAAATGAATAAAATGCGGATTAAACCAATAAAATGCTTCAGGTATGCTTTTGATTTCCTACCCTGACGAAGACAATAACCATTTTTCCAAACGGTTAATAACATGTTCCGAGTCACCCAAGGTTCCGAAAAGTGTTCCTTTATCACAAGAAACCTCAGAAAACAATCTATCTTTGAAATTTAAAGAATAATTTACACAAATAAATTTTTATTAGCTGCCCTTATTGTTCGGAAACGTTTTCTAGTATAGCTTTTGCAATGTATTCATCAGTTCTCTCTCTACCCGGAAAATCGGTTTTTCGGATTCTATCAATTCTCAGGTGAACATTTTCATCTGAATAACTGAATTTTTGCATGCAATTCTAACAAAATAATGTTAATTTTCATATTAATATTAATGCTATTAATATTGTATGCTTGTCTGTTAAACATGCTTTCTGAATATCAAAATATTTGCCTGAGAATGGATAGCATCCGAAAAAGTGATATTCCGATTTCAGAAAACTGATTATTGTACTGTAAAAGCTACTCAGTAACGTTTCCGAAAATGAAGGGCAGCTAATAAAAAATTATTTTCATAATTACTACTCTAAATTTCAAAAATAAATAGTTTTCTGGGGTTTTTAACCCCTTAATTTTCGCTCCCGTGATTTTCACGGGCTGTGTCTTTTATTCATATTGTTCGATTCCTACCAGCTTCATAAAATAGTGTAATTGGCTTTATTATGGTATCATTTAACCAGTCATTAAATAAGGTGAATATATCTTTTCCAAAAAAGTGGTGTCAATAAGCAATTTCAATTTTTAAACTGTAATTTAATGCGACCTTTAAGGGGTTAAATGTAAAGGAACGCTTTTCGGAATCTTCGGTGACTTAAAAGAGGTTACTGTATATTTTCGTTCTTGATTAGAGTACATTTTCGTAGATTCAGAAACATCTTTCATTTCTTACAGTGATGTTAACCCCTTGAGGGGCGGTTGGATACATTATATCCCACCTAATGTTAATAAAGACATGCACCAGAAAATTTTTATTAAATTTTACTTTTCTAAGTTTGGTGGAAAAAAGTCGTAAAATTGCTTTTCCTTATTTCGCAATAAGATTCCGGTGTGAATTCGACATTACAGAAACACATTTACTTACCCCTGAAAGGGTTAAATTAACGTATCTTTTCTGAGAAACTACCAAATATATTCGCTTGAATTTTTTATATGTACATAATATAAATAATTCTTAATAAAGTGAAGTCATATTTATAAACAGACATTCTTTACTTTAAAAAAATCAAGAATAAAAACCACTTTTAAGTAATAAAAAACTTTTAATAAAAAAAAACTTTTAATAAAAATGTTCCTCATATATTAGTAACAAAAGTTCATTTCAGATTGATCAGGGATATGTGTAAAATATTCAGGAAACATTACAGACAATAATATGTAGTGGTTTCTATAAGAAAGGTACATCGAGATCAAAAAACGACATTTTGTGAAAATTGAATTTAAAGTCTTACTTATGTCTGTAATGTTTATATGTAATGTAAACAAACGGAATTACTTAAAAGATTTTAACTTCTCATTGTCGTAGAAACAAAAGTAACATTCCATTCGAAAGGTAAAAATAAAGGATTCAAAACATTAAAAAAGAAACGATTTTTTCACGAATTTGCCTACCAACTGCACTGAAACGAAATCCGATTTGAGAGCCTGACGTTGAGGCCTCTGAACTGCAGGTTTAGAGGTATTCCATATTTGGACTTCATACTTTTACTATCTCTTGCTCCATTATTAAATAAAATATTTTATTTAAAATTGTGCTATTCATTAGTTTTCAGTTTCCTTTCATACTATTATATTATTTTAAATATCCTTTCTGAGTGCATATTTCCTTTATGCATTACCTTAAAATAATAATAATAATAATAAATTTTTAATTTAATGGAAAGTGTATTAAAACTTAATGAAAAATTCTTGCCTAGTTTTCACGATCAATTATTCAAGAATATGCCGCTCGAAAAATTCTCCCCGTGGTTTTTCACTTTCATAAAAATAAAACATTTTCATTGGTTTATTGATTTCAAGATTCCTTTAACTATTGAAATAATGCCATCTCAAGAACGGGTTTCATATTTTTCCATATATTATATAAACTCTTGAATAAATAAATGTATCTACGTATATCTATTGTAAAGAGACGTAATTTCTTTGATTTTAGTGAAAATATTCATAGTTATTCTATTAACATTTATAGCATTTTATCTTTTTAATAATAAAAAATGTTAAATGTCCATAAATGTTATCATGAAAAAGTTTCATCTCATATTTCTAAGCTGAATATTACTTCATTTAATGATACTGCTTAAATAATTATTGGACGATGATATTATCAACATAAAATTTGTGTTCATAATTTCGTATTATTTAATGAATGTCAACAAATTTAAGATGAAGAAAATCATTTACACCATCCTAAAGCAGTGAAAATGATTTTTTAAACGTCATTTTTCTCAAATATCTTGTATCATGTTATTGAAAGTAATGTTTCGATATTTATAAATTCTCGATCATTGGAAGATATATCTGATTTAATTAAAAGAAAGGATAATTTTGCCCACAATTAGCATTAGCATAAAATGTGAGATGGGAGACGCGAGTCACATACTTTTGATTATGTCTACAAGTAATTTTCAGAGAAATATGTATTTAATTCTTAGTAGAGGGCTAAACTATTTTCCGTGCATAATGTCTAAAAAAACAGATTTATAATAATTTCACACAACTATTTAGAATATGTACCATTTAAAACAAAATCTGAGTAATCAAAATTCACCCTAAATTTATTAGTAATCTCATACGCACGCATTCACAGTCTAGTCGAATACAAAAGCTCTTCTATAAATTATTGCCAAAATAAAGTAGGGTCAATTGGAGTAATTGTGAAATTACTCCAATACCATACAGACCATACAGAACAAGCGCCACTAACGTTCGAGTGAGGGTAAATGATACTAAAGCGGAGTAGAAATAAAAGGTTTACATCCCTGATGACAAAATCATATTTCGCGCCCTTGCTTGCTTTTATAAAATTCCTTAGCAATTCAATGTGATAAACAGTTTTCATAGCTGCCAACTTGTACGGATTTTTGCTACCACTAAAATTTAACAGAAAATGTTGCCTAATTCAATCGCTGAATTGCAGTGAATTTTGATAATTAAATAAGGCAGAAATTTCTGTTAAATTTTAGCGGTAGCAAAAATCCGTACAAGTTTGCAGCTATGAGTTTTAAACAGACTGTGAATATTATTCGATTCTATCAGATGAAATCAAGGTAATTCGTCGTTTTTAATCAATGATTGTTGAGGATAATTACTTTAGCACTAGAACGCCCGGAAGGAGTCGATTCGACTCCGACCATATGATTAAATGTCAACTGGAACCAGAAATTCTTTCATAAAATAAGTTAAATTTAAACTACGCAGATTTACGCTAAATAAATCAGTCAAATAAATTTAAATAAACATTCTGGTATCAAATATTTTCGTGAAACTTAAGAAAATTTTCCCGGCGTTCTCGTGTTAACAGAATATCAATAATTTTTTGCTCTAATTCATTCTCAAGGACCTACAGAACCATTTTCATAATTACCCCCCACACTTTTATAATATGATGTAATTATAAACAGTTATTTTAAGCAATTTTTGTTCCTTAACAGGTCGTATTAGGTCTCATAAGAAGTCGTAACTTCTTGTACAGTTGAAATTTTGTTCAGAATTAAAAATTTAATCTATTGAGTCGATCGGAAAGTCGTGTCGTGCTGGGAAAATCAATTCGTACCGGAAAATTCTATCATTTAATTATTAGACATTGATTTCGATATCTAATGTCCAATAATTACCGGGCAGAATTTTCTGGTACGAATTGATTTTACCAAAACGATACGACTTTCTGAACGACACAATATCTAAATGGCAGAAATTAAATCGGCAAACATCAATACTGCATGAACACTTTAGTTCGTTTGGATAGATTTTTTTTTAAATAGATAAGGCAGTGGGTCTTCCAAAATTAGGTTCGTTCAGAAAGGTTTTCGTTTAAAAATATGTAACTAAAACAGACCGAAGCATGCGTAGCGCGCCCAGTTTATGCTGCTGAAAGAAGTGTAACTATAGGGAAGGTCCCCAACTACCAGATAGGAATTTTGTCGAGAGTGGCGTCGCTGGAAAGATGGGGATAAAAAAAAATGCATACAACCACGTGTCTGAATGCAACTAGTGAAGAGTTATAGGCCGATGTATTTCGATTACTTATTTATATCTCCACGTCCCTACCCAGCAAAGAGAAAATTGCTGTCCAGCAGCAAGATAGGTGCTGGCTGATGTTCCACCACTGCATGACCACTGCTGGACAGCTTCAGTCAACTTTGCTGTTGGAAATCATCAGATAAAATTCTGGTGGGCTTCCGTTTTATCTCATGCGCTGGCCCACCACTACATGGAAGTGCACGAACTTTTGCAGAATTATTGCTGAGAACCATTACACTAGGTGGCGTAGCGAATATCGAAGACACTGAGTATTTGATCACAAATCTGAAATGAATATCTTAACACAATTTAAGCAGTTAAGCTATTTTTTTTTGAAAATGTAAATAATATAGCACCATTGCCACCAACAAGATAAATAAGTAAATCAATAACTAAATAAATTCTTTATTTCAACGCACTTTTTTTCTCCTTAAATCTGGTTTTACTAAGTTATAAAGGATTTCAGTTTTCATAATTTACACAGTTCAGAATCAATAATAAAAAAAAAGCGTATAAAATATATAGGATTTCTATACAATACAACAATTTCTATATCAGTTTAATGATTGGGAACGTAAATCACAAAAGAACAAACTTGAAATAGTGTAATGAGAGCTTGAAAATTACGACTGTCCTAGCATACGCTGAAAGTACTTCTTCATGTAAGATCCGAAAACCAAACAGCGTCGAGCGTGGTCAGTACTTGGGAGGGTGACCACATGGAAACCGCTGCAAGTTCAAATATTTCTATAGGCTCATCTACAGATACTTCTATAGCTCTTGGTGAAACTAGCTTATAGAAAAAAGAGCCATTATACTTTTTTTTTATAGAATTTTATAAGAAATTTTTGTAAGGGAAAGTGCTGGGGGAATAGCAGTGGGATTGGACTGCAGGAAAGTGCCGGATTGACGTAATGCATAGCTGCCAACTTTTACGCTTTTTTCCTACCACTAAAATTTTCTAGTAAATATTGCCTTGTTTAATCGACGAAATCTAACGATTAAACAAGGCGAAAATCTCTACAAAATTTTAGTGGTAGCAAAAAAGCGTAAAAGTTGGCAGCTATGCGTAATGTGATGGCACACCAATGCTGGCCTGCTGTTGGCCATCACTGATGGGCCAGCTGCATTCCGCAAGGACACTTTTGTACAGGTTTAAGTAATGGCACCATTGCACTTTACAGCTGATGGCAGTGCTGACTGCCATCTTTTTTCCAGCTGATGGCCCATTGTTTCTTTCTTTGCTGGGTAGCTATACAGGAAAGACTCTCTGTATGGCAGAAAAGACAGCTTACAGTACAGTTATGTAACCTGTTGTTGACAGTGCGAAGTTGGTGAAGGTTCCATGTTCCCTCTAGTAAGAAACAGAAATTTGGGACCACATTTTTACAATCAAATACACTATATGGCAAAAGGTGACCGATCACTTGCGATTCTAGGCGTTTTTTAAATATCTAGAAAAATACATGAGGAATTAACCTGAAACTGCAGGTGTGTAAACAGTATAGTATAGGTCATATATTTCCGTGAAGATTTTTTCCTGAAACCCCATAGGAGACCGTCAACAAATTGGAAAAGAACGAATATCTTTTGGATAAACCTGTAGAAACTAATATAGCAAAAGAGTTCAAACACGAGATTATTAATAAGTTGCTTATTGTAATATACTGTGTTCATTTTTATGAGGATAGCATATATATTCGTAGAGAAATTAAGGTTTTTATAAAAACAGCCCCAAAATTCGCCAATTTTTTTCTTATAATTTGCAGAGTTCTTAATATAAAAAAAAAGTTCTTTCCAGAAAATATGACAAACAATATTGTATACAATACTTTGAATCAGAATTAAAAAATAATAAAAATTGAGTGAAAAATTAGCTGGTGTTTCACTGCGCATGTGCGAATGCAATCAAAATATAATGTGTATAATGTATTACTTAAGTATACAGAGCAACTTTTGTGAAAGTCTCAAAATCATAGCTTGAAAATTCTGAAAATAATCGTCGATAGAATAAGCTCGAAATCCGTTGTTCCCCAAAACAAGCAAAAAATCAGGGGTTGTATCAAATATCTGTTGACTAGTGCCAAGACAGCGTACACAATATTGCACGTACTACTATATTTGGATACAACCCCTGATTTTTTTGCTTGTTTTTGGGAACAACGGATTTCGAGCTTATTCTATCGACGATTATTTTCAGAATTTTCAAGTTATGATTTTGAGACTTTCACAAAAGTTGCTCTATATACTTAGCTAATAAATTATGCACATTACATTTTGATTACATTCGCGTATGCGCAGTGAAACATTTTTTAGTAAACCTGCTCATTTTTCATCCAATTTTTATTTATTTTTAATTCTGATTGCAAAGTACTAGGTACAATATTGTTTGTCATATTTTCTGAAAAGACCTTTTTTTATATTAAGAACTCTGCAAATTATAAGCAAAAAACTTGGCAAAATTTGGGGCTGTTTTTATAAAAACCTTAATTTTTCTACGAGTATACATGCTATCCTCATAAAAATGAACACAGTATATTACAATAAGCCACTTATTAATAATATCGAGTTTGAACGCTTTTATTACATTAGTTTTTACAGGGTTATCCAAAAGGTATTCGTTCTTTTTCAATTTGTTGACGGTCCCCTATCGGGTTTCGCGAAAAAATCTTCGCGGAAGTATATGACTTATACTATACTGTTTGCACACCTGCAGTTCAGGTTAATTCCTCATGTATTATTCTAGATATTTAAAAACGTCTAAAATCGCAAGAGATCGGTCACCTTTGGCCATATAGTGTATAACTAATTGGCCTTCATCGACTTGGAGTACGCTTTAAAGAACATCAGGAACTAACTCTTCGCCCACCTTCGATGACATGCGTCGTTATGCCTTTCAAAAGGCTTTAATTAGAGGAGTTAATTCAATCAGTAAAACAAGCATGCTTTAACTTAACTAATAACACCTGTGACAACTGCGAACCCCCCCCCCCTATCATTGTGTGTAGGTGGTGTTGGAAACACTCGTGCTTCAGCCATTTCTATTCAGAAATGCACTACCATCCGTTAAGTTACTTTTTCCACCAAGCATAAACTGTCTTCTCTGTAATCTCTGTAATTCGTCAACTCTCTTTTCTACCGCATAGAGTACCTTTCCTGCATAGCTAGCGACCTGGAGAAATTGATAAATGACAGAAATACATCGGCCTATAACTTCACCAGTTGCATTCGGACGGGTAGTTATGTACATTTCTTGATCCCCATGTTAAGAATTTTCCAACGGCACCACTCTCGACAAAATCTCGATCTGGCATATCGGGACCTTCCCTAGTAAGTTTGTTTGGGTAGATATACAGTGAAAAATGTAAAATCAAACCAATTCGAGGGTGTACGCTGCCGAAGTCAGTGGAGCCCCAACGTTAGGTTCGTTTGGAGAGATTTTCTTTTAAAAATATAAAGTCATTCAACATTGACTTTAGATACATTTAACGCTATTATCAGGGGGCCGGGCAACGCCGGGCAGATCAAGTAGTGGTAGAATAATGTGTGTATTAACTTCATAATTTTTGTAGCATAACATCCCGACACAAAAATAGATGTTTACAATTACCCCATTGTCTTTGGTGTGATTGTGAACATTTTTACAACTTTTTTATTGCGAACGATTTTAGGTACGTATTTATATCACAACAGCACAAATAACTAATTGTAATTGAAGTATAAGGGTGAAACAATAGCTTTATAGTGCTTATACAAGTTTTACATGGATCAAGTGCTCCTAAAAGTTGTCACTAATTGAAACTAGCAAAATATGTTCACAATTACCCCCCACTGATCCTAGAGAATATTATGTCATTTAATATTTTGTTAAGCAAATTATGTTATAAATACAACGTATAAACATGTAGACTTCTTATGTAGAAGTAGTAGACTTCTTATCATTTCATATAATGGGGCTCACTAAGCTTGTGGTTAGCATCCCAGTCACAAAATTATAAGCTTGGGTTGATGTTCATGGGTTCGATACCAACCTCATTTAGGCGGGTAACTGTGTAAGTTTGTCAGGAATTCTTGTCCTTGCACAATAACTTTAATTAGTTACGCTTCCCATCAAAAGTTCTCCCTGGAGGCATTCCTTCCTTTTGCAAAAGCTGGTTGATGCTTAGCAAAAATCTTACTCCCTTCCATGTAATTGTTAAAAAACTAGTATATAGTGTCGAAAGCATTTAATTTTCCTGTGTCACAATGAGGTGATTAGTAGTCATGCCGACTGATGCTTTGTTTCTATTTTCACATAATTGATAAAAACCTATACCACTTGGCTGATCGGAAGTGACTTATTCACTAAAAATGGTAGTGGATTTCGAATTAATAGGCCTTCCATCTATTAACCCTTTATCTACTGATGGTACTTATAAGTACCAATCCCTTTAAGCTTTTATCCCATAGTGAATATTACTAATATTCTAATGGTACTTTGCAACAACACTCTTTTAACTCCACTTTATCCGGATACATGGCAGCAGTAGTTCTAGGTTTGTTATTTTAGCTAGGAAGGAGGCTATCTTTGACACAGACGATGGGTTTTTTGCCGACATTTTGTACAGACTGTCACGCTCGTCTTTTTATTGCTGCAAACACAGTAATGGATATAAGACAAGTGATGGATTTTCTTTAGTGTGTTCATTATCATCTTAGAATACAGTTTGACTGGCTATTTTAGGTGAACGGTATATGTATTTGATTTAACTGTTGAATTACAATTGGTATTTATAAGTACCGTCAGTACAAAGGGTGTTGGAGAAAAACTTCTTGTTTACTTTTCGTCTGTGTAGTTATCCATCTTTTTCATCTGCTTTAAAATGTAATTACTAAAATGTAGTGTAGTAATGATTTCCCTGGTATTTCTTTTCTGTTTCATTGTTATTTTTTATAGGAAATTGAAAAAGTTGTTGCACCGGCTCGTTTTTGCTATGCTAGAACTGCCATATGTAAATTCATATATTGCATAAGTGGAGATGCGAGAAAACAATGTTGTCCCGGGAATATAGACGTCGCATAACTAAAAGACTACTAACAAGATCGAAACCTAAAAAAAAATAGTTTATTTTTAACCCTTTCAGGGGCAACGCATTTTCAATTCTAAAGTGTTGAAATAAATGACTGGCACCGGAATTTTCCAAAAGATTTATTTGTAAATAAGAAAAAGTCTATATTTCATATACTTATTAAATCGAAAATATTTTCTGGTGCCATTGGAAATACATTGTGGGTTTTCTGTTACGATATTTTAGTCATAATGTACTGACGGTACTTTAAAGTACCACTGAATCTAATTACCTCTAAATAATTAAATTTCTCCCGGGTGAGTATTTTTTTATGTTTATCCTTTAATTTTCATTCTAGTAACTGAAAAAAAATATTACATGAAAAAAATTGCAGTAGATCATAATGCAGTAGTTAAAGGATTAAGTATTTTATGGCAACATTACTGAATGTTGACAAAATTTCATAATACTCTTAAACTTATAAATATTACAATGTAATTTTAAATTTTATGTTTATTTGCTGCTTATCAAACAATAAAATATATGTTTTAATAAATAATGTTAAGGTTAAATATTTGTAACGCATTAGGTTAATTTGAACCTATTTGATATATAGAAATGAAGCTTTAAAAGACAAAATTACGAGTGATTCTCACACTATCGCATCATTTTACTCAGCTCGCTTCAAATTTTCAGAAGAATTTGAAAGTCAGCTTGCTTACAATGGCCAAAAAAAAAATTATAAAATAGGTGTATATATAAAGAAACATTCGTCAATAACTTGTATATTAGTTGCAGGAAGAGTAGAAATGGTGATATTTTTCAGATTTTTTATAGTGAATTAGTTTTATGAATTACGAATATCTATTTCATAACAACCGGTTTAGCGGGAAATAAGTTTCCCACTTCAGAGAGCTTGGGAGTGCGTTCTACTGCTCCATATGTGAGAAAATTTGAACTACAGTTAATTGAAATTATTCGCTTGTCATTTATTAAATATGTCCCCTTTCATTTTGAACAATTTGCTCCAATCGAAAAAAACATATTTTCCTCAACTGAACGCAATGAGTTTTCTGGGATTTCCAGAACAATTCGCCAAATGTTGTTCTTCAGATCTGGCAGAGATTCAGGTCTTCTACGGTAGAAGATGTCTTTCAGAAAAATTCATAACCAAAAGTCCGTAAGGCATGATATCTGGCAAGCGAGGAAGCCATGCTGAGGGAAAATTATGTCTGACCACCCATTGATCTATCAAAGCCTGTCTTAGCATTTGCTGTACCGGATGTGTAATGTGTAAATGCGCGCCATCATGCATGAAAGTGATGTTCCGAATGCATCCAAGCTGTTGAAATTGTTGTATTAGAAATTCCCTCATCATATCATTGTACCGTAGTCCTGTGATTGACAGATTCGGATTCCAATTGCTGTTACCTCTTTGATGAATATGGCCCAATGTTAAACGTGGCAATACAACCACATCATACTCACACTTTTTCAGGTTTCAAGGGTTATTCCTGGATAGCGTGAGGGTTTTCCGCTGCCCAAACTCAAAAATTGCGAGTGTTAACTTGGCCATTATCGCAGAAATGGGTTTCGTCAGTACACAAAATGTTCCATGGTCAGTTGACTCAAACTATAATTTTTTAATGAAGTGAAAAGTTTTTACGAATCTCTCTGTACCTTCTTGCAATTGGTGCACATGCTTGATCATCAGGAATAAAAATGTCAAATCCACCATATGATGGTTCGTTCAGTGGAATACGGCATATCCAAATCACGGGAACAATTGGTACTCTTACACTATCATATAGCCAGGGCTCCCACTCGGTCCGTTTTTTGAACACCACTATTATTTAAAGAAAAATCGTCTTTATATATTTCGTAGAAACATACCTGGCAGAGCGTTTATCTTGAAATTGTTGAAGAAGCGTGCTAGGAATTGCTTTCTAAAAAATTACTAGTGTCCAAAAAACGGACCAGTGGGAGCCCTGTACAGCGATTGATTGCTGATTACTACGATTGTTGTACAATATGGTCGTTTCATTTTAACCCCTTCGGGACGGGAGCCTTTTACGAAATTTTTAATCTTTCGTCTCTGTTTTTTAAAAACAGAAATTTGTGTCTTCTTGAATCGAGAAAATGCGCTGATTAAATATGGCAGATTTTAGAGTAAAATTTTACTGGTGAGGAAAAACAAGGATTCTGAGCGCTTCATGCGGCACGTATACGTGTCGCCCGTCCCCAAGGGGTTAAATATTCCCAATATATAGACAATATTTACTAGAAGCATTGAGTTGGAAATATTTACAATACTTTTATGTCAAATGTAAAATATTCATGTTTCTTTGAAAATATTGCCTTAATTTTTGTTTTATTGACTTTACATTGGTTAAATATTTCATGACATAATTTCACATTAATTGGCTGAAATTAACACGCCCAGTAATAGTCAATACTTCCCGTCGATGCATGTAATAGTTTTGTAATATAGGGTCAAGCTATAGCAAAATTGTTTCGCTACTAAGGTAGTGATACTTCTAGAAAAACTGCTTTAGATACAAATCTCTATTAAACTGATGTTTGTATATCGCAATAATAAAACTGTACAGGAATTGCTCAGGTTTATATAAATATATCAGATTTTTTTTTCTTTTTTTTTTATATTCAAAACGAATTATTATTTTATTATTTGCATTTCAAAAATTTAAATTAACACCAAAAGTTTTTTTTTGACCAACTAAGTGATAACATATATCTCAACTCGGAACAGATGTCATAAGTTCCCACGGCCGCCATCTTGGAATTTTTCTTGGCGTGAAAACCCCTTTTTAGCCAAGTAGCAAATGTCGCCAATAACCGGTTAATACGCATGTTTCGCTTAACGAAAATAAAATGTAAATAATAAACAAAATTCGCTAAAGTGGCAATCAGTAATCTTGTATGAGCGCTTCGCGCACATTAACTGAAAAAAAACATCACTGCATTCAGCAGTTCTCCCGGTGTAGCATTCTCAAAATTCAGCAGTTCTCGCTTTCTAGCAATCACAAAATGTAAAAAACTCTTAAAGCAGCAAAATATACATAAAAAACGAAACTCGCTAAAGTGGCAATCAGTAATCTTGTATGAGGGCTTCGCGCACATTAACCGAAAAAAAATCACTGCATTCAGCAGTTCTCCCGGTGTAGCATTCTGAAAATTCAGCAGTTCTCGCTTTCTAGCAATCTCAAAATGTAAAAAACTCTTAAAGCAGCAAAATATACATAAAATTATCAGCATACCTTAACAGATATCTGCTTTCTTGAAAGCTCAAGCACGAAATCTCTCTCATAACACCACCGTCATTTTCCAAAATAGGCTTATGAATACGCATTGAGACACAATAAACAAACCTACTTTTCTTTTCAAAATTTCCTCACATTTCTTAATTACTTCAGCAAAAGCGTTTAAACGGATTACAGAAACTATAGTCAGTCAAATACATCCAATAAATTTAACATAAAAATAAAAAGACAGACCGATACCACACGATATCAAAATACATCCACGAAATCCACCAGTTCTCAGGGGTTGCCAGAACAGAATACACACGTCACACGGGGTTCCACATATCGAGTTTGCCATATCTATAAACACCGCCAACACGCCAACAAAAAATCGCCAAACAATTCAAAACAACGGCTGAGGGAACATACGGCATCTAAGCCCTCAACTCTTGGGTTTTTAGAACACCACTATTTTCAAAGAAAAATATTCGCTTTATTTACGAAAAAAAATCTGCGATATGAAAAGACCAAGATTACTTTGAAAAAATAAACAGGATGAAAAAATAAAAAAGTTGTAGGTATGGTGATAATACTATCATAGCTGCCAACCTCAAACTAATCTTCCGTAATACTTGTGTTAATTTGACCCTGTTTTAATACGTTTCAAACCAGAAATTTTTTTAAGAAATGAAAATAAATATGTTCCACGTAAAAACCTAGAATTAAATAAGTAAACATTCATGAAATTAATTTTCTGGTTCGAAATGTGGTTAACTTGGGTTAAATTAATCCAGACATTACGGAAGATTAGTGGAAGGTTAGCAGCTATGATACTATGATTAAAGATTATTTTTCTTTATTTTCATAAATTTTAATACCGCAGCGAATAATTCAACAAATAACATTTAAATGTTTCATTTCAAGATAACCTATTCTATATAAATGAATTTAAACGGAAAAAATAAACTCAGATAGGATGAAAGTTTACGCATGTTTGTATAAAATTAAATGGCATTGTAAATATTAAAATTTCGGATGCGATAAAAGCTGTAAAATTGAAATTACTTGTTAAAAACTTACCTTTTTTTATAAATGGATGCTGAAATAAGTATACTTATTCGACAGAATTAACAAGAACAAAACGATCTTTGAATTATAGATGAGATTAATTGTACTTTAAAACACATATGAAGTAAAACCCATGTTTAATCTTATATATTATTTAAAAACAATCAAACTTGCAAATTTTAAAAGTAAATCGCTCTGTCGAAATCTTTTCTACTGAATAATTCAGAAAATCACGTTTCAAAAGTGAAATAGATTATGCAATATTAATGAGGTAGTAATGCTTTCTTCCTTCGAATAATTTAACCATTTAATGACGCTTTCAAAATTTTCGCAATTAAAATCAAAACAACGTAAATTGTGTAATTTTTTTATGTATTTAAAAGAGCGAATTGTGATATCATTCGTTTGATTATAAATTTTTCGAAGGGAAAGTAGTAATTGAATATTTTTTTATCATTTGCTTTTTCAGATAATTTTTCTTCCCTTGCAGTGATTAAGATTTCGTGGTTGGTTGGACTTTATTGTCTCAGTTTTCCATCAGGACATGGAATGCCTCGGAATAAGATTAAATATTGAGAATTTAAATAATTCAATATATAACTTGATTTCTTTTTTGAAATAGCGTCTACAAAATGGTCACCAGTGACCTCCTAATATTGTATTTACATAGCTGCCAACACTTACGCTTCTTCAGACCACATAAATTTAATAGAAATTTTTGCCTTATTTAATCGGCAGATTTCGTCGATTTAAAAAGGTAAAATTCGCTATAAAATTTTTGTGGTACAAAAATGCGTAAGATGTTGGCAGCTATGTATTTATCACTTTTTTTATTTGGATCTTTAGGAGGGGGCAAAAGATTCTGTAGTTATTTTTATGATATTTCCAGTGTAAAACAGATTCCGATAGTCTATTACAGGGGTATTAATAGTACATGTCTCGCAGGTCGCAGAGCTATCCCATCGTGATTGAACCTAACCAATCCAAATTCAGCAATCAGCCACATTCATTATTGTTACGGATTGTTGTATAGACAAATTCTTCTAACTAGGGATTATTGATTTATTATTTCTTACTGGAACGAAAGTGTTACTATTTCGCAAGATAATATAATTACTGAAAATCAAGCATATTACATTTCTTCGAGTACACCTATTTGACGAAGAAACAACGACAACAATCAAAGCATTTGATCGGTTAAAATGCGTAAAGCATAGCTGCCAACCTTCCACTAATCTTCCGTAATGTCTGGATTAATTTAACACAGGTTAACCACATTGACAGACCACACTGTAACCATATTGTAACCACATATAACACAGGTTAACCACATGTGAGCCAGAAAATTAATTTCATGAATGCTTATTTAATTCCAGGTTTCTACGTGGAACATATTTATTTTCATTTCTTTAAAAAAATTTCTGGTTTGAAACGTATTAACCCAGGGTCAGATTAACGCAAGTATTACGGAAGATTAGTTGGAGGTTGGCAGCTATGCAATTAAAACATGTGCTTAGTCAAACTGTAATTTAAAATCATTTTTCATGATACATCCATCTATTTTATTAAAATATGATTCCGTGTGCCTCTCTGGATGATGATAACAGCTTTTCAAAAAGAAATTAAATGTTTAATGCATCCGCACTTTAATTTAACGATAATATTATGCATGGTCAGGTGAATGCAATTGATTTTGTCATCGTGGTGCTGATTTGAATAATCTTACTAGAAAGTTTTTATACTTCCTTATTAACATAAAATCGGATACATTTTATTTTCGCAAAACATATGAATATATAAAAGCATTTCATAATGACATATCACGTTCGAAATGCTCTTGAATATAACAATAAAAGTCTCTTCTTGAATTATTTAAAATAATGCTTTAAAATTGCTGCCAAACTTAAACGAATACTATGACTCTATTTTTAAATAAATCTCGAATTGAAGTTAAAAGAGTGTAAAAAACTTTTTTAATGTATAATACATTGTGAATGCACGTATAGCAGTATCAGATGTTTTTGGAAAGATAATCCTTCGAAAACATTCTATATGCTTTTAACTTCAGAGTTCACTAAAATTTTAAAGCTACTGATCTAAATAAAAGTTTTAGAGATCAAAGAAACATTTTTATTGGAAGTTTTTTCAATTGAAATATAAAATTATTTATTTAAATTACGTTAATCTAAAGAATATTCTGAAAATAGAGATATTTCTACGTCATTATCTAAAAAGAGGATATAGTTAAATAATTTTCATAAAAATTTCATGGAAAATTTAAACAAAGGATTCGAAAGGATTAAGATCGTGCAAAAAATCAGTTCCTATAAAAATTTTACTCGTAGAAAATCTACAAATATTATATAAAAATTTTGAGAATTAAAAAAAAAATCTTTTGAAATTTTTACATTATGACTACTAAAATAAAACGAAGAATTCTAATCTTTATGTTAGAATACGTCTGTTTCAACACAGACATCTAAAAAGTATGAAATAAAATGAAGGATCAGTGAGAAAAATTATGGTAATACAGATTTGTGTGTTCAACATATCTTCAAAACGCTTAAGAAATAATTTTAATCGCCAAATGCAACGTTCAGCATTTATGTTTATCATTTGTGTCACTAATTTTCTAACTTGTTAGATTGTTAATCAATAAATTTTCAGAATTAAAACTTGTGCTTATCTAAACTGTAACTTAAAATCCTTATTCATGATATCATCTATCAATCTTATTAAAATATGAATAACTGTGTCTCTCTGGATGATGGTAACAGCTTTCAGAAAGAAATTAAATGCTTAATGCATCCGCAGTTTAATTTAACGATAATATTATGCACGGTCAGGTGAATGCAATTGATTTTATCATCATGGCGCTCATTTGGAAAAATCTTACTAGAAAACTTTTATACTTCCTTATTAATATATAATTAGATAAATTTTATTCTCGTAAAACATATGCATGTACGTATAAAAGCATTTCCGAATAACATATCACGTTCGAAATGTTTCTAATGTAACAATAAATGTCTTATTCTTGGATTATTATAAATAATGTTTAAAACGTCGTGTCAAACTTAAACGAATACTGTGAGTTTATTTTTAAATAAAATATGAAATAAAATTAAAATATTGTACAAAAAAATAAATAAATAAAAAAGTATAATACGTTATAAATGCACATATCGAAGTATTGGACGTTTTTCAAAAGATAATCGTCCGAAAACAAACAGTATGCTAATAACTTCGGAGTTGACCAAATTTTTAAAGCTACTTTCCAAAATAAAAGTTTAAGAGACAATTTTTTTACTATTGGGGTTTTTTTTTCAACTGAAATATAAAATTATTTATTTAAATTACTATAATGAAAAAAACCCTCTTTAAATAAATATATTTTTACTTCATTATCTAAAAAGAAGATATAGTTTAACAATTTTCATAAAAGTCTCATAGAAAATTCAGACAAAGGATTCGAAGGGATTAAAATCGTGCAAAAAATCAGTTGCTATAAAATTTTATTCTTAGAAAATCTACTAACATTATATAAAAAATTTGAGAATAGAAAAAAAATCTTTTGAAAATTTTAATATTATGCTTACTAAAATAAAATGCCTAATTCTGATCTTTATGTTAAAATACTTTTGTTTCTACACAGGCATCCAGGGATGAGATTTCTCCACTTTTTTGCATACCAGTATATTATTAGAGAAAATGTTGTTCTCTTAAATCGCAGTATTTTCCAATTAAATAAAATAACACTTTCTCTAAGATTATACTGGTGTGCAAAAAAGCGGAGAAATCTTATCCCTCCAAACATCTTAACCCCTTGAGGGGCAAGCAATTACGTTTGTGAAATGCTTAATTCCCACCGAAATTTTTGATAAATTCTATTTCAAAATAAGTAAAAGCAATTTTACGGATTTTCTCCACCAACGTTAGAAAAGTAAAATTTAATAAAATTTTTATGGTGTAAAATTTCATTAATCGAAGGTGGTATATAATATATACCGGTGCCCCTCAAGGGGTTAAAAAGTATGAAATAAAATGAAGGATCCGGGACAAAAATTATGGCAATCCAACTTTGTGAGATTTGATGTAACAGAACAGTTTGTTTTCTTGAGAGGCGTATTAGAGTTTGATAACCTTGTATTGGGGTAAAAATGGTGGTCTTTATAAAAATACAGATGAAATTATGATAAATGTAGGAGAACACTGAACGATCAAGCGAAAAACAGATATAATACAGAGTACCTAGTTTATTACTATCATCGTTTTGATCCTAGACCCTTTATATATTTCTGAACCTGTCTGATAGAATTTTCGTGAATATAGTTTACAGAATTAATTGGATGCATATTAGTAATAAAGTGAAAAAAACATACTTATCAAAAACAAATAATAATAATAATAACGGCTAATCAGTGTATACAATATATTTAAAAATCTACAATTAAAGTAACATGCTACTCACAGTAATAAAATACAAATATATTCCCTGTGATATGCACCTTACTCTGAGTAGTATATTACTTTATTTGTAGATTTTTAAATATATTGTATACACTGATTAGCCGCTCTTATTTTTATTTATTATAACACAGTGTAATGAGTTCTTTTTGTAGTAACATACTTATCAATTTTAGGAAGAAAATGAAAAAAAATACAATGATGGAAGCTTTTACAAAAAGTTGATAATGATTTTCTTCGTTAAACCCTTCGTCAAAAATTCTCCTAAAGAAGCGTTTTTTGATTATATGAAGGTAATGTTCACTGATATTATAAAATGGAAATAATCAACTGGGCAGAGATCTCAGGTGGGCGGTATTAACAGTGCAAGACAATTTTTGATCAGATCAGTATATTTGCATATTTAGCAGTGAAAATAGGCAGTTAAAAGAGTATATAGCGTCGGTACCATGCCAAACTATCCAATGTGAAAACAGTGGGCCACTTTTTTAAAATTCAGATTTCTTGATTTGCACCACTTTTTTGAAATAGTAAAATTCGCGTTATTTAAACTTATTTAATTACGTGCTAATTAACCTCTCAATTATCACTCCAGTGATATTCACGGGCTGTGTCTTTTATTCATTTTATTCTTTTTTTTTTTTTTTTTTTTTTTTTTTTTTTTTTTTTTTGTTATTATTATTATTATTCCCACCAGTTGTACAAAATAGCCTAATTGGCTTTATTATGATATCGTTTTACCTGTAATTAAATAAGGGGAATATTTCTTTATCAAAAAAGTGGTGCGAATAAACAATTTGAATTTTTAAACCGTAATTTAATGCGACCGTTAAGGGGTTAAGGCGAAAACAAGGAGAATTTTACCATTTCAGAAAAGTGGTGCCAATGAAGAAATCTGAATTTTAAAAAAGTAGCCCACTTTTTTCACATTGGATAGTTTGACATGGTACCAACGCTATATCTAGGTAGTTCACTTTGACTTATACTCTTAACTGCCCATAGATATTATATTTTTACTGTGAAATATGCAAATATACTGATTTGCACAAAACTGACTTGTACCATAAAGACTCGCCCATCTACGAAATGTGTTATGCATAGCTGCAAACCTTCCACTAATCTTCCGTAATGTTTGGATTAATTTAACCCAGGTTAACCACATTTCGAACCAGAAAATTAATTTCATGAATGCTTACTTATTTAATTTCAGGTTTCTACGTGGAACATATTTTCATTTCTTAAAAAAATGTCTGGTTTGAAACGTGTTAAACCAGGGTCAAATTAACGCAAGTATTACGGAAGATTAGTTTGAGGTTGGCAGCTACGATTATATAAATTGAAGACAATAGACCGGGAGACGACAGCACAGACACATGCTTCGAACGGATACCGTTATTTCTCCAGGAAACTACCAGTATCTTTTTATAGAAAAATAAATCTAAGTTAAACGCGCAAAATTTCGCGATTTTTCTATAAGATAATACTGGTGCCGAAAAATTTTCTGGTATGCAAAATTCAAGGAGGCGTACAAGCTAAGAGACAAACGCCTCAACGAATTGGAGGCTGAAAAAACAGAATTAGCTACAACTCGATTCCCATATTAAAACACAATCGGTCTTTCAAGTCATATCGTGGTGGAAAACACCTAAAAACCCGATTTTACCGGTTGACTCGTAGGTTTACCATCGTGTTTTCCTGCTCCCATTCCGCCATGTTTTTATACCGTTGAGTGCAGGAAAACACAATAGTAAACCTACGAGTCGACCGCTAAAATCGGGTTTTTATGTGTTTTCCACCAAGATATGACTTGACAGACCGATTGCATTTTAATATAGGAATCGAGTTTTAGCTAATTCTGGAATTTCAGCCTCCAACTCGATGAGGTGGTTGTCTGTGCTTCCGGCTATCGATATACAACGTTCTTAATGTTTCTGGCTGTATTGTTTTATGTTCCTAAGTCACAACCAATATAAAAATTTATTTTCAAGGAGGAAGATACAATATACATTTTTGAAAAAAATCTAGAGTGACTCCACTCAACTTTCCGAACGATGCTAAATATGTTATGAAAATTTAAAAAAAATTTAACCCTTTAGTGCGCAGTTTCGCATATATGCAAAGAACAGTGTTTTGAATTTAATAGATTTTTTTTCATTCGTATATACCTAATTCACAACCGAAAATTAAAATAGCAATATTTGCTTTAATTAATAACAAACATTCTATATTTAAATAAAACGAAATTAATCATTGAAACTTTCTGGTGTAACGTCAGATTCTCTGAAATACGTAATTTCTAGAACGTATTCTATCATGGGAATTAAAGGGTTAAAGGTTAAGTTTTATAAAATAAATAATTATATAAATTAAGGTATTTGGAGACATACTTATTAAAGTATTTACTAATTTGTCTTATTTTAGCGTAAAACGGCCACACGGCAGTAGTTTTTACTTGCATCGCAGATGTGCAACAGAAGAAAAGGTTGCCGTATTGTATGAAAAATGTATCTCTGATTTTTTTTTTCATTATTTTTCCTGTGTTATAAACCTTTCAGAGAATATATATTTTTCGAAACAAAATAAAAAATCGCACATTTAAGGGTTAATTTCTGACACAATGAAGTCGGTTGGATTCTAATTCTGGACATCTCGTTTTAAAACAGAAGATTTTACCTCCGCGCTACTAATGCATATGCTCAATATATGCAATGCTGCAATTTTTATAACATATACTCTGTCACATTTCCTTGTTGATTATTCCTCTGGAATTGGTTGCAAAATAGATTTAAAGATGGATTAAACAGCTCATCCTTAGGCCGATTTTTACGAAAATCTATACAGTTCCAGAGACTGCAGTTTAAAACATTTGAAGCTGCAAAATGGCATTTATGAGTGCGAGAGTAACTAGAAAATATTAATTTTAATGTTAATGTTAAAGCTGTTTATTTATCACGTTTGTCCGTCAAACATGTTTGCTGAATATAAAAATATTTACTTGAGAATGTTTAGCAATTGAAAAACCAACATTCCGGCTAGAAGAAATTGATAGCCTCTCTACCACTGATCACTACTACACGAACAAAACTATAAAACCTACTCGGAAACGTTTCCTAAAATCAGTGGTAGAAAAAGAAATTTTGTTTTGATAAATGCTTCGTTAAATCTTCTAAAAAATTTTCTAAAAACAAAGAACGCTTTTTGGAATCATGGATATCTCGGAAGAGGTCATTGTATATTTTCGTTTGTTGTTATATTATATTTTCCCAGATTAAGAAACATTTGTCTTTTTTATAGTGTAGGAGGGAGCGAGGAGGGGGTGGGTATGGATACCACTATTTTATAATGGGGATCACCCCCCCCCCCCCCTAATTTAATCCCACAACTCTGCAATTCAATAATAGGAAAAATTCTTTTAAGAAATATTGGTATTTCCCACTCTACTTCCCCACTGTACTCATGTAGAGAAAGTAAGCTAGTAGATTTTTAGCTCACAGGCCATCAAAGCTTGTGAGCTAATGTGCCCGCAGCTTCTGTATGTACGTATGTACGTACGTAATGCGATAACACTTGATAGAAGCATCCGATTTCCTTCAATTTTTTTTCCTAGGTTCATTCTCATAAGGCACTTCCCTGATTCGTTTTGGGGGTTCATTGATAAGTATAAAGGGGGGTACGGGGGTTAATTCCCCCCTTAATTTAGATAAATGGGTTTTTCATGCAGAATTATCAGATTTGCTTCAATTTTGGTATACCGGTTAATTCTGATAATGCGCTTCCCTGATTAGATTTGGAGGTTCATTGTTTAAAAATAAAGGCGTAATACCCTCTTAACTTAGATAAATGGTGTTTTCGTGGAGAATTATCAGATTTGCTTCAATTTTGGTATACAGGTTTATTATGATAAGGCGCTTCTCTCATTGGATTTCGAGGTTCATTGGTTAAGTATGAAGAGGGGAACGGGGGTATAATGCCCCCCCCCATTATTTAGATCAATGTGTTTTTGTATCCGATTTGCTTCAAATTTTGTATAACGGTTTATTCTGATAAGGCGATTCCCTGATGAGCTTTGGAGGCTCATTGGTTAAGTAATAAAGATGTGGAACAGGGGCGCTAATCCCCCCTTAATTTATTTTTCGAAAGGCATTATTCTTTGAAGTAATATACAATTAGAGTGAATAGACTATGAGCTCAATGCCATCAGTGCAACTGGGCACTTTTCTTTTTATTATTATTCATCAACATAAAAATGTGCACGATATCATAAGGTGAAAAATGTTTCAATATATGACATTCTTCAAACCTTTAGTGACTTAACAACATGATACTTTTATGGGTAAAGTTTGATCATAAAAAGTGATAAAATAGTTTTTGGTTAAAAACTATATAGTCCATAAAGTCAATTAAGTGTGTTATTAAAAGAAAATAAAAACAATTTCCCCATAAACGACAAAAGGCATTTCACAGGTTATAAACTTAGACCCATTACTTAGTTACAGGAAATAAATTCTCCAAAGAATTAACCGCAGTAATGCATTAAATATTTCTCTTGTACAATAAAATATAATTTTTTAGCAGATACTTTACTTTTAAATTATGCACATGGTTTTTATTTAATATGTGAAAGATTAAAATGGTTTTTAATTTATACGAGGGTATTCTTTAAACGTATTCTTTTATTCATATAGAAAGAGTTTTAGAGGCACTAATTGTTTCTATAAATAAAGTATTTTATTTATGACCTTTACAGGATTTTTTTAATTAAAAAATCGTTTAAAGCTAGTGTCTACATATTCTTTATATCTAAAAAAATAATGCATTTCTTTAATTAAAAAAAATTACTTTTACACGTTTTACTGCAGTTTTAAAGAAGATGGAAAACCTTTTAAACTGCAAATGAAATTGAAATTAATGTGGAAATCGATAAATATTAAAATACTGTAAATTTACTCGCGATTTATGTACCAAAAATTTATTTTGAAAATCGGGAGTGATCCTGATACACGGGGATTTGATAGTTAAAGAAAGATCACAGAAGAAAGTGACAGAGACGGTTAACCCTTTATTGGGCAATGGTAATATACTTACCACTTAATTTTTTTTTTTTTTAAACTGGTTGATTCGCACTGGGATTTTTAGTAAAACATTTTGTTTTTCTAAGGCCGCTGATAAAAAAAAAATAGCCGCATTTTATTTTCAAATAAATCTGTTTGTAGATCTGGTGGTAGTGTATCTTTTCAACATTTCAGCCACAGAATTGACTTGCCCGATAAAGGGTTAAAGTATACATCAAACAAAGTACAAAATATACATTATTTTTTTTAGAAATATTATTTGTATGTTTTATTTGCTTTACATATTTTCTACGCGGTAAAGTAAGCTGGTGTGGAGTCCCCCTCATTAGTTTCCGAGCACGGGCTCTTCCTATGAAGTGTCCCGCGATTAGGATTCGATGATGTGACGGTGGCTCTGCATCAGGTCGAACCTGTTCCGACCCCTCTTTCGAGATTTATTGAGCCGGATTGCTTGGTCAGCGTTCGGACTTTTTTAGTGGAGAGTTCGGGGGATCGTCATTGACCAACGTGAGTGTTGGTCCGTGGTTCCCCGTTTTGAGCAATGCTCCACAGGAGACTAAAGCGGGACAATCCTGCTTGGGATGTCCTACTTATAAGACATATCGGTGCACGGGCAGAATGACTGGCCGGTCTTGTGGGGACCCCCTTGCAGTGGGTGCCGTGGCGGTCCTTTTGGAGGGCACCGTGTTGTGGCCAGTTGTGGCCGGGTACACGTACATAGTCACGCTTTACATATTTTCTAATAGTTGGTAACATTGAATGCTTCATTGGTTTCAGTATAGATGATCATTAAACGACTATTTTAAGAATCGATATAAAAAATCTTGAAATAATATTTTTTAAATATTGTGCTATATTAAATAATTGTTACATCTAAAAGAAAAAAATCCGATTGAAATATTTTCCTAATATATTTTATTAAAAATACTTTTCCATAAATAATGCATTAAAATTCGGGGTGTGCGTGTTACTTAAGAGCGCGGAGTGCACAAGTCAATAGGATAATTAAATACATTGCAGAAAATACAAATATTTCTTGATCTAGGAAAATATAATATAACCATAAACGAAAATATATAATAACCTTTTCCGTGTTACTTATAATTCTGAAAAGCGTTCTTTCTCTTTAGAAACTTCAGAAACCAATATAATTTAGATATTCATTTACAGAAACAAAATTCATTTTGCTGCCACTGATTCCTAGAATTTTCCTAGAATTTTTTATAGTGTGTAAATAAGTTTTCATGGCTGCCAACTCTTACGCTTTTCTATACCAGAAAAATTTAGCAGACATTTTTGCCTTATTTAAGCGACCGATTACGGCGATTAAAGAAAATAAAATTTACTATTAAATTTTTGTGGTACAAAAAAGGGTAAGATGTTGGCAGCTATGAGTTTTGTCAACCCCGAAAATAGTTTTTTCAGTTCCTACACTGTAAAAAAAAGGGACTAAAAAACGGAAATACTACTGACAATCTAGACGCCAGTACTATTTCCGTTTTTTTACGGAAATTTTTACGCATAAATTACAGAAAAATATCCGTTTTTAATCAGAAAAACGGAACATTATCTGTAATTTATAGGTAAAAATTCCCGTAAAAAAACGGAAGTAGTACTTTCGTCTAGATTGCCAGTAGTATTTCCGTTTTTTAGTCCGTTTTTTTACAGTGTATCCTTTCTCCGGTAAACATTTTCATGCTAAACAAACATGCTTTGTAGATAAACGTGGTAAATTAACAACATTAACATTAAAATTAATATTATTTTGTTACTGTTGTAAGTATCAATTAAATTACGCATCTAAAAATATTTAATTGAGAATCGATAGCATCTTAAAAACCTGTATTTTGTATTGAGAAAACTTATTAATCCACTATCGGAATCGTTTCCAAAAATCAGTCTCAGCAAAAAAAACTTTTATGTACGTGTTTCTTTAAGTAAAGAAAATATTTTGGTTTCTAGATAAAGGTTCTAGACATTTCTAGATAAAGGACGTTTTTCGGAAGTGTCGGCAACTCGGAGTAGATTCTTTGTATATTTAGTACGTGGTTGTAAAGTATTTTCGTAGCTACAGAAACATATGTCTTTTTTACAGTGTAGGCTTGCGGATACTTTTATTATCAAATTTAGACCTTTTAAGATGTTTAGAGATATTCCATTTGGCAATACCGTTACCTGACACTATTCAATTGTAAAATACTTCTAAATAATCATTTTATTAACAATGGTCTGATTATTTAAGATACATTATTTTATAATATAGACAAACCTTTAAAATTTTCCTTTTGCAAAAAAGATCTTGAAGTTTTAAAAACCTTCATTTATTCACGCCAGGTTATATTTCATAATTTTATTTAAAAAAATTTATATAAAACTTATGAATCGCTCATATCATTTTTAAAAAGTGTATTTTAGGCAAATTATCTCCATTTTAAGAAAAAGGTAGTCTTGAAATAAACCAACATTTAAATATAAAATTTAAACACACTAAATTTGTGCAGTGGAAAAATTCAAAAATAATTATCTTAAACCCTCTTTATCATTTGCCTTATTTAATCAACATTTTATAATAAAACATTGATATGAGTTTAAACAAATACGACCATAAATTGATTATTCACAACACTATTACTACCAGTGTCAAATGACACCTTTTAAAATATTTGATTTCTGCCGGCGCGGGGGGGGGGGTGTATTTGTAATTTTTAAAGCTATTAAATATAAAAATAGGTATTCAATGCATTAAAAATGTTTTATGATTGTTTTAATTTAAAAATGGCGCGTAAATCATAATCAAATTTACCACAAATCACAATCTTTTAAAAGGTGTCGTTTGACACTGGTGGGAACAGCGTTAATCTATCAAGGAAAAACCATTTTTTGAAACTATAAGTTGCTAAAAACTGCAAACTGCTCTTTTTGCAAAAAAATAAGTAAACATTATCCTTGATCCTAACACGGCATAACAGGACGTAGATATTAAAAGAATAGAACATGTTTATGCAATCTGTTCTAATATTCATTACTTATAGAAAATAAAGTTTTGTGAATTGGTAATGGCATATTCCATTCTAGGCCTCGCAGTCACTCCATTTTTTTAACACCACTTTTTTTCAAAAAAATATTTTCGTTTTTTTTTTTTTTTTTTTTTTTTTTTTTTTTTTTTTTTCTACAAATTTTGAAGACACCCGCTCGGAACGTAATTCTTTTTTTGTAAATGTTATAAAAACCTAGCACAAAAAATCTTCTTCATAAAAACAGGTATTCAGAAAACGAACCAGTGGTAGCTTCGCCATTTCTTAGATTTTTCTAACACGGAATAACACGACGTAGATATTTATAGAATAGAACATGTGTATACCTGTTCTAATATTCATTTATTAATTTGCAGTAGAAAATAAAGTTTCGTTAATTGGTAATAGCATATTCCATTACGGGTCCAATTGGTCTGCTTTTGAATAAAACGTTTTTACGAAATATCTTATTTTAGATTTTTTGTTTTTTACAAATTTTGAAGATAGCTACCTGGAATGTAATTTTTGCCGCAAATGATGTAAAAACCTAACATGAAACAAATTCTTCAGAAATACTGTCATTCAAAACATGGACCAGTGGGAGCCCTGCCATTACTTATATTTTTCTAGCACGGAATAACACGACATTGATATTTATAGACTAGAAGATGTGTATGCCCCTGTTCTAATATTCATTTATTAATTTGTAATGGAAAATAAAGTTTTGTTAATTGATAATGGCATGTTCATTACAAGCCTCCCACTAGGTCCGTTTTTGAGTAAGACATTTTTTCTAAGAAATATCTTCTCTTCAGGGTTTTTTTTTCTTCTTTTTTTGCAAATTTTGAAGTCACCTACCCGGAACGTAATTTTTGTTGCTAATGTTCTAAAAACCCAGCACGAAAAATTTACTTCATGAAAACAGATAGGGTAGATCCGGGATAGATGCCCCATCGGGTTAGTTGCCCCAGTCACTGTATTTCACGGGGATGAGATTTTTCCGCTTTTTTGCACACCAGTATAATCTTAGAGAAAATCTTATTTTATTTAATCGGATAATACTGCGATTTAACGAACAACATTTTCTCTAATATTATACTGGTATGTAAAAAAGCGGAGAAATCTCATCCCTGATTTCAGCTATTGGACAGGTGGCGAAGCTAGTGACGTTCTTCACTTTTCAAGCGTTTTAACCCTTTCAGCGGCAAGGTAATAGTATTCGTAAAATGTTGAAATAATTTTGTGACACCAGTATTTACAAGAAAATTTATTTGTAAACATGTAAAAGTATATTTTTGCGTTCTTAATAAAGGTGAAATTTTCATTATAAAATTCCGGTGCCAACGTGGCGATTAGGGATTAAAATTATGTCATGCCATGACGGCATCACCGCCCTTCAGGGGGTTAAAAAGGCGTAGTAGGCGAAGTTACAGTGATTTATTTCTTCAAATATATGTCATATTCTTCAAAAGTAAGTGTCGCTTTTGTTGTTTGTTCTCATGAGATAGAGATAGTTGCAGATGAAATATATTGATTAAGGATTAAAATTATGTGATGCCGTGACGGCATCACCGCCCTTCAAAAGATTAAAAAAGCGTAGTAGGCGAAGTTACAGCGATTTATTTCTTCAAATGCATGTCATATTCATCAAAAGTAAGTGTCGCTTTTGTTGTTTGTTCTCATGAGATAGAGATAGTTGCAGATGAAATATATTGATTAAGGATTAAAATTATGTGATGCCGTGACGGCATCACCGCCCTTCAAGGGATTAAAAAAGCGTAGTAGGCGAAGTTACAGCGATTTATTTCTTCAAATACATGTCATATTCATCAAAATTAAGTGTCGCTTTTGTTGTTTGTTCTCATGAGATAGAGATAGTTGCAGATGAAATATATTTATTAGAGATTATTCATGAAATATTTAGTGAATGTTGTTGAAACAGACGTCGAATAATAGTTATATAGGTTACAATCATATTTCTTCCTTTTTACAGAGCTACTGGCTGGAGCATCTACTCCGATCAAGTGGGGCGTCTAACCCTGAGGTTCGGGATAGATGGCCCAAATCATGGATTAAGATTTTTTATAAAAATCCCATTTTATCTAGGGATTGGTATTACAGTAATATTTTTAATGAAGTTCTACATTAAATTTGGAGTAAATAGATTAAATGTGCATTACAAAAATCATTACTATAAACAAGAAAAATTAGACCCTATTCAAAAAAGTCCTTCCGGCCAGTGCCGGGAGGAAGAGGTAGCTTTCATAATCCTTATTTTAAAAAAGCCAAATTATATCATTCAAACACTAGCTCAATTTAGTGGAAACCGAATATAGGAGATTCAATACTAATTTTTATCAATATAATGAATCAGAATTTCGCGAAATTAGTCAGCTTTATCCAAGCTGCTTTTCTTTAAAGTAACATATATTTGGCTGCCAAATTCGGCAATTTCTTAAAGTGCCTGTCATTTTAAGACAACATGGTGGATGAGGCTAAGCAGTGAACTTGGTCGAGACCTTAGTAATTGCTGTGCACATGCTCACTCACATCGGAATCGGTTAATATATAGGAGTGCTGTCGCATGCAAAATATCAGATTTTTCAAAATGTCACCCACAATAGAAATTGAAACTGCTATATCTGAGCCATTTTTTAAGGTAAAGACAAACAAAAAATGCTCCTGAATCCTTATATCAAGGTCAAATGCTTAAGAAAGAAACATTTTTCAATTTCTAATTTTTTTGCACCTCACTTTAAATATATATATATATTTTAATTTAATGGTCGCCATTTTGAAACAAGATGGCAGATGAATCTGGCCAGCGAACTTGGTCGAGGTGTTGATGTATACTATCCACATGCCTTCTTACATCGAAATAGGCGAATACGTGTGTTATCGCGTGACAAATACAAGATCGTTTCAAAATGTTAGCCATGCTAGAAATTCAAAGTGCTATAAATCAACCATTTTTTAAGATATAAACAAAAGAACAAATTTTCAGGAACAAAAACTGCTCCGGAATCTTTGTATCAAGGCCAAACACATAAAAAATGTTTTTCATTTTCCAATTGTTTAATACCTCATTTTGAATTTTAAATTTAATTTTTTTTAAATGGCAACCCTCTTGAAACAATATGGCGAATGAAGCTGGCCAACGAACTCGGTCGAGACATTGGTATGTACTATGTACAGACCAAGTTACATCCAAATAGGTTCATAATTACGCCTGTTATCGCGTGACAAAAATCAGGTCGTTTTAAAATGTCTGCCACAAGAGAAATTCAAAATGCTATTACTCAGCCATTTTTTTTTAGATATAGACGAAAGAAAAACTGTTACGGAATCTTTGTATTAAGGTCAAACACATACAAAAAAAATCTTTTTCACTTTCCAATTTTTTGGTATCTCATTTAAATTTTTTTATTTTTTAATTTTTTTAAATGGCCGCCATTTTGAAACAAGATGGCGGATGAAGCCGGCCAACGAACTCGCTCGAGATATTTGTATGTACTATGTACAAACTGAATTACATCCAAATCGGTTCATAAATACGCCTTTTATCGCGTGACAAAATTCAGGACGTTTCAAAATGTCAGCCACGCTAGAAATTCAAAATGCTATAACTCAGCGATTTTTTAAGATATAGACGAAACAAAAACTGCTCCCGAATCTTTTTATCAAGGTCAAACACATAAGAAGGAAATATTTTTTCAATTTTTAATTTTTTGGTACCACATTTCAAATTAAAATTTTTCTTAAAAATTTAAATGGCCACCATTTTTAAACAAGATGGCGGATGAAGCTGACCAACGAACCCGGTCGAGACATTGGTATGTACTATGTGTAAACGAAGTTACATCCAAATCGGTTCATAAATACGCCTTTTATCGCGTGACAAAATTCAGGACGTTTCAAAATGTTAGCCACGCTAGAAATTCAAAATGCTATAACTCAGCCATTTTTTAAGATATAGACGAAACAAAAACTGCTCCGAAATCTTTGTATAAAGGTCAAATACATAAGAAAAAGTATTTTTCCATTTTCAATTTTTTGGTACCACATTTCAAATTTTAAATTTTTTAAAAAATTTTAAATGGCCGCCATTTTGAAACAAAATGGCGGATGAAGCTGGCCAACGAACTTGGTCGAGAGATTGGTATGTACTATGTACAAACTGAATTACATCGAAATCGGTTCATAAATACGCCTTTTATCGCGTGACAAATTTCAGGACGTTTCAAAATGTCAGCCACGCTAGAAATTCAAAATGCTATAACTCAGCCATTTTTTAAGATATAGACGAAACAAAAACTGCTCCGGAATCTTTGTATAAAGGTCAAATACATAAGAAAAAAGTATTTTTCCATTTTTAATTTTTTGGTACCACATTTCAAGTTTTAAAATTTTTTAAAAATTTTAAATGGCCGCCATTTTGAAACAAAACGGCGGATGAAGCTGGCCAACGAACTCGGTCGAGACATTGGTATGTACTATGTACACACCGAATGACATCGAAATCGGTTCATAATTACGGGAGTTACAGTGTGACATAGGTCAGATATATATATATATATATATATATATATATAATATCAATTTTGAACGGAGGGTTGTTTCGGGGTCTGGGGGTCCTGATCGATGAAAATATACCAAAATTTTTTGAAATCGCTTTCCTCCGAACGGCTGCAATAGGTAGCTTTTTTGTAAAGAAAGCTACCTAAAACGGACAAGTGGGAGCCCTGTCATTATTTAGATTTTTCTTGCACGGAATAACACAGCGTAATACATTATTAGTAAAGAACAAGTTTATGTCCTTTGTTATAATATCAATTTATTAATTTGTAGTGGAAAATGATGTTTGTTAATTGGTAACGTCATATTCCCTTATATAGTGCTTTCTAACGCGGGAAAACATGACGTAGATATTAATAAAATAGAAAATGATTATGGCCTCTTTTATAATATTCATTTATTAATTTTCGTGGAAAATAAAGTTTTGTCAATTCGTAACACGATATTTCAATCTCATTACTTATATTATTCATATAGTTAAAGATGAATTTCTTTCAAATTATTCAAGTAGACATACTTTCACATTATTAATGCATGATGCCTATTTATACACACATACGAATTTCATCTAAACTAAGATCATGAGAAAATAGATGTTCATGTCTGTTGATTTTGTAATATAAAATTCTAAAATTACACTATCAAGAAAGACCTTTCGATATATTATTTTAAAATTTAAAAGATTGAATAATGTCTTTAGACTTTAGTTCAGCTTTTAAATTATAAAATGACCCCGCTATGAAAGTTTAAATTTTTAAGATGATAAATAAAATAGTATTTAAAATTAATTAAGAAAGTTCATTCTGTAAAATAAGTAAATGACCGTAGAACAGAAAATATTGTTTTTATTATTCTATGCTGCTAAATTCTTTTGTTCATAAGATATTTTACCCATAGAACTATTAAGCAAGAGGAACTGACATATCTTTAAAAGAGTGAAGCTTCAACTGTAACCGCTTTTGCAGGGATTCACTACCGCCGGGGAAAATTTCCACCAGTAAATTTAAGTAGAAATTTTCTCTTTAGTCAAACGCCTTATTAATGGAAAAAATTCATTCAAAAATAATGGCAAAAACTCATATTAGTCCAAGAGCTGTTAAGCATTTTAGGGAAGGTATTTGAGGCACCCTGAAAATTTGTGCAACACTTCTTTTGTAATGGCTGAATACAAAATCGAATGTCTGGCTGAAGGATCGTGGCCCAAAAACTGTGCCAGACACGTGTCAAGTGCCATTTTTTGACTACCCAAAAAAGGTATTTGAGGCACGCTGAGAGTGAGACAGAATAATATTTATACTTAGGAAAAAAATATTTTTAAAACGACAGACACTTTAGTCGGCCCAAAAACTGTGCCAGACACATTTTTGGCAAAATGGCACTCGACACATGTCTGGCACAGATTTTGTGCCGACTAAAGTGTCTGTCATTTTCAAAATATTTTTTTCTAAGTATAAATATTATTCTGTCTCAATCTCAGCGTGCCTCAAACACCTTTTTTGGGTAGTCAAAATATGGCACTTGGCACGTGTCTGGCACAGTTTTTGGGCCACGATCCTTCAGCCAGACATTCGATTTTGTATTCAGGCATTACAAAAGAAGTGTTGCACAAATTTTCAGGGTGCCTCAAATGCCTACTCAAAAATGTTCAACAGCTCTCCTACTATATTCATTTTTTACTGGTAGAAATTTATTTCAGCTGTAGTAGTTGCTCCATAGTGTGACAACCACGACAGCCTCCTGTCAGTGTCAGTGAAAAGATTATAATGCCTGGAAAACTGACACCAGTAAAAATAAATAGAAATATCGTACCGTGTTTATGAGCGAAATTTTCCATGAATAAGAGGCTTAAATAAGACGAACTTTTCTATACAAGTTTACTGGTGGAAGTTTTCACCTGCGGTAATCAAAAACTGTGGGTCCGATTAAAAGAAAACAGCAGCCATCTTGTGACAACCTCCTCAGTTACTTCACTCGCAACTACTTGACAACACACTGTATGTCTCCTTCTTTTTATTCATAGCTCCATTATTTTACCATGGCTATGTCCGTTTATCAAGAGGACATATTGAATTATACTTTTTGTAATTGCAAAAAAAGCATGTATTTAAAAAAAACAACCTTGAATAAAAAATGAAAATCAAAATATGTTTCGTATATGATTGATGACAAAAATTTCCGGGAAAGTTAAGCTCAGAACAGAAAATCCCTGCAATTTTCAGCAATTCTTGTTTATTGGTTTTTTACTAATTTCAAGGTTTGTTCTCTAAAGTCTTTTATTGCATTCCAGTTTCTGGAGATTTACTTCAGAGATAAATCAATATTTTCCAAGTAATTTGTTAAACAAATTCTACATTAATAATCTTTAACTGAATGAATGCAAAAATTACAATCCAAATTCTCTGTTCAGGCTCTTTTTATTTTATTTATTAGTATTAGATTATTTTTGCAATAGTATTTTAAAGATTTATTTCTCAGATAAATCGATATTTTCTAGGTGATTTGTAAAACAAGTTCTACATTAATAATCTTTAACAGGAAGAATGTACATTCTAACTTATCTTTTAAAGCTGTTATTCCTATTTTATTTAATAGTATTCGAATATTTTTTGTTCCATCTTATAAAAATCTTTTTCATTTTTACTACAGTTATTTTTTACAAGTGTGAAAGATCTTAAGCTAATTTTTATAAGTTCTTAAAAACGAACGGCAAAGTTTTAGAAATAAGTTTCAGTAATTTAACAAAAATTTATGTTTTTTTTTTTTTTTTTTTTTTTTTTTTTTAGTTATTGAAAAATTAACAAAATATAAAAGATTATTTGATAGTATTTTGTACATTTTTATTTAAGATATCAATTAAAATTTTACGGAAAACGTAATCTTTCTCCAGTTATAATATCAACAGTATTTAAATAAAAAATTATTTACATTGTTAAATATATTATGCAATATTAACATATACACATATACATTATTACGCATATACATTATTACACATATAAATTACACGTACACATATACACTATTACACACATATATACATTATTAAATATTGTACAAAAATTAGAGTTGAAAGTAGAAGTAGCAGTTTCTTGGATCCAAGATACTACTACTTCTACTTTCAACACTAATAATTATTGGCTCTCACATTTTCAATCCATGAAACTGCTACTTGTACTTTCAAATCTAATAATTATTGGCTCTCTCATTTTCAAAACGAAGTGAGGTATTTGTATAAATAAACAGCAATTAGTTATTAAAATATTCTCTGATGAAGAGCTTGGGAAAACTTTAAAGTACTAAGACGTTTTAAATAAAATGTATATTTTTAACTTGTGACGTCTTTTTTATTATTTTAGTCACCTTTTAAGTAAAACAGTGAACTTTTAACGTCTCTTTTATTATTTAGTCACCTTTTAAGTAAAACAGTGAACTTTTTAACGTTCATATAATACATTTTATGAATCTATTATTTTTGTCCCTTAGAGTTTGTGTTTTTAATTATTACTATAAATATGCATTGCAATGCAATCTCAACTGTAAAAGAAAATTTCCAACAATGATTTGAAAAATATGCAAATTTGAATGTATATAAAATATTAACACACATATCTATAAAATTACACAAAATGATAGAAAAATTCTATCTTAAATGAGGATAATTTAAATAAAAATATCCTAATAATTATACCGCAATGAAAGTTGAAATATTTCCTTTATTAAATTCACTGTTTAAACTTATATAAAAAATATTTATATGTATTTAATGAATTATGCTTTTAAAATAAGTAATACTGGTCTACATCTAAGATAAAGATGTAGGAAAAAAATATGCAAATGCACTGCACCTACAAAATAAATAGATGTTGAAACACAACGCCCGCAAATAAAATGAATGATGCATCTAAGAAGAAAAATGATCATAAATCGGAAAACCTTCATATATTTAAATTCAGCTTTTGTGTATCTTATTTCCGTTCGCAACAACAAAAATATGGCGATATTCGTAGATTATATATTATGTATATTTTGGTTATAAACGGAAGAATGCTATTTTTTTAAAGGGATTTTTAAACCACCGAAAAGCATCTTTTCAAATGAAAATAGTTTGAAAATTGAGAAGACTTCAATATTGTTAAAACTTCCGTATAAGATAATTCTATATGATTTTTTTAAAACTTTTTACATATACATAGCTGCCGCTTTTGCAGGTTTTTTTTTTTTTTTCTCGAATGAAAAAAAAATATATATATTTTTTTTTCTTAAAATAAACGATTTTAATAATTAATAAAACTGAAGCAAGAAGAATTTCATTAAATAATTTTTCTGAGACAAATTATGTTTATTTAACTTGAAGAAAGCCGGAAGGTCGACAACAGTGCATATACATAATTAACATGAAAAAAATAAATATATAGAAATCCGTTTGTATTCTGATATAGCTTCACGCGTTTTTCTACTCCACTCTTTCCCTTCATTACTTTGTTTTTTCTTCCTTCTGTCACTTTAATTAGTTACACACATATACTTGTTCTCTATCTCTAGCATTTCTTTTTTTTAAAACCTTTCTAACATAGTTGAAAAGTGTTTATAAGTTCGGTTTGCCTACCTGTCTGGCTGTGTTATAACTCTCATAAATATACTCAAATTGGCATGTAATTTTAATATAATAATGAGATTTACTAGAGAACAGGGATGGCAGACCTATAGAATATGCTACAGAATATTTTCGTCGCGGTTTTAAATGAGGTTCAATACACCGCCCCATAATACATCGTCTGAGCGCTGACACAAAAACGAATTTTTTTAAGCTTATTTTATGGTCATCTGAATTTACACACCAATATTTTTAAAAAGTTTTTTTTTTTTTTTTACTTATTTAATTTCAGAAAAATAAGGCGGAGAAAACTTGTAGAAATGATTGGTATTTACTTTCAAGGGACCGTACAAAAGCTGAATAAAATGCACCTAGGAGAGTTGCCATTTTTGTGTCAGAGCTCTGCCCTAGTATTCAGGGGACGGTGTTTTGTATCATAAATGTATAAATTACACGATTTTAGTTTAGCTGATTTTGTGTTCATTCGATTGTTTGGAAACACGGGAAACTGAAATGCAACTTAATGAATTCCAGTATAAGTAAAAATGTTGGTTCAACTTTTTTTTTTTTCAAATTATTAGAAAGTTTGGAAATTATCGAAAAGAAAAGAAAACCAAGTATTGCAAGCAAAAATGCTGATGATATAATTATATCAGCGAGGAATTTCAAAAGCTATCAGTTGTTTAAAGAATCTGACGCTTTCAATTTGACAATTTTTCTTACAAGTCAATTTTCGGAAATTAGTAATATCTAAAACTGGAGAAAAATCTTTTATCATATGACTCTAGTTCAACTTCAGTACTCTTAAAGATAACTAAGTATGAACATGATATCAAGTATTTGGCATCTAAGACGCTACAAAAGAAATTACGATTTTCTTTTATTTACTTCCTAAAATATAACACCGTATGTCATCCACAAACTTTCAAGCAATTTTCATGCATTATTATTGACCTACAAAATTTTTTGGCTGTTTGCACTCCTTAGACATGCAAAATATTTCGTGAAAAAATCTGTTGCGTATACATTTCGTTAACAAAGGCACGCAAAATAATTTTATTACATTATGGTCTATAGGAAAAATGTTTGTCGTGCATTTTATTTAAATTGCTTATATAGATATCTCATTTCATTGTATAAAATGTTAAATTTTCTAAATAATAATATGTTAGTTTTGGAAAGTGTTGCATGATCTATGTCTAATGTATGATTTTTCATTCGTGTTTTGTTTGCTCTTTCTTATTGCAGTGAGCGGACAAATTTTTCTATTTAAAATGAAAATGGTGAAATGTTTATTATTTATCATGCATTTTTGTTTATGTAATTTTTTTAAAAATCGTTTCGTAAGTTTTTACAGATTTCTTCATAATTAAAAGTTTATTTCGTCATATGATAATTACAAAGACTAAAACTGTTTTCGTTTATTTGTTTTGTAATAATATAAGATAATTTTGAATGTTGTTTCCAAAAGTAAAAACAATTGCTTCACATTTATTGTAAAGGGGAAATGAATTTTTTTCATTTTTTTCCCTAATCCTGAAAATTTCTCTTTAACCATTCGGTGTCAAAATTTGTTTCCCATATTCATCGCCACCTATTGTTGATTTATTCTGAAAATCGAACTAAATTTTGTCCATCATGTGATTCCAGCAGTAAGTACAGTGTGTCAATTTCATAATAATCAGTGTTAAAATTCGAAAACAATGTTTTGAACAAATGTTTTGACAAAAGTCAACAATTTTTTAGTTCACCGATTACTTTATTTGACTTTCAAACAAAATCAACAGCTGAATATACCAAGTTCTAGTAAAATTATTGTATAAAAAAATTCATAGCAGTTATTCATTTATGATTTTAATTTATGTGCCTTGATTTATTATGTAAAATATCGGCCAACAAAAGAACAACCAATCAAGATTTATTAAAATCAAAATATAATTTAAAACTTTTATGTATGTTATCGAAAATACATGCTTAAAAATAGTAAAAAACAATTGCTACGTCTTATAAACCTTACGATCTTCAATTATTTTTAATTAAATTGTGCTGGTAAAATCTTAAATAAAATGCATTATTTAATGATATTTAAAGAAAGCAATTTAAAATTTTCCAATTTTCATCCATCTTTTCATCATTGTTTTTGTTTAAACAAGTGAATACAAACATTTATAATGCTTCAAATAATTAAATTATTCGGGTGAAAAGAATATAATTAAACTCCATATTTCTACAGAAGTTTTGAAGCATACTTCTGGGAATCCAATAAAAATGGGAAACTTAGATAATATTATCATTCTTAGACAATATTAATTCATATATTTTTAGGGATTTGCTCATCTGACGAAACCCTATTAGTCTCACTCCTCTGTCTGTCCATCACAGAGTTCGTTCTCAGAAAGTGAATAAGTTAGTGACTTGAAATTTTACATACTTACAGCTGAATATATCCGATCACACGACAAATCATAAAATTTTTAAAAAGTCTTATTTTATTTTAATTTAATGAATTAATTTACTGACATTCGACCATTTTTGCGATTTAGATTTCAAAACAGAACTTTAATTTCAGTCTTTTTCGAGCAGGCTATATAGCTCCGTGGTAGTACATTTGCCTACTAACCTAAAGGTTCCCGATTCGATACTCGGTGTCGGTGTTTGATGTCCCCCCCCCCCCGGAATGAATTTCATTATCTAAGGCTAGTTCCATGAGTACTTGTAGTGTAAGTCACAAGCTTCGATTTTTGGCTGCCAGTATTTTAGACGGAAAAAAATGTGACTTATTTTATCAGAGATGTCACATTAATTGAATAAGGCGAAGCAAACTTTTCGAAAATAACGGTAGCCAACAAGCATAGCAGTTATGAGCTATGTGACTTACACTACAAAAACCCATGGAATTAGCTCTAATAGATTCAATTTTACAGATTTTTTTTTTATATAATTGATATAAAACTAGGTTCTGAAGTCGTGGCTGGTGGCATTCGTATTTAACACGTTTACGCCGGCGCGGTGGGCCACACTCGACTATCTCGGAGCTGCCAAGTCTCCGTCTTTTGGATACCAGTATTTTAATACAGAAAATGTTGTTTTATTTTATTTGAGCAATTGGGCGATTTAAAGGGACAACATTTTCTCTAAAATAATAGTGGTGTGCAAAAAGCCGGAGACTTGTCAACTCTGAGACAGTCGAGTGTGACCCATCGCGCCGGCGTGAACGTGTTAATAAAACACACAGTTGTTCATACATTGCTTTATTGGGCGTAGAAGACATCTTAGCCGGAGTCGCAGTCATCCAAGGCGGCACCCGCCGGGGTCAATCCAAGCAGCCCAAATCCCGTCTATTTCCAGTGGCGGCTCGTAGGAATCTGCGTGAGTTTGACGTTCTAAGAGAAGCTCACCACTAGAAGACTACTTTATTACAATTTATAGCCTTAGACTGTCTTATATTAGATGCTCCTGGGTAATTTTGGATAATTGGCTTTCACATTAGTATAGGATGCGTGTTCATACTCTCATAGACTTAAAAGTTATAAATACTTGATAATTGGGCCATGTGTTGCGAGTTGCTTCTGAATTTAATTGGGATTTGAAGTAGCCAAGAAATTATGACGTATGTGAAGTGTCAAGGCATCGAACATATGTCTGCACTGATGATTATCGAAAATACGCTATACTTGATAATATCTCTTATGGGGTTCTAACGATTTGAAGTGCTACTCGGGACAGATATAAAGATTGAGTTAGCAACTAAGGGTAAGATAAACTAATTTAAAAAGGTTATAGAGCATCTTATCAATTTTATAACATATATATAAATATATGTATATTTGCCATTTTGAAGCCAAAAGTTGTTGTAAAATATTTTATCAGTTTTTTTTTTTTTTTTTTTTGTATTCGAAAATTCTTTTTTTTTTTTTTTTTTTTTTTTTGAGAAATTGCGAAATTGTAAATTGACTACATTTCACTGTCTCATGGATTTAATTAAAAGAACTTTTGTATTTATTTATTTTTTTTTTTTGCCATTTTAAGGATGTCTTTTCTTTTAACTAAAATTAAATCATGTAATTAATGCTTTTCAGGTATACAAATATACGGTGTTACAATTGTCTGAGAAGTAGTTATATTAAATATTTTTAATTTGATTAAAAAAACAGCTTCCAATTGTAATAATATTAAAATTAAATTTAATGGTGCTGCCATCTATGTTCTTACTGAAAATGATTAAGGGTTTAATAATTATAAATTAACGATTTTGATTTATTAATTAAAGGATAAAGTGTTTTGATAGGGATATTAAACGAAACCCTCTGTGTGATCTCCGATCACACTTACCCCCTTTTTTCTGTGTGAACAGTTATTTATGAAATATATAGTTATTTTCGATATCGATCGTCTTATATTATATATATAGATTATATAAATAAATCTATATATATATTATATATAGATTCTTATATATATATAATATACCGTCTTATATTGGAATAATTTGCTACTCTTATTATAATTATTCAGTACCTATTATATTAAAATCCCCTTGCCTGCTGTATATCGTAGGCACAATGTCAAACTATCCAATATGAAAACAGTGTTGCCAGTGGGCTACTTTTTGTAAATTCAGATCTCTTGATTGGCGCCACTTTTTTGAAATAGTAAAATTCGCCTTATAGTCCACTCAAATTAGAGTTTGATGTGGACAATTCTGGTGTAATTGTTTTTAGTGTCTTACTTTATCTTTTTAGGGGTGCTGAATACGAATCTGAAGTTGTCCAACAAAATTTCTCTCGGCAAATATGAAAAATCGTGAAAAAAACCACTAAAAATCGCAGATTTTTTTGGTTTTTGGCTTATAACTTGCAAAGTAAGCTTTTTACGCGAAAGGTGACCATATATTAAAATACAGACGAGAAAATTACCTACAATTCATGTTCTTGTCATTTTTTTTGTACAATATACGGCTTCCGTAGTGACGTTGAAAAAAAAAGCGAAAACCAGTAATTTTGGAAAATCGAAAAACAGATATCCTTACCCTTTCCGTTCATAACAATAAAAGTAAGCATTTCACTGTAAACATTTGCAAACGTACTCACTTATTATTAGGTTATATATTTTTATGATGTAGGTATAGAGTGTGACCCCGAAAATCCGGCATTCAGAGATCCGACAACTTAAAAAATCCGGCATCAAAGTCATCTCCCCCCTCCCTTTTTTTCACTTCCAACTTACGGCAAAAGTAAGAATAGCAATTATTGCCAAAATGAAACCGAGATAAAAAAAAAAACAATGCATTAGCTGACAGCGATATAGCTGACGCTGTGCTAAATAGAGCCCTCGATAACACTGGTAGCAGCTCAGAGGAACGAGGTAAGGATCTGGCAGGAGATTTGGTCTCACTAAAAAAATGCATACATTAGACCGGAAAATTAACATCATCTTCAAAGAAACAAGACTGTATTTCCGAAATTGATACAATTCTCTACAATTTATGTGCAAGTAATTTTTTTGGACCTCGAATAGTTATGAGATAAACAATGACGAATACACGAAGTATTCAGCTGCCTCTTTATTGAAAACGTACAAAATGCATCATTAGATGTCTGTACAGATATGTGAAACGTAAACGTTAGGTTTTATAGATACAACAAAAAGATAAAAAGTGATTGATGATCGGTTAGTGTTTAATGTTATACAGTACAATAAAATAGGTAGGTAAGTATCTTTTTTATACAAAACTTGTTATTAAATGATTATTGACTTGAAATGACACTCATTAGTCAAACCGATCCCTCTTGAAAAAAGGTTGCATGATTTAAAGCATGCCTTCCAATTCTTCTACACCTAAAAAAAAATAATTAAATATATTTATTTAAGCACCTGGGCGCGAAAGAGCGGTTTTCGTCCCGAGGGAGAAGATTGCTGACCCAGCCGTAGGCGAAGGCTGCAAACACTCAAGGGTCGAAGCTTAGGCTTCTGAGCAGTGTTGCCAGATGGGCTACTTTTTTTTAAATCAGATTCTTGATTGGCACCACCTTTTTGAAATGGTAAAATGCGCCTTATTTAATGGCATATTAATTAAGGCTAAAACAAAGGGAATTTTACCGTTTCAAAAATGTGGTGCCAATCAAGAAATCTGAATTTTAAAAAAAGTAGCCCACTGGCAACACTGCTTCTGAGCAGCTCTGGTGCACGTAGTATTTTTAAAAACCGTGGAACTAATTGTAATTAATTAGGTAAGTAATGATTCATGCAACATTTTATCATAATATGATTTTTACGTCTTTCTTTTGTTACCCCTCTTTTACAACTCAAGTTATGAATAGGTTACTTTTGAACCTCAATTTAGAAAACATATTAGCCTATTATTTTACGAACCACCGTTTAAAAAAATAATTTATGATTTATTTCTAATTATTTGAAAATTGAGTAGTTATACCACTGTATTAAGATAAATATTTTGATCACAAAAATTAAAAAGTTAGTGAAAAAGCAAAGGTGAAATGGAATTATTTATACATATTTACCTTCAAGTACTTCAGGGAATTCCGGATCATCCTCGTCTTCCTCGATTTCAGTAAGAGGAATGTTATTGCAACTGCTTTCGGAGTTAACACACATATTGGAGCACTTGAGGCCTGTTTTTTTGCATCCACAGTTTTTCTGGCTGGTCTTCTTGCATTTGCAAAAAATGAGTTTCAAAACGGCATGAGGTGCTGGTAGCTGTAGTGGGGTTACTGGCTCCAGACCATCTTTCCTTTTTTTCCAACCCCATTGTTCAGAATCTTTTTCATTCCCAAACCATTGTTGAACTTGAAAATATACCCTAAAGGAATGTTGCTGAGCTGCAGACTCAGTTGGAGGTAAGGACGCCAAATGGACTGATATCTTGTATGGAGACCTAAGGTAACATAAATACCCCAATTTGTTTAATGACGTGGATTCCTTGTGGGCAAATTTATGCAATGAGACCAAAAAACGATTGCCAGTATCAGTAACTGCATCTGCATCTGCCTTAGGGTCTTTAAAAACCTCAATGGTATTTGTTAATGCAGAGTTTTTCTTGAGAGTCCGAAGAAACCTCATCTTTCCTACTTTGAACAAGGCTGATGTAGTATCACAGCCTCCCATGCCATGCAAAAATAATATGTTGTTAGCAATCGATTGATCAAGTTTGCAGACAGAAGAAAAAATGAGTGGCGAAACTGTCCCTTTGCCTAGCTTTAGAAAATATACATTTGAATGTACACCCCTACAGCGACAAATCATAATAACTAGCAAATTTACGCCTTCACCCACAATGACTACAGAGTTATGTTGTTGTGCAATGTCCCTTGCTGTGGTGACAATAAGCGTATCCGCATCGTCTCGTGCCTGTTTTGTGTGAATGTCAGATACTGCAAATTTGTAATTGATTTTTGAAAATTACAGATTTCGGAAAAAATATCAAAAGTACTATTTACGATTTTCTTGATAGTGACATTTATTCGTTATTTAATACATACCCAAATGATACTGAAGTGAGAAAAAGAGAAAATTGAATGTTTAAAAAACTTACTTTAATTGATATTTTATATGTTAAAAAAATCTGATAAGTAGTGCTGTCATTTCTTCTCATGTAATTTCTCGAGCATCAATGTCAAGTAACTATCTTCTTTCTTGGATTTTATACAAGTGACGAATATCGATTTCGGAAATACAATCTTGTTTCTTTGAAGATGTTAATTTTCCGGTCAAATTTATGCATTTTTTGGGTGAGAACTTATCTTCTGATAGGTCCTCGTCCTCGTTCCTCTGAGCTGCTACCAGTGTTATCGAGGATTCTATTTAGCACAGCGTAAGCGATCTCGATGTCCGCTAATGCATCGTTTTCACCTCGGTTTTTAATTCGAAAATAATTGTTATTTTTGCTCTTCCCGTAAGTTGGAAGTGAAAAGTGTGTGCGCGCGCGCGCTCGCGTGTGTGTGTGTGTGTGTGTGGGGGGGGGGGGGGGGGGTAAGTTGCCGGATCTCTGAATGCCGGATTTTCGAGGTCACACGGTGTACCTACATCACAATAATATATAACCTAATAATAAGTGAGTACATCAGCAAATGTTTACAGTGAAATGCTTACTTTTAGTGTTATGAACGGAAAGGGTAAGAATATGTGTTTTGCGATTTTCCAAAATTACTGGTTTTCGACAATTTTTCAATGCCTCTAAGGAAGCCATATGTCGTACAATAAAAATGATAAAAACATGAATTGTACGTAATTTTCTCGTCTGTATTTTAATATTGTGTCACCTTTTGCGTACAAAGTTTACTTTGCAAGTTATAAGCAAAAAACTCGAAAAATCTGCGATTTTTAGTGGTTTTTTCATGATTTTTCATATTTGCTGAGAGAAATTTTGTTGGACAACTTCAGATTCGAGTTTAGCACCCCCGAAATTATAAAGTAAGACACTAAAATCAATTACACCAGAATTTTCCACTTTAGGCCCTTTTTTAACCTAATTTGTCTGGGCTATTATTTAATGACATATTAATTAAGGCGAAAACAATGGGAATTTTACCATTTCAAAAAAGTGGGTACCAATCAAGAAATCTGAATTTAAAAAGTAGCCTACAGGCAAAACTGTTTTCAGATTGGATAGTTTGACATGGTACCGACGATATCTCCACTACTATTCCTAGAATATCGAAGGTTGGGCGATGAAATTAACACCAGTTATCCGCATGGATCCGATGACATATATGGTCTCAAAATTTTAAATTTTGATTTAGTTTTCAAGATATTAATTTTTTTTTCCTATTCTTAATAAGACTTCTGTAATGGTGGCAGCTCAATTACCCCATTTTTGGATAAAAGAGAAAAGGGATAGAGATTATAAATTTTTTTTACGTCATTTTCTCATTAAAATCGAAATGCAGAATTGCCTTTTATTTGAATAGATGGTGAAAATAATATCGTGATTAAATTATATTTTCAAGAAAATTTTAAGAAAAAAACACATAACTTCATTCAAGTTTCTTAGTCAGATATTTTTTCCAATTTTACAGTTTCAGTTACAGAATATGGCAGCTAAATTACTCCATGTTTGTGGATAAAAGGGAAAAAGGGAGAAACGATAGAGATCATTAAATCTTTACGTCATTTTCTGATTAAAATTTAAATGTAGAAATATCTCTTTTTTAATAGATGGTAACAATAATATCATGATTAAATTATATTTTCAAGAAAATTTTAAGAAATAAAAACCTAACTTCATTCAAGTTTCTTAATCAGATCTTTTTTCCAAAAAACAAAAAATCGTCGGTCGACCAACCGCCAACTAGAAACGGAGTCCATCGTACCTTTTTTTAGTTTTACATTGAAACAAAAGGTTTAAACATAAACAAATCGATGCTCTTTGTGTTTAACTGGACAATTATTGCCTCTATTTATAAGAAAAAAAAATTAAAAAATATATCCTTCAAGTAGTTATCTACTAAAAATGGTAGTTAAAATTTGTCAGAAAAATTTAAAAAGTGAAATGTTTAAGACAGAATAATGTCGTTTTTTAAGCATTTCTTATAATTAAAATATATGACATATGTTTTATATGTTCGGCAAGATGACGTCATTTCTGATTAAGATAGTTAAAATAGCGTCATTTCTGATTGAGATAGTTAAAGTGACGTCATTTCTGTTTAAGATCGTTAAAATGACGTCATTGTATTACCCGAACTCCAAAATGATAGGCCATAATAGGCAAATGTTGAAAGTACAAAATTTGACAAATCAAGTCATTGATCATGTGTACTTTTATCGCGAATAATTTAAACATGCATTGTAATTATAATTTTATATTTGATACTTAGTATATAATAAAATGAATATAAATCTTTTCTAGATGTACAGTAAATTTATATTTCTTTTTTACCTCAAGAATCTAAAGTTCTCATGCAACTCAAATACAACACGCCGAGTTCGCAGCTAGTCTAATTATAAAAAGTTCTTTCTAATGAATTTCCATCTGCTAATATTTTTCCCTAAAACTTTAAAGAAGTGAAATAAATATGGTACAAGTTAGGTTACTTTTAAGATAACTCCAAATTATTTTCATTATATCTTAAAAAACAAAGCTGCTAACTGATCTGATTTTTTTTATCACCGGTGTATTTAATTTCTGATTTTGTGCGATTAAATAAGGCGAAGATTACTGTTCCTAAATAGTGGTGGTCATATAATATGGGTGGTACAAATCATAGCATTTGGTAGATATACTAAAAACTTTTTCTTCTGCATACTTTCTCTGAAACTTTTCTGGAGACGTCATAAATCAAATTTAAATGCAATATTTATATAGTCGAAAATGATGGATTTCATAACTGTTGAATTATTTCTAAACTGTCCCAAAATCTTGTAAAATAATCGGAGACAATGATTGATTCCACCATCGAATCTGAAATTTTGCACAATTTAGAAAATAATCTAATTAAATTTGGAACTTTAAAAGTAATTTTTATCTTTAAAAGAAATATTCCTGTGCAACTTATCATGAAGTGTCAATTACAAGTGAACGATTGCATAAATTATATCTATTTCCATGTATAGAGAATAAAACGAAATTATATTATGGTTCATTGTTAGTTCATTTTTATTTCACCTTCGTTATATTACAGGATAACATTAATCAAAATTATTATTATGTACATAGACAATAAAGTATAGGAAATTAGTGTAAGAACGACGTTTTACATTTTCTCAAAAATTGTTTTATTTTATGAATAAATGTGGTATGAGGAATTGTATCATATGGTAAAGTTAAAATATTAAGATGATTCTAATTAGTCTTGAAGATATGAGATATTACTTGTTATTTAATATTTATTTAAATATTGAATAATTTAAATAATATTATTAATTTTTCATAGTTGAAAATTAAATTTTAATAAGTTTTTCTGAAAGAGTTTAGTTCGGCGTTTAACTTATCAAACATAAACAACCAACCGACAATAAAACAATAAAATGTGCAACAAAAATATTTCAGTTCAATTTTCTCGAAATTTATTTATTTACTTATTTACACAACATCTGATTTCACTAAGTTCTCTAATTAATCTTCTGTTTTGAGCCTTCGTATCTTCGCATTGCATATTTGCAACATACAGAAAAGTTAATGTTACTTATACATTATTCTTTAAAAGAAGATTTTATTTATTGCTGCTATCTCCCAACACAGTAGTTAATGTAAATTTTTCATTGTATCCTCCACAGGAGGCAATATTAAGCTAATTTTTATGCCAAAGATTTATTTTTATTTGAGCAGTTTCGCAGCGTTATTGCTAAAATGAACTTCGTATATTTTGTAAAATTAAAAAAGCTGGAAACGTCTAAAAATATATTTTTTAAAAAGGTAAGGTCGTATGCTTTAAAAATTTTGTATTCGAAAATAATTGACAGTATTTATGAAAAATATGTAATTTTCTGTTTATTACAGATGTGAAAAAGTACCTTTTAGTCAATATTTTTTTTATGTTCTAATTTTTTTAATTGTTTTTTACATGCTTAAAATGGTGTATTCTAACATCTAAGTAAATATTTTTCAATAAATCGGAGTTGTTGAGTGATAAAGGGTTAATTTAAAAATTCGGAATTTTTGATTCGACTCATAAAAAGTAATTAACAAAGTAAATGCGTATAAAACAATTTTATACATTTTACTTTCGAAAGCATTTAAACTCCTGTTCTGTAGTATATTCTCTTCTTTATTTGAGTATTTACACTCTCCACTAGTGTTGCTATGTCCACTGTCACAAAAAGCGGGACAGGGAGTCAAAAAAGGTGGGACAGGAAGTCAGAAAGAGCAGGACAGAGGCTTCTATATCTGGACATATAAATGCAGTGAATCCTATGAAAATGGAACTTGTCTGTAAAAATCCTGTCATAAACGTAAAAAGTCCATGATCCCGATGAAAAGAGTAGCATAAAAATCTGCCTACTGAGGCAAAAACCTGTCTAAATAGAAATATTCCTCTGGCCACTTAAAATTCCGTCTTAGCAGGTTTTATCGTATTAAGCAAACACAATAATCTTAGAGAGTAAAGTCTTTGAAAGCAGATTGCAAGTAACCAAAACAAAATTCTGAATTGGAGAATTTTTTGTTCCAGCAGTTATAATTGTATGATTCTTTCCGTAGAGACTATGAATGCTTTACGCATAAGATGGGATTTGTTATGGGTAAGTTCCGTTTTTGCAGCATTTACTGAACTAAGTAAAGAAAAATCTGCCAGAATTTGTAAAATCAAAACAGAATAGCCAGAGACCGAAAACATTTTCCATTTTAGACAAGTTTTTGTCTGAGTAAGTAAATTTCTTTTGGTCAGATTGTAAATATATTCCCTTATAGACAGGCTGTGTTTTAAGCAGTTTACACTGAATAAAATTCCACTCTGTGCAGACTAACAAATATAAGGATAATAAATTCGTTAAAAATCGAATGTTTCAGCCTGAGTTAGATTCCATTATATAAAGCATGTACAATTTCACCATTGATATTTATAATACATGTACCGAAATGTCTTTGGCCCCACCAGTGGCCGAGAAGTTCTACTCTCGAAACTGGTAGACTGGAGGTGCTGGGTTCGAACCCAATCGCGCCCGTCGGCCTAATCGTTTGGAGTTTTTCGTGGTTTTCTTCGAACCGTGGATTTCCATGCGTAAATACGGGTTAGGTTCCCTTAGAAAGACCACTCCCCCTTAGGGCCTATATCCCTCGTGTAGATAATTGGCCGTCATAAAACACAACCAACCAACCGAAATGTCTTTGTGTTTTATTTGCTATTCTTTATAATTATTTATTTAAAAAAATATGATATGATGATGATTTTTTAATGATACACGGCCCTTTCTTAATAAGTTTTTCTCTTCGATGAATGTAAAAAAGTTCGATCATTAAACTAAACAAAATACAGACATTTTTACACTGTGATACACATTTTATTTTTTAGTAAGACTGGGGGGCTCTGCCCCCTACGAGCTACGCTCGCCAACCCCCGTTCAGGCACACCAAAATCCAAAAAGCACGCTAATTGCACGCATTTGATCGGCTTTAAAAATATTGAATTAAAATAAAAAGAAAAAACAGTAGCGATCTCTCTGTAAACGGGTTTCCATTCGTTTTTCTTGGATTGGGGATTTTTAAGACCAAATCTGTTGCTGTTAAGAGATACAATGGCTGTTTTCGTATTTAATTAAACACATTAGTTATTTGAAAATAAGCTAATGTAAAATGAATTAAGTAAACAGTGTCATTGTCTCCCGGTATTTTTTAGCAGCGCTATAAGATAGTTCTTTTAAATAATTCATTTTAAATGTATCGTTTCAAATCTGACGTAATTTACACCAAACTTTTATTTCTCTTATTAATATTCACGTAAAAATACTTTTGTTGTTAGAAGGAAATATTATTTGCGCTGTCTTCGAATTCACGATAATAGTTGAAAAGATTATCTCAAAATATCTCGCGCAAATATATTTTTCAATTTAAATTGTTTTACCATATTTTTTGGGCATTTTAAATATGACGTAAAATTCAAGTGTAAATATGGTTCTTATGACGTAATTTTCTTGCTTTTAACATGTAATCATTTAATTCTAATTTTTAAGTTTTTTTTTCTGTTTGTAATAGTCACGTGTAAATAAATTTTTAATTTGAAGAAATATTTGATATGATAATTTGTTTCGCTGTTTATACAATTGGCAACAGTTTAAATTAATGACATTTTCTAAAATTTGTAAAAAACATCTCTCGAAATGCTGAAAATTTGAATCAAAAATAGAAATAAAACCTCAAAAAATGCGTCAAATATGAAAAATAAATGCAATCTCCGCATTGGGAACTTATAACGTATAAAATGATCTAAAAATGATTAAATTCTCATGCATAGTTTTTGCTCAAATAAAACTTTTTTAATGGAACGACTTTGTCCAACTTTAGCATTAAATATCTCTTAAAATAATTCTTCGATTTGAAAACTGTCTGCATCAGCGTGTTTATCAAACATTTTTCTATAATACCACCGATTTTCATATTTTTGTATGCAACAGTTTTCTTAATATTAACGATGAAAGGCCATGCTTAAGCATTCAAATTGAATGCGGATCAACCCGGAATATCTACGCAGATGTTCATTGGTCCATTTGCAAATCAAAACTTTGTTTTATATATAGAAGGAAATATGGGAGGAAATTTACAGATTATAATAGATTGTTGAATCATTTTTGAAATAAAATTTCGCATTCCAGTTCTCAACATTTAATGCATGGGAACAAGGAATGTATGATTATGGATTTTCTATTGGAGGAAGTTACTGGAAGTACAAGTGATTCACCTTGTTTTAAGCTATAGATTTTTTGAAATAAAGAATTTGAATAACCGCCTTTCCAGCTTGAAATAAAGTACCTCATATGAGCTACAAATCGCCTTAAGTAAAGAAAAATTCTTCTTGTGTATAGTAGTGTATTCTGAATTTACCTCACTGGCGTTCTATGAGACAATCATAGCCTTTTCTTATGCGGGTTATCGTATACAGCTCGGTTTGTTTATCCCCTGCACGATCCAGGAATTGCTCCGATTGTAAGTATCGATCACGTGCACTTACAATAAGAATTAAAAGGTAATTTTTCTGTATGGATGTAAATGTGGAGTACATTTCCCCGCTTTGCTGATTTTGCTAACTGCTTTCAAATGTCCTTGTAATCTTTCTGACGAAACTTCGATTTCGTCAGAATTATTGCATTTATTAGACGAGAGCTGACTAGACTAGATCTGGGTTTACATTTTCGACGAATGTATCGCAAACCACTTTATTTTCATATTTTCTTGATATTAACTGTTAATGTTTCTGATTGCTTCCATTCACTTTGATCCAAGGTACAACCCCAATACAGTACAATTGTGTATGTGAAGTTGGTTGGAAAACTGCTATTTTCTAAATTTCAATTTGATAATGATACTTAGCGTAAATAAATGTTCCTTAATTCTTTTTTTGTTAAATTTCTGTAACAATATTATAATTACGCTGTTGAAGAAACGCAAAATCTTTCCTGTCTTCTTTAATTAAATAGAAATTAGATAATTTTTAATGATTACTTTTAATGATATCAACGAATTTAAAATTTTCCGGACTCCGATAGTTAGAAAATTATATAATATAATTGTCCATAATTTTTACAGATTCCGATTATGTACAGTCGTGAAAAAAAAAGTAAACACCCCCTACTAACTCTGTAACAAACTATTGTTGAAGAAAGCTACTGGTACCAAACGATTGGAAATAAAGCCTACTTTTAAATGACGTATATTTTCTTAGGGGGTCATCAGCATATCGAAACAAACCCAAGCTTTTTTTTTTTTTTTGAATAGCAATACCCAAGTTTACCATAAATTAATTCAGCCTAATAGCTTCACCCTTCAATTAGTCTAAATACAAATTTTCATGAAATTCGTACGATTAGTTTCAGAGAAATTAATTATTTTAAAATGTGCATATTTTAAGGGCTGTATACAAATTGAAGTTTGGTACTCGATTGTTGAAATGCTATAGAATGACTAAGTCACTTCCGTTAATCTATTATTTCTTGCCAATATGACCATTTCACTCGCTTTATATGTTTCGACAATTGCCAGCCCAAATGTTTCAATAAAATGATTAATATATATATTTTTTTCAAATTGTGCTTTTCTGCACATCTTAGACGGCCTCTTAACCCTTTATGTACTGAATTATGAATTCATGAAAATGTTATCTTCTAAACCATTTTTCGTGAATTGTTTAAACTACATTAGACGATTTAGATAATCATTTTTAAAAAATTAGAAGGATTTTAGAAGGATTGAAAGATTTAGAAGGATTAATTAAAATTGAATTTATAAGGATTTTGTGTAATATTTATAACCCTACTCAAATCTTTATTTTAAATATTTTTCTTAGTATTTTGTAGAATTGGGAAATGTACAAATATAATGTTCTTACAATAAAAATATAGATATATTTCTGAATTGAAAAGTTCTCTCCCCCCCCCCCTCCCTTAACGCCAAAAAAGCTGAAAATATGCAAAGTCAAAAGAAATCATCCTTTTAAAAATATTTTTGTTTTGTGTAACCAATAATGCTTTTGCAACAAGATAAAGTAATGTATCTATAACTCATTCTAAACTGTATTGCAACTAATCGATGTAATAAATGAATTTTATAACAAGTTATTTTAATGGTACTTATAAGTACCGTCTGTAGATAAAGGGTTAAACCATTATTTTGATGTTTTTTAAACATAATTGGAAAACTGCTTGGAAGAATTTTTTTTTTCAATTCGCATAAAGCAGGATATACTAAATATAAAATTATCAGAAAAAATTGTAGTTTCCAATTCATATTTTTCGAATATTAATTTCATAATTTATATTATAAAATTTTTAAAATTACATTTTGAATGTATTTATGTTTGGGTTTTTTAAAGTTATAACCCGTACACAAAATTATCACATTAGAATTATAATTTCAAGAGATATTAATAAAAATATGAAAATATAGTTAACATTAGAAGCTCTAAATTTTGAATGTTTATAATTCAAAAACTTATTATCCAAATGACTTGAAATTCCGTATCTATGCACGGTTTGAACCGAAGATTTAAAATATGTTATCAAAATTAAGTGTTTCCATTGAAAAAACTGATTTTGTTCTGTTTTTGATTTGTAGATGACCCCTAAGCAAATTTTATATACATCATTTAAATGTAGACGTTATTTCCAATCGTTTGGTACCAGTAACTCTCTTCTGCTATAATTTGTTGCAGAGTTAGTAGGGGATGTTTGCTTTTTTTCCACTACTGTACAGTGTACACTAATGCACTGATGTCCAAAATTAAGGAACAAACACAAAATGTTAATTTTAAAGTACGCGAATACTGAAAAGGAAATAATATAATTCGAATAATTACTATCTCTACAGGACAGCTAGTCCATATAACATCTCATTCATGTCACACATGGTCACAAGTGTCACAGTCACTACGGTGAAGCAAAAAATAGGAAATTCCATACATCTCACTATGAGTCTCAAATGATCACTGTATGTGACTCCACTGAGACGTCAATATGACTGCTGCTTTGTGACGAGTCAACATGTGATTTTACAATGTAGTTACATTGTGACTCTCATGCAACTGTCATCTGCAGACTCAATTTCAAAGTCATCGTGAACGCTGCATTGTGATAAGTTACCAAATACTGTCACATTAAAGTCACATGATGACTTTCAGGTGGCAGAGACTACTCTGAAATCACCATTGTGCTCTTTTGTGAAAAGTCACCATGTGACTATAATGTGATATTTTTTGGTGGCTTATCATAATGCAACGTCCACGATGACTTTGAAATTGAGTCTAAAAATGACAGTCACATAAGAGTCACAATGTAACTACATTGTAAAGCCACCTGGTGACTCGTCACAAAGCAACAGTCATATTGACGTCTCAGTGGAATCACATACAGTGATCATTTGAGACTCATAGTGAGATGTATGGAATTTCCTATTTTTTGCTTCACCGTAGTGACTGTGACACATGTGACGACGTGTGACATGAATGAGATGCTATATAGGCTAGTTGTGCTGTAAGTATAGTAATTATTTGAATTGTATTATTTCCTTTTGAGTATTCGCTTACTTGAAAAATAGCATTTTGTGACTGGTCTATAATTTTGGACGCCAGTGTATTAATTAATAAACAATTAATAATTGAAGTATCATATTTTCCCTTTCACTGTCTTTAATTTTTTTTAACTTAGTCTGTCGTTTCTTAAGCATTTTTCAGTTTAAAGTTCATGATAAGAATAAATAAAAAAAAATTTAAATGTTCAATGGAATACTCACTGCTTTGTTTGTCTTTCTTTTGCATATTATAAGAAAAGATTTATTTCGAAACGGTAGCATCTATAAATATTGGCTTAACTGTTTAGATAAGAAATCATTTTAATGACGTTTGCAAAAATACACCGTTATTCCAACTTTTGAATGTATAAAAAATAATCAATAAGAAATGCGATTAAATGTACTTTTAAAAATATACGAGAAAGATTTCATGTTTGATCTTCTTTATCATTTAAAAATAATCAAACTTCGTAAATTTTAAATAGGAAATCGTTCTGCGGAAATGTTTGATGCAAATAATTCATACGCTCACGATCCGAATAAGAAATGGACTATGCAAAGTTAATGATGTAGCAATATTTTCCAACTAGAAAAAGGTTTAAGTATTTCATGTTACTCTTAGTAACATTTCGCGATTAAGAGAATTTTATCAATAAAAAATGTGTTACATTGCAAATAATAATATGAATAATTTATTTCGATAGGAAATAATATATTGTGCAGTTTTCATTACCTAAATTTTCAAGATTATTTTGTGTGTATGCTTTTACCTGAATAAACAGAGGGGCTGAATTTTTAAAATTTGAGAGAGGCAGGCACAGTTCATTATGGAGATCACAAAATATAATCAAAGAGATGAAGAGAGAAACCACATATATTTAAACTAGCTTAATGTTTGCTAAAAGCGATAAAGATACATTTAAAAGGCAAATAAATACATTTATTTATTCAGATCGACATGTTTCATTGCTCTGTTGGCAACATTCTTAAGACCTACAATGATACAAATATTTTCCCTCCAAAAAAAAAAAAAAAAAAATATTGAAAACTGATATACAAAAATCACGCGAACTCATGCAGATAGAACAGTACAACTTTATAAAGGAATGACACACAGGAATTTTAAAACTAGAACTAAAGAACATATAGAAGACATCAAATACAACAAGAAAACTACAGCTTTAGACAGACTATATAACAAAGAATATTTGCAGATTAATTTTACAAATAGTAGAATAATTTATCCATCAAAATTTTATTTTCCATCCATTATCCGAGAATCAATAGAGATCTTTTTACGCAGTGAGAATATATGCAATGATTCAGCCTCCATGGAGCTCCCTAAAATTGGGAAAGAGATGCTCTGCAGAATAATGAAACTATAGTATAAAATAATTCTCGTTCACTAATATTCATTTTTAATATTGCAGTTAATTTCATTATGGATGAATTTGCGTGATTTTTGTTAATCAGTTTTGAATTTAAAATAAAAATTGAAACACGTTTCCTTCCACCTTCTGTAGAATTTGCGACTTTTTGTTATTTTTACTGCTACTTAGATTTCACAAATACTGGAGCATCATATTTTCTAAATTTGAAAGATATATTCTTCATAACTCTTATCACAAATTAATGGTTTTGAATTATTACCTATGAGCAAAATAAAAAAAAATTAACCGTATATTATTTATATTTTGTTTTTCTCTTCAGAAAATATTAACTATGAAAATGTGAACAAATGAAAATTCTAGTTTTAGTTTAAATTTCAAAGTACTGTAGAATAATATTAATGATTTTGGAGAAGGAAAATAACGATGAAAATTCAAAACTTTTCCCCCTACTTTTGCAGAAAATCTTTAAAAGAATTTTTTATTTTGATGACAGATAATAATTCAAAAACCAATAATATGTGATATGAATGCAGAAAGAAAATATCTTTCACATTTAGAAAATCTGATGCTTCAGTATTTGCGAGTTTTCAGTAGTGATAAAAAAACATAAAAAATCATAAGTTCTACGAAAGCGGAATAAAAAGGGTTTCATTTTAATTTTAGTATTGTATTCACAATTTGAAAATACTACCATTTTCTATCACCATTTTCTGAATAGAAAACTTTGCTTTATTTAATCTCAGATTTATGCAATTAAAATAGTCGAGGATTACTCCTCAGAAAAAGCAGTTTCCGAAAATTGTAGTTATTGACAGTTTTGTCTATCATCTTCCTAACACATTTTCTGAAGAGGGCGTTCATCTAAATAAAAGTACAGATGTACAACCGTGGAAAAAAAAAAGTAAACACTCCCTACTAACTCCTCAACAAATTATCGTAGAAGAAAGTTACTGGTACTGAACGATTGGAAATATAGTCTACTTTTAAATGATGCATATAAAATTTGCTTAGGAGGCAATCTACATATTAAAACGAACCCAAACTTATTTTTAATTTCAATAGAAATAACCAATTTTAACAAGATAGTTCAAATCTACGGTTCAAACTATGCCAAGACACCGAATTTCGAGCCATTTGAATGATAAGTATTTTAATTATAAACATTCCAAATTTAGTGCTTCTAATGTTAAATTACATTTTCATATTTTTATTGATATTTCCTGAGATTATAGTCCTAATGTATTAATTTTTTGCGTAGCAATAATACTAAAATACCCAAAGATGAATACGTTCAATTTGCAATTTTTATAATTTTATGATATGAATTATGATTCATGAAATTAATACTCGAAAAAATTATGAATTGCAACCTACAATTTTTTTGATGAATTTAGATTCATTAACCCTTTCAGGGGCAAGGCACTTCTATTAGTAAAATGCTGAAATGAATGAATGACCCCGGAATCTACAAAAAAATTTATTTGAAAATAAGTAAAAGCTTTTCTTCACGTACTTAATAAAACGAAAATTTTCAAACCAAAATTCTGGTGTCAATGCCCCATTTAGGGATTAAATTTAGGTGGTCCAAAAATGCACCACCGCCCTTGAAGGGGTTAAATCCTGCTTTATGGAAATCCAGAATTTCACATTTTTCTTCCGAGTAGTTTTGAAATTATGCTTATAAAACGGCAAAATGATTGTTTAAGGGGTCGTCTATGATAGACGTGACTAGATATTTTGAAATTTCTTATGCTATCCTGTAATCTAACAGTCTTCAATGACTGCTTCAGTGGCGCTTTAGATGCCTTCATCAAGAAGGGGGCTCTCTCGGTCAACAATCAAGTACCGAACTTCCATTTGGATACAGCCCCTAAAATGAGCTCGTTTTAAAATAATTAATTTCTCCGGAACTGATTGTAGGAACTGCATAAAAATTTGTTTTGGGGTTAATTGAAGGGTATAGAGTTCATTTATACTGTCAGAATTATGTAATACTAATGAAAAAAAAGCAACGTTATGGTTCGTTTTAATATATAGATGGCCCCCTAATCAAAATGCTATATGTATCATTTAAAAGTAGACTTTATTACCAATCGTGTGGTACCAGTAACTTTCTTCTACGATAATTTATTGAGGAGTTAGTAGGGGGTGTTTTCTTTTTTTTTTCCACGACTGTACTTTCAAACGTTTTCACTCGTTCGGCTAATATGACAAATGAATAACATTATTTTCGCCTTCCAGGGACAAAACAAAATAGATAAATCTCGTATGATAAAATCATGCTAGAAATTCGGCGGTGGTGCATACGTATTTCTTCACCGAATGAACATTTATGTCACTATTGGGAGAAATAACAATCTAAGAAGAACACACTATATAAAATCCAGGCTCAATTGTAAATATACTTTGTATCTTGCACAGTTAAATTACATCTTTTAGTTTTGTTGAAATCTGTAGACCATTTTCACCTTAAAACTGGTCGGTATATGAAATTTTATTATTTTTATTTATTTATTACTAGATTTACTTTCTGAAATATATATTTATATGCATATTTCTTTTAAAAGCAAAATTATTTTCAAAAATATTTTTTAATAAAAACAAATATATAGCATTCATTTCAGCCATATTCAAAATTTATATATCTTCTATAAGAAGAACACTTATTGCATACTTTACCCATTTTTGAGTTTAAAAAAGAATAATTATTTATTGGTTTTAAAGACTTATAAAATATGTATTCAGAACATAAAGAGTACTTTTTTAAGTCATTTTATGAATCATTTTTACTACGATAACCAATAATTGAAAATGTTCCCTTAAAACAAAAAGTCCTGAAGCAGAACTTTACTTCAGTAATTAACATTTTTAGCCCCCTTCACAGCGTTATCAAATGTATAACTAAAAGTAATTGTATGAAATATCATAATTTTATCTGTTATCGAATTTAAACATATCAATTTCAATATACCGTACACGAGAAAAAGGGTTATAGCTTTAGTTTTAATAAATGAATTTACATCCTGTTCGCGTCATTTCATTCTAAAAATTCGGGACTGTTTTCTATACAAAAAAATGTGATATTTCCGAGATTTTTGTGTCCCGGAACATCTTAATTCCGATATAAATCTCTTCTACCATATCAAACATTGTCTTCATCGCAGTAATTTCTCTTAATCGCACTTCAAAGCACTATTGAAAATTGCTTGCACACTCGACACATGTTAATTTTAAATCACTGCTTTCCGTCGTGTCACGCACGCCCCAGGAGAGCAATTAAATTTTTAAACGGGTATGACGAGGGCGGATGGTATTTTTTTAGCATTGGTCAATTTTGGCCATATGGCTAATAGATGAATGCCTTCAGAGAGAACCCTTGAGGGAAAGTGACCTGAAGTATCGGTCTCATACAAGGAAAACTCGGATAACCTTGCACAGTCATCCTGCCCAGATTGCTATAGTTTTGAACCTGCAAACTTCGGCCTAAGCTGCTCATTTTCGACCAGCATCCTAAAAACAGGGCTTAATGGGTCCTTTTGGTGGAATTCTTGATGTATTTGAAACCTATTTCCTATCAATATATTTTTCTAAGCAATGTTAGAAATAAAAGTTATGCATGCAAATTTCAAAAATAAAATTATAAATGTGTCTTGATGAATTTTGAAAAGTTACCATTAGAAAATTCATCATACATCGATAACCGGATCAATTCCATAATTTTTTTAAAGATATTTAGAAATTTTCTTATGTTTAAAGTTTTCTGGCAACAGTTATATTTCAGAATCCTATACAACTTTAACGATTACTTATTAACCCCTTCAGAACGGATATGCATTCTATAAACAGTGCATCTGATTTTAATTTTTTAGTATCAGAATATTTTACTCGTAATCTTTGCTCTATCAAATTGTAGATCTTTTAAATAAGTCGAAAAATACTGTACAAAATTAGTAGTATCAAAAATTTAAGTGTCGTTAAATGAGGTACGTCTTAAAGGTGATAACTGCTCTAAACAATTAAAGGATATTGTAAGTCTTATATAATATAAAAAAAAAGGGAATAAACAAAATTGCTTTGCAGAAAATGGAAGAAGAGACTCACAAATGCAAATTTTTCTCATTTTCAAATTTCGGAGTATGCAAATTTTGAGTCTGACGTCAAAAACGACGCTTTAGCGGCAGCGAATGAAATTTGGCTTTCAACTTACTGAAAGACAAAGCGGAAAACAATGATCGACATTCAGTAAGTGCTTTGTGAAGATGAGTGCGATGGCTCAACGAAATCATGTAACCGAATCAGAAGCTTAGAGAGTTGTCGGTCGGTTAGAGGGGGGGGGGGCAAACACAAGCCGAAGTAGCAGAAGCCACTGGAGTTTCACAAAGTGTGATTTCCAGGACTGTAACCGTTTTTTGGAGACTGGTAATGCAAGCCGAAGACCAGGGCAAGGTCGTATACATGCAACAACACCAAATGAAGATCGATATTTACCGCTAATGACTCGGAGACACCGAAATATGAATGCCACTCTTCTTCAACAATGCCTTCGCTCGACTACTGGCACGACAGTTTCGGCTCAAACTGTCCGAAACTGGCTCCACGCAGTGAGACTGTATGCCGCAGACCAATGGTATGTGTTACGTTAACAGCAAAGCACCGTGGCGCAAACAGGGAGTGGAAAACTGAGCATGTGATCCGGAGGAGAAATGAATAGCGCAATATTCTTTTCTCTGACGAGTTCCGTTTTTTTGGTCATCCGGATAATAGAATTATTTTCATCAGGAGTAAACGTGACACTAGAAACAATCCTGCGTTCATGCAAGGAAGTGTCAGATTTGGCGGTGGGGCGTAATGGTCTATGCTGGCATCTCCATTGATGGGCCCACCGAACTCCACGTCATTCGAAATGAAGCTCCGAACGGTAAGATATATAGGAATGATATTCTCAGACCTTTTGTAGCCACTTACGCTGCAGCAATTGGAGATGACTTCATGATAATTGACGAAAATTGTTCGCAATATCGTGGGCACTTGGTGGATAATTTCCTTTTCGAGGAAGGAATTATACGACTGGAATGGCCAGCGTGTTCTCCGGATATGAACCCAATAGGACTTGTTTGGAACATTCTAGGCAGACGAGTGGCTGGCCGCCTACCACACCCAAATGCTCTCCAAGAACTGGAAAGATCTCTTCTGGACTAGTGGGACGGAATACACCAGCTCCTCATTAGTAATGTTATCGACTACATGCTTCAAATGTGTTCAACGTTGCTGGACGTCCAGGGAACCACACCCTTTTCTAAAAACTATTTTCGTTGAAGGAGACACCTTTTTCTATTCGTTTTTTATCATATGCACAAATTGTGGTTTTTTTTTCCCCTTTTGTACCCAAATACTCAATACAGTGCATTTTTTCTGCTAAGCATGTGTATTTTAGGTAGCTTTCATTACAAAAAACTACCTATTGCAGCCGTTCGGAGGAAAGCGATTTCAAAAAAATGTTGGTATATTTTCATCTATCATGACCCCCAGACCCCGAAACCACCCTCCGTTCAAAAGTTGATATATATATATATATATATCAGTGGCGTGGCGTCCGGTCATCGCTGGATGCGGCGATGACCAAGCAATATTTTAAAACTCTTAATAAGCTTTTAAATCTCTACGATCCAGTTTTAGCAGAACATTTGGAGTTCATGTATAAGTGAAGGTAAGATTTAAAGTTTCTTTTTTGAACATTCAACCATTGAATTTTAGAGTTAATAATTTTTCACCACAAACTTAAATAATTGCGATGACCACCGAAAATTTTCACGCCACGCCACTGATATATATATATATGATCTTTGTCACACTGTAACTCTCGTATTTATGAACCGATTTGTATGTAACTCGATTTGTACATAGTACATACCAATGTATCGATCGAGTTCGTAGGCGAGCTTCATCCGCCATCTTGTTTCAAAATGGCGCCCATTTAAAAAAATTTTAAAAATTTAAAATTTGAAATGTGGTACCAAAAAATTGAAAATGGGAAAATGTTTTTTTTCTTATGTGTTTGACCTTGATACAAAGATTCCGGAGCAGTTTTTGTTTCGTTTATATCTTAAACAATGGCTGAGTTATAGAACTTTGAATTTCTAGCTTGACTGACATTTTGAAACGACCTGATTTTGTCACACGATAACAGGCGTATTTATGAATAGATTTGGATGTACCTTGGTGTATACATAATAAGTACTAATCTCTCGACCGAGTTCGTTGGCCAGCATCATCCGCCATTTTGTTTCAAAATGGCGGCCATTTAATTTTTTTTAATATAAAATTTGAAATGTGGTACCAAAAAATTGAAAATTGAAAAATATTTTTTTCTTATGTGTTTAACCTTGATACAAAGATTCCGGAGCAGTTTTTTTTTGTCTATATCTTAAAAAATGGCTGAGTTATAGCCCTTTGAATTTCTAGCTTGGATGACATTTTGAAACGACCTGATATCTGTCACGCGATAACAGGCGTATTTATGAACCGATATGGATGTACCTTCGTGTGTACATAGTACATACCAATGTCTCGACCGAGTTCGTTGGCCAACTTCATCCGCCATCTTGTTTCAAAATGGCGGCCATTTAAATTTTTTTTTATTTAAAATTTGAAATTTGGTACCAAAAAATTGAAAACGGAAAAATATTTTTTCTTATGTGTTTGACCATGATACAAAGATTCTGGAGCAGTTTTGTTTCGTCTATATCTTGAAAAATGGCTGAGTTATAGCACTTTGAATTTCTAGTGTAGCTGACATTTTGAAACGTCCTGATTTTTGTCATGCGATAACAAGCGTATTTATGAACCGATATGGATGTACATTCGTGTGTACATAGTAAATACCAATGTCTCGACTGAGTTCGTTGGCCAGCTTCATCCGCTATCTTGTTTCAAAATGGCGGCCATTTATAAAAAATTTTAATTTAAAATTTAAAATAAGGTACCAAAAATTGGAAAATGAAAAAGATTTTTTCTTATGTGTTTGATCTTAATACAAAGATTCCGGAACAGTTTTTGTTTCGTCTATATCTAAAAAAGTCCTTCCGGCCAGTGCCGCGTAGAAGAGGTAGCTTTCATATCCCTTATTCTTAAAAAAGCAAGCTTATATTATTCAAACACACACAGCTCAATTTAGTGGAAACCAATTATAGGAGATTCAATACTAATTTTTAACAATACTAAATCATTATGAATGAGAATTACGCGAAATTAGTCAGCTTTATCCAAGCTGCTTGTTTCAAATATACTATTTAAAATAACTTATTTTATATTATTTAATATAAACTTTAATAAAAAATTTAATATAACTTATTTTATATTATTTAAAATAACTTATACTTAGTTGCTAAATTCGGCGATATCTTGAAGTTCCTGCCATTTTAAGACAACATGGTGGATGAGGCTAACGAGTGAACTTGGTAAAGACCTTAGTAATTCCTGTGTTCATGCTCACTCACATAGGAATCGGTTTATATATACAAGTGCTGTCGCAGGCAAAAAATCAGATTTTTCAATATGTCACCCACATTAGATATTGAAACTGCTATATCTGAGCCATTTTCTAAGATAAAAACAAAACAAAAATACTCCGGAATTCTTATATCACGGTCAAATACTTAAGAAAGAAACGTTTTTCAATTTCTAATTTTTTTGCACCTCACTCTAAATATAATTTTTTATTTAATTAAATGGCTTCCATTTTGATAAAAGAAGCCGGCCAGCGAACTTGATCCAGACTTTATGATATACTATCCACATGCCTTCTTAGATCGAGATAGGTTAATAAATACGCGTGTTATCACGTGACAAATATCAGATAGTTTCAAAATGTCAGCCATGCTAGAAATTCAAAGTGCTATAATTCAACCATATTTTAAGATATATACGAAACAAAAACTGCTCCGGAATCTTTGTATCAAGGTGAAAAACATAAAAAAAAATGTTTTTCATTTTTCATTGATAACTCATTTTCAATTTCAAATTAAATTTTTTTTTAATGGCAGGCCTTTTGAAACATGATGGCGAATGAAGTTGGACAACGAAGTCGGTCGAGACATTGGTATGTATTATGTAGACACCAAGTTACATCCAAATCGGTTCATAAATACGCCTGTTATCGCGTGACAAAAATCAGATCGTTTCAAAATGTCAGCCACGCTAGAAATTCAAAGTGCTATAACTCAGCCATTTTTTCAGATATAGACGAAACAAAAACTGCTCCGGAATCTTTGTATCAAGGTCAAACATATAAGAAAAAAATATTTTTCAATTTTCAATTTTTTGGTACCACATTTCAAATTTTAATTTTTTTTTTAAATTTAAATGGCCACCATTTTGAAACAAGATGACGGATGAAGCTGGTCAACGAACTCGATCGAGACATTGGTACGTATTATGTATGCACCAAGGTACATCCAAATCGGTTCATAAATACGCTTGTTATCGCGTGACAGATATCAGGTCGTTTCAAAATGTCATCCAAGCTAGAAATTCAAAGTGCTATAACTCAGCCATTTTTTAAGATATAGGCAAAACAAAAACTGCTCCGGAGTCTTTGTATCAAGGTCAAACACATAAGAAAAAAATATTTTTCAATTTTCAATTTTTTGGTACCACATTTCAAATTTTAAATTAAAAAAAATTAAATGGCCGCCATTTTGAAACAAAATGGCAGATGATGCTGGCCAACGAACTCGGTCGAGAGATTAGTACTTATTATGTATACACCAAGGTACATCCAAATCGATTCATAAATACGCCTGTTATCGTGTGACAAAATCAGGTCGTTTCAAAATGTCAGTCAAGCTAGAAATTCAAAGTTCTATAACTCAGCCATTTTTAAGATATAGACGAAACAAAAAATGCTCCGGAATCTTTGTATCAAGGTCAAACACATAAGAGAAAAATATTTTTCAATTTTCAAATTTTTGGTACCACATTTCAAATTTTATTTCATTTTTTTTTATTTAAATGGCCGCCATTTTGAAACAAGATGACAGATGAAGCTGGCCAAGGAACTCGATCGAGGCATTTGTATGCACTATGTATACACGAAGTTACATCCAAATCGGTTCATAAATACGAGAGTTACAGTGTGACAAAGATTTTATATATATATATATATATATATGGATATAATATATCAACTTTTGAACGGAGGGTGGTTTCGGGGTCTGGGGGTCATGATCGATCATAATATACCAAATTTTTTTGAAATCGCTTTCCTCCGAACGGCTGCAATAGGTAGCTTTTTGTAATCAAAGCTACCTAAAAATTATAGCATAGGCTGAATTACAGCATTTTGAATTTTTATTGTGGCTGACATTTTTGAAACGACCTGATTTTTGTCATGCGATAACAGGCGTACTTATGAACCGATTTGGATGCAACTTGGTGCGTACATAGTACATACCAATGTCTCGACCGAGTTCGTTGGCCAGCTTCATTTACCATCTTGTTTCAAAAGGGAATATTAATTTTTTTTAATTTAAAATTTAAAATGAGATATCAAAAAACAGGAAAATGAAAAAGATTTTTTTTTATGTGTTTGACCTTGATACAAATATTCCGGAGCAGTTTTTGTTTCATCTATATCTTAAAAAATAGTTGAGTTATAGCACTTTGAATTTCTAGCATGGCTGACATTTTGAAAAGATCTGATATTTGTCACGCTATAACACACGTATTTATTAACCTATTTGGAAATAAGAAGGAATGTGGATATTATATAGCAATGTCTCGACCAAGTTTTGCTGGCCAGCCTCATCCGCCATCTTGTTTCAAAATGGCGGCCATTTAAATATTTTTAAAAAAATTAAATTTTAAAATGAACTATAAAAAACTAGAAATTGAAAAAGATTTTTTCCTCATGTATTTGATCTTGTTATAAGGATTCCGGATCATTTTTTGTTTTGTCTTTATCTTAAAAAATGGCTCAGATAGCGCAGTTTCAATTTCTAATGTGGGTGACATTTTGAAAAATGTGATATTTTGCCTGCGACAGCACTCTTATATATCAACCGATTCCGATGTGAGTGAGGATGTGCACAGGAATTACTAAGGTCTCAACCAAGTTCACTGGTTAGCCTCATCCACCATGTTGTCTTAAAATGACAGGCACTTCATGATATCGCAAAATTTGGCAACCAAATATAAGTTACTTTAAATAAAAGCAGCTTGGATAAAGCTGATTAATTTCGCGAAATTCTCATTCAAATGATTTAGTATTGATAAAAATTAGTATTGAATTTTTCTATAATCGGTTTCTACTAAATTGAGCTTCGTGTGTTTGAATAACATAAGCTAGTTTTTTTTTTTTTTTTTATAAGGAATATGAAAGCTACCTCTTCCTCCCGGCACTGGCCGGAAGGACTTTTTTCCCTCATATAGCCTACCACGTCTCTCGATCATGCACCAATCATCTAAAAAATTCCCCAGCTGAGAGATCCATCCACAACCTCAATATCCTTTAACTGTTTTGTGCAGTGAATTTCTATTACCAACGCAATATGTCACACAAAGAAACTTTTATACACGTAATTGTTTAAGGCTATATCATAGCAGCCAACATTCTAATATTTTTCAAATCAGATAATCTTATTTTGAACCTGAAAATTTATTTAACAAGACGTGTCTTGTTTCTATGTGGTACGCATTTAATTTTATTACCCAATTTCCCGCGTATCCGCCGCGGCTGAGTTAAGTCTTTTTCTCACCGGAAATTTTATTGAATCAAAGAAATCAAGTAATTGCTAAGCAGAAGCAAGTAAAATTTTTATAAAAATAAATTCTGGTAGGAAATCGAGTTATCTAAGGTGCGGCGGTTACGCGCGAAATTACGGTAAGTAAAATTTCTGCTTCAAAATATATTTATTTGACTTGAAAAAAAAAAAACAGAAACTTGGCAGCTGTGGTTTACCTAAACCTGACAGTCTTGAATAAATTTAACCTAAAAAATATTTGAAATATCTAAGGGAGGTACTGCCAAATTTATAAAATTAATACATCTCTCAAATAAGCATCACAGAAAGAAATAGAAAAATGGATAAATTCTTATAGCTCTTGTAGCAATTGTGCTCATACAGAGAAAGTAAAAATATATTAGGACATATACATTTTAAAAGGTGAAATCAGATTATACAAGGAAATCAACATGCGATAATGTGGAAGGTAAAGCCCGATAACAAAGAAATATGTAATGATGGGAACGATAAATAAAAACTAAACTGCAGTGCTTCAATCCATTAAGGATACTGTCCTACAGTGCTCAGCCCTGTTTTCTTGACCATGGACACTGAGTCTATACAGCATATGTCCCGGCCAGTGGCAGGGACATATCTGGTCAACCTATCGCGGGACCCGGGAAAAATAAATGGTTTCTTAAAAGTGATAAGGATCAGATTTCAGAAATATATTTAGTGTATTATATTATTCGTAGAAAGATCTATTGTTCAAAAATTTCCCACAAATTCTTCTCAGTGAGTATGGGAGGTTTTGTCCTCGAAAATAAAAGGGTTTTTTTAACAATTTTTTTAAACCTTGTAAAGTGTTTGATTTGTGTAGGTTTTCGTATTATAAAAGACGTGTTTTGAACTTTGAATTACTAACTTTTTATTATTTTACATAAAATGCACCTTTTAGATTTGATTTTTCGCGATGTTGCACAGTATTTAACGGTCCTCAAATCCAGAACTTGTTCTAAGCGGTTTCTTTTGAAACAAATAAAAGAAAAAGCACATTAAAACGCTAAATAAACGCCCAATCCTTGAACCACATTTTTTTTTTTAATTTTGCATGTTTTATAAAATCAAACTGAATGTTTCAATTTTCAACAAAAAAATCCGATTTTGTTTTGTTTATAAAAAACAAATGAATTAAAAAAATTTTTTAAATCACGAATCAAGGACTAAGTGAATATAAAAGCTTTGAAAATTAAATTTATATATTAAAAGAAGGCAAAACTAAATCGGTTAATCTATTGCTGAGATATATCTGATACTGACTTTCAAACCAGAGTTTCGAGAAAATTATGTTTAAAGATTTCTAACGTATACCGTCATTATATTTTCAGAGTTTACATCTCTAGTAAACATATTAAAACTTCCTCACCAATTGATTTCTAGCTTAAATCCATTAACTCTGTTACCGTTAATTCTAATTATTACATTGTGTCTTCATATTATTACCTAACCCAAACTCATTTTCTGTGAAAGAAATGCAAACTCGTTAAACTTATCATTTGAATTACGGTTATTTTTCAATGTATTTCAGCATTAATCTTATAATTTCGATAGCTATTAAAAGTATTTAGCTTATATTTCATTTCAAGTTATTATTCTTTGTATTGTTGATCGTAATTGTTAGCACATCAGTCATATTCTGGATTACGGTAAAATTGAATTCAGAAGAGGAATTAATGTAATAATATCTCAAATCATGCACTGTCACAAGAAGGGAATTTTATTAATATGCTCAATCTCATTTAAATAATCTTATTAGTGCTCCCTTATACTTTGTTATTAAAATAGAATTCGAGTAATTTATTTTTATTTAGAAAACGTATCTTTATATTTAAGTGTTTCAAAGTACGGATAATTTTTAAGAAATATTGTAATCTCTTATTTGGATTAATTTTCAATTATTAAAAATCATTTGTGGATAGATCAAATAAATCCCTGTAATTTTATAGTCATATTATATATGAATAAAATTTTCCAGATTTCAGTTTAAACTTAAAAGATTGCATATAGGGTAGATGTGCCAGTAATGGACACCCTTCCAGTAACCCTTGATGTTTTTGGTTCATAAAAAAATAACTAATAAATATTTAGCTTTAATTATTTCTTTTTATAATACCCCCTTGCATGTTTTATAAAACTGGGTTATTGTTGACACTTTTAATCAAACCATTCAGGAAGCAGAAAATAATGTTTCAAAGTTTCGCTGTTTTTCTGTGAAAATCTAAATGAAGAGGCTAAGAGTTGGCTTCGTTTAATTAATTTATATATTATTTATTTTCTTGCAAAATTTGAATGTTTTTGTTTGAGTAGCAATAGAAAACTTAGAATTTTATATACTAATGGCCATCTACAAAATTTCGTTTATATTCAAGGTGTTAAGAGGGGTGTCCATTACTGGGATGGTTAATTAGTCATTTTCCAGTAATGGACACCCCATGTATCCATTGCTAAAAATGCAATTTCAGTAATGTTTATAGAGCGTAAAATATTTTGACTTGACTGCAAACCTAAATAATCAAATTTAATTTTTAAATTATACTTACCAAAATGTAATAACACCAAAACTTTTAAAAATAGCTCCTTTTAAGTTATTTTATGTGATTAATAAAATTTTAATATTTTATTCTTTTTTTTTTTTTAATGTATATGTACCTTGCATATTTTATAATCTGGCAATCAAACCAGCCAGGAAGCATAAAATATTGTTTAAGAGCACAGTCAATGAGGGGCTCATAAAGCTTAATCCCTCTCTGTTTAAATAAAAACAATTAAGTTACAGAAGCTATTAAATATCTATTTTCTGTCTTAAATGTTTCCTTAATCACCTCTGACCAAAAACGTAATATTAATGAAAGTTATAGGTAATATTCATGAAACTAGTAAATCTGCAGATCAGTGGCCTTTTTATTTCCAGTTTTTATTTTACAATTTTATTTTGAAATTATTTTATTTAGTATTTAAAATATTCAACTCGCAATATCATTACTTTCATATTTGTAATATTAATTATTATAAATTATATATTAGTCCAGGCAATAGGAGATTCTACCTGGCAAAATTAATGGAAGTTCTGGAAATTGGCGTACTTTAAGTTTTTTGGGTCGCTGAATCCGAATTTGCAACTTCCCACCAAAATTTCCCCCTGGCAACCCCCCAAAACAGGTTTTTATTAAAAAAATCAATTTTTTTATTGTTTTAGGGGAAAAGTATCTAGAAATTCAGAAAGTAGACAAAATTTGAAACAAATTAGATATATGACATTATGACTTATGATGAAGGGTAAGAGGGATCTGCCTCGGAACATGCGCCGCGGTGCTACGTGGGCTAAGTTGCGCAATTCCACATAACCACTCACACGTTTACATCCGCCCTCCCATCTCCCCTCTTAACTTTTTCTATAAGGTTTACTTTAAGTTTATTGGGTCGCTGAATCCGAATTTTTAACTTACGACCAAAATTTCCCACACCGAAACCCCCCAAAATAGTTGTTTTTAAATTAATTTTTTTATTATTTTAGGGGAAAACTATGTAGAAATTCGGAAAGTAGACAAAATTTGCAACAAAGAGGATCTATGACATTACGATGTCGGATGAACGGGGAGGGAGAGGGCTGCCTCGGAACATACACTGCGGCGCTATGTGCACTAAGTTATGCAAGTCCAGGTAATAGGGGATTGTACCTGGCAAAACTAATGCTAGTTCTGAATTTCGGTTCACTTTATGTTTTTTGGGTCGCTGAATCCGAATTTGTAACTTCCCACCAAAATTTCCCCCGGCAAACATCCAAAAAACTGATTTTTTCAAAAAATTTGGTTTTTGAGAACAGCGCGCGGGGAATGTTCCGAGGCATCCCCATCTCTCCCCGTTTATCCTACGTCATAATGTCATATATCCTATTTATTGCAAATTTTGTCTACTTTCTCAATTTCTACATAGTTTTTCCCTAAAACAATAAAAAATTTAATTTAAAGACAACTATTTTTTGGGCGGGGCGAATTTTGGGGGTAAGTAAAAAATTCGGATTCAGCGACCCAAAAAATTTAAAGTAAACTTTATAGAGAAAGCTCGGAGGGGAGATGGGAGGGCGAATGTAAACGTGTGAGTGGTTAAGTGGTGCGCAACTTAGTCCACGCAGCACCGCTGCGCATGTTCCGAGGCAGATCCCCCTTCCCCTTCATCCTAAGTCATAATGTCATATATCTAATTTATTGCAAATTTTGTCTACTTTCTGAATTTCTAGATACTTTTGCCCTAAAGCAATAAAAAAATTATTTTTTTAATAAAAACCTTTTTTGGGGAGCATTTTACCAAAATTTGGGGGGGGGGGGGTTGTCGGGGGAAATTTTGGTGGGAAGTTACAAATTCGGATTCAGCGACCCAAAAAACATATAGTAAGCCCTTTTCCAGAACTTCCATTAATTTTGCTAGGTAGAGCCCCTATACGGTCTCTATTGTCTGGACTATATCAAGTAGTCTCTGGAAGATTAATTGTTAAAAATGGTGAGACAAAACTAAACACTAATATTCCAAAACTTTTTTTTAATTACCTTTTGAATCCTCCACTGCTTCAATAATTTGGTAGCTGTAATTGCCTGATATTTAGTATTTTAAACTATCCATCTAAAATAATTAAAACATCGATCTTCTGATAATTACAATAATTGATGCAATCAGTAAACGATTATCGCAAATATTTTATTAATTACTGTATCCTAATTGTTAAATTCATTTGAAAATAACTATTTTGTTTCATTAGTATGTATTAATTAAATTCTGGTTCTAAATACAGTCATAAAAACAATTATATTTATTACTTTTTATGATGTGTCCATTACTGGGCCAGAGGGTGTCCATTACTGGGCTTTTGGGTGTTCTGATATATTTTTGTTATTTAAAATTAAATTTCGATTCATATTGGGAAACGAGACTATAAGAGTGGTTAAATATTGTTGATAGGTTAATATAACATTGAAAAAACTGGAATATGATTAGAGATGGGAATGCTCGGAAAAAAACCCGAAAAAGTTGGGAAAAAACCCGGTTTTTTTTCAGTTTTTTTGCGAAGGGCTATTTTTCAATTTTTCTAAATTGGAAAAATTGAAATTTCATTTATAAAATAATGTAGTTAAAATTTTATAATTACTACATCCTGACACTTTTATTTATATATTTTTCATGTTTAGTGTCCCTCATTAAAACCTTAACATGGAAAATCTTATCTATAAGCAGGAATCTCTTTAGAAAGAACTTGATTCTCTTAAGGGCTCTGCTCAACAAGCGCAAAATGGTTTGACACATTTACAAAATCATTTTTAACGGAAAGATATAAAATTGGAAAACCTGACCATGGAAGCGATTTGGAATCGAACTGTGTTTTCCATTTTTTGATCCATTTTGAAATTCGGTTCAAAACGACCACTTTGACACTATTTTATGAAAGATCTATTGCGTATGGAAAACACAGCTTGATTACATAGTTCTTGAACAACACCACCTGCTAGTTTCATGCATTTCCGAACAAAAACAAGTTAAAACTCATGTCACAAAGTTGCCCTTTTTGATTTGAGAAGAGCCTTAAAGGATCCTTTACAGTTTTTTCTCCTTAAAACATGACCTTTAACGAAATTCTTTCTCTTAAAAATAGACATTTCAGATTTTTTTTACTATTTCCAAATTAAATTCTTCACAAACGTAATGATTTAAGAATAAAAATAAAACCTGTTGTATAATAACTGCAATAACCAATGAATCTATTATCTAGCTGTTTATATGTACAAAGGACCATCTCAATAATGTCTAAATAAGAATTTAAATATCACAAATTTACAAAATTCCAATTACATTTTTTACATTTCATTCACATTTTTTACAAGTTCACAAGTTTTTATAAAAGTTCACAATTTCGCAAAAACATGATCGTTTGAAAAAAAAATCCAAGCAAATCCCTGGTAAGATAATTAAATGAAACTTCTCTCGTTAAAAATGAAAATTCATGTGCAAAAGTATTTCAATATTATACCAATAAATGAAAATGGTAAGATGGAAAATTTAATGTAAAATTTGAAACATGCATTTATTTTTATTCGCATGGTTGTAATTTTTCACTATTGTTAAAAAAATTTCTTTTGATAATAACACGTAGTTGAAATTATGTATCTTTTTTTTTCTTTTTTGAAATATAGATTCCTAGATTTGTCTAAATGTATTTTCAAAAAATATAAATCCATACAAACTTTGCAAAGAAAATGTAAGCAAATCTCTGTGAAAAATCTAGTTGAAAACAGTTTTTAAACATATGGAAAAATCCACCTGTTTTAAAAGTTTCATAAAAAAAATACCGCTTTTAATATTAAGGATCTAAATCTTACTAAAACATAGTTTGGGTTTAGTCTGGAAAGCTGTACCAAAACCACCTATACAGAAAATGAAATTTATAACTGTAAGGCGGAAGGGGGGGGGTAATATTTTAAAATAATACCAATTTTTAAACAACGGAAGATTTGAAAATGATAATAGTACTTATAATAATAATACCAGAACTACTATAATTTGTTTCTTTTACACTGGCATCCTTTATGTATTTCAAAACCAATACTATGTAGATGAGATGTACAATACAGTTTAAAACTGCTTTAAAAGTACAGTGATATTGGTTGAAACTAAAGTTTTTTTTTTTAATTAGCTCTACTGACTTAATTAAAAAAGTGCTACTGAAAAATCATTTTAACAGACACATAATAGAGTAGCGCTCAAAAGTATTTTGACAACCTTATATTCTCTCTTATTTTATTTAATATAAAAATGTAAAAGAAAATATATTCCATATAATTGAGAACACTATGACTGCAGTTATTCAAATGTATCAAGTTTCAACTTGTTTGTTTACATTCGGCGCCACCGAAGAACTATGACTCCTCCTTAGCTCAAAAGTATTTTGACAATTAGTTTGCATTTACATAGGTGCCAAGTTGCCACTAATCCTCCGTAATATGTGGGTTAATTTAACCCTGGTTTAATACATTTCGTACCGGAATTTTTTTTCAGAGATGAAATTAAATAAGTTCCACGTAGAAAACTGGAATCAAATAAATAAAAATTCATCAAATAATTTTTCTAGTTCGAAACTTTGTTAAACTGGGTTAAATTAATCTTCGCATTACGGAAGATTAGTGCGAACTTGGCACCTCTGCATTTAATTGTTGAAGGTGTCAGTGGCGCTATAGCTTCGATTAGTGTTTATATCGACTTATTGTGATTATTTTTAAATGCCGAAATGTAAAAAATGTTGAAGTGATTCTAGAAAAGCCGCTGTAAATGCACTTAAGAAAGGAGAATTAGCTCTTTCTTTTAACGGGACTCGGCAACTTGTTATTACATGGAATAAAGTTTTTAATAAACAGAAATACATCGAAAATAAGCCTCAAAATGGCCATCCGAAAAAAACAACTTGCAATGTTGACTCTATTCTAAAAATGATATCTACAATCGATTGTCGTAAGTCCGCTGTAATAATAAAAAATGAATTGAAAGAAAATTACGCCTTAGACATACACGTTTCATCAGTCAAAGGGCGCCTAAACCTCTATGGTTTACATGGCAGAACACCAGCAAAAACACGTTTGCTTTCTACTAAGAATAGGAAGGCTAGAGTCACATTTGTAAAACGGCATAACCCTTTCAGGGGCAAAGCAATTTCATTGCTAAAGTGTTGAATTTAATGACTGACACCGGAATTTGAAAACAAATTTATTTGTAAATAAGAAAAAGCTATATTTCACACACATAGTAAACCGAATTTTTTTTAACCAAAATTCCGGTGTTAATCATTAATTTCAATACTTTAGCAATGGAATTGCTTTGCCCCTGAAAGGGTTGTGCCGTTTTACAAATGCGACTCTAGCCTTTCTATTCTTAGTAGATAACAAACGTGTTCTTGCTGGTCTTCTGCCATGTAAACCATAGAGGTTTAGGCGTCGTTTGACTGATGAAACGTGTATTTCTATGCCGTAATTTTCTTTCAATTCATTTTTTGTTATTACAGCGGACTTACGACAATCACTTGTAGATATCATTTTTAGAATAGAGTCAACATTGCAAGTTGTTTTTTTCGGATGGCCACTTTGAGGCTTATTTTCGATATATTTCTGTTTATTAAAAACTTTATTCCATGTAATAACAAGTTGCCGAGACCCGTTAAAAGAACGAGCTAATTCTGCTTGCAGTCTACCTTTCTTAAGTGCATTTACTGCGGCTTTTCTAGAATCACTTCAATATTTTTTACATTTCGGCATTTAAAAATAATCACAATAAGTCGATATAAACACTAATCGAAGCTATAGCGCCACTGACACCTTCAACAATTAAATGCAAACTAATTGTCAAAATACTTTTGAGCTAAGGAGGATTCATGTTTCTTCGGTGGCGCCGAATGTAAACAAACAAGTTGAAACTTCATACATTTGAATAACTGCAGTCATAGTGTTCTCAATTGTGGGGAATATATTTTCTTTTACATTTTTATATTAAATAAAATAAGAGAGAATATAAGGTTGTCAAAATACTTTTCAGCGCTACTGTATATTACAAAAACTGGTGTTAAATTAAGCAAGAAAAGCTACTCTCAGAATTCTGAGACTGAAAGGATAAACTTTTAAAAGCTGGCTTTCTCTCTCTCTCTCTCTCTCTCTCTTTTTAATAACATATTCACATGTAATGGGAAAATAATATTTTTTTAATGTGCATAAATATTGAAAAAATTTATTGTTGTATACTTTTTAAGAAAATATAACTTATTTTTCAGAAACATTTATAGGAAATCAATTTTTCCAAGTTTTCCATTTTTTCCAGAAAAAACTGGAAAAAAACCGTTTTTTCCGCCACTTCAACTTTTCCGGAAATTTTACATCTCTAAATATGATAATTATAACTATTAATAAAAAAATAATTTTAAAAGAAATTCCTTAAGGTTGTCCATTACTGGCACATCTACCTTATTTTGAAAAAGTTTTTATAAGCCCGTGGTGCCTTTCTTTAAACAATGTGCTAACATTAAAAGTTTCTTTAAAAAAAGAAAAGTTCAAGAAGAGAAAGATTAATAATTTCATCACGATTCATCACATTTATTTCACGATGGCATTTACTAATAGATGTTTTAATTAATTTAAGATGATATTGAAATTTCATTATTCCGAATCACATGTGCAACGCATGAAGTCCTATTCCTTAAACAGGCGCATTTTTTAAAGAAAAAAATATGAAATATTATAAAGCTAAGCAACGATTTTTAATAAATATTTTCACGCATAATAGGTTACTAGTTATTGTTTTAAAAATATTCCCATCATGATTTCAAACTTTTCTAAAGTATTTTAAACACGTTCTTGATTTCCTCCTGTCAATACTGTGTTGTGTGTATGTCAATTTCTATGGAAATGCATAAAACTTTATTCAAATAGATTTTTGAAAATTTCGTAATAGAAATAAATGCTAAAACTCAAATATTTTTTTATTTAATTTATATTAATATTGTAATGTAATAGAGATTTTGTTGTGATAAGTTTTCACATAATTTTAAATATTGTAACAACCGTTATTTTTAATTATATAATATTATAGATATATAGATAGATGTATAAATCACCAAATTTAAAATGGCAGTTTGACATATGAAACTATTAATAGGATCAGAAGACATTTTACCGCACTGAAATTTGTCTTTTTAGAAAATCCGTTTGTTTTTTAACCATTTATAAAAAATATGATTTACACCACTTTGATTTTAAAGACTTCATAAATACATATAATTCATTTAAATGAATAACATTGTACGAAACTTTATTTGAATAATCTTCATTAGTGATTTAATACATGTAATAAAACACATTAATGGCAATAAAGACTAAAAGTAATAAAATCTTATAAGAATAATCTAAAAATATTAGGTGTGTATATAAGCAGGTGTCAGAAACCGGCAAGCGACTTCTAAGCAGTTTTTCAGAAAAGTACTGTTTTGCCTTTAAAAAAAGCTAAGGGCATATATTATTATTCGAAGAAACTGGTAACATTTTCTCCTATTAAATCCGAACCCTGTTAAAAGTTGTTAAATGTATGGATTGAAACGTTTTGGAAAATAATTTTAGCATATAATGATCATTTAAGAGAATTATTAAAATTTCTAACCTAAATAAATTCGACTTAACCTGTATATATTTATAACCTGTATGTTAAGTTTTGTTTTGTTTTTTTACAAAAATTTAAACATACTTAAGACAGTGAGATCTTATATGGTTATGAAGTTTTAGTTTCATTTATTATATTTTTCAATTATATGATTTGTTATCTTTCTTCTTAAAATAAACGTAGTATTCTAAATATATTAGGTTTGGACAGCATTAAATAAACAAGGGGTAGACGCGTATTAAAAGTCAATATTTAAACTTATTTTGCTTTGCAATATTAAACTAATATTATTTCGAAATTTCGATTTTCTTATTCTTTTGATGTTCAATTTCAAAAGCACAACTGTAATTTCTCAGATCTATGTAGCAGCTAATATCCGCTGTTAAGTAAACTTTGAATTATTTCGATTTTAGATAAACATTTTCATGAATTTAACGATGTTATAATCTCTGGTCAAAGGTCGTACGCAGGATACAAATATTTTGTAATTTTAATATTCTTATCCTTATTAATCTCAGAAATTCTGCAATTACATAAGGCGAAGAATACTATTAAAAAATATTGATATACTGCGACCAACAGTTTGACGCATCTGCTCTACAGAATCAAGTATATTTTATTCACTTACAGCGCCTTCCCAAGCTGTTAATAACTTATGTTTACTAACATTTAGACTGTACAGTGTAAGTACGGTCTTCTAAAAAAAAGAGGACGCCCTATGCATTTTAGGTAGATTTCATACGAAATACTACCAATTGCAATCTCCCCTATGTTGCAATTTCTGAAAATTTTTGCAGATCTACACCGATCATGACCCCTAGAACCCAAAAACACCCCCAGTAAACAACTTTATCTATATCTATATCTATATATATATATATATACATATATATACATCACTTTTTTATGGCCACGATAGCTTCCATAATTCTGCACAAATCTCTTCCAAACTGATACATAAAATCAAGGGGCATAAAATCTCGGTCAAGTTCGTTAATGGGCAAAATCGAACCAAGGGGGTGGAAATAGGGAGGAGTTTTGTAAAAACCGAAAAAACTCCATAACTTCTTAATTATAATACATATCGAATCAGTTTAAATTACTATTGCTTCTAAAATAGGGCCAAAATTTTATGTATGACAGATTTTTGATAAAATAAAAAATGGGCTCAAGGGGAGAAAAAAATTCATAACTTCGTCAAATATCAAGATATCAAATCCAGTTAAATTTAGTAAAAATCTTCTTAATATTATCTAAAACTTTTATATTGACAAGTTTTTGATAGGACCAATTCCTACCCCAAAAAAATAATAACGAAAACAAAAAGGCGGGGGAGGTGGGGATTGAAGAAGAAAAAAATCCATAACTTCGTCAATTCATAATATATAAAATCCGCATGAATTTATTATATATGTTCATAATATTAGCTACAACTTTTATACTGAAAAGTTTGTGATAAGTCTAATTCTTAGAGCAAAAACAAATTAAAAATACATAGCGGTTGAAGAAGAAATCATCGTATTAAGTGCGTACTGAAATCCAAACTGCTGATTTTCTGGCTCATTTTTAAATTCATTTTTGCTCTCAAACGCATCCATTTTGGCATGTTCTCTTATTCAGAAACTGTATAATGTACCTTAATGGTCGATTTTGCGATATAGGCAGAATATATTTCAAAACAACATGTCAAAGTGGACATTTTGAACCGAATTTCTAGAAGCGATTGTGTTGGAAAAGAAAAATATTGTCCTACTGAGAAAATACTTGTTTATAAATCAAGCTCTAGTTAATTGAACGAAAAATAAAAACATAGGTCGCTTATAAATGTCTTAAAAAATCACGTCAGCAAGTTTCATGTTAGTTCTTTTGAAAATGAACCTGTAAATGTGTCAGAAAATTTCAAGTTGTTGAGCATGGAAAAGTATTTTTTTAATACCGCCTTAACATAATTCTGATAAAACCAGCTCTTACATAAAATAAAATTGAAATCAGTACTTAACTTCGAAATCTACCTGCGCCTGTAGCTGAGCCGGCAGGGAAATTTAATCCCCATACTGTCATTATAAAATATAGGAAATAACCCTTCTAGTGTGGAAATATCTTCTTTCAATTTATGTTACAAATGTAAGCTTATGTTGTCATCTTCATACTGATATTGAACCAATCTTTAAAATTTTCAGTATGAACAACTAATTTGGATATCACATTTAGCTATTTTGGTAAATTCCACCTTAGGATGCCAAACGGGAATTCGTTTGGTCAAGTAATTTAGTAATTGTTAGGCAAATTGTCAGTGGATGTATCGGGTATGACGATTAAGGGGCTAATGTTAAATTCAGTGGTGGTCATTGCATAACACATTGCAATGTGGTAAGTTTTTCGAACGTAAACTCAAAATCTACTTAACGGATTGGACATATTCAGGTTTAATTTTGGATTCGCATATTTAAAGCTTCTAGAAATTGATTTTTATTAAAAATGTATAGGTTACAGTCGAAAATTTATTTCGAATACAAATTGAAAATTAATTTTCAAGGAAAATAAGAATTTTATTCTTTAAACTTTTAACAAAAAATGAGTTTTTGAAGCTTGAACTACGCGAATTCAAAATAACAGCTCATTCCACAAAGTAATTTTTGATTTATCTTTAAAAAATACCCGAAACGCAATCTATTTGGAACGATTACAAACTAATTTAACATTCGGAGTTCCAAATTTTAAACCTTTATAATTTCGAAACTACTCGATCGAATGACTTCCCGTTTGATATCTTATGGTAGCATTTACCGGAAAAGCCAAATATGAAGACAAAAGTAGGCGCTAGTATTTAAATTTTCACTGTTTGATACAATTTCACTATGAAGACAACCCCTTATGCTTATTTTTACAACGCAAATTCAAATAAAACATAATTTCCAGCCGAAAGTTCTTATCTTTTTTGTTACAATTTAGAAATTAAAATGTATGGGGCGTTCTCTCCCTCTTTTGATGATTGTACGTTGGAAGAAGAATAAAAATGAAAAGTTATACTCAAACAGCTTTTTTCTAAGATTTAAAAAAGAAAATATTTGAAAAATTAATAAACATTCAAGTACGTTAGTATTTAATAAAATTAAAATTTGCTAGTATCCCAAATATTCAAGTTTCAAACATTTAAAAACATATATTGGTGAATATCACAAAATGTGAGATTTTGAAAACAAAAATTTTGAAAATTTAAATCGTTTCAAAGTTTCTGATTTTTTTTAAATGTTGGTTGAAGGAATTTATATGTAAAATTGTTAAAGTTTGAACAGCTTAAGTTTATTTTTATGTAATTATAATTATGTATCATTTTCTTGGCATATGTATGCCAGAATACTGACAATTTTATTCCAAAGCACATTCTTTTCACATTCTTGATTTTTTTTTTTATTTTTAGATCTAACATTTTAATTTTGTTTAAAGGAACATGTTTCCTCTATAGTACCTCAAATTCAGTGTAATGTTCAGCTTTATTTGTAATTTATAGAAGCCAGGAAAATCATATAATACAAGTCTACTCAATTTTAACAAAGCCTCATTACTTTCACAAACACATTACTTTCAAAGAAATAGCTAAAAGATCTTGCTGGTAGCAATGATTTTACTACTTCTGACTTTAACTATGTCAAGAACAAGAAGAATTACTCTGCAAAGCATCTTTATAACTCATAAAGAACTAAAATGAGTCTGCCAGGACAATGACATTCATTTTCAGTGACAATCATATTTTAATTATGGAAAATAATTTGTAAATACAGAACTTGTTACCTTCCACATATATGTGTAATATAAGGTATAATTATTAATTAAAAATTAAAAAAAAAATGAAAAAAATATTTGTACGGGATAGCAGAAAGCCTTTTACTTTGCACACATCAGAATGTGACATGCCAGGAAAATGACAATCTGAAATTTTAAGTCTTTTAATTGCTTTATTTTTCTGTTATTATGAATGTAATATCTCTTGAACATACTTCTAGGAATATTTTTTATTAGAATGTAAAAAAGAAAATTGCATTATATAACATTAAATACAATTTTATAGTGCGGACTGCAATTTCCGTATTTTGTGATATTGACCCACATAATCATACCTCGTAGCAATACCTCTAAACTATTTTAAGAAAATTTCGAATTAAAACGTGCACATTATGGCACGTGCACCTACATCTTACAGGTACCCAAAAACGAATCAAAATCAAGATCTTTTTTCTAGAAAGAAGATCTTTCGTATTTTTTAAGCATGAAAAAGAGATCCCAAAACACTAGAGAGTTATTCTAAGAAACGACAGAATGTTTCAGAAATCTTTTTCCGTCTCTAATGGAAAGTACTTTTATAAAAGTATCATGTTCACAACATTATTAGGATCATTTTCACCACTCAGTCCAGATGAAGACATTTTTCCTGTAAGTTGTTAGAGTTTCTTCATCAGTAGTTTATGTTCAACAAACGCTATTTATTTGACATAAAATTGGCTATACAAACTGCGTATATTCATACAATTTGTGTCTTTATTGGAAAGCATGTTTTTTCAATTCAGGTGTATGAAAATCGTGTTAAAAATTCTTAACAGTAAACTGGAAAAGGGAATTTTGCGTTTTTTATCTTTTTCAATTCAAAATACATATTTTCCGGAGCTGCAAATGCTAAAAATCTGAATTTTAAGTATGATATTTTTATAGTGCTATTTCACACATAATGATGTTTCAAATATTTCATATCTTAAATGAATGGAAAAATCTTTGCTTTCCACAGTATATTTATATGCAGTTAAACTTCTTAAAATAATTTTTTCAATTATGTCACAACTCATTTCGGTATAGAAAAGTATAGCGTATTATTTTAAAACAATCATAAGTTACAAAGTCTGACATATAATAAGAAATGACACCGCTAACGTAGAAAAAAATTATGTTTTCAAATAAACATCTTTAAATATTTTGTCTGGTTTAGAATGTTTGAATTTCTGTTTACACATCAGTGTGATAAATCACTGTGTAATGTAGTATGTATGTACGTAAATATGTCAAGTACAAAACTTAGAAATCCCAGTGAGTTTGAAGGTGAACAAAATATTGTGACTAAATATTTTGCATGTTTAATTCACTTTTAACATTTCGCATCCCTAAACTTATATCCAGTGTGTCCGTAAAGTCATGGTGCACTTTTGACCGGTCACAGAAAATCAAGGAATCGAGATAGAAATGTGAAACCAAATAAAAGAAAAACTCTCTAAGTTTCATACCTGTTCAGTGCAGTTTGATGTGGCCTCCATTTGTTGCACTGCACACATCTAAACGACATTCAAGTTCTTCCTCCAAACTGTTAAAAACGTCTGGTGTAACAGAGTAAATAACGTCAGTTATTCTGTGTTTCAAATGGAGGCCACATCGAACTGCACTGAACAGGTATGAAACTTAGAGAGTTTTTCTTTTATTTGGTTTCACATTTCTATCTCGATTCCTTGATTTTCTGTGACCGGTCAAAAGTGCACCATGACTTTACGGACACACTGGATATAAGTTTAGGGATGCGAAATGTTAAAATTGAATTAAACATGCAAAATATTTAGTCACAATATTTTGTTCACCTTGTTAGTGAACCAAACTTGGAGAATTTTTCTTTTATTAGGGGAACATTTCACATTTCCATCTTGTTTCGTTGATTTCCTGTGATTGGTCAAAAGTGCAACATGACTTTACGGATACACTGTATATTTCATATTTTCAATGTACTAAATTAAAATTTAATTACGTAATCTAGTAAAAAATATCAGTGATTCACTCAAACAAGTGAAAGGAATTTTTTCTTTTCCATTTAAATCATTTTTATCAGAAGATATTTGTGTTCTTGACAAGTAAATATTAGGCTGTTTGTTCAATAACTTCTTTTAAAAAGTGTTTCCAGATAAGGGAATTACTTATTCAAAATATCTACAACTTTTCTGATTTGTAACCTATATTTTAGTTAAGGGCGGCATGTCTATCTTTAAATAAACGAAGATTACTAGTCATCAGGGCTCGCACCGTTCCTAAAATTTTCGCACTTTGCTATCAGTATTTTAAATAAGAATTCTTCGTGGTAGTTTCCTTTACATCTATAATAGAACCATACAACAAAGATTATCATTTTAATTTAGTGGTAGCAAAGTGCAGAAATTTTAGGAACGGTGCGAGCCCTGAGTCATAGAAAGTGGTATATATTTTTAATGAAAAACTCCCCAATCTGGCAACAAGGTATATTTCTGTAAGTAGCGTACCCAAAGGGGGTTCTGGATACCAATACTTCCGGATAGTAATCTTTGACTCATTTAACCCTTTATCGACTGCATTATGATCTAGTGCAATTTTTTTTTCATGTATTTTTTTTTTCAGTTACTACAATGAAAATTAAAGGATATCTATAAAAAAAACTCACCCGTGAGAAATTTAATTCGTTAGAGGTAATTAATTAAAGTGGTACATTAAAGTACCGTCAGTACACTATGGTTAAAATATTCTAGTAACAGAAAATACACATGATATTTCAAATAAAATTTAAACTCTTAAAAATGCTAGATAACAAGGAGACACTCGCAAATTAGCAATAAAAAATATTAAATTGACAAAGTTTAATTTTATACATGAAAAATGAGTAAAAATTCAAATTTGATGATATTAAAAAATCAATGTTTTTTAGGTTTCGATTTTATTAGCAGTCCTTTAGCATGAGTTATGCCTAGTTTACTATAGTTATTTTTTTCCTATGTTATTAATTTAGCCTTAGCATTAGCTATGCGACACCTATATTCCAAGGACAACATGTTCTCTCGCATCTCCACATTTGCAATATATGAATTTACATATGTCATTTCTAGCATAGGAAAAATGAGCCCACTTTTTCGATTCCCTATAAAAAATAATAATAAAACAGAAAAAAGTACCAGAAAAAAAACATTACTATACTACAATTTAATTATAACATTTTAAAACAGATAAAAACGATGGATAACTACACAGACGGAAAGCAAACAAGAAGTTTTTCTCCAACACCCGGTGTACTGGTAGTACTTATAAGTACCGCCGAATAATTCAACTGTTAAATCAAATACATACACCGCTTACTTAAAATAACTAGTGAAATTGTATTCTAAGAGCATAATGAACACATAAAAAAATCCAGCACTTATCTTATGTCCTTTACTATGTTTGCAGCAATAAACATTGAAGCATGACAATCTGTACAAAATGTCGGCCCAAAACACATCGACTGTTTCAAAGACTCCTTCCTCGCTAAAATAACGAACCTAGAACTACTTCGGCCATGTATTATGAAAAAGTTGAGTTAAAAGACTGTTTTTGAAACGTACCAATAGAATATATGTAATATCCACTATAGGATTAAAGTTTAAAATGAGTGGTACTTATAAGTACCGTCAGTAGATAAAGGGCTAATCGCAAAAATCTACAATTAAATAAAACGAAGATTTGTATGAGGATCTAGTGGTATCCAAGACTTTATCTATCTCTGGGTACGGGGTATCTCTTGGTTCCCATTGAAGGATACTTCTTTTAACGCTCTCGCTGCGTAAGTAATTCTTCGCGATGAGCGTCTTTTACAGAATTTTCAATCGTTTATCACCGGTTCTTTAAAGCAGAAATTTTTGACTGTGGTAAACGGGTAAAATGTCCTGATTAAATCACACAAAGTTTTCGCTAAAAAATAACTGGTGGGTGCTGGACAGATAATTACACCTGTTTATTTTCTATTAAATTTATATCCAAAATTGTTAATTGGTCCAAATCATCCAAGCAACCTCATAGCAAATTGGTATATAATTTTATATACCTTAGATAAATTCAAATAATATAAGTGATCGTATTTACCTAAATTCTAGTAGAAGAGCAACGCGAAGCATTAATAAAATTAAATTATAATTCGCGTCAAAATGTAATTATTAAATTTGAATAATTACGAATAAAATTAAGAGTTTGCGTTGTGAATTATTTAGACGAACTCTTCCACTTATGAATTAAACTAAAATTAAAACTATAAAAATAAATTGACACACTTTAAATATTATTAATTAAATAATTACAGAAACTTTTTAAAACTTGATTAAATATTTTATTTACATTGAACATAACTATATACAGAAAAAACATAATATTAATTCAAAAAATAGAAAGCAACACTTTTGTCTGCTTCTCATTATTTTAAGTATGTTTAATCTTTAAAAAAAAGACAATATTTTCACGTACTCTAATTATTATAATTGTTTCTTTTTGCTAAAAGAATAATTCTCTTTCATTTTTAAATTACCTTAATCTTATTTAATTATTGGTTTTGTCGGATCTCAGATTTACTCTCTACCATAAAATATCAGAAAAGTATTTTCGTGATTTTTCATATGATCTTAAGTGGTAAAGGAAAAAGTTTAAAGTCGTACCTTTTTTTTTAATATACGGGATGGTGGCCTTTATTCATCAAATTCCGAGTTGTTGCGTTGCTTAGGATCATGGCCATGTGTCATCAGGAACGCATCCTCAATTTGGCTTGATTAGGATCACTCCGATATGTACATCAGGAAGACATTCTCAATTTGGCTTGATTAGGCTCACTCCGATAGGTACCTCAGGAAGACATCCTCAATTAGGCTTGATTAGGCTCGATTAGGCTCGCTCCGACATGTCCATCTCGCCTGGGCTTTACTAGGGCTTTTAGGATTCATCGCACGGGCTTTCAGGAGAGCTCCTGCGTCCTCTACATCTTTTTCCAGACTCCCTTTTTTAAACCTTATTCTTCTTGCACACCACTCCTGCAGTGGGTGGAACTATTTTTGTCTAGTCCACTGTTATTGGATGTGAGAAGATTTTTTATTATACTTCGATAGGCCTATTAGCTAACAGTCTGCAAATGGCCCCTTACATATACTTTAATATTATTATCTGCCTTAAAGTTTGGGTGGTCTGAAAAGCCATAAATTTATCCCAACACTTTTATTGAGGCCATAAATTGATTCCAACGTTTTTATGATTTTACGATTTCTAATTATACACCACTTTCCATTGGCTTGTCATAAAACGACACCATGGCGTCTGGCTATTGTTGTTGTCTGAGATCCGAACTCAATTCAACATTATACATTCATTTTACAATACAACAATTTTTTAAAAATATATATTTAATATTTAAAATCAACTTAATAATTTTTGTATGAACTTACACTCTTATTTTACTTAAATATATAAACATTATAATTTTACACTCATAATTATATTTTATAAAAAATATTTATACAAACAGAAATAACAAATTACGCAATTTTACTTTGATTTAACCAACATGGTGCGGGAACATATCATAGTTATATGTTGCCCAGCAGTGGGAATAACCAAAGCGTATTAATTTGACGGAAAAGTACATGCCCGAGAATATCTCGGGCTGCGCTGCGAGAGGGTTAAATTAATTTTCTTTTCTTTTAAGATTCTTTTAACCAGGTTACTTTTTCTGCTCTAATAAAATTGGGTAGGATACTAAAATACCATTTTTTTTCATAACTTTGTTTGACTGGTCATTGTCAAAGCAGAAGAATGTAAATTATAATTATTTTCTTTGCGCTAAAATAACCACTCAGATTTAGAGGGATTTGTTGATAAGGAATTTCTTCTTTGGTTAATACATTTTATAATATAGATCATTACTAATACATGAAAATCGATACTGATTGGAAATTTATGCCCTCTTTTGCCAGACTTACAACAGAAAATTAAACAATCAGCAAATTAAATATTTAACAGATGCTTACGTTCGAATTTATCCAGATTTAATCCTTTATCAGCTTGAGACACGGATTTAAACTACGAAACTTTGTTGGATAAATATAGGCGTTAATCACATCATTGCCTCAAGACAATATTTGTTTGTCTTTAATTGTTTGTTTACTAGCATCGATCTGAAGTTTATTCTTGACTGTTTCTGCAAGCTTTAATCCAACTTCAGAAATAAATACACATATCTTGGGATTAATATTGAGCTGTTTCTGTATACAGTTTTATTCATGTGTTGAAAGTTTTAATTGAATAAACAATTATTTGATTTGGGATATTGAATTCTCTATATTTATATGATATAAGGGCATATTTTATGTACCACTAATAAACTCAAACTTTAAATGCGATGTAAAATTTAACTTTTTGATAAATTTTCATTTCACCAGACTTAATTTAGCTGACTTTGTCTTCTAGGATTTTGTTGGTTATGAAAGTATACGGTAGCTCAAAAGTTACTTGGTGATTTTAACTGTTTACATCTAAATGTCGCGTGTGACTCGACAACGTTTGTCGCTACCGCTACTTCAGTATTAAGCTTTAGCTACCACAAATTACAAAAAAAAATCTTCTTAGTATATGTCTGCAACATTTTGTAAAAGAATCTACCACGGAGATTTTAGTACGGAAATAGTGGTAGCAAAATGGAGATCGTTATTTCAAAACATTAATTTTCGATTTATCGATTCCGACAATAATTGGAAAGGGTTAAAAGTTTATAATTACTAATTATCTTTCTTTTCCTTTCAAATTTCAATCTAATTACTTTGGAGTGTTAACATGCAAAGATATACAGCTGAATAAAGCATTGAGTTAGCACATCATTATTTCCATTCAATTATTGTCCACTCGGGTGCAAAAGTAAAAAAAAAAAGTTGGTGCATATCAATTTCAATCTGTTCGAAAAGCCGTAACATCATTAAAATGCACATGAAATATTTTTTTTCCCATTGACCTTAATGTAACGGAAAAATTTGACTGTCCCTGTAATTAAACTATGCATCCAATTTTCACAAAATTTTAAATGACTCGACAAAATTTTGCAGCAATTAAATATTTAAAATGTCAGACCATTTGGGTGGCTGTAACATCATTAAAATCCACTTGCAATATTTTTTTTCCATTGGTCGTAATGTAACGGAAAACTTATGACTGTCCCTGTAATTGAAATATACATCCGATTTTCATAAAATTTAAAATGGCTCGACAAAATTTTGCAACAATTATATATTTAAAATTTCACACCATTCCGTTGGGTAGTTTTTGCTCTGTTATATGCGGACGGATAGACAGACAGACGACTATAGGTGCTACGTATTTATATAATTACGAACGCACCTAACACGAATGCGATGTCTTTCGCAAATTCATCTTCCTATTCCAGATAAGTTAGATACAGAACAAAATTGTCGTACACACGTAATAAATTCTTTATTTTCATTTTTATAAAAGAAAACCAAGAAGGAGAAAAATAGCAGAAGCCACAAATTCTCTGTAAAATAATTTCCAAATCGGAATAATTGTGCTTTGATTTTGTAAATGACATTTTGTTCAAACGCGGTGTATTTTCATAAAACAGCATAAACTGCATAAAATGCCAAGATTCCAATCTAAATGGGAAAAAGGGTTAAATCAATAATTATTAATTTTTAAAACCACATAGTTATGTTTTTGTCCACCTTGTAAAAAGTCATACTTACATAAAGTAAAAAAGTTAAGTCATCTAACAAAAACTTACTAAATGATTTTTGCCAATATTTTCTCTATACTTTTCGCATATTTTAGTATCCAGAGATGGGGAAGGTCGGATGACACATTTTTAGAATAGAAATTTTTGCCTTAATTAATTTCAGAAATTTACGATTAAATAAAGAGAAAAATATTGTTAAAAGTTAGAGGTATACATAACTTTCCTCGGGGTATGCCATTGATCTCATGTATATAGCAGAATTTCTGTAGATTAACTGTGTTGACGAGTTATACTGTAAAAAAAATACTATGGAGATTTAAAAGAAGTACATAAAAAAGGAGGATGATTAAAGGAACTCTTATTATGGCGGAACACTCGCGTTATTTTCCGAAAACCTTTTAAGCTATTTTGCAACCCATTCTATAGAAAATATTACCAAGCAAATGCGGCAGAATATAACTGATAAAAATTGCGGCTATGTAATCAATCATTAGCAGCTCAGAGTTAACGCCTAAAATTTCAAAACGAGAGGACAAGCGTTCGAATCCAGTCGATTACATTGTTTTAAAAATTTATAATAATTACCTTATTTATTTACCTTATTATTATATTATATACCTTATTATTATATTACCTTATTACTTTTCTGAATACGTACGACTGTTTGTTTTCAAATATACTTTGTGAATAATTTAATTTCTCTTATTAAAAAAAAAGAAGAAGAAACCTGTAAATCTGTTAGCTTGTTCAAACATTTTTGTTGCAAAACTACTGAAAAACAGTGTTTCGAGAAAATTGAGTTTAAAGTTTTGCCTTCAAAGTTATTGTCGGTCTACGTGGCTCATCGGCCGTAATTTTAAGAATTTTCCTACAGAAAACTCTATGACATTCTTAAAGGTTCAAATATTAATATGACAATAATAATTACATTTGTTATTCATTTTAAAACCTTCCTGGTACACTTAAATCCATGAAATCGTCGTTATAGTTGGTTTGTGATTTAAAATTTTATCAAGCAAACATCAAGTAAAATTATGACAAATTACTGCCACACGTTTCTTAATTATTTCTTATTCTTAGCTTGTTTTAAGAAAAGTAATTGCTTCAACTTCTAAAGAACTTTAACGAGTGCTACTTTTTGTATAAAAAGAAGGAAATGACTTAACCTTTATAATTTAACTTCTATTCTTAGTGCGCTGAGCAATTTTAAGAAATAATATCAATTTAATTGCTGCTTTGATGTAACATAAATATAAAAATATTTCTTTTTTATGAAGATACTCATTAAAATAACAGGATATGGAGTTTTTGTAAGAAGTCAATGATTTGTTTAATAAGATGTTTAAATTATGATTTAATTGTTTGTTAACATGGAAGTAAATCTTAATTAATAAAAAAGCATGTTTAAAACTAACGGTTGCTGCAATTAAAAGGACGTTTTAAAATATGATGTATTGTCAGTTTATACAATTTTAAAGAGAAGCAGGTTAAAAACTTCTGTTTAACATTACGTTTCAGTATTTTTTCAGTAATACAGAATTAAATTTGTTCATAAATACTTCCAACGAAACCAAATTATCAATATATTGAAAAAGTTAAAGAAAATGCAAGAAATTTTCAGTAAAATATGTAAGAACTAAAGGTAACAAACAAATTTACAAAGGAAATAAATATTTTTTAAACCAATTTCATTAATGCCTATTTATTTATAAATATTTTTAAACATAAAATTTTATTAATTTAGAAAAATAAACGTAATAACGAAAATGTAACAACGATATTTATCACCTTATCGAATTCAACGTTATATCCATTAAATTTTGATTCAAAATACGTCAAACTTAACATGCAAATCTACAGCAGTGTGCAAAATAATAGGAACGACACAAAAACAAAGAAATTTGTTCCCGATTGCTATGCAAATGTCGAAAACTTTGTGTTAAAATTAAATACACGATATTCGTAATTATATTAAAGCCGCAGTTTACAGAAATTATACAGGGTTAGCGAAATTAAACTTCCGCTACTCAAAGGGTCCTAGAGGCCGTTCTAGTAGTCCGATGAGAAAAATATTTGGACAATAGACACTTCGGAGGATGCGCTCGAGATTTCCGAAAAAAAAAAAAAATTAGTTTAAAAAATCGCCACTAGATGGCGCTACGAGTTAGCGTGTTAAGAGGACAAACTGAGATCCCGAAACACTGAAGGACCAGTGGTCTTACACAAAAGGAACACAATAAGGACAATAAGTGGGCACAGAATTTCCATGGCCAGAAATCATCAACCGCCATTCTCGCGAGAAATTGTACCGTGAATGTTTTGCGAGTGTCCAGATCTTGTCGTTCCAATTGCTGAGCCGCTTGAATGTTATACGGGTAGAAGATCAGAATTCTAAGAATTGTCGGACACTGTAGTAGGGCATATCAAGGGTACGTGAAATCGTCGATACATTGACATTTCCATGAGACGAATGAGTGCTTGCTTCCACGACCGCTGTAGCAATATCCTCTACGACGGCGGTTGTACACTTTTACTTCCACTTCCCGGCAAATCGCCTAACTGTCCTGTTTGCTCGAATTGCATCATCATGTCTTTAAGAGCACGCTCCGATATCGGTCCACGTCGTTGCTTCTTGGGACGGCGGAACTCTCTCACAACTGCATCTGCATTCTCACCGTTGCGGTAGTACAGTTTGACTAGCATTGGCGACGTCGGCATTTTGAAATGCTCATATGATTGGGGCACGAACTTCTTCTCTTTATCGTGCGTGGAATTTGCATGTGTTGCTGCAATGTGCTGCCCCGCTGCGCCATCTGGTAGCGATTTTTTAAACTATTTTTTTTTTATTTCGGAAATCTCGAGCGCATCCTCCGAAGTGTCTGTTGTCAAAATATTTTTCTCTTCGGAGTAGTAGAACGGCCTACAGGGCCCTTTGAATAGCGGAAGTTTAATTTCGCTAACCCTGTATATACATAGCTGCCAACATCTTCCGCTTTTTTGTGCCACAAAAATTTAATCGTAAATTTTACCCTTTTTAATCGCCTTAATCTACCGAATAAATAAGGCAAAAATTTCTATTAAATTTTTCTGGTACAAAAAAGCATAAAAGTTGGCAGCTATGCATATATTTTTACTTTCTTCTATCTTCAATAGAAGAAAGTATTGTAATCGAAATTTTTTTCGACTTCCGGTTTTCGATGGATTTACACGTTTTAGGGGTCAGAGATCACAAAAAACATGTTTATACAAAATGGCTGTCCATCAGTCCGTGTGTCCGTGTGTCGCCATTGTACCATCAAAAATTGTATGAAGTTATGCATAGAATTGAACCAATTTTTCTTTTTAAGTTTTTGGCTATGGCAAGCAGGTCTTCCATTAATTTGGAAAAAATCTGCCGGTAAGGGCGCTGTAATAGCGATTTTTGTGCATTTTGAATATTGTACTATCGAAAAGTGTATGAAGTTATGCATAGAATTGAACGAATTTTTTTGTGTATGCTTTTGGCCATGGCAAGAAGGGCCTCCCTGAATTTGGAAAACATCCGTCGGTAGGGGCGCTGTAATAACGTTTTTGTGCGATTTTTGTGCATTTTTAATATTGTACCATCGAAAAGTGTATCAAACTATGCATAGAATTGAACCAAATTTTTTGTGTATGTTTTTGGCCATGGCAAGAAGGTCCTCCCTGAATTTGGAAAAAATTCGCCGGTAGGGGGCGCTGTAATAAGGATTTTTGTGCATTTTGAATATCGTACTACCGAAAAGTGTGTGAAGTTATGCATAGAATTCAACCAAATTTTTTGTGTATGTTTTTGGCCATGGCAAGAAGGGCCTCCCTGAATTTGGCAAAAATCCGCCGGTAGAGGCGCTGTAATAACGTTTTTGTGCGATTTTTGTGCATTTTTAATATTGTACCATCGAAAAGTGTATGAAACTATGCATAGAATTGAACCAAATTTTTTGTGTATGTTTTTGACCATGGCAAGAAGGTCCTCCCTGAATTTGGAAAAATTCCGCCGGATGAGGGTGAAGTAATAGCGATTTTTGTGCAATTTTCAATATCGTACCATCGAAAAGTGTATGAAGTTATGCTTATTTCTAATAAAAATACTAATAAAACTAATTATAATGAAATATTGACATGAGAAGTTTTGGGATTGGCACATCCAACTAATTTTATATATCTATTCTGAAATTTATATTTTGCTAAATTTGCGATGGAGCAAAATGAAAAATACCCCGTAAATTTTTCAAAACTGCGGCTAGTGATTGGTGAATCTTTTCGTATATCATTAAAATAAAATTTTTTAAAGAGATTCTCAGCACATTCGTTTAGTTCACAAAACTCTTTGCTGATACAATTAAACACTCAAAGACTGTCATTTTTAATTTCTTACAGAATCCAACTACTTATGGCAAAAACCACAGGAAGACCGAGAACTTCTTCGAAACCATCCGAAGGTTTGATTGTTCGCACAGCCGCAAGCAAAAAAAATAACACACACACACAAAAAAAAAAAAAAAAAAATTGGAAGCCAGATGAAGCCGCCAACATCGGTATAGAATAAAAGAAGAGCAATAAAAAGATCGGGAATTTTTAAATATGTAAAACAACGTTGATTCCCGTGTTTAACTTCTGATCATAAAAAATTCCACTTTTAGTTTGCTAAAAGGCATCTTAAGTAACAAATGGATTCATCTGAAATTATTTTCAGTCATGAAAGAAGATTAATCGCGATGGTCTGACTGGTAATAATTCTTATTGGCCATGACCTTCGAAAGAAAAAGGACATATTTTTCACTTAACAACAAGGAACAAGGTGGAAGCTCCTTAACACTCTAGTGCATGATTTTTTATTTTTCCTTTAAAAAAATATATTTGATTTCGTAATGGGCATACATTAAAGGAAAAATACTGAAAACATTGTCACTTTTATATTTTTCCGTATTTTGATTTTTTTTAAATGGTTGCCATTTGGCAAGACCATTCATTAAGCGTATTCTAAGCATATTCTATGATACTTCTCTCTGTCTCTTATTATTATTCCTAGACACGAAATTACTTTTGATTTTAAAAGTGTCATTAGGTTTTCTGATGTTTAGTAGTTATCAAAATACAGTTCATGATTTACAGGTTCAACAAATAGATGAGTTAGTCTAGTATTGACTCAAACGCTAACCTCCAAGTCAAGTCCACTTGGTAGACTGGTTGTATTTCTTTTTGCAATAAATATCAAAATTGTACGCAAATCTTGATACTCCTGCGAAAAATAACAATTTAAAACCATATTTATGCGAGTTTTTATTTTTTATTTATTTATTTTTTTTTTTTTTTTTTTGGGGGGGGGGGGAAGGAATGCTGCTTCATATGGTGACCAGTCTTTGTCGCACTTATTTGCTCATAAACACAGAGAGATGCTTCCATTCATATGGTGACGAGCCTTTATCGCACTTATTTGCCCATAAACACCGAGAGATTCTTCCATGGAAATGGATAAGTATTTCTATCCAGGATGCCGACTATTGGTCTCAACTTGAATAACTGGTCTCCCCCATTAGATAATGTATTATCGTTCAGATAGGAAAATTGTCGTATACTTTCAAATGTATTCAAGATTATAGTGCGACTACCTGGCAGTACACCAATGACAGGGTTCTCAAACAATCTTATGATTTTAAAGTTTGCCATGCTACTCAAGATACAAATTCTTAGGTACTTTAGATTATTTTCGTAGATTATATTTTTAGATATCTTTAGATTTCATATGTGTCGAGTATATAATGAGTGGCTTTTGAATATGTTTTAGAACACGATATAGGCTTGTTTGTTCAGAGATATGCTCGAAAAGTACTGGGTGGAAAAATACAAAAAATATTTATAGGGTGTTTTTAATGATAAAACACTTTCAGACAGAGAAACATCTGCAATAATCTTTACCCAAGAAGGATCTGACTGAAGAGTTTATAGCTTTCACTTTTTTCTGTTTACGTTTACCTGACTGCGTTTGTTTTGATGTAGATGGAATATTCACTGTCCCAACGTTTCCATCAACATTCTAGTCAATTTCATTAGCTGATTTATCTGCTTGTAAATCACAATCAGTCTCATCATAAGTGTCCGAACCGTTTTTGAACAGAAGGTTTGGATCAAAAGGTGGATCGTCATTGAAGGAAATACCAATTTCACTTGACAATACATCCATATTTCTTCTGTTAATAATTTTCTTTTAATGTCTTTGCTTTAAAATATAGGTTGCACATGATGAGGCTTTATCATAACAAATTTTTTGATGAAAAAATAGACAAAAAGCAAGATGAAACAACAAACAAATTCATTGAACAGAATACTAAAAATGTAAATAAAAGCGAACTCAATTCATGGTGTTGCTAAATGGCAACAAACGTATATTCGCATGCATACAATATTTGTTGCAATAAACCTTACTGAAAATTATTTAAAACAACTTTTAAAAGCATATTCGTTTGAAAAGTTTTTTTTTTTTCAAATGAAATTTTGCATTTTAAATATTTTTTATTTGCGTTAGAAATCCATCTATGGCAAGGAAAATGGAAGGCTTCAAAAGTTCCTTTTTATTTGTAGCTGTTAAACAACTATTATCACCTATAGTATTTTTAATGAACTAAACCTAAGTATAGGGTCAAAATGAATACGTAAAGCATAAAAGTTATCAAGAGGAAACAGTAAATAAGCGATAGTGAGAGAAAATTTTATTTGTTGCCAATTGGCAACAGTATGTACTAGAGGGTTAATGGTTTGGGCTACTTTTTCCTCAGAAGTTAAACTTAGAATTACTTTTCTAGAAGAACGACAAAATTTAAATACTTATAAATATTTACATGTTAGAACGCCATTTGTTGAACCAGGATGAAAACGTTTCCGCTCTATACTATAATTTTCAAAAAAATCAATGCCTCAAATCATCCTATAAAAAGAACGAAGAAGTGGTTTGACAACTAGTCTAGCACGATTAATTTTGTCGTTCAATATTAAAATATTTGTTATTGTTATTTACAATTTAATGAAAGATTTAAAAAAAAAAAATTAGATAAACGAACGCCGAAAGAAGTCACATTCAAAACTACTTGTAGACTTTCTAACTCCAGTCAATTTTCCTCATTTCAATCCTTTCTGGCGCCCTTAGCATTTTTTTGATAAAATAAATTCAATTTTTTTAAATCGTTCTGCGTCATGCAATAGAACCAAATATATGCGGCAAATATTGAAAATCATTACACAATAGAAGATATACAACACATATTACACAATGCGAAATTGCTTATATGTTTATACATGTTCGTTTGCAATTTCATGTATGAAAAAAAAAATGCTTTATAAGTTTTTGAAATGAAGGTTGTCTACAAAAATATATAGAGAGTAATTCATAAAGATCAAAACAATAGGCTGCTTTATTAAATATTACCCATAGACACATACTTCCAGTTTCAGAGTTTCGTAAAAAAATGTGCAAAATTTAATGACATAAGTTGCGACTCCATGGGGGGTCTACTCGAAAAAATACAAAAACTAAATATTATACGGCCCTTAATCTACTATCCTTTAAAAAATGAATTTTAAATTTTAATTGTAAAATAATGGCGATTTAAGAGCATTTTTGGCAAAATTTTTTGGGATGAACCAAATTTTACTGATTTTTGCGCGGATCAGGTCAGTCAGAGACAATGATTTTAAAACGGGTTCGGTCAAGACCGGGAATGAAAATCTTGCAGACCTAGGAAGAAGGAAGTCAGTCCCGGTTCGGTATAAAACAAATACGTTATGCCCGGCCGAGCCTTAGGGAAAAAGTAAGATCCGGGCCTAGCCCGGCCCGGAATATAGAATTTTTTTAACGGCTTCGCCGGGACGATATACGACCTGAAGTTTTGAGAGCTAAAATTATGAAAAAAAACTCTTAATCGGGATGTTAGAAAAAGCCTTGTTTTAAATCAACTGACGGAGATTTAAATAGTACAGAAAAAATGTGGAAAGGGCAAAAGTTAAACCGAATAGGAAGTTTAAGCTATAAGATGGAGTTACTTACTCACCTGCAATATTTTTAAAAAGCATTTAAACATTTTATTAGTAGCCAATCTTTGTTTAAAACTTTAAATGCGTTTTTCTGCATGATAGGGTTTTTTTCACCATTTCTCGTCTTTAAATTATTATGAGTCAAGAATTGTTAAAGAATACAGGTGCAAACTGGGAACATGTCTTTTTTTATTATTTTACATTAATTTTGTTTCGGAAATTTGAAAAAATATTTACTTTTGAAAATATGATTTTTTTAAAAATAAGTTACATAATTTTGTAAATTTATATTTTAAATATTTTTTAAATAATATTTAAATAAATTTTTAAACAAAATTTAAATTATATTTTCCTCTTTAATTAAATGAAAAAAATGTGAAATTCGGCAAACAATGTTTCCAGTAATAACGATTTTATACTACCCTACTTAAGAAAAGTAATAATCATTTAAAAAAATAATAATAATTATTTAATTTAATTTTTTTTTTAATTTTTTCAATTTAATTTGTGAGAAATTTTAGGATGTGATTTTGTTTGCAAATTATATTGTTAACCATCACAAAAAAGAAAAAAAATCGAAATTCTAACTCAATAAATATATTTTTTACATGTTTCCTGGAACTCTTAAGTAACATTCACTGTTAAAAATTTGCAGCAAACTGTCCAGCTATCCGACGGTTTTTATAGAAAAATGGTTACATAGCCGTAATTTAACTGTATTCTAGCCATAATATGGACGATAATATGATCAGAATAGTGTTCAATTTGTTAGTGTTTAATTTGTATTATGTAACCGTTTTCTATAAAAACGGTCTGTAAAATGGTGGGACGAAAAAAATATTTTTTTTTATTTTCGGAAGCTTTAGTGCGGAAAAGTTGCCTATTGTAATAAGAAGAAAAACAGCATAAAAATTTTAAAAATCGGTTAACATCTTCCATTCGCGCATCGTACTTAAAGTTGATGAAAAATTGCAAAAATCGCGCCTTTTCTCTAATTTTTTTAAGTTAATTAAAACTTTAAAAATAAACACACTTTAACTTTTTATGCTTGTTTCATGGTTTACATAACCTAAATAAATTAAATTTGAATCAATAATCTAATTATTCCGTTCACGCAACATCTTAGAAAAAAACATAAAATTAGCAATTTTTCGCAATTTTCACCGTGCAACTCGTCGCTCGTTTTGCTAGAACAAAACGTTCCAGAAATCACCACATGGAGGTGATTGCACGTAAAGTTCCACCTCTACACTACCCAACCAACCATCCAATTGCTGGGTGTGGCATTTACATTATATTTGCACCTATTTGCAAAGGTTTTCCATAGAGTAGCATTCTCTGGCTGGCTGTGTTTTTTACGTTTTCTTTTTTTTTATAATTACTACACATTTAAAGTCTGATTTTTTGGAGAAATGAGGCATAACCGATTTAAACTTCAGTGTTGTTCGGATATAGCTATCTTTAGCTTCATGTCAGTATACTTTATTCTAGGTCTCTGTCACAAGTTTGACGCACATCTTAACAGTCTCAGTTGTGACAGGGAAACATTTGTATTTCTCTGGTGAGAGTAGTGTCAGAAGTGATGAACGATTTTACATCATCTTCACTTAGGTCCAGCGGCATTGGTGAAGGATACACCGCACAAGAATTCCAATTAATAATTTCTATGTAATCGGAAGCTTGAAAGATCGACAACTTATAGTAATTCGTCGAATAAATAGCGTGATGTTTGAATGGCTTGAAATAAAGGTTTTGGTCCACCAGCAACACATTTGCTTATTTTATGGCAAATTACACAGGCATGTATGATTTTATGATGAAGCCAACTATTTCTTTTAAGATTTCAGATGAATCTGATACAATCTAAGGACTCGGTTGGCCGCAGTTATTCATCTAGAATCGGACAAAGTATCAGTGTTCCAATTCGCCAAGTCTTCTGGACAATGTCCCAAGGTGATTGCATTCAAACTGTACCAAAAATACTGTTGTTCTTCGCTCAAAATGTCCTGTCTATATCATGAATCGAACAATTTGCGGGTTCATAATCGACCACAGGAGCTTTTTCACAGCAAGAGAGCTTCTACCCGATTGGCGCACTAAAAGATATAGTCCTTCAGTTTGACCATGAATATGTTGGAAAGTTTGGTGATAAGAAGACTCATTAAAATGCTGCATGCATATGTTCCGCATTTTATAATTTTCTAGTCGGTGGAAAGCACCGTTATTATATCTAATGCTTGTTACAGTACCATCACACACTACTACTTCTAGTTTTTCTAGTGATATTGATATTTAAGACAAACAAGAAATAATGCTTTGACTTATATCATTTGGTGAACTCGAGGAAGGAGATGCATGTCCAATATAAGTTGATCCAGATTCTTGGATAAGTGAATAGTGTTCTTATTTCACATTCCTGTGAAATTGCTTGGCATTAAATTTTTCGACTAACAAAGTGTCTCATTTTTGTCGGTCAAAAAAAAACACCCGAACTTTCTTCCGAGGGTGTGAATCGGCTTTTCAAATCCGTCCTAAAACGACTCTTGTCTCTTTTTATTTTACACCTATCAACCACATCAGAAGAATCTGTGTCGGTTATCCAGAACACATGACACTATGTTAGCTTTTGGTCGATAAGAAACGCCGAAACGATTGCTGTTTCGCGCTGTTGCGTTACTTTTAATTCTCATCTGCCATTTGGGCTTTTAGTCGATGTACTCGGTTTGTATTTAGCTTCCTAATACTCCGAGTCTTTAAAAGAAGTGTGTTTGAGTTCATGAATTTCATAGTACACTGCCACTTTAGGAACTTTAAAACTATTTCAGGAACCACTCAGTGCTTGCGGAAGATCACGAGATTTATGCTCGGCCTTCACATTTAACTTTTTTGTAACTGTTTTGTAAATACATCCGATTTTCCCCAAATTGTAATTCCTTTGAAGAATCATGAACCTCAACTCAAAGACACGATTTTTTTTCTTTTTTTACATAAGCATTTAATTAGAATTATACATTGACATGCATGTGGTCTTTTTAATATAATATAAATACCACACCCAAAAATTGGACAGTTGGTTTGGTAGGATATGGGGGTAGAACTCAACATGCAACCAACATCAAGTGGTGAGTTCTGTGTCGTTTTGTTTTAGCAAAATGAACTAAGTGTTTCACGGTGAAAATTGCGAAAAATTTCTAAATTTATGTTTTTTCTAAGCTCTTGCGCGAACAAAAAAAATTGTATTATTGATCGGAATTTAATTTATTTAGGTTATGTAAACCATGAAACAAGCATAAAAAGCTAAAGCGTGTTTATTTTTAAAGTTTTGATTAACTTAAAAAAATTAGAAAAAAGGCGCAATTTTTGCAATTTTTCATCAATTTTAAGTACGATGCGCGAATGGAAGATGTTAACCGATTTTAAATTTTTTTATGCCGTTTTTCTTCTTATTACGATAGGCATCTTTTCCGCACTAAAGCGTTCCGAAAATAAAAAAATTCTTTTTTTCGACCCACCCTACTGTACAGATTGCTGAAAAGCTTTAACAGTGTAGTTTCTTGAATTACATGCATTTCAATTTGTGTCTAATGCCTTAAAACCTGATGAATTATTTAAACGTGCTCTGTGAGTTTTGCAGATATGGAGATGTTTTATTTTGTGTTTAATTCAGGAATGGATAAGGAAATTTTTCCTAATTGGAAATTTTACCCTACGGAGGCCGTATACAAATTTAGTTTCCTTATTTTCTCAAATAGACGCCCCCCCGCCTTTCAAAGGAGTTGCAACTTATCTCATTAAAATTTGCAACTTTTTTAAATATTCTAGAGACAATATTTAAGGAAATAGCCTATTGTTTCGATCTTTATGAATCACCCTGTATAAGATATTTTTTTGATTTGAATATGTCACTAAAATACAAGCTATTAATCATTTTATTTGTATGTTGGGAGAACATTTCTACAACTCATAGACAAAAACTAGTCATTTATTATAGTGATATACTCACATTGACATTGAACACGTGTTTTGATTTTTCGTGAAGAGCTTTTTAAAGTATTTTTTATTCAGCTACTAGGAAAATACATCGAAGAAAGTTGTAAAGTCTTTAAATCGTAGTTTCAGAGATTCAATTTCGGCAGCAGAATCAGTAAGAGATTTGTTTCAATCGTTTGATGAAATGGAGCTGAGCTTTCACTTAAGTGACATCTCCGGTCCTTTGAGAGCCGTGTAAGTAAGGGTAGCTGGCTTCTATCACAGTGCGTACATTATTCTTGAAACTGAAAGAATCCAATTCGATTCATGCATGATTTATCATTCCATTCCTGTAACTTATAAATAGTTCAGAATTGAAATAGATTAAATTTTCAATTTCGATAGCTTCTATTAGTGGATAAAATAAATATATTAGTTAAACTATGAAATTCAAAACCCTAAAGTCAAATTTTATCGTTTTGAACAAAAAATATCATTAATTCAAGACTTCATTTCATTAATTCTTTTCTCTTTCCCTTTAAATAACATTCAATAAGCTGCTTAAAACATTTCTTGTGCAACGTAGAAAAAAATGTATGTTAAACAAAATGCAATTAGTTCCTTTGATAATTTATTACTACAAAAATACGTTAGTTGTATGAATACGGTGATGAAAAGATATTAGGTCGAAAAAAACAAAGTAATACAAAATTAAAAGACATACGATATTTATTAGATACATAAAGCATCTTATATCCAATCTTCGATTATGACTTTTATTAGAAACATAAAACATCTCGGAAAACAAAAGAAAGAGGTTAATTAATTTGTACATTTTCTATAAAATGTTTTTCAAGGCATATGGAAAAAAAAATAATGTCCCTTTTCATTAGTAATTGATTTAAGATCATTTATTTTCATTTTGATATTTTAGTGGCATTAAAAATGTTTTCAAAATACGTGTATCTATATTATTTCATGGTTTTTAACACGTTCACGCCGGCGCGGTGGGTTACACTCAACTATCTCAGAATTGTCAAGACTCCGGCATTTTGCACACCACTATTATTTTAGAGAAAATGTTGTTCTTTTTAAATGGCCCAATTTTTATAATTAAATAAAACTACATTTTCTGTATTAAAATACTAGTATCCAAAAAGCCGGAGACTTGGCAGCTCTGAGACAGTCGAGTGTGACCCACCGCGCCGGCGTGAACGTGTTAATATAACTCAAAATTGTAATTAACTGAAAAGCATTCTCCTTTAAATACACTGCTCAAAACAATTAAAGGATATTTGAAGTTTTATATAAAATAAAGATATAAAGGAAATTTTTTTTTGCCGAAAATAGAAGAAGAGAATCACAAATGCAAATTTTTCTGGTTTTCAAACTGTGGAGTATGCAAATTTTGAGTTCGACGTCAAAAACGTCGCTTCAGCGGCAGCGAATGAAATTTGACTTTCAACTGGATAAAAGAGAATGAAGACAAGGATGCTCGGCATTCAGTGATTGCTTTGTTTCGATGAGTACGATGTCTCAGCGAAGTCATTTGACAGATTCAGAAGCTTTGAGAATCGTTGGTAGGTTAGAAGGGGGGCAAACTCAAGCCGAAGTAGCGCAAGCCATTGGAGTGTCACAAAGTGTCATTTCCAGGATCTGAAACCGTTTTTTGGACAGTGGATGTGCAGGCCGAAGACCAGGGCAAGGTCGTAGACGGGCAACAACGCCCAATGAAGATCGGTATTTAGCGTTAACAGCTCGGAGACACCGAACCATGAACGCTACTCTTCTCCAACAACACCTTTGCTCGGCTACAGGCACCACGATTTCAACTCAGACTGTCCGAAACCGGCTTCATGCTGTAGGTCTGTATGCTCGCCGACCGCTGGTATGTGTTAGATTAACATCAAGGCATCGTCGCGACCGCAGGGAATGGGCAACCGAGCATGTCAACTGGAGGAGAAATGAATCGAGCAATATTCTGTTTTCTGACGAGTCCCGTTTTTCTGTGCATCCGGATAATAGGCGTATTTTCATCTGGAGGGACCGTGGCAGTAGGAATAATCCTGCGTTCGTGCACGAAAGTGTCAGATTTGGCGGTGGAGGAGTGTTAGTGTATGGTGGCAATCCATTGACGGGCGCACTGACCTCTACATCATTCGAGATGGAGCTCTGACTGCTCGCCGATATAGGGATGAGATCCTCAGACCTATTGTAGTCCCTTACGCTGCAGCAATCGGAGATAACTTAATGGACGATAACTGAGACACCGACCACATCGTGCAAACCTGGTGGAGGATTTCCTTTTTGAGGAAGGAATCGTTCGAATGGAATGGCCAGCGTGTTCTCCAGAGATGAATCCAATCGAGCACGCTTGGGACGCTCTAGGAAAACGAGTTTCTGTCCACCAACAACCCCCACAAACTCTCCAAGAACTGGAAAGAGGTCTTCTGGAAGAGTGGGGCAGAATACCCCAACTCGTCATTAACAGCCTCATTGAGTCCATGCCTCAAAGGTGTTCAACGTTGCTGGCCGCCCGTGGAAACCATACCCCCTACTGAAAATGATTTTCTTTGAAGAAAACACCTTTTCTTATTCTTTTTTTCTCATATGCACAAATTGTGTTTTTTTTTCCTTTAGTACAAAAATGCGCAATAAAATGCATTTTTTTCTGCCAAACATGTGTAATTTATTCTCATATAACCTACTATGTCTGTCGACCATGTATCAATCAGCTAAACAGTTTACCAGATACAAAATCCACCTAAAACTGCAATATCCTTTAATTGTTTTGAGCAGTGTATTTCAAAAAAGTTCCACCATCGTGATAGATAGGCAGGGGTGTAAAAATCTAGGCACCAGCGGTCAGTCTCTCACCACTAAATTTTATTAGTTTTCTTAGCTTAACTTTTATTAGCATTCCTACAAAAGATTAGACGAAAAATAACGAATAAAATTTAGTGGTGAGAGCTGACCGCTGGAGCCTAGATTTTTACACACCTATGCATAGGCATTAACCAAGGCCATCTTGATATACACTGCTGGCCATCCAAATGCAACACCAAGAAAGTCGAGAGATACCAAAGCCAAATTTATTTTAAAGATTACACATAGTATCAGTGTTAAATTCTTGAGGGGTGGTGGGATAAAATATATCCCACCTAATTTAAACAAGATTCTCACCAGATATTTTTTATTAAATTTTATATTTTTAACTTTGGAGGAAAATCGTTTAAAAATTGCTTTTCCTTATTTAAAAATGAAATTTTTCGATTATTCCGGTGAGAATTCAATATTTAGAGACATTTTTGCTTGCCCCTCAAGGGGTTAATTGATTCCAAAGACATCCTTCTTTGAAATGAAGTAGATGGAAAAATAAGTAAGAACTGTTACCTCCACGTCTGTCAAAAACCGCTGCTACACGCCGCGGCATAGAGTGAAAGAGGTTTTGGACGTGTTGTTGTGGAATGGCATCCCACGCTGCCTCCACACGTAGCCAAAGTTCATCTGGTGTACTCACGTGTGCGGCATTCCGGGCTAGGCATTCTCTAATCATTGATCAGACATGTTCGATGGGCGATGGATCTGGAGAACAGGCAGACAAGGGTAAACATGAAAAAGGCTGAGATAAGAAGAAAGCGTGAACATTGCGTGCAACATGTGGCCGAGCATCGTCCTAGTGAAACGTGCACGCAGGCAAGCCCTGGAGGTAAGGGAGGGGAACAGGCTGCAAAACCTCAGAGAAATAGCGCTGGCTGGTAAGTGTACCGTTAATGCGTACTAGGGGGGGGGGGAGGAGTGCGGGAATCGAATCCAATACCACTCCACACCATAACACCGGGTGCAGGACCAGTGTGACGATGCATAATACAGAAGTTGAGCAGCATCTCCCCTCGGTGTCTCCAAACTCTAATTCGACCACCGTGATACTAGAGGCAGAAGCGTGATTCATTCGAAAACACGATGTTATGCCATTCGGATGTCCATCTCTGCCGTTCTGTACACCATTGCAAACGCAAACGCCTGTGGTTTAATGTCAAAGGTATGCGAAGCAATGGATGCCTAATGGACATTCCACTGTACTCCAGACGACGTCGAACTGTCCGTGCGGACACAGTTTGTTGCGTTAGAGACTGCAGTCGTTGTGTTATGGTTTCGGATGTGACAGTGCGTTCCATCAGTGCCATGCGCCTGTCTTCGCGTGGGGTGGTGGGACGAGGCGGTTCCAAACGCTCCTGTCGGTCTCTCGTTCCCTCCTGCATCCACCGATTCCATATTCTCATGACTGTTGCTTGGCTACGTCCTATACGATGACCAATTTCTCGGAAGGATAATCCGAAATATCTGTTTTCAACGATTCTGCCGTGGTTGAAATCAGAAACGCGCTCGAATGGTGAACGTGTTTTTCTAAGAGGTATACTGAATCTGTGCACACGAGAAAACAATTCCCGTTCTTCAAAACGACAATCTTTCTTCCCTTTATATACAGATTGTAAGGGGCGTTGCAGTTGCCCACGATGTGCGCGATCGCTGAAATCGTAATCATTTGCATATTCTACCGAGGTTTTTGCATGGTGTAAATTTCATGCTGTTTGGTTGATCCTTTCATGGTGTTGCATTTTGGATGGCCGGCAGTGTATTATTAAGAAAGCCCTGTATTAACTCACTGGCTTATATTCGGCTGCTGCAAATTTTGAATCCTCCATTGAACTTGGATGTTCGTAATGAATCCGGAACTATTTTTAAATGCTGGTCCTAGTATATTTAACTAATTTTTTGTGTATAAAAGATGAGCCTATTATTTTTAATTATTTATTCATATGTCTATATTTTTATTTAGCCCGATGGCTTCAAACAACATTTCAATTCGTTTATTTCAATTTTCTCTTTGCGTCACGTCACCGGACTTTGGTAACAAATCAGATTTAAAAAGTCTTTGTCAGTTTAGTTTAAAATTTCATTATTTCTTCCGTTGGCATCCTTTTAGCATTAATTGGCAAACCTATATATTTCTGTTTTCGCAACATTTTACACTCACGGGTGTTTTGTTTCATTATATGCGCATTTGGTTTGGTGCATTTTCCCGTTGTACGGCAACTCTTTTTTCTCACCAATGACAAGTTCACTTTTTTTGGAATCGAATTCTGCTCTGTCAGAGGAGTTGGTTGTTTTGGAATGTTATAAATATACGTCGGGATTCTTAAAAATTGTTGGATTAATATGAGTGGTATTAATAGGCGTCGTCTTTTAGGGAATTACAGATTTTCGTCTGGTGTCCCATATAATATGTGAAAGGATGGTGTGCAATAGCGTGTGGAATGGGTGTTTTAACAGCGGATTCCTGATACTTATAAGAACAAGTTTTGTTTTGGGTATCGTAAATGGGTCTCGTAAAAATTATGCTTCTAACAGCCACATTTTTTTAAAGATGTTTCAAAGTCGCAAAGAAGTTTCAGCTTTTCTGCAATGATTAAGGAGAGGAATCCTAGAAATTGATATTTTTTCCTTTTCATATATTTTTTCTTAATATTATTATTGAAAAAAAGGGGCTTTATTCTTACGTTAAGTGAACAATAAAAATATTTTTTATGAGAGAAGTGGCATCTTTGTATGATATAATAAATAATTGTTGTTCGATAACAACAATATTCTGTATATTTAAAAGGTGTCTCCTCATTTTTCATATCCCATGGATTATTATTTGCATCTTTAAAAGTGTAATAAAAACTCTCTCTATGTTTAGAGTGCTAACAAACAGTTTCTGATAAATATTTCGGTTTTTATTTTCATCCAGGTGATGAGTAGTTTTATCATTCACGTTAGTCATAATCTTTTGCATGAAAATATTAAAAACAAAAATTAGCTGTAGCAAGTTATACACTGGTTTCCAAAAATTAAGAAAAAACAAAAAAGTAGCGATTACTCAAAACGTTACAAGTAGATTTTAATAAAACTGAGACACAATTTACAACACATAGTAAGGTACAAAATAACATTAAAAGAAATTACCAGACGATTGTGGTGTTTCAGAAATTAATACAATTATAAAATAAACAAAATAAATGTCTCAGTTTGGTATAGGAAAAGTACCTTTAATATAGAGTATGATCACCCCTAGAAGCAATACAGCACATATAGCGAAGTTTGATACTGTCAATTATGCGATCGATAAGTTTGCTGGGAAGTGCGAGCCATTTCTCTTGTAAAGCAGTTGTAAGCGTGGCAAGGGTCTGAGGAGGGGGATTGAGAGCAGATACAAATCTTCCTAAAGCATCCCAAAGATGCTCAATGGGATTCAAGTTCAGTGATCGCGCTGGTCATTCCATGCGCTGAATTGTTTGGTGCTGAAGATAATCTTCTCCGATGTTAACCCTGTGTGGTCTAGCGTTATCGTCCTGTAACAGGAAATCTTTACCTATTGCACCGGCATAAGGGTGCACATAAGCATCAAGAATGTCATCTCTATTGACGTGAGCATTAACAGTTCCACGTGGAAAGACATGGGGGTCTGTACGTCCACCCAAAGAGATACCATCCTAAACACAGGCACTGCCTCCCCCATACGAATCTCTTTTACGAATGTTTGATGGATGATAGCGTGTTCCCTGTTCTCTCCAAATCAAACAATGCCTACTATCCCTTTGGAGGCTAAACAGGAACGCATTTGTGACGAGAACACGCCGCAATTGATCAGCCGTCCAGTGGACATGTTGACGTGCTCACCTTAAACGTTCCCTCCGGGGACATGAGGTGAGCGGCACACAAATATCTGGTCGCATCGCGTAAAGACTACCTTCATGAAGCTTTCTACGCACAGTAAACGTTGATACTAACCTTCCAGTGACTGCAGCAAGGGCGGATTTAAGACGAGGGGGTGTTGCTGTTCTATTCTTTTGTACACATAACCGCAAATATCGGTCATCGGTGCTTGTCGTAGCTATTGCTCGTCCTTCACTAAACCTTCTGGAGGCCGAACCAGTGATTTACAAGTGTTACCAAAGCCTATGAGCAACAGAAGGACTCACATTTAGACATCTGGCCACTTCTGTCTGACTTTGACCTACATCGAATGTTCCAATAGCACTATATCGCAGTTATGAGGACAAATGAAACCTCGAGGTCATACTAATGAATTGGCTATCTGAGTTTTTTTATCTCATAATCACAGCGACACCAGCAGCCGTCCTCTCTAGCATGCATTTTTATGCTCCGCACAGATGACGCAATCCGATTGCAGCGCCACTAATTTGCATTTTGTAATTTTAATCAGCAAATTTTAGTTAACAACATGTCCAAATTTCATACGGATAGGTTAATTTTTGCACGAGTTATCGCTCTTTTTGTGATTTTTCCTTAATTTTTGGAAACCAGTGTATATATGGGTACATAATTCCACTAAGGAATAAAAATCATTTTATTCATAGCTTACATTTGAACTTAAAAAATTGTATGAATAGAAATTCTGGGTCATCATATGGAATTATAAAATAGGCATAATTCTGAACGCATTATCATTTAAATTCTAGATGCACTGAAGAATTTATTTCAACAAAATAAATTAGCTATATAATAGAATTATATGTATTTTACAACAACAATCGATTGGAAATAAAGTCTACTTCTAAATGATGTACATAAAATTTTCTTAGGAGGCCATCTACAAATCAAAACTAGACCAAACTTTCTTTTTTCAATAGCAACACCCAATTTTGACAATATATTTTAAATCTTCGATTCAAACTATGCCTAGAAACGAAATTTCTTGTCATTTGAATGATACGTTTTTGAATTATAAACATTCAAAATTTAGAGATTCAAATGTTAAATTACATTTTCATATTTTTATTAATATCTCCTGAAATTATAATCCTAATGTGATAATTTTGTGTGTGATTATAATACTAAAACACCCAAACAATTTGTAATTTTAAAAATTTTATAATATGAATTATGAATTATTAAATTAATATTGAAAAAAAATATGAATTGCAACCTTCAGTTTTTCTGATAGATTTATATTTATTATGTCCTACTTTATACGAATTCTCAATTTAAAATTTTTCTTTCAAGTAGTTTTCGAATTATCATTAAAAAAGTCAAGATGATGGTTTAAGGGGTCGTCTATGATGTGATGTGCAGAAAAGCATAATTAAAAAATATTTTTTTTTTCTCATTTTATTGAAATATTTGGGCTGGCAGTAGTCGAAACATATTAAGCGAGTGAAATGATCATATTGGCAGGAAATAATACTTTAATAGAAGTGACATAGTCATTCGGTTGCATTTCAATAATCGAGAACTGAACTTCAATTTGGATACAGCCCCTAAAACAGGCTCATTTTAAAATAATTAATTGCTCGGAAACTAATCATACGAATTTCATGAAAATTTGGATTTATAATAATTAAAGAATGTAGAATTTACTTATGGTGTCAAACTTGGGTATTGATATTGAAAAAAACAAAGTTTGAGTTCGTTTTGATATTTACATGCCCCCCTAAGCAAATTTTATATATATCATTTTAAAGTTGACTTTATTTACAATCGTTTGGTACCTGTAACTTTCTTCTAAGATAATTTGTTGCGGAGTTAGCAGAGGATGTTTACTTTTTTTCCACGACTGTACTTCCTGCTCTTGAAGACCGTTGCTCTTGCACTTAAAAGGAGCAGCTTGGTAGTTAAGGGCAAAACATCAATTTATGTACAGTCACACAAAAAATAAAGAGAACACCCCCCATAGACTGTAATTTCTAAATTGTCACATTAAAAAAGGAAAATAGTCATTCGACTGAAAATTCTGTGTTTTGTTTTAATTTGCGTTGGAAAAAATAAGCTTAGATGTCGTAGATGCTGAAATTCTCCTAAATTCTAAACTTTCCAATATGATCACCTAATTTTACATCATATTTGACATTTTCGATAAATATTGTCTTATAATACCACAAAAAAGTCATTCCGTTGAGTAGTTTACGATATATGCAGGCTTAAAGTTTTAAATTCCTAATGTTAAGTTCATTTTTAATCGTTATAAAACGAATAGCAATACGGAGAGTTTTTAGGCATAACTGAAAAACTACTTGGCAGAATGAGCTGTAACATTGGATCTACACATTTGAAGCTTCCAGAAATTGATTTCTGCTTTTTAAAAAATTAGGTTACAATTCATATTTTTTTTCGAAAATTAATGAACACTGAATTAATGATTGAATTAATGAGATTAATGAATTAATCTATATTTTCGAAACAATTAACGAGCTGTGTGGAAGAACATGTTTGCTACATTTTCTTTAAACTTTTTTTTGTCTTTTGGATGAAAGCGTTATCATAGTTGCCAACCTCCCAATTTTTTTAATGCCAGTAAATTTTTACAAAAATGTTCGCTTTATTAAATGCAGTTTTTGTGCGATTGTATAAAGCAAATATTTCCGCATAAAAATATTCGTATTAAAAAAACCGGGGGGGTGGCAACTATGTGTTTTGAGATATTCTATTTAATGACAAAGCTAAAAGACTAAGATTCCATTTAGTCTTGAAGATTTAAGACATTATTCATTAATATTTAATATTTTAATATTTTAATATTTAATATTTTAATATTTTAATATTTAATATTTTAATATTTTAATATTTAATATTTTAATATTTTAATATTTAATATTTTAATATTTGATAATGTAAATAATGTTAATAATTTTTAATATTTTAAAATTTAATATGAATAAGTTTTAGTGAGACAGTTTAGTGCCACACGTGTTAATATTTTAAATACATGATATCAAACAGAAAATAAATCATTAAAATTTACAACAAAAATTCTCACTTCAAATTTAATTTTTGTTATTTAAAATGTTCTTCCGCTAAGCTCTTCAGTTATGAATAGTAACACGTGATTTTTATAACAGAAGTCGATTTCTAGAGGCTTTAAAAATTAAAATAAAATAATGTTAAACCAAAATTACAGCCCATTCCGCCGACTAGCTCATGAGTTCTGATTAAAGAACTGCCTGCACTGCAGTCTTTGTTGCAACGATTACATAAGGAATTTAACCTAAGGAGTTCCAAATGTTAAACGACCGCATTTCTTAAACTACCTGACGAATGATTACTCGTTTAGTAATCTAAAATGAATGTTACCAAAAAATCCAAATAGGACGCCAAAAGTAGACGTCCGTATTGAAAATTTTAGAGTTTGATACAATCACAGTATGAAGACAATCTGCTGTCATCGAAATACTCAAGGCCAGAGGACACGAGGTGTGACGTCCTCACTAATCGACCGACTTCTCACTAGTGTTCGAATTCACACAGGAAAATTTTGAATAGCAATTCTCTTTTATTTTATTTGTGGAATATCTATCATCTTATAAAACAATAATAACTATTTAAACTTACTGATGAGAATTCTGAATTCCTAAATAAAAATTCAGCTGGATGCGGAATTTCACAGCGCTGCCGCATCTGGCTGAATTTTTATTGGGAGATATCAAAATTCTCACCAGTAAGTTTAAATAATTATTATTGTTTTATAAGAAGATAGATATTCCACAAATAAAATAAAAGAAATTTGCTATTCAAAATTGTCCTGTGTGTATTCCAACTCCAGTTAGAAGTCGGTCTATTAGTGATGACGTCACAACTCGTGTCCTCTGGCCTTGAGTATTTCGATAGCAACGGACAACCACTTAGCTTATTTTTTAACATAAATTAGAACAAAACGTAATTTCCTGTCGAATGGCTATTCCAATTCTTTTTGGACATTTTGGTGCTTAAAATGTATAAGATGTTCCCCTTTTTTTGGCCACTACCATTTTTTGGCATCATCTGCTTATTAGACTGTCAGTTGCTAGGAATCACGCAAGCGGTTATCTATTAGACTACTTTAAGAAGTTAGCAGCTTTAGGGATGTTTCTTGCTTGTACAAGCTTTGTATGTCTCTTTTTGGAATCGAAAATTTGTGATGTCCATGTTGAGGTTCGGAAGGTTTTTGATACTTTGATTTCCCTCTTTCCTGTTTTTTTTATACAAAATGTAGCAAACACTAACCTTTGTAGAAACATATGCTAAAGTTTTGTTGAAAAAAAAAAAAAACGTCTAATTTAATTTTAGGTCGCTCCCAGTTTCTACTATGTAGATATATATCATTATTCTGTAGTCTTCGAAACAAGCGTTTATTCATACACATTTTTTTTTAAATCAAGGCTCTAAATTATAAATAAAACCATTATATTTTCTTTTAAATACTGTACCTTAAACATCAAAATCTTACTCTACAAGTAACATCTTAACCCTTTAGTGCGCAGCTTTGCATATGTGCAAACAACAATGTTTTGAATTTAATAGATTTTTTTTATCCGCATATACCTAATTCACACTAGAAAATTAAAATAGCAATATTTGCTTTAAGTAAAAAACAGACATTCTGTATTTAAATAAAGCGAAATTAACCATTGAAACTTTCTGGTGTAAGGTCAGATTATCTGAACTACGTAATTTCTAGAACGTATTCTATCATGGGAATTAAAGGGTTAAAGGTTAAATTTTATAAAATAAATATTTATATAAATTAAGGTATTTGGAGACATACTTATTAAAATATTTACTAATTTGCAATATTTTAGCGTAAAACAGCCACACGACAGTAGGTTTTACTTGTATTGCAGATGTGCAACAGAAGAAAAGATTGACGTAATATATGAAAAATATATCTTTGTTTTGTTCATTATTTTTCCTGTGTAATAAACCTTTCAGAGAATCATGTATAACTTTTTTCGAAACACAATAAAAAATCGCGCATTTAAGGGTTAAACAATACATTTCTTGAATCTTCGTGAAATCTTATGTCTTATATGATGTAAATAAAACTAAAATTGCTCATCGATTTTAGATATTATGTAAAGTGATATTTAAGGGGAGTTGGAAGGTCCCATATGTACCATAACTGTAAAAAATGACAGATGTTTCTTAACCTAAGAAAATGTACAATAATCACGAACGCAAATATATAATAACCTGTTCCCAGTCACCCAAGATTCCGAAAAGTGTTTCTTTATGTCTAAAAACCTCAGAAAACAATTTATTTTTGTAATTTACAGAGGGATTTACAAAAATAAATTTTTATTAGCTGCCCGTAATGTTCGGAAACGTTTCATAGTAGCATTTACAATGCATTCATTAGTTCTCTGTACCCGGAAAATCGGTTTTCCGAATTTTTAGGGATCTTTTTAAGTCATATCATTAATGTCCTTTTTCTTTTTATTGCTTATAATGGGTCGGGAATTGTTATTTTCCTTTTGCTTTCGATATGGAAAGTTTCGGAAGAATTCTTGAAGAATTCTATACTCGAATGGAAAATTGAATTTGTTATTGAATAAAACAACTTACCAAATAGTCGGCAATATTTTATCGTTTTATTATTGTAGAATTATGCGGTAATTCTTCTAAGTTTGCTTAGTGTTGAAATTAATTGAGTTATTCATTGAGATTAATTAGTTGGAAGGCTCTATATCTACCACCACTGTAAAAAATGACATATGTTTCTTAATCTACGAAAATTTACAATAATCACGAATGCAAATATATAATAACCTGTTCCGAGTCACACAATATTCCAAAAAGTGTTGCTTTATGTCTAAAAAACTCAGAAAACAATTTAGTTTTTGAAATTTAAAGAAGAATTTACAAAAATTAATTTTATTAACTGCCCGTTATGTTCGGAAACGTTTCCTAGTAGCTTTTAAAATGCATTCAGTTCTCTGTACCCAGGGTTCGTACGGGTGCTTGAATTTCCAGATTAAGAAATTCTTCGGTACCAGTATTTTCTTATAGAAAATAACACAGCCACACGACAGTAGTGTTTACCTGTATTGCGGATGTGCAACAGAAGAAAAGATTAACGTATTATATGAAAAATGTATCTCTGATTTTTTTCCTTAGTTTTCCTGTGTAATAAACCTTTCAGAGAATCATATATAATTTTTTCCAAACAAAATAAAAAATCGCGCATTTAAGCATTAAAACTTAACACTAGAACCGCGAGAAATTTCAGTGATGTTTTATAAAAATATTTCATATGAGAATTTTTATTTAAAATCATTTAACATACTTATTTTAATTATTTTTGTGCAGCTTATATTTAACTTATTTTCTAAAGAGTTTTCTGGTTCGAATCGGCATCTATTCATTTAGTACGGGTCAAAATGACCAGTCACCGCGGTGCTAGTGTTAAACAAACAACCACTAAATTTTAATAGTGTTTCTCGCCGTATTTAATAACAGAATTTCTGAGATTTAATGAAGCAAAGAATACTGTTAAAATTCAGTGGTGAAAATTAACCATTTGAGTCGGAGCGCTCTCATCCCTGAGGTTTCATCTTTGAAATGCACCTAAACATGCATCTGTGCTCTTTTGAAGATTTTTGCAGATTAATTCCACTGCGATGGCTGTTAGATAAGGGGATAGCTTTTTAAATCGATTCAGAAATTATTTCAATAAGCGAGTCACACGGTCCATTCTTGATCCTCAAAATTTGGTTGTCATACACAGTGACAATTTCTCTGGGTACCCACTCAATTTCGGTTGCGGATAAATGCTACCTTTTTCTGCTTCTATCAAAGTCTTTTTACAGCAAATGAACAACTCCAATCTTTTTTAAATGATAATCACCACACAAGGCACTGCTTGGGTATCTTTGTTTAGGATATCACTGTCCCTATTCTAAATAAGAAAGTATTTTTCTGATTATCAAAGTTTCTCCAAAATCTATTATAACCAAAATGAAAAAGGTTATCCTCAAATCTTACAAAGTACAAAAGATTCCAATTACTTACTGAAATATTAGCATTGCTTTTAAGACAGTAGAATGTATAATCTTTTAGCTTGACATTTATAGCTAATATTTTTTATGGAGATTATCGCTGCTTTTAGAACAGGGGTACCAATTTCTTTTACCTCAAACACAAATAGCATCTCTTCTGCTTCCGGGGATTTTCAGATGAAGAAATGCCTTTTTAAACGCATCATTATATTTTGTCAGGCCTCCAAAGAAGAAAAATAAAGAAACCTAAGAATAACATTTAACCTGTATGGATGTTTCCCAATTACAGTTCATATGAAATCCGAAAATATTGCTCTAACTAGGAAGCAATCAGATCCTAACAATCCGATCCTAATGAACCGATGCAACAAGAGTAAACCCGCATAAACCTCTTACTTCCGAATAAAGTCATATATCTTCTTTTAGCTCAAATAGGACAAAGTAATGGAAAACCGTATACATTATTAGTTGGTTCTTGAAACTAGAATTTCCAACATAATTTAATGTAACTTTGCGTAACATCTGCATTTATTCTTGTACCATTTAAATATATGATTGATTCATCACATTTTTATTAATGAATGTTTATTTATAAAAAAAATCAAGTCATCTAGTTTTACCCCACGGGTGAAAACACCTGCATGAAAATGTTGGTCTTACAAGAAATGAAAAAGTTTAGACCTTTTTTTTTAAGGAACAAATATTTTATTTTGCAACTTTAGCTAAGGAACTAGACTAATAATGTTTCAATTAATAATTTAATAATAAGTCCAATAATTTAATTTTTAAATACAAAGGGATAATTAGCTTCATTGAAATTTCAGAAATTGCAGAAAAAAGTTCACTTTTCTTATCAGCTTTTAAAATTCAAAATCACTCTTGCCTCTGTATTCTTCACTCACTTTTCAGCAAACATTGATCACTGCCTCTTCAGTTATAGTTTTTTAACATCCTTTTTTTAATTTCACATCGGATATCCTTTTTACCCCAAGATAATGACGGTCGTAAAGCAAGTCATAAAATGGCACCTATAAATGCTATCAACAGCTTCGTTGTGGGGAATAAACCGACATTAAATATAGTACAAATAATATAAAAAGTTCCAGTAACTTCAAATGTGTTCACATTTAAGAATTTTGAAAATTAGAACAAATTAAAATAAAAACAAACATTTAAACACATAAACTACATACATTACAATGTGGGTATAGGGTAATGGCCTCTTCATCTTCTGGTCTGAAAGTAAGTATTTCAACCATTATGCACTAGAGAGCTGCTATAGTTGAGTTAAAAATGAGATATACGTTTTCACTCGACTATATAGTTTTGTCCTATACTTACCCTTAATCATTCACGTGATTTTAAGAATTATTTTTTTTTCTATCACAATTTATCAGTCTTAAAGCTTATCCATCTCATTTTCTCCTCTTTCGAGATCAAATAAAATACGTTCTTTGACTAAAATTGTGCGATTGATAAAAAAAATTAAGAAATAATCAAATTTTTATTCCAGTGTCTCTAAAAATTTCAGTTTTAACTACAGATTAATTCCATACGCACAAATCATGCGTGCCAAGAATACTGCTTGTAGCAAGTCATACAAATAAAATCTGTTGTAACAAGATAATACAAAATAGATACGCTGCTCCAGTGAAATATCCTGACATTCTTTCATTGCACATACTCTCTATGGTTAATGCGGATGAGTTTGACTAAATTTTATCATCTAAGGATAATTCATTCAGTATTATTTTATACAATTTTGAATTTAGTTCATCTTGTGATTTTTCTGTTATTCTTACTTGTATGATTAATTTCTATTTACGATATTCTTACTTGTATGATTAATTTCTATTTACGAAAAATATTCTTTGATCATGCTTTATTTTCTTATGGGTTTAATAGATACCACCACATACTTGACACATATATCCGACATTTCTTGAAATCAAACAATGAACTAAACAAGCAATCTTGTTTAATTCAGTGATGGAAGTGTAAGCTGGACAAAAACTCCACGTGAGCACAAAATTATGACAATATTTATATACACGCATATGTGTATAACATAAATTGTCAAATCACAATATTTCAACGGTTTTGCATTGACCTCAAAACAGTCATTCAAACAGTCATTCAACAGTCAAACATTTAAAAAATTACAGTTAAAAATTTTTCTGCGAATTTTCGAGAAAACTCAAAAAAATTTCATGCCTGAAAATTAACATGAAATAGACGGGTGACTAACAACTATAAAGTTAATATAAAAATTTCTTTATTTTACATGCACAGCGTTAGCACAGTTAAACCATAAATTTTCACAGTTTTTTTTTTTTCGCTTCTCTTATCTGCAGAAAAATATTGCAAATTCTGTGAATAAACAAGGCGGTTACGAATTCTTTGTTTTAAAGATTAAATGCGATTTTTCTTATCCTTAATAGTGGATCCAGACTCGAGAAGCTTGTATATATTCCATTCGAAATCCATCATAAACTAAAATACAGACAGTAGCATTTACTCGTTGCCTCGCTCTTTGTTCTGAAGTTATATAAAAGGGTAATGCATTATCTTCTACTACATGTAGAAATGTAACGGAATGTATATTTGTATGCTTGGCTACAATACTAGTGGTACAAATGAATGAAAATGCTTATGAAATCTTCACGGATCCCTTTTTGAACCTGTCGCCATGGAACTCGGAAATTCGGGCTGCATATTCGGAAAAGTACTTAACCTTTAAATGCCGGGTGTTGCTTTTCGGCAACATGCACAATTTAGGCTCTAAAATACTATTAGAATAATATTGAAGCTATAATGCCTAATGTTGCCAATAAAATACATTCTAAAAATATTATTAAATCGATTTTCAACATGTAGATGGCGACACTTGTGCTGTTTAAGAATAAAGGTAGATTTATTTTTTCAATTGTTGCTACTTGTTCTTTTTGTTTTATTTGGAAGCTTGCGAAATACACTATTTTGTTCTGCAGTGAGCAAGTAAAATTTATTTCTTATTATAGTTCCTAAAATTCTTGTGTGTTTAATATTATAGAATTTTATCAAGGAAAATTATTTTTTCAATTAAAGACCAGCATTGCCGATTAGTAACAAACAGTTTTTTAGCCGTAAACCATACTTAAAACAAATATGATTTTTTAAAGTATTTTTCCCATGATTTATTTAAAAAATGAAAGCCGAAAAACATTATTACAATGATTTTTGAAAAATCGGGCATTTAAGGGTTAAGTCGATCGGTCCTTCTAAATTAATTGTGATTTGAATATTTTAAATACAACTTCCTAATATTGCTTATAAAAACTGTACTTACTTTCAAGAAATTGTTTAACCATTTCGGGTCCGATTTTTTTTCAATTTTAAGAGAAGAATTACTTTTACATTAATAATGTTAATAGCAGCTGTCCAAATGGATTAGCTGAAGTTTAACGAATCGAATATCACTGGCTGAAATCTAACGAATGTAGTTGTTTTACGTACTATTCAGTTCATATTCCAATAGCCTGAGGAAGGGTTTTTGGAGTTGCTTAGAAAATACCGCATTACATCAGGATTTAAAAGATTTGCAACTTTCTAAGATTTTTTGCGTTTTATCATACATGATTCGTTCAGAAAAGTAACCTATGTTTTAAATTTAAAGAATGAAATACATGTTTAAAATAAAAGAATTGCCAACTGTACAAAAAAAAATTAAGTAAATTTATATTATTATTGTTGTTATCCTTACAATATTATGAATGCGGATGTGTGTCCGAATGTTTGACAGAAGTCAACATCAAAACGAATGAATTAATGTCTTTGTATATTTGCATATAGATTAAAATATAACCCGGAAAAGAACATAGGCTATGTTTTATTTATTTTATTCAAATATTTTTCTTAATAATTCAAAATTTCATTATTTTCATGCACAGTAAATGCACATTTTTCCTATCAAATTTAACAATCTCCCTTTACCGTTGCCAAGAAAATCAAAACCCGGAAGAATAATTTCTCCTTGGCAATTAATTTTCAATTGAACAATTTCCAAGTGAAAAATAAAAATACAAAGATTCCAAAAGAAAATGACTATAACGTAATATTTGAAAAGATTTTTTTTTTTTTTTTAAATAATACATGAAGCATGAATATCAGATACGTTAATAAGAGGTTTGCTGTCAAAAATGGTGTCATAATTAGAAGATTAAAGAATGAAAAAGAATTATATTATTAAGAAAATATTTCGCTTCGAAACATATGACCTCATAATTGAAATAAAAGTTGCATTTTCAAGTATTCCTTAAAAATACAATGAGCATGGATATCAGTGACTAATGAAACTAGATAAATAATGACGCCATATTTAAAATGAATGACATAAATAATTTTTACTAACACTGATTAATAATTTTAAATATATACGTTACATGCAAATGCGAGTTTTCATTCAAATTTCAAGTTATGTTAATCAGGAAAAGACATTTTTGTGGGAAAAAGGGGAAATAAAACGGTTTATATATTTTACGCTATTTTTTCAAATGAAAAAAGAATTTAATTTCAATATCAATAGATGATGGGGGGGGGGGGGGGGGGAAGACGATTAAAGTAAATTTTCCAAAAATTAAAAACATTTTTTCATGCATTGAAACATTGTAAATCAATTTATTTCACAGAAGTAGCGAAAATCGTCTGTCAACATATTGACATTTACCACAGAGTTCTAATTAATAATAGAGATGCAGTATGCCGTAAAAAACGGTTTGTAATATGAAGGCGGTTATCGCTCAAATTTAAATGCCCTGATTCGGACTAGCTGCACACAGACTCTGTTGAACCGCAAGTAATTGGACTTAATTTTGACTGGTTTTAAACGGTTTCAGTGTTGTATTTTTAACATCAAGCCAAATTAAAACACTTCACCTCCATCTATGTCTTACCTCCGTGGATATTTACAACCAAGGATGTAAATATGACTTCAGTACATTTAAGTGGATATATTGTACCCTATCTACACGAATTGAATTTTTAAAAAAAATTATATATTTTAATTAATTATTTTTAAAGATGGCAGTCAAACCGTTTCACAAAGGTATTTTTAGTAAAAAGGTTTATCTGGTAAAAATATCTAATATTTTTTATGTAAAGCATTCATTTTTTAAGGACTTAAAAAAGGGATTTTATCAATTCGACGCATATGTATATTTTAATTTTAAAAAATAATATTTATTTATTTTAATTGTGACGTCATTTTCATTTCACCAGCTTCGAAATGAGAAACGTGATCTTAAAACAATAATACACTTTTCAGAAATAATGTTTTGCATCAAAAGTCACATAATTTCAAAATGCAATTTTAACTTAAATTTTAAGTACAAGTTCTTATTTGAAATTTAATATTTAATAATATTAATTTTTGAATGTTCTTCTAAATGTACAATAATATTAAATTTCATTAAGCGATTTCATGCATAGCTGCCAACTTTTACGCTTTCTTCCTATCACTAAAATTTTATAGTAAATATTGCCTCATTTAATCTTCGGTATCTAACGATTAAAGAAGACAAAAATCTCTATTAAATTTAGTGGTAGCCAAAAAGCGTAAACGTTGGCAGCTGTGGATTTTATGTTTTAAATAAATTAAAATGCATATTTTTGCATGATTTATGAAGTGAAAGAATTTTTTTTTTTATCTCGACAAGTATTATTCCGTAGGAAAAAATAACCTGATGAAAGCGCCGTTATATTTTAACCCTTTCAGGGGCAGAAGAATTCTGTTCGTAAACTGATGAAATAATTGACTGACACCAGAATATTCAAAAGAATTTTTTAGAAAATAAAAACCCGCTAATTTGCACTTTTATTGCAAAAGCAAAATGGCTAGACCGCAACAAGGTGGCTAGAGTAGGTGGCTAGACCGTCTAGCCACCGCCCTTGAAAGGATTAAATCATTATCCAGTTTTCATGAAGAAAATGTTAGCATGTTATAGCAGTTACACAAAATGGTGTGATTTCCACAGAATTTATCATTCGCAAATATATCAGTCTAACATCCTTTTACCGTATAATCTCCCAAAATGACGGTTACAATAAAATCTAATAAATAGCATATGAAAGTTGATATAAAAAATGTTTAGCATGTAATTTTAATTGTATACTAGCTTTACATGTGACACCGTTTACGTGTAAAGAGTCTATGTCGCTAATTAAGCAATAAAATTTCCTTTCACCTCAACTCTCTAAATTTTAAAGGTACCGTGATTATCGAAAAGCACAAGAGAAAAGCCAATAAAAAATCCCTATAATAATCAGTTATCGTTTTATGAAATTCCTTTCGATTTTAAAATATCTAAATCGACAGTTAAAAATATCTCTGAAAAATAATCTTTGTCCCCCATTGGAGCTTATTCTGGTAAATTTCGAAGCTTCCTTAAACCTAAATAACAACACAACAATCGATATGAAAATGTTTATTCGATTGAAAATGTTATCGATTGAAAATGTTTATGTTAATGTTTAATAGGGGTGCTTTTTTTCAACTAGATTTTTTTCCGCCGTTTAAAGCAATAAGCAACTCTATACTCTTAATAAATAAGCATTTAGCTTTTGAGAGTCTTTGGAACGTGATAAACATTTTAATTTTATTTTTAGATCTACAGCTATTAAAAGTGTGGTACTATGAAATAAAAATGTAATAAATATTTGAAAAATAAAGATAAATTTAGTAATTTTATTATCTATCTTTGAACTTTTATCCTTCCCCAGGTTTGATTTTTTTCAAGGATGTGATTTTCTGGAATAGAAACATAATGTTGTATGTTGATTTTCTGATTATTCTAATCAAATCAAAGTCATGTCTGAAGTGACCTCTTAATAACCACTTTCCTTTAAAAATATTTACTCATAAAATCTCTTTAACTAATATTCGTTGTCAAAAAAACACAAATTAATTCAATATCCATGAACGGAATAAATATAAATCATAAAATAGAATAACAGAGATGTAAATTTATTCTTCATTTAATCTTAGAAAAGGTGCATGAAATTTCAAGCTCACGAAAGAAAGCTAAATTATCATATATATATAAACAAATATGTAAATTGGGATCATCAGATGTTTTTCTACTATAAAATGTGATAAAGCGTTAATTGTATATGCTTTAATTTATAGAATTTGTTTACTTAATTGGTGCATTTATTCTTCTTTAAATGCTACGCGAACGAAGTCACGGGTAACAGCTATGGTGCTAAATGCCAAATGGTATGGTGGGCTAAATGCAAAAATATAAATGAAGTCATAATAAGAAATGCATAGAGATATACTACCATTACTACATGTACAGTGTGTCCGTAAAGTCATGGTGCGTTTTTGACCGATCACAGGAAATCAACGAAACAAGATGGAAATGTGCAATGTTCACCAAATAAAAGAAAAACTCTCCAAGTTTTATACCTGTTCAGTGCAGTTCGATGTGGCCTCTATTTGTTGCCCTAGACACATCTAAACGATATTCAAGTTCTTTCCACACACAGTTAAAGACGTCAGGTGTAACACAGTGAATAATGTCTGTGATTCTCTGTTTCAAATGGAGGCCACATCGAACTGCACTGAACAGGTATGAAACGAAGAGTTTTTCTTTTATTTGGTGAATATTTCACATTTCCATTCTGTTTCGCTGGTTTCCTGTGACCGACCAAAAGTGCACCATGACTTTACGGACACACTGTAGATAGTAACAATAGTAATTGTTAAGACAAAATAATACCCAATGAAAAGACATGTACTATTAATAGTACACCAGACCACAACGAGTTGTGTTACTCTATGAATTTTAACTTTATTATTTTTAACACTTCCATGTCTAGAAATATTTCTTTTTCTTTGCTTTGTAATTTCTTTTCTTCGCTTTTTCTTTACTTTGTAATACATTTAGAAATTACCTTACTTTTACTTATTTCATTTAGCTAAAAAATTCCATCATGTCTATTTTATTCTTTTTTATTATTATATTTTTTATCAACACCAACTTAAAATTACATTTACATAATGTATCTATGATAAATGTGTACGAATGTAAAACAAATTCAGTTACATATATAATTACATTTACATTTACAATGAAAAAATCTTACGGTGAAGTACATGAGCGTTTAATTAAGCTAATATTTTCTTCTGAGAAAAGGAATCAAGCACAAGTGAAACTTCAAATATCATGTCAGAACTTTGTAAAAAATCTAATTGTTATACAAATTAAAATGTCAGCTTGCCTTTCGGCACTTAGTTAATTATTTTACAAAGTCTAATTTAATTTATAATAGTTATGATATACAGATATAATTAATAAGTGCAAACATAATCTTTCTGGAGTTTTAGGATAATGTGAATTAAACAGAATACAGAATGAAAAAGAACGAAAAATGATGCATCAGACATAAATTGTGAAAAAGTTTCCAACGTTAACAGGATAATAAGAAATTTCATTTTTTCATACAATGAAATGATATATCTAAATAAGCAATTGAAATAAAACGCACCACAAACGACTTTTGCCCATAGACCATAATGCAACCGAATTTTTTTGTGTGTCCCTGTAAACGAACTGTAAATGCGAACCACTTCATTCTCAATAGCAAACATTCTATAATGAACCTTAACACATAAAAGTTAGATGTCAATCCTAGTATATTTACGCAAGCTCACGCATGGGCAGATGGACAAACAAACTGAATTCATAAACACATTTCAACTATGTTGGAAAGTGTTAAAAGTGCTATATACATGATCATTTATTTTAAACTTTTTCTCTCTGGATTTGGAAAAATGACTTATTTAGACATTAAGAACCTTCCACTCGGTTCGTTTTTAAAATACTCCTTTTTTCCAATAAAAATGTTCCTTTTAGATTTGTCTCACAATGTATGTAGTAACCTATCTGGAAGCTAATTTTCATTGTAAATATTGTAAAAAGCAAGCACGAAAATTTTTCTGCAAAAATACTGGTATAAAAAAGCGGACCAGTGGAAGCCCTGGATAGTTGTACCTTTTAGAGAATCTTATTACTAGATTGTGATGAACTAATTTCTTTATAACACAGCTGATCAGTTTCAAAATAACGGGTTCCAAATCGGTTTTATTGATCAAGTAAAAACGCACTGTTTTTCTTCATCATTTTAAGCTCACAAACTTTTCTTATGCCTCATATATTTTTATAACACTTTTGTAAATGAAACTACATTGACTTTTGCTTTCTTACGGCATAGTTAATATATTTAATAAATTTCGTAACAATTTTTCGTTTTACTTTTATTTTTTCTTCTACATTATACTTTTTAAAAGCACTGTAGCAAAGAAAACCTCTCTTACAAAATATGATGAAGTAAAAAACCAGAGAGCATGAAGAATCATTTTAGATACATGAGTAGCTTACGAAAAAAGAAAGAGGCATGTTTAATGAAGAAATATTTTTCTCCTTTAAAGAAATTCTTAGAGATTTTGATGCATAATGAAAGTTTGGAAAAAAAACGGACGTTGTCTAAACTTATTGAAGAAGTTGTCTGTACTCAAACTTTTGTCGGTATTTATTAGATTACAATGTCGACATATCTTTCAGCATTTTGTTAATCGTATAAGACAGACTGCAAATATTATTAGCCCAATTACATTGTGTATTTAATATTATTGATAATTATCAATACTTATTAATGCCTTTGGATGGTTTAGTATACTGGAAATAAAATAGAGCACTGAATAATAATTTTATATTCAGTATCACTCTGTTTATCAGACTGTTTTATTATATTTTAATATTTTACAATATTTCAAATTAGTTTTTCACTGGACTAAAATCAGTAGGCATCCTTAAAATCAGCGTGTAATGTCTCTGTCGTTGCTATTCTAAACTCCCTTCCACCATTTAGACCTCCATCTACAGGATGATTGTAAAACTGGCAATATATGATTCCTTAGAGACCATACCGTTCAATAAAACGGGATACCATTTGGAGTGTGGTTATTTTATGGCATGGGCTGGACAAGGATGTAAAGAAAAACAATAGAGCTGCCATAATTATGGTTACAGTAAAACAATTTCGAAAATTTCAAATGCAACAACCATTTTTTCATGGTAAAATGATCTTAACAGCGAAACACCATAAAAAGCGTTAAAAAATTAATTTTAGTTGTACAAATGGTGACATACAACAAATACAAAGAAAACCATTTCGTTTTCCACGTGTACTGCAAAAACAAATTGGTGACATTCTCATCTGGCGCCATTTGGTATGTCCCTGAGACGAAATGCCGTGTCGTCAATGTTTCCGTGGTCAGCAGGGTCACCAGAATACACCTCAATCAGTTTTTGCCTCTTGGGGCATTTAAAATTCTAGACGCCAAATATACGTCAAATACGTTAAGCAAGTCTGACATGAAAAACGCCATCAAATGTGAGATTCTGCATTGTCTTCATGCTGTTGGGTGGGGCTTGTGAGTGCTTAAGCCATTTGGTAGGCCTCCCCACCTAGCTGACCCTTGTCTTCATGCTGTGATGTATTGTTGCCTATAGCATACCGCATCATCTCCTATCATCCCATAGTCTCCCGCATGATCTCCTATCATCAAATAGTCTCCCGCATCTGCTTCATCGACTGTGAGCGTAAACACTTAAAAATTTTGCAATTCGGGTATATTTATTAGTTTTTTGTCGCCTGTGTGGGCACATTTATTCTTCATATTGCTTTTCTTTGCGTTTGTTTTATGCCACTATTTCCACTGCTAAATTTATTGTTTGTATTGCCATTTATGTTTTTTTCCAATAAAGATCATTTTCCAGTGGCAAAAACTGAGTGACGCCATTTGAAATTTTTGAAATTTTTTCCCTGTAACCGTAATTGTGAGAACAATGAGATTGTTGTTTTTCAGCTCATTCTGAATAAATAACCACATTCTAAATAGCATCCTATTTTCTTAACCCTATCAGGGGCAAGCAATTGTGTTTCTGTAATTTCGAACTCACACCGGAATTTACGAAAGAATTTAGTTCAAAATAAGGAAAAGCAATTTTTCGACATTTTTTCGCTCAAAGTTAAAAAAGTAAAATTTAATTAAAAGTTTCTGGTGCGAATCATGATTAAAATTAGGTGGGATATAATATATCCCACCGCTCCTCAAGGGGGTAAACGGTATGGTGACTAGAGAATCGTATATCGCCAAAGTTTGTTTTTAAATCACCTTATATGTACAGGGTCATTCAACACGTGTGATAAACTTTAAGGGGTAATAGAAGATACTGCAACCAACATTGAATTTTCAAATGGTAACACCCATTTTCGACACCATATTTGGGTCCCTTGGAACAATTTTTAATATGTAGACGAACCCCAATGAAAAAAATGCATTCATGTTCTAAACGTAGATTCAGTTCTTAGACGAAGTTTACCTCTAAAATCTCTCTGTGACACTATTGTGATAAAATAAAATATAGTGCTTCGATTTCTTTTCCCAGGACTGTACAATTTTTTGGCAAACTTTCCATTTATAATTTTGACATTATAAGCTTGTAAACTAAATGTAGTATCGTAATAGAAATCTGGTAATTCTGTCTACTTACTGATTATGAATGCAATTTCTGAAATATGACTCGTCTGCATATTACAAATTGTACTAACATTGAATTTTCAAATGGTTAAACCTATTGACACCATGTTGAAGCCCCTAAATACAATTATTAATATGCAGATAACATCTAGTTTAAAAATTGCATTCATGTTACGAAAGTCGACTCAGTTCTCAGTCAAAGGGTACTTCTACATACTTTTCGCGACAATTTGCTGATAAAATAACATTGGGTTGTGAGAATTTTTTTTTCCAAGACTATGCAATTTTTCGGTATCTTGCAATTTCAATATTACAAGCAAGTGAACTAAATTTAAGTTTCGTGTGAGAAATCTAATTCGGTGATTTTTACCTGATATTATATAAAATCTAAAACCATGGTGTGCAAATATTTTAATTGAAGTTTCAAATCAGCAGAAAACAAAGCTAAAATTTTGACTCTAAATTAATAATACAAAAATTAAAATATTTTGAAAAAGAAATTGACTAATATAAGGAAAATGTTTAGATTATACATGTAATAATTGTGAGTGAAATTCAATTATACCAAGAAAAATATTTTGAACATTTGTAAAAAGAATTAATTGCTTCTTGATAATTGGTCCCATTTAAGTATGCGGACATTATTTTGGTTTTGTTTAATCCTATGTTGAGAATTACTTTATTTTCTTTTTTTTAATGTGATTATTTGCAGTTTTAATTTTGGATATCTTAAAAAGTGTTTATTTTTCCCAAAGATTATGCTACATTATTTCATTTTTAAAAATTGAATTTAAATTCACTTTACGTTTTTTGGAGGAAAACTTTTTTACGCTCCGAGGGATTCTATTTTCGCTTTAAAAAGGCGTATGATATGTTTACGGTAAAGAATTATCATTTCAAAAACTACGCTCTAATGTTCAGAATATAAAATAATGTCCGAAATATCTGCATAAAACTGCATTTTAATTTTAGTTAAACTATTATTAGAAGGTTTCATTTTGAACTTTTCATAATTACTTAAAGGTTATAAATATCATAACTGCCAAATTTTATGCTTTTTTGCTACCACTCGTTTTGTGGTCCTAACGTTCAACTTAATCGCTGAATTTCAGCGATTGTAAAGGTGAAGAATAAGTAATAATTAAAAAGTTATAACAAAAAAGTTCAAAAGTTGGTAGCTATGAGTGAATGTTTATAGCATTTTTGTTTCCGATATTTTCAATCTTATATGAGGACATCAGAGACCAAGGGGTACAAGTGACAAAATTTCGATTTGGAGTTAATTGAGTTCAAAGATAATTGACGTATAGTTGAACATCAATAATAATTGACTGAATGGAAATAGGAAACTGCTGCTTGTTTCACAGTGGTCTTTGAACTCTTATTTCAATAAATATGAAAAAAGTAGCGTGCAATTTTCTTTAAACTTATAATTAATCAATATTGATCATTATTCGGCCAAAGTGGTTGATCTCTAAAACACAACACATACTTAGAAAATCACTTATATTTCTTTACCTGAAAAGAAAAAAGCATATTTCCAGGTCGTCTGTGTACTTAGTTCAATTTTTTCAATTTTGTTACTTATACCCCTTGGCTTCTGGGGTCCTCATATACATAAAAATAATGTTTTATATACACGGTGTTTCTTTTTAACTGACGTTATTCAGAGCCATCTGTAGGTCGTTCTAATAACCGGAATGGAAGTAAAGATGGTTAAGGGAATAACGACACCATGGGAAAAAATATTCCGAGAAAAAACATAGTTCTATGCGCTACTGTAGTCTGAGCAGCCCTGAAATAGCATAAAACACGGTTAATAAATGAAAATGAAAATTAATACCTACTTATGTGACAACAGCGCCAATAATTTGGGATATAAATGCATGCAAAAAGCCCCGAGAAAAAATTTCAGCTCAGGTTCAATATAACTTTCATGTTACCGCAGCGTGCATATAGCCCAAATTATTGGCGCTGTTGTCGCATACACACGCATAAATTTGCAGTTTCATTTGTTACCCTTGTTTTATTATCATTCTCGGTTGTGTAGACTACAACAGCGCCGCATTTCCCCCTATCGGCAGTGTTTTGAATCATTTTTATTTTCTCGGTATCTTTTTTCCCATGGCGTCATTAGCACCCTTACCAAGTTTACTGCCATTCAGGTTATTAGAACGAGCTAAAGATAGAATAGCGTCATTTTAACTCTGAATAACGTCATTTTAAAGCAAAGCATCCTATATGAAACATACTTTCGTTTTTAACAACAGTAGGAAAAGTGTGTTTATGTTTCATTTAGTATCGTAAGTAAAAAAATCTGAATATTTTTCTGATTTTAAAATGAGATTTCGAACACGTCAATTCCTAATTTATTTACTTGTTTACATTTTTGGGAGCATATCATCATCAAACACTGTGCTTATAAATATCCGTGTCAAAAGTTTAGTTAGTACTTCTTTTACACTTTTAAGGAAAATATTTTTAAAGATTTTCATGTTCAAGTTCATGCGAAAACTTATGGAAAGCGAGACATTTAAATATTTAGAGGATTACATGCTTATCGTCCAGGTATATTTTTTGCGAGAAATGCAAATAGTTACTTCAAATATAAGAAGAGTTCATTTATAAATATTAAAACATATTTTAACTAAATAAATAACGGTTGCCTAAAGTTTGCACACCATTCAAAAATTGCTTATATACTACCCTAGAATAAACACAGACCTTCATTTCACCTTACGAATTACCGAACCGATACTTCAAAATAATCAAAAATGTTTGTGTAACTTTGCAGGCTATTAATTAAGGATTCAAATAATGGATTGCGTAACCTATAATGGGCCATCTGATTTGACAAATTAAAAGCGAGTATATACACCGCACTCACAAGCAACTAAAGTGACAGGTGATTTGTTAAAGACTTTCACTCATTTACTTGTGAGGTTGCTTTTTATTTTTCAAAGCAATTGGCTCATTATAGAATATAGAGATATGATCCACTATTAGTACAATATATTACCTTCTTGGACTACACATGCCATACTTGATTTTAACCCTTAAAGCTCCGGCGTCTCTTACACAAATATTCTTCAATCGGCACCACTTTTTTAAAAGAAGTTTCCGTCAAGTACACAATATCAAGAATGCTCTGATTAAATAAGGTAAATTTATTTTTCTTTATTACTGGGGCCGAAAACAAATTTTGCAAAAAGAGATGATGTCTCCGTAGCGGAGTAAATATAATAGTAATAATGTAAAATAATAATGTAATGGAGTAATAATGAAAAAAATCTAAATAAGTAGCATTCGAAAGGGCATATTGGAACTTGTTTATAGACGCATAAATTATTTGTCCTCGTCTCCCCGTTATCGAGATATAAACTTTTAAAATTCGCAATATAAAACATCTACCTTTAAGAAGGGACGGCTCCCCACCAGCCAGCGAGCGAAACAGTTCATGGTGTTAAGCAGAAGTAGCTTCCCTTCGTATCACTTAGAATTTCTTTGGGTAAATTATTAGTGCCACGTGACTTTATTCAGCTTGGAACCCAGATTTTGAATATAGAACACAGTACGACATTTCATTCTCATTTTATGCGTGTTATATTGAAAAGATGTCTCGAATTAATCCTCAGTCAACGATTCTTAATGCAGCACTGATGCATTAAAAATTTTAATAATGCAGCACTTATGAACCATTTAGCATTATTTTTTATGCATTATTTAGTGTTTTAATGCATCAGTGCTGCATTAAGAATCGTTGACTGTGCAAAACAGCCAAATATGTGGAACGAACTTTATTAAAGATTTGGTGTTAACCCCTTGAGGGGTACCGGTATATATTATATACCACCTACGATTAATGAAGTTTTACACCAGAAAAATGTTATTAAATTTTAATTTTCTAACTTTGGTGGAAAAAAGCCGTAAAATTGCTTTTACTTATTTTGATATAGAATTTTTCAAAGATTCCGGTATGGGAATTCAGCATTTCACAAACGTAATTGCTTGCCCTTCAGGGGTTAATCATGTTATGAAAGGTTCGTACACCATCATTTGTAACAGAAGAAAAACTTGGAATGATCCTCTTTATTTTCATATATATACTTACTATAATATCTGTAATAGTTTTGAAAATATAAATTTTCAAAATCCGGTCATTCATTCGTGCTAACTCTGTATATCTCGATAACGGGGAGACGAGGGCAAATGATTTATGCGTGAGCAAATGTGTTTCAATATACTCTTTCGATTGCTGCTTACTTAGATTTTTTTCATTTTTACACTAAGATGTAGTTTCCTGGTTAGGACTCCTAAAGCTTCAAAATTTCTAAATTTTAATTTTTCTAGATGTTAAACTCCTATCTTTTCTGAAGATATAATTATTTCCTTGAAATTCTCATTAGAACAGAAGTTATGGCTTTTAGAATTATGCCCGTTCAATAGCTGAAGCGGCGTTTCCGAAACTTTGAAGTCATTTTTCTCCAAATGACGTTTTTGGGCATAACGCGCAGGATATCACAAAACATTTCTGAATATTTTTTCATGAAATTTTCAAAACATGTGTTTCATGTTACGCTGTATAAACTGAACCTAAAATTTCCTTATTATTGTACAAAAAAATGCTTTTTTAAGTGATTACACTGTTGAAATTTTCAAAATTTTGTATTAGCTAAATACAACTTTGTATTAAAACTATAAAATGCTTTAAATACAAATTTATTTAGGTTCCGGGTAATTATTACAATCTGAAGTATAAGTAGGTACCAAAATTTTCATTCTAGTTGCAATATTTATTTTGTAATCCTGCGCGTAAGCTGTTATACCAATTTTCTGCTCGTCAAATGTCTGACAGTTTGGAGCCCCCTGTAAATGCTAATGCTGCATCTTGCAATTTTTTAAATACATGAAATAAAGGAAAATACTTCTATCTTTAATACCAATATAAATTGTATTTTAAAATCATATACATTTTAAGCCATTAAGCGTTGAAATGGTCTCTTTTTTTTTTTTTTTTTTTTTTTCCAATTTTAAAAGTCCTGAGACCCCTTAAGAATATGACGAAATAATAAACACTCCATTTGCCTAAAAAAACTTTTATATGTAATATCTTTTGAAACAATGCGTTATTTATAAACACATATTAAACCCTTCAGGGGCAAAGTACTTCTGTTGCAAAAATGTTAGAATGATTGAATGACACCGGTATTTATAAACAAATTTATAAGAAAGTAAGTAAAACCTTTTCTTCGCGTACATCATATAAAGAATAAATTAATTCATAAATTCTGATGCCACTGTGACATTTGAGAATTAAAATTAACTGGTATATGTAATATACCGGTGCCCTTCAAGGGGTTAATACTTATCGAGTCAGATGAAAGAGTGTTTTCACTGACACCCATAATATTGCCTTATGAATTTACTCAATTCCGCTATTTAACACTAGAACGCCCGGTAGGAGTCGATCCAAATCCGACTCTATGACTAAATGTCAAATGGAACCAGAAATTCTTTCATAAAATAATTTTAAATAAAAATTCTGGTGTCAAATATTTTTATGAAACTTGAGTAAAATTTCCGGACGTTCTAGTGTTAATTCTTTTTTAATTCATGATCTTCCACTAGAATTTTTGAATCTAATTCACCATAGCCAGTCACAATATTAGTTTTATACTACATACTAAAAGAAAAAGTTTATATTACTCATTCTTTATACAAAATACATAAGAAAGTCTGCTTATGTCAAACTTAACATGCCAAATGAAAAGATGTAAATAATCATATTTAACAAAATGTCTTTATATTTAACCGATATCACCTGTTCTGATCCAGCAAATAGTAGCGCAATTCTTGGAGATTTTTTTAGGATAGCCGTTTAAAAGAAAACCAAGGAAGAAAAATCGCGCATCAAACATTGATAATGAAACACTTTCAAATCCTTTCAGGATACTGTAAGGAAAATTCGTCGTTTAATAAGGTGAAAGAATATACCTTACGTAAACAATTTAGTGAAACTCATAACACTTTGAAAGACCCAATTATAGCAATTAACGGCCATAGTCGGGAAGGTACTCAAATTCTTTTGTGCAGCTCGGTATATCATGAATACATTAGTACATTAACTGTATTATTTAGTCCAGTTAGAACACGCATAACATTGATGAAAACCACCTTCAGCATTTTCCGTCAATAGACGGATATGTACTTGATTTTGTTTTTGTTTTTACAACCATGTATGTTGTCTACAGGTTTCATACGCACCATATATTAATATAAAATTCACATTTAAAAAATTCATACCAGAACTAAAAACGCACTTCCAAGAATTATCAAAAATAGACGGCGATGTATCCAGTTCTTTGCATAGCCCTGTATATAAATTAATTTTTAATATACAAACATCGGTTAGAGTCCTAAATGTAACTGAGCTGAACAATACATTAAAACCGCCACTAAGCAATTCACTAACATTAACAGTAATACCTTCGAATTATTTTATGTCGCTCTGCATATGATCTATATAATTTATAAACACCATGCAGTATGCAAAAATTTAGTTAAACTTAAAAACGTAACAGAAAGTTGGGAAGGCCCTCCGAGCAATTATCGCTCATAAACATTATTGTAAGGGAATTCTTTTCTGTGCCCCTGTAAATGAACAATAAATGCTACACACTCTATATTCTACAGAAAGAATCTTTTAATGCACTTCCGTTACTTATATAAATTTCATTATGTTTGAAATAGGGTAATTTCATTTAAGTACGCTACAAACGATTTTTCTTCGTAGGCCATTATGCAATTGAAGTCTTTTGTGTGACCCTGTAAATGAATGACAGAGGCTTTGCTCTCCATATTGTACAGAAAGCATGTTTTAGTGCACCTCATAAATGCATATCAATTACATTATTTTTCAAATAGTGAATTCATCAAAATACACTGCAAACGATTTCCCCCATAGACCATAGTATAGCATAATTCTTTTAAGTGTATCTGCAAACGAACTATAGATGCTAGCTACGAGTATTTCATTTTCAATAGAAAACATGTCATGATAAACCTCAATAGCAGAAATCAATAATGTATAAATCGAAGTATATTACCTGAGTTAGAAAGCGGATAGACAGATAAACGAACCGAATTCATAAACACTTTTCAACTATGCCGGAAAGTTTTAAAAAACATGAACTTACTAAATTCTATGGCAATACAATCCATGAAGGATCTGGGCCCACAGTGCCCATCTCTGTTTTCTTGACCCTGTGCCCCGAGGTGCTATGCAGCATGCGCCCCGACCAGGTAGTCAGCCTAACGCGAGACCTTCGGTGTTTAGTTTCCAAGCAAGCTTGGTGCTCATTTTATCGACCCCGAAGGGGTGAAAGGCTGAGTTAATCTTGCCCTGTCGGGAGTCGAACTCTCGACCTGCGGCGCGGGAATCAGATGCTCTGACCACTACGCCACTGGCTTCATTAAAAAAATAAGAAGATGGAGCAAAATGTTCAGGTATAAACTTTTATAGCGGAAATTAATTAGTGTAATGCAAGATTTGTTTTTAACCCTCCGAGCGTCTTGGGGCTTTCTTGCATTTTCATAAAAATGCTTATAAAAATAATGTTAATTAAAATTTTCGTTCCCTGATTGTTTCTAAAATACACTTCATGCCCCTTTATTTGATGTACATCTTGAAATACGCATAAAATGTTTTGCAACGTTGTGCTACAGATGCCTGTAACTGTGCGACACATCTTATGAGGTCGAATGTGCATTCAAAAGTAATTTCATATATAAAAACGGGCGTAAAATCAGTGGCAATATTTTCGTATAGATTTTATTTAACGAACTTACATTATATTGTAACTAACATAGCGTGTTTGTCTGATTTGTGTGTTTTACTTAATGTCTAAAAAATCCATGCCGGCCCGGCCTACAGGCAGAGGTAGATTTCGAAGTTAAGTATACTAATTTCACCAACAAAAACAAAATCATTATTAGATATAAATCCACTTTAACATCTGTCTGCTTTTGACGAGTTTTTATTTCCTTTTTATCAGAATCATGTTAAGGCGATATTAAAAAAATATTTTTCCATACTCAACAACTCGAAATTTTCTGGCACATTTTCAGATTCATTTTTAATTTAAAAAAAAATATGAAACATGCTGACGTGATTTTTGAAAAGATTTATAAGCGACCTGTGTTTTTATTTTTCTTTCAATTAATTAAAACTTGATTAATAAACAATTATTTTCTCAGTAGGGCAATATTTTTCGTTTCTAACAATCGCTTCGGGAAATTCTGTTCAAAATGCCCACTTTGACATACTTTTTTGAAATATATTCTGCCTCTATCAAAAAATCGATCATTACTGTACATTATATAGTTTCTGAATAAGAGAATCTAGCAATTGGATGCGTTTGAGAGCAAAAATGAATTTAAAAATGAGTAAGAAAATAGTAGACAGTTTGGATTTGAATGCACCCTTAATAAGATGATTTTTTTCTTCAATCGCTATGTATTTTTAATTTGTTTTTGCTGTAAGAATTGGCCCTATCAAAAACTTCTCTACATAAATATTGAAGACAATATTAAGAAGATATATGATAAATTCATGGAGATTTTATATCTTGTGAATTGACGGAGTTATTAAAATTTTTCTTCTTCAACCCCCCCCCCCCCCCTTTTATGTTTTTGTTTTTAATTTTTTTTTCGGTACGAATTGGTCCTATTAAAAACTTGTGAATATAAAAGTTGTAGGAGATGTATAATAAGGATTAAGGAGATGTATAATAAAATTATTGGGTTTGATATCTTGAGAATTGACGAAGTAAGGAATTTTTTTCTCCCAAAAACCCTATTTTTTGCGCTCCTTGAGCCTATTTTAAATTTTATCAAAAATCTGTGATGCATGAATTTTTGTCGCTATTTTTAGAAGTAATAAAAACTTTAAACTGATTTTATATGTACAAAAATTAAGAAGTTATGGGGTTTTTTCGGTTTTCACAAAACCCCTCCCTATTTCCATCCCCTTTGTCCGCTTTTGCCCATTAACGAACTTGAGCGAGATTTTATGTCCCTTGATTTTATGTATCAGTTTGAAAGAGATTTGTGCAGAATTGGGGCAGTTACCGTGTCCAGAAGAAAGTGATAATACAATTGCTTCGGGAAATTCCGTTCAAAATGCCAATTTTGACATCATTTTTTGAAATATATTCTGCCTCTATCAAAAAATCGATCATTATTTTACATTATATAGTTTCTGATTAAGAGAATCTAGCAATTGGATGCGTTTGAGAGCAAAAATGAATTTAAAAATGAGTAACAAAATAAGCAGTTTGGATTTGAGTGCATCCTTAATGCAATGATTTTTCCAACACAATCCGCTTCGGGAAATTCGGTTCAAAATGCCCACTTTAACAGCACTTTTTCAAATATATTCTGCCTCTATCAAAAAATCGACCATTTCGGTACATTATATTGTTTCTGAGTAAGAAAACGTAACAATTGGAAGCCTTTGAGGGCAAAAATGAATTGTAAAATGAGTCAGAAAATAAGCAGTTTGGATTTGAATACACCCTTACTTAGATGATTTTTTTCTATGTATTTTTAATTTTTTTTTTCCTGTAAGAATTGATCCTATTCAAAACTTGTCTATACAGATGTTGTAGGCAATATTAAGAAGATATATGATAAATTCATGGGGATTCTGTATCTTTTGAATTGACGAAGTTATGGATTTTTTACTTCTTCAAACCCCCTTTTTGTTTTCGTTTTTAATTTTTTTGCGGTACGAATTGGTCCTATCAAAAACTTGTGAATATAAAAGTTGTAGAAAATATTAAGGAGATTTATAATAAAATTAATTGGAATTGATATTTTAAGAATTGACGAAGTTATGAATTTTTTTCTCCCAAAAACACTATTTTTTGCGCCCCTTGAGCCCATTTTTAACTTTATCAAAAATCTGTGATACATAAAATTTTGGCCCTATTTTTAGAAGTAATAAAAACTTTAAACTGATTTGATATGTATAAAAATTAAAAAGTTATGGGGGGTTTTCGGTTTTCGCAAAACCCCTCCCTATTTCCATCCCCTTGGTCCGATTTTGCCCATTAACGAACTTGACCGAGATTTTATGCCCATTGATTTTATGTATTAGTTTGGAAGAGATTGGTGCAGAATTACGAAAGTTATCGTGTCCAGAAGAAAGTGATATATATAGATAGATAGATACATAGATAGATAGATAGATAGATAGATAGATAGAGTTTTTTACTGAGGGTGGTTTTGAGTTCTAGGGGTCATGATCGGTGTAGATCTGCAAAAATGTTTCAGAAATTCCAACATGGGAACGATCCCAATAGGTAGTATTTCATACGAAATCTACCTAAAATTGTATCTGTAATTTATTTGTGCATAACTTGTGAGAAAATTTCATGCCTATTCAAGACGATATTTTTCTATTCAATAACTCCAAAATTATGCACATAATATTTGGACATTTTATTTTTGCAACAAGTTACATTATCAATCGTAACATCGTCAGTTGACAATGTAACTCATCCGTTTGAATAAAACGGAAGCTCTACAAGTTTTTAAAAAGATTGTTTGCAGTACCTTTTTTTCATTTTTGATTTTTAATGACAATCTTCCAAATAACCTTTCTATGAGTGTTGCTATATGTTGAATCAGATAGTTTGTTGCTGATTATGTTAATATCTTATTTAAATAATTTTAACATGTTTGCACAACTGTTTGCAAGTGATTTTGAGACAAATATTTTCATGTCATGGAGCACAGCAAAGAATGAATATCTGAAGAAAGAAAAAGGGATATTTATTAAAGAGATATTTATTACGTATTATAAAGCTTTAAATGTGCACTTTTAGTACGCGCAAGACACGCTGAAACTATACCGTGTGCATTTTGTATATATAATACCGAAAATATACCGTGTGCATTTAGTGTAAGAAATAATTTATTGAGTTTATATTTCAAACGTTCGAAGAAACCAGGAAAATATTGTAAAGTGGATAACATGAAATTTTGTGGATTGAAATTTCTTTTCTTCTTATTCTTCAAGCACATAATTAATTTTGCTATGGTGCTTTCTTTGTACCATTGTTTATGGCAATATCATATATTTTATTTATTTCGTTATTTAACTGCTTGGGCAGTAAAATAAATTCAATATCTTCCTTGTTGCAAAACCTTCCATGAAATTAAAAATATAGTATTCAAGAAAATAGATCCAATTCAATCAAACCAGTTATCAGGAGTATATGAAATACCTTTCACCAAAGAAGATGGAGCAAAGCAAATTTATATAGGTATAACAAGCATAAAACTTAAAACTAGAATTAAAGAACATATAGCGGAAACCAAATACAACAGGAGAACCACAGCTTTGGCCAGATTATGCAGCAAAGAACATTTACAGATCAATTTTAAAAATTTCAGACTAATTTATCCGTCAAGATTATATTTACCATCCATTATTCAGGAATCGATAGAGATGTTTTTACGCAACGAGAATATTTGCAATGATTCAGTGTCCCTTGAGTTACCTAAAATTTGGAAAAAGATGCTATGCTGTTTTAGTAACAATAGTAAAAATCAATCCACATTCACAAATATACAATTTCATTTTATTTTATGTTTTCACGGATTTTCATTATGTAAGACGTCTCGTGACATCATTTACAGAGTTATTGTTTTTAAATTTGTTTGCAAAAATATTTCGATCATGAATGATTTTGAAAATGTCGCCGTTTGTGCGATGAATCGATCGTTAATCTAAATAAAGGTATTTATCACTTTTATAACCTTTTTTAGCTTTGTTTTATTATAAGTGATTAGCATACATATTTTTATAACATTTAGTAATATTCAAATATCAAATAAAAAGTACATAAACATCATGAAAAAATAAAATCCAACATGTATAAATGTAACCTTATTAACAATCTGATCTCTGTTATGATTTTGTTTTTTCATCTACGATGGTTTCTGTAGTTCAAACCGCATTCTAATTTTATTATGAACAGAATTATTCTTCTATTTATAAAGATTCATTGTTTCATACGATATCATTTATACATTGTGTGACCATATAGAAGATGTACGCACTTTTGTAGCAAAGTATATCTGTATCCAGTCATACGGGTCGAAATAACATGTGTCACAGACTGATTCATAGTTCACTTCGAGAACTTCTTGAAATGTAACCGCTTTTTGTACAAAATAATTTAAATCTTTTGGTTATACCGTTGCAATTATTTCATTACTGGTGTATACAAAAATACGGGTACGGTTAGGAGTGAGATAACCTGTACCAAAGCGATATAAGTAAGCGTCCACTCTTAAATGGGAGAGGTAACCGCAAGATTAAAGGCGAGGTCACATCAATCAAGGTAGCGTGTCACGTAGCGGACGGAGTTAAACTACAGGAAAACGCCTAACTGTTTTCTTATTTCACAGCACTAAAATTGAAAAAGTTTTTTTCACCTTGATTAATAGTTGAAATGTGTCAAACAAGGTGAAGAAAACTTCGTGGTGTCGAGTGCCTCTGGACGCTTTCTCGCTACGCCGTTATTTTGCAATAAATGTGGTAGCCAAAATTCAGTTCCATGAGTGACTAAAGATTTAGAAAATATGCGCAGATGGTAGATAACCTGTCATATATGACGTCACGGCTAAAAGCCCGCGTATGTGGATTATCACCCCGTCCACAAGATGGCGCAACTGTGTTAATTTACGCCCGATTCCAGTATTAAGTTTGTACGCTTACTTATATCGCTTTGCCCTGTACTTTTATTTAAAAGGTATGTTTCAAACAGTGTTGCCAGATTGGGGACTTTATTTGCCCCCAGATTGCTGATTGTCACCGCTTTTTTTAAATAGAAACATTCGGCCTATTTAAAAATAGATAAAATTTTTTGAAAAATAAGGCGAATTGTACTATTTAAAAAAAGTGGTGACAGTCAAATAATCTGAATTAAAAAAGTCCCCAATCTGGCAACACTGGTTCAACATACGTTCTATCGTAAAGACTTTTCGTCTTGATTTGCATTCCTTTTCCTTTTTATTGCAAGAGATCGACAGTAATGTGTATAAATGTATTTCACAGTAGATTCAACTAAGCATAGTTTGTTGAAATCAGCACCTTATGTTTTTTAAATTAACCATATTTACAGATGTTTATAACAAGTAATCGCAGAATAATAGGGATAATATAATTAACAACTCAAATTGCAACATATTTTAATAAATCTGTTATTTTGATTTCGTTATTATTCCTTCTGTAAGCAACTACAAACAGCAATTATTTTTCGTCTTCTCACAGATATGGATCTGATAAATTAAAAAAGGAATGAACAAATAAATAAGAATTATAAAAAACAACTTTAAATGAAGCACAACTTTTTTTCCTCGCATTCTAAGTGAAAACGGAAGGAAACTTATTTTCACATTTACAATCTCATGAGAATAGAAATATGAGAAACCTTCTTTCTTAAGAGTTATTTACATACATTTTTCCCCGTTTTAATATATCTTTCTCTTCTTTGTGAAAACAATCATTATAAACGTGCTATTTTTACATACTGGGAAGAAAATAAAGCTTCGAAGTTAAGGTAATAAAAGTGAAAGGGTAAGAAATTAATTTCGAAAGAAGCGGAATTAGAATTTGGCTTCGCATTTTTTCGGATGGATCTGTATTTTTATAAACAATTTTCAGATTAATAAAAGTATAAATACTCGTACAAAATGACCTAAAAACTTTTAAAGTTTGTGCTATGCGTATGAACAGTGTTCAACAGATCCGTGACTTTAGTAATTATTCTAAACTTATAATTAACTATCATAAATTGTAATCATCTTGGCTTACAATCAGTAACTTTTACATATTTTTTAGATGAGTGGAATAATTTATGCGCCTAATAAAATACAGTGGCGTGCAAAATGATAGTAACGACACAAAAGCAAGGAAATCAGTTTGCGTTTGCTATTCAATTGCACAAATCTTTGTGTTAAAATTAAATAAATGATATCCCAATTAATTTTACAGCAATCGTTTACAAAAATTGTATTTTTTTTTTACTATTATAAAATGTGTATTTTTAACACTTTCCAACAAAGTTAAAAAGTGCTTATGCATTCGGTTTGTCTGTCCGTCAGAGCACGCACTAACTCCCGTAAATATACTCGGATTTTCATGCTATTGATAAATGTTATTTAGGGCCACCAGAGTATATTTGACATTGTATATGAAGTATATGGGGTTAATAGTTCATTTACAGAGGTGCTCAAAAGAATTCCATTACATCATGGTGTATGGAGAAAAATCGTTTGCAGAGTATTTTAATGAGGTTACGCTATTTCAAATGTGTTGAAACTGATATAAATCACTGAATTTCACTACAAGATGATTACGATAGAATGGGGCATTCATTTGAACATACGAAAGAAATCGCTTACACTACTGTCTTTGAGTAATAACTTCTGGAAGTGAGTTTTAAAATTCGGTATGCGCTTTAAAATTTAACTAATTTCTTGCATGTTACTCGTTGTATATAAATTCTATACCGTATATACTGGGCTGCACAAATGAATTCACATACCATTCTGCTTAATAGCGGATATTGTTGAAGGGGAATTTTCAACTGAGGTATGTGCATTTCTTAACTGAACTAAATTTTGGCATGCATTCAGTTAATAGATACAAATCTATATATCATATATAGGGCTTCTCAACGAATTCGTATAATTTTACGTTTGTAGATGGGAACTGCTGAAATTGAGTTTTCAAATGTGTTATGCGTTTCCATATGGTTAAATTAAACATAATATGTTAACTTATTAAACGGTGCAGTTTTGTTACATTATTCTGAATGTGTTGGAAAGGGTTTTATAATCTATACTTGACGCATGATTTTTTTTCTTGTTTAAACTTAGGTTTGAGCAAAATTAAAAGAAAGCCGTAACTATTTCGAAACCTCCCTTAGTGATTGATGGATTATTTTCGTATATCATTTAAAAAAGCATTTAAAAAAGATTCTGAGCACAATCGTCTTGTTCACAAAACCGTTTGACGATCAGAAGAGGAAAATATCGTCTAAGTTCGAATTGGGCGAAATTCTAGGTTATAACAACACCGGAATACAACTTCAAAGGCTTTCTGATCAAATTAAACGTTCAAAGACTGTCATTTTAATTTCTTAAAGAATCCAATTACTTATCATACTGCAAAATCTACAGGAAGGCCAAAAATTCTTTTAAAACGATCAGAAAGTTTGACTTTTTGTGCGGTCACAAGCAAAAGAAAGACGACAGAGTGAATTGGAAGCGTGATAAAGACACCAGCATCAGTATGGAATATAAGAAGATCAATAAAAAGGCCGGAAATCTTTAACTATATAAAACCACGTCAGTGTCTGCGTTTAACATCTGGCCCTAAAAAAGCCCGTATTACGTTTACAGAGAAATATTTGAAACAACCAACGAATTGGTTGATCATTTTCAGTGGTTAAAGAAAGTTTAATTTTGATGGTTCGGATGGTATTAATTCACATTGGAAAGACGTCAGTTAGTTTGCTTTATTAGCTACTTTTATTCCAGACGTAAGCTTAGAATTTATTTTCTAGAACTACTGCAAAATAGACATACCTATATGCACGTGTTATAACGAATTTGATGAACCAAGTTGAAGAAATTGCATGTCTTAAGTATATTTTTCAACAAGACAATGCCTCAATTTCCCCTGAAAAATATAAAAATAAGTGGTTTGAAGGCAATAAGATTTCCACACTTGATTGGCCGGCCAATAGTCCACACCTAAATACCATGGAGAATGTTTGGGTATTGTAGCGTGCAATATCTATCGAAAAAATGGTCAAATGGTCCAGTATAACTCGAAATCAGAATTAAAATCTGCCTTGTGTGAGGCATGGGGTGTTTTGTTACCTCGACAAGTCGTAAATCTTCTAAACTTAATGTCACAGCGGCGCACTGAAATTATTAAATACAAAAGAAGTACAATTTACATGCGATATTTTTATAAGTTAAAAAAAATCTGCTCCAGTGCATTATAAGTTTTTAAAAAATGCATATCCAGTGAAAATGCAATTTATTATATTGTAATAATAAAACTTGTTTTACAATGATTATATTGCCTATTTAGTTCGATAAAATCAATTTATATGGTTTTTAATACAATTATATTTATTTTCAATTAGTTTATTAAATCATTCCTATCATTCAAATCCTGTCATTTTGGAACCCCGGTGTATTAATATAAATCGAAGAATCTTACCTTTAATTTACGATTGTTTCTATTTGTTTTATTCCAAGTTTAAGAAAAAAAGTATGATTTTCTGAATGTTAATTATTTAAAATGTGCCTAAAGACTATGGACAAAAAATCTCCGAAGGTCAGTCATATCTGAAACCATATAATCATCCAAAAGTCGAATGATAAATCTTGTTTGCATCAAACTTCCTTGCTTATGATCTTCTATATTGCTGTCATAGTTAAATTTTAAAAGGGCCCGTATATATATTATTTTTATGTGAACTCTGAGAATCTCAAAAAGAACCCCTATATATAATTTTGTTTCCATTCTGTTTTCCATGACGCATTTATTCTAAATCGATTTTTTTTTTTGCTTTATCTTCAGATACAGACTAAATAAAAGTTAAAATGTGTTCAATCATTGTTAATATTGAAAAACTCGGTCCAAAGGTTGGGTGATATTGATACTAAAGTTATTTTAGTTTGTTAATAGTACGTTAACATTTATTATGTTAACAATAATTTATTAACAAGATTGACAACACTCATAAAATGATTCATAATAAATGTTAATGACTTGTTATTCAGAAGAACAAAAACGATCAATATTGTAAAGACATACTGTGTAAAATAAAATATTCGTTTAAATAAATTACGTTTATGCATTATTAATAAAAATATACTCGTAATTACCGATTCCAGAACTTCCAAATTCGGAACGCATAGCTGCCACCTCTTACGCTTTTTTGTACCAGAAAAAATTAATAGAAATTTTTGCCTTATTAAATCGGCAGATTACGGCGATTAAAAATGGTAAAATTTACTATTACATTTTTGTGGTGCAAAAAAGCGTAAGATGTTGTCAGCTATGAGAATGATGGAATGTTTTTACAAGTGAAAAATGACATCACAAACGCACAGTTTCATTCATAAAATTAAAAATAATTGCTGCAATTGCATCCAAATGACATAACATTTTCACTGACATTACGTTTCGCACTTCTGTGTTTTGGGCCCTAGATTGCAAAAATAATTCCTATTGCGAAAATTCCGGTACTTCGTATGAAGTTTCCATATGTTGAAGCCCTTGTTCTTTACAATGAGCGCACACATCAAAGCACTTTACAATGAATGAAATCTCTGAATGCATCTTCTAAATAATGCCAGTAAAAGTACACTTTTTCTAAAGTAATATCTCATCTTTCTTTGTAAGCTTTTTTCGCCATTATCTCATGTAACGGCCACTAAGTAAGTGATACACTGCAAATTCGTGAAACACTTTTGCAACATTAACTGAACATAATAATTAACTCTTCCAACTAAAATCATTTTCGATTGTGTTGTGATTGTGTTGCAAATGTGTTGTGCCAAATAAAAAGATTGTGCAAAAAGTGTTGTTACAAATTACAAGAGGAGAAAATGTGTTTTCAAAACATTCATTTTTTAAATTGTGTTATAAATGTTTAATAAATAGTATGTTTTAAGTGTGTGTGTGTGTCTTTTTAAAGGCACCATGTAGAAAGCATTTTGAAAGTGTTTTATATGTGTTTTATAGTGTTCTAAATTGTGTGGTGTTTACAATGTGTTGTTAATTTGGTGACAAAGTGTTGTGCAGCACAACACTATTGTAAGAAAATATTTTCATCAACACTATTTACAACACGATTTCAACACAATTAATACTTCAACACTATTTTTAGAACACATTTTTAGATAGCAACACTTTTGCAACATATTAAGAACACATTTCTAGATAGCGACACTTTTGCAACATATTAAGAACACATTTCTAGATAGCAACACTTTTGCAACATATTAAGAACACAATCACAACACAAAAAATATTTTGTATATCAAGTTTCTTAATTCACAACACATTAATGTGTTATTAATTTGGTGGCAAAAAGTGTTGCAAAATGTGTTTATTTTTGTATTTGAGAATTTGCAGTGTGGGTATTTACTTAGAAACACATTTATTAAACACTAAAATTAATTTCTTATGCTGAAATCTTCTTTTTTTTTTGTTGTTGTCGTCACCTCAATAGTACCAATGGAGCGGTAAGTCGACGACCAAACTTTTCTCTAAATATGCAGACAAACAAAATTAAGATTATTATTGTATGATGCAATTTCTAAATGAATCTTTATGCTTGAAGAATTCAATTTTTGCTTAAGCTATCCACGTAATTAATAAATTGCATGCATTATCGCATCCATGCATTAGATCAGTGAATTGTTTGCGAGCTTTTCATCATTAATATTAATAGAATGAAAAATTATAATATGAGAAAGTATCTATTTTCATAATAAATTATATCAAAACAGTGATGAGAGCGCTCTGACCCAAATGACTGCTTGCTACCACTAAATTTTAATGGTATCTCTCGCCTTACATAATGATAGAATTTCTGAGATTTAATAAAGCAAAGAATACGATTAAAATTTAGCGGTGAAAATCAACCATTTGGGTCGGAGAACTCTTATCCCTGCAAAATCATCCCTCATTGTCAATTTAAAAAAATGTTTAATCAATTTTACTTCTTTGTATGCGATACTAAATTAAAGCGATTTAATCTTTTATAATTCTTCCTGGGTATGTTCCTCAAACAAACCAGTGCAGTTCTCTTGAGTTTAAAATGTTTAACCTCACGCGATCAATAAGTTTGTACACTGAATTCTTCTAAATTTAATTCTAAGTCGCATTCTAGAAAAACAGAAATATTTTAAAGCTTGAAATAAAAAATACCTTTAGGATTTATCGTAGTCAAGTTTATTCAAATATTAAAAAGAAGTGTTTTCTTATTTAATGCCTCGAAATTGTAAGTATATGATATTAAATGTATTTTTTCTTTATGTAATATTTTCAAGTTTCCGATCTGTCAAGCTACTTTATTGGCTTAAATGGTAATAAGATCTTTAGAGAGTGTTACTTTATCAGTGGAATTTATTCAATTTTAATTTTTCTATCCGCTAAAAATGATAGATTTTTAACTTTTACTCAAATGCAAAGAAGAATAAAACACACGGTATGCCATATGACAGATATATTGGGAAAATCGAAACTCAGAACTGAAAATCGCAACAGCAGGAAGTACGCTTTTCAGGCCTGCAATTTTCAGCATTTCCTTTTCACGGAACGGCCTTCCTATAATTTCAACATTCCTTCCATAGAAGTGTTTATTCTTACATACCAATTCATAAAAATTTGTCTTTTAACCCCTTGAGTGTCGGTGGAATATGTTATATCCCACATAAATTTAATAAAGACTTCCACTGGAAAAATTTAATTAAATTTTACTTTTACAACTTCGATGGAAAACAAAAGGGGCTGTAAAACTGCTTTTCCTTATTTTGAAGTAAAATTTTCCTAATTTTCCGGTGTAAATTCAATATTACAGGAACGCAATTACTTGCCCCTCAATGTGTTATATAAACCGATACTTTTAAGAATTCTATAAGAATATTATACTCTAATAATATATAAGTGAGTAGATACAACAATTCAGAAACAAGCAAATTCTTAATTCGACTCTGCGTGAAGTTAAAGATTCCAATCCCACAACGTGCGGGATCCTGCAGCCAGAGTTTTTTTTATTCTCAAAGCCTACCACAATTTTCAAATAGTTCTCACCTCTAATCATGAAAGTCTGTGATTAAATAAATCAAAAATCACTATTCGAAAATTCTGGTAAGTTTCGTAAATTAAAATAACTTATTTAAATGGAAATGCGGTATCGGAGACAGCGTACCGGCATTGTCGTACAGTAACGTTCGCCTTTGTTATTTGCAAAATTTCTTTCAATAAATTAAGCAAATACTTCTATTCGAAAACACTCGTGCACTGTCTCCCCCTGGTCTCACCTGAGGTAGACCACTGAGAAGTAAGGTATTTTGTAAGAATACATTCACGGGAAGTAATTAAGTTCACGGGAAATTCACTTTTAATTACTATTTGATAACGTGAATACAAAGAAATTTCTAAATGAAATTTTATTTACATTCAAAACGTTTATCATCGAAAAAGACAGAAAATAATATCTTGAGTCATATAAAAAAATAAATAAATAAATAAATAAATAAAATATATATATATATATATATATATATATATATATATATATAAAAACCAGTATAAGATTATATTTAGCCTGAACCAGCGCACCCCCCCCCCCCTCGCAGAGCAATAAGAATATAACTGTAAAAAATTAAAATTTTAACAAAAACTAGGAAAAAACAGGCTGCGGCCTCATCGGCAGTGGGTTATATTTCAAAAGCAGCTGAGGATTAAAAAAATTGCATATAAAATATGTGGCAGTGGGTTTCGGCCAGAACAGTGATAGCAAAATCAAAAAATTAAATGATTTTGCTATCGCTGTTCTGGCCGAAACTCACTGCCACATATTTTATCTGCATTTCTTTGAATGCTCGGCTGCTTTTGAAATATAACCCACTGTCGATGAGGCCGCAGCCTGTTTTTTCCTAGTTTTTGTTGAAATTTTAATTTTTTACTGTTATATTCTTCTTGTTCTGAGAGGGGGGGGGGGTGCGCTGGTTCAGGTTAAATATAATCTTATACTGTTTTATATTGATTTTATGTGTTTTACTGCTGCTTTTTGGCGCATTTCACATGAATACAATTTGTTTTTGTTGGTGATTACTATACTTTACGTTTATATATATCTATATATATAAGCACTATGTACTAAAATGCAATAAGCAATCTTACAAAGAAAAATTATATCATGTTGTAACGAAGGTTTCCCGCCACAACAAATACGGTGTATGCAAACAGTTCGCATTGACGTGTTTGCTTAGATTTTGTCAAATGATTGTTGGCATTTGAAAGAAAGAGACTTGCTTTATAACACTGTGTTAAAAAATATCGTTATCATTAAGTACAAGGTGTCTGAAATGGAACTATCACGCTACCAGATTAGAACCATCATATACTTCCAGTTCTGTTGCAAAAAGTCGGCTACAGAATGTCACCGAATAAAGTGTACACCTTTAGGTACTAGCGTTGTATCATATGACACTGTGAAGGTTTGACGGAATGGTGGTTATATATAAAATTACAGTTAATTATATATATTATAATTAGTATTATGTAATAGTGATTTGGCGGAAAACTTTCGTTACAACCTAATATAACATGAAATCTGATAAAACAACAATGAACGAACAATGAAAGTCATGCTAGATATACAGTTTTTAAAATGTATTACTTTCTTGGGGTTTTTCATTTGTTCAGTAAATTAACTTACCATAGAAATGTACATATCTCTAGATATGAATCGCGCAATTTCATTATTTTTTGGATTAAGTAACTTCCGCAAAGAAAACTTCATCTCATGGAGGAATTCAACAAAGGGCAATTTCAACGGTATTATATTCTTTATATTTTTGTAACTAATTTACTTATTTAATCATTGCTTAGATAAAATAAAAGAAAGAAAATCAAACCTTATACAGATTTAGGAGAATGAAACAGATAATAAAAATGTAGTAAAATGAATATTAATTATACTTTATTTCTTTTAATTACACTACGCAGAATACGGGTTTAGATCTCTCAGATTAACTGGCACATTTTCTACAATAGCATTAAAACCATAAACTATTCTGAAAATATAAAATATTTTAAGGGTTCAGATTTCAAATACTGTAACATTAATACCAGCAATCATAGAGTAGAACTGACAACGTAATCAATATTTTTATTGGAATATTTAAACTAGCATGGATGACAGAGCTAAGCTTGGTCAAAATTAGCCTTGTGTTCAATTCGATATTTTATTCTCACTGTATCATTATTGGTGTTTCGATACAATTGGCATGATCCTGAGACATAGTGACTTTAAAATGACCCACTAACCGATTTTTTTCAACATGCGACCTAACCAATGCTCTTCTTGAACCCGAAAACAATAAAATACAAAATTTAGTCAAAATCGTTAAAGTCGTTTTATAGATTAAATTAGCTTGACCCACCGTAACCCAAAAGAGACCCACTAATCTAAATTTATCGAACATGTGACCTATCTCAATGGTCTTCTCGTGCTGGGAAACGATGCAATAAAAATGTTTGTCAAAATCGTTTGAGCTGTTTTTTAGATACAATTAACTTGACCCACAGTAAAAATGGCCCACTAATCGAATTTTCTTGAACATGTGACTTAGCCCAATGGTCTTCTCATGCTCAGAAACGATATAATTAAACATTTTGTAAAAATGTTTCGAGCCCTTTTTCAGATACAATTAGCTTGACCCACATGACCCAAAAATGACCCAGTTATAGAATTTTCTCGAACATGTGACTTAGCCCAATCGTCTTCTCATGCCCGGAAATGGTATCATACAAAATTTCGTCAAAATTGTTTGAGTCGTTTTTAGCTCACAGGCTATCAAAGCCTGAGAGCTAATGTGCCCGCCCGTTCTGTATGTATGTATGTATGTATGTATGTATGTATGTATGTATGTATGTATGTACGTACGTACGTATGTACGTAACGCGATAACTCTTGATAGAAACATCCGATTTGCTTCAAAATTTTTTCCTAGGTTCACTGTGATAAGGCGCTTCCCTGATTAGTTTTGGGAGTTCATTGGTTAAGGATAAAGGGGGAAAAACGGGGTTAGTCCACACACTACCCCCTTAATTCAGTTAAATGGGTTTTTCATGCAGAATCATTCAATTTGCTCCGAATTTGGTATACCGGTTTATTATGTTAAGGAACATCCCTGATTAGTTTTGGGGGTTCATTGGTTAAGGATAAAGGGGGAAAAGGGGGGTTAGCCCACCCCCTTAATTCAGATAAATGGGTTTTTCATGCAGAATCATTCGATTTTCTCCGAATTTGGTATACCGGTTTATTATGTTAAGGAACTTCCCTGATTAGTTTTGGGAGTTCATTGGTTAAGGATAAAGGGGGAAAAACGGGGTTAGTCCACACCCCACCCCCTTAATTCAGTTAAATGGGTTTTTCATGCAGAATGATTCGATTTGCTCCGAATTTGGTATACCGGTTTATTATGTTAAGGAACTTCCCTGATTAGTTTTGGGAGTTCATTGGTTAAGGATAAAGAGGGGAAAACGGGGTTAGTCCACCCCGCTTAATTCAGATAAATGTGTTTTTCATGCAGAATGATTCGATTTGCTCAGAATTTGGTATAGCGGTTTATTATGTTAAGGAACTTCCCTGATTAGTTTTGGGGGTTCATTGGTTAAGGGTAAAGGGGGAAAAACGGGGTTAGTCCACCCCCCTTAATTCAGATAAATGGGTTTTTCATGCAGAATCCTTCAATTTGCTCCGAATTTGGTATACCGGTTTATTATGTTAAGGAACTTCCCTGATTAGTTTTGGGAGTTCATTGGTTAAGGATAAAGGGGGAAAAACGGGGTTAGTCCACTCCCCCTTAATTCAGATAAATGGGTTTTTCATGCAGAATGATTCGATTTGCTCCGAATTTGGTATACCGGTTTATTATGTTAAGGAACTTCCCTGATTAGTTTTGGGGTTCATTGGTTAAGGGTAAAGGGGGAAAAGGGAGGTTAGCCCGCCCCTCTTATTTTAGATAAATGGGTTTTTCATGCAGAATGATTCGATTTGCTCCGAAGTTGGTATACCGGTTTATTATGTTAAGGAGCTTCCCTGATTCGTTTTGGCGATTCATTGGTTAAGGATAAAGGGTTAGTCCACCACCTTAATTTAGATAAATGTTTTTTTTTTGCAAGATTATTCGATTTGCTCCAAATTTGGTATACCGGTTTATTATGATAAGGAGCTTTCCCGATTAGATTTGGAGGTTCACTGGTTAAGTATAAAGGGGGAAACGGGGGCTAATTCCCCTTCACTTATTTTTTTGAGTGGCATTATTCTTTAAAATAAGAGAATAATATACAATTAGTGTGAATAGTCTGTGAGCTCAATGCCATCAGTTTAGCTGGGCACTTTTCTTTTTTATTTAGATACAAACAGTGACCCAAAAATGACCCACTAATCGAAATTCCTCGAACATGTGACCTAGCCCAATAGTTTTGTCGTGCCCAAAAACGGTCGGATATAAAATTTAGTCAAAATCGATTGGGCCGTTTTTTAGATATAATTAGCTTGACCCTGACCCATTGTGACCCAGAATGACCCACTTATCGAATTTTCTCGAACACATGACCTAGCCCAATGGCCTTCTCGTGCCAGAAAATGGTAAAATGCAAAATTTAGTCAAAATCGTTAGAACCGTTTTTAAGATAAAATTTACATACACACGCACACACACAATTTTTGCTCGTATTATAATATATGTACAGTCGTGGAAAAAAAGCAAACACCTCATACTAACTCTGCAACTTATCATAATGGAAGAAAGCTACTGATACCAATCGATTGGAAATAAAGTCTACTTTTAAATTATGTATATAAAATTTGCTTAGGGGGCTGTCTAAAAATCAAAACGAGAACTAACTTTGTTTTTTTTTTCAATGACAACACACAATTTTGAAACTATATTTTAAATCTTCGGCTCAAACAATGCCTAGAAACGAAATTTCTAGTCATTTGAACGATAAGTTTTCGAATTATAAATATTCAAAATTCAGAACGTCTCAAGTTAAATCTCAAAACGTCTCAAAAATATGAAAATTACATTTTCATATTTTTATTAATATCTCCTGAAATTATAATCCTAATGTGGTAATTTTGTGTGGTTATAATACTAAAAAACCCAAACATAAATACATTGAATTGTAATTTAAAAATTTTTATAATATGAATTATGAATTATAAAATTAATATTCGAAAAAAATATAAATTGGAAACTACAATGTTTTGGATATATTTATATTTATTATGCCCTGCTTTATCCAAATTCTCAATTTCAAATTTTTCTTTCAAGTACTTTTCGAATTATCATTGAAAAAACAACAAAATGATTGTTTAAGGGGCCGTCTATGATGTCCAGAAAATCATAATTTGAAAAATGATATTTTACTCATTTTCTTGAAATCTTTGGGCTGTCAATAGTCGAAACACAAAGCAAGTGAAATGGTCATATTGGCAAGAAATAATGCCTGAACAGAAGTCATTCTGTAACATTTAATCAATCGAGTACCAAACTTCAATTTGGATACAACCAATATTATATGCTCATTTTTAAATAATTAATTTATCGGAAACTAATCGTACGAATTTCATGAAAATTTGGATGTAGGCTAATTGAAAGGTGTAGAATTCATTTATGGTGTCAAACGTGGGTATCGCTGTTGAAAAAAAACAAAGTTTGGGTTCGTTTTGATATGTAGATGGCCCCTTAGGCAAATTTTATATACATCATTTAAAGTAGACTTTATTTCCAATCGTTTGGTACCTGTAACTTTCTTCTACGATAATTTGCTGCAGAGTTACCAGGGGGTGTTTACTTTTTTCCCACGACTGTACTCTAGAGTTATAACATGAAAGCGGAAAACAAGCAAATGAATGAAATTCTCGCTGGAAGTTTTAAAGCTATATTTTGACAGCTCTCATGTGAAAATGTTTAATTTTTTTAAGTGATTTGAACGGTATAATTGTACAAATTTTAATAATCCTTTTACGAATTAATCATTGCTTAAATTAGACGAGTGAGGGGGAAATAAATCCGATAGTTATTTACGAATAAGAAACAGATAATAATAAATTGAAAATATATATATATATTTAATGCACTTTTTTTTTCAACTGTCACCACGCGGAACTTCTCAGATTATTATTATTTTTTTTAAATATACCTTGTCAATAAGAGACAAAATATTCTACGAGTTATTATTTTAAATATGGTACTTTTAATTTAAAAACATAGACTATAATCGTTAGTGTAATAAAAAACAGTTTAGAAACATTTAAATAACCATTTATGCTCTGATTATCTATACGGTAGAGCGCCGATTATCCGGAAGCCGATTAACCGTATCGATTAAGGGCCATACGTTTTTTTTTCCAACCTTCTCCAAAATTTTTGAAGTGAAACTTCTTTAGGCGCGATAGGGTAAATTTAGCTGGATGTCACGAAAGTTAACTGTTAAATAACTACTTCTTAATCCTGAAATAATAAAATCTCCAACAAATGCAAAGACAGCAACGCATAAAATCAACTGTTTCTAGAGCCTAAAAAGTTTCACTTCTAACGCGCGAGATACCCGCGCAGGAAAAAGAATGCCCTCTATGAAGCAGAAGACTATCAAGAATTTCTCTTCCCTATCACAATGAAATTTTTTTAATGCATGTACTGTACGATGTATATATACATGTAATAATTTCTATGCGTACTTCTATGCATAACTTTTTACCAATTTTGTAGAAAATAAAATTTAAGAAAAGTTAAAAAAAAAACTTCTAAACATGCCATTTGTTAATATGCTAAAATGAGCACTACCACAATTGCCAGTCCTAAGCCTCGAAAAAGTGTGAAGGGAAGTTACCTAAAAAACATTGCCATAGGTTTTTTTTAAGTTGTGCAATTATCCGGATTTTTCATTCACCAGAGCGGCCTGTGTCCCGACTGGTCCAGATAATCGGCGCTCTACTGTATTTAGATGTTTATTAGATTAGGGCATTGCTATTACGGGAGACGAGAGCTTTAAGGAGATCAAAATTTTCAAGCTAAATATGGCCCCAAATACCACAAGGTCAAGGGTCAGCTAGGTGGGGAGGCCTATCAAATGGCTTAAGCACTCACAAGCCCCACCCAGCGGTTTGCATCTACTACCGCCGTCACCACCACAAAACAAAATTGAGAATTTAAAGATTAAATATAATATAAATACAATATATACACAATGGTAAACCCAATTTTTGCTGGGCGTTCCCGAGAGAAATTTAGATGTTTGTAATTAATAAAATCATGAAATAATAGATAATAGCATTTTTTAACTTGTTGGACCAGCAAAAGCTTAATTACGCCACAAAGCTGGGCATTCTGCAAAAATACAATAAATGCTAAGTATCTGTATACTAAATTAGAAAGAGATTCATAATTTAAAAAATAATGTAGAATGTATAAAATAGGTAAAATAGTGAATAATTATGATGAATATTATGAAATTATATACTAAAGTTCAAAAGTCTATTGTTCATATAACAGTTCATTTATAGTACAATTGTGTTGTTTGTGGCTAAGAATTTATTTTGAATTGATGGTATCTGCCTATTTGTTACGATACGTTCTCCTCATCATCCATAAATGGCAAAACATTTTGAAAAAAATTATTGTTGTTCTCTAAAAGTTTCAGACATTCAATTATCTTTTGACAAAATGATGGATTCGACAAAACCACAGAGAGTAAGTAAGTAAGTGAGCACCCACCCTGGGAACCCGCTTTTGGCTTATGGTTAGGTGTAACCCCCAAGCCCAGGGCAGGGAAAAGTTTTACTACCTGCGGAACTCGTTCAATGATTTTTTTTTTTTTTTTTTTTTTTTTTTTTTTTTTTTTTTTAGTTTAGGAGAAATAACAATGTCAGATATATGACAATTATTGAAAGTGTGTGCAATAAATATTTACAGATGACCCCTATAATTACATTTGAGAGAAATAATCATTATTATAACATATAAATATGCATAGTTTTTAGAATTTGATATTAAACTTTTTTGATCACAATTACCTACATATTTACAACACTTTTATGTTATTTTCAGGATTCACAATGCTAACATCAATTTAAACCATGTACAAATGTGATATTTGCAACACTTAACCCTCTGTCTACCAGAAGGGTCCAATGGACCCGACATGTACATTCAAAATATTTATTCAAACCAGAAATTTCTTCAAAACAAACTAAATTTATAAATCAGACAATAATAAGTTAAATAAACAAATTAAATAGTTTTAAGTAAAAATTCTGGTGTAAAATGTTTTTATAAAACTTGAGTAAAATTTTCGGTAGTTCTAGGGTTAAAGCTATTTTCAAGGTATATGATGCAAAATTATTTTTAACTCTATACTAAAAATAAGTATTAAGGTACAAGATGCAAATAATAATTAATATTATGCACTATTATGAAAGTATAAGTATTTGTAGATAATAATTATTTACAAATTTACAATACAATGATACTATGTTTGAGATATTATGTAAGATACCTGATACAAAAATTATTTTTAAATCTACACTAAAAATTTAGTATTAAGATACAAGATGCGAACAATAATTAATATTATGCACTATTATAAAAGTATAAGAAATTGTGTGTAATAGTTATATCTAAATTTACAACACAATAATACTCCAATAATAATTAAGAATCTGTACTGGAATAATGAAAGTTGCTATTTACATTTTTGAAGATTTTCTTATATGGTAATATGATGTAAGGGTACAGTTAAAGATGTAATGCAATGATGTTGCTCGCTGACCACATGCACAAAATGGAAAAAAAAAACCTATCAAATTTATAAAGGTAGGATGAAAATGGGCCGTGGTTAGTGGCAAACAGAAAAAGATTTCTATGTGGAAGGCTCCTCTTTTCCGAGACTTTTGGGGATAAAGCGTGTGGGTACCGTCCTGTAGTACCATAGTCCCAGCGATTCTGCCATTGCTCGTGCAGAGATGATTTTAGAAGCTTCTTCAAGTAAGAAGGAGGGTTGGGAAAAAAATTATATTTGGCATGTGATGTGGCTTTGGTTGCTTCTTTTGCCAAAGAATCTGCATGTTCATTCCCCACATTACACACATGTCCACAGAAACCATTTAAAGAAGCTCTTTGTTCTTGTTTCTTGAAGTAATTTGATAATAGGTTGAGCAAAAAGTTCTGGGAAATTTGTGAAAATTGCTTTGTTGTGCGCAAATTAACAACAAAAACAACAAGGACTATTCTTCAAAGTAGAGATTATCATAGTCCACGACTTTCTTAGTTCGTTCTGCCAGATTCTTGATTTGCTGGAAGTACGAAGTTTGTCGCCGTACCAGCACGTTCACCCTCATTAATCTCATCGACGGCTTTCATAATCGTTAGACCTTTTCACCAAGTATGCCGGACCAACACACGCAAACCATACTGTTCAATAGGCATTTTAGAGCCGAAATTCTTGAACTCCTATAGATATACCACTATATACGATACAAATTCTGGTAACTATTAGATTTAAAATTTCCCAGAACTTTTTGCTCAACTTAATAATTTGTATTGCGATGAGATTTTTTGAAAAAAACGTCTTCTATTGCCAAGAGACTGTCCGAGTGTATTAATACTTCTTTATGAGGGGAGTTCCTAATCCATACCAGAGCCTCTTCTATGGCCAGGAGTTCTGCCTGAAAAACAGTATTTTCTTCATTTAACTTAGTTTGATCCTTGTAGATTAGATCTCCTCTCTGATGCACACAGATTTCATATGCCGTTTCATCTTCCATTTTGGAACCATCCGTATAAATGTTTATTTCTACATGCGAAGTATTTTATGGATCTATTTGAAAGAAATATCTTTTAAATGGTTCAACTTTATTTCCAAACTTCAATCGAAAATTTAACGTATCGAATTTCTAATCAAGCAGGAAAGCCAATTTTGAAAGAAAAAATAGTCTGCCGCTGTACAAAATGTGCTCATGTTCACTGTAAAAAACATTCCGTTAAAATACGGAAATTGTACGGGCAATCGAGACGCCAGTACTATTTCCGTATTTTAACCGAAATTTCCCCCCGTAAATTCCAGAAAAACGAAAATTGTTCTGGAATTTACCGGAAAAAATTTCGGTTAAAATACGGAAATAATACTGGCGTCTCGATTTCCAGTACAATTTTCATATTTTAGTCCGTTTTTTTTCTTTTTTTTTTCCTTGTTTATTTTTCAGTGTGAGTTAAACCAACCTAAAGGATAATATACCAAACTTTGCACAATGTCAAGAAATACGAATATTTCTTAATATACGAAAATATAACATAACCACGAGCGAAAATATAGAATAACCACTTCCGAGTTGCCCACGATTCCAAAAATTGTTCTTCATCTTTAGAAATCTCAAAGATCAATATATTTTCGAGTGTTAAAGAAGCCTTTATAAAAACAAAGCTTCTGTTCGCAGCCACTGATTTTCGGAAATGGTTCCGAGTAGTTTCTATAGTTGTATTCTTCGGTTTTCTTTACCCAGATGTAGATTTTTCGGATGCTATCAATTCATTAACATTAACATTAATATTATTTTGTTACTCTTGCATGTATTAGGGATGTTCAAAAAGTAACGAACCAGAGGCCTAGGAACAGAAACAGATACATGTATTTCAGAAGTATTGGCCCTGGCTGTTGAGGCACTTGTCCCACTGAAACACAAGGCGGTGAATGGCTGTCTCGTAAAATTCCTGGTGCTGCGATGTGAAACATTTCCTCACGTACTGCTTGACGTCGTCGTCAGAGGTGAATCGTTTGCCTCTCAGAGCCTTTTTTAGGGGACCAAAAATGGCGTAATCGTAGGGAGAGAGGTGTGGAGTGTATGGAGGTTGACCGAGAACCTCCCACTTGAATTTCTGTGAGTGCCGTAATCGTGTTGGCCGTATGAGGCCTCGCATTGTCGTGAAGCAGAATGAACCCACGGGTGAGCTTGCCTGGTCGTTTTGATTTTATCGCTCGGCAAAGGGTGGTCAAGGTTTCCGAGTAACACTGGGCATTCACTGTTGTCCAGTGCTGCAGGAAGTCTATCAGAAGGGGACCATCTTGGTCAAAGAAGAACGTCAGCATAACCTTTCCTGCACTTGTGTGGATGGCCTTGGAGTTTCTTGGTGGTGGTGACTATCGATGTTTCCACTGGAGACTTTGTCGTTTCAATTCTGGTTCGAAGTGATGACAGAAAGACTCATCAACAGTCACCACTCGTGCCAGGAACTCATTCCCTTCCCTGGCATAGCGCTACAGATGATCAAGACAGTGGGTCATTCGACAATCTTCCTGTTGTGGTTGAAGACTGTGGGGTAACCATTAGGCGCACACTTTGCGCCAGTTCAGTCTTTCCACCATGATGGTGTGAGCACTTCCGACGCTCAATCCGACCTCGGCGGCAACGGCTTTCACTACAACTCGGCGGTCCTGCGTAACGAATCCATCAACCAGGTGGACGATGTCATCGGTAATGCGTTTAGGTGTTCCACACGTAAGGAAACCCGTCCTCCCCTGAAGCGCTTGTGCAACGCCATGACCCTTGCAAGGGACATGCAGTGTTCACCGTACACTTGTGACCTTCTTCGATGAATGTCCGGTCCCCTTACTCCTTCTGCTGTCAGAAAACGAACAACACCTCTTTGTTCTTCTTTTGACGCCTCCATTTCACTGCATACAACTAGATATGGGAAATATAGTTACTTTTGTTTAACAGGTTACATCGTTCCACAATTGTACAGGTAACAGGTTCCAACAACCTGTTATTTTTATAACATATAACTAATCGCTGTACATCCGGTCGACGGATGTTTTAATTAGAAGGCCTTTCAAAAAAATGTCTGAAGTATTTTTTTGACGTAATCATAAATGCTGTTTTTTATTCAGATGAATCAGAATCAGTTTCTGGCTAAAAACTTAATTTTTGCAAGACAAAAACTTACCTAGTTATAATACTTTGAATTTCATGCATTTTTCGCGTTTTCTGACACTAAAAACATGTTTTTCCCTTTATGGTGATTAAAACATTGAAAATTCATAAAATTCCAAGTACCATAACTTACAAGGAGAGGGCCAACCTTGTTAATCACAGATTTTGATTATTTTAATATATGTTGTAGGGTAGAGACCCTTAGTGTCAGGTTTAACGGATTTTATCCAACGCTCCTTTGTTCTTGAGAAACCGGGGGGTCTAATAGTAGTACACAACTTAAATACTTACTTTGTAACAAAATGGACAGGCTGGTCGTAGCTCAGTTGGTACGGTGTTTGCGGGCCCGCGTTCGGTACCCGAACGCGCTGCATTTGTTTTTCTCCTTTTTTGTTTTATAAATATACTTGTAATTATAATTTAATAATTTCAATTACAAATTTTAATATCATACATTAATTATAATGTTAACAAACTTAAATTTATCATTTTTTTAAACTATTATTTCTCATCTTTTAAAGAGGTTTAAAAAGAAATTGGATCTATTATTGAATGATAAAAATTCCAAAATCGTGACAAAATCTGTTGTGGTGCCATCTAGTTATGATAAAATAAAAAAATATTCAAATAAATTAAAAATAAAAGCAGAATAATGATAAAGGTGAAAGCAAAATAATTGAAAGCGCAAGCATACGTATTACAAATTTAAAAATCTTTAATATGCAAAAAATTGGTTGTAATTTAATTCTGACGCTAATTTTTAATATAATTATGCTTGTTACTTTAAAAACAGAATAATTGTATTATCGCATTGACTTCCTTTGTTAAAGCAATGCGTAAATGATGTTTCTTTAAAATCACGAATTGACACAATTTCTCAATATCATTGCATCGATAAGGAATATATGAAATACATTTTAAGAGTGATTTTTAAAAAAATTAACAGTTTTAGGATGTTTTATACAACTATTTAGTAAAAAGTAAAAAATTAAATAGGTTAAAATTATAATTGATATACAATATTATAAATATTAATTGACAATGAGATTATTAATTATACTTACAAGTATATTTATAAAACAAAAAATGAGAAAAGCAAATGCAGCGCATTCACAGGTATCGAACCCGGGCCCGCGGATCAGCCGGCAAACGCCATGCCAACTGAGCTACGACCAACCTATCATTGCGGTTGCAAAGTAAGTATTTAAGTTGTGTACTATTATTAGACCCCCCCCCCCCGGTTTCTCAAGAACTAAGGAGCGTTGGATAAAATCCGTTGAACCTGACATTAAGGGGTCTCTACCCTACAACATATATTAAAATAATCAAAATCTGTGATTAACAAGGTTGGCCCTCTCCTTGTCAGTAAGTTTTGACCATACAAGAATAAATTTTTGCTGCTTTACTTGTTAAAACGTGGAAAAACTTCTTCTAAATAAAACTTATAGGATGCAGGCATATGTATAAAATTTGTAATTCCTTACCTATTTAAAAAGTAATTGTTGTAATGTAAATCGATTTTTATGGGATGCAAAACAAACTTTGAAACATTTTTGAAACTGGCTATGCCTCTAAAGCTAACAGCTTAGAAATTAGTTATTGGTAAACGATAAGAAACACGCACTGTACAATATTAAACACAGTTTTAAAAACACGATTTCTAAAAAAATTGCATATAGCTTAGATTATGAAACACTTTCCAACACATTCAGAATACTATAACAAAATTTCGCAGTTTACAAAGGTGGAAGATGACGTCTTAATGAACAATTTGGAAAATGCAGAATGCATTTGAAAACACGATTTCTGCTATTACCATGAATAGTCATTAAAATATACGATTTTTTTGCAGCCCTGTATATGATCTACAGATATGCATGCATACTACATAATATGCTAAATGTCAGTACAGTTAAACGCATAGCACAGTTAAAAATTTCCGCTCAGCAATTTCAGCTAATAGACGAATGTTGTTGAGAACTTTTGTTCAATCTTCTATATGATCTAGAATTTATACACACCAAGTAATATTTAAAAAATAGTTAAATTTCAAAATGAAAACGCACTTTCCGCAATATTTATGCGTAGGCTTCAATAGTTCAGTTATTGCTCATTTTCTTCTATATCGAAATACTTTTGTGTGTTCCTGTAAATAAACGATAAGTTCTATGCACACCATATTCTATAGTAAAAACCTTGCAGTACACCTCAATGATGTATATCAATTTAAATGTGTTTTAAATACTGTAATATCATTAAAATACACGGCAAGCGATTTTCCCCCATATAACGTAATGTAACGGAATTCTTTTGAATGGCCCTGTAAATGAACCAAAAATGCTACACACTTCCTTTTCAATACCGAACAAGCCATAATAAAGCCCAAGAATAACATATGTCCATTTCATGGCAATCGGACAATATTTACACGAGTTAGAGGAAGGACAGACAGATGGACAAAGAAACCGAATTCATAAACACTTTTCAACTACGGTGGAAAGTAAAAAGAGAAATTTGATCCCCGACTTCATAGCAGCCATATCTGTCAACACATATTCAAAGCTAATTTCACAAGAACACAAAAATATTATTTATATACTTTTAATCAAATGAAATTCGTCCAAACAAATTTCGTTCGTACAAATATGTTTTTCAAATTAATTATAACTGTACTAAAATTAAGTTTTCTCACAAATTATAGGAGGTTATTTTCTTTCTTTTTTTTCAGCGAAATAAAATCACAGAAATTAAATGTTTTCCGGCTCCCATTAAACGCAATGATAAAACACAAATATTAAAAATACTTGGACAAAAAGCGAAATTTATAGTGCGAGAATCACCCTCCCCCCCCCCCCCCCAAAAAAAAAAAACCCTCCATGAGTACCTAGTAATAACCCTTTTAAATATTCAAAGAAACTGTCCATAAATATCTCTCATTCAAAATATCAACACAGATTAAATCCTTTCCCATTACTTCCTCATAATAATTACTCGACGTGCAAAACACTCTTTCATTCATTCCACTGAGACAAAATTATCCTTTAGCGTATTTTTTTAGCCTAAAACACTTTGGTAACAAATGTTTCAAAACAAGCAAATGTTATATTGACCGCAGAAAATTATTCAGATGCTTACTAAACGATAATAGATCATTTTATACGTTAAGAACTAGATGGCGTAATGAACATTTTTCCGAATGAATTGAGAAATTATTTGCGGTTAGTTTTCCATTGCTGTTTTCAATTGAAATGAATCTAAGTTCTAATGTAGACGTTTTAAACGCGGTAATCAATTAAAAAATTATAAATTCCTGCATTTTATTTGGATGCAGTCAAATAGAGTTTCGTAATTTTTGAAATGGACTTTCTATCCAAAATCGAGAATTAAAAATTTTAAGGCATAAATTTATAAATAAATGAATTTTACTTAAGCGTTTCATAAAGGTACTTTTTATAAATTTAATGATTCTAAACTCGAGTTTTACTGGTTTTTTTGTTTGTTTTTTTTTGGGGGGGGTGGGGGTGGGGGGTAGGGGGGGTAAAAATCGATGCTTTTAAATTATGTAAAATTGTTCAATTTTAGTATGGAATATTGAACAGGGGTGTTGTTGTGCTACCTTTAAAAAAAAAAATCCCTGAATTTTTGAAACTCCATGTTCAAAGAAATTCATTGCAATTCCTATTCCTCATTTCTGATGTGTAACTGAGCTTATTTGGCAATATAATTCATAGGCATATAATTTTTTTAATTTACTCATTGAAAATTAGAAGCAAAACAAGAAAAAAAGCACGAAAGTGTATTTTTAGTTGGAAAAAGTCTGGTTAGGTCAAAAGTTAGACAAAACTTTGCTGAGTTTCAGAAAGTCAAACTTAGCTTTTTGTTAAGGAAATGCTAAATGAAAACATTTAATATATATAATGTATACGATTTATGCGTACAAAACATATCAAGCATGAGCTTTTTTCTTAAAAATTTTCAGATATTTTCCTGATTTACTATTTGTGCCAATGTTTGGCTTATGCTCTACTTAGCGCAGTCAGAATTGGAGAAAATGATGGTGGTGACCTAGCACCAGGCACCAAGCCGGAAAAGCGTTTAATTAGTGCTGCAAGTTGTTACTATTCATGCATTGGGGATTGATGAAATGTAAAATAATTTTTTAGCACCACACATCTGACAGAGTCACCTATAACTAGAGAGTGAAGATGCGCACGTCTCAAAAGAAACGATTGAGTACGTTTTTAGTGAATGTTGTTCTATTTTAGTGGCACGAAATTGAATTCTTGATTAAGGCAAATGAATGAAGACGCTGCCATTTAAAACCATATGTTATTTAATTAACAGGGACTTTTCGGTAACATATTAATAGGATATTAGGTTCCAGCATAGTAACAGTGTTTTTTATCCTAATACGTTAAATAATGCCCATCCCTACTTACAACAAGAATGAGCGTTGGACGACTGGTGCATGCTTCTGCTAGTTTTATAGTCACATGACTTGCACTCGTGACCCTCTAGCGGATGGCATGTGGGCTTCCGCGCTCTTATCGGAAACCCTCTTTGTTACTGACGCAATGATATTACCATTCAGTCACCGGTTTGCACATTCCAGACCCCGGCTCGTTCTTTTTGAACGTCCCTTATATAAATTTACTTACGCAGCTGAAAATGTTTAATTCAGAATTGATAACATCCTTAAAACCGATATTTCGGTTTGAGAAAACTGATAAATACTCTATAAAACTAGCGTCAAACATTTCCGAAAATCAGTGGCAGCAAAAGCAACTTTGTTTTTATAAATGCTCCTTTAAATCTAGAATATCTATCGGTTTCTATGGTTTCTAAAGATAAATGAACGTTTATGGAAGTGTGGTTTTGCGGATTTTTTTTTTCTTTTTACAGTGTACGTTTCTGTATCCAATAATAAAATGTCGTTCGGTCTTACACAGTTTTTATGAAGTAACTGCTTGAAATCCCCTCTTCATATAATGTTAATTCTTATAAAATATTTGTAACAGTTTTTTGCATTTTAATGAAAACTTTCCTTGAAGGGAATTAAAACAAAATGAACATATATAATTACTTAATTCATAGTCCAAGAGCCGGCAGCACAAAAACCTATGTTATCAAGCACAAGAAAAAACCTTTATTTTATGGGAGAGTAGAAGAAGGGGGAATCTAATGATCCATGTCTGCCGAAACTGAAGTGGTGCATAAGCCAAAAATTAATACCACCAGTGGTTGACTCGTAGGTTCATCATTGTTCTTTCCTGCTCCCAGTCATCCATGTTTTCATATCTTTGTTTGTAGGACAAACACTGTGATAAACCTACGAGTCAACCACTAATGGTATTAATTTTTGGCTTATGCACCAATTCACATCCAGCAGACATGGATCATTAGATTCCTCTACTTCTACTCTTCCATAAAATAAAGGGTTTTTTCTTATGCTTGATAACATATGTTTTTGTGCTGTCGGCTCTTGGACTATCAGTTCTGATATTTTAAAGAATGCAGTCAATATAATTCAAAAATGTCAAATAATTTTTTTAAAACATTATAAAGTTAAAATATTTTATCAATTGAAAACATTTATCTCAAATTTTAATAAAATTCTGAGTTAACAAACTCTTTAAAATATGTTTCTAAAAACAATTTAGCAACTTTATATCACATTTAAATGTAAAACTTAACTCAAAGAAAATGTAAAAATATACAAATACTGGTTGCTTATTAAATGCACTAATTTCCGTATTTCATTTACGTAATTTGATTAGTGTTAATAAATTAAATTTAACGAGAGTCAAAATTGCTCTTTTGGCACGACGCCCAGGATATGCGAATGTCTGGATTATTTTAAACTTTTTTTTTCCTTTTTATCGCGTAAGTAGTACTTGAAAAATGACAGAAATCTTTTCCCAAAGTGAATTTTACTATCCAAGTATAAAAGTTGTTTTCTGTTATTGTATGTTTTAGAATAACAGCAATTTAATAAGATTTTGAGCATTTTGGAGAGAATTATTTTTTAAAACTGCTTTTCAATATGTTATTTTATCACTTATTTATCATTTCACTTTTCTTTTCATACATTGCGATTTAAACTGAATGGGAATGTAGATGTTTATGGAGTGGAACTAACGATACAGAAAGTTATCAAAAAGGCGATTGTTCGGATATTAAAATTTTCAGTTTGTTTTATTATAGATGGTGAGCACAAATCCTTGCTCAGATTATAAAAAAATTATTGCAAAATAACCGTTGAATGTAATAATGTAATTTTTGCATCACTGGTTAATTCACTTTTAACAGATTTTTTTGTACAGTATATGGCGCTCTACGTCCACTTGTACGTGGAGAAGCAACATCATGGCCTCCATGCTGTCCTGACATTACTCTCCTTGATTTTTCCTTTCGGGGTATAGACCCCTTGCATTGACGTCACGTTGCTATTAGCAACGACTGATACTATAGCTTCTGGAGCACACACGTGGAGCACAGAACTCCACGTTTGCCGTTAAAAGCACGTGTTATCTTTCTCTTTAATTTAGAGCTTCCTTATTTTTATTATTATAGTGCAAATAATTCTAAAAAATCAAATGGAGAGCACTATATTCGCCTTATATTTGGGCGCCATATGAAGCGATTTCAGACATGTGACGTCATGTGCAACCCGTCTATATCAAGGTCGAGTCTTTACCACAGCATTTGCTGACGTTGAAGAACTGAAGTGGAGTCCTGCATCGAGTCGGGTTTCCCACTTTTATCCGCATCCGTCGGGTCGGCTCGGATTGACGCTGTATTTTACCGTTGTGGGTCGGGTTCGTGTCGGGTTGACTTCTACTTTTGTTGATGCGGGTCGGGGTAGTTTCGGGTTGAATTTCAGTGTTTCGGGTTCGGGTCGGTTTCAGGTTGGGCTTTGTAATTTGCGGGTCAAGTTCGGGTTGACCCGATTTTTCAAAAGGATGTCTCAGATATATTTTTTTCATTTTAAAAATCTATGTAGGCCTCCATAATGGAAACTCAAATTAGCGAACACTTTTCCAATTGCTAACACTTATATATTCGCACGCTTATACCTCGGACTAATAGGCACTTCCATATCTACACAAGCGTAACATGTAATATGTGTACATAAACTATCATAAATACGATACATTACTTTTTTGGGTGTCTCAAAAACGAAATATTGGCAATATTTTTTCATATTCCGAGACAAGAAAAATGGTTAGAAATAAAAATCTATGATCACATTTCTTATGTACATTTTGTTTCTCATGCAGTAAATAGGATATATACACATTCATATTAAAATACGTATTTATTTCCATCTGAAAACTAGTTCTGCTCAATTTTTTTTTTGTGAAAATCCCAAGAACCCGACTTGCAAAACTTCTAAATATGATCCGCAAGATATAGACTAGGATGAATCTGAACATCAGAAAGAAAATTAGTCATCCCGACTCGAAAAAAAGAAAATTAAGGACAACCCGATCCGATGCAGGACTCTATTCACAGGGCTCCCCACCACTTTTTTTCAACAAAAATCACTTTTATAATTTTCGTCGAAACTTGCCTCGATAAGCGTTTTCATTGCGATTGTTTCTAAAATCTGCCACAATTTTTTCTCTGAAATAATACTGGTTTTCAAAAAACGGGCCAGTGGGAGCCCTGTATTCAAAGATCTTGAGGTGTCCGCTATTCAGAGGTTTTTCTATATTTGAATGTTAAAGTATATATATTTGTCCATTTTCTATATAAAACATAAAATTGGTATTAGAGTAACTGTAGATTACTTTTCATAATTGCATTAAAACATGATTTACTTTCTTTTCATTGTGGGTTTGGGTCGGGTGCAGGACTCTAAACTGAAGGCTTGGATAAAGGATGCTGTGTGTACTATTACAGAAGACAGGTTAGCGAACACTTGACGAGAACTAGAGTACCGTGTTGACATTCTCCAAGCTACCAATGGGGCGCACGTTAAAATTTCATGAAGTATGTGGCCTTATTATAAACTTTAACACAGTAGTTAGAAAGTATCCAAACAACCGCATGTCTAATTACAAAAGTTTTTGCACAATAAATATTTATAATCAGAGCAAGACTTTGTGCTCAACTTATATTTCATAGTTGTATTATATTTACAGTTATTTCTTACTTGACCTTTAATATCTTAAGTAGTTTCTGTTTTTTTTTTTTTTTGTGTGTGTTTTTAAATTATTTTTTAAACAAATTATTCTTGGCGGGAAAGATTTTCATCCAGTCGGCTAATCAGAAGAAATGGTATTTAATGACAGAATAAAAAAGAAAAGTGCCCAGCTAAACTGATGGCATTGAGCTCACAGACTATTCACACTAATTGTATATTATTCTCTTATTTTAAAGAATAATGCCACTCAAAAAAATAAGTGAAGGGGAATTAGCCCCCGTTTCCCCCTTTATACTTAACCAGTGAACCTCCAAATCTAATCGGGAAAGCTCCTTATCATAATAAACCGGTATACCAAATTTGGAGCAAATCGAATAATCTTGCAAAAAAAAAACATTTATCTAAATTAAGGTGGTGGACTAACCCTTTATCCTTAACCAATGAATCGCCAAAACGAATCAGGGAAGCTCCTTAACATAATAAACCGGTATACCAACTTCGGAGCAAATCGAATCATTCTGCATGAAAAACCCATTTATCTAAAATAAGAGGGGCGGGCTAACCTCCCTTTTCCCCCTTTACCCTTAACCAATGAACCCCAAAACTAATCAGGGAAGTTCCTTAACATAATAAACCGGTATACCAAATTCGGAGCAAATCGAATCATTCTGCATGAAAAACCCATTTATCTGAATTAAGGGGGAGTGGACTAACCCCGTTTTTCCCCCTTTATCCTTAACCAATGAACTCCCAAAACTAATCAGGGAAGTTCCTTAACATAATAAACCGGTATACCAAATTCGGAGCAAATTGAAGGATTCTGCATGAAAAACCCATTTATCTGAATTAAGGGGGGTGGACTAACCCCGTTTTTCCCCCTTTACCCTTAACCAATGAACCCCCAAAACTAATCAGGGAAGTTCCTTAACATAATAAACCGCTATACCAAATTCTGAGCAAATCGAATCATTCTGCATGAAAAACACATTTATCTGAATTAAGCGGGGTGGACTAACCCCGTTTTCCCCTCTTTATCCTTAACCAATGAACTCCCAAAACTAATCAGGGAAGTTCCTTAACATAATAAACCGGTATACCAAATTCGGAGCAAATCGAATCATTCTGCATGAAAAACCCATTTAACTGAATTAAGGGGGTGGGGTGTGGACTAACCCCGTTTTTCCCCCTTTATCCTTAACCAATGAACTCCCAAAACTAATCAGGGAAGTTCCTTAACATAATAAACCGGTATACCAAATTCGGAGAAAATCGAATGATTCTGCATGAAAAACCCATTTATCTGAATTAAGGGGGTGGGCTAACCCCCCTTTTCCCCCTTTATCCTTAACCAATGAACCCCCAAAACTAATCAGGGATGTTCCTTAACATAATAAACCGGTATACCAAATTCGGAGCAAATTGAATGATTCTGCATGAAAAACCCATTTAACTGAATTAAGGGGGTAGTGTGTGGACTAACCCCGTTTTTCCCCCTTTATCCTTAACCAATGAACTCCCAAAACTAATCAGGGAAGCGCCTTATCACAGTGAACCTAGGAAAAAATTTTGAAGCAAATCGGATGTTTCTATCAAGAGTTATCGCGTTACGTACATACGTACGTACGTACATACATACATACATACATACATACATACATACATACATACATACATACAGAACGGGCGGGCACATTAGCTCTCAGGCTTTGATAGCCTGTGAGCTAAAAAGGAATCAGAAAATGGTTCTTCAGTAACAAATTTTTAAATTTTTTTATTATATTTCATTTTTTTATAATATTTATAGTTGTTTTATGCTTGACCTTTAAGATCTTAAGTAGTTCCCGGTTTGTTTCTACTTTTAAGTTATTTTTCGACAAATTTTTATTGCCTAGATTTTTGTTGAGAGGAGCGATTTTCATACAGTGGGACTAATGACAGAGAAAATTATTAAAAAAGGGATTCTTCAAATATTAAAATGTTGAGTTTCTTTTGATGCATTTCATTCTTGTTTTACGTTTACGACTGTGTTTACTTGACCTTTAAAATCTTAAGATAATCCTAGTTTGTTTGTCTTTTTAAATTATTTCTTGACAAATTTTTACTGTCTAGATTGTTATTTAGAGGAAAGATTTTCAGAAATGATTTTTATAACCCTTATATAAAAGTATTGTCTGCATTCAAATAGCGATTAATTTACAAAATTCAAAACAGTGTCACCTTTAATTACTCTTTTAAAAACTTTCAGAGACATTTTAAGAAATTAATTCCTTAAAATGATCTTACACCTTCGAAATAGTTTTACACGCATACATAGTCGTTGAATCGTATTTAAGTTGTAGAAATCAGAAGAATAATTTATTATAATGGTATAAGTTAAATTCTAAGCCAATGTAATCCAATAGCTGCATTCTACGAATAAATAAAGGACAGATTTCTATACAAAAAAAAGTGGTGTCGAAACAGCATAAAAGTTGATTGCAGCTATGTAATCCTCGTACTTAAACAAAATATAATCTTGTTCACATATTTATGTCTTGAGTACTATGTAATCCGCGTACAAAGATAAGACACAATTTATCTACGGTGCGAGTTAAAAAAATACATCTAGAATTTTCAATTACTTAAGGTAACTAAATCAACTTATAATGACTTTTTCTCTTTGCCGTGACTTCGTTAAATTGTTATTTCCTAACACTATATAGTGTTAGGAAATAACTACCACACTATATAGTGTTCATTATCAATTGAAGGAAACTGGAGATATGCGTCAATTGATGTCACAAACATGAAGAAAAGGTATAGCTCATATTAAATATTACAATTTTTTCTAGTATGCAGAATAGTAAGCTTAATATAATTACTATGTAAAATCAAACTTGCTCCTTAGAACATTTCAAAAGACGTGCCTTTCATGCGAGGGTATTTCTATAAATGTGTAGACAATTACTTAGAACGCTTTGTAAATCTAAACACATTACTACTTCTAGTCACAATTCCAAAATAATTTTATATATTAATTATACAAGGATCTTCGATATTTTCCTGATATTTTTAACTAGCTAATCGTGCGCAACAAAAGTAATGGTAGCTATAACATATTTTCAAAATAAGATTAAAAACAAATTTATTCGTGACTAAAAACCAAATAGTAATTATAAGCTAGAGATTGACTGAAATAAAAAAAACGTAATATTTTGTGAAAAAAACTTTGGAGTCCAATTTAACACACCTGCTAATTTTATGCATAGGATTAGACAAAATTACTTTGACAATGAGGCGTAAAGTTAACGAAGTAAATAAATCGAGTAGAAGATAGAATTTAATTAAAGTAATAACCTTATATTTTACTCCTGAAAACATTAAGAATTTTTGTATTCAGCCACATCCGCACTGTAGAATAAACTTAACAAAAGAAAAATTCAAACGTTTGTCTCTATTTTTTTTACAATATTTAATACGTTAATAAAGGGATCGAACGTTACGAAATAGTCCCCCCAAAAAATAAAGCAAAAAATAAGAAAGAGAATATGAATGAATATTTTAACGGCCAGAAACTAAATTCTTCATTTTTTTCCTCTCCATATACGTGTTCATGTGTGTTAGAATTTCATAGTATATATTACATTATTAACCAAAAATAACCCTATAAGTATAGTATATGGACGGTTCGCCAATAAGTGAGCAATTTCACTTTGTGATTTTGTGAAAAATAAAAGTTAAGTTTTAAAGGATTATTTAGAAATATATAAGACATAAGGTAGTGAGTAATGTACTATATTTTGGCATAAACTTTAAACAGTAGGGTAATTCCGAGATTTATGCCGCACATTTTTTAAAGTTGTGTATAAAGTCCCATGGTGGACATATAATTAAAAAAATCATGCTGTGCTATTTAATATTAAATATACAACGCGTGTACTGCGACAAAAAAATTCAAAACAAATTATTAATATTTTTTAACAATTTTTTTCTTAAACATTACACTGCGGCGCGTCACCCGTACATTCAGGCTGAGACGCCGCACTTGTGCGGTAGTTTTGCCGCGCTTGAAACAAGAACAGAATGAAATTATAAATAAAAATATTTAAAAAAAGTATTCATATGTGGACTATAATTAACGATGTAATAACAAAATGAAACTAAATGAGTACAATGAAACGTATTAGTAGATTCAAATTAATAATTGTTGCCTACTTTCACTATTAAAATTATCGACTTTTTTTTTACATTAAATTTTAATTGTTATTTCAGCAACAACATAACATCAATGTATTAGAAAGGGGAAAAAAAGTAAAATTGTGTTTACATAATTTATTTGTTAATCCTTTCGGGACCGATGTCTTTTACACAACTTTTATTCGGTTGGTACCGCTTTTTTAAAGATGTTACCTTTACTTAAATAATCATGGAAATGCTCTAATTAAACAAAGCAAATATTACTTTTCTTTTTTACTAGTGCCAGAAACAAATTTTGTAAGCTCTTTATGAAGGTGCTTATATGTACCTATGATCCGAATGGGTTAAGAGACCTGTCTTTTCGACTACAATCTACAGAAAAAGTGTCGAAAAAGTACAGTTTTTATGTATCTACATTTGAATACATGATGCAACGAAGCCAATTACACTTCCTCTTTTTTGGAGTAGTTTGCAAAGAATATCTGCGTTACGCGTAATCCAATTTTCCATTATTATCATCTTGACTTGCATCTTTATTGCACTTCTTACTTTTTATTTTCCCCTTCTTCTCCTTTGGTTTTAGTAAACTTGATAACATGCCTAACATGGTTAGTCTTTGCAAAAAGAAAAGGAAAAGTTAATAACACTTAATCATCCCGTACAAAAGAAACTGCAGCATGTATACCGGGATAGCAGTGTGACACGTATCCCATTTTGCATGGTGCAGACGTCGGCAATCACAGTTATCTGCCATCACTAAGGGGAACGGCGTAACCATACACACAGTATTCTATACAAACGCTACACTTAGTTTTGACTTCGAAATCATGCATGCATTTAGTAATTAGTGTATGAAAAGTATTTAAACATAACGTGTTTAAAAGTTTGGACAATGAAATCATGCACTTTCGTGAAATTAAGGATTTTACTTCGACAATTAAACATCGAAATGGGATTCACGCTATACACTGGTTAAAACAATCTCATTCTGCACCTATACTGTGCATTTGACGACCATCTGTCGATAATTACAAGAAATACAAGGGATGCGGCGACTCTCCCGGAGTTACCCTATTTTTTTTTTTTTAACTTGCCTACCTCCAATCGACCCGTTTCTGTAATTTATTGAATTCGATTCCCATCAGACATTTTTTCATAAATTTATTTAAATAAAAGTCACACAGAATTAAGTTCAATAAATATGTTGAATAGTTCTAAATAAAAAAAATCTGATGTATATGTTTTTAATCAAGCTTGAGTAAAATTTCAGCAGGGTAGTGAGCTGATGCAATTTCATTGAAAGAGGACTGGAGTGACAGGGAAATTAGTGACAAAGTTAAGAAAATTGCTTCTGTGTTCATAGTAAGTTAACCCATTACCCGCTGGCGTTGCCTTGACGCAGCAGTACAATTAAATGCCCATGCTTAAATTTACTATCGAAGTACCACTATTTTTGAATTAAAAAATTCGCTTTACTTCATAATAGAAACTTTGGTAATTAAATAAAGCGAAGATTTTCATTCAAAAATTGTGGTGGTGGCAATCGTTTTTCTTAAAAAAAAGTTGATGATCCCTATGTTCTAGTTTCGGCGGCTAATGGGTTAATCCTAGTAATATTGCAATATGATATTTTTAAGTAAGAAAAAGTATGTTACAATTTGACAAAATCATAAATAAATAAATAAAGTAATAAAGAAAGTTTAAGTACGGGACAGTAGTGACAGGTAATAAACATATTTTTATCTTTCTATCTATTTTGCAGCTTGTAACTGCTTTTGCAGTCCTGATCATTAAACCATGTGACTTTATCCGTAATCAAGATTGCTGCTTTTAATAAATGTAACTGTCCTCGAAATTTTATCTGATCTCTTGATGGTCGCATGAGGAGTTTTATACAAAGGTACAGTAGCGACATAAGAAATAGGGGACAACATTTCTCTGGCCAGAGTAAATATAAAACTATTTATAATTTACAATAGAAATTCTTTTTTATATACAGTCCATAATTAAACGACCCTACTTTAAAGTTGTCTAAATACGAAACTATTGGTCAAAAAGTTGTGTGATTTTGCGTCGGACATAATAAAGGAATGGGAATTTGTTTGAGCGGAAAAAAATTAGTTCAAAATTTCGCCACCAGAGGGCGTTTTAAATATATTACACATTTAGCCACTGCCCACTGAATACTAGGCCTGACCTCTGTGAAAAAATGGCGGCTGTTGTAGGCGGATTTTTTTTTTTCAGAGTTTGTACGGTCCGTTTAATTCGAACGCCAATAATTTTTTAAAAATTTTATGCTTTATTTTTTTCGAGGGACGGTCTGTATATTTGCCTTATTTAATCTGAAAAAAATAAAGCGTAAAAACGTTTTAAAATGTGTGATTCATTAAAAAAGCCCCTTGGTGGCGAAATTTTGAACTAAATTTTTTTTCGCTCAAACAAATTCCCATTTCTTCATTATGTCCGTCACAAAATTTCACAATTTTCTGACCAATAGTTTCGTCTGTAGACAAGTTTAAAGTAGGGTCGTTTAATTATGGACACCCTGTACTTTATAATGAAAATTTTTACTTTGTATAGTATAATTTCTAAAACTAGTTTGTCATTACACTTAAATTTTTTCCATAAGATCAGTGCATGCAGTGGGGAACAAGAGGCAGTAGTGACAATTTAAATATTTAAAATATTTTTGGAATAAAATTTATAGTTATTTTCTTGAAAATTCTTTTCGAAATTGTATAAAGGCATTGGAGAATACAGCAAAACAGCACCGAAAACTGGCGATATGAAGCAATTAAAATAATAAAACTTTGTAAAAAATCACCATAAAATTAAAACAAAACACAGGACACGTTTCGAGCTAAAAACATAACAGCTCGTCATCAGCTAAGCATACACGTGTCCGTAAACGAACAAGTTCAAAAATGAACTGAAGATAAAGAATGTTGCGAAGAATGCGACAGATGGCGCTACCTGATAGAGGGATATGCAAAAGGGAAATGTGTTGAAAAAAGATAGAAGAGAAAATGAAATGGAAAAAATGGAAATAAAAGAAAAAATAAAAATAAAAGAAGTAAATTAAAAATATAAATAAAAATATATTATTTTTATTTATATTTTTAATTTACTTCTTTTATTTTTATTTTTTCTTTTATTTCCATTTTTTCCATTTCATTTTCTCTTCTATCTTTTTTCAACACATTTCCCTTTTGCATATCCCTCTATCAGGTAGCGCCATCTGTCGCATTCTTCGCAACATTCTTTATCTTCAGTTCATTTTTGAACTTGTTCGTTTACGGACACGTGTATGCTTAGCTGATGACGAGCTGTTATGTTTTTAGCTCGAAACGCGTCCTGTGTTTTGTTTTAATTTTATGGTGATTTTTTACAAAGTTTTATTATTTTAATTGGAGAATACAGTTTATGCTAACGAAAATTTTATAACTGATAAAATATAGCATATAATATAACCCCAGGAAAAACAAATTACGCACTTATTGAAGAATCGTCCATACGCATTTCTTTACAAAATTTAACCCTTTAGTGCGCAGCTTTGCACATATGCAAACAACAGTGTTTTGAATTTAATAGATTTTTATTTTTCGTATATACCTAATTTACACCATAAAATTAAAATAGCAATATTTTCTTTAATTAATAACAGACATTCCGTATTTAAATAAAGCGAAATTAACCAATGAAACTTTCTGGTGTAAAGTCAGATTCTCTGAGCTACATGATTTCTAGAACGTATTCTATCATGGAAATTAACTACTTCAAGGGCGGTTGTCCATTTTTGGATCACCTAAATTTAATCCCTAAATGGGATATTGACACCATAATTTTGGTTTGAAAATTTTCCTTTTATTAAGTACGTGAAGAAAAGCTTTTACTTATTTCCAAATAAATTTGTTTGTTCCGGTGTCATTCATTTATTTCAGTATTTTGCTAATAGAAATTCCTTGCCCCTGAAAGGGTTAAAGGTTAAGTTTTATAATATAAATAATTGTATAAAATAAGGTATTTGGAGACATACTTATTAAAATACTTACTAATTTGTAATATTGCAGCGTAAAACAGTCACACGACTTGCATTGCAGATGTGTAACAGAAGAAAAGACGTATTGTATGAAAAAATGTATCTCTGATTTTTTGTGTGTCAGAGAATCATGTATAATTTTTCTAAACAAAGTAAAAAATCGCGCATTTAAGTGTTAAAACCCAATTTTCTTTCAAGAAAAACGCAATTTATTTTCAAGAAATGACTTTCATTATTTGCAGGATATTTCTTAACTCCGATCCTCTGTTAATATTAAATTTTTAAGCAAATCGATGATCCAGCGTTTCGGCCTCTAAAGACGAATCTGTTAGATAAAAATAATTTTCATTTCTGCCGCTTATCATATAAAAGAAGCTTAGCAAATTGATTAGGTTTACTATAAAACATATCAGTTACTTATGATATTGTTTTTCATAAGCCAAAGTAAAATTCCGAAAAGTAAATTGATATATAAGTAAAAATAATATATTGAAAATGTATGTAAAATTGAAGAGATTTCAGACTCTGTAAACAGAATTTAAATCGTAAACGCCAATAAAATACGCTACAGCGGAAGATCAAACATTTGCGGTTATATATAAATATACTCTTTAAACTTGCATCGATATATTGCATACTATAAATTTGTTTCAAACGAATCGTAACTATAATATTAATAATCGTTACATGCATTACGGATATAGAAGGCGATGTACAAATCCACTAGATCTCAATAATATATTATGCTGAAACGTAATATCGAGCAGTAAATAAAATGAGTGATGTATTTTGAATAAAATGGTCATATGCAGTAACGATGATCCATTTCAATTGAGTTATTTATAGAATTTTGTTTCAATTGACTAATAGAAATATGTTTTGATTTCTGCGTTCTATCACAAATTAAAGAGTTATCATTAAGGCACTTGACTAATAGAAATATAATTTGATATCTGCATTTTATCACAAATTAAATATAATTAAAGCCTTTGACTAATAGAAATATATTTTGATTTCTGCGTTTTATTACAAATTAAAGGCATATTATTAAGTCCTAATGTTTTTCTTTCTCAAGGTAGTGTTCTTGTTTACTTTATTACCTAAAAGTGCAATACTTTGACATTCTACATAAATTGTTAAAACACCGTCCTTAATTATGTGGGTCATTTTCTAAAATGTGTACAAAACTTTTTCACATAATATTTATTAAGAAAGTAATTCCAATTAAAGAAATGTTACAACAGAAATATGGTGCGGTGTGGTATAACCAAAAAATACATGTAAAATTTAAATAGTAAAAAATATTTATTTTCCAAATAAATAATATGTATACAGGTATTGAAGAATCATTAGTCTCTCACAGATCAAATTTATCTCACTTATTGAGTCTGTAAGGTCGATTTTAAACATTTTTTTCTTGATATATTACTTAATTTTTATCCTGAGCTCTGAAAATCTAATCAACCCTTTTTATCCCAAATTATGAATTAAAAATTCTTTCTCCTTTAAACTTTTTCTTCTTTGCATTACTGTGATACATTAGATGGTATATGCACTAAAATTAAAAAATCTATTTTTTTTTTCATTCCGGCTAATTACTTGGTATGGTACTCGAAACTAACGTTGGTACACTTTAAAAAAAATCGAGACTTAGAAAAAAACTATATCCAATATTTACTTATTATTTTAATGTGACTTATCATATATATATATATATATATATAAACGAGGGTGTATCGATAAGTTTTTGCCCTTACATAGAAATAATCTATTGAAATTTATGAAATTGCTACATTATATTAGCCCTTTTCTATGTAGTCACCGTGCACGGTAACGCATTTCTGCAAACGGTATTTCAAAGATAGGGGGAGGATGTATTCCAGAAGGCGGGATAGTAGACCCAGAGGGGGTCATTTTTCTGACTTTTGCCGACCCCACATGTGACATATTGTTGGAAAGGCCTGTGACCACTTATTCATGCTATGCACCTTCCGAGACCCTCCACCCCAAATTTGCCCCCGGGGGTCATGTATGATAACTGCAAAATTTAGAAAGGTGCCAAAATTTTGGTTTTCAAAGTTTAAATTTCAAAAGGATTATTTTGTTTATTTATAGTTTTATTTGATAAATTACTACAGGCTTAGGAAATTGAGTCATGTCCGCAGACAGAAAGTTAATAACTTTTAAATAGATCAACAGATGACATCAAAAGAAGCATTAGTGCGAAAGCGAAATTGTGAAATTTGTTAGTCATGTTAAGCCTTACAACTCCGTTGGCTCCGCTGCGGAGACATCATCTTTCTTTGCAAAATTGTTTTTGGCACCAGTAATAAAGGAAAATAAAATTCACCTTATTTAAGCACAGCATTTTTGAAACTGTGTACTTGAACGAAACTTCTTTTAGAAAATTGGTGTCCATCAAATAAAATTTGTGTAAGAGACACCGGAACGCAAAGGGTTAAACGTAGGAAAACGTTGGAAGTATTATAGGAAAACGTGGACGTATTATGTAGAATATTTAATTTTTTTACAGATTGAAAAAAAAAATCAGTATGCAAAGATCGCATCTTCAATTCCATAGACAAGATAAAAAATGCCACGGATTATAAATACTAAAATAAAATAGAAGAATATTTAAAACTTAATTCAGCAACCTCATTCAGTTCAGTTTAATATTTAATGTGCTACAAACAATTTACGAAAAAACAAGAAAAAAATTCACGCGTCAAGAATAGATTGTGAAATACTTTCCAACACTTCCAGAATACTGTAACGGAACTTCACCGTTTAGTAAGTTGAAAGAAGATATCTTAACCCTCTCGCTGCGTAATTGTTTTATCGAAATAGCTTCAAAAATTGCGTACTTAATTCCTTCGAGAGGAGTGTCTTTTAAGAATTTTTATTCTTTTGCCACCGGTTTTTCAAAACAAAAATTTTCATCTGATTTAATCCGGAAAATGCTCCGATTAGACAAGGCAAAATTTACAATAAAAAGTAACTGGTGGGAATGATCAAGGCGGGTTAATTAGACGGAAAAAATGCATCCCTAATGAAATCTTGGGTTGCGCAAATTTTGCTACTTTTACGTTGTCCAAGAAACTCTCGGGTTTCGCAGCGAGAGGGTTAATTATGAAACTGAAAACGTACGTTATTACAGAAATTACTATCCATAGACTGCAAATTATCCAGTTCTTTGCGTAGCCCTGTCCTATATATATCAATTTATTTATGTTCAAAAAATATCTCTTAGTATACTAACTATAGATTAGCTGAAAAATGAATACTTTTATTAAAAAACATCCTTAACCCCTTAATTCTCGCTCCCGTGATATTCACGGGCTGTGTCTTTTATTCATTTTATTCTTTTTTGTTTGATTCCCACCAGTTTTATAAAATAGTGTAATTGGCTTTATTATGGTATCATTTTACCTGTCATTAAATAAGGTGAATATTTTTCTTTAAGTGGTGCCAATAAGCAATTTGAATTTATTAACGTAATTTAATGGGACCGTTAAGGGGTTAAGCTATTCACGCTCAGATGCAGGCATGCTCGTGAATACTTTTGTCTATTTTTGTAGCTATAGAATTTATACATTCCACGTAGTACGCAAATATTAACTAAACTTAAAAAACGCATATCAAAACTTAAAACACATTTCCAGCATTTGTCGCTCAAAGACAGTAGTGTAACCATAATTTTCTTGTGTCTCTTTAAATGAAATATAACTGTGGTGCGCTTCAGTAATTTATGTAAATTTCGCTACGTTTGAAATATTGTAACGTCGTTAAAATAAGATGCAAAAAAATTTTCCACGTATACAATTATGTAACTGAATTATTTTGCTTTACACTGTAAATAAATGAAGTGCTTTGCTCCACAAATTCTACAGAAAGGATGTTTTAGTGACTCTCGGAACATCTACATATCAATTATATTATAATTGAAATAGTGTAACATCACTGAAATACACCGCAAACGGTTTTTCTCCATATACCATAATGTAGCGCGATTCTTTTAAATGTCCCTCTAAACATACTACACTGCTAAAAAAAATTGGTGGATCAAGCAAAAAAAGTGAAGAGAACAGTGCGAGACAGCCATGCATGGGCATAAAATGAAGAGTACATGTGTATCAGTGTGCAATACAGAAAAAAAAGGACGAAAAAAATTTGCAAGAGAGCTTCAATTCTTTGAAACAATGGATAGAACATAAAAAGATGGTTTAGGGCAACAATTTAATTGCATATAAATGACAAAAAAATTACTGTTTAGGAATGATACAAGGTATTTAATATGGCGTGTGGTAACTTCGAATAGATAAAACTGCTGCACACTTGTTGTCCATGGATTCGATGGGAGTACTTTTCTACCCCTCAAGAACTGAAATCTTCAAGTCCCGAAAAATAAAAGGAAACCTTAATCTCGCTGCAATGTGTCGTCAGAGTGTGTCCCAAACATGCCCGATCGGATTCAGGTCAGGAGAGCATGTTGACTACATAATACGCTGTATTGTTTCAGCTTTAAGCACGTTCTCTACAATACGAGTTGTATGCTATCTGGCATTATCATGCATGGAAAAAGGAATCACCAATTGTTGCAGCGTAAAATACGGCATGAGGTCTCAGTATCTCGTCTGTATAACTTTGGGCCGTGAAAGTGCCATTCCGAATGATATGCAGGTCCGTACGTCCACCTATGCTGATTCCAGATCATACCATCGACCCACCCCGTCCGTAATGTGACCTTTCGCGAACAAATGTGGATTATTTCAAGTGCCTCTTTCCCTCCATACCAAAACACGTCAGATGTCACATCCAGACTGAATCGAGACTCGTCTGTAAACAGCACTTGACTCCTATCACGTTGCCTCTAATCTCGATTCCCAGTTGCGCTCCTTCTTTGGGCCGCACAGTTGCTTGACGTCAACGGAATACAGACCACTAGCTTACGTGCATAGAGGACAACCTGATGAAGCCTATTTCGGACTGTTTGTTTGGACTCCTTTCGTCCTGTGGGCAAGAACAACTGTGTTTGTAGTTGAGTAGCATTGACTGCTCCGTCTCGACGAGATGTTAACAAGATATATTGGTCATCGGTTTCTGCGAAAGCACATGACCGACCTTGCTGTGGTCGACGTCTAACATTCCATGTGTCTTCGAATCGGTTCCACAGTCTCGCAATGACACTTCTTGCGACTTCGGCAACTTCCACTACACTTCCTTGTGCTTGCCCGGATTCAACTGTCCCGGTAATACGTCAAGCCATTAATTCTGGTATATCACATTGTTGTGAAATTTTCAAGTCACCTTTTCTCAAACCACAAGTTGAGCAATTGAATTTCACAACTGAGACAGTGAAACAGACGTTTCTGCGAAATCTCGATTTCTGCATTTGCCTCTTTTTCTAGTTTCTGACACCATAAACTTCAATTTGCATGTGAAGTTTTCTTCCTCTGTTGTCTACTGCAATTTACATTATGGATGTTTTATTTTACATTACTTATCGGTGTAAGCATTTGCGTAATTTTGTTGAAACCATATGCTCCCCTAGTTGTTTTGAGCTATGTATATATGCTACACACTCTGTTTTTAATACTGAACATGCCATAGTAAATTGCATTGAGATAGCAATTACATAGCAATCCGAGTATACATTTACGAGCGTTAACCCATGTATAGACAGACAGACGAACTTAAGTCATAAAATCTTTTGAAGTATGTTGGAATAATTAGTTGGTTTTATTGTTAATTACTGGTATTTTATTGGCTTCAGATTTTTTATGGAGTGAATTTCTATTTAGGAAATAAAAAGTGACTTCATTAAATAAAAAACTGCAACGAAAATCTTTTTTAAGTATCCCGTTAGAGATCGACCTCAGCTATCATATGCAAAACAACAATACGTTTAAAAATATAGAAATGCGAACGAAAAATTTGAAAAGAACACTGCTATTAGCTTGACATTAGCTTGCAAGTGTCTTCGAATGACTAGGGTAAGGTCGTAACCCTTTATGTACCAAATTATGAATCCGAAATTTGTCCTTCTTCAATAATTATCTTCGTTAATGTCTGAAGATATCCAAAACAACTTATATAATAACAATTTGATTTTAGATAGATTTTTAAATAAAACTGATTTAATAAATCAGTAGTTAGAATTTTTTAAAATATTTACAAGAATAATTCGATTAATTAACAAAAAATGCTGTTATGGAAACCTCACAATTCTTACAAGAACAATGTAAATACCGGGTGTCCCAAAAATGAATGATGGATTTTAAAATTCCTTAACTTGCAAACAGTGACAGTTATTAAAAAAATTCTTGCAGGAGTGTTGTGTAACATGTCACGAGTTTTTATTCTGCGATTCTCAGTTTTAGTTACAAATAGCATCGATAGATGGCGCTGCAACTAACAACCACTAAATCCTGGCTCGATTTTTCGGCCTTTCTCTACTTCCATGCTAAAAAAGGAGATTAAAATGTATTGAATGGATCCCAAAGTACCAAAAAACGGGTGTGGACTGAGTACTTGTTGCTCTCAGCGCCATCTATTGTTTGAAATTCGATCTAAAATCAAGAATCACAGTACAAAAACTCCTGACATCATACATAACCCTCCTGCAAGAATTTTTTTAATATCTGTCCCAGTTTGGAAGTTATTGAATTTTTAAATCCGACAGTCATTTTTGGGACACCCGGTAGAGGCATTGGGATCCTATCTGTAACTGGGAGGTGTTTTCGGGGCTGCCACAGGCGACTAATTTTAAATTCTATCTCGCACCACTTTTTAAAACAAAAAAAATTCACTTACACTTTGACAATATCTACAAGAGAAATACGCTATAAAATTTATTTTCTTAAAATAATGGTGCGATTATAGTATAGAAATAGTCGCCTGTGGCACCCCTGTGTTTTGTAATTGCAGATTTTTCAAACGTAAAACATTTTTTAATATGAAAAAGCTAAATCCATGTAAATGGTTTAGAAAATAACCATATTAGAAAATATTTAGCTTCAACAGTTCTGCTGTGCTTACTGAATGTGATCTAGCAAAGTATTTTGTATGAAAATTACCATATACTTTTATTTGTAGACGAATTAAATAAATTCTATATTGAATTTTCTTTAATGGGACTTAAAAGTGCCTTCGAATCATAAAGGGTTAAATAATATGACTGGTACATTCGAATAAAGTGACAGTATGCACAAGTATAAATATTCATTCTTTTTAAGGGTAAATTTTAATTGTATATAATTGTATGTAACTTTTTATAAATTTAATGATTCTAAACTCGAGTTTTGCTGGGTTTTTTTTTTTGGGGGGGGGGGGGGGGGGGGGGTAAAAATCGATGCTTTTAAATTATGTAAAATTGTTCAATTTTAGTATGGAATATTGAACAGGGGTGTTGTTGTGCTAGCTTAAAAAAAATAAATCCCTGAATTTTTGCAACTCCATGTTCAAAGAAATTCATTGCAATTCCTATTCCTAATTTCTGATGTGTAACTGAGCTTATTTGGCAATATAATTCATAGGTATATAATTTTTTTAATTTACTCATTGAAAATTAGAAGCAAAACACGAAAAAAAAGCACGAAAGTGTATTTTTAGTTGGAAAAAGACTGATTAGGTCAAAAGTTAGACAAAACTTTGCTGGGTTTTAGAAAGTCAAACTTAGCTTTTTGTTAAGGAAATGCTAAATGAAAACATTTAACATATATATTAATATATGTATATGATTTATGCGTACAAAACATGTCAAGCATGAGCTTTTTTCTTACCAATTTTCAGATGTTTTTCTGATCTACTATTTGTTTCAGTGTTTCGTTTATGCTCTGCTTTGCACAGTCAGAATTGGAGAAAATGATGCTGGTGACCTAGCACCAGGCACCAAGCCGGAAAAGCGTTTAATTAGTGCTGCAATTTGTTACTATTCATGCATTGGGGATTGATGAAATGTAAAATAATTTTTTAGCACCACACATCTAACAGAGTCACCTATAACTAGAGAGTGAAGATGCGCACGTCTCAAAAGAAACGATTGAGTACGTTTTTAGTGAATGTTGTTCTATTTTAGTGGCACGAAATTGAATTCTTGATTAAGGCAAATGAATGAAGACTCTGCCATTTAAAACCATATGTTATTTAATTAACAGGGACTTTTCGGTAACATATTAATAGGATATTAGGTCCCAGCATAGTAACAGTGTTTTTTATCCTAATGCGTTAAATAATGCCCATCCCTACTTACAACAAGAATGAGCGTTGGACGACTGGTGCATGCTTCTGCTAGTTTTATAGTCACGTGACTTGCACTCGTGACCCTCTAGCGGAGGGCATATAGGCTTCCGCGCTCTTGTCGGAAACCCTCTTTGTTATTGACGCAATGATATTACCATTCAGTCACCGGTTTGCACATTCCAGACCCCGGCTCGTTCTTTTTGAACGTCCCTTATATAAATTCACTTACGCAGCTGAAAATGTTTAATTCAGAATTGATAACATCCTCAAAACCGATATTTCGGTTTGAGAAAACCGATTAATACTCTATAAAAACTAGTCTCAAAAATTTCCGAAAATCAGTGGCAGCAAAAGCAACTTTGTTTTTATAAATGCTCCTTTAAATCTAGAATATCTATCGGTTTCTATGGTTTCTAAAGATAAATGAACGTTTATGGAAGTGTGGTTTTGCGGATTTTTTTTTCTTTTTACAGTGTACGTTTCTGTATCCAATAATAAAATGTCGTTCGGTCTTACACAGTTTTTATGAAGTAACTGCTTGAAATCCTCTCTTCATATAATGTTAATTCTTATAAAATATTTGTAACAGTTTTTTGCATTTTAATGAAAACTTTCCTTGAAGGGGATTAAAACAAAATGAACATATATAATTACTTAATTCATAGTCCAAGAGCCGGCAGCACAAAAACCTATGTTATCAAGCACAAGAAAAAAACATTTATTTTATGGGAGAGTAGAAGTAGGGGGAATCTAATGATCCATGTTTGCCGAAACTGAAGTGGTGCATAAGCCAAAAATTAATACCACCAGTGGTTGACTCGTAGGTTTATCATTGTGTTTTCCTGCTCCCAGTCCTCCATGTTTTCATATCTTTGTTTGTAGGACAAACACTATGATAAACCTACGAGTCAACCACTAGTGGTATTTATTTTTGGCTTATGCACCAATTCACATCCAGCAGACATGGATCATTAGATTCCTCTGCTTCTACTCTTCCATAAAATAAAGGGTTTTTTCTTATGCTTGATAACATAGGTTTTTGTGCTGTCGGCTCTTGGACTATCAGTTCTGATATTTTAAAGAATGCAGTCAATATAATTCAAAAATGTCAAATAATTTTTTTAAAACATTATAAAGTTAAAATATTTTATCAATTGAAAACATTTATCTCAAATTTTAATAAAATTCTGAGTTATCAAACTCTTTAAAATATGTTTCTAAAAACAATTTAGCAACTTTATATCACATTTAAATGTAAAACTTAACTCAAAGAAAATGTAAAAATATACAAATACTGGTTACTTATTAAATGCACTAATTTCCGTATTTCATTTACGTAATTTGATTAGTGTTAATAAATTAAATTTAACGAGAGTCAAAATTGCTCTTTTGGCACGACGCCCAGGATATGCGAATGTCTGGATTATTTTAAACTTTTTTTTTTCCTTTTTATTGCGTAAGTAGTACTTGAAAAATGACAGAAATCTTTTCCCAAAATGAATTTTACTATCCAAGTATAAAAGTTGTTTTCTGTTATTGTATGTTTTAGAATAACAGCGATTTAATAAGATTTTGAGCATTTTTGAGAGAATTATTTTTAAAAATGACTTTTCAATATAATATTTTATCACTTATTTATCATTTCACTTTCTTTTCATACATTGCGATTTAAACTGAATAGGAATGTAGATGTTTATGCAGTGGAACTAACGATACAGAAAGTTATCAAAAAGGCGATTGTTCGGATATTAAAATTTTGAGTTTGTTTTATTATAGATGGTGAGCACAAATCCTTGCTCGGATTATAAAAAAATTATTGCAAAATAACCGTTGAATGTAATAATGTAATTTTTGCATCACTGGTTAATTCACTTTTAACAGATTTTTTGTACAGTATATGGCGCTCTACATCGACTTGTACGTGGAGAAGCAACACCGTGGCCTCCATGCTGTCCTGACATTAGTCTCTTTCATTTTTCCTTTCGGGATATAGACCCCTTGCATTGACGTCACGTTGCTATTAGCAACGACTGATACTATAGCTTCTGGAGCACACACGTGGAGCACAGAGCTCCACGTTTGCCGTTAAAAGCACGTGTTATCTTTCTCTTTAATTTAGAGCTTCCTTATTTTTATTATTATAGTGCAAATAATTCTAAAAAATCAAATGGAGAGCATCATATTCGCCTTATATTTGGGCACCATATGAAGCGATTTCAGACATGTGACGTCATGTGCAACCCGCCTATATCAAGGACGAGTCTTTACCACAGCAGTTGCTGACGTTGAAGAACTGAAGTGGAGTCTTGCATCGAGTCGGGTTACTTTTATCCGCACCCGTCGGGTCGGGTCGGATTGATGCTATATTTTACCGTTGTGGGTCGGGTTCGTGTCGGGTTGACTTCTACTTTTGTTGATGCGGGTCGGGGTAGTTTCGGGTTGAATTTCAGTGTTTCGGGTTCGGGTCGGTTTCAGGTTGCGCTTTGTAATTTGCGGGTCAAGTTCGGGTTGACCTGATTTTTCAAAAGGATGTCCCAGATATATTTTTTTCATTTTAAAAATCTATGTAGGCCTCCATAATGGAAACTCAAATTAGCGAACACTTTTCCAATTGCTAACACTTATATATTCGCACGCTTATACCTCGGACTAATGGGCACTTCCATATCTACACACGCGTAACATGTATATGTGCGCATAAACTATCATAAATACGATACATTACTTTTTTGGATGTTTCAAAAACGAAATATTAGTAATATTTTTCATATTCCGAGGCAAGAAAAAATGGTTAGAAATAAAAATCTATGATCACATTTCTTATATACATTTTGTTTCTCATGCTGTAAATTGGATATATACTCATTCATATTCAAATACGTATTTATTTCCATCTGAAAAATAGTTCTGCTCAATTTTTTTGTGAAAATCCCAAGAACCCGACTTTCAAAACTTCTAAATATGATCCGCCGGATATAGACTAGGATGAATCTGAACATCAGAAAGAAAATTAGTCATCCCGACTCGAAAAAAAGAAAATTAAGGACAACCCGATCCGATGCAGGACTCTATTCACAGGGCTCCCCACCACTTTTTTTCAACAAAAATCACCTTTATAATTTTCGTCGAAACTTGCCTCGATAGGCGTTTTCATTGACATTGTTTCTAAAATCTACCACAATTTTTTCTCTGAAATAATACTGGTTTTCAAAAAACGGGCCAGTGGGAGCCCTGTATTCAAAGATCTTGAGGTGTCCGCTATTCAGAGGTTTTTCTATATTTGAATGTTAAAGTATATATATTTGTCCATTTTCTATATAAAACATAAAATTGGTATTAGAGATATAACTGTAGATTACTTTTCATAATTGCATTAAAACATGATTTACTTTCTTTTCATTGTGGGTTTGGATCGGGTGCAGGACTCTAAACTGAAGGCTTGGATAAAAGATGCTGTGTGTACTGTTACAGAAGACATGTTAGCGAACACTTGGTGAGAACTAGAATACCGTGCTGACATTCTCCAAGCTACCAATGGGGCGCACGTTAAAATTTCATGAAGTATGTGGCCTTATTATAAACTTTAACACAGTAGTTAGAAAGTATCCAAACAACCGCATGTCTAATTACAGAAGTTTTTGCACAATAAATATTTATATTCAGAGCAAGACTTTGTGCTCAACTTATATTTCATAGTTGTATTATATTTACAGTTATTTCTTACTTGACCTTTAATATCTTAAGTAGTTTCTGTTTTTTTTTTGTGTTTTTAAATTATTTTTTACACACATTATTCTTGGCGGGAAAGATTTTCATCCAGTCGGCTAATCAGAAGAAATGGTATTTAATGACAGAAAAAGGAATCAGAAAATGGTTCTTCAGTAACAAATTTTCAGTTTGTTTTATTATATTTAATTTTTCTATTATATTTATAGTTGTTTTTTACTTGACCTTTAAGATCTTAAGTAGTTCCCGGTTTGTTTCTACTTTTAAATTATTTTTCGACAAATTTTTATTGCCTAGATTTTTATTGAGAGGAGCGATTTTCATACAGTGGGACTAATGACAGAGAAAATTATTAAAAAAAGGATTCTTCAAATATTAAAATGTTGAGTTTCTTTTGATGCATTTCATTCTTGTTTTACGTTTACGACTGTGTTTACTTGACCTTTAAAATCTTAAGATAATCCTAGTTTGTTTGTCTTTTTAAATTATTTCTTGACAAATTTTTACTGTCTAGATTGTTATTTAGAGGAAAGATTTTCAGAAATGATTTTTATAAACCTTATATAAAAGTATTGTCTGCATTCAAATAGCGATTAATTTACAAAATTCAAAACAGAGTCACTTTTAATTACTCTTTTAAAAACTTTCAGAGACATTTTAAGAAATTAATTCCGTAAAATGATCTTACACCTTCGAAATAGTTTTACACGCATACATAGTCGTTGAATCGTATTTAAGTTGTAGAAATCAGAAGAATAATTTATTATAATGGTATAAGTTAAATTCTAAGCCAATGTAATCCCATAGCTGCATTCTACGAATAAATAAAGGACAGATTTCTATACAAAGAAAGTGGTGTCGAAACAGCATAAAAGTTGATTGCAGCTATGTAATCCTCGTACTTAAGCAAAATATAATCTTGTTCACATATTTATGTCTTGGGTACTATGTAATCCGCGTACAAAGATAAGACACAATTTATCTACGGTACGAGTTAAAAAAATACATCTAGAATTTTCAATTACTTAAGGTAACTAAATCAACTATAATGACTTTTTCTCTTTGCCGTGATTTCATTAAATTGTTATTTCTTAACACTATAGTCTAATTTCATAAAAATTTGTCATCTCTGCGACGCAGCTGAAAATCGCTATGCTTGTTGGCCACCGTTATTTTCGAAAAGTTTGCTTCGCTTTATTCAATTGATGAGCTATCTCCGATAAAATAAGTCACATTTTTCCTTTCCAAAATACTGGTGGCCAAAAATCGTAGTATGTGACAGACATGACAAGTTTTCATGGAATTAGCGTATAGTGTTCATTATCAATTGAAGGAAACTGGAGATATGCGTCAATTGATGTCACAAACATGAAGAAAAGGTATAGCTCATATTAAATATTACAATTTTTTCTAGTATGCAGAATAGTAAGCTTAATATAATTACTATGTAAAATCAAACTTGCTCCTTAGAACATTTCAAAAGACATGGCTTTCATGCCAGGGTATTTCTATAAATGTGTAGAGAATTATTTAGAACGCTTTGTAAATCTAAACACATTACTACTTCTAGTCACAATACCAAAATAATTTGATATATTAATTATACAAGGATCTTCGATATTTTCCTAATATTATTAACTAGCTAATCGTGCGCCAACAAAAGTAATGGTAGCTTTATAACACATTTTCAAAATAAGATTAAAAACAAATTTATACGTGACTAAAAACCAAATAGTAATTATAAGCTAGAGATTGACTGAAATAAAAAAAACCCGTAATATTTAGTGAAAAAAACTCGGAGTCCAATTTAACACACCTGCTAATTTTATGCATAGGATTAGACAAAATTACTTTGACAATGAGGCGTAAAGTTAACGAAGTAAATAAATCGAGTAGAAGATAGAATTTAATTAAAGTAATAACCTTATATTTTACTCCTGAAAACATTAAGAATTTTTGTATTCAGCCACATCCGCACTGTAGAATAAACTTAACAAAAGAAAAATTCAAACGTTTGTCTCTATTTTTTTTACAATATTTAATAGGTTAATAAAGGGATCTAACGTTACGAAATAGTCCCCAAAAAAATAAAGCAAAAAATAAGAAAGAAAATATGAATGAATATTTTAACGGCCAGAATCTAAATTCTTCATTTTTTTCCTCTCCATATACGTGTTCATGTGTGTTAGAATTTCATACTATACATTACGTTATTAACCAAAAATAACCCTATAAGTATAGTATATGGACGGTTCGCCAATAAGTGGGCAATTTCACTTTGTGATTTTGTGAAAAATAAAAGTTAAATTTTAAAAGATTTTTTTAGAAATATATAAGACATAAGGTAATGAGTAATGTACTATATTTTGGCATAAACTTTAAACAGTAGGGTAATTCCGGGATTTATGCCGCACATTTTTTTTAAGTTGTGTATAAAGTCCCATGGTAGACATATAATTAAAAAAATCATGCTGTGCTATTTAATATTAAATATACAACGTATCCACTGCGACAAAAAAAAATCAAAACAAATTATTAATATTTTTTAACCCGTACATTCAGGCTGAGACGCCGCACTTGTGCGGGAGTTTTGCTGCGCTTGAAACAAGAACAGAATGAAATTATAAATAAAAATATTTAAAAAAAGTATTCATATGTGGACTATAATTAACGATGTAATAACAAAATGAAACTAAATGAGTACAATGAAACGTATTAGTAGATTCAAATTAATAGTTGTTGCCTACTTTCACTATTAAAATTATCGACTTTTTTTTTACATTAAATTTTAATTGTTATTTCAGCAACAACATAACATCAATGTATTAGAAAGGGGAAAAAAGGTAAAATTGTGTTTACATAATTTATTTGTTAATCCTTTGGGAACCGATGTCTTTTATACAACTTTTATTCGGTTGGTACCACTTTTTTAAAGATGTTACCTTTACTTAAATAATCATGGAAATGATCTAATTAAACAAAGCAAATATTACTTTTCTTTTTTACTAGTGCCAGAAACAAATTTTGTAAGCTCTTTATGAAGGTGCTTATATGCACCAATGATCCCGAATGGATTAAGAGACCTGGTTTTTCGACTACAATCTACAGAAAAAGTGTCGAAAAAGTACAGTTTTTATGTATCTACATTTGAATACATGATGCAACGAAGCCAATTACACTTCCTCTTTTTTAATGTAGTTTGCAAAGAATATCTGCGTTACGCGTAATCCAATTTTCCATTATTATCATCTTGACTTGCATCTTTATTGCACTTCTTACTTTTTATTTTTCCCTTTTTCTCCTTTGGTTTTAGTAAACTTGATAACATGCCTAACATGGTTAGTCTTTGCAAAAAGAAAAGGAAAAGTTAATAACACTTAATCATCCCGTACAAAAGAAACTGCAGCATGTATACCGGGATAGCAGTGTGACACGTATCCCATTTTGCATGGTGCAGACGTCGGCAATCACAGTTACCTGCCATCACTAAGGGGAATGGCGTAACCATACATACAGTACTCTATACAAACGCTACACTTAGTTTTGACTTCGAAATCATGCATGCATTTAGTAATTAGTGTATGAAAAGTATTTAAATATAACGTGTTTAAAAGTTTGGACAGTGAAATCATGCACTTACGTCAAATTAAGGATTTTACTTCTACAATTAAACATCGAAATGGGATTCACGCTATACACTGGTTAAAACAATCTCATTCTGCACCTATACTGTGCATTTGACGACCATCTGTCGATAATTACAAGAAATACAAGGGATGCAGCGACTCTCCCGGAGTTACCCTATTTTTTTTTTTTTTAACTTGCCTACCTCCAATCGACCCGTTTCTGTAATTTATTGAATTCGATTCCCATCAGACATTTTTTCATAAATTTATTTAAATAAAAGTCACACAGAATTAAGTTCAATAAATATGTTGAATAGTTCTAAATAAAAAAAATCTGATGTATATGTTTTTAATCAAGCTTGAGTAAAATTTCAGCAGGGTAGTGAGCTGATGCAATTTCATTGAAAGAGGACTGGAGTGACAGGGAAATTAGTGACAAAGTTAAGAAAATTGCTTCTGTGTTCATAGTAAGATAACCCATTACCCGCTGGCGTTGCCTTGACGCAGCAGTACAATTAAATGCCCATGCTTAAATTTACTATCGAAATACCACTATTTTTGAATTAAAAAATTCGCTTTACTTCATAACAGAAACTTTGATAATTAAATAAAGCGAAGATTTTCATTCAAAAATTGTGGTGGTGCCAATCGTTTTTCTTCAAAAAAAGTTGATGATCCCTAATTTCTAGTTTCGGCGACTAATGGGTTAATCCTAGTAATATTGCAATATGATATTTTTAACTAAGAAAAAGTATGTTACAATTTGACAAAATCATAAATAAATAAAAAAAGTAATAAAGAAAGTTTAAGTACGGGACAGTAGTGACAGGTAATAAACATATTCTTATCTTTCTATCTATTTTGCAGCTTGTAACTGCTTTTGCAGTCCTGATCATTAAGCCATGTGACTTTATCCGTAATCAAGATTGCTGCTTTTAATAAATGAAACTGTCCTCGAAATTTTATCTGATCTCTTGATGGTCACATGAGGAGTTTTATACAAAGGTACAGTAGCGACATAAGAAATAGGGGACAACATTTCTCTGGCCAGAGTAAATATAGAACTATTTATAATTTACAATAGAAATTCTTTTTTATATACAGTCCATAATTAAACGACCCTACTTTAAAGTTGTCTAAATACGAAACTATTGGTCAAAAAGTTGTGTAATTTTGTGTCGGACATAATAAAGGAATGGGAATTTGTTTGAGCTGAAAATAATTAGTTCAAAATTTCGCCACCAGAGGGCGTTTTAAATATATTACACATTTAGCCACTGCCCACTGAATACTAGGCCTGACCTCTGTGAAAAAATGGTGGCTGTTGTAGGCGGATTTTTTTTTTCATAGTTTGTACGGTCCGTTTAATTCGAACGCCAATAATTTTTTAAAAATTTTATGCTTTATTTTTTTTCAGGGCGGTCTGTATATTTGTCTTATTCAATCTGAAAAAAATAAAGCGTAAAAACGTTTTAAAATGTGTAATTCATTAAAAAAGCCCCTTGGTGGCGAAATTTTGAACTAAATTTTTTTTTCGCTCAAACAAATTCCCATTTCTTCATCATGTTCCTCACAAAATTTCACAATTTTCTGACCAATAGTTTCGTTTGTAGACAAGTTTAAAATAGGGTCGTTTAATTATGGACACCCTGTACTTTATAATGTAAATTTTTAATTTGTATAGTATAATTTCTAAAACTAGTTTGTCATTACACTTAAATTTTTTCCATAAGATCAGTGCATGCAATGGGGAACAAGAGGCAGTAGTGACAATTTAAATATTTAAAATATTTTTGGAATAAAATTTATAGTTATTTTCTTGAAAATTCTTTTCGAAATTGTATAAAGGCATTGGAGAATACAGTTTAGGCTAACGAAAATTTTATAACTGGTAAAATGTAGCATATAACATAAACCCAGGAAAAACAAATTACGCACTTATTGAAGAATCGTCCATACGCAATTCTTTACAAAATGTAACCCTTTAGTGCGCAGCTTTGCACATATGCAAACAACAGTGTTTTGAATTTAATAGATTTTTATTTTTCGTATATACCTAATTTACACCAGAAAATTAAAATAGCAATATTTTCTTTAATTAATAACAGACATTCCGTATTTAAATAAAGCGAAATTAACCAATCAAACTTTCTGGTGTAAAATCAGATTCTCTGAGCTACATAATTTCTAGAACGTATTCTATCATGGGAATTAACCCCTTTAAGGGCGGTGGTCCATTTTTGGATCACCTAAATTTAATTCCTAAATGGGATATTGACACCAGAATTTTGGTTTGAAAATTTTCCTTTTATTAAGTACGTGAAGAAAAGCTTTTACTTATTTCCAAATAAATTTGTTTGTTCCGGTGTCATTCATTTATTTCAGTATTTTGCTAATAGAAATTCCTTGCCCCTGAAAGGGTTAAAGTTTTATAACATAAATAATTATATAAAATAAGGTATTTGGAGACATACTTATTAAAATACTTACTAATTTGCAATATTGCAGCGTAAAACAGCCACACGACTTGTATTGCAGATGTGTAACAGAAGAAAAGACGTATTGTATGAAAAAATGTATCTCTGATTTTTTTCTGTGTCAGAGAATCATGTATAATTTTTTCTAAATAAAGTAAAAAATCGCGCATTAAAAGGTTAAAACCCAATTTTCTTTCAAGATAAACGCAATTTATTTTCAAGAAATGACTTTCATTATTTTCAGGATATTTCTTAACTCCGATCCTCTGTTAATATTAAATTTTTAAGCAAATCGATGATCCAGCGTTTCGGCCTCTAAAGACGAATCTATTAGATAAAAATAATTTTCATTTCTGCCGCTCATCATATAAAAGAAGCTTAGCAAATTGATTAGGTTTACTATAAAACATATCAGTTACTTATGATATTGTTTTTCATTGATACTTATGATGTTGTAAGCCAAAGTAAAATTCCGAAAAGTAAATTGATATATAAGTAAAAATAATATATTGAAAATGTATGTAAAATTGAAGAGATTTCAGACTCTGTAAACAGAATTTAAATCGTAAACGCCAATAAAATACGCTACAGCGGAAGATCAAACATTTGCGGTTATATATAAATATACTCTTTAAACTTGCATCGATATATTGCATACTATAAATTTGTTTCAAACGAATCGTAACTATAATATTAATAATCGTTACATGCATTACGGATGTAGAAGGCGATGTGCAAATCCACTAGATCTCAATAATATATTATGCTGAAACGTAATATCGAGCAGTAAATAAAATGAGTGATGTATTTTGAATAAAATGGTCATATGCAGTAACGATGATCCATTTCAATTGAGTTATTTATAAAATTTTGCTTCAATTGACTAATAGAAATATGTTTTGATTTCTGCGTTCTATCACAAATTAAAGAGTTATCATTAAGGCACTTGACTAATAGAAATATAATTTGATATCTGCATTTTATTACAAATTAAATATAATTAAAGCCTTTGACTAACAGAAATATATTTTGATTTCTGCGTTTTATTACAAATTAAAGGCTTATTATTAAGTCCTAATGTTTTTCTTTCTCAAGGTAGTGTTCTTGTTTACTTTATTACCTAAAAGTGCAATACTTTGACATTTTACATAAATTGTTAAAACACCGTCCTTAATTATGTGGGTCATTTTCTAAAATGTGTACAAAACTTTTTCATATAATATTTATTAAGAAAGTAATTCCAATTAAAGAAATGTTACAACAGAAATATGGTGCGGTGTGGTATAACCAAAAAATACATGTAAAACTTAAATAGTAAAAAATATTTATTTTCCGAATAAATAATATGTATACAGGTATTGAAGAATCATTAGTCTCTCACAGATCAAATTTATCCCACTTATTGAGTCTGTAAGGTCGATTTTAAACATTTTTTTCTTGATATATTGCTTAATTTTTATCCTGAGCTCTGAAAATCTAATTAACCCTTTTTATCCCAAATTATGAATTAAAAATTCTTTCTCCTTTAAACTTTTTCTTCTTTGCATTACTGTGATACATTAGATGGTATATGCACTAAAATCAAAAAATCTATTTTTTTTTTCATTACGGCTAATTACTTGGTATGGTACTCGAAACTACCGTTGGTACACTTTAAAAAAATCGAGACTTAGAAAAAAACTATATCCAATATTTACTTATTATTTTAATGTGACTTATCATATATATATATATATATACATATAAACGAGGGTGTATCGATAAGTTTTTGCCCTTACATAGAAATAATTGAGTGAAATTTATGAAATTGCTACATTATATTACTCCTTTTCTATATAGTCACCGTGCACGGTAACGCATTTCTGCAAACGGTATTTCAAAGATAGGGGGAGGATGTATTCCAGTAGGCGGGATAGTAGACCCAAAGGGGGTCATTTTATTGACTTTTGCCGACCCCACATGTGACATATTGTTGGAAAGGCCTGTGACCACTTATTCATGCTATGCACCTTCCGAGCCCCTCCCCCCAAATTTGCCCCCGGGGGTAATGTATGATGTCTGCAAAATTTAGAAAGGTGCCAAAATTTTGGTTTTCAAAGTTTAAATTTCAAAAGGATTATTTTGTTTATTTATAGTTTTATTTGATAAATTACTACAGGCTTAGGAAATTGAGTCATATCCGCAGACAGAAAGTTAATAACTTTTAAATAGATCGACAGATGACATCAAAAGAAGCATTAGTGCGAAAGCGAAATTGTGAACTTTGTTAGTCATGTTAAGCCTTACAACTCCGTTGGCTCCGCTGCGGAGACATCATCTTTCTTTGCAAAATTGTTTTTGGCACCAGTAATAAAGGAAAATAAAATTCGCCTTATTTAAGCAGAGCATTTTTGAAATTGTGTACTTGAACGAAACTTCTTTTAGAAAAGTGGTGTCGATCAAATAAAATTTGTGTAACAGACACCGGAACGCAAAGGGTTAAACGTAGGAAAACGTTGGAAATATTATAGGAAAACGTGGACGTATTATGTGGAATATTTAATTTTTTTACAGATTGAAAAAAAAATCAGTATGCAAAGATCACATCTTCAATTCCATAGACAAGATAAAAAAATGCTACGGATTATAAATACTAAAATAAAATAGAAGAATATGTAAAACTTAATTCAGCAGCCTCATTCAGTTCAGTTTAATATTTAATGTGCTACAAACAATTTACGAAAAAACAAGAAAAAAATTCACGCGTCAAGTATAGATTGTGAAATACTTTTCAACACTTCCAGAATACTGTAACGGAACTTCACCGTTTAGTATGTTGAAAGAAGATATCTTAACCCTCTTGCTGCGTAATTGTTTTATCAAAATAGCTTCAAAAATTGTGTACTTAACTCCTTCGCGACGGGTGTCTTTTAAGAAATTTTATTATTTTGCCACCGGTTTTTCAAAACAAAAAATTTCATCTGATTTAATCGGGAAAATGCTCCGATTAGATAAGGCAAAATTTACAATAAAAAGTAACTGGTGGGAATGATCAAGGCGGGTTATTTAGACGGAAAAAATGCATCCCCGATGAAATCTCGGGTTCGAAAATTTTGCTACTTTTACGTTGCCCAAGAAACTCTCGGGTTTCACAGCGAGAGAGTTAATTATGAAACTGAAAACGTACGTTCAGAAATTACTACCCATAGACTGCAAATTATCCAGTTCTTTGCGTAGCCCTGTCCTATATATATGAATTTATTTATGTTCAACAAACATATCTTAGTATACTAACTATAAATTAGCTGAAAAATGAATACTTTTATTAAAAAACATCCTTAACCCCTTAATTTTCGCTCCCGTGATATTCACGGGCTGTGCCTTTTATTCAGATTGTTTGATTCCTACTAGTTTTATAAAATAGTGTAACTGCCTTTATTATGGTATCATTTTACCTGTCATTAAATAAGGTGAATATTTTTCTTTAAGTGGTGCCAATAAGGAATTTGAATTTTTCAACCGTAATTTAATGGAACCGTTAAGGGGTTAAGCCATTTACGCTCAGATGCAGGCATGCTTATGAATACTTTTGTCTATTTTTGTAGCTATAGAATTTAAATATTCCACGTAGTACGCAAAAATTAACTAAACTTAAAAAAAGCATATCAAAACTTAAAACACGCTTCCAGCATTTGTCGCTCAAAGACAGTAGTGCAACCATAATTTTTTTTGTGTTTCTTTAAATTAAATATAACTGTAGTGCGCTTCAGTAATTTATGTAAATTTCGCTACGTTTGAAATATTGTAACGTCATTAAAATACGATGGAAACAATTTTTCCACGTATACAATTATGTAACTGAATTATTTTGTTTTACCCTGTAAATAAATGAAGTGCTTTGCTCCACAAATTCTACAGAAAGCATGTTTTAGTGACTCTCAGAACACCTACATATCAATTATATTATAATTGAAATAGTGTAACATCATTGAAATACACCGCAAACGGTTATTCTCCATATACCATAATGTAGCGCGATTCTTTTAAATGTCCCTCTAAACAAACTACACTGCTCAAAAAAATTGGTGGAGCAAGCAAAAAAGTGAAGTGAACAGTGCGAGACAGCCATGCATGGGCATAAAATGAAGAGTACATGTGTATCAGTGTGCAATACAGAAAAAAAAAGACGAAAAAAAATTGCAAGAGCGCTTCAATTCTTTGAAACGATGGATAGAACATAAAAAGATGGTTTAGGGCAACAATTTGATTGCATATAAATGACAAAAAAAATTACTGTTTAGGGATGATACAAGGCATTTAATATGGCGTGTGGTAACTTCGAATAGATAAAACTACTGCACACTTGTTTTCGATGGATTCGATGACATTATCAATAAGACTATGGGGAGTACTTTTCCCCTCCTCAAGAACTGAAATCTTCAAGTCCCGAAAAATAAAAGGAAGCCTTAATCTCGCTGCAATGTGTCGTCAGAGTGTGTCCCAAATATGCCCCATCGGATACAGGTCAGGAGAGCATGTTGACTACTCTAATACGCTGTATTGTTTCAGCTTTAAGCACGTTCTGTACAAGACGAGTTGTATGCTATCTGGCATTATCATGCATGGAAAAAAGGAATCACCAATTGCTGCAGCGTAAAATACGGCATGAGATCTCAGTATCTCGTCTGTATAACTTTGGACCTTGAAAGTGCCATTCCGAATGATGTGCAGGTCCGTACGTCCACCTATGCTGATTCCAGATCATACCATCGACCCACCCCGTCCGTAATGTGGCATTTTGCGAACAAATTATTTCAAGTGCCTGTTTCCCTCCATACCAAAACACGTCGGATGTCACATCCAGACTGAATCGGGACTCGTCTGTAAACAGCACTTGACTCCTATCACGTTGCCTCTAATCTCGATTCTCAGCTGCGCACCTTCTTTGGGCCGCACAATTGCTTGACGTCAACGGAATACAGACCACTAGCTTACGTGCATAGAAGACATCCTGATGAAGCCTATTTCGGACTGCTTGGTTGGACTCCCTTCGTCCTGTGGGCAAGAACAACTGTGTTTGTAGTTGAGTAGCATTGACTGCTCCGTCTCAACAAGCTGTTAACAAGATATATTGGTCATCGGTCTCTGTGATAGCACATGACCGACCTTGCCGTGGTCGACGTCTAACATTCCATGTGTCTTGGAATCGGTTCCACAGCCTCGCATTGACACTTCTTGCGATTTCAGCAACTTCCACTACACTTCCTTGTGCTTGCCCGGATTCAACTATCCCGGTAATACGTCAAGCCATTAATTCTGGTATATCACGTTGTTGTGACATTTTCAAGTCACCTTTTCTCAAACCACAAGTTGAGCAATTGAATTTCACAACTGAGACAGTGAAACAGACGTTTCTGTGAAATCTCGATTTCTGCATTTACCTCTTTTTCTAGTTTTTGACACCATAAACTTCAATTTGCATGTGAAGTTTTCTTCCTCTGTTGTCTACTGCGATTTACATTATGGATGTTTTATTTTACGTTACTTATCGGTGTAAGTATTTGCGTAATTTTGTTGAAACAATGTGCTCCCCTAGTTGTTTTGAGCCGTGTATAAATGCTACACACTCTGTTTTTAATACTGAACATGCCATAGTAAATTGCATTGAGATAGCAATTACATAGCAATACGAGTATATTTACGAGCGTTAACCCATGTATAGACAGACAGGCGAACTTAAGTCATAAAATCTTTTGAAGTATGTTGGAATAATTAGTTGGTTTTATTGTTAATTATTGGTATTTTATTGGCTTCAGATTTTTTATGGAGTGAATTTTTATTTAGGAAATAAAAAGTGACTTCATTAAATAAAAAACTGCAACGAAAATCAAATTTTTTTAAGTATCCCGTTAGAGATCGACCTCAGCCATCATATGCAAAACAACAATACGTTTAAAAATGTAGAAATGCGAACGAAAAATTTCAAAAGAACACTGCTATTAGCTTGACATTAGCTTGCAAGTGTCTTCGAATGACTAGGGTAAGGTCTTAACCCTTTATGTACCAAATTATGAATCCGAAATTTGTCCTTCTTCAATAATTATCTTCGTTAATGTCTGAAGATATCCAAAACAACTTATATAATAACAATTTTATTTTAGATAGATTTTTAAATAAAACTGATTTAATAAATCAGTAGTTAGAATTTTTTTAAATATTTACAAGAATAATTAGATTAATTAACAAAAAATGCTGTTATGGAAACCTCACAATTCTTACAAGAACAATGTAAATACCGGGTGTCCCGAAAATGAATGATGGATTTTAAAATTCCGTAACTTGCAAACAGTGACAGATATTAAAAAATTCTTGCAGGAGTGTTGTGTAAGATGTCACTAGTTTTTATTCTGCGATTCTCAGTTTTAGTTACAAATAGCATCGATAGATGGCGCTGCAAGCAACAACCACTAAATCCAGGCTCGATTTTTCGGCCTTTCTCTACTTCCATGCTAAAAAAGGAGATTAAAATGTATTGAATGGATCCCAAAGTACCAAAAAACGGGTCTGGACTGAGCACCTGTTGCTCTCAGCGCCATCTATTGTTTGAAATTCGATCTAAAATCAAGAATCACAGTACAAAAACTCCTGACATCATACATAACCCTCTTGCAAGAATTTTTTTAATATCTGCCCCAGTTTGGAAGTTATTGAATTTTTAAATCCGACAGTCATTTTTGGGACACCCGGTAGAGGCATTGTGATCCTATCTGTAACTGAGAGGTGTTTTCGGGGCTGCCACAGGCGACTAATTTTAAATTCTATCTCGCACCCCTTTTCAAAACAAAAAAAATCACTTACACTTTGACAATATCTACAAGAATACGCTATAAAATTTATTTTCTTAAAATAATGGTGCGATTATAGTATAGAAATAGTCGCCTGTGGCACCCCTGTGTTTTGTAATTGCAGATTTTTCAAACGTAAAACATTTTTTAATATGAAAAAGCTAAATCCATGTAAATGGTTGAGAAAATAACCATATTAGAAAATATTTAGCTTCAACAGTTCCGCTGTGCTTATTGAATGTGATCTAGCAAAGTATTTTGTATGAAAATTACCATATACTTTTATTTGTAGACGAATTAAATAAATTTTATATTGAATTTTCTTTAATGGGACTTAAAAGTGCCTTCGGATCATAAAGGGTTAAATAATATGACTGGTACATTCGAATAAAGTGACAGTATGCACAAGTATAAATATTCATTCTTTTTAAGAGTAAATTTTAATTGTATTTTAAATACAAAGAATTTTAATTTAGCAAACAGCACAATTCTCTAAATTTTAAAATGTGTGCATTATATTAATGGATACGAATAATATTTTTTTCTCGCGATATATATCATTATGAAGGTGTCTAGCCAGGTTAATAGTAATTACTATAATAATTTAAAAGCAATTTTATATGTTCTCGGTCATATCTGTTGTGGCATTTTTACAATCAAAAAAGCATTAAAACATGGATTATTTACGCAAATTAAAAACATCATCTTAAAAACAAACAGAAAAGTGCTGATAATTATTTCTAGTTTTACAATTAATGAATACTGAATAGTCAATTAGATTATCCCTACTTTCAAAAAGTAAACATAAGATCCATATTTCAGCTAGTTTATCATTAATTGGAATTTAATTCTTTCTAAAAATATCTTAAATACTGAATGTTTAAAACAGTTATTACATATATTAAACATTTTAAATACGAATTGGATTATGCAATATTAATGAAGTAGTAAAGCGTTTTTAAAGATAATTATCAAAGCATTATTTTTTTTAGTATTTTGCCTTTAAGATAAAATTAAATATATATAAGATAAAATCGAAAATTAACATCTTTCGATTTAAATGACATAACATATCTAATCTAATCTAATCTAATAATGTTATAAATCACGTACAAATAAAGAAATTTCTGGAAAGTAGTATTAATTCAGTAAATTGTCTCATCTCCATATTATATAGTCCTCAGCAAAAGTTTAGACACTGGTGATATTTAACCTTTAAATAAAAAATACGAACACTTGGGTTATACAAATGTCTCTACTTATTTTTAAATATATTTTAAACGTTTTAGGGCAGAAATAATGGTTTTAATGTAGGATATTATTTAGTTTAACTGAAAAAAGTGAAATTTGCATATTGCAAAAGTTTAGACCATTTTGTGATTTTTTGCAACTGTTCACGGAAAAACGCAAATTTCAAACTTATGACTTCACATGCATGAAGTATTTAAGTGCACCTCGTGATAGTATCGGTTAGTGAAGATGCCGCGAGCTAGAAATTTTCAGTCAGGTGAAGTAATTAAAGCATAGGAGCTGAAATCGAAAGGGAAGACTGTTGCAGAAATTTAAACTACATTGAATCGTCCAAAGATGTCTGTCTATCAAATACTGTCTAAGGTTGACTCTTTCAAAGCAAAACATAGATTTGGAAGGCCTCGTGTGTCCAGGAAACGATATTACGAAAGGATGCATAAACTGGCATCTAGACAAATGATGATTGCTAATCGCATTAAAAGTGAGTCAGAGCTTTCTGTGTCAACCGATACTTTCGTAGACAAATTAAAGAAAGGTGTAAATTAGTTTACATGAAAATGATAAAACAACCCGCCTTGAAATCTCACAACAAATTGATCCCTTTCTTGTCGCGGAGTAATTCTGTTTATAAACTCATGAAATAATGGACTGACACCAGAATTTATAAGCGAAGTTGTTAGGAAATAAGAAAATGCTTATTTTCACGTATATTATAAAAGGAAAATTTTAATTAAATATTCTTGGTGCCCTTTTGCCACTTTTGGAATCAAAATTAGGTGTCCTTTACCCTCGAAAGGGTTAATGATTTAGGCCTCACTTTGTTTTAATTCTCAAGTATATCTGGAGTTTCTCAATGATCGCCAAGAAGCGTAAGACTACATACATACATTGGAAAACAATTTACAGCCCTTTGGTGAACTTTTAGCTCTTCCAAAGTATGTATTTGAGCAAAATAATGCGTCTATTCATGTTGCATGCAAATCAAAAAATTGGTTTAACTCTCAAAATATTACTGTTCTCGACTGGCCCGCGTGTAGCCCTGATCTGAACCCAATCGAAAACTTTTGTGGCATCGTATCTCATACGGTTTAATCAATTTTTTGACAATACTCATTTGTAAATGAACTTCGATCTCCTTTTGAACGTGTTTGGTACGAAACAGATCCCCAAGTGATGCGGGATTTATTTTCTTCGATGGAAAGTCACATTTTTGCATTAATAGCAGACGATGTAGGTGCAGTTCGATTTTAATTTATGGATATTTTTCTGTTAACAGATAGATTGTCCATTCTTTTGCCACAATGTTAATTTTTTTGTTGTTGTTGTTGTTTTTTTTACATTATATATTATGTAAAGTGTATAAATTAAAGTTTATTGTTTGTGAATGAATTCTCCCCAGTAATATATGGCAGTTGAGTTACAACAATTCGTTACATACTTCTCAGTACAGAATCATAATAGATCATTGTCTAAACTTTTGCTGCGCAGTGTATTGTTGCCATAGTATTACTCTTTTATCTAAATCAGACTAATTGGTTGTTCTGATATCAAAAGCATAGATTTTCCATTGAGATATGTATCTAAACAGGATTAAAATGTAAGAAGAACGAAAAATCATACATCCAGCGTAGATTATGTAATACTTTCCAACACATTCAGAACAGAGTAACAAAACTTCACATTTTATTAATATGAAATACGATGTATAAATCAACAATTTGAAAAACTTATAACGCATTTGAAACAACAATTTCTGCTATTACAATCAATAGTAGGGAAAATATCCGGGTTTATTTGTTTGATTGTTTTTGTGCTGACCAGTATGTGATCAAAGGATTTGTATGTATATTACATAACATGCTAAAATTTAGTTCATTAAAACGAATACCACAGTTGAAAATTTCCATTCAGCAATTTCCGTGAATAAACTGAAATGTACTTGAGAAATTTTGTGCAGCCCTGTATATGATCTATAGAATTTATCTACACCAAGTAATTTTTTTAAATATAGTTCAATTTAAAAAAGCGTACCCCAACTGAAAACGCACTTCAGGCAATTATTGTTCATAGGCTTCAATAGTTCAATTTCTTCTGTAGCCAAATTATTCTGTGTGTCCCTGTAAATGAACGATATATTCTATGCACACCATATTCTACAGTAAGTGCCGAGTAGTTCACCTCAGCGATATATATAAATTTCAGTATGTTTAAAATACTGTAATATTATCAAAAAGCACCGCAGACGATTTTCGCCATAGACCGTAATGCAACGGAATTCTTTTGAGTGTCTCTGTAAATAAACTGCAAACGCTATTCCCTTCATCTTCAATACCGAACATGCCAGAGTGATACCCAAAATCTTCCATCAATTTCATGGCAATCGGACTATATTTACTTGAGTTAAAAAGCGCTGACGGACAGACGGACAAACTGAATTGATAAACATTTTTCAACTTTGTTGGAAATTGTTAAAAATGAGATTCATGTACAGTTGTCATAGAAAAGAAGATATGATAAAATAAACATTCCATATCTTTTAATTACTTAACTTTCAATAAACCCGTTCTTCACATGGGGAGAATAAAATCGAAAATACTCATCAAACCCAAACCACCGCCCCCTGAATACTGCGCATGAGTGCTGACGCAAAAATGGCGGCTGTCGTAGGCGGATTGTTTTACACATGAATTTGGCACCAGCATTTTCTAAAAGTTTTTTTTAATTATATAATGTCAGAAAAATAACTAAATCTGAAAAACCTTTTTAAAATTATTGATATTCAGATTCAAGGGACCGTGCAAACGCTGAAAAAAATCCACCTGCGACAGCCGCCGTTTTTGTGTCAGCGCTCAGGCCTAGTATTCAAAGGGCGGCACCCAAAAATAGAAAAACGCAACTATTCCATGGATGAATATGACGTATATAAAAGTACATCTGCAATTTCGTCCAATAAAAACAGTCAATAAAAATTTCAATAAATACAGTCGAATGACTGGTCAGTTTGAACTTTTAAAAATTTGCAGCAAACTGCCCAGTCATTCGACCGTTTTTATTGAAAACTCTTGCATAACCGTAATTTAACTTTATTCTGAAAATAATATGGTCAATACTATGGTCAGACACATATAATACTATGGTCAATTAACAGTTAGCTTTAAAAACGGTGGAATGACTGGACAGTTTGCTACAGATTTTTAATAGACTTCTAACAAAGGAGTTTACACAATCCTGTGTGTATATATTTTTAATATTCGTCCTCGCGCAATTTTTGAAAGCGATTTTTATAATACATTTTGTTGTTTTTGAAAAGGACTTGTTCTGGTTGTGGTACCGCTTCCTTATAATGGTATAAAAATGGTATTTCATAAAAATGGTATGCTTGTCTTTCTAGCTGCTTTCTTGTCTCTTTTTAGCCCTTTCCAACATCCTTTAAAAGTGTTTATGAATTCGGTTTTTCTGGTCGTGTTCTAACTGGCTTAAATATACTCGGAGTGAAATGGAGTTTTTCTTTTAGTTTAATGACGCAAATATAGCATGTTCGCTATTCAAACTGAAGTGGGCAGCATTTATAATTCTTTTACAGGGACACACAAAAAAGCCCGTTAAATTATAAAGTGTTTCATAATCTATGTTTGATATATGAAATAGTTCTTGTAGACTACCTTTCATAAAAACTGGCAATAGCATAGCTGCCAACTTGTACGGATTTTTCCTACCACTAAAATCTAATAGAAATCTTTGACTTATTTAATCGCTAAATTTGCTTGAATTTCGGGGATTCACTTAGCTAAAATTAACTATAAAATTTTAGTGGTATGAAAAATCCGTACAAGTTGGCAGCTATGCAATAGTCATGAATTCAGAAAATAGTGTTAAGATACGTAGTGCTGTATTATACTTTTAAAGTAGACGTCGTATAATATATTGTTTCTTTACAGCAATGCGTCAAAACTTTTAATATATCATATTTTACTGTGAGTCAAAATGAGAAATAGTGGAAACAATGCTATTTAAAGTGGATGTGACTAATAAATTGTTGGTGTGTCTTTTATAGACTCAACAATCTTTTAAGCAACAACATTTCCACTCTTCGGTAATTAGAGCTGAGACTTTCGAAACATGATCAGTTCCATATCTTAGCAAAGCTGCAATCTTTGGAGATTTTAACATTTTGACGGCTTTTCTTCCTCTGGTCTTCAATTTCAGTATTGAGGAGCCTATACTTGATTCTTAAATAAATTTTAACGGTTCATTGTAGTCGAAAGCAAATTGCAAGATACAAATATAGATTTTAAACAATGTATCTATTTTTCGTGTATTTGTAAAAGAAATTTAATATGTTGCGCACCCCAAATATCTTTTAATCATAATAAAATTCTCAAAATATTTTAATTAATTTCTTTAAGTAACGTAGTTCTCTTAGAATAATAAATGAAAGTATTAAAACTACTTTATGAAAAATCCTGTAAATAATTAATTATTCTGATTAACTTAGAGGATATCGATTCTTAATTATTGCGTTTTTTCGTTATAAAAAGCAGAAAGAAATTCATTATCTCCAAAAGCAACAACATGTAAACCTCTTAGTCATATTTTAAAATGCTAAATTTTTGTTGTTTCATCATTAATCAATTAATTTTGAGAACTTACAAAAGTATTTAGCCCAAGTTTTCTTTGAAATGATTGTTTATTATATCTTCAGCAATCCTTATTAAGACATCGCGACATCGGTCGTTGCAACATGGATTATGGTAATTGCATTCTGCAGTGAGAAATTAATATTTTAACGCATCTGCGTTTTACTGAAATAGTACTATCAGGCACTAAGAGATAAACGTAATTTTACTAAAATACCTTGAAGCTGATTTTGATAATCTTATTTGATTCTTCTGTACTTCGTTATTAAATTATAATTAGAGAGAATCTTTGTCATTATCATAAATATATTTGAATATATAACAGCGTTTCGTTATTTCAGATCGCATTAGACGAATTTTTTTTAAATACATAACTATATTATACATAAAAATATGTAATACTTTTACTGGATTAAATTTTAATTAATATTTATAGGGATATTTCCGTGTTCATACACATTCTTATATAATAGATATCAGGAGATTTAAAGGCATAATTTGTTTTAATGTAGCATAGGTAAACATCAGATATGTTAACAGTAAAATGACCGTGAGAGGTCATGACCCCCACCAAATGAATACATTTCGCTTCAAACCAGAAATTTTTTTATAAAATAAGTTTAAAAGACGAATAAGACGAAAAATGTTAGATAAATAAGTTAAGCAGTTTTGAATAAAAATTCTGGTGACAAATATTTTTATAAAACTTGAGTAAAATTCCCGGTCTTTTTAGTGTTAAATAATTATTAATAAAACAATCAGCACACTTTAAACACCAGAATGCATTACATTTTAAGGACGCACTTAGAAATAAAAGTAAAGGCAATGTACAGTCGTGGAAAAAAAAGTAAACACCCCCTACTAACTCCTCAACAAATTATCGTAGAATAAAGTTACTGGTACAGAACGATTTCAAATAAAGTCTAATTTTAAATTATGTATATAAAATTTGCTTAGCCATTTACATATTAAAACGAACCATAACTTTGTTTTTTTTACAATAGCAGTACACAATTCTGACAGCATAAATGAACTCTACACCCTTCAATTAGCCTAAAAACAGATTTTTATGCAATTCGTACAATAAGTTTTCGAGAAATTAAGTATTTTAAAACGAGCGTATTTTAGGGGCTGTATCCAAATTGAAGTACCGTACTCGATTGTTAACCAAGAGAGCCCCTTTCTTGATCAAGGAACCTGAAGAGCCACTCAAGGAGTGAATGAAGCCTGTTTAGATTACAGGACAGCAGAATAAATTTCAAAATATCTACTCACTTCTATCAAGACGGCCCCTTAAACCACCATTTTGTCGTTTTTTAAGCATAATTTGAAAACTACTTGGAAGAAAAATGTGAAATTTTGGATTTCCATAAAGCAGGACTTACTAAATCTAAATCCATCAAAAAAATTGTAGGTTTCATAATTTTTTCGAATATAAATTTCATAATTCATATCATAAAATTATAAAAATTGCAAATTCAGCGTATTTTTGTTTCGGTGTATTAGTGTTAGTGCTACAAAAAAAAAATTGCACATTAGAAGCATAATATCAGGAGATATAAATAAGAATATGAAAATGTAATTTAACATTAGAAGCACTAAATTTTGAATGTTTATAATTCAAAAACTTATCATTCAAATGACTTGAAATTTAGTGTCTAGGCATAGTTTGAACCGAAGATTTGAAATATCTTGCTAAAATTGGGTATTGCCATTAAAAAAATGAAGTTTGGATTCGTTCTAATACGTAGATACTCCCCTAAGAAAATTTTATATACATCAATTAAAAGTAGACTTTATTTCCAATCATTCGGTACCACTAACTTTTGTCTACAATAATTTGTTGAGGAGTTAGTAGGGAGTGTTTACTTTTTTTTCCACGACTGTACAACTTTTTTTCTGAAGTTTTAAAAACGTTTTAAATTATTATTGAAATGGGAATATAGTTGCACAGAAAAAGGTTCTAGCTTTCAAACATAAAACATGTTTAAAGGGTCATAATATGAAGAGAATTTTTTCTTGTTTGTCTGCTTTCAATTATTAATATGTGAATATAATCATACAAAAGTACATGTGCTGAGCTGCCAAGACTCCGGCTTTTTGGATACCGGTATTTTAATACAGAAGATATTGTTTTATTTAATGGAACATCCTGCGGATTTAAAATAACAACATTTTCTCTAAGATAATACAGGTGGGCAAAAAGCCGGAGACTTGACAACTCTACATGTGGAAAAAAGACTTTAGCCTGATATATACAGGTTGATTATAATTAAAGTTTAACTTTCAAAATGCTGTAAAAAAAGAACCACTGGTCAGAATGACTTCAAATTTGAAATTAATATTCTGAAAGAAGGGGAAAACTGTATGGCATAAGAAAAAAAAGTTCCAAAGTGCCTCAATAGATGGCGCTGTAAGCGGCATAACGAAAGTGGATTCGGCGTCAAGTGACATTTTAATCGAAATACGACGGTTTTGTCATGAGTTGCACAGTAAACCAACCGTACTGTTCAATGTGTCAACGGTTCAGTCAACGGTTGTCGTACTGTTAGTGGAAAGTCCATACACCACCACAAGGTCGTACCACATTGGATGGGAAAAATCGGTTTTTAATTGTCCTTGGGCCAAAAACCGAATAAAAAGCGAATAACGATTCTGTTTTTAATTATTGCTAGACATGCGGCAGACAGGTTCCATATGCAGTCCACCATTGTCCGCCACAAGTTGAAACCGATAATCGTTATCGGTTGTCTCATTGCATGTCTATCAATAATTAAAAACAGAATCATTATTCGCTTTTTATGCGGTTTTTGGCCCAAGGACAATTAAAAACCGAATCATTAAGTGATTTTTATGCGTTTTTTTGGCACAAGAACAATTAAAAACCGAATCATTATGTGCTTTTTATGCGGTTTTTGGCCAAAGGATAATTAAAAAAGGAATCATTATGTGCTTTTTATGCGGTTTTTGGCCCAAGGACAATTAAAAACCTATTTTTCCCATCCAATGTGGTACGACCTTGCCGTGGTGTATGGACTTTCCACTAACAGTACGACAACTGTTGAATGATTTGGAAGTCATTTTTTCCGTAAAACAACCGAAACACTCATGCACATTGAACAGTACGGTTGGTTTACTGTGCAACTCATGACAAAACCATCGTATTTCGATTAAAATGTCACTTGACGCCGAATCCACTTTCGTTATGCCGCTTACAGCGCCATCTATTGAGACACTTTGGAACTTTTTTCTTATGCCATACAGTTTCCCCCTTCTTTCAGTATAATCATTTCAAATTTGAAGTCATTCTGTCCAGTGGTTCTTTTTTACAGTATTTTGAAAGTTAAACTTTAATTATAATCACCCTGTATTTCCATCTTTGCATGGTATTAAAAAATTAAGAATTAACCAACCTTCTTTTCGAAAAATTTTTTTTAATAAAAGAGTGTTCTCTTGGATCTTTAATTTGAGTACCACATTTTGTAGATAGTAATATTTGCCTTATTCAGGGATGTGAGAACGCCGACCCAAATGACCGATTGCTACTTTTATATCTTATTGTAATTCTTAACTAACGAAGAAAGCATAACTATAAGATTACTTATAGTTTATTATACATATTTACAAAAGCCGCTCAAGCGCAGCTATCAGAACAAAACACATCTTACAATTGCGCAGAATATTCTAGGCTACATGCAAAGCCTTATAATTCCAGACTGTCCGTGTATGGTGCTGCCATCTATTAATACAGATCGCTACTAATTGTTGGTCTGCGATATGACACCGAGTAATTTCTGCTGTATCTTTTCATCCTGAATGCCAAACACCAACTGATCACGCAGGCGGTCATTAAGCGTATTTCCGAAGTTGCAATGTTCGGATAACCGACGTAACTCTCGTACGAAATCAGCTATATTATCTCCTTGCTTCCTTAGTCGTTTCTGGAACTTAAATCGTTCCACAATTTCACTAAGGCGTGGTGAAAAATGATCTTTAGCTTTCTTTAAAAGATCCTCGTAACTGATTTCTTTCAGCGTATTCGGAACAATAATATCTCGTAAAATAGCAAAAGTTGTTTTTCCAACAGAGCTTAGTAAAATATTCTTCTTCATTTCATCATTTTTGATGCTATTCGCTGAGAAATAAAAATCAATTTTCTCGACGTAAATAGTTCAAGGAAAATTTGAATTATATTCTTCTAAGCGTCCCAGGGAAATTATTTCTTTATCGGTCATTTTTCCGTTCTCTTTTTCTTTTTCTTTTTCAAAACAAAAAAATTTTCACTGCATCTTAATTTGGGTTACATCCCATTCGTCGCCACTTTTATATCGCCACACTCTAATTATAATTCTTAACTAAGGAAGAAAGCATAACTATAAGATTACTTATAGTTTATTATACATATTTACAAAAGCCGCTCAAGCGCAGCTATCAGAACAAAACACATCTTACAACTGCGCAGAATATTCTCGACTACGTGCAAGGCCTTGCAATTCTAGACTGCCCGTGTATAGTGCTGCCATCTATTTATACAGATCGCTACTAATTGTTGGTCTGCGATATGACAGCTACCACTAAATTTTAGCAATATTTCTCACCGTGTTTAATGACAAAATTTCTAAGACTTCACGAAACAAAAGATACTATTAAAATTTACTGGTGAAAATCAACCGTTTGGGTTGGAGCGCTCTCATCCCTGCTTATTTAACGACATAAGGTGTGATATTAAATAAAACGAAGATTGCTATTTTTAACTAGTGTACTCATAGTCAAGGGTACGTCGAAACCAAGTAAATATATCTTAAACCTAAAAAGTTCATAAATATTTAAAATATTCTAAAATATTTTGTTTGACTGATTTTCAAATTTATCACTTAGTTTGTGCCACTTTTTCTGGAAAATAGTATTTCTCTTATTTAAGGACACAAATTTAAGTATTGAATTAGACAAAGAGTACTGTTTTGAATTGAGGGGACAGTTTACCTTAAAATTATTCAAAAAATCGATTTTCCTTTTTAACACGTTGAGTGCCACGTCAGTCACCGGTGACCGACACTGAACTTTCCGTTTGGGTCGCGTCAGTCATCGGTGACTGACAATTATAGATTGTGTAACGGAAATCTTAATGGCTTTATAATCTTAAATGGCTTTTTTCTCGATGTTCATATTTTCTTCACTTGCATGTTTTAAAAATGGTAAGACTTTTTTTTGCATTTTAGATAGAGATTTAAACATTTTTGTACATGTTCATTATTATATATATGATAAATCTGCTCATGGAATTAGCCTTCATGTTTTTGTTATTAAAAAAAAAAAAAAGTATATGGAGATGTTTTACATTTCATCGTTTTACACTACACTGAGGTGACAAAAGTCATGGGATAGCAATATGCAAATATGTAGATGGCAGTAGTGTCGCTTACAAATTGTATAAATGGTCAGTGCCTGAGCAGGACTTTCATTTGTGTTCAAATTCTTCGTGTGGGAAGGATGGTTATGTGATCATGGCCACACGACGAGAATTAACGGATTTCGAACGCGGTATGCTAGTTGATTGAGACGCATGGGGCATTCGATTTCGGAAATCGTTTCGGAATTCAACATTCCGAGATCCACAGTGTCAAGAGTGTGCCGAGAATGCCTAAATTCAGGCATAAACTCACATCGTGGACAACGCAATGGTCGACCGTCGGCACTTAATGACCGCGACCAGCGACGTCTGCGTAGATTTTTCAGTGTGAACAGACAAGCAACACTGCGTGAAATAACCGCAGAAATAAATGGAGGACATCCGAGGGAAATAACCGCAGGAATAAATGTGGGACATCCGACGGGCGTGTCCGTTAGGACAGTCCGGCGAAATTTGGCTTTTATGGGCTATGGCAGCAGAAGACTGACTCGGGTGCCATTACTAACTGCACGACATCGCCAACAGCGGCGCTCCTGGGCTCGTGACCATATCAGGTTGGACGGAAGACGACTGGAAAAAAGTGGATTGGTCAGATGAGTCACGATTTCAAGTGGTAAGAACTGATAGAAGGGTACGAGTGTGGCACAGACCCCGTGAAGCCGTGGACCCAAGTTGTCAACAAGGCACTGTGCAAGGTGGTGGCGGCTCCATAAGAGTGTGGACTCTGTTTACATGGAATGGACTGGGTCCACTGGTCAAAATGAACTGATCGTTAATTGGAAATGATTACGTTAAGCTACTGGGAGACCACTTGCATTCATGGACTTCATGTTCCCAAACAAGGATGGAATGTTCCAGGATTAAAATGCGCCATGTCACCGGGCCATAACTATTCACGATTGGTTTGAAGAACATTCTGGACAATTCCAGCGGATGATCCGGCCACCGCAATCGCCCGACATGAATCCCATCGAACATTTATAGGACATAATCGAGAGCACAAAATCCTCCACCGACAACACTTTCGGAATTATGGACGCCTATAGAGACTGCATGGCTCGATATTCCTCCAGAGGACTTCCAACGACTCGTGGAGCCCATGCCACGTCGTGTTGCTCCACTTCGCCGGGCAAACGGAGGACTGACACGCTATTAGGAGGGCATCCCATGACTTTTGTCACCTCAGTGTATATACATCAGTAAAATAATTATATTAAATTCAATATTAGATGTATCTAAAAATCCATACGCAGTCTTGTGTAATACACTTTTGAAAATCTCAAAAGAAAAAATGAGCACAAATGTGAATTTTTAAAAATGTAGTAGGGATTTTCAAAAATTCAAATTTTTATAAAATTTTTAAAAATTTTAAATAAATATGCAGTTTTAAAAAAAAATTCTCAAAATGTACTTTTAGTTGAACATTGAAATGCAGTGAGTTCACAATTTGAACCATATTTTTAAAAATAAACAAAATTTCTTTAAAAGGTAAACTGCCCCCTTAGTGGTACTCAAATTCATGCAGTGTTGCCAGATTGGGTACTCTTTTTGTCCCCAGATTGTTGATTGTTACATAGCTGCCAACCTTCCACTAATCTTCCGTAATGTCTGGATTAATTTAACCCAGGTTAACCACATTTCGAACCAGGAAATTAATTTCATGAATGCTTACTTATTTAATTCCAGGTTTCTACGTGGAACATATTTATTTTCATTTCTTAAAAAAAAATTCTGGTTTGAAACGTATTAAACCAGGGTCAAATTAACGCAAGTATTACGCAAGAGTAGTTTGAGGTTGGCAGCTATGTTGTTACCACTTTTATAAAATAGAAATATTCTGTCGATTTTAAAATCGGTTAAAAATTCTGAAAATCAAGGCGAATTATACTATTTTAAAAAAAAAGTGGAGACAGTTAAATAATCTGAATTTAAAAAGTCCCCACTCTAGCAACACTGAATTCAAGGACCCATGGGAAGCATGTAATCACTTCCAATGTAGTTAGGTGTTCTTTTAACATTTAATAAACCTAAAGATTCATAAATATTTACATTATTCTAAAAAGTTTTGTTTTTTGATTTTAAGATTTGTTGTTCAGTTTTTGTTCATTACTTTTAGTTTGACATATGCTCTTATTTAATACGATCGAGATAACTCTAATATTTGTTGTTCAGTTTGTACTCATTGCTTTTAGTTTGACATATGCACTTATCTAACTCCTTAACGGTCGCATTAAATTACGGTTTAAAGATTCACCTTGTTTAATGGCAGGTAAAATGATACCATAATAAAGCCAATTACACTATTTTATAAAACTGGTGGGAATCAAACAAAAAAGAATAAAATGAATAAAAGACACAGCCCGTGAATATCACGGGAGCGAGAATTAAGGGGTTAATACTATCGGGATAACTCTAGTATTCAACACTATCTCTATGTAACGGGAAGTCCACTCTGGGTTTCCGCACACCGCAATATTTTAACATTAGAATGACGGTAAGGGGCCATTTTGGCCAAAACCATATGAATATATTTCGGTTCGAACAAGTAATATCTTTATAAAATAAGATTAAAAGGTACAAACGAAAAAAAAAAAAGCTAGTTAAATAAGTTAAATATTTTTAAATAAAAATTCTGGTATCAAGTATTTTTATAAAACTTGAGCAAAAACTCCCGTCTTTCTAGTGTTAAGTCAATGCTGTTAGAAGCCTTTTTAACGTTTTTAAATGTGTTTATTATCACCTGATGAAAATAATTATGCACATTAAATAAGATATAGGTTTTTCTTTGCAAACATCGCAATTAAAAAATATTTTTAAAGATTTTTCACTTTTCAACTATAATAAATAAAAACTTATAACACTTATTGCACGCATTATAGCTAACTTTTAATGGTAACTTATTTTTTGAAAATACAAGAAAAAATCACTGAAGAAAAAATTAATCTATTACATCAATTTCACAAGGATTTTTAATCTGATTTGATCTTACTTTAAAAAAAAAATTCTTATCATCACAATGAGTCTTGAGTTTAATAATAATTAAATTATATATACAGCTATTATATAAAAAAAAGAAATTTTGCTATAGGAGATAGAATATTATAAAAGATACACATACTCAAAAAAAGATCTAGTGCATTAAATGTCTGGTGCGCAAGCAATGAATTGCACTGATCGATAATCTTGACAATGTCTCTTTTTGCATTTAGATTTCAAAGAGTCCGTTTCTCTCTATTGCCTACGGGATGAAGTGGCCTGAAGATACATATATATATATATATGTATAGTCACTCATCTTAGACGCTAGGCGAATAAATAAAATCAGCCGATAAAGCAGATATATCTGTTATAATTATTTTCTTTCGAAATTGCCATGTTCTCAACTTAATTCTGGGGAAAGATTAAAAGACTGATTCATCTTCAAATTCTGTTAATAAAACTCCGCGGGGTGTTTTCACAAAATATAACCTTTAAATAAAAATAAATTATGACAAATCTTTGGCTCTCAAACTCGTATTTAAAATCTACCTATAAGACAGTTTCTTATACATTTTCAGTGCTTGCTATTATTCGTTATAGTAAAACTATGCAAAAACATTTACTAGCTTGGATTTATTGCAATAATCTTGGTGGAAACCACGCTGTTTGGACAAACATTTGGTCATTTCCTAACAAGCCTGACACTGCGGAGGCTAATTGCAATAAAATTGAAAAATATATATCTAGCTGTTTGGGAAATTACTGGTCTTTTTGCAATTAGCCCAATTCTCTGCATATGCTCATTGCAATAAGCTTGAACATATCTGGGTTATTGGATAATAGGAGATGATTTTCCGATTTGAATAGCCCTTTGCGAACAAAAGGATTTCTTTATTAATCTAAGACATATACATCTAACAGCACCTTTTGAAAATTTTGGCCATTTTGCTTTTTCAGCTTTGCCTTTATTTTCGTCATAATCATTATCAAATTCATTTTCCCAATTTGTAAACCTATTTGCGCTCAATACATCTTCGTCTGTCCCCTAAAATTATTCTTTGTTATTAACTTCCGAGTCATTCGACGAATCATTTGGTAATTCATGTGAATCTTAGATGGCTAACATTTGTTAATGGCAGTGTTGCCAGATTGGGGGCTTTTTTTATTGAGATTATTTGACTGTCACCACTTTTTTTAAATGGTATAATTCGCTTATTTTTTCAGAATTTTTAATCTATTTTTAAATAGGTCGAATATTTATATTTAAAAAAAGCGGTGTCAATCAACAATCTGGGGACAAAAATGTCCCCAATCTGGCAACACTGGTTAATGGATCTCTTGACCTTTTCTTATACATGGTCTCGTTGCTCTCATTTCTATTTTTTTAATTAAAAACGTTTACATAAAATATCTAATCTAACCTAATAAATTTCAAGCAAAGAACAGTAAAAAAAATTAAATTTCACATTATAATTAATTGTCGACTGATAGCGGACATAGGTGAACCTCAATATCTATAACAATACCAATTTTATAATGCACGATTAAGGCTTTTTAGGATATAAATCTTCTCTACGCAAATCCTAATACAGTTAAAATAAAGGCAGTGCTGTGAAATTTACTTTGAGTTCCGAATAGCCCAGAGTTCAGTCATAAGGTCAACATCATTTAACACTTTGCACTCGAGAGGTGATTCTCAGTGACCACTAGTGTCCCGCGTAAATGAGTGCTCCAAATGCTCTTGTCACCAGTATTTTAAACATATTTCCTCGCCTTATCTAATGGCCGAATAATCTGTGATAAAAGATGGCGAAATAAACGGTAAGATATTAGTGGTTGCACAAAGCATTTAGCGTCTCGATTTACGAGGTACACCTGACAACCTTTCGAGTGCGTAGGGTTAATAGCTAAATTAAATTAAGAAAATCGCTCTGTTGTCTCCCTCTAATAACACTATATCTAAATATTTTTAATTTTATTATTTGTCGCTAGGCTAATTCTTGCATTAAAAATTAAACAGGTGAATTCAGCATGCATTTCGCGTAACGCCAATCACTGTTCTTTTTACAAATTCATGTAATACTGATCGGAAACATGTATGTCTGCAACATGCATAAAATTTCGTTAAGGGTTTTTTTTTCTAGAAATGTGATGTAAAATTTGAACAATTTTACAACAAATCAATCAGTAAACAAGATTTTTTTTTAATTAGTACTATTTTTTCTTCAAAGACTAAATAGTGTAATTTTTTTAAACATGATAATTTGTGTATAAATATTGTTTACATTTACGAATAACAATAATAATCTCGCTTTTTAAAAACTTTTACATAAGAAAACTTGACATTTAAAAACATTATTCCAAACTGGAACTGTTAAAAATCAATCAATTACGTCGTTGGTTTTAAAAACTGTAATTATAGAAACAAAAAAGAATCCATGGTCTGTTTCCTTGTGAAAATAAAATTTTATTTGTAATAAAGTAACACTCTGATAATGTTCATTCTGATTTTTAAAAAAAGTTATACGATATAATATTAAAGAATATTATTAATCTAGTTCTAAATAAAAATCTATCTAGCCTCGTTGCTGGCATACTCAATAAAAAGATGAGTAGTTCAGTGCTGAATCAATTCTATGTTACATTAACCCTTAATTCTTGCTCCCGTGATATTCACGGGCTGTGTCTTTTATTCATTTTATTCTTTTTTTATTTGATTCCCACCAGTTTATAAAATAGTGTAATTGGCTTTATTATGGTATCATTTTACTTGTCATTAAACAAGGTGAATATTTCTTCATCAAAAAAGTGGTGCCAATAAGCAATTTGAATTTTTAAACCGTAATTTAATGCGACCGTTAAGAGGTTAATGTTGTTAATGTGTAATGTTTCGGAACGTATAATTTATTATTTAAGATGAGGCTTCCAGCACTTTTCTTTCAATAAGCTTTGCGAGAAGGCATTTAAACCCTGGCAATTTTGACAAATTTGGTTACTAACTAGTACGTACAACTACAAAATGTTGTAATGTACTAAACAACAAGAGTACATTCGCATATACGCATTCATTGTCTAAATAATGGTCGCAGGGTCATCCATTTTCAGAAAAACCCATCCCAGTTATAGTGAATATGAAAATTCGGAAACTTTCGTACTTTTAGTTACTTAGGTAAAAAATTCTGTCGGACTTTTTTTAGTGGTATTTCACCGTTATAGTTATTCTTTCGCATCAATAGTTTTGTTTTATGTTATTTATTTTTCCTCTTCAATACGTTCTCCTTAAGTGTTATTTAAACTTTCAGTTATATTTTTATTTTCTTATTTTTTTATTTAAAATAAAAAAATAGGTTATCACATACTTGCCAACTTTCTCTTAAACTTCCGTAAAAAGTGAGTTAAATTGATCTAGGTTAAACACGTTTCGAACCAGAAATTTACTGAAGAAATTAATTCAAATCGATTTCATAGAGAAACATGACTTATATATAATGGTACATCAAATAAATTTTCTGGTTAGTAATGCATATAACCTGGGTCAACTTAACTCACATTTTACGGAAGTTTAGTTGAATGTTGGCAAGTATGGTTATCAGCAGATCTCAAATTTATATTTTAGTGAACTATTTTAAAATCTATAAATAATTTAAAATACTGTGTAACTCTCAACATCAATTTATGTGGTACAATTCTTTGGTCGATTTGTTAATTTTTTCGTACATATATTTTTTCTATGTTAAAGAACATAAAGTTACTAATCCAAAATCTTATCATTATTGGGATAGACTGTTGTCAAAATATTAGATTCTTTTTAATACCAATGGGCGTGGATAAATCATTTCAAGCACCTTTTCCATGGTTATTCTGCAGGACAGCTTTTTGTAAGATTAGGTAATTTTTTATTTTATTTTTCGTGAGTGTGGATTGGCAGATTTCTACATATCTTCATAATTTTATGAATCCGGAAAATCCTGGGCTTTGGCATAGAGTAATCCCGGGTTTTCGGGCCAGTAAATCAGTCGGGATCATCGTAATCCCTAAATGGAACGCAATTTGAACGAAGCGTAATTTTATTTTATCAACAAATAAAACTAGTGTGAACAAAGCATATTTTTATTCCATGGCTATGAATGGATTAACAATACAGGTTGATCGAAAAGTCGCTCAACCGTTGAAAAATATTGTGTTTATTAAAAAACACAAACATGATTCAAATTACAAACAAAAACTAAATTAAAAGAGTAACAATACTTAGTGAAAATTAACATTGTTACAGAAGGTATTGAAAATATGACCCTTTTCTTTGATGCAAAGTCGTATGCGTTTTTTCAATTTTGAGGCCAATCTTATCAATGTTGGAACACTTATTTTGTGAATCGCATGTTCAATGTTTGTTTTCAGGTCAACGATGAAGCGTGGATTGTTCGAAAAACATGTGCTTTTAGGTGACCCCATAGAAATAAATCAGGGGAGGGGGGGGGGAAATCAGGAGATCGTGGGGGCCAGAATTCTATAGAAATGAAGTGGTTTTTTAAAAGTCAGTCAGAAATGGCATTATTTCATTAGAGGTATTACACGTTGCTCCATTCTTCTGAAATTATCAGATTAACATTAACAAAAACGAAAGACGATTAACAATAACAAAAGATGTTGTTGCGAAATAAATTTGAACTGTATAAAGTCTGTGCTTTGGAAAAGTTCACTTCCACCATCGCAATCTTTCACGAAACAAATGGCTCTGACAGGTTACAACATCAACTGCAACTGATATTTCTACTGATAAATGAATTTCAAATGTACAGTGCTGCCATGTGCCTGAAAATAATCCTATTATTATTTATTTTGGATTTTGTACAATTTTTGAAAATTTGGGTTCCGCGACTTTCCGACCACCCTGTAGAAAGACGGGAAATTTTACTCAAGTTTTATTAAAATATTTCACACCAGAATTTATTTTTAAAACTGTTTAACTTATTTAATTAATTTTTTCGTTCTTTTGTATCTTTTAACTTATTTTATAAAGAAATTTTTTGTTCGGACAGAAATATATTAGTTTGGTACCGCTCAAAATGACTACACTTTACCGTCCGTCTAGTGTTAAAGTAATTCCAATTATCTTACTTTAATAATTTCATTTTAGTTATTTATTTTCTGCGCCTGTGTATCAAAACTTTATACTGAGAATTAATCCCTTCAAGGGCGGTGGTTTATATTTGGACCACCCAATTTAAGTTCCTGAATGCCACATCGGCACTGATGACATTGGAACGAAAATTTTCCTGAGCTGCCCCTTGTCCCGAGGAAGTTTTGTACCTTGGCAGCTGCTACTCACATCACCAACCACAGCATCTCTCGTACATTCTTCCGCCCCTTGTAGCGTAGGGGATCTGTTCCCCAGCGGAAAGAATCTTGTTTTGTTAATTTCTCCCCTATCTTCTCTCGCCTTCCCTCTATCGCGTTAGGTTCTTTTTACCCTAGCGGGAGCGCCCCTCTCACTGAAATTTATGGAAATACCGCCCACTGTCGCCATTTTGGCGGCTTCAGCTCTGGCTGAAAATAGTATTTTTTCAGACCTTAATAAAGGCGACAGGGAGGGACTCTATGTTCTACAGACTTGGTTTCCTTTCTGAGTAGTCCCTCTTAGGCAATCAAAAGTACGTGAGCAAAAGCTTTTGCTTATTTTGAAATAACTTTGTTAGTTAATTCTGGTGTCATTCACTCATTTCAGCATTTTACGAATAGAAGTACCTCGCCCCTGAAAGGGTTAATCGAAGTTATTTTTATGAAGAATGTATTTTTATGTTACACCCATGGGTTTAGCCGTTTGGCATGATCTATACCCAGCCGGCTATAATGGGGTGTGACGAGTACAATGCTGCATTAGTTCTAACACAAATACATATATTCAGCATATTCCTTCTATTTTATAGATCCCGGTAAACATTTTCTTCTTCACGTAAACAAACGCCCAATCCATGGGGACGTGTCCACCTTTCCACCTAAATTAGGATTGTACATAAAAAGATGAAAGCCGAAACTTTTATACTAAATATTTTTTTTTAACCAATATTTATGTACAGTCGTGGAAAAAAAAGAGTAAACACCCCTACTAACACCTCAACAAATTATCGTAGAAGAAAATTACTGGTACCGAACGATTGGCAATAAAGTCTACTTTTAAGTGATGTATATAAAGTTTGCTTAGGGGGCCATCTACGTATTAAAATGAACCAAGACTTCATTTTTTTCAATGGCAATACCCAATATCAACAAGATATTTCAAATCTTCGGTTCAAACTATGCCTAGACACCAAATTTCAAGTCATTTGAATGATAAGTTTTTGAATTATAAACATTCAAAATTTGGTCCTTCTAATGTTAAATTACATTTTCATATTTCCATTAATATCTCCTGAAATTATACTAACAATGTGCTAATTTTTTGTGTAGCAATAATACTAAAATATCCAAACATAAATACGTTGAATTTGAAATTTTTATAATTTTATGATATGAATTATGAAATTAATAATCGAAAAAATTATGAACTGCAACCAACAATTTTTTTGATGGATTTAGATTTATTAAGTACTACTCTATGGAAATCCAAATTTCCACATTTTTCTTCCGAGTACTTTTCAAATTATGCTTAAAAAACGGCCAAATGATGGCCGTCCATGATAGAGGTGACTAGATATTTTGAAATTTCTTATGCTATCATGCAATCTAGCACTCTTCAATCCCTGCTAGAGTGATACTTAAGATGCCTTGATCAAGGAGGGAGCTCTCTCGGCCAACAATCGAGTGCCGAACTTCAATTCGGATACAACCCCTAAAATACGCTCGTTTTAAAATAATTACTTTCTCGTAAACTAATTATACCGTACGGATTGCATAAAAATTTGTTTTTAAGTTAATTGAAGGGTGTAGAGTTCATTTATGCTGTCAGAATTGTGTACTGCTATTGAAAAAAAAAAACAAAGTTATGGTTCGTTTTAATATGTAGATGGCCCCCTAAGTAAACTTTATATACATCATTTAAAAGTAGACTTTATTACCAATCATGTGGTACCAGTAACTTTTTTCTACGATAATTTTTTGCCGAGTTAGTAAGGGATGTTTACTTTTTTTTCCACGACTGTATCTTAATAAAGCAGCGTTTATTTTCTAGAATATCATTTTCATTTTAAAAATAATAATTTTTGCGCGTTCCGGTTATGACATCGATGTCACACCAAGTTGTTTCATCTTGCTGTCTTTGCAAAATGTTCAAAAGTAGGGTATTGGTTTTTTTTAACACTTTGATTATGTGCAACAATGTTGCCAGTGGGCTACGTTTTTTAAGTTCAGATTTCTTGATTGGCACATTTTTAAAATGGTAAAATTCTCATTGTTTTCGCCTTAATTAATTTGTCATTATATAAGGCGAATTTTGCCATTTCAAAAAAGTGGTGTCAATCAAGAAATCTGAATTTAAAAAAGTAGCCAATTGGCAACCTTGATGGGCAACTGTATTGGCGACTATTATTATATTCAATCATACCACAATTTATGAAAATATTTTTTGTAGTAGATTTGTCTTGAAACTATCCTAGCATATTTCTATGTCAGAGATAACTTTTGAAAACGTGGTTCGAACAGAATAGAAAAATAGTCCACCGAGAGGTATATGTCCCGAACCTTAGTCAAATTGTTAATCATTATATTAGTATTATTCATCCTATAAAGCCAGTTTGTAATTATTATTTTCAAACTTCCATGGTGTGTGTCGGAAACATTGTATATTTCGAAACATTTGGATTTTAAAACAAAGGTCGGAATCTGTGTTTAACCCTCCGACTGTCTTGGAAAAGGGCAAAATTGTAATGTTGTTTTCTCTGCATTTTGTTTTAAATGTTAAAAAAAATGATTCTTTGAACATTTTATAAAAAAAACTTAGTAACGAATATGAATGCAATCCTTGGAAATATTAATCATTGGTCAATGTATTAAAAATACATTAAATCAATAGAATTATATTACTTTAGATATTGCTTGTATTGCAGTGAAACCTGGAGCTTAGTGAACGTATTAACACGGGCTTGTCAGTGAGGGGGTCTCACTAATACCGGTTGGTACGAAAATCTGCCATTTAAGGATACGAAAATTTTTAATATGAAAACCAGTATTTTAGTAAGCAGATTTTCATAATACTTAATCTCAAATTTTGAGAGATCAAATAAGTTAAAATTACAATATGAGAAAATTGGTGTCAACTGGTACCTGGGTATTAAAAATGTGTAAAAGAAACTCGTCATTAATGGGTTAATCTCTTCGCTACCTGGATCCACATATGTGGACCTCTATTCTTTTCTTCATAAAAAATGAACTGTTAGATTTTTTTTTTACATTTTTCCTTCCTTTCTTAATAGCTGAATGTATTTTGCTTAAAAAGCAAACCAATGAATGGTAACATCTATGCTGATTTTCTCATAAAATATTTTTTTTTCATCTGAGTTTGCAAAATGCCTTCAAGACAGTGTGGCCAAGAAATTGAGAAATGTTCATATTTATTGAACTTAAATCCTTTACAACAAAATGTTGTGAGGATTTGTATATCATTCACTTGTTTAAATGTCTTAAATTTGTGATTGTGTGGATTTAGGTTAGTGATAATTAAATTGATGCTTTAAGGGGATTTGTAATTCTGAATCTCTATTTGTGAAAGTAAAATTACTAGTCCCCTAAAGTATCAATTTCCGAAAAGTTCTTTTTTCTGTCATTTTGTTTGTTTAAAATCAATGAATGAGTATTTGTATTATTATTTTAGCTTCGGGAGCAAAGAAGTTAATGTTAGCGAATGTAGTGAATAACTTGATTTATTTTTTCTTAAGATGAATGTAGTCATTTATAAAATTTTAAATGAAAATTAGACTTTGGAAATTTCTATAGAACGATGTACTTTTATTGAAACAGGTTTTTGCGTTAGTTTATTATTTTTGAAACTTATAAATCGAAATTTTTCATGAAATCTTTATGACATTTGATAAACTATAACGTATATTCTCCTTACGTAATCAATAAAAAATATATTTATTTTGAGAATGTTTTTCACATTTTGATAGTTGAAATAAAAGAATTTTAAGATTTCTCAAAACATCTTACTAAAAAACGTCTGTTGAATAAAAAGCTTTTATTTAGAAAAGTAGAATTCATATTTTAGTAAACTCTGAGAATGAAAGCATATTGATTGTTTTGGAAAGGATTTTCTTTCCAAAAACACCTAATACTTCGTATGTTTATAGCCTTACGTAATATGCTTTTATTTCATACTTTTTTCAGCTTCCATTTATGTTTTATATAACAATAAACTCAGAGTATTTTTAACATCGGTACAAATGTATTATTGTTATTCAAAATTTTAATCTAAAGACGGAGTTGCAATTTTTATTATTATATTCAAAAAAGCATTTTGAAATGCCTTGATTTTTTTTTTTTTTATTAATTTTAAAGTTTCATTCATTCATTGCACTTAGAGGGTCAAAATTTAATTACAGATTTGAACATAGGAAAAAATTTCGAAAAATCACGATTGAATGAGCAACTTAATGCTCCAGTCCCATCAATTTAATGAACAAGGCATGGTTTAGATGTGAAAACATATTCCTTCAACCCTTTACGGGGCAAAGTACTTTTGTGGTTAAAATGTTGAAACAACCGATTCACACAAGGATTTAGAAACAAATTTATTTGAAAATAAGTAAAAGCTTTTCTCCACGTACAATAAAAATGCAAAATTTTATTTCAAAATTCTGGTGTCAATGTGGCATTTCGGAATTAAAATTAAGTGGGATATATTCAGGGATGCAAGCGCTGCGACACAAAGGGCTGATTTTCACCACTAAATTTTAACAGTATTCTTTACCTTATTAAATCGCAGAAATTCTGTCATTAAGTAAAATGAAAAATACTATAAAAATTTAGTGATAGCAATCAGTTATGGCGCAGCGCTTGCATCCCTAGATATATTATATCCCACCGCCCCTCAAGGAGTTAACCCCTTAACAGTTTTTTTTTTTTTTTTTTTGACACAATAAAATAAAAATAAGGACCCGGCACCACTTTTTTTTTTTACTAAAATATTTGGCTTTGTACAATCGAAAAAGTTATGCAATTCAACAAACCAAAGATTACAGTTAAAATTAAGCGTTATCCGAAAGCTTTTAGTTTCGAAGATAGCAAATTCTTTTTGCACGAGCGAAACTCAGGAAAAACAGTTAAGGGGTTAAAGATCATCATTGAATCAAGCAATTACAACAGAATATAGTTCAATAAGAAACATCAAATGAGCATTTCTGGATGGAAATACAGTTGAACTCCAGTTATACGTTTTGCTCGGGACCGGAAAACAAAACGTAGAACTCAGTAAAACGTACAAATTAATTAATGGCCTACCGGAATCATTGTTAAAAATATATCTTGAAAATTCTCTTTCTCTGAGACGTTTAAGTTGCCTTTTATATTGAAAAAGGAAGTTTTGTAAGTATTACTGTACCCATGATATAAATTCGCGGAAATTGAATAGAGTAAAAAGCAAAGGTACACAAGAAAAGCACATATTAATAGTTATTTTATTCTAAAAGCTTTATTAAAAAATGTTTTTAGTACAGACATACAGTACTCAAAAGAAATCATTAGCATCGCTTTGGCATGTAAATCATTCATCAAAAACATTTCAGTAGTTTCCTAAATTTTATTAAAGTAATCACTAATCTTGGATTGTTTCTTTTTGCAGAGCCACGCTGAATAGCATTTCTGTAATAATGCTGTAATTTTGTACACTGAATTGCCTTTATGTTAATAATGCGGCCGATTTACTCCTGACGAACTGTTTTACTATGTCAAAAGCTTCAGAGCAGCTTCGAAGTTTGCCATCGGTTGATCGTTCTGGGTGGAATCATCACAATCAGACACCTCCGACATGTCGTCAGCCCTGCCGGATACCTCCGCTATAATATTGTCATCATTTAAAAATTTTATTTTTAGATGCTATTTTGGGATGCTCTTCTGCATTAAGACATGACACAATATACTGAAGTAGCATCTTCCAATAGTGCTCTTTACAATTTGCAATTATGCCCAGATCAAACGGCTGCCATTTGTAGTGCATTTAGCCGGAAAAACTTCACTCGGATGTTCTCGAGCTGGCTTGAGGGCGGTTGGGAGTACAGTAGTCCGTAAATAAAATAATTTTGTGTTTCTCTCTTCCTATGCGCACATCTTTTTTGAGCCAGCTGTCCATGCCTGAACGTGCAAACCATTCTTTTACATTTGCCTCATAACCCGTGGGGAATGTGATTAAGTTTTTAAAGCAGTGTTTTTTTTTTGTTTTGTTTTTTTGTTTTTTTTTCATTCACTAAAGGTCGTATCTTATCGATAAGTTACGATCGGTAGCCGATCGGTACCGTCAGAATTTGTCCCCAACAATACAGTCAGTGTTGTTTACTCTGCTTTCCTCCGGTGGTCCTCCGTTTTCTTCATGTTGATTGGTCACCTTTTCGTACAACTTTTTATTAGAAAGCAAATCAAAGAAGATGCCGGTCTCGTCTATATCGTACCATATCTTTCGCACAACATCCTTGAATTATTTTAGGAACTTCCTGATCTTCAAAGTGATCAACTGTCCAATTATCACTGTATTCGACTTCCCATTACATGTTATGCGACCATTAATAACGTGGCGGTACTTGAATATTTGAATCCTCTATGTAAACACTGCGAAGTTTTGAATTCTGCTGTTACGTTCATCTTTGCAGCTATCTCAAGGGCCCTTTCTTGCAATAAATTTCCGTTTATGGGAATGCCAGTTGAATGCTTAGACTGGAACCACATATTTTGAGCTTTTACCAATTCGGAAATTTGCCCATCTTGTAGGCGTGTTCGTTTGGAAGAACTTGGTCTTGCTGTACTAAAAGAATCTTTTATTTCGTCTTTCTTGCTTACAATTGTATTGAGGGTCGTGTATGGTAGTCCAATACGTTGTGACAAAGTCTTTCGATCCTCGTGTTGGTTGGTCTCCACCATCCGAATAATTTTGAGCTTTTCCACTACAGAAAGAGTTGTCCGCTTTCGACTCATATTGTTAAAGCTTCACTATGAAACCTCAAGAGAAACGTCACTGCGCGCTGCGAAGGCACACTAGAAGCCTAAGGCAGGTCGCACACCCAGACGACAGGGGAAAAATGAAGTGCGATATAGGAGAAAAAAAACTGTCGAAACTAAGAATGAAGCAGTTCCAAACCTGTTTTAAACCAATTTTCCCCCGAAATAGGGCGACATGTTGTGTATGTTGCCTTAAGCTGCTATCAGCTTTACCAACTTTTCGAGCAATTTTTCAGCCAACTCTTGATTTCTTCCAACTTTTCGCGAAATATTGTCTCAACAACCAGTGTGATAGCAAACAGCAATATCTCCAACTTTTTATCCACAGCTCAAAAAAGTCTGCGGTAGCCGCAACTCCCCCCCCCCCCCCCCAACTTTCAACATTTCAGTCAATCAGAGATAAGCAATTGATACTAACAGGCGATAAATATTAACGGTAGTACTAGTAGTACTGGTTTTCCTCCAACTTTAGCAACGACAATTGTAACCTTTTTCTGCTTTTGAACGGGAAAAAGTTGGGGTTAAAATCGGCTGAAAAATTGTTTGCTCGAAAAGTTGGTGAATCTGATAGCAGCTTTAGTGTGCGCCCTGCTTAAAATGCAGGCGATCGCATCGCTATGTTGGAAAAGGAGAAACGAGAAGCCAAAGGCTCTGTTACTGCTACGAACACCTCCTATCCTCTCTCCTATGCTCCGTTTTCGCCGTGGCTAGTTTTGTTTTTAGAAACATCAGACAGATGGTCAGCAAAAATGGAAAGCAAGTCGTAGGAAAGGTTCAGAAATAATTATTTTCAGCAAAACGTATAAGTGAGCCAACATTTTATCCGGAATCGCAAAAACGTAACGTATAACTGAGAGAAACGCATAACTTAAAAACGCATAACTCAGGTAATTTTTAATGGCAAAAAACTGATGAGTTGAAACGTATAACTGAGGGAACGAACTACTCAGGTAACGTATAAGTGGAGTTCCACTGTATGTCTGAAAGTGACACAATCTGATCAAACTAGTACAGTAAACTCCCGATTATCCGCGAGCGGATTATCCGCTTTGCCGATTATCTGCGAGTCTAAATTTCTTTCTTTCTTTTTTTTCTTTCCCATCCGTGAGATGGAACTTATTTCTAGGATGCAAGATGAGTTTTCGACCCTTTTTACTAAACATGAATTCCATTTGAAAATGTGGAACAGCCACGTCCACAAAGAAGAGCAGGTGCAGATGATACGGTCGCAGGACCACACACCTGTTGATAAACAATGTACGGTTACTGAAGGCTGAAGGTCACCCTCTGCGCTGTTTTTGTTTCTTTCAGGGCTGCGGAGTCGGTGGAAAAAAATGGTTTAATCCGGTTCTTTCTCTTAAAAATGGGCCTAACTCCGACAACTCAGCCCTGCTTGTAAAATGGACGACTTCGACTCCGGGAATTTTAACAGATCCGACTCCGATTCCAACTCTTTCTCTCAAAAACGGGCCCGACTCCGACTCTGCAGCCCTGGTTACTTTCGTCGTTTCTCATAACGCACACCAGTTTGCTTGTTTTTGCTGAGCTGTGTACAAGTACACAGTTCAGAGTTCGCGTTTGTCTTTAAATTTTGTAGTTTTGCGTTTTCAATTTTTGAAAAATGTCGCAAAAAAGGAAAAGAGTTGTATTAGCAATTCAGGATAAATTTGAATTGGTTAAAAAAATTGCAAATGGTGCTACGAGAAAACAAATGAGCTTGCAATATGGAGTTGGAGAATGCAAAATTAGGGATATTTTAAAACAGAAGGATAAATTTATGTAATTCTCAGCCTCATGAGACAAGATGAAGAAAGAAAAAGTATGAAAAGAAGCACACAAGTTGAAGAAGCGGATGCGGCACTTTTACGTCTTGTAAATCAAGTGAGAAGTGAGGGAACGCTTGTTTCACGGCCTATTATTGCTTCAAAAGCAAAACATTTTTTTGAAATGCTGGGATTAGAGGGGACATTTGCAGGCGCGGATTCACGGGAGTGGGGCGATCTGGGCGGTCGCCCCCCCCCCCTAAAATATATATATATAAATCCACCTCTTACACGAATTTCGACAAATGGTAGCAGAAAAAATCAATTTTGACAATCATTCGCAGAACACACCAGAATCTCGAATTTCGTCAAAGGATTGCGAAAAAGCGCAAATTTCGTCAAAGAATTGCGGAAAAAACGTGAATTTCGTCAAAAAATCGCTGAAAAACGCGCATTTCATCAAAATACCACAAAAAAACGCGAATTTCGTCAAAGAATCGCAGAAAAAACGTGCATAAAAACGCAAATTTCATCAAAGGATCGCAGAAAAAAAAGCGAATTTCGCCAAAGAATCGCAGAAAAAAATGCGAAGTTCGCCAAAGAATCGCGGAAAAACCGCTAATTTCCCGAAAGAATCCTGGAAAAAACGCTAATTTCGTAAAAGGACCAAGAAAAAAACGCAGATTTCGTCAAGCGATCTCAGAAAAAATGCGAATTTTGTCAACGGATCGCGATAATTAAAACGCATAATTAGTGCCAGGAGGAGATTCTCCCAGGCACGGATCCACGGGGCGGAGCAATCTGGGCGGGTGTCCGCCCCTCCCCCCACAAGATATAAATCCAATGCTTTTAACAGCAGTTTTCGCAAAAAGACAATCAAATGAAAACCAAACACTTTTCGGGTGTCAGTGGTGAACAACAATTATGAACAAAAAAGATTATATCCTGTCAAAAAGCATTGGCGTCATAATATTTGACATTATGGGTTGAGGTGGGGGACGATGACACTTCGTGTAGCTTTTGTTGAACCTCTACAACAGAAAATTGACACCGTTATGCAGATCCCTTTAAAGTGTTGAAACTCTTTCATTCTTTCAAAGAAGCTGCAATTCTAATTTCTGTGTAATGATATTTTTGAGGAATGTTCTATTGTTTGAGAAAAGAATGGGATTCGTAGAAATTTCCAAAGAAAGAAAAAACAAGAAAAAGAAAGGTCCTTTGAAAAATTCAAGCATATTAATGTTTTCTAAAGAAAGCCGCTAATATGTAAAAAATGTACTGTTATTGCCACCCACATTGGTAAATTTCAAGGGGTATTTGATGAAGGAACAAAAAAGGTTTATATCCTAATCCTAGTCAGTTAAAAGCTAAAATGTGTGTTGAATTCTTAAAAGCCAACTTAGTAAATTTGTTCTTCCCATGTGTATTTACTTAATGACTTATTTACTTTGCCTCATAACCCGTGGGGAATGTGATTAAGTTTTTAAAGCAGTGTTTTTTTTTTGTTTTGTTTTTTTGTTTTTTTTTCATTCACTAAAGGTCGTATCTTATCGATAAGTTACGATCGGTAGCCGATCGGTACCGTCAGAATTTGTCCCCAACAATACAGTCAGTGTTGTTTACTCTGCTTTCCTCCGGTGGTCCTCCGTTTTCTTCATGTTGATTGGTCACCTTTTCGTACAACTTTTTATTAGAAAGCAAATCAAAGAAGATGCCGGTCTCGTCTATATCGTACCATATCTTTCGCACAACATCCTTGAATTATTTTAGGAACTTCCTGATCTTCAAAGTGATCAACTGTCCAATTATCACTGTATTCGACTTCCCATTACATGTTATGCGACCATTAATAACGTGGCGGTACTTGAATATTTGAATCCTCTATGTAAACACTGCGAAGTTTTGAATTCTGCTGTTACGTTCATCTTTGCAGCTATCTCAAGGGCCCTTTCTTGCAATAAATTTCCGTTTATGGGAATGCCAGTTGAATGCTTAGACTGGAACCACATATTTTGAGCTTTTACCAATTCGGAAATTTGCCCATCTTGTAGGCGTGTTCGTTTGGAAGAACTTGGTCTTGCTGTACTAAAAGAATCTTTTATTTCGTCTTTCTTGCTTACAATTGTATTGAGGGTCGTGTATGGTAGTCCAATACGTTGTGACAAAGTCTTTCGATCCTCGTGTTGGTTGGTCTCCACCATCCGAATAATTTTGAGCTTTTCCACTACAGAGAGAGTTGTCCGCTTTCGACTCATATTGTTAAAGCTTCACTATGAAACCTCAAGAGAAACGTCACTGCGCGCTGCGAAGGCACACTAGAAGCCTAAGGCAGGTCGCACACCCAGACGACAGGGGAAAAATGAAGTGCGATATAGGAGAAAAAAAACTGTCGAAACTAAGAATGAAGCAGTTCCAAACCTGTTTTAAACCAATTTTCCCCCGAAATAGGGCGACATGTTGTGTATGTTGCCTTAAGCTGCTATCAGCTTTACCAACTTTTCGAGCAATTTTTCAGCCAACTCTTGATTTCTTCCAACTTTTCGCGAAATATTGTCTCAACAACCAGTGTGATAGCAAACAGCAATATCTCCAACTTTTTATCCACAGCTCAAAAAAGTCTGCGCTAGCCGCAACTCCCCCCCCCCCCCAACTTTCAACATTTCAGTCAATCAGAGATAAGCAATTGATACTAACAGACGATAAATATTAACGGTAGTACTAGTAGTACTGGTTTTCCTCCAACTTTAGCAACGACAATTGTAACCTTTTTCTGCTTTTGAACGGGAAAAAGTTGGGGTTAAAATCGGCTGAAAAATTGTTTGCTCGAAAAGTTGGTGAATCTGATAGCAGCTTTAGTGTGCGCCCTGCTTAAAATGCAGGCGATCGCATCGCTATGTTGGAAAAGGAGAAACGAGAAGCCAAAGGCTCTGTTACTGCTACGAACACCTCCTATCCTCTCTCCTATGCTCCGTTTTCGCCGTGGCTAGTTTTGTTTTTAGAAACATCAGACAGATGGTCAGCAAAAATGGAAAGCAAGTCGTAGGAAAGGTTCAGAAATAATTATTTTCAGCAAAACGTATAAGTGAGCCAACATTTTATCCGGAATCGCAAAAACGTAACGTATAACTGAGAGAAACGCATAACTTAAAAACGCATAACTCAGGTAATTTTTAATGGCAAAAAACTGATGAGTTGAAACGTATAACTGAGGGAACGAACTACTCAGGTAACGTATAAGTGGAGTTCCACTGTATGTCTGAAAGTGACACAATCTGATCAAACTAGTACAGTAAACTCCCGATTATCCGCGAGCGGATTATCCGCTTTGCCGATTATCTGCGAGTCTAAATTTCTTTCTTTCTTTTTTTTTCTTTCCCATCCGTGATATGGAACTTATTTCTAGGATGCAAGATGAGTTTTCGACCCTTTTTACTAAACATGAATTCCATTTGAAAATGTGGAACAGCCACGTCCACAAAGAAGAGCAGGTGCAGATGATACGGTCGCAGGACCACACACCTGTTGATAAACAATGTACGGTTACTGAAGGCTGAAGGTCACCCTCTGCGCTGTTTTTGTTTCTTTCAGGGCTGCGGAGTCGGTGGAAAAAAATGGTTTAATCCGGTTCTTTCTCTTAAAAATGGGCCTAACTCCGACAACTCAGCCCTGCTTGTAAAATGGACGACTTCGACTCCGGGAATTTTAACAGATCCGACTCCGATTCCAACTCTTTCTCTCAAAAACGGGCCCGACTCCGACTCTGCAGCCCTGGTTACTTTCGTCGTTTCTCATAACGCACACCAGTTTGCTTGTTTTTGCTGAGCTGTGTACAAGTACACAGTTCAGAGTTCGCGTTTGTCTTTAAATTTTGTAGTTTTGCGTTTTCAATTTTTGAAAAATGTCGCAAAAAAGGAAAAGAGTTGTATTAGCAATTCAGGATAAATTTGAATTGGTTAAAAAAATTGCAAATGGTGCTACGAGAAAACAAATGAGCTTGCAATATGGAGTTGGAGAATGCAAAATTAGGGATATTTTAAAACAGAAGGATAAATTTATGTAATTCTCAGCCTCATGAGACAAGATGAAGAAAGAAAAAGTATGAAAAGAAGCACACAAGTTGAAGAAGCGGATGCGGCACTTTTACGTCTTGTAAATCAAGTGAGAAGTGAGGGAACGCTTGTTTCACGGCCTATTATTGCTTCAAAAGCAAAACATTTTTTTGAAATGCTGGGATTAGAGGGGACATTTGCAGGCGCGGATTCACGGGAGTGGGGCGGTCGCCCCCCCCCCCTAAAATATATATATATAAATCCACCTCTTACACGAATTTCGACAAATGGTAGCAGAAAAAATCAATTTTGACAATCATTCGCAGAACACACCAGAATCTCGAATTTCGTCAAAGGATTGCGAAAAAGCGCAAATTTCGTCAAAGAATTGCGGAAAAAACGTGAATTTCGTCAAAAAATCGCTGAAAAACGCGCATTTCATCAAAATACCACAAAAAAACGCGAATTTCGTCAAAGAATCGCAGAAAAAACGTGCATAAAAACGCAAATTTCATCAAAGGATCGCAGAAAAAAAAGCGAATTTCGCCAAAGAATAGCAGAAAAAAATGCGAAGTTCGCCAAAGAATCGCGGAAAAACCGCTAATTTCCCGAAAGAATCCTGGAAAAAACGCTAATTTCGTAAAAGGACCAAGAAAAAAACGCAGATTTCGTCAAGCGATCTCAGAAAAAATGCGAATTTTGTCAACGGATCGCGATAATTAAAACGCATAATTAGTGCCAGGAGGAGATTCTCCCAGGCACGGATCCACGGGGCGGAGCAATCTGGGCGGGTGCCCGCCCCTCCCCCCACAAGATATAAATCCAATGCTTTTAACAGCAGTTTTCGCAAAAAGACAATCAAATGAAAACCAAACACTTTTCGGGTGTCAGTGGTGAACAACAATTATGAACAAAAAAGATTATATCCTGTCAAAAAGCATTGGCGTCATAATATTTGACATTATGGGTTGAGGTGGGGGACGATGACACTTCGTGTAGCTTTTGTTGAACCTCTACAACAGAAAATTGACACCGTTATGCAGATCCCTTTAAAGTGTTGAAACTCTTTCATTCTTTCAAAGAAGCTGCAATTCTAATTTCTGTGTAATGATATTTTTGAGGAATGTTCTATTGTTTGAGAAAAGAATGGGATTCGTAGAAATTTCCAAAGAAAGAAAAAACAAGAAAAAGAAAGGTCCTTTGAAAAATTCAAGCATATTAATGTTTTCTAAAGAAAGCCGCTAATATGTAAAAAATGTACTGTTATTGCCACCCACATTGGTAAATTTCAAGGGGTATTTGATGAAGGAACAAAAAAGGTTTATATCCTAATCCTAGTCAGTTAAAAGCTAAAATGTGTGTTGAATTCTTAAAAGCCAACTTAGTAAATTTGTTCTTCCCTTGTGTATTTACTTAATGAAAGGACTTCTAAGTGTTTGAACTGAAAATACTAAAAATAATTCACAGTTCATTGTGTAGTTTATCATTTTTTGCTTTCTTTCTGCCTCTTGCAAAGGAGCTGTGGAAACAGACCTGAGCCTCAGTGACAAATGTCAACTTTGATGGACTAATAATGAGTAGATTATGAAGATGTATGCACACCACTTAGATGACTTTCATGGACGTTAAGGCCCCTTCAGATTTCTGAAGGGGATACTCTTTCAGAGATTATCCTCTTTCAGAAATCTGATATTAAAAAATAGATGTGATGGTTATGTTTTTTAGCTTTAGATAATTAGTTCGTATGTATTTTTTAGTGCTGAATCCAAAAATGACCTTCATTTTTTACCATACGTTCACGTCAGGATTTTTCACAAATCTCAAATTTTTAAAAAGTCGAAATATCGCGAAAATCTGCTGCTGTAAAATAGACGTAACTTTTTTTCATAATAATTTATTCATCTTGTTGCTTATACTATGCATTTTTACAGTTAAACAGGTAAAATATTGTGTATTTAAAATCCTTACAATTTTATTCCATGTGTGGAAGTCTCTTTGAATTCTCATGCTCTGCTTCGCGCTTTTCCTTTTATCTTCTCTATGGGGTTCACCCCGGTATCCTCTTTTATTTTGGCGGTTGATAAGGGTGGGAAATTTGTGGCAGATATATTTGAAACAATTATCTTTTTTTGTTAAGGCTTTGACAAATTGCCTTGAGTGATTTTCAATATTTTTTCTTTTTAACTTTGAAATTTAAGATTTGCGAAAATACGAAAGTGATGGTTAAAAATGAAGGTCCTTTTCGGATTCAGCTCTAAAAATTACATAAAAATCAATTATCAAAAGTTAAAAATCAAAACCATTACATCTATTTTATAGTATCAGATTTTCGCTATTTTTTTCCTTTTAATCTTTGAAATGTATAATTTTGACATGATGGTTACAAATAAAGGACATTTTCGGTCTCAGTGCTAAAAAGTACTTAAAAAGGAATTATCAAATGTTTAAAAAGCACAATCATCGCAGGCTTGTGTTATTAACGTTGTTAAAACTTCACTATAAAACTAAAAGAACAAAAAAATAAGATAAATAATTACCATATACCATAGTAGAAGAGTAAGAATAAAAAAATAAGACATTTAATAAATAAATTCTGCTATAACGTTTTTAAATTTTCTACCTAATAAGTAACAATAAACCATATTTTGAGGAGAGGGGGGATTATATAATAAGAGTGTTGATTAACCGAGTGTTTCGGTTAATCGGACGTCAGATAATCGAGAGTCTATAATATTTTTAAATCGAATTGTTTTTTTCATATTCATTTAATAATTAACTAGAAAGAATGATTTGACCAACAGAAATTATGACTACGATGATTATATGTCACTCGGTATCGCCCCCCCCCCCCCAAAAAAAAAAAACGATTCTCTGGATCCGCCCCTGGACATTTGACGCATCGTCAGGATGGCTGACAACGCCGATAAAAGAATTATGTCTCTACGGCGAGAAATTAAATTGCGACGAACAAGCTGCCGAACAGTTCAAAGATGATTTTGAACAATTTCTTTAATCAGAAGGAATTTTTTTCAAACAAGTTTATAACGCCGATGAGTCAGAATTGTTCCGGAAATATTTGCCAACACGATCTCTGGCATTTGAAAGCGAAAATCAAGCTCCAGGATATAAGTGCATGAAGAATGTCTAACAATATTGACTTGCAGTAATGCTACAGGATCCCATAAACTAAAGCTAGTAGTGATTGGGGGAAAAAAAACGAGATCTTTTAAGGGAACAAGAGTTCAGAACCTCCCAATACATTACTTCAACAAAAAGAAGGGTTGGATAAACCAAACCCAATTTATAAAATAGTTTGAAGAAATGTTCATTCCACAAGTTAGAAAGCATATGGCGTCTCAAAATTTACCCCAGAAAGCTATATTGCTAATTGACAACGCCCCATCCCACCCTCGAGAATTGCAATTGAAATCGGAAGATGGAGATATTTTTGCAAAATTTTTGTCTCCGAATGACACAGCTCTTATCCAGCCTATGGACCAGGGCGTAAGCGTTTCAATTAAGAAAGATCATGCGTACAGCATAGATTATGAAACACTTTCCAACACTCCCTGAAAGCTTTAACGAAACTTCGTTACTTAGGGAAATAAGGTAAATAAGATAACTAAGTAAACATTTAAAAATCTGATTTCAGTAGTTACCGCCCATAGCCAAAATAAGTATTCCAATTATTTTGAACAGCCCTGTATTTGATCTGTATGTTGATATATATACAATAAAATGGGAAAATTTAGTTTAGCAAGAAAATGCATAACAGGTTGAAATTCATCTTTCAGCAATTTATACTAATAGATGGAAACATACTTGAATACTTTTGTACAGCCCTGTTGTTTACCTAGTACCTTTATTATACGCCACTATTTAGCTAAAATTTAATTCAAACTAAAAAACGCTTAAAACTACTGAAATTACATTTCCAGAAATTATCACCCATAGACGGCCATGTATCCAACTCTTTGCGTGACCCTGTATATCATTTTATCTATATTCTACAAATATTTCGTAGTACACTAAATTCAGTTCAGCGTAAAAATGCCTTTAAAACTCTCCTTTAAGCAATTTATGCTGATACTCAGTAACCTTTACGAATTCATTTCTGTAGCTCTGTATATGAACTATAGCATTTATACGCACTTTATAGTATGCATAAATATATTGAATAAGTAGGTAAGTGTGATCACAGATAGCACAGAGGGTTTCGTTTAATATTCCTTTCAAAACACTTTATCCTTTTGAAAAATCTGTTAGTTCCACATTTCGCAACCAGGGGCGCACTCTATTCTAAACAAACCTCTATCCGAACAAAACTCCGTTTTATATTTTAACCGTATATATATTAGTCGAGGGGATTGGGCCGATAGCACCCGAGATAAGTAGGCGCTCCTGGCGGTAAAAAGTGGAACTAAAATGTGTAAGGCTATGGTGCATAATATGAAAGAATGGTCAAAGGGGTGTCGGCAAAAGTTGGAAAAGTGTTCCCCTGGTGAAAAGGGCGGAAGTTAGAAAAATAGCTTAAAATACACAAGTTAGAGCCCGGAGAAGTAAATAATATAAGACTTTTTTGAAAATTTTATGATTTTCCGTGTGGTTTGAGGTATTCAGCTATACGTATGCAAAAATTCATGTCTCCAACTTAATTAGGGACTCTCTTAGAAAGAATTGCTTAAAATACATATGTGGTAGCTCAAAGGGTTAAACGTAAGACTTTTTCAAGATTTTATGATTTGTCGCCTGGCTTCAGGTGTTCTGCTATAAGTATGCAAAATTTCAAATCTCCAATTTAATAAGGGGCTCAGTTAGAAAGAATTGCTTAAAATACGCATGTGGAGCCCAAAGGGTTAAATGTACGATTTTTTCAAAATTTTATGATTTGTCGTATGACATTGGTGTTCAGCTATAAGTACAGGGCTCGCAGCGTTCCTAAAATTTTCGTACTTTGCTACCACTAAATTAAAACGATAATCTTAGTTGTATAATTCTATTATAGATGTCAAAAGGATATACCGCGAAGAATTCTTAATTAAAATACTGGTACAAAGTGCGAAAATTTTAGGAACGGTGCGAGCCCTGTAAGTATGCAAAATTTCACGCCTCCAACCTAAATAGGAGCTCACTTAGAAAGAATTGTTTAAAATACACATGTTGGAGCCCAAAGGGTTAAATATACGACTTTTTCAAAATTTTATGATTTGTCGTATGATGTGTGATGTTCAGCTATAAGTATGCAAAATTTCAAGTCTCCAACATGTATAGTTTCTGAGAACGGGCTATGTTACAGACGGACGGACAGACAGACAGAGGAGCGAGACGAATAGGGTTTCGTCAGATGAACGAAACCCTAAAAAATCGCATATCATAATTAAAAATGCATTTCGAGCAATCATTACTAATATACAGTAATTCGGATACAATATAGCATCTGAAATCTTTTCAAATACACCGCAAACAATTTCCCCTATACCATTGTGAAGGGAATTATTTTGTGTGGCCCTGTAAATGAACAATAACTATTCTTTGCACCGCATATTCAACAGAATGCATATTTTAGTGGGCTTCATAAATGAATATCAATTTTACTATGTTTGAAAGAGTGTAACACCATTAAAAATCATTTGAAACGATTTTTTCCCTTTGGCCGTAATGTAACGGAAAACTTTTGACTGGGGTACACGACATTTCGGTCCCGACACTTCGGTCCCGCCATTTCGGTCCCGCCGTTTCGGTCCCGAGACATTTCGGTCCCTGGCCATTTCGGTCCTGAGACATTTCGGTCCCTGGCCATTTCGGTCCCGAGACATTTCGGTCCCTGGCCATTTCGGTCCGGAGACATTTCGGTCCTTGGCCATTTCGGTCCCGAGACATTTCGGTCCCTGGCCATTTCGGTCCCGAGACACTTCGGTCCCTGGCCATTTCGGTCCCCAGCCATTTCGGTCCCTGGCCATTTCGGTCCTTAGCCATTTCGGTGCCTTGTCATTTCGGTGCCCACCACCTTATAACTCGTATTCTAATTATCGTGGGCAGCCAAACGCTGTAATTTAAACGTTATTTGGGACCTTTTACTGCCATAGATGATTTTTTGGTTGTTTTCATACGTTTTTTAGAACCTTTAAATTATCATCATTAATTAAATAATTTAAAAAACTGTTCTTATTTTTTCTCCTTCTTACAATTAGATTAATAATAAATGTCTTCAATAATTCAATTGGACACTTATAAGCTATTGTAGGTAAATATTTCCTCAAATCATTCTTCTACATCCTCTCCTTTAATAATTCAGAAATGAGATATATTTATTGAAGCAAAAATATTTAATTTTTCTTATTACTTTTATAATACAAAGTTATAATTTTGTTTTCATAAGTTACTTTACCATTATAAACATTGGGAAAACAATAGTGATTTGGTAATTAGGTGTGCCAGGAAAAATATTTTGTTGTCAGAAAACTCCACCCACCGCTTCATTTTTTTTTTTAAATAATTATTGGTTGCATTTTTAACAGTCTTCTTACCCATTGCAGACGATTTTTGTGAACTAATTTTATTGAAACTGGGCCTATTTCTTTGTAATAAGATGATTATTTTTTATTTTATGTAATAGTGTAAGTATTATTTTAACTAATTTTATTTTCAATTTTTAACTGACAAAACTAAGGATTTTTGATGTGTGTGCGTGTTTATATAAATACGTAGCACCTATAGTCGTCGTTCAGTCCGTCCGTCTGCCCGTCTGTCTGTCCGCATATAACAGAGCAAAAACAACCCAACCGAATGGTCTGAAATTTTAAATATATGATTGTTGCATAATTTTGTCGAGCCATTTCAAATTTTATGGATATCGGATGCATAGTTTAATTACAGGGACTGTCAAAAGTTTTTCTTTACATTGCGGCCAATGGGAAAAATTATTGCAAGTGCATTTTAATGATGTTACAGCCTTCCGAATGGCCTGAAATTTTAAGTATATAATTGTTGCAAAATTTTGTCGAGCCATTTCAAATTTTATGAAAATCGGATGTATAATTTAATTACAGGGACAGTCAAAAAATTTCCGTTACATTACGGCCAATGGGAAAAAATTATTGCAAGTGCATTTTAATGATGTTACAGCCTTCCGAGTGGTCTGAAATTTTAAATATATAATTGTTACAAAATTTTGTCGAGCCATTTGAAATTTTATGAAAATCGGTGTATAGTTTAATTACAGAGACAGTCAAAAGTTTTGCGTTACATTACGGGGAATGGGAAAAAATTATTGCAAGTGCATTTTAATGATGTCACAGGCAATGCACTCATGAAGTGCAAAAAATATATATATATATATTCAGTACAATATGGGGTGCAAAAAATAATTATAAAACTAGTTATAGTACGAACGCACCTCATTTGCCACGTTTGACGAGCAATTTCCAACTTGTTTGTATTTGTCGTTTATTTATTGATTTTTAATATTACCCTTTTCCTCCCACTTTGCCAGAAAAAAAATTAATAATTTTTTATTTTAGTTTTATTATTAATTATATTAATAGTTTTAAATTTCGGTGACTTTAAATATAAAATAAATAAACATGTAAAAGATAAATTTCAGTTTATAACTAGTATATGATAAATTGGATATAAAATGTATTATGTATTGAGTTTATTTTAAAGTAAAAAAATGTAATGTATATTAATAATGTTATTAATTTAATAAATTAAGGATACATTAAATAAAAAATAATATAGGAATTTTTTGAAAAAAGAGTCAAGAACATAAAGACTAAGTAATAATTAATTAATTAATTAAACATAATAATAATAATAATAATAATAATAATAATAATAATAATAATGCAACATTGCACAAATACTTAAAAATACCTTTTAACAGTCTTAGGTGATATTATGCAGATTTTAATTTTTTAAGTACAGTTATAATTTACAATTCGCAAAAAGTAAGAAATTATTAATTAATTATAATTAAAGAGCAAAAATAATATTATAAGCTAACTAATAAATGAATAAACAACATGTTTATCTTCAGAACCCTTATCACTTTTATACATCCTAATGAAGTTAATAACGTTATAATAACCGAAAATTAAAAAAATATATATTTGCATTTACCCTATAAAAACTATTATATAGTTCATGTAATAGTTCTTAAACAAGCAATTGATAAATTAGTTATCTAAACAATTAATAATTAAAATAATTTTGAATTGATAAATACGTTTAATAAAAACAATTTAATTTTTGAATTTTTTTTTTCAGTTAACAATATAACTATGAGTGTTTTCAACTTGTCGTGCAAGTTAAACTCATGCTGTATCAAATTTATTGCAAACTAACGGCAAACAAGTAATCAAAAATACTGCAAACTTACTGCAAAGTAGTAATCTTTCCATATCACACTATAAGTTTAACCCTTTCGAAGGGGTCAATAGACCTGATCAGGTCTATTGATGCGAAAGCGCCGTCAGAAGACGCATGCATAGGTTTTATCACCATAAACAAGTTTAGGTAATATTTGTACTTTTCATTTCGAGCATTTTTTGGTATTTAATAAGTATAGCGTTTAGAAAAAACGGTGCCTACCGAATAAAATTTCTACAATTTCTGCGTATATGCTGATTCTCATTGTTGTTGAGTCTCTCAACAGAGGGATTTTTTGCTTTCGTCACTTTCGTGAATTAAAGACAGTCTTGCCATCAGTTTCACAACAAACTACTCATGCAAGTGGGTGATGGTATACCTTGCGGGAGATTTGTTGCGAATTTCTCAATTCAAATTTGTCACGGTAATATAATATCAGAAAAAATCAAACTTTCTGCTAATGTTCATGCTATCTGGGTTACCTCAAAAATTTCCATGGGGAGCGCGGCGGATCCCATGAACGGCTCATGCGATTGACACTTATGTGAAATCATTATCCAATATCTATTACAGCACAAATTCTTAATTCAATGGCAAGAAATTAAACATGAAAATTGCTGTTTTACACTTAACCACTTGGCTCTAAGTTTATTGTAGGCAAATGTTATGTAATATGAAACTTTATTTAACCCATTCGCTGCCAAAACTAAGAATTTTCAAATTTTTTGTTGAAGGTCGTTTGCCAGCACAAATTCAGAAAGATAAATTTCGCTTTACTAATACAGCGAAATTTCTGCCAATAAATGAGGCATTTTTTTTATTCTAAAATAGTGGTGACAAAGTAATCAATAAATTAAAGCCACGAGTATACTCGTGAATGACAGCGAATGGGTTAATTAAATTTAACTCTTCAGTATGCGCTCAGCTTTTTACATCATAAGTGAATCTTTTTCACTGGTAAATATTAATGTAACTTGAATGTATTATTAGTTGCAGTTATAGAGATTGGCCTTATATTTTTTATCCATGCTTTTTTTTTTTTTAATTAAGAAATTAAATAAGGATATACCTAAATTCTTAAAGTTACTCGAAATACTTCTATCATATATACACAGTCAAGACAAGATTCCAAGGACTGGTAAAAAGCTCCAATTTAGACAGGCTTCCATGTAAAGAAGTGTAATTAATTATACTTCTAAGATACACTACCTCAATAAGATCTATTGTTCGTTTCGCAGGGATTCTGAAACTCTTCCGTTTGAGACAGGATTCCGTTATAGAAAGATTCCGCTTTCACAGGTTTCACTATGCTTCACTAAAGAAGGGTGAAAATCCCCTTTTCAGACAGGTTTTCAGCAAATTTAATTGTATCGCAATTCATATTAAGACCATGTAACGCTTACGTTAAAGACAGGATTCTGTTATAGACAATTACTATTTTGACAAGTTTTATTCTATTCATATGATATAAATAAGTATATTTATATAAATACACAAAACTTTTAAAAATGGAACTTGCCTATAACGGAGTTCTGTCTTAAACATAAATGTTCCATAGTGCTACGGAAAAGAATACTATACAAATACACCAAATAACACGGAAACCTGTGTAAAACGGAATTTTCCACCAATATTTACAATTTCATCTTGACAGGTTTTACTATATATATAACATGAAGGGAAAATTCTGGACCCCCCCCCCCCCGAAACGAAATCCTGGCTACGCCACTGCATGTCGTCCCGATTTTTTTAAGCCATTAAAGATAAAAAATGCCGTGTGGCCACAAAAAAGCGCCGGCTGACTAGAACAAAGAGAGCGCGAGTAGAATAATTCTTCTAACTGGATCTTTATTTAGCATAATCAAATGGGGGAAGCCAGGACATCTACACTTGACATATATATATACATGTATAATATTCTTTTGAATGAATAACATGTAGATATCAAGAAAAGCCAAATATGTTTTCTAAATTTCCAAATTTCTTCATTGTGATATATTTATAAAATTTCTTAATTTAAAATGAAATTTTACGTAAAAGTGATTCACTATACATTACTATTTTGAAATTTTATGTTATTTTTTTGTATTTTCATTTTTATTTTTTATTTGTCATATTAAAACATCTAGGCTGCTTTAATTCTAAGTATATAAGTCAAATAAATAACAAAGAAATATTTGAAATACAGAATTAATTTTAAATACGAAAAGAATATTTTATGGCAATAGAAATTTTAAAATTTTGATTTATGTTTATTGTGCTCGTAGTTTTTTAATGTAATAAGCATATAAAAGTCTTAAATATATTAAAAAGGATTTGTAATTGTTGCAAACCACTTCACCGTCGACAGGTATGGGGAAAAAGTGCTTTTATCCCCGAGTTATCTCGGTGCAAACGGTGAAGTGGTTCAAAATTAAAAATATTTTTAAACTTGTCTTTCGACACCTGTAGAAATAGCGGTAATATTATTGTTACATGTAAAAAGATTAATGCAAACTTTTAAATAGTTTTTCAAAAAATAGTAAATTAAAATAATTATTAAAATAAAATAGAAAGTTCTAGTCTGTTCCGGTGCAGAATTTAAAAAATAATGTGTCTTTATCACAATTCCATGTTAAGAACCCCCTTTTTAAAAAATATGTAAAATGCAATACATTTAAAATTGATGCGCCGTTAAATAATAGGATAAAATAAAGATTTGTAAAAATATTTGCAGATTTTTTCATTATTAATCACATAGTGTGCAAATTATATACAATTGAATATGTGCATTTTGGCATGGGCATTTGCATATGAAAATTAAAGCTCGACTTATAAATATTTTTAAATTGTCTGGACTTTATATTTATGATAGACTAAAATATGAGGAGCTTCTATAAAGAATCCACAGAACTCTCCCTTCCTCCACTCCTGAAAACGATTACTTCTACCATATAAAATTTGCATGGGGTGCTACAATTTGATTGCGAGTTATAAGTGTTTGCGGTTTTCGGGCCCTTATATTCGGTTATACTAAAATTTCAAGGGTTCAGTTAAAAAATCTTATAATGTACCTCCTTTTTTAAAGATTACGTTTACCGTACAAAATATGAGTGTGATTACGATAATTACAGAGAGAGTTATAAATGTTTTAATTTATCAGGACCTTATACTTAAGATACACTGAAATATATAAAAAGTCAACAGAGCCCCCCCCCCCCTGCCTTATAAAACGATTATGATTATCATAGGAAATTTGTGTGGGCTGCGACAATTTTGATCTGTGTTATAAGTGTTTGCGTTTTCGAGTCCTTATATTCGAGTTATACTAAAATTTAGGGAGTTCAGTTAAAAAATTTGATAATGTCCCTCCTTTTATAGAGATTACGTTTACCATACAAAATATGAGTGTTTTGCGATAATTATAGATCGAGTTATAAATGTCTTAATTTATCAGACCCTTATACTTATGATACACTAAAATATAGAAAATGTCAATCCCCCCCCCCCCCTTGTTTTTTAAAATGATTACCATACGAAATTTGTGTGTGTTTACTAAAATTTTGAGGCCTTTATTTAAAAAACTCTACAATGTCCCCTATAAAATTGTCACCTATTTCAAGTGCACAAAATTTCAGCTTGCTGGAGAAGGGACCGAAATATCTCGGGACCGAAATGTCTTGGGACTGAATTGTCTCGGGACCGAAATGTCTTGGGACCGAAATGTCTCGGGACCGAAATGTCTCGGGACCGAAATGTCTTGGGACCTAATTGTCTCGGGACCGAAATGTCTTGGGACCGAAATGTCTCGGGACCGAAATGTCTTGGGGCCGAATTGTCTCGGGACCGAAATGTCTTGGGACCGAAATGTCTCGGGACCGAAATGTCTTGGGACCGAAATGTTTTGGGACCGAATTGTCTCGGGACCGAAATGTCTTGCGACCGAAATGTCTCGGGACCGAAATATCTTGGGACCGAATTGTCTCGGGACCGAAATGTCTTGGGACCGAAACGGCGGGACCGAAATGGCGGGACCGAAGTGTCGGGACCGAAATGTCCTGCTTCCTTTTGACTGTCCCTGTAAGTGAACTAAACATGTTACAAACTTCATTTGCAATAGGGATCGTGCTATGGAAGACGTCACTAACCTCCAAAATTTTCAGAACGATCCGAGTATATTTACGAGAGTTAGAGCGCGGACAGACAAACCGAAGTCATAAACACTTTTCAACTTTGTTGGAAAGTGTTAAAAATACAGATCTAAATTACTGCCAAAAAGAATTGAAGATGGAGATGATCTTAAAAGCTTCTTCAAAGATTATACGATTCTCGATAGCATTTACGATGCAAACAGTGCTTGGGAATCGGTTCAGAAATTAACATTCGTGAAGTCCTGGCGGAAGATTTTGCCAAGTGTAGAAAAATCTCTAGTAGAATCTGAAAAGGAAGAGGAAGAAGTTTCCGTTCATGATTTAGCGAATTAGCAAAATCTGTTGCTGGTGGAGAAAATGTCGATGAAGATAATATCATGGAATGGATTAATTGTGACACTAACGATCCAGGCTTCGAGCATGTAACTGATAAACAAATTGTAGAAGAAGCGTTAGATATGAATTTGGAAAAGAGTGATGAAGAAGATGGTAAGGTACAAAAGGTGAGCCACGATGCAGCTTTAGCTCAGGTTGAAAGCCTTATTCAGTATTTAGAGGAAGAAGATGACGCGTCACTTTTTATAAAATAGTGCTAAAAAAACTTCAATCCCAAATAAAGAAGAAGTGTTTCAAAACAAAAACAAAAAAAAGAAACGTTTCACTGATATTCTGGAGAACTAAATCTACAAGTTTGTAAGTAGTGAATAATTTTATTATTCCTCAAGTTATAAGTATGTTTATGTTACCCATTGTGAGTACAAATTGTTCAAATGTATGTTTATGTTACCTATTATGTGTATAGATTGTTAAAATGCATATGTGTGGATTTTTTTCCCTTTTTTCAAAATTTTGTGGATTATCCGCGAAATCGGCTTATCCGTTACAGTCGTGCCACACAATTCCTCGGATAATCGGGAGTTTACTGTATATGCTTCCTTTTTATTGTTGATTTCTTGGTGTATGTGCAACATTTATAAAATTAAAATATTTTTGTAGGATTTACATTAAAAACGTTCTAAATCTTTATTTAGGAAAGCCATTTACACATTGTATTTTATTTACGAAGTGAATAAATTTCAGATACACAGGGCTCCCACTCTGTACCTTTTGAACACCACTTTTTTTCAAAGAAAAATCGTCTTTATAAATTTCGTAGAAACTTTCCGGGAAGGGCGATTTTCTTGCAATTGTTGCAGAAACCAACCGCGATTTTTTTAATTAACAATTACTGGTTTTCAAAAAATGCACCAGTGAGCGCCCTGGATACCGTTTAAGAACTGATATACATTTTTTTTAGGTAGCTTTCATTACAAAAAGCTGGCTATTGCAGCCGTTCGGAGGAAAACGATTCCGAAAAATTTTGGTATATTTTCACCGATCATGACACCCAGACCCCGAAACCACCCTCCGTTCAAATGTGATATATATCTGCTCTTTGTCATACTATAACTCTCGTATTTATGAACCGATTTGGGTATAATTTTTTGAGTACATAGTACATACCAATGTCTCGACCGCGTTCGTTGGTCAGTTTCATCCACCATCGTGTTTCAAAATGGCGGTCATTTAAAAATTAAAAATAAAATTTAAAATGAGGTACAAAAACATTAGAAATTGAAAAAGATTTTTTTTATATGTTTGAACTTGATACAAAGATTCTGGAGCATTTTTGTTTTGTCTATATCTTAAAAAATGGCTGAATTATAGCATTTTGAATTTCTAGCATGGCTGACATTTTGAAACGATCTGATTTTTGTCACGCGATAATACGCGTATTTATGAACCGATTTGGATGTGACAAGGCATGTGCATAGTACATAGCAATGTCCCGACCGAGTTCGTTGGCTTCATGCGACATCTTGTTTCAAAATAGCGGCTATTTTGAATTTAAAAAAAATTTAGATTTAAAGTGAGGTACAAAAAAAGTAGAAATTGAAAAATGATTTTTTTCTTATGTGTTTGAGCTTGATACAAAGATTCCGGAGCATTTTTTGTTTTGTCTTTATCTTAAAAAATGGCTGAGATATAGCAGTTTGAATTTCTAATGTGGGTGACATTTTGAAAAATCTGACTTTCGTATATATCACTCGTATCGATCACTCCTATATATCAACCGATTTAGATGTGAGTGAATATGTGCACAGGAATTACTAAGGTCTCGACCAAGTTCATTGGTTAGCTATGTTGCACCCATTATGTTGTTTTAAAATGGCGGGCACTTCAAGTGGCGAGCACTTTAAATAAAACCAGCTTTCATAACGCTGAGTAATTTCGCGAAATTCTCATTCATATTCAGTATTGACAAAATTTAGCATTTAATCTCCTATAATCGGGTTCCACTAATTTGAGCTCCGTGTGTTTGAATAATATAAGCTGGCTTTTAAAAAATAAGGAATATGAAAGCTACCATTTCCTCCCGGCACTGGCCGGAAGGACATTTTTTTATGTGAAGCCGTACCAAATAATGGAATTGATAGGAACAATTTACAATGCAATAATCTTTTAAGGCTTTTACAGAAGAAAAAGGGGGCGCATTCAGAAGCTTAAGAGACCGCGCTACAACGCTCCCTGTGGGGAAAATTGGCTTTTCAAGGATAAATGCTCTCTTATCCCTTCGTTGTTCACTCCTCGACCTTTATTTTAGATTAGTAACTATGGTAACGAAGGGAAAATGAAAAGAGGATGTTTGTCCTTGAAAAGCCGATTTTTCCTACAGGCAGGAGAAGAACACTCGCAAGCTAATATCAAAACAATGGCAGTGCTTTTGTCAAATTTCTCATTTGCATTTCAATATTTTAAAATGATTTTTTGAATGCGATACCTTAGATTGATATCTAACCAGGTATCTCCATACTTTTTCGATTTTGGTTGAAATATTTTTTTTCTGATGGCACTTTCAGTTTCTGAACCTGTTCCGAAATATACAATGTCCTCATAAAAAAAAAATACAACGAAAATTAAAAAAATACGGAGACCGCCGGTTAGGCATCGACCACAGATACCATATGCAAACAAAACCATTTAAACCTCCGCCTACCAGGTGGGTCCAATAGACCCGACAGGGCGACAGGTACATGTAAAATATTTATTAAAACAAGAAATTTCTTTAAAATAACCTAAATATGTAAACCAGACAATAATAAATTAAATAAATATATTAAATAGGTTTAAATAACAATTCTGGTGTTGAATATTTTTATAAAACTTGAGTAAAATTTCCGGTAGTTCTAGGGTTAAACGTATTGAAACTCAAATGAGAAATTTGAAAAGAAAATGCTACCATTGGTTTAACTTTAACTTGCAAAAGTCTTTGCGTTACAACGTTGTCATCAAAATACTCAAGGCCAGAGGACACGAGTTGTGACGCCATCACTAATAGACCGATTTCTCGCCAGTGTTGCAATTCACACCGGAAAATTTTGAATAGCAATTTTATTTTATTTTATTTCTGGAATATATATAATCTTATAAAACAATAATAACTATTTAAACTTACTGGTGAGAATTTGGAATCCACAGAATAAATAATCAGCCAGATGCGGCAACACTGTGGCATTCCGCATCTAGCTGAATTTTTATTTGGGAATTCCGAATTCTCACCACTAAGTTTAAATAGTTATTATTTTTTTATAAGATGATAGATATTCCACAAATTAAATAAAAGAAAATTGCTATTCAAAATTCCCCGGTGTGAATTCGAACACTATTGAGAAATCGGTCGATTAGTAATGACGTCAAAACTCGTGTCCTCTGGCCTCCTTCAGTATTTCGATGACAGCGGTTATTAACTTAGGCTAAACAAACAGTGAGTCTTCAAATATGTCTGGTTTTCAGTAAACATTACTCGTGTCAGTTGTTCATATCAAATCGTGACCTATTTCATTCGGATAAAAAATATTTAATGCAAAATGCTGAGTAACAAACATTTATAATCGCTTTATATTGTAAGATTGCGCAATGAAAGATCAATAAATGTCATATTTAAGTAATAAGGATTTTTTGTCTTGGAACTAATGGCGAAATAAAAAATATCCTTTATCGAAATATAAATTTCTCTTTATAAATCTTTAGAAGGGAATCCTTTAAATTTTTGCGCCTCTCACTTTCTTTCAAAACAATGCTGGAATTTCCTCCAATTTCATCATTTTATTTCAACATATTTTTCTTGAATATATAATATTGAAGTTTTAAAGCTTTCTTTGATTTGAAGCATTTGGAATGAATAGTGAAAGATGTGTGCGTCAAAGCGTGGTTATATTCGTCTTATTCAACATAATTTAATAAAAACTTAAGTATTTCAATAATTGTTTAGAAACAAGGGATGAGACATAGATATTTTTTTCTTCATATATTTTAGAGAAATAAAATTTTATCTGTTTTTCTTATCAATATTTTCTCTACAAATTCAACTTTAAATTTAAAATTAAGAAAATGGAATAGTTTAGCTGTTGATTCTACCCACTGATCTTCAATATAGCACGGAGAGCAAACTCCCATGAATATGAAAATCTGTAGAATTTCGAAGAAAAGTGGTACGTTATTCAAATTATGCTCAATCAGAAGCCACAACCTTCGCCCATCTTTCAAGCAATTTAACCCTTTAGTGCGCAGCTTTGCATATATGCAAACAACAGTGTTTTACATTTAATAGATTTTTTATTCGTATATACCTAATTCACACCAGAAAATTAAAAAAGAAAATTTGCTTTTTTAATAACAGACATTCTGTATTTAAATAAAGCGAAATTAACCATTGAAAATTTCTGGTGTAACGTGAGTTTCTCTGAACTGCGTAATTTCTAGAAAGTATTCTATCATGGAAATTAAAGGGTTAAAGGTTAAGTATTATAAAATAAATAATTATATAAAATAAGGTATTTGGAGACAAACTTAATATAATATTTACTAATTTGTAATATTTTAGCATAAAACATTTTACGAAACAAAATAAAAAATCATGCATTTAAGGGTTAAAAGACAACAACTTCTTCAACCAGGGAATCCTTAACCCTTAAACTGCATGGCTGTACAGCAACACGACAACTTTTACTGGTATCGCAGATGTGTAACAGAAGAAAAGATTGACATATTCCAGCAAAGAGGAAATTGCTGGCCAGCAGCAAGTTGGGTGCTGGCAATGATGGAGAAGTTCTGGCTAATGGTCTAACACTGCATGACCACTGCTGGACAGCTTCAGTCAACTTTGCTGTTGGAAATCATCAGATAAAATTCTGGTGGGCATCCGTTTTACCTCATGCGCTGGCCTACCACTACATGGAAGTGCACGAACTTTTGCAGTATTATTGCTGGGAACCCTTACGCTAGGTGGCGTTGCGAATATCGAAGACACTGAGTATTTGAACACAAAACTGAAATGAATATCTTAACACAATTTAAGCTGTGAAGCTAATTTTTTTAATGTAAATAATATAGCACCATTGCCACCAACAAAATAAATAAGTAAATGAATAAATAAATAAATTCTTTATTTCAATGCTTTCAACGCTTATTAAATTCTTCTCCTTAAATCTGGTTTCACTAAGTTACGAAGGATTTCGGTTTTCATAATTTACACAGTTCAGAATCAATAATAAAAAAAGCGTATAAAATATACAGGATTTCTATACAATACAATAATTTCTATACAAGTTTAATGATTGGAAACGTAAATCACAAAAGAAAAAACTTGAAATAGTGTAATGATAGCTTAAAACTACGAGCGGCCATAGCATACGCTGAAAGTACTTGTTCATGTCTGATCACGAAAACCAAGCAGCACCGAGCGCAGTCAGTACTTGGGAGCAGTGTTGCCAGTAGGCTACTTTTTAAAAATTCAGGTAGCTTGGTTGGCACCACTTTGTTGAAACAGTAAATTTCCTCTTATTTAATGACATATTAATTAGGATGAAAAGAAGGAGAATTTTATCTTTTCAGAAAAGTGGTGCCAATCAAGAGATCTGAATGTTAAAAAAAGTAGCCCGCTGGCAACACTGCTTGGGAGGGTGACCACATGGAAACGGCTGCAAGTTCAAATATTTCTATACGCACTTCTACAGATATTTCTATAGCTCTTGATGAAACTAGCTTATAGAAAAAAGAGCCATAATACTTTGGTTTTTTTTATAGAATTTTATAAGAAATTTTTGTAAGAGAAAGTGCTGGACCAGCAAAGGAATAGCAGTGGGATAGCTGCTAGCACTGCAGGTAAAGTGCCGGATTGAAGTAATGTGATGGCATACCAATGCTGGCCTGCTGTTGGCCATCACTGATGGGCCAGCTGCATTCCGCCCGGACACTTTTGTACAGGTTTAAGTAATGGCACCATTGCACTTTACCGCTGATGGCACTGCTGGCTGCCATCTTTTTTCCAGCTGAGGGCCCACTGTTTCTTTCTTTGCTGGGATTATATGAAAAATGTATCTCTGATTTTTTTTCCATTATTTTTCCTGTGTAATTAACCTTTCAGAGAATCATATATGTATATTTTCGAAACAAAATAAAAAATCACGTATTGAAGGGCTAAAGAATCCTTGTTTGAAGAAGTTGTTGCCTTTTAACCCTTAAATGCATAATCTTTTATTTTGTTTCGAAAAATCTATATATGATTCTCTGAAAGGTTTATAACACAGGAAAAATAAGGAAAAATAATCAGAGATACACTTTTCGTATAATAGGTCAACATTTTCTTATGTTGCACATCTGCAATACAAGTAAAAACTAAAATATTGCAAATTAGTAAATATTTTAATAAGTAAGAATCTAAATACCTTATTTTATATAATTTTTTATTTTGTAAAACTTAATCCTTAAATGCATGAAGCATTTTTTTAGAATTATGAATTTTACTTTTATATTAAAGATTAGACACCATAAATTTTAAAATAGATTTTTAACTTGTATGTTTGTAATTTTTACAGGATTAATATTTCTATATAAATATACTGGTTGCTAAGAATTAAATAAGAAGTGATGTAGATATGCATCACTATTCATTTAAGGGTTAAAGCGATCCATTCGTCAAGCCAATTTTTGGTACTTTCATAAGATGTGAATCGTACGTCTTGAAGGGTTGACTGCATCGATCGGAATAAATAGTAATCCGAAGGGACAATGTCTGGCGAATACGGTGGGTGGGATAGAACTTCCCAGTCCTGTACTTTTAAGTAAGTTTTAATGACATTTGCAGTACGTGGTTTTTCGTTGTCATGCTGCAAAATCAGTTTATTGTGTCTATTATAACATTCTGGTCGATTTTCTTGAACAGCTTGCTTCAAACGTGTTAGTTATCGTTGACAGACTTCGCCAATAACAGTCTCAAAAGGTTTCAGTAGCTCATTAATTTTTCGGTGTACCTTCATGTTCTGCGTCTTGGACATCGAATAATCCTTATTTAACCCTTAAATGCGCGATTTTTTATTTTGTTTCGAGAAAAATATACATGATTCTCTGAAAGGTTTATTACACAGGAAAAATAATAAAAAAAATTAGAGATACATTCTTCATATAATACGTCAATATTTTCTTCTGTTGCACATCTGCAATACAAGTAAAAACTACTGTGGTGCGGCTGTTTCACGCTAAAATATTGCAAATTAGTCAATATTTTATAATAAGTATGTCTCCAAATACCTTATTTTATATAATTATTTATTTTATAAAACTTAAACTTTAATCCTTTAATTCCCATGATAGAATACGTTCTAAAAATTACTAGTTCAGAGAATCCGACTTTAAACCAGAAAGTTTTAATGGCTAACTTCGCTTTATTGAAATAGGGAATATCTGTTATTAATTAAAGCAAATATTGCTATTTTCATTTTCTGGTGTGAATTAGGTATATACGAATAAAAAATATCTATTAAATTCGAAACACCGTTCTTTGCATATATGCGAAGCTGCAAACTAAAGGGTTAACCCTTTCCGACGCAGTGGTTTATGATATTACACACACCAAAGTACCTTTACAAGAACAGGAGTACTGACTATCAATTCAGTTTTATTAATGTATTGATTCTTTTATATTATAACAAAAAAAAAAGGGAATCCCTTTTTCGATATATATATATATATATATATTTGTGTTTTTTATGCTTTTTTAAGAAATTTTAAAAATTTATATTTGTGTTTGAAACTATTTTGTAATTTGTCAAGAGAAATGTCTTGTACGGAAAAATCTAACAGAAAAGTCAAACAAATGGTAAAAAAAAAATCATTCAAATTTTAAAAGTTTAATCTACTCCAAGCATGCCTTTGAATAGTCTCTGAGGTTTATAAAGTTTTTTGTAATAGTAGAATAAATCTTATATATGTACAAAATTCAAAATCATAATTATAAGTTATTTGCAGGTAATATGGCCACACTAATGCTAGAAATTTTTAAATGGTAGCAATAACTGACTTAAAAAATATAATAAAAATTGAATAAAAAAGCAGACCATTTTTAGCACTGGATTTTTTTCAGTTAGTCAAAATTTGTACTTGTAGCAGTTTGTTTAAAAGAATACAAGTTGATGAAGGTAATGTGGCCATATTCATATAATATGCCCATATATGAAATAAAATGAAACTGATTATTTTTAATGCATAAAAAACAACAATTGTTACAAAGCTCCATTTATTTTTTGAAAATTTATAAAATTAATAAAAAAAGTAGTCTTGAAGAAAATTTAGGAACAATTTTAAAGCAATTTTTAAATTTTGATGGTAAACATTTTTTATATATATTTTTTTTAACTGCACATGTAGGGAAAATAAAAATTCTTCTATCTTTACGAGTAAATTCGACGCGTTCATCGTGATATAATGGACGGAAAGTATTTCTGACGTCAGAAAACGTCACAATTGCGCTTTTTTTATACGTCTAATCAGCATCCCGATTTCCCCCACAAGTGTTAACCAAGAGCCAATGAAATATGGGTAATCACCCACAAGCATTGCGAACTTCATTACGACAAATAACACAATCTCATATCCACAGCTTTTTCCACCCTCCGGACCATATTGCCAACAAAAAGCAGATTTTTAAAAGTGTTCTCATTTCTGTCTGAACACTTCTATTGAAATTCATACAGTTAAAAAGAGCATTAAACAAGCTAAAATATCTTGTATACAAATAATTATAAACACCTTGTTTAAATAAGATAAATAACAAACTTATCAGAGATAAATTTATATCATGCCAACGCAACTAACAGCAAAACAACAATGGCGTACGAGGTCAGAGAATGCAGCCATGGCGGAACAAAACCAACACTTCACTCCCCATGACTGAATTCGACTGCCATATTTTGGATTTCACTTAAACTAATAATATTATTCCAGGATGGCTATGTCAACTGCATTGCCCTTATTACCATCAGATACTTTAGAATATATAATACTTACATCATTATTTTATATCATTAGAGATAATGGAAAGAAATTGTTATGTATAATCATAATTTTTTTTTAATTGTGCTTTTCTCCATAAAATGAGTATCATTTCAAGAAATCAATCATTTATAATTGACATCTCATAAAAATTTAAAGAGAAATAATTCCATTTCAAAATAAACATTTCTTTCGGAAGTAAATTTTCGGATTGAGAATCTTTCTAAAGTTCTCAACTTTCTCATTTTTGAAACTCGAATCAATCATTGTTCATGATACAATTATGAAAATCTGGTGCAGCTTGAAAAATACTACGAAAGTTAAGACGTGGCTTATTTAAACTTGATTCATAGTTAAAAAAAAGAAAAGAAAGGATTTAAATAGGCATTAATTGGATATAAAGATTTTTTTTCGATATTGAAATATTATATCAAAATTGTGAAATATTTTTCAAAAAATAGCAGCTTTATATTAAACTCCTATGTTTATATTTCACATTACTAATAATATTCCTTTCTGGATACTTTTTTCGTATTTAATGCAAATTCAATTTAAATATGTTTCTAATACTTATACTAAGCTAATGAGCTTTATGTGAATGTTTTAGCCAGACAGCCTTATTTTCTATATTGCTTTCAGGAGGATGCTTTTAATAAAACTTTGGAGGGCGAAGTAAATGAGTTATTTTTGCCGTGCAAGGAAATTATTGAAACACAATTTCAGGGATGCCACTGACAACTATTTTTTAATTCTATCTCGCATCCCTTTCTCAAAGCGAATATCCTTCACATACACTTTGACAACATTTCAAGAAAAATATACTACAAAATTTACTTTTTAAAATTTGTGGCGCGAATAGAATATAAAAATAGTCGCCAATGGCAGCCCTGCAATTACAACGTACCACAATTATCTAGCTTGACCCGCATTTAATCCAATCTACAAACAGCAATACAGAGTTTCTCATATTGAAAGCTCAAACGCTGCCATCGAAATACTCAAGCCCAGAGGACACGAGTTGTGACGTCATCACTAATCGACCGACTTCTCACTAGTGCTGGAATTCACACCGGAAATTTTTGAATAGCAATTTTCTTTTATTTTATTTGTGGAATATATATCATCTTATGAAACAATAGTAACTATTTAAACTTACTGGTGAGAATTTGGAATCCCCTCAATAAAAAATCAGCCAGATGCGGCAACACTGTGTCATTCCGCATCTGGCAGAATTTTTATTTAGGGGTTCCTAATTCTTACCAGTAAGTTTATATAGTTATTATTGTTTCATAAGGTGATAGCTATTCCACAAGCAAAAGAAAAGAAAATTGCTATTAAAATTTTCCGTTGTGAATTCCAATACTAGTGAGAATTCGGCCGATTAATGATGACGTCACAACTCGTGTCCTCAGGCCTTGAGTATTTCGATGGCAACGGATCAGATGATAAGATGGTATGTGACAAAATAAAAAAACTGAGTTAATCATATGATTGAAGATAATGCTCCTCTACCATCTGTTAAATTAATATTTGAAAAACCTAATAGTCACAGAGATTTTAATTCATAATGGTGGCATTTGACAATAAACGCAAATAGATATTTGGAACTTTGCAGCTCATTTTCTCAAAATGATGATTGTGTCACTTTCCACCTTTGTCATCTGAGCTCTTCGCATGTTTCGCTTTCAAAGGGGCAGCTCGGGTATTGTAAGCCTCTAACTTAACTTAATTTCAATGTATGTTAAGGCATAATTGATGCAAACGGTTCCTGACAATGTAGTATTTTATAAAATCAAATTTAACGCAAAAATTAAATTAAAATGAAACACTATACTCTTTCTAAAGTATTGTATACCTTTCTCGAGAACTATTTCCTAATTAAAAAATCAGATTTTTTCTACCAGCTTACTGTCGTATCTGAATCTAGAGGTTAACGTAAATCAGCAAGCGTTGAGAATCATTCATATTATTTTCATTCTCATTATTTATATGAATATTACGACCTCGTTTCATATTATGTATAAAATGTAATATAAAAATTTTCAGAAAGCATTTTTTTTATTTATTCATGTGTGGAGGTGGGGGGGGGGGGGGAAGACCTTCAAAATCTGTATTATACAATTTCATGTTGATGAGTTTAGTGCTGGCAACAATGTTAGGAGATAAGTGATTTGTCTGATTAGCATTTATTCTCGAAATTTCTAATCAATGTTCGCTTCACTTAAATTAAATCATATATGCATCTGTTAATCGATAAACGTTTACTAATAAGGAAAATTTCCGATAAAAAGGATAAAACATAATTGAGAAAAATGACATTAAATAAAATTTCGATTGCATCCATTAGTTTAAAATATTTTTGACATGAATAAAAGAGTTAAAAATTGTGATCAATCCAATTTTACGCCATTGTCGTCTCATAACCATTTATTATTGTCATTAAATCAAGTAGCATTAAGCTTATAAATATGTATTTAGTACGATATTATGACTCATTTATGCTCATTTAAGGAGGCGTGGGAGTTTTACGGCTTGGAAAAAAATGAAGATTTTTTTATATCTAGGAACGAGTTACAAATATGTAGATTTTTTCCTATAAGATATGTATTTCGAACTTTCGAAAGCCAATTTTTTATTAGTTTTGAGTATAGAAAAATTAATAAAAATATATTTAGTAGTGCCAGAGTCTTTGTTTGAAATTTCATATATAACAAATAAAACAAAAACAAATTAAAATATTTTGAAGAAAAATATGCCGTTAGTAACGCTGGCATAGCTGCTAGATATTACGCTTTTTTGTACCAGAAAAATTAAATAGAAATTTTTGCCTTAATTAATCTGCAGATTACGGCTATTAAAGAAGGTAAAATTTACTATTAAACTTTTGTGGCATAAAAAAGCGTAAGATGTTGACAGCCATACGCTGATATCATATTCACGGTGGCAAAACTTGGCCAATAAATTTAGATTTTTCAACTCCTAAACATCGCAAATTTTCACTTTTACACCGTGGAATAGTGAAAAATAATATGCTTTCAAAAGCAATTAGTTGGAAAAGTATACCTCAAGTTATTGTTTTTCATTTCTTTAAAAATAATTTTCAAGCACGATTTTTTTAAATCTATATCGCGTGCACCCCGATTGCGAAAGATTATACGTGTGCGCTTAAAATAATATAAATAACCCAGCATTTGTTTCAGGCTAATATTCCATAACGAAATTAAAAATCTACCAATAAATAAATGAAATACACATTTAACAGACATGTAATCTAACTATACCCTAGAACCACTAAAAATGTCACAATCCAAAAGTATGCTGTAAGCAGCGAACTCTTTGACGATTTTTTCAGCTATTAACGCCTGACGTGTACCTAATACAAAAATATCGCTTTTAAGAAATTTCAAAACTTTATTTAAATACATTATTAATATGTTTCATATAAATAATGTTTTTGGTGTTAGTGCGCAATCTAAAAATGTATTAAATATAAAAAATCTATTAAAGTTTAAGAAAAAATGTTTTTGACTTATGTTCTGTAACTTGGATAAGCCCTGTTTGGATCTGTAATTGTCCAGTTATTGACCGATGAGTTTTTAAAGTTTGTCATTTTTAGCAAAATAGCCGATTTTCATATTTAGTGAATCAGTTTTATACAAAAAATAAGGTTTTGTTTATAAAAAAAAAAGAATTAAAATAAAATTAAAACGGCTATAAAAATATGTATACTTTGACTGCAAAAAATAAAGAAAAAAGTCGGTTCATCCGTTGCCGAGATATTTCACATAACAATTTGAAACACATTTCCAGAAAAATTGTGCTTAAAGTATAACTGCAAATTTGTCAAACACTTTTGCAACAGTAACTGAACATAATAATTAACACTTCTAACTAAAATCAATTTCGATTACGTTGAGAATGTGTTGTGCCAAATAAAAAGATGGTGCAAAAAGGGTTGTTAAAAATTACAAGAGGCGAAAATGTGTTTACAAAACATTCATTTTTTAAATTGTTAAATTTTAAAGGCACCATCTAGAAAGTGTTTTGAAAGTGTTTTACATGTGTTGTTTTACAGAGATCTAAATTGTGTGGTGTTTACAATGTGTTGTTAATTTGGTGACGAAGTATTGTGCAGCACAACACTATCGTAAGAAAATATTTTCATCAACACTATTTACAACACGATTTCACCACAATTAATAACACTATTTTTAGAACGAATTTTTAGATAGCAACACTTTTGCAACATATTAAGAACACATTTATAGATAGCAACACTTTTGCAACGTATTAAGAACACAATCACAACACAAAAAATATTTTGTATATGAAGTTTTCCAATTCACAACACATTAATGAATTGTTAATTTGGTGACAAAAAGTGTTGTAAAATGTGCTTATTTTTGTATTTCAGAATTTGCAGCGTACTTTTAATCAATGGTTAAATAGAGAATACTCGTACTAGTTATATTTTTAGTCGTAACTAGCGTAGTTATAAGAAATTTCTTTATGCAGTTTGTTTGAAAATATCGAGAAAATATTTACCTAATTCTTTTTTCGAAAAATTAAATTTTTAAAGGTTTAACTTTCCTATCCCCCTTTAATGAGTTTTTGATTGTAAAGGGCTTAGAATGTTAAACATGAAGAAACGTTACTTATTCATATTATTTTAGCGAATTTCTACGACAGATTTTATTCACAAAGTATTTTTATACTTGGTATAGACAGATTTATTGATTTAAGACTTTGTATCATTTATGAACATCTTTAAATGAAGCTTGGAATCAATAAACCGATGAAAATGTTTTATTATTAATTTTTTAGTAAATTACCGGAGGATAAATTTTTAGTGCGGGATATTTTTGAATAACTGATCTTCAAAACTGGCAAGAATTTTTCATTATGTTTTAATACAAATTCCACCAAAAATTAATCACTTTGCCTTAAATTAAAAATTTAATATTATTATATTTTTGGTTCAAAAATAAAGAAAATATTCCTCTCGGACAGAATTTTTAAAATCAAGTAATAAATTAAATAAAAACTTGAAAAAATTTGTTATTCAGTTTTTAACGTATATTTTTTTAAATAACGCGTAACAGGCAATAAAAATTATGCCTAAATACTGAATGGTATGTTCTTTAAGTAAAATAAAACAAATGTTTTCCAATATTGGTTCTAAAATAACCTGGACAACTTTTAATATGCTGCAATTTTTCCTGTTACTTATTTTATCCTGTAAAAGTCTACATTTATTTTTTTATTGTTAAATTTTAATTCCACTTATATTAGGTCATTACAGCGTATCTTAAAACGTTGATAGTTGCTTTAACATTTTTACCTGTTAGAAATGAGTAAAAAATGTAAATCGAAAAAGTTTTGAATAAAAGGTCAGGAATAAGAATATATCCATGAAATAGATTCTTCGTTAATTTTAAAAGAGTTACACATATTAAATTTTTATGCGACTCTTCAAGTTAAAATTGGTCAATTAAAAACATTCCCCTTTTCCAGCAACATGATCATTACAAAAGTCCTTCCGGCCAGTGCCGGGAGGAAGAGGTAGCTTTCATATTCCTTATTTTAAAAAAGCCAACTTATATTATTCAAACACACGAAGCTCAATTTAGTGGAAACCGAATATAGGAGATTCAATACTAATTTTTATCAATAATAAGTCATTTTGAATGAGAATTTCGCGAAATTAGGCAGCTTATCCAAGCTGCTTTTATTTAAAGTAACTTATATTTGGCTGCCAAATTCGGCGATTTCTTAAAGTGCCTGCCATTTTAAGACAACACGGTGGATGAGGCTAACCAGTGAACTTGGTCGAGACCTTAGTAATTGCTGTGCACATGCTCACTCACATCGGAATCGGTTGATATATACGAGTGTTGTCGCAGGCAAAAAATCAGATTTTTCAAAATGTCACCCACATTAGAAATTGAAACTGCTATATCTGAGCCATTTTTTAAGATAAAGACAAACAAAAAATGCTCTTGAACCCTTATATCAAGGTCAAATACTTAAGAAAGAAACCTTTTTCAATTTCTAATTTTTTTGCACCTCACTTTAAATATATTTTTTTTTTATTTAATGGCCGCCATTTTGAAACAAGATGGCTGATGAAGCTGGCCAACGAACTTGGTCGAGATATTGATGCATACTATCCACATGCCTTCTTCCATCGAAATAGGCGAATACGTGTGTTATCGCGTGACAAATGCAAGATCGTTTCAAAGTGTTAGCCATGCTAGAAATTCAAAGTGCTATAATTCAACTATTTTTTAAGATATAAACAAAAGAACAAATTTTCAGAAACAAAAAGTGCTCCAGAATCTTTCTATCAAGGGCAAACACATAAAAAAAATATTTTTCATTTTCCAATTTTTTAATACCTCATTTTAAATTTTAAATTTAATTTATTTTTAAATGGCAACCCTTTTGAAACAAGATGGCGAATGAAGCTGGCGAACGAACTTGGTCGAGACATTGGTATGTACTATGTACAGACCAAGTTACATCCAAATCGGTTCATAAATACGCCTGTTATCGCGTGACAAAAATCAGGTCGTTTTAAAATGTCAGCCACAATAGAAATTCAAAAGTCCTTCCGGCCAGTGCCGGGAGGAAGAGGTAGCTTTCATATTCCTTATTTTAAAAAAGCCAACTTATATTATTCAAACACACGAAGCTCAATTTAGTGGAAACCGATTATAGGAGATTCAATACTAATTTTTATCAATACTAAATCATTATGAATGAGAATTTCGCGAAATATTTAAAATAACTTATATTTGGTTGCCAAATTCGGCGATATCTTGAAGTGCTTGCCATTTTAAGACAACATGGTTGATGAGGCTAACGAGTGAACTTGGTCGAGACCTTAGTCCTGTGCACATGCTCACTCACATCGGAATCGGTTGACATATACAAGTGCTGTCGCAGGCAAAAAGTAAGATTTTTCAAAATGTCACCCACATTAGAAATTGAAACTGCTATATCTGAGCCATTTTTTAAGATAAAGACAAACAAAAAATGCTCTTGAACCCTTATATCAAGGTCAAATACTCAAGAAAGAAACCTTTTTCAATTTCTAATTTTTTTGCACCTCACTTTAAATATAATTTTTTTTAATTTAATGGCCGCCATTTTGAAACAAGATGGCTGATGAAGCTGGCCAACGAACTTGGTCGAGATATTGATGCATACTATCCACATGCCTTCTTCCATCGAAATAGGCGAATACGTGTGTTATCGCGTGACAAATGCAAGATCGTTTCAAAGTGTTAGCCATGCTAGAAATTCAAAGTGCTATAATTCAACTATTTTTTAAGATATAAACAAAAGAACAAATTTTCAGAAACAAAAAGTGCTCCAGAATCTTTCTATCAAGGCCAAACACATAAAAAAAATATTTTTCATTTTCCAATTTTTTATTACCTCATTTTAAATTTTAAATTTAATTTATTTTTAAATGGCAACCCTTTTGAAACAAGATGGCGAATGAAGCTGGCCAACGAACTCGGTCGAAACATTGGTATGTACTATGTACAGACCAAGTTACATCCAAATCGGTTCATAAATACGCCTGTTATCGCGTGACAAAAATCAGGTCGTTTTAAAATGTCAGCCACAATAGAAATTCAAAATGCTATAACTCAGCCATTTTTTTAGATATAGACAAAAGAAAACCTGTTGCGGAATCTTTGTGTTAAGGTCAAACACATACAAAAAAAAAATCTTTTTCATTTTCTAATTTTTTTGTATCTCATTTTAAATTTTAAATTTAAAAATTTTTTTTAAATGGCCGCCATTTTGAAACAATATGGCGGATGAAGCTGGTCAACGAACTCGTTCGAGATATTTGTATGTACTATGTACACACCGAGGTATATGGAAATTGGTTCATAAATACGTCTGTTATCACGTGACAAACATCAGGACGTTTCAAAATGTCAGCCACGCTAGAAATTCAAAATGCTATAACTCAGCCATTTTTTAAGATATAGACGAAACAAAAACTGCTCCCGAATCTTTTTATCAAGGTCAAACACATAAGAAAAAAATATTTTTTCAATTTACAATTTTTTGGTACCACACTTCAAATTTAAATTTTTCTTAAAAATTTAAATGGCCGCCATTTTAAAACAAGATGGCGGATGAAGCTGGCCAACGAACTCGGTCGAGACATTGGTACGTACTATGGATAAACTAAGTTACATCCAAATCGGTTCATAAATACTCCTTTTATCGCGTGACAAATTCAGGACGTTTCAAAATGTCAGCCACGCTAGAAATTCAAAATGCTATAACTCAGCCATTTTTTAAGATATAGACGAAACAAAAACTGCCCGGAGTCTTTGTATAAAGGTCAATTACATAAGAAAAAAATATTTTTCCATTTTTAATTTTTTGGTACCACATTTCAAATTTTAAATTTTTAAATTTTTTTTAAATGGCCGCCATTTTGAAACAAAATGGCGGATGAAGCTGGCCAACGAACTCGGTTGAGATATTGGTGCGTACTATGTACACACCAAATTACATCCAAATCGGTTCATAAATACGAGAGTTACAGTGTGACATAGGTCAGATATATATATATATATATATATATCAATTTTCAACGGAGGGTGGTTTCGGGGTCTGGGGGTCATGATCGATGAAAATATACCAAAATTTTTTGAAATCGCTTTCCTCCGAACGGCTGCAATAGGTAGCTTTTTGTAATGAAAGCTACCTAAAATGCTATAACTCAGCCATTTTTTTAGATATAGACAAAAGAAAACCTGTTCCGGAATCTTTATGTTAAGGTCAAACACATACAAAAAAAATCGTTTTCATTTTCCAATTTTTTTGTATCTCATTTTAAATTTTAAATTTTTTAAATTTCTTTAAATGGCCGCCATTTTGAAACAATATGGCGGATGAAGCTGGCCAACGAACTCGTTCGAGATATTTGTATGTACTATGTACACACCGAGGTACATGGAAATCGGTTCATAAATACGTCTGTTATCACGTGACAAATATCAGGACGTTTCAAAATGTCAGCCACGCTAGAAATTCAAAATGCTATAACTCAGCCATTTTTTAAGATATAGGCGAAACAAAAACTGCTCCCGAATCTTTTTATCAAGGTCAAACACATAAGAAAAAAATATTTTTTCAATTTACAATTTTTTGGTGCCACATTTCAAATTTAAATTTTTCTTAAAAATTTAAATGGCCGCCATTTTAAAACAAGATGGCGGATGAAGCTGGCCAACGAACTCGGTCGAGACATTGGTACGTACTATGGATAAACTAAGTTACATCCAAATCGGTTCATAAATACTCCTTTTATCGCGTGACAAAATTCAGGACGTTTCAAAATGTCAGCCACGCTAGAAATTCAAAATGCTATAACTCAGCCATTTTTTAAGATATAGACGAAACAAAAACTGCCCTTGAGTCTTTGTATAAAGGTCTATTACATAAGAAAAGAATATTTTTCCATTTTTAATGTTTTGGTACCACATTTCAAATTTTATTTTTTAATTTTTTTTTTTAAATGGCCGCAATTTTGAAACAAAATGGCGGATGAAGCTGGCCAACGAACTCGGTTGAGATATTGGTACGTCCTATGTACACACCAAATTACATCCAAATCGGTTCATAAATACGAGAGTTACAGTGTGACATAGGTCAGATATATATATATATATATATATATATATATATGGATATATATATATATATATATATATATATATATGTATATCAATTTTGAACGGAGGGTGGTTTCGGGGTCTGGGGGTCATGGTCGATGAAAATATACCAAAATTTTTTGAAATCGCTTTCCTCCGAACGGCTGCAATAGGTAGCTATTTGTAATGAAAGCTACCTAAAAATACCCTTGAGAATGGGGACCATCCATCAGTTTAGATTTTTTTCTTCTGTGTATGTGTGAAATATAGCATGAAAATGAAATTCCGGGCTACAATCTATATGTAATTGATCCATGCTTAAAAAAATATTAGTGGTAAAGCGCTTCAAATAATTTACAGAATTATTAGAAAAACTGTGTATTACAGATGAGAGAAAACATTCCGAACATGTTTTTTGAATTGCTTTCTTTTAAATATCTTTCTATGGTTTAAAACTACAGTTGTCTCTTAACATTATCTCTGCCGGCACATTGCTTTATTTAGAAAAGAACTCCATTATCAATTGGTAAATAGTCCTTAATTTCATTGATAAAATATCCTTTTAAATGATATAACAGAGAGTAGTATAAGTCATATTTTTCTTCATAATTCTGTTAATTTTAAAGATACATGTATAGTTTTTATTATGATCTTCTTAGAGAAAAGGCCATTTTTTTAACCTATTTTGTCTAGGGGTTCCTATAAATATCTAAATGTAACTTTTCGAAAAATAACGGGAGGGATATTTCATTAGTATAAACTTGCTTTCTGCCTTATTTTGAACACTTTTACAATTTATGAAGCCAACCGATAAAAAATTAAAACGTGTTTCAACTTTTTGGGACAGTGTGTTGCAAACAGCAATGGGCTCGATATTTCTTTATAGCCAACCGATAAAAAATTAAAACGTGTTTCAACTTTTTGGGACAGTGTGTTGCAAACAGCAATGGGCTCGATATTTCTTTAAATCGTCTTTCTCCTTTGAGGAACGATAGGCACACTCGTAGGACTAATCACTAATCACTAATCACCCACTCGTGGACAGCCAACCTTTCGGTATAGGAGCTGATTAGTCCACGAGGGGAAAACACATATCTACTACCCCACGGAGACTCCAGTACTCGCGAACAAGTCCGGAAGCTCCAGCAGGCTGGAAGACCCTGCTTAATGAAAATTACATGATTATTACAGGTAATTCACAATGGGTTGCACTATTGAGCAAACTCGAGAAATTTTACACTTATAGGTGATGATGAATAGTTAAAATTATGTTATAAAATAAAGTTAATATAGGTACTTAATTACATCTCATTATTTAACATTTAAAAAGTGAGTATTTACACTTAAAATTAAAGATAGGAGAATTATTTAAGGTAAACAATAAATAGTAGAATAATATGACAGAGCTTGATTAAAATGACAAAACAATCAAAATGATTACTAAACAATATGACAAAATGTAATGAAATAAAGTGAAATATTTAAACTAAGTGACTTGAAGTAAAAAGTTCATCGTACAGATGAGCGTTAAAAGTCTTTTTTTATAAATGAAAAATGTTTGTTTAAAATATTATAGTTGGCTCTTAACTTGGCATAATTTGTTGGATCAAATACGATCCTTTTAAGGTTGAAACGTACAGTATTGTTTCTTTTAAAGTCAAAGGTATTTGTCATTAATGAACATTTTGAGAAAAGGTAATGGATCGGGTCTCCTATCCCCTTGCCACATGGGCAGGATGGAGAGTCTCGTTTCCCTATTTTATTAACAAAGGCGGGAAAACTGCCGTGTCCACTAACTTAATATGGAATAATATGATAGTCCAAGAGCTGTTAAACATTTTAGGGAAGGTATTTGAGGCACCCTGAAAATTTGTGCAACACTTCTTTTGTAATGGCTGAATACAAAATCGAATGTCTGGCTGAAGGATCGTGGCCCAAAAACTGTGCCAGACACGTGTCAAGTGCCATTTTTTTTGACTACCCAAAAAAGGTAATTGAGGCACGCTGAGATTGAGACAGAATAATATTTATACTTAGAAAAAAATATCTTGAAAACGACAGACACTTTAGTCGGCCCAAAAACTGTGCCAGACACGTGTCAAGTGCCATTTTTTGACTACCCAAAAAGGTATTTGAGGCACGCTGAGATTGAGACAGAATAATATTTATGCTTAGAAAAAAATATTTTGAAAATGACAGACACTTTAGTCGGCACAAAAACTGTGCCAGACACGTGTCAAGTGCCATTTTTTGTCTGACACAGTTTTTGGGCCACGATCCTTCAGCCAGACATTCGATTTTGTATTCAGGCATTTCAAAAGAAGTGTTGCACAAATTTTCAGGGTGCCTCAAATACCTACTCAAAAATGTTCAACAGCTCTCCTACTATGACTTTTGCAGATAAAATCAGAATCCACTTTATTCAAGATTTTATAAGTAAATCGGCCTTTTTCAGATGAAGTCCAAGAATGTTGCCAGTCTGACAACATTTTATCCTTGAGTGCTTTTTTGATCACACTCGTGGGACCATGGAACTATTAATAAAGAAGAACTGACATATCGTTAAAATAGTGAAACTTCAATTGTAACCGCTTTGGCAGGTGTTGATTACCGCCGGTGGAAATTTCCACCAGTAAAATTTTATAGAAATTTTCTCCTTAATCAAACGCCTTATTAATGAAATTTCAGTCATAAATAATAGCAGAAACAGATTTTCATTTTTACTGGTGGACATTTACTTTTGCGGAAGTCAGGTCTTTCGTTTTCGCTGTATTGTAACAACCATTGAAACAAACTGACAGTTTTACAAGGCAAACTGACACCAGTAAAAGCAAATAAAAAATTTTATCATATTTGTGAGAAAATATTTCCATGAATAAGACGCTTAAATAAGACGAAATTTTCTGTTCAATTTTACTGATGGGAAGTTTCCCAGCGGTAATTAGAAACTGAGGATCTGATTTTTTTTTTAAAGCAGCCGCCATCTTCTGAAAACTTCCTCAGTTACTTCACGCGCAACTGGTAGATAGTACACTATATGTCTCCTCCCTTTTGTTCATAACTACATTCGTGGAACATAAATTGGTCAATTTAGTTTCTCCATTTATTTCTTTAAATAAGTAGCTATCTAAGAATTATTTTCCCTCTGCTCTCAAAGGATTGATAACCAGAATTTTTCCTTTGTCATTCTGGATATTAATCCGCTTGAATTAAAATAAAATATTTTATTTTCCTTCCGGTTATCGTTTCCCATGAATTACAATAAAATATTTCGTTTTGCTTACGATTATTGTTTTTTTTTTTTTTCAATAAAAAGAAATGTTCATTTTGATTTCGGTTGTGGTTCCGTTTCAGTTAAAAAATAAATAAAATTTGTTTTGATTCTGGTTTCCATTCTGTTAGAAATAATAGTTTTTTCCGGTGCAAGTTTCCGGTTCGATTCCGAACGAATGAATCGAAAAAAAAAAACACTAACAAAATATTGTCATGTCAACTTATTCGATTTTCATTTTCTTTTACCGTAGATTTCCACAAAATTCTTCATTTAACCCTTTCGGGACGGGTGAGGCATATATGCATCGTTAAAAGATGCATGTGGAATTTGTTTTCTGCACCATTAATAAATAAATGTAATATTTGTATTTTTTAATTGGAGTATTTTTTTTATATTTCACAAGTAAAGGGAACTGTTTAAAAAGAGCGGTGCGACCCACATAAAATTTGTGTAAGGGATGCCGCCTCGAAAAAGTTAACACTATACAAGCTGCAAACAGTGCTGCCAAATCAGGCGGTTTTTTATACGAAAATTTCGAGTTCACACCAGAAAATTTTTAAAACCAATTTTCCTTTATTTTATTCGCGAAATATCTATCATTATATATTTTATTTATTACCAATAATTTCAGGTATTATTTCCAAAAATGGTGTATTTTTTACATGTCTGTACCATTTGTCTACTTCTAAAGATAACCATTAAAAAAGTCTTTAATTCACCATTTGAAAATACATTTTCTGTTTCTTTTCAGCAAAATTTCGCTGTAGTTTATCTGTAAAAACAGTATTCCGTATTGCTATAATAAAAACATAAAACAAAGTTTTATCATTATTTCTAAAAACACATTTCTTCTAAAAACTATTCACGTCAAGAAGTTCACTATTAGTTAGTTCTGTAGAAATCCCAAGTTCATCTTTAAAAAAATCTAAGCTCGTTATAAGTACATAAGAAAATCCAATAAAATTCATATTTTACTTCGGCTGTTAGACTGTATTCACTCTCCTTTTTTCTGTTTGATCAACGTCATATTATAAATGGTGAGGTGTTGTTTAACGTCATATTATAAATGAACAACAGTGAAAAAAGAAAATCTCGGCCAGAAACATAGAATCTCTTTCATTTGAACTGAAGATGCCTCGGAGGAGGTGAAAACGTTATTCAAACAGAAAATAGGGGGAGTGATTACAGTCTGACAGTCAAAGTAAAATATTAATTTTATTGGATTTTTTATGTACATATAACGAACTTAGATTTTTTTAAGATGAACTTGGGATTTCTACAGAACTAACTAATAGTGAACTTCTTGACGTGAATAGTTTTTAGAAAAAAATGTGTTTTTAGAAACAATGGTAAAACTTTGTTTATGTTTGTATTATACCAATACGGAATGTATTTACTGATAAACTGTAGCAAAATTTTGTTGAAAAGAAACAAAAAATGTATTTTCAAATGGTGAATTAAAGACATTTTTAATGGCTATCTTTAGAAGTATATAAATGGCACAGACGTGTAAAAAAGACCACATTTTTAGAAATAATGCCTGAAAAAATTGTTAATAAATAAAATATATAGTATAATACAGGTATTAACCAAAAGAAAAACCCTTCGTGTTACACCTATTTTGTATCTATCATTATAATAACCAAAAATAAATATTCGAAATTTCTAGGGAGAATTTAGAATTTCTTAACGATATTTTTATAAATGACGCATAAATGTGTCAGCGCGACTTTTATAGTGTTAATATAGGAGGTTAAACATTTATATTCAATTAACTTCCATTTTAATCTTGATGATAATCCTGCATTCGGTCTTAAAATGATCTCTATCTTGAAATTAGAAGACATGAAATCTTTGTCGATATATAAAATGGCATATATCGGTAATTGTCGGTATATGCCGGTGAATATACTAAAATATTACAATATACTATATACTAAATAATATTAGAATATACTAAATACCATTTTTGAACCCTCTGTTTGATCACAGATCGCACAGAGGGTTTCGTTTAATATTCCTTTCAAAACAGTTTATGCTTTTGCAAAATCTGTTAGTTCCACATTTCGCAACTAGGGGGCGCACTCTATTCTAAACAAACCTCTATTCGAACGAAACTCCGTTTTACAATCTATCCGTAGATATATTAGTCGAGGTAATCGAGCCCATAGCACCCGAGATAGGTAGGCGCCTCCTGGCGGTAAAAAAGTTGGAACTAAAATATGTAAATCTATGGTGCATAATATGAAAGAGTGGTCAAAGGGGTATCGGCAAAAGTTAGAAAAGTGCCCCCCGGTTGAAAAGGGGAGACGATAAAAAATTGCTTAAAATACACAAGTTAGAGCCCGGAGGGTAAATAATATAAGACTTTTTGAAAATTTTATGATATTTCGTGTGATCGCAAGTGTTCTGCTATAGGTATGCAAAATTTCAAGTCTCCAACTTAATTAGGGTCTGGGTTAGAAAAATTGCTTAAGATACGCAAGTTAGAGCCCAATATAAGACTTTTTGAAATTTTTATGATTTGTCATGTGATCGCAAGTGTTCAGCTATCAGTATGCAAAATTTCAAACCTCCAACTTAATTAGGGGGCCGAGTTAGAAAAATTGCTTAAAATACACAAGTTAGAGACCGGGGGGCAAATATGAGACTTTTTGAAATTTTTACGATTTATCGTGTGATCGCAAGTGTTTAGTTGTAATTATGCAAAATTTCAAGTCTTTAACTTAATTAGGGGCTGAGTTAGAAAAAAAAGCTTAAAATACACAAGTTAGAGCCCAGAGGGTTAAATATACGATTTTTTTCGAAAATTTATGATTTGTCGTTTCATCGCAAGTGTTTAGCTATAATTTTGCAAAATCTCAAGTCTTCAACTTAATTAGGGGCTCAGTTAGGTAAAAAAAAGCTTAAAATACACAAATTAGAGCCCAGAGGGTTAAATATAAGACTTTTTCAAAATTTTAGGATTTGTCGTTTGATGTGAGGTGTTCAGCTATAAGTATGCAAAGTTTCAAGTCTCCAACATATAACGTTTCTGAGAACGTGCACTGTGACGGACAGACAGACAGAGGAGCGAGACGAATAGGGTTTCGTCAGGTGAACGAAACCCTGAAAAATGCAAACACACATGTAAAACACACACAATTATCTCCTTCCCTTCATGAGATGTGTATATTTATTTTTAAACTGGTATTTTGATAATATTTTCGTACATATTAAAATAATTAACTTTAAAAATAAAAACATGCTCTTTCCAACTAGTAATTTATAGAAAATGTTTCTGAGTTTTCTAAGGAGTTATTAAAATAAATAAAGCCATGAAAACTATTCGGACCAACTGGTGGGAAAAGTATGCCCAGACCAGACTAGGGATGGGCATTATTTAACGTATTAGGATAAAAAAAAACCTGTTACTATGCTGGAACCTAATATTGAATTAATATGTTACCGAAAAGTACCTGTTAATTAAATAACATATGGTTTTAAATGGCAGCGTCTTTATTCATTTGCCTTAATCAAGAAATCAATTTTGGGCCTTTAAAATAGAACAATATTCACAAAAAACGTCCTCCATCGCTTCTTTCCAGAGTGCGCCCCTAGTTTGGCCCATCTTCACCTTCTAGTTATGGGCAACTCTGTTAGATGTGTGGTGCTAAAAATTTATTGTGCATTTCATCAATCTCTAATGCATGAATAGTAATGACTTGCAGCACTAATTAAATGCTTTTTCCGGCTTGGTGCATGGTGCTGGGTCATCAGCATCATCACATACTTTCACCGATTCTGATTGCGCTAAGTAGAGAATAAACCAAACATTGGCACAAATAGTAAATCAGGAAAATATCTGAAAATTTTTAAGAAAAAAGCTCATGCTTGATATGTTTTGTACTCATGAATTGTATATATTGTCTGCATTTAGCATTTCCATACCAAAGCAAAGATTTGTCTAATTTTTGATCTGAGCAATTTCTCTTCAACTAAAATATATTTTCGTGCTTTTTTTTTTTCGTCTTGCTTCTAATTTTCAACGAGTGATTTTTGTTGAATTTTGCAATATATTTCATTTATGTTATGTAAATGAAAAAAGCATTGATTCCCTCACCCTTTAAAAAATGCGGCGAAACAGGAGTTCAGATTCATTAAATTTATAAAAAGTACCTTTTTGCAACATTTAAGTAAAATACATTTATTTATAATTTTATCTCTTAAAAATTTTAATTCTCGATTTTGAATAGAAAATCTATTTCCAAAAATAACAAAACGTTGTTTAGCTACATTCAAATAAAATCCATGAATTTATAGCGCATTTAAAACGGTACAGTCGTGGAAAAAAAAAAAGTAAACACCCCCTACTAACTCCTCAACAAGTTATCGTAGAAGAAAGTTACCGGTACCGAACGATTGGAAATGAAGTCTACTTTTAAATGGTGTATATAAATTTTGCTTATGGGGCCATCTACATATTAAAACAAACCATAAATTCATTTTTTTCAATGGCAATACCCAATTCTGACAGCATAAATGAACCCTACACCTTTCAATTAGCCTAAAAACCAATTTTTATGCAATTCGTACCATAAGTTTCCGAGAAATTAATTATTATAAAACGTGCGTATTTTAAGGGCTGTATCCAAATTGAAGTTCCGCAGTCGATTGTTAACCGAGAGAGCCTCCTTCTTGATCAAGACACCTTAAGCAGTCAATGAAGCCTGTTAGACAACGGGACAGCAGAAGAAATTTCAAAACATCTACTCACTTCTATCATAAACGGCCCCTTAAACCATCATTTTGCCGTTTTTTAAGCATAATTTGAAAACTATTTGGAAGAAAAATGTGAAATTTCGGATTTTCATAAAGCAGGACTTAATAAATCTAAATCCATCAAAAAAATTGTAGGTTGCAGCTCATAATTTTTTCGAATATTAATTTCATAATTCATAATTCATATCATAAAATTATAAAAATTGCAAATTCAGCGTATTTATGTTTGAACACATTAGTATTATTGCTACACAAAAAATTAGCACATCAGGAGCATAATTTCAGGAGATATAAATAAATATATGAAAATGTAATTTAACATTAGAAGCACTAAATTTTGAATGTTTATAATTCAAAAACTTATCATTCAAATGACTTGAAATTTGGTGTCTGGGCATAGTTTGAACCGAAGATTTGAAATATCTCGTTAAAATTGGGTATTGCCATTGAAAAAAATGAGGTTTGGGTTCGTTTTAATATGTAGATGGCCCCCTAAGCAAATTTTATATACATCATTTAAAAGTAGACTTTATTTCCAATCATTCGGTACCAGTAACTTCCGTCTACGATAATTTGTTGAAGAGTTAGTAGGGGGTGTTTACTTTTTTTTCCACGACTGTACATTAACACGTTCACGCAGGCGCGGTGGGTCACGCTCGACTATATCAGAGTTGTCAAGTCTCCGGCTTTTTGCACACCACTATTGTTTTAGAGAAAATGTTGTTCCTTTAAATCGCCCAATTGCTCTAATTAAATAAAACAATATTTTCAGTATTAAAATACTGGTATCCAAAAAGCCGGAGACATGGCAGTTCTGAGACAGTCGAGTGTAACCCACCGCGCCGGCGTGAACGTGTTAAAACTTCAATTGATTTCAACTGAAAGCAGCTGAAACCAACCGCAGATAATTCCCTAATTCATTCTGAATCACGCTGTCAGTGAATGTAGTTCTTAACATATAAAATTATCTTTGTATCGCTTGGTAAGCTTGTGAATAAAGAGAGATAATAGAACATGTTTGCAATTATATATCTGTTAAAAATTTCTGCGGTCAATATAACATTTGCTCATTTCGAAACATTTGGTACAACAGTCTTTTAAATTAAGAAATACGCTGAAGGATATACACTGCTCAAAACAATTAAAGGATATTGCAGTTTTAGGTGGATTTTGTATCTGGTAAACTGTTTACTGATTGATACATGGTCGACAGACATAGTAGGTTATATGAGAATAAATTACACATGTTTGGCAGAAAAAAATGCATTTTATTGCGCATTTTGTCCTAAAGGAAAAAAACACAATTTGTGCATATGAGAAAAAAAGAATAAGAAAAGGTGTTTTCTTCAAAGAAAATCATTTTCAGTAGGGGGTATGGTTTCCACGGGCGGCCAGCAACGTTGAACACCTTTGAGGCATGGACTCAATGAGGTTATTAATGACGAGTTGGGGTATTCTGCCCCACTCTTCCAGAAGAGCTCTTTCCAGTTCTTGGAGAGTTTGTGGGGGTTGTTGGCGGCCAGAAACTCGTCTTCCTAGAGCGTCCCAAACGTGCTCGATTGGATTCATGTCTGGAGAACACGCTGGCCATTCCATTCGAACGATTCCTTCCTCGAAAAGGAAATCCTCCACCAGGTTTGCACGATGTGGCCTGCAGTTATCGTTCATTAAAATGAAGTTATCTCCGATTGCTGCAGCGTAAAGGACTACAATAGGTCTGAGGATCTCATCCCTATATCGGCGACCAGTCAGAGCTCCATCTCGAATGATGTAGAGGTCAGTGCGCCCGTCAATGGAGATGCCACCATACACCAACACTCCTCCACCGCCAAATCTGACACTTTCGTGCACAAACGCAGGATTATTCCTACTGCCACGGTCCCTGCAGATGAAAATACGCCTATTATCCGGATGCACAGAAAAACGGGACTCGTCAGAAAACAGAATATTGCTCCATTCATTTCTCCTCCAGTTGACATGCTCGGTTGCCCACTCCCTGCGGTCGCGACGATGCCTTGATGTTAATCTAATACATACCATCGGTCGGCGAGCATACAGACCTACAGCATGGAGCCGGTTTCGGACAGTCTGAGTTGAAATCGTGGTGCCTGTAGCCGAGCGAAGGTGTTGTTGGAGAAAAGTAGCGTTCATGGTTCGGTGTCTCCGAGCTGTTAACGCTAAATACCGATCTTCATTGGGCGTTGTTGCCCGTCTACGACCTTGCGCTGGTCTTCGGCCTGCACATCCACTCTCCAAAAAACGGTTCCAAATCCTGGAAATGACACTTTGTGACACTCCAATGGCTTGCGCTACTTCGGCTTGAGTTTGGCCCCCTTCTAACCTACCAACAATTCTCAAAGCTTCTGAATCTGTCAAATGACTTCGCTGAGACATCGTACTCATCGAAACAAAGCAATCACTGAATGCCGATCATCCTTGTCTTCATTCTCTTTTATCCAGTTGAAAGTCAAATTTCATTCGCTACCGCTGAAGTGACGTTTTTGACGTCAAACTCAAAATTTGCATACTCCACAGTTTGAAAACCAGAAAAATTTGCATTTGTGATTCTCTTCTTCTATTTTCGGCAAAAAAAAATTTCGTTTATATCTTTATTTTATATAAAACTTCAAATATCCTTTAATTGTTTTGAGCAGTGTATTTATCTGAATAAGCAGTTTTATCCGAGCGAAATGACATTTGATTAAGAATGTTTATTTACTCTTCATGTTTCTGTAAAGAATAGAGTGTTTTGCGTTGGCGGTTTATTTGAATATTTAAAGGGTTTTTACTACGTACTCATGGAGGTTTTTTTTTTTTTTTTTTTTTTTTTTTTTAATGGAATGGAGGGGGGGGGTGCGAGGGGGATTCCTGCACTATAAATTTTGTTTTTTGGCAAAGTTTTTAATTATTTTTGTTTTTTCATTGTTTTAATTTGCTGAAAAAAAGAAAGAAAATAGCCTCCTATAATTTGGGAAAAAACTTAATTTTAGTACAGTTGTAATTCATTTGAAAAACATTACGAACGAAATTTGTTTGGATGAATTGCATTTGATTAAAAGTATATAAATGATATTTTTGTGTTCTTGTGAAATAGCTTTGAATATGCGTTGATAGATGTGGCTGTTATGAAATCGGCGATCAAATTTCTCTTTTTTAATACTTTCCAACGCAGTTGAAAAGTGTTTATGAATTCAGATTGTCTATCCGTCTGTCTGTCCTTGCTTTAACTCGCGTAAATATTAGTCCGATTGCCATGAAATGGATATATCTTATTTGGGTTTAGTATGGCATGTTCGGTATTGTAAAGGAAGTGTGTATAGCACAGTGTTGAATTCAGACACTTTTCTCCGAGAGGGATTCCTGTGTTTCCGGGGGGGGGGGGAATTACAGAGTTCCGTTGGGGAAATTTCACTTTTTGACCATTGAAAACACAAAATCTTAAGTATTCCGGGGGGACATCTCATTGTTCCGGGGGGGAGTGTCCCCCCCGGGCCACCCCCTCACTTCAACACTGGTATAGCATATTTGGTTCATTTATAGGCCCACCCAAAAGAATTCCGTTACATTACGGTATATGGGGGAATTCGCTTGCTGTGTATTTTAATGATATTACAGTATTTAAAACATATTGAAATTGATATAAATCACTGAGGTGTACTACAAGGTTATTACTATAGAATAGGGTGTGCATAGAACTTATCATTTATTAATAGGAACACACAAAAGTATTTTTATATAGAAGAAAATGATCAATAATTGAACTTTTGAAGCCACGAAACAATAATTGCTGGAAGAGCGTTTTTAATTGTGGTATGCGTTTTTAAATTTAACTATTTTTTAAATATTACTTGGTGTGTATCAATTCCAGATCATATACTAGGTCGAACAACAGTTCTCAACAGCATTCGTTTATTAATTGAAATTGCTGAGAGGAAATTTTAAAATGTATTATGCGTTTAACTGAACTAATTTTTTGCGTACTATGTCGTATGCATACGTATCTGTAGATTATATACAGGACTGCAAAAAAATCGTATATTTTAACGATTATTCATGGTAATGGCATAAATCGTGTTTTCAAATGCATTATGCGTTTTCCGAATTGTTCATTAAAGTCATCATCTTCCACCTTTGTCAATTGCGATGTTTTGTTATGGTATTCTGAATGTGTTGGAAAGTGCTTCATAATCTATGCTGTATGCATGATTCTCTTTTTTGGAGAAGAGGGGGGTTAGAAATCGTGCTGTTAAAACTGTGTTAATTATTATTATACAGGGTATTTCCAATAACTAATTTCTAAACCGTTAGTTTTAAAGGTATAGTTCCAATTGCAAAAATGTTTCAAATTTTGTTCTGCATCACATAAAAATCGATTTACATTACAATGATTACTTTTTAAATAGATAAAAAATTACAAATTTTATACAATGCCTCTGTCCTATAAGTTTGATTTGGAAAATGTTTTTCCATGCTCTAACAAGTAAAACAGCAAAAATTTATTCTTTTATGATCAAGACTTACTGAGTTATGATTCTTAGAATTTTATGAATTTTCAATGTTTTAATCACCATAAATGGAAAAACACGTTTTTAGTGTCAGAAAACGCTAAAAATGGACGAAATTTAAAGTATCATAACTAGGTAAGTTTTTGTCTTGCAAAAATTAAGTTTTTAATCAAACTAATTTTGATTCATCTCAATAGAAAACAGCATTTATAATTATGTCAAAAAAATATTTCAAACATTTTGTTTAAAAGGCCTTCTAATTAAAACATCCGTTGACCGCATACACAGCGATTAGTTATATGTTATAAAAATAACAGGTTGTTGGAACCTGTTACCTGTACAAGTGCGCAACGATGTAACCTGTTAACCAAAAGTAACTATATTTCCCATCTCTAGTCCAGACTGAGTAGCAGGGTTCGTCACAGTCATTATAGCGTCGGTACCATGTCAAACTATCTAATATGAAAACAGTTTTGCCATTGGGCTCTCTTTTTTAAATTCACATTTCTTGATTGGCACCACTTTTCTGAAATGGTAAAATTCCCCTTCTTTTCGCCTTAATTAATATGTCATTAAATAAGGCATATTTTACTATTTCAAAAAAGATGTGCCAACCAAGAAATCTGAATTTTAAAAAAGTAGCCCGCTGGCAACACAGTTTTCATATTGGATAGATTGACATGGTACCGACGATAACTTAAAGCTGCTGGATATAAATGTAAATGTAAATCGCTTTTGAAATTTATTGTTGTTAGCTACATATTTTATCGACAAACTGCTTACTGGTTTTTGCTCCTTCATAATTCTATTGTTCTGCCGGATGCTGTTTCCATTCATCTTCACTTTTTTCGTTATGGGGTCATTGTAAACAATATTTCTACCAAACTTATCATCATCTCTGGAGCTAGAAAACATCAATTTTCACAATAAAATGCATATCTTGAATTCGTTCTAGACTGAAACTACAAAAAAAAGCATAAAAGCGATCGACGATTTTTAAAAAAGAGTCATGGAGATAGTTTATATTTTTTCACAAATCATGTAAACGAAAACTGCTTCTACATCGTCAGTCACGCATTCAAAGAAGCCAAGGACAAAGTTGAAGCCATGTCGTCGGTACCATGTCAAACTATCCAATACGAAAACAGCGTTGCCAGTAGGCTACTTTTCTTCAATTCAGATTTCTTGATTGGCACCACTTTTTTGAAATAGTATAATTCACCTTATTTAACCTTATTTAATGACATATTAACTAAGGCGAAAACAAGGGGAATTTCACCATTTCAGAAAAGTGGTACCAATCAAGAAATCCGAATCCGAACCAATCAAATCGGACCAATCAAGAATCCGAAATCAATCAGAATCCTGGTCCGGACATTTTTCGCCCAGTTGGAAATTTACATCTAACAAGAAATCTGAATTTTAAAAAAGTAGCCCCTGGCAACACTGTTTTCATATTGGATAGTTTGACACGGTACCGACGCGACGATGTGTTTGAAGAATTGCTATCATCTGGAGAAGCTTTACACATATTGAGTGGTTACATGGGTTTGAAAATTTCATAAAATCCATTATTTTTATTTATTTATTTATTTATTTTTGTCTAATAGTACAATATGTCTAGAATATTTCCCCAAAATTCTCAAGTCAATCGGAGTAAAAGTCTAGGAGAGAGAGCCTTTGGAAATTCCCCTCATTAGGCTGGACCGGTGACGCAAGTATATTGAGGCATCTGCTTAGCTATTGTTTGTTTGTCTCTCTCGCTTTCTAAGGGTCACCTATTTTAAATATTTTAGTTTAACCCCTTGGTTACAGATTTATTTGAAAAAATTCTTGTGTTTCGACCGGATTTAATTTGCTGATGCAAAACTCCTAATAAACTCCGGATAATCCGTAAGAGGCGAAAGCAGGACTTTCTCCTGAATTGGAGTCCGGCATGGATATAAAACTTTCCCGAAATAGCCACGAGTACGCGCGGAAAGAGGATGAACATAGCATACACACAGCTGAGAAAAAAAGATGAGACTGGGTCTCGAGAAGCAAGAATTCGTCTCAGGCAGGGGCAAAAGGATGTCCTGGACTATGTCTAGTTGCTGCAGGATCTTTGTATTATGGACCTGTAATTGACGATTCTACGTAAGTTTTTTATTACTATTATTTCTTCGTTTTATTCCTACTTAAAACTTTAACGGCTTTTTTCCTGAAAACACTATTTTTGAAGTTGGTGGACACGATTTCGCTAAAACTAATGCACCAATCTTATTGAAATTTTGTGTACTTCTTCAAAATAGGACTGACTAGTGATTGAATGAAGGACTTTTCGTTTTGTCGATTACAACTAATTTCACAAGCCTATACGTAGTGTAAATTGTACCAAAAATTATACTGTTTTGCATACAACTCCGCCAAAAATTCAAATTTTATTTAAATTTTTCGTTCAATCACGAGCTATACTTATCTACTAACAGAATTTTTTTTTTTTTTTTTTAATTTCAGATAAGCTATCATGAGTTATCCTGAGCATCACGAGGACAATTTTTTTTTAAGGAGTCTCCTGAAACCAAATCTTACAGGCTGAATCTTCAAACTTTTTGAATGAAAATTTTATGAAATACTGTTCAGATGTTGCTCTTTTATATATGCTTAAAATTTTGAATAAAATACTTTATTTATTATATTAAAAAAAAATACATGTTTTTTTTAGCCTTAGAAACCCATGTAACCTCTTAAAGATATGGAATTGGTTAAGAAAACAAATGAAAGATGAAAGATTAGAAAGGAAACAAAACGATAGAAAATAAGAAACACCTCAAAAGAAGCAGTAAATCTAAAAATAAAGTGAGCATTTGAGTTACGAAGAGAACAAAAAATATTGCATCAATCTAAATGATTCGGATGTTAAACTAGAAAATCAAATACCTGTTGAGCAACGTGAAGATGAAAAAGAAAAAGAAGATGGTACTATTATATATGGGATGGTGTCCATTCAATCATTAATCCAATTAAATGAATGTTCTCGAATTGAAGTAATGTTCTCTCTATTGGTAACACATATTTTTTTTTAACGTAAAGGCTTATTTATACTTCCCAGGAAAATACTGAAATTTATAGATGACGGCCCAGGGATTAATACAATTCAGAAATTTTTGAAATCGTGGAAATGTCCTGCTAATACCTGATGCAATGATGTACATTACACATCCACACCCTTCCACTCCAAAAGAAATAAAATAAAAAAATCCGAATAAAAGTTGTTATTTTGTCGCAAATCATTGTATAAAAATGCGACTGATACCAAATCCAATCGATTAGTAATAACGTGTATTAATGAATGCTATACTTAAATTTTGTTTAGGGTTCTTCTTCTACTGAAATTGTATGAAAATCTTTAAATTTAAATTTCAGTACGGTTTCAATACGAACACCTAATATTGACCTCGTATTTCGTTTCTCCAGTAAACTTTAGCTTGCTAATTTACCGCACAATTTCACTTCGGATAACAAGCGGTAAGTTATTCGATCAAGTAGTTAAGAAATTATGAATGTTTAAAGTTTGGAAATATTATCGATAAAATCATTTTCTATCATTGAAAAACAGATTTCAGTACGGATAGCTTTTTAAGCAGAACTAAAAAACATCTTTGCGGAATGAGCTGTAATTTTCGATTTGTGTAGCTGAAGCTTCAAAAATCGATTTCTGTTAATTGGTAGGTTACAATTCAGACTTCTTTTTTAGAAAATTAATTTTAAATATATATATATATAGCTGCATTAAAAAAAATCATTTTCTTCCTAAAAATATATTCTTTAAGTAAGACAGCGTTTAAAAATAAATTTGCAACACGATAAATTTATTTACAAGAGATAATCAAAAATATAATCAGAGATTATTTTTTTTAATATAATAATACAAAATCTGGTTATATGTGCCCTATTTCGCAAATCTTTTATTGTAAACTATAGATATGAAATTACTTTAAAAAAAAAAAAAAAAAAAAACTGTTTGTTTGACCTAAATCTGCTAAAATCTTTATTTTAAACTAAACTTCTAAAAACTTTTCTTGGCGCAAAAAATAAAATGAAATCGTGATCCTGATTTGATTTGATTTTCCAGGCTTGTCTATTCCAATAAACAGAATTAATGCCTTGACATTTTCCATTATTGGATTATTCTAACATAAAATAATATGACAAAGAACCATGAAACAGAGCGTGTTTATATTCTCTTTTATCAGTTAACTGGTAGAGATAAATAATGTTTCGTGAATTTCAATCCTATTTCTTACACTATTTACAGAAGTCGCATTCTATAGAAAAAATTTTATTGTTCCTACCACTATTTAGAAAATAATATCTTAATTTTACCATTTTTTTAGCATATAAATAAAAGGATCATGAAGATTACTGATGAACGTGGTAAGTATTACTCTGGTTGGAACAATAAAATTTTCCCTATATAATGCGACTCCTGTATTTATATGCGTATACATGAATTTCCCTGAAATTATTAAAGAAGATTCATTTTGTTAATGCATGCATATGTGCGTGTACATTTCATCTGAACGGAGAATGCAGAAACGGATTTCATGCAAGTAACTTTCTTAACCCCTTGACATACGAAGAAGTCTGGGAGACATCATTTGTTTCTTATGTCAAAACAATAACTGACGTGTCTCAACCGTCTTCAACATTCCGTTGCGAGTTGTTGTTTACAGTGCAATCAAAGATCCTTTCTATATCAAGAAATTAATAATTCCGCACAGTTTAGAGTTTTTAACGTTAAAAATAATCGAACTAATATATTGGGCACATTTCCCGGAACATATACCTGCTACGGATAAGAAAAAACACCCTGCGAAAAGGTGCATTGTTTGCATAAAACGGAATATAAGAAGCGAAACAATTTGGCAGTGCAAAAAGTGCCAAGTACCATTGCACATTCCGAACTGTTTTGAAAAATTTCATACATTACAAAATTTTAATTAATAATTTGCATCTAATATAATAGTTATAAAATGTATTTATATTTTGTTGTAACACTAAGTTTGACGTTTTGTTATTCAAATAAAGTATTTTGAACAAGATACAAAAGCTACATTTGAATTCCATAAAAACCGATAAATAAATAGTATTTCTAGACACATTAATTTTGTGTTTAAGGGGTGTCAAGGGGTTAATGTAAAAATCTATAACTACATTCTCAATAAAGTTACTAACTTTATCGATATAACGCAACGTATTGAATATTAACCAAGCACATCCTTAAAACTTTATTCGGTTTTCTGTTTTATTTTCTATTTTTTAAGCACCGATGCGAAATATTAATTAAGACAAAAAATACTTACAAAATAAAGAAAATGTATTTTGTATAATAAATGAGAAAGGATATCGAAAACGTTGTTTGGAAAGTAAGCGAATATTTAAAAATAAATTTGCAGCACAATAAATTTATTTACAACAGATAATCAAAAATATAATCAGCGATCATTTCCTTTAATATAATACAAAACCTCTTTATAATGTGCCATATTTCACAGACCTTTTATTCTAAAATATAAATATGAAATTACTTAAAAAGAACCAACTGTTTGTTTGGCCTAAATCTGCTAAAATTCTTATTTTAAACTAAGCTTCTAAAAACATTTCTTGTCCCAAAAAATAAAAAGAAATCATGATCACGATTGGATTTTATTTTCCTGTCTTGTCTGTTCTGATAAACAGAATTAATGCCTTAGCATTTTCCATTATCGGATTATTCTAACATAGAATAACATGACAAAGATAGTCATGGAAGAGAGCGTGTTTATGTTCTCTAAATTTTATCTGTTAACTAGTAGAGATAAATAATATTTCGTGAATTTCAATCCTATTTCTTACACTATTTGCAGGGGTCGCATTCTATAGGGAAATTTTTATTGTTCCCACCACTATTTTGAAAATAATATATTCATCGTACCATTGTGTAGTCATATATTAAATAAAATTATCATGAAGATTACTAATGAAGGTGGTAAGTATTATTTTGGTAGGAACAATAAAATTTTCCCTATATAATGCGACTCCAGTATTTATATGCGTATACATGAGTAGAATGCAGAAACGGATTTCATGTAAGTAACTTTCTTAATGTGAAAATCTATAATTAATATCTCAAAAAAGATGCTAACTTTATCGATATAACGCAACTGATTGAAGATTAACTAAGCACATCCTTAAAACTTTATTCGGTTTTCCGTTTTTTTTTTTTTTTTTTTTTTTTTTTTTTTTTTTTTAATTAATTAATTAAATTATTAATTAAATTTATTTTGTATAATAAATGAGAAAGGATATCGAAAACGTTGTTTGGAAAGTAAGCAAACATTTAAAAATAAATTTGCAGCACAATAAATTTATTTACAACAGGTAATCATAAATATAATCAGAGATCATTTTTTTAATTTAATAATACAAAATCTGGTTATATGTGCCATATTTCGCAAATCTTTTATTGTACACTATAGATATGAAATTACTTAAAAAGAACCAACTGTTTGTTTAGCCTAAATCTGCTAAAATCTTTATTTTAAACTAAACTTGTAAAAACTTTTCTTGTCGCAAAAATAAAAGGAAATCATGATCCTGATTTGATTTGATTTTCCAGGCTTGTCTATTCCAATAAACAGAATTAATGCCTTAGCATTTTCCATTATCGGATTATTCTAACATAGAATAACATAACAAAGATAGTCATGGAACAGAGCGTGTTTATGTTCTCTAACTTTTATCTGTTAACTAGCAGAGAAAATAATATTTCATGAATTTCAATCCTATTTCTTACTCTATTTATATGCGTATACATGAATTTCCTTGAAATTATTAAATAAGTTTCATATTATTAATGCATGTATATATGCGTGTACTACATTTCATCTGAACGGAGAATGCAGAAACGGATTTCATGCAAGTAACTTTCTTAATGTGAAAATCTATAATTACATTCTCAAAAAAGTTACTAACTTTGTCGATATAATGCAACTTATTGAATATTAACTAGTTCATCCTTAAAACTTCATTCAGTTTTCCGGGTTTTTTTTTTTTTTTTAATTAACACTGATAGAAATTTTAATTAAGATAAAAGATACATATAAAAAAAGAAAATTATTTTGTAGAGTAAATGAGAAAGGATATCGAAAACGTTGTTTGGAAATGCTAGGTATATATTTTATTTTATTTTAACTAACTTAAGGGGATATTCCACTTAGTAAGGCCACAAAATAGGTTTTTTAGCTTTTATACAGGATGGCTATAAAAAGAATGTCCCAGTTCCAATGATATATTAAAACAGTTTAATTTAGACTATTTAAATCATACATCAAACTGAAGGTAAACTAACCTAGTTTTTCTTACAAGTGTCCAATATGTGAACCTTTAGTTATACGGCACTCATCCAACCTAAAGTACAATTCTTTCCACACTTCGGTTAAGCGAGTCCGGGGCACAAAAATCTTAAACCTTTCTGAAAAAAAATTGTTACATTGAACTTTTTTCTATTTTTTACTGCTTAAAATGACGTTTAAATCATGTTTCTATCTTAATTGGAACAGAAAATATTTATTTTTTCGTTTTAGTTTGTTTTTAAAATCTAGCTTTCAAGCAATGGTTTTGTGAAAATGCGTTTTTCTTCATGATGGGTTTTTTCACCATTTCTAGTATTTAAATTGCTATAAGTCAAAGTCATGAACCGTTAAAGATAAATGGTTTAAACTTGGAACATGACTTTTAAAATTGTTTTACTTTAATTTTGATTTAGCAAATTTGAAAAAAATATTTACTTTTGAAAATATACATATATTTTTTAAAGTTAAATCACTTTTTTAAATTTTTACTTTAAGTATTTTTAATTTTTATTTAAATTAATATTTTTAAAAATGTTGAATCTAAATTAAAACTTATATATTTCTGTTTATTTAAGTGAAAAAAAATTGAAATTCTACAAATAATATTTCGAGTTATAACAATTTTAAACTACCCCACTTTTTAAAAAAAATTAAAAATTTAAATTAAAAAAAATATGAGATGTTTTATCATGTGGTTTTGTTTACAAATGATATCGTTAACCATCACAAAAAAATTTCGAAATTTTAACTCGATAAATAAAAATTATTTGAAAATGTGTCCCGGACCGTAGTAATGGAAGCGATAGCCTCTTCAATTCTGTGCCTCAACTGCGTGAAATCATTAGGTAGCGGACGAACAAGATCTTTTATAAAGCCCCAAATGAAAAAATTGCGTGGCTCTAACGGTTTTTAAATCTTTAGCCCAGCAATAACGCTTTACAATCAGGAGTCGCCCTTTTGCGTATATGTCACTGCAAGCGCGTCAATAACAAAGAAGTTCTCGCGCATGCACTTATCTAAAACTGTCTGAGTTACTCTTCATTTGTGACCTTGAACCAACACTTCACAACACTTACAGTTGATACTATTAAAATTTATAACTGGGACATTTTTATGGCCACCTTATATAACCGTGTTCCGTATCTGCAACATACACAAAAATAAATTCTCCATAGCAATTCTTCTACAGCGAGCTTTAACAGACGATTTCATGGATTGCTTCTATCTTCCAAAACTACAGTTTATATACAGTGAAACTTCCATGTGCGACCATCTCCATTAAGTGACCACCTCCCTTGAACGATCATTTTTTCATGGAACGAAATTTATTCCCATAGGCTCAATACTGATTTTACCTCCATTCAGAGACCATCCCTGTTGAACTCCCTCCATGCACGACCAATTTCTTTGAAGAAAATGAAACAAATTCCGTTTTTTCCTGGTCGCTTGAAAAAGGTTTTATTAAAAAATAATTCCAGATAGCGCATTATTTATCAAACTTCTAAACTAAGTTTAGATTTCTTTTTCTTATTCCTGTAACTTTTAAGTGTTTAAACCCCTTTGTGCCTTTTTAGGCAATGAATTTAACCCTGATGACAAATTAAAAATGGAGGTCAATAAACTCCCCTGCCCTATTCTGCCAGGAAACTCTCAAAGAAATAGATAAATTAATGAAATCGTCACTACTTGTTCCCGTCCGAAAAAAAATTGCCTTTATTTGTTGAACTTCGAAAGGACGTGGAAATAAAAGTTATAAAAAATAAAACCGTAAAATCGAAGCAAACGTCAATGTATTCATTTTTTTAAATTCTGCCGTAATTAACTTATGTAATTAACTTTTGTTTTGATACTTATTTTTTTATATTTTTTAACTAATGTGAATAATAAATTTTAGTAATGTTAATTGTAGTAAAATAGTAAATAAATTTTAGTAATGTTAATTGTAGTAAAATAGTAAATAAATTTTAGTAACATTAATTGTTACTTTTTTTCAACAATTAAAATCTAGATTTAATCATGACCTCCATTAACACTAGAACCGCCATAGCTGTCATTTTGACCGGTAAAAAATGAAAATATATCGATTGGAACCAGAAATTTTTTCCTAAAATAAGTTAAATATGTACCACGGGAAAAATAAGATAAATAAATATGTTAAATAGTTTTAAATAAAAATTCTGGTGTGAAATAGTTTTATAACACTTGAGCAAAATTTCCGGCGGTTCTAGTGTTAAGAGACCACCTCTCGGAGCGACCAATTTTTATTGGAACGGAACGTGGTCGCTTTAGGGAGGTTTTACTGTATATAGTTCGTAGAATTTCCAATAGACTGCAATACTCAGTAAATTTTTCCATACTAAATTTTAATTTATAATTTGAGCAGTTTCACGAGGTTGTTGCTGAAAGAAACTTCGTGAATTTCGTGAAATTAAAAAATCTGAAGACGTCCAGAAATAGATTTTCTCAAAGAAAAGATCGCATACTTTGCAATTTTGTATCTACAAATTTACAATATTTATGAAAAATATGTACTTTTCTGTTTCTTGTAGGTATGTAAAATGTCCCCTTTTATCAATAATTTTTTTTATGTTCGAAATTGTTTATTATTTTTACATGAGTGAAATAATGCGTTCTAACATCTGATTAAATACCGTAATTTCCGGCGTATAAGTCTCGGCTAAGTTAAGTCTTTTTCAAACCAGAATTTTTATTTAAAAAATGAAGTTAAATAAATACTAAGCAAAAGCAAGTCGCATTTTATGTACTAAAATTCTGCTAGGAAGCGGAATTATCTGGCCCGTGGCTTATACGACGGAAATTACGGTACTTTTCCAATCGGAGTTGTTGCAATACAAACGGTTAAGAATTTTTTTTTTTCTGAATTAAGAATCAATAAAACAAAACCCGATTTTCTCTTACTATACAAGTGCAATGTTGTCTGTTTTTGTGTGTATAATAAAAGAAACACATGGCTGTATTCTTATTTTGAAACACGTTTACGCAGCGCTCATGACTTGGCGTGGTGTAAAATTGTACTTTAAAGCGGTATCGGAAACTCAAAAACGATACGGATTACGAAAGGCAATTACATTTGTGAAGCTGTACACCAATTTTCATTGAAATTGACTGACAAAAATCAAAATGATTCTTGTTTAAAAATCGACCTACGCATTTGTTTTTATTTTTTAAGTCTTTGAAAAAAATATTTTACAGTTAATTTTGTAATATTAAATTGGTTCATAGCCCCCGAAAAACGATTAGTTTTCAAACCTCACTTTCGAACGCTATGCTGCATTGCGTGTTGAAAAATATGGTTTTAGGAAAACATGTAAGAAAAACTGCCTGTTTCTCAGCTTGCGTACATTCAGAGAGTCGTAAGATCGTAAATAATTTGTATAACTCAAAATCTTTTCAGGCACATATTTTATACACTTCAGGAATGCAAAAAAAAAAAAAAAATCAATTTTTAAGACCCAACAAAGAGAAATCTGCCATTAAGAATCAGATGAAATTTTGCGCAATTCCATGAATGTTCTGAGCAAAAAGAAGCTCTTATTTTAGAGTCCAGAATACTGATTCTTGTGCCACAGAATCCTGCGTTCAGAGGGTCGTAAATTCGTAAATAATTTGTATTGCCTAAAATATTTTCAGGCACATATTTTACGCACTTCAGGAATGCAAAAAAAAAAAAAAATCTATTCTTAAGACCCAACAAAGGGAAATCTCTCATTAAGAATCAGATGAAATTTTGCGCAATTCCATGAATGTTTTGAGCAAAAAGAAACTCTTATTTTAGAGTTCAGAATACTGATTCCTGTGCCTAAACCAATATTAAGATTGAGATAATTTGCATAATACATTGCGTGAAGAGTTTTGTATTGAAAGCCGAATACTTACAAACGATAAATAGTAACTCGATGGTTAAACTTTTCGAATATTATGAAAACAATTCAAACTAGTTTTGTAAAACATTTTGGAAATGTAAGGCATAAATTTCATTTTATTTTAATTAATACAATAAAAGAAACCGATAAAATTCAACGCAGTGGCATATTTTTTCAGGTAGTAAAAACTAACTCTGATTGTTGCTTTCAGAGTGTTAAGGTTGCGAGAATTTTCGTAATTATTTACATAGAATAAACGAGAAAGTAAATCTATTCATTGGACGAAGTATACTAGGAAACAATTGAGTTCAATGTTTGAACGTGCGACGGAAAATGATTTGTGTATTGTAAAAATAAAACCAACGCAATAATTAGAGACACTAAATTTATCAATAACATATGGTTTGAATAAGATTGTACAAGAGAATTAGCATTTACTAAAGGCCGTTACTTTATATTAAAGACGAGATTCTAATGACAGGTGACAGATAAGAAATTCATCAAATATTTGTTACAGATTCTTGATCAACGATTTTTTTTAATCTTTCCAATTGTCTATTTTCATCTGGACTTACAATTACAATTATTTTATCATACGAAGGGTGTATCAATAAGTTTTTGCCCTCACATAGAAATAATTGAGTGAAATTTATAAAATTGCTACATTGTATTAGTCCTTTTTTATATAGTCACCATGCACAGTAACACATTTCTGAAAACGGTATTTCAAAGAGAGGGGGGAGAATGTATTCCAAGAGGGGCGATAGTAGATCCAAAGGGGGGCATTTTTCTAACATTTACCGTCCCCCACATGTGACATATTGTTGGAAAGGCCTGTGACCATTTATTCATGATATGCACCTCCTGATGCCCTCCCCCAAATTTGCCCTCCGGAGGGGCACTTTTCTAAATTTTGCGGACATCATTCGTGCCCCCGGGGTGCAAATTTGAGAGTAGAGGCTCGGGAAGTGCATAGCATGAATAAGTGGTCACAGCCTTTCCAACAATATGTCACATGTGGGGGTCGGTAAAAGTTAGAAAAATACCCCCTTTGGGTCTGATATCGCGCCTGCTGGAATACATCCTCCCTCCTCTCTTTGAAATACCGTTTGCAGAAATGTGTAACTATGCACGGAGACTACATAGCAAAGGACTAATACAATGTAGCAATTTCATAAATTTCACTCAATTATTTCTATGTGAGGGCAAAAACTTATTGATACCTCCTAGTACATGCTGCGCAAAGGATTTATAAGTTAATCAAAAATAAAATCGAGTATTATGACATAATAATTAGAAAAGTAAATGAAAAGGACATTAATTTTCAAAAAATAAAATATTCATTTCAAATATTGCTGTTTAGCATTGTTAATGGCACAACTCAAAAAGTGAAGCATTCTAGATAAAATGAAAAACAACGGAATGAAAAAAGGAAAAATGGAACGGTGTTCCATGGACCGCCATTGTGTTTTGTTTAATTTAATACCTTTCGTGCATATATCAATAGAGGATATGCTGATATTGTCGTTAAAAGCAATAATCTCAATACGCCCTAAAATTCAAACGCAAAACTCAAGTAAAATATGATGCTGGAGAGAACTTTGGATAGAAACAGAATTTACTAACCTACCTTTATTACTATTTCAACACATGCTCCAGTTTACAATTGTTCATTCTATCATATATAAATTGTGCATCTGCGAAACACTAAATGTAACAAATCATCAAATTACTCTAATTCCACCAGTTTTAAAGATAAGTAATATGGGTTTGTCACAACGGATTGGTAATTTGTGATTCACTGGTAGTACTATCACAAAATGTTTCTTTCTTTAGCAAAGGAACTACCAATGGTAAGCAGTGATATCATGATCAATCATAGCCGTAAAATAACAAAAAACTAAAATGTGAGATGAAATGTTCTATTTTACAATTACTTTTTAGCTGCTTATCTTGAACTATGTTCGGATTTTAAAGAATCAAGATATATTTGATCTTATCGCACACCCGCAAGACATCACGACAACATCTCGACACATCTCGACAAACGTAAATTTCATAGGAGAGGCAAAAGCCAATGAGGATGATTTTACTGTAACATGCAATTACAGCACTTAGCTCAGCATGCAGGAATAAAAACGTGCATAAAAGTATAAAACCTTTAAGAATGAAGACTTAGGATGAGGTTTGGAGGGTGGGTAAATTTACCTCCCCACACAATCCTCCCCTCTTCTGCGGTCAGTGGTAACAAATAGACATATAGGGTAATAAAGTTATTTTCCGTATAACTACACTTACGAAACTGCTTGTGTAGAAAGACGCACCTATGACAGACCTATTAGTGGAATAAAATGCAAAATGAATTTTTGCGAGATGTGTCACTTGCCTTGCGGGTGAGCGTTATGTTCAGCCACACCAGAATTCCAGAAAGCAGCCGCGATGACATAAAATGATTTATAAATAATTTATCTTCGGTTAAAATAAAATATTAAAATTCTCCAATGTGCAGCCACATTTCGTAAGACATCAGCAAGGATTCATGGATTATTTTTCAGAGCTAGTAATTAACCTTCAATTTAGAATAGTTGCAAGGCTGTCAACTAGAGCTTTTACACTATTTATCCTCTTATTTATGTTCTTTTTGTGTAAAATACATAATATTTTTGTCTAGTGCTAGGATTTATTTTACATATAATTACACATTTCTTAATATATTTGCATTAAATTTGAAATAACTCATTTAGATAGATTTCGATTTTATACTTAGCATCCTCTCTCGGGGTAATAGCTGATAATCTGAGATGGCGTGTAAGCCAGCAGCTCGAGATCACAAGTTTTGAAAGGGAGCTGTGTTTTTTTTTTTTTGACATCGCTTTTTCCAATTATGAATAAAAGAACTGTCACACTGAGTAATTTTGTATAAATTAAGGGTACTCGGTACTCTTCACTTTAATATCATTTACAAAAATATAATTTTTTGCTTAAAATGTATTTAAATATCCGTAGTATATTCTGACGAAGTTTCGTAAAGATCAGATATTTAAAAATTTTCGGAAAGGCTTTTTACTTTATCCATTTCTCTTTAAATGATTTGGAGTTGAAATCTTTAACCTATCACTGGTCGCATGACACCATTGGTCGCGTGTGAGTTTTTCCCTCGAACTACACCAATGTTGAAGTTAGACATTTTTCTCCGTGAAGGTTTTTTTTTTGCGGCCAGAGACACTGTGGCGTTTCAGGGGAAATTTACACTTCTAAACCATTAATAAACAGAAAATCCCAAATCTTCGGGACAACATTTCGACGTTCTGTGAGAAATGCCTCTACCCCACGCCAACCCCTGGATTCAACACTACACTACAATCACCAGTCTTATAAGCAGTGCAAGTAATGAAAATGCTTATAAAATCTTTCTTTAGGTGAAATATAATATAATTTATATTTAAAGAAAAACATGATTATTGGAATTCAAGTAAATTTGAATGTCATTTCTAATTTATATACACGCTTTGTAAATCTAGTGTGAGAGAAATGCTCACAGTGCAATCAAAAACGGATTAACACTAGAACGCCCAGAAATTTTACTCAAGTTTCATAAAAATATTTTACACCAGAATTTTTATTTAAAATTATATGACTGATTTATTTAACGTAAATCTGCGTTTTTTAGATTTAACTTATTTTTTGAAAGAATTTCTGGTTCCAATTGACATTTAATCATATGATCGGAGTCGAATCGACTCCTTCCGGGCGTTCTAGTGTTAAAGTCATTTGTCTCAGTTTGTGTTTTTTGAATGTATCATTATGATCAAAAAGCTAAAACTTCAACATAATTTTTTTAATTGGCTCGATTTTGTGACGGCCGATTCGTATATTGTAGTTCATAAAATTACTAATTGGATTTTCAGTAATATAAGCAGTTTATTATTTTTTATAATATTGTTAAATAAATAAACATTTTTACGCTGTTTACATATGCCATGACATTTTATTTTTTCTTGAAATATTTAACTCTTTTGAAAGTCTCGTTCTTAAAATTATAGAGCACATTTGAACAAATTGTTACAAACCGTTCAAAATTGTAGAAGAAATGTGGTTTTAAATATCCTTGGATTTCTTTTATTAATTTTTATTTTAATTTTACCAAAATAATTGTATTTTTTCTTGATTTAAATATTTTTTCATAAAAATATTTAATAATATTCCAAAGGGTATTATAAAATACTCAAATAAAAGAAAAGTTCTAAGAATACAGAGTTCCTTTTTAAGGACAGATTGAAAAGCACAGCATAAAACACTACTTAGACATTTAAACAACTTCTTTTACTTTGTTTAGAAACTAATTCTAAATTAAAAGTTATTAAGGTTTCCTTCCTACAATTAAATAGTTTCGTTTGTTTCATATGTTTAGCAGACTATTCTACAGTGAGATAAAATGAGAATGTACACAGTGTTTAAACATTTTATAGACTTACTTGGCGTTTTTTCAAATTTTTGAGACTATCATATCATATTTATGGTTTAAAAAAAGATATAGAAAGAAAACGCTCCATGTTAAGAAAATAAAAAAGTGTTTTTATAGCTTTTAAAGCTCAACCAGCGCGTGGAATATTGAGTGAAATCGCTAAAAATAAGTAAATAATTTTTAAAAAGTGATACTGTATGAATAGCTTTGAACACTTAATATATGACTAAAATATTATTTAGAGGCCTTATGTGAAATGTATGGAAATCGCAGTAAGGCAATTTTTTAAAACAGTTTTGATGTATTTCTAAACAAGCACTTTTATCTAAATTATTTTCCTTTTCTGCATTATGACTCAGCCAGGCAATGTTTTGCTTGAATAAATAATTGGGTCTATATTCACCCTTTTTTCACTTTTTAAAAGTATGCTTCCATTTTTCTTCTAAATTTATAAAACACCGGAAATTTTCCACTATTTTATAATACATCATTTTTTTTTTACTTTTTTATCTGAATATTTCTCCTAGGTTTTCGCCATAAAAGTAGTTTTTATGCGCTTTTGCGTAACTTCAATTTGACTCGTGTTTGTAAAACTGATATTTTGTTACCGATTTTTTCACTCACTCCTTGATGTGCTAAAGTTTTAACAGTATGTAGGGGAAGGTGGCTTTAAAGTAGGGATGCACAACCTGTGGCCCGCGGGCCAAAAGTGGCCCGCGATGGTGTAACGTGTGGCCCGCGAATTTCGACAATTTATAACTGGGAAAAAATGCAATTTTTGTCCAAAAGTCGCAGAAAAAAATCGTGAATTTCGTCAATTTGTCACGGGAAAATTTGAAAATTTTGTTCGTCAAATAAGAATCGTGAATTTCGTTGATCGGGCGTGGAAAAATCGCGAATGTCATTGATCGGGTGCGGAAAAATAGCGAATTTTGTCGATGATGCTCGGAAAAATCGCAAATTTCCTTGATAGGGCTCGGGAAAATCGCAAAATTGGTCGATGAAGTACCCGCAAATTTCGCTGATCGGGCGCGGAAAAATCGCTAGTTTTGTCGTTCTAGCACGGAAAAATCGCGAATTTCATTGGTCGGTCACGGAAAAACCACGAATTTCGTTTGTCGGGTACGGAAAATTCACAAATTTTGTCGATCAGGCGCTGGAAAATCACAAATTTCGTTGATCGGGGACGAAAAAATCAAATTTTGTTGATGATGCAAGGAAAAATTGCTAATTTTCTTGATCGACTGCGGAGAGTTTCGTCAGTCGCGAGAAAATATCGCGAATTTCGTCAATTTGCCGCGGGAAAAAATTGCCAATTTCGTTAGTAGATTTGGGAAGTACGAATATCGGGCTCAGAAAAATCGCGTATTTTGTTGATCGGGTGCGGAATAATAGCGAATTTTGTCGATAAGGCTCGGAAAAATCGCGAATTTCATTGATCAGTGATGGAAAAATCTCAAATTTTGTCGGTCAGGCGCAGAAAAATCGCAAATTTCTTGATCGGTCACCAAAAAGTCGCGAATTTTGTAGTTGAAGCATGGAAAATAAATCACGAATTTCATTGGTCGGGCACGAAAAAATCGCGAATTTTGTCGATCAAGCGGGTGGTGGGGGGAAATCGCATATTTCGTTGTTCGGACACGAAAAAATAGTCAATTTTGTTGATGATGCGCGAAAAAACTGAATTTTCTTGATCGACTACGGAAAAAATCGTGAGTTTCGTAAGTCGCGCGAAAAAAATCGCGAATTTCGTCAATTTGCCGCGGGAAAGAATTGCAAATTTCGTCAGTCAGTTAGGAATCGTGAAATTCGTCTTTCGGTGTGGAAAAATCGAGATTATTGTCAATTAGGTACGGAAAAAGCGCGTGTTTTGTCTGTTTATTGGGAATTTCGTCAATTTGCCGCGGGAAAAATTGCAAATTTCGACAGTCAGTTAAGAATCGCGAATTTCGCTGATTGGTCTCGAAAAAATTGCAAGCTTCGTCGAACGGATACGGAAAAATCGCGAGTTTTGTCAATAGAGCTCGGGAAAGTCGCAAATTTCGTTGGTTTGGCACGAAAAAAAACGCGAATTTGTTGATCAGGCTTGGAAAAATCGCAAATTTCGTTGTCAGGCACAGAAAAATCGCGAATTTTCTCGATGATGCGCGGAAAAATTGAAAATTTCGTTGATTGGCTGCGGGAAAATCGCTAGTTTCGTTAGATTATCGCGAGAACAAAACGCAAATTTCGTGAATTTACAGTTTGAAAAAATCGCAAATTTCGTAGAGTCAGTTAAGAATCCCGAATTTCGTTGATCGTTCGCGAAAAAATTGCGATTCTCGTCTGTCAGGCGTGGAAAAATCGGAAATTTCGTCGCTCTTGCACGAAAAAATCGCGATTTTTTGTTGACTGAGATCCGAAAAATCGCGAATTTTGTTGGTCGGGCACAAAAAATCGCACATTTTGTCGATCAGGCACGGAAAAATCGCAAATATCGTCGATTGGGTGCAGAATAATAGGGATTTTGTCGACCAGGTGCGATAAGATAGCAAATTTCGTCGATCCGGTGCGAAAAAAACCCTAATTTTGTCAATCAGGCGCGGAAAAATCTCAAATTTCGTTGATCGGGAACGGAAAAATCACAAATTTCGTTGATCAGGCGCGTAAAAATCTCAAATCTTGTTGATCGGCTCTTCCTGTCCTTTTGTTCATAAAGTTCGCATTTTTTTCGGCACCAGCCATTTTCATGCCTATGTTTGTTTTGTAGCACTCTTAATAAAACAAAATTTACTCCCCCAAATAAAGTCCAGGAATATTATCACTCTTTCAAATTAATCAAAACTAAACTCTGTGGCTAACAAACCATGAAGGATCTGGGCCGACAGTGCCCATCTCTATTTTCTTAACTCTAGGCTCCGAGGTGCTATGCAGCATGCGTCCCGGCCAGGTGGTCAGTCTAACGCGAGACCCTCGGTGTTTAGTTCCCAAGCAAGCTTGGTACTCATTTTATCGACCCCAAAGTGGTGAAAGGTTGAGTGAATCTTGCCCAGTCGGGAGTCGAACTCTCTACCTACGGTGCGGCAGTCAGATGCTCTGACCACTACACCACCTGGCTTACTCTTTCAAATTAATCCTTGTTATATATACAAACGTAAACTGTTTATATATCCTTGCCAACTGAACTGGATATGTTGACTGGGTAGGGGAACTATAGGGGTAACCCCCCACACACACACACACACGTCCCCGAAATAAAATTCTCTTCATGTCATTCATGTGGCCCACGACAACCCAGACATTTTTTAAAGTGGCCCTTCTCTTAAAAAGGTTGTGCACCCCTACCTTAAAGGATCCTAGCGGGCAAAACGATCCACATAGGTTTTCTTCCAGACAGGTCGCGCTATCTACAGGATGACGCATAAACTATTTGTCCCAAGTGAAGAAGAAGCAATGGCGGTATTCAAGCGATCGCAGTATTACGCGTCTGACAAGAATTCTTAGAAAAAGTGGTTTTTATAACATCTGTTATAAGATAAGCACTAATTTTCTTAATGAGCAAAATAATTTAAAAGCCCCTGGATTTGATAAAATTGATGCATTTATTATTAAAAACATATACAATAATTTTAAACATCTAATACGTGACTTATATAACAAATGTCTTACTCTTAACTACTTTCCTAAATCATGGAAAATAGCAAATGTGATCTTCTTCGCAAAACGTAATAAAAATCCACGCCAACCTTCCTCCTATAGACCCATTTGTCTCCTTCCCATGCTGGGAAAAATCTATGAGAGGATCCTAAAACGAAGAATTAATCACTACTTAGAAAAATTAAATGTTCTTCACGATTCCCAGTATGGCTTCCGTGAGAACAGAAGCACAATTCAACTATTAAACAAATTAAAACATAAAGCAAAAACGTATCTTGAAAAATATAAATACTGCAGCATTATCTCATTCGACATTGTAGGGGCGTTTGACAATATCGATTGTGTCACTTTGGGTCAACAAATTAACGAATTACCAATTCCGCAATATTTAAAATGTATCCTTCTTAGCTTCTTATCCGAACGAGAACTAATAACAAATTATTTATCAAATAACATTAAAAGACCAACTTATCAAGGCTGTCCACAGGGGTCGTGCCTTGGGCCGCTTCTGTGGCTAATCATAGCAAATATAATCTTAATAAACTTTTACAGTAAATTCGAAGACCTGTATGTTTTTTGCGATGACTTCAATATGGTTGTCAAAGCGAGGAGCAGACTCATCTTAGAGACCGAAACCAACCAAAAAATAAAACTTTTTTATAATATTTGCAATAACTTAAATTTACAGATTTCAAAGGAAAAAACGACTTTTATTATGTTGGGGAAAAACACTTTGGATAAACGTCCACCAACCTTTAAATTGGGTAACTATACCATCAAGCCATTAAAGGAAATAAAAATTTTAGGGATAATATTCCAGAGTACTTTAAAATGGGACAAGCACATAACTAGCATAAAAAACAAAATTTTACAGCTAACCTCATCCATTAAACGGGTCTTCTCGGCTACTTGGGGGGTGGACAGAGGCTATCTTAAAACCTGGTACATAGCAGTACTAGAAAAAATTATAGATTATGGTTCGGAGGTGTGGTTTGGAGACCTCAGGATAAAAGATAAACGTGCTCTCTAATCCATCCAAAGAACTTGTCTCACGTCAATAACCAAAACATATAAAAATGTTGCAACACATACGTTACAGGTCCTATTAGGAATACCACCAATCTTAATAACACTGGAATATAAAAATCTAAAATACAATATTTTACACAATAAAAACTTATTACTTAAAGAACCCAAACCAATATGTAAAGATGATATAGAAAATAAAATCCTAAAATATGAAATAAATCCGGAAATTCATTTAAATAACTTAATAGTTACAGACAAAATTATCACAAAAACTAATCTTATTTCGATTTACACAGATGGTTCTAAGGTGGAATCTGGCACAGCATATGCAATGGTAGCCTACAATCATAACATTAAAATTTATGAAAAAACAGTCAAACTGAGAGCAGAAAATTCAATCTTTCAGGCGGAGCTGCACGCAATAATTTCGGCAATTAATTGGGCCATTAACTCCCCTTATACAAAATTCCAAATATTAAGTGACAGTCAATCTACTATTAAAGCCTTAGACAATTTATTTCCAACTAACCCTTCAATTTATTGCATCCATAATTTAATTAAACAAAATCAAAATAAAATTTTTTACATTACTTGGATAAAAGGCCACATTGGCATAGCGGGTAATGAACTGGCGGATGAGCTGGCGAATGATGCCGCCCAGTACTGCGACCTACCAGTGGATCGAGGAGTTAAATTGCCTCGGTCCTATCTTATAAAATGTATTCGAACCCAATTACTGGACAGGTGGCAGTACAACTGGGATCACTCAGGGGGTGGCAGATATACGTATGGGCTGGTACCAAAAGTTCAGAACCAAATAATTTCAAAAGATAAAGTATCTATTTACTTTTTAACAGGCCGCGGCAGCTTCCCGTCTTTCCTTTATAATATCGGCAAAAAAGATGACGACCTTTGTAAATGTGGTGGTCGAGGAGACCCGATGCATTACATTTTCGGCAACTGCAAATTCATGAAGTTTAAATTTCACAGAACAGAAACGACAATCCTTCAGGACATCCTAAAAATAATTAATGACCCGGCACAACTTAAAAAACTATATGCTAACTACGATATTCTCAATAGCCATTATTCTTTTATTCAATATAAATACATTCAATAATTACCTCTTCTGATTGCCTGTGGTGGACATGTCATGGGTCCACGTGGTGTATGGAAGGGTGTTTTTGAGATTGTTTTATTTTTAAGAACTTAAATACCACTAGAAATATTGTAAATATGTATAAATATTTTTGTTTAAAAGGGTGAAAAAAAGGGAAAAAAATATTTCTTATCAAATGAAAAGATGAATGTAAATACTTAAAATTTTTTCAAATAGTACGTAAATTCCAAAACATATAAATCATAATCGTAATATATTTCTAGGCTCGCCCTGAAACAATAGGGTAGCCAATTGTGATTGGTAAAGAATCGCCATCTTAAATAATCATAAATTTTTACAGGCGGTCCGGGGACACGGCACTTGCCTCTTGTGCTCTCTTCGGCGTGTCAGGCGGGTCGTTCTGAAGTCTTCTTTCCCGGAGACTGGGGTTCTGGGCTTGTTTCCGCAGGTAGTAAAACTTTTCCCTGCCCTGGGCTTGGGGGTTACACCTAACCATAAGCCAAAAGCGGGTTCCCAGGGTGGGTGCTTACTTACTTACTTACTAATTTTCATATTTATTTAGATATACAGTGTTTCATGTACAGAAATACGACTTGGTTTACTTAATAGAGTATGTTTTTAGATGTGAATAACACTTGCTGCGTTTGTTATGTTTCTCGACGTCATCCAGTTATATGACCTAAAATAGACGGTCATATTGCCGGGTAAAATGATCCATTATGCCGATTGTTTTACTGCCATTTCATTGACAAAAGAAAATTCGGTATCGCGTCCTAGACGTTATGGGTGCCAAATGTGCGACTGCCCCAAACCTTTCTCTTTGAGTCCATGTGTTATCCTACGATCATAATTTTCAAATATTCCATTTTATTGTTTTTTCAAAATTATTTGTGACACTTTTTTTATTTTAAAATTTACATAAAAATAAATTATGTATGCTATTTGATTGCAAAACTTATTTTATTTCATTATGTATTGTCATAATTACTTTTATATCCTTTATTTTGCAGATAAAAAACAAATTACAATTATTTTTAAATGAAGGATCATTTTGCCCTTGGGTGAGGGTAAAATGATCCTTTGGACATTTTTTCAAAAATCTATTTTTTTCATTACTCAATTTGGGTTTAAAATATTATTAAAATATGTTTATAATGCAAAATATAGGGTAAAACATATTAGCATAGGGCTAAAGTTTCATTTAAACAGTTTTGTTATTTTACACAGGTTTTTCCCTTAAGGGGATCATTTTAGGACACCTTCCCCTACCTTTGTGCATTCCTGATGACAATACAATATATATTTTTTCAAAATTTAATTGTCTATTAATCAATTTTGATCAACATTTCGTTATATGCAACGATCAAATTCACTTCAACAATAAGCAAGAAAAAAAATCATGCGTTAAGCATAGATTATGACACCCTTTCCAACACTTTCAGAATACTGTATTGAAACTTCAAAGTTTTATAAGGTGAAAGGATAAAGTAAAAGTAAACAAATAGACAACTAAACAAACAAGAAAACAATTTAGAAAACGCATTTGAAATCCGAGTTTCCGAAATTAGTCCCACCCATAGTCAATCCATAGTCAGTAAAATAGTTGAAATCTTTTGTGCAGCCCCGTATATGATCTGTAGATTTTTTTATATATCACGTAGTATCCTCAAATTTAGTTCAGTTAGAAAAGACATAACACAGCTGAAAATTCACGTTCAGTAATTTACGCAAACATACAGAAATTGACGAGTATTCGATTGTAAAGCCCCTTATACTGCAGAATTGTATAGATACCGCATATAAACCTAAATTGTATTCCGATAAAAAACCTATAACGCAATTTAAAACACAGCTACAGCTATTAGCATCAATAGACAATAATGTATCCATTTCCTTTTTATCCCTGTGTATGCATTTATTTATATTCTCCAATCACCTCTTTGTATACTAAATACTGCTGGAAACAGTGCTTAGCTGGAAACAGTGTTGCGAGTAGGCCACTTTTTTTAAATTCCGATTTCTTGATTGACACCATTTTTTTAAATAATAAAATTCGACTTTTTTAATGACATATTAATTAAGACGAAAAGAAGGGGAAGAACAGACAGAAATTTACGAGTATTCGATTGCAAAGCCTCTTGTACTACAGAATTGTATAGATACCACATGTAAACCTAAATTTTGTTCCGATAAAAAACCCATAACGCAACTTAAAACGCAGCTCCAGCTATTAGCATCAATAGACAATAATGTATCCACTTCTTTTTTTATCCCTGTGTATGCACTTATTTATATTCTCCAATCACCTCTTTGTATACTAAATACTGCTGGAAACAGTGCTTAGCTGGAAACAGTGTTGCGAGTAGGCTACTTTTTTTTTAATTCAGATTTCTTGATTGACACCACTTTTTTGAAATAATAAAATTCGCCTTATTTAATGAGATATTAATTAAGACGAAAAGAAGGGGAATTTTACCATTTCGGAAAAATGTTTCCAATCAAGAAATCTAATTTTTAAAAAAGTAGCCCAATGGCAACGCTGGCAGGAAAATGTAAAACATAACTAAAAACCCTTCTTGAGCGATTCACGCTCATAGAGAATGATCCTAATTCTTTTGTGCAGACCTGTATATAATCCATAGAAATTGTGCACATCACGTAATATGCAAAATTTAGTTAAGCTTTAAAATGTATACCGTTCAAAATATTGTCGTTCATAGAGCAATTCCTTTCAGCAATTATCGCTCATATTGCTCTGCAGCCGAATTTATTTGCGTGTACCTATAGATGAGCCCACCTGCTTGCCTAGTCGTTAGGGTGCTGGTTATTAGCAAAAGGGGCCGGTTTTCAATCCCGACTCAAACATAGATGTTTGCAGGGGCTCGGATTCCGCTTTAAATGGAGGTTCCTGTCTGTTTAGCCCTTGTGTGAAAAAGATGATCGTAGCGCCCTCAACCAACCAACAAACTGTGTAAATGAACGATAAATTTTGTGCACATCATATTCTATAGTAAGTATCTTTAGTTCATTTTAGTAATACATATCACTTTCATTATGATTGAAATAGGTTAACATCATTAAAATACGCAGCAAATGTGTTTTCCCCATGTATCATTATGTAACGAAATTCTTTTGTGTGACCCTGTAAAAGACTTTTAAATGCATTTCGCTCAATATTTTACATAGAGAATGCATTATTGAATCTGAAAAATGCAAATCAATTTTATTACACTTGAACTAGTTTAACCTCGTTAATATACATTGAAAACTATTTTCCTCATAAACCATAATGTTACGGAATTCTTTTGAGTGCCCCTCTAAACAAAGTATGAAAGCTACGCACATATATTTTCAATTGAAACCTTAATAGTAAACCTTAATATCATATACCAGTTATATAAAAATCCAAGTACGTTTACTTGAATTAGAGCTCGGCTGGACAAACCGAAGTCATAATTGCTTTTTATCTATATTGGATAGTATTTCACCTTTTATGTACTGAATTAGGAATTCAAGAAAATTTTATCTTCTAAAGTATTTTTCGTGAATTTTTTATACTACATTAGAAGACTTACATAATCATTTAATAAATTTTAGAAGGATTTTAGAAGGATTGGAGGATTTAGAAGGATTACTTAAATTTGAATTTATAGTGATTTTTTGCAATACTTATAACCCCACTCAAATCTGTTATTTTTAATTTCTTAGTATTTTGTAGAATTAGGAAATATACAAATATAATGGTCTTACAATAGAAATATAGAAATATTTCCGAATTGTAAAATCCCCCCCCCCCCCGATACGCAGAAAGCTGATGAAAAGTTTCAAAAGCAAAAGAAATCATCCTTTTAAAAATACTTTTATTTTGTGTAACCTATAATGCTTTTAGAACAAGATAAAGTAATGCATCTATAACTCATTCTAAACTGTATTACTACTAATTGATGTATTAAATGAATTTTATAACAAGTTATTTTAATGGTACTTATAAGTACAGTCAATAGATAAAGGGTTAATCTCTTTATCTATTTCTAATCAACTAGGTCAGATAAACAACACCCGATCTCCCTTGCTAAGCTTTAGATTCACCCTCATAGTAAGTAGCCAAAGTACTCATCAAATTAAGTTAATGTCTGTTAGTACTCTTAACCAAATTACTAGTAATTTTGGCAATATCGTATCCTTCACACCTAGATAGCTCTGGCCTGGTGCATAGGTTAATTATAAATTATTTCAAAGTATTAAAACTAATCCAAAAGTTAAAAGTGTAATAAATATGTCCAACTAACCCCCTTCCCTTTCAGGGTTTTTTTTTTTTTCTTTTTTTTTTTTTTTTTGGTACTGCTGCCTTTTTATTAGGTGCATATAGGCTGCGGCCTGCACGAGCTACCGGATCCGCTCCTATGGGACAGCCTACGGAGCCAATCTTTACCTGGTGGGGTGCGGTAGAAAGTCGTAGTCTCATCCCTCCAATATCATGAGCTTACTTTGCATTTCGGCCCAAAATTTCCTATGGTGATACTTGTCTTTCAGCGGTACCCATTGTTTTCTTTTTCCCTTCCTCTAAATTGGTTCATGAACCACTTTTCATGACAAGTACCCACCACCGATTAGGCATCTGAAATCCAGATTTCCCTACTCCCTAAGCTGGATATGTGTGTGTAATGCGCATGAGCCAAATCAACAAAATAAATTAGTTAAACAAGCGGTACAACAGAGAAACAAGCAAATTACAGGCTTTACAATTAGGTCGGCCGGGCATGGGTCTACTTGATGGCCGCCGTGCGGCGATCAAGCGGACAACTGCCCCGATGCCAGACAGGTATCCTCGTTCGGCTAGGGAAATCTGGCAGCTAGGGGTCTGGTCATCGGTTTGGAATCAGCCAATGTCCGCCATGTACACTAATGGCACCTGGTGCATGTAAAATCCGTCGTGGGTGCAAAGTCCTCCAAGTTACCTATGAATTATACCTCTGGAGGTACCTTGCCAGGTGAAGGTCTCGTCACCTGATCAAGGCTCTAAATTACGAGGCCAACTTGAGTAGCAAAGCGCAGGTACATAACAACAAGAACAAAATGTTAAGTAACCGGATTAACTAAGTTCACATCTAAGCAGCAGGCACAGCCGATAGGATGAAGATCTAGGCTCTCGTCAGATTTATTGCCTGCCGCTACGCGGCGATTAGGCGGTTAACCCGTTCAGCTAGGGCGACCCGGCAGGTAGGGGCTTGGTCATCGGTTAGAAAGAAAAAAATAATTGTTAATCTCCTCAGACCCGATGTATCCTATAGGATACATATCTTTACAATTTTTTTCATGTATATATACAGGGCTCGCACCGTTCCTAAAATTTTCGTACTTTGCTACCACTAAATTAAAACAATAATCTTTGTTGTACATTTCTATTATAAACGTTAACGGATTCTACCACGAAGAATTCTTTTTTAAAATACTGGTAACAAAGCACGAAAATTTTAGGAACGGTGCGAGCCCTGTATATATAATTAAAAAAAAAAAGAAAGGAAATTGCTGTGAATGGAGTCTAACAGATAGCAGAACTAAAAATATTAGCGATTTGTTTCTTAGAGCGCTTTTTTAGCGAGATGCACGTTATATAAAAATGATTTGCGCTAAAATGTACGAAATGTACAAAATCGAAAACATAAATAATTTTTCTGTTCGTTAAGATACCATTTGTAGAATCCATTAGTAATAAAAAATTATGAAATGTAAAATTATTTCATGTTTTTCATTGTTTTGCAATGCAAAAAATAAATAAATAAAAAATCCTAACAAATTGTCATAAAATGTACTTATCGAGTCCCCATGTATCATCAAATTTTATGTACAAAAAATAAATTTTAATTTTTTTCGCTTTTCAATCTTTTTTAGTTATTGGTTTGTTAATATAAATTCGTAACTGAAGTAAGAGATATATAAAAATAAACTCAGGTATCTGAAGAGGTTAAAAAGAATAAAACAAAGAAAATTCAACAACAATTAACTTTAAAAACAATTAATTGATTGTTATCAGCGAACATTCATTTTACTTTATTTTCCAATTGTAAGCATTTTATAATTTATTTTAATTATATCTTAATGTTTTTATTTAAATATTATTCCGTAACAGAATATTTTATAAAAAACTTTGAATCGTTCATAAAATAATATAACAACTTTAAGAAGTTACATCTTTCTAACGATATTGTTGTAATCGTTTTATATCCGAATTAATTTTCTCTTTTATTTTTAAAATTAGATTTTGAAAACTTTGTTTTTACGAAAACAACTCGTTGCTATTATAATTTAGTAAATAAATTTTAACATTCAGTTGCTTTTAAGAATTAGTTATTTTTTATTTTTTAAATTAGATTTTTTTCTAACATTTTCTTTATGTTGTAAGCTTTTTTATAACTTATTTTAATTATAACTTTCTTTTTTTTTACAAATAAATTTTACTTAAAGAATATTTTTGAATATTTTACAAATAAATTTTAATACTTAAAAGTTTTGTTTTGTTTTAAAACTTTGACATACTGGCCTCAGATGTGGAAGACATTTTGACTGCTATTGAATTTGATGATGTTTAAAAGCCACAGCCGAAATGGGATAGCCTCCCCGCGCAATAACGTAGCCCAGAAATGGTAAATTCCGCTATGCACCTCATTAAATGTTGTACAAAATGGCGTTTATACACGGAAGAATGCAAGATGTTTTAGGGGAAGCATTGTTACCAGACAAAGTGAGTTTCTAATTATTTAATAAAATGTTTTTCTTGTTGATAAAAACATTTGCATATCGTTTAATTGTTAATCGCTAATTTTTTTTTTTTTATCAGGTTTGGGTATTTAATTTGTATAAAATATATATTGATTAGTTTATAAATTTTTTTTTATAAAATAATAGAAAAAAAATCTGTTAAATATATTCAATGGGTCTAAGCGCTGCCATCGAGATACTCAAGGCCAGGGGACACGAGTTCTAACGTCATCACTAATGGACAAACTTCTCACTAGTGTTGGAATTCACACCGGAACATTTTGAATAGCAATTTTCTCTTATTTTATTTCTGCAATATATATCATTTTATAAACCAATATTACTAGTTAAACTTACTGGTGAGAATTCGGGATCCCTAAATAAAAATTCAGCCAGATGCGGAATGCCACAGTGTTGCCACGTCTGGCTGATTTTTTATTCGAGATTCCAAATTCTCGCCAGTAAGTTTAAATAGTTATTATTGTTTCATAAGATGATAGATATTCCACAAATAAAATAAAAGAAAACTGCTATTCATAATTTTCCGGGGTGAATTCCAACACTAGTGAGAAGTCGGTCGATTAGTGACGACGTCACAACTCGTGTCCTCTGGCTTTGAGTATTTCGATGGCAGTGGTCTAAGCCACTACTTTTTTTACACTTTGTACATAGATGCCAACATCAGTTAATTATTCCGGAGTCTGATCCAAGACAAAAATATTTTTAACTGGAAAATATATACAAATAAATGTGTCCTGTTTCAGTAAGCTTCATTTTAGATTTCTTTTTGAAAGTTTAGTTTAAATAAAATTTCCGGTTTAAAATATGTTCGGCTAGGATCAGACTCCGGAATAATTAACCCCTTAATGGTCGCATTAAATTACGGTGTAAAAATTCAAATTGCTTATTGGCACCACTTTTTTGAAAAAGAAATGTTCACCTTGTTTAATGACAGGTAAAATGATACCATATTCAAGCCACTTGAACTAATCTATAAAACTGGTCGGAATCAAACAAATCTGAATAAACTGAATAAAAGTCACAGCCCGTGAATATCACGGGAACGAGAATTAAGGGGTTAAGAGATGTTGGCATCTATGCTTTATAGAAGCAGCATTTTTGTCAATCTTGTCAAAAGTATTTTATACAGAAATTTAATTTAAACAAACACATGATAACGTATAAAAATGATAAACCAGTTGTATGTTATATATGCCAGAAAGGTTTTGGACGTAAGGATAATCTAAAGCGCCATCATTTAGTGCATAACACTGATAAACAAGTTTTAACGAATTTTCTGTTTCTCTATATACATTGGGTGTTTCTTATAGATTTCAAGCTGCTGAAAAAGAATATGTTTGTAAAAATTTTCTATCACCCTCCAATTTTCAGAAATTTCATTCATACGTTTCGGAGTATGTAGGCATCGTATAGGCATTATAATTATATTACATTATTCTCTTACATGCGTTTGATTCACACAAACATTCTTTTTTCTTATTACAATGATAGAAGATACAGGAAGAGAGTAGAAACAGATGTCCCCCCTAATAAATTTTATGTTAGCGACCTTGAACTGACAGTGCTAGCCGCCCCCACAGTATTTGGCTTTAATGCAAATCCGTGACAGTTCAAACTTATCTTTCGGGGCGAGTTTACTGCTATTTCTTTGTTCTGTAAGACTTTTTACTTAAATTTTGATTAAAATTATCCTATTTTCCTCTAAAATATGTGAAAATGTCTAGAGGATGCGTTAATGAACCTGATTATTTTTGCTATGTGTGCGGCGAGCTAACTTTGAAAAAGCATCAATGTGGTTTCACGCCGCTAATAAAGACTGCCTATCACATGTACTTTGGATGTAAAGTAGGTGAACAAGATAAGAAATGGGCACCTCATTCTTGTTGTACACGATGTGCTACAAACCTCCAGGCATGGATGAAAGGTACAAGAAAGAGTATGCCATTAGCTATACCCATGATATGGCGTGAGCCGAAGGATCATATAACTGACTGCTACTTTTGTATTACAAAAATTAAAGGATTCTCTGCAAGAAGTAAACATAAAATTAAGTACCCGAACTTAGATTTAGCAATGCGACCAGATGATTCACCAATACCGAAACCTCCAGAGAATTTTACATATGACGATGCAGCAGTAGAAATGGAAATTGATGAATCTGAAACTTCCTCTACATCTGATATAAACTATTCTCCTGGCATAAATGAAGAACCACCTAATCACTCAAGAAGAATTAAATGATCTTGTGAGAGACTTAAATTTATCAAAGAAAAACTCAGAATTACTTGGATCAAGATTGCAAGGTTGGAATCTCCTGAAAAACAATACAAAGATATCTATTTATCGAGATCGACATAAGAAATATTCGACATTTTTTTCAAGAAAAGGTGATTTATGCTATTGTAATGATATAAGTGGTTTAATGTCTGCTTTAAATTGTCAATATAACTGGAACAATGGCGATTGTTCATCGATGGTTCGAAAACCAGCTTGAAAGCTGTGCTTCTTCATAATGGAAATGCTCTGCCGTCTGTTCCAATAGCATATTCTTGCATAATGAAAGAGTCTTATGAAAATATGAAGATACTTCTTCATGAAATTGATTACTCACATCATGATTGGAATATATGTGCGGATTTTAAAGTAATTGCCATTCTTATTGGTATGCAACAAGGTTATACAAAATATTGCTGTTTCCTATGTGAGTGGGATACCAGAGCAAAGCATGAGCATTATATCAAAAAGAAGTGGCCAGAGCGCAAACAATATATTGTGGGTGAAAAAAATATCGATAACGTTCCTCTAATCGATAAAAAGAAAGTTATTCTTCCACCTTTACACATAAAGTTGGGATTGATGAAGAATTTTGTTAAAGCTATGAATAAAGAAGGTCGTGGATTTCAATATCTGCAAGAAAAATTTCCATCGCTAAGCTATGCAAAAATTAAGGAGGGTATTTTTGTTGGCCCACAAATTAGACACCTTATGATGGACAAAAATTTTGATGATACATTAAGTGATTTAGAAAAAGCAGCATGGAGCGATTTTAAAAATGTTGTGACACATTTCTTAGGAAATCATCGAATTCCTAACTATGAAGCATTAATTAAAGACATGTTAAAAAGTTACAAAGATTTAGGATGTTCAATGTCGTTGAAAATTCCCTTTTTAGCATCTCATCTAAATTTTTCCCCCGAAAATATGGGAGCTGTGAGCGACGAGCATGAAGAGCGCTTCCACCAGGATATTTCTGCAATGGAAACCCGATATCAAGGTAGATGGATCCCTATATGCTCGGAGATTACTGTTGGAACCTTATTAGGGAAGCTAGTGATTGTGCCTGTAAGAGAGCATCCACAGATAAGGCATTTACCGCTACATAAAGTATGAAATTTCTTATTAATATAATTTCTTTTTACAAAAGTTCTTCTACATTTTTCTGAAACTTTATAAACAATGCATATTTTCAGTGTTTTAAATATTAATTTTAAGCTTTATAAGTGTTTATTTAAAAGTTTGTCATTACTAAAATACCAAATGATAAATTTCATAAGGAATGTGTGTTGAATAAATACTACAAAATTCAGATTTTCAAGATTTTGAATTTTTTTAAAATCTGTGGGTGATGGAAACTTTTTAATGGCATATTCTTTCACAGCACCACCTAAAATATAAAAGTCACCATATACTTAGTTAGAAACAGAAACCTTGTTTATCAGTGTAATCAAACAACGAAACCGTTTTGCTTGCACAGGATGTAATCAAACTTTCATCCGTTAAGAGCCTACTCTAGTCAATTCGAAAGCCGAAATCCCATATCACAGTCTAAGCGTTGCTACATGGGAGGCGTATCCCAAACACAAAGATTGGCATGTTAAAAGACCAATGATATTTCCTAAGCATGTAATTGACAAACAAGTTGGCCATCCCATAGCATAAAAATAGGCTTTCTTTGCCTCCAGGCAAACAGGGGGGTATTTTAGACAAGCTGACAGCGAAAAAGTGATTAGCAGACAGGAATGAAGACAGGCTTCCAATTACACCTTCTGAGAAAGCAGATCTCTACGCAGCTTTTCATTATTGGGACCCATTTTGTGAAAAGCAAAAGTTATTTTTGGGAATTTTACTATATTTTTGTGAAAAATAATATTTTGTAACGAAAGTTAAAATCCAGTTACTCAAATTTGTACCAAAAACTTCTTTAAATCCTCTTTCTAAAGTTTTTGTTTTTCGAGATCTAGTTTCATTTACAAATTACACATTTTAAAATACTTTTTATGAAAAAGAATTTTACAAAGGGGTCTATTTTATTAAAGGAATTTTATGAAGGGGCACGTTTTATTTAAGTTCATTTTTGTAAAGAGTCCCATTTTATTAAATTTATTTTTGTGAAGAGGCCCATTTTATTAAATTTATTTTTGTGAGGAGGCCAGTTTTATTAAATTTATTTTTGTGAAGGGGCCTATTTTATTCAATAGATTTTTGTGAAGGCCCTGAATAGGCCCCAATTTCTACCTGGATCGACCCCTGGAAAGTTGTTCTGAAGTCTAAATAGGATATTTACCAACACATTTTCAAAATCCTATGCATATTTTTAAGTGCACGAAATTTACCGATATTCTTATTCAGATATTAAAAAATGAAATACTTTTTGATTTACTTTTTGAAAAAGAATCAAGTACATTTTAATAATGTTGCACTATTTCAAACATAAGGAAATTGATACGTATTTATGAGGTGCAAAGCATTTATTACTCATTTACAGCACCTCACAAACGAATTCCATTACATAATAGTCTACTTAGAAAATCTGTTTACAAAATATTTTAATGATGTTACACTACTTCAAGTACAATGAAAATGATATACATTACTGTGGTTTCATACCATAACCATATACTCACTGTAGAATATGATGTGCGTGTCATTTATCGTTCATTTACAGGAACACACAAAATTTATCGGATACAACACAGAAGTACTGTCTATTAGCAATAATTTCTGGAAAGTACGGTTTTAGTTACGATACACATTATGATACAAGTTTTGTGCACTATTATGTAATTGTGAAAGCGGGGGTGGGGTGGGGGGATACGGTGTGTCATATACAGGGCTGTACAAATGAATAAAAAAATTTTTAGCCTATTGATAAAAATTAATCCAGCCGAATCTTTGTCAAAAACGAATTAACTCAGATTTTGGGCCGAAAAAGTAAAAAGGCGGCCTTTGTGAAGATCGATCTCACCTATCCAATGCAAAAAAGAAAAAAAATTAAAAATACTTAAATACAAACGAGATATCTTTATAAATTTCTTCTATAGGATTAGCATTAGCGAACGGATCTTTTCGCTTGACTAAAGTAGCCTCTTCTCGGTTGCATTTCAATATTTTTAAATGATTTTTTTTCTGCATTGGATAGCTGAGATCAATCTGTACAAAGTCTTTTTTTTCTTTTTGGATTTTGTTTCGAAAAATTTTTAATGAGGACATTTTCAATTTCAGAACCATTTTCGGAAGTGAAAACGTCCCCATAAAAAAATTGGCAGTCAAAGTCCAAAAAGTAAAAAGCGGCCTTTGTGCAAATCAATCTCATCTATCCAATGGAAAAAAAGAAGTATTTAAAAATATTGAAATGCTACCGAGATATCTTTATAAATTTCTTCCTTAGAATTAGCATTAGCGAACGGGTCTTTTCGCTTGACTAACCTAGCCTCTTCTCGGTTAAGGCATTTCAATATTTTTAAAATGATTTTTTTGAATTGGATACTTGAGATCAAGCTGTACCAAGGCCGTTTTTTGCTTTTTCGATTTTGTTTACAGATATTTTTATTATTATTTTAATTAATTTATTATTAATTAATAGTAAGGAATTATTTAATTATTATTTTAATTAATTAATTAATTATTAATTAATAAGGAATTATTTTATTAATTGAATTCCTGGTTATTCCAGTCAATCTTTTAAAAAAATGAAGATATATTTGTGTTTACCTCCTCCCCACATCAAATATGCTGCTCTGTTGTACAAAAATATTTTTAACTGTCATAATTATAGTAAAATCCCTGTTGGCTTGGGCTACAGGTACAGGTAGATTTCGAAGTTAAGTACTAATTTCACCAACAATTTTACGGATTAAGGGAAATGTGATTTTTTTTTCTTATACACACACATATACATTTTGTTTTTCTTTTTGCCGTAATAGTTGATCTTATCAAAAACATGTCAATATAAAAGTTATAGATAATACTAAGAAGATGTATAATAAATTTAAACGGATTTGATATCTTGTGAATTGACGAAGTTATGAATTTTTTTCTTCTTCAACCCACTTTTTTTTTTTTTTTTGCTGTAATAGTTGGTCCTATCGAAAACATAACCAAATTTTATGTTTGTCTTCATTGTAATAATGAAAATGATATCGAGTTAATCAATTAATTCTATTTATATTTATAAATTGATTTTTCTTTTACTTTAGTCCTTTCTTTCTCTAATTAATAATTTTACATTTTTATAATTTTATGGCTTCATTAAGGAATGTTGTATGGTAGATATTCTTTTGGCTATATTGTGTTTTCGTTCGTACGAAACAAAAATTAAGATTCGGTTAATTTTGAACAATTCTTAAACTTCTGCACTATCAGAACATTAAAAAGTGACGTGGGCTAATTAACCTCGCAATCGGGGCAGGTTGGCCCAGGCGACTTGGTGTCAGTTTGAGCTTCTAAATTAATATTTATAAATAATATTTTCAAGTTTTATCATTGTGACATCTTCCTGAAAATACACTGATAGTGGTAACATAAAAAGAAATTTAAAATGTTGAATTTTATTTTAAAAAATATATATATTAGAAGAAAAAGCGGACCAAGAAGACTGGCAGAGCATTAACAATTATTTATTTTACATTTTTTTAACTTATTAAAAATATTCATTTCTGTCTCATATGTGATTTTAACATAATCTTATAAATGAGGCGATACATCTTTACTTTTCTGCCAAAAACTGATTTGTTGTGTCTTTCCAACTTACCTGAATATTTAACAAAAGTGTTACAGAGTCGGCGTTCTTATCTTCGCAAAATGCTTCTAGAGACAACTCTTACATTTAGCTTTAAGATGCATAATATTGACACATTTTATAATACTTAGTAACTTATTAAAAGTGTGTGAAATTTTTCAAATAAAATATCTCGGTTCAATATTTTTAAATTATTATTATTATAATTATTATTATTTTGCATTAGATAGCTACGATCGATCTGTACGAAGGTCGTTTTTTGCATTTTCGACTTTGTTTATTGCAGATATTTTTTAGTGAGGACACTTTTATTTTCGGAAACGGTTTCAAAAGTGAATGCATCCCGAAAAAAAAATCTGCAGTCAAAATCGAAAAAGTAAACAACAGCCTTTGTACAGATCGGCCTCAGCTATCCAATGCAAAATAAACTCATAAAAAATATTGGAATGCAACCGAAATATCCTTATAAATTTCTTCCATAGGATTAGCATTCGCGAACGGGTGTTTTCGCTCTGGAGTAGCCACATTGCATTTCAAAATTTTTAAATGATTTTTTTTGCCTTCTTCTAACTTTACAAAAAGAAAGTATTGGATTCGTGATTTTCGACTTCCGGTTTTCGACGGATTTACACGTTTTAGGGGTCAAAAAACCCCAAAAAAAGTTTTTACAAAATGTTTGTCTGTCTGTCTGTATATGACACAAATTTTGTGGGCGCTCTATCTCATGAAGTAATGCACGAATTTAATACAAATTTATATTCAAGTAGTCCCTGATATAAATTGGTGCTGATTAGTTTTTGGTGTAAATCGCCCAATCACAATTTCAGCTAATTCAGCAAATACAACGGCCCTATCTCAAGACCTTATGCAAGGATTTTCATAAAACTTCAGATTGAGTTAGTCCTTGAAATGAATTGGTGCTAGTTTACGTTTTGTTGTAAATCGCCCAACAGATGGCGCTGCTATGCTGCATTTTGCAGGATTTACACGATTTCCGCAATAGCTCTATTTCAAGAACTAAATTCATCAAAAAACTCAGATTCAGTTAGTCTGATGCTGGTTATGTGTTGGTGTGAATCGCCCAGTACGTGGCGCTGTTGTGCTGCATTTGTCATGATTTCCGCAATAGCTCTAATGGCCGTTTTTTGCCTTTCCGATTTTGTTTACAGATATTTTCAGTGAGGGTACTTTTATTTTCGGAACCGGTTTCGAAAGTGAAAGCATCCTCATAGAAAAAGTCTGCATTCAAAATCGAAAAAGTGAAAAACGGCCTTTGTACAGATCGATATCAACTATATAATGGAAAAAAATCATTTAAAAATATTGAAATGCAACCGAGATATCTTTATAAATTTTTTCTATAGGATTTCACCGCAATGGAATGTATTTGCTAAATGATTAAAAATTAGTCGAAATTTTCGGTAAAGCAGTGAAAAGATATATTTCTTTGAATTTTGAGAACCAGATTTCTAAGTTTTAAATTAGTGTAATAAAATTTAATAATGAATTGTACAATAGTTATATTTTACTTTGCTGTATAGCACAAATGTTTAATTTTTATGAAAGAAACATTTAAACTAATTCAGTAAGAATTACCTAATAAATGATGAAAAAAAGGTATTATAGAAAATTTAAATACAAATGTATTTATTCTCCGCATATATCTATTAATTTTTAAAGACATTAGTAACCATTGTTATTTCCTTTCTTTCTCCCTCCCCCCCCCCCCCCCCCCTTCTCTGTCGAGTGCGGATGACAAAATGATAATTCTAGTATCTTTTGAGAATAAGCGACTTCTTCATTTTGATGTTGTAAGCAAATAAAAAATCTTTCGAAAATTAAACTTCAAAAGTAAGAAAGAAAAATAATAGCAATGATAAATTTGTTTTAATTCCAAATCAATAATGCTTTTAAAATTCATTTTTGGAACAGGTTTTGAAAGTGAAAACACCCCATAAAATATTCTACAGTCAGGATCGAAAAAGTAAAAAGCTGCCTTTTTACAGATTGATCTCAGCTATCCAATGCAAAAAAATTATTTAAAAATATTGAAATGCAACCGATATATCTTTATAAATTTCTTCTACAGGATTAGCATTAGCGAACGGGCCTTTTCGGTAGACTAAAGTAGCCTCTTCTCTGTTGCATTTCAATATTTTTAAATTATTTTTTTCATTGGATAGCTGAGATCGATCACTTCAAAGGCCATTTTTCGTTTTTTCGATTTTGTTTACAGATATTTTTAGTGAGGACACTTTTATTTTCGGAACAAGGGCGCGAAAATGAAAACACCCCCATAAAAAATTCTGCAATCAAGATCGAAAGAGTAAAAAACGGCCTTTGTACAGATCGATCTCAGCTATCCAATGGGGAAAAAATCATTTAAAAATATTAAAATGCAGCCGAGACATCTTTATAAATTTCTTCCATGGGACTGGTTTAGCGAGCGGGTCTTTTCGCGTGACTGACGTAACCTGTACCCGGTTGCATTACAATATTTTTAAATGATTTTTTTTTTTTTTTTTTTTTTTTTTTTTTTTTGCTTTGGATAGCTGAGATTGATCTGTACAAAGGCCGTTTTTTGTTTTTCCGATTTTGTTTACAGATATTTTTAGTGGGGACACTTTCATTTTCGGAACAGGTGTGAAAGTGAAAACACCCCCATAAAAAATTCTGCAATCATGATCGAAAAAGTAAAAAATGGCCTTTGTACAGATAGATCTCAACTATCCAATGCAAAAAAAAAATCATTTGAAAATATTGAAATGCAACCGAGATATCTTTATAAATTTCTTCCATAGGATTAGCATAAGCAAACGGGTTTTTCGCTTGACTAAAGTAGCCTCCCCATAAAAAATTCTGCAATCAAGATCGAAAATGTAAAAAACGGTCTTTGTACAGATCGATCTAAGCTATCCAATGCAACAAAAAATTCAATTAAAAATATTGAAGTGCAACCGAGATATCTTTATAAATTTCCTCCATGGGATGGGATTAGCTTCAGCTAGCGGGTCTATTCTCATGACAGAAGTAGCCCCTTAGCACTGCTGATTTGAATTGCAACAAAATATGCTTATTATTTAATCAAAAATGTTTATAATCAATTTAAAAATTACTCTATTGCCTTTCAGAAGGGAAAAAATAAAATAAATGCAAAACAACATATACAGTAAGCAGAAATATATCATCTGTGTATGCTGATTTCATCGCAACAGAATTTGCTAAGTATTTGTAAATGAGCCGAAATTTTCGGGTTGGGTTGGGTTGATTTTTGACGGTCGATTATCTACTCGAGGAATATGGACCCGAAGGGGGGATTGCCGTTCGTGGGGGTCTTTCTAAGGGAACCCAACCCGTATTAACGCACGCAAATCCAAGTTTCGAAGAAAACCACGAAAACTCCGAACGATTAGGCCGACGGGTGCGATTGGGGTTGAACACCTCCCGTCCCAACACCTCCTGTCTATCAGCTTCGACAGCACAACCTCTCGGCCACTGGCGGGGCCCGAAATTTTCTGTAAAACACTCAAAGAAATCTTTCTTAAAAGTTTCAGAAACACATTTCTCAGTTTTAAACTAGTGTAATTTAATAATGAATCTGTACTGTAGTTATCTTTTAGTATACTATATAAAACAAATGTTTAATATTTGTGAAAGGAACAAATTCCCCAAGAATTAGATTACCAATTATATGTATATATATAAAATTTAAATACAAATATATTTTTTCGCCGCATATATCTATCCATTTTTAATGACACTAGTCAATTATTATTATTTTCTTTCTCTCTCTCTCCCCCCCCCCCACCCCCTGCCGAGTGCGAATGACATATTTCTATTGAATGAGAGACTTTTGCCTTTTGACGTTTACGGAATAAAAAAATTCCATCCGGCATTATACTTCAGAAGTGAGAAAGAAAAAAAAGATTATAAATCTGTTTTAATTCCAAATCAATGATACTTTTAAAATTAATTTTTGGAACAGCTTTCGAAAGTGAAAATACCCCATAAAATATTCTGAAGTCAGGATCGAAAAAGTAAAAAGCGGTCTTTGTACAACTTGATCTCAGCTATCCAATGCAAAAAAATCATTTAAAACTATTTAAATGCAACCGATATATCTTTATAAATTTCTTCTACAGGATTAGCATTAGTGAACGGGTCTTTTCGGTAGATTAAATTAGCCTCTTCTCTGTTGCATTTCAATATTTTTAAATGATTTTTTTTTTTTTTTTTTTTTGCATTGGATAGCTGAGATCGATCTGCACAAAGGCCGTTTTTTGTTTTTTCGATTTTGTTTACAGATATTTTTAGTGAGGACATTTTCATTTTCGGAACAGGTGCGAAAGTGAATACACCCCCATAAAAAATTCTGCAATCAAGATAGAAAATGTAAAAAACGGCCTTTGTACAGATCGATCTCAGTTATCCAATGGAAAAAAATCATTTAAAAATATTAAAATGCAAACGAGATAACTTTATAAATTTCTTCCATGGGACTAGCTTTAGCGAGTGGCTCTTTTCGCGTGACTGACGTAGCCTGTCCCCGGTTGCATTTCAATATTTTTAAATGATTTTTTTTTTGCTTTGGATAGCTGAGATTGGTCTGTACAAAGGCCGTTTCTTGCTTTTTCGATTTTGTTTACAGATATTTTTAGTGAGGACACTTTAATTTTCGGAACCGGTTTCGAAAGTAAAAGCGTCCTCATAATAAATTCTGAAATCAAAATTAAACAAGTAATAAATGGCCTTTGTACAGATTGATCTCAGCTATCCAATGCAAAAAAAAAAAAAATCATTTAAAAATATTGAAATGCAACTGAGATATCTTTATAAATTTCTTCTAAGGATCATCATTAGCGAACGGGTCTTTCCGGTAGACTAAAGTAGCCTCTTCTCGGTTGCATTTCAATATTTTTATATATATATATTTTTTTTTTTTTTTTTTGAACAGCTGAGATCAGTCTGTACAAAGCCCATTTTTTGCTTTTTCGATTTTGTTTACAAATGTTTTTAGTGAAGACACTTTCATTTTCGGAACAAGTTTCGAAAGTGAAAGCATCCTCACAAAAAAAAATTCTGCATTCAAAATCTAAAAAGTGAAAAACGGCCTTTGTACAGATAGCTATCCAATGCAAAAAAAAATTATCATTTGAAAATATTGTAATGCAACCGAGATATCTTTATAAATTTCTTCCGTAGGATTAGCATAAGCGAACGGATTTTTTCGCTTGACCAAAGTAGCCTCCCCATAAAAATTTCTGCAATCAAGATCGAAAATGTAAAAAACGGTATTTGTACAGATTGGTCTCAGTTGTCCATTGCAAAAAACATCATTTAAAAATATTGAAATGCAACCGAGATATCTTTATAAGTTTCTTCTATAGGATTAGCATTAGCGAACGGGTCTTTTCGCTTGACTAAAGTAGCCTCCCTATAAAAAATTCTGCAATCAAGATCGAAAATGTAAAAAACGGTCTTTGTACAGATTCATCTCAGCTATCCAATGCAAAAAAAATCATTTAAAAATATTGAAATGCAACCGAGATGTCTTTATAAGTTTCTTCTGTAGGATTAGCATTAGCGAACGGGTCTTTTCGCTTGACTAAAGTAGCCTCCCTATAAAAAATTCTGCAATCAAGATCGAAAATGTAAAAAACGGTCTTTGTACAGATTCATCTCAGCTATCCAATGCAAAAAAAAAATCATTTAAAAATATTGAAATGCAACCGAGATGTCTTTATAAGTTTCTTCTGTATGATTAGCATTAGCGAACGGGTCTTTTCGCTTGACTAAAGTAGCCTCCCTATGAAAAATTCTGCAATCAAGATCGAAAATGTAAAAAACGGTCTTAGTACACATTCATCTCAGCTATCCAATGGAAAAAAAAATAAAAATATTGAAATGCAACCGAGATATCTTTATAAGTTTCTTCTATAGGATGAGCATTATAGCGAACAGGTCATTTCGCTTGACTAAAATAGCCTCCCTATAAAAAATTCTACAATCAAGATCGAAAATGTAAAAAACGGCCTTAGTATGATCGATCTCAGCTATCCAATGCAATAAAAATCATTTAAAATTATTGAAATGCAACCAAGATATCTTTATAATTTTCAACCATAGGATTAGCATTAGCGAGCGGGTATATTCGCGCGACTGAAATAGCCCCTTAGCATCACTCACTGCTGATTTGAATTGAAACAAAATAGTATGCTTATTATTAAATCAAAATGTTTAGAATAACCTTAAAAATTATTCGATTGCTTTTCAGAAGGGGAAAAAGAAAAAAAACAAAACATATACACTAAGGACAAATATATCATCTGTGTATGCAGATTTCGCCGCAAGGGAATGTATTTGCTAAACGATTGAAAATAAGCCGAAATTTTCGGTAAAACAGCGAAAAGAAATCTTTCTTTAAAGTTTGAGAAACACATTTCTAAGTTTTAAATTTGTGTAATCCAATTTAATAATGAATTGTACAATAGTTATCTTTTAGTTTGCTGTATAGCACAAATGTTTAATTTTTATGAAAGAAAGATTTAAACTAATTCAGCAAGAATTACCTAATAAATGATAGAAAAAAAAGGTATGATAGAAAATTTAAATACAGATGCATTTATTCTCCGAATATATCTATTAATTTTTGAAGACACTAGTACCCATTGTTATTTTCATTCTCTCCCCCCCCCCACCCCCTCTGTCGAGTGCGGATGACGAAATGATAATTCTAGTATCTTTTGAGAATAAGCGACTTCTTCATTTTGATGTTGTACACAATTAAAAAATCTTTCAAAAATTAAAGCTTCAAAAGTAAGAAAGAAAAATAATAACAAAGATATATTTGTTTTAATTCCAAATCAATAATGCTTTTTAAAAATCTTTAAGATTAGAACAGCCTAGTGAAACAAATTGTCTGAAATCAGCATCTGTTTACGGAATTTATTTAAACTTTCCTCTCTGCTTCGGAAAAGAAATTTGTAGTTTACTATCCTACAAGTTGCTTACAGCATATAGCAAAAGGCGAGACTCCCCGTTGAGGTAATCGGTGTCGTTTGTCTTTGGCGATCCCCCCTCTTTTTGTAAAGAGGCGTTTCTTGGCTAAGGCGGAGATCTTAGTTTTTCTGACTGTTAAAAATGAAAGTGTCTCAACTTTTTATAAATGCAGCATAGATTTGAATTTTTTTTAAATCAAAATAAAAAGCATTTTCAGAAAGTTAAATGATTAAACTATGCATGCCGCTTTGCCAAATTTTAAAATGTCCAACAGATTTTTCGCGATAAGGTACTAAAGACAATTTTTACAAAACCTAAAATAACGCATCTAGAACGGCTTAAAAATTAAAAAAATAAATAAAATTTTAAAGTGGCGTGCATAGTTTAAAAGTACAGCTTTTGAAAGCTACAAAAAATACCAAATTCGAGCAAAATGCAAAAACATGTCAGTTATAAATTTCTCCCATTGAAATAACATTAGCCGCTCTATCTCGGAGCGTTAGTGAAGTAGAACCTTAAGATAATTTGCTACGACACCGGAAATTGTATCCAAACCCCCGGTATGCATGTGAACAATGTCCTTATACATTTCATTCAAGCTTTCATTTTAAAAAGCATATCCAGCATGCCAGTTTCCCTATGTAAAAGCCCAAAATTCTGATTCGGAAAACTACTACAAGAATAAGTTTTGAATGCTTTTCAAACTTTCTGTTTCATCGTTAAAAAAACGAATCTAATGATTTGGGAATTTTACAAAATGGTGTAACAGAAAATACAGTAGAAACATTACATCAAAATCTCAATACAAAATTAGCATTAACCCTCCGTCTACCAGACGGGTCCATTGGACCCGACAGGTACATACAAAATATTCATTCAAACCAGAAATTTCTTTAAAATAAACTAAGTATATAAACCAGACAAAAATAAGGTAAATAAATAAGTTAAATAGTTTTAAATAAAAATTCTGGTGTAGAACGTTTTATTAAAACTTGAATAAAATTCCCGGTAGATCTAGGGTTAAATGGAATATTCTGACTAAAAAGGCCTTTCAGCGTATAGACGTTGGCAAAGAACTAAACATAATTGAGGCATATTTTAAATCTTCCTGTTGCATCGATGACATAATCGGTAGTCATCTAAGTATCCAAATTAAGCCTTCAGTAAAATAAATAATTAATTTAAAGAGTTTATTCGTGGTAGAAAGTGGTGGGTACCTGTGGCGTATCAAGGGTGGGGCTCCAAAGGCTCTGGATACCACTAATTTTGTAAATTCTCTTTGCCCATTCTTAATCGGATAATTTTTTGCTATTAATCAAGGAGAAGAAAGCTTTAGAATATTAGTTGTATCCAGAGCATTTGGGCGCCCTTCCTTGCTACGCCACTGATGGGTACTACTTGAAATTCTATACCTGGAGTTAAATTCAGCTAAATATCACTCCCTAGCAGCAAGTAGTTACATCCATTTACCCAAAACACTTTTAGATAAACATGCAATTATCAATGCGCTAAACTTTCGCTCCTTAACAAAACTGATCTAATAAAACAGTGTTTCTATATCTTCAACACGATTATTATAAAAAACTACATATCAGTATTTTTAATATTTACTAAATTGGGACAAAGGAGAAAAGCTGATTTATTCCACTTTTCCCCTATCATTTAAAAAGCTATTTCATCAGTAAAAATACAGACCATTCGCAATTTGATGATGGCATTCTTTAACGGTTTGAAAAAAATGCATCGCAAATGCCTTTCACTAAAGCATTACACAGGCAGAATTAATGTCACATGAGGAATTTAGTTTAATGTCGTTTAAATCAAATTTTTTTAAAAAGCATTTTTACAGTATTTTCTCTCGGCTAAAATACATACTCTTGTAATAAGGCTTTTGTAAATTGCCCTAATATTGTTGCAAGCATTGCTTGTTTTTTTATTTAAGGTGAACTGCATGTGTCAGTATGTTCTTTTAATTTAAATAGCTCAAAGATTTACATTTCAAATTTGATAAATGGTCCCCATTCATACTGGCCCATTTTCAATTAAGCGTAACTACTTCAATTTTAAGGATATACAGATTTTTGTAATGATTTTGTTGAAGTAAACAGAATTTTTTGTAATTGGGGAGTTTTTGTCTTGAGGTGTCGTATGAAAATTTGAAAAGTGTTACTTTTAAAAAAAATTTCAGACAAACCACTTCATTTTCTACCTTATTTTGAATACTTTTGTAATTTACATTGCCTTCTTATCTTCAACGGGCAATCTTTTAAGCGCGTTTCTATCTTTGTGGAACACTCCGTATTTTTCAAATCTTATTTAGGAAATCATTTCAAAATTATGAACTTACTCTTACTCCAATTATGTCATCAGAAGTATTTGAAAAATTTTATTAAACTGATTTTATATTTATTTTAGCTCTGCATTTTACAAAATTTTTCGAAACAATTCAAAAAATTAAATTCTTAAATTTAAAATATTCTTTCCTTTTCTTTTACACAAATCTGTAAAATATACTGGATTTGATAAATGAAAATACTGAAATCAGTTTTAGTTTTTCTTCTGGTCTTTTTATTTCACCCCCAACACCCCCCCCCCCCCCTCCAAAAAAACTTAATAAATAAATAAATAGATTACTTACAGTTTTTAAATGCACAATTTTAAAAATTCCGTCTTTAAATGCAAATATTTTTTTTATGCTTCTCTTTGAAGAAAGTTATTTTTCTTTGGATATAATTTCTTTTCGTTCCTTTCTGCTTCATTTTTACATACTTTAAAATAAAGAAGCTTCACCAATAAGAAAAAAGAATGTTTTTATCAAAAAAATATTTTTGAATAAATTATATTCTTTTATAATTTTTTTGTTTAATTTTTGTTTATTTTTCGTTGTTTTATGAATAGAAATGTACGTTGGATGGTTTAGCGTCGAAATTATTCATAATAAGTTGTTGTTTTTTCTTCGTAACATTCTATAAAATTTCATATCACTAAAAATCGTACAAATTCACGCCTATAATAATTTACATGTGTACACGCTTGCGCGCATAAATAAATTTTGACTATACATTCTATAGCCAATGTATAGGAAATTTTAAGAGTTTCAATTTAAATTTACTAAGATAACCAGAAGTGGACATTTTAAGAACATTGTTTGCCTGATGGGTGTACCTTTCTTAGTTTTGGTAAGCTGCGGCTGCGGCAACAGCGAGCGTTCGATACCTCAATTAACTCTTTCTGCACACAACTGTGCTGCAAAATTTTTGCTTTAAACATTTTTTCACACAATTTGCTTTTCGAAAAGCTTAAAACGCGCCAGTATTGGTATCTGTTCCAGTAGTGGAGACATTTGAATTCTTGCGGAAAGCGTCAAATAAAAATTGAAAAGGCTGGTAATATACGTTTTGCTAAAACAAAAAGGTATTTTTTGTGAATTAATCATTTGAAACAATGAAAAAAAAACAAGTTTGTGTCAAAGACTGAAAAAAAAAGTTTTAACAAATTAAACTTTGTAGCATGCGTCATTTTAATCACAGCGTTTTTTTTTTTTTTCAATTATGTCATTGATTAGCGATGTCCTGAGCGCCCCTAGTGTAAAATAGGCTTTCTTTCAATCTTAGTGCAATTTCTTTCAATTCTAGTGCAACATAGGCCTTCTTTGGTGCTTTCGATCTTAATTACCTTCCACTTTTGACTTCATGCTAAGCATTGACGGGTAATAAAAAATTAATTAGCCGGGTAAGTAAAGTAAAAACATATCAGAGATCGTACTCATCCTGAAATTTCAAGGCCAGGAAATTCTTCGGCCCCAGTATTTTCTTACAGAAAATCTCTTTTTAAAAAAGGCTAAATTTCTCGCCTTTAACCTAGATTTATTTTTCTATAAAACAAATACTGATATTTGTCCTGAAAAATTCCCTGAAGCGTACGACTCCTGAAATATTATTTTAGTTTACTTTTTTAATTTTTTATTTGAAGTAAACAAATTTGTATATTACGAAATTATTTTTTTACACTGCTTAATTATCAATCATTCCACATCGGCCCTTTTCCAACAAAAAACCCAACTTTTCCAAATTTGTAACATAGCCCTTTCTTCCATACACCCATTCAATTAAATAGTAATGTGTAAATGTATTTTTAATCATAGCAATGTGCAGTAACCTTAAAAAGGTTTAGCCTACATAGTCACATCCCCTGAATAATAGGTCTACTTGCTGACTTGAAAAAAGAGCGGCTGTCGTAAGAGAAATTATATGAGCGTTCGAAGAGAGCCTTGAATTTCGCTACCACCAACCCCGATGAGTAATCGTCGTCATATTTTTCTCTGATTACATAAAGCGAAGTTTGCTTTTCGGAAATAGTAAACTTAAACAAATGGTTTTGTCAGATTTTAAAGCGAGACCGTTACTGCCTTCGGGATTTAGAATAAAATGCTGACTCGTCGGCGCTGAACACTTTTTTTCAATCTTCAAATGTCGACTGAAAGCACTTTTTTGACAATTAATCCTCGAACCATTTCAATAGTTTTTTTTTTTCGTTGATACAGTTCTTTTTCTGTTAAGTTCTGAGCTACTAGAGAAGAAATTGTCGGATTCCTTCGCTAAAATGTGTTAAATCTTTTGCGCATTAATCGATTATCCACAAAATAGATTCTCCCGATCTAGTTCCGCAATCAGTTGTCTCACACACTATTCGCAACGTCGCGTCGTCCCCTGTCACTTTTTCAAAAGCCTGTTCACTACTGTTTATGGTGATACGTCATGGTACCAGTAATGTTCACCTGTAAGAAATGCGTTAACCCTTTAAGACCGTGAGTTTATTTTGGTAGAAATTGAAAGTTTGGGTGGTTTCCCTTATCGATAGGATCGTATTTGATTGAAAAAAATACCCGATGTCAGGATATGCCAAGGGAGGACCCGCACAATTAGCCTTAAAATGCAGCCGTTCGACCTTAATGCAGCCGTTTTGGGGCTAAGTCTACACAATTGTGTAGTTTGGGATTATGTGTGCAAATATCTAAAAATAAAAGTTTAAGCAAAAACAGTTGTTGTTTATTGAGATAATTTTCATCAGCCACAATGAAAATGTTTAAAAAAATTTTTGTTTTTGGACAGACCACTACAATTTCACTTTCTGAGACGTGCTCAATTCTAGCACCCCTCTTAAGAGCCGCTGACAAATGGTATGCCCTTCACTCCGTTTGGCTTGTGCCTGATCCTTCAAATTTCTTTCTTTTTTTTTTTTTTTTTTTTTTTTTTGGTTTTTCCATCAACGGTATTTTGTTGAAATACCGATCGAAGTACATAAAACTAGGTCTGAACCAGAGTAAAAACTACAGCTGGTCCTAAGCCTAGATCCTTGTGGACCAGGTATGTACTTTCCCCCTAGTATACTACCAAATTTGAAACTAACCCAGGTGATACTGTTACAACAAAGTGTGGTTTGTTTTTTATATACTTCTTTACTGAGGCACGTCCTAAAAAAAGGAATCGTCTGCTCATCTATGGAAAATTTTCCCTAATCTCCTGGTAAATTCAAGCAGACACTACGGAATATGTAGAGCATTTACTGAACTTTCCATAATTTATTATTTATTCCTGGTGGTTTACTTGCTTTGTCGACAAAATGGAATGAATTTATCAAACTTAAAAATCTTTCTCGTAATATGCATATAACTCATATAAGACTTATAAATCATATATGACATCTATAACTCAGAGCAGAAACATACAGTTCTTTACATGTGCATATTATATATCTAATACTATCAATTTTAAATAGAAATCATGAATAGAACAAACTTATTAATTTAAAATTAATCCGCTTTAAATATGTAATTAATAAAAAATAAATTGCTAAAAACATATGTTTAAAAAAAATCACTTAAAAATAAAAATTTTATATATTAGGAATTGTACACATTTCAGAAATGGTAAATACCGAATTTATTTTTCAAAATTTGTAGCCTAAATAAATTTATCAAAGACAAAATCAATTAAAATCATGAATAAAGTACACTCATGTCCAAAATTAAGGTCACAAACATAAAATCTGTGAAAGCTAATGAACTATTCAATGTGCTGCAACGAGATTTGGCACAGATGTGTATTACAATAGGAGAAAGAATATAGCAACATAACAATATGGAATCAATTTTAATTTTGAATTAATATACAGGGTATATCAAAAATTGTTAAATCATAAATCACAGATAAAGCATTTATCTCGGGGAAAACCTGTCTAATATGGAATGTGACCACCGTTCACTGCTATACAAGCCTCACAACGAGCTCTCATACTGTTTGTGAGGCTGTCAATAAATGTTTGTGGCAAAAAAGCCCAATCTTCCAAAAGCGTGGCTTTTAACTACTGGCGGGTCCTGAGAGGATGGTTACGCTGTGCAATGGCTCTTCTTAGACCATCCCAAACATGTTCAATAGGATTGAGGTCCGGAGACCTAGAGAGCCAATTCATACGGCGAATTTCCTCTTCATCAAGAAAATCCTCAACAATGTGAGCTCTGTATGGCTTCACATTATCGTCCATAAACATGAAAGCCGGACCTACAGAACTCTGGAACAATATCATATAGGCTTCAAGGACCTCATCCTTATAGCGATGTGCGTTGACACTACCCGCATCGAAGACGTGCAGTGGTGTACGACTGCTCAAAATTATGCTGCCCCAGACAAGAATTCATTTGCCACCAAATCTGTCGATTTCTTTTACGTAGGAGGGATGATCATGACTTCCACGTTCTCTCCAGATGAAGATTCGACGAGAATCACTTTGCGAGGTAAATGTCGACTCATCACTGAAAAAAACACGCCCCATTCTTGCTGTGTCCAAGACTGATGGCTACGACTCCACAACAACCGGGCTCTCCTGTTGGATGCAGTGAAAGGTACACACACGACTGGACTCCTGGCGTTAGGGATGAGGTCCTTAAAGCCTATGTGAGGTTGTTCCAGGGTGCTGTAAGCCCGGACTTCATGTTTATGGACAATAATGCGAAGCCACACAGAGCTCATATTGTTGATGATTTTCTTGAAGAAGAGGATATTCTCCGTATGAATTGACCATCGAGGTCTCCGGGCCTCAATCATACTGAACGCGTTTCGGATGGTCTAGGAAGAATCATTGCACAGCGTAACCCTCCTTCCCAGGACTCGCCAGGAGTTAAAAGCCGCGCTTTTGGAAGAATGGGCTTTTTTGCCACAAACATTTATTGAAACCTTCATAAACAGTACGACAGCTCGTTATGAGGCCTGTATAGCAGTGCACGGTGGTCACACTCCATATTAGACAGATTTTTTCCGAGATAAATACTTTATCTCTGATTCATGATTTAACACTTTTTCATATGCCCTGTATCTTAATTCAGAATTAAAATGTTTTCCATATTGTTATGTTGCTATATTCTTTCTCCTATTATAATATAACTCTGTGCCGAATTTCGTGGCAACACTGTGTATAGTTCACCAGTTTTCACAGATTTTATGTTTGTGACCTTAATTTTGGACATGAGTGTATATGAAAAGAAAAATTAAATCTAAGCAAACACTAAAAATCATATTTAAAAGAAATTACGACAGTACATACTTTTTGTCTATTGCTGTCAGATGATAGTCTTTTTAAAAGCAGATAATCTAACCCTGTATTGTAGTTGGTGCCCCTAGTTGTGTCTTATCAAAACATCTGAAGCCAATTAACTCATATAAATGTGCAGATTTGGTTTTAGATCTCACAAAAACAGGAAATAGTCATTCTCTTTTACTTTAGTATCACCCGCACAGTTGTGCGGATCAGGGCTTAAAGGGTTAAGTGGATTCAAAATTCAAAAATAAACTTCAAAAATCAAATTCTATAGACAAATTTTAGCCATATGCAAAATACATACAAATTTTAGCCATTTTGCAAAAGTTACAAAAAATTGCTTAAACTTAGTCACAAAGAATAAAAATTGGCCTACCTTATCCCAAACTACAAGAAATCGCAAAAATATGACCTCACGGTTGCATTGCGTCACTTCATATACCCTTGCTCCGGAAATGATGGCTTGAAATTTGTCTTTTTAGAGGCACATCAATGGAGATAAAATCTGTTAATAAGCGCAAATTTTTATTTATCTTCACTCTAACACTTTTTAACTTTCCTTTTAATAAGATTTAATGAGCAACTCCACGAGGGGCGCGTGCCTCTACGCGACATTTAAAGTGTACATTACTGGTATAGTGCCACCTTTTCTACCGTTACCTTATTCCAAGTGAGTAAAAACGAAAGAGTAAAACAAACCTGAAATATAATCCAGTGTAACATGAATCTTACATACAAAAAATTAAATCAAAAGTAAAAATGAAATTGAGAAACATGATCAAAATAAACTAGAAATAACTTAATTTTAAAATGTTGTGCTTACAATGGGACAAACAACGGGAATTAAATCGATTTTAAGAGTCATACATTTCGTCAAAATTAAAACACAACTAGAAGGAAGTAACAAACAAAAATCGAAATCCATCAGAAACTTTAACGGATTACTTTACTTTGACGGAAAGACGCCATGGAACATCTACCACTTCCCAGAACCCTCTAGACCAGAGACTCCTATAATACATATATAATACATATAATATATAAGTATTCCAGGAACTCTATTTAGGACAGCGTTTCTCAAATTACGGCTCTTAGAAAACAAGTGGTCTTCGCGATCTGCCCTTGTATTCCTTTTAGATTTCCAAATGAGACAGAAAAAATAAAATTCATATTAACCCTAGAACTACCGGAAATTTTACTCAAGTTTTATAAAAACATTCTACACCAGAATTTTTACTTAAAACTATTTAATTTGTTTATTTAACTTATTATTGTCTGATTTATACATTTAGTTTGTTTTGAAGAAATTTCTGGTTTGAATAAATATTTTGAATGTACATGTCGGGTCCAATGGACCCGCCTGGTAGACGGAAGGTTAATTGCTTATCGCACAATATAGCTTCAAAGTAATAAAATAGTATAAAAAAGTATAAAAGTGTTCCTCACTTGAAAAACATTTGAGAAACACTACTCTAGAAAATTAAAGTGCTCGCTTTTTGAATAATACAGTTTCTTGCCACAAGTGTAGCGTCTAGAATAGTTAGTGTACAAATTGGCTATCCTAGTAATACTCTAAAAAGTGCTAAAATATTGGATCACTTACATGTCAAACGATGCTGAAATCAAAAGAGTCGATCGCAGCGACATCTGTAGAATATTTGCTAAACCTCCAAGACAATTTGGTCTAGACGTTGTAATAATACGATGTTTACATTGAAATTTGAAAATATACAGCAGATGTCACTGCGATTGGCTCTTTGGATTTCAGCAACATTGCACAAATAAGGGATAGAAATTTTTAGAGCTGTTTGGATATCAGATTGCCGCACTATTTATTCTAGGCACTGTACCACAAACTAACTTACATTTTCAATAAGTCCGCACCACCAACTCGGCATCAAAAAATATCCAGCCCTCCTTGCATGACGATGTTTCGCTGTGCTGTGCAGTATCAAATCAACAAAGTTAAAAAACAATTAGCAACCGGACAACAATGTAAGATAAAATAAAGTCTTAAAACTGATCTGCTCTCATAACGACAAGGATGCTTGCCACGTAGATCTTCGTAAAGCGACGATCAGTCAAAGACAATCATTCTCCCTACTGCCAGCATTAACCCCTTGAGGGGCGGTGGGATACATTCAGAGGTGCCAAGTTGTCACTAATCCTCCGTAATATGTGAGTTAATTTAACCCTGGTTTAATACATTTCGCACCAGAATTTTTTTTCAGTAGATGAAACTAAATAAGTTCCACGTAGAAAACTGGAATTAAATAAATAAAGGTTCGTCAAATAATTTTTATGGTTCGAAACGTTGTTAAACTGGGTTAAATTAATCCAAGCATTACGGAAGATTAGTGCGAACTTGGCACCTCTGTATATTATATCCCACCTAATTTTATTCAAGATTTGCACCGGAAAGTTTTAGTTAAACGTTATTTGCATAACTTTTGTCGAAAAAATGTAGTAAAATTGCTTTTCGATACCCTGAGATAAATTTTTGATTCCGGCCTGAATTCAACATTACAGGAACACAATCACTTGCCCCTCAAAGGTTAAGTGAAGGCAGCAAACAGAAAAATTTCGCCCCAATGTTAGGTACTCACTAACAGGTTTCTGTTAAAATTATCAGCAACCACAAATTATTTAGGGTGTCCACTGTATTAGGCAAATTTTTGTAGAAATATGGGTTATATTTTGAACCTTTTGTATATAATTATAGCATCTCGCACACACCCCACCGCTCCTCCTCCAAAAAAAAATTTGTTAATCTTGTTATGACCAAATGAGATCTGTCATAGCTTGAGGCATATATACACTATTATGTAGTATAAAGAAGTATACTATAATGAAGTTCCTTTTCCATGCGTTTCAGAATTTGAATTTGCGTCCTTAATTTATACATCTATATAAAATTGGAATAAAATTGTATAAATTAATTTAATGATTTTTTACCTTTTAAAAAGTATATATTAAAGTATGTCTATGTGACTTATTTAAACATTTACCTAATTATTAACAAAAAGCAGAATGGTTGCGTATCATTGTGTACCATTTTCTGAATTTGAAAGAGATGTAGATGAGTGGCCACTGATATAATATGAAGCTAAAGTAAATTATTTGACATTCAGTGCCGATTCTACAGTGTATAGAAGAAAGATGCCTACGTTCATCGGCGCGTACCCCGAGTATGGAAGATTGCCGGAAAGGACCCTGACAACAGACGACTCGATTGGAAAAAATTAAAAGAAGTGTTCCTTCATAAAAGACATCTTACCTAGGGCAGGAAAGAACGTGGGGATTAATACATACCATCGAATCGTAGCGGCTTCGAGCCCACCCACTGCTTCCGACGTTATCTTTATTCTAGACGTTATTCCGATAGTGATGATACAAACAAAAAAGGCATATAAAGTTAATAATTGCATCAGCGTTGAATTCAGCCGGTGACCCGGGGGGAAATTCCCCCACCCGGACGGTTTGAGGGTTTTTTTTTTTTTTTTTTTTTTTTTTTTTTTTTTTTTTTTTTAATGGGCATAAGTGCAATTTCCCCACAGGATCTCTAAAATATCCCTCCGGAGTCGCAGAAATCCCTCCCGTAGAAAAACGTTTGAATTCAATACTGGTTGGCTCATTGTTACGTCTTGTTTCTTGAATGAAAAGTTAGATCATAATCCAGAGACCCTTGAAGTAGGTAATTTATTTCTTGCTAACAATGTACATTGAAATTTGATAAAGCTATGTTTCGTAACCTCTATTACATATTTAAAGAATCATTAGACAATCAATGATAGAACTATTAAATGTAGATCCTAAATATTTTAAGAAAATTTTGAACTCTCCGCGGTCCAAAAAACAATGCTTATTCTTTTTGAAAGAGTGAGAATTTTTTGCATAGTTAACAGAAGTAATATATTTTATTAGAAGTACAGTTACACTTCGAAAACCTTTCCATTCCTTCTACTCCCCACTTTACCACTATTGTTTCTCCATTGGTTTAGCATCCAACTAATTTAATATATTTAACATGGATATGAATTTATTGTTTGAGAAGATTATTAAGACCGCAATCATCTGCACCAGTTAGCCTTCTTTCTGACTAGTTTCCAATACATATATCTGTAAAAATGCACAAGTTATTCTTATTTGAATTGGAAAACATACTATTTTTGTGGCGTGCACTCAACCGAAATAAGTTTTCAACTAAAAGAAGCATGAAAAATTCAGTCCAAAACATTCGTTTTGATTTATGTTACATTTTAAGAAGTTATTTCAAAAACATTTCTTGACTTTTCATATTTGGAAGTATTTTTGACGCATACTTCAGTTGTACTATATTTTTATTTCCTACTATTTTATTACCTGAAATTATTATTGTTAATTTGATATATATTAATCCCTTGAAGGACGGTGATGCCGTCACGGCATCACATAATTTTAATGCCCAATTGCTACATTGGCACCGGAATTTTATAATGAAAATTTTACCTATATTATGTACACGAAAATAAACTTTTACTTGTTTACAAATAAGTTCTCTTGTAAATACTGGTATCAATAAATTATTTTAACATTTTATGAATACAAGTACCTTGCCCCTGAAAGGGTTAACCTTTAATTGCATAGTGATGTAAATTTCCATCACCTTTTTATTTAATTTTTAATACATAAATTAAGTTCTTACAACCACTGTATTTATATAGAAATATTAATACTCTAAAAATTACAAAAATATGCTACTAAATAAAGTTAAAAATCTATCTTAAGATGTCTGGTGTCTAATCCTTAATATAAAAATAAAAAAACACAATTCTAAAAGAATAATTCATGCAATTAAGAGTTAAGGGAATATTCTCCCCGAAAAATTTTAATGTTTTTTTTTTCTGTTTTCAATCGTTTAAATTGTTTAGAATATGTAATGAATAAAATATAATTAGATTGCTTAAAATCCCTTCAAGACCGGTTTTTGTTTCAGTCAATATTTAAGTTGTGACAACCAGCTCAATTCATAGGTGTCACGGCAGGCAAAAGGATGATAAAAAAAATCCTAATGTGTTTTTCTTGAAATAAGCTTTTTGAATCGGTATAGATTCTAAACCTTAAAAGTTCAAAGTATCGACATTTTGTTTTTTACAATTTAAATTAAACTCTTTTAATTGAAAGTAAAACCCATGAAAAATTATCTTTTTTAACAACTTCGATTTTTTAAACAGTTTGGTAAATTAAAAACTCGTGCCAAACGTTGACCCAAATTTCAAACGGTCGCCATTTTGTGAAATTTTGTTCTATCTTATGTACGTTTGGTTTGGCCTCCAACTAATTTAACATATTAACGTGCATAGTGAAATTTCGAGGAGTTTAGATCGATTAAAATATCAATATTTTTATATGATAACATTTTTAAATATTCGCACACTTTGTACAAGTACAAAAAACCCAATGCAAAACTGTATTTGAAATTTTCTAACATAGTTGACCAGTGCTTTTGAACTCTGTTTCTCTGGCCGTCTGTCTGACCATCTGTCTTATAATCAGTGTAAATATACTCGGACTGCCATTTAACACTAGAACCGCCGGCTATTTTACTCAAGTTTGATGGAAAGTGTTTCACATCAGATTTTTTATTTAAATCCATTCAACTTATTTAATTAACCGATTTTTGGGCTGCAAAAATTTAACATATCTTATGAAAAAATTTCTGATGTGAATCGACTATTATCAATTTGGCAAGCGTCAAAATGACCCCTAATGGCGGTTCTAGTGTTAATTGATACATGTTATTTAATTTCTCTATGGTATGTTTGGTATGAAAATGAAGTGTGTAGCAATGATAGTTCGTTTACAGTGGCACTCAAAAGAATCTATTACATTATGGGCCCTGGGGGAAAATCGTTTACAATCTATTTTATTGGTTACACTATTCCACATATAGTGAAAAATATACATACTACAGTGCACTACAAAATGCTTATTACAGAATAAGGTGTGGATAATATTTATTTTTCATTTACAGGGACACACAAAATAATTCGGATGCAGTGCTATCTATAAACAATATTTGCTGGAAGTGCGTTTAAAAATGTGGTATGCGTTTTTTAATTTATCCTATTTTTTGATTATTACTTGATGTTTACTTGTGTATATACAAGTAATGTGATGATTTATTACTTGATGTATAAATGTAAATAGATCACATACAGAGCTGCACAAAATAATGCGAGTACATTTCGATTCATTGGCGAAAATTTCTGAAGGGAGTGTGTGAAGAAAAATCTGTTTATCTACAGAATTTGATTTCAACTGTGTTATGCGTTTCCAAACTTAACTAAATTTTAACATACTATGTAGTATATCTACAAACATATAAGTCATATACAAAGGTTCACAAAAGAATTCGGATTTTTTTTCGACTATAGATTGTAATCACTGAAATCGGGTAGTCAAATGTCTTATGCATTTTTCAAATAGTTTACTTAGATATCATTTTTACTTTATTAAACTGTGAAGTTTTGTTATCGTATCTTTAATGTGCTGGAAAATGTTTCATAACCTACGCTTTTTTCTACGTCTTTTCGCTCTTGTATTATTACGTAACACATACATGGAATGAATAAGTCTAAATCGACAATAAAGTTAATATAATTATTATTGCATAAAGTTGATTAAACACAAGCAGTCAATGGCAACGGAGCCAGGCTAACACACTTCCATCCCGATGAAGGTCTACTGATCATTTTTATACAGTTAAATTTTTACAGTTTATTTAGTGTTTGTAAAGTCATTGATTTTTATAACTGGGAAAAATAGGAAATTTGATTTATACTTCGCTGATTCTGAGTATTGTGAATGTGTTGGAAGGTGTTTCATAACCTATGCTTGACGCTTGATTTTTCTTTCTTGTTCTTTTCTATGTATATTACTTAAGCACAACAATAATAACAAAAAAATAAAGGCGTGTCAGAAGAACTTCTCCTTAAAATTGGATAATTTTTAGTATTACTTTAAAATGTGAAGATAGATTTCGTTACAAGCGTTCAAGAAACATGTTCCCTTTATTTTCTGACTATCCATTTTTAGTAGAAATCTTATTCCCGCATTCATTGTACATTACATTCATTGTCACATATTGTTGATTCCTTCTGAATACCTTACCAATCTTTGTCTAATCTGATGCCTTAAATTAACTGAACATAACTTAGATTTATTACTTCTAATTATTATTTTTTCTATTATATTTCTATTATATACTTTATTTTATATACTTTATTTTATATACTTCATCTTTAGTGGTTCAGTATGTTTTCAAGTAATCAATTGCACAGAATATCTGTGTGTGTTTTTTAAGTACTGAACATTCTGTTAATCTGATTACATACTTATAAATTTCGGATTTTTTGTCTAAAAATATTATTAATGTACATATTTACACATCTTAGACTGTCATTGGTTATTTGACCAATTTTTATGCTTGGCAGATATTTTTCTTCAAAATCAAAAAAGTATACCTTTTTAATAAAAGAAACCCTTCAATGTTTCGCGTTGGTGTAGTGCTAGTACATTTGTTGCGAAATCAAACGGGTGAGTTTCGAATCCCGGCTGCGGTGCACTCCCTATTTGGCGTCTGAACATAGGATTATTTATGGATAATAAAGAAGACAAAATTAGATAGATTGGGGTTGACTGGGGACCCTTGCCCAATCAAGGAAACTCGGGGAGGGGATGGTATAACGAATCCGCATCTACATCCATAGGCGTAACTTGGGATCTAAGACTAGGGGGGGGGGAGTCTCGAGGCCCTTTTGTACAAATTTTTAGCCCCCCCCCCTTGCCCATTACACAATATTAAGTTAAATACTTAAAATTTTTAATATTTAAAACATACATCCCCAGAATATAAAAAGTCATGAAGAGATACAGTTTTAAACTAAATGTTGATGTAATCTCCAGCGACTTCAATACTCTTTCATAATTTGCCAACGAATTTTTTTCAGACGCTTGTAATGGGAGAAAACGGTCGCCTGATTGGAAGTTCACGGCACGCATCTGCAAATACACTGTAAAAAAAATCCGTTAAGTTACTAAAATTTTTCTAGGAAACTGGGATTCCTAGAACATTTTATGTAACGGCAACAACAAAAATGCATGTAACAGATACAGTTTTGCACCGTAAATCAAAAAATATGTAAGGTAACTAAGGATTTTTTAGGAAACTGGGATGCCTAGAACATTTTATGTAACTGCAACCCGGGTTACAGATAAAATTTTAGTGAGATTACTGTAATTTTAGTAGGTTCTTTTGTAAAGCTACAGATTTCTGTAGCTTTACAAAAACTAGTTTTGTAAATTTACATCTTTTTCGGTACAGTGTACAGATAAAATTTTAGTAAGCATACAGATTTGTCTAACTTTACATCTGTAGAATTACAGATTTTTTTTTACAGTGTACGCTAAATCGTACAAGACGTACTCTTCATTTTTTTACACACGAAAATTTAAATTTATAAGTGAAATGACAATAAATATAATGCAAAACGTCCAAATTACATCTCTTTTCTTTGTGACCGAAAAAAATCGTAAAAATCACGCAAATTTTAAGCCAAAGAGTAGAACCTCACCTGAAACTCGGTGACAGTTCCATTTCTGGATCACAAAGAAACAGAATTCTATTGCATTTTCATCAGTAGAAGTTGAATACGTTTCAGAAGCCAAACTAGTCAAGAGACTAATTTGGAAAATTAGTCTCTTTAGTGATCTAGACCTACCACAAAGAAGACCTATAACAATGTTTGAAGACATTGTAACCAGTTTCCAAAGAGCCGAACATATATAATCGCATAATAGGGAAGTAAATCTAGAAAGTATTAATAATATTGATTAAATTCATTAGTTTTATATTAAATTGTTTTTTAATCAGTTTGTACCTTTATAACAACATTTTTAATTATATAATTTCAATTAATAATTCTTTACTAATTCAATTTTAAATTAAATTTATTATTTTTTATGTACTGCCGTTTCCATGCAAAATATTGTTCAGATAACATGAATATATACTGTATGTCTGCTTTCTGAGCTATAGAAGAAAAATAGGTGCAATTCTCGAAACTAATTTAGACAAAGGTTTTGCATCTAGCGGGTTGCATTACTTTTACGTAGAAAGTTTTCTTGAGAGACGAGAGAGAAAAAAACTTCTAAGTAGATTATTTCAATTAATTTAAATGCAAATTATTAAAAAAAAATGAAAATCGTTGTATTGTTAAAAAATCATTATACAATTTCTTCTTCATTTTAAATACATTGTTAATTAATTATTGATAATTGCCTATGATTTTTGGTTGTTTCAAAGTAATAAAATATAAATGGTGTGTTATTATTTATGTTTTGTTCTTATTTGAAACTTATACACGCACACATACACACATATATGTGTATGCGCATTCCTTAAAAATGTGTTTCTATATATGTATAATTAATTAATAATTTGACATAAATACACTGGCCTCCAAAAGTTAAGGTTCAGGGACTAGATTCCTTCGATTGCACACGTTTTGTCGAATATCTACCAACATTATTGGCGAATTGTTATTGAACTTCTAGGATGTAAAGAACATGTTTGATTTTATATTTCTCGGTGAAGATTTATCGGGTGGTAGTATTAGGGGGCTACTAATATATTTAATAATAAAATAATATTTGCGATAACCTATGCAACAGAAAAGGCTGGAAATGGTTTGTCACTGTGGTAAATGACTATTTGGGTCCTGTTCAACGTTTGTATGCATTGGTGTAAGCATAGCACTCATATTCGTGAAGATGTTAACGTTTTTGTGAAAAATTCAAAATTTTTTTGTTTATAGCATACAGAGTTTTCAACCAAATTTAACACAACTTTCCGAAAACTTGCCAAAGAATAGTAGCAATAGTATACTGTAATTAAAACATGAATATATTGAATATTTGATGAGATATGAGCATTTTTATGAGATAATTTTTAACTGCGCATGCGCGAAAGATTTTAAAATTTTTATTTCATAATTTGGTAGTCAGTATTTTGGGGCAACTTCTATAAAAAGTTCAGTCAAATGTAGTGAAAACTTAGAAAGATATAGTGAGCTGATTGAAAAGTTGTGGAAAATCCTTTATAATAAAGCTATTTTTAGGGAGCAACTCACTATATCGACCCTATCTTTGTGAATTTTCGCGATATTTGACTGGACTTTTTATATAAGTTGTCCTAAATAGCATTGCATTAAATAATATTTTTATACGTTTGTGTCACCTTTTAAGTAGTTATAAGTATATTTTAAAGTTAAAATCTATCAGACAGAAAATGTTGCACATGAGTTAACTGAAGTTTCAGCTTTAACAAATAGGCTGCTTTAAAGAAAGCAATCACATTAGATTATTAGATTTGGTCGTTCAATTTTCTTTAGATAACAATATTGAATACCTTGAAATTACATTTTGTTAAATACCTTGTTTTACATACTAGCTCTTCATATATTTAATCCTTTGTGGTAGAATTTAGTTTATATAGGTGTCATGCTGGTCGGAATTAATTTTGGTTAAACGGACAGTTGGGGGATCCCATAATGGAATCCCCCCATTTCAGGATATTTAGCCGAATTAAAACTTAGACCCTTAGAAACAGAGATTATGGAAGATTTTGAAATCAAGCCATCAATTTGGATAAGATATGTATATGACATTTTCATAATTTGGTATCATGATTTGCGATCTTTAAATAATTCCCTGTTAAAACTTAATGAGTTGGATACAAAGATAAAGTTTACATTAGAAATTGAGAAAGAGGGTATTTTACCCTTTCTTGATATTAAATTAATAAAGAATAGTTATGGAAATAAATTGGAGCGTACTATTTATAGAAAGCAATGCAGATCTAACAACACTATTCCTTTTGATTGTAACACACCATTTTCATATAAAATTGCTGCCTACAGGTTTTACGTTAAACGTGCCTTCGAAGTTTGTACGGATAAATACCTAGAAAACGAAATTAGTATAATAAAACAGATTGCTATTAAGAATGGTTTCCCTCCTCAATACATTAATAGATTAGTTAATCAAGCAAAACAACCAAGACAGAAGAATGAATTAAGTTTTAGCAAGCCTATTTACTGCACATTTTATTATATCCCACAGCTTCATGAGAGATTAAGATATGCATTACTAAAATATAATATTAATTTAATAGCTAAACCTCCAACAAGACTGAAAGAATTGATTCACTGTAAAAGAGATCCTATTCCTGATTATGAAAAAGCAGGAGTTTACATCATCTCATTCAACACAGAACAGCATAAGAGTTTATTTTATATTGGTATGACATCTCGAAAATTTAAGGAAAGATTAAAAGAGCACATTTCTGATATCAAGTTCAACAAACCAAATACAGCTTTATCCAGATTGCATCAAAAAGAAAATATTAAGATAAACTTCAAAAAAGCTAAAATGATTATTTCAACGTCTAACCATTACTCGTCAACAATCCGTGAATCCATTGAAATTTTACTTAGAAGTGATAATGTTTGTAACGATGTCCTTTCCTATAATATTCCCGCAATTTGGTACAATATCCTAAATATTTCAAGACCTCCTGATAATATGAACTGATCTTTTCACCCCTCCTCAGAGAAATGGACCGAACTCCGCTTGCGCATGCGCACTATTTTTGTTTTTGTTTTTAAAATGTATTTCTATTCAGTCAATCACCTTTTTCCCTTTGAAAATGAACGCGTGTGTGTTCGAAAGATATCAGGTTTGCATTAAATAATATTTTTATATGTTTGTGTCACCTTTTAAGTAGTTATAAGTATATTTTAAAGTTAATTAATAACAAGGTGAAAATTTCCTTCACGACACTAATGTTTAACACAGTGTTTTGACTCTATTGATAGATTTCATTTTATTGGATTTATTGAATTTTAATGCTGAAACTTCAGTTAACTCATGTGCAATATTTTCTGCCTGATAGATCTTATTTTATTGGACTTTTTGAATTTTAATAACAACAAATCTTTACATTTACCAAAAATTTTGCTTTGATTATGACGACATCAATTGAGTAATAAATAAATCTTGTACTTTAGAAAGAGTGTTAAGATGCGGTTAATTAATTTTACATGAAAATAAGGAAAAATAAAAAATGTCATTTAACATGTTTTACACCCGAACTCACCCATATTGAAAATATACGGTTTTTGCTACTTTTGACATAAGATGCTGTTAATTAATTTTACATGAAAATTAAAATCAAAATCAAAACTGGCATTTAACATGTTTTACACCCGAACCCACACATATTGAAAATATAGAGGTTTCTGCTGCTTTCGGTATAAGATCCAGTTAATTAATTTTACATGAAAAAAAAAAAAAAATCAAAAATGTCATTTAACATGCTTTGCACTCAAATCCACATATTTTGAAAATATGGGGGGTTTTACTATTTTTGGCATAGGCTGGATATTTATTTAAAGTTTACTTTCATTCTATGAAATACATGTTCAGCAAATTGCTTAGTGTGATACACTGACTTACCATGAATTGTTATTATTCTTTACGAATAAAATCCTAAATAAATTACTTTGTTTGAAGGCAATCCGAATAAACAATTGAAAGTTTTTCAATTTTCAGGCACCTACGCATTTAAGTGTTTACATCAAGTGAAAATAAAGCTTTAGAATGCGTCAAATATTTAAACTCTTTTGGTGAAACGGAACACAATTACACTCTGAAATCTCCTAGTTTTAAAGCAAGTATTAGAGAATCAACTAAGAAGAAAATTGGAAAATTCTTTTCCTTTCAATAATGTTATTTTTTTATTCCGTCAAACAACATAAATATCGATTGTTTGCTCTCAACTGCATTTCTAGATTAAGCAATGACAGAAATTTTAAAATATTGTTATCGAAAACTTTCTAAGATACATTTTGAAGAAAGAGGACTTTCTAATTCGAAAATAACATAATTTTTAGAAGGGTACATTTATTTTAAACATGTTCTTATTTTTTCTTGGATCCTAGTTTTTATTAGTTTTATAGTATTTTTTGCCGTAATTACATACTGTCTTAAAATATATTTTTTAACTATAGCCATAATTAGTGAGAAAAATTATATAAAAAATCATTTTAAAGATTTTTTTTAATCTGCTTAATGGATATTTTGGAAATAGGCGACCGGCAAACAGGTGAAATAAATACGGTGAGTATTGGATTATTTTAGATGATTTCAAATTACAAATATATATCTTAAAATGCGACAAATTAACTTTTCTCTTATAAATACGTTCTTTGTAAGTTTTTTAAGGAATTCCTAAATCAAACGAGGTGGGTGCACTGTAAAAAACAAAGAAATCTAAATTTACGAAAATATAATATAACTATGAAGAAAGATAAACAATAAACTCTTCCGAGTTATCCATTATTCCGTAAACCGTTCTTTATCTTTAGAAAACTCAAAAAATAAATTGTTTTCGAGCTTTCAAGAGGCATTTGTAAAAACAGTTTATTTTGCTGCCACGGATCTTCGGAAATGTTTCCGGGTATTTCTTATAGTGCATTAAAGAGTTTTCTCAAACCGTAATACTGATTTTTAGTATGCTTATCAATTCTCAGTTTAACATTTTCAGCTGCATAACTCAATTTATACATGCAACGATAATAAAATAATATTAGTTTTAATGCCAAAATTAATGCTTTTAAGGAGGCATTTGCTTTTTTCGGTTGAAAAATAAAATTCATTTTTCTATTCCCTAAGATTGTAGATTTGTAGATTATCCCTGTAAAACAATTTGGCCAAACTCGAAGTCCTTTCGTAATTATTTAAAGCTTTAGCGCAACACGCCTGCAGGCTGATACCGTTTTAAACGCATTTTCTGCAAAATGACTTCTTTCAAACTGGGCGGAATCAAAATAGAAAAACAATTAAACCGATCTTGCTATATATATATATATATATATATATAATTTAAAGGTGGTGTAATTTATTAGAGCTTGGACCACTTTCAGCCATTTTTATGGGTAAAAAAAACCTTTTTAGAAGCTCGTCAACGTTCGGAAAAAAGGGGCAAAAATAGAGCTTTTTTTCATTGACCACCACTTTTGTCCTCTAAGTGCTTAAAGCGCCAGACAATATTATCTACTTTCATAAACCTTAACGAAATTTGATTGTTGACGAAATCTGCCACGAGCCATGTCGCTTTTGGGTTCTCCCCAGGCAGGGCAGTTGTTTATTTTTTTCTCCATCCCGTCCCTTGTCGCGCGTCATCAGCCAGTTTAACTCTAGCTAAACTTTATTTTTAATTCCTTAATAAAGGAAATCGGGAAGGACATTATGCTCTACAGACTTTGTTTCCTCGTCTGAGCAGTCCCTCTTAGGCAATCAAATCAAATAAAATTGATTTCAGACGACTCTGGTGATCTATCGGATCTCTCCCGATTGGAAGTGTGTGGCGCGCGTGCAAAGATATCCCACCCACACACCTCAAGCCACATCATCAATTTCTTATTAAAAAATTTTTGAAATGTTCTTCGAATTATGATAAGTAACATGCAAAAAACCGTGAGTTAAAATCTTCATTCGTATTCTAGAAAACAAAATGCTAAAAAACACCCTTTTTCGCCCTTATATAGGCAAATTCCTCCTTAATTTATCATTTTTGTCAGTAAAACGTGCGTGTGCGTTTAACATGAAAATTCTTACTTGAGACATGATAGCATCCTAAATATCGATATTCCAATTTCAGGAAACAGATTAATACAACTTTTCGGAAACGATTTTGAAAATCAGCGGCAGCAAAAGAAAGTATGTTTTTATAAATGCTTTTCTAACACTCGAAAATATATTGGTGTTTCAGGTTTCTAAAGATAAATAATGATTTTTGGAACTGTGGGTAACACCACGGTAGAACTTATTGTATGTTTTCGTTCGTGGTTATATTGTATTTTTCTAGGATAAGAAATATATTTTCTTTTATTTCTTTTATTTATTTATTTTATTTATTATTATTATTATTATTTTATTTATTTATTTATTTATTTATTTTACAGTGCAGAAAATCATGTTAACATCAATAGATATTTTGACTGTCATAATATAATTTAAGATGCATATTTACAGCCTCTCTGCTTGATTTTTGTTTGAACATTGTTCAAATGTGTTATACAAGATCAGAAACAAAGCTTTATTTAACAAATTTTAACCCTTTATACACCATATTATGAATTTAAAAAACTACCTCCCCTTCCATTACTATGATACGTTGGAAAATATAAGAACTAAAAATAAAAGATTTTTTTTTCTTAATTACGGCTAATTACGTAATATGGTACTTCAAAGTGCCATTGGGTCATAACACTTGGAAAAAAATTGCCATCCAATATTTTCTTATTATTTTAATGTGGTTTATCATGTATATATCTAGATGTATATATGACTTTGACGTATATATGACTATATGAAGATGCTGTTAGTGGATCATCAGTGAGCATTTCATTATCAGAAGAATATTCTATAGTTATATTACTATCGTCCGATGGAAAGCATATCTGAAAGAAATTTGCAAATTTGTAGTTCTAGAAAACTCCCAATGACTCATAAAAATTCTAAAAGATTTTTTTTCAGATTTTTTTTTTCTAATCTGAATTTTTTTTTCCAATTTTTGTGCTAAAGGAAAAAAAATCATTTTTTTTTTTTTTTGCTTTATTATTGATCAATGGCATACCATAGATCATGTCATACCTTCCCTTACCTTGTATCACAATCCATTTTCCTACTACCAACGCATCCCTAGTAATTATATACGTTTTTATGCACCACATATATTCAAACGATAAAAATCTGCCTAAAAATCCTATTCAGTTTAGTCCCGACAGTACTCAAAAGTACCGCTCTTTGAAAAGTTTTAAATATTTAAAAATATTTAAACTATTAAAAACCATTTAAAACAAGGGAAAAATGTGATTGCATTACCTTTAAAATTTAATATATTTCCAAACAAAACATATGGATGCCACGAAAGAGAACAAAATGTAAGCAAAATTGACACACTCAATGGAAGTATCTATTATTGTTTCCTAAAAGTACCACAGTAAAACCTCCCTAAAGCGACCACGTTCCGTTCAAATAAAAATAGCTCACTCCGAGAGGTGGTCTCTTAATGGAGGTCATGTTTAAAAATAGATTTTAATTGTTGAAAAAAGGTAACAATTAGCGTTACTAAAATTGATTTTTCAAAAAATATAAAAATTTAAGTATCAAAACAAAACTTAATTACATTAGTTAATTACTGCAGAGTTTCAAAAATGAATACATTGACGTTTGCTTCGATTTTACGGTTTCATCTTTTATAACTTTTATTTCCAAGTCCTTTTGAAGTTCAGTAAATAAATGCAATTTTTTTTAATGGAAACAAATAATGACGATTTCATTAAATTATCTATTTCTTTGAGAGTTTCCTGACAGAATAGGGCAGGGGAGTTTATTGACCTCCATTCTTAATTTGCCATCAGAGTTAAATTCATTGTCTTAGAAGGCACAAAGAGGTTTAAACACTTAAAAGTTACCTGACTAATAAAAAAAAAATTCTAAACTTAGTTTAGAAGTTTGATGAATAATGCGCTCTCCGGAATTATTTTTCTAATAAAACCTTGTTCAAGCGACCAGGAAGAAAACTGAATTTGTTTCGTTTTCTTCAAAGAAATGGGTCGCTCCTGGAGGGAGTTCAACTGGGGTGGTCTCTAAATGGAGGTAAAATTAGTATTGAGCCTATGGGAATAAATTTCGTTCCATGAAAAAATGGTCGTTCAGAGAGGTGGCCACTTAATGGAGGTGGTTGCACAGGGAGGTTTCACTGTATTGCGAATACATTCAATGAGTGTGCTTCAATTGGGATAGTAAACTGCAGTACTTTAAAGTACCGTCGGGGCATAAAGAGTTAATGTATTTCAGTCATATTAATTCCAATTTAACTTTTCCACATGAACCGCTCATAACACCATTGAAATTTTTACACTTGTTTATTTCATTGCTCACATAGTAACAAAAAAAGCTACGGTTGTATTACGATATATCGTATCGAGAAAAAATCAAATCTATATTACAAGACAAAAGCATGTCCGTGAGTACAGTCATTCAGGGTAACTTTGATCAGCATTTTCTCTATTTTCATATGCCACACTCTTATTTTAATAATATTGTTGCAACTAGGGGCATAAAAGAGAAGAAATTATCTTAAATTATTGTTTGACTATCAAAAATTAAGGAATAATAAGGATAAAAGCAATAAAAAATGAATTTTTAACCTGGTTCAAAGTTACCCAGCCATTTAGGGTAACTTTGCACCATACGAAAAATATTATCTAAAATAATTCATTATAAAAAAAAGTATTACAGTTAGGACAACTTTAAACCCTAAAAATTGTTTTCAGATATGTAAAGACTCCGAATTTACATTTCCCAACATCACAAGATTTGTATAATTTATGATATTACAACAAATATTATGCATAAGAAAAGGGGAAGAAGAGAACCATGAATATTTAGAAAGAAAAAAAACTGTTTATTGTTGATATAAAACATAAAAATGCAGTGAAAAACAATGTTCAATGTTGTAACTCAATAATATATCCATAGTTACAGTAATACATACTAGTACTAGTATTGTTCAAACAAGAATAAAAAATGTCGAATGTATGAAATGTCAAATTTGAGTAGCTCCGCCCCGTAAAACGTCTTTAAAGGAATATTTTGTAATTTACACATATTTGTGAAAATATTTACTTGTTATATCTAATGCACACTTTCGGCATTTATATAAAATATACGTGCAAATATGGGAAATTTTTGACAGTAGCACCTATAATCAGTAAATTAAAACACCAGTATAACTTTGAGCCGGCTCAAAGTTACCCTGAAAATGTGGTAAAATGTTAGTGCCTTCTTATTTTACATTATATTAATTACTAAGAAATAATTAATCACAAAATATTATCACATGTACAACATTTAGATAATAATATGTCTTATAAATGAGTATATTGTTACTTACTATTAAAATTTAATTGGATTACAACAACTTCTAAACAGCATTCAAAATTAACTTGAAAACAGTACTTCAAAAAAATAGATGATGCAATTAATCGCGTGTAATGTTGCTAATTTATTTTTTTAAATAAAGAGTAGAAATCCCAGTTTAGAACCTTGCCAACAGAACACAGTTCTGGAGTTTATTTAGTCTTTTGGAGTCAAAAATATTGAAAAATAGGAGGTGGTGCAAAGTTACACCCCATGGTTCAAAGTTACCCTGAAAGACTGTAACGCTGACGTCATATCGACGGTAGCATCAGTGTAAGAAATCCATTTCCCTTTTCCTCAAATTTAATTACTTCTAAACATTGTATAATTTTAATTTTTAAATCGTCAATAATAAGAAAAACAATGTGTTTTCAAAGGCAATTTGTTTGAAAACTGCGTTTCAATTTAGGGATTTTTTTATGGTTTTTAGAATATTACTCATTCAAGCATGATTCTTATTTTAATCTATCTCTGTAGGAATCTAACTCTATATATCTCTTACACAAGATTAATCTGTTTGCACGTAAAACAACATAAGTAGTTCAGAGTTTGTTTCCGGCTGGTATTCCATAACGAAATTAACAGTCCATCAATAAATAAATTAATTAATTTAATATTATAAACAAAACACAAATTTAGCAGTTATGTGATCGTACTACGTACTTAAACACTGAAATAATCAAAATAGAAAAGACTGCTGTAAGTAGCAACATTTTTGGCGATTTCTTGGACTATTAACCTTTCGTATGCGGCTAATATGAAAATATTGCTTTTAATAAACTTCAAAGAAATTTTAGAATAGGTAATTGATATTTTTCATATAAAAATGCTTTTTGGAGTTATTAGTGGACAAGCTAAAAAAAATATGTTAAGTGTAAAAATTCTTAATAAATAAAAATTTATTTTCATCTATGCTCTGTACACCAGACAATATGTTATGTTACCCGGGAAACCAGGGTTGAATACTCTGTTTGGTAAAACTGAAATGAATTAAAGTTTTCTAAATAAACTATGTTTATAATCTTGTTTAATACGGTTAAACAATCTCCAAACAAGAAACAATTAGAAAGGTTGCAAATATGGAACCTAATTTATGTCAAAATAATCAAAGCATCTTAGAAAACAAAAAAATTATTAGACTTAATCGGGTAGGCAAATATCAATATTTATCTTCTCACATTCTTCAACAAAGTTTTTGTTTAAATTTTTTCTCCATCTCACTATTTTGTTTAATTATAACTGCTATAAATATCATATTTATTATATTATACTTTTCTGAACGTTCTGATTTTAAAGTGTGTGAAATAACCTTGAAAAATTGAAAAAAATAATCTATCTGAAAAATCTATTAAATTATTTCATAAAAATCAAAACTTTCCAATTTTGAGACGCTAGGCATAAATGGGTAAATGCAATAATGCAATATCTATACGAAAGAAAATGATGCCTTTCTTAACGTTTGCATTATTTCCAAACTTCTCCTAAATCTCGTTATATAATCCGGAACAATGATTGATTCGAACATCAAAGCTGAAAATTTTCACAATTCAGAAAATAAGCAATACAATTTTTAATGCTAAAAGGAAAAATCTATTTCGAACAGAAAACATTTCTAAACATCTTTCCATGAACTGTCAATTATAAATGAATGATTGCTTAAAGTATTGCGTAATCATTACTAAAAATTTAACACAAAATAAAGTTATGGATATTGTCTCAATTTAAATTTCAAGTAAATTCAATATATTATAAGCCAACATCGACAGAAACGATTTTGATGAGCTTATTTTAAAATTATCCTCTAGTTTATTTTAAAACTTCAAACTAAAAATAAATAATTAACACAATAAAGATAGAAAAACATAAAAATTGTATTTATTTTTAGTTTCAAAATTTTTATTTATTGTTCTCCAGCAGTTTTGGTTATAATTATAATTATTATTAGTATTATTTGCAACTGTTACATTTTTTATAAGATTTATGTGCTATACTAATCAATACGGTTAACGTTCCTTTTTCCACGAACCTTTAATTTACGAGAGTGAATATTCCCAAATTATAGTCTAATTTAGCATTTATTATAATGATTCATAAAATTTTCGCCATTTTTTATATACATCAAAAGCAAAGAAAAGTCTTTCTATTAATTTCTGTTCATTCTTTATTGTTGTTTTTGTATATTTTTGTTATAACCGTAAAAATGCATATAATTTATGACATGAGCATCTTTACTTTTAATAACACATTTATTGATACGCTTTGATATTCACTCTATGCAGTGACGTAGCCGGGGAAGGGGAGATGTCTGAGAAATTTTACTCCCCCCTCCCTCCGAACCAGGAACGGTTTTACTGAATTATGCATACAAACAGAGTAAAACCTGTTAAGACATAATCGCTAGAAACCAAGAATGATTTCCATCTTAGCCGTTTATATTATATTTTTCAGCTGGGATCATGAAATTTTTCCGTTTAAGGCAGCATACCGTTATATACATATTCTGTTTCCACAGGCTTTAATTATATATTAAGTGAACTCAAAAGCGTTAACATAGATTAAAACCTGTGAAAACGGAACCTGTCTCTGAAGAAATGCTGCCTTAATCGGAAATTTTTCACGGTCGAATTTCAAAATATATAATATACCTGCTAGGAAGTAAAACTGTCTAAAATGAATTTTGTTCTGCTCGCTAGCGATTCCGTTTTCAAAGGTTCCCTGTATAAATAGATAATTTCGCTTTGTATAACACAGTAAAACATGTAAAATCGGAATTGAAAAAAAAAGAGCGAGAAAAATTCTGTTTAGTTAGTTTTATATGCTTTATCAAGTATAATTATATGGTATTTCTTTTACCAAGACCATGCGATTTTCCTATTTAAGACAGGATCACATTTTCGCAAGTTTTACTGCATCCTTTAAAACTGCTAAAAGTTGTCCCTTTTATGGTATACCTCTGGCGAGAATAGATGTATTAATGAGAAAAAACTGTAAAAATGAAACCTGCCTGTAACGGAATCCTACGTCTAACGAAAAAATCACCATACAGTTATACCTGTTAAGATAGAAACCCCTCTAAGGTTTTTATTCGGTACCTTGCGGCCAAGTCTTTGCAGGTTGTACACTGGTTATCAAAAATTAAGGAAAAGTCACAAAATGCTAATTTTCAAATACGGGAACACTCAAAAGGAAATAATACAATTCGAGTAATTACTATCTCTACTACACAGCTAGTCCATATAACATCTCATTCATGTCACACATGGTCACAAGTGTCACAGTCACTACGGTGAAGCAAAAAAATAGGAAATTCCATACATCTCATTATGAGTCTCAAATGATTACTATATGTGACTCCACTGAGACGTCACTGTGACTGCTGCTTTGGGACTAGTCACCATATGACTTTACAATGTAGTTACATTGTGACACTCATGTGACTGTCATTTGTAGACTCAATTTCAAAGTCATCGTGAACGCTGCATTGTGACAAGTTACCAAATAATGTCACATTAAAGTCACATGATGACTTTCAGGTGACAGAGAGACTACTATGAAGTCACCGTTATGCTCTTTTGGGAAAAGTCTCCATGTGACTATAATATGATATTATTTTGTGACTTATCATAATGCAACGTTCATGATGACTATGAAATTGAGTCTAAAAATGACAGTCACATGAGAGTCACAATTTAACTACATTGTAAAGTCACCTGTTGACTCGTCACAAAGCAGCAGTCACATTGATTTCTCAATGGACTCATATATAGTGATCATTTGAGACTCATAATGAGATGTATGGAAATTCCTATTTTTTTGCTTCACCGTAGTGACTGTGACACTTGTGACCATGTGTGACATGAATGAGATGTTATATGGGCTAGCTGTGTTGTAGAGATAGTAATTACTCGAATTATATTATTTCCTTTTGAGTGTTCGCGTATTTGAAAATTAGCATTTTGTAACTTTTCCTTAATTTTTGATAACCAGTGTACTATATTAACAATCATACGTTTTATCCAGTTATTTTAACTAATTTAGATCGTATGATTTCATCAAAGAGATTTCGGCCCCTACTCAGCCCTGTGGTTAATATGCTGGTCACAAATGGATGAGGTTGGACTGATGTTCGATACTAGTGCGGTCTGAGCAGGTCCGTTACCACATGAGAGCAGGGCGGGGCTGAGCCCTCCTATCAATTTGTTAAGCCCCCTCTAAACTTTGTAATCATTTAATAATAAACAGCATCCATATTACAGTTTAAAACTTTTATACTTTGTAATCAAGGTTTTTATGACAGGTGGTCTTATTCTTAGCGATGGAAAATACAGTTACTTTTGTATAATAGGTTACGTAGGTAGGTCCACAGTAGCATTGGTAACATGGTAACAAGTTCCAATAACCTGTTATTTTAATAACGTATAACCAAACTCTATGTATGCTGCCGAGGGATGTTTTAATTAAAAGGCTTTCAAGCAGAATGTTTAAAAAAATTTTTGGAAGAAAGTATAGACTTTTTCCTGTTGAGATGCCATCCACTTCATTCAAATCTGCTTGATGGTAAATATGCAATTTTTGTGTGACAAAAACTTTCCCACTTATGTAATTTTCCCCACTTGTTTATTTTTTTTTTCATTTTTATTTTAATTATTTTTTGTTAGTTTATTTTATTCTTTGTTTTTAACTTTCTTCGTTCATGAATTTTTAAATTTTTGTTTCACACATAAATAAATTTTCTGCATTTTTTCATTTTTAGTGACACACAGTGCCGAAAACTATGAAATTCTAAGTATCACAATGCGGTAAGTTTTGGTAATAGAAGAATGATTTTTCAGTCTTCTACTTGTTAAAACATGGAGAAACTTTTCTTAAATAAACCTTATAGAACCCAGGGATTGTATATATTTTTTAATTTCGTAACTGTTTTAAGAGTCACTATTTTGACTTAAATTGATTTTCGTATGAAGAACAACATTTGAGATATTATTGTAACTGGAACTATACCACTAAAACTAACAATTTAGGAATTAGCTATTGGTCCACTATAAAAAAAAATGCCCTGTATAAAAATAAAACACATTTTTTAACAGCATGATTTATAGGATCCCCGACTTTATCTCCCCCCCCCCCCTCTATATCTACCAATGCATCTCCAAAGCGAATCCCTTTCTTACACAAGAGCATGAAAAAAATTATTTACACGATTGTAATCAAATGCCATTCATCCAAAAACTTGCAATACGTTTTCAATTTAACTGCACTTGTATTAAAATTAAGTGTCCGAACAAATAATGCGATGCTATTTTCTTTATTTTCTTTCAGTGAAATATAATTACAGAAAAAGAAAGTTTTTCAACGTTCTTTATCTAAAACGAAGTAAAGGCAAAAGTAAAAAAATAAAATAAATTAAAAACACATGGCTCAAGAAAAAATTTAAAAGACCCTCAAACTCCATGAGTATACAGAAATATCTCTTTTAAGCATTCAAATTCAAAGAAATCGCCTCTCCCTATTAACTACACCGACCAGTCATACCACACTCAAGCGCGAATACCAAAACTGTTCCTTGCTAATTCCCCCAAATTGCAACGCGATCAAAATTAAAACTTATCTTCCCATCCTCCCATATCCTTTACCAAAGAACTAATTTTTCTTTACATTCAAATAAACCCTTCCGATTTAAATTATTTTACGCAATCATTTGCATCTACAGAACGTGTTGCAATTTTTTGAAGTTATATCGCTATGCGCGTGGAAAAGAACTTTTTGTTCTCACTGATCGAGAGCAGTTGCATTATTAAAATCAGCAATAACAATTATTTACAACCAAAAGTTTGTCTAATCATTATAGGGTTGCTCGAAACATAAAAAGGTGCAGAGAGATGAGGAAGCAGATATTTTTCTGCGGTCTTTTCACGAGGCACATGACTGCTGAACGAGTAAGCAAAGAAAATAGAATTTGTCTGTCTCTCTCGTACAAATGATAGCACTTGCTAGTCGATCATTGACTTGAAAGGATGGAATTTTGATTGTAGCTTCGTATGTTTGTTTAGGGTTTTGTTAGTTCATTTTCGCTTAGACACCTTCATAAACGTTTAAAATAAGACTTTATTTCTACGAAAATACATTTCTTAGCTATCTTTTTTATTAATGTAGAAAACAATTTTCGGTAATTCCATTTTTCTTTCAATTTAAATAATGTATTTCTAAAATTTTATTTTCTCAGCTTTTTTTTAATACATTACAGGTAATGTGTTCCAAAATTAACAGGGAATTCCCGTTAATTTGTTACTGAATAATAAACTAGAAAACAATAAAATTGCTATTTATGCTAATAACGTTAAATAATGCCCATCTCTTCTCCTGTCTTACTTCTTTATCATAACGGAAGAAAGAAAGATTATCGAAGAAAGACGTCAACTAGCCCACTAGTAAAATTTCGACTGGTTTCTTATGAATTTTTACTCAACACAATATTGCCACTTGCAAAGTATAATAAAACCAGTCAAGACAAAATAGCAAGAGACCAGAAAAAAATTCCGTTTTAGTAGATATTACTAAAGAATCCGTTTTACCAGTATTCTGTTATCGGTTTTGTTTTCGCAGGTTTTTCTGTAGTACATCAGCGGTATGATATTCTTTTTGCGGGAACATTGAAAGTTATTCAATTAAGGCAGGATTACGTTATAAACAGGATCCATTTTCACAGGTTTTACTGGAAATACAATATATTTGTATGTAACTGTAACACTAAAAAGTATATACAGGGAGGCTCAAAACTTATCGTTCAAATTTCGTGGGGAGGTAGGGAATACGTCAGGAAACCGATTTTACATAGTAAAGTATGTCCGCAAATGTACGCATGCGAACGTAGAGGGTGCTGTGTGTACCCAACCTTTCATTGCGTCCCAATCATTGTTTTGACTTTCCCAAAGCTAGTATTATTTCTTGTCCTGTTTCCACTTCTGATTTGGACTTCCACGAAGCCTTTTACATTTTTAAAAAATCCATAAATCACGTTAATGACCTTTATTCAATGCCTTCATTATCTGACGCCTGGAAACTTCTCGTTTAATTTTGTTCTTTCCGGTTCTTTTAAACTTTTTTTTTATTGGTTTGTTTTTAATTTTTTTTTCATTTTTTTTTTAATTTTTTTTTGTTAGTTTATTTTATTCTTATTTTATTCTTATTCTTATTTTATTTTATTCTTATTATTAAATTTTTAACTTTCTTTGTTCATGAATTTTTAAATTTTGGTTTCACACCAGAATTTAAACGTCATTAACGAGATTTTTGGAGTTTTTAAAGATGTAAGAGGCTTCGTGGAAATCCAAATGAGAAGTGGAAATAGGAGAAGAAATAATACTAGCTTTAGGAAAGCCAAAACAATGATTGGGACGCAATGGACGGTTGGGTACACAAAGCGGTCTGTACATACGCATGCGTACATTTGCGGACATACTGTCCTATGTAATATCGGTTTCCTGACGTATTCCCAACCTTCCCACGAAATTTGAACTGTTTTGAATTGAAATTGAATTTGAAGTTTTGAATCATCCTGCACATATGCTGTTGCATTCTAGCAACATTGGATTGGCTTTATCGTTGAAAATGCCGTACTGGCTGTCACGATAGTAGTTGTGGATCACATTCAGCGATAATGACGTAAAAGAAGTGGTCAGAACAGATAATTCGAATCTGTTATATTAGTAGAACAATTGTTGAAATGCAGTTGTCGAGAGAAAACAATGGAATGCATCGTTCCGTGAAGTTTCCGCAGAAGAAATTGAAACAACTCATAATATCAGCTAAGCACTTTATTAGAACATCTTATAAAAAGTGCAGTTTCCACCAAGATAATTAGCCATCGCTCCGTAGTAGTAATTAGGTTTAAACAAAGTTCCAGATAATCGAATAACAGGACGGTGACCAGGGGATCGATGAAAACTGGAAATACGACTCAAATCTGCTAAAATCTGCTGAAACACAGCGAGTATCAACTTTTTGTTCCTCACGTGTAAGAATACAAATATGACGTAGATCGCGCTCTCAACCAATGAATAATTAAGAATGTCACGTCATATAAAGAGTGCGAACAGAGCTAGCGGATGAATTTGAAGGAAAAAAGGATAACATCAGAAATGCGCGGGAAAGTAAAAATGGAAGCTAAAAGAATATTCTCGAAAGAAAAAAGCGCGGGAACGGAACATTTAATTTAAGAATACTAAAAGCGTAATATTTAAGCGATTAAGACAAGTGAGACATTAAATTAAAGGGAATTTAACAGAGTTAACGATAGAGATTATTTAAAGATAAGGATTTAGTGAATATAAAGTAGTAATTTAGAATAAGATAAGGAAATCGCGGAATTATATCTAATAATGTAACATATATATATTTATTTATACAGTAATATCATTTAAAACGGCACCTGCCTATAACGAAATCCTGCCGTAATCGAAAAAAACTTCATCATCCCGGCGAAAAGAATAACATACAGTTAAACCTACTAAGAGTGAAACCCATCTAAAACAGAATTTTTGTCCGGTATCTTGGAATTGCGTCTTGGTAGGTTTCACTGCATAAATATGCAGTGCATGGTGGTTTGTGGTTACATGATAATTTTGTAAAATAATATTGGTGTATCTGTAATAATAGAATTACAGTGTAGCTGATATTTCTGTGTTTCTGTCAATGAATGGCGAAACGCATTTTTACACACTGTTAGCTTTGAAAATTGCTTTAAAATGTTCTTGTTGTGTTAACAAAGACGAAATGAACTCGGTGCTGGAGGAATAAAAAGTATGTGAAAATTACGTCATTTTGACGCAATCTCAATAAACAGTTGAGGTTTAGAATGAAATTGTACGTTTTCATTCCAAAGCCTCTTTTTTTCTTGGAGATTTGGTATCACACGAAAATAAGTTATAATGCGTCTTTTAGTGTAAAATAATAATATAAGGCATCATTTTATTTTTCGTGGAAACACGGTTGTATGTGTCCAAACAACTCTATGAAATTAAGTGTACAAACATCTATATATTTATATTTCTCTTACGTGGTGTGAAAATGAGGCTGAATTTATAGCTTGCCATTTGGCAACAACCACGGTGACTATTCTCAGTGGATAATTTACAGTCATATGATCCGACCTTCTCAGCAAATCAAAATTCAGAGAGAATGTCTTTTTAAAGACAGGTCGTTTGATCGATATATGAATAGCAATTCCATTGGTTCATTTCACGATGACGTGTACATCCAGTGAATCAGCTTTCTAATCAATATTGTTTTTTAGACGCAGCTAAAAAAGTTTTGTTTACATTTCGCTCGCGTTATAGCGTGTCCGTAGCGTTTTTCAAAGAGTTTTAAAGGAATTTAAGCCGTGCTGTACAACATTATACGAGAAAAAATGAAATTTTATTTGCATTTGCAACGAAGTTTTCAATCACTTTTTTTATAGTACATCAAAAATATTCTGGCTTGAGCTAATGCAAATAGCGGTGAGCGAGAGATGCGATCAGGTATTGCGTAGAGGTCTCAATGTGAATTGCGTTGTAATGCACGGGGGTTGGCGAGCGTTAGCGAACAGAGAGCTGAGCTCCTTAGTAAAAATAGATTTTAAATACGGTTATGTTTTTGTAAGTGTCATTAAAAAAGATTTTATTTATTTCAATCTTTAAATTTGAATTTTAGAGTTGTAACAGCTTCAAAAATATGTCTTCTTTAACGATAACAGAAAGAAAAACCTGCAACCAAAATATTTATATATTATATTCTACATTTAATATTACAGCATGTCGTCTTTTGTTACCCATATTTCTATAATCAAGCTAATGTTTTTATTGCGGATATAATTAAAAGAAAAAGCATCAATGAATAAAATGATTAATATTACTCCTTAGTAAAGATTAACTTTAAAAAGCCTACATAAACACTTCTATATATTTCCATAAGTTGCATACTAGCATCGTCAGAAAAAAAAATTGTGACTTGGAGATTTATAATATAGATATATAAATATATTGTAATATTAAGTAAATATTAATAGTTAAAATCTAGTATTTTTCCCTTAGTAAGCAATAAATAAATTTTTTTATACTATTTAACTATTTCCCTAAAGCTAAACATGATCCAGTTTAAGGATTAAATTGTATTTACTTCGTGACATGGAGTAATAGTAAATGTAGAATATAATATTCAATATTTTGGTTGCTAGTTTTTCTTTCTCATATAGTTAATAGAGACGTTTTTTAAAGTAGTAACAACCGCAGAATTTGGATTAAAAATTCAAATTTTTAAAAAAATCATTTTTGATGACACTTACAAAAATATATCGTTATTCCTGCATTTATACTTACCAAGAATTAAAGAATAATAAATGCGGTTACAAGTACTTTTAAAAATATACTAAAAATAACTCTAGTTTGATCTTGTTTATTGTTTAAAAACAATAGAAGTTCGTAAATTTTAAATAGGAAATCGTTCTGTGGAAAACTTTGATAATGAATAAGTCAGACAGTCACGTTCGAAATAAGAAATGGACTGTGCAATGTTAATGAAGTAGTAATGCTTTCAAAATGGAAATAGTTTAAGTATTTAATGACACTCTAGAAACTTTTCATGATTAAGACAAAAACAACGCAATTTATTTGAATTTTATCAACAAAAATGCGTTATACTGAGAATAATGTTAAGAATTATTTAACAATAAGGAAGTTTCCGAAATGAAAAAAAATTATTGTGCACATTTTATTATATACACTTTCATTTTATTTATTTATTTTTGTTTTATTTGAATACTCGTAAGATTGAAATTTAAGAAGGATTTAAATGACGCAACGGTTATTGCAAGTAAAGCACCACTAAATCAGTAATAAATTTAGAGGATGCCCCCCGGCCAAGTCCAAACAAAGAGACCGCGGGCTCCAGTAATAATTCCAATACTGGGCCGTCACCATAAGTACGATACAATAAAGACTGCTTAAATGGAAATGAGAACGACCAGTGCAAAATTCCATTAGATACAGGTTGTTTTAATCTTAGAAAATAAGGTACCTGCCCCCATTATGACCCCACTAAGGTCTGATTGTTTTTTTTCCCCATGTTAATATTATTTTTCCCGAAAACTATTTATGATGTTGCTTAGAGGGATTAATGTGGTAAAACTAGCTCTCGCAGCGAAGCTGCGAGCATTCGCCCGGCGACATAGGCCTCTCGGACCCATGCTGGCGCGTAACTGAAACGGAATGAGTCCTCCCTTTAGAAGTTTCCTCATAGTGATGGCGCCGCCAGCACGCGGTCGCCCCACGCACCCTGCGCCCAAGAGTTGGATGTCCGTCGCAACGACAGAAACCCGACCTGCCCCGAAGAGCCAGATGGTTCCTTCTCTTGGTCCATCCGTGGTTCACCCCGACGACCCGCAGGAATCGAGCACCTATATAGGAATCGAGTCCATGAGCCAGTGCCGAGGATCCCCACGGAGGGGTTGATGTACGGAGGTTCCTCAAGATCAAATAACATAGACCGGCAAAGATATTTTTGAGGAACAACCAATCAAATTGAAGGTGCCCATTGCTAAGACCCTCGGAGGGACGGGGAAATTCCCCTCCTGGCAGATAGCGCCCCGCTCAGGGTTTTTAGTGCGGCCCCACGCCCCACAACGGAGACCCTCGTGGCTTGGCGTCGGTGACATGGGGGCCGAACTGGGTGTCGTTAGCGTCCCCAGGAGGTCACGGAAAGCTTCTCCTTTGCGGGATAGACCCCGCCTCCCTAGGGATTTGAGGGCGCGGAGTCCCGCCGGGCCCACCCACCTCCCCCATCCGGGGACGAGGGCGGTGGGAAAGACCGGCAAAAGCCCCCCTACCTTACCTCGCAGCCGCCAAGGGTACTCGAGCACGAGTGCTCTTGACCCCGTGCAGTGTTGGCTGCTACATATTGTCACCGAAACGCAACTTTGACCCGAGGCTGCGAACACGAACAGGCCGATGAAGATGACTCTCGGCTCGCGGACCCAGCCAACTGGCCTCCGTCACGCACCGAGTCACCAAGACGAACCCAAGAAAGGCCAGGAGGCGATAGACCGAAAACGCGAGTAGGCGGACGAACCGCACACGACCCGCTCGATCGGTATCCACCTCCCGACCCCAATCGGGCCCGCCCGGGAACCCCTGGTCTTAGCGTTCGAACATACATGCATACAAACATTTGCAGTAAACAAAATAAATCTTATAAACTGTTTAATACAAATACATACATATGTACAAGCCACGCCAATACGAGACCCTATGGGACCTCCCAACGGCGAGAGTTCTTGAGTAAAAAGTTCTTGAATAAATAAATTTAAACTAGAGTAAATATAACTAGAATAAATACAGACTAGTATATACACTATATACAAATATATACAACTATGATATAGGGGTATCACCCACCCTGGGAACCCGCTTTTGCATATGGTCAGTGCAAGCCCCCAAGCCCAAAATATGAGAGACCAAGACCAGTTACCTATATGCAATCCAGAGTGAACGTGGGCACGAGAGACGTGTCTCTGTCCCGCTCGTTCATGCACCACTCCCGCCGGGCCCGTGGGAGCCCCGGGTCGACACAACTGCGTTCGTTCGCTGTCTGAGACCACGATAAGTTCTGGCAAAGCGGCCTGCCCTTCTGCGACCCAGGTTGTGGTCAAGTGTCTTCAATAATAGGTCATTTACTATGACTCGTATTCCCTTCAGGCAGTAGCCATCTAGACACAAGTCGCGGCGCGATAGATTCCGGAAGTTCCACGGGAAGAATTTATCCCTCACAGGCTTCCAGAGTGCGCACTCATATAGACAATGTCTAATAGAGCTTTCGCCTCTACCACAGAAACACGTAGGTTCCCTGCAGAAGAAGCGAACCTGGTGGTCGCCGAAGTCGCCATGTCCCGAAAAGACCTGGTTAATGTAAAAGTCGCCCTGCAGTCTGCTGAGTGCAACCCGCGGAAATAGCTCGTACGTCACCCTGGCCTTGTCTGAGTGTCTCCACCGCTCCCGCCATGTAGACAGGGCCCGTCCAAGTAGGTGTTTCTTGACCTGGAGTCGCGTGGCCTTGATCTCCACGTCGACAAATTGTCGTGTCTTGGCTGCCATGGCCAACGCGTCCGCTCTTTCATTGTAGGTGTGCCCCACATGAGCTCGGACCCAGTGCATGTGAACTGTGTCCTGATTAAAACAGTCGTTTTAATCAGGTTCTTAATCTCAGCTATGGCTCTGTGCCTTGACACGAGCCCATAAAGCGCTTGCAGCGATGACCTTGAATCTGAATAGATATCGAGTTCACTGAGTCCTCCACGATGGGCGTCTGTTATTGCTTCCTTGATCGCATGGACCTCGGCCGCAAAGACTTCTGCACCATCCGTGTGGCAGAACTGGCGTTCGATTACGATTTGTTCCCCGACCACAGCCAAGAACGCGCAACCAACTGTGCCGTTCTCCTGTTTAGAACCATCCCTGTAGTAAAAACACGTGGTTTGCGGATTGAGGTCCGCTGTCCATTTGATGCGTCTGAGATTATCGCGTTCCATATTTGGCCGCCAGAGATCGGTGGTTTCGGGCGTAAACCCTGTGCCTTCTATCTCTTCATGCCAACGGACAAGGGTCGTGTAATCCTTGTCCATCTTTGCTTGTAGATCAAGAGGAAGAACCCCCGCCAATACGTGCAAAGACTTCGTCGCAACCGTTTTATAACACTTAGGCACATACAAGAGCAGTGCTCGTTGTATGCTCTGCAACCTAATCGCCAATTTTACTTTGTCAGAGTACCAAATTGAGGCCGAGTACAAGATTATTCGCTCTACCACGACTTAATACAGCATCTTTTTTATCTTTGTCCACAGACCCCAGTTGGCAACTGATAGATGACTTATCTTTTGCAGTACCTTGAACGCCTTCTCCTGAACATTGTCAAGATGGAGCATCCAACTAAGGTGTGCTTCGATCGTAACTCCGAGGTACTGTAGTTGCCACTTAAATGCCACCGTATTGCCCACCATGAGTACGGGACGTGAAGGTTCGTTATCGAGCCTGCCCTTCGGAGGAACAATTGTGTAGTTGCACTTTCCGTAGCTGAATTCCAGATTGCATTCAGTTGCCCAGCTATGGATCTCCGAGAGAACCGGCGCCAGGATGTCAGCGAATCGGTAAACAGCTGGGCTGCGTGCCGCTACAAAGGTATCGTCAGCGATGGCCTGAACGACCCACGCCTCCTCCTCAGTGAGTCGCATCAACAACACGTTGATCACCACCAACTAGAGTACGGGACACATGTAACGAAACTTGCGATTCTCCGACGTTGTAAAAGTGCTCCCCTTCATGGAGGATGATCGAACGGTACCAAAGGTAGTCGGCAATCAAACCCAGGAGGTAATATTCGAGACCCAACTCTTCGAGTAAACGAAGGATGTCGACTCTAAGAACACTGTTAAACGCACTCTTGATATCTAGCGTGAGTAAACATGTGAAAACTCCACGCCTCTTTGATTCGAAAATGTATTCCCATACTGACCGCAGAGCATCGACGGTGCTGATATTTCTGAGAAAACCGTACTGTCGGGTACTGAGCAGATTATTGGTCTCCAAAAAGAGTGCCAATCTCGTCGCGCATATCTTGTCAAGTACGTACCCGAAGGCTGGTAAAAGACAGATTGGGCGGTAGGAGTCGGGATCGCTGGGTTCCTTCCTCGGTTTGGGGAAGTAAACAGCTATCGCTCGCTTCCATGTCCGCGGAAAACAAGATGTCCTCAGGCAATGATTGTACAGGGCCAGTAGCCACTGAGGGTGGTACCGGAGGAATTTACGAACGATCTCCAGACTCATTCCGTCATGGCCTGGTGCCTTGTTAGGCGGCAGTGACTCCACTGCGAACTCAAGCTCTTCGACGGTAAACAGATCCGGATCGTTAGTCCTGTTGATCGCCACCTGCGAATCTTCATCAGCCTGCAGAATGTGGTGTCTTGCAAGTTCGTCCCGGGATTCCTCCCAGGTGGTGGCTTCGTCTCCCGAAGGAATAAACAGTGTGACTGGTGCTTCCCGCCTCCACTTGCCTCGCACCACCTCGACCTCTTGGCCTAGCTTGTCCGTAACAAGTCCCTCAGAAATGAATGGTCGAAACGAGCTACGCTTTGCGTGCAGGGTCGCCTTCTTGTACAACGCCCGCTTACGCTGAATGAGGACACCAAGCTTCATTCTCCACGCCGGCTCCGGCACTCGCCGGTGGAGTCGACGCAGCGCGCGCAACTGAGATCTTTGGCTGTTCAGCATGGCTGTCCACCAAATTGCTCCCTTTTGCCTGACAGGTCTGCGCCGCTTGTGGATACTACAGAGTCGGAACAAAGTTGACATAAAGTGTTCCTTCCTCAAGAGTCTCGAAATCATACGTGCTCAGATCCGCTGTTTGCAGATCGCGGAGGAACTCGTCCCAGACCAAATTCCCCGGCCTCCAACGAGTGTTGGCCCGCCCGGGAAGTCGTGGGTTTGGCCTGCCTAAGTAGGTCCATATCATGGCACGATGGTCACTAAGTGTCTCGACCTCAGAGATCGTCCAGTCGGTAATGCGAGAGGCACAATACCGGACCAACAATACGTCGAACCATCCTTCCCCTTGCGGACCGCGAAAGGAAGAGAGACTGTCTGTGTCGTTCACAATTGTGAGGTTAGCGTTCGAAGCGAAGGCTATCAAAGAATCCCATGATAGAATACGTTCTAGAAATTACGTAGTTCAGAGATTCTGACTTAACACCAGAAAGTTTCAATGGTTAATTTCGCTTCAGTTAAATACGGAATATATGTTATTTATTAAAGGAAATATTGCTATTTTAATTTTCTGGTGTGAATTACGTATATACGAATTAAAAAAATCTATTAAATTCAAAAAACTGCTGTTTGCATATCTGCAAAGCTGGCCCTAAATGGTTAATCATCTTGGAATATGAAACAAAAGTAACAAAACTCAAAAATGATCCACTGTTCCCTGTCCTTTACTGAAAAAGTTAGAGAATTCTCTAAGCTGTCGACAACCAATAATTTATTAGCCATTACTTTGAGAGAAGAATGCTAAAAGAAAATTGTCTTTTGAATTTATAAATTGTGTTCCACTTGTATTTGAGATTTATTTTCTAGTCATGAGTGTGTAAAACCTCCCGTATTTGAACGAGAAAATTCCTTTGAACGATTTCATTCTTTTCCTAAGCACAATTTATTTTTCATGCTTAGCGATCATGTTCAGGAAACGTGTTTTCATTTCCAATTCAGTACTGAAGCCTCTTATCAGCTATGCAATTTTCTTGAGGCAGAATAAGCCTAGTGTAAGCGTTTAGGCCTTTTAAAAAATTTTAAAATTTTGAAGAAAAAAAAATCTTTGTCTTAAAAGAATAAAAATTAGATAAATCTAGGGAAGTTGTACTGGAAGATTATCTTGTGATTCCTTTGTTACCCCCTTTAATTTTACACAGCCGAAAACTACAATCATAACAAGTTGGAAATTGCTCGTCAAACGTGGCAAATGAGGTGCGTTCGTACTGTAACTAATTTTATAAATATTCTTTGCACCGCATATTGTACTGAATGTATATTTTAGTGCACTTCATAAGTCCCTATCAATTTTATTCTGTTCGAAAGGCTGTAACATCATTAAAATGCACTTCAATAATATTTTCCCATTGGCCGTAATGTAACGTAAAACTTTTAATTCTCCCTGTAATTAAACTATACATCCGATTATCGTAAAATTTGAAATGACTCGACAAAATGTTGCAACAATTATATATTTAAAATTTCAGGCCATTCGGAGGGCTGTAACATCATTAAATGCACTTACAATAATTTATTCCTATTGGCCGTAATGTAATAGAAAACTTTTGACTGTCCCTGTAATTAAACTATACATCCGATTTTCATAAAATTTGAAATGACTCGACAAAATTTTACAACAATTATATGTTTAAAATTTCAGACCATTCGGTTGGGTAGTTTTTGCTCTGTTATATGCGGACAGACGGACTGAACGACGACTATAGGTGCTACGTATTTATATAATTACGAACGCACATAAAAATGGTGTCTTAATATAGCAAATTGGTTATGTGCTATCAATGATACTACTTGCAGCGGCAAACTCAGGAAATAACTGTAGGGTAAGCATGGCAAACAGGGATTCGTAAGGTAAGCGTGCTGATGTTTAAAAATATACCAGCTAGAAGAAAATGGTGAGTTACAAAGTTGTGGAGCAGCATTGATTTAGTACGAAAAGACGCCTTGTGCGCATAAATGATCACATTGGAAAGCGTAAAACAACTCATTTGTTTCTTCGTGTTTTGCAATTTTTATGCCACGAAACTCGTCGGAAATGAGCAACTATAATAGTTGTCACTTAGCACATTATCAATCGATATACATGGTGTCCCTAAACTCATGGTACATACGCTAGGGGGTGATAGAACACATCAAGACGAGTAATATTAAATAGGAAACCAAGGGTTCCAAACGTATTCCAAAGGAGACAGGCGCCATCAAAGTTTAGGGTCCCAAATTGCAAATGATGATAAAAAAGGGAAAATGGGTCGATTTATTTGCCGTTTTCGCTAAAATCATTCTTTAAATTAGTATTTTCTTTAAAAAAAAAGTTTTAAAGAGAAAGTTATAAAAATGCCGGTAGAGGGCGCTCTAGACTTTGGAGTACCGAATAACTACTTTTTACTGGGTTTTTTTTAACACTGTTAAATGTTTTCTAAAGCTTAGACCTTAACTTAAATTTTGTGTGCACAAGTGAAATCATCGGGTGTGGTTAAGTGGAGCAAATTTAACTGTGTTCAGGGGGTTGGTTTTTGAACGATCGTATGTAATGAGCAAAATAATAACAAAATGATGGAAATCAGGACAGACAGGGATGGAATGAAAAGAAACCAACAAAAGAAAGAAAAACACTTTATTCAATCAAATGAAAATAAACAACACGAAGTACTCCATCACAGGAATTGTTCAAAATTGCGGCTTCCAACACGAACGCAGGCTTGAAGCCGTCGATGGACTGACCGCCGTACATTGACGAAAACATTAGGCATCTCTCTTATGGTGGCCGAAGCAACGGATATCCGGGCAACAAGGTCTTCAGCAGAATCTACGGGAACATCTTCGTATATCAGGCTCTTCATATGACCCCACAAGAAAAAGTCCAGACAGTGTAAATCGGGTGAACGGGCCGGCCAGCTGATTGGGCCGCCACGACCTATCCATCGCCCCGGATACATGATATTCAGGGCATTGCGGGCATCCAGGCTGTAATGGGCCGGTGCTCCGTCGTGTTGAAACCACATATGTCGTCTGATGGGTGCTGGAACATAGTTTAATAGTTCTGGCAACACCTGTTGCAGAAACACAAGATATGAATCTCCATCCAGGCGCGTTGGCAGTAAGTATGGCCCAATTAGATAATCGTGAACAATTCCGGCCCAAATATTCACCGCGAAACGTCGCTGGAACGAACGTGGACGTATTGTGTATGGGTTTTCATTTGACCACACATGATAATTGTGGATATTCAAAATACCCTCGCATGTGAATGTGCATTCGTCCATGAACAACACATGTGCACAAAAAGCAGGGTCCACAGCCGTTTGTTGGAGCGACCACGTGCTAAAATTGACACGTGCCTGGTAATCCGCTGGTTCTAGGCCTTGAACTCTCTGCGCATGGTACGGATGCATTCCTTCATCTCGCAGAACTCGCCACACGGTATTACGAGAAACGTTAACTTCTTCGGACAGTTCCCACGTGCTAGATTCAGGCCTCTCACTGATACGATCCAAAATGTTATCCGTAACGGATGGCGTTCTTACACTCCTGGAACGGCCGGTATCCTGCATGAAACTTGCAAAGGAACCCCTTTCGCACAGTTGTTGGTGCAGTCGTTGAAATATCCTCGCATCAGGAACACGTCTGGTTGGAAAACGCTCTCGGTACAATCTTTGAGCTTCTGTTGCATTGCCGTGTGCATCTCCGTACATGTAATGCATCTCGGCCTTCTCCTGGTTAGAGTACTAAACCATGTTATCGGCTATCCACAGAGCAAATGAAGACAGCTGCTGTGAACAGTTCCCAGTTTTACAATTACGCACTGGAATAAGTAACTTTTATGCTAGCGAAAATTTGCATACGCGTTCTTCTTCTTCCCCATGTTCCATTTTCATATTCTTCTTAAGGAAACTTACAGCATAATGGTAGCTATAGAGCTTGCATGTATCTAGTTTGAACATGGTCTAACACGTTTGCGTTTGAATTCAAATCATGCATTACTTAGTGAATGTTGTTTGTTTTGATGTGTACTATCACCTCTTAAAGTTTGCTTCATCACTTATTATTTTGCTCATTACATACGATCGTTCAAAAATCAACCCCCTGAACACAGTTAAAATTTCTCCATTTAACCCTTCCCGATGATTTCACTTGAGCACACAAAATTTAAGTTAAGGTCTAAGCTTTAGAAAACATTTAACAGTGTTAAAAAAAACCCGGTAAAAAGTAGTTATTTGGTACTCCAAAGTCTAGAGTCTCTACCGGCATTTTTATAACTTTCTCTTTAAAACTTTTTTTTAAAGAAAATACTAATTTAAAGAATCATTTTAGCGAAAACCGCAAATAAATCGACCCATTTTTCCCTTTTATATCATCATTTGCAATTTGGGACCCTAAACTTTGATGGCGCCTGTCTCTTTTGGAATACGTTTGGGACCCTTGGTTTCCTATTTACTATTACTCGTCTTGATGTGTTCTATCACCCCCTAGCGTATGTACCATGAGTTTAGGGACACCCTGTATAGTTAGTCAACCACAATACACTTCTTAACTCTACATTAAATCTCACGCTGGCACAATAATCTATACAGATTGTTCCAAAAAGACCTAAACACGCTATATTTTACATTTTGAAGATCTCTGTATACTTTCACGTCCGGAAGCTACTGGTAAAGCAATAGCATTTCCGAGAAACCCGGGGATAAGACAAAGGGCTCGGCAGACCTATGAGCTCCAGTACACACGAGATTCTTAGGGGACTCGGAGGTGTGATCCCCGAAATACGCGACTAACTTCTTGAATACACGGGTTACTGTCGCAGCGACCATAACTTCCCAATGGTTTTCGGGCCACAGGGAGAGTGGCGCGCGTTGGGCGGTTCTCTCCCTTGGCTCGTAGCAGGTCAGGGCGGTCCCATACTGGCCCAGGCTAGTTCCATCTGATAGCTACGCATTATGGTACCCTCAGTAGTTATGCCGGTAGGGCAGCTTGCCGTATGGCATGTTAGTTTTATGTTTTGAAGAAAAGTAGGCAATGTAAATGAAAAGGGGCTCAAAATAAGGTAGGAAATAAGACTGTTACTGAAAATTTCATTTTTAAAATGTTACATTTTAAAATTTTTATACAAACTTCTTAGACAAAATTGGCCAATTAACTTTTTTTCTTTTGCAGCTACAAGATCATTACAAAAAATTTTAATATCTGTATCATTATAATTAACTGAATTATAATGAAGTAAATACCCACGTTACACAACTTTTAAGTACCATTTAAAATATATCATCCGTGAAAATAAGGGTCATGTAAAAATTGAAAGTAATGTTTAAGCATGTAAGAATTGTTTTTAAAATCAAAAGTATATTAGCACTACACTGGTGGACAAAACTTAAGGAACAAGAAGAAATGTAAAGGTAAATGAGAATCTACATACGATTGTGGGTCAAGAAGCAAACAATAGTATTAAAAGACTGTTACACAGGATTTAATATAAAAATTTGGTTGAAAGGATGTGTACAGGGTATTACCAGAGGTTATTTTTCTGAAACGCAAATATTTTCCGAAAACATGACTGTACAAAGAAAGCAAAATACTCACAATTCACAATCGTCAGTGCCATATCAATATGGGATGTGACCACCGTGTAATGCGAGATAACTTTCAACATGGCGTGGCATACTCGGAATAACATGATTCAGTAGCTGTTGACGCAAGTTGCCCCATTCCTCCTTCACTGCCCGGATGAGGGTTTCCATGTTTGTGGGAGGAAATGGTCGAGCAGAAATACGTCTCACCAAGGCATCCCATACATTTTCAGTGGGATTCAGGTCAGGGGAATGTGCTGGCCAGTCTATGCGATGGATATTTTCGGCCTCAAGACAATCTTGAACAGACTGTGTGCGATGACAAGCTGCGTCATCGTCCATAAACCGAAACTTTTCGCCGACAGCACCTCGAAAAAGTCGAACATATAGAAGCAGGATCTCGTCAATGTACCGTCTACCGGTCATGAACACCTCGGTCAAGCACATAGAGATCCGTGCGGCCATTGAGCATGATGCCTGCCCACACAATGACACTTGAAGTCTCATATCGATCTCTTTCTAGAATATTTTCGCGACAGTAAGCACTACCAATCTCGCGCCATATCAATTTACGTCTGCAATCAAACGATAGACTGAATCTACTCTCATCTGAGAGGAGCAGGGTAGACCAGTCGTCATCAGTCCAATTGCGATTCATACGGCACCACTGTAAACGGGAGCAACGTTGGTGTCTCGAGAGTGGGACATACACAACAGGTTTTCGGGCGTATAATTCACCCTTTTTCAAATGTCTTGCAACAGTTTTCCGCAATATTTTAATTCCTGTGGCAGCACAAAGTTGATTTGCTAATTGACCAGCTGTGCTGCGTCGGTTCCTTTTTGCCGAAATAACAAGATAGTGATCTTTTTGGAACGTCGTACTGCTAGAACGACCTCCTCCTGTGCGCCTAGTACATATTCCACTCTTTTGGAATGCCGCCCATAGCCTAGAAACAATACTGTGCGCGATGTTAAATTCACGGGTAACATCTCTCATTTTGCGTCCTTCTTCCAACTTTCCGATTATACTGCCACAAGTAATATCATATACACTGTAAAAAAATTCCGCAACGTTCCTGGGAAAAAATGGGCAGCTGAGTTGCCCATTATTTCCAAGAAACATTTCTTGAAAATGACTGGAACTTTACTGTATATGTTAAAAACTTTCTACAGAAATGCCAGTAAGTTTCCTGCGAAATACCAGGAATATTTCTGTTGACAGCAAAACATTACTGACATTTCACAGCATGCAGGATCCGCAGACGATTTTTACATTTCCAGTTGAAAATTTTCGCTTTATTATCATTATTTGTTAGAATGAAAAAATATTTTGAAATTGACATCAAAATTATTATTTATAATTTACACGAAAAAATAAATTTTCAGTTAAAATTCAATAAAGTAAATATATATATGATATATTGTTTCTGAACTTTGCTTAAAATATAAAAATATATAAATGTAAATAATAATTAGAAAAAAAAATCTAGACATAAAATATTTTGGATTTTCGTCAGTAATTATGTTAGTTTACAAGTTAGATAAAATACATATAAATTTTCATGAAAAAAAAAACAAACCTAAACGTAATTGTATATTTTTTCCGAAAATAAAAAAAAAATTCAAATTTGCAGCAATTCAAAGTGTCAAATATATATCAAATTTAAATCAAATTGTAATAAAGTGTTAAAATATAAAATTAATTAAAAAAGAAAAAAAAAGTCCAGAGGTAGCATCGAACTCGGGCCATACGGGTGGCGTGCGAGCTTTCTGCGTCCACACCACGAAAGACACGTTGAGAGCTGCAAACTAATGGGTATTTGAAACGTATGCTAAACCTCGGCATCTAATTTCTGAAAATCTAAGTCCCATTTGAAGAAATCCTTTCACAAGAATAATTAGAGATAAGAACTCTAAAACATACTTTAAATTAATCAAAATCGGTGAGAATCATGTTTGATGGTCCCCTGGTTAATGGAGATCCAAATAATAGGTGTATTTTTTTTTACACGGTCTGCTCCTTAAACATTCCACAGACAAGTACGAGAGATAATCTTTTAGCGATGTCACGGAGGTATTGTATTTTCATCTGAATTCTCTTGACAATAGAGACGTAAAGGATTATGTCGTCTATTGATTTATTTGCATTCCATATTGATTTTTTTACATTCATTTAAGGAATTCTTTTTCGACACTCGCGCGCGAGCAACGGATTATAGCAAAAAAAATAATAAATGGCGGCCGCAGCGTTTTGCTGTTTCCAACTTTTGTTCAGGAACGTTTCAGATAAGAAAACCAGAATTTCACAGGAAAGAGCTAAATTATTCTGAAAACCTGAGAAAAGGCGAAACGTTCCTGGATTTTACATGGAACGTTACCATTTTTTTTTACAGTGTAAATGATGCCTCGAAGACGTGCCTAAAATCTCTTATCTCTGCTGTCACGTGATCGATAAAAGCGGAAGTACAAAATTTGCATAAGTTTCACAAAACAGAGTACATCCCGCACTCATGCAAATTTGCACGTGCTGCTGCGGATCTATTTCTAACTGTAATCGTTGAAAATAACAGTGGTCCTTAAGTTTTGTCCATCAGTGTATTTCTAGCGGTGTTAAATGACACCTTTTTATAAAGTTTTGATTTATGTTTATTTTGATCGTAGTTTTTCAATGTAATAAGCATACAATAAACGCTTCAAAGCATTGAAAATGATTTGTAATTGTTTCAATCTAAAAATTACAAATGAAAACCCACAAATCTAAATCTTTTAAGTTGTCATTTAACACCGATGGAAATAGTGTTAACAACTTCGAAAACATGGCAACATAAACACACCTAAATAAATCATTACGCAGGCAGAGGTCATATAAAGACACAAAAGTACTTAAAAATCCTAAAAACAAACCCAGATAGCATGCACATTAGCAGCAAGTTTGATTGTTTTCTGATACTATCTTGCCGTGACAAATTTGATTTGACAAATTCGCAACGAATCTCCCGCAAGGTAGACCAACACCCACTTACATGAGTAGTTTATTGTGAAATTGATGCAATACTGTCTTTAATTCACGTAAGTGACGAAAGTAAAAAATCCCTCTGTTGAGAGAATAGACAATCAGCACATGAGCAGAAATTGCAGAAATTGGATGCTACTCAAAGGCAACACACATACATCATTGTTACCGTAATGGAATCTCATTTTCATTGATTGGTTAATTTAAAGAACCCAGAAAAAGATATTTATTATTTTAACTGTTTAAATGTAGTTATTTTTTGTAAAGTAACATTTTATATATAATCTACAACTTTTTCATAATTCTTACAAATTAAAAAGTTATGTTAATTTACTAAGTTATGTTTACGTCTTCGACCATTTTAAATGTATATTGAAAATTTTAATTTTTAAATGAATTTTTCTCAACATTATTGGATTTTTTAAATATCGTTTAAAATGATATTTATTTATTTTTGCCTTTACCCCATTCGAGTCTATAATTTTTAACCCTTTCGGGACTTAATCCCTCACACAATTTTTACTCGGTTGGCACCGCTTTTTTTAAACGTTCTACTTATCAAATACCAAAAAGACTCTAATTTAAAAGTACAAGTACTACCTATATTTGTTAATGGTGATAAAAACGATGCGTGAACCTTCTGACGGTGCGTATACATCAACAGATCTAAAGGGATTAAACATATAGTGTGACAGCTGTAAACAGATGGTGTGGCATGACAAGATTACTGCTTTGCAATACGTTTGCAGTATTTTTGACAAGACAAAGCTAAATTTTCTACTAGCTTGCAAAAAATTTGCATTTCTTTAGTCGTTACACAACTAAATTTTCCACTTGTTTGCCGTTAATTTGCAACAAATTTGATACAGCAAGAGTTTAATTTGCACGACAAGTTAGCTGCAAGTTCAAAGTGTGGTGACTTCGACGTTTGTGTTATCTTGCTGCGATCTTGTTATAAATTTTCAGTCTTGTCATGCTGAACTTGCTGCAAATTTGCAGGTTTCCAAAGCAAAGCTGCTGCCAATTTTCTGCAAACTAAAATTGCTATGTGGGAAAGCATTCTCAAAATGGCTTTGTTCATCTCCATTACATGACTGAGTTCATCTTGCTTTTCTAAATATTTCAGGAATAATGTTGTTACACGCATTGATTTCCTTTTGTATAAGGTCAACTGGAGATAGATGTATTATCGTCCGTGTTTCTTACAATGTCTCACATATTTACATTTCTAATTTGATATGTGGTCCACTCTTATGACGATCAATTTTCAATTTAGCATAACTCATTCAATATTGCGAATATAGGTATGAATTTTTTTGTTATGATCTTGTTGCAGCAAAAAGAAAAAAATTCCTTCTGACTAATATTTTTCTACGTGGGTCATATAAAAATTTTAAAAGCGTAACTTTTTAAAAAATTAATTGCAGGTCTTTTTCATTCACACAATCTTATTTTCTACCTCATTTTAAACACTTTTGCAATTTACATAGCCTATTTAGTATCTGCAATAGGTAAAAATCTTTTCAGGACACCCTGGCTATAAAACTGTGTTTCCTATACCTGTTCTTTAAGGTAGTCAGACTAAGGTCAGTATCAGAATTCGCTCATTAATTAAGGAAGCGAGAAAGGACTTTACTGAGAACACGGTATTATACAGGTTGTCCCAAAAAGATTGAAACGTGTTTTAATTCTTCACCTGTTAGAGATACGCAAGCAATGTAAATTGTAAAAGTGTTCACAATAAAGTAAGAATTAAGATTATGTAATTGAAATAGTCCTGACATTAATTTTCAAAAAGTTTCAGTAAATTGAAAAGTTTTAAATGTAACGCCACAAAGTTGCAAAAAGTAAAATTGCAAAACCCAAGGACCGTATAAATTTTATGTGGTCCCTTGTCCTAAAAGTTATAATTAGAAAGATTTTCTTCGTATCTTGACAATTACAACAGTAAAAATTCCATTCTTCTACATCACTTAAATAAAGTCATGATAAAAAACACATTGCACATTTACACATTTAAAAGTGTTACAAACTTTGGCATTTTCTAATGTGGAAATCTGTCGATCACCTTTATCAACTGAATTGGTTAAATCTCTTATGACAGCCAAACTTCTAGGCCTTCAGCGCCCACAGGGTATACCCCCTTTAATTATCCGCGGGAAGCCCGCACACCGGAGCGATCTTTCTCTTTTTCATTTTCCCCTTCTTTCTCTTGTCTATTCTTTTCTCTTTGTTTCACTCTCATTGTGGTTTTCTATTTGGAGGTGAGGGCAATACGGAATAAGCCGATATCATTCTTTCTATATAAACTTATGGAGAATAGTAAATCATCCACGCGTTTGCCGTGCGTAGCAATCATGTCCCTGGAAAGGGGATCCTGGCAGTTGAGGGAAACCAAAACACTGCTTTGGCCTTTGCTTCAGGTAGACGGGAGGTGCATATTAGTCCCTTATGCATCAATCTGCTAGTCAGCTGACTTGCACTGGCTATGGATCAAGTGAGCGGACAATTACTAGTCATCTCGTTAAGGGTGGAGATTGACATAGGATTGTCTTTTGAACGTATGGGATCTGGTTAGTACTGTTGCACGAATGTGCAGCCCTTTGTTGGACTCGGTAGTGGGTGGTGTGGCCGGGGTTTGAATTGTATTTTTTTTCTACTGTGGATGGAAATACTTCACTTCTTTCTATTTCTCTCCTGTGTGGAAACTGTACAGAACAATTCATTCAATTCGCTTTTTTAAAATTAAACGTACTGAGTCTTCCAGATAGTTCGTTTAAGAGAACTTCACCATTTCTTATCGAAAAAATATCCCAGTCAGTTTTCGGAGGTGGCTACTCGCTGAAAAAAATGTAGTCTGTGGATTTCTTGGTTGAGTTTTCTTCAGCCAAACACAATATCTATTAAATTGCACAACAATAGGTTTCCTTTCTATTTCTGACCAGGCACATCAAACTTTAAATACAACTCGTGGAATCTAAACCTGATCTGTTATTCTCTACGAAAGAAGAACTTTCAATAAATATAAAAGATCAAAAATATCATAGATGCACGCATTATCACTATCCGTCGGAATGGGTAAGTGCTTCCTACAAAGCACATTATTCTAACTTTCAATAACCCGATTTCACCAACCATAATCAAAGCTGCCTACTTAAGCTGTCCTGTTCAGCCTTATATTCCTAATCCTCTCTGTTGTCTTAAGTGTCAGCAATATGGTCATAGTATGACTACCTGTCGTGGTTCCGTTACCTACACACGTTGTACAGAATCTATCCGTGGCAGTAAACTGCGCGAAAAAGCTGAATGCTGTGTTAACTGTAAAGGAGACCATGCAACATACTCTCGCTGTCGTCCTAACTGGATCCGTGAAAAAGAAATACTTGCTGTTAAAATAACTCAGAAACTTTCTTACCCTGAATCGCGCAAGCGTTGAATCCAGAACCCCATCTGTCGGGGTTTCTTACTCTAGTTTACTCAAGCAACAATTACAATCTGGACAAAATCTTGGCACATAAACACCCAAACTGAATGCTCTTTTCCACCAAATAATCCACCTGGGACTCAATCATACAGCCCTGTAAAGAAAAAACCCGTAATATGCACTCTACAGCTAATACAAGACTTTTGCCAAAATTAGACCATTAGCCAAAATGATCGGAACCTGTTAAAATAGAATATTATAATCCTGCTATACATTATTACCATAGCTATAATTTTACGCTTTTTTCTTACCACTAAAATTTAACAGTAAAATTTTCCATATTTAATCGGCGAACACTGTGATTCAATAAGTCAAAAAATTCTCTTAACATTTATTGGTAAGATAAAAGCGTAAAAGTTGGCAGCTATGTAATACTCTTTTGTTAGTCAATCACAAAAACCTTTAAGTCAATATAAAAAGCAAACTGAACATGAGCCTGACTAAACTTCTGTTTCATTTGCAAACAAAATGTAAAAAATCATGTTTCCCCAACACAGAAAGCAAAACAAAAATCATGCGCTCAGAAAAAAGAGTCAAGAAAAACCTCAATTCAAGCATCTTTACTTTGGAAAAATGTGAAGAAAACTAACAAGAAATTACGCCTTAGTCCATCTTTTACTAATATGAAATATCCCAAACAACTAACTGCTTCACTGTGTGGAAGAGGCTATGGAATCAGACTCTTACAATTGAGCCGTTTAGTGCACAAATCGATTAACTCCATCAAATGAAAATGTTCAGTACAAACAGTTAAAGTTATTGTAACTATAAAAATATTGTATCTATATAATATTTTTTCTCGGGATATTTTGATCGAACTCATTAATTTTCTTTTAATCAAGGATAACTTTTTATCACTGTATAAACATATAGAAAATTTTCAATGTTCCTTTCTTTAAAAAAAAAAAACGCCACTTAAAATGGAGTCGGATTGTCTTTTGAAAGCCTTAATTATGACCCAGATACCAATGAAGAAAGTACTGTGTTTGAAGAATCTGAGCCTAAGTGATTTTACATTGGTTTTTTAATAGTTTGTGGTTTAAATAAATTGGCTTTATGTGGTGTTTCAACATCTTGCACTTTGTTTTATTAATCAATCGTTACTTTATACATTGTGCGGATTTTAACTGTGAAAATTTTCTTTGTTTTTTTTAACATGATGTTGTGATCTCACTCAGTGATTTTAGTTATATGTATCATCATACTGTTTTCTTCGTTTAACTGTGTTGTTTTCATTCATCATGTTTGTATGACAAGGTTTTAGATAATTTTTTCAGCATGTGTGATTTTTTCCCACTATTTCCTGGAGCAGTATGTCCCTAAATGGACTTTGTGCAGTAAAACACCAACCAACTAACCAATTAGGTCTCCAGCACTATATGATCCTTCATATTAGGCATCTATGACACTTAATCAAATCGTTTTTGTTCATTAAATAAAACACAGAATGTAAATTTGAGAAAGAAAGACATGTTTTAACAAAATCTTCATTTTATTAAAAGTTTTTGAATGTAAATCTCGGGAATGTATTTTAATAATGATAAAACTTAAATATTTTAAATGATTAACTCTTTTAATTAGCATGATTTCTAAGAATTTGTAATGCTAGTAAGCGTATTAACTTTTTTATCGAAACATTTCTATCGAATTCAATTAACTTTGATAATATTAATTCTATTAAATGCATGACATCTTCCTTGTATTATTTAACAAGAAAATTATATTCTGTAAAAGAAATGTTAATTCGTTTTACTTATTGTTTGAATTACAGTTTTTCTATTGTCTTTTACCATTAATCCATTATATTTCATTGTTTACAAAAAAAAAACCATTTAGCTTAACTTTAATTTTAATGATTATTCATGATATCGTTCTTCAGCCTTATTAGGACATCGGTCATTGCGACATCCTGGATTATGGTAATTGCATTTCAGAGAGAAATTGGTATCTTAATGCATCTGCATTTTAATTCAACGGTAATATAATGCGCATCCAGACGAAGACAATTTTGTTAAAAGATCTTCAATCTGATTAGACAATCTTACATTTACACATCTGTACTTCGTTATTAAAATATAATCTGAACGAATTCCCGCCATTTAGGAAATGTTTCAGTGTATTTAAAAGTGTTTCAAGGTATCTGACCAAATTAGAGATACTCTCTATAAACCTTTCTAAGTAATATTTTAATCCCTTATTAAGATTAATTTTCAATTAATATTAATAACGGAATCTGGACATTTACATAAATTCCTATAATTTTATGATCACATTAATTATTAATAGGATTTTAGTTTTCTTTTAGCTGACAAGCGAAAGAATTTTTAATCTTTGAAAAAGTTATTCCTGAAATCATCTGCATGTTTTATTTAAAGAGTCTCGGAACTCTTAAAACTTTAAAATTTTCGAAATTTTAATTTTTTTTTAGATGTTAAATTCTTATATTTTCTGAACATTTTGAAATAATTGTTTCCTTGAAATTCGCATTACAACAGAGGTTATGGCTTTTAGAATTATACCCGCTCAGCATCTGAAGCGGTGTTTCCGAAACTTTGAAGTCATTTTTCTCCAAATGACGTTTTGGGGCATAACGCGTACGATATCTCAAAAACTTCTGAATATTTTTTCATGAAATTTTCAAAACATATGTTTCATGTTAGTTTGTATAAACTGAACCTAAAATTTCCTTTTTATTGTTCAAAAAAATATTTTCTTCAGTGATTATACTGTTGAAATTTTCTAAATTTTGCATTAGCTAAATAAAAATTTGTATTAAAAAATATAAAAATGCCTTAAATACAAATTTATTTAAGTTCCGGGTAATCATTACAATCTGAAGTATAAGTAGGCACCAAAATTTTCATTCCAGTTGCAAAATTTATTTTGTAATCCTGTGCGTAATCTGTTATGTCAATTTTCTGCTCGTCAAATGTCAGACAGTTTGGAGCCACCTATAAATTCTAATTCTGCAACTTTTTAAATACATGAAATTAAAGAACATACTTATATCTTTCATCCCAATAAAAATTGTGTCTTAAAATAAAATTCATTTTAAGATATTAAATGTTGAAAACGGTCTTTTTTTTTTCATTTTTTCCAGTTTTAAGAGTCCTGAGACCCCTTAAATAATGGGATAATATTTGAACGCTCCTTAGTAAACTAAAGTTCCAAACGCACTATATCAGGGGTCGGCAACTTAAGGTAAATTTGGACTGATATTTTCTATTTTCATCTTTCTTCTTTCAATATTTCATATTACTTTATAAAAGAAAAATATATTATTTTTAATTTGAAATACAATCTCCTGTAATTTAAATTAATAATAAAATTATTGTTTTGTTGTTATTACTATTCATTTTATTATTCAAACTATTTTGCGTTTGACGATTATGTATCAATTATCAAGACTGCTAATAATTCTTTATAAGCAAATGTAAGTATACATATTTCATAACTAAATATTTTACAATAACATGCATATATTATTATGAACTTCATGGTGATAATATGATAATAATGAATTATTATAAGTTTGGCTATAATGGGTTTTATATATATACAAAAATTTAGTGGTACAATCTTGGCTCGATAAGAGATTTTTTGACTTAACCCTTTAACCCTTAAATGCGCGATTTTTTATTTTGTTTCGAAAAAATATATATGATTCTCTGAAAGGTTAATTACACAGGAAAAATAATGAAAAAAATCAGCGATACATTTTTCATATAATACGTCAATCTTTTCTTCTGTTGCACATCTGCAATACAAGTAAAAACTACTGTCGTGTGGCTTTTTTACGTTAAAATATCGCAAATTAGTAAATATTTTAATAAGTATGTCTCCAAATACCTTATTTTATATTATTATTTATTTTATAAAGCTTAACCTTTAACCCTTTAATTCCCATGAATACGTTCTAGAAATTACGTAGTCCAGAGAATCTGACTTTACACCAGAAAGTTTCAATGGTTAATTTCGGTTTATTTAAATACGGAAAGACTGTTATTATTTAAAGCAAATGTTGCTATTTTAACTTTCTGGTGTGAATTAGGTATATACGAATAAAAAAAATCTATTAAATTCAAAACACTGTTGTTTGCATATATGGCAGATTCTCAAAAGGTGGGATCATTAAACGTTAACTATATGTAATTTTTCAAATTTTCAAATTTAAGGTCAAATTTTTTAGCATAGTATTTTGTCTATAAATATAATATATAAATATTTTAATAGTATGTCTACAAAATTATACACAAACATTAAAAGACAGCAACTATTCTGGAAAATTAATGATTAAAGCATTTAATTAGCAGTTGTGTACGTTACAAATTTTGGACATTTGCAGATTTTGGACTTAAAGATTTTGGACGTTGCTCTTAGTATTTAAAAAATTCTTACAACTAAGAATGTAGTAAATGTGTCTGTATACATATATGTATGTATAATTAACTTTTTGTTATCCAGTAATAATAATAATAAAATAAAATGCTTTGTTACGTACGTTACTTTCGGACATAACAAAATACAGAAAAATGCTTTATAGAAAAGTCCTTCTATCTTCAAAAAAGCAATAAATCAGCCTGCCATCTCTTAACGAAATTATCAAAAAATCATCCGTTTCCTTTATGCATTCGTTGTTTACCATTAGAACCACCTGGAAAAAAATTAAAACTCTTTTTCTTGGTGGTACATTGGAGAAGTTAACGTTATGAATGTCCGAAATTGGCCTCTTTAGCATAAAATAATAAAATTTTAAGATATTTATACAAAGCTTTTACAATAAATTATGTCATTTTCTATCTCTGAATAGAATTAAAAACTCAGTGTAAAAAAAAAAAAAAGTCAATGATAATTAAAGTTATGTTTGAAAGTCTTAAAGTTATGACTTGTGTCCAGTGCCCACCTCTTGAGAATTGCCCATATGCAAAGCTACGCACTAAAGGGATATGACCTGAAGAGTTTTGGTAGAAATTTAAAAATCTTGGTTTTTAACCTTAATTAATGGGATCATATTTGATTGATAAAAAATTAAACATTTCCGATGTCAGGTTACGTCAAGAGAGGATTCACACAATTGTGTGGTGCAGGGTCGGCTTTAAATCACAGAAAAAGAGGAAATTGTTTTTTCTTTTTACTTAGGATCACCTACACAATTGTGTAGGTAAGATTTAAAGGGATAAATTAGGCACAACACAGGTAAAAAGCTAGTAACCCCTGCAATAGATAATAATTTTCTATAGTAAATTTAATTATATAAAAAAACTACGGATTATTTAAAAACTATTCCAGCAATAAAAGTTATTTCATTTATAATCTAGGGAACATGATTATGGTGTAATTAAACAAATTTTAAAAATGTATGGTTAAAAAAATTTTTAATGTAGAATTTAAAAAAAATGATGAAACCATGAGAAAAATCAATGCAGTTAAAAATACACAGTCCGGGGAAATATTCGATGTGTACTATACTTTTAAATAAATTCGAGAATGTAGCTACTCCGTTTTAAAAATTTGAATAAAATGTCTGTCGTTTGAAATTCGAAAAATACTTTTGAAATTTTTCTCCAAGACTGGTTATATTGACGTAATACTTTAGAGAATGTGCTACATTTGTTTACTACTTTTTTTGAAGTTCTTACAAAAAATTTTAAGAATTTATAAAACAAAACATTTTTTTTTTCCTTTTAACCCAACGAACAGACGCATTCGCACCATAAAAAATATTTTTCTAATGTTGTCATTTGGGAACGAAAAGCAAATGGTGTGCCTTTTATTTTCAAACAAATTTCAATATTTCGTATTTTTATTTGGATTCTGAAACAAAACTATCCCATTACACAATTTAAATAATTGTAATATATAATATGTATATTTGCAAACAACTGAATTTGGTTTTAATACCACGAGGATTTTTTTCAGAAACATCTATTTGGAAATTGTCAAAAGTTTCCTGAATTGGTAAAACACACTGTTCATATTTAACCATGCAAACCATTAATCTTTTGTAATAGCATACTATTTTAATTGCTAAAACGTTTAAATTAAAACTTTAATAATAAACTATTAAATTTAAAAAATCAAAAAACCCGACTGCATAAAAAGCGAACTAATTAATTATTTCTCATCAATGTGAAACAATTTTTTTTCAATTCCTACTATTAGCTCAAGCTCTCGCTATATATATCTTGTTCAAATTTTCAGTAGTTAATAAAATTCTTATTATTCATCCAATCAAGCCCAAATAATTTTTTTTAAACTTGTAGTGGGTGACACTTGGTGTTAATCCAGTTTTTTTTTTAATTTTAATTCCTTAATTAAATTTAATTAATTAATTTTCAATAATCGAGGGAGCCCCCTTCTTGATCAAGGTATTTTAAGACCGAGAGAGCCCTCTTCTTGATCAAGGCATTTTAAGCGCCACTCAAAAAGAAAGAAGAATGGGAGGAAAAAAATTCTCTTATTGACCTAAGTAGGATTTGACTTTAAAAAAAATTTTTATATAACTTGTTTATACTACTTACCTATTTTTTTTTTATTTACTTGTATTGGTGACTTTTAAGTTGTGTTTACCTGTTAGTTCCTATCTATAAACACTGTTTTGACGAGGTCTATAGATGTCTATGATGGTTAGAGTTGCAGTAAAGCTAGAGATCCACAATGCATACACAACTTCCAGGTTGTGTAATATTTAAACGGAGATTCTGACTGTAAAATAGTCAATGAAACATCATCTTCCTTTTGAAAGACCTATCCAATTATATACCACTCAATAGGGTGCGTAAATTTTTTTTTCGTCTCTACCGCCATTTTGTATTTTACGGCCGCCATTTTGAATTTATAAAAACAAAACCTAGTCTATAACCATCGGGCCGTTAAGACGAATCGATAGAGACATCATTCATTAAAATCCATCCAGCCGTTGGGATGTTTCGAGGATATAAAGAAATCCACATACACAGATACGCGTGAAACACATAACCCTTCTATTCAGTAGGGTAAAAACAGTACAAATAGGTTTATTCAACTGTTTACATGTTTCGACTCTATCTGAGTCATTTTTAAACAAATAAATAAAAATATTCTAAAATTGCACGGTGTGTGAAACGCCATCATTAAATTTTTCACGTACTCTTTCATATTATACTCGTTATTTTTTTTTATTTTACTTGAATGTTTATTTTTATTTCCGTAACAAACTATGACCATTGGGTAACACCAGCCATAATTTTGGTAAGTTAAATGGTGCTGTATCGTTTCATATTGAATTTTTGTGTGTTACTATCTCTATGGTTTCTCTTATAATGAATGGATGATATAGACTGAAGGGAAAATTATCTTATTTTTATTAAATTTTATTTGGATGGTTTCTTCTTGATATAATCTTGCTAGGGCTGTGGTTTTTCTATTATATTTAATATCAACTTCATGCTCCTTTTTTCTACACTTAAATTTCCTGATAGCCATACCAATATATTAATTCCTCTATCCGTCTGCTCTTATAAATGGTACTTCATATACTCCTGAGTAATTCTCAAAATTAATTGGGTCAATTTTAATACGCATGATATTATTTTATACTATTTTTACTGCGTTTAAAGTTTTAATTTACACCTTTTAGCAATTAAAATTAGTTTAAATCATTACTCCTAAAATTATTAAAACAGCCTATTATGGGGATTGCTTTTTTATTTTATAATAAACAAGTTGGAAAAGCTCGTCAAACGTGGCAAATGAGGTGTGTTCGTACTATAACTAGTTTTATAAACATTTTTTGCACCACATATTGTACTGAATGTATATTTTAGTGCACTTCATAAGTGCATATCAATTTCATTCTGTGCGAAATGCTGTAACATCATTAAAATGCACTTGAAATATTTTTTCCCATTGGCCGTAATGTAACTGAAAACTTTTGACTCTCCCTGTAATTAAACTATACATCCGATTATCATACAAAATTTGAAATGACTCGACAAAATTTTGCAACAATTATATATTTAAAATTTCAGAGATCCACAGAGAGACATTCGGAAGGCTGTAACATCATAAAAATGCACTTGCAATAATTTATCCCCATTTCCGTAATGTAACGGAAAACTTTTGACTGTCCCTGTAATTAAACTATACATCCGATTTTCATAAAATTTGAAATGACTCGACAAAATTTTGCAACTATTATATATTTAAAATTTCAGACCATTCGGCTGCGTAGTTTTTGCTCTATTATATGCGGACAGACGGATAGACGGACAGACAGACGGACTGAACGACGATTATAGGTGCTACGTATTTATATAATTCCGAACGCACCTAAAAAACTAAACTCCATGTCTCTACAATCCATAAAGGATCATGACTTGAAGTAGCAACTCCGCTTTCTTGGCCACGGGCCTTGAGATGTTATTTATATATGGCATATGTCCACTGATGAGACTGACACTGAATCCTCAGTGTTCAGTTTCCATGAACACTTGGTACTCATTTTATCGACCCCGAAGAGATGAAAGTTTGTTTCTTTATTTTGATTAGGGGATAAACCCAAGTTTCCAGGGTAATAGAATATAGGTGAAAACTATCATATCCTTCATCCGAAAGAAAAGTGACATACCAGGTGTTTCAAAAGCTCGATGAGAAAGTAAAACGCGATAAAAAAAAAAAAAAAAATCTATGAGTCAGAGAGACTTGCGGTTTGCAGATAAATGTTCAGCGTGGTACGGGATTTTGTATGACACCAACAAAAAAATTAGTCAAAAATCTCGACAATAGAGGGCGCTACTGCGAATAATTCCATATTGCTCATACAATGCAAGATTGGGATACAAAAACATTAGAGAATACTGTATATACACTTTTTAGTATCCAAATCTTGCGTTGTATGAGCAATATGGAATTATTCCACGGAATTATCTGCAGTAGCGCCCTCTATTGTCTAGATTTTGAACTAATTTTTTGTTGGTGTCATACAAAATCCCGTACCGCGCTGAACATTTATCTGAAAACCGCATGTCTCTCAGACCAATAGATATTTTTTTTTATCATGTTTTACTTTCGCAACGAACTTTTGAAACAGCCGGTATCTCGCAAAAATTCCTTTTGCGTTTTATTCCACTAATAGGTCTGTCATAGGTGTGTCTTTCTACACAAAAACTTTCATAAGTGCAGTTATACGGAAAATCACTTTATGACGCTATATGTCCATTTGTGACATCAGAAAAGCGGTGGATTGTGTGTGTGTGTGGGGGGGGGGGGGGGGTTAAAATTACTCAACCCTCCAAACCTCATCCTACGTCTTCATTCTTAAAGGTTTTACCCTTTTATGTACATTTTTACTCCTGCCTGCAGAGCTAAGTGCTATAACTTCATGTTACAGTAAAATCATGCATTTTTGTTGTTTTTTTTTGCCTCACCTGTAAACTTTACTTTTGCCGAGATGTGTCACTTTTCTTGCGGGTGAGCGATATACAGTAGAAGATCTTTATAACGCAATTCTATATAACGCAATTCTCCATATAACGCACAACTTCTCAGGCGTAAACAATGATTTTTGCAGTTAAAAAGCACCTGCCTTTTCACATTGTAAATGTATTGCTACTCTTTAGAGGACTAAATTTGATACATTAGTTCAACTTTATCTTCTAATTTAAGACCTTTTTACTGAAAAAAAATGCCATTATTACAATAAACATTTTTGAAAATGTCTAATATAAGGGATGGTTGTGTCAGTTATATTTGGATCATGTTTATAAAGTAAATTTAACAATGTCTGACCTATATTATGCAAAAATTTATATTTTGGATAACTCTTGGTAACAAGGAATGCAGTATAAAGATATTCTAATGTATTTTGATATGTTTCAGACACACTTAGCCATGTTTACACGGTGAATTTAATGATGTGATCCATATAACACAAAATTCTATATAACGCACAACCTTGTGTTTTTAGGTTTGCGTTATAAAGATCTTCTACTGTATATTATTTCCGATATCAATATTCTTTTTTCTCTGCATATACTAAAAACACAGCTGTGAATGAGGTATTTTCAAAAGGTTCTGCAAGAGGCTGGTGTAGTATATTTGTATATCGTTAAAACTCGTTGTTTGACTTTTAAAAAAATTTGCAGTTAATGAAAAAACGTATCAGCAAATAATTTCAATGATTGCGGTGAGAAAGCCTCGCACGGATCTACTGCTCTTTTTTTTATTAATAACTCTAATAGATTTTTCACTTGTCTTTTTTGAATGCCCATTAACAATACTAAAAATCATATTTATACGAAAAACAGCCGCAGTTCGTTGGGATAAAGTTTTGAAATTCATTAAAAGCGATGTTTTCCTGCTGGTCTCGCGTCAGGATTTAACAACGGAAGAAATAGCCAAAGATTGCTAGTTACAATCAGTCTTTTTTACTTGGCTCATTTCATTGGTTTAAGAGCAAAATTCGATTACATCTCTTAAATTTGTGTTTTATTTATATTTTATTGTTTTCCTTATTGATTAATGGATGTTTTAATTTCGTTATAGAATGTAAGCTGGAAACAAATGATGAGCTATTTATATTAACTTAAATGCAAACGCATTTATCTTTCGCAATCGCCAGCATGCTATAAATAGATTTGAAAAAAAAATCATGCTTGAAAATTATTTTAAAAACAATAAAAATTGAGTAAATTGCGATACAGTTTTCAAACAAATTGTATTTGAAAGTATATTTTTTTTCCTATTCGACAGCGTAAAAATTAAAAATGTGCGATTCTTAGAAGTTTAAAAAATTAAACAAAAGTGCAGTAAAAGCGAAATTTCATTGTCTGCAGTTGCAATTCGGAAAATGACGTCAGCGTTACGCACAGACACGTTTGTCTTTTATAATATAGAAATGCACCTTTGCGTACAGATTTTTTACTTTAATTTTTCAAACACAACTAGGATTTTAGTATTTTATTATTATTTAGAAATTTCCTTGTTTTCATTATATCACGCTTAAAGACAATTATAAAATCTACAATATTTTTAATTGCATTGAATGTGATAAATAAATCAAATTGCCTATATTTAATTTCAAATAATTTGAAAAGTTAATAAAAGAAAAGTATAATTTGAAAAGTAAATAATTTATCATTTAAATAGCACTAAATTTAATGTTACTCGTTGTAAAGAAACGCAAAACCAATGTAATCAAATGCATAAAAGTAATTAAATTGTAAAAAACAACTTTTTTTAAGTGATAAAAATTGATTTTCTTAGAGAAGAAAAGTATAAAATATAACACGAAAGGCGGACACTTAAAACAAACACAAAATGACGAAGATTGAAAAAGTGAGATGTGAGTAATTAGCCAAGGATAAATGCCTGGGGAAAAATGTTAGATAATATTAAAAGTTGCACAGAGTCTAAAACCAAATTCTGATAGCATGTGAACTGGGAAATAATTAATAAGAGGTTTTTGTCGAGGAAGCCTGTTCGTGTGCTTGTGAAAGATTTCACTTAATATTCTTGCATTAATGGATATTAAGATTCGTCATTTAAAACTTTGGAAATTATTTTTTTTTTACTACCATTTTCTCTGCTATCATTCTTTCCTTCGCTAACACTTTTCCGCTGGCTATTTGTCCAATCTCTTCTTATCTTATGAATCATCGTCTTCACATTTATTTTCATAAAATAGTTTCTAGATTATATCAAAATCGGCATATTTCCTAACTTTATTTTAATATCAATCTAAAAGAAATTATAACCATTAATGTGAAAACTGGTCTGTTGATTTTACACTGCCTTTGACCTTGGTTTTAAATCGGTTTTATTTTCATATTTTTGAAGATTTATTCTTTTTTGCATAACTAAACTATTACCTTATTCCTTGATAATTTTAATGAAAATTAGCCGAGTTCAAATTTGGGAATGATCTTAATAAGGGGAAAATTATTTTCTGATAAAGACGAGGAACACTATTTAAGCAATATCGTAAAATTCAGTAGAGTCAAGGTTTCGATCATCGATATTTGCCAATTGTAAATTTTACATAGAGAGACACAATTATACAACCATGTAAAATATTCATATTTACAATTTCGTGAAAACTTTATTATAATAAACTGTAACACTAATGGATTGATTTTCTGTTCATTATTACCCACTCCATATAAGATACAATAGATATAATTGATGTGATTCACATACGATACCATCCATAGCATTGAGCTACGATATTTATTAGTTTGCCTAAAACATTTCTGAATATGTTACATAAACATTAAAGATTAAAATAAAAGGTTACACAAAGTCTAAAAGAAAATTCTGATAGCATGTGAACTGGAGAAAAATTAATAAGAGACTTTTTTTAATCGAAGGAGCCTGTTCGTGTGCTCGTTTTACTTAATATTCTTGCATTAATGGATATTAAGATTCGTCATTTAAAACTTTCGAAATTATTTTTTTTACTGTCATTTTCTCTGCTTTCATTCTTTCCTTCGCTAACACTTTTCCGCTGGCTATTTGTCTAATCTCTTCTTATCTTATCAATCATCGTCTTCACATTTATTTTCATAAAATCGTTTCTAGATTATATCACCATCGGCATATTCCCTAACTTTATTTTAATATCAATCTAAAGGAAATTATAACCATTCATGTGAAAACTGGTCTGTTGATTTTACACTATCTTTGACCTTGGTTTTAAATTGGTTTTATTTTCATATTTTTGATGATTTATTCTTTTTTTGCATAACTAAACTATTACCTTATTCCCTGATAATTTTAATGAAAATTAGCAAAGTTCACATTTGGGAATGATCTTAATAAGGGGAAAATTATTTTTTGATAAAGGCGAGGAAGACTATTTAAGCAATATCGTAAAATTCAGTAGAATCAAGGTTTTGATCATCGATATTTGCAAATGGCAACTTTTACATAAACAGACACAATTATTTAACCATGTAAATATATTCATATTTATAATTTCTAGAAAACTTTATTATAATAAACTGTACCATTAATGAATTGATTTTCTGTTCATTATTACCCATTTCACATAAGATACAATAGATACAATTGATGAGATTTACATAATATCACCTATTCACATAATATACAATTGATAGCATCGAGCAACAATGTTTGTTAATTTATAATAAAAGCTTAAAACATTTCTGAATATTTTACATAAGCATTAAAGATGAAAATAAAAGGTGGAAATAACATAACATATTAGTAACAGTGGTGTAGTCGTAAAAAAAACAAAGGGTATACGTTCTAAGCAGGGGGTATAAGCTCAAGCAGAGGGTATACTCTAGTGCAGGCTTGGCGAAACTTTTTACGTGTGCGTGCCGAAAAATCACAAACAATATCTATCAACAATGTAACGTGCCAAACTTATACAAAAATACTTTTGAAGAGTGATGTTTATACAAAACACTGGCTATAAAATCAATTACTTTCATGCATTAACAATTAAAATATATTACAAATCAAAATGCGATTTTTCTGTATACTGCAATCAGCTATTAAATGAATGAATTTTTAATTCATAAATAGGATACATTTATGCGGTAGGTACTGCAATAAGTGAAAAAATGCGAGTTTTTTTATTATTAATTTTCAACTTATTATTAATGCAAGATATCTGTTATAATTTTCCAAGTTGCATCAAACATTGTACTATAATAATGTATCGATGCGATTTTTACTGTTGTACGTTCGATAAAAAAATGCTTTAGATATAGTTCATATTTTGTTATTTTTACAAATATGCATAGCTAAATTGGATTCATTTGTCATTTTATTACAGTGAATGTGAAACGAAATTCATTTGAAAATTACAACTTTTTTAATTCATATAAAAAGGCAAAATACGTGTCAAGAACTCTTCATAGCATGGCAGGGCAAGAAAATTATTCTGATGCGTTAATTGATGCAAAAAAAGTAATTGTGATCTGCCCGTATGGAACAAAATTTTGTTGGTTATAACAGAAACAAAAAATGCGTTATCTCTATAACGGTTACCAAATTAAATTTTTTCGCGTGCCAGAAAAATGAGCTTACGTGCCAACTCTGGCACGCGTGCCATAAGTTCGCCAACCCTGCCCTAGTGTATATATACTATAGCTTTCTTGAGAAACAGAGGGTATACGGTGTTCCTTAAAAAATCCAGAGGGTATACGACGTATACCCCCCGTATACCCTCCACTACATCCCTGATTAGTAATACGAAATAAACAAACTAGTTATTCAATTACTGCTTTTTATGTAAACTTTTATTTGCTCTGTAACTATTTAAAAAATGAATTTGTTTAGATCAATGTAAATTCTGGCATTTTTCACTGGTAGGGACATTATTGATTTCCGAGGGGCGGCGAAGGGAATTTTCACTGTCAAATCATTAATAAATTCAAAATATGAAAAATACTCTATCAAGAACTTTCTATACATTGCACTTTAAACTCTCTTAACGAATCCAGAAAAAAGAATATTTTGTGTTATTTTACTATGCTGACAAATAAATCCAAACTTACTAATAAACCTCATTGGATCTAACCAAATTTACTTATAACCATTGGAAATGTTACTGTACAATAATCAGCTTGCATAATCACTGGATATGGATACGATGGAGCATATGTTGTTTATATTGTGAAGATGTGAAGTCACGATATTCCACTAAGTGCTCGCTAAAAGTTCCAACATGAATTATTACAAAAATGGATATTACTGCCACAGCAAGTATTCTTCAATATTACTATAAACATAAATCTCTGTTTCCAAACCTGCATTTCAGCTAGAGGGTATCAAACACGCTAGTAAATAGATGTTCATATTGAGCATTATTAATACCAAATTCGTCTATGAAAATTAAATAGTCATAATTTATTTTATCGTTTATTAGCTTTATTAATAATTAAATAGCTAAAACCAATAATTAAATAGTGAAATCATAAAATCTCTTTTGCAAATTTCACTAAAATCCATTAAATATATTTTGTTTTTATTCACAATTATTCATTTGTTTCTTATTTTTTTTAGCATATTTTCTCTTACACGAAAATATGAATTTGTTTTATACGTTTAATAACTTTATTTTAATCTCCCTATAAATTACTTGTATATTACTTTACTCTTTTTAAATTTCCATATTAATATTAAATTTCTGCATTAAATAAGGCTTCTTAATTTTTTTGATTCACAAAATAAAAAAAGAAGTCCTGATTATAATTTTATTTTACTGTCTAATTCATTTTTACTATATAGTTTTATTAACTGTACAGTTTAATAAAATATTTTACTTATAGTTTTAATAAATTTCACTGTACAGTTTTAATAAACGGCGTTGAGGCCTTGACACTGTCCATTATTTTGATTATTCAAATGCAGAATAACATTAGCTGGAATATAACTGAACGTTTCAATGCGCCCTTTTCTAACCATATTTTAATTATTAAAGGAAAATAATATTTCATGAATTGATTATGACATATTTTCCACCTTATTACTTCCACTATTTATATGTGTGTGGATAAATTTCACTCATTTTATATATTAGTTCGCAGAATAATATGCGGATATATTTCATGAGTTCATTACGACAGATTTTTCATTTTATTGCAGCCATTATTTATATTTGTATGCCTCGTTTTCCCTCGTTTTATTTATTAGTCCATAGCTATATAGTCTACAATCATATTTCATCCATAGGATGAGTGAGTATCAACGCAGCATGTAGAAATTGGCTATTTAACATTTCCTTTCTCTAAAAATAGTATTAAATGTATAGAAATAATGCACCCACTTGTGTTTAAAAACTTGGTTTAGTTTTAACAAATTTAATTGGTAACGAAACGAAGGTAAAAATTTAATATTTATTATACAAAACACATTTTCATGTAAAATAAAAATACATTTGTGACGTAAATCAGATGCCTGAAAATTAGTTGGAAAATAATGACATGTGCACCCATATGGTATAAGTATTCCATTTTAGTAATCGATAAAAAACGTAAGTTAATGGAGAAAATGTTAAAGGGTATGTTTGTGATTTTCAAAATAAGGCACCTGTTGATTGTGTCAACAAGCGCAGGCCTGAGTGATTTCGTATAATCTTTTAGATAAGGGGTTATTAAACTTTTAACAATGTTTTGCCAAATCTATATTAACAAATCGCTACGCATGCTGATACCATCCTACTAAATTACTGTACGCCCATAAAACACATTATACTGAAATTTATAACCATTCAATTTTATCTTACTACGTTTACAATGTGTCCGAAAAGAAATTTATTTTGATTTCTCCTAACTTGCTAAAGTTTTTTATATTTAAAAGCTACTTGATGACGAAGAGATTTACTTTAAATGAAATGCAGTACCTTCTCAACATCATGGTAATATAACGGCTTAGCTGGATGTAACTTTTTCCAAACAGAGGGATTGGCCAAAGTGGTAATATTGAATTCTCTGCATTCTCTATAGACATCACTCCAATAGACTTCATTTATGGCTATGGTATAGCTCAAAAATATGGTTTATCGGACGAAACTGGCCATAGTCGATGACTTGAATGAGGAAATTAACAGATACTGTAGTGCATTTCGAAATTAAATTATTCGTAACATTGTTGAATCCACTGATCGACAATATTGTCTGCATTTGGAAAAGTTGTGATCGTCAGATTGAACATGTATGAGAATGTATTTATAAATATAGCGTTAAAACATTTATTTCTTCAATAAACATTGCATTTAATATCACTTAAATTGCGAGTACATTTTTGGAACACCCTGTATAAAGTTCTTACGAGTACATACCTGATATGTTAATGAGATCCTTGTCCTTTTATCTCCTTTCATAATTGGTCTATATTGGGTTAGTAGGGGGTCATTTTTAACTTGACGAGGGCTTTAGAATATTCCAGTGTCATAAGGCTTCTTTGTGGACCCAAAATAGCATTGACGTGTGAAAAATAGTGCTAACATACATAAATTAACGCGAAATAAAGCAAATATTACTTTCTTTAAAAAACAAGAACATGAAAGCTGCTATTTCCGAGTAATTTCCTTCTAGTATTTTCGTAATTCAACAAATTTTGCTTTCGGTAACTCTTAAGATACTAAATCAATCTGCGCATTTCAAAATCATCAAAGTTAATGATGTTTGTACTGGCAACATCTTTATGTAAAATTTTATTTAAACAGTGTATAAATACATATGCAAAGGATTTTTCTACATCTACATATTTTTATCTGCTTTTTTCTACTATGAATTCTCTATTTCTTATTTATCGTTACTCAGCTTAGACAAATGTTAGAGATGAATCGGTATTATAGATTGGAAAAGAAATGTTTCCTTACTACTTCATTTATGGGACATATAAGAAAATAAAAAGGAACTGGAATAGAAATATTCAGTCTGCATGCCAGTGAAAATATGTCTGTCTGCAATGGGCTGCAGACCCCTGGTTTAGATTATTGACTGACAGTAAGATATAAGTTACATTATATACTAGATACCGTCGGCACCATGTCAAATTATCCAATATGAAAAGAGTGGACAACTTTTTTTTTAATTCAGATTTCTTGATCGGCACCACTTCTCTGAAAAGTTTGTATTTCACTTGTAATTAACTCCTTTATTATGGAACTATAGCCAAATCATTATAGCCTTTAGCTATCAGTAAGTTACTTAAATCAGTTGAAGTAAAGAAAACGTTAAATGAGAAACCATCTTTATAGTCCAGGCAATAGAGACCGTATAAGGGCTCTACCTAGCAAAATTCATGGTAGTTCTGAAAAAAGGCTTACTATATGTTTTTTAGGTCGCTGAATCCGAATTTTTAACTTCCCACCAAAATTTCCCCCGACAACCTCCCCAAATTTTGGTAAAATGCCCCCCAAAAAAGGTTTTTATTAAAACAATCAAATTGTTTATTGTTTTAGGGGAAAAGTATCTAGAAATTCAGAAAGTTGACAAAATTTGCAACAAATTAGATATATGACATTATGACTTAGGATGAAGGGGAAGAGGGGACCTGCCTCGGAACATGCGCGCGGTGCTGCGTGAACTAAGTTGTGCAATTCCACTTAACCACTCACACGTTTATATTCGCCCTCCCATCTCCCCTCCGAACTTTCTCTATAAGGTTTACTTTAAGTTTTTTGCGTAGCTGAATCCGAAATTTAACTTCTCCCCAAAATCCCGCCCCCCCCCCCACACACACACAAATAGTTGTTTTTAACTTAAATTTCTTATTGTTTTAGGGGAAAAGCATTACGAAATTCAGAAACTAGACAAAATTTGCAACAAATAGGATGTATGACATTATGACGTAGGATGAATGGGGGGGGGGGGGGGGGAAGAGCTGCCTCTGAACATGCACTGCGGCGCTACGTGCACTAAGTTATGAAGTCGAGGATATAGGGGATTTTACCTGGAAAAATTAATACTAGTTCTGGATTTCGACTCACTTTATGTTTTTTGGGTCGCTGAATCCGAATTTGTAACTTCCCACCAAAATTTCACCCGGCAACACCCCAAAAATTGATTTTTTGAAAAAATTTGGTTTTGAGAAAAGTGCGCGGGGAATGTTCCGAGGCAGCCCCCCCCCCCCTCTCCGTTTATCCTACGTCATAATCTCATGTATCCTATTTGTTGCAAATTTTGTCTAGTTTCTGAATTACGTAATGCTTTTCCCCTAAAACAATAAGAAATTTAAGTTAATAACAACTATTTTGGGGGATTTTTTTTTTTTGGGGGGGGGGGGAATTTTGGGGGTAAGTTAAAAATTCGGATTCAGCGACCCAAAAAACTTAAAGTAAACCTTATAGAGAAAGTTCGGAGGGTAGATGGGAGGGCGAATGTAAACGTGTGAGTGGTTAAGTGGAAATGCGCAACTTAGTCCACGCAGCACCGCGCGCATGTTTCGAGGCAGATCCCCCCTTCCCCTTCATCCTAAGTCATAATGTCATATATCTAATTTGTTGCAAATTTTGTCTACTTTCTTAATTTTTACATACTTTTCCCCTGATTTTTTTAATAAAAACCTTTTTTGGGGGCTTTTTACCAAAATTTGGGGGGGGGGGGTTGCCGGGGGAAATTTTGGTGGGAAGTTACAAATTCGGATTCAGTGACCCAAAAAACATAAAGTAAGCCGATTTCCAGAAATACCATTAATTTTGCTAGGTAAAATTCCCTACTGCCTCGACTATTAGCTGTCATTCGAGATCCAGTGATTCCTTATCACTACTAAAATTATCTTCTATTTACTGCTATTTAGAAAGCAATGTAAATTAAATCTTCTATGCAATCTTGACTTATGGAAGGAGGAGAGGTTGTATTAAATTATTTCTTAACTTTAGTATCATGTTTTGTAGATAAATGTGTATGCAATCCCCTTGTCGAGCCACCTAATGTTTTAAACACTGCGCTACATCATTTACATTTGGCTCTTTCATTTTTCGATTCATGATTTCATTTTTCGTGCGGGTTACATCTAATCTGTTTGCAAGTCAAAACATTTTCATGTTAAACTGTTTAGTCGCTTAGAAATATATATCTAAAAAATAATTGAGATACACATTCTTTTTCAATTATATATAAATTTCATAAAAAATAATTGATTTTCTTTCCAAAAGCGAAAATCTCTAAATATATTTTTTAATTTCAGCTGAATATCGTTATATTAAAAAAAAAAAAAAAAAACAATCCCGAAAATCCCCGGGATTGTAATCCCTAGGCCGGACTCTCCTATGAGCGTTCTCTTGGGGCTCTCGGGGGGGGGGGAGGGGTCCGGGAAGTGATTTCATGGTCCGCGGTAGTTTCCTCTAGTACATGGGAATTGCTGTCGTGACGCCAGACTTCATTCTACTTGGGTGAAAAAAGAGTACGCGCGAGGGGCGGTGATCTTATGTCCGAAATGCATGTTAAGAAGAGGTATCCGGGACAACCCGGCACTCCCGATGCATTAGTAAAAGGGTTCCGAGGTGGTGTCTCCATTTTTTTCATATTTGGTTTTACATAACTTAAGATAAACCTCTAAAAATGTACCGAAATTGGTATTAATTTTTGTCTTAGGCACCACTTCACTTCCGGCAGTACTGAATCATTAGATTCCCATGTTTCTACTCTTACATAAAATATATAATTTTTTCTTGTATCTGATGATATAGGGTTTTATACGGTCGCCTCCTGGACTATAACTCGTAAATTCCCGTTGCTGACAGAACAACCAAAAAGATGTTATTCGGCTATATGCACAAAATCTAATTCCCGTGAATCTCATTTCCATAATTATTTCAACAGAAGAGAGGGGTTAATACACCTCTTATAAATATCATCCTTACCAAAGACATTTTTAGTAATATGCAACTTATGTTTTGTTTCAATTTATTGAAACTCTTTTCTGAAATAAAATTACTTGTACGAAATGTGTTTAATTGATCTAACCCGCACTGGTGCGCAAAAATTAGGGACGAGACAGTTTTTTTTTTATGTAACGTCGTGCGGAAGTGTTCCAAATCGACACAAATCGTACCATAAGATTCTCAAAATATAAAAATATTGAACAGAACTTCCAAAAAAGAAAACTAAAGGATACAAAAGGAACTTTATTAAATATATAGCTTCCAGCACAATAGGACAGCAGACAGAAATGTCCCCATGTGACAGGCGGCTGACAAGAAAAATCCTGTCTTTAGTAGGGAACATGATAACACATGAGTGCGCTTCAGGATTTCCAACGTCTATCGATGCTGAGTGCTCGGTTGTCAATGAGCTGTTGAGGGATAGTTGCCCATTCCTCTTGTAGCGCCAAATCGCACATCTTACTGATCATCATTCAAACAAATCACATTTTTGCGACACTTAGCCACGGTTAAACATGATATTGGGCATCCAGTAGTCCGTTGGATGTGTTTTGCAATTTCTCCCGCTGTTTGTCGTCTGTCCCTTCTCGCTTGTAGGACAAGATACCGGTCATCCGCTTCCGTGGTTACTCGTTGACGACCACTACTATATCCTTGTACCTCTGTTCCTGTCGTTTGAAATGCAAGCTCGTGACACGAGGCTGTGAGCAATTCCGAGCTTTTCGGCCACACATGTCACACTTCATGATTCTTCTTACATCCGAATGATTCTACCTCGGGAAAAATCATCCAGATGTGGTCTATGGGATTGCCTGTTGGACATGGCACACTCAGGCAGCAACTCGACGTCGTTAAAATCGATCTAAATCGTGCAATAGCTGTAACAGAAATGCTGAGCGTTTACTGCGAGCGAGCTTTATACCCTTATAAAAATCTTAAACCGCAATACGTCATGCTGCATATATGTGCATGCCCTACCATACTTCTACATAGTCGATCTCTTGATTGTTCTTTAGGCCCGTTCTGCCTTTTCATTCCTCTTTTATGCTTTTTACTTCGTTTCGTCCTTAATTTTTCACACAGGTGTAGAAAGAAAAGAGCTGCATACCAGGCAATTTTACGGGGGTTTTTTCCAAGTCAAATAATAACACTTTAACTAGAAATGTTATTCAATAATCAAATTGAAATAAAGTGACAACCACATAGAAACAAGATTCAATTAATTAAATTTTCTTGCCCAATGTATGTTTATTTGATTTTTAAAAAACCGGAAGAATGCTGAATATGCGACTGGTTCGCAACGTGTTAAATCTCAATTCAGTTTTTTATTCATATTTAGGGTTCCGAACTTAAAAAGTAAAAACGTAACCATTATTAGATCACGTCTGTGTCTGTCTGTCACAGCCATTTTACTTGTAAACTATGGAACGTGGAAAGTTCAAATTGGGGAAAGTAATAAAGACTATTGACCCACATATTTGCAAATTATTAAACATTCATAAATACTTTTAGGAAAAATGTAGAGCGGCAAATTAAGTTACTTGAAAAAAAATCTTTTCTTTGTATATATTGTGGGGTATCGTGTGTAAGCTTTCACAACACTGAACTCACAAAATACACTTCTTTTAATTTTAGGTGTTATATTTTCAGAGATATCGTCGAAAAGGTAGTGCAAAAATATGTCCCCTCCCCCATCTATTTCCGAATCTACTGAAACTAAAATTATGAAAAAATTAGAGTTAGTAGACGTTAATTTAAACCTTGCAGGAAAATTATAGCGATTACCCTAGGTCACATAGTTTTTGAGAAAAGTGCATTTTCCCGTGTCACACAAATTTCGATTTGCAGGCACTCAGCAAAGGTGTTGACAAGCGCTTGAGAGATACCTATCGTAGCAGAAGTATAAAACCAATATTGACAATGATTTTCGAAAAAAATCTTCGGTAATTAGCCGAGATATTAACCCTTAAAGACACGGACGGTTTGGACATACATAATGACAGGTGCGGCGTACGACAGATGGCTATATACCATCGGCTTTTAAAGCCCAGATAACAACTTTTAATGATATATTTGTGTAATGCAATGCCCAGTAGCAATATAAAAGCAATAAACTTCAAATTGTTAAAAACAGAGTAATTTAATCAGAATTAATCACATAAATACTATGGGATTTTCGACTAGTTTGCATTGAGTGGATCTCTCAATACGCCTCCCGTGTCTTTAAAAATTAATTAAAAACCTATCTGGAAAATCGCAGCACAGATCAAGCCGGCGTTTCAAATTTGTGACCTCCTTTTGAAGCGTGCTTAGCAAAATACCAAGTTTAAACTTTGAACAAGTGTTTTGTTTTAGCTATACTGTAAAAAGAAAAGATTATTACTGCGCTGAATTTAGTTTTATGAAATGCCAAAGGAAGTTTAACATCTTGCGTTCTATGACGTACGCAGCGTACTTCATGCTGTTTTAGTCTTTTCTGACAATGACGATGACAATGAAATTTAAATCTATACTAATAAAAGAACACATAGCTTTGTCTGTCTATCTGTGTGTGTGTGTCTACGATGGCTAGCGAAATCTACGACAGGTACGAGGCTCAAACTTTTTGTGAGGATAGCACAAATTCTCTACTGATGCACCTGAATTTCAGATTTTTAAAATTCTAATTATTAGCTGAGTAATTAATTCAAGATATATGGCTCATTTTTTAATTAGACATTCCGAATTCTCACGAGAAAATTTTTAACTCTTATTTTTGCTTTACAAGATGATTGATTTTACGTATATAAAATAAAAGTAAATTACCAATTAAATTTTTCTGGTTTGAATTCAAAATTTCTAAAAAAAAAAAAAAAAAAAAAAAAAAAAAAATATCCGCCAGATGTGGCAACACTGGTGGCTAGTGACATACATCCGCTGACAGCGCCAGAGAACAGGGGTTAAATATGAACTACTTTTACTGTCGGTACCAAATTAAGTTGATCATAAACAGATTAGGATAAGATAAAAAAAAAAAAGAGTTATACAGAATAGCAATATTTGATATTATTTAGGCTTGAACTTTGAACTTTTATGGTATACCCATTCTTACTTTTCTAGTATGTACAGCTATACCCAACCCTACATTTATAGTTTTTAATAAAGTCTTATTATTCTTTTCGCAACGATTTTCTCTTAATAATACAGTTAATAATTCATATATTTATTGTACGGAACCCTCTGAGCGCGAGTAATACTCGCAATTGACCGTTTATTTCTGTATAATGTTTTTTACTTTAATTTTAGAAGATTACCTAATATCATATGGAATAATTTTACTTAAAATGTACATGCAATATGAACACAGAATCATTTCCTCACTCCTCTGTCCTCATTTTTAAGAAAATTTAAATCTATTATACTAATAAAAGAACACATAGCTTTGTCTGTCTGTCTGTGTGTGTGTGTCTACGATGGCTATCTAAATCTATGACAGGTACGAAGCTCAAACTTTTTGTGAGGATAGCCCAAATTCTCTACTGATGTACCTCAATTTCAGATTTTTTAAATTCTAATTATTAGCTGAGTAATTAATTAAAATCGAAATGCACTCTCATAAAGAAATAACTAATTCCTCCACAGTCATCGAAGCGCATGTCCAGTAGGCATCGCAATGGAAACGAATCTAAATTTCAAAACATTTACTATAATCATCTTGGTCCAGTGGTTAGAGCATCGGACTGCCAAACTGATGGTCCCTGGGTCGATACTCGATAGGACCAAAGTTGAAATTTTAAGTTTATAGATAAAATAAATTTCATTTTGTTTTTTCTGAAATTTTAAGGGTCACATTTATATAAGAAAATAAACATATAAAAATAAATCTTCAGTTTCTAAATATATGCAGACAAATTGAGTCATGTATTTTTATCAAATTAGTGAAAGAAATATTACACTACAAAATGTATATTTTTTTAATAGTGGTGCGAACGGAATATAAAAATAGTCGCCCGTGGCAGCCCTGCAATCTTCAACCAAACGTCAAAGAGTCAAATAATATAGATCTTAAATTTTTAAAACAATCAAAACATCTCAGAAAAAATATTTACCAAATTAGGGAAAGAAATATATTATTTTATTGAAAGACCAAAGTTTAAATTTTCTGTTTCTGAATAAAAGAAATTTCATTTTATTTTTTTTTTCTGAATTTTTAAGAGTCACATTTATATGTATCCTTAAGAAAATAAATAAATAAAAATAAATCCTAAATTTCTAAAGATATGCAGCTTGAAATGGAAAAGTAGCTATTTGTTTCATTTTACCACTGTAGATGGCAGCACTGCAAATGGTGTGAAATTTCGACGAAATCGGTAAAAATTTGAGTGTTTCGCCGCCCAGCACGCAAATTTAAAGGCAACTATAAGCCAAAAATATGTTCTTAAAGCTGAAATCTTCTTCTAATCGATGGTGTTCTCGGTTTTAAAAAATATGAATTTTAACCTTTTCAAATATACCTACAAACGCAGGTGATTTCGCACTTCTAAAAGCAGTGTTGAATTCAGGGGGTGGTCCGGGGGAACATTCTTCCCGGAGCAATCAGACGCCCTCCCCCCCCCCCCCCCGGAAAGATTTGAGATTTTGTGTTTTGAATGGTCAAAAAGTGCAATTACCCCCCTCCTGGAACTCTATAATGTAACCCCGGAACTACAGAAATCCCTCCCGAAGAAAAGTGTCTGAATTCAACACTGGCTAAAACTAACAAAACGTCCGTATTTTAACACAATCTTTTTAGAGCATCTCAATAGATCAGATTCACTTCACCTACAAAAATTTTGAAACCTTCGAACGGGTAGAAATAATTTTTACAAAATAAAATATGTGAAAATTTCGACGAAATCAGTAAAGACCCGAGTGTTTTGTACGGGTTTCACTCGCTTTCGGTACGCATGGGCTCCAAAATTACACAAAAACAAAATACTAAATAGTATATACTTTCAATTCAATACTTTTTCGTGATTTTTTCATTTAAAAATATAAAATCAACAAAATGGAGTTAAAGATATAAAATCATACAAATTTGAGGTTCATTAAAGTGCCATTCATTACGGGCCCGGACAACGCCGGGCTTATCAACTAGTATTTAGTAAAATAGGTATCTTGTCGCGTAACTGTTGTACTTACATGATTGATAAGGCATATAGCATAAAATCGTGACATCGCAAATTTTTAGCGAAAAAATATTAACTCAAAATTTACACGATACGGAAGAATGTCCTGTATATATATATGTGTGTATATATATATATATGTGTGTGTGTGTGTGTGTGTGTGTGTGTGTGTGTGTGTGTAGGATTTGAATTTAAACATACTTTATTTTCTTTATGACGTGCACCATTAACAAATTAACTGATGCTCAGGTATTTTTATTATCCATAATTTATAGCTGCCAACTTGTACGGATTTTTCATACCACAATAATTTAATAGCAAATGCTTGCTAATTAAATCACCGAAATTGAAGTAATATTAACGTTTAAATAAGTCAAAAATTTCTATTAAGTTTTAGTGGTAAGAAAATTCCGTACAAGTTGGCAGCTATGATAATTTGAAAGCACGAGTAATGAAAATTCACGATCACGAGATCAAGGTTTGGACATATTCAAAAATTAGTAAAGAGCTAGTCTATAAAATAATGTTGTACATGAAGCATTGGCTTATGAGATGCCAAGGAAGGTATTGTTAAGCCTAATCAAATTATTCGTAAGAAATATGTTGTAAGTTTTAAGTGAGAAAGGTGCTGTATTTAGAAAAGTATCAACGAAGTGATGTAAAGTTACCCTTATAAAATTGTATTAAAATGTATGTGTTGTGATTCAAACGTCTACTTATTCAAATCATCTATAAATTAACATTTTACAAACGATAACTTCTACAAATTTGGGGGCTCGATGCCGGGATTTTAAGCGACTATTAGTGGAATAAATAGTAAAATATTAATCGAAGAGAAATTGTTGTCAATCGCCAGTGTCAAAAAATGGATTGTGACTGAACAAGGCAAGTGTGTAAAAAGCGTAGTCATATTTATCCAAGTACAACTTTGAAAAACATGGTATCCTTAAATAAAGCTAAAAGAACTGATCTAATAGATCTCTGCGAGGAATGCGGAATTCAACCACCAGAAAAACCGACAATCCATATCCTAATAAAGCTAATTAAAAACTGGGAAGATTACGATGAAGATTTTATAAAGGACCGCCTAGAAGTAATTGTGGCAGCTAGAAAAACACAAGCGGAATCGGAACTTGAAGAAAAGATGTTACGAGCAGAGATCGAAGAAAAGAAACTGAAAATGGAGATTGAGATGGAAGAAAGAAAATGGAAAATAGAATTGGAAGAAAAAGATCGCGAAAGAGAATTTGAAATTAAGAAAATGCAACTGCAAGAAAATTCAAGACAACACATCGATATGAACACCAGGACAAATCCAGGTAAGCAATATGAATTGCTTAGATTATTAACAAAATATGATAGTACGAATGATATTAGTTTATACTTGGCTATGTATGAAAGGCAAATGGCGCAAACGGGCATTGATAAAAAAGAGTGGGTCAGCTATTTAATTAACCTAATGCCGTTAGATGTGATTAATATAATAACCAGGGAGAGTGAACCTGAAATGCATGATTATGATTACATAAAAAGTATTCTTTTAAAACGGTACAAACTATCGCCAGAAGAGTTTAGGCTGAAATTTTTCTCACTCAAAAAAGAGCCATCGGCAAATTGGCGCGATTTCGCTTATGAGATCAAGGTATATTTCAATCAATGGACCGACGGCCTTGAAATAGATAGCTTTGATGAATTATCGGAATTAATTGTAGTTAATCAAATTAGGCATAATTACGAAACGGCACGAAGGGTTTGCAATAAACAAGCTATAAGGAATACAAGTGGGAGTTTTGAGGATAAACGATCGAGAGTGGCTGACTACGCCAATTCAAAAAGGCGCCAAGTTGACAATAGGCACAATGTGAACCATGGAAGAAACGAGGCACATATAATATGTTATAATTGTGGCAGACCTGATCACGTGAGTAAGACTTGTACCATGGGAAGTAAAACACAACAAAATTAGTCAAATTATAACCCGCAACGTAATCAAAATTGGCGAGAAACGAAATACCAAGATTGGAGCCAAAACACGCAAAGAAAAGTAGTTAATATGGGCTCGTTAAATGGTAAGAAAGGGTTTGGTTTGGTTTGTGTTTATGACGGCCGATTATCAACACGTGGGATATAGGCCCTGGGGGAAGTGCCCTCCGTGGGGGTCTTTCTAAGGGAACCTAACCCGTATTTACGCATGGAAAACCACGGCTTTGAAGAAAACCACGAAAACTCCGAAACGGTTAGGCCGACGGGCGCGATTGGGTTTGAACCCAGCACCTCCCGTCTACCAGCTTCGAGAGCAGAACCTCTCAGCCACTGGTGGGGCGGTAAGAAAGGGAGAATTCTTGATATTCAAGGAATAAAAACAAACATAATAATTGATACAGGGAGTGATATTTCAATTGCCAAGTCAAGATCAAGTCAAATCCTACTGCAATAAACGCGCCAAAGTTAACCAGCGGCAATATAACTATATCGGGCATAGGTGGAAAAGAAATTAAACCATTGGGGTATTTCTTGCATAAAGTTTATGTAGATGGTATAGAAATACAAGATAAATTTTACGTGGTGCAAGAAACCGACTATGACCTAATAATAGGTAGAAAAGCCATCGAAGGCTTGACATTAAAAGTAGTGGAAAATGTTGTTAGAATAATAGACGACACTACAGTGCAAGTATGTTGCATCAAAATTAATGAAATCCATTCCAAAACAGATAAAATAGCCACATCAAATATAGACAACGATAATCGAGGTTGGGAAGATATGGTTAACATCAACTGCATAAATGCCGAGGTGGATTTGAATCACATTACAAATTTAACTAACAGAGAAAAAATACAAGAATTAATACAGTCATACAAACCGAATAAAACAAAAGATACTGGGTAAAAATTAAAATACTATTGGCGGATGAAAAACCTATCTGTGAACGACCAAGGAGGTTACCTCTAGTGGAGCAGGAAATCACCAGTAAGCAAATACAACAGTGGTTGGAAGATGGGATCATTAGACGAAGTTATTCAGATTTTGCGTCCCCAGTAGTCCTGAGTAAGAAAAAAGATGGATCACAGCGGTTATGTATTGATTATCGGAAAATAAATCGAAAAATATTAAAAGATCGCTATCCACTACCGTTAATTGAGGATGTGATCGATAAATTGCAGAAGACAAAAGTATTTACGACATTAGATCTCAAAAACGGCTTTTTCCACGTCGAAATTGAGGAAAACAGTCGTAAATATACAGCTTTTGTAACGCATGAAGGGGAATACGAATTTTTACGTTGTCCGTTCGGATTGTGCATATCAGGTAATCAATTTCAAAGATATGTAAACACTGTATTCCAAGATTTACTGCGAGAAGGCACTATTATTGTATATATGGATGATTTTGTGATTCCCTCAAACGATGAAGAAGATGGGATAAAGAAGCTGAAACGAGTATTAGAAGTAGCATCAGCGTATGGTTTAGAAATTAACTTCAAAAAATGCCAATTCCTTAAAAAGAAAATAGAATTTTTGGGATATATAATTGAAAATGGGACAATAAAACCGTCCGAAGCGAAAACAAAGGCTGTGCAAAATTTCCCTAAACCAACTACAACAAAACAATTACAATTACAATCATTTTTAGGTTTAACAGGATACTTCAGAAAGTTTATCCCGAATTACGCCAAAATCGCCAAGCCTCTAAGTGATTTATTAAGGAAAATAAATTGTTTCAAATTTGAAAGAGAGCAGCTCGAAGCTTTTAATGAGTTAAAGAGAATATTATCAACAAAGCCAGTTCTTCAATTATATAAACAAGAATCCACACTAGAACTCCATACTGACGCAAGCAGCCAAGGATTTGACGCAGTTTTATTACAGAAAGGAGATGATGGAAAATTTCATCCATTACAATACATGAGCAAGAAAACTTCACCACAACAGGAGAAATATTCAAGTTATGAACTTGAAGTATTAGCCATAATAGAAGCTCTTAAGAAATTCAGAAATTACCTAATGGGAAATAAATTTAAGATAGTAATGTTAGATTTGTAACCCCTGAAAAGTGAAAGTAAAAATCACAGAACATTTCATTTTATTCAAGACAAACTTTCTCATCTTCAATAGACGTGAATTCCTGTGGTCGGCGTGCCCTTTTTCTCTACGCGTACATGGAAGGGTTGCCGTTATGTCGACGTCACGGACTAACGTACTTTGGACTTTTTTATTCTTTTAACCTTTTCCAATGTATGCATCACTCTCTTTTTTTCACTGTTGTAAAATGTAGCCCCTTTGTGAAGATGTGCAGGAAATATTATACCTGCGGATCAAAATATTCTACTCAAGAGATAATATTAAATATATGTGGAAAGAAAACGAATGATCCATTTGCTCGACAATCTATACACACCTAATTTAAACAAGAATCATCTTTTTTTTAATACACTCTGAATATGTTTGTGAATATGTACAGCGCTTGCGGAAAGAAGATATCGCCATAAATAGTAGTGACGGGACCGGGGTTGCGCTATCGAGATAACAGGTAAGACTATTTTTTTTTATTCCTGTTAATGAAATGAATAATATAAAGAGCTTACGGCACACTGATTATATGAAATATTAAATTATATGAATATATTTTTGCAAGAGATTATGAGCACTGAATTAGTGCTAAAATAGTGTGTGCCATATTAGAAATGTATATATAATAAGAAAGTGTAAGCATAGGACTAAATGTTTTGCTACACGAATATAAGAAAGTGTAAGCACATATTATTTGAATATATTGAATGTTATCATATAATTAATATATTGAATTGTTATTCAAGTAAACTTTATATTACTCACTGCAATTTACAGTTAGATAAGAATATATATAAGATTATTTGCAATCTATATAAATTTGAAAAATATTAGTGGAATAAAGAAAATAAACAAAAATGAGCATACTGAAAGATGCTATAATTGAAAAACTCACCGTAGATAACTACGATGTGTGGAAATTCCGCATAGAGAACTATTTACAAAAAGAAAATCTCTATGACGTAATTATAAATGAGCCCCCAAATCCCGTCACCGATGATTATACTAATAAAAATCGCAAAGCCAAAGCGATTATAAATTTACTAATAGATGATTCGCAGATAATACACACAAAAAATCTGCAGACAGCGCGCGAAGTGTGGAATGCGCTTAAGAGTGTGCATGAGAGAAGTAATCTTAGCAATAAATTGTACCTGCTAAGAAAGTTGTATTCTAGCAGGTTAGCCGAAAATGGCAACATGATAGAGCACCTAACTAACATTTATCAGCTTCGCGATAAGTTAACCGCTATTGGTGAGAATATTAATAATGAACACCTAGCGGCCCTGCTTTTGTGCTCTTTACCATCAAGTTACGATACATTAATCTGTGCTCTCGAAACAAGAAATAATGATGAACTTACCCCAGAATTTATCCGCGGAAAGCTGGTAGATGAATTTAATAAGCGACAGAACAATCACGAAAATTTCCACAACTCTGCTTTAAAGGTGAAATGTGCACAAAATAGATATAGTAAATTTTGTAAATACTGCAAGAAGACCTCGCATAATATTGAAGACTGCTGGAAATTAAAAAACAAAAACAATGAAAAACCAAAACCAAAAAATTTCAGAAACCAATTTAACAATATGCCTAACAGGTCGGCAGTGTGTTTTCAAGATAATGTAAGCGCGAACGGTTCTAAAAACAAAAATTTCGATAAGGAAAAACGCGCAGACAAAAACATAACATTTTTCATTGGCAATGGTTCTAAAGATCTCTGGGTCATAGATTCAGGGTCTTCAACCCACATTTGCAATGACAAAAATAAATTTCATGACTTCAATTATGACAAATCGAATGTCACTATAGCAAACGGTCAAGAATTACATTCTGACGGTTACGGATCGGTAATATTAAACACTGTTATGTCAGATAACACAAATAAAACCATAACATTAAAAAATGTTTTATATGTTCCAGAGATCGAAACAAATTTAATTTCCATCAAACAAGCTACCGAAAATGGTAGCGTAGCTATATTCAAAGATAATATGTGTAAAATAACTCATGAAGGTGTAACATACCTTGAGGGTCATATAAATAATAATTTATATGAAAGTAATTTGAAATCCGGTTCTACTCAAAATGTAAATATAATAAATCATTGTGAAAGGAAAAATTGTTTACATAAGTGGCACGTAAGGTTGGGTCATCGAAATATTAACCACATAAAGGAATTGGTTGATAAAAACATGGCATCAGGGATTCAAATTGATAACTGCAAGCACAGTAATGAATGTGAAGTTTGCCTCGCGTCAAAATTAACCGATATGCCTTACCCCCAAACACGCTAGTTTTAGAGCTACGAGAGCAATTGAGCTGGTCCACAGTGACCTGTGTGGCCCTATGCAAACAGCAACGGTTGGGGGGAAATATCATTTTCTAACCTTCGTCGACGATTTTAGTCGTTTTACAGTTATATATTTGCTAAGGAACAAATGTGAAGTTTTCTCAAAATTTAAGGAATACGCAGCAATGACTGCTAACAAATTTGGCAGAAAAGTGCAGGCAATTCGGTCCGATAACGGGGGGGAGTATTCGAGTCAGGAATTCGAAGATTATTTGAAAAGTGAGGGAATTGAACATCAATTTACCGTACCGTACTCCTCGCCTGAAAATGGGGTTGCAGAGCGTAAAAATCGCACCTTAATGGAGATGGGACGCTGTCTTCTTAAGGAAAGTGGTCTTCCTAATTCGTTCTGGGGGGAAGCGATATGTACAGCGACGTACATTCAAAATAGGCTCCCAACTTCATCCTGCGATCGGACTCCGTATGAAAAATGGACTGGTCGTAAACCAGACCTTTCTAACATTAGAACTTTTGGTTGCCGCGCATATGCATATATTCAAAAACCAAACAGGAAAAAGCTGGACGACACCGCGCAAGAAGGTATATTTGTCGGATATGACAACAGAAGTAAGGGTTTTAGAATTTGCACGGATGGAAGGAAAATAGTTATAAGTCGGACAGTAAAATTTTTAGAGGATGATAATCATGACTTAGCTAAAATTAATGCGTCAGATGAAAATAAAGAAATAGTTAGCGATAAAAATCCGCAGCCAATATTACAACTAATTGACGAAGAAGAGAATAACACCGAAAATGATATGCAAAATCGGGATGGGAAAACAAATGTAACAGGCACCCCACAGACTTTACCACGTAGATCTGATAGATCTAATAGAGGGGTTCCCCCTGACAGATTCGCGTTTTTAACAAATGATGTAAGCATAAAAGAGCCAAAGTGCTGGGATGACATACTGAAAATAGAAAATCCCCTGGAAAGGCAAAAATGGATAGATGCTACCTTGGACGAGATAAATTCTCTCAAAGAAAATTGTACTTGTGAATTAGTTGAGATCCCACCAGGGACAAAGGTAATCGGTAGCAAATGGGCATTTAAGTCGAAGTACAACATTCAAGGTGAAATAGAAAAATACAAGGCAAGGCTAGTGGCTAAGGATTTCTCCCAGAAATACGGGATTGACTATGATGAGACTTTCGCACCCGTTGCGTCTCACACTACTATAAGAAGCTTTTTAGCAATGGCTTTGTACAAAAACTTACGCCTTAGACACATTGACATTAAGACGGCCTTCCTTCATGGGGAGTTAAAGGGGGAAGTTTACATGCGTCAACCTAAAGGATATGTTGTCCCCGGATCTGAACATAAGGTTTGTAAACTTAAAACAGCGATTTACGGGTTAAAGCAAGCAGCGAGAGCTTGGAATATGAAAATACATGATTCGTTAACAAAATTAGGGTTTAGCCAGAGTTCGATTGACAAGTGTCTATACAAACGAACCACAAATAATGAAACAATTTATATAATTGTTTACGTTGACGATCTCCTCATCGCGGGGGAAGATAATAACATTGATAAACTAATACGTCAGTTAAAGAAAGAATACCCTGTGACGGACTTAGGCGATGCTAATTATTATTTAGGTATAAACATTAATCGGCCTAATCAAAATACAATGACCCTAGATCAAATTAACAAAATTCATGAACTAGTAATTAAATTTGGCTTGGAAAATTCAAAACTAACCGATACTCCTATGGAACCGGGCTATGTTAAGTTAAACGATGACGAAAATCTTTTACCGGATAATGTAAACTATAGACAGGCGGTCGGCGCATTACTATACATTTCAACCGTTTCCCGACCAGATATTAGTGCAGCTGTTAACATTCTATGTCGTAGAAATGAACGTCCCAGAACTAAAGACTGGGAAGCCGTTAAAAGAACCATTAGATATTTAAAAACTACTATCGATTTAAAATTAACGTATACCAATTTCGAAGAACCTGTCTTGAAGGCATACGCCGACTCTGATTGGGCAAATGACCCACAAGATCGAAAATCTGTATCAGGCAATCTATTTTTCTTGGGGTCCAACCCGATCTTATGGACATCAAGACGTCAAAAGTGTCTCGCAATGTCTTCAGCAGAATCTGAATTTATATCAGCTTCCAGTGCTGCGCAAGAAATTTCTTGTCTAATAAACTTATTAACAGAACTGGACATGCCACAGCAGTGCCCGATAAGCTTGATGGATGATAACCAATCCGCAATAAAACTTGCAGAATCCGATAAGTTCCATCATAAAACGAAGCATATTGACCTTCGTTACAATCATATAAGACACTTAGTGGACAATGGAATCATAAAACTCCGCTATATCAATACTGACTTAATGACTGCTGATCTTCTAACCAAACCCCTTCCCAAACCTAAGTTTGGCTTCCACAGAAAAACAATTCTTAACATTTGATATAATGCTTCAGGGGTTAAAGGGGGGTGTTAGATTTGTAACCCCTGAAAAGTGAAAGTAAAAATCACAGAACATTTCATTTTATTCAAGACAAACTTTCTCATCTCCAATAGACGTGAATTCCTGTGGTCGGCGTGCCCTTTTTCTCTACGCGTACATGGAAGGGTTGCTGTTATGTCGACGTCACGGACTAACGTACTTTGGACTTTTTTATTCTTTTAACCTTTTCCAATGTATGTATCACTCTCTTTATTTCGCTGTTGTAAAATGTAGTCCCTTTGTGAAGATGTGCAGGAAATATTATACCTGCGGATCAACATATTCTACTCAAGAGATAATATTATATATATGTGGAAAGAAAACGAATGATCCATTTGCTCGACAATCTATACACACCTAATTTAAACAAGAATCATCTTTTTTTTAATACACTCTAGGAATATGTCTGTGAATATGTACAGCGCTTGCGGAAAGAAGATATCGCCATAAATAGTAGTGACGGGACCGAGGTTGCGCTATCGAGATAACAGGTAAGACTATTTTTTCTTATTCCTGTTAATGAAATGAATAATAATATAAAGAGCTTACGGCACACTGATTATATGAAATATTAAATTATATGAATATATTTTTGCAAGAAGTAACGGACTGCGCTGCCTTCCAGAAAAATTAAACAAAAGAGATTTAGCACCTAAAGTAGCAAGATGGGCATTGCTCATCGAGGAATACGACTACGAGATAGAACATAGAGCAGCAACAAGAATGAAACATGTAGACGCATTAAGCCGAAACGTTCCGACAACGCAATCAGTATTAGTGATAACTAGATCGCAAGGAGAAATAACGAAAAGAATCGCAATAGCGCAAAGGCTAGATGAATCTATACAATGCATCAAGTCGCTTATTAAAAATGGACCGTCCGATAATTACTTAGTAAAAGATGATGTATTATACAGATTCGAGAATGGAAAAGAAATATTGGTGGTGCCGGAAGAGATGCAACGAGAAATTATACGAAAAATTCATGAAAGAGGACACTTTGCTATATCAAAGACGGAAGATCTAGTGAAGCAAGAATTTTACATAGCTGGATTAAGGAAGAAAATAGAAACAATAATCGCGAACTGTGTTGATTTTATCTTATATAATAGAAAGCAGGGAAAAGCTGAAGGTTTTCTAAACCCTATACCAAAAGGAGACAAACCATTGGAAAACTATCACATCGATCACATAGGTCCATTACCTCTCACAAATAAAAAATATCAATATATTTTAACCGTAGTAGATGCATTTACGAAGTTCGCATGGTTTTACCCAGTGAAATCAAAGTCGGCCAAGGAAGTAATAAAGAAATTGGAACTACAACAAACAACTTTCGGGAACACAGCTAGAATTATAACCGATAAAGGAAAAGCTTTTACTGAAAGCGAGTTCAGGGAATATTGTACAAAGGAAGGAATTGAACCTCTAAAGATAACAACTGGGATGCCAAGAGGAAATGGACAGGTGGAAAGAATACACAGAGTGATGATATCCGTTTTGTCAAAATTATCTAGTGATGATGAATCCAAGTGGTATAAGTATATACCAAAATTACAAAGAATTATCAATAGCACAGTAACACGAAGCACCAAGTATAGTCCTTTTGAATTAATGACAGGAGTTAAAATGAAGGACATTGACATGCAGAACATCAAGAAAATTTTGGAAGAAGAATTTACCGAATATATGATGGAAGAACGCGAAGCCATGAGAGAAGAAGCAAAGAAAAATATACTCAAAATACAAGAAGAAAACAAGTTGCAGTTTGATAAGAAAAGAAAACAGCCACGAAAATACAAAATAGGAGATATCGTCGCCATAAAGAGGACGCAATTTGGCAATACTATCAAACTTAAAGAAAAATATTTGGGGCCATATGAGGTAACTGCAGCCAAGAATCATGATCGGTATGAAGTAAAGAAAGTAGGAGATCATGAAGGTCCAGGGAAGACGTCAACCGGGGCCGAATACATGAAACCGTGGTCTATGGGTTAAACTCCTGGACGAGTCGTATAGATTAAGTATACGTGTATGTGTATTGAACCAATAATCAAAATTTTATGTGAAAGAAAAATAATAAGCCAAGATGATGATGTCGGGACGCCATCATGTCAGGATGACCGATTTGTAGGATTTGAATTTAAACATACTTTATTTTCTTTATGACGTGCATCATTAACAAATTAACTGATGCTCTGGTATTTTTATTATCCATAATTTGAAAGCACGAGTACTGAAAATTCACGATCACGAGATCAAGGTTTAGACATATTCAAAAATTAGTAAAGAGCCAGTCTGTAAAATAATGTTGTACATGAAGCATTGGCTTATGAGATGCCAAGGAAGGTATTGTTAAGCCTAATCAAATTATTCGTAAGAAATATGTTGTAAGTTTTAAGTGAGAAAGGTGCTGTATTTAGAAAAGTATCAACGAAGTGATGTAAAGTTACCCTTATAGAATTGTATAAAAATGTATGTGTTGTGATTCAAACGTCTACTTATTCAAATCATCTATATATTAACATTTTACAAACAATAACTTCTACATATATATATATATATATAATAATTATATATATATATGTAAGTGTGTGTGTGTGTGTATTCATATAGAGAGAGAAAGAGGGAGATTCATTAACTATTTATCTACTGTATTATGATCTACTGCAATGTTTTTCGTGTAATTTTTTTTTCATTTACTACAATGAAAATTAAAGGATAAACATAAAAAAAAATACTCACCCGGGAGAAATTTAATTATTTAGAGGTAATTAATTAAAGTGGTACTTTAAAGTACCGTCAGTACACTATGACTAAAATATGTTAACAGAAAACCCGCACGATATTTCAAATGGCACCAGAAAATACTTTCGATTTAATAAGTATGTGAAATATAGGCTTTTTTTTATTTGCAAATAAATCTTTTGGGAAATTCCGGTGCCAATCATTTATTTCAACACTGTAGAATTGAAAAGGCTTTGCCTCTGAAAGGGTTAAAAAAAACTATTTTTTTTTTTTTTTTAGGTTTCGATCTTGTTAGCAGTCATTTAGTTATGCAACGTCTACATTCCAGAGACAACATGTTCGCTCTCATCTCCACATATGCAATATATGAATTTACATATGCCATTTCTAGCATAGCAAAAGAGAGCCGGTGCCACAACTTTTTCGATTCCCTATAAAAAAAAAAAAATAACAATGAAACAGAAAAGAAATACCAGGGAAATCATTACTACGCTACATTTTATTAATTACATTTTAAAACATATGAAAACGATGGATACGATGGATACTACACAGACGAAAAGTAAACAAGAAGATTTAATCCAACACCCAGTGTACTGACGGTACTTATAAGTACCACCGAGTAATTCAACTGTTAAATCAAATGCATACACCGTTCACCTAAAATAGCTAGTCAAACTGTATTCTAAGATTATAATGAACATATAAAAAAGTACAACACTTATCTTATATCCTTTACTGTGTTTGCAGCAATAAAAAGACGAGCGTGACAATCTGTACAAAATGTCGGCACATAACCCATCGTCTGTGTCAAAGATAGCCTCCTTCCTCGCTAAAGTAACAAACCTAGAACTACTGCTGCTATGTGTCCGTATAAAGTGGCGTTAAAAGAGTTTTTTTGGAAAGTACCATTAGAATATTAGTAATATTCACTATGGGATGAAAGTTTAAAGTGAGTGGTACTTATAAGTACCGTCAGTAGATAAAAGGTTAATTTAATACGTCTTTAATCCAATTTAAAAAATATATTTAAACAATTTTTTTTTCTAAACAAGGATTAAAAGTTGTTCAATTACATAAAATATAATGTCATTACTAAGTATTAGTATACATGAATTAGTTCCTTTATAGATAATGCAGGCTCCAACCTTTTGATGCCTTAATAGAAAGAATGATTTTCAGCTTGTTAGCCCTAAATGACTTCTGCTCGAGTCTTATTTTATCAACAACTGTTGGTGACAGGTTTCAGGCTTTGATCGATAGTCTGGTAAAGTAATGAGCTCAGGCTGCTCTTAATTGAAAATACCAAAAAAAGAAAAAAAGGGCTTGCTTAAAAAAAGAAAAAAACCCTCAAAAACACATTTTCGGTTTTGTTTATCCCTTTTAGCAGCAGACTAAAAAAAATATATACCACACTTGCTTCAAAATAAACATAACTCAAAACCTTTTAAGAAAAAGCAAAAATACTTTTTGAAGCAGAATGAAAAATTACTTTTTAAATAAAATGAATCGAAAATTGAGTGATGTGTTCCTATATTTAGTACGAAATATATTTATGTTGCGAAAGACGCGATACAAATGGTTATTGGAGGATCTTTAGTGTAGCAATGTATTATGTTCTATAAATATAATTACACAAGTACTGTAAAGATAAGTTATCTTTTGATTATTATACGTGACAAGAATGCTTTGTGATTCAAACATATATCCTCAAAATAACGTATTTTTTTACTGAGTAACTTTTCATGCAAGCGTGCGATATGTGTATATTTATGTTATTGATGCAGTAAATAAAAGATATTAAAGGAATTAAAACCACTGTTATATTTACAAAACGATTGAAGATTTAGTCTTTTGCATAAATTTTATTTGAAAACTCTGATTTCTTGAAGCTTTTCAAATTAGCTATAAAATAGTCTATTCACATTTATATACTGTATTAGAAATTTTCATGTGTGTTTTATTTTGTCTACACTTATATACCTAGGAATATTTCACCAAACACGACAGTAGGCGAGACTAATTGTATTTTTAAACATTTATAAACATTAATATTCCTTTCGAATATCAAATTTGTTAGCCTGAATTTACAGGATGCGAGTGATTAAGGATTACTGTATTTTAGGAACAAAATAGTTATACAGTAAAGCTTCTTTTAAACGTCGTCGCTGAAAGGGACAGAAATAATAAAAAACACGTTGAGTGATGTCAGTTAGCAACATATCTATACTAATAAAAGAAAGATTCGCTCTCTCTCTGTGTTTGTGTGTGTGTGTGTGTGTCTGCGTTGGCCAGAGAAATCTACGGCACGTACGAGCCTAAAATTTTTTGTAAAGATAGTCCAAGGCCTTTTCTAATGCACCTGAGACATATAATTGTAAAATTCTAATAATTAGTTGGGTTATTAATTAAAAATCGTAACTCACTCTTATCAAAAGTATGCTTTTCTCCCCTCCGCTTGCTTTCGGTTTGTTGGTTGTATAAAGCTCTCGCAGAAATAATTAAATAAACCGAGGTAGAATTAAATAAACCAATTAGAGTGAATGATGTTCCAAGAATGCTGTTTTTTTAACTAAACATTAAATATTTGCAAGAAAGTGAAACACATGCTTTGGAAACATATTTAATAATAATGAACATTTAAAAGAATAAACCAGTTTCAAAGGACGTCACACCCTAGCGACCATCTTAACAACCTGGCGAGAATTTTGTTTGTCCATGGGTTTTCTTTATGGGTTACTTTGATTGGTTGAGCGATAATATCTACTAAAATAGCGGTGATTTTGGTTAGTTCGTGGAAAATTGGAGGCGCGTGGTTGAAACTGATCTATTTAGATAACAAGAAATATAGATTTTAACCGTTAAATAAAAGATTAGAACACTCCTTACTGACTATTTTACCACTATAAATTCGAAATTGGCAACAGTAAGTCCTTGCATTCTAATGCTTTCTGTTGCTCTAGTGAGTAGCAACATTTTAAATAGAATTTAAATTCTCATTTTTAATATTAAAGATATATTTTTTAGAAGTTTATTTTTATTTTTAAAGACATTTTAAATGCATTTTTTCATTGCTCTTTTTTGTTTTGTAAATACAGAAAAATGTTTAGAATTTATCGCACGCCTGCTATACAGTGCCACACGCAGTGCAAACCCGTGTCAGATGTTCGTACAGAACATACTGCGGCCAGGCGCGGATCCACGAGGGGACGATCGCCCCCCCCCCCCCCCAAAAAAAAACATATAAATCCACCGATTATCGCAAATTTCAACAAATGGTCGCCGAAAAAAATCAATTTTGTCAATCGTTCGCAAGTCAAAGGATCACAAAAGAAACGCGATTTTCGTCAATGGATCGCGCAAAAACGGCAGTTTCATCAAAAGATCGCGAAAAAACCCGAATTCCGTCAAATAAGTGCGGAAAAAACGCCATTTTCTTTAAAAAATCGCGCATTTCGTCAAACGACCACGAAAAAAACGCAAATTTCGTCAAAGAACCGCAGAAAAAAACGCGAATTTCGTCAAAGGATCGCAGAAAAAACGCGAATTTCGCCAAACAATTGCGAAAAAAACGGTAATTTCGTGAAAGAATTGCGGAAAAAACACTAGTTTCGCCAACAGATCTCTGAAAAAATTTGAATTTCTTCAGAGAATCGCGAAAAAAATACGTTAATTTCGCCAAAGAATCGCTGAAAAAACGCGAATTTCGTCAAAGGGCCTCAGAAAAAACGCACAGTTAGTACCGGGAGGAGATTCCCCTAGGCGCGCATCCATTGGGGGGAGGGGGGTCGATCGGGGCAAAGAAGGGAAGAACAAATTTACCAAGTTGGTTTTTTAAGATATCAACACACCATACACATTTTAGCTTTTAACTGACTAGGATTAGGACATAATCCTCTTTTGTTCATTCATCAAACACCACTGAAAAAAAGTGGGCACTCAAAATTGAGTAAAAAGTACTCAATTTTAAATACGTTACATACTCAAAATAGCTTCGATCCAAATGTACTCAAAATTTAGAAACACATGTACTCATTTTTGATTCCATGGTTGTGTTAAAATATCATTCGTTATGTACTGCCCCCCTAAACCTAAAAAATAAAGTAAAAATGTACTGACATATATTTCCCGTTCAAAGTTATTAACAAGAAACGTTTAATTGGTTATTTATTAAGAAAAATAGCAAAATTATTAACAAGATACCCAAATCGAATATTTTTATGACAAGAGCATTATTTCCAAGCACTTTTAAATTACCTTAAAATACTGTGCGTAATTTAATATTTACATTAATAAACATCATTTATGTCGCCATAAATGAAATAAACCATTACAGGCTACAGGGTACAAAATTATCGTTTTGTTTGGATTTGATAACACGTGATGTTTCAAGATGGAGAAAGCATAGTTTCATTTTTGATCCAAACATACGCAATTCAATATGAGTACATCAATTTACTCATTTTTGAGTACTTCTTTTTTTTCGGTGACCCCTTGATTACCAATGTCGGTGGGAATAACAGTACATTTTTTACACATTAGTGGCTTTCTTCAGTAAACATTAAGATGCTTGAATTTTTCAAAGGACCTTTCTTTTTCTTGTTTCTTTCTTTCTTTGGAAATTGCTATGAATCCCATTGTTCGCTCAAACAATAAAGCACTCCTCAAAATATCGTTATACAGAAATTAGAATTGCACTTTAAAAGGATCCATATAATGTTGCCAATTTCTGTTGTAGAGATTAAACAGAAGGTACACGAAGTGGCATCGTCCCCAACCTCAACCCATAGTGTAAAAAATTATGGCGCCATATGCCTTTTGACAGGACATAATCCTTTTTTGTTCACTAATTGCCGAAACGTCGGTGAGGTTTACCATTGACACCCGAAAAGTAATTGGTTTTTGTTTGCTTTTCTGTCTGTTCCGCGAAAACTGCAGTTAAAAGCGTTGGATTTAAATCTTGGGTGGGGGGCGACCGTCCCGATCGATTCCCCCCGTGGGTGCGCGCCTAGGGGAATTTCCTCCTGGTGCTAATTGCGCGTTTTTCCCGTGGCCCTTTGATGAAACTGATGGAAGATATATCGTATAATCCCCAAATCAAAGACACGAAACCTTTTTTCTCCCTCTCTTTCGCTGCAGAAAAACAACATCATTAAACATTTCAAAGTGAAAACACTTAGCGGCTGATAGATAAAAAGAAAAGAAACAGAAAGACTGCATCTACTTCCTTCCTTTTTCTTTCATGTGAAATATGCAATATATTTATCCATATGGTGGACGCATATGGTTTTTTCTGGCTTGCAAAAGAACTTAAAAACAATATAATTGACTGTTTTAAACTGAACACTTTTTATAGAACATTATTTCATTTTGACTTTAATATAAATACCTAATTATGCTTAATTGGACGATTGCATCAAAGTGCCGAAAATACATCCATATACTTGTTAAAATTAATGATGTAACATATCCGTGACGATAATATGCTTTTAACTCACTTCCCATCGCGATCTCGCACAAGCGAGACGTGAAATGTTTCGCTGTTCTTTCTTTAATATGTTTAATTAAATTTCTATCTTTCTTTTCCTAACAAAAGAAGTAGTTTCATAATGTTCAACACCCGTGCACACTCACTATTATACAAGATGACCAAACACAATGCGGAACGATGACAATGTAGTCCAGTCAAATTGCCAGAAAATAGGACTGATAGATGCAAAAATTCTGCTAGAAGATTTTATGTTTTTAAAGTGTTTATGGGGATGCTAATAACAGGAATTAATTGTTTTCCAACAAAATATCTCGAGGCTAAACACTGTAGATCCAAAAACACACGAAATTTTCGGATGTTTTTCTGTTTTTGGCCTATAACTCGAAAATTATAAAATTTTTGTGTACCATACTTAATTACAAAAAGAAAGAAAATTAAATTCTCTGTAAATTTCATAATAAAAACATTTTCTATACCCAATACTAAGCGCGCTACAACTTTTTGAAAACAACACTTTTTTTTTCAACTTCACAGAAAGTGACTTATTTTTCGCTTCCCATCCCAAAAAAATTTCTTTTCATCCATAACTGTGGAAATTAATTGTACCTAATGATGAGTAAGGAGTGACGAGATAATTAAGGAGGGAAATTTTCAAGAAGTTTGGGTAGAAGGTAGGGTTGCCAAATTGTACGTTTTTCTGTAAGTTGTACGATTTTTAGTGCTTTTTAGGTCTATAGCGCTTTTTAGGTATTAGGTGTACGTTTAAATGTGTCCGTAAGACGATTTCTTCCGTTTTTCTACCACATCTTACTTTTGATAGTTTAAAAAAAAAATCTTTTCTAGTTTGCTTTAAAATTTCACCTTTTGCCAAAAATAAGTTGTACACATGCGCATCAAATGTAAAAACGGCTTGTTTCAGATCGGTAATACAAAAATCTTAGGAAATTTTCGCAATATTAATGGCGCATTTGCTGTACCATTATATCATGTGAACTTGACCTTATTATAGATTATAAATAAACACATTTTAAAAATTTTCAATTTAGTATAACTGTATCTTAAGTTTAGATATTTTATTTGATGTATTATCACCCTTTATGCTTAACCCCTAATCGTCGAGTCCAGGGCAATTTCTCTGTGAATGCATAGGGTGCGATGATCACAGGGTTAAATAAAAATATTTATTTTTGTAAGGTGTCCATTGCTAAAATTTTCATGATCATCATTGAATTGTAGGATGGTCTGATTTATCTTTATTCTTACAATTCAATTAAGTTTTCATTCATAATGCGATATGACTGAAAATTAGTTAAAAACTTTTAAAAGAATAATGTAATACACATATAGTTGGACAATAATGATTAAATCGATTAATTAATATTAAACACATTTTAAAAAAATCGTTAACGAAAACATTACTGACATATTCAACATAGTTTAGCACAGTGCGAAAAAGGACGACAGCACAATAAAACAAAAACTAGTGTCAATCAAAATCTTCCATCACGACAAATTTCTAGCCAAAGAAAGAAACAGGAATCGCTTCATTTCACTTCTTAAAACAGAGTTTCAAAATAACAGAATTCAAGCTGACCTGGCAGAAGAAGGCGCTGATGTCATGATTGTTACCTCAGCCATTTCAAGAGCCGAAGCCTTTGAAAGTGTAGTATTGTCGGAGAACACATTGGTTTTCTCGTGATCATGACGAGCTTGGGATATCAACACAAAAATATCTTTTTCCAAAATCCAGGCAGATGTAACATCGAAACCAAGTGGTTTTCAACCCCGTCATACAAATACAATTACAACAATGTTCTTTTCATAAGTACAGAACTTGTGTGAAAATATAAATTATTTAAAAACAACTTTTAAACACACAAGTTTATATATGCATTACTTTGAGGTTAAAATGTTTAACCTTATCAACTTCCCATTTTATTGTAGATATGTAGACGATTCTTTTGCACTCTTGGACCTTTCTTTATTTTCTGTTGACAATTTATTAACGATTTTAAACTCAATAGATTCAGTCATTCAATTCACTTATGAAGTTGAAATAAATAATACATTGCCATTTCTGGATGTGTTGGTTACACGTCAGCCTAACATCTTTGACACTTGCGTTTACCGTAAACCTTTTGCTGTCACACTCCCCCCCCCCCCTCCATTTCAATTCATGTCACTCCCCTTCCCAAAAAGCTTCGGCTTTTCATTATTTGATTAATAGAGCTCGCTTAATTTGTTCAGATAATAATTCACTTATTACAGAATTAAATTACATTAGATCTGTGGCTATTGATCGAGGTTTTAGTTTATCTTATATCAATAATTTAATTTCTCATAGTCTTAATAAATATGTTAATAATCTTGATTCTCCTGTTACTGCGGTTTCCATTTCCAACCTTATCATTTTACCATTTTATAATAGCATTAGCTTTAAGATGGCTAATATCTTAAGACATTATGATTTTAATGTGGTTTTTAAACCGGTTAATAAATTATCTTTTTCGCAACTTAAGGAGCAAATTCCTCCACATAATTATTGGGGTATTTACAACATTCAATGCCAATGTGGTTTGTCCTATATTGGACAAACTAAACGAAAACTCCGTTACAGAATCAATGAACACAGAAACTATGTAAAGAAAAAAGAATTGCAGAAATCCTCTATCGCCTCTCATTGCTGGGGGGAGGGACATAATTTTAATTTTGACTCAGCTACCATTATCAAGAAATGCATTACTCCTCTGGATTTAGACTTTTTTGAGGCTATTCATATCCATAAATTTAAAGACTCCTTGGTTAATGATTTATCTAGTACACCATACATCTCAACTTTCTGGATGGATTTGTTGTGTCACGACACTTCACTTCCGCATTAATTTCATTGGCTGTTAGAACTTGATGGTCTTTTGGTATTATGTTTTGACATTTGGGTTTTTTTTCACCGTACATGCAGTTGGGGGGATATTGTTTTTAAAGTTTTTAAAGTTTTTACACTGAGGATGTTAGTCCTAGTACTCACGAAACGTATACGTATGGTCAAATCTGCTTGTATTATTGTGTGTTTAAACGTTGTTTTTAAATAATTTAATGTTCTTTTCACTCGTGCAATCAGAGGATGTGATACAACATATGCTCTTTTTGGGCAAGGAAAGTGAAATTTTGTAACACTTTGAAAAAACATGATCAGCATAAGGAAATAGCCTGTATGTTCAATAAACCAAAGTCAACCCGTCAAGAAATCATCCAGTCTGAAGAAAAATTCAATATTACACTATACAGCGGATGCATAGACAACACACAGGCATTGAACACCTTGACGTTCCCGTTATTTGCTAAATCTACCACTAAAAGCAAACTTCAACTTGCAAGGCTACCACCAACGCAAGATTCTGAAAAGCATCATTTCCTCCGATGTTATTATCAGATACAAGCTTGGCTAGGAAACAACATCCCCCTGAAAAATGGGGTTGGGTTCGCAGGTCTGACGGTCTCTTTCAGCCAGTTTAAATGTGCCAAAACCCAGCACCCGAATCCTTGCTGCAGGTTGTCTCATGTACCTGTATAAAAGGGTGCAGCAAGGCATGTTCTTGCCAAAAAACAGGACTCAAATATTCAGCAATTTACAAAAACAGTAATGGGGTCAACTGCGAAAATGTGGACGACATTATTTACCCAGAAGAAGAGGATGATGAAGCTGATGCCTCGGAAACCATCGACCAAACCAGCAACGGCGATGACTTTGACAAGCAGGTTGATGATGTCGCAACAAGCTCAAAGAAGATCAAAGCTGTTGAAAAAAAAAGCAAACTGCTCGTTTTCTCAGGTTGACGGACCAAACCCATCAACCTGCGAGCATTACACACAGAAGTTACTAAATACATTAAAAATCTTATCGTAACTCTTACTTACATTCATGTAAATACACCTACTATTAATGTTCTCCACTTAAGTTCTAAATATAAAAAAAAAAAAAAATCATACGATGTAGTAAATATTTTTTACAATGTTACCGTTGTAATTAACCGTTATTGCTATCATGCAAAAACCTGTAATATAAACAAGTTACATTAAAGAGGATAAAATGAATAAAAAATTATGTCAAATGTTGGTTTTTGAGATTTTCCACAAAATTAGAAAAAGAGTGTATTTTTCAGAAAGCCGTAGCGCACTTAGTAATGAGTTTAGAAAAACGTTTTTCATATGAAATTTGTAGAGAATTTAATGTTCTTTCTTTTTGTGATTAAGTATGGTACACAAAAATTTTATTATTTTTAAGTTATAGGCAAAAAACTGAAAAAAGTCCGAAAATTTCGCAGTTTTTTGGCTCCAAAAAGTTTAGCCTCGAGATATTTTGTTGGAAAACGATTAATTCCTGTTATTAGCATCCTCATAAACACTTTAAAAAAAATAAAATCTTCTAGCAGAATTTTTGCATCTATATTTGACAATTTAACTGGACTAATGGATAAATAACGAGTAATCTTATAATAATTACAAGTTTATTTATAAAACAAAAAATGAGAAAAACAAATGTAACGCGTTCGGGTTCCGAACCCGGGCCCGCAGATCAGCCAGCGAACGCCTTACCAACTGAGCTACGACCAACCTATCATTGCGGTTGCAATGTAAGTATTTAAGTTGTGTACTATTATTAGACCCCCCGATTTCTCAAGAACTAAGGAGCTTTGGATAAAATCCGTTGAACCTGACACTAAGGGATCTCTACCGTACAACATATATTAAAATAATCAAAATCTGTGATTAACAAGGTTGGCCCTCTCCTTGTTAGATGACACATTTTGACTTTCAAGTATGTTAAGACCCCTTCAGATTTCTGAAGGAGATCCTTTTTCAGATATTATTCTCTTTCAGAAATCTAATATTAAAAAATGGATATGATGGTTATGTTTTTCAGCTTCCGATAATTGGGTTTTATGTATTTTTTAGTGTTGAATCCAAAAATGACCTTCATTTTTTACCATAGTATCACGTCAGGATTTTTCCCAAATCGCAATTTTTTAAATTTTTAAAAAGTCGAATTATTGGGAAAATCTGCTACTATAAAATAGACGTAACTTGTTTTCATAATAATTTATTCATTTTTTTTGCTTACACTATGTATTTTTACAGTTAAACATGTAAAATATTGTGTATTTAAAATCCTTATAATTTTATTCCATGCGTGGAAGCTTCTTTGAACCGCTCATGCTCTGCTTCGCGCTTTTCCTTTTATCTTCTTTATGGGGTTCATCTCGGTATTCTCTTTTTATTTTGGCCGTTGATAAGGCTGGGAAATTTGCCTCAGATGTATTTATAACATTTTGCTTCTTTTGTTAAGGCTTTCACAAATTGCTTTGAGAGATTTTCGCTATTTTTTTTTTTTTTTTTTTTTTTTTTTACTTTTGAGCTTTGAAATTTACGATTTGCGAAAATCGTGACGTGATGGTTAAAAATGAAGGTCATTTTCGGATACAGTGCTAAAAAATACATCAAAATCAATTATGAAAAGTTAAAAAACATAACCATCGCAGGCTTGTGTTATTAACGTTGTTAAAACTTCACTATAACTAAAAGAACAAAAAATAAGATAAATAATTACCACAATACAAGAGTAAAAAGAAAAAAAAAATAAGACATTCAATAAATAAATTTTGTTATAACGTTTTAATTTTTTGACCTAATAAGTAACAATAAACCATATTTTAAGGAGAGGGCGGGATTATATAAGAAGAGTGTTGGATAACCGAGAATGTTTCGGTTAGTCGGACGTCGGATAATCGAGAGTCTGTAATATTTTCGAATCCCATTAATTATTTCATATTCATTTAATAATTAATTGCAAGGAATGATTTGAGCAACAGAAATTATGACTACGTTGATTATATGTCACTCGGTATCGCCCCTCCCCCCCAAAAAAACGATTCTCTGGATCCGCCCCTGACTGCGCCCTTAATTTAAGAGTAGTGGTTATTTCCGGATAGTAATTTCAGAAAATTTCTTAAATTCATTTTTCAGTCCCCCACCCCCTCGATTAATAAATCTACGGATAGGTTGAAAACGGAGTTTCGTTCGGATGTAGGTTTGTTTAGAGCAGAGAGCGCCCATTGGAGGTAGAAAGTGGAACTAACATATTTTACAAGCAGCACGCCTGTTACACGGTGCCACAGGCAGCAGCGAGCCGTGTCGGAGGTTCTTATAGATTATATTGGGACCTTAATTGAGTGGTGGTCACCATTATTTCCGAATATTAATTTCAGCAAATTTCTTAAATTCTTATTTGAGTCCCCACCCCGTCGTGTAATACATCTACAGATAGGTTGAATATCGGTGTTTTGTTCGGATATAGGTTTGTTTACAAAACAATGCGCATCCTGGCGGTGGAAAGTGCAAGTGAACGATTTTCCGGCCGCAGGCGGCGGTGACCCGTGTTGGAAGTTCATATAAAACATATTGCTCCCCCTGGCGGTGGAAAGTGGAACTAAAGTACTTTGCAGCATGTGAACGGTTAGGATAATTAGGTTATGGTTAGGGTTAGGTTACGTTTAGGTTATATTTATGTTACGGTTACGTCGCAGTTAGGTTACAGTTAGGTTGCAGTTAGGTTTCGATTATATTGCAGTTAGGTTTCGATTATATTACAGTTAGGTTACATTTAGGTTGTATATAAGTTACGGTTAAGTTACGGTTAGGTGGCGGTTAGGTTAGGGTTAGTTTACACTTAGGTTATTCTTAAGTTACGGTTACGGTTACGATTTTTGACACTGGATGAACATTACGCATGTTTTGATTAAACATATATACTTAATTTTATACAATAGCTTTTAAATTTTAATACTATATACTAACCTTTTAGCTAATGATCGAGTATCAATTTGATTCACGTATAGTCGGAATTAAGGGTGATATAATTAGTTTGAATATCAAAATATTTCACTCAGGATTTCGATGTGAAAAAAAAATAGTTACGTGACTTAACAGTGATTTTTACAGTTAAGAGCTCACTGCAGTCACAGATAAAAAGAAATAAAGATGGCCGCTGGCATTTTAGCTGAATTGAAAGGATGGTCTAAATTCAAATGATTGACAAGCGAGCTCTTCCAATCAGCAAATGGCCAATTATCTGGCACGATTCCAACCCCCACCCCACTTCGGCTGAGCGCTACATGTGATAATTTCCAGTAGGTTTCAGGTGTAAAGGATTTTTTTTTCAATTGTCTTCGCTTTACAAGCGTAGATCAAAGCCCACTGTTTTGTGGAGACTCGATAACGGTAAAAGCCGTAAAAAGAATTTTAATCTGTTTATGATAAAAGTGCAAAAATTAAAACGATTTGACTTTCAATTTTTTTTTTTTTTTTTTTTTTTTTTTAGGTTTATTTTACAGCTTTTACAAACATAAAATTGAAATTAGTGCAGTATAAAAACTATTTTATTTCACATAAGGCAATTACATTTAAAATCAAGGGGGAGATATTGAATGAGGGGGGAAATATATCAGGTACAAATATTCTAAAATAACTATCTTTTGTGCGAATTCTTTTTAGAACATAAAATTTATGAGATTTATAAAAGCTAAATAACATTGAAGGTTAAAAATAAGATGTTCATAAAATTAGGAGAGGAAAAGTTAAACAAATAAACTGTATATTTTGTACTGTACATCTGTAGAGGGGGTATAAATCTAAATCCCAGCGTAGTCATTTATAGATATAGTACACAATTTATTGTTGTTAGCACTAAAATATGCGACAGAAAAAATAAAGTTTTCCAAATATTAAAAACTTTGTGTGATGTTAGCAGAAAGAAGGATGGCAAAAATTTTAGTGAAATTTTCAGGCAGAAGAAAATTTAGATTATGGATTATTTTTACAAGAATGTTATAAAACATAAAGGAGTTTTAACAATTTGAAATTTTAAGTGCACAGGAGTAAATTCAGGTGTGTGTGTGTGTGTGGGGGGGGGGGGATTTCTGAGCACTAAATATTTTTTAAATGATGCGGTCAAATAAGAATGTTTTTTGTAGCGGTTCGTAATCTAAATAACACTAAAATACTTTTATTTTCATTACATTTTTCCATTTTTAACACTTCCCAAGAAAGTTGAAAAGTGTTTATGGATTGAGTTTGTCCGTCCGTCTGTCTGTCTATCCGTGCTCTAACTAGCGTAAATATAGTCGGATTGCCATGTAATTGATATACGATATTGAAAATCATCATGGTATGTTCGGTGCACCATTCATGGTTCATTTACAGATGCACTCAAAAGTATTCGCTACATTATGGTCTATGTGGGGGGGGGGGGGGATTATTTAGGATGTATTTTAATAGTGTTACACAATGTTAAACACAGTTAAATTTATGTACATTGAGACACACTTTAAAATTGTTACTATAGACTATGTTATGTGTAATGCTTAAAGTACGAGTATAGGGGACTCAAAAGTATTCCGTTATGTTATAGCCCATGAAGAAATATCGTTTGCGGCGTATTTGATTGATATTACTCTGTCACAAAGATAATGAAATTGATATGAATTTCTGAGGTGTCCTAAGCCTACTTTCTGTACAACATGAGCATTTAACAATTATTTACGGTGTCAGACAAAAGAACTTGGTTCAATATGGTCTACGAGAAAAACTGTTTGTAGCGTATTTTGATCACGTTACACTATTTCAAACATGACGAAATAGATACACATTACTTTGATTTACTACAAGATGCTTACATTCGAATATGGTCTGCATTTCATTTAGCGTTCATTTACAGGGAAACATAAAATATTTTGATACAATACTGTATCCGATATAGCTATTAAAAATTAATGCTGAAAGTACATTTTCAATTACAGAATGCGTTTTTAAGTTTAACTAAATTTTTGCGCACTACGTGGTGTGCACATATTTTACAAACCCTATACAGGACCACACAAAAGAATTCGTAACCATTGCTGAGAATGAGTATGAATTTCTTAAAGATGTTAGGTTTTTTTTAGTTATAAATGTACAAGCTCAACTACATTTAATATACTTAGAGATGTTTGTATCATACAAATAAAATCCTATACAGGGATATTCAAAAAACTGGATACATGGGCCGCCGATAGAAAATAATTCCTGCAAGTGTGATTTCAGTAATTTTGAGCATGATTTTGCATGAATTAGATTTCAGCTTAATACTGTTTGACGTGTATAAAAATTTCTATATACAGAAATGCACAAAAGAATTCAAGTATGTTTCCGTCTATAAGTAGAAATTGCCGAGGGTGAATTTTCAACTGTTTTATGTATTTTCTTACAAAACTAAATTTTAACATAGTATGTAGAATCCGTACAAATATATGCAGTACAAATATATCATATACACTGCCTCATATGAGCTGCATATATCATATGAGCTGCACAAAAGAATTTGAGTACCTCCCAGGTTATGGGTGCAATTGTTGAAATCTGCTTTTCAAACGTGTCATAGGTATTACAAATGTTTAGTTAGATATCTTCTTTACTTTATTAAACGGCGAAGTTTTGTTACAGTGTTCTGTAAGTGTTGGAAAGTATCGACGTAGACGCATGATTTTTCTTTTTTCTTTATGGACATACTCAGTTCAGTCGATTACTCAGGCACCTTTGGTATCTACGTTTGATGGTTCTTTCTGAGCTAGTCGGAATAAAATGATTTCGAAAGGTTTGAGAATTTACTTGCACGTTGACGAGAAACCACAATATTTTCCTTACAAATATCTCTCTAAAGACATTTTCCTTTGAAAAATACAGTTAAAATGTTTTTTATGCACAATTAAATGTACACCTATCGCTTTATTGTTAACACTTTCGTACATAGTTGAAATGATTTAGTTAATATTATAGATAATAAAGATTTATAATTAGGACGAAAAAAAAGTAAAAATTAAAAAGTTTTAAAGACTGTAAATTAGATTTTTTAGCTTCATGAGTTGAGGGTAAGACAAATCAAGAAACAGATTTTTTTTTTTTTTGGCGGGGGGGGGGGGGGGATTTAATAGATGACCGATTATGTAACTTATTAAAGATTTACAAATAGGGCAAAAACATTGCAATTAGGAGTTTTAGAGACTTTAAATTTTATGAGCATGGAAATAATGGGGGGAGAAAAGAAAACGTCAATTTTATATGGGGTGGAAGAAATTATATAATCGATTATTTATTGTTCAATATGAAACAGATAAAGCTGAAAATGTATTAAAAAAAGACTTTCAAAGATTTTAAACTTAAATAAGGGAAAGAAAAAAAAAGGGGGGATTTTATTTGATGACTTATTTATTTACCTTACTAAAGAATAAGAAATAGGACAAAAAAAGACTAAATTTTGTGTTCTTGGTAAGGGTAGAGTCAGAGCAAGCGTCAATTTTTGTGGGGGAGGAGTATAGTTATATGATTATTTATGATTACAATAAATTAACAGATAGAGTACAAAATTATATTAATACATGGAAATTATTCCAGAGAGAAACATTCGCCTTGCATACAATATTTCAAATGAAAATCAAATTTCAAATTTCAAAGTAATTGCTTAAAAGGCGCAAAGGCCAACATAGTGAAAAAGATTCCAAGCCGGGACTCGAACCCGGGCCATCAGTATAGCGCACTGACGTTCTACCGACTAAACCACTTGGAACGATACCTAGCTCGGAAAATTTCTCACTATTATATGTTGGAAAGGCTACAAACGCAGCACAAGATGGAATATTTATCGTGAGTCACCGACCTGGGACAAACACGAAACATAATTAAATCCAGCATCGATAGAAATTATATTAATACATGGAAATTATTCCAGAGAGAAACATTCGCCTTGCATACAATATTTCAAATGAAAATCAAATTTTAAATTTCAAAGTAATTGCTTAAAAGGCGCAAAGGCCAACATAGTGAAAAAGTTTCCAAGCCGGGGCCCCACCAGTGGCCGAGAGGTTCTGCGTTCGAAGCTGGTAGACGGGAAGTGCTGGGTTCGATCCCAATCGCGCCCGTCGGCCTAATCGTTCGGAGTTTTCGTGGTTTTCTTCGAGCCGTGGATTTTCCATGTGTAAATATGGATTAGGTTCCCTTAGAAAGACCCCCACGGAGGGCACTCCCCCCCGGGCCTATATCCCTCGTGTAGATAATCGGCCGTCAAAAAATCAACCAATCCAAGCCGGGACTCGAACCCGGGCCATCAGTATAGCGCACTGACGTTCTACCGACTAAACCACTTGGAACGATACCTAGCTCGGAAAATTTCTCACTATTATATGTTGGAAAGGCTACAAACGCAGCACAAGATGGAATATTTATCGTGAGTCACCGACCTGGGACAAACACGAAACATAATTAAATCCAGCATCGATAGAAATTATATTAATACATGGAAATTATTCCAGAGAGAAACATTCGCCTTGCATACAATATTTCAAATATTGTATGCAAGGCGAATGTTTCTCTCTGGAATAATTTCCATGTATTAATATAATTTCTATCGATGCTGGATTTAATTGTGTTTCGTGTTTGTCCCAGGTCGGTGAAATATTGTATGCAAGGCGAATGTTTCTCTCTGGAATAATTTCCATGTATTAATATAATTTCTATCGATTTTGGATTTAATTATGTTTCGTGTTTGTCCCAGGTCGGTGACTCACGATAAATATTCCATCTTGTGCTGCGTTTGTAGCCTTTCCAACATATAATAGTGAGAAATTTTCCGAGCTAGGTATCGTTCCAAGTGGTTTAGTCGGTAGAACGTCATTGCGCTATACTGATGGCCCGGGTTCGAGTCCCGGCTTGGAATCTTTTTCACTATGTTGGCCTTTGCGCCTTTTAAGCAATTACTTTGAAATTTGAAATTTGATTTTCATTTGAAATAGAGTACAAAATGTTTTTAAAAAAGCAATGACTTTTAAGGTTAAAATTTTGTGATCTGAGGGAAAAAAAGAGGAATAAGCAGAATTAGTTCTTTTTTTGCGGGGGGGGGGGCGGAAGTTTATCGGCGACTTATTATTTACTTACCTTAGAAAATATTTACAAATAAGTTAAAAAAAATAATAAACGAAAAAAAATTAAGGACTTTAAATTTCAGATGCTTGGTAAGAGGGAGAGGCGAGGAGGAAATACCAATTTCAGTTGGGGTTGGGGGGGGGAGGAGAAATTTTTATGATCGTTTGTTTATTGTTAAAATAAAGTGGCAAATTGAGCAGAAAAGATTTAAAAAATTAAAGCGTTTTAAAGGGTTTTTATTTTAAAATATGGGTACCGTGGATGAGGGAGCAAAAGGGAGAAATGACATTTTCGATGGAGGCAATTTACAAGAACTTTTAATGAAATGAATATGGTGAAATAAATTGATAACGAAATTTATGACTGACTATTTATTGTTAGTTTAAAGTAACAAATAAAACAGAAAATTAAAGAAAATATAAAGAATTTTAAAGATTTTAAACCTTGATACTGTAAGGGGAGCAAAACGGGAAACGAAATTTCGGAAGAAGGGGAGACAAAGAGTGCAAGATGTTTGGATAAGAATATGGTGTGCATCGAATTTATTGTTCATTTACAGGGAAACATTAGGGATGATTGCTGATAGTGAGTTTTAAATTATGATATGTTTGATTTATGATAAGTTATGGTATAAGTTAAGTTAAACTAATATTTTTGCACAGGCACATAGGTGGTGTATATGAATTGCATAGAATATAAAGAGTGATCAAAGGGCTCCAATGTGATGTATCTCATGAGGGTTGTCGAAAAATGTTAGAAAAGTACCGGCATATTATACTATTAGCTAAATGTCCTGTCGGCTAATCGTCTTTTCGGCTAAATGTCCTCCCGGCTAATTGCCACGTTCGGCCAGTTGTCTGTCGGCCAATTGTCTGTATTGCTGAAATTATTGCTATTCCGTTGCATAGACACTACACAAAAGATTTCATCAGTAGTACCGAGAATGACTATGAATTACTTAAAGATGTTTTTTAATTTGATTTATGCATTTTCAAGCTCAACTACTTTTAGTATAGATGTTTGACCCGTAGCCGGTCGCAGACATTTAGCCGACAACCAAATAGCCTTCAAGACATTTAGCAGATTGCAATTAGCTGAGACGTGCATTTAGCCGATACGTACATATAGCCGACAACACAATTAGCTGAAATTTACATACAGCATACAGGACAATTGATCGAAACGGACATATAGTAATAATTTTAGCAATACAGACAATTGACCGACAGGCAACTGGCCGAACGTGGCAATTAGCCGGGAGGACATTTAGCCGAAAAGGCGATTAACCGACAGGACATTTAGCTGATAGTATAATTAGCCGGTACTTTTCTAACATTTTTCGACACCCCTCATGAGATACATCGCATTGGAGCCCTTTGATCACTCTTTCATATTATGTACCTCCCGTTCCCCCTCCCCCAATTTGTATCACCGGGAGCATTTTTCTGACTTTTCCGACATCCCTCAAGTGATATATCATTGGACTGGGCAGCCCTTTGGCTCTTTCATATTATGCACCTCCCGCTAGGTTACAGTTAATTTGCAGTTTGGTTACAATTGCGATTAGTTACTCTTAGATTACGGTTAGGTTATAATTAAGTTACGTTTAGGTGATAATTAGATTACACTTAAGTTACAGCTTGGTCATGGTAAAGTTATGTTACAGTTACATAACATTTAGCATATGATTAGGTTATAACTAGGTAAACGTTATTTACAGTTAGATTATGGTTAAGTCCCAGTTAGGTTACATTTAGGCTACAATTAGGTTACTGTTAGGTTTTAGTTTGGTTACGGTTACTTCATAATTAGGTTACACTTAGGTTACGTTTAGATTATGGTTAGGTAACTGTTCGGTTATAATTAGGTTACGTTTAGGTGATAATTAGATTACGCTTAGGTTACAGCTTGGTCATAGTAAAGTTGTGTTACAGTTACATTACTGCTAGCATACGATTAGGTTATAATTAGATAAACGTTAGTTACAGTTAGATTACGGTTACGTCCCAGTTAGATTATATTTAGGCTACAATTAGGTTACTGTTAGGTTTCAATTAGGTTACGGTTACTTTATAATTAGGTTACCGTTAGGTTACGTTTAGATTACGGTTAAATAACTGTTAGGTTACGTTTAGGTGATAATTAGAATACGCTTAGGTTAGAGCTTGGTCATGGTAAAGTTATGTTTCAGTTACATTACAGTTAGCATACGATTAGGTTATAACTAGGTAAACGTTAGTTACAGTTAGATTACGGTTACGTCCCAGTTAGGTTACATTTAGGCTACAATTAGGTTACTGTTAGGTTTCAGTTAGGTTACATTTAGGCTACAATTAGGTTACTGTTAGGTTTCAGTTAGGTTACGGTTATCTTACACTTAGGTTACGTTTAGGTTACAGATAGATTATAGTTACGTTACAGTTTGGTATTGGTTAGGTTACAGTTACGCTACAGTTAGTTTATGCTTAGGTTATAATTAGGTTAAGATCAGGTTACAGTTACGTTACAGTTAAGTCGGATGAATATCCTGTCGGATGAATGTCCATGTCGAATAATTGTCCTCTGTTGGCTAACTGTCTTGTCGGCTAACAGTCGCTGTCGGCTAAACATCCTGTCGTCTAATTGCTGTCTGCTAAATGCCCCGTCGGCTAAGTGACATTGTAGCATATAAATAAATAGGGATACGACAAAAAACTGGATACATGGCCGTCCATGGATAGCAATTCTTAAGCTAATGTTAGCCTTAGAAGTGTGATATCAGTAATTTTCAGCGTATTTATTTCTGAATTAAATTTCAGCTCAGTATGTGGCGTGTATAAAAATTTATAAGGAACATACAGAGCTTCACAAAACAATTGAAGTACGTTTCCGTCTATTGTTAGGAATTAATAAATGTGTATATTCAAATGTGTTATGTGTTTTTCTAACTGAACTAAAAATGTAGGAAAGGGTTCATAATCCATACTTGACACATGGTTTTCCTTTCTTGTTTTATTTATTTTCAATAATTCATCTTCTTATGTTTTTGTATTTCTCAGTTGCAATAATCATGATTTTTAGGGTTCCGTACTTAAAAAGTAAAAACGGAATCATTATAAGATCACTCCTGTGTCTGTCTGTCACAGCCATTTTACTCGTAAAACGTGGGAAGTTCAAATTGGGAGATGTAATAAAGACTATTGACCCACATATTTACAGATTATTAAACATTCACAAATATATGTGGGAAAAACGTAGAGGGGATAATTAGGTTATTTAAAGAAGAAATATATTTTCTTTGTGTATCGTTTGGGGTATCGGTTAAAAGATTCCGTAACGCATAACTCAAAAATACATTTCTTTTAATTTTAGATATTATATTTTCAGAGATATCGTCGAAAATGTAGTGCAAAAATGTGCCCCCCGCCCCCCCCCCAATCTATTTTCAAATCTACTGAAACTAAAATTATGAAAAAAATTAGAGGTAGTAGAGGTTAATTTAATACTCGCAAGAAAATTATAGCGATTGCCCTAGGTGGCATAGTTTTTCATAAAATCGCATTTTTCTGTTACATACAGATTTCTATTTGCGGGCATTCAGCAAAGGTATCGAAGAGCGCTAAAGGTACCTATCGTATCAAAAGTATAAAAGCATTGTTTATAATGATTTTCGAAAAAAAATCGTCGGTAATTCGCCGAGATATTAAGACTCCTGTCCCTGCCGGCGAAGACACTAACGAGCTAATGCTAATCCGATGGGGAGGAAAAAGTAAAGAAAGGTGCGATGTAGAGACGGATCTCGGCTATATAATGCCAAAAAAAAAAATTTAAAATATCGAAATACAAAATAGATATTAGAAAAATCCTTCCCTATACGATTAGCATTAGCTCGTGATTGTCTTCGCTGGCAGGGGCAGGAGCCTTAACCCTTAAAGACACGGTTGGTTTGGACATACATAATGGCAGAGGCGGCGTACTCTATATACCATCGGTTTTTAAATACTAGATAACAACTTTTAATGATATATATGTGTAATGCAATACCCAGTAGCAGCATAAAAGCAGTAAACATCAAATTGTTAAAAACAGACCAATTTAATTATAATTAATCGCATAAATACTACGGGATTCGCGACTAGTTTGCGTTGAGTGGATCTCTCAATACGCCTCCCGTGTCTTTAAATGATAATTAAAGACCTATTTGAAAAAACGCGGCACGGACAAAGTCGAGTTGCATCTTTGCGACCTCCTTTCGAAACGCGCGTAGTACAACGCCAAGTTTAAACTTTGAACAAGGATTTTATTTCATCTACACTGTAAAAAGAAAAATATTTCTATGTTGAATTTAGTTTTATGAAATGCCAAATGAAATTTAAATATGCAGTACTTTTATTGTTAGTACCAAATTAAGTTCACCATATCCAGATTAAGATACGTTTAAAAAAAGAATTATACAAAATAGCAATATTTAATTTTATTTCGGCTTCATATCTCTTTGAACCTTTGTGGTATACTCAATCATACTTTTCTAATATATACAGCTATACCCAACTCTACGTTGTATAGGTTTTTACAAAGTTTCATTATTCTTTTAAATAATACAGTTAATAATTCATATATTTATTGTACGGAACTCTCTGAGCGCGAGTAATACTCGTACTTGACCGTTTATTTTATATACAAGCTATATGCATTGGTCTGCCAAGTCGTATCTTGGTGGAAACCATCTGCAGAACATCAATTTAGTGGTTGATCCGCAGGTTTACCATTGTGTTTTCATGCACCCAAACTTCAATATTTTCATACATTTGGGTGCTGCAAAATACAATGATAAACCAATCGATCAAAAACTAAACTCCGGTGTGCAGGTGTTTTCTATCAAGATATGACTTAGCAGACCATTTGCATTTTAATATGCTAATTGAGTTCTATCTAATCCTAAAATTTCAGCCTTCAACTTGATGAGCTGATGGTCTGTGCAATTGCCACCCGTCGAACAAATCCCTTCCTGTGAAATCTTGTATCACTCTTTAGGAATCTGTGGACAGGCACAAAAACATCCTATCTGTGTTTTTATACCTAGATTGTGTATAAAAACCTTTTTTAATTCATTACTCTGAATTTGGAGATTTTTGTAACAAATACAGCTGTATTTTTTTTTTTTTTTTTTTTTTTTTTTTACAATTGTTTGAGAAAGACTTTGTTTTTATTTTCTCTGAAAACTGCTTGGATTTTTCATTACATTGATATGCAATTCTGATAATGAATTTCATAGAATTCCATTTCAAAGCAATATTTCGAATTTCTTCCAATTTTACCAAAGCATTCTTTTTCTTTATCAGAAATCAGTGAAAATAAATTTATTTTCTGCATCTTTATCTTTAGACTAAGTTACAATTTTATTTTTCCCGCATTGCTGATAGAGATTTTTTTTTTACCTTGTCAGTTGAAAGCTCACAGTCAAATATCTCCAGAGATTCTCCATCTTCTTCCTCTACTTCCCAGTTAATAATCAGGAGGAGTTGCCGTAATATCCTTTACCAATCTGTGTCCTATATCGGAATTTGGTAAATTAGCAGTGCTTTTAGTTTATAGTCTTTACTTGACCTTACCGATCATGACAGTGTTAAGCTATCATTCGTTGTTGCTAAGAAACTGTTAGGATAGCTGAGGACGCTCTATAACCGGGCTAGTTATTACTTTTTCGATTTTTGTTTCAGATATTTTTCTTTAAAATTACTTTTACTTTCATATCCGCTCTAAAATTTAAACTATCCTATTATATATAAAAAAAAAACTATAGCCAAAATCGAAAAGTAAAAGCTAGCCTCACTGTCGATAGTCACCAGATATCCTATGCAAAAAAAAGAAAAAAAAAGAAAAAGAAAAAATCATTCAAAAATATTAAAATCAAAGCGAGAAATATGAAAATGACCCCCCCCCCCCCCATAGACTTAAAATTAGCGTTTTCATTCCTTCCCGTGTCTGAAATAGGCGTGCATGCATCCAATTCTATGAATAGCCTTGTATATTACTATATTTTTATTTTCCAAACATATCTTTCTAAATGTAGTTGAATTTGAAAATAAAATTAATCAATTTCTCAACAATTCTTCCTAGTTCTTTTGCGTAGCCCTATACGTAGTCTATCGAATTTATATATATAATCTAGTATGCAGAAATTTAGTTAAAAACGTATATCATAGCTGAAATCTCACTTTCAGCAATCATCCCTAATAGACAATACTTCATATGCAATATTGTATCCAATATCTTTTATGTGCCCCTGTAAATTAAATTAAATGTGATGCACATCATATTATAATGTAAGCATCATATTGTAAACCTCAGTAACGTATATGAATTCCATCTTGTTTGAAATCGTGAAACATAACTATAACACACTTTGCAAGCAGTTTTTTCTGTAATAAAACTGAACCCTTTTCTGTGACCCTGTAAATGAATGATAAATGCTTTGCTATCCCTTCAGAAAGCATGTTTTACTGCGCCTCATAAATTCATATCAATTTCATTATGTTGTAACAGAAAACGTTATTAAAATACCCCGCAAACGTTTTTTCTTCGTAGTCCATAATGTAACGAAATATACTTTTTAATTCCCCTGTACAAGTACCTATGCTCTTCAATAATGCGAATAAATTGTATGTTTAAAATTGTTTTATGTCATTAAAATACACGCAAATGTATTTTCCCACGTAGACCATAATATAAAATACTTTTGAATGTCCATGTAAGTGAAGTATAAAATATTAAAAGGTAATACGTATTAGGAAAAAAAATTGCTAGCTAGTATATTTTTATAAAATGCTATATTTTATCTTACAGTTTCATAACTTTTAGTTTTACATTATTAAAGTTAATGATAAATTTTCGCGTTTCCTAACCGTTGCAAAAAAAATATCTTTGCGTTACATTTGAGAACCCACGCAGGTTACGGGGAAAAAATGTAAACGCTAATGTTAAATATATGGGAGCGTTATTTTCAAATCTCACTTCCTTTTTATCTCACGTCCTTTTTAACATTTTAAAATGATTTTTTTTTTGTATAGGATAGCTGAAGACGATCTACAACCGGGCTAGTTTTTACTCTTTCGATTTTGGTTTCAGATATTTAAAAAAAAATACTTTTAATTTCGGAACAGGGGTGAATCGTTTCTGAAATTGAAACTTTCCTAATATATATATATATATATACTAAACTAAACTCTGCGGCTATACAATCCATGAGGATCAGGGCCGACAGTGCCCATCTCTGTTTTCTTGACCCTAGGCCCGAGGTGCTATACAGCATGCGTCCCGGCCAGGTGGTCAGCCTAACGCGAGACCCTCGGTGTTTAGTTCCCAAGCAAGCTTGGTACTCATTTTATCGACCCCAAAGGGATGAAAGGCTGAGTGAACCTTGCTCAGTCGGGAGTCGAACTCTCGACCTGCGGTGCGGCAGTCAGATGCCCTGACCACTACAGCACTGGGCTTTTTATATATATATATATATATATCAAAAAACACACACTACTCATCCAATCCCAAAACTACTGAACTACAGAGAAAATTAACAAAATAACCATGGAAAAAACTTACTAACAAAACCATGAACGAAAAGAAAACATTCAATGGAAAACATTCAATATATATATATATATATATATATATATAAAATAAAAAATCTAAAAAGTAAAATCTAGCCTGGTTGAAGATCGTGCTCAGCTATCCTATGTAAAAAACATATTAAAACAAAGCGAGAAATTTTAAATTAACGCCCCCATAGACTTCGTTTTACTTTCTCTCCGTGTCTGAAGTGGGCTCTTTAAAAAATATATCTGTTACACAGGACAAATTTCGTTCTCCGACTGTTAAAGGTGTACTGTCCCCTTAAAAATAATAAATATTAAAGTAATGAACTATAAAAATATTTCTTTAAAATTTTGAACAAGTTGATTTACAATTTTAAAGTTAACAATCTTTAAAACTTATTAACTTTAAATTCTGCTGATTTTTAATTAAAAAAACTGTTTTTCGAACGTAAAATGTTAAATTGTCGAATATTTTATACATATACAAGAATAGGAGGCTTGAAAACCAGTCTCCTGGCCAGGCCACAAATATGTTCTAACAAATTATGACTTCGTAATTATTTGTTAACTATTTTAACTTAAAAAATAATTTAAAAAATACTCGTCTATTTTTTTACCATTTTACTTAATAAACTAGGACTGAAATTTGATTCCTTAATAACTTCTATATGTTGTAACTCCCTCTGTGTGGTTCTGAAATTGTTTATATAAACGAAATGTATAATTTCCTTCGTTATTCATAGAAATATAGAATTTAAAATATTTCATTCTTTCAAGAGTCTTTTGTTGAAATTAAACAATAATTTTAGAAAAAAATAAATCCAAGGTTTGAAATAGGAGTGATCTATTTTAACACGATACAATAATCCAATCACAATTAAATCGTTTCCATTTGCTAAAGTGTTTCGATACTAGCCAATCATATTTTTAATAGGCGTGGTTTTCATCGTCTTGGTAGAGGCGGAGAGCATAACATTACGAGGCCATTTTTGACACATTTTTCATCAAAATCTTTGCATATTTTGCTGAGCCTAATTGTAGTAGAACTATTGAAATGTTATTGGAAAGCTTAAACTCTATATTTTCGTTGTTATTAAAAAAATTTTCCTGAATTTTGCTGATATGAATGTTATAAGACTAAAAAGGACACAATACCTCGAATTTCACTGGATCCTAAATTGACAGGATCCTGAGAATTAAACTACAACGAAAATCGGAAAAGTAAAAAATAGCCCGTAAACAGATAGTCCTCAGCTATCCTGTGCAAAAAAAATCATTTAAAAATATTAAAAATCAAGCAAGATATTTGAAAACATTGTTGCCATAGACTTATCATTAGCGTTCGAACTTCAAGCCGTGACTAGTGTGGCCTCTTAAATATCTACATTTCAGCACGAAAATTACGCAGTCATCGGAAACATATACCCACCACCGTTTCCCATCGCAGTCATTGTGAGCCTCTTACAGCTAAATATCAGTTTTTTTAGGGTTTCGTTCATCTGACGAAACCCTATTCGTCTCGCTCCTCTGTCTGTCTGTCTGTCTGTCTGTCTGCCCGTCTGTCTGCCCGTCACAGAGCCCGTTCTCAGAAATTATACATGTTAGAGACATGAAATTTTGGGTACTTATAGCTGAACACCTCACATCATACGACAAATCATAAAATTTTGAAAAAGTCGTACATTTAACCCTTTGGGCTCCCGCATGTGTATTTTAAACAATTCTTTATAAGTGAGCTCCTAATTAATTTGGAAGCGTGAAATTTTGCATACTTATAGCTGAACACCTCACATCAAATGACAAATCATAAAATTTCGAAAATGTCCTAAGTTTAACCCTTTGGGCTCCCACATGTGCATTTTAAACAATTCTTTCTAAGTGAGCCCCTAATTATGTTGGAGACATGAAATTTTGGGTACTTATAGCTGAACACCTCACATCATACGACAAATGATAAAATTTTGAAAGGGTCGTACATTTAACCCTTTGGGCTCCCGCATGTGTATTTTAAACAATTATTTCTAAGTGACTTCCTAATTAGTTTGGAGACGTGAAATTTTGCATACTTATAGCTGAACACCTCACATCAAACGACAAATCATAAAATTTTGAAAAAGTCGTACATTTAACCCTTTGGGCTTCCGCATGTGTATTTTAAACAATTCTTTCTAAGTGAGCTCCTGACTAGTTTGGAGGCGTGAAATTTTGCATACTTATAGCTGAACATCTCACATCAAACGACAAATCATAAAATTTTGAAAAAGTCGTACATTTAACCCTTTGGGCTCCCACATGTGTATTTAAAAAAAATATTTCTAAGTGAGCCCCTAATTAGGTTGGAGGCGTGACATTTTGCATACTTATAGCTGAACACCCCACATCCAACGACAAATCATAAAATTTTGAAAAAGTCGTGCATTTAACCCTTTGGAGTCCCACATGTGCATTTTAAACAATTCTTTCTAAGCGAGCCCCTAATTATGTTGGAGACATGAAATTTTGGATACTTATAGCTGAACACCTCACATCATACGACAAATGATAAAATTTTGAAAAAGTCGTGCATTTAACCCTTTGGGCTCCCGCATGTGTATTTTAAACAATTATTTCTAAGTGAGCCCCTAATTAGGTTGGAGGCGTGAAATTTTGCATACTTATAGCTGAACACCTCACATCCAACGACAAATCATCAAATTTTGAAAAAGGTCGTGCATTTAACCCTTTGGGGTCCCACATGTGCATTTTAAACAATTCTTTCTAAGTGAGCCCCTAATTATGTTGGAGACGTGAAATTTTGGGTACATATAGCTGAACACCTCACATCATACGACAAATGATAAAATTTTGAAAAAGTCGTACATTTAACCCTTTGGGCTCCCGCATGTGTATTTTAAACAATTATTTCTAAGTGAGCTCCTAATTAGTTTGGAGACGTGAAATTTTGCATACTTATAGCTGAACACCTCACATCAAATGACAAATCATAAAATTTTGAAATTATAGCTGAACACCTCAGATCTCACGTCAAATAATAAATTTTGAAAAAGTTTTATGTTTAACCCTTTCAACTCCAGCTTGTGTGTTTTAAGCCATTCTTTCTAACTGAGCCCCTAATTAAATTGGAGATTTGAAATTTTGCATACTTATTGCAGAACACCTGAGGCCTGGCGACAAATCATAAAATCTTACATTTAACCCTTTGAGCTAGCACATGTGTATTTGAACAATTCTTTCTAAGAGAGCCCCTAATTAAGTTAGTGACATGAAATTTTGCATACGTATAGCTGAATGCCTCAGACCACACGACAAATCATAAAATTTTCAAAAAGTCTTTTATTATTTACCCCTCTGGGCTCTAACTTGTGTATTTTAAGCAATTTTTCTAACCTCCGCTCTTTTAACCCGGGGAGAAATTTTCCAACTTTTGCCGACACCCCTTTGACCATTCTTTCATATTATGCACCATAACCTTACATATTTTAGTTCCATTTTTTTCCGCCAGGCGCGCCTACTTATCTCGGGTGCTATGGGCCCAATCCCCTCGACTAATATATCTACGGATAGTATGTAAAACGGATTTTCGTTCGGATACAGGTTTGTTTAGAATCAAGTGCGCCGCCTGGTTGTGAAATGTGGAACTAACAGATTTTTCAAAAGGATAAAGTGTTTTGAAAGGAATATTAAACGAAACCCTCTGTGCGATCTGTGATCACACTTACCCACTTGTTTTTTTTTTAAACCGACTGTTCACACAGTGAGCGGGCACGTGTTTTAGACAAAATCAAGTTAGAGGTAAAATCATACAAATTTCAGTTTCATTTAAGAATACTATCACGGGCTCGGGCAACGCTGGCGTATCAGCTAGTATTATATAATACTTGAATGTTGGAATGGTTTTCTTCCATATTTGACCCAAGTAGAGCAAAATGGTTGGGCCAATGTTGGCTAATTGTTGTCAAACATTGGACCACGGTAAGGAATGTCCACCTTGCCGTACCATTGATCAACAAACGTTTAACAATGATCCAATCGTTATGTCGCGTTCGCATTGTGAAAGTTAAGTTATTTAGCTTAACTTTTTTCAACCAGACAAACCGGAATTAGGCTTCACCTTGTTCACATTTCCAAATGTTTTACAAAACTTAACTTAGCCAAAAAGATGTCTGGGCATGCGCATAAGTTGTTAAATTTGTAACTACAACTTCTAACTATATATAGTTCATTTATTATTATTTTCATTCTTTGCGGCGTATTAAATAAATAAACGATTGAAATAATCATGCCCCACCAGTGGCCGAGAGGTTCTGCTCTCGAAGCTGGTAGACGGGAGGTGCTGGGTTCGAACCCCCAATCGCGCCCGTCGGCCTAATCGTTCGGAGTTTTCGTGGTTTTCTTCGAACCTTGGATTTCCAAGCGTTAATACAGGTTAGGTTCCCTTAGAAAGACCCCCACGAAGGGCACCCCCCCCCATTGGGCCTATAACCCACGTATTGATAATAGGCCGTCATAAACACAAACCAAACGATTGAAATAATCATTCGAAAATGCTGATAAATTACTTGTAGAACTCAACTCGAAATGTAAGAGCAGTTTAAAATAAGAAAACAGAGTTCCACTCAGCTCATAGTTAAGAGAGTATCGGAAGCTAAGCGAGTTCAGAAATTTAGGCTGGGATTGCGGTGCCTCACTTAAGATCAACTTAGAAAGCTGCGATATAAACACACTGAGCTCCATATATAACAAGAGTTCTGAGTCGGCGGTCAGAAGCTTGCAAGGCAAAGCTAAAAAATAGTGCGTGTTGTGAATGTTAGATATTAGTGTTCCCATTTACTATTCTCTTAATTTATGCTTCTCTAATTAAGATATACTTGTCAAATTAATAAATGATTCTTTAATCATACAAGGTAATTCGGTAAACAGCATTTATTGCCATGAACGCGAACTAAAATTATTGTCAATGTATCCTTTCGCGCTGACCACTGGAAATCATGTCGGGAAATAGGAAGAAAGATCTCCTGTTATATATGGAGCTCAGTATATAAACAAAGCGTAAACGGTATTGCAGTGCCTCGTGATCTTACGAAAACTTTCAAGCTGTCCTAAGATTAAGCGTAAGTGGATGCGCACGCAACCACTACAGATGCAACTGCAACCTCTGATTGGTTGACTGCAGGAGGACTTACGCCGAAACACGAAGACTTACACTGAGGCACCGTAATGCGAAGCTACGATTGATCGCAGGAACACCCAACCTACGATCGAGCATAAGATTTAAGATAGCGAGGTACCGCAATCCCAGCCTTGTTCAAGTCGAAATTTTTGATTTCGGGTCGTCCGGTTCAAAAAACTTCAAGTTAAGTGACTTAACTCATGGAGGAAAGAGATAGATGGAGATGCAGTATGCCATAAAAACGGTTTGCAATATGATGCGCATTATTACTCAAATTTAAATGTCCTCATTCGGCCCAAACAAAACAAGCACGTGGAATAGGGATAGAATTCTTTGACATCACCCGTGCATTTTTTCTCTAAATAAAAATGATCTGCTTATATTTAAGCATTCTAAAGTAGCATTTCATTGTATTATGAATAAAAACAGTATTACTAAATGTTTTCTTCTTTTTTTGCGAAAGCAAGTGGTTGTGTTTGGGCTGAATGTTGCGGATTTTAGGGTTACATTTTTGGCGTCACCCCCAGCCACCACACTTCATCTCTATTTTTTCTCTTTACTCTATCGACTTAGCTATCATAATGCGAGGGCGATATTAGCTGTTCAGAGTCCTGTTCAAATAAGGAAAGTGTATGTTTACAAATAAATACTTCCGTCAACCAATCTACCAATTTTTGTCGTGGCGATCATTGCAGGAATTGACACGGCGACGTAGGCTAATCATGTAATAGACATGTTAAACATAGACCAATCAAATTGTCCGTACTCTTGTGAACAGTAGGAGTCATAAAGAATGGACAGGTGTTTCCTGCTATCCAATAGTAATTTGACCAGTAGTGATGTCAGCTGCTTTGTCTTTCTTCTTCAGGTACAAAGAACATATGCACCATTTTGAAAGCTAGAGCAAGACTAAAAGGAAATGAAAGGGAGAGGAACAAGGTAGAGGGTTCCATTTTCTTTCAATCTTGCTCCTGTTTTCAAAGTGGTAGTATGTGTTCTTTGCGCTGAAGAAGAAAGACAAAGTTCTTCGAAAGGTCTTGCACATTTTCTATTTTTTACGGTGTTATTAGGAAGTTGTTTTTCCCTTATTGGTCCACACCGGTTTGTTCAATATTTTAATTTAATCTCATGATGTTCCAAAAGCATTATTCCTTGTAAAAATCAAAATTACTTTTAAATGGATAATTTATTGTCTAAGATTCCTGTTGAACTTAGCGGCGCACACAAAAAGATGTCGGTCTAAGGTACTGCTATTTTCCAATAGAAATTTTCGCCTAACTTAAGCGCAGCCTGCGACTGAATAAGATGAAAATCTCTATTAGAAAATAGAAGTACAAAGTTTTACACAATATTTTAATAAAATGGCTGAAAATTCTAAACCAGCACCCTCCAACAATTTCGCTACTAGTCTCCACTGTAAAAGAGAAACATATTAAAGATGCTTTACTGTACCTTTAAGAAAACAGTTAAGTGGTCTATTCGCGTTTTCATAGTTCATTTTAGAAATTTTGTCGGGTATTACATTTCATTTATACACCGGTGTTGCCCAGGATAACCTAAAATTACAATACTGTAACACGGGATTACTTTGAATATACGATGTTCGGTTTTTCCAAATGAACCTCTTTCTACGCACGAATAGAAAAAAGAGGGAGAGAGAGAAGCTCCTAATCACGAGGTCACGTGCGTCGTTAGAACAACGGTTTTCAGCGATAAAAGGGTTACTTAGGAAACCAACGTTGGAACCTATTCCTCTTTGGAATTTTGTTTTTTTTTTTGAGTTTCAATAATAATAAAAAAAAAATTTATAGTCGGGATATATAATATAGAGAGACCGGGAGACGACTGCACGGACCGTCAATTCATCGAGGTGACGGCTAAAATTCAAGATTTAGACAGAACTCGGTTAGCATATTAAAATGCGACTGGTTTGCCAAGCCATATCTTGGTGGAAACCACCTGCAAACCCGATTTTAGTGGTTGATCAGTAGGTTTATCATTGTGTTTTCCTGCACCCAAAGGTATGAAAACATGGAGGACTGGGAGCAGGAAAACGCAATGGTAAACCTAGCAGTCAACAACTAAAATCGGGTTTGCATGTGTTTTCCACCAAGATATGACTTGGCAGACCAGTTGTATTTTAACCCTTCACTTAATGACGTGCCACATGTGGCACATACCTAAAAACACTGTATTTCTTATTATGTGCCATGAATTTGGCCAATATGATCTCTATCCCTGATCAAGAACTGTCCAAAGAATGGAATGACATTTATTTTGTCCATGTCAGATGGCTGCATTTGACAAAAAAAAAAATAGAATGTGTTCTTTGGAAACAAAAAATAATATTCGTTCAAGCTATTAAGGCAAAATTTACTTTCATTATTTTTACTGAATACTTAAAAATATTAATATAAAAACAGTTGCAGAGTGTTAAGTGGATAAAATTAATTAATTTAAGCTCATTTAGTTGTAAAATATAGCAATGCAATATTTTAAAACCCTAATTGTTTACATAGGGTACACGCCATAAAATATCAAATTTTAGCTGAAAATTCGAAATTTATATTTTTTACTATTTTCCCCATTATTAGACCGATATGTAGATTTCAAATAATATTCTTTCATAAAAACAGAGAAAACCGTGCAGTGAAGGGTTAATATGCGAATCGAGTTTTAGCTAATCATGGAATTTCAGCCGTCAACTCGATGAGGTGGTGGTTTGTGTAGCCGGTTCCCGGTACACTGTAAAAAAAATACTTCCAGTTTTCCGGTAGGAATCGGAAAAATAGTTGCCCTTATCGTACCGGAATAATTTCCGACCCAGCTCGGAATAAAATCCGTAAAAATAAGGAAATAGTCAGTAAAACGGTATTTTACGTATTTTATTCCGATTTTACGGATTTTATTCCAAGCTGGGTTGGAAATTATTTCGGTACGATAAGGGCAACTATTTTTCCAATTCCTACCGGAAAACTGTCATTATTATTATTTTTTTTTACAGTGTATATTACTTTCTTTAATAATTTGTAACAAAAATCTTTCATATATTTTTAATCGATTCCAGAAAGTCTGAATCATACAAGGGCATAAATTATAAGATTGCATGAATACTACATCAAATACAAAATGGGTTGGTAAAAAAAAAAAAAAAAACATCATTTTTGACGAAATGGGAACATAAAAAAACGCGAAAAATTTTAAAACCGCTGTATAAATTCCAAATAAACATTTTTTTTTTAAAAAAAAGAAGACAAACTTTACCCAATTGGGTTAAAAGATTGGATTTGGTTTGTTTTAAGGAGTGGATCAAAATCGTCGGCGAACTTGGAAAATGGGATAAATACGCAATTTGTTCCGTTCCCTATAAAATAACAAAAAATGTAATATAAAAAAAAAACGAGCTCCAGGTTCGAACCTTTCTTCGTCTGCAGAGCTGCAGCAAGGGCGGTGCGAACGATGCACTAGCACCAGGTGCCAAGCCAGATGGGCGCTTAATTAGTGAGGATAATAATCATTAGTAATGCACGGACGATCGTTAGGAAACGAAATATTCCTTTTTTCTGTTTGTTTGCAGCAGGCGCTAAATAGAGTCGCTGCGGTGTTGTTCTTCTGTCCAGAACCAAATTTGCAGACCTCTACGTGCGACAGATTTCCCTAGCAATCGCCAACAAACAGACAAAAACTTTCTTTTATTAATATAGCTATATCAAGAAATTATGACTCTCATTAAATAAAACGAAATAAAAGAAATATTTTTAAAAAAAACAGAATTATAAATAGCAGTCAAGGAGACCCATTGTCTTTAGTTACTCTGAAATTAATGGACAACTATGGTTAAAGGTTAACGTATGTTAAAAAAAAAGTCATTCTGGAATAATTAGCATAATTATCTTTTAATAATTAGTCAAACGAAATATAAAATCTTTTGACGTTACTTCTATTTATGCCAAATTGCAGAATTGCTAAACGATTGGTGTGTGGTGAATGTACCGGGTGTCCTAAAAAGGACTGACTGATTTTAAAATTCAATAACTTGCAAACGGTGACAGATATTTAAAAAATTCTTGCAGGAGGGTTATGCATGAGGTCAAAAGTTTTTTTACAGTGATTTTCGATTTTAGTTCGAATTACAAACAATAGATGGCGCTGCGATCAATAGACGCTAAATTCAGGCTCGATTTTCGGTACTTCGGGACCCACTCAACACATTTTAATCTCCTTTTTCCGCATGGAAGAAGATAAAGGCCAAAAAATCGAGCCTGTATTCGAGCTTGTGCTTATTGCTTACAGCGCCATCTATTGTTTGTAATTCGAACTAAAATCGAAAATCACTAAAAAAACTTTTGACCCTCCTGCAAGAATTTTTTAAATATCTGTCACCGTTTGCAAGTTATTGAATTTTAAAATCAGTCAGTCCTTTTTAGGACCCGGTAGTTTTGGATAGAAGGAAATTCTTCGGATGGAACTAATAATAGACATTCTCTTTAATACAGGGTGTTTTAAAATGGACGGAACTTTTCAAAAATTCATAAAAGAGTAAATGGTGCTATTGAAGGTATTATTGTAATAACAGTAATATGTGAAGTTGATAAGTACTGTAACAGGCTACCTTCTTTTAGTTTCAGGTATCAGCGATAGATTGCGCTTCTCTGTGTCAAACCGTAAAAATGCTTTGCAATTTTAAAATGCAAGTTATTCAAAAGCTAAACAGGATGAAGAAGAAAATCTAAGTGTACTTTGATCCATTTGTATCAGTTAGTTTGAACGCTTTAAGGGGACTTGGTACCTTTGAAGAATATTTTTTACTGATGTACGTTTACTTATTATATACACATATTATTATAGGTAACACTTAGAAAAACTGGTTTTTACAAGAAAGAAAAAATTATTTTGAAGGTAAAAATTGTAAATTTTAATTTTTTTTTTTAATTTTTAAAGAATTTTAAAGTTTGCTGTTTTTTGATACATTACTGTGTTTAAAACACTAAAACTTCTACAAATATTTTTCAAATAACTCCATTATTTTTTTGTATCCGCAATGTAGTGCACTTAATAAAATTAGGGATGGATTTTACATTATAATGAAAAGAAAAATAATATGAATCGAAACGTTGAAGAAATCATGTTTTTTGCAGCGTTTTTGCCTATGTTTGTACTCTATTTTATTTCTCATAAACTAATTCATTAATTGTAAAATCGATCCCTAATTTTATTCAGTACCACTATGTTGAGGATACAAAAAAATAGGAGTGATTTGACAAATATTTGTAGATGTTTTAGTGTTTTAAACACAATAATGTATCAAAAAACAGCCAACTCTAAAATTCTTTAAATCTTTCTATATATATAAGAAAAGATAACGATTTGAAAATGGGCCAAAAGATTTGGAAATGGACCAATGAAAATCTGGGTAGACACCGCGAAACGCACCTGATTGGTCAGAGCTTTCTGACTTTTCTTATCGAGAATTGAGCTTGGCGAAAACCATGAAAGTAGAGAATTTAGATAGGATGGTCGGGGATAGGGAAGAATCTTCTGCATTTCGATAGACTTCTGTTTCGGAGGGAAGAGGGGTTCTAAAATTGAATGCACAGAAAATAAAAGGTCGCGAAGCGATTCAGAATGGAAACGCGAATCAATTACGTCTGGGGTTGGTTAGAAAATAGGGATTGCTTCGCGATTACGCGGAGGGTTGGTGAGCGTAGCGAGCAAGGGGGCAGAGCTCCCCTAGATTTATAAAATTATATTAAAATTCTCAATTTTTACTCACAAAATGATTTTTTTTCTTTTCAAAATCAGTTTTTCTAAGTATTACCTATAATAATACGTGTCTATAATAAGTAAATGTACATCAGTAAAAAAAAAAAAAATCTTCAAAGTTCTACAAAGGGTACCAAGTCCCCTTAACAGTTTGAGATAACACAGCGCCACCCATCTGTGACATATGAAATCAAATCAAAGAAAAGTAGTAAATAAATTTCTGTTTCACACATTACTTTTTTGATGTATCAATAACTTCAATAGCTGTCACCGTTTATTTGTCTCTGAAATTTCAAAATGTTCTGTCCATTTTAAGACAGATGAACATTAACATATTTCAATCATTAATTTTCACGATAAAAAAAAAAAAAGACAAACCAATAAATTGCAAAATTTTTATTTAATTTTCTCAAAATTAAAACAGTATAAACATTCCTGTGAATTTTTAAAAAGAAGGACAAGAATCTTATCTTCCATGCATCCTTTAATATTGTTTTTCTATACGATTAACTTAACATGACATTTTTCACTCCCTTTCCTCGGAATTCAAATAACTCGACACTACGTATTACAGCATCCATATCTGCTTTCTATTTAAGCTCTTAACTATAAAGGTATATACAGACATTTATAAATAACCACTTTATATTTGTTTCAAAGATTCATTCCTATTAAATTGTTACAGCAAGAAAAGGACAATTTAAACTCTCATGCTACAAAATGCACAAACAACAGTATTTATACGATGATGTAATAGAGTTTTCGCTTCATAAAAATTAGTAAAATAAATACTGAAAATTATATAAATTCCAAATTCATTAAAAATACTTCTCACACAATTGTATGAAGCTAATGTGTTAATAATACACAACTGCTACAGATTTCGATAGGTTTAAATCGCATAAATGCTACAAATTTGAAATGTTAAAAAGGAAAATTTAAAAAGGAAAATGTGAACACAAATTTATAACTGTGCATTACGCCTGAAATTTTTAATTAATGGGGGAAAAGAGGAAGAAAATATAAAATGAAAAGATACAGCTTTCTATAATTAACGTTTTTACTAATTTTTATTTACAAAATATTTAAACTAAATTATATACAACATGTCACAAAAATATTTTGCTTCATAAGTACATTAAAAGGAACTCCAAAACTGCCTGCGAAATATTTAGCACTTATAAATCTTCAAAGATAGTGTAATATACATCGTAATTATTTAAATAGAAGATTCATTACTTACCCAATTATGTTTTTCTTATCACTAATAATAATTCACTTGTACTTAAACATTGATAACAATGCACAATTAAACATTTAATTTTCAGAAACGTGTTTTCTTGCTTAGTTTCTAAATGTACATCTTTTCTATTTTTTTTTTCTAATAATATGAAATTATATGAATCAATAAATGAAATATTCACATGAAATTTTAAAAAAAGTGTTCCAAAAAAAAAAAAAAGAACCAAATATAAAAGTGTTCTAAAATGTGAAAATAAGTGTAAAATGCCATGTGAATGCTTATATATTTGAAGAGATCGGATTGACGCTGGAGAGGATCAGACCAGGGATCTCGTGAACAGAAGGCGAGCACGTTAGCGTCGAGCAAAAGGCCAAGCCAGTTACGCTAAGCTAGCAACTCGCTTTATTTCGTTCAAAGGAGATGATATTGCTATATATTTAAACTGATATATACAATCGAATTAGCAATCTTGAAATAAGGAAACAGTATTGCCAGACGGGCTACTTTTTAATTCAGATTCTTGTTTGGCACCACTTTTTTGAAATGGTAAAATGCACCTTATTTAATGACATATTAATTAAGGTGAAAAGAAAGGTAATTTTACCGTTTCAAAAAAGTGGTGGCAATCAAGAAATCTGAATTTTAAAAAAGTAGCCCACTGGCAACACTGTAAGGAAATTCAGTTACGGATATCGAGACAATATACAAATGTGCGTGTGTATATTTACATAATTTTAGTGCTAGCTGAATGACTCGCTAAAACTGTTTAATATGAAAACTAAATTCTCACCTCATATAGTTTGAAAATAAAAGTACTTTCGAAAGAAATAGAACAAAAATATTAAGAAATAAATAGCGCAAACATCTGGCGAAAGAGAGAAATAGTCATATTATACATCAAATATCTACAACTATTATTTCAACATTTTAGGGTTTTATCTCTTAATTGAAGCAACATGAACAACACTTGTTGAATTAACGGTAAACTATTTACACCCTTAAAGAGAAATGCCAATAAATTAATAGCGCCGCCAGCTGGGGGAGACAAATGATCAAATTATACAGCAAATAACTGCAAATCTTACTTCAACGTTTTAGGGTTTTATGTCTCATTTAATTAATCAAACAGGAACTACTGTTAAATTAACGGTAAACTATATATGCGTTTGAACAGAAATGGCGATAATCATATACCACCAACAGATATATTGCAGCATTTATGTCATTGACTTGACGACGTCAAAATTTTATTTTCTTTATTTATATGCATTTTAATAAACTCTCTTTTCCTGAAATCTGTCTTTCTATAAAAAATTACTTTTAAAAAAGAAATGTTTTTTTTAAACTTTTGATTTTTAATTTAAATTTTTAAATTTTAAACTTATTTGCTTTTTCTTATTTACTTTTCGTACTTCTTTATTGGCAAAAGAAAAAAAAAATGCATTTTTTGAGTATTTTGAGTCCTAGACACCCTATAGCAAAGTGTGGGAAAAAATGCTTACACTTCATGTTCTTTGAAGATTGCAAACATTTTTTTTTTTTTTTTTTTGATTAAAGAGCACACGGACATGAAATATTAGTTTTAGTCTACATCCTATGCCATTATAATAAGTGGCCAAAAAAATAAGTGAAAATTTCAAAAACAGTCTTCATAAAAACATACAAAAAAAAAGAAAGTTAATGCCATTTACGTTACAATTTTAGTTTACATCTGATGGGTTATTGTTTTTATTTTCATGATGAACTAAGCCTTTACTTATGCGCACTATAAGGAATGGCCTGTTAACAAGCATTCCCGTCAAGAATGCTACTGCATTTTTGCTTGGCGATCAGTGCAAGAATCGTCATGGTGGCATAGATCAATCAGATCATCGATAAATTATTCGTAGACGAATTAGTTTCCAGTGTTCTTTTGTACAATAGGGAGCATAAAGACGGACTGTGATGTCTGCTGCCCTTTTCTTATATCGATGCATCACAGCATTAAAAAAAAACAGCATTGAGTCATCAACTTGAGGCAGTTTTACAATTTCGGACGAAATCTTTGTCTTTCGGAATGACTTGATCCGAAAGACCAGTATACCGCGTTCAATTCAGATTATGATAGTTAAGTCACTTAACTTGAAATTGTTTGAAGCGGACGACCCGGAATGAAGATTTTCGACATTGACATTGAAATCCACCGAAGTGGAGATTGCTTTGGGGCCTAAAGCTAGCTACAATGGCTGTCGTCTCGAATGGTCCTTTATTTTATACACAGAAATATTTACACAAACCAGACATAACAATTTCGTCAATATACAAGGACGAGATAGCACAAGGAAATTTACAACACCAGAGAAGTACAGCCGGGAGCTCCACAAAGAGAGTGCAATGGAGCCAGAGGGAGTCGAACCCGCAGCCTACCTGCGCTCTCAAGCGATTAGCAGTGTGATGCCTTAACCAATCGGCCACACTAGGCCCAAGATTTTCGACTTGAACAAGCTTCTAAAAATCACTTAACTTTCGATACTCTCTTAATTATGAGTTGAGTGAAACTCTGTCTAACCGGGTTGTCCGATTCAAAAAAGTTAAGCCAAGTCACTCAACTTTCATAATGTGAACTTAGTCCCACCAATGGATGTAATATTTCGAACCTTTTTCGTGCTGTGAATTCTATCCTGTACTATCTCTACTGTGGACCAATTGCAACAAAAATTGCATATTTTGCACAATTAATAAAATACGTAACAACAATGAAATGCAAGACAACGATTTCATCCAAACTTGGGAAACAGTTTCAAGTAGATGAGGCAGCGCTGTGACTTTCACTTTCAGGGCAACGACTGCTAAGATACAATCATGAAATATTTCGTCATAACTTATGCATTACATTTTTCAATTTTACTTTTTGTTTTGAGTGTACGATTTTCCGTTTTCGAGAACTTTTATTTATTTTGTGAACTTTAAGCATCATTTTTAGATTTCATAGACATTTTCTCTTAAGGTGACCAGAATGGTTTGAAATGACGAAAATTGAAAGAAGTTTAATCATGAATTAAGAAGCCTGCAATTAATTTAGAGTATTATTTTTTTCATTTATTTATTTATGTTTTACAGAAGTCAAAATTATTTGTTAAATTTTAAAAAATCAATAACACAAGTGTACGACAAAATTAATCTTGCATAACTAGTTTTGCCCCGCCACGATTTTATGCTCTGGTTCCATATTTTTGAGTCGTCATTTCTTCTTTACACTGCTTATTACGTTGTCTCTCGATTATACCTAAAACAAAACAAACAAAAAAATTATAAACTTATAGAAAAAAATTCAAAATCCACGAAAATTGATTATATATATATATATATATATATATATTTTTTTTTTTCTGGTATAATCGAGAGACAACATAATAAGCAGTGTAAAGAAGAAATGACGAGTCAAAAATATGGAACCTTGACTTAAAATCGTCGCCAAACTAGTTTTACAAGATTAATTTTGCCATGCAATATTAAAACTCTTGTTTTTGTTTTTCGCAATTTAAGAAATATTTTTTATTTCTATAAAACGTAAATAAATGCAAAAAGAAGTAATAGTCTAATTACAGACTTTCTAATCTACGATCAAACTTCAGTCAATTTTCGTCATTGGAAACCTTTTTGGTCCCCTAATTTTTACTAAACTAATTTTTACAATGTCATAATGTCGAAATCAAGTATTTCTTTTCCCTATTGTTTATTGTCTTTGTGATGCGATAGCACTCGTATTTATGAACCGATTTAAAATGTAACTAAGCATGCGTATTGGCATTATCAAAATCTCGACCGAGTTCTTTAACCAGCTTGGTTGCCGCCATTTTGTTTCAAAATTGCGGCAACTTAAAAATTTCAAACTAAAAAAAAAAAAAAAAAATAGATATCCAGATTTAATTTTTGCTTAAGCGTTATGCATTGACACAAGGATTCTGGAGCATTTTTTGTTTTACCCCTATCTTGCTGAGATATAGCAGTTTGCAACTCCAGGGTAGCTTAAATTTTGAAACAAGACAAAAGATTAAAAAAAAAAAGTAAGGGATTAATTGATAAGTTTAAGTAAACGTGATTTCTCGCAAATTATCGTTCATTGTTGTAATCATTTTCCAATTCTCAGACGCATAAAACTGTATATTCATATCCGCTAGCGTCTAATTCAGGCCAAGCTAGACAAAATATCGCCAAATTTTGTAAAAAAAAAAAAAAAAAAAAAAAAAAAAAAAAGAATCGCCTTAAATGAAGCCAACTTGGCTTTAGTTGACTCATTTGTCGAAATTTTCAATTAAATCAGTATCATCGTCACATTTTTCTTTCTTTTTTTCCCCGAGTTAAATTAGCAAAATATTTTAAAACCAAGAAATAAGGAAGCTACCTTTTCCTCCCGGTACAGGCCGGAAGGCATTTCTTTCTTTTGAGGATAGCGGACGGTTACAAAACCCCGAGAGTATTTTTTTTTTCTACAAAAATGGATGCACTCATACTCTCTTGCCAAAGAATTGCTTACGGAAAAGTGTAACTCTTTTGTCATAGATTGTGGCTCTTTTTAGAGGTCTGCACGGGCCGAAATTTCCAGCCCGGGTCCGGCCCGACTCATCGAAAAAAAAATCGGCCCGGCCCGGCCCAGCCCGTAGGAAAAGTAATATTGGCCCGGCCCGCTAAAAATCTTAAAAGTTCGGCCCGGAAAAAAAGCTAAAATATCGGCCCGAGCCCGGCCCGGAAAAAGCTAAAGTCTCGGCCCGAGAAAAAAAAACCCGGTCCGAGTGAATTTTTTACAAAACATTGATTTTTACGTCGATTTGGTTAAAAATTTGTCTCGTACGAGGTAGCTCTGACCAAAAATATTTATCTTAACTTTTTATTCTCATGTTTATAATCTTCGCTTTTAAAGAAGTGACACAAACTGCGATATTTATTTTTTTAACGAATCCCTATTTCTTGTATGTAAATGTTTAGCTTATCATTAATATTGTTAATCCATATTCCATGCATTAACTTCCATGTATGCCAAAAATCTGAAAAATTCTATACAGTAAAATCTTCTAAGACGGAATTGCGTAGAAAAGAAAAAAAAATGCTTTATAGACAAGTTCCATTCTTAGCAAGTGTAAATGTATCATATATTGCTTTCTTACGTATTAGTATATTAATTTTGCATGGATCAACACGTTTTTCAGTTTAAAACAGGGTTTCGTCATAGGCAGGTTCCTTTACACACTTTTACTATATTTTAATTTAGCTATATTTTAATAAGCGTAGAAATATACTATTCTTTAAAAAGAATAAATTTTGATGTTTAAGTGTAAAATAATGGCAATTTAAAAATGTATGCATTTTTTGCAAAAATTTTTGGGCCAGGCCTAATTTGACTGATCTTTGAATGGAGCTGGGCAAGCTGAGACAATGATTTTCATACGGGCTGAGTCAAAACTAGGACTGAAAAGCTTGGGCCGTGAAGACTAGGAATGAAACCAATCCCGACTCTGTACAGAAGAAATAAGTTAGGCCCGTCCCGGCCCGAGCCTTTAGAAATAAAGTATGGCCCGGACCGAGTGCCGTGAATGAAAATCGGCCCGAGCCCGGCCCGCGGGCCGGGCCGGGCTCGGGCTTCGGGCCACGGGCCGGCCCGTGCAGATCTCTAGCTCTTTTATCTTCAGAGAGTGTACAATAGCGTACTTAAAATCTGGAATGTTTCGATCTCAAACTCAGTTAATAGAACATCTGATAACTGATTCGATTTTTTATTTGATACCTTTTAAAAATCATAGTTACGTTCAAAAATTTTTTTAATTTTTTGCTTGTAAATATAATATACAGGGAACAGTAGGTTTGTTTAACATCAAAAGATTAAATATATAATTACTTCTTTTAAAAATGTTATAAATAGTACAAGAAAAAATTATACCTTCGTAAAAGCTAAAAAAATACAGCCATTCCGAAATTGTGTAGTCTTTCATTAGATAAAAGTACAGCAATAATTTGAATAATTAATATTTGAGATTTGCACTTGGCATTTGTGAATCTAAGTATTTAATAATTTTAAATAAAACGCATATGAAAGAAACAGCTGCAGCAAAATGAAAATAATCTATATGCATCATCTTAAAAAAACAAGTTCGTCAGACAAGTATAGTAATATAACTCAAATTTAACATACTTTAAGTAGCACAAGTTTTTCCACATTTTCTACGTATCATAATTAAAACTTCCCTGAAAGGATATGAAATAAATAAAATAAACTTTTTTCTTTGTTTTTATAACTAAGAAAAATGAATATATTTCATGACGAAATGTAGCTAACTGATATGTCTTAGGCCTGTTTTTTGTTTATTTGGGTACAGGCAGTTTTGGTTAATGTCAATGCATTTAACTGTGAAATTCGTTTTGATAGTGAAAAGTACTAATTTTTGTCGTTTCATTTTGTGAGCAATTATCCAATTCCAAAACAAAGTTTTGCATTTACCTACAGTTGTAAATGATGTAATGACATGCATGATAAGTTTATGGAGAAAAAACTGTGTATTTTGGTAAAATGTTTAATGATTTAGAAGAGAAAAAGTGATTTTGGCCCTCTCGTTATAATATTTATGGTTTTTGAAAACATGATTATAATAAAGATTATAAAGCTGATTTACTTTTTTTTGTTTTTATGGATTAGGTTATTATTTTATTGGACTGCATGTCACCTAAGTGATTTGGATTTGTTTATCAATAGCATTACTGATGTTTCAAAGACATGTAGCGATGATAGTGTAAGAGTGCATACCTGCTTTTGGAAAAACTGCTACCATTGCTAAAGCAGGATTTAAAATAACGGTTCTATAGCCTTTCAAATATTACCTTTTTTATATACTGATTTTTCAGAAAGCAGCGTCACTGGAAGATCATTAGAATCTATACTTGTTGAACCATGGAACACTGAAAATGAGGGGGGGAATATTTGCTTTTAATAGAAAATGATATTTCAGAAAAGCTATGCAAAGAAAAGACGCATTCTCAATGTGAAATAAACCCAATTCAGTTTTGCAAGGTTTACCTTCGACTTCAACAACATCATCTTATGTCAAATTAACAGAGTCATCACCGTATCCAGAATCATCTGTGCTGTGATATGACAATAAGAGGAGCAGAAAGTTTGAAATTTTAAGCAGTTAACCACACAAAAGGCAGCTTCAAGATGATGATGCAGAAAAAAAGGCCAAAAACCTTTACCAAAAAAGAGTAAAAGTAAACCCAGTAAGCCAAAGAGTGCACCAAATAAGAAACTGTGGATATGACCAGGCTGCTCAGAAATCTATTGAGAACCATTTGTAGAGGATTGGATCGAGTGCATGTTCTGCACAGACTATGTAGATCATGGTCACTACAAATGTTACTTTTGTAAGTGAAACACTTCTTTTTTTATATTGCGCACTAGTGTAAATGCCCGTCCTAGGACAGTGGGTAAAAATTGTGTTTTTTACTTAAAATTTGAAAAACTGATAAAAAAATAATTGACAATATGGAAGCGTTTAGATGAGCAAAGTTCGGCTAGTTTATGTTCTATTAAACACACAATTAGCATTTACAATATTTCTGGGTAAACCAGGTTTTCCAGCTAATATACTACAACAAAATTAAGATTTCTTAAGAAAACAAAAATTTAATAAATATGCAATAAAAGTGCATAAAGTAAAACATTCTGCTGCAACTATTGAAATAATACTATATATATATTTTTTATAACACTTTGAAATTGTATTTCATCGTTTACCCCCACCCTTCCTCCCCCCTCCAATTTTTTTTTAGATTATATTGATTAATAAATAAGTATCTCGGGTTGAATCCCAACCGTCTAATCCCCTAAGCTTCTGTCTTCCTGATGCAAAGCTATAAATCAAAAATTGTTAATTTCACTTTTCGTATAAATATTAATTTTTTACTTCTAAAATATGGGATATGTTTTTTTTTTTTAAAGTTTAAATTTACATACATCTGTATATAGAAAACAAAAATATAACTAATGTGTAATCTAAAAATAAGTTACAAAATGCCAGGATATTATTTCAGTGGGGGGGGGGGGGGCGTCTAATCCCCTAAGCTTCTGTCCTTCTGATGCAAAGCTATAAATCAAAAATTATTAATTTTACTTTTCATATAAATATTAATTTTTTACTTTTAAAATATGGAATATGTTTCTTTTTTTAAGTTTAAATTTACATACACCTGTATATAGAAAAGGAAAATATAAGTAATATGTAATTTAAAAATAAGTTACAAAATAAGTTTAAAATATTTAAATTTATTACTTTTTTAAAAGAAAACCAGTTTCATCAATTTTTTGCAGGAAATAAAGGAATATTTTTTTAATTAAAATACCATATCATTGTTTTCCGTGAATCAATTTATATGAGAAATAAATTAACATTCCTCACATGTCGCAAAGAAAATTTAATATGATTGCAACTTAATACTTAAAATAATCTCAAGTGACACTTGGCAATTTGTTTTGGTGATGAAATGTGATGTGCCCTCTGATTTGTTAGCAAGAAGTGTCTACCACTGCTCAATTATCAGGACTTGTAACCTTGAGAAGTAATTGTGGGATTCTTGTTTCTTGTCAACCAATGGGAGAATGGAATCTTTCACCCTTGAGTCTCTTCCTCGGAGACTGGTAAGATTGATGGATTCGCCCCGGATGTGTTACACTGCCTTTTATTATATAAAGATTCTTATATACTTGACTGTGCACCTTTGCCCTGAATTGTTGTAGAAGAATGTGTATTTAGGAGGATAATCTTTTTGAAAATAATACTGAGTGTTTTTTATAAGTTGATGAATAAAATTTTTTTGTTAGTTTAATAATCAAACATACACACACTCCTGCACCACCTTACCCTACTGTAAAATACATACATAGCGAACATATCTTTATTGTGTTGTTGTGATCACTAGCTAAATAGATCGTTACCTTTCACTTTGACTTATACTCTTTTACAGACCACAGATAGCATATTTTCACTGTGAAATATGCAAATATACTGATTTGACCAAAAATTGACTTGTACTGTTAAGACTGCCCACCTAAGATATATGGGTACATTTTGAATATATTTTTATTTTCTAATCAATATTTATAGTTTTAAATCATCTATTTTTTTTCCTAGGTGTGTTTCTTCTTGCCATAGGCAGCTGGATTAGCTCAAAGTGTTATGTGTACTTTTTAATGTAATCAAAAATAATGTCTTAGATATTCAAACACTTTTTTCTATATATACCAATGCATTTTTCCTTAAAAATATCTGCTTTAAAAATCTCAAAATTCTTTGAATAGTGGCATTTTAATAATTGAAACTGTTTGAGGATATTTACCTCAAATTTATTAAAAATCAAACTACAGTAGACTCATCCATAACCGAATTAATGTGGACTGAAGTAATCCAGATATGAGAAAAATCTGGATAAAAGAGAGAGGTATATTTTTTTTATTAAAAAAGAGTCATAAATGTACTTATTTGACATATAAAAATGTTTGTTTTCATTTTTTATTATATTTACAGGCTTATTTTTGCAAATACAATTTGAAGTATACATACATTTATTTTTTTTAATAATGCATTAAATTTGTCTATTTTGTTTTTCATTCAATTCCCTGATGAGCTGATACCTCACATGAATGCCTCATTATAATAATGTCAGAGGGATTTGATTTGCTGTGCTATTCTACAAATCACAAAGCAACCTTTATAAAAAGGAATTAAAAATGTAAAAAATTCAGAGTCAACTTTAAAAAACTATACAAACCAAAAAAATATCATATATACCTCTAAATCTGTAATGTTGAAATACTTTCTACGAAGAAATGCATTTCTCTTCAAGAGGTATTTCATCGTCACTGTTTACATCAATTTCTTTTTATGACATTTAAAATTTCTTCATCTTTCAGGTAGTGATTTAAATCGCTATTTATCCAGTCAAAAACTTTTGTTTCTGTGAGATTTTCACAACAAGAAACTTTCCTTGCTGTATTTGTTAATTCTAGGTTGTCTTAATTTTTTCAAACTGTCATTGATTGCTAATAATGTATTCCAACATTTTTTAAAGTAGAGCTTTTGACTGTCACCCATGCTTTAGCAGACCAGAATTATGCATCCTTAATGTTTATAGATTTCAGATTGTCCAAAAAATTAGCATCCAAATCAACTTTTAAAATTGACTGGAGCATAAATTTTGAGTTTTTTTCAATCTGAATATGGCAGTGTCTACTCTATATAAAGTCATATGAAAGCCATTTCACACTTATTTTTGCTGCCAATATTCCAATATGCTTAGTCAAAAGTAGGAAAAGTTAAGTTGCAAGTTATCTAGAATATTGGAGCTATTTGTTGCTGAAAAGACTGGTACACCTATATTCTGCAAGGTGTGTTATTATTATCATCACAATAACTATTGTAGCATTCAGGCCTAGTGGTAACAGAATCATGGTAATATAATAAGCGAATGCATGATGAGCAAATTTAATAATGAACTCTTTGAAACCTATTCAATTCCGTTTTTTCTATTTTTCCTTATCTTTCAATATTATTATGCTGATATGGAATAGGGGGCAATTTTTGGCTTATATGTACACAGTAATATCCAATTTCTTATTTCTTTTGGATGGCATGCATTTTACATAACTGCTATTCAAACTGCATGACCTTACTAAATTCTTTTAATAAAATCAATACTTTAGAGAACCCCATTAAATAATTTTATTCATTAACATTTTCTTTATTTGTAGATTTATAAGCCATGAATTTATGTTTATTATTATATATTAAATATTTCTTTATGACTTTAAATAAAAGTATATTTATATATATATATATATATATATATACACACACACACATATGTATATATATATGTTATAAATAATTTTTATATATTAATTTTGACATTTTTCTTTATAATATATAGTAGAATAGTAGGTCACTAAAAGGGAGGGAGATAAACAGCGGAACCATGGAGCTTCAAAGAGTCTTGATTGAGAAACATTGCATTTAAAATAGAGGTAACTGAATTTGACATTGTTTTCTCAAATGAATATACTCAGCTATATTATGGAAAGATGTCCCCACTTGCTCCAATGCTTCTGCATTTAAATGCAAGTACAGTGAAGTCTTGATTTTTTTTCTAAATAATGAACATTAGCAGAACCCTAAGCATGGAGATATTTTACATTAAATAACACATTCATTTAGTGAAATCCGTTTCTACTTAGCAACTTTTTTCTGTCCAATATTAGCAAAATAAATTCGTTTTCACAGAATTCTAATATATCTTTCTCCATTCTTTAGCATGCAAAATCTCTACAGTCAGGTAAGATAAAAAGTTTCAACTTGTTTTGATGTCAGTGGACAACAAATAACTCTACTCACCTTTGTCAGTAGAAGTATGTGTGTGTGTCAATCCTTTTAACGAAAATCATTAAAAGTAGAAAATCTACCATTCTGATAATGAGAATAGCAGTGATTTTTTTTCTATTATTATTTAGTTCATCTGATCACATCTAAAGATACCTAAAAGCAATGTTTGTTGACACAACAGAAATTAAAAATATTAAAAGAAGTAAATCATGGTTTCAGGAAAAAGCATATTACTTTTAAGTTTGTAATCCCCATAACAGTTGGTCAAAAATCACATAAAGCATAACTGGGTTATTCTCTGCAATAGTGCAAAAAGTGCTTCCCAGCCATATAAATGCTCTTAATTTTATTACATTTTTATTTATTTTTATTTTTATTAGAAGATCTAAACATAGTTTATTAGGGGCAGAAAGTAAAATTTAAAAATAAATAAATTTAGTATTTAAAAATATAATATATATCATGCAAACATCATTCCCTCACCTTTCCCCCCACCTGTACTACCATATTTTATTGCCTATTACTTTCCATCCAGAAATAAAAATAATTAAAAATACCCTAAGCAAAATAAAGTTCTTATTTGATACATTACAAAAAATAATAAAAATATTAATTTTTACTATTATTATATAGTCTACTCAATCAATTATATGTTTCCGCATGTTAGACCATCATTCCCTCACACATTGCTATTATCTCAAATATCTACCACTAATGAGCAGTAGCAGTCTAGCATCCTTCACAGAGAAGAAGCTATTTTGAGCACTTGTCAGTCCAGCAACATAAATTGGTGGTGTAAGATTTTGTTAATTTTACAGAATTTTTTTTTAGTCAGTATATCCGGAAGCGTTTTTATTAGCAGTCATTCCCTCACACAGAATATTAATTTTTGTGTAAATATCAAAAATTTTAATTTTATCATACATTATATATTAAGTGTTTCTCTTAAAGGAAACAGTTTGGATTTCTTCATAATTTTGCATTTTTCCCCTACAACTAGTAAAAATGTCTTATTTCATCATTCCCTCACTTATCATTCCCTCACATTTTTTATTTTATTTTTTCCACAAATTTTTATTTTATTTTTTTTTGTTAAGTCAAATTTTTAAAACAATTTCTGTTGCTATTAAAATTTTCAATAATTGACTGATTTCTTACCATTTATCTAATTTTTATGAAAATTTACATATGCATCATTCAAGTCAGACTGCTGGCCAAATTTGCAAGTATTGTAGAGAACAACCCAACTGCCATTGTAAATCAAAGTGCCACAATTTAATTTCTAAGTATTTTAAGTTTTATGAAATATTAGTTTTATTAATTAAATCTAAATATATTGTAAGATATGTTTGAAACATTTCCTTGTAGTAAATTCTATAAAGAATTTTATTTAATGAATTTTATGTATAGGGATATTTTTCTCAGGATTTTCAGAATTTGTCATATGGAGACTCAACTGTATTATATGGAAACTAAATTAGATAAGAATAATTCATGAATTATTCAATTAATCCTCTAAGCATATGGCAGCAATTTTGTACAGCTGTTTAATGATTCAAAAAATAACAGCTATGAAAAGCATCAGTATGGGGATTTGCATTCGAATACATTACATATTACTTATTGTATGCACCAGAGAAGTCAACAATAATTTCAAGATTTTACTACATAAGCTTTTGAATTCACAAATTAGATGGCTGAAAAAGAGGGTTAAAATGTTTAAAGGATGAAATATAATATATAAACTTTACTCACATTTTGATTCAATAAATTGCTTCACTTACAAAACTTTTACTTTTAATGATGTTGTGACATTTATAACTTATAATTGGGAAAAAATAACTAACAAGTGCATTTTTAAAAAAAATTTATAACAAAAAATTAATTTTAATTAATTTTTCTGCAAGCAAAAAAATAAAATATTACGAACTGAAACATTGAGAGTCGATTCCATAACTAGCACTAAAATTATCATTTTTAGGTACGTTCGTAATTATATAAATACGTAGCACCTATAGTCGTCGTTCAGTCCGTCTGTCCGCATATAACAGAGCAAAAACTACCCAAACGAATGGTCTAAAATTTTAAATATATAATTGTTGCAAAATTTTGTCAAGTCATTTCAAATTTTATGAAAATTGGATGTATAGTTTATTGACAGGGACAGTCAAAAGTTTTCCGTTACATTACAGCCAATGGGAAAAAATGATTGCAAGTGCATTTTAATGATGTTACAGCCTTCCTAATGGTCTGAAATTTTAAATATATAATTGTTGCAAAATGTTGCTGAGTCATTTCAAATTTTAGGAAAATCGGATGTATAGTTTAATTACAGGCACAGTCAAAAGATTTCCATTACATTACGGCCAATGGGAAAAAATTATTGAAAGCGCATTTTAATGATGCTACAGCCTTTCGAACAGAATGAAATCTATAGGCACTTATGACGTTCACTAAAATATACATTCAGTACAATATGCAGTGCAAAAAATATTTATAAAACTAGTTATAGTATGAACGCATCTCATTTGCCATGTTTGACGAGCAATTTCCAACTTGTTTGTAAGTGTGGTAAATAAATAAGCAGTTAAAAAAACCAGATTTATTCATGAAATGTACATCCTTTTTTAGGAAAACAAATGTATATCCTTATAGCCTGCAATTTACAATATACTTTTTTGTGAAATAACATTCAACTTCAAAATAAATAAAACAAAACAGTGACATTCAGATGTGAAGCAAGCATCTCATTTCCTGAAAAGTAATAGGTATTTTTTTCTTTATTTGCTAAATAATAAGTAATATGTATAGACTAGAAAAACCTCTAAATACAGAAGTTAGTGAATTTACAATATGTAAATAAAAAAAAATTCATACAAAAAAATCAGTCCCAGCAAAAAAAAACCATGAAATGTTTCAATGAAGAATATTCTAAATAATAAAAAACATTTAATTAAACTTCAAATTAATCCATACAGACTTGATGTATGTTCTAGTACACATAACATATATCCTTTAATTATAGTTAATTACAAGTTTTATCAGTTATCTGTCCTGTTGTGCATTAGAATATACACCAAGTATTAGTATTCCAAGCAAACTTGCCATGGTGAAGTATAGAAGCATGTTATGTATAAATAAGGGTGATTATAAATGATTCATCAGACTCCAAAATACTGGGTTTTTTTTATTATTATTACACATGAAATAATGAATCATACACAAAGATGCCTTAAGCATCCAAGTTTATATCAATTCACATTTTCCACCAGGTATCAGCACAAGCAATAACTAGTTCTAAACTAACAACTATGCAACAAAATGAATTTCATGTTTCAGAATATGGTATGTGTATATCCATTTTCCCATCTATAGTTATCCATGCCTCCATTCCCAGAAACTTTGGTTGAGCTCTAAAATTACATTACCAATGCATTTATGGCCATTAGTAGAGAGATTCTATTGCAGGTGTGGTTTGAACTCAAAAACCAAATAGATACCTATGTGACCAGAGAAAGCCACATTAAAAATGTGCAATGATATAAACAAAAACTTGGATACTTAATGTTTATGTCATTTATTGTTTTTTGTAAGTATTTTAAATCTGATGAATCATTTATAATCAGCCTGAATTTATGTGAAATGCTGTATCAAATATTTAATTTGAGAAAATATTAATAAGGTGCATTTAAGTATCTTGAATGTGCAGAGAAATTATATGAAATACTCTGTGCATATCCAAGGTTAAAATCAACATCTTTAATATCAGTTACATTATATATAAGTTTTACAGAAATGTGCTATTTATATGTTCCTTACGTATCTTTTAGCTTCCTCAACTTGCCAAAGGGAAAAAAAGTATTTTTATAGTGTTTAAAAAACAGGTCTGAGTGGGTTAAAAGGAAACTTTCAAAGTTTTTCGGAAGGGACTATAGGTATTTATGTATAAGCTGTTAATTATTGCTTAATCACTCAAAAAAATATAAAAAGAACACTAAAACAACCACAGATGTATTTTTTATCCCAACATATATTCATTTTTCTATTTTAGTTATGACCACTGGGAGAAACTTATCAAATTGATCAATGACCAATAAACGTTATAGCAATACATACATTATGGACTGATAAAAATTTGGATTTTCACCTCAAGAATCAAAATTTGGATTTTAAGAAATTTGGAAGAATAACTAAAATGACTACATTTTTTTTTTCAATACAGCAATTTTACAAAAGAAAAATATCAAATTTCTCTTGGTATGCTAGCAAAAAAGAAAAAATGGAATCTTCTTATTCTTCTTCTTCTTATTATTTTTTTTTTTTTTTTGAAAATCTAACAGCACCATTCCTACATATGTGGCATGAACTAAAATTAAAATAAAAGGTATGATTGATTACACTGACTGCACATGGATCACTATAATTCTAATTTTAAAAGTTAAATACTGAACAAATTCAGCAATTATCAAAAAATTAGTTTTTTCATTAAATACTTAAAACCAATAGAATACACCTTGTACAAAATGACAAAATAATCCTAAATGTATGTCTTTTAAATTGCAAATATAATACGAAAACAATAACAGATTTATTTAAAGGAAATTCTTTCATATAATAGCTTATAACAAACATATTTCCATGAATAAAAAGAGAAACAACAAACTATAGATATTTAAGTATATGACTAAACATTAGATATGTGCTTCCAATCACTCATGCAAAATTGTATCATAGTTACAATAATGGAGAGCAGTTTAAATGTGTTTAAATTATTTATACAAATGTAGCACATAACTAATGAGTAACAAAAATATAAGTATATAATACATAATTTTTACTTAACATACTTGCAAAAACACATTTGGCAACATATTATTTTTTTGCATGTTAAGCTGAACAATTTACCCATGAAAAGAAGAACTTATATTTAAAAAAATAACATTGCAGAGAAACAAATACAGTATAATATGAATGTATTCAAGAAAAAAAATGAGAAAAATGTTCAATCACTTTAATCATAAAACAAAACAATGAAGTATTCTGATAAAATACAGATATCTTATCTTGGAAAAAGTTAATTGGGTTGTCATTTTTTATAAATTTGTTAATAAATGAGAAAAAAAAAGTTATAAAGTAATTAAGGTACGTAAAATTCCTATTTCACTTAGTTAAATAATGAACAACTATAATACAGATGTGATAAATAAATTGGTATTTTTACTCAGTTGAACAATAAATAAATTATATATTAGAATATTTTGAGAAAGAATATTCCAAAAAGTTAGATGCATTTTTAAAGAAACCCAATTAATCTTTTGTACTCTTTTAAATTGTGTAACTTTGTACTTTTTCTTATTACTGATGCACAGAGAAAAAAAAACCAAATTAAGTAAATTGTTTTATATTGGAAAAATAGTTAAAGGTACACAGAAATAAGGTTCTGTCATATTACACAATGAAGCAATATAATAACACCAAACTTGATTTAAAAAAAAAAAAAAATGTATTGGTAAGAATTAAGACTCCATACACTTAAAAATTAAATGTTTAACACTGCTTCTCAATGCAAGAACATAACACATTAAAACATTAAAAATAGGATATTAATGCTTATCATCTTTTGATATATATATGCTTTTAATATAATGAAAGTGCCTGATATTGAAACTGGTAAAAATGATGTTAAAATTTACTTATTTGCATATTTAATTTTTAAAAGTGTTTGTTGATTATAAAATGTTAAAAAATACAAATATAAACAGAAAAATGGCATATCTTATGAATATATGGAAATTACACCAAAATTGTCCAGCTGTAAATTGCTGAAAAAGAAAAACCTGTCAGTGTGTAAAATGTCATTAAATAGTTTGACTAGCAATATGTTCACAGAATGCAACAAGATATATCTATAGTCTTTTTTTAAATGTATATACATAATTAGTGGCATAATCAGAGAGAAACCAGAGAAGCAACCACCATACTAAAATTTTAAGAGATAATAAAATTACCAAAATTTTATGATAAATGAAAACAAGTGGTGTTTTGTTTTTTAAGATACAAATAATACATTATTTATTTTACATAACTAAATTATCTATTTTACAGCAGCAAATTCAGTCAAGCATATTTTGCTATCTGTAAAAAAAAAAAAAACTTTCTTATTTATAATAATAATTTATTGCAAATATAAATAATTTTATAAATTTTAGTTGTAAGGATACCATCAAATATATTCTTTGTACATCATATAGTTTAAATATAAAATCATTTTTTCATTAATTTCTTTTTTTTTTTTTTTTTTTCAAAAATTAAGATTCCTTCTTTAAAATTAAAACTGCAGTCTGTATAGTATGACTTTTTCCTTTCAAGAAACAAATGTTTAAAAAAAGTTATCAGTCATTACTTTACAGTATTCTAAATTTTATTTTTTGTATCATATAATATAAATTTCTATATATGTACATCAAATTTATCAATTATTGCTTTAGAGAATATTTTATATGTATTATTATTAATAACAATAATGTAAGTTAATCTAATTGTCAACTTAAAATAATAATATGAAAGCATTATGTTAGCATGCACCAGAACAATAAACAAAACTTGAAGGCTTAACTGCAAGAGGAACTTACATAAGATATAATACTAAACTGACCTATTTGTAAATAAAATTTACATAATCACAGTTAAGAGTTTGAAAGTAAATATTTTGTTAAATTTACAAACTTTCATCTGCCTAAATGGGTGTCCACAGTTAATATGAAAGAATAAATTTGGGGAAAATTCAGTTAAAAATTTAAAACTGCATTTTGAGAAAATTTCATTTTTGAAATTTGAAAAAGGTCTCTGATTTATTTACTAAAATTAATTTAAATCTTTTGTTTCTTTATACACTAAGTTTACAATTCTGAAAGCTTTACCAGTTAGTTAATGAACATTTTATAGAAAAAATGTGTTTTATTTTTATTAATTATTTTTTAAATTATCATGTAAAAGTCATATGACAAAAAAAAATGGGAGCATAAATGATATTCTTTTCTGGAATATTAATTGAAATTCCTTCTTTATATGTTTCTGCTAACAAGATACTTTTATTTTATATAGTTAGAAATGATGTCATAAGCCCACCCTCATTTTTCTTCCATACTGTATATGTATATATATTCTGCATGACAAAATTATGGCTTTTAACTTGCGTTGAACTAAAATTACCTAGAGGAATACTGATAATTATATAATCAAGGCTCAGATAGTGAAAAATCTGTTGTATTTACAGAATAAATATGGGACATTTTAAATTGAAATTTCTATATAAAGCCTACATTAATACAAATCATGATTAATTTAGTTGTGTCTTCAATCTAATCAATTTTTTACAATATGCAGACATACAAAAAATTTTATATATGTATCAAATGCTAAATTTAAAGTACAGTGGCCTGAAAGTTACTTCAATAAACAAAAAATAGAAAAATAAATCTTCAACAACCATATAAAAAGGAATATTTATCATGAAATCATTCTATTATAACAATTGAACAAAATCCGAAATATTTTTTTTTACAGCAAAATTGTAATTTAATCATCACACATATAGAATACCACTTAAAAAAAATAACAATGATATACAAAGCACATTAAAGTGCAATTCAATTTATACAATTTCAAAATGCTTTCAATAAAGGAAATATTAATAAAATTATACTTTTTTTAACCCTCAAAGGAATATGTCTGTGTGATATACAATATAGGAACAAAATGAACAGAAAGGAAAAAATGCAAAAGGTATTCAAAATAACTGGAATTCAGTGGCACAGATAGGGAAGTAGTGAGTTATCCCTGGGGAATCTGATAAAAAGGTACCCCATGCAACTATAAGTTTGATACAATTATAAGGATATTTTTTTCTTTTTTAGAACATTCAGTCCAATTCATGTTTTTTGCAGAATAGGAATTAAAAAATGCAATCATAAAAACATTCTGACTTAAGAGCATATCTTTTATAGATTAGAAGTTGATATATACCTCTCAAGAAAACATTCCAAGTAAAAATTATGTAGCATGCTATATATGCAATACCTCTGTCTAGGGTGGTGTGGAAAATTGCTTCCAATTTATTTTTACTTTGTCTATTATTATCTGAATAATTTGATTGTTAAATAAAATTAATTATAAAAAATAAATTATTATAAACATATAAATTATTCAAAAATTAATTTAAAACAGTGAATTTAATAAATACATTCCAAAATTCTCCCTTTCATGTGAATACATACATGTACTATATAATACACGTGAGTGTTCTTGATCAGCTAACAAAATCACACTCTATACAAAAAGCGATTCCAGTAATTTGTGGGCAACCCAACACAAAAATGCAAAATAATATAAAAAGTAAATCATTTCACTTTTTATACTTGCAGATGCATACAGGTTTTATTTCCCTGTAAGTTGATAAGTAAATTTTACTGTTATATTTTTCACCTTTTGTTAACTTTTTTTTAAATTTTATATCTCATTATTCCACATATTAATCAAACGTCTTTAATAATAATAATAAAAAAAAACTGCAATTATTCTACTTATTTATCATCACCATATAAATTTCAACTTAAAATGCAACTTTGAATTTGAATTTATTTTCAAAGTGATGCCCAATTTGCATTTTAAAGCAATTATCTTTCAAAAATGTTTTGTGCACATTGTTTATTGTATGTTTATGTTTGTGTGCAGAAAAAAAAAAAAAATTGTTTAGCTTAAAATTTTTAATAATTATCAGTTTCAAAAATATTAAAATGTATGTATCTAATAGATATAAAATGGCATATCTATTATATATTATACTATACATATATCTATTATATATATATAGCATATCTATTATTATATCTATGTCGTTAAAACATATAATTTAGGTATTGAATAGATACATGTTTTTGTAACACATTTAAACATTAAAAATCTTAAGCTGAACAATACTTTTTTCTGCACACAAACCTAAACATGCACTAAAAACTGTACACAAAACAAATTTCAAAGGCAATTTCTTTAAAATGCAAACAGAATATCATTTTCAAACATTCTACACATTAAGAGTTACATTTTAATAAGATGAAAATTTTATGATGGTCTAAATGATTAGACTAAATGTAGTTTTCTTTGATTAAAACTATTTATTACTTTTTGTCAATCATACTATACAGAAAGAAAAGCTGTTTCAACATATTTAAAAAAGCATAAAATGTTCAAAATCAATTAAAAAATATATTTTTTTTAATCACAGTAAACATGAAAGAAATAACATAATTTTGTGCTGAATATTTCTTTATATGTGTGTGTTATTTTAAGTGTACACTGAATATTGCATAGCACTGATCTCTTTAATAAATATTAATACATATTAGCATGGCTCAGTATTCACTTGTATGAATTCTTTATTAAATATTCAATATAAAACTGATAAAATTTTATACTAATATCTGTCCATTTTGTAAGCACAAACTCAATATCTGTCAACATTGATTTATTATTATTACTTAATATTCATTCATGGTAGTACTGATTGAAACTTTTTAATATTGATTTCTTCAGTAAATAGAAATCAGAGTTTTATAACTGTGTGACTCTATACAGCCTATTTTTTTTAATGAAAATGTCCACATTATAATTTTATATAACACATGTAGAATGAAAGAGCTATGCATTTTGAAGAGTAAGTACAATACTTTCTAAGTACCCTTCATAAATGGAAAAAAGATTTATAAAAAAAATCTATACATAATTAAATGACTTAACATGTATAAATAAGATGAAAATAGCAAATATTTGCTTAAAAAACAGTTTACCAAAATGCATAAGTATAATAATAAATATCATGAAAAATTTATCAAATCTATAAAGAAAAGTGTTCATGAAAAATACAAAACCATAAACATTTAAAAACATGGACATAACAATTAAAGGCAGATATATAAATCAGACCAAAAAAGCTGCATTTAAAATTTTTATCACAACTGGTACTTTAAGGGACAGAGGCTGAGTTGAATAAAATACTACCACAGGACAATTTTCCATGCAACAATAACTGGTTTTAATTGTATTATTATACATAAGATTGCTGAAATTTATAAGAAGTTGAAATGCTTAAAAGATCCACAAAAAATCCTTAAAATGATTTCGTTTCAAAATTTTCAGATTTTTAATGCATAACATCTGAAATTTATGTTTATTTCCAATTTATAAACAAAATGTAGTATGATTTCAGAAAAGTTTAATAATTATTGAAATGCAGAATTTATTTAAAGTTAAACAACATATAGATTAAAGATATAAGAATGTTACTTTAACAATATTATTCAGGCTTTTGCCAGTTAGTACTAAGATCCATTTTTAAGGCATTTTTTAAAGAAATAATACAAAATTTAGGTCTTTAGATTACATATCAAGAAATAGAATGCCTGAAGCATATTTTTTTAACCAAAATATGGCAATCGATTTACAAAATTTTAAAGTTCTTTTGGTACATATACATTAAAATTAATAAGCATACAAAATTTCATATTTCCATGACAATTTTTAAAAAGCAACCCAACATCCTCTGCCATACTGGAAATGATTAATTCAAATTAACTTAATTTTATGTAAAACTTGCCATCTCATAAGAAAGTTTACATATTTTTACCAATATTAAATACGAAGAGAAATAGATCAGTGTTAACATAATACAAAATCAAAATGATTGAGGTTAAAGAAAAACTATGTTTAGCAATTACTACCACTTTTACAATTTATAGTATTTATATGTGTATATGATTGAGAGGAGGGGTAAAATTTTATGGCACACTTCACACATTTTTTCCTAAAAATTTTCATATGAATTAAAAAATTTATGATTTTATTCAACACTTTGATGAAGCATTCATAGGACATACTAAGAAAGACAATCAAAGAAAAGTTTTCTGAGATTAAAAATTTTCTTAGTACAAATAGTTATTAAGAAATGGTCCTTTGTCTCAATGAAGTAACTTTTAATGTAAAATTAATTGATTATTCTGTTTAAGAATAATGTCATTTGCTTATTCAAAGTACAAACACTGATATGAAAATCTTATAAATGGTTTTAACTAGTTGTGTATAAAATACTAATACTGGTAAAACATTTTGACTTTGTCATGAGAGCCACACGTCAATGAAGTAAAAAGTAAATAGCTATATGAAAAATACTGATTGGTTTCAGTCTGATATGTTGCTCTCCTAATGAAACTTTAACATATAAATGACAAAACAATATGGACACCTTCCAGACAAACTAGCACTGATGTTTAAAATTTCAAAGTTGCTAGAATTCTATTATTCATAACACTGATCTACAGTAAACTTGAACAAAAACATATTTAAATAACACAAAATCCATTTCATAATCTACACATGATAATGACATCATCAATGATGAATTATCTGTTATAAAAATTGTACAAATTATAAAAAAAAAATCATAAGGCTGTGGTGTACAGCAATAATTACAAAATATAATCTATTTACAACTAAACACATTCATACACATGTACACCTAAGTCAAAGCACCTGTCTCGCTAATGGCAGAAATGAACAATGCAGCAGGTAGAGGTTATAGGCACTCCACGATGAGCTGATTCTTCTCATATTTTGAAAATGAAATGCTGTATATTCTGCTGCATCAGATGCCATCCAAGCTCCACAAAATGTAGCACCATAGCTTAGCAGCCTTGATGGAAGTCATGGATAAGTGCAAAGTGATGCAGGCATAACAACAACAACAATAGATTGCCTCTGAATGCTGCCCATTCAATAGAAAATATGTCAGCATCAAAGATAACAGTAAGAAAGTTGTTGGCAGCATGCTCTGATTTGAAAATTGGCATCAAGTTAATAGTGAATACACACACTCATACATTCATTAAAAAAAAAACCCTCTTCAATGAACACTTTTACTCAACACACTTCTTGCAGCTCATAAAACTTGATTTTGCAAAAACTGCCAACCAGCAATGAACATTATCACTGGAATAATGGCACTCATCTACTTGAGCAACAACTCCACCAGTCTTGCTGGCTGGACAACTTAGACCAGAAAAGGTCCAATTATTGCCAGGTAAGGCAGGCAGAGAAATCAATGGATGGAATAAATACTATGATTGGAAGATCATAGTTGAGTATCTCCCATGTCACATATATTTCGAGAAATAATATATTCAAGTAACCCTCTATACAAGAAGTCATACTGAGCCTAAAATAATAAAAGAATACATAAATATTAATGTAACAATTATTTATATTATAAAATGATTAAAATGCAAGAAATTTAGATTCAACGTATATAATAAAAGTGAAAACAAAATACTATATATGAATTAATATGATGAAATCTGAGTGAAATAGTAATGCTAGAATGGTAATTATATGTAAATTATTCTAAAATATTTTCCAACCTGAATAATGTATGATGATATTAAGAACTATAAGACAAATATTTCTCAGACAGCCCACAATTTTAGAAGAAATATTTTTCACTATAGGATACATTTCTTTTAAATCCTCTAAATATAAATCATAGAACAATTTAGCTTTAGAAATGTCAGAATGCAAAAGCTCACCAAGAATACTAAAAAAATTAAAGAGCTAGTTTTAAAGAAAGTGGGGATACATATTATTTTAATATCTAAATACTCTTTTCTTAAACATTTTCATGTTAAGTATAATTTATAAAGCAGAATATAGTTTATAATAGCCAATTCAATAACTTTCTTAGGCAGATGAAAAAATTACATATTAACAAGTCAAAACATACTGACTTGCAAATTTGTATTGAATTTATAATTTATGGATTTATATTAGACAGCAAAAATTTACTAGAATTCAAGGTAAGTAATTTATTTATAATTTTCACCCTTCATAAAAATACCAAGAAACCATTTTTCTTCTAACTAAAGCACTTATCAGTGATTTATGATTAAATTACATGACTTTAACATCTTATATTTTTCAATACAAGTTACTCATTTCCTTGCTATTATTTTTACACTGCACAAAAATACCTTTCAATACAAATAAAATGTTCAAGAAGACATAAGTTCATTAAAGTTCAGATAAGGTTCAAGCAAGCAAGCAAGAAGAGAAATAACAAAATTTGTAAAAGAAATGTTATCTACTGCATTTTGCACTAAAGTCATAGTTAACTAAAAGGAATATGTGGCATTTTAAAATAGCTTTTAGGATTAATGCTTATAAAAGTAATAAAGTAGCATATGCAATTTCATACTTTTTTGTATGACAGACACCAGTCATAGTTTTAAGCCAAAGCAGCAAATGCAGTAAGCTGATAATTTATCATCAAGTATAGTAACCCAATTATAAATTTTCTCTTGAGTAATTCTCAGAAAAGTGGCAATTTCATGTCACAGAGATCTTGTGGTAAAATAAAAATTGTGGTAAATTTTTAAAATTACAAAAGAGAAAAGGATTGAAACTATCAATATTAATTAGTTATACATATAAACTGTGATCATTTGGTTATTGAAACTGAAATAAAATTATTTTTTTAATGCAAATATAAAATCCTTTACGGTATTCCCACAGGTTCACACACATACAAAATAAAGTGGTTTATCTGCCACTCCAGCATGTATGTTTATAATGTTTTTTTTTAGCAAATCCATTAGAGATACTTAAATAAATATCAGCCAATTAATTATATTTATATTTTATGTAATGAAGGAAATTAGGACTTTTTTTGTTGTGCCTAGTAATTAACATCAAACCCTCACATTACTATAAATCTAATCCTATTTACTCAGTAAATGACAGCACATACATTATATAGGTCTAAGATAATCTGTAAAGTAAGGAAAACATCTTGCTTTTGCTCAACAACATTCTTCAATAGATAGCACATGGCTTTTAATTATGAAATCAAAGTATTTTTATCACCCATTATCCCCTCATCTATTATATTTTTAATATAAGCAAATAAAATTTATTTTTCTATTATTATATTATTGAAAATGTGTTTCAAAAGATATTTAGCAACTGAAAATATACCTAAGCCTAATCATTTTTTGTACAAAGGGATTTTCAAAAGTATTTCATCATTCCCTAATAATTTTAATAAATGAGGAAATGATTTAAATTGTAAGGGAATGGTCTGAATCCACTTACATATGTACTGTACAATACAATAAGATTAATCTAATGTAATGTAATACATATTAAAAGACTCACAAGACTTTAAATTAGAGTAAGTAAGGTTAATCTATTTTAATTAACACTTTCCAACAAATCTGGTTTCTCGGTCCATGCTATAATCTGCATAAATATACTCTGATTGCCATGTAATAAATATATGTTATTGAGGTTTACTATGCATGTTTGTTATTGAAAATGAAGTGTGTAGAAATTTATGGTCCATTTACAAAGACACTCAAAAGAATTCCATTACATAATGACCTATGGAGAAAATAGTTTGCAACGTATTTTAATAATGTTATACTATTTCAAACATATTGAAATTGATATACGAGGTGTTTTCAAAAAGTAAAGATACACAGAGTTGGGCAAATTTGTAATCTTAATTATCTGCATTGAAATTACAAGTTAATTGCATGTAATTGATTATAGTTAGACACATTCAAACACAGAAATTTTGCACACATAATGGAATGGGGACAGTTCCGACTACAGTGCTGCAATTATTTTTTACAACATGTAATTTTAACTATAATTAATTTACACACAATTAAATTATAATTACATTGAAGATAATTGCAATTACGAATTTGTCCAACTCTGAAGATACACCTAAGACAGCAGGAAAGAAAAAGTTTTAATAAGCACATTCACAACACCTTGAACATTTGGCCTTTCCCTTGTAGTCATTCGTTATCTGTATGTTGAGTCTGTTTTGTGTAGCATATGTTTATAATGCTTGCGTCAATTCAGAATCTCACTAAATGTGAAGTACGTTCCATTCATATGTTTTCTTCATGCATAAGGTGAGCATTCAGCAGATATTGACAAACAAATTGTTTCTGTGTATGGGAACATTATGAAAAGACAAAATAGAGCGAAATGGTATCATGCTTTCTCTGGAGTTAGGTGCAATGTTCATCAAGAATCCAGAGCAGGCAGGTAACCCTACAGACTGGAACTTGCACCCAGCGACTAACACTTATTACTTTACCTCATCTTGTCACTTCCACAACGATGATGAGATCAAAATCAAAGTTGAAATGCGGTTCAACAACCAGCAGTAAGCTTCTATGACTGTGGGATACAAAAGCTTGTCCCCAAACATAACAAATGCTTGGACAATGACAGCAACAATGTCAAAAAATAAGACATACTCCAGTAAGTAATTTGTAATGGACATTTCATCAATTAAAAGTTTTTTAATAGAGTATGCAGCATTGTATCTTTACTTTTTAAAAACCCCTTGTGCATCAATAAGACATACCTTGATATGCATAATTTCTTAATGATTAATATTACATGAGCCTATTTATGGATACAAGTTTTACTACAGTTAAATAAAACATTATGAAAATATACTTTACACTTGTCTATTAATAATTACATCAAAACAAGTGTGTTATATGAAAAGAGTCAATTTTAATAGTGATCTGTCATTTCCTCCTACACAGCATAACTCCCTCATTTTTTTACTTATTAAAATAATTAAAATTCCACAAAAACTACCAGGTACAGTTTGGTTCGTATTATTTGTTGATAAATATAGCACAGGTGTACTCACAGACAAAATTTTGAGCTTTTACAGGTAATTTCATTTGCGCTCTTTTTTTTTTTTTTTTTTTTTTTTAATAGTCCCTTTTCAGCAAATTATGCCTTTAGGGCTGGACAATATCAGAAATTTAATATCACAATCTATCAATAAGTTAATATTGATATTGGTGATATATTACGATTTAAAGCATATGGGAATAGAAAAATTGCTAATTTCGAAAGATAAATGGTATGGTAGCAGCAATTTAAGTACAAACTGATGTAGAAAGCAATGTATCAATGTTTTAGACCTATTTGCACACACAACATCCTTTAAATATATAGTGAAACTCATTTAAGATATGCCTGCTTAAGATACGAATTACTTCCAGTCCCTTGAAAAATGCCTATTAAGCCTGTGTAAAATTAACCACTTAATATATGTATGGATAAGATACAAAATCGCTTAATATGCAAAAAAAAATTGTCCCTTGAAGTTAAAAAAAAGATTTATATATGAAACGGTGCCTGTGCAGTCTGTTTATCAGAAGTCTTTAGGACAGAAAGGAAAAAAGAGCAATAGTATTCTGCCCTTGTATTTCCTCACCATTGTTTTCCCCCTCCCATTTCTTCATTCCCTTTCATCCGTTATGAAAATTGTAGTGATAGTTTGGACTTCCAATAGAAAGTTCTCCTTCATGTGAAGTGAGGCATTCCATCTCTTCTTAACCCCTTCGTGACGGGAGCCTTTTACGAAATTTTTAATCTTTTGTCACCGTTTTTTAAAAACAGAAATTTGTGTCTTCTTGAATCGAGAAAATGCGCTGATTAAATATGGCAAATTTTGCAGTAAAATTTTACTGGTGAGAAAAAACAAGGATTCTGAGTGCTTCATGTCGCTCGTACAGTATACGTGCCGCTCGTCCCCAAGGGGTTAAGAAGCCTCAGTACTGGTAAAGCTCTTGAAAGGACATCGTGTAAATTTAGTCTTTTTTTCGTCTGCTCAATAGTGATAGGTGTAAATAATGGAAGAACAACTTAAAGTGAAGAGAAAAGCACTTTCTATGACTGAAAAATTGGACATCTTAAGGAAATACAATGCCAAGAATGTGATCAGCAAGACAGCCTTTGACAAATCTGTGGGAATACACAGGTCAACAATTCGAGCTCTGGTATAAAACAGACAAAAACTGGAAAACAGTGCATCAGCTGGAGGCTCTGGAAGAAATAAAATTAAGGTGGCAAAATTTGAAGAATTAGAGAAGGTTTTATTTGAGTGTTTCACCCAAACCCCATTGACAAACATCCCAACTAATGGACCATTAATTAAAGAAAAGGCCTCCAAAATTGCTACACATCTTGAAATGGATTTCATGCTTAGCAATGGTTAGCTAGACTGCTTCAGACAAAGATACAGCACAGTTTATAGGCAGCTATGTGGAGAATCGACAGCTGTGAATGTAGATAACATCAATTGCTGGGAAAATAATGTGCTCACATCACTATTGAACAAGTATTCAAGCAACGATATCTACAATGTCAAATAGCTGGGCCTTTAAAAAAAAATTAATGCCTGATAAAGCAATGGAGTTTAAGGATGAGAAATATTCTGGAGGCAAACTGAGCAAAGAACATGTTACTGTTCTCGTTGGATGAAATATGAATGGAACAGACAAACTAAAACCCCTAATCATCAGCAAGTCATGGAATACTTGCTGCTTTAAGAATGATAGAAATCTGCCCTATGATTATGAAAGTCAATCCAAAGCATGGATGACAAGCGATCTACTCATGAAGTGGATCTGCAAGTTCGATGAATGAATGAAAAAGGAGTCCAGAAAAGTAGTGTCTTGCCAACTGTCCCACCAACCCCAAGGATATCCCTGGTTTGCAAAACATCAAGCTAGTCTTTTTACTACCCAATGTGATTAGCTTGGTTCAGCCCATGGACCAGGGCATAATTCATGTTCTCAAAGTAAAGTACAAAAGATGTATCATTGTAAGTCATCTACACCAAATAGATCATCATGAAAAAAACCTGTCCTGCCCAACCTGTAACCCTATTAAACTCCTTCATGTCATGCATTTCCTGAGTGTGTCCTGGGAACATGTGAGACCAATCACCACTGCAAACTGCTTCTGTAAAGCCTTTGACGTTGATGGCACTTTGCAAGACTGACATAGCTGAAGAAGTGCAGAAGCAAGGAGAATTCAAAGATTGGGACTCATTTGTCAAAATTGATGATCAGGTTGTTATATGTGAAGTTCATTCAATTGGGGTTATAATCAAGGACATCAAAATTCTGAAGAACCTACAGCTTCTGAAGAAGCAGAAGACAAAAAATGTTATCGGGAAAAATATCAGTTGAGTCAGAGCTTAGTAAAAAATATCAATATTTGACCAATATGTTGATAAATAATCCAGCCCTAGAACCCTTTATAAATTATTTTTCTCCCAGGACTTCATTTTTTCAATGAATAGGTGATTTGTTTTAGAAATATTTTTAGTTTACTTGTCCATCTTTTTTTACCTTGTCCATACCTTTAGAAAACATGGCTTAACATCGTATACCTTACTTACATACTTATATCACCTTATATCATCCTTCTTGACCTTACTTTCCCATACTTTTAGCAAGGTGTCTATTCCAACCCAGCCACAAATTTCCCTGACTTTTCCATACCGATAGCATAAAATTTCCAAATATTGAACTTTTGATGAGTTAGTTATATGAAGAAATATTAAAAGCAAGAAAATATTTTGATTTTGTATCAGGGTGCCTAGCACAGCTCAGCAACAAATTTCCCTGCCTTTCCCAAGTTTTCCATACCAATTTAAAAGAAAATTCAGGTATCGAGATTTTGTGATGTCACATACAAAAAATCTTAAAAGTTGTATAATAATTGCCTGACGCTCACTATATTTCTTAATGAGAATCTTTTTTATCATGCTAAACATTTTTAAGATACACTTTTAGCACCAGGTTTCATCTTTCTTCTCCATTCAGGATGAAATTCTTTATTATATCAGTCACAAAATGTTTTGACATATTTTAATGAAAAAAAAAATTATAAGTAATATCGCTGCTCTATAACTAACCAAACTTATGGATTATAAACATTTAAAAATTAATTAAACTAAATATTTCTAAACAAAGATAAATATGCAAACTGAATCGCCTAAGTAATCACACAAAACTGTACAAAGGTTCTGTGAGAGTAAAGCTGGTATAGAAAATTTCTCGTTTAAAATGTTCTTGTTGAAAATTTCTCCGATTTTTCTAAGAAATTTCAAATTTCCCTGACTTTTCCTCAGAAAGGGTGAATTTACATGACTTTTCCAGTCTATAAAAATTTCTGACTTTTCCAGGTGGCCAGACACCCTGTTTTAGAAGCACTTGACCTTAACATCTTACAGTGTTCAATAAAAGCTAATGATCTTCTTGCTATTCTTTTTGAACTGTGCAGAAATAACTGTCAACACAAAAATTGTTCAGGAACACAAAAGTTTGCTAAAGTTAAAGTAAGGTTAAAAAAATTCAAGTAAGCAAAAAAGGATGAGTAACAAAATTTCTTTAAAAGATATTTGTCAGAAATGTTATCTACTACTTTTTGCACTAAAGTCATAGCTTACTAAAAGGAATGGGCTTTTAAAAGTATCTTATAAAATTACTGCTACTTAAATCTAAGTAGAATATGACAATTTGGTACTTTTCTGTTTGATAGACACCTGTCATAGTTTTAAACCAAAGCAGCAAATGTGGCAAACTGCTAATTTCTCATCAAGTATTAATTATAAATTGAACAGCTTAGTGGAAGAACATGTTAAGTAACAAAAATCACATTTGAAGAAATTTGAAGTGAAAGTTTTTGTTGTAAATTTTAATGATTTATTTTCTGTTTGATACCATGTGTTTAAAATATTAACAGGTGTGGCACTAAACTCTCTCAGAAAAACTTATTCATGTTTAATTTTCACATATTAAAAATTATTAATATTATTTACATTATTAAACATTAATGAATAATGTCTTAAATCTTCAAGACTAAATAGAATTTTAGTATTTTAGTTTTACCATGTGATAGAATACCTCATAATACCTTCATCCAAAAGATAATTTTTTAAAAAGAAAATGCAGCATAACATGTTCTTCCACTCAGCTCTTCAATTGTGTCTAATAAATTATTTTTTCATCTAGGATTTCCTTTTTTTGATGAATAAGCAATTTTCATTTTTTAGAAATACCTTAACAGACAATTTGACAATAGCTAAATAAGAAAGCTCTTTGATTAAATTCTTCCAAGGCAAAGATATAGTTCATATTGCAAGATTTGTTTATAAAAGTATATAAAGTAATGTCTTCTTGATTTTGAAGAAATAAATTAATGCTGTGGCCAAAGAATGAAGATATACACACCAAAATCTGATTTCAATATTCTTGCATTCTTTTTTTAAAATGTTGTCCAATTTACATACTTCAAGTTTATATCCATAGATTTCTGTAAATAATACTTAATTGAATTTATACCAGATGATCCAACCCAGACTTCCCACGTTAAAGAATGTACTGCTCGTTTTACAGAGAGCAAATCATTTTTTTAAAATTGAAAACTCTAATAGATTTTTTACATTTAAAATATTTTCATAGCTTGCCCTCCAATAACAACACAAAGCAATTTTATATGAAAATTATCAATAAAGTATTCAAATAAAGTTTTGAAATTTATTCAGAATTTGGTCAGAAACACAAACCATAGCTGAAACACATTCTGAACAATTATCACTTACAGATAGTACTGTAATTTAATTCATTTGTGTGTCCCATAAATAAACGATAATTGCTATGCATTCCTTATTCTATAGGAAACATATTGTATCACATACATCACAGTGATAGATATCAATTTCTAAACGTTAGAAATTGTGTAACATAAATAAAATGCACTTCACATAATTATCCCCTGTGGACAATAATGTATCTCAATTCTTTTGAGGGTCCCTGCAAACAGACCATGCTAAACACTTAATTTTCAATAGAGAACATCCTGTAGTAAACTTAAAAATTACACGAAAATCTGATATATTTATGAGAGTGCATGGACAGGTGACAAACCAGTCAACACTTTTCAACTACATTCGAAAGTGTTAAAAAATATAGAGATTCATATTGAGATTTTCAAAGTTAGTATAAAATGGTATATGTATGTGGTCACTCAAGAAAATTTAATCTAGAAAACCATAAGGAAGGAACTTTGGTGCAAACAGCTTTACCTTGGAACTTTTTGAATGGGAGTTATGACCTGTATTTGAATCCCTTTCCCCTACCCACAGAATAAAAACTAAAACATGTTGATAAAAATTTAATTGTTAAAAATTTTTCAACATTTTTTATAAATATGCATTTAATATTACATGTACAAAGTAATATAAATACATAACTAGAAATATAAAATGGAAATCATACCAGTGTTTGAAGCATGCAATGCCTTTGAGACCTAGTGTATCTTGCTGCTTGGAATATATCTACTCTTTCTTCAGCTTTTAGCTGCTGGATTAGAACACTCAAAGTAACAAAAACACTACTTCGATCCCCTCCTCCACTGAAATATAATGAAGAAGTTTTAATTATAAATTAAAGGAAACTACTTACAAAGACAAATATATTTTTTTTAATATATTAATACAACTTAGAAAAAAAAATAGGAAAAAATGTGAATGTTAAATTTTTATAAATTCACTGATAAAAAATGCTGAAGGCAAATAAATACATATATTTCAAAATCCTAAGTATTTATTAAAACAAGAAAATAGATCTTAATTTAGCTTCAAGGATTATTATTGAACTGATACCATTTCCTTAGGCAAACAGAACAACAGACACTAGTACCATAAAATACATGATACTCAGAATGTATCAAATAAAATGTAAAAAGAACAACCAGTAACAAAACACTGTTCACTGCTTAAATATTTCAAACAAAAGCAAATATTTTAATTTCAAGTATACTTGCAGATATTTGTTTTTAAACTGAACAAATGGTTTGTGACTTTAATGCCATTTAAATTAAACAAAGTTTGTTAGGACTCTATAAAAAGAAAAAAAAAATGTTTAAAATATATGTTTTGCACTCATGTGCAAAAGATAACTGTAGTGTCCCAAACAAATTTAACATTTTGGATATTAGCAATTTTATATATTTTGAGACATGAGTAGGATTCTTTGTGCATTTCATTTAATATTTGATTCTTATTAATGCCAATAAAAAAATAGGGTATTAAACTATGAATTTATTTTCACAGTTTTTATGAGAAAGAATATTGTACCTGAAAATTCCTAAAATTAATCAGGATTTTAAGCAAAGATGAGCATCAAAGTTTTGTTAACCCTCTAGTGCATACTGTTGCCAATTGGCAACAAATTAAATTTTCTCTCCTTATCACTTATTTACCGCCACCTATTGATAACGTTATGTTTTACATATTCATTTTGACCTTATACTAAGGTTTAGTTCATTAAAAATACCATAGGTGATAATAGTTGTTTATCAGTTACAAATAAAAAGGAACTTTTGAAACCTTCCACTTTCCTAGCCATAGATGGATTTCTATCACAAAAAATATTTAAAATGCAAAATTTCATTTGAAAAAAATCTTTTTGAAAGAATATGCTTTTAAAAGTCATTTTTAATAATTTTCAGTAAAGTTTTTTGGAACAAATATTATATGCATGCGAATATACATTTGTTGCCATTTGGCAACATCATGAATTGAGTTCCCGCTTTTATTTACATTTTTAGTATTCTCTTCAATGAATTTGTTGATTGTTTCATCTTTCTTTTTATCTATTTTTTCACCAAAAAATTTGTTCTGATAGAGCCTTGCCATCTTCAACATATATTTTAAAGCAAAGACATAAAAAAATTTATTAACAGAAGAAATATGGATTGTACTGTCAAGCGAAACTGGCATTTCTGACAATGACAGCATTGACAATCCACCTTTTGATCCAAACCTTCTGTTCAAAAACGATTCATACACTTATGATGAGACTGATTGTGATTTACAAGCAGATAAATCAGCTAATGAAATTGATTATAATGTTGATGCAAACGTTGGTATTGTGAATTTTGCATCTACATCAATACAAAAACAGACAGGTAAATGTAGTGAAAGCTTCAAACCCTTCAGCCAAATCCTTCTTGGATAAAGGTTATTGGACATGTTTCTCTGCCTGAAAGTGTTTTATCATTTAAAACACCATATAAATATTTTTTGTATTTTTCCACACAGTACTTTTCGAGCATATCTCTGAACAAACAAACCTGTATTGTGTTCTAAAACATATTCAAAAGCCACTCAATATATGCTCAACAGATATAAGAAAAGTATCTAAGAATTAGCATCTTGAGTAGCGTGGCAAACTTTAAAATCATAAGATTGTTTGGGAACCCTGTCATTGGAGTACCAGCAGGTAGTCGCACTACGATCTTGAATACATTTGAAAGTATACATCAATTTTCCCATCTAAATGATCATATATTGTCTAATGGGGAAGATAAGTTATTCGAGACCAATAGTCAGTATCCTGGATGGAAATTCTTATCCATTCCCATGGAAGAATATATCTCTGTAACTCGCATAAATATGGTTTTAAATTGTTATTTTTCACAAGAGTATCAAGATTTGCATATAATTTTGATATTTATTGTGAAAAAAATACAACTAGTTTCTCAAGTGAGCATGACTTGGAGGTTAGCGTTTGAGTCAACTCTAGACTAACTCATCCAGTTATTGAACTTGTAAATCATGAACTGTAATTTGATAACTATTAAACATCAGTGAACCTAATGACACTTTTAAAATCAAAAGTAATTACAGGAGACAGAATCCCGCGCTGCAAAATGCCACTCGACAATTAATAGAAAAAAGACTAGAGAAGTATCATAGAGTATGCTTAATGGATGGTGCTGCCATTTGGCAACCATTTTAAAAAATCCAAAATATGGAAAAATAAAAGAGTAATAATTTTTTCAGTATTTTTCCTTTAATGTATGCCCATTAAGGAATCAAATATATTGTTTTAAAGGACAAATAAAAAATCATGCACTAGAGGGTTAAGAAATGATAAACTAAATCAATAAAAACGGAAATTTTCTAGAAGACCAAAAAGTCAACTAAAGTATTAGACAATTTTCAAGTGGACTAAAACAGTTTACTTTTAAATGTTCATGAAATCACTATATGTGAAAGATACAATTAAAAATATTCATTGTATATTTGTCAAAAAAGCATGTCAAGGTAACTAAGATTAAGAACTATACATATAAGCATAATGTTAATTTCAGTTTTAAATTGTTCTGCCATTCACAAAAACTACAAAATTGATTAGTACAATAAAATTATTTAGATTGATGGGTGCAAATATCCTTATTTGAATTGAATGAAAGAATTTGTAACAAGTAAATTGTATTGTGCAAACTGCAAAGCATGGAGGTTTAGATATAAGTGTTTGAGAAAACTTTGCTGCTGTAAGCCTGATAAGTTAGTGAAACAGACATCAAATTAGAGAAAAAAATACAGGAAGGATATAACAAAATGGTTCATCAGACTTTTCAAAAGATAATATATTTTTTAAACTAAGAAACAAAACTCGCAAAAAAGTAAATAAAACTATAAGCTTGAATATCAAGTTTTACAAGTTTTAGAAATGCATAAATAATTTCATCTAGATCAGTGGTTCCGAAACCTTTTTTGACTATACCCCACTTAAGCATATCTAAAACCATGATCCCCCCCCCCCTCCCTCTCCCATTGCAACATGTAATTCTTATAATTTAAAAAATGAATTCTTATTCACTTGGAAGAAGCCTAAAAGATTATTAACAATGGCAAATCATTTCATAATTTGTTAGCTTACCAAACAGATAAAATTTTGTCATAAGCATATTTTTAACATAACTCTATAAATACAACAAAGTTATACATCTTCACCTTTGTATCTAGAAGTGTTTCATCTTGTGTTTTGTTGTTATTTGCCAACTTACCTCAGTGTGAAAGAAATATTTTATATGGTCCATTTGTATCTTCATAAAACTTTTTGAAGGGACACTCACATTTGACATTCAGTTTGAAAACATAAGTGACTTTTATAACTGATTTTAGTACTTCATTTAGAATAAGTGGAAAATTTGTGGACACTAAGATCTCTCTCTGAATAACACAATAAACATTTCTGAATTCTTTATCTAAGAATTTTAAGTAGCTATTTTCCCCTCCCATTGTAATATACTAAATTATTAGTAGGCTTTTCCTTCCTCATTACTGCCAGGTCATCAAAGTGTGTAAACTGATTTTAAACTTTAAAATGTACATGACATATATGTATATACTATGTATGAGGTCTATAGCATAGACATGAGAAATTTACTGCTCATTCATTTCCTTATGTGATGCCCATTTGGAAATTTATTAATTTTATAAGATTGGTAGTACCTTGTTTACATATTTCAAGTATTTTTTATGCTCAATGTGTTCAAGATCACCAGTTTTATATGTAACATTAAATAGCTTCCTATACAAACATGTCTTCAGTGAGAATAGAAATACAGGTCTCATTTAAGCTCTCATTACTACTCAAAAGAGTCATACAAAATTTCTAAAACACAAATATAACCAGAAAAATTATAAAAGTTTTTAAATATACAAGAAGGTATCAAAATTTTATGAATTTTTCTTTACATACAATTATTCTGGTTATTGTTTTGTATTTTGAAATTTCGTACAAGAACTTTTCGAAAATTGAATATTTTTTTTTTTTTACTTAATTTAAAAATATCCATGAATTATTTTTATCTTTATCCTACAATATACTTTAAAAAAGAAAAAAGAAACTGACACGGAATGGTTAAATAACAAATCTAGAATTGCCTCCCTTAAAAATCAAATTTCTCTAGTGAGGTCTCCATCTTGGAAACCACTGCTCTAGATAGATGCACTTCTAAGCATTTTTAGAGGCTTATCCAACAGATATAAGCATATCTGACAATTTTGCCATAGAACAGAACATGACTGTCCCGGTATAAATGATTTTGATACTTTTTTTAATAATATGCTTCTACAACAGTAAATCAGCCATAGAAGATTTGTCTACTGCTGGCTGAATTTGCTGAATCTCATTCTGCATTTTCCTTTTAGATAAGGGTAATTGTGAAGTTAAGGGAAAGAAATGGGGGATGCTAGCAATCTTTTAGCTAGGGTCTATGTCAGCTAACACGAACTTGATTTTGAAATGCCCTTTCTATTGTAAATTAAATGGAAAACTGTTTGAAACATTAAATAAAATTCATTAAAGTAGTTTTATATGTACATCATTAAACATCTTGAAAACAGCATTAAAAAATGAAAACTATTTCATGACTGAAAATAATAGGAAATTGTTAACATCAATTCTTATACCAAGGTTTTTTTTACCCTGCAATTTTTAATTTTGGAAATGACCACAGAATTACATTAAACCTGTTATCCATTGATACCACTAAAATTATTGCACATTTCAAATAGCATTAAAAAAAATTAAGTAGGATTTTGAAAGCAAACAGTACTTGTATTTCTACTATATGAATTGTTTAAGAAGTATTTTCTGAATCAAATATTTAGCAATTGACAAAAAGAAATGACTTAACAAGGGAAATGAGTTTTAAATGTAATCAATATTTTCAGGTTTGCCACAGTTCAATATTGTATATTACTTTTACTTGCTTAAGGGGGCTGGTTACTCAGCTTCGGAATTCTCCTCTATAATGTTAAGTCTATAGACTTTTCATGCATTCATATATTTAAAATATCTCCTCGGAAAATTCATATTTTTAACATATTTTTTCTGTGTACTCTTCTTAAAGGATGTCTTTTTTTTCTTAGTTTTCAAAATATTTCTAAAATCTATGCTGAATTTAATATTTTGTGTGTTAAAAGTGGGCAAAGTGTGAATAATATTTTAATGCTTTCTATAAAATTAAGTCTATATTTTAGAAATGTTTTGAGAACTAAGAAAAAAAGAGACATCTTTTAGGAAGTTGTGTACAAAAATAGAAGTTAAAAATATTAATTTCTCAAGGAGATATTTTGAATATACAGATGCATCAAATGCCCATAGACTTTACATTAGTGAGGGGAAATCAGAAGCTGGGTGGCCAGCCCCTAAAGCACTTTCCATAAACACTCATTCCAGGGGCACAAGAAAGGGGTTTCAAGTGAGAAAAAAACCTGTGACACCAAATAAAAAGGCACCCCATGCTATTATAAATTTTATACAATCATATGGAATGAATATTTTTTTGCAAATTTTAAAGTTCCACAGGAAAAAGGCTCATAACACCATTAAAATGTCAGAAATTTTTACAAAGTATTTTTTAGCAATAGTTAAAAGAAATAAGAACACATTTTATAACTGTCTTTACATGGATACAGACAACAGAACATTTTCCTCAGAATTAGGTTTTCAGATCCAAAAAAGAACAATCCCAGGTTCTTTTTCTTAACAATTTTACAAATAAAGAAATTTTTTAAGTTAAAATTTTATCAGTTTTCACAAATATAAACATTCAACTGCATTACAATACCAATAAGTGGTACCACAGTTTTTTATTTAAATACTTTTCCTTCTGTTTTTTTTTTCTTTTTTACAGAAAATAATTACTTAATTTTCTTAGTACATTTTCTTATCAATCAAATGTAATAAAAAATATACCAAAAAAGGTAGATCATTATAATTTATTTAATTGATAATTCATTACAATACCAATAAATGGTACCACAGTTGTTTTATTTATATACTTTTCCTTCTGTTTTTTTTTTCCTTTTTGCAGAAAATAATTACTCAATTTTCTTAGTATATTTTCTTATCAATCAACTGTAGTAAAAAATATATCAAAAAATGTAGATCATTTTAATTTATTTAATTGATAATTACATGCCTAAGCTTGAAATTTAAAATTTTAAATTCGACATCATTAATTAAAAAAATATATTAAGGATGGTAAATTTAACTTAATAATAATGAAGAAAAAAGTAAATTCCATAACTTTTCCCCCTGAAATAAAATGTAATTTCATTACTCAACTGAGTTATCAGAACACTAACAATGTCTGAGAAATATCTTATTCCAGGAGCTCCCATTAGGAAACCAGAAATTCCTCTTTCTGACACCTTAGACCATTCAGCCAATTAGCCATTCAGCCTTTACTCAATTTTCCTCTGAAAATAAACTAGTTCAAAAGTGGTTTCCCACTCTGTTTAGTGGCAGAAAAGCACCCTAAAATGATCATGGCACATCCTCAGATCAGTTAAAATTGGTCTTAAAAAATCTGCTTTACATTTTAAATACTATATTGATTAATATTTATAAAATCCCTTCTTTTGTGTGATTACATATAGGCAGAGGGGTATTCAGCTTAGGATATTTTATTCCAGCTCCCAGAGCCCAAGTTGGCTATCTGCATCTCTGATTTATTTTCTTAGATATCCATCAGCTTCTTTTATTTTTCTTGCTTTGTCTGTGGGGCCATTCTACAATTTTCTCCTTTCCAAATTTTGATGGGAGGTTGAATTGCCAATTAGATAGGAATGGGCCCCATTCATGCTTATTATCAAAAAATTAAATATCAGTAATTAAATTACTGATCAGATGCAATAATGTTCATTTGAATTAACAAATTCTGTTGCCAAAGTAGTTCTGTTTGGTCACTGGTGCGAAATAGTTTACTTATTTCTTTATGTATCACTGGTGGACTGGTACTGATAACTGATGACACTAATGTTATGTTTATCTGGCTTTTGCCTATTACCTAGGAGCAATGCACATCACCTTTTCTGTAGCTCTAATTAATTCAGTCATTCTCTAATTCGGTTGTTCCTGATACTAACACCATGAATAGCTCCTGCTATCCATACTAATGTTAGTGTTAATGCAAATTTTTACTTGTAAGATATTTGGTAAGTATAATCTCATGATTATCAATGCATTTCTTTATTATATTAATAATTTCATAAATGTAAAGATACAAAAAAGAATATAATTTTTTTTCCTCAAAAGTGCACAAAATTGATGATTAAAAAAATTATGCACTTACTGATTCAGTATTTTGACAGACATTCTATTTTCTCAGTAGTTACAGATTTGTCTTCCTCAAGTTTTGGGCATTTCCAAAAAAAGAATTATTCTAATATTTAATATATATTTGACTTAGGGCTGTTTATTCATGCTTGTTGGAAATTTTATAATTTCCAATGTATTATTTAATATATTATTGATATAATATAATATAATATAATATAATAACATAAAATTTCATATATAATATCATATATAATACATTATATAATACAGTAGAAGATCGTTATAATGCAATTCTATATAATGCTATTCTCCATATAATGCATAACTTCTCGGGCATAAACAATGAATTTTACAGTTAAGAAGCACCTGATTTCTCACATTGTAAAAAATTGCTACTCTCTAGAAAACTAAGTTTGATACATTAGTTCAACTTTATCTCCTTAATTCAGCACTTTTAAATAAAAAAATTGCTATTATTACAATAAACATTTTTGGAAATAAGTAATATAATGAATGATGTGGTCCAGGTATAATTCGACTATGTTTATAAAGTAAATTTAATAATGTGGAATGATCTATATAATGCAAAAATTTATAATCTGGATAACTGCTGTTCACAAGGAATGCAGTAGAAAGATACTTTAATGTATTTTGATATGTTTCAGACATATTTGGCCATGTGTACAAGACTACAAATGTAACTAGAATTTTTCATACCTTTTTGCTTTATCAAAGTTCTTATAACTTTTCAATTTTTTAAAATGTAGCTTTTTCAGATCACATGTCTGTAACATCTTGTATTTCAAAATCTTTTTTAAAACATGCTTTACTATTGAGTTAAATTTGTTTTACAAAATGCAAAATACTTGAAACTTTCTCAAAAACATTGCAAAAGATTTTTTGATAGAAAGAAATAAATGTATATATTGCTATCTTGTAAAAAACGGTTAAACAATACTTTTCAAAACTAGTCAATAGTTTTACTTATTTCAAGGGTTTTTTATTATTATTATTTTATTTATAAACATTTTAATCCATAAATTTATCTTTTTAAAAAAGAAAACCCTTCAATAAAAATGCAAGTAAAGATAAAAACATAAACATACCTGCAGTGTACAGTAATAGGCCCACTGCCTACTTGCTTTTCTTGATTTTGCTGTACATCTTCAATTAAAGTTACTAAACCAAGTGTACCCTCAGGAACAGTACCAGCACTAGAAGGCCAATCACTAAATTGAAACTGTGTGATTGTATGTTTATCGTTATTCTGCAAACACAAAAAGGACAATATGAATTAATTTATCAGTTTTACTAAACATAAAAATCAAATATTTCAAAAGTAAATTTCACTAAATCTGATTATTTATAGAGAAATTTTGTAAAAAAAATACATGCCTGCCTTATTAAATTATGAAAACCTTACAATATTCATGACTTGCTTAAGCACTTGGCATTAAAATAAATGTAATGAAATAGATATTATAGTAAATGATTCCTTCTGCAAAAACTATTAATAAATACAAATATTATTTAGTACAGTTAAATAAAATTCCGAAATAAAAACTGTGCCATGATTTAATTAAATAAGCAATATCAAATTAAAAAGACGCATGCAAGATAGGGTAAGGAACATGTGAACATTTCTCATGAACTAAAACCAAAAATGGCTTATAACAATATTTACATAAATCCCAATGAGGAAAAATGAAAGGATTTATATATTTAATGAGGATTTTTAAATTTTTTCATGTGCTTCTTAGGAAAAGAGAGAAAAGCATCGAATGCAGATTAGATAAATTAGAAATTTCTTTCAGATCATAACATTTTCTTCATAGACATTCTAGTATATTCTGGTTATTTCCATGGTGTATGTTATTTTGAAAGTGTTCCGTGTTTAATAAATTGAACAAGGAGTACTTGTGCTCAGAGCTGTAGCAACATTTTATTTTTTTACATATCTCAGGAACTAAAATGACCAGCTCTTTGTGAAAATATTGTCTTGTACCCAACTCGAACCTGAAAATTCCATTTGAAGTCAACCCAAATCTGACAAATTTCCATAAAACTGTTACCCAGTCCTAACACAATAAAATAATTTCTGCCAAAATGCAACTGGACTCAAACCTGAGAATTTGATTTGATATCAACCCGCAACCCGACAAAAAAATTCCATCTAACTGCAACCTGATCCAAACACAACTAAATTATTTCCATGACATGCAACCCAACACGAACCTGAAAATTCCCCCAATCTGAACATTACAAAATTATTTCCCTCAATATTAAACTCAACATACACCTGAAAATTCCATCGACCTGATCCGAACATGGCAATATTAGTTTTGTCTATGTCTATATGTAATCTGACTCAAATCTCAAAATTCCATTTGAAGTCAATTATACCCAAACATGAAAAAAAAAATCCATCGAACTGCAACCTTATCCAAAAGTGACAAAATAATTTTGTTGACACTAAACCTGACTCAAACCTGAAAATTCCATTCAAAGTCAACAAGCAACCTGACCCAAACCTGACAAAAAAAATCTGTCAAACCATAACCCGATTTCAACCTGACATAGTAATTTCTGTCGACATGCAACCTGACTTGAACCCGACATATTTCAACCAGAATCTGAAATGCCTCAACCCAAATACTAAATGTAAGGAAATTAATTCTTCTTTAAATATAATTATTAAAAGTGGTCTACAATTACATCACTAATACCAATTTTATTTTTTATATAAAAAATGGACATATCAATGTTCTTTAATATTCAAATATAATAAAATCTCTGAATAGTGGACACCCTTGCAATCCTTCGGGTTGTCTCTAATTTTCGTTTTTCTGGTCAGGGTGACTGTAATTTTTTTCTTTAAGTCGGGTTCACTCTAGAATGTTTCTTGCGGGTCAGATTTAGGTTTTTGTAAGTAGGGACATTGTGATTTTCCCAAACAAATTAATGAAAATAAGCAGAACTATGTTTCAGATAAATTAAGTTCACTGTATTAAGTTTTTAAAATGTTTACAATCATTAAAGTTTTAATATTATTGTAACATATTAGTAGATACTTTTTAATCATTAAAAAATATAATTTCCAATTTTAAACGAATGATTAAATTGATCTGCATAACATTATTTTAATGCTACTAATTTAGTAATATTTTTTTTAGGTTTTCTTTTAATAATATTTAAACAAGCTATTAGTTTAATTTCATTGTGGGTTTGGATGTGTGTGTTGGATTTGGTCAGGATAGTGGGTCAATGAGAATTATTTTGTCAGATTCTCGTTAGGTTGCAGGTTGATTTTGAAATGAAATTTTCAGTTTCGGGTCAGATGAATGCAACCCTACACATGCAGGATTCTACCCCTGAATCAGATCACTATTCAGAGGTAAATGCTTACAAATATGTAAGTGTTAGGAAATTGAGAAAAGTAAATATTTTGTCCTGTTTGGATGAGATTGTGGTTCCATAAAATTTTTTTTGCCAGTTTTGGGTTGACTTCAAGTGGAATTTTCAGGTTCAGATCGAATCTTGTGTTGACGGAAATAATTTTGTCATGTCTGGATCAGGTTTCAGTTCAATGGAATTTTTAAGTTCAGATCGGGGTGCATGTTGGCAGAAATAATTTTGTTGCATTTGGATCAGTTTCATTTTGATGGAATTTCATTTGGCAGGTTCTTGTTGGGTTGCATTTCAATGGAAACAATTTTGCCATGTTCAGATTGGTTGTTGTTCGAAGGAATTTTCGGGTTTGGGTAAGATTGTATGTCAATGGAAATAATTTTGCTGTATTCCGATTGAGAGGTCACAGTTCGATGGAATTTTTTTCTTGTGTTCAATTCTGGCTGCTGTTCAATAGAATTTTTTTTTATCTGGTTCGAGTAAGATTTCAGTTTGACATGAAATAGAGTTTTCATGTTTGAATCAGATTGCATGTTCACAGAAACAATTTTGTCATCTTCAGATCAGTTGCAGTTCGATGGAATTTTCGGGTTTGGGTCAGGTTGCATCTCAACGGAAATTATTTTCTTATGTTTGGATTGGGTTGAGATTTGATAGAATTTTTTTTTAATCGGATTTGGGTCATCTTGTGGATTGACTTCGAATAGCATTTTCTGGTTCGAGTTCGGTTGCGTGTCAACAAAAATTATTTTGTGATGTTCGGATTGGGTTGCACTTCAATAGCATTTTTCTTATTGGTTAGGAGAAGGTTTTGGTTTGAGACAAATATAATTTTCAGATTTGAGTTGGGTTGTACGTCCACGAAAATAATTTTGTTGTCTTTGGATCGGTTTCAGTTAGGTGGAATTTTTCTTTGTCAGGTGACTTCAAATGGAATTTTGAGGTTTGGGTCATGTACAACATGATATTTGAGCAAACAGCTAGTCATTTTCTAATTTGCCTAAAACTGCATAGACTCATTGCAGTAAGCCTGAAAAAATCTGGCTGACTGAGAAACAAGTGGTCATTTTCCAATAATCTAAACCCTATCTAGGTTCTTTGGAATAGACCAAAAAAAATGGCTTATTGGCTGATTGGGAAATAAATCGTTGTATTCCAATTAGCCTAATGCTCTGTAGGCTCTTTGCAATAAGCCTGAAAAATATCAGGCTGATTGGGAAAAGGGAGATGATTCTCTAATTAGCCTGTCTCTTTGCGAACAGCCTAGGCTCTTTGCAAAGAGCCAGATTTCTCAATTAGCCTATGACATATATATATATATAAATCAATATTTGAACCGGACATGGTTTTGGGGACTGGGGGTCATGATCGGTGAAAATATACCAATATTTTCTGGAATTGCTTTCCTCTGGATGGCTACAATAGGTAATAGCTTTTTACTTTTGTAATGAAATCTATCTAAAAGTTAATTTTTGACAAAATAGTGGTTATTTGAACAAAAGAGTCATTTTAACTTTTTATTTTACCTTTTGCAAGCTGGAAAAAAATAATTAATCAATGAAGATTATACTTTTTGGTAACAATTACCTTTCCTTTAAATAAAAAATGAAGGAAATCAGTCGAATAATTCTTGAGGAAAACAACTGTCTAGTTTCAAATATAAGGTTTCGAGAAAAACAAGTTTAAGGTTTTACAATACAGTTACGTTTAACAAGTGGTGTTAAGTTCAATGGGCAAAAAGATTGTAAGGATTTGGAATATCCCAAAACTGCTGAATCTGGATGAAAACTGCTTTAGGGAAACACTTAAGGGATACAAAAAAGGAAAAATCTTAATCCAAAGAAATAGAACCTCCAATTAACTGTGATTTTTAATCAAGCAATGTGTTCTAAAAAAAGGGTGAGTGCAATATGAAAAAGTATGTTAAATAAACTTTCATATGATACCTCATTTATCATTGTGCATTAATTTATGCATAGAACAAAATATGTTGAAAACAGAATAATAATAATATAAAGAATAATATACATTATTCTTTTTACTTCCTTAAACAACTACTGTTCAATCAGGTATTTTAAGTTAATGATTTGTTTAAATTTCACAAAATTCTGAGGCACACTAGCATGGTGTGGGACTGTTAAATTTTGTTAATGCACCGTGCTGTTTTTTAAGTGTACAATATAATCTTTTAAATGCATCAACGATTTTCTGAGAGTGCTTGCACTAATTTTTCAACAGCCACGTTTGATTCTATACTGAAATTTCCAAAAATTTAAAATAATCAATCAGTTTGAAAATACAGACTTTATTCCCTTCCTCAGAAGCAGGGGCACCATTTCAAGAATTTCTGGGGTAGGGGAGGGCAAATTTTTCTTTGAGGGGTAGTGTTTGAAAGAACATGTGGGGATTGTACACACAAAATAGGAAAATCTCACATAATAAAAAATCCCTTGTAGAATTTTTCCTCCCTCCAATTCTTTCACAGGCATATGATTCTTCCTCAAATATTTTTTAATTTCCATGAAAGTACACATTTTTTTTTCTTTTATGTAATTTCACAAAATCAGTTTCTGACTCTACTGCAGAAAAAAAATCGCGAATTTCTTCAAATGATCAGGTAAAAAGTATCATGAATTTTGTCAAAGATCTCGGAAACAACTAGTGATTTTCTTCATTCGACCACTGAAAAAAATCGAAAATTTCAAAAAACAGTCACCCAAAACAATAGCAAATTTTGTCAATCAATTGAAGGAAAAAAATCCTAAATTTTGATAAATGATCAAGGAAAAATAGTGTGAATTTTGTCAATCAGTGAAAGAAAAAACGCAAATTTCAACAAATGATCTCTGAAAAAATTAAATTTCATAAATCAATCGCAAAAAAAAAACAAAAAAAAAAAACATGAATTTCATCAGAGTTATCAAATGAAAAAAAAAAGTGAATTTCGTGAAACATTTGCATTAAAAACATTATGAATTCGTCAAATGGTTGAGTAAAAAAAATCACGATAGTCAATCATTCATGGTTAATAAAATCATATAAAAGTGAGAGTCTTGCATCGTATCTGGTAATTCGATTAATTTAGGGTTTTTCCTGGGTTTTTTTCTTAGTATGTTTTTGATCACTGTAGTTTTTCATGCATAATTTGCTTGGAATCAATCTACTTTTAAGTAAAATCCTGGATCATGAATAATAAACATATGTTAATGCGAGTCATTTTTATATTTTTTTATAAGTATATTTTTAATTATCTTAGTTTTAATTAATAATTTGTCTGGAATTAACTCTTTTGCAACGGGTGTGTCATACATTCATCAGTCCCAAACTCGCGTTACAGGATGGTACGTCGCTCAACGCAACTCTCTACGGGGACGTTGCACTGTTGGAGTGTACTTGTCTATGAGGATGGGCATTTTGCATTGCTAAGCTGTTGCGTACCTCTAAAAAAAATCATAGAAATTACCTTTTTTTTTTGTCAATTGAGTTGATTATTTGTGAAACTGTAAACGAATAATAATGTAATCATAAATATAAAACATCAAAACATTCTAAAAATTTTTTCATCAAAATCTATAGGCAAAAATAAAATGTTTGACTTAACTAAATATTATACAGAATCTTTATATAGAATCAAAACGTTATATAAATCTACACTTAAGCAAATCCAAAAAATGATAAAACATATGTTCTAAATATTATGTGTATAAATAATTCAGAAAGGAGACAGTGTCTTTAAAGAAAGGATAAACACAACATTCCATGTTGCATAGCTCACAAGATTAAAAAGTCTTATTTTCCGTTGCATTCTTACAATCTGTGGGAAATCTACAGACCTTTTTCTGCTTTTTTCACCTCTTTTATTGACATTTAGTGAAGGAAAATACCTCCCAGAAAGCCTTTAAGGTGTGGATGTTGATTTAGCTGTTAACTGTCTTTCTATCCTGAAACTTCCATAATTTTCAAATATTTGTCAACACTCATTTTAAATTGAACAAATGGAGTTTTAGTCCCATATTTTTATCATTGAGAACATTGGCATTCAACAAAGCAATATCCATTAAATTAAAGAATAATTTCTTATACCATACTTATAATATATTATACCCGATTCACTACTCCCAGTTAAATCTAAACAGCCTCCACTACCAAAATAATCACTTGTATACTTATTTACGATTTGAGTGTACTCTTCTTCTGTTAAAAATTTCTTTCTCTTAGCCATCGCAATCTTAGCTAAATTCTCTTAACCAGTGCAAAAAACTTTCATCTACTAGCTAAGGAAGATGCAAACAAAATAAAAACTGGAATTTCTAAAGCAATTGTAGAAACTCTTATTTGCTCCAAAGAAAGAAAAAGCCTATTTCGAAGCATCAGAAACCTTCTGATAATTACATCATGTGTTGATACAGCTGACTATCAGCTGAGTTTTGTTTATGCCACGTCACGTCTACTCCTCTTGCATCGGAACAAACCATAAGAATTGGAAAGCATTCTACAGACACAAGGTCAATAACCTAAAGGTTCGAATAAGTCAACTGTAGTGGACATGAAGAATCATCTTTTGATTAAAAAAATACAAATTTAATGTGTATAATTGAAAATGCAAATATGATAAACCCGTCTAGCAGATTGATATAGACAGCGATTCAGCTGTGCATCACCCGGCTACTAGTAACATTTACAGTTGATGCATATAAGACACACCGGTCATGGAAACACATTCCTTTAAGCATCATTCCATCATGAAAAGGTGTATGTAAAAGTAGAATACTGCAATAGATTGGGACAGAGTTTTGAGCTAATCTGCAAAAATTTCATTGACTCATAAGCCAACCCGAACCTGATAAAAATATTTTTGTCAATCTACCCTCTGACCTGAAACTAGAGTCTTGACAAAGAATATTTCAAGTCAACCTGCAACCTCACTTGAACAAAGCAAAAAAATTTTGTTAACTCAAAACAGCATAGAATCCAAAATAAAAGAAAAATAATCCATATTTTAATACTTTTGGAAAAAGAGTCAACAATTATCTATAATATCAGTTTTATATCTTGTGTAGAAAAATGGCATTTATATACTCATTAATATTCAAATGCATAGTTTTCTCATCTTGAAAATATTTAGGAATTCATTTTGAAAACTTTGATCAACCAGAACAAGAGCTGAACTGAATTGTGGGTCAGGTAAAAAAGGGTCATCCGACCTAATACAGAACTCTACCTGAAACTCGAGAAAAAATTTTCTTTGACTGCTATGAGACAAAATTCATCCACTATATAATATAATGGAAAAACATATGTGAACAATTGTTCAACGTCAAATATCTTTTTTTCATATGAAACAATATTCTAACCTTTCTATTGAAAAATTATATAAAACTGAGCCAGACCCTCAAGAATCAAAACTGAACCAAAGCTGAAGCAATTAGAGTTAATCTGTCACAAACTGCTGATCAAGTCGGGCTCAGGTAAAATCAAGTTACTCGACCTGATGCAAGACTCCAGATTGGGTAACCCCATTTTATTGTAGTTTGAAATTTATAAGTAATTTTGTGGTCTTCAGTTTTAAGTTATAATTACTCTTCAATTAATCAAAATACTTCAAAATAAAATCCTACGTTAGGTAGAATAAGCTGATTTTTCCATGGGTCAAGTTTCTTTCTTTCTTTTCTCATTAAGTAAGTTTGTGATCATCTTCGTTTTAATTTTATCTTTAAATTAAATACTTAAAATTAGGGTGCTGCATTGTGTTGAGTAACCAGAGTTTACTGGGGATCTTTCTTTCTTTCTTTTTTTCTGTAGGCTTAGAGGGTAAAAATATTTTTGTATGAATTATAAGAGCATTTGCAATATTGTTCAGATGAATTTTTTTACCAAACTTTTTTATTTTAACATTTATGCTGTTTTTTTCTTCAGTGCCCTTTCTGGAGGTCTCATGATGCTTTTTTTTTCTCCCCTGTTCTCTTTTGCTACTTCTCCATGCAATTTTCTCCCCTCTGTGCTGCATTTTTCTTCTAGAATAAACTCTAGCTTATGTGTATAAAAAAAAAAATGAAAAGTTTAAGAAATGGCATTTCAAAATGTAATGTCTCTATAGTGAAGCATAACTCATGATATCACAAGATACACAATTTAGAGAGAAAAAACTTGCCTATACAAAATTAATTTTTAGATTAAGAAGTAGAATAAATGGAAACATTAAAAAAAAAAAAAAAAAAATTAAGTACAAATTCAACATGTTAAATCAAAATAAATATTCTCGGTGCTAATTTTTCTTTAAAAAGTAAATAAAATACATACTTTTGATTTTGTATTGATGACTGTAAATTCTCTTTTAGTATAAAATGTATGCTTCTCACTATTTTCAAAAGTCACTTTAATATAATCACAAACTTTTTCCTCCTCTTCTGTTGGCCAGTAGTGCTGACACTTAGTCTAAAAAGATGAAACAAATATTATACTTTAGCAAAATATAAATTTCCCTTACCAAAATAATCACAATTGCTTATAAAGAAAAATTCAAAATTTAGCATAACAAAATATAGTTACATACTAAAAATAACTTCAGTTATTCTTTTTATTTATATGTGTAAAAAGAAAAAAAGACACATTTCAAATATTTCAAGTGAACTTGCAAAATTTCTTTTTTATGGAAACATTCAAGCATTTCATAGGCAACACAATAAAAACAATAAGTTTCTTTCAAATTAAGTTTTGAGAAAATGTAATCTAAATTTAAAATTTGTATGATGATTAAATGATTTGTAAATCATTCCATATTTTTTATTCTATAGGGTCATTCCATGTCATATGTGGGACAACTTTTCTACATATTTCTGCTGTTTTAACAATGTTATTATATCCTCAAATTAAAACAACCATGCTAATATGAAAATCTAGAGTTTTTTGTTATTTTTAATGTACAGTTTATATTTTAAAATCTTATAAGTCAATAGATATAGGTATTTATGTAAGTGGCGCACGCTGGACATTTTGTCAGTTTTTCATGGAATGGTCCTGAAACGGGAGGATTACTTAAATGTGGAATTTAAAATGCGGAGATTTTTACTATCTATTATTTTTATTATCTATTTATTATTAAAAACAGACAGCTTACTAAGGTCTAGGGTTTAAAATGCAGAGATTTTTAAACCTATTAAAGGGCTATTCCCTATCATGTGTGGAACAGTTTTTCTACATATTACTGCTGTTTTAACAATGCTACTGTATCCCCAAATTAAAACAACTATGATAATATGAAAATCTAGGGTGTTTTGATAATTTTAATGTATAGTTTATATTTTAATAATGTATAAGTTAATAAATATAGGTATTTATGTAAGCGTCACATGCAGGGCATTTTGTCCCTTTCACATGGAATGTCCCTATAAAAGATAACATCTGAGAGATTTCTTGTACTACTAAATGACATTGCTATCTCAATTTCAGGAAAAACCTGACTTGTGACATTTGTCCACCAACTTTTTAAAAGACAAATAATAAATTATATCACTTTACAACTAATATAGTTAATATAATAATATTTTACTCACTTGTCCCTCTCCTAATTCTGAAAGCATTACTAATGTTGTTATACTCTGTTCTTTAATCATCCTCCAGAATTCAACAACTGTTGATTCTAAAGGATCTTGAGTTATAATAAATGATAAGGATCTATCATAACCCTAAAAGAAAAAAAAATGCTTATTTATATTCAATGAAACTTCATAATGAATTTTATATACATCATTTAAAAGTAGACTTTATTTCTAATTGTTTGGTACCAGTAACTTTCTTCTATATCATATTTAGTTGCAGAGTTAGTAAGGGGTGTTTACTTTTTTTTTTCACGACAGTACCAATAAAACTATATTCAACACATTTTACAACAATCTATACACATTCATAATTTATTCAAAAAAGGTGATAAATTGAAAATCCAAAAGCAAAAATCATATTTATAACGGTCTGTGCCAGCTTGATCTACATCACAGCCAGAACAATTAGCATAAGCCCACAGCTTGTCCATGAAGCATTGGAACCAGAGTTCATCCTTGCCCTGTTCCCCACAGATATGGCAGTATTTACTGCTATAATCTTCCATATCATTGTTATGCTCATCATCTCGTCCCGCCACTGCCACTTTTGTTTGAACTAAGTTTATTAGTATATATTGTAAACATCTTTTATTTCATATGTATTTTTATGTTTCTAATTGTATTTTAAGAATATTTTAAAGAGGCATTGAAATACCTTATCATAGATGAGTAATTCCTTACACTGTGACATCCAAAAATTAAATAAACCACATACATGAAAATCAAATTTTGCTTACAACTCCTCTGAATCAAATTTTTGATATAGTGATGTGATAATAGTGAATTATATAAACCTCCAGCAATGGTCTCTGGTATACCAAGCTAGCTGCTGGAAGGTATGACTGGGTGGGAGAATACCTGAGTTTGTTATCTTACCCTTCTTTCTCCTCTATAATGAGAAAAATAATAACAGAACCTCCATCTATTTTTATCACCAAATAGATGCAGATAAAAATAAAAATTGCCTTTCAGTTGGAAATTAGATTTTCTTTGAATGTATGTTAAAATAATAAGCTTACGGAGCCATCTTCATATTAAAATTGTAAAACTTAAATTTCAATAGGAACACCCTTTTGACACCATATGTGGAATTTCTGGTAAATTTAGTCTTTTGATACCATGCAGGAAGTCATTTACTGAAGTAGTAAGGCAGTAAGACTTTTCAAGAGATGTAAAATTTGGAGCTGTTAATGTAAAATTTTTTATTAAAGTTGCAAAACAAACTCCAATGCAGGTAGTCCTCTAAGCATAACTTAAAAATTACTTGACAGAATGAGCTGTAATTTTAGATTCACATTTTAAAAGCTTTTAGAAAACAATTTTCCTCAAAATTTTTATCAATTACAATACATTGAATAATAATTTAATTATTTGCAAAGTTTGAAATTAATATTGAGAAAAAAATATGTATTATAACCTACAAAAATTTTAACAGAAATTAATTTCTTGAAGCTTTTTATATGTGAATGGACAATTACAACTTATTCTGCAAAGTAGTTTTCAGCTATGCTTTAAAAAAATCTACTTGAATTGCACTTTGTTTTGCAACAATTAAAAAATAATTTAACATTAGGAATTCCAAAGTTTACATCTGTATAATTCCTAAACTACTTCCCAGAGAGATTTCCTGTTTCATTTAATAGGTAAAATGTCTGAAGAATCCAAATATGGTGTCAAAATTGGGTGTTCATAGTGAAAATTTCAAAGTTTGTCAGAACTTTGATATGAAGACAACCCTGTAAGCTTATTTTTTAACAACCTATTAAGATACCATAATTCCCAATCAAATGGCTATTTTTGTTTTTATCTGAATCTATTTGATGATAAAAAAGATTATGGGCTCCTTTTTTTCTTTTGACAGACTGTACGCGCATCTGTGTGATAGATTCTTCATGTACAATAGGGTGGAACTAAAAAACGAAGTTTCGAATTTTATATTCTAATAGTGATTATTTTTTTCCTTTTTAACTCCATAAAAAGAAAATATTTTTCTTTTAATTTTAAAATGATATTTTCCGGTTCCTCAAAGCGCCTGATTTTCCATAAAAAATGAAAAAAAGCCAATAATTGCATGAAAAGATTTTTAAGCTTATTGTTAAATTTATATTTTGCAAAATTAAATTAATTAAGTGTTAATGTCCTGTAATAAAGAGAATAATTTAGTTTGAGTGCCTTAGAAAAGTTAGCCCCACTTTATTTGACTTTTGTAGAAGCCAGCGTCGTGGGCGTCGTCTTTCATTGTCTCTGATTTATTTGGCTGCGACACATAACAAGTTAGTCCGATTTAACGGGTGTTAACAGTTTCTTTAATTATTTTTCGATAAACATTCGGTGTCAAAAGTGACAAAGTCTGTTAACGTACCTAAATCTAGATAATTGTTGAAGTGTCCTGTATTTCGTGAACCAAAACAATTAACATTAGACTGTCATCTTTGATGAGCATATGAAGAAGTTATGAAACATTATTTTGGGGTTCAATTTAACTTAAAATCTGACAGCTGGAATCTGGTACACACTATTTCTAAAATATCTAAAGCTGTTGATGATACAATTAAAAGTGTATTGCTGAGACCTTCAATTACAACAGTTTCTGATACACAAATCATAAAAAATGATTAGAGACTAGTGCGGGAAATGTCAAAATTTGAAGAAAACTATTAAGATTAGAAAGAATAATCCCACATCCAATATAAAATTACAAATGTTAGGTAATCCTGTAAAAAACATTTCTTTGTGTAAAAGCACTAAATATTATCATGCATCAGAACAAGAACGTCACTTTCTCAAAGACCAAAGAGAGATGGGGTGATGACAATAGGATCAACAGATATAAAAACTACAAAAAATGTTTAGCAAGACTGGAAATGGAAATATCAAGGAAAAGAGTTATTTTAAAACAAAAAAATGATGTTTTGATTGAATGATCGCCAAGTGTAAAAAACAGTTCGGAAGGAAATAGTTCAATCGGTTGTTTTTCTAAACCTGAATTTGATAATCAACACGGTGAAAGAACATGGGTATTAGACAGAACTGCAAATATTATTGCAAATGGCACCTTAGAAGATATGGGTATTTCTGATGATAATAAAGAAAAGGTAATTGAAAGAAGGGCTTGAAGACAACAAAGAGAAAAGAAAAGGAAGAATTTGAAAGAACAGGAAAGACAAAATGAGTTAATTTTAGAAGGTTAGTATTTTTATGGCAGAAAGAATAACGCTATGATAGCTGAAGCAGAGGGAAAAAAGTATAAAGAATCATTAAAGACGAACATCTGGTCTCAGTTCAAAAACCAGGATAAAAATATATTGGTCATATTTCATTGACATCTTCTTCTTATATTAATATAGCCACTGCAATTTTGGTGTATTTTCAAAATAATAACACAGACATTTCAAGTTGGAGAGTTATTAGGTGAAACAGAAACGCCTTTAATGCAGGATGCAAATCTGGAGTTGTTAAAACATCGGAAGCAATACCGTAAAAACTTTATAATGGATAATTTGATTATTACATGCAAATGAACTTTTTTCTTAGATACTTATTTCAACATCTTGCTGAGAAACTACGGGTTCAAAAGGATTTTCTGGACCAGTAGGAAAGCGACTTGAAAAAATGCGAACATATTGAAATTATAGACTATAAAAACATTTATCCTATCTTGACGGTCTGATCGGATGAAGAACTTTAAAAAAGTACAAACAGGGGATACACCTGAATTTTAGATTTTCCTTGTCATACTCAAACAGTGGAAACGTGTGTCAAAATTGTCCCGCGAGCTGTGTCAACAGTCTTTAAATATTAAGCAAAAGACGGCTTAATCTTGGGAAAGTTGAATTCTCATAACGTAATGACAAAGTTTGCCTAAAAAGACAGTAGGTTGAATATCCAATTTAATTAATTCATAACAAAGGAAGGTAAGGAGGGTGGAAGTCGATATTTAACTACCTCCTCGTGGTGACTTCTGGATAGTATTTGCTAAATAAAAGTAGATATGAGATAACAGCTATGTTGTTTACTTTCAGTTACTTTATACTGAAATTTCAAAACTTTGACCTCCTTGAGGAACCGGAAAACAACTTAATTTAAAAAAACCTTTTCAGCCAAAAGTTTAGATATCCAAAAAGGAAAAAAGTTTTCACTATTACACATTAAAATAAAAAAGTTTTTTTTTTTTACCCTATACTTAAGTTCCACCCTAATGTACAATTGCCAGAAGAATCTATCACATGTAGAAGTCAGTTTTTTTTTTTTTTTTTTAAACAGAAGGATGAAGACAAGTCCATGTGCAGAGCAGGGTCTGATTTTTGAATTTTTGATTAAATTGTTTTTAATTTTATACTTTCTTGTTATTTTTAAATCTTGTATTTTCCATTTGCATTGGGATTTTTTGTAAAAGTGATTTTATTTCAATCATAATACTCCATTTTTTATTCAATATATTTATTTAATCTGGAAGTCTTAGGACATTTTTTTCCTTTTTTTAAAAACCCTTCTGTGTGGCCAATAATTAAACAGTTTTGTTACGATAAATAAATTCAACCTGATATTATTCTCATACAGACTTTAAAGTTAGATTCCTATACAAAGAGAGTTTTCTACCAACATTTTAATCTATACTAATAAAAGAAAGTTTCACTCTGTGTGAAAGTCTGTGTGTGTGTGTGTGTGTGTGTGTGTTTGTGATAGCTAGTGCAATCTAGCACACATAGAAGTCTGAAAATTTCTGTGTGGATAGTCCAAAGCAGGTGCTGATGTACACTCATGGGAAAAAAAAAAAGTAAATACCCCTCACTAACTCTGCAAAATTTATCGCACAAAAAAGTTACTGGTATCACACAATTGGTAATAAAGTCTACTTTTAAGTGATGTTTTTAAAATTTGATTAGGGGGCCATCTACATATTAAAATGAACCATAACTTTGTTTTTTTCAATAGCAGTATACAATTCTGACAGCATATATAAACTCTACACCCTTCAATTAGCCTAAAAACAAATTTTTATGCAATTCGTATGATAAGTTTCCGAGAAATTAATTATTTTAAAACGATCGTATTTTAGAGACTGTATCCAAATTGAAGTTCGGTACTGGATTGTTGACCGAGAGAGCCCCCTTTCTTGATCCAGGCATCTTAAACACCACTCAAGCAGTCATTGAAGACTGCTAGATTACAGGATAGCATAAGAAATTTCAAAATATCTAGTCACTTCTATCATAGACGGCTTCTTAAACCATCATTTTGACATTTTTAAAGCATAATTTGAAAACTACTTGGAAGAAAAATGTGAAATTTTGGATTTCCATAAAGCAGGACTTAATAAACCTAAATCCATAAAAAAAAAAAATTATAGGTTACAATTCATATTTTTTTCGAATATTAATTTCATAATTCATATCATAAAATTATAAAAATTGCAAATTCAACATATTTATGTTTGGGTATTTTAGTATTATTGCTACACAAAAAATTAGCACATTAGGAGTATAATTTCAAAAGATATTAAAAAAATATGAAAATGCAATTTAACATTAGAAGCACAAAATTTTGGATGTTTAAAATTCAAAAACTTGTCATTCAAATTACTTGAAATTTGGTGTCTAGGCATAGTTTGAACTGAAGATTTGAAATATCTTGTTAAAATTGGGTATTGCTATTGAAAAAAAATGAAGTTTGGAATCGTTTTAATATGTTAGCCTCCTAAGCAAATTTTATATACATCATTTAAAAGTAGACTTTATTTCCAATCGTTCGGTACCAGTAACTTTCTTCTATGATAATTTGTTGAGGAGTTAGTAGGGGTGTTTACTTTTTTTTCCATGACTATACCTGAGAGTCAGAATTTTTATTTTTTGATAACTAGCCTAGTTACTAATTAACAACCCATCAAAAAAAAAAAATAATTAAAGGAGTGATAATTTGTGAACAACAACAACAAAAAAAATGCATCTGGTTTTCATAACACCTGCTTGCACAAATGAAAGATTCAGTAATCAGCCAAATTTAAGAAAACTAATAGAGATATAAACTAAAAAATTTCAGAACACACATAGAGAAATATTCCACAACAGTGTGTAAAATTTTGTGAAAATCCATCCATAATTTTTCATATTGTTAGTGCTAGACAATGGATGACACATGAAAATTTAAAGAAAAGATCAAAAAGAGAACCCATATTCATTAAAAATGGATATAAAAAGAGATTCATTTTAGCAGATTCCTCCATTTAATTTGTAAAAATGAAGGAAATAGTGGAGAAAAAAAGAAAAACAACTAACTGAAATAATTTAAAAAACATAGTAATTATAAGGTATATTGAAATTTTAAAAACTCTTTCAGTTAGGGATTTGAAAATTAGCATATATACACAAAATAATATTCTATTTCAGTAATTAGAAAAACAAAAAATCCACCGGCAACTTTCTATTTTATCGAACAACTTATTTTTATATGTAAAAATAAACTTATTCTGCATTCATTAATCCTATCATCAATCCACAAACATTAGAAGTGAAGGGGGGGGGGGGGGGGAGAAGCCAATAAACACCTTAATTATCCCTTCTTGCAGTCTTAAAGTAAATTTCTGATCTAGCATTATCACTATTTCTGAATAGCAACTTCTAAAAATCTTTAAATTATGTTCCTGGCACAGCTGCCAGTCCCAATTTTGACAAAATACTGCAATAGTCTTAATTAGTTATTTGTTGAAGAGCACTTGCATCTCCCTTTCCCCTCTTTGTTAATTTTTGTTTAACTGAGCCTTATCTTAATAAACTCAACTTCTATTTCTCATATCTCTTCGAAACTTATTGCGAATTACATTAATGTCTTAATTATCACTTCTCATAGTCATAAAGTTAATTTATGTGTAGTGGTTACCACTATTTCTGAATAGTAATTTCAGAAAATTCTTAAATTAAGTACCTGGCTCAGGTACCAGTGCAATTTTTTTTTTTTTTTTTTTACAAGGACTCCAGTATTTGTAATTAATCATTTGTCAAAAAGCACTTGCACCTACCTTCTGCCTCCCCCCTACTACCCCCCCCCCCATTTGCTCAAATAAGAGAAAAATCCCCCTCATTTGGGATTTTTATCTAATTTGAACCCCATCCCACAACTAATTTATCTCCAGATAGGTTGAATAACGGAGTTTAGTTTGAATAATGGCGTATACCCCAATATACCCTCCACTACACCCCTGAATGGAACAGTATTCCCCAAAGTCTTATCGATAACCTCATTGCATCCATAGAAAACAGGTGTGCAGCAGTCTTAGCTGTTTGAGGAGACCACTTGCCATATTAAAAATCTTGCATCATTTCTAAACAATACTTTTTTTTTATCATTTGCATGAAACCAAATTGTTGCCCGCCCCCATTCGTTCAAATTAGAGAAAAATCCCCCCCATTTGGGAATTTTCTCTAATTTGAGCCCACATTCCACAACTAATATACCTCCAGATAGGTTGAATAACTGAGTTTAGTTTGAATAGGGGTTTGTTTAGAACAAAGTGTGCCACTTGGTGGTAGAAAGTGGAACTAAGATATTTTGGATTTCATGTATATTTAAGGTTATTATCATGGGCCCAGGCAACGCTGGACAAATCAGCTAGTAAAGAATAAAAAATATATTCATTAGGTTGTTTTTAATCAATATTTAAATACATTATCAGAATTTATTTTTATTTCTTTGCATAAGTCAGAAGCACAGAAATAAAAGGCAAAATTCAAGTCCACCATGTTCGACAGAAAGTCAAGTTAAAGAGATGTCACATCGTATTACTTGATAGTGATTTATCTTTTTTCCCCTCTTACGGTGTAAAATGTGCTTTTTAAATTAAATTTTTTATAACAGGAGTTTTGCCCCATGTGAGCTATACTCCCCAACCCCAATCCAGATCCACACACTCTAAAAAACAGGCTAACTTGATTTGTTTTGAAAAGAAGAAAACAAAAATGACAGCAAATGTAGAAACTAATTAGCCGATTGATGATAAATATTATTTTAAGAAACGGACTCAGTGAGTGAAATAAGCAGTGAAAACTCTTTTAATTTAATAAAATATTCTTCTCTCCCATCCCAAAAGTATATGAGGAAAAAACCTATATAAAAAGAGCTATGAATGGGAAAGTTTGTAAAATTTACACCATTTTGTACAAAGTTTCTGAAAATAGTTAAGTTTTCAGGATGTTTCATTTTAAATAAGACAACATTTTAAAGAGTGGAAGAGCATTATATTTGTAAATACATATGCACATGATCTGCTGAATATATGGCACAATTTTCACACAGAAAAACCATATAATTTATTTTCACAAATACTGTAAAATCCATGGAGCTATGAATAAAGGGAAATGACATATCCTCAAAATGAAGAAGCTTCAACTGTAACTGATTTTGCAGTGGCTCATCATGCCGCAGCAAACTTCCACCAGAAAATTTGAATAGAAATTTTCTCCTTATTTAAACACTTCATAAATAAAAAAATTCAGTCATAATTATGGCTAAAAACATATTTATTTTTACTGGTGGAAGTTTACTTTGGCAGTAGTCAGGCCCGGCGTTTCCAACATATTGTGACAACCTGAACAATCTCCTGTAGGTGTCAGTGCAAGAGACTATGATACCAGGGCTAACTCCCACCAGTAAAAACAAATAGAAATTTTTATCATATTTATGAGAGAAATTTTATGACCATATGCCTGAATAAGTCGCTAAAATAAGGCAAAATTTCCAATTCAAAATTTATTGGTGGAAGTTTGCTTCAGAAACAGGGTAATCAGAAACTGTCGATCTGGTGTAAGAAATCACTCACGACATTGTGGCAACCTCCTCAGTTACTTCACTTGCAACTGGCAGACTCTACACAATATGTCGCCACCTCTTTATTCACATTCCATTGTAAAACTCCATTGAAAATCCGGATTGTAAAGCCCACTTTTTCAAAAGTAAAAACAGTTAAATTTAAGAAGGGGTTGTATAATTGAGATTTTTTTTTTACAAAATTCATTAAAACAAAATGTTATCATTGATTTAAAAGTTAAAAAGGTAAATACAGGTGTGATAATCTTCTGCATTTTGGCTGATTCTCGTTAAAAAAAAAAGAATCATCAAACCTTTTTGCTTTATTTGTTACTTTATTGAACCAATACATAATCATTTATCTGTATCATAGCACCCCCCTACCCCCAAGAAATTATAGCTTCCCCCTTTCCTTCTCTAACATCAAACACACATAGTATAATTTAACTAACTCTTTAATTTAATTTTTTCTGATCTATTTAATACTCTATAGTAATAATTAATAAATAATTTCTCACCTAAATTACTCTTTCCAAAATTTCTGCTTTTCTCCCTTTGCCTCATGCTGCAACCCCCACATCTCAGGAGTTTAAAATCCTTAAATTCTTCAATTTTTTCTGCTATATTTGCGATTTTTTTTGTAACAATTAAATAATTATCTAAATTATCCTCATACACACCAAAAAAAGTTTTCTTTTTTCCTTTGCCCATACCACCACACTTCAGCACACACAGTTTAAAATCTCATGTCTTTTTTTTTTTTTTTTTTGCGCAGTTTATAACTTTTTTGTAACAATAATTACAATCATCTAACCTCTACCCTGCCCTTTATCTTCTTCTTCCACCCTCCAAAAAGAGCCCACTTTTCCCTTCCACTCTTCCCCCTCCCCAAGCACACAAAGTTTAAAATCTTTAAACCTCTAATATTTTAAAAGATTTTTATGCTCTATTGTTACATTGCAGCAACAATAAATAGTCATCTAACTTTTTCTTTAAATTTTCACCTCCCCACAACCAGAAAAATGAGTGAATTTCTAGAGTTGGAGGGAAGGAGAGAAAATTTACCTCTTTTTTGTAATTCGACAGTTTTCGATTATGATATTTTGTTAATTGGGATGGAAAATTTATTTTAGAGAATATATTTCTTTTAAAACATAAAATATGCATGTGATTCAGGAATGAATAAAGTCAAACTGCAAAAAGATGGAGAATTTTGCTCCCCCCCCCCCCCCCCTACATACACATATTTAGAAATTCCCTCTTTTGAGGGAAAGAAAAGAACAAAAATTTCAGGAAAGATGAAGATTTTAGATGAGTGATTTTTAACCTTAGTAAAAAAAAAAAAAAAAAAAGAATTATTATTAAAGGTTTTAAACTATTTGCTGAGTGGAAGGACAGAGGGGAAGTGGAACTATGATTTAAGAGTTCGTTCATTTTGTATACTGGAGTAGCAGAGACATTTTGAGGGTAAAGATATAATTTAGGTATCATATTATCTATTTATTGTTTCTAGAGAGCAACAAATAAAACATGTATTAAGATTATCAAGATTTTAAACTTTTTGTTCTAGTGGGGTGGAGAGAGTAAGGAAGCAGACATTTCATGCTGGGAGAGGGGGGGGGGATTTCATTGAAATTATATAAAAACAAAAATAGAAGTCTGCCCTAAGGTCAAGAGGATGAAAATTTTCCCTGTTAAATCTTTTAAATCAATTTTTGTACCAAAACAGTTTAGGGGATGGGCTTATATTTGAAAATGGAAAAGAAAATCAAAATTTAAAAGCAGAAAAACCAACGTTTAAAATGCACAAATAATATATGAAAAGCAGCAAACAGCTGTTTCGAATCTACTAGTGAGATTCTTCTTCAGTGCAAAAGGAACAGCGTGCTAGAAAAAGCAAGGCTTGGCTCAGCCTTGCTTTTTCTAGCACGCTGTTCCTTTTGCACTGAAGAAGAATCTCGCTAGTAGATTCGAAACAGCTGTTTGCTGCTTTTCATATATTATTTGTGCATTTTAAACGTTGGTTTTTCTGCTTTTTAAAATCAAAATTGTCTAAAAGTAAGTGGGGTGCTGTGCTTACAGTCAGTGTTTTGCATAATGTACTGATATGAAAATAATGTATTGACATCAAAATATATATTTACACTTGCTGAATTTTTTTTAAATAAGGCAACAGGAAAAAAATAATTATATTGAAATTAAAATAAATAAATGTTTCAAATAATCTTTAAAATCAAAATGGAGATTTAAAAAAATAAATGTCTCTTGTTAAACATGACATAATTTTGGACTTAAAACGTTCCTTTATGTACTGTTATCCATGCTGCATGTTTCATTAAAAAAATACTTCAACACATGAAAATGCACAATTTGCTTTAAATATGACATAATTTTCCCCAGTAAATGTTTTTCACATAAAGTAATTTAATTATTAAAGTTTTTTCATTTTCAATATTTATGTGTAAATATATATTTCAACAGAAAATAAATTATTTAAAAATCTTTTTTTTTTTTTTTTTTTTTGAAACAGTAAATAAAAACAACTATTGCATAATATGAATGAACTCTATTTAAATAATGAAATTTTGAATAAAAGATTGAAAAAAGAGCCTAAAAAATAGTCATTAAAATGATTGGACACTGCACACCACAATTTATTCATTGTATGATTATATTACCTGAATGAAGGAAGCATTGATGTATGAAGAATGATCTCTTGAAGGTGAGGGTGGAAGAATTACTCTATTTAAATCATCTACAGAAAAAAAAATATCCAAAATTCACAATGCTGTAAAATCTTATGCATGTCATAACAAGATAAATAAAAAAAAAAGGGAAAATTTTTCATTGTAAATGACTAAATGATTTACACATGGAAGTAAAATATATGTAAAATAAATTAAATTTTAAAAAACTATACAATTAAACATTAATTCAATAATCAAGAAATGATTACCTTGTAATATGTTTTACGTCAAGCTATTATGACAAACACTATTAAACAGAAAACTAACTAAAAATTATAAAAGGAAAAAAATGGCTGACTTTGGAATATCAGGCACAGTACTTACGTAATAAATTCTGAATAATGATTTGCATCTTTAAATGAACCATAAGTACCATAAAGTATAAAAATAAATACTTACCATTTTCACAAACATTGCAGTTAATTTATCAAAATTGTAATTTTGTGACTATATTAAATATCATATAAAGAAAAAAGAATCATTTAAAATACTAAGAAAAAGAGCATCATTTTACAGCCTAAAATTAATTTTTAACCATTTTTCGCAACAAATATTGGAAAATATTTCCAAAATATTAAATACAATTCTGTGTCATTACTTACAAGGAATTATAAAATCATATCTATTTTTCCCTACGTTCATGTCCATGGTGCCAACACAACACGTCTTGGGATCTTCTATAACATCACCTAGTTTCTAAAATGATGTATCAAAGCATATTAAAGATATGCATGTATGTAAGATGAAGAAAAAAAAAAAGACCACAAAAGTATCATTTTTACACACCTCAAATTCAATAGCTAGCCCAGTTTTGTCTGTGTCACCAACTTTTTCTTTTAAAATTTCATAATGGTCCCTGAGGTGCCTAACTTCAATTTCTGTGTCGCCAAACTGAGCATGTTCCATTAATGCTCTATACACAAAAATATATTGCTTCTGGAAATGCAAGAAGTAAAATGTCAAACAACTGTACTAATTTACAACTGTAAATTTTTTTTCAAATAATAAATACAAATATAACAAATTAATACCAACCAAAGATTGCACTAAAAAGTTCCTTTGATGGCGCAGTGTGCTGACATGCTGGAAAACATCTATTCTGCACTCTTCTTCCAATTGTTGCAAAAGACTATCTATAGCTACAAAAGTTCCAGTGCGTCCAACACCAGCACTATAATGAAAAAGCATAAAATTAATACAAAGGATTAAAACACTATAATTTAATAGTAACTATAGTATTAAATTACACTATTTTACTATTATATATTTTATAGTATAGTTATACTATTTAATAGTATACTATAATTTAATAGTAATATTTTTTATAAATATTTGAAATCTTATTTTCAATATACAAGGAAAATATTTTCAAGATTACATCTCTGAAATTAGCATGCTAAAATAACTTTAAAGTGAACTGCAAAATATACTTCCGTTTTTCTTATATTTCCATGCTATTATAAAACATTTAAAAGCTTACATGAAAAGATAGAATTGCAAAAATTTTGCAACACATTTAAAAGTGTATGTGAAAAAATAATAACATAACCAAAAAGATCATGAAACTGACAAATAAATGTCTAATAAATTTGCCCTTAAGTACTTTTTGCCATGATTAATTTTCCATCATTGATTACTTTATCAGATTATTTTTCTAAACACAAAAAATGTCTGTAACTATAGAAAAAACATTCAATGAATATGTGTTGAAATTAAATTCAATGTTTGTTAAAGCTAAATTACTTCAAGTTTTGGATGTGAAATATTTGATAAACTGTAAGTGTATAATGAATTGACTTCATTTTATGTAATAAAACCTACATTAAGAGAAAATAACCTATAGCCCAAAATGTGTAAATTTTAAGTTAGCAAACTATTTTAAAAAATTGACAAAGATTCATCAAAGATAAATTAAGAATTTAACAAAATCAAACATGTACTTTTGGCATCAAAGACAGGACAAAATTAAGCAGAGAATCCACAACACATATTCACATGTAAAGAATTAAATTTATAGTTAAGGATTTTGAAGAAATTTGGTAACAGCAACTTTTTATTTTTTATTTTTTTATTTTTTTTTACAGAAAGTTACCTTCTTGTTTTTTTTTTTTGTTTTTTTTGCATTTATTTATTTAAAATTTCAGTTTAATCTTTGCTTCTCTCTGAACCACAAATTAGATAATAACTAAATTAATAATTTTAAAATATTTGCTAACTTTTTATCAAAACATTCGGCAATTTTTGAAAAGAAAAATACATTTGAAAGATAACTTGAAAGATAAAAAAACAAACAACTCAATCTACTGAAACAAACAAAAATTGCATCAATGTTTCCAAAAATAAAAACTAATTATAATGAATGCACATTTGGATTTGTATACACTTGGATGTTTATTTTATTGCTATGTAGGATTTGATTATGATTACATTATTTACTTTTATGAAATTGATAAGCTTTTTTATTGTTGAAGAAATATTTTATTACAAAACATATTTGAAATCATTATTTCTACATTTTAAAATTTTTCATACATTAATAAGGATAATTCATTTTGTACCTGCAAAGGAAAAATGTCAGCAAACAATAAAATGCAATCTGGAAATTTCTATAATCCACACAACCTTTCGACTAAAGCTTTTTGGATTAGAAAGATTTGACTGTATTAGAAATATTTATCAATCTAGAGTTAAACATTGAACATCAGAAACAATTATACACTGACTTTGGGGTAAGTTTGTAATTTCACCTTCACAATAAAAACTATGTAAATGCCAATCTTAAAAGCAGAAAGAAAGAAAAAAATCTGGGAAATTGGCATCAGAAAGCATAAATATAAAAAAATGTTGATAAACCATCAATAAAAAAAAAAAAATCACAATAAATCATGATCATAATTTTGGAATAAAAAATTAAGCTAGCTTTTTTTTCATGTGAATAAAAGAGCCACATAGAGTGTGAAAGCAAATACATAATGCAGGAAAAAGAGAACAAATCCAGGTAAAACCAATACAAGGACAGGGCAGAAAGATAAAACAATTCCCCTTTTAAGGCATCCAGTTCCTCATCTTACTCCCACCCCCCTTCTTCCTCAACACGCACACTATCCTTGCTTCTCTTATTCTTTCTGAATTCTGTGTTTGCTTTCTCACTACACATGGCTTTTTACTCACCTGAAAATGCCATTTTAATTATTTTTTTGGTCTGACACTACCATAATTTCTAAACTTATGGCATTACAGTTGAACCTCGATTAATCGAGGTTTCTATTAACCAAGCCAATAACAAAGTCATCTTTTTTTTTTTTTTTCTGTGAATGATTTTGTGGAAGTGATTTGTGTGATTGACAATGCTCCTTGTCATTCAGAAGAAGAATGCTGACTCAGGAGAAATAAGAGCAATTTTTCTTTCCGCAAACCTGACATGGTTAATGCAGCCTATGGACCAAGGGTTGATTGAAGAAATGAAGAGACATTACAAAAAGAAACTTATCACTCATATTCTTGAATGCAAAGATAATCTAAATCAAGCTCTCAAAAAAATAACTATGAAATATTCAAAAGAGGAGAGAGGTGGAATCTCAGCAGACAGAAAACACACCGACAGACTGAGAACGTTTCAAGATTATTAATGGCATTTGCAGGGTGTGAAGAAGTTTTGGAAAAGGACATTTCTGAATGGCTGGATGTTGAAAACCAACATCCAAGTTTTCAAATTCTTAATGATGAAGAAATTATACAAGCTATTAATTCCTTATCGGACATAATGATGATGACAATGAGGACCAGGACTTAAAGGATTCAAGGATTACAAGTGAAGTCATACTGAAGATATTTAAGCACTAACAACTGCCCTAAAATATTTGGAGCAAAGAAGCGATGTTACATCATAGATCTGCTGTTGCTCAAAAAGTGGCATGATCGGGCAGCCACTGATAGAGAATTGGGACTTTTTCAATGGAAGGTAACAGACTTTTAAAAAAAAATAATATAAATTTAACAAGTTAATGTAATTAATTTTTTTTAATATATTTTTCTTAAGATTTGATTTATTTTGGAAAATTTCTTTCAATATTTAACTATATACTTAAAAATTCAATTTGCTTTTTAAAATTTACTACTAGTAGTCGATTTCCTTTTTTAATTTGTTGGGATGAATTTATATATGTTTATTTTTATAATTTAAAAAACATTCTATTGTTTTTTATTCTAAGAGATGTTAAATTCACGAGCAGAGCGAGTTTTTATACACAAGTTCTATTAACCGAGATTTTTGATATCCAGGGTACTAGTGGTCCCAATTAGCTCGGATAATCAAGGTTGCATAGTATTAACAAAATAATTAACACTTTTATGTACATTTTAGACAGAAAAATAGCACAGTTATTTCAATCTGAAAGGCATCATTTTATTTTCTATTTTATAATGATTTAATAAAGGTCTACTGATTTATTTAACTAATACAGTAGATTTTTTTTAAAATCTGGAATTGCTTCAGATTCAACAATTCAGTATTTAAACAATTTATGGATTTTAGAGGTTATAGAAAAAGAAAATTCCATATTCAGTTTTAAAATATTGTGACTACAAATATAAATTATAAATTAAATGGAAAACCTATACCTATCATCAAAAGCATTTATTTTTAATGTATTTTGCCACAGTTATGGCCCATGTGCAATATCTACTGTTTGTTTTCGAATGCCGTGCCTAGCACTCTGGGACGATTCTACTATCCAAAGGGGTGTTATGCTGAGATGGGTACTTTCTGAAGTTCCAATTCGTCGTTCACTTGTACGTTGTCACTAAGATTAGCACTCAGCCAAATGCAGCTAAACAAATTATTTTGATAAAATCACCCCTATTTTGATAAAATCAATGCAGACCTGATGCATGCGTAAAAGCATGGAGGGTTTTGCTTTCCGAAAACAAACAGTATTTCTTTAATTCTGTATACAAACATTTATTCCTGTTCAGAAATACATGTTCTTTGTTCATAGACTTTTATTGTTTTCTTTTAATATATTGTTAGCAACAGATGATGCCAGGTAAATATAAGCTAGGTAATATTTTTCAAAATTTTTGAGTAGCATTTTAGCCATTTACTACACACCAGATTGAAGCTTTATTGGTGAATGATTCCAGATAATCTAATCCTGATATTACAAAATCACATTAGAGTAAAAATATATTGTAAAAGTAAAATTGAATCTCATGTGTAAATCTATACTAATAAAAGAAAGTTTCACTCTGTATGTGTGGTGTGTGCCTGCAATGGCCAGCAAAATCTACTGCATGTACAAGACTGAAAATTTGGATGAGGGTAGCTCAAGACCTCTCCTGGTGAACCTGAGATTCAGAATTTAAATTTTTGTTAATTAATTAAGATATTAATTAAAAATGTCGATGAACCCACATCAAAAACTCATTTTTTTCATGTCAAAGTAATAAAAGTGCTTATGTATACCCAGAACCCCATTTATGAATCAGAAGGAAGCGAAGAACCGAAACGCTCAATTTTCTTTGTGTTTTTTAAGAGTTTCGTTTTAACCTAAATTGAGCAAACTGCTCTGTAGAGTTAAAATTGGAATATATATTCTGAAAGATCATACTCTTACGTCTCAAATGCCACAATTCATTTTAAAAAAAATATCACAGTTAAAACTTTGAAAAAAAAATTTAAAAAGGTGTCATTTTTCCAAAAAAGTTTTTCCCCCTGATGGCAACACCTCTTCAGGGTGCAATTTTAGCTGTACTAACAAACTAAAAGTATGCTCTTACAGATGAAATCGTCTTCTAATCAATGGTGTAATCGGTTATAAAAAATAAAAATTTTAGCCCTTTCAAATATACCAGAACGCCTGTATTTTAACACAGTCTTTTTAGAGCATCTCAATAGATCAAATTTACATCACTACAAAAATTTAGAAATGTTTAAGAAAGGAAGAAGTATTTTTTACAAAATAAAAATGTGTGAAAATTTTGATGAAATCAGTCAAAACTGTCAGTGACAAATCAGTGTTTTGACACGTGGTTTCATTCACTTTCACCTCACATTTTCTCTACTAAATATTTTTTCCATGAAATTTCAAAGAGCAGTCATATACTTATAACCTATTAAAGTTTCAGAGAATTTGGATGATAAGAACTATTTATTTTGTTATGCTAATGACACCAATGCAAAAACAATAAGAAAATGCATTTCTCTTTCAACTAGATGTCAATGTTTGTTTATGAATTTTTATCATGAAGTGCACAATCATCATATTTATAGCTGCTGAAAATATCAAAGAATTTGAATAGCAAGAACTATTTTTTAACTACTGAAATAGACCAAGTGAAAAAAAAGTCTTCTTACGAGTCCTTTTACCACTAAATATCAATATTTTTTCATGATTTTCTCACCCAGGCTATAAAACATTATGTGTCTAACTGCTAAAGATTTCAAAGAGTTTGGACAATAACAACTATTTTTTTAAAGCATTTAAAATACCAGAGACCCCCCCCCCCCCTTCCTCCCTTTTTCAGCATATTTCAAAATCACACATCAACTCCAAAAATCAAAATACACAGAAAAGAAAATCCCAAATAGCATATACTTTCAGTTCTCTTTGAAACAATACAAAACATTAAAAAAAAAAAAAATTACAAAAATGAACCCTTTGAAAAAAGTTTATTCCCCAAAAGCACTTTTCGTTTTTTCCATACACTTTGCAGTAGGATTAACATTACCCTTAATTTTATGCAATAGCCCTGAAATTTTAATATTCTATACTAACTTTTTAGCTAATGACTGATTTAGCTATTGATTTTGTTTAGGTATAATCAGATTTAAGGCAGTCGGAATCCCTATACCTACCATGTTAAATTAATGTACCTTTTCTCATAAACTACTTAAGATATAAACTTGAAATTTTTTTTATGCATAAAATAGACAATTCTTAATAATCTGAAGTTAAATTTATAATTAAATAAAGCTTAGATTTTCTTTTTTAAATCTGAAGTAGAAACCACATTCAAATTTAAAAAAACATGCAATTTTTTCAAAGATAATGATATTAATAAAAAAAGTTCTTTTTATGAGTTTAAACAATTCACCTCAGATTAAATAGGGATATGAAGAGAATGTTCAAGCAAAATTTCAAAGCATAACGTATAATAGTTTTATCAAAAAGGTATACCGAAGTTAAAAAAAAAACAACATTTTGAGAAAATCAAGTTTAAAGTAATAAACGCACTAATAGTAAAATAGATAAACAAACAGAATTACTAAAAATTTTCCAACTTCTGGTTGCCATAGAAACAAAAGTAATATATCAGTAGAAAGAGGAGAAATGGTAGATTCAAAATATTAAAAAATCAAAAATTCAATATATTTAAGATTTTGATCTTCTAACTGCCCATAAGGGCAAAAAAAATTAGTTTGAAAATAAAAAATTTCACTTATGATTTTGATGTGAAATTAAATAAATAAATAAATAGTCATGTGTAAAAGTGATTTTTACAACTAAATATTCATATTTTATCACAAAAATGACATACAGTCATTGGAAACATATTTATAACACAGAAATTTGGTTCAGAAAATGTAACACAGAAGGGAAATAACATTTTTGCAAAAAAAGACATTTAAATGAAAAGCGAAATAATGTAACTCAAATTTGAACCAAACATTTATTAAGAATAATTTCTTTAAACTCTTTTACTAAAGTTTTCAATCTTTTTTCCCAAAATTTTTACATGGGCTGCAAAAACATTATACAGTAAACTTCCTCAAATCTGCACAGCTTGGGTGCAGAGGATGCACAGACTTTAGAATTTTGTAGATTTCTGGTCATTGCTTTGTTTACATTTTTTAAACAATAATTTGAATATAATAATGCAATCAAAATTATAATGAATGCTTGCAATATAGTAAAATACTAAAATAATTAAGTAATATGCTAAAATGATAAAAAGTAAGATAATTTTTAAAATGATTAAATTATTAAAAGGTCAAATGAATAATTGATGTATAATTAAATATGCATAATAAAGATGAGATACATTTTCCTTGAATTATTCAATGAAACTTTCCTCATAAAGGTAACCTATTAATTTACATTAAAATCATAAAGTAAGGAAGCTTTATTTCACGGTTAGCCAGTCTTAATAACCAAAAAAGCTTGATTAGTACATAAATATATTTGGTAAAAAGATTGTGATTACCAGTGATATCAGCAATATCTTGATTTTTTTTTTTTTTTTTTTTTTCGCAAATAAATTTATACTTCCTTCAAGAAAAACCACGAGTTGAGTCATATTATCGAAAAATTCATATTAAAATATATATAGATGGAATGATATAAAACTAAAAAATTCTGTAATTTCCCCCCTATATTTGAACTGAAAGTTCCATTGTTTACATTTGTGATGATGTGCAGATTTTAGGGTGGCAGATTTCAGGGAGTCTAGTGCATTTATAACTGATAAAAATTTCAAAGAGTTCAGATAACAAGAACTATTTATTTATTTTTTTTTAATTATGAAACAACCAAATGTGAAAAACAAGAAAATGTCTTCTTATAAGTGCTTTTACCACTAAAAATCAATATATTTTCGTGATTTTTTCATTGAAAAATATAAATTGAGACAAAATCAAGTTAAAGATATAAAATCATTCAAATTCAAGGTTCATTTAAGGTTACTATCATGAGCCCAGTGAGTATCAGCTAGTTTTTAATAAAATTTGAGAAAACTGACTGTTACTGCCATCTGATGTGGCAAAACAAAAATAATAATGGATGAAAGTTAAAATGAGTAGTTATGCATTCCAGATTTTAGATTTTCCAGATTAAAGATATCCAAATATTAGAGAGTGTGCATCAAGTTTTCACCAGAGTTTTGTTTTTTAAACATATTTTAATTATGGAAGATTTTCAATTATGAACTACAATTGTTAAATACTCTTTTTTAAAGGGGATATATGAATACAGGCAAGATTACTGTAATACATTAAGTGCAACATGTAATAGTATAATTGATTAAATCTTTAATTAAAAAAGTATAAAAAGAAAAACTATTTTCTGGAAAACATGCATTTTTAACATTGCAGAAAAAATAATAAGTTATTTATAAAAATACTTAAAGTCAGACCTTTGAAATAAAATTCATATTTTTTTTTAAATGACATATAATGACTGATCATTTAATGAAATAGTTTCTAAATACTGGAGAGAAATATAAAAAAAATTATAAAATGTTTTTAATTTTATAGTTATGAAAAATATTTGCTCCAGCCAAAAAAAATCATGTGCAAAATAATAGTAAGATTGTTAACCACAATGCTTATTCCAAAACATTTTATTGTTCCTTGGCGAAATTAATTATTCTGCAACAATTCTTCAAAAATACTATGCTATAAATATAAAGCACATACATAGTTATTAATGAAAGTTTATTTTTTTCCTATAAAATAAAATAAAAATTAATATTTAAAACTTCATTTGATAAGGACTCTTGAGGTAAATTGACGTTCAAGCCAAGTTGTAAAACAGATTGAAAAAAATGGCTTTTGGGGACAAAAAGTTAAGGTTTTATATATCTGTATCTATATATATATATCAGTGGCGTGGCGTCCGGTCATCGCTGGATGCGGCGATGACCAAGCAATATTTTAAAACTCTTAATAAGCTTTTAAAACTCTACGATCCAGTTTTAGCAGAACATTTGGAGTTCATGTATAAGTGAAGGTAAGATTTAAAGTTTCTTTTTTGAACATTCAACCATTGAATTTTAGAGTTAATAATTTTTCACCACAAACTTAAATAATTGCGATGACCACCGAAAATTTTCACGCCACGCCACTGATATATATATAAATGAAAAACATAATGAATATAATTTACCTCTTTGCCTTGCCTTTATTGATTATGAAAAAGCATTTGATTTGGTCTACATATCAGCAATAGTTGAATCTCTGGAGGACAATGGTATAGACAAACCTTACATCAATATCATAAAGGAGATTTACAAGAAAGCAACAGCAACCACCCGTTTGGACAAAGGACTGCTGTCTTAGAAAATATTTTCAAGAAGCTGGATTGGGAAAACAAAGGGATTAGAATAAATGGGGAGTATTTAAGTCATCTCCGATTCGCTGATGACATTTTGGTTTTCAGTAACAGCCCTGAAGATTTGGAAAATATGCTAAAAGATTTGGCAGAAGCTAGCATTCATGTGGGATTAAAAATAAATTTGGAATAGACTAAGGTGATGTTCAATTCATTTGCATCAAAAAAGGAAATCGTCTACAACAACACTGAGATTGAAGAAGTGCAAAGTTATGTACACCTTGGACAGGAAATATCATCGGATAATAGTATCATGAATGAAATCAATAGAAGAATTAGAAATGGATAGGGTGCTTTTGTGAAGAACACTATTATTCTGAAGAGTAACATGCCTCTTTGTTTGAAAAGAAAGGTGTTTAACCAATGTGTTTTGACTGTACTAACTTATGGAACAGAAACATGGACACTAACAAAACGAATAGTACAATGATTACAAACAACACAGAGAAATATGGAAAGATGTATGCTAGGTATAACTAGAAGAGACATAAAGAGAATAACCTGGATAAGAAGTTAGACAAAAGTTTTTGACATCATTGAAAGAATTAAACTGCTAAAATGGAAATAGGTTGGGCACATTGCCAGAAGATAAGACAATAGATGGAGCATAAATACCCTACAGTTATATCCAAGAGATGTAAAATGGCCAAGAAGACAACCTCAATTTAGATGGAGTGATGAAATCAGAAAAGTGGCCGGTGTTAATTGGATGACTAAAGCACTAGACAGGAAACATTGGAAAAGTCTGGGGGAGACCAGGCCATTTTACATCCAGCAGTGGATTGAAAACGGTTGATGATGATGATATACATATATGCCAGTGGGTCATTCCATAAAATTTTATGTTTTTGTTTCACTAATGCGGTAATCAAACACAATCTAAATAAAAAATATTGCAATATTCATATTTTTGATATAGTAACTAATGAAAAATGGAAAGCCTCATGTAGAGTCCTGTGTATGTTAGGTTTGGAACTCTATCTGTAACCTGGCCTGAATGCGATAAAATATTTTTAAAAATAATTAATACATACATAAATATAAATAATTATTGATAGACATAAATCATCAAGATGAATAATTGTGCTAAAAATTAACTAATTTCTTCAGTTACATAAACAACATAACGTTTCACCTTAGCCATAAATCTCTTTATAGTGCTAAAAAATTTAACCTTGAAATTCCTCTAAAGATAATGACTTGTTGAATTGCTAAATTATATTCAGAAACTACAGTGAACTGATTTATTGTTATTATTATGTATCTTGTAATGTAAACATTTTCTTTCATTCTGAACAATGTAGCTAACCCAGGAAGAGGCATATAAAAATGCTCTCTTATTTACAATTTATATAGTGTGAATTAAATAACTTAAAATGTTACTGCTTCTTCATTTGAATTACACAAATAATCTACAATTTCTTTACTTAAGGGAGGCATGAAAAGTCATTGGAGAATATAAATACACTTCCAAGTATAAAGTGAATAATATTTTCAACTAATACATTTTGGATAAAGGTAAAACGTGGATTTACACCATTAATGGATTAGTATCCTGAAAAAGGATAAGTCCCAATTTACATTACTTACTCACGCCTATTTAATGGATTGAAAATCCTATCAATTATTAATTAATTACAAGTGTGGCCCAAGTTGTCTCTAACCAAACCTTTCTATTTTCATGTAAAATAAAATGTAATTAATTCATCAATGACTCAAAATGATTTTCTAATCATACAAATTTTATCTAATTAAAAAATATTTTAGGCATACATACCTCCATTTATCTTTTATGAAGATTTTTGTAAATGATCTTCATCTGTTATATTAGAATTTTCTCAAAGAGTATTCAAAACACTTCTGTGGTTTCAAACAAAAAAATTTCTATTAAAGTTGAGTCAGCAGGTTTAATGAGCACATGGAAAGCATCTTCAAGGTTTAGTCATATATGAATGCCTTGCTGTATAATTTGCACTCAAGTCTTGAGTTAGACATGACTGATAATTGTAAACAGTGAAGTTCTTAACAATAAATAAGATGTGTCTCATTTGAGCCAATGCAGCTCGTATCAATGAGTTATGTTGAAAATTCCCAATGGAAGAAATGAGATTTTTGGAAAACAGATAATTTTGTTATAGTTTGGTTCTGGCTAAATTTTTGGTAGCATTTTGAATGAACAAAAACAAATTTTCGGTGAAACTCAGAATTTGGGCTGAAAATGGAAATGAATTTTCGGTCAATCTCTAAAAAGAAATGTGATCATAGATTATACTTTAAGAATTATTTTTTATTTGTGTCTCGGAATATTAAAAATATTACCAACATTTCACTTTTTATGCACACTAAAATACACATATTGTATTTGTGATAGTTTATGGATACATACATGCATTATGTGTGTGTAGATTGGGAGGTGACCACTATTCAGAGGTATAAGTGTACGGATATATAAGTGTTTGGAACTGAAAAAGTGTCTGCTAAATAGAGGTGTCCACTCTTCAGGAGTGTCCATTATGAAGGTCTTATTGTATATAGAATTTTAACCTGAAAAAATATCTTCAACATAATTTTGAAAAATCAGGTCAACCAGAATCCAAATGACAAGAGTGAAAACCCAATCTGAAACTGGCCCGAACCCAACCCATAACCAAAAAAATACAGCAGAGACCTGACCTGACCCATATGGGTAAAAGCAGGTATCCCGACCCAATCAAGGACTCTAACCTCATGAACATTTTGTATAAATAATATGTTTTAAAAAAATAACATTTTAAAGTTAGATATTGTTTTTCAGTTCAGAGCTTTAAAGACTGTTTAAAGATGGCTTAATGAGTTAGATTACAGAGATCTCTTCTCTATAAATGCAAAAGAAATCAGAAATTATTTCATAAGGTAAAGCATATTGTTAGAGGTCAATGTGATAATATTGAACTCTAACAACATTGTCTTATTGATAAGTTTCAATGTTTCATTTGGAACTTGACTTTTAACTGAAAACTTATCCATAGTAGGTAATGAAATGAACTTTCTATGCTGAAATGAAATAATGTTAAATTCTTAAAGGACGAATACATTTTTTTTATGAAGATGGAAATTTTCAAGTTTACTTACCTACAATGAACTAAAAGAGGTCCTCTGTCTGAACAATAATGTTCATTAACACGTTTTATAAAACGTAAGAGCCATGAGGGCTGCTCAGGAGCTAAAAAGTCCTTCCATAACACAAAATGAAAGTGAAGAACTTCTCTTTCTTCTGTGAGACCATCCTGGAACAGTTAAAATAGTCAGGTTAAAAACTTAAATTTAAAAGAAGTAGAAAAAAGAAAAATATCTTTTTTCTAAAATTAAATTTCAAGGTATCAAAAATGCTTTTTTGAGCAGAAAGAAACTATTTGTCCAAGTAACTTATTACCTTTGTGTATTCTACTTGAAATCTTCTTACAATGTAATCAGAATAACGTTTAGTACTAATAACTGTAACTAAAAACATTTTTTCAATTTCTTTAGGACAATTGTCATTCCAATATTGTGCGCACTTTACCTGAAAATAGATAATAAAAAAATGAGTGTTTTGTAAAAATAATTAGAATTAAATACATAATAAGGTATGACTCAAAAGAATAGAATCAATTTATTTTTAAATCAGGATTTTGTTGTCCTTATTAGTATCACAGAATTATTTTTGAATACATTTTTATAAACTTATTAAAAAAAGTATAAAAATTATTAAAAGAAAAGTGTAGAATGTAAATGTATAAAAGAAAAGCAATTATATAAGTATGTACAAAAAATATAAGAGTAGTCTCAATTTGATATAATTAATGAAATATTTTCATATTATATTTCACAAATAGATTATATTAATCAGATACTATTTGTTGCACTTGTGTTCAAACATGAAGTTTCATGCACTGTTTTTATGGAATTTTATTTATTCAGTAATTAAATAGGCATGTATTTAAGAAAAGATAGTTATTATAAGCATTTAAGATATCAAGTACTTATAAAAGAAAGTTTTTGTCTGAGTGTAATCTTTGTTTATTTGTTGGCGATAGCTAAAAAATCGATTGGACATAGGGGGTCTGCAAAAATTTGATTTTACAGAGATGGATACAGGTCCAAATGTAGCTGAGACAGAATTTGAATTTATTTTATTTTATTTTATACTGAATATAAAAATTTTCATATTTTCCCAATATTCTAAGATCGCCGGTGATTTTGATTGACTCATAAGCAGACCTGCCAACCTTTGAAAATGAGATATCGTAGCACATAAAATTGAAATTAATCTGGAGGTTGGTTGGTTGGTTTTTCATGTTACACAGCCATCTTTTGACATTCGTAAAAGGAATAAGGTTTCAGTCTTTCAACTGAATATAGTAATTTTTTTCCTTTGAAAATTTTTATACGATTTTACGATTTTTTGAGTTTCTTTTTGTTTAGCAGCGTTTCTTTTTTTTTTGTACATTTATAAAAGGAGTCTGGTTCCAATTTTTTAGCCCAGTGCAGTAAATTTTGACAAAATTCGGAATCTTTTCCTGCGATCATTTCAGGATATTCACAATTTTTCCGCAATCGTAATTCACATTTTTCTATCACGATTCTTTGTTGAAATCCGCACTTTTTACCATGAACTTTTGACGAAATTTGCTTTTTTACAATGATCCTTTGTCGAATTTTGCGTTTTTCCCACAATCCTATTGACGAAGTTTTCTTTCTGCGATCTTTCGGTGAAAATTTGCGTTTTCTTACTGATCTTTCGATTAAATTTGCATTTTCTTACTGATCTTTTGACGAAATTCACGTTTTCTTTCTGCGATATTTTGACAAAATTCACACCATTGAAAATACAAAATCTCAAACCTTCCGGGAGGGGACGTCCCCCCCCCCCCCCCAAGGCCACCTCCTGAAATCAACACTGCATTTTTACCACAATCCTTTGATGAAATTTATTTTCTTCTGCGACCAATTGGCGAAATTGATTTTTTTTATACGGTCATTTGTCGAAATTCGTGGTAGTTTATCGCAAATCGTACTATTCTGCACACTATTTCAAACCTTGCCCCTCAAAGACCCCCCTCCCCTCCTTTCCAGAAATTCTTAAAATGGCACCTTGTTTCTAAGGAGTTAATTCCTGTATAAATATTTACAGAAATACAATTCACTCGTGGTTAATATACTTAAGAGAGTGTTTTATGTTAAGAAGTTTGTTTTGCAGCCCAGATTTTTTTTTTCCATGAACACTTTTAATGTCCGAATTTTCAGACTATAGCCAATTTTTTAAAACTTTCTGAAATGAATACTTTGAAATTTTGGAAATTTTGCAACAAAATCACTCTTGAAAAATATGCTGTGCGGGATAAAAATCCCATTTGTGCTTTTTGCAATAAATCGTAGTTTAAGACCGATTTTCGTAGTATCGTAGTTTATAGGTCCAAATCGTAGCAACTACGATTTTTTCATAGCAGTTGGCAGGTCTGCATAAGAGCAATTCAAATTCAATCTTTCAGCCCAATGTGTAAATTTTGTCAATTTTTCAATAAAGTTTATTCAGAATTCATAGAGCAATTATTTTAATTTTTGGCAATTATTTTAAAAGTCTCCCTTCTGCTTTTCACTATTTCTGTACTTGTAAACTCACATGATAATACATTTCACGGTCCATACTCATTTTCACAAAAAAGAAAAAAAATTCTTGAATAATTTTCTAAAATTAATAATTTTTCCTTCTCAACAGTCAGTGATGGAGCATGGTGAATAGCAGTGATTGCTGAATAATGTAAAGTTCAACCCTACACTGCATGATTTTTTTTTTTTTCCCCAGAGAAACATTTAAATGATTCTAGTAATTGCATCCACAATGGCAAAAATATTAAGAAAATTCTTTGGTCAACTGTTGTCCAAAATTTGTTTAAAATATAAAGTGGGCTAAATGATTACACCATGCAAATACACAGAATTATACTTGTATTAAAGAAAAACATTTTGGTTGCAAAAAAGAACATATTAAATAATTGTATCCATGTTTTGCAGTTTAAAAATATATATATTGATGATTATTTTTAATGAGCACATAAATTATGACAAACAATATTTCATAAGACAATTATTTTTGTTTAGCCACATTTACTATATTGCCATAAGTATATACTGTCTATAATCTTTAAGTAATATTTTTTTTTCCAACTGGTCTATGAGATATGGAGTCTTGAAATTGAAGAAATGAATGCCAGCACAAATAGAAAGGAAATTTAGAAATGTTATGTTGATAATTTGGGTTTTCATAAATAAGTAATTAAATATGTGAAAAAAAAAGAAAGAAAAGAAAAGAAATACTATCTTTTAAGCTGTTTTATATAAATAATAGTTGTTTTTCTAACTTTAGAATAGCTCCCTTTTTTGTCAGTCAATAGTTACAAATTACAACATATTATATCTAAAATAGATTATTGTAATGTTCAATAACATTTTAAGGAAATTTTTTTTTTTTTAATGTTGGCTTGGTACCTGCGAATATAAAGACTTTTTACTCGGAAATTTATGAATATTTATGAATATTTTATGCGTAAAATATAAGTTTATAATGTTTCAAAATGTTCGTAAAAAATATTTAAAGTTACAACTAATTCGTAATTTAATCTGGAAAATATGTATTCAAATGTCAAAATATTATTATTTAAAAAGTTTTTAGAGTTATTTTGTTTGAAAATATATAAGCTTAACCCGGGGCAGTTGCATCTTTTTTTAGAACACTAGTAGTCAGGCTGCGTCTATTTGCTGCCGTTCCCGTTTGGCCGAAAAAACAGAGGAAAATTGCCAGTGTTACTAGAAGATCGAAAACGGTGAAAATAAGGGGAAAATATCACTTGAGTGCGAAAAGATAAACATTATAGCAATTAGCACGCATTTACATTAAGTATATATTTGGTTAACATTTAAATAAATGTTTTAATAACTTTTTTTTTTCAAAATTTGTAAAAATGATAAAAATTATTATAAAAACTGACAAAATTTGTAAAGATTCAATGAATAACAAATTAAAACAAATTTTCAGTTATAAATTTGAAATTGTGATACATATTTTTTGAAAGGACAGCCAGGTTGATTTTAACGGTGGTCTGGCACTAGGAACCAACTGAAGTTGAAAAAATACATTTCTAATATATTTTTCTTACCATATCTATACAGATAATAAAAAAAGGAGATAAAATAACTACTAATTTGAAATTATTAATATAACAACAGTAGCTACTTTCTATTTCAATATTTTTTTTATTTTGTTTTCGTTGAGTCGTTTTTGTGTGTGCAACATTAGAGATTTGATAATTCAATACTTTTTCTCAAATGAAAATATATGAACCAAATGAAAATATATGCATGAAAATAAATGAAACACACGGAAATATACGGACTTATTTCAGGAGGGGGCAGCATTCTTTTTTCACCCTTCCGGGTACGAGCTTTGTACATATGAAGTAAATAATAAGTAATAATTTATTAAAATTAAATATTTTATTCATATAAATTTCCACTGTGGATTTTAATCTTTTATTTATTTATTTATTTTTTTTTTGATAAATTTGTAAAAATGATAAAAAAATTATTATATAAAATTACTGAATTTGTAAAGATACAATGAATAACAAATTAAAAAAAAATTTCATTTATAAATTTGAAATTGTGATACATATTTTTCGAAAGGACAGCAGCACTATCACGTTGGTTTTGATGATGGTCCGGCTGTAGGAGCCAATTGAAATTGAAAAAATACATTTCTAATATTTTTTTTCTTACCATATCTATACAGTTAATAAAAAAAAGAAGATAAAATAATCATTTCTCTGAAATTATTAATATATAAGCAGTAGCTACTTTTCATTTCTTTACTTTTTTTTTCTATTTGTTGATTCGTTTTTGTATGTGCAACTTTAGAGATTTGATAATTCAGTACTTTTTCTCAAATGAAAATATATGAACCAAATGAAAATATATGAAGGAAATGAAAATATACAGAGTTATCTCAGGGTGGGGCAGCGTTCTTTTTTCATCCTTCTGGGTATGAGCTTCGTATATATGAAGTAAATAAATAATAATTTATTAAAATTAAATATTTTATTTGTATAAATTTTCACTGTGGATTTTAATCCCACTTACGGATAAATAATTTTAAAGAACCGAACTGACAAAAGGTTCATTTTGATTGTACCGCTTCATTTAATTAAAATAAATATACATTTATGCATATCAATTCATGCTATGAATAATTCACTAAAAACTTTTTCTTACAATAACATAGCAAAATAATAAAAATACGAAGATAGCAAATTTTCTCTCAAATTATAAACATGCAGTAATCGCTTAATTTGAATGAACATATGTACATATTAAACCTTGATTTAGATAAATCAGTTTGGGAAAACAAAACCCATCCATATTGATTTTGTTAATGTTTCAGCACTAGGCGCCAATTAGAGTTAAAAAGATACAATCATTTAATTAAAATAAATATTAAATTGAAGTTTCTTGATAATATTTATTAAATTTAATTTGAATGAATTTTTACTTTTAGAATGAAAAACATTATTTATGAAAACTAATTTGTACAACTGAACAGCAACAAAGTTAATTTTGTTAGACCCCGGAACTAGGCAATCTTTGAATTTGAATAAAAAAAAGAGTTGCTACGGCGCTGTTAAAAATGTGTATTTTCATTTACAGTAAACATTTTAAAAAGATAAATTTTAGAAAAGTACTTACCCTATTCTTTTAATTATAGTACAAACATTAGCTGAATTATCCATAAAATATTTTTATTTGCATACATTCTAATCTACATTAGAAAATTCATATTGTTTAGCACATGCCACACACAACTGATACGCATGCTCTTTGCAGATATATAGACTACAGTTTTGACAAAATTGTTTTGTTTTTCAATTTTGCTTTGTTGTGTAAAAACTACATCTTTCAATTTTGGGAGATCGGACAACTTTATTTTCTGGTTCCCCACAAAATTCTCTTATCTTTCTTTTCAAAGGGTTTGGCAATGATGTTGTTTGTTTTCTTTCATTTATATGTTCCCTTATTAAATCAAAAGCAAGTTCTTTCAAAAATAGTGATGAACAACCTTTTTCCCCGTATTTTTCTGAAAAATAATTTGAGAATTTATTCCCGCAATATTCATCAGCGAAAAAAACAAAGTAAGCGACCATCTATTACTTTTTCTTGCAACTGAATAGGACCCTTTCATCTCATCTACTATGTCAACGCCTCCTTTTGTAACATTATATTGCTTTATAATGTCTGGCTTCATTTGTTGTGAATCATCTGTTGCTGTGTCATGATGCATTGTTGAGATAAGTAATATGGGTGCATTTTTTTTTGCACATAAGATACTAACGTTATGTCTTCGTAAAATCCAAAAGTACTTGATAAAACTTCTCTGCTTTTAGAGGGCAAAAAATCTTTGGGTATTTATTTTTTATTTTTTCTAAATGTCCCAATCATTGTAAGGTTGTTATCCTCTAAAAGTGATTTTGCTAAAGGGACTGACGTGAACCAGTTATCCATTGTGACATTTCTTCCGGTTCCTGATATGGGCATTATAAGACGTTTTACTACATCAGAGGGTGAATTGCTCAAATAAAAGTCTCCGTCTGGTTGCTGACCAGCATAAATTTCTAATTTCAAAACATAAAAGTTAATAGCATCAACCAATGCATATATTTTAATGCCGTATTTTGCTGGTTTCGATTTCATATAGACACGAAATGAACAGCGACCGCAAAAATGTTCCAGCATTTCATCGATCGTCACGTATTCACTCAATGTAAAATGCTTTTCAAAAGCACTATTAATTTCGGAAAGTACTTCCCTGATGGGAGCTAACTTATCTGATGCAAGTCTTTCCTTTCTGCTGTTCTTATCATCAAATCGTAGGCACTTCAATAAAAATCTAAATCTTTGTAAAGACATTGTTCGGCTAGTGATGAACTGGCTTCATCACTAATGTAATCTTCTTCTAAATTATCAAAAAGTTATAGAGTTTCTTGAATAGTTAAAAACTTTTTATGAGACATTGTTAAAATAATCAAATACTCTATGAGCAAAATATCAGAAAGAGAAAAAAGAGAGAGAGAGAGAGCAAACGGAAGAGACTCCCCGATCCCTTCTTCCACCTTCCAGGAAATTCGGGGGGATGGGAATGTAGAATGGGTAGTTAGAAAAAAAAACAACTAACGCTAGTGATCGCACGCCGGTCATTCAGACCAAATTTAACTTTAGAATGCTATAAAATCCTGACAAAACGCAGGAATGACTTGTAATTTCTATAAACAGAAGGTCGAACAGTGAAGGTCAGCTACGCAGAATTCCACCATTGTAACTTTAAGGGGAGATGGGTTTTAGGAAGAATTACGAATTTTGGTGGGGAAAAGACCAATGCGCGACTAATAACGGGTTAATTTATTATTTCATTTTTACAAAACATGTGGTTCTGAAACGGCGATGTTTTTGGTATTCATCCACGGCAATTGGACCACGTTTTACAAGCATTTAATATTCCTTTTTAAATTGGAAAAATACTGAAAAAGAAAATATACTAAGTGTAATTTAAGCATTGATTAATCTATTTTTTAAAAGACTGTAAATAAATAGTAAAACTCCGGCACGCAATTGGACTTTTTACCAATGCGCTATGTGAAAAAGTGACGAAGTGAAGACATAAAAGGAGCGGGCTTCGTGGATAGGAGGACTTCTTCTCTTGGTCTGGCGGTGAGTTGGCTGGAAAGATTTTGTTGAAAGTCCGGAGGTTGGAGGATCGAGATGCCACAAGGGTGAAAGACTTGAGAGGCAAGAGTGCAGAATGATTTCAGTGAGCGGAAGAAAAGCCACCAACAACTTACCTGGAGATGCAGCTGATTTACTTATGAATATGGTTTAATTTTAATAGAGGTACCTCTTTAATTTAATTCTCTGGAGAAATTTGAAATTTTCATGCATGTTTAACCATCAATCAAATCTTTGTTAACATTAAAAGTAGATAAAAAATGGCAAGCGCTAAAATATTATAAATTTACTTAAAAATGTATCTAAGTTTATTTCAATTGCTTTTACTATTTTATTAAATAAATTTGAATTTGATTCTGCATATAATCTCTGTGATTAATTGCATTTCTTTCCCACAGCAGCATGGTTTTTCCTTTTTAGGTTTTTGTTATAATGTAATGACAAGCTATACGATCGTATTTTATTTTTTCTGGATAGTTTTATCTCCCACGTGTTTGTGTCTACTCAAAAATGTTTTAGGCATGACACAACAGAAACAAGAAACATTTCAGCATGATTTCTGCATGACACACTGTATGATTTTATTTTTCCAGAGAAACATTTAAACGATTCTAGTAATTCCATCTACAATAGCAAAAATATTAAGAAAATTATTTGGTCAACTGTTGTCCAAAATTTATTTAAAATATAAAGTGGGCCAAATGATTACACCATGCAAATATACAGAATTATACTTGTATTAAAGAAAAACATTTTGGTTGCAAAAAAGAACATATTAAATAATTGTATACATGTTTTGCAGTTTAAAAATATATACATAGATGATTTTTTTAATTTTCTACTAACTGTACACATAAATTATGACAAACAATATTTCATAAGACAATTATTTTTGTTTAGCCATATTTACTATATTGCCATAAGTATATACTGTCTATAATCTGTAAGTAATATTTTGTTTTTCCAACTGGTCTATGAGATATGGAGTCTTGAAATTGAAGAAATGAATGCCAGCACAAATAAAAAGGAAATTTAGAAATGTTATGTTGATAATTTGGGTTTTCATAAATAAGTAATTAAATATGTGAAAAAAAAAAGAAAGAAAAGAAAAGAAATGCTATCTTTTAAGCTGTTTTATATAAATAATAGTTGTTTTTCTAACTTTAGAATATCTCCTTTTTTTGTCAGTCAATAGTTACAAATTACTCCATATTACATCTAAAATAGATTATTGTAATGTTCAATAACATTTTGAAGAAGTTTTTTTTTTATGTTGTCTTGGCACCCGCCAATATAAAGACTTTTTCCTTGGAAATTTATGAATATTTTATGTGTAAAATATAAGTTTATAATGTTTCAAAATGCCTGTAAAAAATATTTAAAGTTACAGCTATTTTGTAATTTAATCTGGAAAATATGTATTCAAATGTCAAAATATTATTATTTAAAAAGTTTTTAGAGTTATTCCGTTTGAAAATATATAAGCTTAATGTATTATTTCATTTTTGCAAAACATGTGGTTCTGAAACGGCGATGTTCTTGGTATTCATCCGCAGCGATCGGACCACATTTTACAAGCATTTAATACTCCTTTTTAAATTGGAAAAATACTGAAAAAGAAAGTATATTAAGTGTAATTCAAGCATCGATTAATCTATTTTTAAAAAGACTGTAAATAAAAACATAACACTGTGATTTCCGGCGCTCAATCAGACTTTTTACCAATGTGCTATGCGAAAAAGTGACAAAGCGAAGACATAAAAGGAGCAGGCTTCGCAGAAAGGAGGACTTCTTCTTCTCTTGGTATGATGGTGAGTTGGCTGGAAAAATTTCGTTGAAAGTCTGGAGGTTGGAGGATTGAGATGCCGCAAGGGTGAAAGACTTGAGAGGCAAGAGTACGGAAGAAAAGCCACCAACAACTTACTTGGAGATGCAGCTGATTTACTTATGAATATGGTTTAATTTTAATAGAGGTACCTCTTTAATTTAATTCTCCGGAGAAATTTTAAATTTTCATGTATGTTTAAACATCAATCAAATCTTTGTTATAATTAAAAGTACATAAAAAAATGGCATGTGCTAAAATATTGTAAATTTATTTAGAAATGTATCTAAGTCTATTTCAATTGCTTTTACTATTTTATTAAATAAATTTTAATTTGATTCTGCATATAATCTCTGTGATTAATTGCATTTCTTTCCCACAGTAGCATGGTTTTTCCTTTTTAGGTTTTTGTTACAATGTAATGAAAAGCTATATTACCACATTTTATTTTCTCTAGGTAGTTTTATCACCGACGTGTTTGTGTCTACTCAAAAATGTTTTAGGTAAGACACAACAGAAACAAGAAACATTTCATAAAACAAATTTTCTGAGTTTAAATAGTTAAAAGTACAGAATTCCAGAAATATTTTTATAACTAAATCCAGAAAATGTATTCAATAAAATGTTTCTTGTTTCTAAATATCCTTTTTATTTGTGGCTGTCTTTTTTTTTTTTCAATTTCAGGACTCTGTATCTACTAGATCAGTTGGAAAAACAGAAAAGAACTTTCAGATCATAGACAGTATATTGGGAGGTTCTTCCTTGCCAGAACATGAATACCTGCCTTTTGAGCTGCAATCTGTCAAAAATAAAGAATTTTGAAAAATTTTAACAATTAAATTGTTTTAATTCAGGGAGGTAAAAAGATAAAATCCTGCATTTTTTTTTCTGGACATGTTTGGAAGTAATAATAACACATATATATAATGCATACTGTAACCCCTTTCATCCTTTGAATAATACACTACAAACCTTTGAATTTTGTTAAAATCACAGTTCTCCCCTCACAGTCTCTTATCAAACTAACAGGATTTTAAGATAGAAATTTTTTACAAATGGATTTTAACTTTTTTCTATATAGGTTTCCACATACAGAGTACAGAAAAAAAATGTTACAAGAACCCACATTTGTTGAAATTTTTTTGAATGGCCCTCTTCAGTAAGTGCACTTTCTTGCCAAAAATTATAAATAGTCACAACGAAATAGCAACTAAAAAAAATTTCACAATCTTACATGGCTTATTCATATGTTGCCATATGTCATATATTTTGTATTATATTATTATATATCTTATGTATATTTTATATAAATTGCTATGCATTTTATGTATTAAATAGTATAAATATTGAACAAATTACTCATGCATTTGATGCATTGATAGTTATTTCATAAATATATAACAATCTAGTGAAATTTTAAAATGTAAATAAAGTTTGCTAGGAAGTGGTTTTTAAAATTTAGCTTTTCATGCCAAATTCAATGTCACTATTTTTATGTTGCCATGGTTCCTATATAAAGAAAGTATCTGGTAAAAAGAAAGATATGTTTGACAACTCAGGCTGAATATGATAAATTTAATATAGTTAGTACAGAAAAAGTATACATTTCCACTTTAAGTTAGAAAATCCTCTACTATAAAAATCATGTGATTAATCATTCTTTGTTTTTTTTTCAACAGCTTTCTTCTATTTAAACAAATCTAAGCACCAAAAAGTCACACAAGAAAACATATACAATATTAAGGCTTACCTGACCATGTTCTTCAATCCCTGTTAGCATTACAACAACAGTTACCCTATGCTCCCACAACATTCGCCAAAAATCCGTAACAGTTCGATCAAGAGGACCTTGGGCACAAATAAAAGTTTTTCTTCCTTTATATCCCTATAAAAATATAACAATTAAATAGATACACAGTTATATAATTGAAAATAAATATTTATGTTTAAAGTATAGCTAATATGATCAATCATATTTGATGCTTCACAAAATGTAAATCATCACATACATGTTTAATGTGCATATGTTTGTCTTTTAAATGTATCAAGAATTTTTAAATTCTATTTTAATTAGATAAGTACAAATATGATATAATTTGAATAAATGGTTACTCAAAACTACTGGCTTGGTATTTTTTTAAATAAATCTTATAATAAAGCTTCATGTATGATATCAGAGCCTTTGATATCAGATTCCTTTGATATCAGATGTTGCAATGTTGGTTGCTTTAGATTGGGCAACAAATTCTTATAATACTATTGGCAATTTGTATACTTTCTACACTAAATAGAAAGGTCATCAGATAAAGTAATTTACGACTTATATTACATTTCTATTAAAACAGCATTTTGCCCTTTTTTCTTCCATATCTATCATGTTTACCTTTATAATGCTTCAAAACAAAATCATAATTCCCACTTCACTTTTATTTTCAAATTAAAATAAATTTCTTATACCATGGCAGCATTCTATTAGAAAAGCATTTTGCACTTTTTTCTTTCACATCCATCATATTTGCCTACTATAATGCTTGAAAATAAAATCATAATTCCCACTTAACTTTTATAAATTTCTTATTACCATGGCAGCATGAGGAAGATTAGGTCTCATTTCCTCCTAATGAATATTTTACATCAAGAAAAAAATCCATTAAAAGAAATGTTAAATAACAAAATAAAAACATCCAGCTGAATTTTTCTTTCTAATAAATACTCAAATGCTTAATTCTGTCTCCCTTTCAGCCCCTGGAGGCTATAAATACTTCATATATAACCATATCCAGAATTGACTTGTACAGATTTCTCTTTTCTTTGCACTGTGCTCACATTCTTACAGCTACGATTTTATTCTTTTGTTTAATTTTGATTACGGTAGTGATTTGTAACTATTTTTACATATTTTCTTTCAGTAGAGCATCTCAAAGGACAAAACATTGAAATATTTGAACAGCTAAAGAAGGAGCAAATTGCACCATTCAGTCAACAAGTTCAATACATTTGCAAACATGAAATATTAGTCCTTTAGACTTCAGAAATAAAACAACAGTGATTTTATTTTTGAGCTGTCTAAAAAATTATTTTTAAAAATGTACCAATATTTATTTAAAATTGTTTAGCATTTTTGGTAAGACTAATCTACAGGTCATTTTCATTAAAATGTGACAAAGACAATTTCATTTTGTTTACAAAATTCTGCATTTTTGTCTCATAATTATTTTTCAAATAATGGTTGCCAAACTACTGGATACAAGAAACATTACATTTTGTTACATTCATTACAACTAATACATTCACATTTTAATTCAAGAATAGAATAAGCATTAGTTAATTATAAAATATTAATCAATTCAAATTTTCCTATTAAATGAAATTTTTAAATTTATCTTTTAATTGTATGAAAATGAATATTTAACTGTTTTACATTTTTGTTTGCAATTAAGACTTTTTTATGTTAATTAAAAGTAAAAAAAAGCACAGCACTTTCTACCTTCAGCAAATTGATATTTTCTCTTCTTCATTTTAAATATATTTATAGATCTAACTACAAAAAGTCCCACACCCTTCTTCAAATGGCTATCAGATGTGGAAATGAACTATGTACAAATCATTTTCATGGTTGAATATAAAGAAATATGTGTTTAGGGCTTTCATCAATATTAAATTTATATGCAACTGATAAATACAATTATGAAATTGTTTTGAAATTTCATGCATTTCTATATGCTTTTAAAATTATAAAATTTTTAAAAAATTGAAGTTATGACATTAAAATAATTATTAAACAAATTAGCTGTTTAACTAATATCCTTTTTACACAAACCACCTGAGATGTTTTTAAACAGTATTAGAAAAAATATGTCAAATTTCAAATAAATAATAATTTGGGGAGTAAAGATTAAAATTCTTAGTTTTAAATACAGTAGAACCCCAATCCATCGTTTATCAAGGGGTGCATGAAAAAAAATGATGAATGTGGGTAAACGATGAATGCGGCTTAACGTCAAAATACGAAAAAAACAATGTTTATGCATTACTAATACATGCAATGTATACAGTATACTAATAAATACTAAATTTTTACTTACCAAACTGTAGAAGAAATAAATCGAAGTTGTAGAAAATTGATATTTATTAAAAAAAAATCAGTAATTTTATGTTGGGTTTTTTGTTTATTTGTTAAATTAAACAACAAATTTTCAAGATGTACAACATTTTTCTGATCATTTTCTGTGATTTCATGTGCATATATAAAAGTTCGTACAGTTTCAAATGCCGTAATTGCATCAGACAGACTTGGCACTGGTGTAGGCTCAGCTTCTTCGGCATGAACATTATCCTCTGCTTCTTCGCCATTATTTTCCTTTTTTGCATCCTCACACATTTCTTCTATGCTTGGGACACCACACGTTACAACATCTTGATCAATAGAAATATAATCGCTAAATTTCATGCCAGATACATCTTCTACTATACGCAACCATTCATCATCTGCATTATCGTCACCATGGTCATTATTTTCTGTCCCTTCTGTTGAGCATTCATCATCAATTTTTCACTCAAAACTGCATTTCACGAAACAATTCTGAATGGCTGAAGAGGTTACTTCATACCATGCTGAAAGGACAAAAAGAATAGCCTGCAAAAGGTTTGTTTTTAGAGTAGGTTCTTTTGCTTGTTCCATGACACCTAAATATATTTTCACTAGCTTTCTCCTGTAAAATTGCTTAAAACAGTGTATTATCCCGGCATCAAGAGGTTGTACGACAGATGTACAATTAGCTGGGGAAAAATCTGACTTCTATATTTTTCAAAGACGACGTATCTGGTGGATGAGCTGAACAATTGTCAATAAATAGAATGATTTTCCTTTATTGAGCGCCGATTGATCTATCAAAGTCATGAAGAAATTTTGTAAAAATATCATTTTTCATACATGCCTTGGTATTCAAATGGTAGACTACTGGCAGTTTCTTTACATTCTTGAAGCATCAAGGTCTAGCAGATTTACCAATAACGAGGGGTACTTGTTTATAAGAACCGTTCTTATTTGTGCATAGTAGCACTGTAAGTCTTTCTTTGGAATGTTTACCATCATGACAAGATTCTCCTTTGAATGCTAGCGTTCTTTCTGGCAAGCATTTATAAAACAGGCCTGTTTCGTCTGCATTGTAGATGTCACAATCCTTGTATCCTTCTAGTAACTTCGGAAGTTTTTCGAACCACATTTCTATTTCATCAGTATTTACTACTGCGGCACTTTCGCCGCATAATTTCCTGGATACCAATCCATGGCGAATTTTAAAACGTGAAATCCACCCATTTGATGCAGAAAAAGTATCCATGCCATATCCCACATAGTATTTTTAGTTTGCAGAAAAGTTGCAAAAGTCTTGCTTTGAAAACCTGCAAAGTTGCAGCAAGCTCAGCATGATAAGACTGAAAGTTCATAACAAGATTGCAGCAAGATAATGCCACCGCCGAAGTCACCACACTTTGAACTTGCAGTTAACTTGTCGTGCAAGTGAAATTCATGCTGTATCAAATTTATCGCAAATTAATGGCAAACTAATAATTAAATATACTGCAAACTTACTGCAAAGTAGTAATCTTTCCATGCCACATTAAAAATTTACAACTGTTACACTATAAGTTTAAGCCCTTCGAAGGGATCCATAGATCTGATCAGGTCTATTGATGCATACGCACCGTTAATGTGCATGCATCAATTTTACCACCATAAACAAGTTAGGGTAATATTTGTACCTTTCAAATCGAGCCTTTTTTGGTATTTGATAAGTATAGCATTTAAAAAACGCGGTGCAAACGGAATAAAATTTCTGCAATTTCTGCGTATCTGCTGATTGTCTATTCTCTCAACAGAGGAATTTTTTGCTTTCGTCACTTTTGTGAATTAAAGACAGTCTTGCTATCAGTTTCACAACAAACCACTCATGCAAGCATGGTGATGGTATACCTTGCGGGAGATTCAAATTCAATTTCAAAATCAAATTTGTCACGGCAAGGTAATATCAGAAAAAATCAAACTTGCTGCTAATGTTCATGCTATCTGGGATGAGGCAGCTATTTCAAGTGCCTTCTCTCGAAGAATATTCCCATCCACAGGAATCCACGAGCCTGCTCGTACCAAGCAAAGAGAAGTCTTTCTAACTGACTGTAAGTAGACATTTTGCTAGGTTTTCTCTTTTTTGCAGAAGTTCCATACTTATCAGCCTGATCTCTAATTATTTTCTTTTACAAAATTATCGAATTCAGGGTTGACGGCGGTATACCTAAACGCTTAGCGATGCTAATTTTTTTCTCAAAAGGATTCTTTTCCACCTCATCTATGATTTGAAGTCTTTCTTCTAAGGTTCGGATTTGTTTTGCCAATCTTAAAATTCAAAGAACGCATAAAATTTAGGGCAGAACGCATTAAATTGAAAGCTCACATTCTTCAAATTAAACACCTGCACTGCACACAACAGATCAGCTAGGAATTAAACAGCTGACCGAAGTGGGTACATCCAACCTCCCCTTTACACAGAATAGAATAACCCATTCTCCAAACAAGAACACCTGTTACGCATTCAATTATTGAAACATACATACATGTTGCAATATCAGAGCTAATCACTGTCCCCTCCTCAACACCACCACCCCTAAAACACCACAAATGAGTCATTTTAGGAGAAAAGAAGTAATTCAAATTTGGATCTACTTGACCTCCAATTTCATTTCGGTGATGAGAAAAATTTTAGAACGATGAATGCGGGAAAACGATTTTTTGAAGAACGATGCATGCGGGTTTCGTTAACATTATTTAAATATAATTTGTGCAGGGACCATAGAAATAAAACGATCAATGCCGGAAAACGATGGATGCAGGAACGATAGATCGGGGTTTCACTGTATTAAGAAACTCAAATATAAAATAAGCATCATATATAAATATATATACTTTTTTAAGAGCTGTCATTAATCTTTTATATAATTAAGAGATTTATGAAGCATTTAAACATTATCAAAGAAAAGAAGTAACTTATTTGTTTCTAAAGAGCCAACATTCAAGATTTCTTATAAGTTATATAGACATGTAGACATTATTTCATGAACTTACTTCAACAAAATTAGCATTAATATAATCAGATCCAGGAATGCCTTCAATTGGTGGTAATCTTACCCTTGTTTGATCATCTGCAAAGAAAAATAAAATTTTATCTTCATAAATTCATTTAAATTCAACTTCAGAGTTGCTGTTCTCTGCAACAATATACTTCTAAATGTACAGAAAACCACTGTAATGCATAGTATTTTTTAATTTAGTAAATAATATTTAGAAAAATCATTATACATTACATTTATGAGTATCGTGGATTATGACAAAACAGTAACTCTGTAATTTTAACCTTACACCAATTTTCAGTTAATAGAAAAGAATATTCATGCTGTACTTTTTACGACAGTGCACTACAGTAAATAGTTATAGCTTAAATATTGTCCAATGAAAGATTAAAAATTTTATTCAAATTGGATGAATTTTTATACTGAAATTTTGAATAGTGCAAGCCTAAAATTGTTGCAGTATCTGTCTCGTGATGAAAATATCATAAGAGGATCTCAAAGAAAGGGATCTTTATAGAAAAAGGAGGATCTTTTAAAGAATTTACCCTTCATTTGTGTTTTCTAAAAAGAATTGACTTATTCAATGTATCTTACAATTTAAAAAGTTATTTAAAAAATAAATCAATTCACTAAAAGTTTTGACAGACACTCACAGATTCATAACAATAAGTATTCATAGGTCTTCATTAGTATTCATTGGTAAATCACATTTTTTTCAGCTACATAGAGTACTTTTAGACTGAATGATTTCATGCAGAGAAAGATACTATTCATTATTTAACAGAATGGAATTTGTAAAAGTGACTTTAATCAGGGATCAGACAACATGCCAATTAGTTGAAAAATATCACACTTTTTAAGTTTATTTAATCTATTTGTTAACAGGGCCATTATAAAAATTTCAAATAATTAATAATGTAAAATGAAAAATTAACTTAATACAATAAATTTAATCTGCATAATTTAAAGAGGGCAATCATAAAATTAAAAATTGCTTGAAATATGTTACAAAATATAAGCTAGATGTTACTTAAACAAAAGAAACTACATGTGTTATGATACATAACAGGTGGCAATTTTTAATGAAATGAATTTTAACCAAAATAATAAAGAAAGATCATTTTCTATGCAATATTCTTGCATAAACAATTATTTAAAAAACACACACACACACACACACATATATATATATACACTGGAATTGAAAAGTTAACGGACAGTGGCTGGATGCTTTTGATTGTACACGATTCGTCGAACATCTACTGAAACTCTTGACAAATTGTCCTTGAACTCCGAGGATGTGAAGAACATGTTTGATTTCATACTTTGCAATGAAGATTTAGTCACGGGGACAATTAGGAGGCCAATAACAAATTTAACAATAAAATAATTTTTGAGATCACATGCTCAAAATGTAGCAAATGACTATATGGGGTCCTGTTTAACATTTGTGCAAGCATAGCACACATATTCGTGAAGATGTTAATGTTTCTGTGACAATTCAAATATGTTTTGTTTATAGCATACAAAGCTTTCAACCGGATTTAACACCACCTTCTGAAAATATGAAAAAGAACAGTAGAAACAGTATACTGCAATTAAAATATAAATATATTGAACATTGATGAGATATGGGCATTTTTATGAAATAATTTTTAACTGTGCATGCGTGAAAGATTCCAAAATTCTTATTTCATAATTTGTGGTCAACTATTTAGGGAAACATATAAAACGCCCAGTCAAATAACACAAATATTCAGATAGATATGGGTGATACAGTGAGTTGCTTTCAAAAGTAGCTTTATTATAAGGGATTTTCCACAGTTTGCCAATCAACTCACTGTATCTTCCTGAGTTTTCATAATACTTGACTGGACTTTTTTATGTAAGTAATTCCATCACTTAAACATAACACAACTTAAAACATTAAAAAGGGAAATCCACAAGTAGACTTCCATTAAACACTGTTCTATGAAGATAACATAACAATGGCAAAAAAAAAAAAAAAAAAAAAAAAAATTATAGCATCTACAGCTTTGCCCAGATGCTACAAATGAGAATATATGTATGAATTAGATTGTATCAAACAGTCAGCTAACAAAGTGGTAGAAAGTACAGCTTATCACCATTGTTATCATCAGATTTTTGGCTGTAAATACATTTTATTTAGTCAAAATTACATTTGTATTTCTTATGCACAGCTTGCTTTTGTACTTGCTGTAGAAATTCAAGCTACAGTTTATGCAATTTTCTACATTTTTAAAAGATGAAAAAAAAATTAGATTTTCTCCTATGCAATTTTTACTGGGAAAGTGGCACTTAACTAGTATTGTGTGCCACTGATACTTTTTTACATTTAGAAACACAAATTTGACTAATTTTTGCATATTTTGAGTAATACATAAATATTGACAATGTTTTTACAAAGCACATCACATGATCTCATCAAAATTATCCCTTACTTCTTTCTAAAAAATAAATGAAACAGTATATATCTCACTCATAGTATATTAAATATTAAACCACATTCCACAAATGAAAATTCATTACATAAATCACCTACATATAACAAAAACAATTTTAAAATATGCATACATGCTTTTATATCAGGATATCGGTTTTTATTCAAGTTTTCAGGAGCATCTGAAGCATGAGTAGTTCTGTCTTTATAACTGTCTGGCAGCGCCTATGGTAAATATAGAGAAATTAGAAAACATGTTAAAATAATTCAAAGAAAAATTCCACAATAAAAAACGTATGGAAAATTCTAGAATAAAGATTTCTAATATCTATTACCAGGGTTCAACATTAAATGCAATCACATTAACAATACTAAGCAGTTAAAAGGTACAGAACCAATTATTAAATTTTGGAGCTGAAAGATACTGAAATGTTATAAATAAAACTTTAAAATGTAGTGCTGCCATCTTAGTAATAGAAATAATGGTGCATGATAAAATTTTATGAGGAGTTTTTTCAAGTTAGATTGCTGAATTTTCGAATTATCATGTAGATTAATTATCATGTTAATTATCATGTTACCATAATCACCCAAGAATTTTATGGTAAAAACTGTATCAGCAATCCACATAATTTAATCTGAAAAATACTGCATCAAGTAGTTCAAAAGTTTGAATACTTCCATATGAAGAGATTTTGTCAAAACAGTTGAGAATTTTGTATGTGATCATATGCCACATCCAGCAAACTACACGAAATATGCTTTTTGAAAGCTGACAAACCAGTGTTGTACACCAACCAGAACAGAGCAAAATGTACTAATGAAATCTTATTAATTAGCAATTTTTCTTAGTAATCTAAATAGATTTCAAAAGTATGTCTATGAAAGTAGAAAAAAGTTGACATATCAATCAAATATAAAATCCTGATATTACTTCTTTTAAAACTCAGTGTGCTCAATATAGATGAAAGTAATGACATTTGGATTATGCAATGTTGCCACTACATTCCAAGTATTAATCAATGATGCTCTGCATGAACATCATAAATACTGCAAAGCAGATCTGGATGATACTGTTATTTTTTTCTTAACACTGGAATACTTATCTTATACAGCATTTAGATGTTCTTCTGCCTAAATTAACTGAGCCCAAGTTCACTATGAATGTTAAAAAGTGTATTTTTGCAAAATCACAAATTAAATATTCGAGTCATTTCAAGGGAATCAGAAGGCACCACCCACAGATTTTTCGACAGTTGTGAAAGAATTCTGGTTACAATGTTTTAGCGACTGTAGTAAATTTTATCCTCTGCAATTTTTTGTGGATTTTTTTTTTTTGGAGGGGGGGTGGGGGGTGGGGGGGGGGAATTTCAAGAAGATTTTACTACATTAATGAAATTAATCTAGTTTTAATCTTAGAACCCTATATACAAAATTTTGCCTTTTTTTCAACAAAGTTTATTCAAAATAAGTACAACAATTTTTGAATTTTTCACGAATTGTAGAGTTTTTTGCATTCTGTGGCATTTTTTTTGACATTTGTAAAAGAAATTCAGATTTAAACTATTAGCCCAATATAGTAACTTTTGTTGTCTGTGATTTTTTAAATAAATTTTAGCAATTTCTTTTGTGACTTTTGGCAGATTTTTCATGATTTGCTGTAATTTTTCTACATTAACAAACTGAATCTTGTTTCAATCTTCTAGCCCAATATAGTAAATTTTCAATAAACCTTATACAGAATTCATGCAACAATCTTTAAAACCTTTGTGATTTTTATTGCAATTTTTTTTTTCTGGGCCTGGGAAACACCAGGTAGGTTAGGTAGCCAGTAAATAATCATTCATCCAAATTACTATCCCCCATCCTTCCTCCAAAATTTATGCATCCCACCTACCCTACAGAAGTTTAAAATTTTACAACTTTTAATTAAAATAAATCATTTGTCCTACTTGTTGTTATCTAATCACAATAAATAGACAATCTGAAAACTAAATTATGGTTTTATCCCTAAAATGTCAGCTTCCCCCCTTTGATCCCCCCAGCATACAAAATTAAAATCTTTAAAATTGTTGGGAGTTCAAATTAGTTCGGTCCTTTTTTTGTGTTCAAATATGCATTTATTACAAAACAAAATTAATGAACAAATTAATCAAAGTATTGTCCGTTACTGGCTACTACTTTTTGCCACCTCTCAGGCAATTTTTGAATTCTATCTTTGAACTCGTTTTTTGAGGCGATTCAAGTTTGGAGCCAATTTTCAATTCCTGTCAAAGAAGTGAGCCAGTGACCTGTTAAATCATGCTGCAACCGTCAAAACAGCCATTAATCAGAAGGAACAATGTCCAGATAATATGGCGGCTTGGTAAAGCATCCCCACTTGAGTGTTTCCAAATATATTTTTACGACTTGTGAAAAATAACATTTTAACATCTCTTGTTTTAAATTCATAAGGCACCCAATTTCCTTGCTTTTGAATCATTCCCATGGATTTCAATCATATGGAAATGGCCTGTTGACTCACTCCCGATGATTCTGCAAGATCTTGCATCTGACTGATCTTCATCCAGTAATGCCCCTAAATCTTTGTCTTCCAATTTTTTATGGTGTCCAGAGTGAGGCTTGTCTTCAACACTGAAATCACCATTCTTGAAATGCCGAAATCATTTCCTTCATGATTTATCAGTTGGAGCAGCGTCAGCATAAAATTCCACAAGCATTTGATATACTTCAGTTGTATTTTTCTTCCAATTAAAGCAGAAAAATAAAACCTCCCACAAATGCTGCTTAGTTAACACAAAATTTGACATATTCAGCATAGTAAAAAAGAAGGTTTTTGCATGAAACTCAAAGCGATATAAACTGAATATTATTGATAATATCTGAAATCTCTCTGAAACCACTAAAATTGGCTGTCACTATACAACATTCAGAACAGCCTTGAACAGGGACGAAACTAAGAGGGGGCAGAGGGGGCATGTGCCCCGGGTGCCAGAACAAAGGGGCACCAAATGAAGATTATACCTTTGGAAAGGATCATTTTCTTCTGATGAAAAAAAATTATGGCAATTTTTTTTTCCCATTCAGACCAGAAAATCAGAGTTCTAACTTTTTACGGCTGCTCTTTCATCTTCACCTAACACTTCATTTATAATGGCTGTGTCATAATAATGGAAGCCATCAGTCCATCAGAAGAAAATAACTCGGTGAAAGCGGAAACTTGGTTAGACGGGACTCGGATAATCGGGACTCTACTGAATATGTCATTATAAAAATGATCTTTAGAATATTTTTGTTGATGTTCAGAGGGACCTCCCCTTGGATCTGCCACTGTAGATTACATAGTTCAGTATTACATATTTTATGATTACATATTTTTAATTTTAAAATAAGTCATCTATTATAAAATTAATAAAATTCTCTTTGTAAATATACTTTGTGGAAGAGGGGGAGGGAGGCACCAAAATCCATGTTTGTCCCAGGTGCAAAAAAGGCTAGTTTCGGCCCTGGCCTTGAAAATCTTAAATCTTAATCTTTTGAAAATGGACCGAATTAATTTGTAAACCCAATAAAGAAAGAAATGCTCCTTTTTTTTCTCTCTAGTAAAATAAATAAATAATCAGTCCTTTAAATTACTCTCATCTTCCTCTGAAAGTTCCACTTCATCCCCCTTTCCCTACAAATAGTTTTAGATCTTTAATACTATTTTTTTTTTAATTAACCATTTTTCTTATCCGGTATTAAGTATCTTATTACAAAATATTAAATCCCCCCCACCCAATGAAATTATCTTTCTATCCCACCCCTCAAAGAGTGGAATTTTTAAATATGCTGAGAGAGAAGGGTGGACAAAACACAAATTTCCTCTTTTGTTCAGTTTGGCTGTTCTCCTACCGTTGAATAACACAAATATTAATAATCTTTTAAAATAAATATGTTCTCTAAAACAACTTTTCAATACCCATTAACCACTTCACCGTTTGCCCCGAGATAAGTTGGGGTTAAGCACTGTTTCTCCATACCTGTCACCGGTGAAGTGGTTAACAAAAAATGAGGCGTGAAAATATCCAAACTGCAAAAAAGAGAAAAATCTTCTCTCTACTCCCCCATGTCTACAAATTCACCCCTTTTTCAGGGATTCTAGAGGAGAGTTAGATGATTATTCACTGCTCTATAAAGTAACAATGGAGCATATAAACCTTTTTTAAAAAAATTACAGAATTTTAAAGATTTTAAACTTTGTGTGTTGGGAAATGGGTCAAAAGAAGAGAAAACATCTTTTTTTCTTTGTTGGGGGTAAATTAATTAGATTATTAATTAATTATTATTTCAAGAAAATTATAGAGGAAAAAAAATAAAGATTTTTTTTAAGATTTAAAATTTTGTATACTGGGAAGGGAAAACTGATTTATTTATTGTTACTATACAGCAAAGGTTCCCAACAGGTGAGGTACTAATCCCCAGTGGGTGCTGGATCCTTCCAGGGTTGTGGTAGCAGATTCAGAGACAAATGGGGGCGTTCATGGCATACCTACCTATTTAGAAAATTTATATAAAGAAAATTGCCTGGGTCCATGATAAAAACCTCAACTATACCTTTAAATGAAAATCCATATAAATGACCCTAGATTTGCAGAAAGAGAATCAAATTTCTGTTACAAATGTCAAAAAGTTGCCGTGGAACATGAAGAAATGCTAAAAATTGTGAAGAACAAAATTTTATCAAAGCAGTCTAAAAACATTGTAACTGTAATTCTTTCATGAACGTAAAAAAAAACACTGCAGAACGCGAAAAATCGCTATGACTCGCATTAAAAATTATTAAGAATTAAAAAAATGTGGAGTGCAAAATTTGTGATAATTGGCTGGCTTATAGTTTGAAACAGAATTCCTTTTTTTATTAACATGTATTTCGAAAAATGACAGAAAGATGGCGACACATGCCTGAACAAAGATTTTCAAATGAACCTGTAATTTGAATCTTCAAGAAATTTGTTTATTCTAAGTAAAAGGGATAAAAATCATTAAATCTATAAGTTTGTTGAAAAGTAAATTTATTTAAACTTAAACGGTGGCAAATTTTGTATTTCAAAATATCTTAATTTAAGAAAAAATGCCGGCAGCTTAGTATTGAGTATTTGAAATATGGATTTACGCACCTCCTACAAAGCAATCATTACTTATGTGTTTAATTTGCCAAAGGGTTTTAGGTAGCTTTCATTACAAAAAGCTACCTATTGCAGCCGTTCAGAGGAAAGCGATTTCAAAAAATTTTGGTATATTTTCATCGATCATGACCCCCAGACCCCAAAACCACCCTCCATTCAAAATTGATATATCTGACATTTGCCACACTGTAACTCTCGTATTTATGAACCGATTTGGATGTAATTCGGTGTGTACATAGTACATACAACTGTCTCAACCGAGTTTGTTGGCCAGCTTCATCCGCCATTTTGTTTCAAAATGGTGGCCATTTAAAAAATTTTAAAAAATTTAAAATTTGAAATGTGGTAGCAAAAAATTGAAAATGGAAAAATATTTTTTCCTTATGTATTTGACCTTTATACAAAGATTCCGGAGCAGTTTTTGTTTCGTCTATATCTTAAAAAATGGTTGAGTTATAGCATTTTGAATTTCTAGCGTGGCTGACATTTTGAAACATCCTGAAGTTTGTCACACGATAAAAGGAGTATTTATGAACCGATTTGGATATAACTTCGTTTATACATAGTACATACCGATGTCTCTACCGAGTTTGTTGGCCAGCTTCCTCCGCATCCTTGTTTAAAAATGGTGGCCATTTAAATTTTTGGCAAAAATTTAAATTTGAAATGTGGTACCAAAAAATAGAAAATTGAAAAAATATTTTTTTCTTATGTGTTTGACCTTGATACAAAGATTTGGGAGCAGTTTTTGTTTTGTCTATATCTTAACAAATGGCTGAGTTATAGCATTTTGAATTTCTAGCGTGGTTGACATTTTGAAACATCCTGATTTTTGTCACTTGATAACAGGCGTATTTATGAACCGATTTGGATGTACCTTGGTGTGTACATAGTACATACAAATATCTCGACCGAGTTCATTGGACAGTTTCATCCGTCATCTTGTTTCAAAATGGCGGCCATTTAAAAAAAATTAAAAAAATTAAAATTTAAAATGAGATACCAAAAAATTAGAAAATGAAAAAGATTTTTTTTGTATGTGTTTGACCTTAATACAAAGATTCCGGAACAGTTTTTGTTTCGTCTATATCTAAAAAAATGGCTGAGTTATAGCATTTTGAATTTCCATTGTGGCTGACATTTTAAAACGACCTGATTTTTGTCACGCGATAACAGGCGTATTTATGAACCGACTTGGATGTAACTTGGTCTGTACATAGTACATACCAATGTCTCGACCGAGTTCGTTGGCCAGCTTCATTCGCCATCTTGTTTCAGAAGGGTTGCCATTTAAAAAAAAAATTTAAATTTAAAATGAGGTATTAAAAAATTGGAAAATGAAAAAGATTTTTTTTATGTGTTTGGCCTTGATGCAAAGTTTCCGGAACAGTTTTTGTTTCTGAAAATTGGTTCTTTTGTTTATATCTTAAAAAATGGTTGAATTATAACACTTTGAATTTCTAGCATGGCTAACATTTTGAAAGGATCTTGTATTTGTCACGCGATAACACACGTATTCGCCTATTTTGATGTAAGAAGGCATGTGGATAGTATACATCAATATCTTGACCAAGTTCGCTGGCCAGATTCATCAGCCATCTTGTTTCAAAATGGCGGTCATTAAAAAATATATATATATTTAAAGTGAGGTGAAAAAAAATTAGAAATTGAAAAAGGTTTCTTTCTTAAGTATTTGACCTTGATATAAGGATTCAGGAGCATTTTTTGTTTGTCTTTATCTTAAAAAATGGCTCAGATATAGCAGTTTCAATTTCTAATTTTGGTGACATTTTGAAAAATCTGATTTTTTGCCTGCGACAGCACTCGTATATATCAACCGATTCCGATGTGAGTGAGCATGTGCACAGCAACTACTGAGGTCTCGACCAAGTTCATTGGTTAGCCTCATCCACCATGTTGTCTTAAAATGGCAGGCACTTTAAGAAATCACCGAATTTGTTAGCCAAATATAAGTTACTTTAAAGAAAAGCAGCTTGGATAAAGCTGACTAATTTCAGGAAATTCTCATTCATTATATTGATAAAAATTAGTATTGAATCTCCTATATTCGGTTTCCACTAAATTGAGCTTCGTGTGTTTGAATAATATAAGTTGGCTTTTTAAAAATATGGAATATGAAAGCTACCTCTTCCTCCCGGCACTGGCCGGAAGGACTTTTTTAAAATGAAGTCATGATGCTTTCTAGGCTACAAGAGCATTTGAATAAATACATGCTGGCAGAAGGTGCAGTGACAGAAGAGCATTTGAATAAATGCCTGCTGACAGAAGACAAAGATATAAACAGATTCAAACAAAGATTAAAACAGCCAACTGTATCAAACCTTTTTGAGTCACCTTCTAAACAAGAAGATAATGGACTACGGGCCTCATATAATATTATATTGTTAATTGCACACCACACACAATTTGTGAGGAAATAATCTTGCCAGCAGTAAGAGAGATAATAAAAACTGTTCTTCACCATAAGACACCATCAGATATCATTAAAAAAATTCCTGAGTAATAATTCCGTGCAAAGAATAGATGAAATGGCTAAAGACAATATCATTTTAAAGACTTGAAAATTTTCCATTCAACACAATGGATCAACGCTACCAAATAACAAAACACTCTCTTATCATATGTTCTACTCATAAAAGAAACAAAAATTTGCCAAGAGTTATTATTTACTAAAATTTTGGAAACTGATACAAAGGGAGAATTGATATTTAATACTATGAACAAGTTTTATCAAGAGAAATAAATTCCTATTCATAATATTTGTCATCTGCTACTGATATTGATCCAACAATGACGGGCGTCATAAAGGTTTCTAGCTCATTTGAAACAAGCAGTACCGAATGTACTTGCCAGGGGTGATTCTAAGAAGAAATTTTTTTTCTGAAAGGTTACAGCAGAGAAGAGAGGGGGAGAGAATATCCTCCTGACAAGAAATATGCATTTTTTCTGCAACCCTTTGATGAAATTCACATTTTTCCATGAGCTTTTGACAAAATTTGCATTTTTTCGTGATCTTTTGATGAAATTATTTTTTTAGACCTTTTGATGAAATTTGCATTTTTATGTGACCTTTTGATGAGATTTGCATTTTTATGTGACCTTTTGATGAGATTTGCATTTTTATGTGACCTTTTGATGAGATTTGCATTTTTTCGCGATCTTTTGAGGAAATTTGCATTTTTTAGCAATCTTTTTACGAAATTTGCATTTTTTTCTGATCTTTTGATGAAATTTGCATTTTTTCGCAATCTTTTGGTGAAATTTGCATTTTTTCTACAATCTTTTGATGAAAATTGCGTTTTTTTTTTTTTAGGATTCTTTGTTTTTTCCGTGATCCTTTAACGAAATTCACATTTTTCTGCAATCTTCTACGAAATTTGCATTTTTCTGCGAGATCCATTGACAAAATTAGTGCTTTTCATGCAATTCTTTGAAGAAATTGACGATTTTTACTGGAAACAATTGACGAAATTGATTTTTTTTTCGACCATTTGTCGAAATTTGCGATATTTTTATATCCGAATTTTCAAACTGATAACAGATTTTTTTAAATTTTCATAACAGAATGCATTAAAATTTCAGAAAATTTGGAACAAAATCACCCCAGGTACTCGCTGTACATTCCGTTATTCATCATCAGCATTTGGTTACAAAAATTGAAATGAATACCTGTAAACATAGCTTCATTACATTATTAGAGCAGTCAATAAGATTAGAAGCAACTCAATGCATGACAGGGTATTTGGAAAACTTTGTAGTCAAAATTGTTTCACAACAAAGTGAAACAATTGTTTCACTTTGAAGTGAAGTAGTCATTGTCACTTTGTGCCAGACTTGAAATTGATTACAATTGCTTGTTGCTGAACATATAAGTTTGTTGGCTCTAAATAGATTTCTGTCTGAATCTTTTTTCGATCTATTTGAACTTCATTGAAAACAGAGAGGAAAAATTGTGCTAAAACCTGATTACAATAAAAAATGACATCGCTTATTTGACAGACCTGTTTAGAATATTTAATGAAGTTTGAATATTCTAAATATTCATCATAAGACATAAGAGGAGTGCAAGGTGATGAGTTGAATTTATTTAAAACAAAAAACCTCATAAAAGCTTCTGTGGGTAAAATTCTTCTGTTCAAATGAAATCTAAGTAGAGGAGAATACAGTTACTTTGCTACATTATCTGCAGTCTGTGCAAAACAGAAAAATTTACTTACTGTCAACACTTGGACATTCTTCATGAAGTTATTACAAAGTGATTCCAGGATATTTTAAATGTTAATATACCAAGTTTGTTTTAAGATCCTTTTGAAAATGCAGATACAGCAGAATCATCAAATTTGAAAGAGGAACTTTTAGAACTCACAACTAATGAAGAACTAAAAGTAAAATTCAGAAATGGATACCAAGAGTTCTGTCTTCAGAAACCAATACCAGCTCTCTACCTTGGATTGTGGGCGAGAGTACAGAAATTTTTAATTGCTTTTCCTTCATCGCATTTGGCTGAGAGTGAGTTCTGAGCAGTAGCTAATTTACTGTCTAAGAAAAGGAACAGACTGCACATCTTTGATCGTGGCAATTTGTGACTGATATTAACGAAATTGGAACTTGACATTAACAAATTGTTAAAACTTCACCAGCGTCAATCACTTCATTCATTTTTTTTTTAAATTTCTTACTGAATTTGTGTTTATTTTTGCATTTTTAATAAACAATCTTTTACTATGTTTGGTGGTCATTTTAATTAATTTCTACTTTGTGATTCTTAATAGATACATAGACAGATATAATAGGTATAGATAATATGCAACAATATTTTAATATTTAGTATAATTAACTATAATATAAGAGGGGGCATTGAATTTTTTTTTCTTGTAAAGAGGGCAGTGGTCTAGGTTAGGGACCTATGCTATAGAGTAATAAATAGGTCAGAATTTTTTTTTATTAAAGAGTTCTAAAGGTTAAACTATGCTTGTTTGATATTGGAGAGGGGGGGGGGGGGCAAAAGAAGAAGTAGTAATTTCTTTTGCAGGGGGCAGGGAGGAGTTTAGAAAGTTGGTTATTTGTTGTTGCAATAAAATAACAAATATAGCAGAAGAAAATAGATTTTTTAGGATTTTAAACTTTGCGTGCTTGGAGGGGAGCAAGATTTTAGAGGAAGATTTAGATTATTTTTATTTTTTTAAGCAGAAATTACCAAAATGTGGAAGTGTCTCACCCTTGTATTTACCCTTTTCACTTCTAAATTAATGATAAAACAGTCATTTAAGGAATATTTTTAAAAATCTCAAATATAAGCCCTCCTTAATGTTAACTTTTTTTTGCTTTTGAAAAGGTAGGGAGGGGGGCTTACATTCAGGATTAGTTTAGTTAGATTAGTTATTAATTTATAGGTAAATAAACATTATATTTAAAATTATATTAATGTTGGATACATTTACTGGCTGTTTAGATATCAAAGAGTATTTTCATGTTGAATCTAATATTTTTATGCTTTTTCAATATCTTTGTTGGAAAAAATATAATTTGATGGTATAAATTTAACTTATGTATTTTTTTAAACTATTAGGATTCGAATATTAATTTCATTTTGTTTCTCAAACACTTATGCAAGTTGAAATACTCAATAAAAACAAAACATGATAGAGAATATATTTTTATTAAAATTAACTAAAAGTTCCTTTGTCTATTACCTACTATTCTCACTTGGATAAAGTAATTTATAAAAAGCACCAACAACAAGTTTAGTTTAGGAATAAAATTTAAGACTTTTATTAAATGAATAAATAATTTCATTAATTAACATTTTTTATTTAAATTATTATTTCTCCTTTAATAAGCACATGTACCTACACATATATACTGGTAATTTTAAATTAACAAAAATTTTAATGTGCCAGAGAAATCTGGATGAAATCAAAATGTATCAACGCTCAAAAAGTATTGAGAAAAAATGATTTAAATCATATCAAATAATTCTTGTTTAAAGAAATTCCTTAAAAAAATTACTTCAATTGTTAATAAATAATCAATAAAGATTGTTTTTGATTTAAATAAAGATAACAATAATCAATGAAAATTTAATGTAAAATAAAAAGAATGGAGTTAAAGAAACTTTACAGTTAAGTATGCTTAAAACATAACATATATTTGAGTTATTAACAGAAGCTTATAAAATAGGGGTTCTAAATTTGAATTAAAAGAAATATATTGACTTATGGTATGACTTTTGTTTTAGAATTTTATTTTGTTTCTTTATATACTACTTATGACATTTGCAATATAATTTATTCATTATTGTTACCTGTAATTAAAATCAGAAATATATTTTACTGATTACTTATTAAAAATGAAAAGAATGCAGTCAATAAATACAATTCATCAATTCTACGTTTTAATGCAATTTCTTCCTAGATTACTTGGAATAGCTCATTGTTTAAATTTTGAATTAAAATAACTTCAACAGAAAAAAAAATAGTCCAACATAGTTAGATGACGATAGCAATATAGTTACAATCAATATTCAATGATTTTTTTTTGTTTGTGCGAACTTGATAGAATTTATGTTTATTTTCGAAAGGATTTTGCAATGAAAAAAGCACACAAGAACAAAGCTGTATTGCTTTTTGATTTGTTTTTATATACATATATGAAATGTTAATGTCAATTGGCCATGCAAATTAACACTGTGGCTTTTTTCCTTTGATAAAATTTTAATTGCTATTACACATACTCATAATGAAAATTAAAAATACTAAAGGAATTTTAAAATGTTTTTATTTTACAGAAATGTTTTATTGTAAGAGTACTACAGATGATTTTTTATAACATAAAACTGTTAAAGAGATTAAATTCAGAGAAAAACAGACTTACTTCAAATTCACTTTGGAAAAGCAAATCACTATCTACATGTCGCTCAATGAAAGCTGCAGGCAATTCATCAGCTGAAATAGGCCCTAGTCTAGGAATTTTAGACAATGGTCCCCCTAGAATAAATAAGTTAATAAATGGAAAGTAATACAATGTAAAATTTGTTATTCATCAAATTAAAGAGCTTTGAATTTATTTTTATATAATTTATCCTCTGCATTAGTTTTGCTTAGATTAGTTTCATCTTGGTATTCTTTATTTTGGCACTTGATAAGGCAGGAAAATTTGTTGCATATGTATTTAAAACATTCACCTTCTTTTGTTAAGGCTTTGACAAATTGCTTTGAGAGATTTTCGCTATTGTTTTTACTTCTGAACTTTGAAATTTATGATTTGTGAAAATCGTGACGTGATGGTTAAAAATGAAGGTCATTTTCAGATTCAGTGCTAAAAAATACACGAAAATCAATTATCAAAAGTTAAAAAACACAATCATCGCAGGCTTGTGTTATTAACGTTGTTAAAACTTCACTATAACTCAGGGCCGAAACTAGCCCTTTTTGCACCCGGGGCAAGCACGGATTTTGGCACCCCCCCCCCCTCTTCTGCAAAGTATATTTACAAAGAGAATTTTACTAATTTTCTAATAGCCGACTTATTTTAAAATTAAAAATATGTAATCTTAAAATTTGTAATACTGAACTACATAATCTACAATGGCGGATCCAAGGAGGAGGTCACGGGGGTCATGACTCCCCTCTGAACACCACCAAAAATATTCTAAAGATCATTTTTTAAATGAAATATACAGCTATAGTCCCGATTATCCGAGTCCTGCTTAACCGAGTTATTTTCTTCTGATGGACTGATGGCTTCAATTACTATGAAACAGCCATTATAAATGAAGTGTTAGGTGAAGATGAAAGAGCAGTCGTAAAAAATTAGAACTCTGATTTTCTGGTCAGAATGGGAAGAAAATAATGGTCATAATTTTTTATGGCCATTTAATTAAATTATGGACATTTTTTTTCTTCTCATTCTGACCAGAAAATCAGAGTTCTAACTTTTTATGACTGCTCTTTCATCTTCACCTAACACTTCATTTATAAAACCAGAAGAAAATTATCCAATCCAAAGGTATAATCCTTCATTTTGCGCCCCTTCGTTCTGGCGCCCAGGCCACATGCCCCCCCCCCCCCTAGTTTCGGCCCTGCTATAACTAAAAGAACAAAAAAATAGGATAAATAATTATCACTGTACAAGAGTAAAAAGAAAACAAAAATAAGACATTCAATAAATAAATTTCGTTATAAAGTTTTAACTTTTCGTCCTAATAAGTAACAATAAATCATATTTTGAGGAGAGGGCGGGATTATATAATAAGAGTGTTGGATAACCGAGCATTTCAGTTAATCGGACGTCAGATAATCGAGAGTCTGTAATATTTTTGAATCTCATTAATTATTTCATATTCATTTAATAATTAACTGCAAGGAATGATTTGAGCAACAGAAATTATGACTACGTTAATTATATGTCACTCGGTATCGCCCCCACCAAAACGATTCTCTGGATCCACCCCTGATCACAAGAAAGATGGTCACAACTTAAAAAAAAAAAAGTAAGAAAACTAATAAGAAAATAGTAGAAAAAATGATGAATTGGTTGATGGGTGTATTTGTTTGAAAGCTTTTTCTTTTCTTATCTACGTATGTCATCAATGTCTAAAAGAAAAATGTCCCTAATTGGTTATCCTTAATAGTTTTAACCAGGGCTGCAGAGTCAGATCTGTTAATATCCCTGGAGTCAGAGTCGTCCATTTTACAAGTAGGTCTGCATTGCCAGAGCTGGCCCATTTTTGAGCGAAAGAGTCGAAGTCGGAGTTGTATCTGTTAAAATTCCCGGAGTCGGAGTCATCCATTTTTCCCACTGACTCCTTAGCCCTGGTTTTAACTTACCTCATTATGAGAAAAATATCAATAATGAATATCTCTTGAAAACAATGGATAGTAAGTTATAGTAAAATTTTAACAATTAGTTTTCCAATGATATAGTTTGTTCATTTTTTGTGAAGGGGGGTTGAAAGAAGTAGAGAGGGTAACTGGAAGGTAAGGGTAAAGGGGAGGACTGCAATCCCTTCCTAAATCTTTAAAAATGTAAGAATTCATTTAATGAAAAAACTACAGTTGTAAATACATTTTTTAATACAGACTTTCTTTTCAGAATTTCAAAAATTTGTAAAAATAAATTTTTTATGAAAATATTACCACATTTAGACACTATTAATATTAAATAACATAAAAATAATCAAATATAAAGATTATAAAAATTATTCTCAATTTTGTTTCACCACATTTATTCAAAATTTGTTTTTTTCCCATTTTGAAATAAAAAACCTGAGCAAAAAATAATAGATTCTGAGTGTCTATATTTTCACAAATACAGTAGAGTCCTTGAAATCTACACAGCTTGGGACCAGAGGTTGTGTGGATTTCTGGTCATTGCTTTGTTTACATTTGTAAACAGTCGTTTAAATGTAATAAATGCAATCAAAATTATAATGAATGCTTGCAATATATTAAAATAATTACATAAAGTAATAAACTAAAATAATTAAAAGTAGGATAATTTTTAAAATGATTAAATTATTAAAAGTAAAAGTCAAGTAAATAATTAATAATGTATAATTAAATATGCAAAAATAAAGATGAGATACATTTTCCTTGAATTATTCAATGAAACGTTCCCCATAAAGGTACCTTATTAATTCACATAAAAATCATAAAGTAAGGAAGTTTTATTTCAGATTAAGCCAGTCTTAATAACTAAAAAAGGCTTGATTAATATTCTGATAATATATTTGGTAAAAAGATTGCGATTACCAGTGATAGCCGCAATATCTTCATTTTTTTTCAGAAATGCATTTATAATTCTTTCATAAAAAACCACGAGTTCAGTCATATTATCGATAATTGCATATTAAAATATATACCAAACGATATAAAACTAAAAAAATTCTGTAATTTTGCCCCTACATCTGAGCTGAAAGCTTTATTGTTTACATCTGTGATGCTGTGCAGATTTTAGGTGTTTGCAGATTTTAGGGTTGCAGATTTGAGGGAGTCTACTGTATTACCTTATAAGAGGGACAACATAAGAAAAAAAATAGCAAATGCCTAATTGAGGTCACTCTTATATGTTTGCTCAAATGCATATTTTGAAAAAAAAAAAAAAAAAAAGTTACATAATTTTTTTAAATTAAAAGCAGAATTAAATATATTTTCCACAGTTATTAGTGATGGCAATATTTTTTTTATAAAAATTGTTGAAAGATTTTATATACCATTAAAAGAGTATTGGAGAAAAAATAATATGCTGATTTCATACATTTACCTTTCCCCCTAGGTATATGACCATTACGATGAATAGTTCTTAAAATCAAAGCAGTCAAACCTAATCGTTCTCCATTTTCCATATACTGAGGACCATGTTTATGCCTAAAAATAAAAAGATTTCCAATTTCAATTGCACACAAAATGTAACTTGCTAATTAGACATTTAAAAAAAAATTATACTGTATATTTATATTTATTCTTCATTAAAAAAAAAAAAAAAAAAAAAAAAAAAGGAAAAAAAAGAAAAGAAAAAGAAAAACATGCAGGCATCTGTCAAAATATTACATTTCCTATTATTCTCATTAAATTTATTTTTGTTGCTTATAAACTGAGCAATTCATATGCATTTGTGAAAGAAAAAAGAAATTAAGCAAAGATTTTATTTTATTTCCTTTTTTCCACTTATAAAATTCCTTAGTTAACTTTTGAAAACAGCATTTTTAACCCTAATGTATATGAGCAAACAAAATTAAATTAAAATATACAACATATAAATTTACAAATTAAAAAAAATAATCTCTTATATTTATGCCTAAAAAAAAAAAGATTCTCAATCTAACTCCACATAAAATGCAAATAGTAACTAGGAATTAATCAAAAATTATATTAGATATTTATATTCATCCTTCATATTTAAAAAACTTGCAGGTATCCATCAAACGATTACATTCCTTAACATTCTTCCTTAAATTTATTTTATAAAGCAAAACTTTACTGCAAAATTCAAATGCTGTACTAGTATATATTTATTTTCTTGTATAGGTGATGGTGAAATAATGCCTTGTACATATAAATTTTCCATAAGCAGTCATAATTATAAAACTTATATTGAAGAAAAGCTGGAGAAAGCAATAAATTCTGTTATACAATGTGTATTAAGCCAAAGAAAAGTCAGTGCAAGATATTCAATTAAAATCATTTCTTTAAAGAATAAGCCAAAAGGTCCTAAATAAATTAACACTCCATGACCTATTTCTTCTAAAAAAATGTTTTTTCAGTGCTTGAAATAAGTGAATATCTAAATTGTTGTTTTCTTGAAAAATATTAATCTTACCATGTCTTAGTTGTAGATTGTTTTTAAATGTCTTCATAACAGTCATAGTTGAGTAAAATTTCATTTTTCTATTAATTTTCATACAAAATTTGTGTTTTTAACATAGTTGAAAAGTGTTTATGAATTTGGTTTGTCTCACCGCCTATCTGTTACTGATTACCAAGTAACTGATATATGTTATTGAGATTTACGATGGCATTTTCGGTATTAATAATGAAATGTGTCACATTTCTAGTAAGTTTACAAGGGCACTCAAAAGAATGTACAGAGAAAAATTGTTTCCAGTGTATTTTAATGTTGTTACACTATTTCAAATATAGTGAAATTGATATGCATCACTGATGTGCACTACAAGATGCTTGCCTTTTGGTTACAGTACAGTCTATGCTGGAACTGCATTTTCAATTATGGTATGTGTTTTTAAATGTAACTATTTTTTTACATATTACTTGATGTGTATACATTCTAAAGATCAAATGCAGGTCTGCAGAAAAGAATTCAAGTACTACATTTCCATTTTCTGACGGAAATTACTAAAGGGAAATTTTCAACCGTGTTACGTGTTTCCTGACTGAACTAAATATTTTCATAGTATATAGTACATATACAAATTCTCACATAGATCATATACAGGGTTTCACAAAAGAAACTGGCTTTTCAAATGTGTTATCCGTTTTCCAAATTGTTTACTTAGATATAATTTTTTACCTTATTAAACAGTAAAATTTTGTTAGAATTATCCAAATGTGTTGGAAAGTATTTCATAATCTATGTTTGACACATGATTTATCTTTCTGGTTTAATGACAAAATTATGCTTTTTTGATTATATTTTATTACTCTACCATAATAGTGTGTTAGCATTGCTTTACAAGATTTTTAAGGCTTATTCAAGGATTTTTTATTTATGAGATAAAGTCACCCCAAGCCAAGGTGACTTTTCTCAGTTTTTAAAGCAATAATTTAAAATAAAAATATGCTTTTAAAATACTAAATGTAAATTTTACAATTTACAATTGATATCTCTGAACTAGGGAAAAAAGAATTAGAAATTGTTAAAATGAATATTTCAATATTTTTTTTACCCTTAAAGACAAGAAGCAAAAAATGAGACAAAGTCGCCCCAATTGACATCTATAAATATGCAAATTAGTCATTATTATGAATATTTAAAACCTCAATAAAATTAATTTTATCATCACGTTTCAAATTTATCAAATTAGATTACTCGGCTTTTCACACAGTACGAAAGTGAATTGCTAATAAATGAATATATACTAAATTATATTTTTAACTTCAGTTAATTCAGAAACTGCCGCTACTCACTGGACAGATGGCTATTTGTTCCAAGACTACCTGGAACAGTAATAGACCTGATCATGAAGGATCTCATTTGAAAAATTTAAAGATGAACCTAATCAATTTAAGACATCAACCAACAGGTTCGAAGTGAACCAGAGTATTTAATGCATTGGATGACCACAGTGGTTTTGAGCTCACTCATAGCTCTTGGGGGCCAACCACTGCTACTTGCAGAATAGGTGGCTTCTTCCTCAAGACTACACAGAATGGTAGTAGACCTGATAAAGGAAGAAGTCACAGAAAAAATTTAAAGCTGAATTCAATTAATTTAGGACATCAACCAGCAGGTTTGGGCAGGCTGGGTCATTTAATACATTAGACTACCTCAATGGCTTCAAACTTACTACACAGGCATTACTCTCAGGAAATAAATACATAAATCATATTAAAAGTTTAAACATACCTGAAGTTCATTCCATAACACATAAACACAAAGAGTATCAGGCACTTACTAAAAATACATGTTTCTTAAAGGAAGTTTGATTTCCTAGCTCTTTATTCCCTATTTTTTAATGATTTAAAACTCATATAAGCAAGGTTGTAATAGAGGGTATATTGTGGTATATGCATTATAACCTGTGGACTTTTTTTTCTTTAGAAGCGCTATATAAACCTCAGTGTCTGCATTAAAGTTATAGTGTTATGCTCTCTGCTTAATATGAATATTCTCTCTTTTTTTTTGTAAATGACTACAACACTGAATACATCTAATTCGAAATAAAAAACTCTATTATAATTGTGACAGAATTTACAAAATTGGAAATAAAGTACTGGAAATTGGATTTTTGGTCAATGTTGAAACAAAAAACATAGGATATTTGTGTTATCTTTCAAAATTATTTCTTTCAATGAGCTTTCATTAGGAAGTAAATGTTTTTTGAAATAATACTTTTAGTAGTTTCTAAACTTTGAATGCTGAAAATGAAATAACATTCCCAATTTTGCTGCCAAAACAGAAAGAATTTATTTTACAAATAAATGTTACATTTCCCTTTCATAATGGAATATTATAGTTAATCAAAGAGATCATATGTTTACATTTCGTACATCTATGTTATATTTTTTAACATAATAAATGAAACACAAACAATGGAAAGCAGTAGAAGGTAAATAAATTAGAACACTGTGTTTTAATGCTTTTTTCTCCTCTCACTCTCTCAAACTTTATCTCTATAATCAGGCATTCTAGAAGGATTTTTGTTATGAAGAGTTCATTCATAGATCAGTAAAATATAGGATTCATTATTGAGTTTGTTTACCTCCATAACTCAAATTTAGCATAAAATTCTTCAAAAGTCATAAAACAGAAGATCCAATAAGATAAACATTATACAGTCATTAAAATATATCTTTTAAGCATCATACAGTGTATCACAGTTTAAAAAGTTTAAATATTCAAAAGAAAATTTTTAGGAATTCAATATTTCTCTTTAACCTTTCCAGAAAATGTCCATCTCTTTGTTTTTAAGAACTGCTTTTACCCCCATTTTCAATAACTTGATTAAATTTAATTGATTTTATATAGGAAAATTATTTATATCTATCGTTAATTTCTTATTTATTTAAAGCAAAAGGTAAATGTTTCAATTTCTACAAACACAATAAAAATTATAATAATGCAAACATCACATTTTGAAGACACTAATAATGTGCATGTAAGTGTTAATGCCATCTTTCATTATTTATTTTAGAATTACAGCATTTTATAATTTTACTGAAATTGAGATGATCAGCTTTAAACACCTTCAGATTTCCCCCCTATTTCTATATCTTGCAACTTACATGATTAAAATTTGTTTCATAAGCATTCTATAATATTTACTACACTATTAAAATTTTGAAATAGATTTCAATTTGAAATTGTACTGTTATTTAATTATACATTTTTGTGTTAAATTTTGCGTATTAATATTTAAAATGCCATATTTCAATGAGTTTTTTTCACAGGCTTGGAAAACTTTTATTTAAATCAAGTATATTTAATGGAAGCATTAAATTGGTTTATACTTTCAAATATAAATGCAAATGTTATAAATCTCCTGGCAAAATGAAAGGAATATTTTAATAAATATACTCTAACCCAGACTTTTTAAAAATACAGAACATAGACAATTCAAGGACCCATCATAAGAGTTTCTATTTATGGCTTAAAACAAACATGATTTTTTTCAGTTGAACAAAATGGAAGTTTAATTCTTTTTAAAGTGATTAGTAAATTGGAATTTACTTTCTTTATACTTCAAAATATGTATTATATGACAATAAATATCTTTACATCTTAGTACTTTGTAATATTCAATACAACATAATTGCTTTATCAAAATATAATGATGCATAATAATATTGTCAAGTAATTAGAAATAAAAGTCAATGTTGGACATATATATTTAGATTGCTTGTTATAGTAAAACATATCATATATTCTTTTTAAAGCTATTACCTGCTTACAGTGAAACTTGCTAATTTTTATCACTGCCATGAAATAATTGAATAATGAAATAATTTTCAAGCATAAAAAAAATTGACTATATTAAATCAAAATCAATTAAGTTAAATTTACATAATAAAATCTATGCAATTTTCAAAAATACTCCAAAGTCAATGTTTTAAAATAGGGTGCACAACCTGTGGCCTGCAAAGCCACCAAGATTACCACTATTTTTATGCAGAATAATTGTCCTAATTAATTGACAGAAACTTTGCTATTATTTAATAGCAAAGTTAAAATGTTACTTTTAAATTTTTTGTGGTGACAAACAATTTTCTGGCAAAAAGGCTGTGCAGCACTATTTTAAAAATTATCAAAGCATAAAAAAGATGAAAATATGATAATCAGCTAGCAAGCAACTTTAATAAAAAAGCTAATCACACTTAAAGTAATGTAAAAAATATATAAATAAAGAAATAAAAATAAAGAAACCCAGCAATTCAAAATTTTATGAAAATGATCAATTAAGAAATTAACATTTTTCTTCTAAAACAGCTTATCTTGAAGCACATCTCAGCTAAACTTTAGTCTTTTACCCTAATTAGAATGGGAACTACAATAGCTTTTACAAGCATCTGTCAACTGTTTCATTACTGAAAAAAAATATTTAACTGAATTTATTTTCTTTTATTTAAAACGTGTATGCCTAAATTTAAAATACTATGACCTATGAAACTACTTGAAGTTTTCTCGTTTAAATTTGTGTATGATGTCAGAAATATAAATGCTGGATTTAAACTGTCTTGAAAATTCTTAACTGAAAGTGTCATGATTTACTTTTACTTTTCATAATTGCAAATGTTTTCCTTCGAAAATGTTGCAATTGATCAGATATTTAATTTTCTTTTTATTAAGTCATTATTGGCAATATATAATTAGCATTACAAGCATTTAAATGCATTTGATATTAAATTTTAAAAAGAACTTTTGATCAAGAGAAACTTACCAGTGTTCTCTTCATTTAGTAACCATACAAAGCAAAATAGTAGTTTTAACTTACCGTATGAGGAAAAGAGCCAGCGCAAAAGCAACTATGACCAATATGATACCACAAATAACTCCAAGTATGACAAGAACGGGACTTTCTGTAGAAGTGGGTAGGGTTGGCGAACCTACGGAGACAGGGCAGACTGCATGCATAAATAAAACCTTATGTTTTACATAAATACCTCTCCTTTTCTTGATACAAAAAATAAAACTTTACATATTTAATAATGCAATAAAAGAATTTGTTATTTTTAATATGGATTGTATTATGCATAAAAGTTACTAACCGACAAAACTGTAAACATTACAAGGAATGATCTTTAAATTCAGATTTTTACATAGAGAAGAGATTTTTATTTTTTGGAGAAGGGACAAAAAGGGTCTCAAAATGAATGACTCCAATCAATTAGCAGAAAGTCAAAATCTCCCAGGCTGACATTTCAATGTTGGGAAAGATAATTTCTCTCACATCACTGCCTTAATTACTATGAATTAAAACCTCAATAGTTCAAAATATATTTATTATATTCAGGGCCATCTTTACAAAGGCTTACAGTTGGTAGCTCCAGACTTAAGGACACCAAACTGGAGTGGGCTCCTAATGATAAACGATCTTTTCTTTCTTTCTTTTCTTTTTTTTTTTTTTGAAAAAGTATAAAATTAAACTAAAATTAAAAATTCAAATAATAATATATATACAAATGTTCAAAATCCCCAATTTTAAAATAACAATTATATAGAATTATATAAAGTACTACTTGTAATACACATTAATTATTATTATTATTATTATTATTATTATATAACCCTAACACTATATATTTTTTTAAACTCTGATCTCTATTTATTTTTGACACTGACGATTACTTTTAAGTAATAAACTAGGACACTCCAATTTTATAACAGGACTTTTTAAAAGTTTTCATAACATTAAAAGTTTTACTTTTTAATCTTTACTTTTTTTTTTTGTCAAGTGTTTTAAATCCATAACTGTGTAAGCTGCAGAACTCTGGTCCCCAAATTTTAGGATGTCCTTGAATTCCAAGGCTGTTTAGTTATCCTACCATATAACCATTTCCATGTGTTCTGTTAATTGAAAGAATTGTAAAACACAAATTTGAGACCATATATTTTTTTTTCTTTGATATTTTTTCGACCATATTACCTCATTTAAAACCTAAAAGTACAGTAGACTCCCTCAAATCCACACAGCTTGGGACCAGAGGTTGTGTGGATTTCTGGTTATTGTTTCGAAACATTAATTTGATTGATAGTTAAGCAAGGGAAATTATAATGAATGCTTACAATAAAGTGAAATATTAAAATAATTTATTAGTTTAAAAGTAAGTAATTATTAAAATAATTATGCAAAATAAAAATTTAGAAAAATATTAAATTACTATTGATAAAATTGATTCAATTCAATTACAAAAGTCCTGTGCTGCTATCTAGTGGTAAAGCAATCATACGATCAATACGTCATTATTCGTTCTTAGCACTATGTGACAGTTGTACATACGGAGAACAGCAAGGCTTAATGATGTTTACGAAGTAAATATCCCATAAATAAATTAAATAAAGAGTATTATAGTTAAAGACTGCCGAGAAAAAGGTAAGTAAGTTACATATTTAAATAAATAAAGATGAATAAAAGTAAACTATTAATGTAACTGTAGTTAAATATAATATGTATAAAGAAAAAAAAAGACCAGTATTTCAAACTAGTGATGATATAAGAAATAGGGAAAGAAGCAAGGAGAATAGTGTTAATGCTATTATCAGTATATATAGCTCTCTGTAACTTTTTTCATTGTTATTTAGAGTCTTGAATGCTCTTCTTATACTGCTTTGTATGTTTAGAAAAAATTTGTCTATAATTTAAAATAAAAAATTTTGTGAACAATAATTTTAAAATAGCATTCCAATTCGTGGATTTTTCCATTTTGAACCCTGGAATTTTTGATATAGATATGCTAATTTATATCAAAATCAAAAGTAATGTAAATTTATTTAGTAATAAATCAGCTGTAATAGCCAAAAGAGAATGATTAACAAAAAATGTAGTATAAAAAACAGTGCAGTAGTCACTGATTTCAGCGCCATCTTGAATTTTGTTCCTGCAACTTAACTGTAAATTTCATTGTTTACATCTGAAAAAATATGCAGATTTTAAGGTCGTGGATTTAAGGGCATCTACTGTACTAAATTTAAGAATATGTCACCAGTTTTTCTGTATTTTGTATGGTTTGTCTATAGTGCACTAAGAAAAACAGCAAAGAAAATTAGCTGATCTCGCATTCTATTTTTTCTTTACTATTGGGCTTCGGGAAGCTCCGAATTGAGCATGTGCAGGCGCGCTTGCCAATTTTCAGAAAAAGATTGTGTTTTCAATGAGTTTTTAATTAATATCTGGGCTAAATTTGAAAATATTTAATTATTTCGCTAACCATCGTAGGCACACACACAGAGTAAAACTTTCTTTTATTAGTATAGAAGTAACTAATAATTTGAAAATTTAAGATATATTTATTTATTTTTATATGACTTATTTTTAAAGGGGGATATATTTTGTTAAACCAAGATGCAAGAGAATATTAGTTTTCTATGTTTCATAAAAGTAAATTGCAGTCTTCTTTTACCCTTTTCTGTTTATACAGACCATACAATAGACCGAAATGGCACAGGTGCAGATAGTTGGTATTGACATAGCTAAGATGGATGTCAATGGGACACCTGCCTGATTCTAGTCCATGGAATAAAACTAGTTTTGGAATAAAAACAAAAGAAAAAAAATATATGAAAGATCAGAGAGAAAAATGATAATACAATTTTGTGAGACAGTACTGTCTGTTGCCTTGAGAGGTGTACTATTGTTTCGTAACCTTGGATTCAGACAAAAATAAAGGTAATTTTTTAAAAAAACATAGTTGAAAACAGGTATAAACAGAGAAGAGCATTGAAAGGGAATGCAAAAAACTGAAATAACTCTAATTACCTAGTTTGAGACTATCATCGTTTTCCCCCTGACTCTTCATATATAATGAAAGTCTCTCAACTTCTTCTTTTTTTTTCTCCCGTCCCTTCACCAATTAAAATCCTGGCTACACTATTATAAAATTGAACTATCAGTGCCAGTGTGATATACAAATGCTATATCAAATTGGTATTGTCACTTCCAGCATGTCATAAGAGTCCAAAGAGATGTGAAGACATCACAAGTATTTTGTTAAATACTTTATATTTTTATTTGGAATATTAAGGGAGAAATATGCACTTAATGAATATTTTGCTGTAAAATCAGTGTACTTATTTATGACATTGCATCATCATATTTCATTCTATAACCACATGCTTCTACAAATGAATACTTTACTTTACAGAGAAATAAATAAGCAAATACAAATTGGATTGCAAAGGAATCCTAAAATGTAAAAACATGGGCCTAATTACATTCAAAAACTATTTTTAAAGATCCATGATTAAAATCTATCATTTTTGTTATTACTCCCACTTTATATTACCATGTTACATATCTGCAACATAACCAAAAATCAATGTTATTTGTACAGTGGGCATTAAAAGATGATTTTATTTGTTGCTTCTATCCCCCAACACAGCAGCTAATACAAATTGTTCATAGAATTTGCAACAGATGTCGATACTCAGTTAATATTTCAAGCCAAAATTTTATTTTTGAGCAGCTTTGCATTATTATTGATAAAATGAACCCTGTAAACTTTGTAAAATTAAAAAGACTTGAGTTATCCAAAAATATATTTTTCACAAAGGTAATTTCTTATACTTAAAATTTTGTATTAGAAAATTGAAAATATTTGTCAGAATGATGTAATTTTCTATTTAATGCAGCTGTGAAAAAAAGTACCTTTTAGTCAAGTTTATATATATATATATAATGTATTCTTTTTTTTTTTCTTTTTAAAATGTACTCTAACATCCAAGTAAATATTTTTTAAATCAGAGTTGTTAAATCATAAAGGGTTAAACATGAAATCCTTAGAAACTCTAATTACTGGTTTAAATGTCTTGACAATTATCCAAGATTTTATTTGATTTCAATTGCTATATGCATCATTCAAACATCGAACCTCAGATAATGTATGTTTTTTGATGATCTTGTAAAGAAAAATAATGATAATGTAAAATATATTGATCAATATCAAAAGTGAAAGTATTATACTTTGCTTCAACGACATGTTTAAATTTAAATTATCACAGTATATATGCATACATATTCAGAAAATTACGTAATAAGAAATTTAAAGTATTGATAAGAGTTAAAATTTTTAGGATAACATATTTACAAAAGTCACAGCAAGGATGATGAATTAACAATGAGGCAGACAACCAACAGTCTGATAGTATTGAAATTTAGACAAAGCCCAAAAACAAACACTTAAAAAAAAGGACAGAATCATCAAAATCAGTTCAATAATATCTAGGTTAGGTTTAGACATACATACATTGAAAATTTCATAGAGAATGAAATGATGTCTTCTTTGTTGAATTAATTTGAAAATTATATCAACAAAAGAAAAAAATAAATACATTCTTCTGTGATAAATTTGGAAGTATTTGTTATTTAAAAATATGTATATTTTCTGTCATTTTTTAGGGTTCCGTACTTAAAAAGTAAAAACGGAACCATTATAAGATCACTCTCGTGTCTGTCCGTCTGTCTGTCTGTCACAGCCATTTTACTCGTAAACTATGGAACATGGAGAGTTCAAATTCGGGGAAGTAATAAAGACCATTGACCCACATATTTTCAGATTAATAAACATTCATAAATATATTTAGTAAAAATGTAGTGGGTCTAATTATGCTACTTTAAAAAAAAATCTTTTCTTTTTATATCATGTGGGGTATCCTGTAAAAGCTTTCGTAATGGTGAACTCAAAAGTACATTCCTTTTAATTTTAAGTATTATATTTTCAAAGTTATTGCCGAAAATGTAGTGCAAAAATATGTTCCCCCCCATCTAATTCCGAATCTACTGAAACTAAAATTATGAAAAAATTAGAGGTAGTAGACGTTAATATAAACCATGCCAGAAAATTATAGCGATTACTCCAGGTCACATAGTTTTTGAGAAAAGTGCATTTTCCCATTACACACAAATTTCGATTTGCAGGCACTCAGCAAAGGTGTTGACGAGCGCTTGAGATACCTATCATAGCAGAAGTATAAAAGCATTGTTGATAATGATTTTCGAAAAAAATCATTGGTAATTAGCCGAGATATTAACCCTTAAAGATACAGGCAGTTTGGACATACACAAGGACAGGGGCGGCGTACTCTATGCCTAGTTAACAAATTTTAATGGTATTTATGTGTAATGTAAGATCCAGTAACAGTATAAAAGCAATAAACATCAAATTGTTAAAAACATACTAATTTAAGGGGTCTTGGGACTCTAAAAAGTGGAAAAAATGAAAAAAAGACCATTTTCAACATTTAATGTCTTAAAATGTATATGATTTTAAAACACAATTTTAATTGGGATGAAAGATATAAGTATGTTCTTTCATTTCATGTATTTAAAAAATGTAAGATACAGAATTAGTATTTATAGAGGGCTGGAAACCATCAGACATTTGTCAAACAAAAAATTGGCATAAGATCTTACGTGCAGGATTACAAAATAAATATTGCAACTAGAATGAAAATTTTGGTGCTTACTTATACTTCAGATTGTAATAACTTCCCTGAACTTAAATAAATTTGTATTGAAAGCATTTTTATATTTTTAATACAATGTTGCATTTAGCTAATGCAAAATTTTGAAAATTTCAACAGTAAAATTACCTAAAAAAATATTTTTTTGAACAATAAATAGGAAATTTTAGGTTCAGTTTATACAGACTAACATGAAATATATGTTTTGAAAATTTCATGAAAAAATATTCAGAAGTTTTTGAGGTATCCTGCGCATTATGCACAAAAAACGCTATTTGGAAAAAAATGACTTCAAAATTTCGGAAATCCCGCTTCAGCTATTGAGCAGGTATAATTCTAAAAGCCATAACTTCTGCTCTAATGGGAATTTCAAGGAAACAATTATATCAAAATATTCAGAATATATAGGAATTTAACATCTAAAAAAATTAATTTTTTTAAAATTTTGAAGCTTTAAGAGTCTTGTGACTACTTAACCCTTTCTGGCACGGAGTAATTCTATTGATTAACTTATGAAATAATGAACTGACACCAGAATTTATAAACGAATTTATTAGAAAATGCGAACTTGCTTATTTTCACGCACATGGTAAAAGGAAAATTTTAATTAAATATTCTTGGTGCCATTTGTCTGTTTTCGAATTAAAATTAGGTGTCCTTTTTTTAAGGGCACCGCCCTCGAAAGGTTTAGTTATAATGAATCGCATAAATACTGTGGGATTCGCAATAGTTTGTCTTGAGTGTATCACTCAATACGCTTCGAGTGACTTTAAAAGTTAATTAAACACCTCTCTGGAAAAACGCATCACTGACCAAGGCGGCGTTGCAACTTTGAGACCTCCTTTTGAAGCGCACTTAGCACAATGCCAAATTTAAACTTTGAACAAAGGTTTTGTTTTAGCTTCATTGTAGAAATAAAGGTTATTACTACGCTGAATTTAGTTTTATGAAATGCCAAATGAAATTTAACTATGCATTGCTTTTATTGTCAGTACCGAATTAAGTTCATCATAAACAGATTAAGATAATATTAAAAAGAGAGTTATACAAATAGCTATATTTGATATTATTTAGGTTCCATATCTCTTTGAACTTTCATGGTATACCCGATTACACTTTTCTAATATATACAGTTATACCCAACCCTATGTTGTATAGTTTTTTACAAAGTCTTAGTATTCTTTTAGCAACTTTTTTTTTTTTTTTAATAATACAATTACAAATTCATATATTTATTCTACGAAACCCTCTGTGCGCGAGTAATACTCGCACTTGACCGTTTATTATACACATGGTTTGGTAACCTTCTGCATAATGCTGTCCATATAAAATGCATCTTAAAAATAAAAATACATCTTGATGAAAAATTATGCAACTGCAACACCTCTTGAAAACATATTTTTGTGTATAATCATATTTTCAAAATTAACTTCAATTCAAAGTTTAATTAATTGAGCATAATTTACCAGAAAATTTTATGTAAGTAAAAAAAAAATCAACATTTTGAATAAATATTTGAAAAGCTATGGAAAAAACAGTTATTAAAAAGAAAAAGAATCTTCAATAAAATCAACAGATTGGATGTAAAATGCTTGATATGTGATTTTACTTTATTATCATTATATATTTGTTTATTTACACTAGGGGATCAAACCTCGACTTACCAGTTTACTGAAATCATAAGTGAAAACCATTTTTATTATTACTATTACTATTAATGAAAACTCTAACCTTTCTGTTTAATATAATTTTTTTTAACTGCCCCCTAAGAACAACAAAAAGCATTTTTAAATGAAAAATATCAATAATATATTAAAATAAAGTTTTGGAATTTATTAAAAGCAATATTTCCTTATTAGCCGCATGTCAGGAGATACTAGTCAAAGAAATCGCCAAAGATATCACTACTTACAGCAACATTTCTGATTCTGATATTTCCAGTAGTTTAAGTGTGTAGTTCAATTACATGCCTGTTAAATTTGTGTTTTATTAAAATTATTTTATTTATTGATGAAGTTTTAATACCATTATGGAATATTAGCAGGAAACAAACGCTGAACTACTTATATTGTCTTAAGCGCAAACAAATTATTCTTTTGTAATTGGGTTGTATGTGGTACAGATTTTTAAAATTCATGCTAGAAAATTATTTTAAATATCATAAAAAAAAATCAGTAAATTGAGATACTGTTTTCAGATAAATTGCATTTGAAAGAACATTTTTTGTTTGATTCAACATTGTAAAAACTGAAATTGTCTTTAACCCTCTGTCTACCAGAAGGGTCCAATGGACCCGACATGAATATTCAAAATATCTATTCAAACCAGAAATTTCTTCAAAACAAACTAAATGTATAAATCAGACAATAATAAGTTAAATAAACAAATTAAATAGTTTTAAGTAAAAATTCTGGTGTAGAATGTTTTTATAAAACTTGAGTAAAATTTCCGGTAGTTCTAGGGTTAAATCTTTGAAATTTTTAGAAATTTAAAAATAACAGCAAAAGTTTAATTTAATTGTCAGGTATTGCCACTGTCAATATGGTGTCAGCATTAGTCATGGATATGTTTTTGCTTTATACTATAGATATTATTTGTAGTTCACAAAAATTACACAAAATATTCATATTCAATTTACAGTTTCTTTCCATTTTCTCATGCAATACATTTACAATAATGTAATTTAAATCTAGCATTTTTTAAAAATTCTCTATGAAATTATCTTCATATTGTTATATGTTTTATTAGTTTTAACATTAATCTTTAAAATGTGTTTGGATACACAAAATACATTTTTTCATGAAGTGTTGCAAAAATTTTGCATCATGCATATTTCTAACAAACAGTAAAACAATACACAGTAATTTGCATATAAACTATAAAAAAATCACATAGCAAATAAAAACAAAAAATGCATAAGGCCAAAAAACAAATAAATAAAATATAAAAATGATGACAAAGTGATCTGTAATTACTGGGTGTTCCAAAAGTATTAAAAAAATAAAATTTTAATTTAAATATTAAAGAAAGTAGCATTATGCGATTTTCTCAGAAATGCACAAAAAATCATGGTGTTTTTTAATAGCAAACACTTTCATCAACAGGTTACATTGGTCAATGACAGTGTTACAATGATCCTGGGGCTAGCTGTTGTCTGTTGCTATTTAAATCATCATTCAACAAGTATTACAGCAGGAATCCTTTTTTGATGCTCTGCAAAATTATTTTATAATGTCTCATGATGAATCATAAACAGTCACATTGAGCGGTTGTAATCATAACATTGTGAAATGTGATGTACTGCTGCCCAAACTGCCGACATAATTGAAGCCCAATTTGTTGGTGGCAAATATAACTATTCTGGCAGTAACAATTTTTTTATCTCACGCTTTTTTGTTAATGCTGAGAAAAGTGCATTACGTTACTTTCTATACTTTTTGAATTATTAACTTGTTTGGATCACACAATGTAATGCCTAGCAATATATGTTAACACTTTTACTTATAGTATATAAATTATTATATATGTAATGCTTTTGCAATATCTATGTCATTATTAATAATGAAACATACTATATCTCATTACATATTTCTGAGGCATTCGTTAAGAAATAACATTTGTAAACTTTAGTAAACTCTTTAGTTGTACCACTTCCGGTAATTTATGATTAGTTGGAAATTTTTATTTTAATTGCTTTTTTCTAAGTACTGTGTAATAACAATAACATGCACAACTTATATGACTTAAGTATCTGACTTGTTAATTTTTTAACTGTTAGTTATTTGAACCTGAATATTTTACATAAAAAGATGCTTGAGTCTACATTTTTGCTATTTTATTACAAATATAAGATTCACGATGTGCCCTTTAAAAGAGCAGGACTCCAGTATTTTATACTAGCTCTAGCCCATCTTTCTGTAATCTAAAATGCATAGTTAGATCACAATTAGAATAACTTTATCCTTTTGTGCGAATACATTAAACTAAAGTTATTTATTTGGTTCTAAAGCAGGATTTCAAGGATTTTTTTAACTTTATTCACAAGGATTTTAACTGAGTAGTACTACAACTTGTTAGACTTCAATACAAATTAAACATACATGCAATAAAATATGCATTGGAAATAAAATATCACTTCAAGAAGATTCAGCTAATATGTAGTACAGAAATTTCAAAGTACATAAAAACATATGAACATTCAGCCAAAAATATATTTAAGTACTACTGATAATTTCTAGAAGTCAGAGAAAATTAGAGAGATACCCCCAAAGAAAAAAAATTATTAATTTAAAAGAAACATCTAAGTCACTGTTAGTCTGTTATTTTTTTTTCATTTTTTGAAAAAAAGGAAAGGAAATTTAAACACATAATATGACACTTAAAAAAAAAGAAGAAGGAAGCATGCTTAAACAAAGAATTAAAAAACTAAATATATTAATGAAAAAAAAATGTTATCTAATTATATGACATTTTAATCTTGAAACATTATGAAGAAATATGAGGTAAAGATCAACATTTGCATACTTACCAGTTAAGATAGGAGAAAAATAAGGGCTTGTTTTAGTTAAAATCTGCAATATTAAAAGCAGTATTATAGAAACATTAACAGCACATTATAAGCACATGTTTATATAACATTAGAAAAGTGTGATTTTACTGATAAATATGCTAACAGGTTACACAGTTTTAATAAGTTCAATAAAATTGGTTCAGCATATAAATATATTCATGTATGTCTACAAATCTGTGATATGCATTCATACAGGTTCGGTCATTGTTTTAAAAAAGACACCACCTCATGTTTATCCCTATATTATTGCAGATAAAATTAAAAGTACCCTTTAGCTAGGAATTCTGTCTTCTTTAAAACTACATAAATAAAATGAATTTTGGGGACATCTTTATATTAAAATAAAACATTATATTAAACATTTTCAGTGCTAACATTTGATAGTCTATATTTGTTTTCTAGTATTTCAACAACAGAAAACAATTACAAACAATCAAATTATCCAAAATATAAATTTTCATGAAGTTTCTACAAATATTTTAGGAGTTATTCAATTCTTAAGATTCAGAAAATTGGGACAATCTCAAAAGTAGAATTGGCTACTGTAAGTGTAAATTCTCAGCCAATTTGGCAAAGTGCAGCACCTGGAAGCCCTTTCTGATTCCTTCTAAGTGCCTGGTGTCCCTTATTTCTCTTTCCAATTGCCTTGTCATTATGATTCACAGAGCCGATTATCAGAGGGACACATGGGGCACGTGCCTCGGGCTCACAATTTCGGGGGTCCGCAAAATGCATTTTGTGCACTCTCTGAAAGTAAAAATTAATACAAATTTCCATTTGCAGTTCACAGAAAAAAATGTATTTTTCCCATTCATGTAAACTAAACTATCTCAGTATTTTTCATTAATGACAACGAACTGCAATGTAAACTTTGAAATTCTAAGAAGAACGGATATTACACCTAACATGTTTTATCAGTCTTATAGGTTGAGCATTTTACTCACTCTAAAAAATAAAAAGTGCAGAAGATTTTACCTTTCTATATTTTTAATGCATTTTTACATGTGTCTATAATATATTGTTTTTTCATAAAATTATGGTTTAAGTTGTAAACTGCATGTAAAACTGTTTGCCCAAATTACAATGCATGAATGTCAGAAAAGGGACCAGACATGACCTGTGTGCCCCGGGTCCAACATAGAGCTAATCAGGCTGTGATGATTCACAGACATTTTCACAGGGAAGCAATTCAAGGAAGAAAGGTTCCTGGTTCAACTGATTCTTGGCTTGCTTCCCGGTAATAATTTGGCGATGAAATGCAAGAACTTTGGGAAATATTGCATCTAGTGAATATATGCTATTTTGGATGAAGTTATTTGTAAAAGATCTTGCTTAGTGCTTAAGGTGTTGGGCTAGTAATTATAAATGTTCGGGTTGTGTCCTCCCTGATGTTTTTACTTTATTTCATAGGTTTTTTTTTTATCTTTATTAAATTAGTAAATAAAGATTAGTCGACCTTTATTATCAGTTTCTTTGTAATTTTTTATTGTCAATTAGATAATGAAAAAAAATTTTAATTAAGTTAAAACAAAATTAAATTTTAATTATAACTAAGTTAAATGAAAATGAAAATTAATTTGTATTAAATAAAATAAAATTTAATTTTAAATAAATTTCAATAATTAAATTTTAAAATTCTTATAAGTTATTTTTTTATAAATTAAAATGAACATTTATTATAATTCAATAATAGCATTTCCTAAATTTACATTAAATATATTTTTATGTTAGAACTTTAGTAACAGATAAATAAATGGCTCCATGCAAAAAGGGCTTCAGTCAACTAAGCCTAGTTTTGAAAAAAACTGAAAAAAAAATTTGCTAGCCCTCTCTGCATAGAATATTAAAAATTGAGTTGTGTTTAGACAGTGTATGGCAGTGAAACTGAAGCCCGTTTTGCATAGAACAGGGATTGTACACCTCCTGAAATTTTGAAGAACAAAAACTTCTTTGGCACCAGTATTTTCTCATAGAAAATCTCTCCTTAAGGGTGTATTCCAATCCAAACTGCTTATTTTCTGATTTATTTTTAAATTCATTTTTGCTCTCAAATGCATCAAAATGCCAAATTCTCTTATTTAGAAACTACATAATGTGTTATGCTTGTCAATGTTTTGATAAATGCAGAAAATATTGCAAAAAATACTGTCAATTTGAACCGAATTTTCCTAAGCCGGAGATCTGCGAATTAAAAAAAATGGTTATACTGAGAAAATAATTGTTAAAAATCAAATTCTAATTAATTGAGCAAAAAATTAAATCACACAGCCTCTTATACATCTCTTCAAAAATCAACTCAGCCAGTTTCATGTTTTTACTTTTAAAAATGAGTCTGAAAATGTCTCAGAAAATTTTGAGCTGTGAATTTTCCATTTAGGCTGCGTCAGTCATCAGTGACTGACACTATTAGATTGTGCAACGGGAATCTTAATTCGTGGCCCAAATGGAAAGACAGACAAAATAAACTTGTCATTCAACGTGTTAAATATGCTGTTTGAACAGGTTACAAGAGTAACCTATTGAATTCCAACTGACAACCCATTTGGCCTAGAGTAAGTCCTAGATTAAGATTTAATACAAATTTTATTAATATTCTTTAATAAAAATATATCATTAGTGATATAAAAATGCCACTGATATATTTTATAAAAAAATTGAAATCACATATTTATTGATAGTTTTTGTTAGTTTTATTATTTTTGAACCACCATACAATACATCAAAATGTAGAGATTTTTTAAAACCTCTCAACTCACAAATTGTTTTTAGAAAAACAATCTGATTTGATATACAGTCAACTCCCTCTAATCCACAAAGCTTGGATCCAATAGTTGTGCAGATTACAGAATTTTGTAATTATAGGTCGTTGTTTACATTTTTCCTTTGCAGATACAAAATGAGTTATCACTACTGATGGGAGAATGAAAGTGGTTAAAATCGAAAGATAATGATCTCAAATAAGTTTTGTATTCAAATACCTCTGTAACATTAAAAATGCTTATCAATTTCATAAAAATAAATAATGTAAATATAATGAAATGATAAATAGCAATAAAGAAGGAATGTGTATTTACTAAATGTTTGATGCTTTCAAAATTTTTATCAGATTTGAAAATTTTATTAAAGAAAAAAATCCTTGCTCATGTCACAAGATCTCACTGGAAGCACAAATCAAATTATCAGACCAGTAAGGTTGTCAAATTGTACATTTTCTTCATAAGTTGTATATTTTTCAGGCTTATTGTACATTTCCTGTATGATGATTTCTTCTGAATTTAAGCATATCTGACTTTTAATAATGTCAAAAAATTTTCTGTGTAGATTTTCAGTTTACTTCAAAAATTTCTCATTTTTACAGAAAATGGTAAAACATTTTTGATCAGATCAACAAATATTTTGGGACAATTGTGACAGATTGAAAATGCATGTACAAAAATCCTTGGATCTGATCACTGCAGCATGCTTACTTTGTTTCTAAATTACAAATATTTCTTTTTGTATGGTATACATTACTAAAAATTTCATATTACATAATTTTAGGGTGTTCAACTAATTTCCCATTCATAATTGGAAATATGACAGCAAAGTTACTTGAAGGAATAATGTAATACTACATTGGAAAATAATTATAACTGAAAATTAATGAGCTGTTTTTAGGAAAATTCTTTAAAGAAGACATTACTACAATTTTCAACATTGTAACTTTCATGACTATTTTGAATAGAAATCTTTCTTTTAGAGATCAATCTGGTAACTCTACAGACCAGTACATATGTTATTAATGTTGTTATTTTGATACGTCCCGATCATATGTTCAACTGCTGCGGCGAGTGGCCCCTCTTCATCCGCAGCTCTCTATTCTTCTACAGTAGTCGTACTCTTTAGCGGAAGCAAGGTTCATGGGTTCCCAGCCACGTCCCGAGTAAATGACATTCTAGCAAAAGCCAGATTTAAAAAAAAAAAAAATTGAAACCGGACAAATTTAAAATGAGAATTACACAAATTAAAGACACCGAAAAGCTGAAAGATTGTCCCAACAGTTGAACTTGTGGTAAAAAATTGCCCCATGGCAAGCTCATCAATCATTTCATACTTTTAACAAAAGTTAGTAAATGTCAGCATTTACCAAAATGGTTTGGTAAAAGCACAGAATAAAAGCATTTAGAAGCATTTTTCTGCCTTTTGGTAACACTATTTGGTAAATACTCTGATTTACTGTTGAAACCTAGGATTAAAATCCATGTATTTTTTCAGATGTAAACAATGAAATTTACAGTTAAGTTTCAGGAACAAAATTCAAGATGGCACCGAAATCAGCGACTACCGCAATGCTTTTTTTTACTAATTTTTTTTTTAATCATTCTCTTTTGGTTATTACAGCTGATTTATTACTAAATAAATTTACATTACTTTTGATTTTGATATAAATTAGCATATCTATATGATGACGTATCGATCTTATGATCGCTTTACCACTAAATGGCAGCATAGGACTTTTGAAATCGAATTGAATCGATTTCGTCAGTAATAATTTAATATTTTTCTAAATTTTTCTTTTACATAATTATTTAAATAATTACTTATGTTTAAACTAATAAATTATTTTAATATTTTACTTATTTTAATGTTTCACTTTATTGTAAGCATTCATTATAATTTCCCTTGCTTAACTACCAATCAAATTAATGTTTCAAAAATGTAAACAAATCTATGACCAGAAATCCACAAAATTCTAAAATCCGCACAACCTCTGGTCCCAAGCTGGGCGGATTTGAGGGAGTCTACTGTATATTATTATTTTAAACAATACCGCACATATTAATTTAAATTATGTTTAGATGTTTCCAATATATAATTGCAATTGTAATATTTATACATAATTCATTGATGTAGCCCCACAAAAAATTCAGATACCACCAATAAGCCATAAATATTTTTATGTATATTTTAATTGCTTTATACAGTTTATTACTCTGCAAAAAAATTTTTATGTTCTTTTAAGCTGGATTTTATATTGATTTTGCCTCTGTCTGCCAGTCTTAATGTTGTCAGATGTCCTGATTTATGCAGGTTTTCCTGATTTTCAGGGGTCCCAAGACCTGTCCAATGAAACCACTGCATGAGATGCCATAAGTCACGATTTTTCCTCATTCAACAAAAATTTTTTAATTACTTTTTGTACTGTGCTATTCATTAGTCTGCATCGAGTGAAACTTGTACAATAAAATCTTTGAAAACAGAACTTGTGTATCATAGAATATTTGTCTGACCCCAATGAAAGTAATGCCATACAAATCTACCTGCTGAGACAGGACAAATCTAATTGCTGAGGCTTAATAAGCAGCAATCAATTGGTAGGATGATTACATATTCATGAAATTTTATTTTCCTCAATTACCTTATTTTTTAATACTCACCCAGGAATTGATTGAAGGTGATTGAAAATCCCCCCTTCACGAAAATTTCTGCTATCCCGCTTTTGGCCTCAAACATACAAAGTTGAAATTTGCTAAATCGCTGTAATTTCTGTATCTAATTGTTTGTTGTGACATTAAATAAATAATCCTCAAAGTTTCCATGCACCCTCCAACACCCCTTGCCCTCCAAAAAAAAATATAAAAAATCACTTCCTACTTTTATGCCGGTACGCAAAGTTCAAACTTTATTGTTTGTAAATTTTTCTGCCCTGTAAGTTTTTTATTGTCACAATATCTAATCAACTATTACTTTAACACAATCAAATTGATTGGTAAAGTTATCATACGAATTTAATATTTCCAACTGAGCGAAAAAATGCTCAGGCCAGATATTGAACCCAGATCCTTGGCTTACAGGGCCAATGCTCTTCTGTTCAAGCTAACTGGGCTGACAACCGGTGAGCATATTCCGCTCAGATAACCTTATTAGTAATGGCCTGGCCTGGGCATTTTTTCATTGGAAATATTCAATTTGTGTGATAACTTTACCAATCAGTTTGATTGTGTTAAAATAATAGTTTATCTACATACCAATTGTCTATATGGAGTTCCTTTATCTGCAGTTTATTCTGTTGAGCTGTCTACATGACAGAGCAGACATTATTACCAATAAGTTTATCTGAGCAAAATATGCTCACCGGCTGTTGGCCCAGTTAGCTTAAACAGTAGAGCATTGGCCCTGTAAGCCAAGGATCTGGGTTTGATTCCTGGTCTGGTCATTTTTTCGCTCAGTTGGAAATATTCAATTCGTATGATATAGTTCTAAGTTTTCACCACCTATTTTTTTAAGCATAAACTTTTTTGTTCAGAAATGTATTTTGAAGAGTTTAATTAAAATCAACCCAGAAGAATAAATTTTAGCATTTTTTTCATCAGAGAAAAGCAAATTTAGGTATAATTAAATTTTAAAACACAGGGAAGGACAATGAGCCCTACCCTGTCCCCTCCCATTGCCAGCACCTATAGTGCATTGTGTCGATCTGTTTTTCAAATATAACAGTGCTGTCATCTGCTGCCATTGAAATATTCAAGGCCAGAGGACTTCTCACTAGTGTTCAAATTCATATCAGAAAATTTTGAATAGTAACTTTCTCTTACTTTATTTGTAGAATTCTATCATCTTATAAAACAATTATACAACCATTTAAACTTACTGGTGAGAATTTGGACCCCCTCCCCCCCCCAATAAAAAATCTGAATTTTTATTTAGGGATTCCGAATTCTCACCAGTAATTTTAAATAGTTATTATTGTTTTATAAGATAATAGATATTCCACAAATAAAATAAAAAGAAAATTGCTATTCAAAATTTTCTGGTGTGAATTCCAACACTAGTGAGAAGTCGGTCGATTAGTGATGATGTCATACTCGTGTCCTGTGGCCTTGAGTATTTCAATGGCAGAGTCCTATCCCCCCTTTTTTAAATTTACACTCACACACAGGGTTGACCTCCAATATTAATCCGAAATTTCCAATTCATACCGCAAATTTCGAAAAAATAATATATACTTTATATGATCGCTAAATGTCACTTATTAAATAAAGCATAAAATACTATTCTTTATTTCTGGTATGAACACTAACTTTCTGATTAAAAATGGAAGCCAAACTGACAACCCTGCTCACAGAGTCAGATTTATTTTATAATTTAATTCATGCTTTTAGTTGTTTCATATTTTATTATGGATTTAAATTCTTACATAAAATATTTTCGTATACTGACTGCCATGCAAAAAGAAAATTGGCAAATGAACTACAACTATTATAATTCATTACATGAGCCAATGAGAAAATATTTAGAATATTTATTTATTAAAAAAAAAAAATCAAATTTTCAACTATAAAAGTAGGTAAAATATTAATACAAATAATTAACAAAGGAAGAATAGTTGTTCATGAATAATGTCTAGATATTAATATATATTTGTAAATTTCGTTTCATTCTAATGTCAAAGATTTACACATAGAGATTATCTTAACCCATTAACTGCCAAAAATATAAGGTTGAAATTTTCAACTTTTTGGCTGAATGTCGTTTCCTACCACAAATTTTGAAAGATAATTTTCACTTCATTTGATGTTAAAATTTTGTGTCTTTAAGGAAGTTGCCAGCCCAGTTAGCTTAAATGGTAGAGCATTGGCCTTGTAAGCCAAGGATCTAGGTTTAATTACCGGCCTGGCATTTTTTTGTTAAGTTAAAAATATTCAATTCGTATGATAACTGTACCAATGAGTTTGATTGTGTTAAAATAATAGTTTATCTACGTACCCATCGTTTATATGGAGTTCCTTTACCTGCAGTTTATTCTGTTGAGCTGTCTACATGGCAGACCAGATGTTATTACCAATAAGGTTTTTAGAGCAAAATATGCTCACTGATTGTCGGCCCAGTTAACTTAAATGGTAGAGCATTGGCCTTGTAAGCCAAGGATCTGGGTTCGATTCCCAGCCTGGACATTTTTTCGCTCAGCTGAAAAAATTCAATTCGTATGAATATTTAATCAATCATCTTAACTTCCCCTAACCCTCCCCAGAATCACTCTTCTCTTTCCCTTATGTCACCCCGACACATAAAGTTCAAAATCATTAATAGCCTTTAATTAAACTAAATTCTTTTCTATTTGTTTTATTGAACATTAAATAAATAATCAGTCTAAATTACCTTCTCTCAATGAAATTTCCACTTTTGCTCAACCTCTCTCCCACCACCACATAAAGATTAATATCTGCCCCCCCCCCTCCCACTTCCTAAGACTTTTAGCTCCCCATCTTGTCTTTCTCTGGGCAAGAGGGTAGAGTTCTTAGGTCTTAGATATGACAGGACAAGGAAAGAAATTCTTTTTCTTTTTTTTCAGCTTTGTTGTACCCATACCTATAAATATTATTCTAAGGTCCCAAATCTGAACACTCTCCTTACAATTTTGATAATGTTGGGTCAGACACAGCAACAGAGAAAAGAATTGTTGCTATGGAAAATCAACTTGTTCGATATTGAGATGTATAAGACAGAGTTCAGAATAGGGCACTAAACCTAATGTATTTATGTTTTAAGAAATTGTGATTGTTAATACAAAATATCTCATAATACATGTTTAAACAACAACAACAACAAACATTCCACCAATCTAAACATATATAGATTTGATTGATAAAAAAGACACTCCATTTTGAAAAAAAATCTAAACTTTTTTGGAATATAACAAGATGTATTTATAAAAGATGGTATTCTGAATGGTGTTACACATTTCAATATGAATGAAGTCATTTTCATGAAAACAATACATTTCTCTATTGTTACTCCGGCACCAAATATATCAAAATTGTATTGATAACTATAAGAGTAAATTAACCCCTTCTTGGTTGATGTTGCATGTCATATGCTCGGCTTTTTTGTGTCTGTATCGTCGGTGTCACATGTGATATGATGAAGAGAAAAATTGCATAGTTGAAAATGAATTCATCACTACTTACAAATCACATTATATCCTGTGATTGTATTTAGTAACCAGTTTTATTAGTAACCAGATTAACCCTTTATCTACTGACGGTACTTATAAGTACCACTCACTTTAAACTTTCATTTCATAGTGAATATGACTAATATTCTAATGGTACTTTGCAAAAACACTCTTTTAACTCCACTTTTTCAGGATACATGGCAGCAGAAGTTCTAGGTTCATTATTTTAGCAAGGAAGGAGACTATCTTTGAAACAGTCAATGTGTTTTGTGTTGACATTTTGCACAGATTGTCACGCTTATCCTTTTATTGCTGCAATCATAGTAAAGGACATAAGATAAGAGTTGGAATTTTTTTTAGGTGTTCTTTATGATGCTAGAATACAATTTGACTAGCTAATTTAAGTGAATAGTGTATGCATTTGATTTAACAGTTGAATTACTTGGCAGTACTTATAAGTAACGCCAGTGCACTGGGTGTTGAAGAAAACCTTCTTGTTGACTTTCCATCTGTGCAGTCATCCATCGTTTTTATCTGATTTATAATATAATTACTAAACTATAGTGTAGTAATAATTTTCCTGGTGTTTCTTTTCTGTTTCATTATTATTTTTTATGGGAAATCGAAAAAGATGTGGCGCTGGTTCTTTTTTGCTATGCTAGAAATGGCATATGTAAATTCATATTTTGCATATGTGGAGCTGCGAGAGAACATGTTACCCCTGGAATATAGTTATTGCATAACTAAAGGACTGCTAACAAGAGCAAAACCCACAAAAATCTAGTCAGATGTGGTAATTCCAAAACTTTGTTTTGTCTCATACATGTTAATACTTACTAAAAAATGCAGCATAGCAGCAAAACCGGTCAGGTTTTTTTTAAATTTATTTATTTAGGTTTGATTTTTACCAAAATCAAAACAGCAACAACTTACATCAAAATCTAACTGAATCTGAAGTTTGGTTAAAATCCATGTATTAGTTTTTGAGATAGGGCTATTGCGGAAATCATAACAAATTATTCATAATGGCACCACCTGTTAGGCGATTTACACCAAAAACTAATCAGGATCAAATTATATCAGGGACTAATTGAATCTGAAGTTTGATGAAAATTTATGCATTAGGCCTTGAGATATAGCTGTTGCAAAAATCGTGCAATATGTAGCATAGCAGTGCCACCTGTTGGGTGATTTACACCAAAAGGTATCAGATGTTCAGCAAAGATGATGAAAGGTATCAAATGTTCAGCAACAAATTATATCAAGGAGTAACTGAATCTGAAGTTTTATGAAAATCTGTGCATTAGTTCTTGAGATACAGCTATTGCGGAAATCATAAAAAATGCAGCATAGCAGCGCCACATGTTGGGAGATTTACATCAAAAGTAACCAGCACTAATTTATATTAGTGACTAACTGAATTTAAAGTTTTATTAAATTCCGTTCATTAGTTTTTGAGATACAGTGCCCACAAAATTTGTGTCACATACAGATAGACAGAGTCACAGACAGACATTTTGTAAAAACATGTTTTTAGGGATCTCTGACCCATAAAATGTGCCCATTGAAAACCAGAATTCCAAAATTTTTATGAAACCAATACTTTCTTCTTGTAAAGATAGAAGAAAGTAAAAAGGTTTTATTAATGCAATCAAATTTGAATTTTCATTCATTTTTCATGTGTAAAATAAAACTATTTAATATTTTTTTTTATTTCTAAATTGCGAGTGTCTTCTTATTATTTAGCATTTTTAAGATTTTAAACTTTATTTGAAATATCATATGGATTTTCTGTTATGAAAATATTTTAGGCATGGTGCACTGATGGTACTTTAAAGTACCACTTTAATTAATTACCTCTAACGAATCAAATTTCTCATGGGTGAGTTTTTTTTTATGCATATCCTTTAATTTTCGCTAAATGAAGAAGAAATACACGAAAAAAATTATAGTAGATAAAGGGTTAATAATATGTGGTGCATTTTTGCCAATAGTTGCTTAGACACACCTATATTGCTCATGGTGAAAAGAGGAGAATGGTAGAAACCCCATGTTCAATGTTCAAAACCAAACTTGAATCAGCATAATTTTTCATAAGCATCTTACATAAGTTTTGTGTAATTCAATCTCATAATTTAATAACTTCTTTAGAAAATATCATTCATAGGAGAGCTGAAAAACTTTTTCACCAGGGTGCTGTCACTACTCAAGTTGACCTTGTGTAAATACATCAGAAATTAGAAGTTGCAAAAATTTTTACAGTTCAAATACTTCCATTTTATGAATCTAGAATAAATTTAAAAGGCCTTAGGTGTTTGAAATGCAGTCTATATCTTAACAAATAAGAGATAAATAAGTGTGTTAAAGTGAGTAAAGCAAGGAATATTGCATATAATTTCTCTCTTGGATGAAATATTACCAGACACAAAGAAAATACCTGAAAGAAATTCTTAGTGCTGACTCCTAGACTTCAGTCTACTCACTCTAATGGATAATCCGCCTCTGTCGTAACATTAAAATGACCCAACTGATGAAATCCCAAACATATTAAAATTGTTGTATGGACTTAATTGTTAACCATGATTTCCCCTGTTTACATCCCAAAATGAATGCAGGATTATAGAGAATGAGAGATTACAAATCTTATGAAGAATTAAACAAATAAAAAAAAACTTACAGTGTCATTCGGTCCCTGAACTTTAATCAATATGTAACCTGTATAGTTTGTACTGGGAGCTAAACTTCCATCCTGCACAATGTCCACTTCTGAAGCATCTTTATTTCCCGTGAAATCTTGCACAATGTGTCGTTTTTTGTCATACATAACAGTATTACTTTCACAATTCCTTTGATGGTTATCTCCTATTACAACCTCACTGACAAATTCATCACTGGAAATAAAACAAATTAAAATTAAATATGTTCATCAATTTAGTTGTATCTAAACATTTTCTTTAAATGAAAATATAACAATAAATTATATATCACTAAAATAATAAAAATAATGAATAATACAACTGATTGTTGAGAAAAATGACATTTTCAAAGGATACATAATAAAGAAAAGAAATTGGTCAAGTGTTAGTTTTACCAAAAAAGCTTGATTAATATATAAGCGTATTTGGTAAAAAGATCATGACTGCCATTGATATCTTGAATTTTTCCGGAAATAAATTTAGATACTTTTTTCATGAGAAGCCACGAATTCAATCATATTAACTAAAATTACATATTAAAATATGCATGGAATGATATAAAAATTTTAAAAAATCGTCAAATTTTTCTTTCAAATACATCTTAACTGTAAGTTTCATCATTTACATCTACAACGATGTGTGTATTTTAGATGTTTGCAGGTTTTAGGGTTGTGGATTTGAGAGCCTACTGTATTTAAAAATTTTTGGAAACTTAATTGAATCGGTAATTGTTGAAAGGAACTAAATCCTCATTTTGAAATTTTACAAGTCATGGTCATGGTGCCTTAAACATTCAATGTTTAAATTCCTCCCTTCAAAATATGCATAAGCAGTACTTGGACTGAGTTTCTATCTTCACAAAACAATCAATAAACATGAAATAAACATTGAAACCATGTTAAAATGAGACATGTCAAAATATAAACTCAGTTCCTTCAAAGAATCACCGATTCAATTACAAAAACTGAGTATTTAAATTAAATTATTACTTTTCTGTCTCCACTGATTTTCTAATGGACCTTATGCATGCGTCCTGAGATTGAGGCTAAAATTCATCTGCTGGCAGTATTTACTGTTGAACATTAGCATAGCAGTCTATGGAGTGAGAGTTATTAATGCTTGTTTGTTAAAAATACTGCAATTCCCAAAATTTGCAAAATTTCAGTTAAAATTTATGCACTCAACCTGAGTCGAGGCTAAAGTCATCTGTTAGCAGTCTTTGCGCCTGCACATACTGGCAGTACAGTGGTGAGAATAACAGATCAACATACCACCAGCTCTGGTGTCTGATGTCACGTGCATAAGGTTCATTCAATTTTTAAATATTCTCAGGTTGCAAAAAGCCTGCAATTTCTTTCAAATTCAAATCACTAAGATACATAATATTATATACACAAGAGAGACAAAACATTATGATCATCTTCACATTTTGCAACGAACCTACCTGGATGACATGGAGGGCAAGTAGTCAGGTGGAAATGATATTTATCTATTGCTAGGTAGTTGAAGAATCATTTTTGCACGTACTTCTGGCTGTGATGGGAAAGGCCGCTGAAGTAAGCGACTTTGATAGAGGGCAGAATTCAATGGACCGACGGCTCAGAATGAGTATCTCTGAAACTGCACGACTCATGGGTTGTTTGCGACATATTTATGTACTTATTGGATGTCCATGCGTTATCAAGGAAAAATGACGTCTGAGACTCTCTTGCTTGGTAAAACAAAATCAGAGACAGACACTAGCTCAGCTGACAGCCCAATACAATACAGGTCCAGGGAGAATTGTTTTGGATCACACAGTTCAACTGACACTGTTGGATATAAAACTATACAGCAAACGTCCCACTCATATGCTTCTGTTGACAATGCATTATCGCCAACTATGCCTACACTAGGCCCGGGAACATCATGACTGGACTATAGATCATTAGGGGAGAGTTGCCTGGTCGGGTGCATCATGATTCATTCTTTAACTTGTCGATGACAGTGTCAAGGTATGCCTTCTTCCAGGCAAACTGTTGCTCCCCCTCATGCGGCAGCTCATACACAACCCAGTGGTGACGATATTATACTTTGAAGACATTCTCATGGGCTTTTGTAACCTGTAATTTCAGTAGAACAGATCACAAAGGCCGCACACTATCTCAACATCATTGTGGAACAGTTACACCCTTACATGGTATTTGTCTTCCCAACTGGAAATTTAGTCTTCGAGCAAGACAACACTCCATATCACAGTGCTCTAACTGTGCTGGAGTGATTCCAAGAACATAATACAGAATTCCAGTCAAGGTCCTGGCCGTCTATCTCAACAAATCTTTTACCGATAGAGCAGATTTGGGATGTCGTGGAACAGCAACTGAGAGCTAAAAAACAACTGTATTGTAATATCCCGGATTTGCATAACTGCTGCTCGAACATCTGTTACAATCTGTCTTCGACCATCTACAAAGGACTTGTAGCATCCATGCTGAAGTGGGTTGAAGCTTTTTTGTGGTCCAAAGGCAAGAAATGTGTTATTAGATAGGTGATCATAATGTTTTGGCTCTTCAGTATATATTAAGTAGGGGAGAGTGGGGTAGAATGGGACACTTTTTAAAAAAACAGGAAAATATACTTTGTTTGACACAAAAACAAAAACTTCAATTTATAGAATACACAATGAAACACTTTCTAATGTCCTTGAACAATATAGAAACATAATATACAGAAACAATTTTATAATTAAAGAAATTGTAAGTTTCAAAATGTGTCCCATACCTCGGGACTACTATAAAACAAAGTATGATAAGGATCAAACAGTCTAGTGTTGTCTACATATAACAAAGATTGTAGGTTGATAATGTTTTCACAATATCAAATTCCAGTATCTTAATCACTGGAAGGAAAATTTAGGATTGTCAGTCACAGATGACATAAAAGAATCATCAGTTCAATTTATTTACATTTTGCAGTTAATGAATATATTATCAATGTTATGGTGTGACTGATGAAATGTATAGAATAATACATAAAGAGAAAAACGTACTGTCCCATTCCACCCCACTCATCCCTATAGATACATTAAAAAATTATTGTTGAAAATTTTTTTTTAACTATACTTTTTATTAAAAAAATATTTTTTTTTTCATAAATATGGTCAATAACTCCAGTAACTGACACCATCCCTACTCTGAAAAACCAATAACTGAAAAATAAGTTATAACAGTGAAGACAAATAAGTTACCACTAGATAGCATTTACTTTGCAGAATTTTAAAAGGAAATGCTTATTTGAATCAGATTTTTGCTGAAGTGTTAGTTACAAGTTAGATGTCAATAACTAGGGGTTTCACCATATAATAAAATCATGAAAATAAAAATTTCATTAAGAAATTACAAAAATTGGAAACTTTGAAAAAATAACTGCATAATTTTCTTTGTTTGTCATCTATTAAAATACCCAGTTCTACTAAACATGTTTAAATTTTATTTTAAAAACGTGCTATTATGAACTCATGATGTAATAAACTGAAAAAAATAAACTGTTTGGAAATTTTCTTTGAAATATATTGAAATTGTCAAGAAAAGAAAAATTTTCAGATAAAAATTTCCTGTCCACCCCCCCCCCCCCCCCCCACACCAATAAATGGATGTAAAATACTGCACAGCCATAAATAAAAAAAACAAGGCAAAAATTTTTCCTAAGCATATGAAAAACCAGTTTGAGTAATCAACTTCATTGCAGAACATAATGACATAAAATGGAGTTTTTAAAAGAATGCTTTTAAAAATTTTGCTGTTGAAAACTGAAGTGTATTGAGATTACTCACAACACTTAAAATAGTAATAATCTATATAAGACACTCCTTTATCTAATATTTCAGTCAATTTGAATACAGGGAATTCTTTTCAATTTTAAATGTTCGACTTTTCTTACAAGTTTGTTTACAAATAATCAAATGGAGAAAGTAAACTCAATTCATATAAACACATTTAAATTTTGTTTTAAAAACATGACGTAGAAATCATGCTGTAAAATAAATTGAAAATATGGAACTTTTTTTAAAAATTGCATGAAAAATGTTGAAATTGTTGAGAAAATCCAAATTTTCAGTTGAAAAATTTGTTTTTATTCTCCTAAAAATTTACGTAAAATATCACTTTTTCACAGAAAGCTACACTTTTAGTTTGACATAGCTACAAATAAAAAAAAACAAGATAAAAAATTTTCATAAGCATACATAAAAGTACGTTATGTAAACAACAACATTGCAAAAAAAAGTTATGTAAAATAGAGTTTTTCAAAGAATGCTTTTAAAATGTTTACTTTTGAGAAACTAATGTGTAATGAGTTTACTCACAACACTTAAAATAGAAATAATTTATATAAGAGTCACGTCTTTATCCAATATTTTAGTCATTGTGGATACAAGGAACATTTTCAATTTTTGATGTTTAACGATTTTCCAGAATAATTTTTTTCATTTGATAGTATGTATTTTTTTACATACTGTCACTCTTTGACTAAAATAAGTACCCTTGACAATGAAATTTTGGTTTTGCAATTTTTTAAACTTCTAAGCATCACACATTTTCAATTTTTACACCATTGTATACGGAAAAAAATGTACTTTCAGATGCAATTTATTTGAAAACTGTAACAGAAATTAGTACTTTGCTATGGTGTTTGAAATAATTTTTCTCCATGATTTTTTTAATCTATCTCACATGCAGCCTCCATTATGGAAGAAAAATAATGCACTTAAAACAATACAAATAGTTTAGCATTTGTCTCCTACTAATATTCCATAGCAAAATTAAGAGTTGGTGAATAAATAAATACAATAAAATAAAACACAAATTTAACTTATGTGGTAATCAAACAATTTTAATTTTCACACTGCCAATAGGAAAAAAATGTATTATTATTATTATTAGAGCTTTGAGGTAGGTGCTTCAGCTCCAGCCGGCATGACCTCAAATGATCACATACACCCCATAGAACGAAGTAGTATGAAAAAAGATCGAAACAGGAAACACAGTGGGACAGCAAACACAAAAGAGACAAACAATTAGATCAAAATAGCTATTTTATAATATTGTCATTCAACCAGGACAATCCTCAAAGAGATTCAAAATCTTTGCGAACCAAGTTGTTATTGAAAATTTTTCTACAAATAATATCTGTTTGTGTCATAGTATGCAGAACATTATAAATCACAGCTTCCATTTCTGGAGTTAATTCTGGAAATTCTGGTTCAACAGCAGCTGCAAGAACATTGACTTTGAGTCGATTAAGAAAACTCTCTTTTTTACATTTTTCTAATTTCCATTCATAATCTTCAACAATTTTATTTCTTTCTTCTGTCTGCACTCGTCCCTGCTTTTCCCTGGAAACACATCCTGCTACTTTGGTATGCTTTCTCGAACTAGAGAAGTGTGAAGATTTAGACAGGCACATCTTCTGGTTTTTTAGAATCTTTTTCAAGGTCTGTCCCTTCTCTTCCATCACATGAAGTTCATAGAAAGTTCCTTCTCTGAAATATTGCATGTGTTCCTGATTAAAGGCGATTTCAACATTCCAGGATATATACTCAGCACAGTTTAAAGTAAATATCCCACAATCGCTTCCATTCATTTGTTGTAGAATATCCTTCATCGTTTCTGCAACATAAGTACTAGGATCCAAGATTTGAATCCTTTTTATCCCTATACTCCTGGCACAGATTGTCATGAAGAATATAAAAACACACTTCTTCACCATTGCCCATAGAATTATAATAACACATTCTCTTTGAGCGATGATCAATAACAGCTAAACCCCAATGATCAGTTATGTGAAGAGGAACAAAATATCACAATTGAATATGTGTAATTTTGTTGTCCAACGTGTTATTGCAGAGTAACCCTTGACTTTTAAATTACTGTAGAAAAAAGTGTTGAATACATACACTGAAGGCAAATCCTACTCATTCTTACTTCTCTCTACACAATTAAATCAAAATAGCTATTTATAATATTGTCATTCAACCAAGAAAATTCTCTAAGGCTTTCAAAATCTTTGCGAACCGAGCTCTTATTGCAAATTGTTCTACAAATAATATCTGTTTGTACCCCAGTATGCAGAACATTATCAATCACAGCTTCCATTTCAGGAGTTAATTCTGGAAATTCTGGTTCAACAGCAGCTGAGGGAACATCGAATTTCAGTCAACAAAGAAGCCTCTCTTATTTACATTTTTCTAAATTCCATTCATAATCGTCGAAAAAATTTTTTTCTTTCTTCTGACTGCACTCACCGATGCTTTTCCCTGGAAACACATATTGATACTTTGGTATGCTTTCTTGAACGAGAAAGGTGTGAAGATTTAGACAGGCACATTTTCTGGTTTTATAGAATCTTTTTCAAGGTCTGTCCCTTTTCTTCCATCACATGAAGCTCATATAAAGTTCTTTGTCTGAAATATTGCATGTGTCCCTGATTGAAGGTAATTTCAACATTCCGGGATACATACTCAGCATTAGGGTGGAGCTAAAAAAAATAATTTTTTAAAATCAAAAACGGGTAGGTGCCAAAAGTTGCCTTTATACTAGTACATTATCTGCGTGCAATATTACCGCTGAACAAAAATGGCTTGAGTCTGCGCTTTTGGTCCAAATGTCGAAATTTTGGGTAAAATTTGCCTTTTTTTCAAAAAATTAAAAAAAAATTCTACAGAGATGATTATTATTTAAAAGTGTTATTTAACCCTTTATTATTAATGGCTTAACATATTTAAACGATAAAATGATATGTTTGTTCTATATAACTGAAACAAAACTGAACACTTTTGGTGGAAAAAAGGCATTGCCAGTCAGTTGTGTCACACAAGTAATTGTTGTTTAGAATACAACTCTTACTTAGTTGCTTTCAAAACTACCCAGGAAGTATCACGTGGAGGTGACTGCATTTCATGTCACAACAGTGCATAGCTTGACCACCCTACCATCTGAACTCAATGTTTTATTTATACATTGAATTGTGATTTTTTTATCAAAGACTGGCCTAAGTTTTCTATGTATCAACCTAGTACATATATTATTTGGATCCACAGACTTTGGATGCTGCTGCTGGGATCTCCTTTACGTATTTTTCTGCTGTTTGTGTAAGAGAAGATAAACAGTGTAATGCAGTGCAGATGATATTAATGTAATCTATTCAGATGTCTATTATCTTCACCAAGATTGCACCGATAAATGCATATTGATTAGACGTTCTGTTACCACAACAGTTTTCCAATTAATTAGATTTATATAATTAGCCGCTTCAAAGTTGATTGTCGATATTTCAGATTTGCATATGCAATCACCAACTTTCAACTATTATGTGCTGAGCAGCTGCTGTTTAATGTGATGGAAATCGTCAGAGAGCATTGAATTAAGAATTTCCTCTGCATTTGCAAAGCACCATTCTCCTAAATAACCTTTTTTTTTGTAGTTGTTTTATTCCGTTTTGTGTGTTGTTTAGTAGCCGGGTAATTTCCCATGAGTTTTTAGATACCTTCTTTAGCTGTGGATTATATTTGATTGTAAACTATCCTGGGACCAAACTTAGATAACATAGTACTTTTTGAGTGAACGTAGAGACTCTGATGGGCAGCGAGTGCTCATATGAATGTGGATAACTCTATTAGTTGTTGTCATCCATTCTGCGAGGGACATGTTTAGAATGAATCATTACAATTCATAATATGCCACCTCCAAGTCCAGTGAATTTTATCTGCATCATTTATTAGACAAGATCGTTGGCAAAAACTAGATTTTAACCCACAGGGATTCACTGGACCAATAGAAAATGTGTCCACGTGTTTTTTCCCTTCTAATTTCAATTTTTGAAGCCATAGAGAGTAATTTTCAAACATTATTTCCTGAAATCGAGAAAAGGGTACTCAGTACATACCAGAAATACATGCTAGACATTTGCAAAGTTATTTCATCAAGATATCACGCAGAAGAACTAGCGAATAGGAACCCAAAAAACTTCTCCTACGCAAGATGGCTCACAAAGGCACATAAAATTATACGCATTTATAAAAGCACTGATATAAAAGCATGTGGATATAAAGAAGACCTCATCAGAGTCTGGTTCACTCACAAAGTATGTAATGCAAGTTTTTGCCACAGGATGGTTTACACCAAATATAATCCACATCTAAAAAATTAATCTAAAAACTTATGGGAAATTACTCGGCTACTAAACATCATAGAAAACGACAAAAAAAAAACAAATACTAAAAAAATTTATTTAGGACATCGAGAGCAAATTCTTATTGCAATTTTGATGACGATCGCCATCACATTAAACAACAAGCTTATCAACTTATAAAAAATGCAATAGGTAGAGTAAAGGATGGCATACTCAAAGATGAAATACCTAAGTGTTATATAATGCTGTAGGAACAGAACTCCCAATCACTATGCAGTAACTGGATGCAATTTTGGTGAAGATACTAGAGGGCTCAATAGATTCCATTAATTCCACTGCATTATTCTGCTTACCTTATGATACACAAGCAGTAGAAATATACGTGAAGGAGTGTCACAGCAGCATTATCCAAAGTCTGTGGATATAAAGAAAAGATGGACTAGGTTGATACATAGAAAAATTATGCCAGTCTTTGATAAAAAATCACAATTCAATATATAAATAAAACATTGCACTTAGATGGAAGGGTGGTTGGGTTATGCACTGCTGTGTCATGAAATGCAGCCACCTCAATGTGATACCTCCTGGGTGGATTTGAAAGCAACTACGTAAGAGCTGTATTCTAAACAACAATTAGTTGTATGACACAACAGAGTGGCAACGCCACATTTTCACCAAAAATTGCCAGTTTTGTTCCAGTTATACAGAACAAAGATATCGTTTTATCATTTAAACATGTTAAGTCATTAATAATAAAGGTTTAAATAACACTTCTAAATAATAACCATCTCTATGGAATTTTAAATTTTTTGAAAAAATGTCAAATTTTACCCAAAATATCGACATTTGGACCAAAAGCACCGACTGAAGCCATTTTTTTCAGCGGTAATATTTCAAGCTGATGATGTACTAGTATAAAGGCAACTTTTGGCACATACACGTTTTTGATTTTAAAAAATTAATTTTTTTCGCTCCACCCTACTCAGCATACTTTAACGTAAACATCCGACAATCACTTCCATTCATTTGTTGTGGAATATCCTTCATCGTTTCTGTAACATAAGTACTAGGATCCAAGATTCACAATTTTTATCCCTATACTCCTGGCACAGATAGTCATGAAGAATATAAAGATACACTTCTTCACCATTGCCCATAGAATCATAATAACACATTCTCTTTGGGCGATGATCAATAAGAGCTAAGCCCCAATGATCAGTTATATAAAAATAACAGAATTAATATCACAATTGAATATGTCTAATTTTGTTGTCCAATGTGTTATTGCAGAGTAACCCTTGACTTTTAAATTATTGTAGAAAAAAGTATTGAATGCATACACTGAAGGCAAATCCCCCTCTTTCTTACTTCTCTCCACAATTAGATCATAATAGCTATTTATAATATTATCTTACAACTTGGACAATCCTCTAAGAGTTTCAAAATCTTTGCGAACCAAGTTGTTATTGAAAATTGTTCTACAAATAATATCCGTTTTTGCCCCAGTATGCAGAACATCTGTCCCTGATTGAAAGTGATTCCAACATTCCAGGATACATACTCAGCATAATTTAAATTAAACATCCCACAATCGCTTCCATTCATTTGTTGCGGAATATCCTTCATCGTTTCTGTAACATAAGTACTAGGATCCAAGATTCACAATTTTTATCCCTATACTCCTGGCACAGATAGTCATGAAGAATATAAAGACACACTTCTTCACCACTGCCCATAGAATCATAATAACACATTCTCTTTGAGCGATGATCAATGGCAGCTAGGCCCCAATGATCAGTTAAGTGAAGAGGAACAAAATTAATATCACAATTGAATATGTCAAATTTTGTTGTCTAAAGTGTTATTGCAAAGTAACCCTTGACTTTTAAATTACTGTAGAAAACAGTGTTTAATACATACCCTGAAGGCAAATCCTACTCCTTCTTACTTCTCTACACAATTACATCAAAATAGCTATTTATAATATTGTCATTCAACCAAGAAAATCCTCTAAGGCTTTCAAAATCTTTGTGAACCAAGTTGTTATTGCAAATTGTTCTGATTCAGCATACTTTAAGGTAAACATCCCACAATCGATTCCATTCATTTGTTGCGGAATATCCTTCATCATTTCTGTAACATAAGTACTAGGATACAAGATTTGACCATTTTTATCCCTATACTCCTGGCACAGATAGTGATGAAGAATATAAACACACACTTCTTCACCATTGCCCATAGAATCATAATAACACGTTCTTTTTGAGCGATTCAATAACAGCTAAGCCCCAATGATCAGTTAAGTGAAGAGGAAAAAAATTAATATCACAATTGAATATGTCAAATTTTGTTGTCCAACATGTTATTGCAGAGTAATCCTTGACTTTTAAATTACTGTAGAAAAAAGTGTTGAATGCATACACTGAAGGCAAATCCTCCTCCTTCTTACTTCTCTACACAATTAGATCAAAATAGCCATTTATAATATTGTCATTCAACCAAGAAAATCCTCTAAGAGTTTCAAAATCTTTGTGAACCAAGTTGTTATTGCAAATTGTTCTACAAATAATATCCGTTTTTGCCCCAGTATGCAGAACATCTGTCCCTGATTGAAGGTGATTCCAACATTCCGGGATACATACTCAGCATAATTTAAAGTAAACATCCCACAATCACTTCCATTCATTTGTTGCGGAATATCCTTCATCGTTTCTGTAACTTAAGAACTAGGATCCAAGATTTGACCCTTTTTATCCCTATACTCCTGGCACAGATAGTCATGAAGAATATAAAGACACACTTCTTCACCACTGCCCATAGAATCATAATAACACATTCTCTTTGAGCGATGATCAATAACAGCTAAGCCCCAATGATCAGTTAAGTGAAGAGGAACAAAATTAATATCACAATTGAATATGTCAAATTTTGTTGTCCAACATGTTATTGCAGAGTAACCCTTGACTTTTAAATTACTGTAGAAAAAAAGTGTTGAATACATACACTGAAGGCAAATCCTACTCCTTCTTACTTCTCTCTACACAATTACATCAAAATAGCTATTTATAATATTGTCATTCAACTAAGAAAATCCTTTAAGACATTCAAAATCTTTGCGAACCAAGTTGTTATTGCAAATTGTTCTGATTCAGCATACTTTAAGGTAAACATCCCACAACCAATTCCATTCATTTATTGCGGAATATCCTTCATCGTTTCTGTAACATAAGTACTAGGATACAAGATTTGACCCTTTTTATCCCTATACTCCTGGCACAGATAGTCATGAAGAATATAAAGTCACACTTCTTCACCATAGCCCATAGAATCATAATAACACATTCTCTTTGAGCGATTATTAATAACAGCTAAGCCCCAATGATCAGTTAAGTGAAGAGGAACAAAATTAATATCACAATTGAATATGTCTAATTTTGTTGTCCAACGAGTTACTGCACAGTAACCCTTGACTTTTAAATTACTGTAGAAAAAAAGTGTTGAATGCATACACTGAAGGCAAATCCTCCTCCTCCTTACTTCAATCCACAATTAGATCAAAATAGCCATTTATAATATTGTCATTCAACCAAGACAATCCTCTAAGAGTTTCAAAATCTTTGTGAACCAAGTTGTTATTGCAAGTTTTTCTACAAATAATATCCGTTTGTGCCCCAGTATGCAGAACATTATCAATCAGAGCTTCCATTTCTGGAGTTAATTCTAGTTCAACAGCAGCTGCAGGAATATCGACTTTGAGTCGACGAAGAAGCCTCTCTTTTTTACATTTTTCTAATTTCCATTCATAATCTTCAACAATTTTATTTCTTTCTTCTGTCTGCACTCGCCCATGCTTTTCCCTGGAAACACATCCTGATATTTTGGTATGCTTTCTCGAACTAAAGAAGTGTGAAGATTTAGACAGGCTCATTTTCTGGTTTTATAGAATCTTTTTCAAGGTCTGTCCCTTCTCTTCCATCACATGAATTCATTTTTTTACACTATTCTGTGTAATATTATTAAGAGATTCTGTATTTAAAAAGGTGTACTATTATCTGTTTTGTACAAGTAAGACTTCGTCTTCAAAGTTTTAAACAATAAGTCCCCAAACTGTCTTGTGTCTTTGAGAAAAAAATCTTCTAACTGATCCAAACAGTACTCTCGTAGCTCATTTTCTGACTTCTCCTTCTTAACTAATGCCAGTACATATTTTGCTAATGCTGCAGGTTCAGCATCACACATTCGACCCAGACAAGAAGTAAGCCAATGTTTTAGAGTATCAGAGTTTCAGACCTGCCAACCTTTGAAAATGAGAAATCGTAGCACACAAAATTTAAATTAATCTGGAGGTTGGTTGGTTGGTTTTTTGTGTTACACAGCCATCTTTTGACATTCGTAAAAGGAATAAGGTTTCAGTCTTTCAACTCAATATAGTAAATTTTTTCCTCTGAAAATTTTTACACTATTTTTAGAGTTTCTTTTCGTTTCGCAGCGGTTTTTTTTTTTTTGTTTTTTTTAGATTTGTAAAAAGGAGCCTGGTTCGAATTTTTTAGCCCAATGCAGTAAATTTTGATGAAATTCCTGATTTTTTTCCTGCGATCATTTCAGGATATTCACAATTTTTCCACAATCGTAATTCACATTTTTCTATCACGATTCTTTGTTGAAATCTTCATTTTTTACCATGAACTTTTGACGAAATTTGCATTTTTTATCACGATCCTTTGTTGAATTTTGATTTTTTCCCGCGATCCTTTTGACGAAATTAGTGTTTTCTTTCTGCGATCTTTCGGTGAAAATTTGCGTTTTCTTACTGATCTTTCGATAAAATTTGCATTTTCTTACTGATCTTTTGAAGAAATTCGCATTTTCTTTCTGCGATATTTTGACAAAATTCACGTTTTTACCACGATCCTTTGACGAAATTTATTTTCTTCTGCGACCAATTGACGAAATAGATTTTTTTTTATAAGGTCATTTGTCGAAATTCGCGGTAGTTTATCGCAAATCGTGTGATTTTGCACACTATTTCAAACCTTGCCCCTCAAAGACCTCCCCCCCCCTCCTTTCCTTTCCAGAAATCCTTAAAATGGCACCTCGTTTATAAGGAAGCGAATTCCTGTATAAATATTTACAGAAACACGAATCACTCGTGGTTAATGTACATAAAGAGAGTGTTGTATGTTAAGAAGTTAGTTTTGTAGTCCAGATTTTTTTTTTTTCCTTGAGCATTTTTTAATGTCCGAATTTTCGGACTAATGGCCATTTTTTTAAAACTTTCGGCAATGAATACTTTGAAATTTTGGAAATTTCACAACAGCATCATTCCTGAAAAATATGCTGTGCGGGATAAAAATCGCAATCAGAAACAAAAAATGCGTTGGTGTTTTTTGCAAAAAATCGTAGTTTAAGACCGATTTTCGTAGCATCATAATTTATAGGTCCAAATCGTAGCAACTACGATTTTTTCATAGCAGTTGGCAGGTCTGGAGTTTTCAATGATCATGATAAAACAAAAAATATACTATCCTCGTTTTCTTTTAATTTATACAAAATGCTTTCTGTTTATATAAATGTTGTAATAAAAATCATAAATGCAATATCAGGACTGCAGAATCTGTGGCAATTTTGAACACATGAATTCCACACTATTCTTTATTTACATAAAATAGTTATATTAGTGTTTCACAGAATATCATTTAATTAAAACTTATAATGTAAAGCATAGCTTAACAAAATTATAAACACATTTTAAACGTTTATTTTCTCTCCTCTTTCATGTAACACACATCACTACGTGAAAGATACAGGATCATGTTGAATTGTATATTTTTAGAAGGTAGGGGAGAAGGGGGTACCTTTGAACAGAAATGCTTTCTGTTTATATAAATGTTGTAATAAAAATCATAAATGCAATATCAGGACTGCAGAATCTGTGGCAATTTTGAACACATGAATTCCACACTATTCTTTATTTACATAAAATAGTTATATTAGTGTTTCACAGAATATCATTTAATTAAAACTTATAATGTAAAGCATAGCTTAACAAAATTATAAACACATTTTAAACGTTTATTTTCTCTCCTCTTTCCTGTAACACACATCACTACGTGAAAGATACAGGATCATGTTGTATTGTATATTTTTAGAAGGTAGGGGAGAAGGGGGTACCTTTGAACACACTAAATATTTTCCTTTAAATAAATTATATTTTTTAAATATGTATGGCAGCACATTACTACTGCTTTAATGTTACAAGAATACAAAACTTTACAATTTTGAATGCACACTACTGCCTAAGCAAGATATGTATATTTTGCTTTCTTCAATCTAAACTTAACAAAATAAAGTTGTAAGTTTTTTGTTGATAATCTTGCATCCCTAAAATTATAATTTACTATTTAATACCTAAATAAAGATGTTAGCTTTAACTTATAAAGTTTGTTTCATTCAAATTCTCAAACCTAATTGAGTAAATAGTTGTAATGCTAAACTCCTTGTGATGGGGCACTATTGAATGGAAAAGTTGGGGTACCATTGAACAATTAAAACTATGAAGTAAAGAGTTATAGATGTATCTAAATATTATTATTGTTGTATTTTTTTTTAAGTATGAAAATTAAGAGATTAAATAAGTGTTACTATACTTAAAATGAAAGTTGTACTGATGCAGGACTTAAACTACAGGCAAATTCAGGACACACAACAATAATTCATGATTTAGCAGATTTGTCTAACAAACCCAATACTGTTTCATTTACAATGGTAAACATTATTTCTGGATTACATAAAACGGGGTTTTATCCATTTTCTATAACAATTTGAATGTAAATGATTTCATTTTAGTTCAGTTTCATGCAAATGAACTCTTCATTACGTCGGTCAGACTAAAATGCTTAATGTCAGGTTTCTTCATAAAAAAAAAAAAAAACATAAGATATATTTTCCAGAGGCATCAGATATCAATTTCGTGGATTTTAAGGATTTTATACAAAAAGTTGCCACAATTAAACATAATTGGAGGGATCCTCCGTTCTGTCTCAACAATGTGCTTTGATGTATACAAATTTGGTTAAATAATTAAAAAAAAAAAAGTCATTTCAGTTAAATGTAATTTTATTCTTATTATTTAATATTTTGGAAAGGTACGCAGTTTTTAATAAAAGCTGTCAATATTTTCGTATTTTGTTTATTTGTTCAAAGGTGCCCCTAGCTTGTTCAAAGGTACCCCTACATGGGGCAGGTCGCAGGTTTGAACAGAAAACTTTCAGCTTTTTAAAGCCTCACAACATATTTAATTTATCTGAAAAACTGTAATTTTTTATTTCATATGATGCAGAATTAAATTCTTTCTCTCACGAAATACTTAAAATTCAATAAATATTATTCAAGTAAGAAATACAGTCGTTGCCATAAGTTTAGGACCACCATTGAAATTTAAGATCCAGACAATAAATTGCATCTGCAACATTTATTACTCAAAGTTCAAAAGAAAAGCAAATACTGTAACTCCACTGTCAGACGGAATGACGCCATCTGACGAAAATCGATTTGATTTATGACGTTATCAGTGGTTTTAATTTTAAAAATGCTAGTTTCTGCATGGTGGTCCTAAACTTTTGGCCATGACTGTATGTGGATTTTTTTTAAAAATGTTCAAAGGTGCCCCCCTCTCCCTTATATTAAAAAAAAATTTATTTTGAAATACGGTAGACAAAATTATAAACACATTTTAAATGTTTATTTTCCCTCATCTTTCATGTACCAGACATCAACACGTGAAAGATACAGGATCATGTTGAATTGTTTATTTTTAGAATGTATATTAAAAAAAAAATGTATTTTGAAATACAGCAGACTACCTGAAATCCGCACATCATCACAGATGTAAACAGTGAAACTTTCAGTTTAGATGTAATGACAAAATTACAGATTTTTTTTTTATATACCATTCTGTACGTATTTTAATATGTAACTAGATGGAACCTGTCAAAACTTAACAGCAAACAACTTGATGGCACTAAAAAAAAAAGTCTAACACTTTAAAACGTTAAAAAAATCTAAAGAATAATTATTAACAATGAAAAAAAAAACCCTGCATTTTAAATCCAGGCAGATGACCAGGAATTGGTATAGTTACAAACTCAGACATGCTTCATAGAATTTCTTTCATTGGACGCTTTTCAATTTACTGACATAACAACATCAATAAATCTGTCATTATTTGTTACTAATTACATATAAAATGCATTCATATATACTATAATGATGAAATCATTATCAGAAATGGTAGGTAGTAAAGCACATAGTGCATATGAATCCATTCTGTGTGCACTAATGTTAAATAATGACAAATGTGTACAATATATCGGTTTAATGGAAAAGCACTTTAAAGTTCTTTGAATTGAAGTACTACATACAGATTTGTACTACAGAAAACAGCTAATGCTTACATGAATAAATATATGCATACACTAATTTTTTCTATCACACAGCATAAATCAAATGTTTTTATACTAATAATTATCGATTGCAATATTTAAAAAAATATATTTTTTAAATATTTCTTAAATTTATTATTTTTTTTATATTTTTCAGCAATATTGTACTCTACTGTTCTGGCCAGGTGTCGTGTGGTGAACTCTGCCAAATACAGAGTAGTAATTTGTAATAAAAAAAAAAAGAAGTGCACACACATATTAAAGTATAAATTTTAAAAATATAAACAGTGATTAAAGAGATGACCTGTAGTGTGTAAAATGTTTAAAACAAACAGTGCAGATTAATGTTCTTTTATTTAAATGTACTATAATTTATTGTTTTTCCTCCTTTATATACTACATATATACAGTATTCTGTTTCTTTTTGATAGTGTTTAAACCTGTAAGTTCTCAAATGAACACACAAAAGGCATTGCTACATGTTAAACTGGCTATGTAGCTAAAAACACTCGAGGGTAAATAAATCTAAAGTTTGTCCATGTACTTTGTTGACAGTCATACAAAAAATTCTGACATGTAGGATTAATTTGGTATAATTAAGAAACAGAATCAATATAAAGATAAATAATTATTTGAATATTATTTTACGTCTTTTTTCTTTTCTGCTGGCAATATTTGGGAAATACAAAGAACATGTGTGACTTCTACATGAGTCCTTTAAAGTTTGTGGAACTTGTGGAGAGGGTGGGAGGAGAAGAACGGACAGTAAGCGAATTGCATTAACACTAATGCACTTAGAACATTTACTGTTTCTCACAATACCAGTGAGAAACTTACCAGGAACTTAACTCCATACATACTTTTCTTAAGTCTCAAAGTAAATATGCACAAAGATTTGTTTAGTTAAAATCTGTTTTTATGTTCGATAATGGAATAACGAAATTGTTATTCAAGGTGTGCAACTGTTTGATAATTCTCACTTTGATTTTTCAATTTTAGAAATGATTATTTAATATATTTTTTTCAAAGTATAATGCATCTTAAACAATCGAAAATAGTAGCAAAATTAAATTTGTGTGATTTCAGCATTATATTTCTACAGACAAAGATTTTACAGTGTAGGCGACTACAATTTTGATTATAGGTCTTTCTCAGATATACGTCGTTTTAGAACAGTCCCCTGAAAGACATATTTACTGTACTAATTGAGGAAGCATCTAAAAAAATTTACCGCACTAACTGAAAGATATCTGTATTATACAGTTCTGCACAAATGGAGGAGAGAAAAAAAGAAAGAAAAAAGAAGAAAAAAATGGAAACCGAATCTCTCGGCAAACAGGAATCTGTTAATGCATGAATTTTGTCTATGATCTGATCACTGCAGATCATAATGTACGTTCTATGTCCATTAACAACAACAACAAAAAAAACCCCATTTCTTACTTTTGTTGTTCTTATAAAAATTCAGCCTAAGCAAATATGTAAAACATAACTTTTTTTAAAATTTATATTGCCGTCATTCTTAACTTAGTGTTGACTGTAGGCCAATTTGGCAAATCGCAGAACTGGGCAGCTGTTTGTAACTACTTTATGTGCCTGACAGCCCTTTTTGAACGTTTAACTTGCCGATGGACCTTACTGCCTTTTTTGATGCGCCCTTTTGATTTATTTCCTTTTTCAATCACAGAATTAAAAAATCAAAAAATATGTCAATTGATCATGGGAAATTTCCATCATTCGGTTTTGGGGAAATATCGCAAAATTTCTCAATCGCTCGTGAAAAAAAAAAATCAACAATCAGCGCGCCTATTCCGATCAAACACCCGCAAAGTTGTGAAAGCTATTCCGCAAAAGGGAGGGTTTACGAGAGAAGGGGGAAAAGAACTGAAAGTCGCTATTCCTAACAAACATCTTTCACCTTCCGCAACTGCTGATGTCACGTACGATTTAAGAATAAGATAATCGATTTTTAATCGAATATTAGCATGTATTAACCAATGAGAGTGCATCAACAACTTTTAAAGGGACAGAATATAATGTTTTGAATAATAGCTGACCAGTTGAAGAATATTTCTTTTAAATGTTAAATTTAAAAATACTTAATATCCGAGTATTATTTTAATAACAAGCTCATATTACATATTAATAGTTTTATTGCTCTAGCTTATTCCCATGAATGTATCACCTATTTTCCTATCAAATTAAAATTTATTAATTTAAAATTACGGACTATGTTAACCTTTTACTTTAGCTTTAAAGCCTCAGCTTTTCTATGATGGTATTTTTTCTCACACTTAAATACATTTAAGAAAAATAAAGAACAGATTGATACATTACAGTAAAAATAAATTTATAGATTGGAACTTCCAAAAAAGCAATCAGGAGCAGGGCTGTAAAATGACTTAAATTGGTTCTGGATGCAGGATGCATGAATGTCATTCACGCTAGATAAGCATATACTTAGCTAAATAAAATATTTAAAAAATATTATACGAATTAAAAATCGACGTACCATATATAGGCGCCATAATAGCTGCAGTTTTAAAGTATATGTTGGTGTATATATATATATACTATATTATAGCCAGTTTTATATATATTTGCATTTACAAGTTCCTATGATTAACTTTTGTATTATTTTTTCCCTTTGATTTTTAGACATTCGATTTCATTTTAAGTATATATATATGTATACTGGCTAACTGATGGAGGGGGGGAAGGGGGCATTAAGAGTTTAAAAACCAGAGAGAGCACTTAAAAACTGATGACATACATATGAAATTTTTTTTTTGTTACGATAAATACGTGATATTTAAAAATCAACGCAAAGAAAAGCTGAAATATTTCGAGAAATTTTTTCTTGCATTTATTTTAAAGCTTCCTTCTTTAGTGCCAAAAGAATGATACAGAAAATGGGAAATAATAGTAGCAGAGTGTGTTATTGTTATTCCTGTTTTCTCTCTTTTTTTATTTTAATTTTATCACTATAGAAGGGGCGGGCTCCTTTTGCAAAGTTTTGAAGCAGCTCAATGTTAAATTTATTTTGGTTGCTTGTTCTTTTCATTCAGCTTATTTATACTAGACTATTTTTACAATTAGCTATATCACAAAAGTTCTTTTATACAAATTAATTATTATTAATTTATACTTCTTAAATTGAATTTTATAACAAGAATAATGTATATAGGCTCAAACCAAAACAACATCTACTTCTATGCAGTTGTATTCTTTCACAAGAGCCCCCCCCCCCCCCCCAATTTAAATCAATTTAACATTTTTGTCACTTTTAAAAATCACTTATTACTTGGGCTAACTGTACATATATTTTTATATAACTGAAAATTTAAATACAAAATATTATTGAAATTGTTATTTTTATTTATGTTACACAATTTCATTTCATATTATTAATAATGATTAAATACAAACGAAGGGGGGGGGGGGAATGTACATTTATGCTACGTGTAGAGTTTTTAAACATCAAATTTCATGATAACATGTTTATGAATGTCTCTTAATTAGTGTCTTTTCCAATATATTTAGCAATCTTGAAAAGCTCAGAGCTTTAAACAAACTGTTTAGAGGGGAAAAGTTGGAAAACTCTTAACAGCATTATACCCATACTTAATATAGCAAGCTTTTGCTACAGACCTATCAATACTTCATTTGCACTGACGAAATTTATACTAAATTAAAAGTTGATAATTTATTGTGTAAATTAATATAGGGTAGATGTGCTAGTAATAGACACCCTTCAATGTTTTGGTTTATAAAAAAAAAAAAAAAAAAAAAAAAAAAAAATCAATAAAAATTTAGCTTTTATTATTTGTTTCATAACTTCCTCTTGCATATTTTATAATCTTGCATTATTATTAGTCATTTTCCAGTAATGGACACCCCGTGTAGACATTGCTAAAAATGCAATTTCAGTAATGTTTATATTTAATTTTTTAATTACACTTACCAAAATGTAATAACTCCAAAACTTTTATAAATAGCTGCTTTTAAGTTATTTTATATGGTTAATAAAATTTCAATAATTTATTCTTTTTTTTTATGTATATAATAACTCTGACTTGCACTTTTTATAATATGGCAATCAAACCAGTCAGGAAGCAAAAAATATAATTTAAGGGCATAGTCAAACAGGGGCTTATAGAGCTTAACCCTCCCCATTTAAATAAAAACAATTAAGTTACAGAAATTGTTAAAAATCTGTCTTAAATGTTCCCTTATTCATCTCTGAAAAAAAAATGTATATATTATTGTAATGTTAATTAAAGTTATACTAATCATGAAACTAGTAAATCTGCAGATCAGTGGCCTCAAACATCAATTCTACAGTTTTATTTTGAGAATTATTTTATTTAGTATTTAAAATATCAAACTCACAGTATCATTTTTTTCATATTTGTAATATTAATTATTACAAGTAATATATCAAGTAGTCTCTGGAAGTTGTTAAAAATAGTGAGACAAAGCTGTTGCTATACACTAATACTCAAAAACTTTTTTTTTAATTATTATTATTATTAACTTTTAAATCTCCCACTGTCTCAATAATCTGACAGCTGTAATTGCTTGATATTTAGTACTTTAAACTATCCATCTAAAATAATTAAAATATCTATCTTCTGATAATTACAATAATTGATGCAAATAGTGAATGATTATCACAAATATTTTATTAAATACTGGCATCCTAATTGTTAAATTTATTTGAAAATCAGTGTTTTGTTTCATTAGTATGCTTTGATTAAATTCTGGTTCTAAATAGTCATAAAAACAATTATATCTGTTACTTTTTGTGGGATGTCTATTACTGGAACAGAGTGTGTCCATTACTGGACTTTTGGGGTGTTTTGATATATTTCTGTTATTTAAAATTGAGTTTTTATTCATATTCGGAAATGAAACTATCAGAATGGTTAAATATTGTTGATAGATTAATATAATATTGAAAAAACTGGAATATAATGATTATAATTTATTAATAAAAAATAATTTTAAAAGAAATTTCTTAAGGGTGTCTATTACTGGCACATCTACCCTATTTGAGAAATGTGCTATACAGCAGGATTTTCTTTTTTTTTTTTTTAAGCCAACAAGTACTAGAGAAATAAATACCAATTAAGATGTTAATCTTAATCCAAAATGTTGAAGTCATTTAACTTAAAAACTTAAATTTGTTAATAAACATCATTAAATTATAACTTTCAGCTAATTAGATTTTTTCAGTTTGAAAATAATACAGATATTTGTTATCTGCAAACTGACTAGTATTTATTATCATCTTTACTATTAATATTATTTTGTCTTAGATGTAATGCAGATAGAGTAGTTTATACACCCCCCCCCCCCCCCTTAAACTGAATAAGTAATAATATTTGATCTCTGTGAATTAAATACTTTCACATAATAAATACTCAATCATACATCCTTACATACTCTCAACCAGTCACAATGTGAAATGTTTTCAGTGTTTAATTATTATTAACATGTTGTATTATACTGAAGAGTAAAAACAATTTTCAAGATAAGACATATTTATAAATGTCACAATATAGTTTCAAGAATTATGGTTTAATCATTTTTTAATAATTCATACTATGTAATCATATATATATTTTTACTTCTTCATTGCACGATTACAGATAAGCTTTAAAAATGAAAATCTCGATGATAAACAGTATTCAATTAATAAAAGCATCTTTACAAATTTATATTTTGTCAATTTTATTTCTTACGTGTGCATTTAAAATTTATTTCAAATTAACATAAAATGCTGAACAAATTAATACGTTACAGTTATCGAAAATAAATTATCCACAAGTCATGGAAATTGTCTGTTGCTTACTGCAGAAAAATAAGAAATTAAACTTATTGCTTAAATACAGCAGTTCATGTGTCAGCTTTATTATTATTATTATAAATCATCAAATCTAATTCTTAGGGATTAGTAACAAAAAGATATAAATTCTTCATTACTAAATTATTAGAAACTAAATAAATATCACAATTTTACAAAAAGTAAACAAATATATTTTTTTAATGGATGCGATAGTATTTCGCTTTCACGAGATAAAAGTCAAAACTGTCAATACCAAGATTCTAACGATATATGACTTATCTTGGTAATAACTAAGAAAAAAAGTAAAGGTTTTATAGTAGTACCAAAAAAAAAAAAAAAAAAGCTATCTTTCACGATAATACAACATATCAAAAGGTACCGTAACACTGAAAAAAACATTTCACATACCTGTATTTTAAATGAGTATTCCCTTGTGTTTTGTTTTGATGTTAGCTCCTATCTATAACAAGTGATTTTTAAAATCTGTGTTATTTATTTGCAGCACAAAATTTACTATAACAGCATTTTGCAAGCGTTACATGGTTCTTTGCACGCTATGCTACCAAAAGTCCGCCATCTTTGTTTACTACTTACGAGTCTTTTGTACCTCCCGCAAATAGTTATCACGTGACAACCTCAGTTACAATTGCTCTGCGAGAGTGAAACCATCCGCACGTTTGATCTGTTTCGTGATTTTAGACGCGCCTCGCAAATCCACGAGGAAAGGGGAGTTATGGGAGAAAAGCGTTTGATCGGAATAGGCGCGCAGTAGAAGGGAAATGTTGCAAAATTCATCGATTACGGGGGAAAAGTTATAACGTTCTTCTAGCATTCGTCAAAAAAAAAAAAAAAAAAAAAAAAATCATGAAATTTGTCCATCAAACAATTTAAAAAATCATCAATCAGTTGTGGGGGAAAAATTACGAAATTCTTCAATCGGTCACGTAAAATATCCACAAAAATTGCCAATCAGTAGAAGGAAAATATCACAAATTGCAAGAAAACAGTTGTAATGTTCTTCCATCGTTCGTGAGAAAAAATCATGAAATTTGTCGATTTATCACCTAAAAAACAGAAAATTAGTCAATCGGTTGCAGGGGCTGCTTGCAGCACCATCTATCGATGCTATTTGTAACTAAAACTGAGAATCGCAGCATAAAAACTCCTGACATCTTACATAACACTCCTGCAAGAATATTTTTTATATCTGTCACCGTTTGCAAATTATTGAATTTTAAAATCCATCAGTCATTTTTGGGACACCCGGTATGTATATGAAATTTCTTAATTCTCTATTCTGTACTTTTAACATCTATTCCTTTATTCAATGTATTCTTTCGAGGCAGGCGATTCTATCGAAATTGATCGTTGGAATGTGTCGTTTGAATTTAAATATATTTTCATTATTAAAGAAATAACAAATTTTGTTCAAAACGTTTTAAAATCTTAAATGCGTTTGGCAGGATCTTGTCTGCATATGAATTCGAAAGCTTTTTTCTTTTTTTCGCTTTTACTACGGATAATACAAAGCAGTGAGTAGTACTTCTACTTCGTATTATAATCTATGTAGCTTTTAATTGGATTTAACGTGTTTTTGATGAGTATATAATTAAATAAAGCAGTCTGATACGAAATTAAACATCTAATTAAGTATTTATGTATTTGACATGTGAAAATTAAAATATAAATATGATACTTTTGCATGCAACTGTAATAATATACGTAATCATGTTAAATTTACGTACATTACGATAACACGACTAGAATTTGGCGATGCAAATTAGCAAAGATTGTATAATATATAAGTTTAAAAAAAGGGGGGAGGGAAACTAAGGCGCGCCACACTAGAGGTCTGCACGGGCCAACATTTCCAGGCCCGGGCCCGGCCCGACTCATAGAGAAAAAAAATAGGCCCGGCCGATACAAAAATTAAAAGTTCGGCCCGGGCCCGTAGAAAAAATAATACTGGCCCGGCCCGGCCCGTCCCGGAAAAAAGTTCAAATCTCGGCCCGGACCCGGCCCGGCCCGAGTGAACTTCTACAAAACATTGATTTTTACGTCGAATTGGTTAAAATTTTGTCTCGTACGAGGAGTTCTGACCAAAAATATTTATCTTAACTTTTTTTTTTTTCATGTTTATAATCTTTACTTTTATAAAAGTGCAGCAGGCTGCGATATTAATTTTTTTAATGAATCTCTATTTCTTGTATGTAAATGTTTCGGTTATCATTAATATTGTTAATCCATATTCCATGTATAGAAGTGTTAAAAATCGGAAAAATGCTATACAGTAAAATCTTCTAAGATGGGATTGCATAGAAAAGAAAAAAAAAATGCGTTATAGACAAGTTCCCTTCTTACCAAGTGTAAATGTATTATGTATTCTTTTCTTACTTATTAGTACATCTATTTTGCATTTCAACACGTTTTTCAGTTTAAAACAGGGTTCCGTCATAGGCAGGTGCCTTTTCACACATTTTACTGTATTTTAATTTAGTTATATTTTAATATGCGTAGAAATATACTATTCTTTAAAAATAATAAATTTTAATGTTTAAGTGTAGAATAATGGCAATTCAAAAATGTATGCATTTTTTGCAAAAACTTTTGGGCCAGGCTTAATTTAACTGACCTTTAAATGGGCCAGGCCACGCTGAGACAATGATTTTCATACGGGCTGGCTCAAAACTAAGACTGAAAATTTTGGGCCGTGAAGACTAGGAATGAAACCAGGCCCGGCTCTGTACAGAAAAATTAAGTTAGGCCCGGCCCGGCCCGAGCCTTCAGAAAAAAGTATGGCCCGGCCCTGCCCGAACTGAGTAGAGCCCGGCCCAGCCCGAGTGCCGTGATTGAAAATCGGGCCGGGCTCGGGCTTCGGGCCACGGGCCGGCCCGTGCAGATCTCTACGCCACACACCACAGAGACATGCAACAAAAAAGCGTGAGGCATGTGTTCACCCGTTAATAAAGAAAAAATCCCTGCCGGCCCGGCCTACAGGCAGAGGTAGATTTCGAAGTTAAGTATACTAATTTCACCAACAAAAACTAAATCATTATTAGGTATAAATCCACTTTAACAGTTTTATCTGTCTGCTTTTGACGAGTTTTTATTTCCATTTTATAAAATAGCTGGTTTTATCAGAATCATGTTAAGGCGATATTAAAAAAATATTTTCCCATACTCAACAACTCGAAATTTTCTGGCACATTTTCAGATTAATTTTTAATAAAAAAAAAATATGAAACATGCTGACGTAATTTTTGGAAAGATTTATAAGCGACCTGTGTTTTTATTTTTCTTTCAATTAATTAAAACTTGATTAATAAACAATTATTTTCTCAGTAGGGCAATATTTTACGTTTCCAACACAATCGCTTCGGGAAATTCTGTTCAAAATGCCCACTTTGACATCATTTTTTGAAATATATTCTGCCTCTATCAAAAAATCGATCATTACTGTACATTATATAGTTTCTGAATAAGTGAATCTAGCAATTGGATGTGTTTGAGAGCAAAACTGAATTTAAAAATGAGTAAGAAAATAGACAGTTTGGATTTGAATGCACCCTTAATAAGATGATTTTTTTCTTAAACCGCTATGTATTTTTAATTTGTTTTTGCTTTAAGAATTGGCCCTATCAAAAACTTGTCTATATAAATGTTGAAGACAATATTAAGAAGATATATGATAAATTCATGGAGATCTTGTGAATTGACGGAGTTATGAAAATTTTTCTTCTTCAACACCCCTTTTTTGTTTTCGTTTTTTTTTTTTCGGCACGAATTGGTCCTATCAAAAACTTGTGAATATAAAAGTTGTAGATAATATTAAGGAGTTGTATAATAAAATTATTGGATTTGATATCTTGAGAATTGACGAAGTAAGGAATTTTTTTCTCCCAAAAACCTTATTTTTTGCGCCCCTTGATCCTATTTTAAATTTTATCAAAAATCTGTGATGCATGAATTTTTGGCGCTATTTTTAGAAGCAATAAAAACTTTAAACTGATTTGATATGTACAAAAATTAAGAAGTTATGGGTTTTTTTCGGTTTTCCCAAAACCCCTCCCTATTTCCATCCCATTTCTCCGCTTTTGCCCATTAACGAACTTGACCGAGATTTTATGTCCCTTGATTTTATGTATCAGTTTGGAAGACATTTGTGCAGAATTGCGGAAGTTATCGTGTCCAGAAGAAAGTGATAACACAATTGCTTCAGGAAATTCCGTTCAAAATGCCCACTTTGACATAATTTTTTGAAATATATTCTGCCTCTATCAAAAAATCGATCATTGCGGTACATTATATAGTTTCTGAATAAGCGAATCTACCAATTAAATGCGTTTGAGAGCAAAAATGAATTTAAAAATGAGTCAGAAAACGAGCAGTTTGGATTTGAGTGCATCCTTAATGCAATGATTTTTCCAACACAATCCGCTTTGGGAAATTCTGTTCAAAATGCCCACTTTAACAGCATATTTTTAAATATATTCTGCCTCTATCAAAAAATCGACCTTTACGGTACATTATATAGTTTCTGAGTAAGAAAACGTACCAATTGGAAGCCTTTAAGAGCAAAAATGAATTGTAAAATGAGTCAGAAAATACGCAGTTTGGATTTGAATACACCCTTACTTAGATGGGTTTTTTCTTCAACCGCTATGTATTTTTAATTTGTTTTTGCTGTAAGAATTGGTCCTATCCAAAACTTGTCTATATAGATGTTGTAGACAATATTAAGAAGATATATGATAAATTCATGGGGATTTTATATCTTTTGAATTGACGGAGTTATGGATTTTTTACTTCTTCAAACCCCCTTTTTGTTTTCGTTTTTAATTTTTTTTTGCGGTACCAATTGGTCCTATCAAAAACTTGTGAATATAAAAGTTGTAGATAATATTAAGGAGAATTATAATAAAATTAATTGGAATTGATATCTTGAGAATTGAGGAAGTTAATTTTTTTTCTCCCAAAAACCCTATTTTTTGCGCCCCTTGAACCCATTTTTAACTTTATCAAAAATCTGTGATACATAAAATTTTGGCCCTATTTTTAGAAGTAATAAAAACTTTAAACTGATTTGATATGTACAAAAATTAAGAAGTTATGGGGGGTTTTCGTTTTTCACAAAACCCCTCCCTATTTCCATCCCCTTGGTCCGATTTTGCCCATTAACGAACTTGACCGAGATTTTATGCCCTTTGATTTTATGTATCAGTTTGGAAGAGATTGGTGCAGAATTACGAAAATTATCGTGTCCAGAAGAAAGTGATATATATATATATATATTTTTTTTTTTTTTTTCCCCTTAAAATCTTATTAAAACGATTGCATTAAAATTTATTATTTCTGTAAAAAAAAAAATTCAATATTTTAAAGATAAGATTTATAGCTTATTTTTATTAATTTACTAATATTGCAAGCCTATTATTTACTCACACACAATAAAAGAAAAGAAAAACGTTTTGTTGAAAACGTATGCATTTTATTAAAGAAAGATCATATGAAGATAGAAGCACAATAGCAGTAATACTACGTGGATGAGAAGTTCCATCCCTCTTGTCATTATAGGCGCTGCGATCATCATAGCATCATCATTATACTCTATTAGAGTGCCCAATCTTGTATGTTTATCTATGATCCAGGTAGATATTTCGCTGTTAACAGAATGAGATTGACCAATCAGAAGCGTGCATTTTTTAGAAATTTTCACTGCTTACTTCAAACAGCGAAAAGTTCGCAAAAATGCGGGCTACAGATTGTTTCAATCTCGTCTCGCTAACAGCGAAAAATCGAACTGGATCCCGACCTATGGTCTGTCAAAAAGGTAAGAAATTTCTTACATTTAAATTTATTTTTTAAGAACGAAACGGAGAGTGGAAATCTGAATCGGCAATGTGTATCCTTGTGGTTCGATTTGAAAAATTTCGCTTTTTTAACAAGTTTTAGATCTTTTCAGAAACAGATAAAAGTTGTGCACTTATGATTTGCGCCATCTGGTGAGGATAAGTTTACGTTCGGTCAAAAACATGGAAATCACGTGACTTGATTCAAGCGCTTAAATACACCATCCGGTGTCAAAAAGGTATAAGATATAGTTATATCTTACATAAGTTCTCGCTTCAGGAAATCTCTGTGCAAGAACATTGCGTTATATGTATTTTTAACTTGCCCACAATGATTATTTTTTGCTGCAATTTCTCATTTCTTGTGACATTACTGTTAAGTGTGATATGGCAAGGTATACATTATCCGAATTTAAATATCTAAAACGTTCAAGTAATTTTTATAATAAATAATACTTTCAATAGCACTTTACCATTAGTTAAAAGAACAATGCACTTTACCCACGAGTGGCAACAGCCACACCTCTGCGGATATATACCCTCTGAAATAGACTGTTTATTGGACGAAGTTATAGCGTCTAGAATAGGGATGCACAACCGCGATGGGTTAACATGTGGCCCGAGAATTTCGTCAATTTATAACTGGAAAAAATTGCAATTTTTGTCCATAGGTCACAGGAAACAATTGTAAATTCCATCAATTTGCCGCGGGAAAAATTGAAAATTTCGTCAGGCAGTTAAAAATCGCGAATTTGGTTGATCGGACGCAAAAAAATCGCGAATTTTGTCGATCAGGCGTGGAAAAATCGCAAACCTCGTTGATCAAGCACAGAAAAATCGCACGTTTTGTCGATCGAGCTTTCAAAAATCGTGAATGTCGTTGGTCGGCACGGAAAAATTCGAGGATTTTGTTGAGGCGCGGGAAAATTGAAAATTTTGTTGATCGGCTGCGAAAATAATCGTGAGTTTCGTCAGTCGCGAGAAAAAATTCGCGAATTTCATCAATTTACCGCGGGAAAAAATTTCAAATTTCGTCAGTCAGTAAAGAATCACGAATTTCTTCGATCGGGTGCAGAAAAATCGCGTGTTTCGTCGATCAGGGTCGGAATCGGAAAAATCGCAAATTTCGTCGATCGGGGACGGAAAAAATCGCGACTGTTTTCGTGTTCTGTTTATCTCGAATTTCGTGAATTTGCCGCGGGAAATTTTGTAAATTTCGTCAAAGGTAGTTAAGAATCGCGAATTTCGTTGATGGGAGGCGGTAAATTTTGAAATTTTGTCAACAGGCTTCGGAAATATTGCAAACTTTGTCGATCAGGAACGGAAAAATCGAAAATTTCGTTAATCGGGAGCGGAAAAGTCGCGAATTTCGTTGTTCAGCCCCACCCCCCTCCCCTTCATTTATAAAGTTCACATTTTTTTCGGCACTAACCACTTTCATGCCTATGTTTGTTTTTTAGCACATTTAATAAAACAAAATTTACTCCCTAGAATAAAATCAGGAATATTTTCACTCCTTCTAAATAATCCTTGCTATATCTCTGTTATATATGCAAACGTAAACTGTTGATATATCTTTGTCAACTGAATTGGATATGTTGACCTTGTAGGGGAACCTAGAGGGGTAGCCCCCCGCCCTCTAAAACCACATTTTTTATGTGATTATAGGCCACAGATCACCGCCCCGAAATAGAATTCTCTCTGGTTACTGATGTGACCCTCGACAACCCAGAAACTTTTGCAAGTGGCCCTTCTCTTAAAAAGGTTGTGCACCCTTAGTCTAGAATATACAGTGTGGAAATCAGCTATCCAAACAGTGCTAAAAATTTGTATCCCTTAAATGTGCAACTATACTGAAATAAAGAGCAAATCTCACCAACATCTGAGGTATATTTTCAAATTTCAATGTAAACGTCGTATTATTACAGCGTCTAGACCAAATCGTCTTGGAGTTTTAGAAAATATCCTGCAGACGTCGCTGCGATCGACTCTTTGGCTTTCAGCATCGTCTGATATTTAAGGGATCCGTTTTTTTAAGTATAAGGAAAGGGCAGCTGACGCCACTGTTGGTCGAATTACCGTTGGTCTGCAAGAAAAACCTGTTCATTCATTATTATTCCTACTATACACATGAACTCCGGGAATTTGATTGGTCTTTAACAGACTGATTTAACAGATCTATGATATGGTTGGCATACGTCGCCAAGTGTGATTCCTGCAATGGTCGTTAAGATAAAAATGTAGCAGTAGATTGGTTGACAGAAGTGTTTGTTTGTAAACATGCCCTTTCCTTATTGTTGGGATAGCCGATTTCCACACTGTATAGGGGAGACTAGGGAGGGTTGACCCACTTTTTACAAAATTATTTTTTATTTTTTAAATATTGAACGTAGAATAAAGTTTTATATATCATTTTATTCGTTATACAATCAGTTATCAAAATAAAATTGCTACATAAGTGTAATATATAAGAAATTCGAAAAATGAATGATTTTATTCATGAGAAAATAATGGGTCAAGGCTCCCCACATACGGGAGGGTTGACCCACTATATGGGAGGCTTGACCCACTTTGTATTATATTGAAATATTTTAGACAAGAATAAAATAAGTTAAAAAAACAGAATAACTTTATGCTACATGCTTTAATTATTAAAAAAATATTTTTGAAAACATGACGCTTAAAAAAACCTGTTATGACGCAATCGCAAGTCATAGGAGAAAACATTTGTATTAAACATGATTTTGTCTGAGCATATATAATTGTACAGCAGGGAAAATGAAATTTTAACATTTAAGACAATATTCTGGTAGAGACAGGTTCCGTTTTCATAGGGTTTCATGTATGAATATGTCTGGATTTAGGAAACACTGTCCCGCCTTTTTTTTTGTCTCCTTGTCCTACTTTTTGTGACACTCGACCTAACAACATAGTTGTCACATAGTTTGGCTTCATCTAACTTTATTCATCCTGGTGAAATTTGTCTACATGCCTTCCTGAAGTTTTTCGATCAATGCTATTTTCTTTTGCAGCCGCATTGGGCACTTAACTTATTATTAATATCGTTTAGGCCTTTCGGGAGCAAAGTACTTTCAGTACTAAAATGTTGAAATAAATGACTGGCACCGGAATTTACGAACAAATTTATTTGGAAATAAGAAAAAGGCTATATTTCACATACATATTAAATGGAAAACATTTTAGTAAAATTCTGGTGTCATTCTGGCGTTTGGGAATTAAAATTAAATGGTTTCATAAACATGCCACTGTCCCTGAAATGGTTAAGACTGCTGTTTTCATACTTTCTATTCTTTTCCACTGTTTCTATTTACCTATTTTAAGTAATATTTAGATGGAGAAAAGTTCCTATCAACTTTCCCATTTATATTTCATTAAGTATTTTCTTGCAGTGGATACTACAGCAATTTTTTACATCTTTCCTTAAGCAGTTTCAAACACTTTTTTTTCCATCACCCCATTTTACAGTAGCTTTACAGGATAAATATATATTCTTTTTTATATATAACCCTTTTCATTATGCACAGTGTATAATAAACAGATTGCCAAAACCACTTAATTAAGGGAGCCTTGAGCATCTGGTCAACCCACCCTCACACTGACTGGGTCAAACCTCCCCACATACCACTTTTCTAAATAATAGCATATTGTTATGTTAAGCCTAACTTACGGTACAATCTTTATGCCTGGAATGAAAGCTCGTTATTTCTGCATTACTTTAAACCTACTTACTTAAATTTGTATGATATATTTTATCTGAAAAAAGCTTAGAAATTATTTCTAAAAAACGCACTTTTTAGGTTGAAAACGCTCCCCATTTGATTTTTCCACACCTATTTCGATTAGCTGTATGAAACAAAGTCTGTTGTTTAAGCATTCCAATAGCTTTGGTTGACACCTATTGGTAAAACTCTGAAATTATTTTAAATATGAAAACTGATGTGTGGGTCAAGCCTGCCGTATGGTCAACCCTCCCTAGTCTCCCCTATTCTAGACACTATAACGAAGGGGAAGCAGTGTTAAAATGTTGTTCACGCCTATTGGTGCTTTTTTCTACATACCCGCAGCTGACGTCACATGGGTAAAGTCCGAGGCTAACGAAAAAGACAGGCTACCGCGGTGGGTCCGATTCTTCTTTTTTTACAGACCCCTGGAGTCACGTGATGCTCTTTTCGCACACCTACATTGGTGCATTCGAGGATCACATGACACCAGTGGTCTGTAAATAAAAGAAGAATCGGACCCACTGCGGTAGCCTGTCTTTTCGTTAGCCTCGGGTAAAGTCCATTTTCTTGTACCGATAGCTTTGATTAGCGCCCTCTATAGACTTTTTAAAGCCCTAATCAAGGAGCTTTAACTAACTAGATTAAGCTCCTTGGTCCCAATAAAATCTCAAGAACGATATGTGTTTTTAACTCGTTCATAATGATTACTTCTTACACTATTTCATCTTTCATATGGCAATGGACTTTACCCGAGGCTAACGAAAAAGACAGGCTACCGCGGTGGGTCCGATTCTTCTTTTTTTACAGACCGCTGGATTCACGTGATGCTCGAATGCACCAATGAAGGTGTGCGAAAAGAGCATCACGTGACTCCAGCGGTCTGTAAAAAAAGAAGAAACGGGCCCACCGTGATAGCCTGTATTTCTCGTTAGCCTCGACTTTACCCATGTGACATCAGCCGTGGGTAAACAGAAGAAAAACACCAATAGACGTGAAGAACATTTTAACACTGCCCTACCTTCGTCCAATAAACCACCTTTTTCGGAGGGTTTTCCTGCGCGGAGGCGTGGCTGTTGCCATTCGTAGGTAAAGTCCATTGGCGATTCAAGCGCTAGAATACTCCATCTGCTGGAGAAAAGATATAACTTTCTCGCTTCAGGAAAATCCAACGCAAGTACATTGCATTACATGATTTTTAATTTGTTCAGAATCCCCCCCCCCCCCCACACACACACACACACACACACAATTTCGAATTTTGTATTCAGTGTCATATGACAAAGAAAAAATTATCCGAATTCGGATATCTAAAACTTTCAAACGCGTTTACAATAAAGAATTATTAAAATTTAGCATTATTTAAAGGGACAATTTTCCTGCAACGACGCACACGGTGGGTGATTTACAGATTCTAGCTGGTCAAAATAATTTTTAGCGTCAATATAGTCCCATCGCCATGAAATTGAAAAATGCTATTGATATTCACTATTGAATGATAGGTATTGCAAAATGTAGCGTGTAGTAGTCATAATTTCGTTACAGGGACATTCAAAAGTATTTCATTGCATTACGGCCTATAGGGAAAAATCGTTTGCGGTGGTTTATAATGATGTTTCATAATTTCAAACACTTTGAAATAGATATACATATCTATGAAGTGCACTACAAGATGATTGCTATAGAATATGGTATGGATAGCATTTATCAATCACTTACAGGAACACTAAAAAGAATTATTTTACATTACGGTCTATGGAGAAAAATTGTTTGTGGTGTATTTTGTTCATATTACACTATTTCGAAAGTATTTAAATTTATATATATCCGAGGTGCTCTATAAGATGCTTATTATTGAATATGATGTGCCATTCATCTTTCATATACAGGGCCACACAAAATAAATCAGTTATATTTTTCTCTGTATGAACAGTAACTGATGGAAGTGCGTTTTCAGTTGTGGAACACTTTTTTAAATTATAAAAATTGCATACTATTTAGTGTGTATAAATTCTATAAATCATATACAAGGGTGCACAAAACATCTGAAGTACATTTCCGTTTACTGACGGAAATTGCTGGCGAGAAATTTCCAACTGTGCTATGCGTTCACTAACTGTTCTAAATTTTAGCACATTGTGAATTATACGATAAATCTATAGTTCATATACAGGGATGTACAAAATTTTCAGCTATTTTTTCGACTTTGGTTGAAATTGTGCTTTCAAACGTGTTATTTATTTTGAAAATTATTGCTTAGACATCGTTTTTCACGTTATTAATAAGCTATGAAGTTTTAATATAGTAGTCCGAATGCGTTGAAGAATGTTTCATAATCTGATTGGCGCATGATTTTACGTTCTTCTTGATACTTTTAATGATACTTTCTTAACGGTATGGAAGCTAAAGTGATAAAACTATTTTTGTATTATTATAACAAATCCTAAAATTTCTTTTTCTAAAATTTAAGATACGGGGCAAACATCCGACAGCTTTATTGAAAATTGCTGTGTTTTATATTCTGTTGTATATTTATATTTATCTCTGCACAGAAGAACCTTATGTAAAGAATGGGAATCATAAGATATCATGAGAAAATGTCTACATTATGTTTTGCATTGTATCAAATCTAAATTTGGAGAACTTGTCTGGATCAATTTTGTAACCACTCGAAATTTGCAGCCAAATAATATATGTTAAATCCTTTTCTCCTGGGATATCTACATACAACTGGCAATTTTTGCCCAAATTTGGTCATAAATTTAAACATTTCGTGCTTTTCATCATCATGTGCTTTTCATTGTAATTTTCCTCTATAAACAAGATATTTTCAACCAAATTCGCATTTTCGTTTAATTTTAAATCCTGCTTCCGTTGCATAATGGTGCAAAAGTTTATTTATGTGACTAACTTAAATTCTGCTGCCTTTGATAAAAAAAATATGGTACTTGAACTAAAATTTCAAAAAAATGTATTTAGACATAAAGCTAAAAAAAAAAAAAAAATTCTAAAAACTGGGAGGGCACCTAAGGGCAGACAAATTAAATTGGAACGAAAATGTAATAAGCTAAACTATTTAATCATATCAAAAATTGAGCTTAATCGTACTTTATCATAACTTTTTCTGTATTAAAAGTGAAAAATTGTAAAAAAAATACAGTTTTTTGCGACATTAAATATGAAATGACAGCTGATATGTGCAAAGTTTATGCACATAAATTCGATAAAATAAACTCCATATTTTGTTTGAAAGCGTCCATAATCAAGCAGTACATTTTACTCCACTTCAAGTAACAGATTAATGAACTATACTCAAATTGATTGATTCATTCCCAACTAAGCAGCACCAAATTTGCGCTAGTCTATGGACCAATTATATTTATATCAAAACCAATAGCAGGATACAACGCCCTAACTATTGAGCTATAACAGCCAGAAAATAAATTACGCTAGGATAAACTTTTAAAAATCGACTTCTAGCCAGCTAGAATCGATAAATCACCCACCGTGCGACGGCTGAGATTAGCGCCTCTATAGGCCGTTTTAAGTCCCAATAATAAATTTAATTAAAAATTTCATACTTAAACCACTTGGCGATTAGTTAAAAGGCAGATTTTCCGGTCACGATTCAAAGCGCCGTCTATACGTAAGCCCTTTTAATCGCAAATATTGTGAATAGCTGGTATGTAAAAAGTTAGTTTTGAAGTTAGTTGTACTGCAGATTAATTGCGATGTAAATCAAATTTGCTCGAAACTAAAGGTGACTGGAGTACATAATTTTGTTACTTTCTTCAGTACACTTTCTTTTTTTTTTCAAAATTATTTTATTGATTTTAATAGACTTTAATTTATTCACTAACATTAATTAATAAGTACATCAACAATTTCTGCTACATATTTATAGAATAGTAATTTATATATGTGAACTTTAAAATTTTATGAATTAATTTATACGCATTATGGCTATGTCCACAATACGTCGTTTTGGGCTGTGATTGCGGTGTTTCGCTATCTTAAATTACGCTCGATCTAATACACTGTTCAGATCATATGTTTAAGATATCTTAGATCGCCATTCTTGAGGTTGTACTTGTAGCCTCCCGGAATTGAATGCCTGTTCACATCGCAAAACTCGTATAATATCCCGTTCACATCGGACACTTAAGATATCTTAGGCCGCAGAACTCTCTGAAAGAGTTCCAGAAACTCTCTCAGTGAGTTTACACATTCTTTGTCTAGATGCAGCCACTACCACTCAGTCTGATTGGCTATAAAGCTCCGCTTTAACTATTCGCATCCGTTCACGTTACATTTGTTCAGATCTCAGACACGGTGCCGTTCACTGAGTTGTCTGAGGTGGGTTTTGCGATGTGAACAGGCATCCATTTCCGGGAGGGTACCACCACAAAAATGACGGTCTAAGATATCTTAAATATCATCTGAACAGGGTATAAGATAAGATGCATTCTCACACTCTTTTGACTTTTAAGTCCCTGAATAAATTTTTTTATTTTAGTACATGCTCTTGGGTTTTTTTAATTTCTTATACTGGGGAACATCCCATTGCATGACGGCATAATACTATGTTCGGACTGAGATAGTTGAGTCACTTAACTTTTAGACACTTAAGTTTTTTTAAACGGGATACCCGGAATTAGGATTCGCCTGTTCACAATGCAAAAAGTTTTAAGATACTTAACTTATGTTAAATTTCTAACTACAACTACTAACTGTACATAGTTTATTATTGTTTTTATTCTTTGCGGCGAGTTATTTAGCCCTCTAAGACAGGGCAGCTTTTTGAGATTTTTGAAAACAATGACATAAACAATGAATAAAACTGAAATTTGGAACTGCTAATTCTCTATCTGTTGATAAAATTCATATAATATAGTTTCTGTTAACCAGCACAATCCCTCGATTCCGGCATTTACAGAATAGATAACCCAGGAAGATAGAATTTTAGCTATTGCCTAATCCGCAAGATCTTGCGGGTCCGGTCTCAAAGGGTTAAATAAACGATTCAAAAGACCATTCGAAAAAGTTGAATAACACTGATACACAAGAAATTTTTCCTTGGAAAATTTTAACAGATTTAAGTAACCATACCCTGGGGAATTTAGGAAATATTCAGAAAAAGGTGAAGTTGGTTTCCGTTTCAGAGATATCTGTGTTTAAAAATATCTCATTATGTTATTTTATTGCCTTTTAAAGTACTTTGTTTCTACAGCCTAATGACCCTGAAAGTGAACAAATATCTGCTATTTATAATACATCTAGGTGCCAATAAGATGTGTTCGTCCATGAGAAAAATGCAACACAGCAGCGCCACCTGTTGGGCGATTTACACCAAACCATCAGCAACAAGTCATATGAAGGACTATTTTAACTTTGTATACTTTTTACAAGTGAAGGAGAAAGCAGAACAATATATCGTTCGTACACATTTCTTTAAATAAAAATCAAGGACTTTCAAGGACCAAAATAAAGAAAATGTAAGGACCTACAAATTATATAAATTATAATATGTATTTTTTAATAAAGGATTTCATTTTTGTAAATACAAGCTTTAAACATTCAAATGGCCGGGAAGGGGGGGGGGGGTCAGCGTGTGGCAGTAGAAATTTAGAAAATTTTAAAATAACAAATACAGCAGACAAAAAAACTAGTCGGATGTGCCAATTCCAAAACTTTTTCTGTCTCATACATGTTAATACTACAAAATTCACTATCAGAGTTCCTATATTAAATGGCAATCTACGCCCATCATGAGGATTCTAAAGATATGACATTTCGTGCATTAGTTCTTGAGCTATGACTATTGCTAAAATAGTGTAAATCCAGCAAAATGTAGCATAGCAGCGTCACCTGTTGGGCGATTTACACTAAAACCTAATCAGCAACAACTTGTGTTAACGTCTGACTGAATCTGAAGCTTGATGAAAATCCGTGCATTAGTTTTTGAGACAGAGCTATTGCGAAAATCAGGAAAAATGCCACAGCAGCGCCATCTATTGGGAGATTAACACCAAAACCTTATCAGGAACAACTTGTGGCGTAATTATGGTGGTGGGAGTTCATGAAGAGTCTTATAGGCTTTACATATAGAGCTTTTATTCAACAACGGGCAAAGGGTTGGCAGACAAGATCTCATAAATTTCGCTCTCACTCCGTGATAGCAATAAAACAATCTTAATTAAATATAAAGTCAAAAATTAACTCACGTAACTTCATTTCTCAGGAACGTGCTTAAGCTGAGACGGCGGGGTTCATTTCAAATCCACGTCTAGATTTCACCTCATTCTAAATCTGTTCTTGTTCCCAGGCTACGCTCCAGCCATACAGGTCGTTTCTCCACATCAAAACTACTTACGCCAACTCACACTCTCTCCAACGTCTAACTAACCCACTAAACACTGATTAACCAACTACTCGCTTAACATATTTTCGCTCCCCTATTTATACTCTGGCAGACTGAGCAAATAAATTTGCATACGGTTACCGCTAACTCGCGGAACAGTAAACTCCTAATTAAAAATGCACCGCGGACAATTAGAGCGCCTCTATATTAGAGTTACATCCTACACCATGTTCACCTTCAAACCATTAGAGAGCCTCTGTGACAAAGTTACTGGTTCCTTACAGTCTAATTGAATCTGAAGTTTGATGAAAATTCCTGTATTTTTTCTTGAGGTAGAGCTGTTGCGGAAATCATAAAAAAATCAGCATAGCAGAGTCACCTGTTTGGCGATTTAACCCTTTCGAAGCGGCGTCCCTTACACATATTTTATTCGGGTGGCACCGATTTTTTAAAATAGTTCCCTTTACTTGTAAAATACCGAAAAATAGGTTCTAATTAAAAACGACAAATATTACATATATTTATTACTGGTGCCAAAATCAAATTCCACATGCACCTTTTAACGATGCATATATGCATCACCCGTCACGAAAGGGTTAAACCAAAACATCATGAAGTCAGCCTCTATATTTATCAATGTATGCCTGAATCTGAAGTTTGATGGCTTTCATTCAAGGACCTTGTGCATAATTTCTTAGGGAATAACAAAGCTACAAATTACAAGTGTATAGTTCAAAATATGTTAAACAATTTTAAAAAGCTAAATTGTCACTTGTCATTAAAGCTTCATTTCTTGCACTCTCACATTGAATTTTTCTCAAATAATATGGGAGCAATTCGCGACGAGCATGGTGAACGATTTCACCAACACATTTCTGCTGTGGAGTCTCGTTATCTATCGCAATGGAATACAGCAATGCTTGCCAATTACTGTTGGTTCGTCAAGAGAGAAGATACTGAACATAAATATAAACGCAAAAATAGATACTAATGTACTCAAATTGTGTTCAGCTGCGTAAAATGTGTATAAACAATGTAAAAGTATACTGCTGGTAAATTTAACATTTATGTATTATTATTATGCATTATTGTACGATATCCGAAATTGTGATATATCGTAATAACCTATAAATACATATCCTTCGTTTAAAAAAAAAAAAATAAAAAGAACCAAGCAAAAATTTCTAATATCATTTTTAGGGTTCCGTACTTAACCTTCTGACCGCCACGAATTGATATATCTGTTCACTAAGCTGCAGTTTTCACTGCAATATAAGTATTATTTAAATTAATATAATTCTATAGATATAATTCAGTTTTAAAAAATTAAGTTATGATTAATACACTCAAGGCCTACGTACCTATACGTAAAAAAAAAAAAAAAAATTACATGATATTGGAAAAAACATCTTTCTTTAGCATTTAAAAAAATTACAGAGAAAAAAAAAATACAATTTTGCCCTTTTGCTCGGCGGTCAGGGGGTTAAAAAGTAAAAACGGAACCATTATAAGATCACTCCTGTGTCTGTCTGTCCGTCTGTCACAGCCATTTTACTCGTAAACTATGGAACGTGGAAAGTTCAAATTGGGGGAAAGTAACAAAGACTATTGACCCACATATTTACAGATTATTAAAAATTCACAAGTATATTTAGGAAAAATGTAGAGGGGCTAATTAAACTACATGAAAAAAAATATTTTCTTTGTATATTATGTGGGGTATCGTGGGAAAGCATTCGTAACGCTAAACTCAAAAATACATCTCTTTTAATTTTAGATATATTTTCAGAGATATCGTCGAAAATGTAGTGCAAAAATATGTTCCCCCCATCTATTTCCGAATCTACCGAAAGTAAAATTATAAAAAAAAATAGCGGTAATAGACGTTAATTCAAACCTTGCAGGAAAATTATAGCGATTACCCTAGGTCACAAAGTTTTTGAGAAAAGCACATTTTTCTGTTACACACAAATTTCGATTAGCGAGCATTCAAAAAATGTGTTGAGGAGCGTTGGAGGTACCTATCATAGTAGAAGTATAAAAGCATTGTTGATAATGATTTTTAAACAAAATCGTCGATAATTAGCCGCGATATTAACCCTTAAAGACACGGACGGTTTGGACATACATAATGACAGGTGCGGCGAAATCTATGTACCATCCGCTTTTAAAGCCTAGATAACAACTTTTAATGATATATTTGTGTAATGCAATGCCCAATAGCAGTGTAAAAGAAATAAACGTCAAATTGTTTAAAAAAAAAAGACTAATTTAATTAGAATTGATCACATAAATACGATGGCATTCGCGACTAGTTTGCATTGAGTGGATCCTTCAATACGCCTCCCGTGTCTTTAAAAGTTAATTAAAAATTATCTAGAAAAAGCGGCACGGACCAAGGCGTCGTTGCACATTTGCGACCTCCTTTCGAAGCGCGCTTAGCGCAATGCCAAGTTTAAACTTTGAACAAGGGTTTTGTTTTAGCTACACTTTAAAAAGAAAAGATTATTACTACGCTGAATTTAGTTTTATGAAATGCCAAATGAAGTTTAGATATGCACTACTTTTATTGTCATTACCAAATTAAGTTCATCCTACACAGATTAGGATAAGATGAAAAAAAGAGTTATACAGAATAGCAATATTTGATATTATTTAGGCTTCATATCTCTTTTGAACTTTTATAGTATACCCATTCATACTTTTCTAGTATATACAGCTATACCCAACCATACGTTGTATAGTTTTTTACAAAGTCTTGTTATTCTTTTAGCAACGATATTTTTTAATAAAACAGTTACTAATTCATATATTTATTGTACAGAATCCTCTGAGCGCGAGTAATACTCGCACTTGACCGTTTATTATTTACTCAAGAGTGTATATAATTGGAATATTACCTTTAAATTTAAGGAAAAAAATAATAAAAAGTCAATTTTTGTTCATCAGTGTAATTATTTGTAGAACTCAACTCTATTTTTAAAAACAGTTTCAAATAAGAAAAAGAGTTCAGCAGGTAGATTTCCATTCAACTAACAATTTAGAGAATATCAAAAGTTAAGTGAGTTTCGGAAACTTGCTCAAGTCATAATCGCCATTCCGGGTACGTCCAAAAAACGTCAAGTTAAGTGACTCAACTATCTCAGTACGAACATAGTATTACAATATTAACGAGATAAATAAGTCTTGGACGATGTTGGGGGTCCAAATATACCACGAAATTCCTATACCGTCCCTTGTCCCTGATGCTGATTTTTGAGTTTGGAGCCGTCTGTATAAAATTGTTTCAATTAAAGTAATTCGATGTAATTTTTTTTTCCGAAACTGGGACTATTGTTTTATGTAAATATGTAGCAAAAAATTAACCTGCACACATTTTTATGGTTTTAATTTTTTTTTTTTAACTCTGTCCCTAGGTTTTAGATTCCTTACCATCCCTCTTGCTAAAGTTATGCAGAAAATCACTTCAGATGCAGCCACAGAATTTTTTTCAAGTTTTTTCTCATGCAGAATTAAGCTAGAGAAAGAATGGCTAAAATTCTTTGACAGGGAATTTACTTCAGAATCAGCATTTAAATGCCAATTTTCAAGGATCGTATTTTTATTGGTAGTCTTACCGTCCCCAAGGTTTATTCCTGCACTTTTCGAGGTAAATAAATTTTTTAAATTTAATCCAATGTAAATAACTGTGTATAAAAATCAATGAACATTGTGGCTATCACTTAGTTTTCTTAACATGATTTGCCTAAAAATAGGTGGTAATTTTCCTTACCGTCCCATCCTTACCATCCCTTTTTATCCTTACCGTCCCTTTTGTCCTATACCGTCCCTTTTTTTTCCTTGCCGTGTCTTCTTTAACACCCCTTTAAGACAATGTTATACCAAAATTTTGTACTAAAAACACTACATTGTTATTATTTCTTATTTGAATGTCCTGTGGGTACTATGCAAATTCATTATAAGTAAAAATTTAGAAGAAAATAAAAAGTTATAGTGGTAAAATGGTAAGGAAAATTAATCTCGCAAGTTTAACTTAGACCTCAGTTAAATGAAAAAATTTTGCTGCTGACCATTTTTTCTTTATTTTGAATCATTAAGTCTATCAGATTAAAATGTTATTTTAGCAAGTTTAATTTCACCAGAGTTTTATTCCTGAAAGTCAAAATTTGTGAGATTGCCTCATAACTTAGTGAACGTCGCTGTGTCTGATATCCGAACAAATGTAACATGTGCGCATTCACATAAAATAAAACCGGCCCAAAAACTCATTCAGAAAGTTTGGGGAACTCTCTCAGAGAGTTTGGCGGTCTAAGATATCTTCAATGTCCGATCTGAACGGTGTATGGACCCTATTCTCCCCTTAGGTACGAGTCTACAAAAATTCGTCTGCTTGGGAATAACATTCATAACCGCGCCATTGAAATGCACTGTGTTTAGAAAATTTACGCTTATATTTTATTTTATATGAAGTTTTAGACCTTTTCAGGGACAGGTATGGGTTATACATGAATTCTTTTCTCTATTTTAAAGTAATGGCATGCATATTTTTCATTTTATTTATAAAATAAAAATTTTAAATTTTAGTTAATGCGTATATATGGATTTTAATTATTATGTATATAAGTATAGATCAAAGATAATTCGTACAAAATAAATTACGCATGCATTTACCTGTATTTCTGCTACATGAAATGACGTAATAAGGTAAACAAATGCGCTAGCTTCTATTTTTACATCACGTGATTCCCACTGTGACGTCACGAGAATACTGTCCATTAGGATGGGTGGACATGCGAAGTGCAAGTTTGCTCGCTGGAGAAACAATCAGCCAATCAGAGGTCGCAGTCAAGTTTGTTGTGGTTTCGCATGCATTCATCTGTTTTTCATCTTACGATAGCTTTCAGGTTATCGTAAGATCACGAGGCACGGAAATACGGTTTACATTTTGTTTATATTGTAAGACAGAAGTTACGCTCTAGGTTGATCTTAAGTGTGGCAGCGCAATTCAAGCCTTAGTCACCCGATAACAAACAAATTAGGGCTTGGATTGCGATGCTTCGTTTAAAGTTGACCTAGAGCTTAAATTCTGTTTTGCGATATAAATAAAGTGTAAACCTTATTGCAGTGCCTCGTTGTTTTATACTACGTCTACACCGGATATTTAAGAAATCTCAAACACCAACTTTGGGAGTGGTTCACCCGATCTTATGCTGTCTTATATTCAGAAAATTCATGATCCGCACTATCACAAAATGCACAGCTCTTTTCTACGTTTGATATATATTTTCTGGTTTCAGTTGGTCGTATATAACGAAATGTTTTGTTATTATATTTTCTAAAAGTACCTTTGTATTCGCTGTTATAACTCTGATATTTTATTTCGAAAGTATCCAATTTTGGAATTAGAATGCTTGTTCACACCACAAAACACGTCATTGTGATTGAGATCTGAAGAAATGGGACATGGACAAGCTAAAATGAGCCTCAACAGCTAATCAGTTAAAGCGAAACTCCACAGCCAATCACAGTGAGTGGTACTGGATGTATCTAACCAAAGAAAGTTTCTACTCTCTTAAGTGAGCAACCGGTGAAAACGGTTACATAACCGTAATTTAACTTTATTCTGATCATGATATGGTCAATTATATGGTCAGATACGCTTAATAATATGGCCATTTAACCGTTATCTTTAAAAACGCTCGAATTGCTGAACAGTTTGCTGCAGATTTTTAAAAGTGTATAGTTTCCGAAACTAACGTTTTGGTGTATTTTTCCAAATTCCCGTACTATAAATCTAAAATTTATAAAAAATGTTCAATAAGATAATTATTTAGCTCTTATTCTCAGTTGAAACATTTATAATCTTTTTCTCTTTCATTTAATCTCCCCCAATCCTCCTCCCCCAGTCACAGTGATAATATTTCTCTGAAAACATTTATTTTATCTAAATACCAAAACCCATTTTCAGGATTTTTCCCCATACTCTCATTAATAATATATTTAAGGCTGTTTTTAACTTCTCTGCTCAACAAGCGCAAAACATTTTGACACATTTACGAATTCATTTTTTAACGGAAAGATATAAAATTGGAAAGCCTGACCAGGAAGCGATTCGGAATAGAACTATATTTTCCATTTTTTGATAAATAAATTATCTATTAAGTTACAAGCGATTTTGATCACGTGACAAACACGTTTTTCACCCTTCCTTGAGTGCTTATTCTACTTTCGCGCGGAAATTTGGTTCAAAACGCCCACTTTGACACTATTTTCTGAAAGATCTATTGCGTTTTCAAAAAAACGAAAAAAAAAAACAGTTCGATTACATAGTTTCTGAAAAACAACACCTGCTAGTTTCATGCATTTCCGAATAAAAATAAATTAAAACTTATGTCATAAAGTTGCCCTTTTGGATTTGAGAACAGCCTTAAAACACTGAAACAAATTTCAAGGATTCAACAACGACACTAAACTTCCTTACAAAGTAAATTAATGCTGTATTTTAAAATACAGTGAAATACGTTTAACACGAAAACGCTTAGCATGAAAAATCGGTTAACACGAAATGATATAGCGGTCCGGACAGTATACTATGCAATTTAATGCATTTTTTTTCTTTTAACACGAAACAAAAATCGTTTAACACGAAAAAAATTCGCTTTCGGTCTAGTTAGTTTGAGTTGAAATTGCTGAATTTTGTGTTAAAAATATTGAATTTTGGTTGAAAATCAGTGAATTTCGTGTTTTTTGTAAATTGGCTTATGTTTTATGAGCAGAATGGCTAAGAAATCGGTGCGAAAACAAACTGCTATTTCATTTCAAATGAAGATGAAACTGCTTAATGCAGTTGATGAAAAAGAAGGATGAAAACAGAAATCTGCAAATAGTTTGGCATTTCAAACAGGGATCCCAATACGGTAATGTTTGAGCGGAGTATGTTTAAGTCAGAGAGAAAACGCATAAGAACTGCTAAGCACGAAGATTTAGAGACAGCTTTGCTTATTTGTTCCAAACAAGCTAAATCTCAGAATGCTGAAAAAGACACAAAAAAAGATATCTGATTACCCCCCCCCCCCCAAAAAAAAAAAAAAAAAAAAATTACTTGTTTTTTATCCTAATGGATGCAACTTAATAGTAGTTTAACTGGAAATCGACATAAAATTTGACGACATCGAAAATATTTGTGAGTTTCGTTCTTTTTTTACGAATCTTTTAACGCGAAGTTCTTTTAACCCGAAAAATGTTTTCGGTCCCTTCAGTTTCGTGTTAAACGTATTTCACTGTAATGGTTAATTCGTAAAATCTTTATAGAACTTGAGAGAAATTTTTCGCAGGGCACCCGAGGTCATCTTTCCGCACATCGGTTGAGAACCACTGCTTTATAATCTGGGAGCCGATGACATCGAAAGCCTCATGATCACGGAATTGAAAAAAAAATATATATATATGCAAATCGATAGTAAAAAGTCATACGAACAAAATGAGCTAAGTATGACTAGGTTTGACGAGTCGAAAGTATGTTTAATTAAATTAATTTTTAAAAAGATATAATGATTTACCGTTACCGCGGAAAGCCGACACTTGGCCGGCGTCTAGACGCGAAATAAAGAAGCCATCGGTAAAAATTCAAAGCAAAATAAATGTAAAATTTATCACCTGCCGCCTTCTGAAAATAGGCATGACTGACTTTTCTGGCAGAATAAAGTTTGTCATACAAAGTTTTTCTAGAAGAGCACAGAATTTTCTTTAAAATGCTCTAAAAGTGATCAATATCCGCGACAACGGTAAAACATTATGGCTTTTTAATAATAATTAATTTAATGAAACATATTTTCGACTTGTCAAACCTTGTCATGCCTACCTCCATTTTGTTCGTATGACTTCTTTCTATTAATATGCATAAAAATTTTTCGATCACGGGGCTTTCGATGTCATCGGCTCCCAGACTATTAAGAAGCCTCTTCAACCTTCCTCCCTGTACTCGAAATTCCATGTTAACTTTTGGCAAAATTGAATTAGGTGATTATTCATTACCTAATACGATCCAAAAGAAAAAAGGTTACAAGCATCAGCATTTGAAGAGTAATTGTTGTGAAAGGAATATTTTTTCCCCAAAGTGGAGACAGATGGCGCTAGGCATCTTACAGGGCTTGTAAGGGTAGGTAGCGTAAGTTCGCAGACGCGCCAGAGCGATTAAAATGGAAGGAAAGACATTAAGAAATGTGGTCTCGCTTGTGCCACTTTGACACGGTTACGTGAAGCCATTCGACGCAAACACCCTGGCATGTTGAGTGATGATGTTATCTTCCTGCATGACAATGCCAGGCCCCAAGCGGCTCGCCAAACTCAAAAATTGCTGCAAAAGTTCAAGTGGGGACTCTGAAGTGACCCCCATACAGCACAGATTTGGCATCCAGTGACTATTTCCTTTTTCCGAAATTGAAGAAACACTTATCTGGAACAGGGTTCTCTTCAGACAGAGATGTGAAAACAGCTGGCTCAACGGGCAAGGATGTGTTTCTACAAAGCTTGGTTAAACAAGTTGCTCCTGCTTTCAAATAAATGTCTGAATACATTTAGTGATTATGCGGATTAGTTATCGGCAAGTATACCTCTTAATTCCCTTTTATATTTTTTGTTTACTGTTAGTAAATAATTTTTTATTACCCTTGTAACATTTTTTTGGGGGGATCCATCCTCGTATAATTATTGAAACTAAATTATTCAACCCAGGTTACAGAATACATGTGAAAACCATTTTTGTTTACTGGAAACGCCAATAGATTTTTTACATCTAACATATTCTTTTAGATTGCCCACTAACAACTACAAAAATAAATTTTATATGAAAAACGTCGAAAATATATTCAAACAAAGTTTTGAAATTCATTAAAAGGGACACCTTCGTATTAGCCACATGCAAGGAGTTAATAGCTAAAATAATCACCAAAGATTTTGCCACTTTAAGCAAATTTTTTTATTGTGATCATTTCAATCATTTAAGAGCGTTGTTCTGTTCAATTGTATGACTACATTTGTTCTTTATTATTTTATTTACTTATTGACGAAGTTTTAATTTTGTTACGGAATAGTTGCTGAAAACAAATGATGAACTATTTATATTGTTTTAAGCACAAACGAGTTAATCTTTCGCAATCAGGCTGCATGCGATAGAGATAGATGAAAAAAAAATCATGCTTTAAAATTATCTTAAAAACCATAAAATATCAGTAAATTGAGATACATTTTTAAACAAATTGCACTTTAAAGTACATTTTTTTTCTATTTGACGGTGTAAAAATTGCAAATGTGCAATGTTTAGAAGTAAGAAAAAAAATCAGTAAAAGCGAAATATATTGGTCAGGGATTGTCACCGTCAATATTACCTTAGCGTTACAAACGGGCATGTTTTTGCATTATAATATAGATAATATTTTGGTTAACTCGTAGAAATCCTTATAGAAACTTACAGAAAAAATTTCATGGTACATGGGGCATTTTCACAATCTTTTGACTTTCATGTCCCCGAATAATAATTTTAATATACTTATTTGCTTATTTTTTTTTTCATATACTGGGGAACATCCCATTGCATGATTTCACAACAATATTAACGAGATAAATAAGTTTTGGACGATGTTAGGGGTCCAAACACCTGGAAAACTCCTATACCGTCCCGTGTCCCTGATGCTGATTTTTAAGTTTGGAGCTGTCTGGATAAAATTGTTTCAATAAAAATAATATGTAATTTTTCTCTGAAACTGGAACTATTGTTTTATATAAATATGTAGCTAGAAATTAACCTGCGCACATTTTTAGGGTTGTTATTATTTTTTAAACTCTGTCCCTGGGTTTTAGATTCCTTACCATCCCTCTTCTAAAATTATATAGAAAATCATTTCAGATGCAGCCACAGAATTTTTTTCAAGTTTTTTCTCATGCAGAAGTATGCTAGAGAAAGAATGTCTAAAATTCTTTGGCAAGAAATTTACTGTAGAATTTAAATCAGCATTTAAATATCAATTTCAAGCATCGTGGGCTTTATTGGTAGTCTCACCGTCCCCAAGTTTTATTCCTGCACTTTTCGAGATAAATAATAATAATAAAAAATTAATTTAATCCAATGTTAACAACTGTTTCTAAAAATCAATGAACATTGTGGCTATCACTTAGTCTTAACATGATTTTCCTAAAAATAGGTGGTAATTTTCCTTACCGTTCCATCCTTACCGTCCCTTTTTTCCAATACCATCTCCCTTTTTTACCTTACCGTCCCTTCTTTAACACCCTTTTAAAACAACGTTATACAAAAATTCTGTATTAAAAGTATTACATTGTTATTATTTCTTATTTGAATGTCCTGTGGGTACTATTCAAATTCATTATAAGTAAAAATTTAGAAGAAAATATAAAGTTATAGGGGTAAAATGGTAAGGAAAATTAAACTCGGAAGTTTAACTTAAACCTCAGTTAAATAAAAAAAATTTCGCTGCTGACCATTTTTTCTTTATTTTGAATCATTAAGGCATTCGTCTATCAGATTAAAATGTTATTTTAGCAAGTTTAATTTTGTCAGATTTTTTCCCCTAAAGTCAAAAGTTTATGAGAATGCCCCACATCTGAGGTCCTCTTACCTCACACCGGTTGAGAACTATTGGATTGTAGCGATCTCATCTCAAATGATCAGTATAACGCGAGTTACTAGCTTAGAGTAACTGGCTTGGCCTTTTGCTCGACGCTAACGTTCTCGCCTCCTGATCATGAGATCCCTGGTTCAAAACCCGGCTGATCCAAATCATCACTCTCCTCATTGGTGACCCGGACAAACACACAAAAACAAACTTCGGCAACAATATTCTCTTCTCATAACCAACAGATGGCAGCAGCAAATAAATCATCTCCAGCAAGCAAAGCTTGTGAAACGCTCACAGCGCATAAGCCTGTCATACTGCGCATCACACATGCGTACGACAGCATTACTCACGAGTGCATATCGTTCGTCAGGCGTCAACAAGATGTCTTTCTCACTGGGGATTGAGTGTGTAGCGATCTCATCTCACATGATCAGTATAAAGCGAGTAACTGGCTTTGCTTTTTACTCGACGCTAACGTTCTCGCCTCCTGATCATTAGATCCTTGGTTCAAAACCCGGCTGAGCTAATTCATCAGTTTCCTGAGGATAAAGTAGCCGCTTAAACGTTCCTCCTGCGAAATCCCATGTTAACTAATGGGGAAATTTAATTAGGTGATTACGCATTATCTAATATAATTATTGAAATAAGATTTTCATAATCAGAAAATATATTTCAGATGCTGACGTAACGCGTTTCTAAAAATTGTCTCCTTCCCTCTCTCCTAAGTATTTTTCAGATGATGATGAAGTTTTAGAACTTTCCACAAGCTGAATTTTCAAACTTTACAAGGTAATTACAAAGTTACTTAAGGAGTTATTTTTTTTATAAATCCACTACATCGGCATATTTAGTCTAATTTCTGATGGTGAAAACCGTACGTCGGTAATTAAATTAGGTAATGTGTAATCAATTAAATTTTTCCACAGGTTAACACGGGGTTTCGGGGTGATTACAGGGGTGATTTTATTCCGAATTTTCAGAAAATTTAAGGTATTCGGTTCCGAAAATTCGGGCATAAAAAATATAACGGAAAAATATCGAGAATTTCGACAAATGGTCGCCGAAAAAAATCAATTTTGTCAATCGTCAGCAGAAAAAAGCGCGAATTTTGTCAAAGGATCGCACCCCCCCCCCCTGCAAATTTCGTAAAAAAAAAGTCCTTCCGGCCAGTGCCGGGAGGAAGAGGTAGCTTTCATAATTCTTATTTTAAAAAAGCCAACTTATATCATGCAATCACACGAAGCTCAATTTAGTGGAAACCGAATATAGGAGATTCAATACTAATTTTTATCAATATAATGAATGAGAATTTCGCGAAATTAGTCAGCTTTATCCAAGCTGCTTTTCTTTAAAGTAACTTATATTTGGCTGCCAAATTCGGCAATTTCTTAAAGTGCCTGCCATTTTAAGACAACATGGTGGATGAGGCTAACCAGTGAACTTGGTCGAGACCTTAGTAATTGCTGTGCACATGCTCACTCACATCGGAATCGGTTGATATATACCAGTGCTGTCGCATGCAAAAAATCAGATTTTTCAAAATGTCACCCACAATAGAAATTGAAACTGCTATATCTGAGACATTTTTTAAGGTAAAGACAAACAAAAAATGCTCCTGAATCCTTATATCAAGATCAAATACTTAAGAAAGAAACCTTTTTCAATTTCTAATTTTTTTGCCCCTCACTTTAAATATATATATATTTTTTAATTTAATGGCCGCCAATTTGAAACAAGATGGCTGATGAATCTGGCCAGCGAACTTGGTCGAGGTGTTGATGTATGCTATCCACATGCCTTCTTACATCGAAATAGGCGAATACGTGTGTTATCGCGAGACAAATACAAGATCGTTTCAAAATGTTAGCCATGCTAGAAATTCAAAGTGCTATAAATCAACCATTTTTTAAGATATCAACAAAAGAACAAATTTTCAGAAACAAAAACTGCTCCGGAATCTTTGTATCAAGGCCAAACACATAAAAAAAATCTTTTTCATTTTCCAATTTTTTAATACCTCATTTTGAATTTTAAATTAAATTTTTTTAAAATGGCAACCCTTTTGAAACAAGATGGCGAATGAAGCTGGCCAACGAACTCGGTCGAGACATTGGTATGTACTATGTACAGACCAAGTTACATCAAAATAGGTTCATAAATACGCCTGTTATCGCATGACAAAAATCAGGTCGTTTTAAAATGTCAGCCACAAGAGAAATTCAAAATGCTATTACTCAGCCATTTTTTTTTAGATATAGACGAAAGAAAAACTGTTCCGGAATCTTTGTATTAAGGTCAAACACATACAAAAAAATCTTTTCATTTTCCAATTTTTCGGTATCTCATTTAAATTTTTTTATTTTTTTATTTTTTTAAATGGCCGCCATTTTGAAACAAGATGGCGGATGAAGCTGGCCAACGAACTCGTTCGAGATATTTGTATGTACTATGTACACACCAAGGTACATCCAAGTTGGTTCATAAATACGCCTGTTATTACGTGAGAAAAATCAGGACGTTTCAAAATGTCAGCCACGCTAGAAATTCAAAATGCTATAACTCAGCCATTTCTTAAGATATAGACAAAACAAAAACTGCTCCCGAATCTTTTTTATCAAGGTCAAACACATAAGAAGAAAATATTTTTTCAATTTTCAATTTTTGGTACCACATTTCAAATTTAAATTTTTCTTAAAAATTTAAATGGCCGCCATTTTTAAACAAGATGGCGGGTGAAGCTGGCCAACGAACCCGGTCGAGACATTGGTATGTACTATGTATAAACGAAGTTACATCCAAATCGGTTCATAAATACGCCTTTTATCGCGTGACAAAATTCAGGACGTTTCAAAATGTCAGCCACGCTAGAAATTCAAAATGCTATAACTCAGCCATTTTTTAAGATATAGACGAAACAAAAACTGCTCCGAAATCTTTGTACAAAGGTCAAATACATAAGAAAAAATATTTTTCTATTTTCAATTTTTTGGTACCACATTTCAAATTTTAAATTTTTAAAAAAATTTTAAATGGCCGCCATTTTGAAACAAAATGGCGGATGAAGCTGACCAACGATCTCGGTCAAGAGATTTTGTATGTACTATGTACACACCGAATTACATCCAAATCGGTTGATAAATACGCCTTTTATCGCGTGAGAAAATTCAGGACGTTTCAAAATGTCAGCCACGCTAGAAATTCAAAATGCTATAACTCAGCCATTTTTTAAGATATAGACGAAACAAAAACTGCTCCGGAATCTTTGTATAAAGGTCAAATACATAAGAAAAAAATATTTTTCCATTTTTAATTTTTTGGTACCACATTTCAAGTTTTAAATTTTTTTTAAAATTTTAAATGGCCGCCATTTTGAAACAAAACGGCGGATGAAGCTGGCCAACGAACTCGGTCGAGACATTGGTATGTACTATGTACACACCGAATTACATCGAAATCGGTTCATAATTACGGGAGTTACAGTGTGACATAGGTCAGATATATATATATATATATAAATTTTGAACGGAGGGTGGTTTCGGGGTCTGTGGGTCATGATCGATGAAAATATACCAAAATTTTTTGAAATCGCTTTCCTCCGAACGGCTGCAATAGGTAGCTTTTTTGTAAAGAAAGCTACCTAAAAACGCAAATTTCGTCCACTGATCGCAGAAGAAACGCGAATTACGCCAATCTTCTCAGAAAAAACTCCCATTTCGTCAAAGGATCAGGGAAAAAACCCCTTTTTCGTCAAAGAATCGCGGGAAAAAATGCGAATTTTGCCAATCTTCACAAAAAAAATTGTCACCGTCAAACTCCGTCAAATGATCACGAAAAAAAAAACACCAATTTTATCGAAGGATCGCAGAAGAAACGCTAATTTTTTCAAATCATCTAAAAAACAACGCGAATTTCGTCGAAAGATTGCAGAAAAAACGTGAATTTCGTAAACAGGTTGCAGGAAAAGCGAATTTCGTCAAAGGATTGCAGAAAAAAACGTGAATTTTATCATAGCATCGCAGAAATAATAGCAAATTTCGCGAAAAGATCGCGAATTCAGTTAAAACCGCGAAAAAACCTCCAAATTTCGTAATAGGATCGCTATAAAAACCTGAATTTCGTCAAAGGATTGCGGAAAAACGTAATTTTCGTCAAAAGATCGCGGAAAAAAGAAAGAAATTCGCCAAAGAATGGCGATTTAGGCGCCGAAAATTAGTCGTTAAAGCAAAATATTTAGTCGCCACGTGGCGACTGGCGACTGTGAATCTGCACCTAACAGAAGATGATGCAAGGTTTTCGATTTTTACTTTCAGAAAAAAAAAAAGATTGTGAAGCGTCACTTTTTCGTCAAAAGCCGTCTCTAAAAGAAGGATTCTAAGGCTAAAAGTACCGTCCCTCAAGGGACTTTGCGCCATAAAACCCCATACAACCAACTAACCTAAAAGTACCAAAATTTTTTCATGCTTAACAACACGTTCTCTATCTTGTACACATGATTTTTACTTTAATAGGATTATTTGAAAACCTTGATTTGATATTTAAATTTATTCTGCGTAATTTCGCTTATAATTTAGATAATTTGAAACTTAGGTCAACGCTGAAAATTTTAAAACACTGTAGTGATTAATTTTCCAGTAGTACACACATACATATACGTTTTGCTGTTCGGGTGACTCAGGGAGGATGCCTGTAATATATGTTTTCATACTTTAATGCATTAGGAATAAAAACATATATATAAAAGTACATATGTATATGTTGTACTTGATATCTATCAGAAAGCTAGTTTTATCTATAATAAATCTTTGATAAAACAATTTTTCTACGCGGTTAGCATGTAGGGACGGTGCAGTTCACAAAATTGCAGGCTGTTGCACAACTTCAAACTCACTCCCACAGTATTTGATGCAACGTGAAAACGTACTCTTGGAAAGGTTAATGGAAAAGGTATTTTTCAAAAGGCATTTCAACTCTTTTTTTATGTTGTTAATCAATACTAAATGAATTTATTGGAAGTGAATCTTTAACACAAGCAAGTGTAAGACACACGTGCTTATATATGCTTTAAACAAAGGAAAGTGTGGTGTGTCGTATTCTATACACCAGGCCCAATTTTTCTTTCTTCTTTACATTAATTTAAAAAAAATCGATTTCACTTTCAATAAAAGCATGGTTTTTCATGTAGTAGGATATGTTATATAACGGAAAATTTACCTTGAGTGAGAAATGACTAATATAAAAAATTAATGTTACCCTTTTCTAACATACACATTATACAGGACAATATGTCTCAAACTTATAAATGATTGAAATTATCAGCTATATACATATGCAGCAAAAACAATCGAAATAATGAAATTTAATCCAACAAATTACTTATTCATGAAATTTTCAATTTCAATTTTTGTTTTTAATATAGGATATGCATTTCATTACAGCAAATTTTAAATGCAGACATCTGCATTTAATTAAAATGCCTACAAATATTGTACTGGTACAGTCGTGGAAAAAAAAAAGTAACCCCCCCCCCCCCACCACCACTAACTCCTCAACAAATTATCGTAGAAGAAAGTTACTGGTACCGAACAATTGGAAATAAAGTCTACTTTTAACTGATATAGATAAAATTTGCTTAGGGGACCATATACATATTAAAACGAACCATAACTTTGTTTTTTTTTCAATACCAGTACACAATTCTGACATCATAAATGAACTCTACATCCTCCAATTAGCCTAAAAACAAATTTTTATGCAATTCGTACCATAAGTTTCCGAGAAATTAATTATTTTAAAACGAGCGTATTTTAAGGCCTGTATCCAAATGGAAGTTCGGAAATCGATTATTAACCGAGAGCCCCCATCTTGATCAAGGCACCTTAAGAAGTCAATGAAGCCTGCTAGATTACAAAACAGCAGAAGAAATTTCAAAATATCTAGTCACTTCTATTATAGACGGCCCCTTAAACCATCATTTTGCCGTTTTTTAAGCATAATTTGAAAACTACTTGAAAGAAAAATGTGAAATTTGGGATTTACATAAAGCAGGACTTAATAAATCCAAATCCATCAAAAAAATTGTAGGTTGCAGTTCATAATTTTTTCGAATATTAATTTCATAATTCATAATTCATATCATAAAATTATAAAAATTGCAAATTCAGCGTATTTATGTTTGGGTATATTAGTATTATTGCTACAAAAAAAAAAAAAAAATAGCACATTAGGAGCATAATTTCTGGAGATATTATTAAAAATATGAAAATGTAATTTAACACTAGAAGCACTAAGTTTTGAATGTTTATAATTCAAAAACTTATCATTCTAATGACTTGAAATTCGGTGTCTAGGCATAATTTGAACCAAAGATTTGAAATATCTTGTTAAAACTGGGTATTGTCATTGAAAAAAATGAAGTTTGGATTCGTTTTAATATGTAGATTGCCCCCTAAGCAAATTTTATATACATCATTTAAAAGTAGACTTTTTTTCCAATCGTTCGGTACCAGTAACTTTCTTCTACGATAATTTGTTGACGAGTTAGTAGGGGTGTTTACTTTTTTTTTCCACGACTGTACATGTAAATTGCGCAAAATTAGAAAATATTTTATAGCCACTAGATGATCTAACCCGGCTTTCCCAGGTTACAGTATATAGGTGAAACCCATTTTATTTCTTTTTAAAAACATTTCTATTGGGATTTTTTTACATTCAATATATTTGTTTAGATTGCCCTCTAACAACACCAAAAAATATTTTTATATGAAAAATTTCAATAAAGTATTCAAATACAGTTTTGAAATTTATTAAAACTGACAATTTCGTATTGACCTCATGCCCGGATATAGTAATAGAAGAAACTGCCAAAGATCGCTTCTTACAGCAGCCTTTTTTATTCTGATAATTTGAGTGTTTTAAAAGCACTTAATTCAATTATATGTCTGCTAAATTTGTTTTTATTTATATTATTTTACTGTTTTATTTTCGTTATGGAACATAAACCGGAAACAAATGCTGAACTATTTATATTATTTAAAGTGCAAACGGATTTATATTTCTTAATCGTCTGCACGCGATAGAAAAAGATTTAAAAAATAATAATATTTGAAAATTATTTTAAAAACTATGATAAATGAGAAAATTGCGATAGAGTTTTCAAACAAGTAGCATCTGGAGAACATTTTTTTTGTATTCGATGATGTAAAAATTGAATATGCGCGATGTTAGAAGTTGAAAAACAATTGCAGCGAAAGTGAAATTTAATCGTTTGGCACTGCTAACGCACCGCCCCCTGAATACTAGGCCAGGGCGCTGACACAAAAATGGCGGCTAGCGAAGGCGGATTTTTTTCAGCGTGTGTACGATCCCTTAAATATTCGTACCAATATTTTTTTAAAAGTTTTTTCAGCTTTATTTTTCTGAGATTAAACGAGTCAGAGAAATCTTTAATAAAATACTGGTGTCAAAGTTTAAGGGAACGTACCTACGTATAAAAAAATTCGCCTTCGACAGCCGCCATTTTTGTGTTAGCGCTCAGGCCTAGTATTCAGTGGGCGGTGGCTAACGTCAAAATGACGTCAGTGTTACGGGCGGACACGTTTGTCCTTTATAATACAGATTGTAGTGAATGAGTATCAGCGGTTAAATAAAATAACTTACGAAGGAAAAGTGATATTTGTGAAATCAAATTCAACCAAAAATGTTAATAGACATATTCTAGAATTTTATGCTATAGAACTACGAACCTAGAAAAAGCTTCAGCAACATAAGCTCCATGACCGCCGTTTTTGTGAACTTTTTCGTGAGTTGATAATTTGATATTTTCAGGATTCATTGGGAGTTTGCTCAAAGTTTGTCCTTTATTCATTTTTACGATGACGACTTTGTAACATCTGGAAAAAGAAAAAAAAAACAATGTTAATACAAAGTGCATTAAAATATATTTGTATTATAGTATACTAACTTGTCTAAGAGCTTTGTGATTCATGAGATTTTAAACAATGTATTCTACCTAACGTCTACGGTAAGCTACATTAAAGTGATAACCATTGCTGCCCCAATATAGTGTAACAGACTAACGACAAAAAGTCAAGGCATTTGAAGAAAGTTATTCTGCATAAAAAAATAATGCATTTGAATGGTTATAGAAGGAAAAGTTAGTCTGCCTACCGATTTGCATGGCGAAGGTGTATAAATTGACGTAAATATGTTATAACATAGCGATTTGTGTGATGTTTGTGCTTTGTACCCTAATAAGTAACAGTTGTCCAATAACGAAAATATTGAAGGCAAACCATTTAAATGGTACGAGAAAGGTGACAGACGTCATGAAAAGTGCGAAAATGTGGACGGTAATCAACCCATTTGCCTAATCTTGATTTAAACATCTTTCGATTGAGGACATTCCAAATTATGTAAATGCAAAAAGAACAAACAAAAATTGCATTACGACGAGCATAAATTTCGATTTGCCCTTTTGTATTTACATATTTTGAAATGCTCTGAAACGAATGGATTATGATTATGCTAATTAACTTAAGATTATGTTAATGATTATGTTAAAGAAAGGTCTATTTTTACGTATTTCTGATGACATCTGCTAGCGATTTTGTAACATCGAAATTATCTGCCTTCAGCATTTCGTTATTAAGACTAAACATGGTACATGTACTAGGGTACAAAGCAGAAACAATACGCAAAACATTTCACTTGACTCCAACAGTTTTTCAATGATGATATACACTAAAACCTCGATACTTCGTTACACTCATACATTTACTTTTTCATTTTATCAAATATAAAATTGACCTGGATTTGCAAGTAAATCTCGATAGCTCATCACACTATAAATCTGTATTTTTACTTGTTAGAATATAACATTATTTCAATAGATATTCCCTAAAACCTCCGGAAAATGTCACACTCACGAGTCAAACTTTTCATGAAATTGAATATATTTACTTCATATTAATTATGCACAAAAACCTAGAAAACGTCATTTTTTTAAATATCATCCTAACATTCATGGTACACATTAAAACCTCACTAACCCGTCACCCTAAAAAATCTATATTTTCTTTCAAATTAACATCCTTCTGAATATGCTCTATATGTTTTCCGTATGGATTTACAACAGATCTTCATAATTCGTCACCATAGTCTGTTTTTCTGCAGTACATTAAAAATATACCATGTACGTTAAATTTTGATAAATTTTATGTACATGGTATAGATATGGTAAATTTTTTATAGATATGCACTAAAACCTTGATAAATCGTTTTATTCTTAAACTGTATTATCATCAGTGTAAGATGCCATCCAACGATCTATTGCTTTTAATAACTGAGCGTCGCTCGGAACTCAAAATAAAACAACAACAAACAAAAAAAAATTTGAGAATAAATTACTTTTTAATGCTAATTTATTTTTATTAGAATAAAATACTCCTATAATATTTCATTTTCCTACAATTTTTTTGAAAATGTGGTTTTTGTTTACACATTCTTACAATTGACCAATAGCTAATTCCTAAACCGTTAGTTTTAGAGGTATAGTTTCAATTGCAAAAAGTCCTTCCAACCAGTGCCGGGAGGAAGAGGTAGCTTTCAAATTCCTTATTTTAAAAAAGCCAACTTATATTATTCAAACACACGAAGCTCAATTTAGTGGAAACCGAATATTGGAGATTCAATACTAATTTTTATCAATACTAAATCATTATGAATGAGAATTTCGCGAAATTAGTCAGCTTTATTCAAGCTGCATTTATTTAAAGTAGCTTATATTTGGCTGAGATGTTGATGTATACTATCCACATGCCTTCTTACATGGAAATAGGCGAATACGTGTGTTATCGCGTGACAAATACAAGATCGTTTCAAAATGTTAGCCATGCTAGAAATTCAAAGTGCTATAATTCAACCATTTTTTAAGATATAAACAAAAGAACAAATTTTCAGAAACAAAATCTGCTCCGAAATCTTTGTATCAAGGCCAAACACATAAAAAAATCTTTTTCATTTTCCAATTTTTTAATACCTCATTTTAAATTTTAAATTACATTTTTTTTAAATGGCAACCCTTTTGAAACAAGATGGCGAATGAAGCTGGCCAACGAACTCGGTCGAGACATTGGTATGTACTATGTACAGACCAAGTAACATCCAAATCGGTTCATAAATACGCTTGTTGTTGCGTGACAAAAATCAGGTCGTTTTAAAATGTCAGCCACAATAGAAATTCAAAATGCTATAACTCAGCCATTTTTTTAGATATAGACAAAACAAAAACTGTTCCGGAATCTTTGTATTAAGGTCAAATACACACGAAAAAAATCTTTTTCATTTTTCAATTTTTTGGTATCTCATTTTAAATTTAAAATTTTTTAAAATTGTTTAAATGGCCGTCATTTTGAAACAAGATGGCGGATGAAGCTGGCCAACGAACTCGGTCAAGATATTTGTATGTACTATATACACCTATATACACACCAAGGTACATCCAAATCGGTTCATAAATACGCCCTCTATCACGTGACAAATATCAGGACGTTTCAAAATGTCAGCCACGCTAGAAATTCACAATGCTATAACTCAGCCATTTTTTAAGATATAGACGAAACAAAACTGCTCCCGAATCTTTGTATCAATGTCAAATACATAAGAAAAAAATGTTTTTTCAATTTTCAATTTTTTTGGTACAACATTTCAAATTTAAATTTTTCTTAAAAATTTAAATGGCTGCCATTTTTCAACAAGATGGCGGATGAAGCTGGCCAACAAACTCGGTCGAGACATTGGTATGTACTATGTACAAACGAAGTTACATCCAAATCGGTTCATAAATACGCCTTTTATCGCGTGACAAATTTCAGGACGTTTCAAAATGTCAGCCACGCTAGAAATTCAAAATGCTATAACTCAGCCATTTTTTAAGATATAGACAAAACAAAAAATGCTCCGGAATCTTTGTATAAAGAGCAAATACATAAGAAAAAAATATTTTTCCATTTTCAATTCTTTGGTACCACATTTCAAATTAAAATTTTAAAAAAAATTTTTAAATGGCCGCCATTTTGAAACAAAATGGCGGATGAAGCTGGCCAACGAACTCGGTCGAGACATTGGTATGTACTACGTACATACCGAATTACATCCAAATCGGATCATAAATTCGATAGTTACAGTATAACAAATGTCAGATATATATATATCAACTTTTGAACGGAGGGTGGTTTCGGGGTCTGGGGGTCATGATCGATGAAAATATACCAAAATTTTTTGAAATCGCTTTCCTCCGAACGGCTGCAATAGGTAGCTTTTTGTAATGAAAGCTACCTAAAAAGCCTCAAAGGTTGTTCTTCATCTTCATTATACGAAAATCGATTTACGTCAAAATAGTTTAAAGAGTTACGTATTTAGAATTTAATACGATGTCTGAGTCCTATAAGTTTTATTCAAAAAGTTTCTCAACGTTCTGACAAATAAGGTAATAAAATTTCATTCTTCTAATGACCATAAGTTACCGATTTAAGATACGTAGAATTTTATGAATTTTCATCCTTTTATGTCACTAAAAATCGATAAACATGTTTTTAGTGTCAGAAAAGGAGGAAAAATCATTAAATTCAAAGTATCATAACTAAGTAAGTTTTTGAATTTTCATCATGCAAACACATTTTAATGGTGTGGATTCATCGCCTCATAAAACAACGGTTGTACTTACTTCCCAAAATTATCTCAAACATTCTCTTTAACCCTTTGCACTCCATTGTCTCCGCTGCGGAGACATCATCTTTCTTTGCAAAATTTGTTTTTGGTACCAGTAATAAAGGAAAATAAAACTTATCTTATTTCATCAGAGCACTTTTGAAATTGGGTACTTGAAGGCGACGTCTTTTAAAAAAGTGGTACCGATCGAATAAAATTTGTGTAAGAGACGCCGGAGTCCAAAGGGTTAAAGGTCTTTTAATTAAAATGTCCATTGGCAGCATACATTGCGATTTGTTATACGTTACTAAATTAACAGTTTATTGGAGCCTGTTACAAATGTTACTACGAAACGATGTAACATGTTAGCCAAAAGTATCTGTATTTCACATCTCTGTAAAAAAAAAAATCTGCCACATTGACGGGAAAAAACTGTCAATTTTGGCACCAGTGGTAAACCGTTTAATTTACAGAAAAAAGCTGTAATTTTTCATTAAAACAGTTTTTTTCTGTAAAAAATACAGATTTTTTCTGCAAAAATTATGAAATTCAGTATCTTTTACGGAGAAAAACTGTTTTACTTCAAAACAGTTTTTTTTTCTGTAAAAAATACAATTCTTTTCTGTAAAAATTACACGCAACCAACATTTAATAAGCCTTTTAAGTCAGTTTTTCCATTCTAACATAATCCTTTCCAATAGCACGTGCTGCAGATTTAATGGGGTTGAGATGTGGTCACCTTCTTGACAACTCACGGATGTGTTATATACAGGATGCTGCCAAATTAGACCGACAAATTCAGAGGAGTGATAGTAAGCATCAAGAGGATGAAAAATTCCTATAAAACATGGAGGTCGCAAACCACTTATTTCGTCACAAATACAGGGTGTTTCATCCTAATTGAAGTTGGGTTGACGGTAATAATTTTGAGAAAAATAAAAACATTGCAATGAAAATGCAACGATATGTACCTTGTTTTGTGTGAAATATTATAATATCACGAAAAGTTCTGGAAAAACAGGGTGCTTAAGGAATCGATGATACCGTATGAACTGGTAATCGCAGTCCAAAATGTGGAGGATTAAGTATATACACTGTAAAAAAGGGACTAAAAAACGGAGATTTTACTGGCAACCTAGATGCCAGTACTATTTCCGTTTTTTTAGGAAATTTTCCCCCCATTAATTACAGAAAAATTAGCGTTTTTAGCACGTTCACGCCAGCGCGGTGGGTCACACTCGACTGTCTCAGAGTTGCAGACCTGCCAACCTTTGACACTGAGAAATCGTAGCACATAAAATTAAAATAAATCTAGAGGTTGGTTGTTTGGTTTTTCGTGTTTCGCAGCCATCTTTTGATATTCGTAAAAGGAATAAGGTTTGTCTTTCAACTCAATATAGTAATTTTTTCTCTCAGAAAATTTTTATACACAATTACATTCACAATTTTTTTCCAATTGGGGAAATTACTTTATTCTGCAAGGAAAAAAAAAAAAAATTCGCGAACTTCCAAGAAATTTCAAAATATACTTGCAGAAGAATCATTGGTCTGTGGAAGAATTTAAAGGAGAAAATATTGCACAACATTTTTCCTTATGCAGGACATTCCTTTTCCGTGCGCAAATCGTGCGATTTTGCACACTATTTCAAACCTTGCCCCTCATAGAACACCCCCGCCCCCAGAGATTCTTAAATGGCACCCTTGTTTGTAAGGAAGGGAATTCCTGTATTAAAAATATTTACAGAAACACGATTCACTCGTGGTTAATATACATAAAGAGAGTTTTAAGTTAAAAGGTTTGTTTTGTAGCCCAGATTTTTTCCCCCATGAGCATGTTTTAATGTCCAAATTTTCGGGCTAATGGCCAATTTTTTTAAACTTTCGGAAATGAATACTTTGAAATTTTGGAAATTTAGGAACAGAATCACTCTTGAAAAATATGCTGCGTTTGATAAAAATCGCAACTAGAAAAAAAAAAAAATGCATTTGTGCTTTTTGCAAAAATTCGTAGTTTAAGACCGATTTTCGTAGCATAGTAGTTTATAGGTCCAAATCGTAGCATCTACGATTTTTTCGTAGCAGTTGGCAGGTCTGGAGTTGTCAAGTCTCCGGCTTTTTGCACACAACTGTTATTTTAGAGAAAATGTTGTTCCTTTAAATCGTCCAATTGTTCTAATTAAATAAAACAACATTTTCTGTATTAAAATACTGGTATCCAAAAGGCGGAGACTTGGCAGCTCTGAGACAGTTGAGTGTGACCCACTGCGCCGGCGTGAACGTGTTAATCAGAAAAACGGAAGTTTTTCTGTAATTTATGAGGAAAAATGTTCGTAAAAATACGGAAATAGTACTGGCGTCTAGATTGCCAGTAGAATCTCCGTTTTTTAGTCCCCCTTTTTTTTCTTTTTTTGAACAGTGTACTGCTGGCGCGTAGAATTACTTCTACTATTTTTTTTATATTATCACATTTACAACAAAGGTGAGAATGTCTATTAAAATTTTTATTATAGTATACTTCAGTTTTCTGAAAGTTATTACCGTCAACTAAAATTGATTTAGGGTAAAACACCATGTAGCTTTCATTAACCCTTTATGTACTGAATTATGAATTCATGAAAATTTTATCTTCTAAAGCATTTTTCGTGAATTTTTGAAACTACATTAGGAGATTTACATAATCATTTAATAAATTTTAGAAGGATTTTAGGATTTAGAGGGATTAATTAAATTTCAATTTATAGGGATTTTGTGCTATATTTATAACCCCACCCAAATCTTTTATTTTAAAAATTTTTCTTGGTATTTTGTAGAATTAGGAAATGTACAAATATAATGTTCTTACAATAGAAATATAGAAATATTTCCGAATTGAACCCCCCCCCCCCCCCCCACCCCAACGGCAAGAAAGCTGAACAGATGCAAAGGCAAAAGAAATCATCCTTTTAAAAATATTTTTGTTTTGTGTAACCAATAATGCTTTTGGAACAAGATAATATAATGCATCTATAACTCATTCTAAACTGTATTACTACTAATCGATGTATTAAATGAATTTTATAACAAGTTATTTTAATGGTACTTATAAGTACCGCCAGTAGATAAAGGGTTAAATACGTGGTTTGCGATCCCATATTCTAAGGTAATTTTTTATCCTCTTGATGCTTAGTATCACCCCTCTGAATTCGGCATCGCCTTGCATACAGGATGTCTCCAAAAAATGTATACACAATTTATTTACTAATAACTGGCACGTTCTTCTTTTCCTTTCTGGTTTAATTAACTTAAAATAATGGCTACAACCAGACTAAACTTTGAACAAAACAAATCTTTTCTAAAATGTTACAATAAGCTCAAGAATTTAGCTGAAGTGCAAAAGCAGTTTATTACAGAGTTTCAAGGTATCCCCCTACGTGATTTACAATTGCTAGAATTAGACATAAGTTTAAAAAAAGATGGAACTCTTAAATATGTTGACAAGCAAGGTTCTGCAAGACCACGGTCATCAACAGAACCGCGCAAACTAAGGGTCTGTTTTGGGATTCCATTGCTTCACGTTATCAGCAGGAATTTGACCAGAAAGGCCATTAGTTTCAATACAGGTGTTAATTATATAAAATGTTCATTATTGTAGTTCCATTTCACAATTAGAAATAAAGTGTGTGTTAATTGAAAAAAATACGTTATAATAAGTTTAATTGTGTATACATTTTTTGCGACACCCTGTAAATACACAAACTTAACCCTTAAATGCCGGGTGTTGCTTTTCGGCAACATACCCAATTTAGGCTCCAAAATACTATTAGAATAATATTGAAGCTTCAATGCCTAATGTTGCCAATAAAATACATTCTGAAAATATTATTAAATCTATTTTCAACATGTAGATGGCAACACTTGTGCTGTTTAACCCGGGAGAACTTGCTGCATGAGATTTTCTCTCACAGTCGTACTTTTTTAAGACTCTTATTTAAATCATTTTTCATTTTAATTAAAATTTCAAAATGTTTTTCAATTATTTTACCCATTTTGTGAATAAAAGTACTAAGCCAACTAAAAAAAATTGATATTATATGCATGTAAAGTAAAAGAAAAGCAATTGGGCATTCTCACTAGCGAGTTCTCCCGGGTTAAGAATAAAGATAGATTTATTTTTTCAATTGTTGCTACTTGTTATTTTTGTTTTGTCTGGAAGCTTGCGAAATACCCTATTTTGTTCTGAAGTGAGCAAGTAAAATTTATTTCTTATTATAGTTCCTAAAATTCTTGTGTGTTTAATATTATAGAATTCTATCAAGGAGAATTATTTTTTCAATTAAAGACCAGTATTGCCGATTAGTAACAAACTGTTTTTTAGCCATAAACCATACTTAAATCAAAATATCATTTTTTTAAGTATTTTTCCCTTGATTTAATTAAAAAATGAAAGCCGAAAAACATTATTACAATGATTTTTGAAAAATCAGGCATTTAAGGGTTAAACAACTCTTCACTCCGATACATCTGCGATTTTATATAGACGAATATCATTAGGTACGTTCTCAAATCCAAACTGGCTCATTTTCGTTCATATACGCATGAGACTGATAGGTGATCTTTTTCATAAATTATGAAATTGAATAGTTTTTCCATTTTTCGATAAAGGCGGAACATCTTTCGGAAAATGGTGTCAAATTTTCCGTTTAGAACCGGATTTAAGGACGCAACAGCCCTATATGCATCGTTATGAAACAACAATCACTCATAACCATATAATCCAATTATCGAAAAATGAAAAGTTATTAGACGCCAAATCCTTTTAATTGTCATCCCTGCAAGTATCATAATTTTACGTTTAAAAATGAGTCCGTAAATATGTCAGAAAGTTTCGCGGATTCATTTTAAATACCCCTAAAACTTCAATAACTCAAATGCAAATTTAATCGAATGTAATTAATTCATTTAATATATATGCAACAAAAACCTCGATAACTCGACATTCGCTTAAACAATGTTTATATTTATAGAGTGCTAATATTACTTTAATAATGCACAGTAAAACTCGCCACCCTCATTAAGATAGGATTTAATTCAGTCGAATATTAATGATTCCTTATTGGCTTCGAATAAAACTCTGTAACAAGACTGCCTCATAAATCTAGATAAACGATTGCATAAAAAAATATTTATGAGGGCGACGAAATAAACAGGTTTCAGCTCATATTTTAATTCGACATGTAAAATCACAGATTTATGAGAAAGACAAATTATCGAGGTTTCGTGACTATATATAATCTATTAATGGCATTCGATTGAGTAAAAATATAGATTTGTGAGGTTGACGAGTTATCACTGTTTTAGCAAAAATCAATACGTATTTTATATCGAAAGAAATGGAAACGTAAATATTTGAGGATGACAAAATATCGAGATTTTCGCGTATGTCATCAATTGGATAAATATAAAGTCTGTGCAAGAGTCTGATGAGCTATCGAAGTTTTAGAATAAATTAATGATATTCTTTTGTAGAAATCACAGATTTATCTTTTATCAATGACGAGGTTTCGAGATTTTAGTGCATACATAAAATTATTTAATAACAATTTTTGATTCCTTAAAAATACCCTTTTTTTCAGTGCGATGAATTATCGAGGTTTTACTATATATCTATGAGGAATTAAGGATATCCAATTAAAAAAACAAAACAAAATAATACTCACTTAGAAATAAATTTATTCTATCGAATGAACACGTAGTTTCATGAGGCCGGTGAGTTATCAAACTTTTAGTGTATATTAACAAACTAATAATTGCTTTCGATAAATAAAAACATCGTTTAAGAGCATAACCATATAACCAATTATCGAGGTCGAAAGTAAATTGAGTAAAAGCACTGATTTATGAAAATGACGAGTTATCGAGGCTTTAGTGTATAACGATAAAGATTTTGATATTTTAAAATATGTTGACTTATCGAGGATTTAGGGTATAACATGTATAATTATAACTGATGTATAATAGCACAAATTAATAAGAGTGACAAGTTATCGATGTTTTAGTGCATATGTATAAACAATTAATGGCATTGGATTGAATAAATGCACTGATTTATGAAAATGACGAGATTTGGAGGTTTTAGAGTATATCCGTAAAGAATTAATGATATTTGTTTAAATGAAAGCGTAAATTTTTGAAGGTGACAAATTATCGAGGTTTTAGTACATAGCTTGTGTTAATTACATTCGATGTGCAAAAATACAGATTTACAACAGTGACAATATATGGAGGTTTCAGTGCATATATATAATACATTAAGGGCATTTGATTGAATAAAAACCTCACAGATTTATGAGACTGATGCGTTATCAAGGTTTTAGCCTAAATTTATGCAGAATTTATGCCGATTGAATGGAAACATATGTTTAATAGTGTGGCGAAGTAACTCAGTTTTCTCGTATATCGTCGGTATTGGATAAACGTAAAAATCAGTGTAAGAATCTGGCGAGTTATCGAAGTTTTAGGTCATATGTATAATGATTTAACGATATAAATAAATATATAAAATATAATACATACGTTGTATAAATCACAGATTTACCGTAGTGATGAGTTATCGAGATTTAAGTGCATATCTAAAATCATTTAAAAAACTCAAATAGCCAATTAAGTATTATTAGTTTTTCATAAATAAAAATATCGCTTAAAAGGATTAGTTATCGAGATTTTATAAAATATCTTAGTTAAATTAATTACACTCGATTTCCTAAAAGCACTGATTCATGAGAATGACGAGTTATCGAAGTTTTAGAGTATAAACATAAAGACTTTATGATATTTGTTTTAATAAGAACAACGGTGAAAAATTATCGAGATTTTAGTGCATAGCTTTTATTAATTATATTTGATGTATAATAACATAGATTTATGAGTGTGACGAAGTATGTAGAATTTATTACATTTCTTCAAAGTATTAATCTTATTGCACTAATACAGAAACAATGTAAGAGAACATAAAAAATAATGTAGCGTGTTATCGAGGTTTTAGCGTACACCTATAACATTTTTGTAATATTCAATTTTATAAAAATTAGATTTATGAAAACGACAATTTATAGCGATTTTACTACAAAACAATATATTAATATTTCTTGCATAAAAACACAGACTAATAGGGTGACGAGTTATGAAGATTTTATTGTTAGTTCATATAAAATACATTTGGTGCACACCTAGAAAGATTTTTCAATGAATGAAGATATTAAGCTATTTAGGGTGACGAGTTATGAAGATTTTAGTATTAGTCTATATAAAACACATTTAGTGCACACCTAGAAAGTTTTTTCAATGAATGAAGATATAAGCTATTGAGTGTGACGTGTTACTGATGGTTTGGTGCATGTCATGAAAATAATGACGGTATTCGTTAAATATAATCACTGTTTAAGAGAATGGCAAGTTGTTAATGTTTAATGCATAACTAAATGCATTAATTAAATCCGATATTATAAAAATTCTGATTAATGAGCGTGGCGAGTTATCAGGGTTTTAGGATTTATGTATAAATAAATAATTACATTCGAATAAACAAAACATATATTTATAATAGCGATGAGTTATCAAGGTTTTATTACAAATTGTTAGTTTATAAGGGTCACGAAGTATCGAGGCTTTAGTATATATCGCCATCAATTGAATTTGATGAATATATGAATATAGAATATATGTGTAACGATTTATCAAAGTTTTAGTGCATATTTATGGACAGCCGCAAGAAAAAAAAAAGAGAGAGGGGAGGGGGAGGAGGGGGCATACATTTTAACCATAAAATTAACACAGAAAAAAAGAAACTAGACATACGATTGGAAATTATATCTTCTTTTTAATAAATGTTTGAGAAAAAGGGCTTAGAGGTTGTCTTCATTGAGAAATAGCATCAAATTTTGCAATTTTTAACAGCAACACCCAATTTCAACATTGTATTTGGTTATTTCAGAAAATTTTACCCAAGGATACCAAACAGGAATTCATTTGGTGAAGTAATTTAGGATTTACGCATATTTTAAAGTTTTGAACTCTTCATGTTAAATTCATTTTTATTAGACGTAAAACAGACTACAATACGGGTAGTTTTTTTTAAGCATATGCAAAAACGAACTTGGCGGAATGAACTGTAATTTTGGAACCACATATTTCAAGCTTCTAAAAACAGATTTATGTTAAAATGTTTATAGGTTGTTACAATACATATTATACAGATTTTTTTTCGATTTTATATATTTTTAGTATTCAAAAACAATACGTATTGTTAACGTATAGAAATTTTAACAGAAATTTATTTGTGGAAGTTTTAAATACGTCAATCCAAAATTACAACTCATTCCGTCAAGTAGTTTTTGAGTTATACTTGAAAAGCTAGATGCAATGTAGTTTGTTTACAACGATTAAAAATGAATTTAACATTACGAGTTCAAAACTCTACATAATCATTATTCCTAAACTACTTCACCGAATGACTTCCTGTTTGGTATCTTTGGGTAAAATTTTCTGAAACAACCAAATACAATGTTGAAATTGGGTGTTGCTGTTAAAAATTGCAAAATTTGGCGCGATTTCTCAATGAAGACAACCTCTAAGCCCTTTTTCTCAAACATTTATTAAAAAGAAGACTTCCCGTTCGGTATCCCAAAGTAAAGTTTTCTGAAAATCCAAATATAATGTCAAAATTGGGTGTTCGAATTGAAAATTTCAGAGTTTGGTGCAATTTTTCTGTGAAGACGGACCCCTAAGCCTTTTTTTTTTTTAAATTAAATTGAAATAAGACATAATTCTCAATTAAATGGCTATTTTAATTTTTTTTTTTTTGTGAAACAATTTGTTGATTAAAATGTATGTTTTTTTTGGCTGGATGTACATGATGGCTAAATATACATGTCGGCTGATTGTCCAGCTGGCTAAATGTCCTGCCGGCCATTTGGTTGCCGACTAAATGTCCGCGACTAGGAAAGGAGAAGTATTTCCATGTACCACAGACCAAAAGGTCTTTTTCCATACCACGGATTTTATGTGCACGTATATGGCATGCGCACGACAGTGTTTCAACAGCTGGATATCGAACTATTCTAATCGATCGCTGCAGATCGTTGTGTATAACAGCGAAACTACATTTTTGGATAACTTAATATGATGCAGGTGATTTGCAAAAGATAATGAAGTAAGACCGTGAAGTACCTCATAGTAATCAGGGATGTATTAAATAAAGTTTAGAAGTATATTTGAAGAAAAAAGTAAAATGGAATCGGCACAACATTAATTTTGACGCAAACTTACGTCTAGAAGCTCAAAATGACCAACATTCACAAGATTGAAACAGTTGAAATCGTTAGCAAATTATAGACGTTCTTAATCTTCCGTTAAATGACTTAATAAAATGAAAGATACTTTCCTATATATGATCCGTTGCTGCATAAGTTTGGCTAACTAGCCGGATGTGCTAATCCCAAAACTTTCTTCTTTCTAATACATGCTAATATTTCAAAAAGTTGTTACACATGTTAATCCTCCAGTGTTATTACTTCAATACTACACGAACTTTGATTTTCATCTTAAGTTTCTGCTTCATTTTACTAATCGGAGTAAAGGCGAGTTAATATCAATCATAATATTTAATTAAATCAATATTTTTTCTCATGCCGATGTACATCGGCTACTTCAGAATAGACAAATTAGCTGGACGCGAATTGCTAGTCGCTGCATGAACAGCCGATGATTAACAGAACTATGGAATATCGAGAAAAATTGCCATTACAGCGCCCTCTTCCAAATGCACGAGGGAACATAGCCAAAAATATACACATGAAATTCGGTTCAATTATATGCATAACTTCATACCCTTTTCGGTGATACAATATTGAAAATACCACAGAAATCGCTATTATAACGCCCCCTTCCGGCAGGATATTTCCAAATTCAAGGAGGGCTTGCTGGTCACAGCCAAAAACATAGGCAATAAACATGATTGATCGTTTTTACTCCGATTAGTAAAATGAAGCAGAAACCTGAGATGAAAATCAAAGTTGATGTAATATTGAAGTAATAACACTGAAGTATTAACATGTGTAACAACTTCTTGAAATAGTAACATGTATGAGAAAGAAGAAAGTTTTGGAATTGGCACATCCGACTTTTTTTTCAATTGAAACTTGTACATTTGTTTTCATATTGAAACTAAAAGAAATTTCAACAAAACTACTTTTTGTTTTGAATAAGCTAAATGGTAAGTAATAATGATTTAGTAGGGACAGGCATGAATACCTATGGGAGAAATAATAATGATATTTTACCGTATTTTATACATTATAAGTGATATTAGGAGATAAATTTAGTTTCCGCTATTTATTTCTTAGTATCAATTACTTTAATCGAAAACAGAACTAATATGCAAGGATGTCTATAAATGAATTCATGCTACGCAAAGCCATTTAAAGCTTCATCTAACGATTAGAATGGTCATAAAATTTTGTTATGTGACTAGTGAAAACAATGTAAGAGGAATTCAGCAAAGACAGAATAGTTATGAAGGGAATATAAGTAGATGTGTTTCTTCCCAATGATTAAAAGGGATACGAGGGTGTATCATCAGCAAAGACAGAATAGTTATGAAGGGAATATAAGTAGATGTGTTGATTCCCAATGATTAAAAAGGATACGAGGGTGTATCACTAAGTTTTTGTCCTCACATAAAAATAATTGAGTGAAATTTATGAAATTGCTACACTGTATTAGTCCTTTTCTATATAGTCACTGTGCACGGTAACACATTTCTGCAAACGGTATTTCAAAGAAGGGGGTGCGCGATAGTAGACCCAAAGGGGGCATTTTTCTAACTTTTAACGACCCCCACATGTGACATATTGTTGGAAAGGCGTGTAACCCTTATTCATGCTATGCACCTCCCGAGTTCCTCCCCCCCCCCAAATTTGCCCCCCGGGGACATAAAGGATGTCCGCAAAATTTAGAAAAGTGCCCTTCAAGAGGACAAATTTAGGAGGAGGGGCTGGGGAGGTGCATAGCATGAATAAGTGGTCACATTACTTTCCAACAATATGTCACATGTGGGGATCGGCAAAAGTTAGAAAAATGGCCCCCTTTGGGTCTATTATCGCACCTCCTGGAATACATCCTCCCCCCTCTCTTTGAAATACCGGTTGCACAAATGTGTTACTGTGCACACTGACTATATGGAAAAGGACCTGTAGAAGGACATGTAAAGGGACATGTGTCCCCTGGAAAAGGACATGTAGCAATTTCATAAATTTCACTCAATTATTTCTATGTGAGGGAAAAAAAATATTGATACACCCTCGTATAATTGACATACAATTAATAAAAAAGTTAATTCTTAAGAGAAAATCACATTTTAACAGGCAAATTCTAGCTGTATCAGTTTTGAGTATTGACAGTCCCATGTATATGCAAATGAGCTTTATTTTACGAAATTTTTTTCAAGGCCAAGCGTCATCGACTTGCAGACTGGCAATAAATATCATACATAAATACAAAAATAATATAAATATAATGTCAATCTTCTAGCACAGTAGATAGATTTCAATTAATTTATATAAATGATCTTGTAACGGATAGGAAATGGACAGTGCAGGGCGTCTGAAAAGTACTTTACACTTCTTTGCACTTTTATAAACTCAGCAAAAAAGAAAAGAAAAACAGACAAGAATATACAGACGTTTTTATGTATTCAATAAAGATTTTTTTTTTTTTTTTTTTTACAATGTTTAAAACATTACAACTACTTGCACCATTTTCATACGCAACAAATCGAGTCGTTAAGAGCTTTTCAACTCGATGAAAAATTGGTGAGTTGTCATTCTCGGTGACAGCTTTATTTCAGTTTTTCACTACATGAGTGTCATTAATTAGAAATTCATAATCAGTGTTTTTCATGCATCCCCATAAAAAGAAAAGATAAAAGGCATGATATCTAGAGATCTAACAAGGAAGGTCTCCATAAGCGCGTACTCAGAAAAATCCGAAAAAAAAAAAAAATACGGAATGTTCGTCTCATGAGTATATATATGTTTATAAAAAATTTTGGCAGAACCTTGATACAGCCTCCGTAAAAAAAAAATAAAAATAAGGAAAATTTCGTTTATTTGGCGATTTATCACTGGTTGGTGACGGAGTAAATTTTTTAAAAATACGCTTTTATGTCAAATACTCTTTAAGGAAAAACATTTTCATGCTGAACTAGTTTAAGTTTAACTTAAATAAATACATTTTTAACTATAGTTTTGTCATATATATTTATATGTATATTTAATTAAATTTAACGAACGTATTATACGGTTTAGAACAAAATTTAAATGGATTAAAATTGTTTCAAATTTAAAATTAAGGTCCGATTCTGAGCACTGTATATTTGACTTCGATACTGTTGGTGTCGGAGACAAGAGAATAGTATTGTTGCCATGGAAACAACAATTTATTCAACATCGAATTGTACAAAGAGAGCCTTCTTAATCAGACAGTTACTTTTAAAATACACTTAAAACTTATCCAGGCAGTGAAACCGTGTAAAATTAAGTAACTTCAGCAACACACAACTAGTACATCTCATTAAAAATCAGAAAAACCAACATTTAAAATGCACAAATATTACATGAAAAGCAGCAAACAGTTGTTTCGAATCTACTAGGGAGATTCTTCTTCAGTGCAAGATAGGGAAAAAGGAACAGCGTGCTAGAAAAAGCAAGGCTGAGTTTTTTCTAGCACGCTGTTCCTTTTTCCCTATCTTGCATTGAAGATGAATCTCCCTAGTAGATTCGAAACAGCAGTTTGCTGCTTTTCATGTAATATTTGTGCATTTTAAACGTTCGTTTTTCTGATTTTTAATATTGTTGCACAAAGGCTTTATTTGCTATTTTTTAGTACATCTCATATAACCTTATAGATAAAATAATAAACTGTTTCATCGTTTATATAAATTCATTAAGTACTGCGTATTTAAACACTCATTTAACTAGCAATTTCAAAATGCATTAAAATCGCTTGTGCATTTTCCGAGGGAAAATGTTGTTCGTAAAATATTCGAAAGTATTTCATTTTTTTACAAACTTTATACTGGAATTCTGCAGCTAAATTTGACTGATCATTTAATACACACATAAGACGTTTCATTAGTATTTTTTTTTTCAAAATATTTTGAGCATGCGCTTTAACGAGACCTTCCTTGTATGTAGCCACGTGGCCATGGTATTGGACATCTTAAACTAAGCGGTCACTATCATGTGTTCACTTAATTTTCTTGAGTAAGTATAAAAGTATTTATATAAAAAATATGTAAAAAAAAAATAATCTTTAAGAGGTATTTTAATAATACAAAATAAATACAAAATAATAATAGATACAAAGCATAAATAAAACTTAATGAATATGAAATAAATTTTCAAATTATTTGTTTTATATGTGTTAGTATCACCTACTATTGATGTCTACTATTGAAATTGTAAAAATTGTAAATGTTCTTGATGGTATTTTGTATGGGACGCAATAACGGTTAAGATTTAGTAATAACTTTTTAATCACCTCCCTTCCTCCAATAAAATTTCAAATTTATGACTTAAATAATTTGTTTTTTAATAATTTATAATTAAGATAACGATTAAATTTACGAACTGCTCTAAGTTTCCGACTATATTTCATTTTCAATGAAGTACCGTAAACTGAAGTTACCTGGGTCCTGGGAAGAATTTCAAAAACTCGTAACAAAAAGAGGTTTAAATCAATCCTGGTATCAATCCTGGTAATCAATCCTGTATTGCGATTATTGACATAATTCAATAATACACGGTGTAGAGTCCTGCACGGGTCGGGTACGACCCGACCCGAACCCACAAATTCCATTTTAATTCAACCCGCAACCCGACCCGAACGAGAGAAAAAAAAATTCCTCGACCCGCAACCCAACCAAAACTCGCAAAAATAATTTTTGGCAACCCGCAACACGACCCGAACCCGAAGTAACCCGCACCCGCAAAGTTTCAAACCAAAACCCGACCCGAACTCGCAATGAAAGAGAAGTAAATCACGTTTGAATGCCATTTTGAAAAAAATTTTACAATTGTATTTCTAATGCCATTTTTATATTTTTCATAGAAGAATTAACAAATCTATATTCTTTAATATTCAAATATAGTAAAACCTCTGAACACCTCGGGATCGCTGAATAGAGTCAAACATCGGGTCGGGTTATCCCGAATTTTGCTTTTTCGGCTCGGAATGAATCTAATTTTCTTTCTGCAGGTCGGGTTCACGTCCACACTAGAAAAATTCTTGCGGGTCATATATAAGTTTTTTGCCACTCAGATTGTTGGGATTTTTACAAAAAGTTTGAGCACAAATATGTTTCAGATGACAAGAAATACGTATTTGAATTAGAGCCCTGCACGTATCGGGTAGTACCTGAGCCGTGCCCCGTATTAGACTCAATTAAATGAATATCACAGGTATGATAAATTATACCCGAACTTTGATACAATGAAAACGAAGAAAGTAGAAAAATAATGTTTCAATCTGTATGTAACGGTATAAAATTAAAAAATGCTTTAAAATTTGTTGCGGTTTCAAAAGTTCCACTTATAACGGTACACCTTGTATTACACAATTAGCATTCTGCCTTATCTTACTTTAAAAATAAAATACGCAGCAAAACGCTAAATGATTCTTCCTGTCTTTCACACAGTAGATTATTGTCATAGCAACGTTAGAAGTATCAAGACTAGAACATTGGAATTGTAACTATTCAGCAAAAATGCTCTAGCAGTGCAGATGGCATTCGTTATAATCCTTAACGTACTACCATTAGTTGAAAAAGTATGTTTCTATTAATTTCCAGAAACTAATTCTAAGACAAGACGCATTTTGCTTTCATGAAATTTTGATCTGCGGTTTAATAGACTTTTAACGTGAAAAAATATCATGGACATTCTTTTAAAAAGTCGGGTCAACCCGAAACCGACCCGTAAGAGTAAAAAAACCAACCCGAAACTGACCCGAGCCCGAAACAATGAAAGGCAACCCGACCCGCAACAAAATAAGTTGAAGCCACCCGAACCTACCCGACCAGCAACCGGAAAATATAGCGCCAACCCGATCGGATCGGGTCGGATTTGGGTAAAAGCGGGTAACCCGACCCGATGCAGGACTAACTCGGTGAATCACGTCAATACCTTTAACACAATAGAAACAGAACTAAACTTTACTGGTACGTCAAAAAATGGTAAAAAATTAAAAATTTATAGAATAAATTAACAAATTGCCGTATAGGAGTGCGGTATATACAATAAGACGTGTCAAAGCGTAGGAGTTTTTAAGTGTCCAAAAGTAAACTAGTCGGATGTGCCATTTCCGAAACTTTCTTCTTTTTCATATATGTTGATATTTCAAAAAGTTGTTACACAAATTAATCCTTTTGTGTTATTGCTTCAATACTACACCAACTTCGATTTTCATCTCAAGCTTCTGCTTCCTTTTACTAATCTGAATAAAAACGAGTTAATCTCGATCATAGTATTTAATAAAATCAATATTTTTCGTTACTCTGTTCTATTTCAGCTGCTTGCAAATTGCCGGCTTAGTAGGATGCGAAGTTATAGACGCTGCACGAGCCGTCAATGTACAACAGAACTACAAAAAATCGAGAAAATTGCACAAAAATCGCTATTACAGCACCCCCTTCCGGCAGAATATTTCCAAATTGACTTGGGACCTGCTTTTCATAGCTGAAAACATACATATGAAATTTGGTAATTGCTATAACAGCGACCCCTTTGGGTGGAATATTTCCAAATTCAAGGAGAAACTGCTTGTCATAGCCAAAGACATATATATGGAATTTGGTTCAATTCTATGCAAACGTCATACACTTTCCTACGGTACAATTATGAAAACGGCACAAAAATTGCTTTTACAGCGCCCCCTACCGGTGGAATATTTCAAAATTCAAGGACACCTGCTTGCCATAACCAAAAACATATATGAAATTTGATTCAATTCTATGTGTAACTTCATACACTTTTCGATGGTACAATAATGAAAATGGCACAAAAATCCCTATTAAAGCACCCCCTTCCAGTGGAATATTTCCAAATTCAAGGTGGACCTGCTTGCCATAGCCAAAAACATATACAAGACATTTTGTTCAATTTTATGCATAGCTTCATAAACTTTTCGATTGTACAATAATGAAAATGACACAAAAATCGCTATTATAGCGGCCCCTTCCGGCGTATTGTTACCAAGTTCACGTGGGACCTACTGGCCATAGCCAAAAACATACACAAAAAATTTAGTTCAATTCTATGCATTTCATACACTTTTCGATGATACAATAATGAAAATGGCACAAAAATCGCTATTACAGCGCCCCTTTCGGGCGGAATATTTCCAAATTAAAGGAGGACCTGCTTGCCATAACGAAAAACATATAGATGAGATATGGATCAATTCTATGCGTTAACTTCATACACTTTTCGATGGTACAATAATGAAAATGGCACAGAAATCGCTATTACAGTGCCCTCTTCCGGCGAAATATTTCCAAATTCAAGGAGGACCTGCTTGCCATAGCCAAAAACATATACATGAAATTTGGTTCAATTCTATGCATAACTTTATACAATTTTCGATGATACAAAGCTGACATACGGACAGACAGATATTTTGTATAAATATGTTTTTCGTGATCTCTGACCCCTAAAACATGTAAATCCCGCCGAAAAACCGGAAGTCTTCTTTAGAAAGAAAAAAGTAAAAAAGTTAATTTTTCTCAAATTAATTTTTGCTACACGATACCCGACTTAGGTCGGGTAAATCTGCTGTTTGGTTATGGTGTAGACCGCACCCCGATACGACAATTTCTTAAATTTTTATGAGTTTTCGAAATGTGCTCGGACTTATGGGACTCTGATATATTTTTATCTTTTCCCACGAAAAATTCCAATTTTTGACAAGTTTTATGGTGTAAACGAGTACTCCGATACGGACAACTTTTTTAATTTGATGAATTTTTTAAATATGAGGAGCAAACATTCAAACCGTGTTTTCTCACAAAAAAAAAGAGAGTTATTGTTAGTTTTATGAACTCTGTGTTAAATTGAACAGAAATAACCGGTTGTTTTAACAAAAAAAAAAAAAAAAAAAAAATAAATAAATAAAATAAACTATTTTACGTTTATAAACCAATTTTAAAACTTGGCGTTTCAATCAAAGAGTGTTTCCTCCAAAGCCTGCATTCAGTCAAACAGTGATTTCTCCAGTCTGCCAATCACAGTTGTCACTTAATGTGTAGTTTCGAAACGTACCATACATATCACAATTAAAACGGATTGTTTTAGAGAAAAATAAGAGAACTGTTAAGGTTAAAGGCTTCCAGAATTATAGATTTCAAGATCTAAGTGAAGAATATGCTGTAAATATTTTTAAAAAGGGAGTTACTGTTGCCCGTGTTCAAAGGGTTGTTTTAGAATCTCTTCCTCTTAGCCACACCATATCAGTTGAAAAGAAAAAAAGATGTTGACAAACTTTTGAACGTAATGTATGGTAAACAGTGGCAAAATCAACATGATGATGTTTTCAAATGGTACAACCATATTATCCATTATTTACCAGCCTACAATGAAGAAGAGGGGGAAGTGTGTGACTGTCTAGATGAAGATATTGGTTTTAACATTTGGAGTGGATTTTTGGCAAACGAGTATTTTTTTAGTACATATTTAATGAGTACTACTAGGTACCATAATCTGTCCTTTTATTTTATCAATAATCAACTGAAGTTCAGTGTTTTCTCAAATAAAATAATGCTTTTGTATTATTTGTGAGTTAGAACTTATTTCATTCAAAAAGCGTTTTATCCACTTGTCAAACAATCAAAACATGTTTCCTACTCTGAATTCGGTCAAAACGTGATTTCTCCACATATTAAATGCATTTTATTAATTTGTTTTAGGTTTAATATCTCATGTATGCTTCCAATTCTTTCTAATAACCAGTAATAAAAATACACAAAAAAATTAGAATTAAATACAAGTTATTTTCTAATTTATCAGTTTTTTGTGTTTTTTAAAAATTTGTATCTAAAGGAGAAAGCATGGTTTGAATGTTTGCTCCACATATATACTTTATGTCTTATGTCTTTAAACTGCTTTTTTTTCCTATTGCCACAAAACAATCATGCTCTTTGATAAGTCGTATGATACAAACCGCATTCAAATAGACCAATGTGTTATTTTTAATTTGTAACGAAATTTAGACGCATACGGTATATTGTAGGTAAAATTAATTTGAATTTGTTTTTCTAAATGCAAAATAAAGTTATCTTATAGGTCCTATTTTAATTACTATGCTGCATTTAAGTAAGGGGTCTCAGGGGTCATAATTTTTTACTGAAGGTGCATTTTAGCATCATGTCACATTTAATTTTATTTCTGATTCCCTATGAAACACAAATGCGTAAAATTTTTACCACTAATAGCTAAATATCTGTTCTATGTAGCATAATTATTTCAATATTTTACAACTGATATTTCACTATTTTTTAATGTTTATTTTTGATAAGAAATTAAAAATTTCTTTTTCTTCCTGCATCTACTGCGCGCAAGACTGTAGCGAAACTATTGGTTCCAGAGTCCCAAATATTATTTATAATGATGTAAAACTAATGTATTTTGAACGTATACTATCAATTTTAAGTAATTAAAAACTCATTTTCTTTAAATATAAATTTAAATTATGAAATTTTGGAAAAAAAACCCCTCATTTTTTGTTGAAAAAAAAATGCTAGTTTTAAATATATCCAATACAATTATATTAATAAATTTGAGGTACAAGTTATTCCTTGCATCAAAGTGAATACATTTTTTAAGTTTTGTACAAATTGCTTTATTAGGTCTTGAGAAATGTTGCACACAATGAATGCAAGTCAAAAAACAAGTTTAAAATGTTCCTAAAAAATTAAACATTTAAAAAAATGTAAAATAATAGTTATAGAACACTGATATAATTATGCTACACAGAACAAATATTAGGCTGTCAGAGGCAAAAATTTTGTGTATATCTGTTGTGGTATAAAAATAGTATTTGATGTAGTGCAAAAATCCTAATTTTTCACTCTTCTTATCATAAAAGTGAATCAGACAATTTTTTATAACACGACTCTCTAAAAAGAAACTACAGAATTCTGCACCCAGAATATCAAATTTTTCCATTTTTCGAAGTTTGTTTACTATGATTTTTGAATACACAAGCTGAAAGACGACAATTTTTTACAAGGTCCGCATACTACGTTTTTTGAATGAATAAAAAGAAAGATGGACTTTTCGGAATTGACATACTAATTTAAATACTTACAGAATAGAACCATTTCTTTCTGTCACTCTTTGAAGTTTAAGTTCCAGCTGTCTACAGTCATTTGAATTATTTTTTCTTGTCATGGAAAACTGGGGCAGAACGTATGGAACTGTAAAAAGAAAAATTACTTTGGAAATCGGAAGATTCGTACAACTATGTAAAATGTATAAAAATATTTGAAACATCATTTCTTTACATAACAGGAGAAAATAACAGAATTATCAAGGGTTCCTTAAAAATCCATATTATTGTGTAGACACTGTTAGCACATGGGCAGAACGAAGGGGGGGGGGGGATTATTTATAACATTTAATTTTAATGACAATTCACACCAGAGTTTTTGAATAAAATTCTGCTTTTATAATTTACGTGAAAAAAAAAATGTATTTATTTATTTTCAAATAAAATTTTTCGAAAATTCTGGTGAGATTTCAACATTACAGCAACGAAAAATGTAAAAATGTCTGTGTAAAAAGTACCCAGGATTTATCATATACAAGATGCCGCGAAATATGTCACGACTACTTTTCTTTCTCTCAGCGGGTACCTCTATATCGAGTTATAAGCGGATTTTGAACGTCATTTGTGACTTAGTTGATAGCAGCTGTTGTTTTGGTCATTTTGAGTGCTCTGCAATTTTTGACAATAGAAAAATTAGTTGTGCAAAGATCTCGCTTACATTTTGTGTTTAAAATGAAATTTCGTGTGCCGAACATCTTAAAAATCGCCGAAATTTCGTGTGGATTTTGCACCACGATAATGCACCATCGCACAAAGTTATCTTTGTGCAAGATATTTTGGACCAAAACGCAATGAATATGATCGACTGAGCACCGTACTCGCCTGATATGGACCGGTGTGACATTTTCCTGTTCCCGAAGCTAAAATTACCAATTTAAGGAAAGTGTTTGGAGTCAATTGAGGGAGTTGGAGACCATATCTCAGTCAGCCCGAGAGGGACATTATGCTCTACGGACTTGGTTTCCTCGTCTGAGCAGCCCCTCCTAGGCTATCAAATCTCAGTCAGCCTACTAAAAATGCATGGCGATATATAGTATACGGTATATACAACTATATGGGATATAGTTGTATTGGACTCTTGTAGGGCCTACTTTGAAGGCGACAAAATAAATTTTGCGAATAAATTAATTTTTTTGTGTTTTATTTAACACTTCCGGGTACTTTTTACACAGAATATATAGGCACCGAGAGTGTTAAAGGCGAGTTTAATGATAAGCCGATGTCTCATTGCATGTAAAAACACCTTTACTCTCAAATTAAACTTTTTTCTTACTAAATAATTTTTGTAAAAGTCACCGGATTTTTTTTTTAAATTCACCAAAGATAAAGGGAATGTAATTACAATATCAAAATCCAGAAAAGGAATATCCCCTCTCACCCTATTTCCGTGATGTTGCCCATGAGAATCTGCATTAGAGATTGCCTCTTAACCCCTAGAGGGGCAAGCAATTACGTTTGTGTAATGCTGAATTCCCACCGGAAAATTAGAAAAAAAAATTATTTCAAAATAAGGAAAAGCAATTTTACGATTTTTTCCCACCAAAGTTAGAAAAGCAAAATTTCATAAAATTTTTCTGGTGTAAATCTTCATTAATCGTAGGTGGGATAAAATATATCCCACCGCCCCTCAAGGGGTTAAGGGGAAGACCTATACTTCTCTGGGTGAAAATTTTGGATTTTTGTTTTCTGCATGTTTTTGTATCCTTCAAGTGTGCAGATTGTTGCTCTTAGGCGGTTTCATTATATTTCAATTCCTTACAAACTTTTTTGCTTGTTGAATGTAAACGCTATTGTAAAACTTTAAACTTGTCTTTTTCGAAACAATGTTTTTCAAACTGGGTGACCATTTTTGTCGAGAACTATTCGACTTCATTTTTTTTTAAAGAAAGGTAATTGTTCTTGCTGGAGCTTATACCACCGGAATATATATTTTTTAATTGATTAATTATTTTTTCAAGCTCGAAAAAGGTGAAAAAAGGTGGAAAAAGTGACCTTTTTTGTTCAAATGAAAGCCATTTTTTAAAAAATCAACTTTATAAACTAAATGCTAGTAACGCCATAATATTTAATGCCCATTCGTAATTTGGCGACCAAATTTGTTTCAGATGCTTCTCACTGGAGAAAAACGGTCGCCCGATTGGGAGTTCACGGCCCGCACCTTCAGGTACTCTCCGTCGCACAACGCGTATTATTCACTTTTTTACACACAAAATTAAAAAAAATAAGTGAAATGTGAATAAATAGTATGAAAAAAGTCGAAAAGTAATATCTCCTATCTTTGTAACCGAAAAAATTGGAATAATCATATGAATATTAGGCCAAAGAAGTAAAACATCCCATTAAATTGGTGTTTATAAGAGAATAAATGAATTTTTTTGTTCAAATGACAGCCATTTTGTCAAAAATTCGCTTTATAAACTAAGTGCTAGTATGAACTCCAGATAATCTAATGCCATTCCTTAATTTGACTACCAAATTTGCTTCAGATACTTCTGGCCGGAGAAAAACGGTCGCCCGATTGGAAGTTCACGGCGCGCACCTTCAGATACTCTCCGTTGCACAAGGCGTATTATTTACTATTTTTACCCACAAAAATTTAAATAAATAAGTGAAATGCCAATAAATATTATGCAAAAAGTCCGAAGGTGATATCTCCTTCCTTTGTAACTGAAAAAAATCAAGTAAATTTTAGGCCAAAGAAGTAAAACATCCCCTAAAAATTGGTGTTTCTAAGAAAAGGCAGACGAAAACAGCTGTCTGTTAAACTCTTATAATTTCAATTTTAAGATTTAGTACACTTTAAAATCAATCAATCATAATGATCTCCAAGCCGCAAGGTCGTCCGACTTATTAAACGCCCCAGTCCTAACCTGCCCGCTGGTTGGTGCATTAAATTTATTGAATTTAGCTTTTAATTTTTTTCCGGTGACATCCTCCGTGATTAGGTCTAGAGGCCACCGTTCTGGTAAAGTGTTGAAAAAGGTATAGGGACCCCCGACAAGCGCGCGGCCACCTTTTCTGCAAAGTAGCGTTACGATCTGCATAAAATTTAATCCATGAAAAGCGATTTCTCACCAAATGCAATATTCATTCCCCTTCCCACCATTGTTTAATTTCAATCCAGTCATTTCTTGCAGTAAAACCATTTATCCATTCTGCAACTTGAAAATTGTTGAGAAATAAAACATTATACTAATAACTTATAATATTATTTCAAAGATTAAAAAAGAGAAGGAAATTTTGATTAAGCTTTGCCCACAACATCGTTTCAAGCAATTTAACATTTTGACAAACAAATAAAATTAAAAAAAAAAAGCTATATCAAGTCGAAGTTATGATGAATAAAAGAAAAAGAAAAAAAAATTCATTGTGTATAAGGCATGACAGGATCAGTCTGTGTATCACAGGTGAACAATAAATATCTAAAGTAAGAATACTTAAATTTTGAAGTCAGTCCACTGTAAACTTCACATGACATGCGAAATCAGGTGAGAAGGCCATTAGAAAACTTTATTGCGTTATCAGCATTTTGGTGACAAAATAGCCAACGCGTTCACCAACATTAGACGTAGACTTAAGGCTCCTGTCCCTGCCTGCGAAGACGCTCACGAGCTAATGCTAATCCTATGGGGAGGGATTTTTCTAATATCTCGGTTGCATTTCCACATTTTTAAATAATTTTTTTTGCATTGGATAGCCGAGATCCGTCTCTACATCGCACGTTTTTTACTTTTTCGATTTTGGTTGCAGATATGTTTTAGAATGACACTTTCATTTTCAGAACCGGTTTTGAAAGTGAAAGTAACTTTATAAAAAATTTCTGCGACCAAAATTGAAAAAGTAAAAAAGATGCGATGTAGAGACGGATCTCGGCTATCCAATGCAAAATTAATTATTTAAAAATGGCGAAATGCAAACGAGATATTAGAAAAATCTCTCACCATAGGATTAGCATTAGCTCGTTAGTGTCTTCGCTGGCAGGGACTGGAGCCTTAAGGAGTAATTAACCGTCAGTCGGGCGCAGCGGGACTGACAAGCCAGCTTAAATTTCCGTATTTTTTGTTTTACTTGCTTTGAACTTAATAAATGAGGTTTTAAACCATAGACCTTTGGTAGAGCGTTGGCAACTTAAACCAAAGGTAACTGGTTCAAATTCTGAACTGGGCACCTTTTCACTCAGTTTGAAAATTACAATTCGTACGACTTATTTACCAATTAGAATTATTGTATTGAATTAATGAAGCGTTATTACGTATCCAACGGTTTCTGGGAGTTAAACCATTATCTGCAATTTATTCTGTTGAGCTGTTTCAGATAACAGATCAGATGCTATTATAAAAAGGTTGTCCGTGTTAATTGTGTCCGCCAGATTTGTCTAGGATAGCCCAGTTGACAGAGCGTTGGTAGCTTAAATCAAAATTTCCTGGTTCGAATCCTAGCCTGGACACTTTTTTATTCAGTTAAAAAATTACAACTCGTGTGATAGTTTACCTTTTACATTCTCAGCTTCGATGTTGCAAATAAGAAGTAACCCGGAAGGCCCATCTTATCTCAAAATCAACTAATCAAAGTCAAACATTTCAGTCAAAATTTATTCAAGGAAATCGATTATCCATTATATGTATTTTTAAAAAACATTTCAATGCAACATTTTGTAGTGATCTAACGGTTTAATAGGAAGCTTATTATACCGCTTATCATACAATGATAATAGTGCATGTCACGCTAAATTATTTGAATTTCACACTATTTTTAAACAAGTGATCTACGCTGTTGAAAAAGAAAAAAAAAAGTAAATTTACGGTATTTTACCGTGAATTGCTCCAGTAAATTTACGGAAAATGACACTTTTCTCCTGATAAACGGTCAAATCCCACGCATTTCATATTTTACGGGCAAAAACCGTTTATCTAAAGGCAAAGTCCGTTTATCTAGGAGCAAAGTCCGTTTTTTTATGTGCCTTTGCCCGTAATCTCTACTGCAGTAAAATTACTGGAGCAATTTTTTACAGTGTATTATCATGTAAATGCATAAGTAATATTAAAAACTGAAAAAAAAAATCATTAATGAACAGCGGTCAAGCGGTATTTGAGAGTACTGAAACAAAATAACTTCATAGGTTTCATATAGGGCTAATTATAACATCAACAATATTTTTCACTTTTATGTTCATAAACGATGAGCATCAATCTTTCATTAAAAAAAAAAAAGAATAAATTTTCCCTTAATTATAATTTACCATGATGAGAAATTATCAGATATTGAAGGTTTCTTTAATAGTATGATCACCCACTTTACTTTTAACAAAGGCATTTATACCCGCACTTAAAGTTACCCAGGAATATAGATTTTCCCTCTTTGTATCTCAAACCTTGCGATAAAAGCAGCCGTGAATCACAGTTAAAGAAATGATAATAATAAAAAAAGCTACGATTTTAATCTGTTTTCTAAATCAATGAAAAATAATTTCACCAATATAATGCATGTATTGAAAAAAAAAATGTAAATGGTAATTTCAAACATCCTTCTGCTAACTGAAGTAAATTTTGATTTAGCTTACCATTTGTAGCAGATTTACATTGAGTGGCAACAGTAATATTAGTCATATTTCCACAGCCACTTCTATTAATGGTGCACATTTGAACAGTATATTCCGTATTTGGCATAACAGTAGTTTTATATTCCATTTCGGGATGAATCTTTACATCCAGTACTTCAATTTTTGATGCTTTTTCTTCGACTATTTGACCATTTTCATTCCGATACTCTGCCCTTGCATACAAAGTAACCTAGAAAAAAGGAAGCAAAATAAAAAATTAATTTATGTTCAGGTAGCATTAATGTTGTAATTTTACAAAACACAGAGAAATAATATGAACGGTATATCTAAAGTAGCAAATTACATTTGTTATTAGTTAAATATCATTTAAACTAAGTAAAAGCTCAAATTGGAGCCAAAATCTGGATAATAAACACCACTAGTATGCAAATTGCATGTTATTAATTAAATATCATTTAAACTAAATAAAAGATCAAATTGGAGCCAAAATCTGGAGAATAAACACCATTAGTATAAAATAGCCGTTGACAGCATGTTTCTAATTCAGACCCTACGCTAGTTACATAAAGCAATTCGCGAGCTAATGTTAAACCAATGGCAGCATTCTTTTCAAATTTCTCGTTTGAATTGAAAACGATTTTTTTTTTTCACAGGATATTAGAGGTCGATGATTAACAAGGTACTTTTAAAACTCAACAATACAAACGAGAAATTTGAAAAGACGTCGCCATTGGTTTGAAATTAGCTTGCTAGTGTCTTCGCATTACAAGCGTAGGCTCGTAACAGTGTGTAAAGATATCGCCTCATGCACAATGTCATTTTCTTTGCACCGTGATGCTTCTCCTTCCACTCTCCCAGACACTAACTAGATGCGAATGGCATATTAGAAAGTTTCATCATTTCGCCATATATACGCCGATTCTGATATCTACTAATTACAGCAGCATGTAAGTGTCATTATAAAAATCAAAATTAGGAGATGTTATGAGTAACGAAAATAATTAGCTGCTAAAAATTACTCTTTTTCCCCATTCATACATTAAAACTAATTTCATCGAAATACACCAACAATATGGCATACAAACTGCTATAAGCACTCTTCAGCATCATTATTAGTATTATTTGGTCACCATGCGCTGATTTTGTCACCTCACTTTAATGGTATGATTGATTACAATATAACGTGCACTTGTTAATGTGTACTTTTAAGGGGGCTGATCACCCAGCTTCCGATTTCCCCTCACTAATGTAAAGTCTATGGGCACTTGATGCATTCGTATATTTAAAATATCTCCACAGGAAATTAATATTTTTAGCTTCTATTTTTTGTGTACACTTCCTAAAAGATGTCTCTTTTCTTCTTAGTTCTCAAAATGTTTCTAAAGTATAGACTTAATTTTATATGAAGTGTTAAAATCTTACCCAAAGTTCACAGTCTTTTAACACATAAAATATTAAATTGAGCATAGATTTTAGAAATATTTTGAAAACTAAGAAAAAAAGAGACATCCTTTAAGAAGAGTACACAGAAAAAATATGTTAAAATATGAATTTCCCGAGAAGATATTTTAAATATACGAATGCATCAAAAGTTCATGGACTTAACATTACCGAGAAGAATTTCGAAGCTGAATGACCAGCCCCCTTAACCCCTTCGCGACGAGCGTCTTTTAGAGAATTTTTAATCTTTCTTCACTGGTTTTTAAAACAGAAATTTTTGCCTAATTTAAACGGGAAAATGCCCTGATTGAATAAGGTAAAATTTAAAATAAAAAATAACTGGTGGGAATAATCCAGGATTCTGAGTACCTCATGGACACGTATACGTGTCGCTCGTCCCCGAGGGGTTAAGTTGCATAATACGGGTCTACACTGTAAAAAAGAGGAAAAGTTTCTTGATCTAGAAAAAAGTTTTACTGAAATTTAATATAAGCTTTCTCGAGTTACGAACGATCCCGAAAGCGATTCTTTTATCTACGGAAACCTCAAAAACAAAAAGATTTAGCAGATTTAAAGAAACATTTCTGAAACAAAATTTCCTTTTGCTGCCCGTAATTTTCGGAAACGTTTCCGAGTAGTTTTTTACAGTATATTAATCAATTTTTTGGATGCTACCAATTCTAAAGTAATTATTTTCAATTGTGTAACAGAATTTATGCATGCAAAAATAATAAAATGACATGCTCTTAATTTGGTATGTTTGTGAGATAAACATGAAAATGTTTTAGTTTCGAATTGATAACATCTGAAAGAAAAAACCTATATTTTGTGTTTATACCGAGTTGAGAAAAGTTATTAATATCCTATAAAATGTTCTCGAAAACGTTTCCGAAAATTACGGGAAGCAATAGAAATTTGTTTCAGAAATGCTTCTTTAAATTTCAGAAATTTATTTGTTTCTGCGGATTCTTTTCGGAACCGTGGATAATTCAGAAGAAACTATATTGCAATATTTCAAATGAAAAGCAAATTTCAAATTAATTGCTTAAAAGGCGCAAAGACAACATCGTGAAAAAGATTCCATGCCGGGACTCGAACCCGGGCCATCAGTATAGCGCACTGACATTCTACCGACTAAAAAAATGGACAGATACCCAGCCTGGAACTTCTCACTATTACATGTTGGCAAGGCTACAAACGCAGCACAAGATGGAATATTTTCCGCGAGCCACCGACATGGGGCAAACACGAAACTTAATTAAATCCAACATGGAGTGAAACTATATTAATGCTTGGAAATTTTTCCAGAGAGAAATAGTGAGAAGTTCTTTCTGGGTATCGTTCCATGTGGTTTAGTCGGTAGAATGTCAGCGCCCTATACTAATGGCCCGGGTTCGAGTCCCGGCATGGAATCTTTTTTACTATATTGGCTTTGCGCTTTTTAAGCAATTAATTTGAAATTTGATTTTCATTTGAAATATTGTATGCAAGGCGAAATTTTCTCTCTGGAAAAAATTCCAAGTATTAACTATGTTACATTTTAGAAAATCTACTTGCTAGACCAAGAAACATTTTTTTTTCTTTACAGCGTACAAAACTATGAAGGTTTACGGTTACCATTTTTATAAAGAAACTTCCTTTACCTTATGTCTATAGGATTTCGAAATTTTGCAGTGATCAGAAAATCGTGATAAAATTTGAACACGGAAAAACAAATAAGCGAAAAAAAAAGGGCACTCACCAAATTACAACAAAAGTTCAAAGATAATTTAGTGAAAAGTTATCCTTTCAAGAAAATTCCAAGATTGGAGCTTTCATAATCAAATTATGCGCAGACATACTCTGACATACAGATACATATGCGGCAGTTAAAGCTAAAGTGATGTAAATCCTCCTTTAAAATAAAATACGAGCTACGGCCCACACATATTGCGCATTAACATATTGTACATATGTCAAAGTATTACGAGGAATAAATAGCAACATATCTATTGACTTCTTTAATAATTTAATGGTGATTTTCATAAAGAGATGGGATCTTTTTTTTTTTAATAATTTTACTTTAAAAAAGGATCTGTTAGGGGAAAAATTTTAAATATTTGTTTCTTCAAAGATAAAAGATGTTTCAAAGGAACTTAATATTCGTCAATGGGTCAGCTTGAAGTTAATGTTTGATGAATTAATTCTTCAGTTATGTTTAGTATACGAGTTGTTATTTTCAAACTGAGTGGAAAACTTTCCAGGTAATGATTTGAACCCGGGATTCACCCGTAATTACGTATCCAAAGTTTACTTGGAGTTCCATTACCTGTGATTTATTCTGTTGAGATATTTCAGATAACAGACCAGATCAATAACGCATTATATATATCAATTCTTCAGATATGTTTAGTATACGAGTTGTTATTTTCAAACTGAGTGAAAAAGTTTCCAGGCAAGGATTTGAACCCAGGATTCACTCGTAATTACATATCCAAAGTTTACTTGGAGTTCCATTACCTGCGATTTATTCTGTTGAGCTATTTCAGATAACAGTCCAGATCAATAGCGTCGACCGGGTGAATTGGCCCGCCAGATTTGTAGAGGATAGCTCAGTTGGAAGCGCATTGGCAGTTTAAGCCAAAGGTCCATGGTTCAAATCCTAGCCTGGACACTTTTTCACTGAGTTTGAAAATTAAACTGTATGATTGATCTACAAATTGGAATAATTGTGTTAAATTAATGAAATGTTCAGTATAAATTGATGTCTGTGTATTTTTCACAAATCATTTGAAGGAAGCGTATCCAAAACGCCATCGAATAAATGATTTCATTAAACATAATCTGATATTAATGAAATGTTATTGCCAAACAATCTATTTGCAAGAGACTGACTGCGCAGCTTTAACAAAATACGTTTGTCAATAAGAATATGATTAGGAAACATTAATAGTCAACGACCCATGTTTGTTCAACGCGAAATTTGATGAATGCATAACAAATATTATGTATCAGAATGTATCGAATCGCACTACAAATTCATGTGATATATGAATCTGAACAAAATATAATCTTGACTGTAATACGTATTTAATTCATCTACTATATGTTAAAAATATAAAAATTCCTATGAGATTAAAAAATATATATATTTAAGGGTTTTATTCTGAATTTTGAAGACATTATACTAACTTTCCTGAGCAATTAAATAATTCTATAAATAAAGTTGTATATTGCACAGAAAAAAAGAAGTACTAAAAATGAAAATATATTTTAAAACCTGTTTAGAGTAATTTCTTACGTTAAATAAACAGATGAAGTTAAAAAAAAATCGCAATGCGTTTTTTTTTTTTTTTTTTTTTTTTTTTTTTTTTTTTTTTTATAGATATAAAAGACGATCTCTCCTCCGTCCTAAATGTATTAAAATTGCATCCATGTATAACAAAATTAATACTTTGCAATATTATACTAATTTTAATTGCATAGCTGCCAACTTGAACGGATTCTGGCTATCACTAAAATTTTACAGAAATTTCTGCTTTATTTAATTATCAACATTCACTGCAATTCGGCGACTGAATTAAGCAAAATTTTCCATTAAATTTTAGTGGCAGCAAAAATCCGTACAAGTTGGCAGCTATGCAATTGCTAAAAGCCGTAAATTAAAACCTTAAAAACAGTAAAAGGGCGATTCCATGCGAAGAGCCACACACGTAACGCAGGCTTTAATTTGCATTTATTCAATTATTTATTATATTTTAATGTTAATTCTGATTTTGGGTGTTATGGTAAATAAGTTATTAACATATTTTTTAGTTTAAATGTGTGTAAGTAAAACTCACAGAAATATATCATTTAATTTCATACACAAAATGTGCTTTTTTTCTGAAGTAGAAAAAAAGCACATTTTGAGTAATGAAATTAAATGATATACTTCTGTGAGTTTTATTGCCACATATTTAAATTAAAAAATATGCTAATAACTTATTTACCATAAAATCAGAATCAACATTAAAATTTAATAAATAATTAAATAAATGCAAATTAAAGCCTGCGTTCCGTGTGTGACACTCTCCACGGAATCGCCCCAAAACATGTTTATTCAACTGTGTACATATTTCGACTCTACCTGAATCATTTTCAAAACAAATAATTAAAAAGATTCTAAAATCGCACGGTCCTTGAAACACCATCAATCAAATCTTCACGTACTCTTTCATATTATGCACGTTATTTTTTCCATTTTACTTAGATGTTTATTTTTATGTTCGTAACCATTGTGTAACTCGAGCCATAGTTTTGGTAGGTAAAACGATGCTGCATCGTTACATATTGAATTTTTGCGTGTTATAATCTCTATGGTCTATCTTATAATGGATGGATAGTATAGACTGGAGGGAAAAATTATCTTACTTTCATTGAAATGTATTTGGATGGTTTCTTGATATAATCCTATTAGGGCATCTATCAATGGTTACTAAAATAAAAATGAATATCTATGTAAAATAAAAAAATAACGTGACGAGGGACAAAACAGACCGAGACCTCCGTTTAAAGTGGAATCGGACACACATCAAACCGTGATTGGGATTCGATCCGTGAACCTCTTGTCCAATTTCCAAACCACTAGGCAAGCAGGTGGGCCCACAGTTTTGGGCATATTAGAGTCAATTTGAAAATTTTACTAATGTTCTGTAAAAAAAGAAGATTCATTTAAGTTTTTGAATTCTAGTGGGTTTACTTAATACTGCTTTAATTTGTGCTACAATAAAAAAAAAATACAATAAAAATACTTGCAAATTTATGTTACAAATCTAGACAACATTAAACCTTGCACTCAAATTTTTATTTCAATTTCTTAGAAAACTGCAAATGCCAAAACTGTTTTTAAAAAGTTCCTTCATTAATGATAACAAGTTTTAAGTACTGTAAAAGTACTTATTTTCGCGAGTCGTAATTTTCGCGAAAATGAAGATATCGGTGATATTGCGAGCTGAAAATTTCGCGAATTTTATATGAACTGAACCGAAAGTTGAAGAATTCCGAAACTACCTAAATAGAACCCCTCCTGCATAAGGCAATTTAAGAAACTTCCTTTTGTCCAAAAAGTTCTTCACCCCCTCCCCTCCCTCCTCTAACCATCGCTCTAAAAATGAATGGCTTCAAAGAAGCTGATATAAATATTCTAAGTGAATGAGCTGCATTCTATTAGTTGTATTATTGTTTTTATTCAAGAAATATTCGTATAGTATTCAAGAAATAGTTGTAAGTATTCAAAAAATTTTTGTACTTATTTCTTATTTAAGTAACTGCAATCATTAAATTTTGGATAAGTGAAAAATTTCTGATTTTTTATTATCATTTTAGGCGAAAAAAAATATATATTTCGCGAGGCTTAAATTTTCGCGATTACGACGGGCTCGCGAAAATCGCGAAAATAAGTGCTTTTACAGTATCACAAATTTATTCACAGAATGCGAACATTTTCTTTTAATCTTAATATTTTATGATTTTATAATGTATATGTAAAAGGTAATGTCCCTATTATTAAATTTTTGTGCATCCGTTTACACGAAAAATCTTTTACGACTAAACTTTAAACCACATTAATCACAATATTTATTGCTTTTATCACGCATAAAAATTTCAGATATTTTATTTTAATTTCAGTCTTTCTTTTTATTTATTCTTGTAAATGTATTGCATCTCATTTTATTATCGCTTATTTCTCGATTATTACATTTTGGAATTCTAATGCCCTGAAAATAGAGCACCAATTCATTTATTTAAAAAGTTACAGGCGAGAAATATATATATATATGTATATATATATATATATATATATATATATATATATATATATATATATATATATATATATTAAATACATTGCTTTTATACATAAATAAAAACGTTCAGTTATTTGAAATCCAAGATAAAATATCCGAAACATTTATTCATTATTCCAAATTGTCTCAGAACAGAAAGAAAAAACAAAAATAGTGATTCGACTGGAAATTGTCTTTTTTTCAATTTAGGTTAAAAAAGTAAACTTAGGGGTCATCTTAATATTGAAATTGTGCCAAACTCTGGATTTTTTTAAATACGGACACTTAATTTTGACATCATATAATAATTTTTCGGTAAAGTTTACCTTGCGATACGAAACAAGGGGTCATTCGCTCAAGTAGTCTAAGAATAATAAGATTGGAACTTCTAATGTTAAATTAATTTGTAATCTTTGCAAAACACATTGCAATGAAGGTGTTTTTTAAGCACAGCACAAAAACTTTTTGATTTCTGATGGGACATTCATCGAATCATACAAATGCCCCATAAATATTGCGTAATTGTAGGTAATTTAACTATGAAACATCGATCTATGATGGCATACTTGTTAAGTCATCTATCCTTTTAAACATTACCGAAGAGGAAAATTACATATGGAGAGACACTATATGCTAGCTAATATTAGTTTTCCTACAATTTTTATTTTAACCAGAAAGAGAGACTAATTTTACTATTCTCTCACCTTGAAATCTTCGTGTCGGACGACTTCCCATTCCACGGATTTAACGTGAACATCTATGGAATGTATAATGTATCGAAATGAAGTCCTTTGGATAAGAGCTGGTGAGATTGCGAACTTTTGTGGTTAAATTGAACATCTTTGGATTTAAATATTATTAACTTCCCAATTCCATCAAAACTACATTCAAAGACCGAAAATCCGGTTACTCATCAAAATTGGGGAATTACCTCATATTGGTTCTTCAGTGTAAGGTTGGGTTAAAACGGATCTGAACGCTTTTGGGTAAAGTTGTGGATGTTTTTTTATTTACAAACATGGCGAGAGCTGAACTTTTGAAAGCGCAAATATTTTTTGACTATTCCTCAGATGAGAAAGAATATGGCATTTTCCCAATTAACAATCTTCTTATAAGGGAAAGTGTCTTAAGAGTGGTTCCTTTATGTGGAAAACACTGTCGCAACAATGTCTGATAGAGATTTTGCTAGCCATTTTAGGCTGAATCGGAGATGCGGTGGGAAATATGATTAAGTTCAAATTATGTGCTTATTTTTATATTTTGTAAGAATTATTCACTAATTAACCAAAACGGTGCAAAAAAACAGATCAAAACTGAAATATTCCGGTTAACAGTCACAGTTAAGGACTTAAAATTTTGAAATTTTAATTTTTTGAGATGTTAAACTTTATCTTTTCTGAACATTTTGATATAATTGTTTCCTCGAAATTCCCATTAGAAGAGAAGTTTGAGCTTTTAGAATTATACCCGCTCAAAAGCTGAGGCGGCGATTCCGAAACTTTCAAGTCATTTTTCTCCTAATGACGTTTTTGGGCATAACCTGCAGGATATCTGAAAAACTTATGTTTTCATGAAATTGAATATGTTTTCATGAAATTTTCAAAACATATGTTTCATGTTAGGCTGTATAAACCTAACCTAAAATTTCCTTTTTATTGTTCAAAAAAATATTTTTTAGGTGATTATACTGTTAAAAATTTCGAAATTTTGTATTAGCTAAATACAGCTTTGTATTAAAAATATAAAAATGCTTTAAATAAAAATTTAGTTAGTTTCAGGGTAATCACTACAATCTGAAGTACAAGTAGGCACCAAAATTTTCATCCTAGTTGCCATATTTATTTTGTAATTCTACGCGTAAGCTGTTATACCAATTTTCTGCTCGTCAAATGTCTGACAGTTTAGAGCCCTCTATAAATGCTAATTCTGTATCTTGTAATTTTTTAAATACATGAAATGAAAGAAAATACTTATATCTTTCATCCCAATACAAATTGTGTTTTAAAATCATACACATTTTAGTATATTAAATATTGAAAATGGTCTTTTCTTTTTCTTTTTTTACAATTTCAAGAATCCCGAGACTCTTTAAGCTATAAAATGAGAAACAAATCAGATTTCAAAACCACGCGATCACTTTACCCAACAAAATTTTGTAGGTAATGTAGGTTACCCGAAATTTGGGTAAATCAAAAAGTCAAGTGATATCGGTCTCTGAACGCTTCGGGTTACACAAGTGTAACTCTATGCGGTCCGTGAACGCTCTCTAAGTATATTTTCCTTTTCAATTTACTCCGTTGTTGACAGGAAAATACAAATAAATCACTCTTTCTTTGGAAAATATTTTAAATTACTTCAGTAATTATTTTAATAATACGGTGACAAACAAGCTCGCAATTCCATTTTCTATTTAAAATTATGAGTATATAAAATTTTGACACTCAAAACTGAAATATTGCGGTTAACAGTCACAGTTAAGCTGTAAATGAGAAACAAATCAGATTTCCCAAACACGTGATCACTTTGCCCAACAAAATTCTATAGGTAATGTAGGTTATCCGAAATCTGGGTAAATCAAAAAGTCACGTGATATCGGTCTTCAAACGCTTCGGGTGTAACCCTATGTAACTCAGGTTGCGGTCCGTGAATGCTCTCTAAGTATATTTTTCTTTCCAGTTTAATCCGGTTTTGCCAGTAAAATGCAAATAAATTAACTCTTTCTTTCGAAAATATTTTAAATTACTTCAGTAATTATTTTAATAATACGGTGACAAACAAGCTCGCAATTCCATTTCCTATTTAAAATTATGAGTATATAAAATTCCGACATATATTACCCTTAATTGAGTGTTTTTTAAACAGAATAATTTTCACAATGCCTGAAAGTTCTGGTAAAAGTTAGTTTAATGTTTTAAAAGTTTAATATTGAAGAATCTTTTGAGCACGTAGAACTATGCATAACGGATATTTTTTGATTTAAATAAATATTTCTCGCTATCTAAATACTGAATTTCCAACATGTCTTCCAGTATAATGTGTTCGAAACCTCAAGCGACGCATTATTTACAACACGATCTAGAATATTTTTACTATAATCTCGAGAGGGCTTCTTACAATTCTGAAAGGTAATATTTTAAACATCGCAGCTAAAAATTCAGGTTTATAGCTCCCCCGTCACTACTGAAAGTCGTTATTTTAAAGTTTCCTACCTGTCACTTTAAACCTACCAATTTTTATTTCTGAAAAAAAAAAATAATCTTTGTTATTTTCCAGCATAATCTATAGTTAAAGAATCGATTTTTTCTACCAATCGCTAACAGCGACTTTTTAGGTGCGTTCGTAATCATATAAATACGTAGCACCTATAGTTGTCATCTGGTCCGTCCGTCTGTCCGAATACAACAGCGCAAAAACTATCCAACCGAATGGTTTGAAATTTAATGTATACACCCGTACCTCGTTTTCCCGACACCCGGTTTTCACGTCACTCCGCCTATCACATCAGTTTTTCAAAGTCCCGATTTTCTGTATATGATTTTAATGTAAATAAACTCCGGATTTTACGTCGTTGAATAATTTTCAACCCCGGATATCCCGACAGTTTAGGAAAATTGTCCATGTTTCATAATCCATCTTATAAATATGGCAATTAAGTAGGAAGAAATGCCTTTGAAAAACTTTTCACAAAAGTGTCTAAATTACCCATTCAGATAAATGAGAAATTTTACTTTAATCCTTTATCTGAATAAATAAACCCACACAATATGAATGGTCCACTTAAGTTACAGAGAGACGTATCAGTTTACTCGCGGTCATTTTATTCGGTTCGGGCGGCGCTTTCTTGTGGCTACACGCCGTTTTTCATCCGATTAAAACCGAAGCATTGCATTGTATTGAAATGATCAGAAATTGTCAAACATCCATTTCTGAAACAACGAATATTGATTACAATTCATTGCAAAATAGTGAAAAAATAATTGTAGGAAGCACATATAGGGATCAAACTTTAATTAATCAATATTTTATGTAACAATAAAAAAACCAACCATCATAAATCTGATTTTTATTCTTTTCAAGTTTGTTTTTGTGTTTATTTTGTTTAATAATAATCTTTTATTGCTTAAAACTGCAAGAACAGTTATGAATTTAAAACTGTCTTAAATTAATAAAAATACAGCTTTTTATAAACATATTTTCTCCAACTCCGGTTACCGCGACACTTCGCTTATGACGACACTTTTCTCTGGACATTAGAGTGTCGAGATAAAGAAGTTCGACTGTATAATCGTTGCAGAATTTTGTCGCGTCATTTCAAATGTTATGAAAATCGAATCAAAACTTAAAAATATATTAATAAAGGTTTTCTTCATTTCATTAAATCCTATCATAAGTAATTAATTAAATGATATCCCATGATAGGTAATGATTCTAGATTACCATGGTGATTACGTCATATTATTCGCGTATTACTGAATTGAATATATATATATAAATAATCTTAATAAATTTTGTATTCATGCATTTATTTATAAAACTAGTTATAGTACGAAACGTAGTCATTTGCCACGTTTGACGTACAATTTCCGACTTGTTTTAAAATATACATCTTTATTAACCCTTTCAAGGGCGGTGGGATATATTTTATCCCAGTTAATTTTAATCAAGATTTGTACCAGAATTTTTGAGTAAAATTTTTGGTGAACTTGGGTGAAAAAATCTGTAAAATCGCGTTTCCCTATTTTCCAAACAAGTTTTTCAAAAATTCTGATATAAATTCAACATATGCAGAAACACAATTTCTAGCCCTTGAAAGGGTTAAATGTAAGGATCGACCGAAACAGGTTTTTAAGGCCGAAACCGAAACTGAATTTCGGTTATCTTCCAATTTTTGACCGAAAACGAAAACGTCCAAACAAATTTTTAAAGTAATTAAATTATATGTATTGAAGTAATTAATACATACATAAATATACATAATTATTAATTAATTTTACGTATTTATTAAATATACATAATTATTAATTAAGTATACGTATGGCCCAAATTGGCTCTCTGTGCCTTAGACACAAAACGTTTTATTTTCATACAAAATAAAATGTAATTAATTCATCAACGACACAGAAAGATTTTCTAATTATGCGAATTTCATTAAATTAAAAAAATATTTTAGTTTTATGTATACACACCCCAATTTATTTTTTATAATGATTTCTGTAAATGATCATATGTTATACTAGAACTTTCTCAAAGAATATTCGAAACACTTCTGAGGTTTCAAACTGAAAATTTTCTATTACTGTTATGTCTGCAGCTTTCAATGAGCACATGAAATAGTTTAGTTATATATGCATTGCTTGCTTTAGAATTTGCATTCACGTCTGTCACGAACGAGATAGTCATGACTGATTATTATAAACAACGAAGTTCGTAGCAATAAATAGTCTCATTTGGGCCAATAAATCTCAAATCAATGAGTAACGTTGAAAATTTCCGAAGGAAGAAACGAGATTTTTGGAATACTGATAGTTTTGGTCCGGCCGAATTTTCAGCCGCATTTACGCCGAAAACGAATTTTCGGCGAAACTCAGATTTTGGGCCGAAAACGAAACCGAATTTTCGGTCGATCTCTAGTTAAAAGTGAATAATTTTACGTAATTTTTGGTGATTCTAGACTGAAAATTATACTTTTAAGTACAAAAATATTTTACATTGCTTTTTTCGTGAATACAGGGTGCTTCAGTACCAGAGTTACAAAATTTACGAAGTGGTTTTGTACGGTAAGTGAGCACGGTATAGAACAATTTTTTTTTTTTTTTTTTTTTTTTTTTTTTTTTTAAATAGGAAACCAGGGTTGCAATTCCTTTATTGAGTCAAAATTGAGGGTATCTCACTCCAGTCTAAACTCATTTTTTCATAACTTTAACAATACGGAAGTGCACAGTAACTCGATCAGTGACATCGTAAATACATAATGGCATAAAAATATATAAATGTAATAGAAACTACAATTTGATATATGAAATGTTTAGCATAACTTTAACAATCACCTGCACTATATAACTTTATCAATAACAACCACAAAATATTTTAAACAATAACTTTCATTAGATATCTTTAACAATAGGTTTAACAATAAGGAAGGTATTTTAACTAAATTTTCAACATCCTTACCTTGATTTGTGTGAAATGCAATAAAATTGCGAAAAGTTATATAAGTTCGCAGTAAATTCGATCAGTGGCACCATATATATGTTAGATTATTCTAACATTGGAAGGTTTTACTAGTGAACGAAATAACTGGTTGTTATGTTTCCAGTAGTGCAATGTTGAAAATAATAGAAACACAGATAGAGTTGAATTCTCATCGACAAATATAACGAATTTTGAATTTTAACGAAGAGAATGTTTCGTAGTAAATCAACATGGATATTTGAAAGTAGTTGCAGTCATCGAGTGGTAGGCCAGGTAACACATTTATCCAGTGTAGGTTTCTCCGGAATAACTGAGACAATGCATAATTTAACTCAGGATTTTATTGAAAGAGCTTTCAGCGGTGCAGTTTCCACCAATTCATTTTAATCAAGCCATCGCTACGTAGTATTTAATTATGGGTAAGCAAATTATAGATAATAGAAAATATCAGACGGCGACCAGTGGAAGTTATCAAAGTAGAAATACGGCAAATTCTGCTGAAACACAGCGAGTATCGACTTTTTGTTCCTCAAGTGTAAGAATACAAATATGACGTAGATCGCGCTCTCAACCAATGAATAATTAAGAATATCACGTCATGAAAAAAGTGCGGGCAGAGCAAACGGATGAATTGGAAGGGAAAAGGGATAACCTCAGAAATGTGCGGGAAAGTAAAAATTGAAGCTAAAAGAATATTCTAGAAAGAAAAAAGCGCGGAAATGGAACATTTAATTTTAGAATACTACAAGTGTAATATTTAAGCAATTTAGACAAGTGAGACATTAAATTAAAGGGAATTTAACAGAGTTAACGATAGAGATTATTTAAGGATAAGGATTTAGTGAATATAAAGTAGTAATTTAGAATAAGATAAGGAAATAGCGGAATTAGATATAATAATGTAACATATATAATACCCTATATGTAATGACAACTGTATTTTTATATATGAAACGTTTAATATAATTTTAAAAATAAGGAAGTATTTCAACTAAATTTTAACACATTTATTTACCTTGCCTTGTGACAAATGCAACGAAAGCACGAAAAGTGACAGAAGTGCACAGTAAATTAGTGGCACCGTACACAGAATACAATATATGTACTGTCAACTGCATTTTGAAATATGAAACGTTTAATTATTTTGTTACGTTACGTTAGCATTATTTTGATGCAGATGGTGGTTCTTCCACTACTTGTGATATTCTTACATTTCGCACAAAGAAATATAAGCTTATTGAAAATTTAGTTAAAATATTTTGATTATTGTTAGAGTTATGAATAAAAATACAGATTGGAGCGAGACACCTTGTATTTTGACTGAATAAATTTATGGCGACCCTGGTTTCCCCCATATAAAAATTATTTAATATAGTATTCTCTGATGCCACCTCATAAAGTTTGTACAGAGACATCCTAAATATACATATTTATTCATACGTAATATCTTTAAAAAATTAAAATTTTTCAGCCATGTGTAAAACGTGATATATCTTCTCAAATAATAACATTTTTTGTATACTGGTTCCATGTTTTGGCACAAAAAAAATATAATTATTGAAAAATAGTTTAAAGAAAAGTATAAATATTTATTTGACGAAAAAAAGTTTTTTAAAACAGTGCCTTTTACTCAATTTAGAATCCTACTGCCAAATTTTGCTGAAAAGAAAATCAATCTCAAAGAGAATTCAGACAATGTACTATTAAAAATGTTTCAAAGCTTTATTTTTTATAGGTACATGGGGATATACCCGGAGTTCTTTGCTTACAGAATGTAGATGAAAAACATTTATTTAATTGATAACTACATTGGACTTTTTGCATTTAATATATTTTTAAGAATACACACTAACAAGACCAAAAGTCATATTTATATGATAAACAGCAATCAGTTTAAATATTTTTTTTAAATATATTAAAAGCGATAGTTTTGTATTGCCCTCGCGCCAGGAGTTAACAGCCGAAGAAATCGCCAAAGATCACTATTTAAAATCAGTCTGTTTTAATTCTGATGAAAAATATTTATTTTATTGATAACTATATTAGACTTTTTACATTAAATATATTTTTAAGAATACACACTGATAATACCAAAAATAATATTTATATGATAAACAGTAATAGATTTAAACAAATTTTTTTAAATATATTAAAAGCGATAGTTTTGTATTGGCCTCGCACCAGGAATTAACAGCCGATGAAATCGCCAAAGATCACTTTTTAAAATCAGCCTGTTTTAATTCTGATATATTAGTGGTTTAAGTGCATAGTTTGATCACATCTTAAATTTGCATTTTATTTATATTTTACTGTTTCATTTATTGATTGATAAATGCTTTAATTTTGTTATGTCCTATATGCTGGGAACAAATGCAGATCTATTTATATTAATTTAAGTACAAACGGATTTATCTTACGTAATCGTCTGTATACGCAAAAGACTTAGATTTAAAAAAAAAATCATGCCTGAAAATTATTTTAAAAACAATAAAAATTTAGTTAATAGCGATACATTTTTCAAACAACTTTCATTTGCAAGTACATTTTTTCCCCTATTCGACGGTGTAAAAATTAAAAATGTGCGATGTTGAAGTTAAAAAAGATTGCAGTAAAAATTAAATTTAATCGTTTGGTGTTGCCACTGTCAAAATGGCGTCAGCTTTACGCACGGGCACGTTTGTTCTTTATAATATAGACTAGTAGACCTGAGCTTCGCGGGTTACAAAACAGAAGTGAAAACCATTTTTTAGTGAAAATCCTAACAATTTTTTCAATTTAATATATTTTTTTGATTGCGCACTAACAACAAAAAGCATTTTTATGTGAAAAAGATCAATAACGTATTCAAATAAAGTTTTGAACTTTCGTATATTAGCGGCATGCTATAGGAGTTAATAGCCGAAGAAATCGCCAAAGATTTCGCTACTTACAGCAGTCTTTTTAATTACGACAATTTCAATAGTTGAAGTGCGTGTTTTTACACAGATGTTTTAAATTGGTATTTTATTTATATTATTTTATTAATTTATTTATGATGTTTTAATTTCGTTGTAAAAGGCGGAAACAAAGGCTGAATTCTTTCTATTATTTTAAGTGCGAACGGATTAATCTTTCGTTACCTGTTCGGTTGCACGCGAAAGGGAAAGATAAAAAATCATGCTTCAAAATTATTTTTAAACACATAAAAAATCGGTGATATAGTTTTCAAACAAATTGCATTTGAAAGAACATTGTTTTCCCTATTCAAATGTCTAAAAATTATGTTTAATAAAAGAATGTAAAAATGTAAAAATTAAAATGTTTAGAAGTTCAAAAAATTGTTGCTAAGGTGTTGCCACCGTGAATATAATATGACGTGAACGTTTACTCACGGACATGTTTTGGTTTTACAATATAAGTATTAATGAAATATCGCAGTTCAAGAATTTTAAATTATTCAAACAAGTGCTTCGAAAATTTGAATTTCATATGTTTTGAATTTATTTTAACAACTTTCGAGAGCGATAGATGTATAATAATTAATATTTCAAATTATTCAAGTTAGTAAATAGTTCGAATTATTCAAGTCCATTTCATTAATAATTTACTCAAGTATTAAAATTAAATTATAAATTTTCGAATATTAAATTAACATTAATTAGCATCCAATAATAATTAATATTTCGAATAAAGAGATTCGACTGTAATAAGTAAAAGAAACTTGAAAAAAAAAAGGTTAAATATAAAAGATAATATTAAAAGTAAAATGGTATAGAAAAAATTAAAAGAAATACATTTAAATAGCAACTTAAATAACAATGGGCTAAAAAATGAGAAGCAAATATTAATTGCTACACGGAAATTGGGCAACTGGAGTTGAAATATATATTTAACCAACAAAATGTTCACTGAATTTCCCGAGTTGAATACTATTTCATTAGAGAAAATTCTAGCAAAATTATTATTCAAGTCACTTGAAACTCGCTAGCTTTATAGGCTGCATTTTCGTTCATTTAAGCATTAAAAGGTTTTCTCTTTCTTCAAGCCATTTAAACTCAAACTTCCAGGAATTTAAACTGCCTCTTTCAATTCGTCAGTAAAAAGAAAAATAGTCGAACCTGCCATTCTAATGATGGTTCAGACGGAAGGAAACTATTAGAAAGCTATCTGTATAGTTTTTCGAATAAAGACTTAAAAAAAAAAAGTTATATTAACTTTTTGTATCACCGCGTTGCGTATCTGAAACATATACAGTTGGCTTTATAAGATGAATTTATCTATTACTATCTCCCAACACAGCAGTTTTTATATAAATTGTTCATAGAATTTTCAGCAGACGGCGATGCTGAGTTAATTTTTCAGATCAAAATTTTATTAATCATTTGAGCCGTTTCGCATCGTTATTGCTACAATGAACTTAATAAGTTTTGTAAAATTAAAAAGGATGAAGACGATCAAAAATATATTTTTTTTTTATAAAGGTAAGTTCGTATACTTTACAATTTTGAATTAGAAAATTGACAATGTTTATGAGAAGTATGCAATTTTCTGTTTATTGCAGATGTGAAAAAGGCACAGTCGTGGGAAAAAAAGTAACCACCACCTACTAACACTGCAACAGATTATTCTACAAGAAAGTTACTGGTACCAAATGATTGGAAAGAAAGTCTTACCTTTAAATGATGTATATAACACTTGATTAGGGTTCCATCTGCATATCAAAATGAACCCAAACTTTGTTTTTTCAATAGCAATACCCAAGTTTGATACCATAAATAAATTATAAACCCTTCAATTAGCCTAAAAACAAATTTTCATGAAATTAGTACGATTAGTTTCAGAGAAGTGTATCCAACTTGAAGTTCGGTACTCGATTGTTGAAATGCTACAGAATGACTATGTCGCTTGTAATTATTTCTTGCCAATAGGAGCATTTCACTCACTTAATATGTTTCGACTATTGCCAGCTCAAATGTTTCAATAAAATGAGTAAAATATATTTTTTTCAAAGTATGCTTTACTGCACATCATTTACGGCCCCTTAAACCATCATTTTGATGTTTTTTAAGCATAATTCGAAAACTATTTGGAAGAAAAAATTGAAATTGAGAACTTGCATAAAGCAGGACATAATAAATATAAAATTTTCAGGCTCTATCAAAAAATTGTAGGTTGCAATTCATATTTTTTAATATTAATTTCATAATTCATATTATAAAATTTTTAAAATTACAAATTCAATGTATTTATGTTTGGGGTTTTTAGTATAATAACCACAGAAAAAATTATCATATTAGGATTATAATTTCAGGAGATATTAATGAAAATATGAAAATGTAATTTAACATTAGAATCTCTAAATTTTGAATATTTATAATTCAAAAACATATCATCTAAATGACTTGAAATTTCGTTTCTAGGCATAGTTAGAGCCGAAGATTTAAAATATATTGTCAAAATTGGATGTTGCATTGAAAAAAAAAAGTTTGGTCTGGTTTTGATTTGTACATGGCCCCCTATGCAATTTTTACATACATTATTTAAAAATAGACTTCATTTCCAAATCCTATGCTACCAGTAACTTTCTTCTATTATAATTAGTTGCAGATTCAGTAGGGATGTTTACTTTTTTCCCCAAATGACTGTACCTTTTAGTCAAAAATTTTTTATTTTCATGCTCTAAATTGTTTTTATTATTTTTTTTAACGCACGGAAAATGATGTATTATAACATTTAAGTAAATATTTTTCAAATCGTAGTTGGGTCACAACGGATTAAATAAAACTGCTTACTCAAATGCTGTCCAACACTTAAAAATAACACGTAATGTGGCTAACTGCACTAAAACAATGCGTTTGGGCGACGGTCAGTGCATCTCTTATATAAAATTTAAATATGCAGTATTAGTTTAAATAAATATTGTCAGTTTCGTAAGAAAATCAGGTTTATTTTAAGTGATGTTTATTGTAGTGGCTAAAGTATATTTCTAATCTTAGCATTCTAATTATGGTTCAGGCGAAAGGAAACTATTGGGTAAAGGGAAAAACGATGATAGTCTCTTTTTTGTGAAATTTCAGATGCAAGTACCAATATGTTATTTTGAGATGAGTAGTACCATTTGGTAACCTTGTACTGAGGCAAAAATCAAGGTACACTTTTGAAAAAAACATTGAGACACACATACGTCGGGAAAAGAACGATAAATTACTAATTCGTGATATTTTTGAATTTCAGATGACAGTCTAGCATTAACTATTAGCTTGTGTACTCCTGTTTGGTTATTTTTAATCTAGGCAAAAATAAAGGTAATCTGAATAACACAGCTGAAGAGAGGTACAAAGGGGAAAGAAAGATGAAAATCTACGATAAATGTTGCGCATAAAGAAAAGGATTATGAATAACTAGTTTCTGATCATCAGCGTATACCCCTTAACCCTTTCGGGACGAGCGTCTTTTACAGAATTTTTAACCTTTAGTCATCGGATTTTTAAAACAGAAATTTTTGCCTAATTGAATCGGGAAAATGCTCAGATTAAATAAGACAAAAATTACAATACAAATTTACCGTTGAGAATAATCACTGATTCTGAGCGCCTTACGCGGCACGAATACCGGTCGCTCGTCCCCAAGGGGTTAAGGTACATAAGTGAAAAATTTTTTGAAAAATTTTATTTATTTTTATTGGCTTAAAAAGTTCTTTGAACTTTCCTGAACCCATTGGTATGCCCAGTTTTTTTTTTTTCTGACCATTAGAAATAATTGTAAAAACTTTTACATTTATACTTGAACATTTATACTTGATTCATTTTTATACTCGCACCACTATATTTTTCGAATAAATTTTGTAGTATGCACATGTTGTCAAAATACAAGTAAAAGTGTTTCTAATTAAAAAATGTGGTTCTAATCAAGTAAAATTCGTGTAAGAAACGTTGGTCCGGAAGTCGCGTGGAAAGTGACATAGAGGACCAATAAGGGTTAAAACATTACCTCATTTATTATATGAATTTAAATTTTATCCAAGCGTTTATATACACTTTAATTAATGTGTTTTATAAAATTGTGCAAGAACATCACAGAAGTTAGAAGTGTAAGTTTTTTGGCTCTTCTGAAAAATCCTACTTTTCAAGTAAAAATCTCATTATCTCCTAAAGTACTCGAGCGATTTCGATAAAATCGCTTTTAGTGGTAGCATATAAATATACCATCATATGCGGCAGACAGTTAAAAAATTTTTTAATTAGTTTCAGATTTTTTTTTTCTGAAAAATTGCCATTGCTCTAAAAAAAAAAAAAAAAAAATTAGTCTCAGAAAAAAACTGTCTGCCATAATTCTTGAGCATAACCAGAGAATATGGATTCCAAATTTCGCCAAACTCGGTCGGGTAGTTTTCGAGGAAACGGGTCAAAGCTCGGGTATTTCCCATTAGGATTGTACACAGTCTCGTCTTCCCTTAAGGGGGTCCGGGACACAAAAATCTTCAAATTTTGTAAAAACATTTTATTTCATTAAAAATTTCTTTGTTTTTTCCTGCATAAAATGACTCTTAAATCATGTTTCTATCTTAATTAAAACGAGAAATATTAATTTTTTCGTTTTGGTTTGTTTTCAAAATCTAGCTTTCAAGCAATGGCTGTCATGGAAACGACTTCTTGTAAAAATGCGTTTTTCTTAATGATGGGTTTTTTCACCATTTCTCGTATTTAAGTTCTTATAAGTCAAGAACCGTTAAAGCTAAAGGATTCAAACTTGGAACATGTCTTTTTCGATTGTTTTACTTTAATTTTGATTTAGCATATTTGAAATAAATATTTACTTTTGACAATATGATTTTTTTTTAAGTTGCACCACTTTTTTTTTAAATTTTTTCGTAAAATATTTTAATTTTTTTTTAATTAATATTTTTAAATATACTGAATCAAAATTAAAACTTATATATTTCTCTTTATTTAAATGAAAATAAATTGAAATTCTATAAATAATATTTCGTGTTATAACGATTTTTAACTACCTCACTTTTTTAATAAATTTTATTAAGTGAGAAGTTTTATTATGTGATTTTATTTACAAATGATATGGTTAACCATCACAAAAAAAATTCAAAATTTTAACTCAATAAATAAAATTATTTTAAAATGTGTCCCGGACCCCCTTAAATCATTGTGACTCAAGAACTCCGATTTGAAAAATATTTACGCAGGTCAACAACTCAGATTTGAAAAATATTTACGCAAGTGTTAGAATACATTTTAAGCATGTAAGAAAAAAAAATTATTGACTAAAAGGTGCTTTTTTCACATCTCTAATAAACAGAAAATTATATACTTCTCGTAAATATTGTCAAGTTTATAACACAAAATTGTAAATTATGCGAACTTAACTTTGTAAAAAGTCTATGTTTGGACGCCTCCAGTCTTTTTAGTTTTACGAAATTTATGAAGTTTATTTTAACAATAATGATGCGAAACTGCTCGAATGATAAATACAATTTTGGCATGAAAAATTAACTCAGTATCGCCGTCTGTTGAGAATTCTACGAACAATTTATATTAACTGCTGTGTAGTGAGAAAGTAGCAATAAATAAAATCATCTTCTAAAGCTCACTGTATAAGTAACATTGACTTTTGGGCATGTTGCAGATATGCAACACGGAGGTACAAAGGGTTAACCTTTCGTGGTTTTTTTTTTGTATTTTTTTTTAAATAAAGGGAATAAAAGTTATATTCAACAATTAAAATTAACACGGAATGATTCTAAATGTATCAAACTAATGGTGTAGTGCTTCGGGATCTGGTCGTGGTCTATGAACATGGTATCTATAATTAAAATATGTATAGTAAATAAAAACTTGTGTGGAAATATAAATCATCAAAAATCAACCTTTAAACACACATTAGGTAATGTGAATAAAACCAGACGTATACGTTTCGTGAGTTCCAGGACTCGCATCATCAGTGTATAAAATCTATGTATAAAAACAATGTCCCACGGCGAAAACCCCAAAAATTTTGTTATTTAAAATATGTATAGTTTAAATAAATATCGTCAGTTTTTTAGAGAACCGGTTTTGTTTCACAGTTGCTTATTGTACTGTCTAAATTTGTGATGATTTAGAATTTAAAGCAATAACTTCAGGTCGTCTTTACCTTTTCTTTTAATGCTTTAATCTTTTCTGATGAAAACGGAATCTAGAAGAAACATCTTTATCCGGTAATGTTTTCTAAGTAAAATCTATCCAATATTATCCAATAAGATAATCCAATATATTATAATTTCAGTTTACAACCAAATTTTCCCCCACAAAATGTGCAGAGTTGAAACACTTCCAAATTTTATACCATTATTTATTTCTAACGTTTTAAATAATATCTTTATTAGCGCATTATTTTTAAGGTTGAATTAAGTCTTGTTAATTTAAATTTTATGGAAATTTTTAGTTAATAACAGACGAAAAAAAGTCAGATTTCCTATGTTTACTCATAAAAAATTATATTAAGCGTATAAATTTTGAAAAATATCAGAGATAAACATGTTTATATTTCTAACCATCGCGCAAGCTTAAATTGTGGATTAACTATTTGAAAAATTAAGCTCAATAAATGAAAAAAAAAAAAAAAAATCAACAGAAAAATGAAGTTGAAATTGAAAATTAAAATGAAAACTGGAAATTAAAGTGAACGAAATCAAATTAATGTTTGTTAAATTTTAATAAACATTATATGTATGACGGGTAAAATGCATTTCGAACTTTTTTTTGTCTGTTTACTTTCATACGTATTTATTATGAATTCATGTATTCTTTTGGTGTTGTTTAATCTTTAGTAGCTTCAAATAACTAACTTTGAAGAACCAAGAAAGGCAGAAAAGTATAATTGAATAAATTTATATTGCTTTTCCAATATAAAACAGAAAATCAAATTAAAGAAGCCTGAAAATTTTGTCATAATGATATTAGAAAAGAATGTCTGCCTACTTCAGAAATAATTAAGACAACGTTTTTTTTCCAATAATAATTCTCTTAAAATTTACAATTAATTATAGTTTCTATTTATTTTTCCAAGCACATCTTTCAAAACTGATGAAAAATTTAATACCATTGACAAAAACTTTCTACATACACCACAAAAAGTGAAAAACACGTTAAAAAAATCCATTTTTCATCGAGCACAAAAAGACCTGTTACCACTAAGGAGCAGAAGTGTTTCTGCTGGTCTTATAGTAATTGTGTATATTTTAAATCCGGAAAAAGACCAGTCTTGTTAAACTAAACTATTGAGAACTAAATTAACGTACGAGGTATTTTTTGTATTATACGGCGTAATATAACATTAACGCCACTAATATTCCAATAGTATCAAAGATTTTCTTTGCAATTTTGATGCTTTATAAATTTCTTCAATCAGAGAGACTTTCACTAAAGGTGACTTCTGGAGCACTAGTGGAATATTTATGCTAAAACTTATTAATTTACACAAACGGAATTAACTTAGATTATATGCTTTTCAAACCGACCACATTCAGCAAATCCTTATCGCAGTCACACGCATTTTACATGGTCAACTGTAAATGGACCATTATGCTTACAAGGGGATAAGCCCGGGCTTCCCGGGTTAGAGAATATACATGCAGCCCGGGCTTATCCCCTTGTATGCATAATGGTTTATTTACAGTTGACCATGTAAAATACGTGTGACTGCGACAAGGATTTGCTGCATGTGGTCAGTCACACGCATTTTGCATGGTCAACTGTAAATGAACCATTGTGCATACAAGGGGATAAGCCCGGGCTTCCCGGGTTAGAGGATATAGGTGAAAACGATAATATAAATTATTTCTGATGTTAACATACTTTATCTTCACATACTAAAGGCACAGTGATGAATGGGGGTATTTTTCGAAAGATTCTGCAAGAGGCTCTTGACAGTATACTTATATATCGTTAAAACACGTTGTTTGATAAAAAGTATTGCAGTTGATCAAAAATTAATGAAAAAACGCATCAGCAAATAATCTGAAATATTGCGGTGAAAAAGCCTCGCACGGGTTTACTGTTAGATTTTTTTTTACATTTAATATATTTTTTAGAATGCCCACTAACAATACTAAAAATCATCTATGAAAAACAGCAATAATGCGTTCAAATAAAGTTTTGAAACGTTTTAAAAAGCGATATTTTCATATTGGCCTCACATCAGCAGTTAACAGATCAAGAAATCTCCAAAGGTTACTATTTACAATCAACCTCTTTGATTCTGTTCAATTCAGTGGATTAAGCGCGAAATTCGATTACATTTCTTAAATTTGAGTTTATTTATATTTCATTGTTTTACTTATTAATTGATGAAGGTTTTAATTTCGTCATTGAATATAAGCTGGAATCAAATGAAGAGCTATTTATATTAATTCAAGTGCAAACGGACTTATATTTCGCAATCGCCTGCACGCAATAGAGATAGACTTGAAAGAAAAAAAGTACATGCTTGAAAATTAATTTAAAAACAATAAAAATTCAGTAAATTGCGATACATTAATAGAGAAGGAAGAGACTCACAGGAAATTAAATACAGAATTTGTCAGGGGAGAAAGGCTTTAAAACTATTAAATTCTATTTGGTGGAGTAAGGAGATCTCTAGGAAAAAAGTATAATATATACAACTCTACTGTAAAGAGCATATTGTTATATGGAGCAGAAGGATGGAGAATTATGGAGAGAGAACGAAAGAAATTAGCGGCAGTAGAAATGGACGCCCTAAGAGGATCATGCAGGATATCAAGAATAGAAAAAATAAGAAATGACAGAATCAAGGAAATGATGAAAATAAAGGGAACCATATTAGATGATATTAAAAAAAAAGCAATTAATCTGGTATGGTCATGTCAAAAGAATGAATGAGGAAAGACTACCCAAAATAACATTCAATTATGAAACAAACAAAAAAAGGAAACGGGGCAAGCCACGAAAGAACTGGATAAATGATATTTCAAAGGCAATGAGGGATAGAGGTCTGGAAGAGGAATGGACCCTTGACCGGAAGAAATGGAAAAAGACTCTTGTAGATTCTTCGGATGGCGGCATCTGACGCCATAAACCGAGTTTATATATATATAAATTGCGATACAGTTTTCATATAAATTGAGATATAGTTTTCAAACAAATTGCATTTGAAAGTACATTGTCTTCCCTATTCGACGATTTAAAATTAAAAATATGCGGTATTTAGAAGTTTAAAAAATTGCAATAAAAGTTAAATTTAATCGTCTGCTGTTGCCATCGTCAAAATGACGTCAGCGTTTCTCACGAACATGTTTTTTCTCTATAATATAGATATGTTTCATCACGTGTGAGACTACAGCAGAAAGAAACAAAGTTAAAAATTATTTCGTTTTGAGGGATTGCCAGCCTTATATCTGGACATATTAAATAAAGATGTATTGTTGGTGTTTTATGACGGCCAATTATCAACACGAAGGATATAGGCACGAAAGGGGAAGTGCCCTCCGTGGGAGTCTTTCTAAGGGAACCTAACCCGTATTTACACAAGGAAATCCAAGGTTCGAAGATGACCATGGAAAACTCCAAACGATTAGGCCGACGAGTGTGATTGGGTTATTAAATAAATATTACTATTTTCTGCGGTAAGTTGTAACCATATTTATTGCTTTTTATAGGAATTTTCAAGCAAAGCGCATAAAATTATCTAAAGAAATACAAGTTTTCCCATTCATTTATCACGGCCAGAATGATACCCTAGACTAGGGATGCACAACCTGTGGCCCGCGGGCCAAAAGTGGTCCGCGATGGGTTAACTTTTGGCCCGCGAATTTCGTCTGGGAAAAAATAATTTTTGTCCATATTATCGCTGGAAAAAATCGGGAATTTCGTCAATTTGTCACTGGAAAAAATTGTAATTTCGTTGAATCGGTTCGAGAAAATCATGAATTTTGTCGATCATGCGCGGAAAAATCTCAATATTCGTTGATCGGATGCGGAAAATTCACGAGTTTCATGAGTTTATCGTGAGAAAAAATCGCTAATTTAGTCAATTTTTCGCGGAAAAAATTACAAATTTCGTCAGTCAGTTAAGAATTGCGAATTTCGTTAATCGGGCACAGAAAAATCACGAATTTTGTCTATGAGGTGTTGGAAAATTCCAAATTTCTTTGATCGGCTAAGGAAAATTCGAGAGATTCGTCAGTTTATCGCTAAAATAATTGCGAATTTCGTCAATTTCCCGAAGGAAAAAAGTACAAATTTTGTCAGTCAATTAAGAATCACGGATTTCGTTGACCAATTTAAAAAAATCGCGATATTTGTCAATCATGTGCGAAAAAATTAAAATGTGGGAAAAAATTAAATTTTATCAGTCTTAAGAATTACGAATTTCGTTGATCGATTTCGTAAAATCAATAATTTTGTCGATCATGCGCAGAAAAATTTCAAATTTCGTTAATCGACTGCGGAAAAATCCTGAGTTTCATCAGTTTATCGAGAGAAAAAATCGCTAAATTCGGCAATTTGCCGCGGTAAAAATTACAAATTTCGACAGTCAGTTAAATATCGCGAATTTCATTGATCAAGCGAGAAAAAACCGCGAATTTCGTTAATCGAGTGCGAAAAAAATCGCTAATTTTGTCGATTCGGTGCTGAAAAATCTCAAATTTTGTTAACCGGAAACTGAAATATAGCGAATTTTCTCGATGAGGTGCTGAAAAATTGCAAATTTTGTTGTTCGGTTGCGGAAAAATCGCGAATTACGTCAGTTTTCCGCGGGAAAAAATTACAAATTTCCTCAGTTATTTAAGAATCACGAATTTCGTTCATCTTGTTCGGAAAAATCGCGAATTTTGTCGATCATGTGCGAAAAAAATCTCAAATTTTGTTGGTCGGCTGCGGAAAAATCACAAAATTCATTGGTTTATCGCGAGAAAAAATCGCAAATTTCGTCAATTTGCCGTGAGAAAAATAACAAATTTCGTCATAGTCAGTTAACACGTTGAGTGTCACGGTGACTCACACTAAAGCGCTGGAAAATTTACAATGTTTTAAGTAATTTTTAAGAAAGTATAATCCTGTAATAAATAAAAGGTAGGTAAATGTTAAATAAATTTTCAGTAATTACTTAAAACAATATATATCTTTTTAGTTTTATACCATATTTTAGACGTCAGGCATCGGTGAATGACGCGTTTTAAACGGAAAGTTCAGTGTCAGCCACCGGTGGCTGACGTGGCGCTTAACGTGTTAAGCATCGCGAATTTCATTGATCGGCGTGAAAAAATTACGAATTCCATTGATTGAGTGCAAAAAATTCGAATTTCGTTGATCGAGTCAGGAAAAATTGCGAATTTTCCTCGAGAAAAAATTACAAATTTCCTCAGTCAGTTAAGAATCACGAATTTCGTTCATCGGGTTCGGAAAAATCGCGAATTTTGTCGATCATGTTCGAATAAAAATCTTAAATTTTGTTGGTCGGCTGCGGAAAAATCACAAAATTCGTTGGTTTATCGCGAGAAAAAAATCGCAAATTTCGGCAATTCGCTGTGGGAAAAATTACAAATTTCGTCATAGTTAGTTAAGCATCGCGAATTTCGTTGATCGGCGTATAAAAATTACGAATTTCATTGATTGAGTGCGAAAATTTTCAAATTTCGTTGATCGAGTGTGGAAAAATTGCGAATTTCTTTGACCGAGTGCAGAAAAATCGCGAATTTCGTCAGTTCGGTGCGAAAAAATCTCAAATTTCGTTAATCGGTCAGAGAAAAATCGCAAATTTTGTCAATGAGGTGCGGAAAAATTGCAAATTTCCTTGATTGGCTGCAAAAAAAAATCGCGAGAAGAAATCGCGAATTTTGTCGAATTCCGCGGGAAAAAATTACGAATTTTGTCAGATTTTTCAGGCGCAGAAAATATCGCAAATTTCGTTGATCGGCTGTGGAAAAATCATGAGTGTCATCAGCTTAACGCGGGGAAAATCGCGAATTTTGTCACTCTGTCGCGGTAAAAAAATCACTAATTTCGACAATTGATGGAAAAAATTACAAATTTTGTCGATTGGTCGCAAAAATATTGCGAAATTCTTCAATCGCTCGTGGAAAAAAGTCGTGAATTTTGTCAAAATTTTCCGTTTATCAAGAACGAGCAGTTAGTGTTCATAAAGTATTGTATGGTTCCTCATACAGATGTGAAGAAGCCCTGCATACAATTTTTATTTCTATTTTTTTATATACAAAAATCATTATTCTTCAAGAATAAAGAGTCATTACCCCTCCCCCCCCCCACACACACAACCTCCTCGATATAGAATTCTTTCTGTGTTACTGATGTGGCCCTCGACAACCAAAACTTTTTTGTATGTGGCCCTTCTCTCAAAAAGGTTGTGCACCCCTACCCTAGACAAGCCTGGACAAACATACCCTAGAATAATCGAAAAATTTCTCTAACGCGCACGTGTCGAAAACGTTCACACTTCAAATGCGTTTTAGAGGTGGGAATTTCAAAGTATAAAACAATGGTTTTGTCTAAAATGCCTCACATGTGTGCGCACTTTTAGGCACGCACTTTGTCCATACTCCAAGCAATCGAAGTCACCATGATTACGTACGAGGGTGGTTGAATAATTATTGTCCCGAGTGTGTATAAAATATTTGTACTGCGATGGTTGATGTGGAATATTGAAGCCTAATTTCTTAGATGTCTATATGCTCAATTTCAGAACCGTAGCTGCTATATTAACATTTTTCTTTTTCGTTTTATGTGTGAGAGGTGGCACCTAGCTTGAAGGGGGGGGGGGGAGGGGGGTTGGAGCTTATGGGGTCAGACCTGAAGCAGTTCTGTGATAGATTTGTGACAGTGGATGAGACGTGGCTACATCACTATGGTCCCGACAGTAGCCACGTCTCATTCACTGTCACTGCCGAACCCCCCGACCCCCTTTCAAGCTAGGTGCGACCTCTCACACCAAAAACGGAAAAAAAAATATGTTAATATAGCAGCTACAGTTCTGAAATTGAGCATATAGGCATCTAAGACGTTAGGCTTTTATATTCCACATCAACCATCGCAGTACAAATATTTTATACACACTCCGGACAATAATTATTGAACCACCCTCGTATTATAGGTCATTACGAAACTTAAGACGACTCTTCACTCACTTGAAAACACCCGTTCACTAATGTTAAACCAATGGGCAGGTTGTTTTCGAATGTGTCGTTTAAATTTGAATATTTTTAAACGATTTTTTTGCATAGGATAGCTGAGCTCAATCTCTAATATGTATGGTTATTTTTTACTTTTTTGATTTCGGTTGAAGATTTTTCTAATAAAGGTACCATTTTCTGAAAAACCTTTTGTCTTTTCCGAAAAACGAAACCGGTTCCGAAAGTGAAAGTACCTTTATTAAAAAAATGCGCAACCTAAATCGAAAAAGCAAAAAAAAAAAAAAAACCCATATTAGAGATTGAGCTCAACTATCCTACGCAAAAAAAAAAAAAAAAAAAATCGTTTAAAAATATTCAAATTTAAACGAGAAATGCGAAAACAGCCTTCCCATAGGTTTAACATTAGCGAACGGGTGTTTTCAAGTGAGTGAAGAGTCCCCTTAAGGCGGTTATGAAAAATCTGTTTTTTTTTCCCGCTTAACAACTTTCTGACACATTTTCTGACCCGTTTTTAAACATTAAATGCATAATATTTGCAGGCATGATTATTGAAGAAATTTGAAGTCGAACAATCCCCCCCCCCCCCCAATAAATCAATTACATCTTGAGTTATAAACGACTGTTGTGTTAGGATGGCAATTTTTTTTCTGTGCTATCGGTTCGGAAATTCGGTTCAAAACACCAACTTTGACATCATTTTCGGAAAAATCTTTTGTCTTTTCCGAAAAACGAAAAAAAAAAAAAAAAACCAGCTCGATTTCTGAATAAGAGAACCTGACAATTTGATACGTTTGCTGAAAACAATTAATTAAAAAATTTGTCAGATAGTAGTCAGTTTGGATTTGAGAACAACCTTATGGCGAATGAAGCTAATGGTCACTAACAATATCCTGTTTTCAAGTCCTCATAGGTCTGTTCTGATAATATTAAACGATGTAAAGTCGTCGCTTAAGAAAAAAAAATATGTGCTGCCTAACACCTATGCTTGTACTATCAAAGGGTACAAATTAGTTGCTCTGGAATTAGACTACTGAAAGCATATCAGCTCTTCCATAGTCTGTTATTTACTGGCTGAGAAATTTCGACACAATGCAATGAATAAAGAAATTTTCGTTAATGGACCACTTTACGGTTTCCCTATAGTGCTGCATATTTTCATATTGCAAACAAAAGCCGTAGACGCGAACAAAACTTATAATAGTCATAAATTCATTCCGCAATATGATAAATAAAGCATCCAATTTGCAGGCCAACTGTTAATGCTTCCCTAAGTTCACCAATCCGATTACATCGGATTTGTCGACAATGGGTTCTTATTTAATAACCTTTAATCATTCTCGCGTCACATCTAATAGTTAAATAACCAACTTCTATTCGCATTACCGACAGAATATATCATGCTAATTTCATTTGCCTATTAAGCCACCAAATCTGTGATTTATGCGGCAACGGGCGCAAATCTTGATCAAATGACATTTTCTAGATAAAGAGGAGTAAACACATATCTTATCAGTTTCCTCAATTAATTAATATTTTTTTTTTCATGTATATGGCTTCTAGACATAAAACCACAAAAAACTCGGTATTAAGAAATATTATTTTATTCATTAAAATGATTATGCGCGTAATGATTTATGCATTGATATGGATTGATATTCTGATAAATCCAAATGTATTATGTTAAAATCTATGAAACAAAAATCCCAATAAAGTAAGACAAATTGAAGACTAAGAATGGAAAACGCTGAAAGTCCAAAAGAGAAAACTTTTAAGAAGAGCGAAAAAAAGAAGGCGAAGTCACCTCATTTTCCATGTTTGATGTACGATTTCCCGACTTGTTTGAACTATTACTACTAGGATTAGCACTTCAAGCGTTCTCCTGTTTGTTAAGCTTGGTACTTAAGACATTTTTTTGTAAAAAAAAAAAAAAAAATGATTTTCGATTTTGTGGTACTTTCAGCGTTTTTTATTTTTAGTCCTCAATTCATTTGATGGCATATGCAGGGTTCTCACTCGGTCCGTTTTTTGAACACCACTTTTATTTAAAGAAAAATCTTTTTTATAAATTTCGCAGATACATACCAGGAAGCGCTTTTTTCTTGGAATTGTTGGAGGAACCTACGACGAATTTCTTTCTAAAAAATTACTGGATTCAAAAGACGGACCAGTGGGTGTCTTGCATATGTAATTTCATATTTGAGATGAAAAAAATATCCTTTTGTCGGAAAAAGTTATTTTCAATCACATTCAGTGCTAATCAGTTAAATGATATAACTTTTGGTTTGCTATTCCTCCCTACCTGCAATTATATCAATTCGTATACTTTCTAAATAGATACCCCCGGAGTGCAATAGGTTTTCTACTGCAAGAAACCGCAGCTAAGAATATTTCTTGAATATTTATTATGTGTTTCTCCATAAGCCAACCACGCATCTCAAAAAAAGTTGCCATATAGGTCTAGCTACTGAATTATTATAGAAATAAATGTGCTATTCGCGCATGCGCTTAAAGCTATTTCATACAAATACTCATATTTATCAAAGCTTCAATATATTAATTTTTGATTGCAGCATAATTCTTCTGATTGCAGCACTTAAAATTATTTCATACAAATACTCATATTTTATCAGAACTTCAATATATTAATTTCTGATTGCAGCATAATTATTATTATTATGATTGCAGTGTATTGTTTCTATTACACTTTGTCTGAAATTTTCTAAAATTCACATTAAATTTGGTTTGAAAGCTCTGTGTGTTAAAAGCAATAAACTGGCAGAATTTTTAAAATTTTTAAAAGGGACGTTTGTGTCTTCATGAATATGTGTACCAGAATAAACGTGCGCATTCTTATACAAATGCATACAAACATTGTACTGGGCCTGTATAATGATTTGTTACAGCTACAGATCATTCCGAGTTTTTTTATGATATAGGGGGATCGATTTTTTTTTTTTATTATTATTCAATATGCTGTTGGTTCCCTACGTGAATAAACATGACTAGATTACCCCTTCCCCCCCTCCTTCCCTACGTTATGAAATCGTCACTGACAAATATAAGATCAAACATGTTCTTTACATAAACGAAGTTGAAGAAAAAATCGTTAAGGGGTCTCAGGACTCTTAAAGCTTTAAAATGTTCGAAATTTGAATTTTTTTAGATTTTAAACTTCTGTCTCTTCTGAACATTTTGATATGAGTGTTTCCTAGAAATTCTCATTAGAACAGAAGTTATGGCTATTAGAATTATACCCGTTCAATAGCTGAAGCGGCGTTTCAGAAACTTTGAAGTCATTAAAATATTTACATTAAAATCACAGACAATACATAAAACAATTAAAATTATTACATAAAAACACTAAAAACATATTAAAATTGGGACGTTTCGGATCATCACGATCCCTCCTCAGCCAATTATAAACGTTAAGTCAATACTATCAACAGTTACAGGAAAAACACAACATAAAGTCATCAATTTCAGGTTACAGTTAAAATAAAATAGAATAATCGGCCGGCACAGATGCAGCTTCGTTAATCGCTAAATCCTTGGTTTTAGTATGCCAGGCCGAGGCCTCTAAAAACACTCTCCCTGCGTAATTGTTGCAGCTGGATCGGTTCAGAAAAGCTTTATTAAAATCTGGAAAATGGTCGGTTGCAATAGTATGCTGAACGATCTTTGAATTCAAATGTCTACATCTAAATGCCTGTTTATGCTCTTTAAGCCGTATTTCAAGTGTCCTGCTAGATTCACCAATATAAACCGCTTCACACTGCTCACACGGAATTCCGTAGACGATGTCTTTAAACTGCAGGATGGAATATCTATGTTTAAAATTACATAACAGATTCTTAAGAGGATTTTGTGGAATGAAAGATGTATGAATACCAACTGATTTCAAATAATGCGAAATCTTTTCAGAAATGCAGCTATAATAAGGTATGCTTGCGTAAACATTTGATTTTGTACGCTGGAAAGGTGGAGGGGTATTCATGTCTGCAAGGAGAATTTCTCTGAGAATTCGAAGGCACAATCTTAATGGGTAACCATTTAGCTGTAAATCAATTAAGATTTTTTGTTTTTCTATGTTGAAAAGTTCCTCAGTACTGCAATAACGCAAAGCTCTAGCAAACAAGGTTATGAAAACTGCAATTTTATGGGATTTGGGGGATTCTGAATTAAAATTTAAATACTGTCCAGTGAATGTAACCTGAAATTGATGACTTTCTGTTGTGTTTTTCCTGTAACTGTTGATAGTATTGACTTAACGTTTATAATTGGCTGAGGAGGGATCGTGATGATCCGAAACGTCCGAATTTTAATATGTTTTTAGTGTTTTTATGTAATAATTTTAATTGTTTTATGTATTGTCCGTGATTTTAATGTAAATATTTTAAAGATGGAATTCAGACGTAATATTTTTGCTTATATAATTTGAAGTCATTTTCCTCCAAATGACGTTTTTGGGCATAACGCGCAGGATTTTCTCAAAAACTTCTGAATATTTTTTCAGGAAATTTTCAAAACATGTATTTCATGTTAGTCTGCATAAACGGAACCTAAAATTACATTTTTATTGTCCAAAGAAATATTTTTTTAGGTGATTATACTGTTGAAAATTGCAAAATTTTGTATTACCTAAATACAGCTTTGCATTAAAATATAAAAATGCTTTAAATACAAATTTATTTAGGTTCAGGGTAATTATTATAATCTCATGTACAATTAGCCACAAAAAATGTCATTCTAGTTGCAGAATTTATTCTGTAATCCTGCGCGTAAGCTGTTATACCAATTTTCTGCTCTATAAATATCCGACAGTTTAGAGCCCCCTGTAAATACTAATTTCGTTTCTCGCAATTTTTTAAATACATGAAATGAAAGAACATACTTATATCTTTTAATCCCAACTAAAATTGTGTTTTTAAATGATATATATTTTAAGATATTAAATGTTGAAAATTGTCTTTTTTTTCCCAATTTTTCCAATTTTAAGAGTTCTGAGACCCCTTAAGTATTTCTCTAGATATTCAAGAAAAAGGTCTAAAATCTCGGGATATTTTTCATCTCATAATGTAGGAATCTTCGACCCATATCCCGCTGGCCACGGTTCGCTCGACGAGAATAATTTCGTGGCCCGATGCATTACTTCGAATATTAAGAAAAAAAAAACGTTTTTAGGGACATCGAAAGATTTCTGAAGCACCTTATTATGTCGAACCCATAGCTACCAACTTTTATGCCTTTTTTTTTTCACGACAAACACAGTGAAACCTCCCTGTGTGACCACCTCAACTAGCGGCTACCTACCTGAACGACCATTTTTTCATGGAACGAAATTTATTACTATAGGCTCAATACTAATTTTACCTCTATTCACAGACCACCCCAGTTGAACTCCCTCCATGAGCGAACAATTTCTTTGAAGAAAGTGAAACAAATTCCATTTTTTCCTGGTCGCTTGAAGAAGGTTTTATTAGAAAACTAATTCCGGAGAGCGCATTATTCGTCAAACTTCTACACTAAGTTTAATTTTTTTTAAATTCCGGTAACATTTAAGTGTTTAAACCCCTTTGTTTATTTTTTAGGCAATGAATTGAACTTTGAAGACAAATTAAGAGTGACAGTCAATAAACTCCCTTGCCCTATTCTGTCAGGAAACTCTCAAAGTAATAGATAAATGAACGAAATCGTCATTATTTGTTTCCGTCCAAAAAAAAATTACATTTATTTACTGAACTTCGAAAGGACTTGGAAATGAAAGTTAAAACCGTAAAATCAAATCAAACGTCAATGTAATCATTTTTTAAACTCTGCAGTAATTAACTTGTGTACTAATTAACTTTTCTTTTTATACCTTAATTTTTATATTTTTTCCTAATGTGAAAAATAAATTTTAGTAACGTTAATTGTTACCTTTTTTGAACAATTAAAATCTAGATTTAAACATAACCTCCATTAAGAGACCACCTTTCGGAGCGACCAATTTTTATTGGAACGGAACGTGGTCGCTTTAGGGAGGTTTTACTGTATAATTGTTTTGAATTTGAAAATTTATTTAATAAAATGTTTCTACTTCAGTAAATTGTTACTGGATTTCATTATTTAATTTTGTTAATATATAAAACTTCTGGTTCAAAATTTTTATTTACATTTAAAAAAAAGGCGTAAAATTCGGTAGCTGTGGAGATTCTCTTGTTTATAGATAAAAAACGATCAAGAAATATACAAAGGGCCACTCCGTACATATATTTTTTCTCCCCAAAAAATCAAATGCCTGCAAAGTGAATTTGCTCCTTTCGTCTTAAAAAAGATAGAAAAGTTGCCGATAGAATAAATAAATGCTTTCTCAAGTACCATTATGGTACTGTAGTAAATACATTAGTGCTCGTATCTTAATGTGGAAGTACTATTATTGCTAAATAAAGCAATTGCACAGAAGTTCTGGTTTTAAAATTAACCATTTTGCGCAAATACACATAAATGCATTTTTTATGAATCAAAAATAAAATGAGAATTCTATAGTTCCGCACTGCCTATATACGGCACGCTTGTGGTTTTGAAAGCTAAGCGTGTATGCATTTCTTGCCTACGCTATTTAAGGCTGTTCTTAAATCCAAAAGGGCAACTTTATGACATAAGTTTTAATTTACTTTTGTTCGGAAATGCATGAAACTAGCAGATGTTGTTGTTAAAAACTACGTAATCGCGCTGTTTTTTCAGTTTTTTTTTTTTTTTTTTTTTTTTTTTGCAAACGCAATACATCTTTCGGAAAATAGTGTCAAAGTGGGCGTTTTGAACCGAATTTCCGCGCGAAAGAAGAAACCACTCAAAAAAGGGTAAAAAAGCGTGTTTGTCACGTAATCAAAATCGCTTATTACTCAATAGGCAATTTATGGATCAAAAAATGGAAAACACAGTTTGATTCCAAATCGCTTCCATGGTCAGGCTTTTCAATTTTATATCTTTCCGTTAAAAAATGAATTTGTAAATGTGTCAAAACGTTTTGCGCTTGTTGAGCAGAGCAGTTAAGAACAGCCTTAACTGAATGTTGAGCGGGCCGCGGAACTTCAAGAATTTATAAATGTGGCCCTTGAGGAAGAAAGGTTGAAGATCCCTAATATAGTTTATACAGATGATGTTGATCAGTGAATGTGATCAGCTCATATATCTCCATGAATTGGTATCCTAACCGATTTGTTTCATTAGTATTGATCGGTTCCATATCATGTTACAGCTATCGTAGCTTTATTTTCGTTAAGATCGTGTTCAGATTGCACTTCAAATGCATTATATATAAATCTACACGCAACATATAAATAAAATGCATTTCTTTTTTTTTTTTTTCTTTAATTCTCTTCCAAGATAAAGTTAAGAAATTTTTGCTTGAAAATTTTGAAGCTTTTTATTTGACTTCTTTAAATGTGGAATGTAAACTTTTTGCACGAACGCGTCAAATGACGCTTTGCGGATATTTTTTTTTTTTTTAGTACATACAATAAACCACTGCAAAAGATTTAACTACATAAAGATATACCTACATTATATCCCAGTATAGTTCCTCGAGCATTGATTGGTCCATCCCATGTTACAGTTATTGTATCTTTATCTTCATTAAGATCGTGTTCACATCGCATTTCAACATTTCTTGGAGGATCAGGATCTGAAAATTGTATATGAAAAATATAGAGGAAGAGAAATTGCAATTGTTATATTTTTTACAGAAAAATAATATATAAATGAAAAAAAGATCTATAAACAGGTATATGCAGAGATTTATAAACAAAATAAAATAACATTATGAATGAAAAATATAATTTTGGTTATAGAATAGCGTAGTTTGATATAAAAACACTAAGAACATATAACACTAAGACCTTCCATCCCTTTCACACTTGAATAAAAAAACTTATCAAAATCTTAAAAAAAGAGTGAATAAAACGTTCAACTTTAATTCTTATTTGCTGATGACTGCATTTTTATTTAGAAAAACGAATCAGCTCGCATAAATGCTGCGGTATGAACTTAAATGTTTTTTAATTATAATAATAATGCATTTCAAGCTTTTAAGTTATCAAGTATTAAGCTTTTTTTTTTTTTTCATGTATAAGAACCGTAAAATCTTCTTAGTATAATGTAAAATATTCTATCGGCATTAGTGTTATCAATGTTGAATTCAGAAATTATTCCCCTGGAGGAAATTTCGTAGCTCCGGGACGGGGGAGATTTGAACTTTTAAACCATTAACAAACACACAATTTCAAATCTTCCGGGGGAGACATTTTGGTGCTATGGGAGTTAATATACTAACCGTGTCAACTCCTCTCCCCGCAAATTCACCACTGAACTGTATAATAAAAACTATTCTAGGAAATTACCAGAACCATTCTACGGCAGGTTTATTTTTTCTAAGTAAATTTAAGAATTCCCATTTTTCTTCATGGTATTGTTACATTTTTATTATCTCCTTATTTACTCAAACATATTTTCATCTTATTAACCTTTAGATCTCTTTAGTTTGAGAAGAGCCAAATAGATGACTTTTATGAACATACTTTAAGAGCTGGAGTAAAATTTATTTATTCTTTTACTTAGTTTAGGAAACAATTTTACATTTTTACTACTGTGCCAAACATCGAAAAAAAAAAAAGTGATAATACATTTAGCTACAATTAAAGTAAAAATTATTTTAAATATCTTTATTATTATTATTTTTCAAATGTATATGAGGTTGAAAACTTCCATTTCAACCCTTTCATGCATGATTACCTCATATAAGGTTGTATTGAAAAAACAACCATTACTACGCATTACTATGCATATTTTATTTTTACTCCTTTATCAGGTATAAATTTGCTAGGAAGTTTAATAACGATGACGAAATATAGCAACAGATGGAAAAAGCACTTGCTTTTCAAATATTCATTTAGGAAGTCCACTTTTTATAAATTTGTTTCTGTTGTACACGAAGATGATTATTTTTCAAAGAATTTCTGCTCTTGGATCTAAACAAGAACACGGCCAGAGATGCTTTGTAATACTTGTCAACATAGTTGAAAAATGCTTATGCAATCAGTTTGCCTGTCTGTGCTTTAACTGTAGTAAAAATACTTGGATTGACATTTATATACGTTTTTGAGGTTCACTATATACATTTTCTATTGAAAAAGAAGTGTGTAACATTTATAGTTCGTTTGCAGTGACACACAAAAAAATCCGCTATCTTATGATCTATGGGGGAAAACAGTTTGCTTTGTATTTTAATGATGTTAATTCAAACACATTGGCATTGATATGCATCACTAAGGCGGGCTACAGCATACAATCTGTAAAATATAGAATACGTAGCATTTATAGTTCATTTACAAGAACGCACAAGAAAATTCAATTATACTATGACCTCTAGGGAGAATGCATTCACGATGCATTTTAATGATGTTACGAGACTTCAAACATAATGAAATTTATGTGGATCATTAACGTGTATTCTTGTGTAACGTGTAACTTGTTTTCTAAGATTATAGAGTTCACAGAATTTATCGTTCATTTACAGAAACACTCAAAATAATTCGGTTACAGGGTGGACTATTGATAATTAATAACGATATTGATAAATCCTGGTTTCAAAATAATTCGGTTACAGGGTGGACTATCGATAATTGATAACGATATTGATAAATCCTGATTTAATACTTGAATACATACTGTAACTCAGGAGTTGCATGATCTTTTTTTCCCATTTGGTGCTCTCTATTGGTGAACTATTATGTGTTTCTTACCTGTGACAATATGCATTTAAGGTCGTGAAGTCTGTTTTTGTTCTGATTTTTTATCATGGGGAAGCATCTTTTGTTGATACTTTTTGCAATGTGCTCGACAGACGTTTTTCTATATCTTAATAAGGTAGTCATTATTATTTCTGCAAACTATTAAATTCATTATAAAAATTATTATATCGCTGAATAGTTGTTGTTGTGCACTGTAAACCCTTTAAAGTAAGTATATAATTTAAAATTAATCATTTTGTGAGCAATTTTTGTTATGTAAGTCAGGAGTGACATTATGTCCAACATAAACATAAATAAAATTTTCCACTATTTTTCGAGTTGATAATTCACAAAAACAGACTCAAATAGGTTTCCCGAACAAAATAAAAAAAATGCATTAAAGGGCGTTTTCGGCTGTGTTATGTATTTTTAAACTTAAAATTGTTAGTATATTGCGTGGTGAATATAAATTTTATCGATCACATACAGGGCTGCACGGAATAATTCGCACATATTACCGGCTATGGACAGAAGTTGTAAAAAAATGAATGCCTATGGCGTTATGCATTAAAAAAAAGAAAAATGTTTAGATATATCATTTCATTGCATGTGAAAAGAAATATTTTTAATAATATTCTATTGGTATTGGAAAGTGCTTCATAATCTATACTGAATGAACGATTTTTCGTTCTCGTTTAACTTTCTACTTTGTATCAATGCATTTAAAGTTCAAATTATCACATTAAACTATTTAATAACTAATATTTTTTTACTGCCTGTAAACTTTATATCATGGTCGTTCAGTAATTTTGTAATACATACAAGACTTAGCCCATTTTAAATCTACTTTTAAAGACAAATATGTTTTTCATTCATTTAAAAATAATTCACGCATGAGAGGGTTAAAATATTCTCGAGTTATACTTTTAATAAAAAAAAATTTCGGCGATGCTTGGTACCTTCCGTAACAAGCATATAAAAAAGAAAAAAATATATAAATATACCACTTTCAAACACTGAACCTCTTTTATTTTGAAGTCGGTTGCTTGGAATGCTCCAAAAGTTCAGTATGCCATTGAGATAAACTGCGCAAAACTCCCCATGAATATAAACGACATAAGTGATATTTATTTCAAAGTCTTGAACGAAAAAACTAAACTATCGTGTTGTAAAGGGAAATATGTGGGAAATATATAAGCAGCATTTCAAACTTGAAAAGTCCTATGCGACACTAGCCTAACCATTCAAAAGCGTCGCCGAAAGACAGTTTTGTTTCACAAATCGACATGTTTGAGTATCCCATCGTGGTATGAAGTGCCGAGATATAGTCTTTTAACTCTCTCTTTTTAAGGCATGTTTTCCACATCAATAAATATGAATCAATTTAAGGAGTCTCCTACTTTTAAGGATTCATATTGTATGTGAAAAGTGTATCTGCTTCGACTGATTACAAGTTTTTAAAAATCTATTGAAATTACATATAAATTTTTGAGATATTCAAAGCCGATTTCAACTCTTAGAAAAATTAATATAAACACTCTTAATAGATTAAAATAAATGCATATATATGGGGCATTCTCACAATCTTTTGACTTTTAAGTCCCTGAATAATAATTTTTATTTTAGTACATAATCTTGTGGTTTTTTTTTTAATTTCATATACTGAGGAACATCCCATTGCATGATTGCATAACAATATTAACGAGATAAATAAGTTTTGGGCGATGTTGGGGGTCAAAATACCAGGAAAACTCATCTACCGTCCCGTGTCCCTGATGCTGATTTTTCAGTTAGGAGCTGTCTGGATAAAATTGTTTCAATAAAAATAATTCAATGTAATTTTTTTCTGAAACTGGGACAATTGTTTTATATAAATATGTAGCAAAAAATTAACCTGCACACATTTTTACGGTTATTATTTTTTTAACTCTGTCCCTGGGTTTTAGATTCCTTACCATCTCTCTTGCTAAACTTATACAGAAAAACAGAAAATCACTTCAGATGCAGCCACAGAATTCATTTCAAGTTTTTTCTCATGCAGAAGTATTCTAAAGAAAGAATGCCTAAAAGTCTTTGACAGGAAATTTACTGCAGAATTTAAACCAGCATTTAAATATAAATTTCAAGCATCGTGGCTTTATTGGTGTCTTACCGTCCCCAAGGTTTATTCCTGCACTTTTCGAGGTAAATTAAAATTTTTTAAAAAATTTATTGCAATGTAAATAACTGTTTCTAAAAATCAATGAACATTGTGGCTATCACTTAGTATTAACATAATTTTCCTTACCGTCCCATCCTTACCATCCCTTTTTTTTCCCCATTACCGTCCCCTTTTTTCTATACCATCCCCCCCCCCCCTTTTTTTTTCCTTTCGTCCCTTTTTTAACACCAATTTAAGACAATAGTACACAAAAATTTTGTACTAAAAATACTACATTTTTAGCTCACATGCTATCAAAGCCTGAGAGCTAATGTGCCCGCCATTTCTGTATGTATGTATGTATGTACGTACGTATGTGTATGTACGTAACATAATAACTCTTGATAAAAACATCCGATTTCCTTTAAAAAATTTTTTCTAGGTTCATTCTGATAAGGCGCTTCTCTGATTAGTTTATTAGTTTTTGGGAGTTCATTCGTTAAGTATAAAGGGGGGAAACGGGGCTAGTCCCCCCCCCTTAATTTAGATAAAGGGGTTTTTCATTCAGAATTATTCGATTTGCTCCAAATTTGATATACCGGTTTATTATGTTAAGAAGCTGCCTTGATTAGATTTTGAGGTTCATTAGTTAAGTATAAAGGGGGGAAAAGTGTGCTAGAACACCCCTTTATTTAGATAAATGGGTTTTCCATGTAGAGTTATTCGATTTGCTCCAAATTTGGTATACCGGTTTATTATGATAAGAAGCTGCCTTAATTACATTTGAAGGTTCATTAGTTAAGTATAAAGGGGGAAAGGGGGCTAGACCCCCCCCCTTAATTTAGATAAATGGGTTTTTCATGCAGAATTAATCGATTTGCTCCAAATTTGATATGCCGGTTTATTCCGATATGGTACTTCCTTTATTAGATTTGGAGGTTCATTGGTTAAGTATACTAAGGGGAAAGGGGGTCAGGACCCCTCCCCTTAATTTAGATAAATGGATTTTCATGCAGAATTATCCAATTTACTTTAATGTTTTTTTCTATGTTCATTCTGATAAGGAGCTTTCCTTATTAGATTTGGTGGTTCATTAGTTAAGTATAAAAGGGGGTTAGAACTCCCCTCCTTAATTTAGCGAACGGTTAATTTGTCCTTAATTTAACGGTTTTTTCATGCAGAATTATCTGATTTGCTTCTAATTTGGTATACCGGTTTATTATGTTAAGATGCTTCCCTGATTAGATATGGAGGTTCATTGGTTAAGTTTAATGTGGGAGGGAACGAGGGCTAATCCCCCTTCTTTTTTTTGTGGGCATTATTCTTTGAAATAAGAGTAAAATATACAATTAGTGTGAATAGCCTGTGAGCTCAATGCCATCAGTTTAACTGGGCACTTTTCTTTTTATTATTATTTCTTATTTGAATGTCCTGTGGGTACTATGCAAATTCATTATAAGTAAAAATTTAGAAAGTTATAGTGGTAAAATGGTAAGGAAAATTAAACTCGCATTAAACCTCAGTTAAATAAAAAAATTTTCGCTGCTGACCATTTTTTCTTTATTTTGAATCATTAAGGCATTCGTCTATACGTTTAAAATGTTATTTTAGCAAGTTTAATTTCACCAGATTTTTATTCCCGAAAGTCAAAAGATTGTGAGAATGACCTATATACATGTATAACACATTTAGTATAAGAAAATTAAAAATAATAATAAATAGAGATTGCCGAAAATTCGGTTTCGTTTTCGGCCCCAAATCTGAGTTTTGCCGAAAATTCGTTTTCGGCGAAAATGCTGTCGAATATTTGGTTGGACCGAAACTATCTGTATTCCAAAAATCTCGTTTCTTCCCCGGAAATTTTCAACATTACTCATTGATTTGAGCTGTATCGGCTCAAATGAGACGCTCTTTATTTGTTACTATGATCTGCACTCCTTATAATTATCGGTCATGGCTGACTCAAGACGTAAGTTCAAATTATAAAGCAAGCAATACCTACGTGACTACACTTTGAGAACTCTTTTCACGTGCTTAAGCTGCAGACCTAACAGTAATTGAAAACTTTTAGTTTGAAACCACAGAAGTACTTGGAATATTCCTCGAGAAATTTCTAGTGTAACAAATGATCATTTACAAAAATCATTATAAATTATAATTCGAGGTATGTATACCTAAAGCATTATTTAATTAGATGAAATTCGTATAATTAGAAAACCATCTTTTATCGTTGATGAATTAATTACATTTTATATGTAAATAAAAAGTTTTGGGCAGAGACACAGAGAGCCAACTTGGGCCACACGTATATATTAATTAATAATTATGTATATTTAATAAACACGTATAATTAATTTATAATTATGTATACTCGTATTTATGTATTTATCACTTTAAAAAAATTTCGGACATTTTCGTTTTGGGCCGAAAATAGGAAGATTACCAAAATTCAGTTTCGGTCGATCCTTAATAATAATATAATAATCTTGTATCTATGTAAGATAGCTTAGTTCAAAATTTAGATATTAAGATACAAATTGTATTAAAATGATCTAAAACTGTATTTTATAGAACAAATTGATAATAGAGAAAATATTTTTGGGAAATTTTAAAAACACATCCAAATTTGAAAAAAAAAAAAAAAAAAAATGTAGATATATAGTAAATTATAATTAATCAAGGTAAATGTTTAATTATACCAATGATTTTAATTTATTCTTGGAAACATAATTTATCATTTTAATTGTTGGGAAAATAAGTGGTATTTAAAAATTATTATGCTATTCCTTGCTGACTGACTTTAATCGGTGGCTTCTAAAATATTAATGAATGAGATGTTTAAAAATATAATTCGAAATTATTTCCCTTAACGGTGTAATGCCTTATGTTAATTGTTTTTAATTAACACATTTAAAATTTTATGAATGTCGATTATAGAAAATATTCAATGCTAATCATTCAATTATTTAATCTGAATTTTATGGATCTAGACAGAAAAAAAAAAGTAATTTGCCACTTTCATTATTTTGGACCGTGTGCGAGCAAGGATGATTCATTATATTGAGTGAGCACATACAATATTATCAGGGCCCGACTAGCAAGTTTTTGTGCCCAGGGCACTCAATTTTCCGTGCCCCCTTAGATTGGTTGATTTACTGATCCTTTTTTTTTTTTTTTTTTCATGTTATACACTTATTCGAAATGTGTCAACTCAAAAAATTAGGTTTTCCGGAAAATTGAAAAACTTTTTCAATCCTATAGAGATATATCTTTACCATTTCATCGTATTAATGTATCAAATATCACATTTTTCCACAATTACATTTTTTTAATGGAAATTTAGATGAAATTTTGAAACATTTCGTGCCCAGGGCATGGGCCCCGGGTGCCCGTACGATAGTCAGGGGTCAGCTAGGTGGGGAGGCCTACCAAATGGCTTAAGCACTCACAAGCCCCACCCAGCGGTTTCCATCTACTACCGCCGTCACCACACACACACACACACAAAAAAAAAAAAAAAAAAAAAAAAATAATAATAAATAAAAGGCCCGAAGGGACCTACAGGAAAGCCAATTGAGAATATTAAGATTAAATACAATATAAATACAATATATACACGATGGAAAGCCCAATTTTTACTGGGCGTTTACGAGAGAAATTTAGATATTTGTAATTAATAAGATCATGAGATAATAGGATTTTTAAACTTGTTGGAGCGGCAAAAGCTCAATTACTCTGCAAAGCTGGGCGTTCTGCAAAAATACGATAAAAGCTACGTATATGTATACTAAATTAGAAAGAGATTCACAATTTTAAAAATAATGTAGAATATAAAAAATAGGTAACATAGTGAATAATTATGATGAATATTATATAATTATATACACACACAAAAGTTCAAAAGTCTATTGTTCTTGCAACAGTTCAATCGTGTTGTTTGTGGCTAAGAGTTTATTTTGAATTGGTGGTATCCGTCTATTTGTTAAGATACGTTCTCATCATCATCTATAAATGGCAAAACATTTTGAAACAAATAATGGTTGTTTTCTAAAACTTTCATACATTCAATTACCTTTTGACAAAATGATGGATTTGACAAAACCACTGAGAACCACTGAGACAAAGAAATTTTTGGAGATTTTCTTATATGGTAATATGATGTAAGGGAACAGTTAAAGATATAATGCAATGATGTGGTCAGGGCATGAATATTATGATAGTCGCATTTGAAATAATTAAGCATGTCGGACAACATATCTGCTTAAAGTTTCGTATTAAGCTGAATCATGCCACTACAGACATTAAGGGTCGCCCAAATGAAAGTGGCATTGCTGCAATAACTCCGCCATTTGAAGAGCAAGATGACTGCGCATGCTCTTATAGAAGGCGCAGAGTGCTGGGAATGCAAGCGATATCGTCAGATCCTGCCAGATGCGTGTGTGATAGCGCGGGAGCGTGTTAAAAGGCATCGTTAGGATCATGGATGCCTCCAAACGGTGTCAACGCGCGGTTGTGCAATTTTTAACAGCGGAAAATGTGAGTGCTAGTGAAATCTATCATGGAAGGCAAAATGTGTATGGCACGGAGTGTATTGTCACGCAGATCGGTATTACAATGGTGTAGGGATTTTCGTAGTGGAAGAAGCAGTACTGACGACAGGTCACGACTTGGTCAAGTGCATGTGGTTTTCTTCCACCACGGAATACCGATCTGTGTGACATACACATTTTGCATTCGGCGATAGATTTCACTAGCACTCACATTTTCCGCTGTTAAAAATTGCATGACAGTGCGTTGACACCGTTTGGAGGCATCCATGAAGCGAACGATGCCTTTTAACGTGCTCTTCCACGCTATCACACACACATACCTGTCGGGATCTGACGATATCGCATGCATTCCCAGCACTCTGTGTTCTCTATAAAGATAAGGCACAGTCATCTTTCTCTTCAAATGGCGGAGTTATTACAGTAATGTCACTTTCATTTGGGCTACCCACATAGTAAGAGGATTAAAAAAAAAACATTCGAAAAATCAGCCTGAATTTTTTTAACTAATCTCTCCTAAAAAAGAAAAAAAACAACATATCTCATTTATCAATGTTATGAACTCACCCATTTCCCACAAATTTGCTAAGCTAAAAGTTGAAGTTCGCGGGATCGATAAATTTGGCTTGAATGAGCTAGCTGTGTAATATTTTCAGTGATTTTCTTGTACGAAAACAAACATTCTTTTCACTTTCCCTTCAAAATTCTTCTTGTATACCTTTCTTCAGTAGCAATGGGACAAAAAGTAACACTTTACTAATAATATTTTCTTCCTCTGAATAGACCTGGATGAACAAAACATTTGGAATATACTAAACGTGTAGGGACCACAATTGAGAAGGGTTTGCGACAGACAGTTGGTAAATCAAAGTTATCAAATAGGAAGTTTCAGCAATGTTTTAGATCATGTGGGTAATTCAAAAACATAGAAAGCCTCGACTTCCGGCTGGCTGTACCTAAAACATAAATAAATTTTTGGGCAAGAAAAAATTGTATGCAATACTGATTAAATTTGGATCAATATGAACAGACAATTCCAATATAGGATTTCGTAGACTATTTAAAACAAAACAATGCTTGGAGAAGCATGTGTGATACCGAGGTGCTACTTTAAAGATAATCAGATATTCATTTTTAGGTGCGTTCATAATTATATAAATACGTAGCACCTATAGTCGTCGTCTGGTCCCTCCGTCTGTCCGCATATAACAGCGCAAAAACTACCCAACAGAATGGTTTGAAATTTAATATATATAATCGTTGCAGAATTTTGTCGAGTCATTTCAAATTTTATAAAAGTTGAATTAAAACTTAAAAGATATTGATAAAAGTTTTCTCCATTCTATTAAATCTATCATACGTAAATAATTCAATGACATCCCATGATAGGTAATGATTCTAGATTGCCATAGTGATTACGTCCTATTTAAGAGGGAGTTATATTATTTCCGTATTACTGAATTTAATATATATAATCGTAATAAATTTTATATTAATGCATTTTTGCATAAAAGTGCAACAGCTATTGCACCAAGATCTGAATATTTATAAAACTAATTATTGTACGAACGTACCTCATTTGCCACGTTTGATGTACAATTTCCGTCTTGTTATATTATGGCTTAGCAAGGATTTTGTATTATGTAGTAATTTACTTTTCTATGAAAAATCTGATTAGAAATGTAAAAACTAAATAGAGACTTAATAACTTACTTCCGTCTGAAGTAGTTCCTTCTAACGGTTCGGACCAAGCACCACATCCGATGGCATTACAGGCTTGAACCTATTACAAAGAAAAGTAAAGTAAACGATGTTATATTTACTGAACGGAAATTGAAATGCCGCATGAAATTTCTTTTGAATATTCTGAACTACATTCTGAGTCACTTTCTTAAAATAAAAAAAGTTCTTTTTCCACTTTATGAAATAGTAAAGCTTTGTTAATATCTACATAATTCAAACTAGATTATTCCGAACAAGTAAATAAATCAGTTCACAACTGACTTAAGCAGTTGGAATTGTTTTTGCTATCAGTTTGTATTTCTTCGCGCCTGCACTCAAAATAAACCTGTAAAATGTTTTCTAAACGTAATTTATAGAATTATACCAAGGACCGCATTAAAGGTAAATTTTTTAACTTAATTTTTTTTAAATGTAAATGGGTTTTAGTATGATGGAGAACAACATTTGAAACTTTTTTGCAACTGGAGTTATAACTTTAAAAATAACGATTCAAGAATTAGCTATTGGACAACGATTAAGGGGGATACCCCGTATAAAAACCACTTTGAATAGAAGTAATAAAATTTAAATTTATAAAATGACGGCTTTTATTATCATTCAATTATATTTTACATTTTCTCGCACTCGTCTACAACTTCAACATATCGCTCACTCGCAAGAAAAGCGACGCATCTCGCAAAAATGCATTTTGCGTTTTATTTCACTGATAGGTCTGTCATAGGTGCGTCTTGCTACACAAACAGTTTCAAAAGCGTAGTTATACGGAAAATCACTTTATTATGCTATATGTCCATTTGTGACCGCACACAGTAGCAGAAAATTATGGTTGTGTCTGCGACAGCAACTTAGTGGGATGAAAATTGTCTGCGGGAGTAGCGTGTTACATTTTCTTATGTACAAACATAATGAGTGTTAAAACAGCGTTCTTACTGATTAATACCAGGGGTGATTCTGAGTATAAAAAGAAAATCCTGAAATTCACAGCAAATTTTCTAAAAGGTTACAACAGAGGGGGGGGGGGGGAGCGAAAATCCACTACCGGCACTAATTATGTGTTTTTCTTGTGCGCTTTTGATGAAATTTGCGTTTTTCGCGATCTTTTGACGAAATATGCCGTTTTTCGCTATCTTTTGACGAAATTTGCCGTTTTTTCTTGATCTTTTGACGAAATCTGCTGTTTTTTCGTGATCTTATGACGAAATTTTCCGCTTTTTTCGCGATCTTTTGATGAAATTTGCCGTTTTTTCGCTATCCTTTGAGAAAAATGAGCTTTTTTTGTGATCCTTTATGAAATTTGCGTTTTTTCGGTGCCCCTGGGACGAAATTCACGTTTTTTCGGGGTGTCTTCGGACGAAATTTGCGTTTTTACAGCGATCCTTTGGCAGAAATTTGCATTTTTCGCGATCTTTTGACGAAATTCCGCAAATTTAATTCCGATCTTTTGACATAAATTTTCTTTTTTTTTATGATCCTTTGAGAGTAATCTGCGTTTTTCGCGATCCTTTGACAGAAATTTGCCCATTTTTCGCGATTGTTTTACAGAAATTTGACTTTTTTCGCGATCTTTTTAGAGAAAATTGCATTTTTTCCGAGATTGTCTGACTAAATTCGTGTTTTTTCCTCGATCCTTTGATGAAATTAAAGTTTCATCCGCGATTTTCTGATAGAAATTTGCGTTTTTCTCGCGCCCCTGGAACGAAATTCACGTTTTTTTCGGAATCTTTGGATAAAATTCAAGTTTGTGCAGCGATCTTTTGGCAGAAATTTACGTTTTTTGAGATCTTTTGACGAAATTCCGCGTTCTTTCCGCTATCCTTTGACATAAATTTGCGTTTTTTCGCGATCCTTTTACATAAATTTGTGTTTTTTCGCGATCGTTTGACTAAATTTGCGTTTTTCCCATAATCGTTTGACTAAATTCGCGTTCTTTCCGCGATCCTTTTACTAAATTCGCATTCTTTCTGCGATCCTTTTACTAAATTCGCATTCTTTCCGCGATCCTTTTACTAAATTTGCATTCTTTCCGCGATCCTTTTACTAAATTCGTGATTTTTTCCGCGATCGTGACAGAAATTTGCATTTTCTCCACAACCCTGGGACGAAATTCATGTTTTTTTCCGGGCTCTTTTGACGAAATTCGTGTTTTCTCCGCGATCGTGACAGAAATTTGCATCTTCTCCACAACCCTGGGACGAAATTCATGTTTTTTGTGGGCTCTTTTGACGAAATTCGCGTTTTTATAGCGACCCTTTGGCTATAAATTACCGATTTTTTATGCGAACGATTGTCGAAATTGATATTTTTCGGCGACCATTTGTCGAATTCGTGATATTTTTTGTCAGAATTTTCGTACATTTTTTTTTTTTAAAGGAAATCCTTTTTTTTTTTTAAGTTGTCAAATTTATCTGCAAGGTCCAAAATAAATCTGCGACGCATGTCGCGAGTCTCGCAGTTTCTGCTACCGGGTGACCACAGAAGATGGGTGGATTTTGTAAGGAGGTAAAATTACCCATCCCAACAAACCTCATCCTGCGTCTTCATTCGTAAGGGTTTTATGCTTTTATGCACGTTTTTACTCCTGCATGTGGTGCTAAGTGCTATAATTTCATATTGCAGTAAAATCATACAAATTTTCTTTTGCCTGTCCTGTGAAAGTTACTTTTGTCGAGATGTGTCATTTTTCTTGCGGGTGAGTGATATGTACAATAAAACTGCGGGCTACATCGCTTACTAAGAATATTGCCCAGACTAAATATAACAGACGACTTCCAGAAAATAAAACTACAGAAAATATACTCCTCTAAATTTCACTCTTTCTCGTTTCGCTTTCGTCACATATGTGTACAAGGAGCACAGTATCAAATAGGAAACACAACAAATGAATGCAGGAGAAAAGCCCCCACCCCAGGAAAACTATACAGCGAAAATGCTTTAGTTGTTAGTGTACACACGTCAATCGAAATCAATATGCTACAAGCAGGGTTCTCGCTGCCGCTCGCCATTGCGCCAAATTGCAACAAAACGCTTCATTTGGCGATTTAACGAACAATCAGACTAGCCAAATTGCGATTGTTCAATTTCTGCTCTTTTTGTGTGTGTGCACTGCAAATAGAGGCGTCTTAAATTCAGACATATATGTGTCTGAAAAAAGAATTCCGACACTTAAGAGTCTGAATATGAAATTTCAGACGTCATAGATGTCTGAATTTAAAACACATAAGTGTCTTACTAAGATCATGTTATAAATGGACTGAAAATAATGTCTGAATAATGACGAAACGTCTGAAATTAAGACATTTAGAAATTCAGACACTTAAGTGTCTGAATGTAGCACAATTATATCATATGTGTGATGACTGTATAGACAATTATATTGCAATATATATGCCATCATAATCATAAAAGATTTTCAAATGGATGACAGATGTTTAAAATACTTTTCCTTCCAATAAATTTAGTATTACTTTATAAAACCAGCAATCTGATTAAACTACACGTCGTCTATCAAAACTGTAACAGTCCGCTTATTAAAATTCAGTAGAGTTATTTTGATGCAAAAAGTAATTAACGACTTGTTTTTCACAAACTATAAAATCTTCCAAAAATTACTTGTACTAATGGGAGTATGTAGGGGAGGGAGGGGGGAGGGGTTCAAAGAACGACTGCTCTGCTAAATACTAAGAAATACAAGTGCTGGCAGGAAAAAAAATGCATGGAGGGGAAAGGTTAAACAGCTATGCCTGGAGTCAGCCTAATCTGCTTAACTAAAACACAGAATCTAAACATGAAATAAGCTAAACTAAGAACCTTTTTTCGGAATGCCTCGTTCAAGAGGATTTTCGCATAAAAGAATTTCAAAAGTCTATTAATTAAGAAATAGAAACTCATTTTTGAATATATATAATATATGTGCACACATATATATAATAAGAACATTTTTCAAAATGCAGAATTGATTTTTTTTTCCTTTTAGGGTGCTTTGCTCTTCTGAACCCCTCCCTTCCTTCTACATTTAAAAATCAATGTATAACTATCTAAATAATGACTACCTAAATATCAGAATAATGAATGCAATATCTAAGTATTAATTAAAAACATTAACTGTTAAAGAATATATAGTTCCTTTTCTCTAAACGTTTTATGTTATATAGTCATTTACAAGAATATTTTTTTTTATATACATAAAGAAAATTTAACTAATTAAATTTCAAAATATAGGGAGGGGCAATGGCCTTCAACCTCTCTTCTGTCGGTGATTATGCTTCATCAAAATAAGATGTATTAATTGCAAGTGTTGCGACAAAATTTTTATATAAGTTACGTTTTCTACGTTTTCACTCTGTCAGAAAGTATAAAAACTGTAATAATAATAATAATATCCAGATAATTGATCAATTTAACGCATTTCGGAAAACACCAAATAAGGAAAATAAAATGTTTCTCATTTATGCTTGTACTATGTTTTATTTCCCCCCGCTGATAAAAAGTTTTAACGCTCATCATAAAACACGAGCTCATTATCAACCACAATATATCAACCACACCGTAGACTGACTCAGAACATTCGAAATTGAAAGACGCTTACTTCATCTATTTTTCCCTTTGTCTAAGGAGACATTTTACGTCCGTTGGTGCATTCGAATATAGATGTTCTTTGAACAATTTTCTGGGCGAATTCGGCGCAGTTTTTTTAGGTGAAAATTTATTAAAAATATTATTGTGATTATTTCAGCTCCATGTGCATTCGCTTCCATGTGCATCTGTCATCTATGTAATACAATTGTTTATTATACATTAGTGTTCTTGTGAAATAACATGTGTATGGAATCTGAATTCAAGTTCTGAAATTCTATGAATTTCTATGATATTTAAATGAATCATATTTATACATCACGGTGAAATAAGGATGATATTGCTATTATGAAATTTGTACTCAATATTCATCAAAAAATTTGCGGAAATAATTTTAGGTCAAGAATAGTGTGCACATTTATTTTGGATATGGATTTACTTTTTAAGGATGCATGAAAGGTATGTATTTCCTAGCGCGTATATATGCAACAATATAATTTTCAAATTCAACTTAAACAGTATATTTATGTATGTTGTTTTTTAATTATTTAAAATACTTTTCTAAGACTAACGTTTATTTATCACATTTGTACCATTTTATATCCAATAAATATTTTTTACTGTTATGAGATTTGTGTATTGTCTTTTGATTTGCTGCTAAATTTATATTATTTTCAAGATAAATTGTTTAATAATTCTTTAAACTCCCAGTGTATAAATGAAAGTTTTTTTTATGCTAAGAATCTGATTATTGCTTTAATAAATAAGCAAAAAAAAAAAAAAAAAAAAAAAAGAGCATAGTATTTATTTAGTACATAAGTTTTCATTATTAATGTATTCACACCAAAATATGTCAATATTTTTCATTATATTTTTTGAAAAAGACAATTCCAGTATTATATATTATATTTTTTTTGTGCGTAAGCTAATTTGATTATGTAAAAATATCAGCAATATTATGTAAAAAATTGCTTCATTTAAAATATTTATAAAAATAAAAGCAAAAACGTAAAATTGTCAAAACTTTTGTTTAAAAAGAAATACTTTGTTTAGATTTAAAATAACTTAAAAAAATAATAATAAAATAAAAAAATTGGTGTGTTAATGAATTTAGCGTTTTGATGAACATGTTGAATTCCTTGTAACATTTTCTATCGTAGTTATAACTACATTTTATTTTCAACTTTTAATTTAATTGTTTGTTCGCTATGAAGGATATGCAATTCACTCAAAGTTTAATATTGGATAAAAATTTTTAAATTATCAAACATTTATTGTGATTTATATTTTATATTTTATAATTAGAGATGTATAATTTTCAAGGAAAAGCTTTTTAGCCAAAAATCTGTTTTTTGGCAAAATTGATTTGTGTTTTGAAATCCGAGTTGTCAAAAATTTTTTATGTCAACTTAAATATATATATATTCTGCATATTATTTGGTTTCAAAGCAATTTTTAATTACATTGCACATCCGTATATTCTCTAAACTACATAAATGACAGTTAAAAGAAAAAAAAATTACTGCAATTTTGTGATTATTATATGTAAAATCAGTTTTCGAAATTTTCATTTTTTAATAGTACATTGTATAAAAGATAAATTATTTACAGCTATAATTTCATTTCTTCAAAAAAAAAAAAAAAAAAAAAAAAAAAAAAATACGTATTTTGATTTTTTGTTCAAAATTTTAAATTTTGGATTTTCAAAACATGAGAAATTAAAAACAAAGCTTATTTTATTTTTAAGGCTGTTCTCAAATCCAAAAGGGCAACTTTATGACATAAGTTTTAATTTATTTTTGTTGGGAAATGCATGAAACTCGCAGGTGTTGTTCAGAAATTATGTCATCGAACTGTTTTTTTCCATTTCTTATCTTTTCTTTTTTTTTTTTTTTTTTTTTTTTTTTGGCGAACGCAATAGGTCTTTCAGAAAATAGTGTCCAAGTGGGCGTTTTGAACTGAATTTCCGCGTGAAAGAAGAATAACCACTCAAGTAAGGGTGAAAAACGTCTTTCTCACGTGATCCAAATCTCTTGTAACTCAATAGGTATTTTATTTATCAAAAAATGGAAAACAGAGTTCAATTCCAAATCGCTTCCATAGTCAGTTCTTCCAATTTTATATCTTTCTGTTAAAAAATGAATTTGTAAATGTGTCAAAACGTTTTGTGCTTGTTGAGCAGAGCAGTTGAGAACAGCCTCAAGTAAAAAGCTTTTAACAGGTTTAAAATGGAAATTTGGAAAAAGCTAAAACTTTGTATATTTCCATGTATAACTACATTTCCCACATAAAATTGCGGTTTTCCCCAAAGTTCATTTAGGGGCGGTCCATAAATGATGCCACGCTTTTTTTCAATAATTTTGACCCCCCCCCCTCCCACCCTTTGTCACAAAGTGTCACACTTTACCATCCCCCCCCCCCCCCCCTTGTCACAGTATATTACATGAGCATATACTTGCAGTTCAGATTATATTTCAAATTTTATTTTTAAACTTTAACTATGTGTTCTAATGATATTTGTGAGCATAACTACAAAAATGATTCGTGCACTTATTTTGTATGAAAAAAGACTAAGGTTTACAACAAAACATAATTAATAAACAGTAGTAATAAAATATTAATATGAAAGAGCAATTGAAAACAGTAGTATTTTGGAATTTGAAATGGAATTTAATATATTTGGCTTTAAATCTTATCTTTACTTTATCAATAAAAAATACTTTAATTTCAAAATAACTTCAAAATTTAATCTGCTGATTTTTAATGCTTTTATTTTAACCAAAATGTGTGATGTCACATTTCTTCTTACCCCCTCCCACCCACTTGTCACAAACGTCCACAATTTCCCGAACTCCCCTCCCCCTCTTCAAGCGTGACATCATTTGGGGATGGCCCCTTGTATAGAAAAGGCAAAAAAAATGTATATTTAGGCAAAATAGGTTTTGAAACTAGAAGTGACTTTTCGTATATGTTATTATATATATGTGTGTGCGTGTGTGAACATGAAAACAAATCACAGAAGCATTAGAATGAAGCTATCGTGAAATTCTGAATATTTTATAATTATTTTTTCAACTTTTCTTATGGTAAATAAACCCCTCTTAAAAAATCGAATTTACTCTTTAATTGAAAAGTTTCATACTCATTTTTTTTTTTTTAAATATTGGGATCTCATATACTGAAAATTGTGCGGAATCTAGTGTTAGATTTTATTTAACACAGAAATAAAAATGCAACAAATGCTTAAAATGATTCAATGGGAATATGTTATTTAAATGGGAAGGAATTGCACTACAAACAGGGATGGAATTCTTTCTGAAGGAGTGAATCATTTTTTATAGATGGGAATAATTTGTTATCATAAAGCAGAGCTGATTGCAGCATGGACAAATTGGGCTGTTTCTATGGACCTTTAGCTTTACGGGGCCCTAAATTTGGTACGGAATTTCCATAAAGCTGATATTTTAAATTTGTTTTGATCTTATACTTATTTTTATAAATATTCTGTACTTTTAGAACATGATTAGGCTAAAGAAAATGATATATTTATCCAAATATGTATCTGACGGCATCGAATAGATTATTTATTTATTTATTTATTAATTTTTGGAACAGTATATGAAGGCAGTGGGTGGAGGTAGCGAATGAATACTAGGTCTTTGGACAAGATTAATTTGAAGTTCTCACTAAAAGTAATAAATATTTTTGATGCCGTAGGGCATATATGATACCACATGAATACATATTTAGGTGAATATATATATACATATATTATCCTATTCTAAAACTGCAAAATACTGATTACAATCCTCATAATATCAAAACTGATTTAAAATATCAGCTTTATGAAAATTTCATACACAATTCGGGGTATCCTAAAATCAAGGGGCAGAGAAGCATTCCATTTTTCCCACGCTGCAATCTGCTCTGCTTTATGGTAACAAATTATTCCCATTTATAAAAAATGATTCAATGTGGTCAAACATGGCTGCGTATATGGCTTAGAAAGAAAAGTGGTCAAAAATGGCTTCATATTGGCCAAAGAAAAAAAGGTCTCAAAGATGGCCACAATTTAGACATTTGAGATGTCTGAAATTCAGACGTAAGAAGTGTCTGAAAAAATTAAGACATTTTAAAACGTCTTAAAATTGAACACTCATGTTTCAGACACTTAAGTGTCTGAAATTCAGATACAAGAAGTGTCTGAAAATTTTAAGACATTTTAAAACGTCTGAAAATTGAACACTGCGTTTCAGACACTTAAATGTCTGAATTTCAGACATTTCAGTTTAGAGTGTGTGTTCGCCAATACAATCGAGATTCTTATCCGCTTTGCTAAACGATTGATGTCGCTTTAAATGTTCAATCGCATTGTGCCCTTTACTATGTTCTATTGATAGACATACTGACTTAACACAAATTGAGTTTAGCAACAGCCAAAGACACTGAAAGGTGAAAGAATTATGTGATAGGTATCAGTTGTTAGTTAATCACTATCTAGTGGACTGTTGTTTGTTAATCGCTTCCTATGCGCCGGCGTCAAACACAAACATAATTACTCGCATCAAGCGCCAAATAGAGAAACGTTTGCTAGAATGCGGTGTTGAAATTAGCCATTTAGTCTATTTGTTAGTTGTATGCAAAGTATAATTGGCTGGTCAATTTTTTCTATCGGTTAGAGTCGAAATCCCATAGCAATTTTTAGTGTATATTTTCAAAATCGTAAATCAAAGATAGCTGCTTTGATTTTTATTTAGACTGCTAAAAGAATGTCTGAAACATTTACAGATTTAGGAGACATTCAAAATTAATAGGTTCTTGTAGCGGATAGTCAAATTTCTACTTTATAAGCAAATACAAAAAAAAAAAAAAAAAAAAAAAAAAAAAAAAAAAAAAATTAGAACATAAAAGAATTAGTTATTTTACAACATATTGAAAAAAAGGGATACAATGAGGAGTTCAAGAAGGATTTTTCAGTGTTTCAAGCCGAATCTATTTCGCTAACTTTTTTTTAAATTATTTGGCTACTGTTTTTTATATTTTATTCGCCAAATCGCTAATGTTGGTAAAAATCCAAGGAGAATCCTGGCTACAAGTGTAAAATAGCAAGATTACCTTATTCTTATTGTTTTAAAAAATAACGCTACTTTTCGTTCTCGAAGTTTAAGATTAATCCCTATAACAGTTATTTTCTTTCAAACTTTTCAATTTACATGCATACTATTTTTACAGGGTGTACCTTCTTATCTTTGTCTAATAACCAATTACAAAATGTTTCAAATGTTATAAAGGCATGAACTTTTACATCATGCACAATTTAAATAACTAAATAATTTACAATAATATATAATAATTTAAATAATTTTGTTCTTCTCTATTTTAAAAGCTTCAATAGCCATCCAAATTTTTGTAAAAGTTAGGAAATTAAAATTTTATACAGTCCCTGCGACTGTATAAAATGAATGTACGTTATATTTAGGAAGACTTTTTCCACCCTTTAACAAGGGAAAAAAATCAAACGAAATCTGTTTTTGTGCGACTAAAACTTACTTAATCATAATATTTTCAACTTATGAATTTTCAGCATTTTTGGGCGCTAAAATCAAATATTTTCGGTTTTAGTAAGAGAAAACACTGGAAATCATTTATAAAATTCAAAGTATCATAATTCGGTACGTTTTGGTCGTGCAAAAATGACTTTTTTTTTTATACTTGTTACAGCGCGGAAAATGTTTTCGAAAAATAACTTCTACAACTACATAAGGAAGCATATAAAAATGCAAATTTTCTAACTTTAAAAAATCTATTTTGACGTAAGAGGCTTTTAATATGACGAAGTACAATACTTTTGCAACTGAAGCTATAACTCTAAATTTAACGGTTTAAGAATTAGCTGATTGAGAACGATTAGAGGAGACTCTCTTTATAAAAAGCCATGTGAACACTCGTACTAAAATTTAAAATTTACATAATGATGATCTTCGTCGTCAATCGATTATATTTTTAAAAGGAAATTCCTTTTACAGAAACTAATATTTTTTATAAAGCACTAAACCCTGACAAGTGTAACTCCTCTTGGAAACTTTTACTGGCATTTTAACCGGGAGAGAGATGTTTACTGCATCAACTATTCCAGTTACACTTCCTCTCACTCGCCTTAGTTTCAACATACGTACAATAAAATTGAGGACTACATCGTTTACTGACATTGTTGTCCAGACTAAATGTCCCAGACGACCCTGAGAAAATAAAGCTATAAAAAATATACATTTCTAAATTTCATTCATTCTCGATTAGTTTTTGTAGATGATATGAAAGGATAACATTTTATAGCAAGATTTTCTAACACGATAATGTATTACTTGTTTTATAGGGTAAAATCTATGTTTCTTCAGTATTTTTCATCTGACTATAGGGGAGAAGGGGGCACTTATAAACAACGTCCAATTCATCTAATTAACATCACACTGTAAAAAAATTATGTAACATTACTCCATAAAATTGGTGGCAGCATGCTGACTCCAATTTTATGGAGTAATTTAACTTGTATAATGGTGTACATTAAACTGATATAACTGATGTAATATTACACATTAGTGTAACGTGACACCAGTTATATCGGTTAAATTACTCAATAAAATGGAAGGAGCAAGTCTGCCAACAATTTTATGGAGTAATGTTACATAATTTTTTTACAGTGGATACCTTTTAAAACTTGCCAATAGTTAATAGGATATTATCTACTATTGACAGTATTATTATCCACTATTTACTACTACTATATGTACTTTTAAAAAAGAATTATCTCTTATGTTAATTAGATGAAATGGATGATTTTTTAATAATCTGATAAAAGCGTTTTAAAAATTGTCATAGTTAATAGGATTTTATCTACTATTGACAATATTATTATCTACTATTGACTACTACTATATCTACTTTTTAAAAAGGTTTTATCGTCAATAGTTAAAAGGATTATTACCTACTATTCACAATACTGTTATGTACTATTGACTACTACTATATTTACTTTAAAAAATTTTTTATATGATGTTAATTAGATTAAATTGACTTTTTTTATATGTGTCGCTATTTTCCCTCTATCACGATGAATAAATAAATTTTATTACATTCTGTAAGGATGTTTAAAGCGTAATCCAGTTTTAGATATATGATCTAATTTAGAGTTATTAGAATTAATTTGGTATGTAAGGAAAATATGTAAATGGAAATTATATATTTACACATTACACAATGTGCAAGGTACAGTCCGAATATACTCAAATAAATTTTAAATGAATAAACGTAGTAATGTGATACAATCGTTTATCTACAGTAAGTACTAGACTATCATTAGAAAAGCGGCTTCAGCGCCCCTAGTAGTGGAATTTGGAAGTTATCGACTCTATCCCCAAATCAGACAGAGATAGCGGAAAATAGCCATTCACAAAAGTGTAGAACATTCTCGATTTAGTTTGAAATTATATCTTACATGTAAAACTAATTTTATTTGAAGACCAGAAATGTAATTTTTTTATATCCAGCCACTGGCTTAAACGCAACATTAATCCCATACAGAAGTGTGACTTTATATTGATGAAGAAGAATACAGTCAGCAAACATAATTAGATTTTCATATTAAAATATGTTGTACCTTGTTTGCATGTGTAACTTTTATTAGTAAATGCGCACTTGCTTTTTATGCACATTTCTGCATGCGATTAATGATGCACTTAAGCTGGTGATTGGATTTAAAAAACTTGCATTTATGGACTTTTTATAAACTTAATTTTACATGTGACTTCACTTCAAATTCATTCGTAACGCTTTACACATTGTAATTGACTTTTTCAGTAATCACTAATAGGTTACGTGATAGAGTGGATAGCTTCCAAATTTCGCTTCAAGGGGCGGGGTGGAGGGCTATAGTTGCTTGCTTGTGGTAGCGCATAATCGAAATACAAAACCAGTGATTCGCAACCTGTGTGGCGTGATTCACTGGTGCACCGTGAGAGGTCCTTGGGTCTGCCGCGAAAATTTTCAATAGAATTATATAAAGGTTCTGCGAACTAACAAAGGTACTTTAAAATGCAACATTTTAAGTTCTACACTTTACTATGTAATGAAGCTTGCTGTCATAATGTTCCATTTCCCTCGAAATTTGTTTCAGTGTTTGAATATTCTTAACAAAAAATATCAGAAAACTGCAAGGAAAAGAGTTAAAGAAACGGATTTATGTTCTACACTACTTTTGCCTGAATTGCAAATTTATTATTTTTGCAGAAAATATCATCCGCTCTTAATGTTAAATTTACGAGAAATAAGCTTTTCTGAAGCGAATAATGTTCGAAAAGAAAATAAATTTCGGCTAGATCCTTAGAAGATTTATTTATATGTCTATCCGAATCTTGTCTAATATATCTTGTAAAGAAGATATTAAAAATAAATCATTTATTGCAAATAATAAATATTTTTTTTCTTTGTTTATTTAGGATTGAACATATTATATTTGTTAGTAAATAAATTAAAATTGACATAAAATACTTCTATATAATTTTTTTATGACCAAAAGTTCAGTGTGCCGCAGAAATTTAACCATGGGTTCGAGTCCAGCATCGGATAGGGTTATTCGATATTACCCGAATCTAACCTGACCTGCGATTCAGTTCCGGTCAGGTTCATGCACATTTCTTTCGGTGTGGGTCGAGTAGACGATAAATGTTTCGGGCTTGGGTCGTTTCGGATTGAGTTGTGATTCCTTCAGGTCAGGTTCGGGTTGACCTGACTTTTCAGAAGGAAGGGCTGAATATTTTTAATGGAAAAAATATATATTTGAATATTAATGAGTGTATATGCGTATATTTTTATTAAAAAACCCCAATAAAATCGATATAAGAGATAAAATTGTAGACTACTTTCCATAAATGTATTAAAATATGAATTAATATTTTTCACCTCGGGTTCGGTTCGGGTTTCTGGATGACGATTTTTGTCAGGTTCGGGTCGGGTTTCGGGTTCACTTTAAGCCGAATATTCGGGTTCGGATCGGGTACAACTGGACACATGCATGACTCTAGTTCGAGTGAGCCGAGAGACAAATGAAAAATTGAGAAACACTGTACTAAAGGCAAACACTTTAACTCTACGTTATCCGTTTAAATATTATTTGAGTGCATCTGGACTTTACTTTGCACTCTGAATAATGAGAGATTTAGTTAGAGATATTTCAAGTATGCCACAGAACAACATTTAAAAACATGAAGAACCATAAGCTTTGCAGTGGCTTATTTCCAAACAATAATCTCCGCAGTAGATCATATATGTTATTGATAATGTTAACGTCCCTTTTTATTTGCACATACAAAAGCACAAATATTAATGAGGTATTGTACGAAAGGTTTTGAATAGGTTTTTAGCTCACAGGCTATCAAAACCTGAGAGCTAATGTGCCCGCAGGTTCTGTATGTACGTGTGTACGTACGTAACGCGATAACTCTTAATAGAAATATCCGATTTGCTTAAATTTTTTTTCTAGGTTCATTCTGATAAGGCGCTTCCCTGATTATTTTTGGGGGTTCATTGGTCAAGCACAAAGGTGGGGAATAGGGGGCTAATCCCCCTTAAATTTGATAAATGGGTTTTTCATGCGAAATTATCAGATTTGCTACAAATTTGGTATACAGGTTAATTATGATAAGAAGCTTTACTGATTAGATTTGGAGGTTCATTGGTTAAGTATAAACAGGGGAACGGGGGGCTAATATCCTCCTTAATTTAGATAAATGGGTTTTTCTATCCGATTTGCTTCAAATTTGGTACACCGGTTTATTCTGATAAGGCGCTTTCCTGATGAGATTTGCAGGCTCACTGGTTAAGTACAAAGATGTGAAACAGGGAGATAAACCCTCCGCCCTTAGTTTATTTTTCGAGGAGCATTATTCATTGAAATAAAAGTGTGAATAGCCTGTGAGCTCAATACCATCAGTTTAACTGGGCACTTTTCTTTTTATTTTTGACATAGTACATTCACATTTCACTAAAACACGTTGTTTGATTAAAAAATGCAGTTAATTAAAAATGAAGGAAAAACGTATCAGCAAATAATCTCAAAGATTGCCGCGCGAAAGCTTCGCAGTCTAATGTTTTATAAGAAATCTACATTATGTAGATAGATAATTTTTTTAAAAGTGGACTCTATCCAGGAAAGTGCCAAAATAGAGCCGTACGCTGGGTTAAATAGCCATGAAAGTAAATAGTATGGAAAAAACAGGGCAGATTTTAAGGTGGGTAAGTTTTAGAATAAAATCGAGAAAGAAAAAAAAAAGTCCCCAAATCTCAGACATTAAGTGCGCCCGATGAAAAATTAAATATCTCCGAAAATAACAAAAGGAACGACGCGAAGTTTTACATTTAGATTACTTTGAAAATGTAACATTTCTCTCCGACATGGAAATTGGATGTTACTTCTGAGAATTTCAAAGTTTTTGCACGTTTGAATATTGAAATATCCTCTTACGCAATTTTCACACGTAAATTTTACAGGAAGTATGTTCCAATCAAAATGGTACCCTTGAATTTCCTTTGCAGTAAATATTTTTTGAATAAGTTTTTTTTTTGTTGCAGTATGTACTCCTCTATTAAGTAATATACAGGGTGTCCCAAATTTATCTTTACAACTTTGATCACCCCATAAAATCTAAACGAAATAAATAGCGAAGTTCGGTTTTGTGAACTTTGTTTCATCAGGATTCCGTACTTAAAAAGTAAAAAAACGGAACCATTATAAGATCACTCGTGTCTCGCTGTCCGTCTGCCCATTTAACTCGTAAACTATGGAACGTGGAAAGCTCAAATTGGCTGAAGTAATAAAGGATATTGACTCACACATTTATAGATTATTAACCATTCACAAATATATTTAGGCAAAATGTAGAGGGGCTAATTAAATTACTTAAAAAACAAAATCTTTTTTTTTTTTTTCCATATCATCTGGGATATCGGGTGAAAGCTCAAATTGGCTGAAGTAATAAAGGATATTGACTCACACATTTATAGATTATTAACCATTCACAAATATATTTAGGCAAAATGTAGAGGGGCTAATTAAGTTACTTGAAAAACAAAATCTTTTTGCTTTTTTCATATCGTCTGGGATATCGTGTGAAAGCTTTCGTCACGCCAAACTCAAAAATACATTTCTTTTAATTTTAAGTATTATATTTTCAGAGATAATGTCGCAAATGTAATGCAAAAATATGTCCCCCCCCCCCTTCTATTTCCGAATCTACCGAAACTAAAATTATGAAAATATTAGGGGTAGCAGAAGTTAATTTAAACCTTGCAGGAAAACTACTAGTACCTCCTTTGTATATAAGAACAGTTGTAACTCAATAATTGGTTTTCGAGTCGTTGAAAAAATGACCGCCTGATTGGAGGTGCACGGCCGACGTGTACTTGCACACATTCTCCGTCATATACGAAGCAAAGCTTCAACTATTTTCGATTAAAAAAAATCATGGAGCTCGCCTAAACTTCAATAAATATAGCGCAAAAATCGCAGCATTAACGTCTTTATCCTAGTTTAAGAATAAAAAATCTCCCAAAACATAGTTTTTTTTGGCCAAAGAGAGTAAAACTCTACGTATGGGCTTCTACAGAACGTATTGAAATTTTGCATACTTATAGCTGAATATCTCCGATCGGGAAATAATAAAAATTTGAAAAAGTCTTATATTACTTTAATTACATGAATTAAGTTAATGATATCCGAGCATTTTTGCGATTTAGATTTTAAAACTGAATCTTAATTTCAGTCTCTTTCGCGCAGGCTCGATAGCTCTGTGGTAGCGTATCTGCTTGCTAATCAAAAGCTTCCCGATTCGATACTCGGCGTCGAAGTTTGAAATTTTCCGCACGAATATCTAATAGATTCATTTTTACAGAATTTTTGTAGTTTTTCTTTGCCATTTTAACGCCAAAATTGTTGTAAAATATTTTATCAATTATTTTTTTTATTCAAAAATTCTTTGAGAAATTGCGAAATTTTAAATTGACAACATTTCATTGTCCGATGACTTAAATTAAAAGAACTTTCGTATTTTTTGCCCATTTAAGGGCTTCGTTTTTTCAGCTAAAATTAAATCAGTAATTAAATATGCTTATCAAATAAACAAACATATGGTGTTAGAATTGTATGAAAAACAGTTCATGAATATTTTTAATTTGATTTAAAAAACTCTTCCAATTGCAATAATTTTAAAATTAAATTTAATGGTGCTACCATCTATGTTATCAATAGTACGTTAAAAAGATTAAGGATTAAATCATTATAAATTAAAGACTTCGATTTATTAAGCAAAGGATAAAGTGTTTTGAACGGGCTATTAAACGAAATTCTCTGTGCGATCTCCAATCACTCTAACCAATTTGTTTCGATGAACGAAGTATTTCGCTTATTATGAAACATGCAAGTTACGTTTCTTATCAAATATAAATTTACGGTCAATTTCTCCATGTTCTACATTCTTTCGGCATTTACACATAAGAACGTCTTGGATTATTATATTTTATTTTGAATGAGTATTAAGCGTAGGAAAAAAATGTATATAGACGAAGGTGTATTTATATTATGAAGCTGCTTTCTGAGCTGTATAATGAACAGTAAATATCAGATTAAATTAATACACAGACAATGAAGAGAAGCACTGAAAGAACACACCTGAAAATCATAGGCTTCACCTGGATCTAGACTGACAAATATATACATATGATTATTTCTTCCTGGTGCATTGAGTTCGATGGTGTTGTTAGCCACTAAACTGCCGTTATGATGATGATGGAGCTGAACTGTATAGTTTGTGATATTGGCGCCATTATCATGAAGTGGACGTCTCCAACCAAAAAGGAGAGTTTCATTCGTTGAAGCAAGTACATGAACCCAAGACACTTTTGGAGGAACTACAAAAACGTAAAAGTATAATAATTAAACACGCAGAATCTGTAACATTGCACTAAATAAAGGATTTATTATTATTTTTCACATAACATATTACTCTCTTAAGACTGTTCTCAACTGCTCTGCTCAACAAGCACAAAATGTTTTGACACATTTACAAATTCATTTTTTAACGGAAAGATATAAAATTGGAAAGCCTGACCATGGAAGCGATTTGAAATAGAGCTGTCTTTTCCATTTTTTGATCCATAAATTACCTATTGAGTTATAAGCGATTTTGATCACGTGCCACGGCATTTTTCTCCCCTTACTGGCTGGATTTTCTTCTTTTGTTCGGAAGTTCAGTTCAAAATGCCAACTTTTACATTATATTCTGAAAGATCTATTGCGTTTACAAGAAAACGGAAAAAACAGTTCGATGACCTAGTTTCTGAATAACACCACCTTCTAATTTCATACGTTTCCGAACAAAAATGAATTAAAACTTATGTCATGAAGTTGACCCTTTAGATTTGAGAACAGCCTTAAGATAATTTAAGATAATCTGAAAGGATTTATTTACCTAGAAAAAACTTGATTAATAGAGATTTAAATAATCAACCTTTTATCTTTACATTATGCAGAATGCACCAAACAACATTAAATGGTTTTATTGTTATTACTATTACTATGGGATCCAACACCTCCTGGGTTGGAAAACATAGGTATTTTTCTTAAATGAAAACCCTAATCGATATTTGCATGTATATTTTTTTAGATTGCGCACTAACACTACCAATAAACATTTTTATACGAAAATTAAGACCACAGTTCAATTATATGTCTTTGTTTGATTTTTATTTATTTACTGATGAAGTTTTAATTTTGTTATGGAATATTAGCAGGAAACAAATTCTGAAGTATTTATACTGTTTTAAGTGCAAACGGATTAATCTAGCGTAATCGGGTTGCACGTGTTACTGATAGATAAAAAAAAAATCATGCTTGAAAATTACTTTAAAATCCATAAAAAAAATCAGTACAGTTTTCAAACAAATTTCATTTTCAGGGGCGGCTGATCAGAGGAGGCAAAAGAGGAAAATTTGAAAAATTCTTTAAAATAAGCAAAAGCCAAATTAAATTAGTTCTAATATAAATAAAGTTTAAGATCACAATTTCAAACGGTTCATCAGTCTAATACTTCCAAAAATTCTACCATTAGCCCATAACGAATAACAATTTTTTTTTTTTTTTTTTTTTTTTTTTTTTTTTTTTTTTTTGAGATGGAGGCTGAAAATGTTCTAACTGTCTGTAATTCCCATTACGAGTGAACGAATTCGCAGAGAGAAGAAGGACGGGGGCGAAACATTATGCGTCAGTGGAATCTGGAGGCTTGAATTTATTTAGCCTCGGCGTTAGAAGTGTTAAGAAACTTGCTATTTTTTCTAAATTTTAACTCTTTTGTTATATTTTACTAGGAAAAAGATAGGTATGCATTAAAAAATTACCTTAATATTCGTAAATTAATTATAACTACAAAACGCTAAGGACTAATTGAATTTTGTGCTGTTTTCCTTCAAAAGTCTTAAAAGTATGTGAATGATGATAACATAAAAGTTTTAAAAGAATTTAAGTTTGCAATAAAATGCAGATAATTTTCTTATTTGAATAATAATCTTTTCTTCTTTCTATATAAATAGATCTATTATAGTTGTGTCGGTTTGTAAAAAACTTAAGGAATCTCATACCTTTTAAAATCTCCGTAGCCAGTTCAAAAGTGATGTGGTTTCGAGTTATCACAACAATTTAAATACTTTACACTAATTATTGAAATTACCTAACTACTTATTGAAATTACCTAAAACTTTGTAATATATTTAAACCATATTTAAGTATTTATAAAATATAAGAATAAACACTTATAATATAATGTAATAAAAAATACAGTTCAATTAATATTGCATTTTTTTTTTCATATGGCATGTCACTATCCGTACGATAACTTAACTTCAAATAGATAAATCAACATAAAACTTATGTTAAAATGAACTTTAAACTCTACTTTATAGAAATGGTATATAAATTCTTTAACAGAAACTATTTTAAAAATTCCGTTGAATTTAAAAAATTGAAAAAAAAACTAATTATTAAAAAGTAGTGAAAATATTTACTTTTCTCAATAATATTAATTCATTTTATAAAATATAGGTTAGAGCTCATTTTAACATAATTTTTATGTTTAGATATCTATTGTAAATTAAGTTATCGTGTTGATTGTGAAATAGCACGTGAAAAAAATTTGCAAGTTAACTGAACTCTATTAGGTAGATTTCGTAAGAAAGACTACCTATTACATTCTCCCCAGCGTTGGAATTTCTGAAAATTTTTTGCATATATATATATATATATATATCAATTTTTTATGGACACTATAACTTCCATAATTCTGCACAAATCTCTTCCAAACTGACACATAAAATCAAGGAGCAGAAAATCTCGGTCAAGTTTGTTAATGGGCAAAATCGGACGAAGGGGATCGAAATAGGGAAAGGTTTTGTGAAAACCGAAAAACCCCCATAACTTCCTAATTATAATACATATCAAATCAATTTAAAAGTTATTATTACTGATAGGAAAAGAGCGAGCTGAAAATTTATGTATCACAGATTTTTGATAAAATTTTAAATGGGCTCAAGGGTAAAAAAAAATAGGGTTTTTGAGAGGAAAAAATTCATAACTTCGTCAATTCTCAAGATATCAAATTCAATTAAACTTATTATAAATCTTCTTAATAAAATGTATAACTTTTATATCGACAAGTTTTTAACAGGACCAACTGTTACAGAAAAAGGGGGGGAGAGGGGGTTGAGGGAGAAAAAAATTCATAACTTCGTCAATTCACAAGATATCCAATCCCCTTAAATTTATTATACATCTTTTTAATATCATCTACAACTTTTATATTGACAAGATTTTTATAGGACCAACTCTTATAGCAAAAACAAATTAAACAAAAATAGGAGTTGAAAATTTTTTTTTCGTATTAAAGGCGTACTACTGAAATCCAAACTGCTTTGCTTATTTTCTGTCCCATTTTTAAATTCATTTTTCCTCTCAAACGCATCCAATTGGCAGGTTCTCTTATACAGAAACTTTATAAAGTGACGTATTGGTCGATTTTTTGATAAAAGCAGAATATGTTTTTAAAAATGCTGTCATTTTGAACCGAATTTACCGAAGCGATAGTGCTGTAAGCTAAAAAAAATCCCTGCCGGCTCGGCCTACAGGCGCAGGTAGATTTCGAATTTAAGTACTAATTTCAACAACAAAAACTAAATCATGATTAGAGATAAACCCATTTTAACAACTTTATCTGGCAGCTTTTGAAGAGTTTTTAATTTTATTTTTATATAGGAGCTCGTTTTATCAGAATCATGTTAAGGCGGCATTTAAAAATCTTTTCCATGCTCAACAACTCGAAATTTTCTGACACATTTAAAAAAAAAAAAACATGAAACTTGCTGACGTGATTTTTGAAGAGATTTATAAGCAACCTGTTATTTATTTTTCGTTCAATTAATTAGAACTTGATTTATAAACAATTATTTTCTCAGTAAGACAATATTTTTCGTTTCCAACACAATCGCTTCGGGAAATTCGGTTCAAAATGCCCTCTTTGACATCATTATTTGAAATATATTCTGCCTCTATCAAAAAATTGACCATTACGGTACATTATATAGTTTCTGAATAAGAAAACCTACAAATTGGACGCGTTTGAGAGCAAAAATGTATTTCAAAATGAGTCAGAAAATAAATAGTTTGGATTTGAGTACGCCCTTAATACGATGATTTTTCCTTCAACCGCTATGTATTTTTAATTTGTTTTTGCTGCAAGAATTGGTCCTATCAAAAACTTGTCAATATAAAAGTTGTAGATAATATTAAGTAGATATATAATAAATTCATGCGGATTTTATATCTTGTGAATTGACGAAGTTATGGATTTTTTTCTTCTTCAACTCCCCCTTTTTTTTCGTTTTTAATTTTTTCGCGGTACGAATTGGTCCTATCAAAAACTTGTCAATATAAGAGTTTTAGATTATATTAAGAAGATTTATAACAAATTTAATTGGATTTGATATCTTGAGAATTGACGAAGTTATGAATTTTTTTCTCCCCAAAACCCTATTTTTTTCTCCCCTTGAGCCCACTTTTTATTTTATCAAAAATCTCTCATACATAAATTTTCGGCCTTTTTATTAGAAGTAATAATAACTTTAAAATGATTTGTTATGTATTATAATTAAGAAGTTATTTGGTCTTTTCGGTTTTCACAACCCCCTTCCTATTTCCACCCCCTTGGTCCGATTTTGTTCATTAACGAACTTGACAGAGGTTTTATGTTCCTTGATTTTATGTATCAGTTTGGAAGAGATTTGTGCAGAATTATGGAAGTTATCGTGTCCATTAAAAAGTGATATATATACATAGATAGATAGATATATAAAGTTTTTTACTGAGGGTGGTTTTAGATTCTAGGGGTCATGGTCGGTGTTGATCTGTAACACTTTTCAGAAATTCCAACATAGGGGAGATCGCAATAGCTAGTATTTCATACGAAATTTACCTAAAAATGGTGGCACTGGGGAAAACAATTTTTTTAAAATCAAGTTCTAATTAATTGAACGAAAAAGAAACACGGGTCGCTTATAAATCTCTTCAAAAAGATCACGTCAGGAAGTTTCATGTTTTTACTTTTAAAAATGAGTCAGAAACAGAACAGAAAAATGAAGTTAAAAACTCGTCAAAAGCGACCAGATAAAATTGTTAAACTGGGTTTATCTCTAATCTTAATTTAGTTTTTCTTGACGAAATTAGTACTTAACTTCGAAAACTACATCCGCCTGTAGGCCGAGCCGTCAGGGATTTTTTAAATTATATTATAATATAAGAGTTTATTTTTACCTTTTATAAAATCTTAAATATGGCTTAAATATATTACAGATATTTGTGTAATTGCAATAAGATTTTAGAAAGTTATGAGAACTTAACCCGTAAGCGCTGTTAGCGGTCTCACAGACTGCTGCATTTTTCAATTTTCACAAATTTTCAGTTTAACTGTAAGATACTGGTTAAATTTTGTTTTATTTGAACTCCTTTTACTTTCAATAGAGACTTTTGTATATCTGAATTTTAAATATAATAGCCCTGTACATGAAGTTTTGTACAGAAATAGCATTTTGAGAGTTAATGTAGCATTTTATTCATCTTTAGATTAAGCGGTCAGACAGACCGTTCATGGTAGTTATGCGACAGTATTTGTCACTCCGGTTGCGGGTTAAAATTACATCCCTTTGGCACTTGCGACGGAGATTTTAAAAGGTATGAGACCCCTTAAACTATTGCTATCTAGATGGAATCGCTTTTCTCAAAACTTTAATATTCATTTGGAGAATTTAAGTTCATCTATTTTTCGATAGCACATTTTTGTATCCTTTTGTAACCGGAGAATCTTAATAAATTGTTCTTAGCAAATTTCCTATTCCTCCCCCTTTTTTAAATACTGAACACATCTTTGTAAATTGCACACTTTTAATGTTTTTGGTACGTTGAGATGGAATGCTGCTATACGCTTTCATCGTTTGTTAGATTTCATATTTAAAAGTTGTAAGTCGAGAAGTATTAATTCGTTGCACCTTTCTAGATATTTTCACTTAACATTTTTATATCTTTTATTAAAACGAACAATGCAGATATGCAATCAGTTTCTTCATTCAGATGCTTTTTGTTTAATTATTCATAAAATATATTTTACAAGTTAATTATGTATATTGTATAAATAACATAACATCTTATTTCAACAACACATACCTTTAAATTACAACTGTTTCTTCCTAAAACTAAATCGAAGTTCAGGATCAAAAGGTGGTGCTCAGCGAGTTATAAATAACTAGTAACTATAAGTAACTATAATATTACTTACAGCTCGTTGATAGTGTTGGTGTGTGCGTGTGTGTGGATTGATTGTCGATCTAATCCCCCTCTGTTATTTTGTTCACCGGCAGCCACTGCCATTTGATGGTGTAAAAGTTGAAATTGTAAGATAAAAAATGTAAGTTAAAAAGATCCCGTAAAAGCTCAATTTATTGGTCAGGTGTTGCCACCGTCATTATGACGTCAGCGTTATTCACTGACATGTTCTTGCTTTATACACTGCTGGCCATCCAAAATACAAAACTATGAAGGATGCATCCAATACACGTAAAGTTTGCACAATGCATGTACCTCGATAAAACAGGCAAATTATTAGCATTGCAAATCATGCGCGCTAGTAGCGCAACATACAAGCGCTATACAAAGAGGGAACAGGCTGCTGGTTTTAAGTCCTGGAATTGTTTTTCCGCTGTTTTTTTGCGTGGGGTGCTTCTGTACTCATCGTCGAAGAATACGGAACTCAATTGAGCACGTTTATGAGTTTGACAAAGGAAGGATTGTGGCTTATAAAGATTTCGAATTATCTTTCGCGAACTGGATGCTCACACTGGAAGAAATCAAGTCAGTGGTGTGAATATGGAATCTGCGGGTGCTGGGTGGATGGATCAACAGACGCAACAGAAGGATTGCATCGGCCAAAGAGGACAACTTGTAGCTAAATAAATCTGAAGAAAACTGTTAGACAGGATGTTTCCTTGAGTCTATTTCGTCTCAAATAACTGTTATATCCATTTAGGCCCAGCCATGTACGTGGTACATAGGTAAATCAAATTGCTTACGTACTACATTATGAGGTAGCTAGCAGCGCCGATAGCGATTAATTACGGAGTTAGAGATAGCTTCTCGAAAACTATAGAAGATATGGTCAAAAGTTCAAAGACTAAATTGTAGAGCGTCCTTGATTTGGTATTAAATGATTTCTTAGTTAGATGTAAGAACAACATTATTAGAAACCCTGAAATATAATTTTTTAAATACCTAATCACTAGTTTTATATTTCTACGATTTCAGACAAAGACTCAAAATCTTACTGTAGAATGATTCACAGATGTAAGTCTAACAAGGAGAGGGCCAACCTTGTTAATCACAGATTTTGATTATTTAAATATATGTTGTAGGGTAGACACCCCTTAGTGTCAGGTTCAACGGATTTTATCCAATGCCCCTTAGTTCTTGAAAAACCGGGTGGTCTAATATTAGTACACAACTTAAATACTTACTTCGCAACCAAAATTATAGGTTAGTCGTAGCTCAGTTGGCATGGCATTTGCCGGCTGATACGAGGGCCCGGGATCGATACCTGAATGCGCTACATTTGTTTTTCTCATTTTTTGTTTTATAAATATAGTTGTAATTATAATTTAATAATTTCAATTAAAATTTTCAACATCAAACATTAATTATAATGTTAACAAACTTAAATTTATCATTTCTTATTTGTAAACTATTATTTCTCATCCATTAAAGAGGTTTAAAAAGAAATTGGATCTATTATTGAATGATAAAAATTCCAAAATCGAGACAAATTCTGTTGTGGTGCCATCTAGTTATGATAAAAAAAAAAAGGAATATTCAAATAAAATAAAAATAAAAGCAGAAAGAAGATAAAGGGAAAAGCAAAATAATTGAAAGCGCAAGGATACTTATTACAAATTTAAAACTCTTTAATATGCAAAAAATCGGTTGTAATTTAATTCCGATGCTAATTTTTAACATAATCATGCTTGTTACTTTAAAAACAGAATAATAGTATTATCGCATTGACTTCCTTTGTTAAAGCAATGCGTAAATGATGTTTCTTTAAAATCACGAATTGACACAATTGCTCAATATCATTGCATTGATAAAAAATATATGAAATGCATTTTAAAAATGATTTTTTTTTAAATAACAGTTTTATGATGTTTTATTACAACTATTTAGTTAAAAGTAAAAAAATAAATAGGTTAAAATTATAATTGATAAACAATATTAAAAATATTAATTGAAAATGAGACTATTAAGTTATACTTACAAGTAAATTTATAAAACAAAAAATGAGAAAAACAAATGTAGCGAATTCAGGTATCGAGCCCGGGCCCGCGAAACAGCCGGTAAACACCATACCAACTGAGCTACGACTAACCTATCATTCTCGTTGCAAAGTAAGTATTTAAGTTGTGCACTAATAATAGACCCCCCGGTTTCTCAAGAACTAAGGAGCATTGGATAAAATCCGTTGAACCTGACACTAAGGGGCCTCTACACTACAACATATATTAAAATAATCAAAATCCGTGATTGATTAACAAGGTTGGCCCTCTCCTTGAAAGTGAAAGCGGTTCATGATATTTTTAACACTTTGAGGTCTAACAAGGAAGGTCTCCTTACCGCGCATACTCAATATTAAAAAAAAAAAATCCCAATAAAACTACTTATGTATGTAATAAAGGATCTGCCAAATTTAGCGGCGAAATTATAGTAGAAACACAAAAAAAATAAAATACTTTCGAGTATTTTGCGCGAAAAGACAAAAGCGTCACGCGATTTGGCGAGCAGCCCTTTTCCTCGCCAAAAGCAAACGATTTTAATGCATCAGAAAATTGCTTGTTAATTGATTTGGAGAATGCGTGTAAATAATATTTAATGAATTTAAAGTTAAACAATGAGAGAGTTTAACACATATATTTTTTTGCATTACATATTTATGTTGCTTGTTGCTGCAGTTATTTAAATTTATCACTGTAAAAATGTCATATATAAAAAAATATTTTTATATACTTAGGCGTATTCTAAAATAAAGACCAGATGAAAAATGCTGCAGTTTTCTATTCCAAGATCTGAGAAGTTTTTGTTTCCATAGCAACAAAATTGAATCGACAGTGATTGGACTTAGTGTTCAGATTGAAACAATTTTAATTAATTTAAATTTTATTTTAATTAACAAAATTTCATAGTTAACTTTCATTATAAATATAGTATATATGACAAAATTAGAGTTAAAACAAACTAAAACTGACAAAATTAAAGTTATTTAAATTAAATTTATTTAAAAAAGTTCAACATGAAACATTTTTACCTTAAAGAGTATTTGACATAAAGTATTTGAAATTTTATTCCATCGCCAACCGGTGATAAATCGGCAAATGACAAAATTATCATTAATTTTTTTTACGACACTCTATCGAGTTATATACGTTCGATGTCTTTTCATATATTATCTAAGAACCTTTTAACTTGAAAAAAACAAAAAAAACCCCAAAAAACAACAAAAAAAAAAAAAAAAAAAACACAAATACGTGGCAGCACTAAACAGAAGTAAGTATATAAAAATATCTAGAATCAGGGCTTAATTCGAACTTATTGTGAACCTTGGCGCTTTGTGCTTTGAAATTTACCACACAAAAGCAAATTTTACTAAATAATATTTATATACAAATAAAACCTATTTTCAGATATTTGTTCAATATTTGGGTAAGTTTCTATTCAAGACTATGTAGAACTTTATGTTAAAAATGATGTTTTCTTTTACGGAATTTTTAAAATATAAAACATGCTTTTTAGCTCACAGGCTATCAAAGCCTGAGAGCTAATGTGCCCGCTGGGTACACGACATTTCGGTCCCGACACTTCGGTCCCGCCATTTCGGTCCCGCCGTTTCGGTCCCGAGACATTTCGGTCCCTGGCCATTTCGGTCCCGAGACATTTCGGTCCCTGGCCATTTCGGTCCGGAGACATTTCGGTCCCTGGCCATTTCGGTCCGGAGACATTTCGGTCCCTGGCCATTTCGGTCCGGAGACATTTCGGTCCCTGGCCATTTCGGTCCGGAGACATTTCGGTCCCTGGCCATTTCGGTCCCGAGACATTTCGGTCCCTGGCCATTTCGGTCCCGAGACATTTCGGTCCCTGGCCATTTCGGTCCCGAGACATTTCGGTCCCCAGCCATTTCGGTCCCTGGCATTTCGGTCCTTAGCCATTTCGGTTCCTTGTCATTTCGGTGCCCACCACCTTATAACTCGTATTCTAATTGTCGTGGGCCGCCAAGCGCTGTAATTTAAACATTATTTGGGACCTTTTTAAATTTTTTTATAAGTCCGATAAATTTAAACTTTTTTAACTCGTGATAATGAAATCACAGCGAGCTGAAAATTTGTTTGATTGAACAATGTGATATAATTTTACAGGGGACATTGTCTTATTATTATTATTATTATTTAACAAAATGGATTTTTTAAGCTGTATTATTTGTTATTAATATTAGGTATTTTATATATACTATAAACTGCCATAGATGATTTTTTGGTTGTTTTCATACGTTTTTTAGAACCTTTAAATTATCATCATTAATTAAATAATTTAAAAAACTGTTCTTATTTTTTCTCCTTCTTACAATTAGATTAATAATAAATGTCTTCAATAATTCAATTGGACACTTATAAGCTATTGTAGGTAAATATTTCCTCAAATCATTCTTCTACATCCTCTCCTTTAATAATTCAGAAATGAGATATATTTATTGAAGCAAAAATATTTAATTTTTCTTATTACTTTTATAATACAAAGTTATAATTTTGTTTTCATAAGTTACTTTACCATTATAAACATTGGGAAAACAATAGTGATTTGGTAATTAGGTGTGCCAGGAAAAATATTTAGTTGTCAGAAAACTCCACCCACCGCTTCATTTTTTAAAAAAATAATTATTGGTTGCATTTTTAACAGTCTTCTCACCCATTGCAGACGATTTTTGTGAACTAATTTTATTGAAACTGGGCCTATTTCTTTGTAATAAGATGATTATTTTTTATTTTATGTAATAGTGTAAGTATTATTTTAATTAATTTTATTTCCAATTTTTAACTGACAAAACTAAGGTTTTTAGGTGCGTTCGTAATTATATAAATACGTAGCACCTATAGTCGTCGTTCAGTCCGTCCGTCTGCCCGTCTATCTCCGCATATAACAGAGCAAAAACAACCCAACCGAATGGTCTGAAATTTTAAATATATGATTGTTGCATACTTTTGTCGAGCCATTTCAAATTTTATGGATATCGGATGCATAGTTTAATTACAGGGACTGTCAAAAGTTTTTCTTTACATTACGGCCAATGGGAAAAAATTATTGCAAGTGCATTTTAATGATGTTACAGCCTTTCGAGTGGTCTGAAATTTTAAATATATAATTGTTACAAAATTTTGTCGAGCCATTTGAAATTTTATGAAAATCGGTGAATAGTTTAATTACAGAGACAGTCAAAAGTTACATTACGGGGAATGGGAAAAAAATTATTGCAAGTGCATTTTAATGATGTCACAGGCTATGCATTCATGAAGTGCAAAAAAAAAATATATACATTCAGTACAATATGGGGTGTAAAAAATAATTATAAAACTAGTTATAGTACGAACGCACCTCATTTGCCACGTTTGACGAGCAATTTCCAACTTGTTTGTATTTGTCGTTTATTTATTGATTTTTAATATTTCCCTTTTCCTCCCACTTTCCCAGAAAAAAATTAATATTTTTTTATTTTAGTTTTATTATTAACTATATTAATAGTTTTAAATTTCGGTGACTTTAAATATAAAATAAATAAACATGTAAAAGATAAATTTCAGTTTATAACTACTATATGATAAATTGAATATAAAATGTATTATGTATTGAGTTTATTTTAAAGTAAAAAAATTTAATGTATATTAATAATGTTATTAATTTAATAAATTAAGGATACATTAAATAAAAAATATATTTAATAAAATATTAATTTAATTTTTATACTAAAATTCCTAACTTTTTGAGAATTAATTAATAGCAATTATTAGTAGCAATTATTAATTGCACTTAGAGTTTTTATTCAAAAGTTTTAATTTATAATTTCCAAAAAAAAAAAATATAGGAATTTTTTGAAAAATCAATCAAAAACATAAAGTCTAAGTAATAATTAATTAATTAATTAAACATAATAATAATAATAATAATAATAATAATAATGCAACATTGTACAAATACGTAAAAATACCTTTTAACAGTGTTAGGTGATATTATGCAGATTTTAATTTTTTAAGTACAGTTATAATTTACAATTCGCAAAAAGTAAGAAATTATTAATTAATTATAATTAAAGAGCAAAAATAATATTATAAGCTAACTAATAAATGAATAAACAACATGTTTATCTTCAGAACCCTTATCACTTTTATACATCCTAATGAAGTTAATAACATATTTCAAATGAAAATCAAATTTCAAAGTGATTGCTTAAAAGGCGCAAAGGCCGACATTTCTCTCTGGAATAATTTCCATGTATTGATATAGAAGTTAATAACGTTATAATAACCGAAAATTAAAAAAATATACATTTGCATTTACCCTATAAAAACTATTATATAGTTCATGTAATACTTTTTAAACAAGCAATTGATAAATTAGTTATCTAAACAATTAATAATTAAAATAATTTTGAATTGATAAATACGTTTAATAAAAACAATTCAATTTTTGAATTTTTTTTTTACTTAACAATATAACTATGAGTGTTTTCAACTTGTCGTGCAAGTTAAATTCATGCTGTATCAAATTTATTGCAAACTAACGGCAAACAAGTAATCAAAAATACCGCAAACTTACTGCAAAGTAGTAATCTTTCCATATCACACTATAAGTTTAACCCCTTCGAAGGGGCCAATAGGCCTGATCAGGTCTATTGATGCGAAAGCGCCGTCAGAAGGCGCATGCATAGGTTTTATCACCATAAACAAGTTTAGGTAATATTTGTACTTTTCATTTCGAGCATTTTTTGGTATTTAATAAGTATAGCGTTTAGAAAAAACGGTGCCTACCGAATAAAATTTCTGCAATTTCTGCGTATATGCTGATTCTCATTGTTGTTGAGTCTCTCAACAGAGAGATTTTTTGCTTTCGTGAATTAAAGACAGTCTTGCCATCAGTTTCACAACAAACTACTCATGCAAGTGGGTGATGGTATACCTTGCGGGAGATTTGCTGCGAATTTCTCAATTCAAATTTGTCACGGCAAGATAATATCAGAAAAAATCAAACTTTCTGCTAATGTTCATGCTATCTGGGTTACCTCAAAAATTTCCATGGGGAGCGCGGCGGATCGCATGAACGGCTCATGCGATTGACACTTATGTGAAATCATTATCCAATATCTATTACAGCACAAATTCTTAATTCAATGGCAAAAAATTAAACATGAAAATTGCTGTTTTACACTTAACCACTTGGTCCTAACTTTATTGTAGGCAAATGTTATGTAATATGAAACTTGATTTAACCCATTCGCTGCCAAAACTAAGAATTTTCAAATTTTTTGTTGAGGGTCGTTTGCCAGCACAAATTCAGAAAGATAAATTTCGCTTTACTAATACAGCAAAATTTCTGCCAATAAATGAGGCATTTTTTTTTTTAATTCTAAAATAGTGGTGACAAAGTAATCAATAAATTAAAGCCACGAGTATGCTCGTGAATGACAGCGAATGGGTTAATTAAATTTAACTCTTCAGTATGCGCTCAGATTTTTACATCATACGTTAATCTTTTTCACTGGTAAATATTAATGTAACTTGAATGTATTATTAGTTGCAGTTATAGAGATTGGCCTTATATTTTTTATCCATGCTTTTTTTTTTTAAATTAAGAAATTAAATAAGGATATACCTAAATTCTTAAAGTTACTCGAAATACTTCTATTATATATACACAGTCAAGACAAGATTCCAAGGACTGGTAAAAAGCTCCATTTTAGACAGGCTTCCATGTAAAGAAGTGTAATTAATTATACTTCTAAGATACACTACCTCAATAAGATCTATTTTTCGTTTCGCAGGGATTCTGAAACTCTTCCGTTTGAGACAGGATTATACAGGACGTTTGAGACAGGACGTTATAGAAAGATTCCGCTTTCACAGGTTTCACTATGCTTCACTAAAGAAGGGTGAAAATCCCCTTTTCAGACAGGCTTTCAGCAAATTTAATTGTATCGCAATTCATATTAAGACCATGTAACGCTTACGTTAAAGACAGGATTCTGTTATAGACAATTACTATTTTGACAAGTTTTATTCTATTCATATGATATAAATAAGTATATTTATATAAATACACAAAACTTTTAAAAATGGAACCTGCCTATAACGGAGTTCTGTCTTAAACATAAATGTTCCATAGTGCTACGGAAAAGAATACTATAAAAATACACCAAATAACACGGATGTGTAAAACGGAATTTTTCACCAATATTCACAATTTCATCTTGACAGGTTTTACTATATATATAACATGAAGGGAAAATTCTGGAACCCCCCCCCCCCCCCCGAAACGAAATCCTTGCTACGTCACTGCATGTCGTCCCGGTTTTTTTAAGCCATTAAAGATAAAAAATGCCGTGTGGCCACAAAAAAGCGCCGGCTGACTAGAACAAAGAGAGCGCGAGTAGAATAATTCTTCTATCTGGAACTTTATTTAGCATAATCAAATGGGGGAAGCCAGGACATCTACACTTGACATATATATATATACATGTACAATATTCTTTTGAATGAATAACATATAGATATCAAGAAAAGCCAAATATGTATTCTAAATTTCCAAATTTCTTCATTGTGATATATTTATAAAATTTCTTAATTTAAAATGAAATTGTACGTAAAAGTGATTCACTATACATTATTATTTTGAGATTTTATGTTATTTTTTTTTGTATTTTCATTTTTATTTCTTATTTGTCATATTAAAACATGTAGGCTGCTTTAATTCTAAGTATATAAGTCAAATAAATAACAAAGAAATATTTGAAATACAGAATTAATTTTAAATACGAAAAGAATATTTTATGACAATAGAAATTTTAAAATTTTGATTTATGTTTATTGTGCTCGTAGTTTTTGAATGTAATAAGCATATAAAAGTCTTAAATATATTAAAAAGGATTTGTAATTGTTGCAAACCACTTCACCGTCGACAGGTATGAGGAAAAAGTGCTTTTATCCCCGAGTTATCTCGGGGCAAACGGTGAAGTGGTTCAAAATTAAAAATATTTTTTAACTTGTCATTCGACACCGGTAGAAATAGCGGTAATATTATTGTTACATGTAAAAAGATTAATGCAAACTTTTAAATAGTTTTTAAAAAATAGTAAATTAAAATAACTATTAAAATAAAATAGAAAGTTCTAGTCTGTTCCGGTGCAGAATTTAAAAAATAATGTGTCTTTATCACAATTCCATGTTAAGAACCCCCTTTTTAAAAAATATGTAAAATGCAATACATTTAAAATTGATGCGCCGTTAAATAATAGGATAAAATAAAGATTTGTAAAAATATTTGCAGATTTTTTCATTATTAATCACATAGTGTGCAAATTATATACAATTGAATATGTGCATTTTGGCATGGGCATTTGCATATGAAAACTAAAGCTCGACTTATAAATATTTTTAAATTGTCTGGACTTTATATTTATGATAGACTAAAATATGAGGAGCTTCTATAAAGAATCCACAGAACTCTCCCTTCTCCCACTCCTCAAAACGATTACTTCTACCATATAAAATTTGCATGGGGTGCTACAATTTGATTGCGAGTTATAAGTGTTTGCGTTTTTCGGGACCTTATATTCGGTTATACTAAAATTTCAAGGGTTCAGTTAAAAAATCTTATAATGTACCCCCTTTTTTAAAGATTACGTTTACCGTACAAAATATGAGTGTGATTACGATAATTACAGAGAGAGTTATAAATGTTTTAATTTATCAGGACCTTATACTTAAGATATACTAAAATATATAAAAAGTCAACAGAGACCCCCCCCCCCCCCCCTGCCTTATAAAACGATTATGATTATCATAGGAAATTTGTGTGTGCTGCGACAATTTTGATCTGTGTTATAAGTGTTTGCGTTTTCGAGTCCTTATATTCGAGTTATACTAAAATTTAGGGAGTTCAGTTAAAAAATTTGATAATGTCCCTCCTTTTATAAAGATTACGTTTACCATACAAAATATGAGTGTTTTGCGATAATTATAGATCGAGTTATAAATGTCTTAATTTATCAGACCCTTATACTTATGATACACTAAAATATAGAAAATGTCAATCCCCCCCCCCCCTTGTATTTTAAAATGATTACCATACGAAATTTGTGTGTGTTTACTAAAATTTTAAGGCCTTTATTTAAAAAACTCTACAATGTCCCCTATAAAATTGTCACCTATTTCAAGTGCACAAAATTTCAGCTTGCTGGAGAAGGGACCGAAAAATCTCGGGACCGAAATGTCTTGGGACCGAATTGTCTCGGGACCGAAATGTCTTGGGACCGAAATGTCTCGGGACCGAAATGTCTTGGGACCGAATTGTCTCGGGACCGAAATGTCTTGGGACCGAAATGTCTGGGGACCGAATTGTCTCGGGACCGAAATGTCTTGGGAACGAAATGTCTCGGGACCGAAATGTCTTGGGACCGAAATGTCTCGGGACCGAAATGTCTTGGGACCGAAATGTCTTGGGACCGAAACGGCGGGACCGAAATGGCGGGACCGAAGTGTCGGGACCGAAATGTCCTGCTTCCGTGCCCGCTGGTTCTGTATGTATGTATGTACGTACGTACGTAACGCGATAACTCTTGACAGAAACATCCGATTTGCTTCAAATTTTTTTTCTAGGTTCATTCTGATAAGGCGCTTCTCTGATTAGTTTTGGAGGTTCATTGGTTAAATATGAAGGGGGAAAGGGGGGGCTAGTCCCGCCCCCCTTAATTTAGATATAAATGGGTTTTTCATGCACAATTAATAGATTTGCTGCAAATTTGGTATATCAGTTTATTATGTTAAGGAGCTTCCCTGATTAAATTTGGAGGTTCATTAGTTAAGTATATAGGGGGGAAAGGGGGGCTAGACCCCCCTTAATTTAAATAAATGGGTTTATCATGCAGAATTATTCGATTTGCTCCAGATTTGGTATACCGGCTTATTATGTTAAGAAGCTGCCTTGATTAGATTTGGAGGCTCATTAGTTAAGTACAAACAGGGGAAAGGGGGGTGCTAGACCCCCCCCCCCCCGCTTAATTTAGATAAATGGGTTTTTCATGTAGAGTTATTCGATTTGCTCCAGATTTAGTATACCGGTTTATTATGTTAAGAAGCTGCCTTGATTAGATTTAGAGGTCTATTGTTTAAGTATAAAGGGGAGCGGGCTAGCCTCCCCCCTTAATTTACGTAAATGGGTTTTTTCATGCAGAATTATTCGATTTGCTTCAAATGTTATATACCGGTTTATTCCGTTATGGCGCTTCCTTCATTAGATTTGGAGATTCATTTGTTAAGTATAAAAGGGGGAAAGGGGGGCAAGCCCCCTCCCTTAATTTAGATAAATGGATTTTCATGCAGATCTATCCAATTTATTTTAATTTATTTTTCTATGTTCATTTTAATAAGGAGCGTTCCCTATTAGATTTGGAGGTTCATTAGTTAAGTATAAAGGGGGGGGAGGGGTTAGACACCCCCCTTAATTTAGCGATATGGTTTTTTCATGCAGAATTATCTGATTTGCTTCAAATTTGGTATACCGGTTTATTATGTTAAGGAGCTTCCCTGATTCGATTTGGAGGTTCATTGGTTAAGTATAAAGGGGGGATACGGAGTCTAATCCCCCTTCATTTATTTTTTGAGGGGCATTATTCTATGAAATAAGAGTATAATATACAGTTAGTGTGAACAGCCTTTGAGCTCAAGGCCATCAGTTTAACTGGGCACATTTCTTTTTATTTCAATAATTTCTCATTAAATATCTATTTTTAGTACATTTAAACAGTTCCTTAATTGTGAATAAGAACAGTTTGAAGTTTATAATTAAAAAAATTATTAAAATACATATCTTTCAAGTATTTTTTAAAAAATCATGAAAAGCACCAAATATCCTCAGTCTAGAGGGACATATGTGGTTGAAATAGCTCAGACCTCAAATTGTTAAGTAGAATTGTAACAATGTAACAATTGTACAATTTCATTTAATTGTTCATTAGTCACAGTTCATTTAATTGTAACAATTAAATGAATTACTTTTTGTTTCTTTAGCTCATTGAATTAAAAGAAAAGAAGAATGACATAGCGTAATATGTTTTATCTATTTACATTATTTCAAGTATTTCATAAAACTATCTCATACAGTAATTAGCTTTATTCAACAATATGTGCTCATATATAAAACAATTAATCTTTTAAAAATTATATGTGCGGATTCTCGAAGCGATTTTCGCTTGAAAATCATGATAAAATGTTATTTTTGAATTAAATAGCGAAGATTTCCTAAGTGGAAATAAATTATCATCGTAACTCGCAAGATTTCATAACCAAACATAATCGAAATAACCAGTGCGTCATTCGTAAGTGTTTTGACATAAATCCTAGAGATTGAAATTTGTGCAAATATAATTACTTGGAGAATATGTAAATTATCTATCAATTTGATGCAAGTCCTATTCATATTAGTTTTACTACGCCTATTGCCTTATATATGATAAAAGAGTGAGTAAAATTTTAAAGTTACATGTGTTTAAAAAGTCATTAATTTTAACATGTTTGTTCAATTGGTAAAATATTTTGTTTTGCTAGCTTATAGTTTGTATATCAATAAGAATATAATTTTTTACCATTCCATTAAGTGCAAAGTTTTAACTACGTAGTAGTTAAAGATCTCACAGTGCTGATGTTTATAATTATATGTTAATTAATTAGTAAAGATTAGGTGGTTACATTAAGGGGTCCGGGACACAAAAATCTCCAAATTTTCTAAAAAGATTTTATTGCATTAAAAATTTCTCTGCGTTATTTTGCTTAAAATGACATTTAACTCATGTTTCTTTCTTAATTAGAACGGTAAAGATTAAATTTTTCATTTTGGTTTGTTTTCAAAATCTATCTTTCAAGCAATGGTTGTCATACAAACGACTTCTTGTGAAAATACATTTTTCTTCATGATGTCTTTTTTCACCATTTCTCGCATTTAAAACATTATAAGTCAAGAACCGTTAAAGATAAATGGTTCAAACTTGGAACATGTCTTTTTCAATTGTTTTTCTTTAATTTTGATTCAGGAAATTAGAAAAAAAAATCCATTTAATTTTCACAATATGATTTTTTAAGAAAATTTACACCATTTTTTAAAGTTTTTAATTTAAATATTTTTAATTCTTTTTTAATTAACATTTTTAAAAATGCTGAAGCAAAATTAAAACTTATATATTTCTGTTTATTTAAATAAAAAAAATGAAATTCTACAAATAATATTTTGAATTATAACGATTTGAAATTACCCCACTTCTTTAATGAATTTTAATTTTTAAATTAAAAAAATATATATATGAGAAGTTTTATCATGTGATTTTGCTTACAAATAACATGGTTAACCACCACAAAAAAAATTAAAATCTTAACTCAATAAATAAAAATTATTTTAAATTGTGTCCCGGATCCCCTTAAATCACTATATTTTTATTCGGATCAGCTTATTTAATAAAATATCTTCTACGGATTAGACAGTGTAGATTAATACCTGCTGAATAAACAAACAATTACACCTGCCACTAAAGATCGATCGAAAATTCGGTTTCGTTTTTGGCCCCAAATCTGAGTTTCGCCGAAAATTCATTTTCGACGAAAACGCTGTCGAAAATTCGGCTGGACGGAAAGTACCTGTATTTCGAAAATATAGTTTCTTCTTTTGGAAATTTCCAACATGACTCATTGATTTGCGCTGTATCAGTTCAAATGAGACAATCTTTATTTTATTGCTATCAACTGCACTGTTTATAACAGGCATGAAAGTGGGAAATAGGAAAAAAGGTGTAAATTTTTTTTCATCTATACAATAAGGCCAAACTCTCATAATTATAATTTAGACACATTTTAACAATAAAATGAAATATAACTGTACATATGATTATAATTTTCTTTTTGAAACTTAGAAAGTATTAAAAGCCAAAAAATTAAACGAACAATAAATGCATATTGTATAGATTCATTGAAACAAAAAGAGAAAATTTAAAACGGTTTGCTAAATAAATTCCACCAAATATATCTAATAAACTTATGTGAAGTACAGATATATATATTTTTTAAATAAATGTATTATTTTGAATAATTTGACAGTTTAAGATTTTACTTTTTTTTTTATCTCCATGCTAAATATATGGCTCGTCAAATTGATCTTTGATTAGAAATGCATTTCCAAAAATGCATCATTGAAATGACTCAAAAGTGTTGTATAAACAAAAAAAAATATTCTATTCCAAAAAGAACCATAGTGAAACTTTCCTTTTAAAGAACATCATTTACATGACTTTCATATGCTTATATTAAAAACTCGCCTTTGATGCGATTGTACAGCAATTCAGAAACAAGCTCCAAGGATTTGAGTAGACAAAATATCTTACTAAATTTTCTAGACACCATCCCCCCTCCCATATGCTTCTAATATTTCCTTTGGATTTTTTCATCCATTCAGAGAATGTCCAAAATTTCTTTAAAAAAGGTGAATTCTCCCATTAGGAGGAACTCTTTCATGCCTGTTATAATTATCAGTCATGACTGATCCAAGACGTGAGCGCAAATTATAAAGCAAGTAATGCCTATATGACTAAACTTTGAAGACGATTTTCACGGGCTCATTAAAAGCTGCATGCTTAACAGCAATAGAAAATTTTTATTTTGAAACCGCAGCAGTGTTTCGAATGCTGTTTTAGAAAGTTCTAGCATAACGGATGGATATTTACAAAAATCATTATAACAGACAAAGCGAGGTATGTAAACCGAAAGAATTTTTAATTAGATGAAATTAGTATAATTAGAAAATCCTTTTGTGTGATGAATTAATTATATTTTATTTTATATGAAAATAAAAAGTTTTAGACAGAAGCATAAAGAGCCAACTTGGGCCACACGTCTAATTACAAGCATTAATTAATTTTTAATTATGTATATTTATGTATGTATTAATTACTTAAAAATTCATTTTGGACATATTCGTTTTCGGCCGAAAATAGGAAAATTACCGAAATTCGGTTTCACTTTCGGTTTTAAAAACCTGTTTCGGTCGATACTTACCTGCTACATTAAAACAATTAAAATTCAACAACAACAAAAAAAGTTTCGGAAATTTTTGAAAAGTTAGTTATACTGGCTTAATAATAAAAAGCTTAATACTGGCCAGAGTTATATTATTTTAAATAAAATGATTAATAACAAAGTTAACTATTCTCGAGGTGAAAAATATATTAATAAAAACGAGAAAATTCTGTTCTGAAATTTTATCGAAATAAATTTATCAATGAATAAATTAATTATTACATACCATCAGCAGGCATCGAGACATTAACAGACTCATAGTCACTTTCTCCTGCAGAATTAGAGGCAGTTAAGCTGAATGTGTACGTCATACCAGGTAACAAATTATGTACAGTGTATTCTGTTACATTGCCTAAAATATCATGATCAACGTCCGATGGTTGCTCTTCACTAACAATAAGAGGTATTTTTTCCAAACGAAACCTTGATACTTGCAAGTTTCCATCATAAATCACGTGCCACCTCAATGTTGTTGTACTGGAATCTTCAACTGTGATCTGATCTTTCAAAAACTCAACTTCTGGAGGCTCTAGAAGGAATTAAATATATAATTAATGAAACATTTAAAAGCGAGATTAAATACGTTGAAAAAATTGGTAGTTTTACTGTAAAAGACACTTTACTAGAAACTGGTAAATGTTCAGTCAGAAACAAAAAAATGAGTGGCTTTATTATTATCGTCAATTTGCAAATAACTTTTTAAAACGCAATATCTGGATAATAAATGAAGTCGAATATTTTGAAAGAACGCCACTAATTAAAAGTATTTATTACTGACTGATATGTTGTTTGTTTACTGTAGCGCATTTATAAAATGAAACTTTTGTACAGATATTGAGCTTTTATTTTTCTGTAATTCTACATAAAAATTAAACGGTTAACAGTAGTTAATACGTTGAAAATATTAACTGTACGTACAAAATGACAGATTGGAGAGTAATGATCAAGCTCGAAGCCGCTTCACTCGTCAATGTATTAAACACTCCAGGCGTACCCAAACTGCTTTTTGATGTCCTTTACTTAAGAATTATTTCTTATAATTTTCTTTAGTGGGGACTTTTATAGTCGTGCTACCTTCGAGAAAAGCTTTCCATTATCAGGCTACATGGACGTCGGTGTATACTGGCATTGGTCGGCCCTTCCAAACCCACTTTTTGATGTCTTTTGCTTGGCGAATGTTTTATTTAAATTTTAATAGTGGGGTCTTCCACAGTCAATATACTGGGACGTCGGTGTACATTAGGGGTGCACAACCTTTTTAAGAGAAGGGCCACTTACAAAAATTTCTGGGTTGTCGAGGGCCACATCAGTAACATGGAGATAATTATATTTGGGGAGGTGATCTGTGGCCTATAATAAGATAAAAAATATGATTTCAGAGGAGGAGGTGGGAGATTTACCTCCCTAGTTTCCCCTACCCAGTAAACATGTCCAATTCAGTTGGCAATGATATATCAACAGTTTACGTTTGTATATATAACATAGAGATATAGCAAGGATTATTTATGAGGAGTGATAATATTCTTTGACTTTATTTGGGGAAGTAAATTTTGTTCTATTAAAGGTGCTAAAAAACAAACATAGGCATGAAAAAGTGGCTAGTGCAGAAAAAAATGTGAATTTTATGAACGAAGGGGAGAGAAGGAGCCGATCAACGAAATTTTCGATTATTTTCGTGCTTGATTAACGCGATTTTTCTACGTCCGAGTAACGAAAGTTGCGATTTTTTCATGCCTGATCGACAAAATTAGCAATTTTTTTGAAGCCGGTTGACAAAATTCTTGATTTTTCTGCGCCTGATCAACAAAATTCACGATTTTTCCGATCATCTTTCCGTACCTGATCAACGAAATTCGCGATCTTTCCGCGCCCAATTGACGAAATTTGCGATTTTTCCGCTTATGATCAACGAAATTTGCGATTCTTAACTGACTGACGAAATTTGCGATTCTTAACTGACCGACGAAATTTGCCATTTTCCCGCAGCAAATTGACGAAAGTCGCGATTTTTTCTCACGATAAATTGACGAAACTCTCAATTTTTCCGCAGCCGATTAACGAAATTCTTAATTTTTAAGCGCAACCTCGAGAAAATTCGAGATTTTGACTTTCCTGATCAACGAAATTTGCGATTTTTCCGCGCCTGATCGTCAAAATTCGCGATTTTTTCGTCCCGACCAACGAAATTTGCGATTTTTCGGAGCCCGATCAACAACACTCGCGATTTTTCTGCGACCGATGGACGAAATTTGCGATTTTGCCGCGCCCGATCGACGAAATTTGCAATTTTTTCACGCGGAAAATTCGAAATTCGCAATTTTCCGCAGCCGAGCAACGAATTTTTCAATTTTTCCGCGCATCAGCGAGAAAATTTGCGATTTTTTCGTCCCGACCAATGAAATTCGCAATTTTTCCGCGTCTGATCGACGAAATTTGCAATTTTTCCGGATCCGATCAACAAAATTAGGGATTTTTCCGAGCCCGATCAACAAAATTAGTGATTTTTCCGTGCCCGATAAACGAAATTGGCGATTCTTAACTGAACATGACGAAATCATTTTTCCTGCGGCAAATTGATGAAATTCGCGAGAACTAGACGAAATAGGCGCTTTTCCGAAGCCGATCAACGAAATTTGAGATTGTCCCGCTCCTAATCGACAAAATTCACAATTTTTCCGCAATCAACGAAATTCGTGATTGACGAAATTAGCTGACGAAATTTGCAATTTTTTCCCACGGCAAATTGACGAAATTGATTTTTCTTCACGAAATTCACGATTTTTCCGCAGCCGATCAACAAAAGTTGCAATTTTTCCACGTATCATAAACAAAATTTGCAAATTTTCCGCGCATCATCAACAAACTTAACGATTTTCTCCTGCCCGATCAGCAAAATTGGCGATTTTTCCGCTCTTGATCGATGAAATTCGCGATTTTTCCATGCTTGGTCGACGAAATCTGCGATTTGTCCGCTCCTGATCGACAAAATTCGCGATTTTTTGTGTCCGATCAACTAAATTCGCGAATTTTCCGAGCCTCATCGACAAAATTTGCTATTATTCCGCACTCGATCAACGAAATTCGCGATTCTTTATTGACTAAATTTTCAATTTTCCCTGCTGCAAATTGATGAAATTCATGATTTTTTCTTGCGACCTATGGACAAAAATTTCAATTTTTTCCAGTTAGAAATTGACGAATTCGCGGGTCACATGTTAACCCATCGCGGGCCACAGGTTGTGCATCCCTAGTGTACATAGACGTAGGTTATATAATGTTAAATGATGATGACTGTCTCTTAAAAGGTTGTGTAATGAGTATCTTATATAGAGGTGTATTTTAGAGCAGATACGATTGCATCTAAACATACACGTCTAGATAATTATTACGTATTGAAGACACAGAGTTATGAGTTTTCAAAAGCTTTAAGAGGTTATTCGAATTTTTCGGCTTCGAAAAATGCATTTTTTTCTTTTTTTGTATTTTATGAATGTATGACATCGCAGCCATTTATGAAAATTTAAACACATATAGACAATATAGATATTCTTGTCGCACATTGCAGGAGTGAGTGGTATTTCTTGCAAAATTTTAAACGAAATCTTTTCGAAACACTGTTTTTTTTAAGTCGGTACCTAAAATATCTCGGCAACGGACGAAGGAGTTTCTTTTCTTTTTTTTTTAAATGAAAGTTATATATTTCATTAGTCCTTGACTGATGCTTAAAAAAAATAATTTGTTTTTTATAAACAAAACAAAATCAGATTTTTTGTTGAAAACTGATACATTAAGATTGACGGTCCATCATTCTGTTAAAAATAGTAAATAAAAAAAAAAAAAAAACCGCCAGTAAAAGACTATGATTATTTTAAAAGGATCGTCGTTTAATTAGTTTAAGACGAAACCATTCAGCGAAATTTTGGGCACTACGGAACGCTACACATTGCACAACAAAGAGGAAAGCGAGCCCAAAAGATACATTAGAAAAAATATTTATATATGTGGGTTTTGAAAATAAAAATATGTGCTTTCTTATGCAAAAACCTACAATTTTCTACCTCGCTCCTAGACATAAAAATAACTTATTAATAAAATTTGTCAACCCAAAAAACTCCCATAACACATTAACAAAAATGAAAATTCATAAAAGGTTTAATATTGGGATTTAACATACCTTCTACCAACAAATCTTGAGATGCCGTTGCATTGGTGAATTCGTTTCTCGCTTGACATACATAAGTTCCATTATCATCGCGCTGCAGATCATATATCAGCAAGGAAGCTAATACGGTTACACTGTCAGGTTCTTCTTCAGTATCCACTTGTAAACGAGTATCGTTGGTGTTAATCATTTCATCATCTTTGAACCATTCCACACTAGGCATCGGATGACCGGTGACTAGACAAGTTAAATTCACTTTACCTTCAAGCGCTTGCCTTGTAACGCGGCGATCCAATTCTATCGTTACAGGAACTGCAAATAAAAAAAATGTATTTATATACTTATAAAAATTAATAAAGCATTTTCATAATATCGACTCGGAGAATTTGCACATAAAATAAACGATAATTATATATGGGGCATTCTCACAATCTTTTGACTTTCAGGAATAAAAAACTAGTGAAATTAAACTTGCTAAAATAACATTTTAATCTGATAGACGAATGCCTTAATGATTCAAAATAAGAAAAAATGGTCAGCAGCGAAAATCTTTTTATTTAACTGAGGTTTAAGTTAAACTTGCGAGTTTAATTTTCCTTGCGAGTTTAATTTTCCTTACCATTTTACCACTATAACTTTCTATTTTCTTCTAAATTTTTATTTATAATGAGTTTGCATAGTGCCCACAGGACATTCAAATAAGAAATAAAAACAAAGTAGTAGTTTTAGAACAATATTTTGGTATAACATTGTCTTAAAGGGGTGTTAAAGAAGGGACGGTAAGGTAAAAAAGGGGAAGGTATAGGAAAAAAGGGATGGTAAAGGAAAAAAAAAGGGATGATAAGGATGGGACGGTAATGAAAATTACTACCTATTTTTAGGCAAATCATGTTAAGACTACGTGATAGCTACAATGTTCATTGATTTTTAGAAACAGTTATTTACATTGGATTAAATAATAATAAAAAATTAATTTACTTCGAAAAGTGCAGGAACAAACCTTGGGGACGGTAAGACTACCAATACAGCCACGGTGCTTGAAATTGATATTGAAATGCTGATTTAAATTCTGAAGTAAATTTCCTGTCAAAGAATTTTAGACATTCTTTCTCTAGCATACTTCTGCATGAGAAAAAACTTCAAAAAAATTCTGTGGCTGCATCTGAATTGATTTTCTGTATAATTTTAGAAGAGAGACGGTAGGGAATCTAAAACCCACGGACAGAGTTAGAAAAAATAATAACAATCGCAAAAATGTGTGCAGGTTAATTTTTTACTACATATTTATATAAAACACTAGTCCAAGTTTCGGAAAAAAAAAATACATCAAATTACTTTTATTGAAACAATTTTATACAGACAGCTCCAAACTTAAAAATCAGCATCAGGGACACAGAACAGTACAGGAGTTTCTTGGATATTTGGACCCCCAACATCATCCAAAACTTATTTATCTCGTTAATGTTGTTATTCAATCATGCAATGGGATGTTCCCCAGTATATGAAATTAAAAAAAAAACCACCAGAATATGTACTAAAATAAAAATTATTATTCAGGAACTTAAAAGTCCAAAGATTGTGAATATGCACCATATATTTTACGAAGAGTTTTTCGCAAAATGTATGTTTGTAATGTAGTTTACTACATACAAAAGTTTTGCGATGATAAAACAGATTGAAAATACGCATTAGAGCAGCCATACTCAACTTTGTTTCTCGTGGGCCACAAACCTATGTTTGCGACGTTCGGTGGGCCGCAACACACTTATAAAATGGTAAAAAAGAGTAATTAAATTAGTAAGATAACGTAAGTAGTATATCAAACAAAGTTAATATTAACAGTAGGATTGAAAGTTTGTTGCGGAGGAAATGTTAACAAAAAAATTTAATACCACTATTTTTAAACAATAAATTTTGTCGTAGATTTCTATTCCAAATGACGCAAAAATATACCGCTAAGTTTCTTGTTTGAAAATAGTGTGTAAAAATTTTAGTGGCAATTTTTTCTGAGACAAACGTTCAATTCTGAAAAGCAGCATTAGCCATACAATAATAAGCATAAAACGTAACAATATAACAATGGAAATTTCCAAGCTCTAAAGAAAAAAAAAATCAGGAGATTAATAGTCTTTTGCTCAGAGCAAAACTTTTTTTTTTTTCAGTTTTTCAAAGTTGTAGAAATATAGCACAAATTTAATTAAATTGGAATAATATTTGAAAAAGTGTTGAAGATTAAGAATTTATTACAGGACTGTAGCACAAATAGGAGTAAGTGTGAAAAGAAAACTTTTAACTAAAAACATGCATTTAAGATGCTTTAACATACTTTTAAATTAATTATTAAATAACAGATTTTGTATTCCCATGAAAATATATTAAACAACAGTGAAGAACCGAAATGCTTTTTATGGAGATCTCAATTAATTTTATAAACATGGATTAATGATTAGGTGTCTTGGGCCACACACGAAAGATCGCCGGGCCACATGTGTCCCGCAGGTTGAGTATGACTGCATTAGAGCCTTTTGAACAAACTTCAAAATAAAGGAGTTGATGTTTTATGCCGTGAAAAATAACGCACCAAAATATATCAAATTCAAATCATTACCCCAAATTAAAAATTAATTGAAAGACAAAATATTAAAGCTGATAACTGAAAACATCTATATACGTATAAATAAATATTTTAAGCAGGGGTATATTTCAGAGCTGGGAAAATTTGTAATCTCAATTACCCGCAATGTAATTACAAGTTAATTTGCATGTAACTGATTATAGTTATACACATTCATACGCAGAAATTTTGTCAAATAATGGAATGGGGGGGCTGTTCCGGTTACAGTGCTGCTAGAATTTTTTACAGCATGTAATTTTAACTGTAATTAATTACATACAATTGAATTGTAATTACAATGCAGGTAATTGGAATTACAAATTTGTCCAACCCTCGTATATTTACAAGTTTCGCCTTTAACTTTCCTAAAGACAGGTTCCTATCTTTATGAGAGTAAAAATTATTTTCTTAGATCAAGTAAATTAATAGGCATTCTAAACGAAATGTGATATTTATCTGGGATTTTAAAATGGAAATTGTTTAAAGCTTTCATAACTTTAAAATTCATATAAAAAAATTGTCCAGCGAATTTATCTTCTTCTTGAAATGTAATAAATGTTTTAAATCAAAGACTGCGAGAATTACGCAAACTACAATACCTAACTTTGAGGACATCTTTGAATTCCATGGGCGTTTGGCTACTTTACAATTATGGAATTCACAATCGCAAAAATCATTGTTTTGCCGAAAATTACTTTACTCATTTAAACATAATTTTAAACAAACAAGCCCTACAGCAAATTGTCTACGAAAGTATATAACGAAATAGTCACATAACAAAAATGGAAGCTTCGTAAAAGTTTATAATAGAAAAAAAACCCAGCTTAATTAAAAACGTACTATTAAAATACAAATTCATTAAAATTTTATGAAAGTTTTTAAAATAATGTATACAGTAAAGTAATTGAAGAGGCAAGCCAATCATTCAGCGTAGGACATTCTCTTCTCGCAAACTGCGATGCGTCGGAAGTTTTATGAATATCGAAGAAAATTAATACATACTAATATATTTCAATGTTCCGGTAAGGGCTAGATACTTCCAGCATTTGTTTAACCTACAATTTCAACGAGCCAAATATAAATCTAGTTTTAAAACTGATTGTTATCCTTACAATGATCTAAAACTCTTAATTCAATTCTATACGTAAAACACAAAATTCACTTGACTTTGAATTAAGGGCATAATTAACACATTGTATGCGGGCAATTTTTCGAAAATGCCCACTAAATTTACGTTCACAAATGCCACTATAAATTAAAACCTGCTCACCACCAATAAGAAGCAAGCATGCTTGGATTACACCTTCTTTTTTCGTCCGTACAAAATTTCCGGTACCAGTAATAATTTCTGTCCTCAACCCACAAAAACGCATTTTTACGTGTCCCGCATACAATGTGTTAATTAGCCATAATTTCACTGTAAAAAAACCACTGTAGATTTGCCAGAACAAACTCGATCACAGTGAATGTGCTGTATCTTTCTTTGGTTTCCTGGCTATATTAACATGGAAAATACAGTAGTTGCATAAAATTAACAGCACAATGTGCTGGCAATTTGGACGCATTTTTTTACAGCACAAACTGCTGGCGTCAAAATTGCCAGCACATTTTGCTGTTAATTTTATGCAACTACTGTATTTTCCATGTTAATATAGCCAGGAAACCAAAGAAAGATACAGCACATTCACTGTGATCGAGTTTGTTCTGGCAAATCTACAGTGGTTTTTTTTTTACAGTGAAATTATGGCTAATTAACACATTGTATGCGGGACACGTAAAAATGCGTTTTTGTGGGTTGAGGACAGAAATTATTATTGGTACCGGAAATTTTGTACGGACGAAAAAAGAAGGTGTAATCCAAGCATGCTTGCTTCTTATTGGTGGTGAGCAGGTTTTAATTTACAGTGGCATTTGTGAACGTAAATTTAGTGGGCATTTTCAAAAAATTGCCCGCATACAATGTGTTAATTATGCCCTTAATTAAAAGTCAAGTGAATTTTGTGTTTTACGTATAGAATTGAATTAAGAGTTTTAGATCATTGTAAGGATAACAATCAGTTTTAAAACCAGATTTATATTTGGCTCGTTGAAATTGAAGGTTAAACAAATGCTGGAAGTGTCTAGCCCTTACCGGAACATTGAAATATATTAGTGTGTATTAATTTTCTTCTATATTCATAAAACTTCCGACGCATCGCAGTTTGCGAGAAGAGAATGTCCTACGCTGAATGATTGGCTTGCCTCTTCAATTATTTTACTGTATACATTATTTTAAAAACTTTCATATAATTTTAATGAATTTGTATTTTAATAGTACGTTTTTAATTAAGCTGGTTTTTTTTTTCTATTATAAACTTTTACGAAGCTTCCATTTCTGTTATGTGACTATTTCGTTATATACTTTCGTAGACAATTTGCTGTAGGGCTTGTTTGTTTAAAATTATGTTTAAATGAGTAAAGTAATTTTCTGCAAAACAATGATTTTTGCGATTGTGAATTCCATAATTGTAAAGTAGCCAAACGCCCATGGAATTCAAAGATGTCCTCAAAGTTAGGTATTGTAGTTTGCGTAATTCTCGCAGTTTTTGATTTAAAACATTTATTACATTTCAAGAAGGTGGTAAACTCGCTGGACAATTTTTTTATATGAATTGAAACCAAAGAAAGATACAGCAAAACCAAAGAAAGATACAACACATTCACTGTGATCGAGTTTGTGCGCGAGATGAACAGTACTTTGTACTGTAAAAATGTCGTTTTTTTTTTTAAGAGTGTTTAAATTGCAGAATACCACTTGAAGTTCACTTGACTTTAATTAGCAATTCTAAAAAAAAACGGTATTCTTAGAATGTAAGATATAACTTATATTTCAACTGATTTTTAAATACGGGTTGAAGAATTTAAGGAATTTCTATAATAATAATAATAATAATAATAAATAATTGAAATCTGTTATGATGCTGATTTTTTGAGATGAATCGTAAACTTTGACAAGTTCATACAGCAAAATTTATGATGCAATGCAAACAAAGATAGATATTTTATTTTACTGCTTCATAAACGTTCTAGAAAATTAGTAGAGTTAAGAAATAAATTGAATTAAATGTCTTATTAACCCATTGAGGGGCGATGGGATATATTATATCACACCTAATTTAAACAAAATTCGTACCAGAAACTTTCAATTAAATTTTGTATTTTTAACTTTGGGGGCGAAATGTTGAAAAAATGCTTTTCCTTATTTTAAAATAAAATTTTTCGATTAATCCGGTGAAAATTCAATATTACAGAGACATTACTGCTTGCCCCTCAAAGGGTTAATGAAACGAAACGATTTACAATCATATTCAACATGTATATAACATTGGCCTTTCCCCTCATAATATCCAAGAAGCATCTGAGAAAGGTTCAGTTGTCATACTATGTTCCAAAATTAATTTTAATTTTTACAAATATTTGTTTTAAAAGTTAGCTATTCAATTTACATCATTACGAAATAAGAAATTTGCATATGCGATGAAGGCGATAAACAAAATTTTAAATGATTTAAGTACAATCTGTCATTATTTCTTACTGAAGATATTGAAGGTAAACACGTACGCATACCAAATGCGAAACTCAGATTAAATTTTATATTATCAGTTACAAGACATCATTAACCCTTTATGTGCCGAATTAGGAATTCATGAAAATTTTATCTTCTAAAGCATTTATCGTGAATTTTTGAAACTACATTAGAAGATTTACACAATCATTTAATAAATTTTAGAAGGATTGAAGGATTTAGAAGGATTAATTAAATTTGAATTTACAGAGATTTTGTGCAGTATTTATAACCCCACTCAAATCTTATTTTAAATATTTTTCTTAGTATTTTGTAGAATTAGGAAATGTACAAAAATAATGTTCTTACAATAGAAATATAGAAATATTTCCAAATTGAAAATCCCCCTCCCCAACGCCAATAAAGCTGAAAAGATGCAAATGAAAAATAAATCATCCTTTTAAAAATATTTTTGTTTTGTGTAACCAATAATGCTTTTGGAACACGATAAAGTAATGCATCTGTAACACATTCTAAACTGTATTACTACTAATCGATGTATTAAATAAACTTTATAACAAGTTATTTTAATGGTACTTGTAAGTACCGCCAGTAGATAAAGGGTTAAGGGGGGAGATCACCTTAAAACATCTAAAAAAAAAAAAAAAAAACCCAAAAAAGGTCTATTATTAAAGAAAACATGTTATCAAAAAAGACGATGCTTCAATTAGAACCGGTTTTATGATTAAAACATGTTGAGCGATACCTATTGAAAGCAATGTAAATTTGAAGTCTAAAATCATTTTTCTCAAAACAGATATTTTTCACATTGCGCGCATCTTATTTCCAAAACTAAGTAACATAGAAACTTAATATTTTGTATTATATTGTATTTTATATATTTTTATAACCTGTACCTATTTTTTAGGTAATTTATTTATTTTTTTAAATTTTTATTGAAATTTTATCATAAATTTTGTATTTTATAGTTTAATTACCTGAAAAAATATTTTTATCTGGAAACTTAATTATTATTTTAGGTTGAAGTTAAAGTACTATATTTAAGAATATAATATACATGTAAATTAAGTGGATTATGGAATATATTTTTTATAATCCTGCGCGCAACACGTGTATGCCAAATAACTTTTTTGAAAATCTTTAACTAGTATGTCTTAATTAAACTAAATTATAATTATTTTTCATTAAAAGTATCTATCGAATTACGTCAAAAAAAAAAAAAAAAAAGAAAAAGAAAAGAAAAGAAATGTGCAATTTACTCTGAAAAAAATGTTTAATTTCAAGAAATATTTACAGCTCCAAAATATTTTTAATGTTTTAAAATCAAGCAATATTGAGCTGCTGATCTCCGCTTAAACAACTAAGACCGTAGAAAATCTGTAGTAATTTACTCTGTGATATAAATATCTAACTTTTACTATTAAAAATCATAACCCAGGAATAAAGAAATAAATTAATTTTGGCAAAAGCTCTTACTTTTAAAATAAAGAACTTTCTACTACGTTATAAAAACATTTACGATTACAAAAAATGACTGCTCCACAAAATAAAAACTTACACCTATCGAAATCTGAAATAAATTTTTATAAGAATAATAAAAAAAGTAGCCGTGGCTGTTTTTTATTTATATAATTTGGTTGAAAAATATAGCCGCATCCTGAATTTAACATGAGTTTAACGCTAGCACAAATCTAGCTCGGTCTCATAAGTGACGAAGTGAAAAGGGAAATATATATTTCTAGAATTAAAAAATATGCATGTAAATGGAAAATTTTTGAATAATGTATGCAACGCGATATCTCGTGTCAGCACTATTAATTTCTTCCAGTTCGACCGACCCACTGCGTTGGAAAAAGTCACACTGGTTAAATATACTTTATATGGGAGGAGATGTAAATTAAAAATAAGTTTTGCATTTAAATAGGAGGAAGATTCAGCTGGTGTGAATTATGAGAATAATTTTTCAAAAAAATTTATTACACAGAAACTTTCAGTATCAGAGATTTTATCAAGAAGCACATATTTCATTCTTTGACAGATATTACTTTACCATGATAAATGGGATGAAAAAGGCATGATAACGTGCGAATAAAAAATAATTTAATTGAGAAAAAAAATTCATTTTTCATAGAATATAATCTAAAGATATGTAATATTAGTGTTAAATCATTTTGAATTATAGGCATTATCGAAATTTCTTTTTTTCAAACACTATTTCTTTCAAAGCAGTTTCAATTAGTTAACTACAGGCTGTTTAAAATTATTAGAGTGGTTACATATTTAATTATCGCGATATTATTTGAAATATGAAAATAAAGTTTCCTACGTTTTCAGTTTTAAAGAAAAACTAATGTTTTTCTTTTTTTTCTTTTATCTGCACATTAAAGGTGCTCTTAATATACATTTCGTGTAATTTTATAAACATAAACTGCGCAGTCAGTTTCTTCTCGCACGCAGTTTAAGTTAAATGTCGGATGAATTGTATATGAGAGTTTTTCAAAAAGTTTAATACCATAGACTTACTAACTCTATAGAGACTGAACTCCTGGAAGATAGTCTGGTCAACAAATTCAAATGCTAACACAATCCAACATTGCGTGTCCAACATGAGTCGGGTTATACTCAACCCGTAGGTAAGAAGAGGGGGAAATGTGAACACGGGGCAGATGTGAACATCACGATTTTTCAATAGTTATTATAGGTTTTTTTATTTGAAAAAAAATTACCAAAGATGACAGCACCTATAGACATACGGCAAAATTTTTTTGAAGCTCTTTGATATTTTGTCTGTCCTCAGTAGCCAAAACACTGTTTATAGATCTCAAAAGTAAAATCTGAGTACCAAATTGATAAGCGTATATCTTTATTTATTCATTTATTTGAATTTTAATGTTTTAACATGGACTATGAATCCCAATAAATATTTTTGATAAAGTTTTTGTCTTCAAAAATTGAGAAACGTTAATGATTTATTAATTTAGCTCTAGCAGCCATGTGAGGTTCTTGTGAACAGACTAGTTGGGGCAGATATGAACAGTTTATACGTACTTAAATAATTATTCTGTGATTCTGTTTCTTACAGTTAACTTCATAAGAAATAATGTCAGCTCCCATATCTATAATTTTCCTGAAATAGAAGACATTTCCGCCATACAAAGTTGATTTTGTATTGAAACTTCCACAAACACATCTTTCAGCAAGTAAATAAAGACTTACGAGCTCGTTCACGTTCAATTGTAATTTAAATAAATTTAATGTTTTCTACAATGCAATTATGTATTATTTTACTAAACGGTTTACAACAATATTTTTTATGCATTGTTAATACAAAAAAGTATTATGTTAAACAGCTTTGCAAATTTTTCTATTTGATTTGTTCCAAACTTGCAATGATGGCTTACTTCCATCTCTATAATAGCTCTGTACATTATGCTTTGAATGGAGATAGATATCAGTAATATTTTAAGAAAGTAAAATTTTTAAAATGATAACTACCGTAAAATCCAGATTGTAAGCCCCGCCCCTTCTTTTAAAAGCAAAAGAAATTAAATTTGGGGGGGGGGGGGTTATAATCGATATATATATATATTTAAATATTTAAAAAACCCTTCCTTATCATTAATTTAGAAGTAAATAAGGCAAATACAGGGGTGAGAATCTTTCGGATTTCCGATAAATATTATCTAAATGCGCCCTTCCTAAAATATTCCCCAAACAAAACTCCTAAGCAAAATTTAAAATCTTTAATTTTTTTTCTTCAAATTTACTTATTTAATTTTTATTTTATTGCAACAATATTTAATCAATAATCTAAGCCTCCCCCCCCCCTCCCCGGCCAATCTACTTATTTTCATTTTATAATCTTTTACTTAAACATATCACCCAGAAACTAGAGAAATATTTATATATTTCTTCTTTATGGTTGAATTTAATAGATAATATAACTGATGATTATTATGACAAATGAATATCAGAATAAAAAGCATGTCAAAGGATATTTTTTCATTGTGTTCACATCTGCCCCACATGTGTTCACAACTACCCCACCGGTGGGGCACTTGCGAACAATTATTTTTAAATTTATAAAGCTATTAAAAAAAGTAAGAACTATAAAGGTGATTTAAAAAAATTACCATGAGTAAAAAAAAAAGTTCTGTCTACTATATTGATTAGTTTTTGTTTATAGAAATTAACCCAGTTATGAGAGAAAGCTATATTTATGTGAATTGTTCATATGTGCCCCCATCTCAACTACATAAACGATAATAGAGTTTTCAAAAAATTGTCAAGTAACATCCTCTAGATAACAGCAAATAGGATATATTAATTTTTAATACTAAATTCGGGTAGCAAAACTTTTGAAAAGATAAAATTAACAAAAAAAGAGAAACACAGAAAATTCCAGCAAAAAACGAAATTAAAAAAAGCAACAAGGTATTTTTCTATAAAATAATGTAATTTATTTTGTAAGTCCGATTTCCATGAATTTTTTTAAATTCAAAAACAATCATTTGATTACGAAACCACAAAAATGTTAGAGATTTTAGATTTAATGAGCCTCGAAGTCGCAAAATTTATCCTATAAAGCCAGAAAAATGATTTCGTAAATAAATTAATGAGACGTAAAATAAGTCTCCTACATGCAAACTGGATATTCATCCTCAAGAGGTACTTCTTTATTTCACTTCAGTGCATAAGAATGAGAGACGGAATAGGTCGATAGTCAGAAACGGAATTCAGAAAAAAATATTGATTACCGTATTACTGGGGTAGAATCGGATATTCATATTTTCAGTAAAAAAGTATACAATAAGGGTTCCCGATTTTAACCTAGTCTATTTGATTTTTCCTTTAGATTTGGACTATCAAAAAGACGGCTTTCTCAGGTAAAATGGATATATTTTCTCTTTGAATGTCCTAAGGGGTGAATCTTTTGGGTAAAACGATGATTATCTTTACAATGCAGAGCAGTAACTAGGACAAAAACATAGCTTCGTTTAAACATCGACCCCAGATTCCATGGAAAAACAGTGGTATTATCTTTACTTAGGGGACAAGGGACCTTAAAAATCATTTTTTTTTTTTTTTTGTTAATTTCTCTTTAAATATTATTCAAGGGTTCATTATAGGCATTATGGTATACATTTATCACAAAATAATATATATTTTTTTTTTTTTTTTGTGAAAAAAAAAATAATTTTCCGTAATATTTTAGATGTTATGGAGAACTTTTCAAAATGCCCCATGCGCATTCCATATCAATGAAAATCCCAAAATTTTTTTATTCAAGTTTGGTTTATATATATAAATAAAACTAAGCATCGAATTTTATATATTTGAATTTAAAGGTAAGAAAAAAAAATATTTTCGAAATTTTGAGCATTTTTCCTACTCAACATTTCCAAAAATTTAGAGCATTTTTCCTGATTAAAATTTCCAAAAATTTAGAAAATATTTTTTTACATTTTTAATTTTTTTTGTGATAAATGCATGCCTTAATGCCTATAATGAACACTTGAATAATATTTAAAGTGAAATTTCCAAAAAATAAAAAACTGATTTTTAAAGTCCCCTGTCCCCTTGAAGACACTTAGAATGGATCATAATGTAAAAAAATAAAATAACATTCCAGATAAAATAAAATTTTTTGATCTCAGATTTTTTTTTTTTTTTTTTTGCTTAAAATGATTTAAACATTTGTTATTCTCAAAAACCAATTATTTCGAATTTAAATACGGAATCTAATAGCTAACAAATATAATAAATGAATCTTTTAATGCATTAATTACTTAATTCAGAAATTAAAATATAGAACTGCTATTTTTCTGATAATGTTTCATCAGTTATTTTTTTCCCCATAAAAGAACAAAGAAATCTTATAAAAAATAAACACGAATGAAAGAGCTGATACAAACCGACGGCAATTTTTCTCGGCTGAAAAGACCAAATTTCGTACTTCCATGTATTAAATAGGGTGTGCAGAAAACTACAATTTCACGGACTTGGGTTAATTCGGTTGAGCGCGTCAACCTTTTGAAGCGAGGCGATATATTACATATACCACTTACTTTTAAATGAAAATTTGCACCAGAATTTGTGAATAAAATTTTACTTTCATAACTTATGTTAAAAAATTACTTGCTCATTAAAGAGTTAAACTCTTATTATTCACAAAGAACTGTTATAGAGTTTAAGTACGGTATATAATAAATAGCTGATAGAATAAATGAATTTTGAAATGTAAATCAAAATTTATTTTCATGTATCCTTTCATAAAAGTGTCAAATAGTAATACTCAGATTTTAAATTCTGGACAAGTTGCATGTACCATCAAATGTGGCTAATTTGCTCCGCTTTTTTTTTAAGATTTTTCAGAAATCGACATTTTCCATCTACTTAACTGTCCTCAAAAGTGCTGATTTAGAGTATCCAATCAGTAGCAGTATATGTGGTAGTATTCCAGAAAAAAAAAATTAAATACGACTTTTGGAGCAATGTTTCCCCGTCTATGGAGTTAATAAGGCCAAATTTTTCCTAGGCACACTGAAAAGTCACGATAACTTGGGCGTGACAGTTATAAGTTATGCTACACAGACAAGTTTTCTACATCCATACCCAATACACCAAGCACTGCAGCATTAATGTCGATCGCAGAGCTCGGTAGGACGTTACCTCCGTCAAGAATTTTCACTTTTTGGAGCATTTTCAAGTTTTAACAAGTTGTAAAATTTGTTCAAGAAAGCGTTTACGAAAGGAAAGGGTTCCTTTTGTTTCGTGTACATTTCGGAATATACGTTTATGTTAATTTCGAAAATTTAATGATTTCTGAGGTTTTGGCCAACTACGAGGTTACAATGAATTTTCGTAAATGTTTCTGAAATTCTTTTGTATGGGTATATGACTCTTAAAATATACTAAAATTTAAGTTTGAAGCCAATATTTTTGTGCATTGGACCAAGATGATGTAATTATAATCAGCTGTCAAATGACAATAATAAAATACAGGGTTAGCATAAATTAATGACCGGATTTAAAAAAAATTATATTTTCAAAACTATTACACATATTATGATAATTGATATATGAAATTAAAGAAGAACATTCCAAGTTTTTTTTCAGTTACAAATTTTCGACATGCGAACCTTTCGTAATGCGACAAACACCTAATCTGTAATCAAGTTCGTTCCATACATTTGACAGCGTAGCATAGTAAACGATTCTTGATGCAGCCCTAATGCATTTAAAACACTAAATAATGCAGAACCGTGCACATTTCACGCTGTTTTTAATTCAAATTCATACATCTGCTTGTATTATAGGATAGTTGTGTCACAACAGGTATGAGGTGCACATTTCATTTAATTCCCATTTGTTATAATTGTCGTGCATCTAATGGTTATATATATATATATATATATATATATATATATATATATACAGTGTGAATCTAAATTGGTTTTACAAAATAAGAGGGATGATAGTACACATACAAACGAGCAAAAATTACCATGGAACATAGGGTCGCAAACCACCCATTTAATCAAAAATACAGGTTTTTCTACCCTAATCCAACTTTGGTTGACGGTAATATTCAGAAAACTGAAGTATATTACAATGACACCTTTAATAGACATGCTCACCTTTGTTATAATACGATAACACAAAAGAGAAAAAAAAAATGTGATAGAAGTTTCCATTATACGGGCCAGCAGTATGCATTAGACGCTCCACATTTTGGACTATGATTATCAGTTAATACGGCATCATAGATCACGTAAGCATCCTGTTTTTCCGGAACTTTTTGTGATGTTATCACATTTCATACAAAACAAGGTACACATCGTTACATTTTTATTGTAATATTTTTATTTTTTGGAAAATTATTACAGACAAGCCGACTTCGGGTACAGTGAAAAACCCTGCATTGGTGACTAAAAAAGTGATTTGCGATCCCATGCTCTATGGTAACAATTGCTCGTCTAGATGGGTATTATTCACCCCTATTATTTTGTAAAAACAATTTAGACTCGCCCTGTATGTATGTGTGTGTATATGTATATATATAATAAAAAAATATTCCAAGAACAACAAATGATAAATCCGAAATTTTCTTTCAATAAAGCCAAAAGTAGAACTCTATAAATCGAATAGTCTGCTGAACGCTTAGGACATCAGAACGGAGGTTAACGTTTTAATGTCCAAAACCTTCATCCTCAATTATACATATGAAAAATCCAACATAAAACTAAATATAAAATAAGTATTATATATAAAAATAATTAATTCAACGAGAGTAGGAGATGAAAAAAAAATTATACGTATTCTAACACTACAAAAGTTACCTTAACTGAAATCAACCACAAATAATAAAATCCCGAAAAACTGACATCACCATCTGGTGTGTATTAATAGAAAAAAAAATTGATGGGTTAACGTTTATAAATAAAAAGGTATTAAAATAGAAAAAATAATATATTTATAACTAAGAGGGGGCAATAGAAATAAAAAATAAATAACTGAAAATATTAAATGGAGCTAAATGACAAGAACCAAGCATTAATAATTAAATTACTTTTTAAATAAGTAAGCAATTTTTTAGGATAATTAGAAAATATTGTTTTATTAATAAACTGTTTAACAGTTTCTCAATACAATCGTTGCAAATTTTATAGTTCTTATAATTAATATTAAAAATATTTTCAAAATGTATAAAAGTATTTTTTTAAATCACTCTTAAATAAGTATTCAATGTTTATGCTTAAAATAACGCCTAATTTCATGAATGCATTTCATGTTGTTCCAAAAAGTTTCCTTTACAATACGTTAATTTGGCATGTGTTCCGATTATGGAAAAAATCGATACTTTGAATTATGCTTGGTAGAAACCGTGAACTAGTGAATTTATTAAAAAATATATAATATTTGCCTTGTTTATTCTTTTTTAAGGTACGGTAACAGGAAAAAGAAATAAAAGCATTATTTAATCAATCTATTTCTCTCCCCACAACTCTCTTATCACACAGATACTCAAATGTTATTTATTAAGATGTTTTTATATCATAAGATTTAATGTATAGCATTATTACAATCCACCGTTAAATTAGAGATTCAGTCAATTTTGTTATACGAACTTTTCATCAGATGTTTTTAGATATAAAAAAAGTATTATATATCTATATAATTAAAATGAAATCACAAATGTAAAAATAAATTTGAAATACAATTAAAATGAAATCACAAATGTAAAAATAAATTTGAAATACAATTAAAATGAAATCACAAATGTAAAAATAAATTTGAAATACAATTCAAAAGATGAACACGGGAAATCAAAAATGCAAAAACTAAGAAACTATGAATAGCTTACGGATACGTCAGAGGAGCTACGCAAGCTCAATTCATAGTAAAGCTATGTTATTTCGTCGAATATTGCCGGCATTAGGCCTACAATGACAATATCCAGCTCCTTATAACAAATCGTAAATTCCCAAATAATTGCAAGAAATCAGAGATTAAAAAAAATATATATATTATACACAAGACATTCAGAAAATAAATTATAATAAAACTGAGATAATATATTATACACAAGATATTCAGAAAATAAATTATAATAAAACTGAGATAAATAAAACCTAAAAAAGTAATATACATAATTCACCAGGAAGTAAGAGGTGGTGATGATGGAGAAAGATTAAAGACTTTGCCATTTTGGACCATGTGGATAAGTGATATCAAAGCTGTTACACAGTAAAAAGTGAATAATATAAAAATAGTGCTGCCATCTATCGTTAAAAAAGAAAAGAATTACTGGTGCTGCCATCTATCAATAAAAGGAAGAGTGTATGAATGAAATGTTATAATAAAGTAATTATGGTAAAAAATAGAAATAAATACATAGATATGAAGATAAAGTGATAATGTAGTAATAAAACAATAAATAATATAGCTAAAATGTGTTGAAAATATAATGAGGAGTGGAGGAATTAGCTTAAAATAAAAATTGGGTAAATATAGAAGAACGTTTTTATTAAAATTTAGAATGATTTAAAAATATATATATATACATATATATGCAATAAATGCATTAGGTGCATATATACACTGGTGTGCAAAAATTAAGGACGAGAGTGTTTTTCTAATGTGACATCGTACAGAAGTTTTCCACATCGACCAAAATGATAACATAAGTTCTCCAAGATGTGCAAATATGGGATAAGTGATAAAAACCATCTAAACAAGAAATCAAAAGGATACAAAAGAACTTTTAAAAAGGTCATTTGGAGCACAACTGAAGAGAAAACAGAAACATCCCTTTTAAAGGCCCCGGGCAGGAAGAATTCAGTCTCTAATAAGGGATATGGTCATCCCTGACTGCGATGCAGGATTTACAACGTCTGTCCATGCTGATGGCGAGGTTGACAAGGAGCCGATGAGGCATCGAGTCCCATTCCTCTTGTAACGCCAATTGCAGCTGAGGAATCGTTGCTGAAGCCTGGTCACATGCTGCCAAGCGTCTCCCGAGAAGGTCTCACATATGTTCTATGGTATTTAGGTCCAGGAACTTTGCAGGCAAATCCATGCGTTGAATATCTTCACTCTCCAAGAGCTCTTCGACAGCCGCTGTATGATGAGGGGGAGCGTTGTCGCCATTAAGAGGAACTCCGGACCCACAGCACTTCTAAATAGATGTACGTGAGACAAGAGAATGTCGGCGCAATAGTGCGTACCAGAGACTGAACCTCCTTGGAAGACGTGGACGTTCGTACGTCTACCATGCATGATACCGCCCCAAACAAGTACTCCGGCACGTCCAAAACGGACCCTTTCGATGATGTTGGGGGAGTGATTATGTGTTCCCCGCTCTCCCTAGATGTGTGTACGTCCAGAATCGTTCATCAGACTAAATCGGCTTTCATCCGTAAAGAGTACTCGACCCTACTCCTGTTGTGTCCAGTTCTTGTGTTCCTGGCACCACAGAAATCGGCGTCTCCGATGAGCAGGCGTTAATGGTACACACCGTACTGGATGCCGTGCGTATAGACCACCTTTGTGCAGCCTCCTAGTCACAGTAAAACGTGATATCCGACGTCCAGTAGTCTGCTCCATCTGCCTTGCGATTTCTCCAGCTGTCTGCCGCCTGCTTCTTTACGCCTGTAGGGCAATATAACGGTCTTTCGCTGTTGTTGCTCATGGGCGACCATTGCTGAATCCTCGGATAGCTGTTACCATCGTTTGAAATGCACTCCAGGCTCGTGAAGCGACGCTGTGAGTGATTCCGAACTCTTCTGTCACACTTGCCACACTTCGACCTTTTTCCAACTTCCGGATGCGATCTCGTGTAAGGTCATCCAGATGACACTGGTTTTTGTTCTTGGCCATATCACACAATTGTATATAAAAAAAGCCGTTGTTGAAATCAATGTACATCGTGCACTAGATTTTACAGAATAGCTGACCGTCCACCACCTCTGTGCTTTATCTCCTTAGGACCTCCTCTTTTTACGTTATATGCCATATTAGCGCATGTCCTACAACATTTGTTCCAGGTCTATATCCTGATTGGTCTTTCATTTCGTTCTGTTAGCTTTTTCGGCTTTTATGCTAATTTATCTGCTCCGTCCTTAATCTTTGCACACCAGTGTATATATTTATAATGTAAGTATGCATGCAGTGTATGCATGTGTATACAGTGTTGGAAAAAAGGAGGAACAAAATTTAAATTGCTATATTTAAAGTTCAAGGATGTTTGTTGCAATCTACTCCATTTTTACACAATGAAATACACTTAAAAATATTATTGTGTTCAAACATTCCGCAAAAACTTACACAGTTTTATTTACATATGTATTTTCCTTTCATTTATACAGGAAGAGAGATAGAAAAAAAGATAGGGACCGAGTAGAATGCTGGCAAAATAAAGCTGCTAAATTAAAAATTTATAAAAATTTTTACCCAATTTTACCATATTAGATGTCATAGTGTCAGCGAGTCTATTAAAAGTATCTTCAGGATTATTTCCCAGAATATTTTGATAGCAGATTTTAGTTGGCATAATGTGTCTTTATTCGCACAATACTTGATTTTGGGTTAATATCTCTGACTAATATTATCCACAGGTTTTCTACTGGATTTACATGTCAGAGCTCTGTGATGGCCAGTCAAGTAATGAGATCTTATTTGCAGTGAACCGTGATTTTCATGATGGGGCATTGATTAGAGCATTATTCTACTGCAAATGAATTATTAAGAGATGTTTCCTAAAGTTAACTTTCAAAAACAATGATTTGATCTTCCTTAGAATCTCTTTTGTTTTCTAAAAATGCTATTGGAGTTGTCTTGCTATATTTAAAACTACCGAAACCAAGCCATTTCTTCTTAATCGAGTATAATTTCCTAAAATGCATGTGGTATATAGGAAGAAATGTGAATATGTATTTTATTCAGACGAGAAAATGTCCAATTTAGATGAACGGAACGGTTTCCGTTATTTCTGATCTTCGGTGTGAAAAATTAGTATTCTTTAAACGGCACTGCGAAGAAGGAAGTGCGTTAATTTGGGGGCGATTTTGATTGTAATGAGACAACACCAATATAATGTTAAAATAATAAAATAAATTCTGTGGCATATCAAGATATCCTTGCTGTTAATTTCTTGCCAGAAGATCCTCTCATTACGTCAATTGCATACATTTTTTCAACAGGATAATACCCAAATCTCTGTATCATCACCATCACCATCCTCATAATAATAATAATAATAATAATAATAATAATAATAATGGTTTAAAGCAAATAGGATCTCATTGCTGGACTAACCGTCGCAGATCTCTGACATAAATCCAGTAAAGTACATGTGGGGAATACTAGTAGGAGTTATTTACACAAAAGGCAAGTATTATGACAATAAAGAACTAAAACAAGCTACCAAAATGTCATGGAAAAATGTTCTGAGATATACTTTTCACACATTGAGTGCGGGTCATTTTTCGAAAATGAGCACGAAATTTACTACAGTCAAACCTGTCTATCTCGAAACCTGCCTATCTCGAAAACCTGTCTATGTCGAAATTTTTAAATTTCCCTGCATTTTCATTCAAAAATCAACGTATTTTCCAAACTTATCTCAAATTATTGCTTCTCCAAACCTGCCTATCTCGAATTTTCGGAAGAAACACCACTTTTCAATTCAAGATCCGATCTTTTTTATGAGTAACAAACAATCTCACCGTAGCAACAATAAACGTTTGTAACTCGTTAGTCCTCATTTCCGTGAAATACCTGGAGGACATACGCCACTTTCCGCACCGCAGTGGTTGCTCAGGGATTGCCAGGGAATTAAGACAGATTCTACGATGTGGGAGGGGTGGCTAGGGGTTGAAGGAAATAAATGTATAGGCAGTCTATACTAATTTTTCCTATGAAAGAGAACTGGTCCTCTTTGTCTATGATCATTTAGAAGATATTTAAGAGATCATGAGAATATCTTGGTGACTCGAATGATCTGAAGGTTAATTAGAAAAAAAAAAACCACTTTACTAAATTTTATAACACATAGCCAATTATTTTGCGTACGTCACTGCGAGAATAATTCTGCGCGCTCTGGAGAGCTCAGATTTGACTGCATAGCACGTGACTGAAAGCGCTCGGAAGGAAACGACGGGAGAAGTAAGGCACGGCACCAGGGGTGTAGTGGAGGGTATACTGGGGTATACGCCGTATACCCTCTGGATTTTTTTAAGGCACGCCGTATACCCTCTGTTTCCCAAGAAAGCTATAGTATATATACACAAGGGTATACCCTCTGCCTTGAACGTATACCCTCTGTTTTTTTTACGACTACACCACTGCACGGCACACTATTGGCCGAAATGGAAAACCTCTCCTCGTGCTGCGCGGAGAGTGAGAAAGAGCATGCCTCTGCAGTCATTTAGCCAAACGAGTAAGGAGTAAAGAATCGTTTCAACACATTTCACTGTCTAATTTAGCGCTAAAAATGTCAGGTGTGAAAAAAAAAAATAATCGTTTTATTAATCGAAAAAAATATGGAGATTTTAACTTTTTTGAAGGAAAATGCTTCTGTGAAAATCGCTGTTAATTTTGGAATTCCACCCAGTATTCTTTCCACCATCATAAAGAATAAAGATTTCATCGAAAAGAACTTTGAAAACAGGATTAAAATCATGAAAAATAACCGTGCATGCCCTTTTTCCGATGTGGATAAATGTGTAAAAAAATGGTTTGAGCAATACTGTGAAGAAAGAATTCCTATCAATGGGTTAATGCTTCAAAAAAAAAAAAAAAGCTGAAGACTTTGCAAAAGAGCTGGGACTTAGTAATTTCAAAGATAGTAATGGCTGGTTTGAAAGCTTCAAAATGAGACATGGCATTGTCTTCAGAAAACTTTGTGGAATCTGTGTCAACAAGTGTTATCGATGATTGGCTTGAAACACTTCCATCTTTGTTGCAAGGATATGATCCAGCTGATATTTTTAATGCTGATGAAACCGACCTTTTCCCCAATGCTTGCCGAACAAAACAACAATTTTTAAGGATATGAATGCAAAGGAGCCGAGCAGAGTAAAATGAGAGTAACTGTACTTCTAGCTACTAATCAAAGGCAATGCAAAACTTCCGCCAGTAAAGATTGGCCGTTCTGCAAAACCAAAATGTTTTGCAAAAGTAAAATGATTTCCTATTCTCTATAAATCAAACAGATAATCTTGGATGACCAGCGAAATTTTTGGTGAGTGCTTAAAGAAAGTCGATAAATCGATGGGCTTGAAAAACAGAAAAATTCTGCTCTTCATCGATAATTGCAGCTCTCATATGAATCTTCCTTCAACGAAGAACGTTACGGTAAAATTTCTACCCCCGAATACAACTTCAAAACTTCAACCGTTAGATCCAGGGATTATTCGGAGTTTTAAAGTTGAATATAGAAAAGAACTCGTTCGAAGACTCATCAATGCAATTGAAGAGGGTGAGAAACTTCCAAGCATAACTGTTTTGGATGCTATGAGGATGATAGACTATGCTTGGAGATGTGTCACGAAAAAACTATGAAGAATTGTTTTTAAAAGGCTGGATTTGAACAACCATGCACTGTCGGAGAACAACAGCTAAACGAAACAGAATAACAACCGGCCGATGAAATTGATGAAAACTCCAAGGAATGGATGATTATCAGAGATGAACTAAGTATTGATAGTTCATTTAAAGATTTTGTAAACGTAGATGAATCACTGGTAACGAGCGGAACATTATTAACAGATTACGAAATTTTAGAAAACATTCCAGGGATTTCTGATGATGAAGAGGAAAATGATGAGGACAACATCAGTATAGAAAGAGTTGTTACACCAAAAGAAGCAGAAAAAGCCATTGGAACATTGAGAATTTTTCTTGAATGCCAGGACAATATTGATCAGGATTGCTTCTCTGCAGTTGTAAAACTGCAAAATATTGTCCAATGTAAGAATGTTTTCCATCAAAAACTCCTAACGGATTACATTTCGTAACGTATGTAAATAAAACTTACTATTTTAAACCTTCAGTCTTTTGTATTTAGTATGAAGAAATTTTCTTAGTCTGTTTATATAAAACCTGTATATCTCGAAACCTGTTTATTTCGAATTTATTTTTGTCTCCCGAGAAATTCGAGATAGACAGGTTTGACTGTATTACAAATGTCACTACAAATTAAAACCTTCTCACAACCAATCAGAGGCAAGCATACTTAGACACATTCTTTTTTCTTCCTTACAAAATTTCGGTACCAGTTATAATTTCCTCTAATCAACAAAAGCATATTTTTACGTAGCCTCTTAATGTGTCAAAAGACTCTGACATCTTGAATGATATAAATGATTAAAAATACTTTTATTATTTTTTTAAATTACTAGCTTTATTTTTTAAAAAATCTACGCTGTCCCTGCTTGATCTTTTTTTACAGCTTTCTTCCTGTACAAATGCTGTTAAAAATATGTTCAAATTACGTAATACTTTACCGAATGTTGGACCTATCAAATATCTTGAAGTGTATTTCCTCTTGTAGAAATGGAATAATTTAAAACCTGTAATACTAAAATATAGTAATTGAAATTTTCTTAATATCTTTCTCCCAGCACTGTATATATATATATATATATATATATATTGTTGTTCAGAGCGGGGGGGGGGGACTTATTTAAGAACAAAAGCGTTTGTTTTATTAATATATATATATATATATATATATAAATATATATTAAAAAAGCCATGAAAACTCCCACAAAATGAATTCGCTTTAAAATAATGCAAAAGAAATGATAGGTGGTCCTTTAGATGGATTCAGTCTTGCTTTACAGACATTCTTTTTTTTTATATAAAATAATGGATATATTTTATAATTGCTTATTTTTGAAATATAGCCTTTTTTTCATGGCGTTCACGGGAACCGGTTTGAATTTCCGGGTAACGTACCAGTTTTGAATCTTCTGTCCTAAAGTTGCTATATTTCGAATGGAGATTTGTATGCTGCAGGTGCTTGGTCAACATTTCTAACGCATGTCTAAATTTAATATCTCAAAAGAAGTTAATGAAGTACATATGAAGTCCATTTGATAAACGGACATTTTCTACATAGTTGTGATACAATTGGGAAAAAAATAAATTTGATAATAATGCGTTTCAAAATGACCTTGCTTTTGTTGAGGTCAAATAAATAGTGAATCACAGAGTTAAAAGAAAAATAAATGTAGTGACTTTGTGACCATTCAAGGATAGTAAAAGTGCTTTGTATTTTTGAAGATGAAAGAGAAAAACTCACATGGACATGGGCATATGTGAATACCTATATCATAAAAGGTAAGCTTTATTTATTCTGTTTATAATGTTTCATAAATTAAGAGTTTTCTCTATTTAAAACTCGATACCTTCCGAAAAATTCACAAAGTCATTTTTTATTCTTAAGTGAATGAAATTTGCCGGTATTTTTTGTTCAGGTACTAAAAAAGTTAATGTAGTTTCTCTTTTTCTTATAAAAGCAAACGAATTTTCCTGCAAAATGACTCCGTGAATGTGACAAAAATTTTTCCATATTTAGAAATAGAAAAGCATTCTTTTTTTTTGAAAGATACTAATTAAGGATTAATAAAATAATAAATTTTAAATAATGATTTAATAATTTTAATAATTTCAAATAATGATTAAATAATGCCTTAAAGAAATAATGATTATACTACTCTCGTAAGCTTTTCAAAGTGGAGTCCTACAAAAATTCTGCTTAAAGTAAATCCGAAACCAAACCCAAACACGACAAAAAAAAAAATCGTGAACTCAAAACCGAGCCCAACCCGAAATATTCAAACCCGAAACCCAAGTAGAAGAGAATTAATCCATATTTTAATACAATTAAAAAAAAAAAAAAGTCTTCAATCATGTTCCTAATATCAATTTTATATTTTTTTAAACATAAAAATAAACAAGTATACACTCATTAATATTCAAATATATAGTTTATTTCAATTGAAACATATTCAGGACTTTTTTTGAAAAATCGGGTCAACTCGAATCCGAAACGTTCTACCTCCACCCGCAATGAAAAAGGTTAACGACAACCCGACCCATCCCAAACCGCGGTTCGGGTAGGGTTAAATAGTGTTACCCGGCCCAATGCAGGAGTATAATTGAAAATAAGTTATGTGCTAATCACATTATTGAGATGGATACATTCGATAAAGTGACGCTGGAAAAATGTGAAAAAGTCGAAGTATAAATAAACTGGTTAAACGCAAATACGATATAAAATGCCTCAAACTTTCTATTTTGTGCGCAATAAATAAAACAGGCTCAGACAATTGCGAAAATAACTAATTTATATAGTTTGATAACAAATAATAAATCACTAAACCAGAGCTTTCAGATTCGTAAACAAACAATACGACACATATTTTTTTTTTCGTCTTTTCACAAAATGTATTTTTTACGTATTTAGGTTAGCATTTTAAAAAATCTATTAAAGCTAGAGAGTTGAAAATTCCCATGCTTGTATAGATAATTTGTTTCTTTAGAACTATCTTAAATTACGATTGTAAATATGTTTCAGAAGATATATAGTAAGATATGAAATTATTTTCTATGAGTTTTGGAACGTTTCAATAATTCTATTCCCTCTGACAGTCTTGCAAAAGGGCAAAATTGTAATGCTGTTTTCTCTGCACTTTGTTTTAAATGCTAAAAATATATGATCCTTTCAAAGTTATACAAAAAAACTTAATTAAAACAATAAATGTAATCCTTAAGAGTATTAATCATTGTTCAATGTATTAAAAATCCATTAAATCAACAAAGTTATATTATTTTAAATATTGCTGATATTGCCATGAAACCTGGAGCTTAGTGAAAGCATTAACACGGTTTTGTCAGTGAGAGGGTAAAATTCACTTTTTTAAAAGAAAAAAATGAAATATACTTCTTACGAAATGATATTTTTTGACATGCGAGTAAAATTCAAAGAAATTGTCTAGGAAACTTTTTTAGAAAAGCATTGCTAACTGGCTTATAATCATAAACAGGCAAGTAAAAATTAAACACTTACATTAAATAAAATTATGCATGAAGCAATTAATTTTTACGTTATATATAAACTAGAATATATTTATTTTAATTGATAAAGTAATTTAACACGCTTAACTGTTCATAAACAGATTACGCGGTTTTAAACGTAATTGTAATTCTGCTTAGCTTAAATTTAAGAAATATACCTGAAAATAGTGCTTTGAATTTGTTTGAGTGTTGGAAAAATGAACGCTGAAAGTAAAGAAAACTCACTGAGCTTATTAATAATAAACAGTAAAATGCGAGTATTACAGAGGGTTCAGTACAATAAATATATAAATTATTAAGTGTATCTGGGGCATTCTCACAATCTTTTGACTTTTAAGTCCCTGAATAATATTTTTTATTTTAGTAGATATTCTTGTGTTTTTAATTTCATATACCGGGGAACATACCATTGCATGATTGCATAACAATATTAACGAGATAAATGAGTTTTGGACGATGTTGGGGGTTCAAATACCAGGAAAACTCCTATACCATCCCGTGTCCCTGATGCCGATTTTTAAGTTTGGAGTTGTCTGTATAAAATTGTTTCAATAAAATTAGATGTAATTTTTTTTCCCGAAACTGGGACAATTTTTTTATATAGATATGTAGCAAAAAATTAACATGCACACATTTTTACGGTTGATATTATTTTTTTAACCCTGTCCCTGGGTTTTAGATTCCTTACCATCCCTCTTGCTAAAATTATACAGAAAATTACTTCAGATGCAGCCACACAATTTTTTTTCAACTTTTTTTTTCATGCAGAAGTATGCTAGAGAAAGAATGTCTAAAATTCTTTGACAGGGAATTTACTGAAGAATTTAAATCAGCATTTAAATATCAATTTCAACCATCGTGGCTTTATTGGTAGTCTTACCGTCCCCAAGGTTTATTCCTGCACCTTTCGAGGTAATACTTTTTTTTTTAAATTTAATCCATTATAAATAACGGTTTCTAAAAATCAAATAAACATTGTGGCTATCACTTAAGACTTAACATGATTTGCCTAAAAATAGTAGTAATTTTCCTTACCGTCTCTTATTTTTCCATTACCGTCCCTTTTTTTCTATACCATCCCCTCTTTTTTCCCCTTCCTTCCCTTCTTTAACACTCCTTTAAGACAGTGTTATACCAAAATTTTTTACTAAAAATACTACATTGTTATTATTTCTTATTTGAATGTCATGTGGGTACTATGCAAATTCATTATAAGTAAAAATTTAGAAGAAAATAGAAAGTTATAGTGGTAAAATGGTAATGAAAATTAAACTCACAAGTATAACTTAAACCTCAATTAAATAAATTTTTTTTCGCTGCTGACCATTTTTTCTTCATTTTGAATCATTAAGGCATTCATCTATTAGATTAAAATGTTATTTTAGCAAGTTTAATTTCACCAGATTTTTATTCCCGAAAGCCAAAAGATTGTGAGAATGCCCCATCTCTCCATTCTAAAAATGTAACTAACACTACCAATGAATTTTTTGTGACCGGCGGTCTTTCTTCGCTAATATTAAGAAAACTACTTCATACAATAATATGTAAATGGGTAATATTATAGAGAAATGCTTGATAAAAACATTGAAGCAGACAATTTTTAAATCGAAGAATTATTTTAAGAGATATTTAATGTTAAAGTTGGTCAAAATCATTCCATTAAAAGAGTTTTATAGGAGCAAAAACTATAGAGGAATTTAATATTTTTTTCTAAGGATATTTATTAGAAACATGCGGTGTGCAGACTGGACTTTTTTTTTTTGGTACTAATTTTTTGAGGGTTTATTTCAATTTTAAATTCAAATTTTCAGCATTTCCAGATATATTTTTTAAGTATTTTAGAAAAGTTTATTATTTTAAATTGTTGCCAAATTTTAAAAACGGCGCAAAGAATAATATTTCTATTAAATAAAAAATTTATTCACATGTAAACATTATAAAGAGAAAAAACCTTTTCAAATTAGAATTAAAGGATTACGTGTTAAAAACAAGAAAATATTGAAATTACGTCATAAAAATGTTTTTAACCAAGCATATTAAAAAAGAAAGAAAACTATAAAATGATCAATTATTTATACGTGCTAAAAGCAGTAAATGCACGAGAAAAGACGTATCTATTTCAAATATGCAAATAATAATATTGCCAAACAGTTTAATTTAAGAAATATATTTACACGTACATGAGAGATTTATTACATATTTCAAGATGATCTTAAAACTATTGTTGCCAATTCTGAGACAGCGCATATAATAATATTATCTTTCTAACAATAAAAACATTTTCTTTTGAATAGTACAAATAGAAAGAAAAGTTTAATGAAAATTACGTCATATTTAAAACGTTACACTTAAAATCTCTTATTTAAAATCATTTTCTTATAGCGTTGTTAAAAAATACCGGGAAGCAAAGATTACGTTGATTTAGTTCATTTTATATTAGCGAATTTTCAGATGTTTAACTAATCTTATTTAATAAAACACGAAAACAGCAATTAACAGCAGCTGATTCGGCCTTAAAATACCTCAGTAAAAGGGAATGCATAGAAACCCGTTCACAGGGAGATCTCCATTGTTTTTTTAATTATAATTCAATCTTCTATAATCTTTTTAAAGCAGATCAAATCAACGGATTTTTAGAGTCTGAAAGGGGGTTGGCGAGCGTAGCTCGTATGGAGCAGACCCCCATAGTTTATAAAAAATCATTGCTAAAAGAATAACAAGACTTTTTAAAAAATATATACAACGTAAGGGTTGGGTATAGTTGTATATTACTATAAAAGTGTGAATGGGTATACCACAAAAGTTCAAAGAGATATGAAGCCTAAATAATATCAAATATTGCTATTCTGTATAACTCTTTTTTTTTTTTAAATCTTATCCTAATCTGTTTATGATGAACTTAATTCGGTACTGACAATAAAAGTAGCGCATATTTAAACTTAATTTGGCATTTCATAAAACTAAATTCAGCGTAGTAATAATCTTTTCATTTTACAGTGTAGCTAAAACAAAACCCTTGTTCAAAGTTTAAACTTGGCATTGTGCTAAGCGCGCTTCGAAAGGAGGTCGCAGAGTTGCAACGCCGTCTTTTCCGTGCCGCGTTCTTCCAAACATGTTTTTGATTAACTTTTAAAGACACGGGAGGCGTATTGAGAGATCCATTCAATGCAAAATAGTTGTGAATCCCATAGTATTTATGTGATTAATTCTAATTAAATTAGTCTGTTTTTAACAATTTGAAGTTTATTTCTTTTATACTTCTACTGGGCATTGCATTACACAAATATATCATTAAAAGTTGTTATCTAGGCTTTAAAAGCCGATGGTACATAGAGTAAGCCGCCAATATATCATTATGTATCACCAAACGGTCCGTGTCTTCAAGGGTTTATATCTCGGCTAATTACCGAAGATTTTGTTCGAAAATCATAATCAACAATGCTTTTTTACTTCTACTACGATAGGAACCTTCAGCGCTCCTCAACACCTATTCTGAATGCCCGCAAATCGAAATATGTGTGTAACGGAAAAATGCGCTTTTCTCAAAAACTATGTGACCTAGGGTGATCGCTTTTTCCTGCAAGGTTTAAGTTAATGTCTATTACCTATAATTTTTTCATAATTTTAGTTTCAGTAGAATCGGTAATAAAGGGGAGGGGGGGGGCATATGTTTGCACTACATTTTCGATGATCTCTGAAAATAAAAACTAAAATTAAAAGAAATGCATTTTTGAGTTCGCGTTACGAAAGCTTTCACACGATACATATATAAAAAAAGCCCCCCCCCCCCCCCAAGTAACTTAATTAGACCCTCTACATTTTTCATAAATATATTTGTGAATGTTTAATAATCTGTAAATATGTGTGTCAATAGTCTTTAGTACTTCCCCAATTTGATCTTTCCACGCTCCATAGTTTACGAGTACAATGGCTGTGACAGACAGACATACATACACATGAGTGATCTCATAACGGTTCCGTTTTTACTTTTTAAGTACGGAACCCTAAATGAAAAAGAAGAGTGCTTAGTTAAATTGATGGCATTGAGCTCACAGGCTATTCACACTAAATTTAAAGAATAATGCCCCTCGACAAATAGACAAAACCCATTTAGCTAAACTAAGGGGGGATAAGCACCCGCATTTCCTCCCCTTTATACTTAAGACTGCAACACTGAAGCTCTGCGATCGCGAAATCCCATGTTAGCCTATGAGAAAATTTTGAAGCGTGATTACTCATTACCTATTACAATTATTAAAATACAGTTTTCACCATCAGAAAGTAGACGTCAGATGCCGATGATGTGCGTTTTTAAAAATTGTCTACGCAAATTTTAAGTATTTTTAAGAATATGATAAAATTTAATCAAATGGAAATTTCAAAGTTTAAAGGGATTTTTTATGGACTTAAAATTTACAGAGATAATTTTCAAAAACGCACATCATCGGCATCTGACGTCTACTTTCTGATAATTAAAACGGTATTTTAATAATTATATTTAGGTAATGAGTAATCGCGCTTCAAAAATTTCCTATAGGTTAACATGGGCTTTCGCGATCGGGGAGTTTCACCGCAGCGGCCCCTTAAACAATGAACCTCCAAATCTGATCAGGTAAGCGCCTTATCAGAATAAACCGGTATACCAAATTTGAAGCAAATCGGATAATTCTGCAGGAAAAACCCATTTATCTAAATTAAGGGGGGATTAGCCCCTAATTCACTCCTTTATACTTAACCAATGAACCCCCAAAACTAATCAGGGAAGCGATTTATCAGACTGAATCCATATCCGAAATTTGAAGCACATCGGATATTTCTATCAAGAGTTATCACGTTACGTACATACGTACATAACGTACGTACGTACATACAGAACCTGCGGGCACATTAGCTCTCAGGCTTTGATAGCCTGAGAGCTAAAAATTAATAAAGTCTGATTTAATTAAGATTTTATGTGGAACACAAAATACAGCTGTATATAAACAGCGATAGTAATGAATGGTAGATGAAAAATTGTCAGCTAGCAAATTATTAAATAGAAAATAAATAGAATTTTTTTAAAGAAAAAACTATACATTGATCACGATACAAGTTTTATGACGTTATGTAAACCTTTTTTTCCTTTCAGAAACAAATCCAAAGGATTATGATTTAAAAATGATAAAAAAATACGGTTTATTTAGCATTCTGGCCCAGTGCAACTTCGGCTTTTGTCAATAGATTTTAATCTACACACATATATTTTTTTATTTTTTATCATTCGACAGAATTAACAGTTACTTTTTATTAAGTGCTTTATTGATGTCATGAATACTGCTCGATAATATTATGAAAGAAAACCATTCGAAGGACTACGGGCTCTGGATGGTTTCATCTTTAGGCATGCCCTTATAAAATCAGACTACAGTTTCGGCATGCACCGAAAGTTTTTTTTTCACTGACATCGAATATTCGTCGAAAAAATGAAAACAAGCTTTTGGGTCGTTCACTAAATAAAAATATGCAAAATTAGCTATTGACATATTCGTTAGATTTCAATAAACTTTTTGACTTGTTTAGTTAAAATAATTAAAAAAAAGACCCCCCCCCCCTTTCCCCTATTAAAGTTGCTATCGAAAAGTGCTTGACCCTAAAGGCAAAACAATAACTGGAACCGAAATGGTTAACACTCTATATACTAATTTCCGAAAATTTAAGTCGCTTAAAAAGTGTTTAAAAAATGAAATTATGAAAATATCAATGATGGAATATAAATTCTTCATATTAAGCTTGTGTTAATTTATTAATTGCTTTTTAAAATTTCAACAAAGCTTCATTAGATGTATTAAATTACAGTGTGAAAATTGAATAGTAAATAATTTTCGCTTGGACAAAATCTTCGCAGATGGCAGCACGAGGATAGTTGAATGGATTCGTTTATTGATAGTTGACTTCTGAAAACGTCCAATTGGATTGCGTTACATCTGACAGATGAGAAGAATTTTATTGATGGAACTCTACATTTATTTCAAGTTGAAATAAAGTTATATTCATCATTGTCTCTTTCTGAAAGAGTAAAGTTACACATCGTGTGGAAGAATAAAAATATATTTCTTTACAAACTTATTTCATAAACTATAAAATATAGACAATAAATTTATCCAAATATATTATTCGAGGCTATAAAATTTTTTGTACAGAAAGTTTAATATGAAGCGATAATATTTCATAGGGCTTTTTCTAGGTATGCATTTTATTATATTCTAAAAGTTGAATATTAAATAATTTCCATTCAGACAAAGTTTTTACAGTCGGTAATACAAGGACAGTTGAAACGATACATTTAATAGATAGCCAAATGAATTACGTTACATTAACCCTTTGAGTGCCAACATGATTTTTAGAGAATTAACTACAAGTGCCACGATGCTAGAGGATAGTAGAAGTTAATATATATATCTTAGTTAAATTCGGAATATTTTACTTACGAAAAGTATTTCAAAAACAAAAAATAAATGTTATAATTCCAATAAATGTTATAATTTCAACATAAAGAGACAATAAACAAGAATCGACAACCATGAAAAAGAGATCGTATATTTTAGATTTCTTATAAATACACGTGCGGAATAAAAAAAAAAAACAATAAACAAGAATCGACAAGTATGAAACAGAGATCGTATTAGTTCATGCGTGAGCCAGGTGCGCGATCGCGTTACTGGCATTTTCGGCCAGGGTATTGAGGAGTGCGATCGCGCTTATTGGCACTCAAAGGATTAGGGTTCCACTACACTGAAACTCCCCGATCGCAAAATCCCTTGTTAGCCTATGGGAAAACTTTGGAGCGCGATTACTCATAACCTAATATAATTATTCAAATACCGTTTTCACCATCAGAAAGTAGACGTCAGATGCCGATGATGTGAGATTTTAAAAATTGTCCCCATAAATTTTAAGTACATAAAAAATGCCTATAAACATACGTACGTACATACAGAACCTGAAGGCACATTAGCTCTCAGGCTTTGATAACCTGTAAGCTAAAAATTAATAAAGTCTGATTTAATTAAGATTTTATGTGGAACACAAAATACAGCTGTATATAAACAACGATAGTAATGAGTGGTAGATGAAAAATAGCTAGTAAATTATTAAATAGAAAATAAATAGGACATTTTTAAGCGAAAACTATATATTGACCACGATACAAGTTTTATGACGTTATGTAAACCTTTTTTTCTTTTATGATTTAAAAATGATAAAAAAAAAAAAATACTGTTTATTTAACATTCTGATTTGAATTTCCATTTGATTTAATTTTATCTTCTTAAAAATACTTAAAATTTACGTAGACAATTTTTAAAAACGCACATCATCGGCATCTGACGTCTACTTTCTGATGGTGAAAACGGTATTTTAATAATTATATTATGTAATGAGTCATCGCGCTTAAAAATTTTCCCATAGGTTAACATGGGATTTCGCAATCGGGGAGTTTCAGTGCAGCGGCTCCTTAAACAGCTAACCCTATTAGGCTCTTGGCAAAAAATTGCGACTAGTATTCCAAAAGGGAATTGTCGATAAATTATTTCAAGCATGGCAATGGAAATTTGACTTGAGTCATTGGTCAATGACCCTATACAATGTCCAGCACAATTGAGTAATGAGTCTGAAAGGTTAAAAACTTTTATTTCTCTAAAACAAATCTGTACGGGCTCGGGTCAATTTTCTTTTATTAGACTTGGGTCGACCCCGGCATAGCTTTCATTCTTTCCAGACTGTGTCTCGGCCTTACCTTTTTCTGTAGACACGGGTCGAGACTTAAATCTATTCAGACTCGAGCCGGACCAAGTCTAAAGAAAGAAAATTGGTCAAGCAAGATTTCCATTTTGTTTATGTTTTTGTGAAAATAATAGTAATATTGTACATTTGTTTAATGAAATCTGCAGAAAATTAATTTGGTTTAAACAATTAGAGAAGTGTTTTTAAAATGTACATTATTTTTCTTGATAGAGCTTTAAAATTATGAGTTGCTTTAACCATCTTTTCCTTTCATTCTTAATTATATTATTTTTTAACGGATTGTTCATATGCGTAATTGTCTATGTCAGAGTTTCCCAAAGTGTGGTAGGCGGATCCCTAGAACCTCTTGGTGTACTAAAAGGTGTACGTTATGAGTCAGTTCAAAAAATTAATATACGACGCATTGCAGCTAAATGAATAAGCGACATTTTTTTTATTGAATTGACTGACCAAAACAACGCACCACAGCGTTAGTACGAGATCTTTTTCGGAAATCAAGCTCGACTATTGAAAATCTGAACACGAGACAAATACCGATAGCATGTTGAAGAAAATTGTTAATTACATTTAAAAAATTTTCAGATTAATTTTTTTAATTTTAAAATTATCTTTTTACATAGATACACTATTAATCCGAAATACTCCCCCATGTCGACGTTTCGTAATTTTCATGTCCATGAAAATATGTTTAAAGTAGCAATTTTTTTCATTTATACATAACCACGGGCAGAAATCTGAAAAAGTAACAATTCTTGTTCCTTTTAAAATATCGCCCCACCAGTGGCTGAGAGGTTCTGCTCTCGAAGCTGGTAGACGGGAGGTGCTGGGCTCGAATCCAATCGCGCCCGTCGGCCTAATCGTTCGGAGTTTTCGTGGCTTTCTTCGAGCCATGGATTTCCATGCGTAAATACGGATTAGGTTCCCTTAGAAAGACCCCCACGGAGGGCACTCCTCCCTCGGGCCTATATTCCTAGCGTAGATAATCGGCCGTCAAAAATCAACCAACCAACCAACCTTTTAAAATATCATTGTATAGCTGTAGGGTCATTCCATGGTAACTTACGTTACATTTGAAAGAATTTACTGCAGCAATTTCATTAATATAACACCAAAAAACATTCAAATCTAAAGTTGAGATGTTAATTAAATCTACCCAAAGCTCAATGTAGATGAAAATTGCCTACAATATGCGAATGAAAATTGTATTTTTTATGGTAACTTACCTTCCTTTCTCAGTAATGTCAGTTGCCATAATAAATATAACAGTCGGAATTGAAAAAAAAAAAATTACACTAAAATTAGGTAATTTTCACCTAAATTAAGCTTTGAATAGGTTTAATTAACCAATCATGTCAATTTTACATTTTGAATATATTTTGTGGTGCTGTATTACTAAAATTACTGAAGTAAATTGTTGTAAATGTAACGTAAGTTACCATGGAATGACTCTGTAGCAGAAAGACATCAGTTGGGTGGGATGAGAAAGAGAAGATAGACAAGGGATATTCCACTTCTTCTTTATGTTACTAACGCTGACCGTGCAAGGCTTCAGATTCAGACAGAATATTTTTCTCTATATCCAATTCCGTTTCAAACTATTTTTTAGAGAATTGAAAAACACTTTAAAATACTTACTCTTGCAGTACCTGGCTAGTTTATTTCCCTCTTTTAAATTTATGAATAAATAAAATATCTATTTTGAATCGGAGCTCGTCTTACCTCTACAACACACTAGGATTAGATGTTACAGAGGACTTATGATTGTACCTCAGCAAATTAACACCGAAAACGCAACTCTTGTGTAAAAAACAAGATACCTTATATTTAGAAAAAAATTCTCCATGCTTCAACAACGAAAACAGTAAAAATTTCAAAAACTACAAGTTATGATACTTTTAATTTTATTACTTTTTAGCGGTTTCTGACATTGAAAACGCGTTTTATTGACAGAAAATGCCAAAAATTGCCTCAAATTAAAAATATCACAACTCGGTAAGGTCTTGTTGTAAAAAATGGAATTTTTATTGCTGTTCAAGAGAATATTTACGGTTGAGAAAATTTCGATGAGCGCAATGAAAACCATCTCGCCCAAAGGCTTTCAGGAATGTTTTCAGCAACTGTACTCGCTTTAGCAGAACTGCACAGATGTCTCACATATAATATCAATAAATCATATCCGTTAGGAACAGTGTCCGAACTTTTTTATCCTGGTACACTGTAAAAAAATTTCGTAAAATTTCAGTAGATGTACCGTAAATTTTACGGTACTTGTACCGTCTTCACTCTTTACGGTATGAGTACCGTATTTCTAAGGTATATTAGGCGTAAAAAACAGTATATGTGCCATTTCGATTATAGACGGTATTTATACCGTAAAATGGTTGTTTTTCAATAAAAACTCGGTATTTATACCGTAAAATAATTATTTTGCAGTAAGGAAAAAGCTTGTAGCCCGTCCTCGGTGTACGGCAACCCCTGAAGTGATGCTCTTGCTCCTTAATGCGTGTAGACCTGAGGAGAGGGGTGGTGCAGCCGGTACATAGTTTCGAGGTCCAAGGAGCTCAAAGGGGCGCAGCTCTTACAATTATATATTATATTTTTTTAGCTTTTAGGCTATCAAAGCCTGAGACCTAATTTGCCCGCAAGTTCTCTATGTATGTATGTACGTAACGAGACAACTCGATAGAAATATCAGATTTGCTTCAATTTTTTTTCTAGGTTCATTCTGATAAGGCGCTTCTCTGGGTTCTGGAGGGTTCATTAGTTAAGTATAAATGAGGGAACGGGGGCTTATCCCCCCTTAATTCAGATAAATGGGGTTTTCAGGCAGAATTACACGATTTGCTTCAAATTTGGTATACCGGTTTATTTTGATAAGGCGCTTCGCTGATTAGATTTGGAGGTTCATTGGTTAAATATAAAAGGGCAGGACCGGGGGCTAATCCCCCCCCCCCTTAATATAGATAAATTGGTTTTTCATGCAGAATTATCCGATTTGCTTCAAATTTGCATACTGGTTTAATCTGATAAGGCGCTTCCCTGATTAGATTTGGAGGTTCATCGGTTAAGTATAAAAGGGGAGGAAGGGGGTAATAACCCCTCTTAAATGGGTTTTACATGCAGAATAATCAAATTTGCTTCAAATTTGGTATACCGGTTACTCTGATAAGGCACTTCCGTGATTAGATTTGGAGGTTCATTGCTTAAGTTTGAAGGGGAGCAACGGTGGGTGTAATCCCCCCTCCATAATATAGATAAATGGGTTTTTCATGCAGAATTATCCGTTTGAATTCAAATTTTCTTTACCGGTTTATTCTGATAAGGCGCTTCCCTGATTAGATTCGGAGGTCCATTGTTTAAGCATAAAAGGGGAGGAACGGAGGGCTAATCCCACCCTCTTAAATGGGTTTTTCATGCAGAATTATCCGATTTGCTTCAAATTTGCATATCGGTTTAATCCGATAAGGCGCTTCCCTGATTAGATTTGGAGGTTCATTGGTTAAGTATAAAAGGGGAAGAATGGGGGTAATCCCCCCCCCCTTAATTTCGATACATGCGTTTTTCATGCAGAATTATCCGATTTTCTTTCAAATTTGGTATACCAGTTTATTCTCATAAGGAGCTTCCATGATTAGATTTGGGAGATTCATTGATTAAGTATAAAAGGGGAGGAACGGTGTGCTCCCCCCCCCTTAATTTAGAAAAGTGGATTTTTCATGCAGAACTATCCGTTTGAATTCAAATTTGCTATACCGGTTTATTCTGATGAGGCGCTTTTCTGATTAGATTTGGAGGTTCATTGGTTAAGCATAAAAGGGGAGGAACGGAGGACTAATCCCAACCTCTAAATGGGTTTTTCATGCAGAATTATCCGATTTACTTCCAATTTGCTATACCGGTTTACTCTGATAAGGCACTTCCCTGTAGAGTCCTGCGCGGGTCGGGTTGTACCCGACCCTAACCAGCAAACTCCATTTTAAGTCAAACCGCAACCCGACCCGAGCCCGCAAAAATAATTTTCGGCAACCCGCAACCCGACCCGCACCCGCAGAAATAGTTTCAGGCAACAACCCGATCCGAACCCGCAAACTCCATTTTAAGTCAAACCGCAACCCGACCTGAGCCCGCAAAAATAATTTTCGTCAACCCGCAACCCGACCCGAACTCGACGTATATCAATCAGCACCCGACCCGAACCCGGAATGTAAGGAAGGAAGGCAAATATTGTTTTAATACCATTATGAAAAATAACCTACAATTATATCTCTAATAGAGGTCTGCACCCGGTCCAGCCCGCCGGCCGCGGCGGGGTGGCAAAATTTCAAACTGGACAGGCCGCTTTATTAGGACAGTTTTTTTAACGGGCCGGGCGGCAAAAAAATTGAACGGCCCTGCCACGCCCGGCCGATAACTACAATTAAGCCGGTCTACCGGCGCTATATAAATATTTAGACGAAGCCGATAAAATCATAAACGGGCCGTGCCGGGCTAGGGTCGAACTTTTAAGTTTTACACGGGACGAGACGTGGCGGGGCGGGCCGTTCTCGGGCCTGGAAATTCCGGCCCGTGCAGACCTCTAATTCTCTAATACCATTTTTTTTGTTTTACATAGAAGAATGAACAAATCTATATTCTTTAATATTGAACCATAGTATAACCTCTGACCTGACCCGATGCAAGACTCTAAATGGTACAAAACTAAAAATCTAATCTTTAAATATGCTTTCAAATTAGTTGCAGTTTCAAAAGTCCCACTTATAACGATACACCTTGTTTTACACAAGTGGCCATCTGCCTTTAGTTTACCAGCAGTTATTATTTTGAAAAATTTTCCCGTCTATAACATAGTGCATCGCGTATGACCACAATTAAATTATTCCCTTGATACATTAGACAGGAAGTACCATTTACCGTTTTGCTGCGTATTGTATTTTTAAAATACGATAAAAATATAATGCAGTTTCTTATTTCGAAGACTCGTGAAAGGATGACTAAAGACAAAACAGACAGGCGCACATTTTGCTTTTGTGAAACTTTGATCTGCGGTTTATATAGGCTTTTAACGGGAAAAGATATTTTCCACATTCTTTTAAAAAAACGGGTCAATCCGAACCCGACTCGCAAGAGTTTAAAAGCCAACCCGAACCCGAAACAATAACAGCCAACCCGACTGAACCCGATACGCACACAAAAAATTAAAGTCAACCCGACCCGACCCGCAACTGGAAAATATAGCGCCAACCCTTCCCGACACGAACCGCGGGTCTGGTCGGGTTCGGGTAAAAGCGGGTAACACGACCCGATGCAAGACTCTACTTCCCTGATTAAAAATGGAGGTTTATTGTTTAAGTATGAAGGGGAGGAACGGGGGGCTAATTCCCCACCACCCCCCTATTAACCCTTTCAGGGGCAAGATACTTCAGCTGCTAAAATCTTAAAATGATTGAATGACACCAGGATATAAAGAAAATTTATATGAAATTAAGTTAATTAAAAGCGTTTCTTTGACTATGTGTAAGGGCCTATGTAAAAGAAGAATTTAGTTTTAGAATTCTGGTGCCAATATGGCATTTGGGAATTAAAATTAAGTGGTATATATAATATACCGGCGCCCTTCAAGGGGTTAAATGGGTTTTTCAGGCAGAATTATCTGATTTACTTTCAAATTTGGTATACCAGTTTAGTCTGATAAGGCGCTTCCCTGATTAGATTTGAAGGTTCATTGATTAAGTCCAAAAGGGGAGGAACGGGGTGCTAACCGCCCCCCCCCCCACCCTTAATTTAGATAAATGGGTTTTTCAGGCAGAATTATCGGATTTTCTTTCAAATTTGGTATACCAGTTTAGTCTGATAAGGCGCTTCCCTGATTAGATTTGGAGGTTCATTGATTAAGTATAAAAGGGGAGGAACCGGGTGCTAACCCTCCCCGCTCCTTAATTTAGATAAATGGGTTTTTAATACAGAATTATCCGATTTTGTTCAAATTTGCATACCCGTTTATTTTGATAAGGCTCTTCCCTGATTAGATTTGGAGGTTCATTGGTTAAGTATAAAGGAGAGGAACGGGAGTTAATTCCCCCTTAATTTAGATAAATGGATTTTTCATGCAGAATTATCCGACTTTATTCAAATTTGGTATACCGATTCTTATATGGCGCTTCCTTGATTAGATTTGGAGATTCATTGATTAAGTCTAAAAGGGGAGGAACGGGTTGCCAACCCCCCCCCCCCTCTTAATTTAGATAAATGGGTTTTTCAGGCAGAATTATCCGATTTTCTTTCAAATTTGGTATACCAATTTAGTCTGATAAGGCGCTTCCCAGATTAGGTTTGAAGGTTCATTGGTTAAGCATAAAAGAGGAGGAACCGGGTGCTAACCCTCCCCGCTCCTTAATTTAGATAAATGGGTTTTTCATGCAGAATTATCCGATTTGCTTCAAATTTGGTATACCGGTATATTCTGATAAGACGCTTCCCTGATTAGATTTGGAGGTTCATTGGTTAAGTATAAAGGAGAGGAACGGGAGTTAATTCCCCCTTAATTTAGATAAATGGATTTTTCATGCAGAATTAGCCGACTTTATTCAAATTTGTTATACCGATTTATTCTTATATGACGCTTCCCTGATTAAATTTGGAGGTTCATTGATTAAGTCTAAAAGGGGAGGAACGGGTTGCCAACCTCCCTCCCCCCTCTTAATTTAGATAAATGCGTTTTTCAGGCAGAATTATCCGATTTTCTTTAAAATTTGGTATACCAATTTAGTCTGATAAGGCGCTTCCCAGATTAGATTTGGAAGTTCATTGGTTAAGCATAAAAGGGGAGGAACAGGGGGCTAATCCCCTTAATTTAGATAAATGGGTTTTTCATGCAGAATTATCCGATTTGCTTCAAATTTGGTATACCGGTATATTCTGATAAGACGCTTCCCTGATTAGATTTGGAGGTTCATTGGTAAAGTATAAAGGGGAGGAACGGGCTAATTCCCAGCGGTTTATTCTGATAAGGCGCTTCCCTGATTATTTAGCGTTTTGCTCAAAAAGAGTGAGTTCTATTTTATGAATAATAGACATAAATAAAAGTATAATATACAAACAGTATGAATAGCCTGAGAGCTCAAAGCTATCAGTTTAACTGGGCACTTTTATTTTTTATTTTTTCTATATTTATTTTCTATGTATACCATAATTTAAAAGAAAGAAAAAAAATGTAATTTATTTTACTCTTGTAAAACAGTATAAATGTATAATTATTAGCCTTAAGTACTGGAAAATAAATATAATCAAGAGAGACAAACCAAGTGGTCGCCGAAGTCGGCTAGGTATTATTAAAGATTCACATGCTTTTTATGATTCTCGAGAGTGTGTGTGCGTGTGTGTGTGTGTGTGGGGGGGGATGTGTAGTTGACCCTGGGCCCGTCACGACTTTCGTCATCGTTGAATACATGCTGTCTTTCTAGACGGAACTTCCAGTCTAACATGTTGAATTATGTCAAAGCGATCTTTAATCTTTATTAAAAAATTATGACATTCGTAGAATATTGAAACTCTAAGACTTTAAATTAGTTTAATTAATCAGTTATACAAAGTCATGTAATCGGCATTGTAATATTGTGTACCATTAAATATAAACCTGTGTTGAAAGGATTTGCTCGCCTTTGTGTGCTCTTTGTGTTTTATTCAGTTGGATATTCATACCGGAAGTGCGAGACAAAGAGGTACGTAACATTTTAATTATTTTTAAGTGAAAACAATTATTATGCATCTATTTTTCATACATTTTTAACTTGCATTAGTTCTTAATAAATTTTTTCTTTAATGTTACATATTTGCCTTGTTAATTTATTTTAGGTTTAAAAAGCATTTTTTTTTCTTTTTTTTTTTTTTTTACGTTTGACAAATAAGAAATTTTTTTTATCCAGCTAAAAATTACTTGAATTTAAAAATTACTTATAGCTGAACACCACACATCAAATGACAAATAATAAAATTTTGAAAAAGTCTTATATTTACCCCTCTGGGCTCTAACTTGTGTATTTTAAGCATTTTTTTTTTTTTAAACTGAGCCCCTACTTAAGTTGGAGACTTGAAATTTTGCATACTTATAGCTGAACACTTGCGATCACACGATAATTCATAAAATTTTCAAAAAGTCTTTTATTTACCTATCTGAGCTCTAACTTGTGTATTTTAAGCAATTTTTCTAACCTCCCCCCTTTCACCCGGAGGCACTTTTCTAACTTTTGCCGACACCCCTTTGACCACTTTTTCATATTATGCACCATAGCCGTACATATTTTAGTTCCACTTTTTACCGCCAGAGGGTGCCTACCTATCTCGGGTGCTATCCCAGACCATAGATTAACATCCAAGATCGGACACTTCCATAGAGCGTAATGGTAATGCGATCGCGATCGTAGCGCCTTTAGTGACAATGGGGAAGAAACTCCCCATCCTTGTAGTATGCTTATTTTTGAGTATCTACCTTATTGTAATCTTTCTTTTTTTAATGTTGCATGTTTACGTTTTCAATAGAATCTTACGCCGATACATGAACATAGAATAGATATTCTATTTTATATATCTAATATCTATTCTATGTTCATGCACGGATATATCCCTTTTTTTTTTTTTTTTTTAAATTTAAATGATGAGTGAACGGTTTAAGTGCAACGAAAAACAAGGTTAAAATTTCGTCTTGAATGCTATATATCAAAAGCAATGGTGTAATATAAAAATATACGAAATATTGCCTCTACAAGTCCCAGAAAATTTCATAATTATTCCCCTTTGATAGGAAAATTTTTATATCCTATATTTTATTAATCTATGAAGTTTAACGTATTAAACAATCGTTACGATAATCTTTTAAAATTAACAAATTTTCACTTCCTTAGAGATAAAATAAAAATATTGTTTTTAATGTAAATAACGTACAATCAATTCAATAAAATTTATAATATTAACATATAAGGAATAATAATAATTATTACAGATAGGGGAAAATTCTTTTAGACAAATTTTTAGAATTGTATAAATCTAAAAGTTAAAAATAATTAGAGGTACTGACATTACACTCAATAAAATTTTATTCGATGTGGATAAATTGACATACCTGAATTTGATTTTTTACAATTTAATTTTATGAACTTACATATTTGCATTTTTAACAGAATTTCTAGCGTTTTGTTTTATATTATTACTCTAATTATCATTTTGTAAGTTAAAGATGAATGATACAGGTACGATAACAAAAAAAAAAAAAAAAAAAAAAAAAAAAAAAAAAAAAAAGGGCAGCTAAATAAATAACACATAAATACATCGTCTGCCTCTCTCGTTGTCTCTGCTGCTTCGTTTTAGGACAGAATAGATGGTCAAAACATAGAGTGTAAACATATTTCTTCAACATAGGTAAATTTCGGAGGCTCGTTAATTCTTCCCCCTTGTCGGTAGTGACGTTAGTACTGTTGCCGTTACAGATTTTGCTGTAAATGTCCCATCTTGTATGTTAATCTATGTCACAGACAACCACAATCATCTTTCGGACGCTCTACAATGATCCTAAAGATCCTGTAGTTGTCATATCCTATAAAACTATCTTCTGAATGTCCCCAGAATACTGAAAATCTGACCCTCCGGCTGTATTGTGCCCAAAACGACGGTAAGATATTCCTTGACGGACGTACATGCGCAGTTTGACTCCATGGTTCTTCCTGTACTCGAATGTGCAGCAACCGACCAACCGACTGACGAGAAATCCGTTTATATTTTGATTCCAACGGCCTTGCAACGGTTGTTTGTTGTAATGAGCTCGTGCCGAATTCGAAGAAAAAAGTGAATACGGATATTATAAGGTAAGAATTTTCTTTCATTTTTATTTGTAATGCTTTCTTTTATAACTATTCCACCAATATATTTGTATAATGTCAGATACCTTTTATATAAAAAATAGGCATAGTCATCGCACGAGTAAGAATGTAATGTGTTATGTTCCTAAAAATTAATTTATATATTCAAAGTAAATACATTTTTGCTTTATTAAATATTTTTGTTGAAATGGTTTATTGCGATCTTCATTCAAAATGCACATAACTAGCTCTAATATTTTATTGATTTATAAGTTTTACACGTAAAATTTACGATTATGATGTAGGGTAGATGTGCCAGTAATGGACACCCCTTGATGTTTTTGGTTCATAAAAAAATAACTAATAAATATTTAGCTTTAATTATTTTTTTAATAATCCCCTCTTGCATGTTATATAAAACTGGGTTATTGTTGACACTTTTATTCAAACCAATCAGGAAGCAGAAAATAATGTTTCAAAGTTTCGCTGTTTTTCTCTGAAAATCTTAACGAACAGGCTAAGAGCTGGCTTTGTTTACTTAATTTATATATCATTTATTTTCTTGCAAAATTTTAATGTTTTTGTTTGAGTAGCAATAGAAAGCTTAGAATTTTATATTCTAACAGTCATTTACAAAATTTCATTTATTTTTAAGGTTTTAAGAGGGGATGCCCATTACTGGGATGGTTAATTAGTCATTTTCCAGTGATGGACACCCCATGTAGACATTGCTAAAAATGCAATTTCAGTAATGTTTATAGTGCATATAATATTTTGAATTAACTGCAAACGTAAATAATCAAATTTAATTTTTAAATTATGTTTACCAAAATCTAATAACATCAAAACTTTTATAAATGGCTGCTTTTAAGTTATATGATTAATAAAATTTCAGTATTTTATTTATTTATCTTTTTTATGTATATCTTGCATATTTTATAATCTGGCTATCAAACCAGCCAGGAATCCGAAAATATTGTTTAAGGGCACAGTCAAAGAGAGGCTCATAGCAGGGTTGCCGTCTTTTAGCCAGGCCAAAAAAAGCTTTTTTTGGTTTTAACCACTTAAAAAAAGCCGGCTTTTATTTAAAAAAGCCGGTTTTTATTTTTAAAAGTTGTTTTACAGCTAATTCGTTTTAAACTTGGATCAATTAATTTTTAATACACTTATAAACAGGGTTGGCACGGTTTAAACCAAGTGGTTTTAACCATGGTTTAAACCACGGTTTAAACCAGTTGGTTTTTTTGTCAAAAAAACCATCTGGTTTTTTTAGAAAAAATCTAATATAATATTTTCTCTTTTTTGTAATTTAATTGTTTTAAATTATAGATAGAAGTAATTTCTACTTTTAACACTTCATCTCAACAGTCAACATGAGACATAATGAGCCTAGGTCCTGTTTCTTTGTATGTAGAATGAAAATTAGCATGTGCTGATGAATATATCTGGTACCCTAAAGATTTTTCTTAAAACATGTGAAATTAGAAAAGATAAAATAGATAAATAATATTCAATATTTAGCATAAAATATTTTCATTTAAAAAATGCAGATTATTTACAGCAGTTAATAACAAAATACAATGATCTTTAAGATTTTGGTTAAGTTATAAAAGAAAATTTTCTGGATTGGAATTGGGGAAGATTATCCTTAAAGAATTTAAAAGAGTAACTTAAGATATCAAACACAGCTTGCAAAAATTGAGTGCTAGTTATAGCATTTCAATAACACCAATCAATCTTTTCTGTTAGTTGCTGAATCTAATGGCCAAAAATGTTGACTTGGACACATGGAGTTATCACTCAGAAAGCAAAATAACCAGAAGTATTTGGATATTAAAAAAATAATAACAACCACAGAATAATATATTATATTCATGAAACTGCATCAAATGTTTATTGATTGATTATTATTAATCAAAGGCTTCTTCATACGATTTGTAAGGTATCAATGTTTCACTGTGTAGAGCAGTTTACTTTGAATATAAGACATAGCTGTTACTAATAATGTTTAAATTAGAAATGATTTCAATTTTCTATATAATTGACTGTAATTATTTAATTTAAATATTTTCAAAAGTTATATTACTTATATAATATCCAAAAATGCCTATTTTATCAACAGATATGCATCTGTATGCAATAGGAAATTATATTAAAAAAAACCCGGTTTAAACCAAATAAACCGGTTTTTTTGGTTTTTTACAAAAAAACCCGGTTTTTTTCCAACCCTGCTTATAAATATTTTCTACTAAAAAAATTATAAATTTTCATTAAATTTTGTCAAATAAATAACTTTTTATAACTTCTAAAAGAACACTGTGAAGGCAATTATGTTTGGAAAAAAAATTATAAACATTGAAAAGAATATAAGTTATACTCCAAATTGGTGTTTTAAAATTACATATTACATAGCTCCACATATACTACACATTTTAAAGATTATATTTAATTAAACAATGACAAAATGTAGCACATCAAAATGGAAACATTCTTATGTGTCCATATAGAGAGATTAAGTTATAAATGTTAAAAGAGAAATTAGAAAGGATATAATATTTGAGGAGAGTTTGGTACAATAAGTGTATATAAAAAAAGGTCATTTAAACAAAAGAAAAGAATTACAAAGTCTCTAAATAAAATTTTGAAAAGCTTGTTGCTAAGCATATTCATGCATATGTTATTCATAATGTTTAATAGTGAGAAATGGTGTTTTTATTATATGACTACGTATAATTTTAAATGTTTACTACAAATAAAATAATGACTTGTCTATTAATAGCTCTGAAAATTAATTAAGTAATAAAACATGTAACTAAGTAACCATTGTCCTTCTTTAATTTTATAAAGCAGTAAAAATGGAAAAAAAAGGGGGGGGGTTAAAAGGTCAGTGTAAACCAGATAAAGCAGTTGGTATGGCCCTTTTAAAGTTTAGCTGACATATTTGCAAATCACTAGCAAAACCATCTAAGTTTTATTCCAGTATTAATGTCTCCATTATTGAGAAATAGGTTACTTATTAAACTCTAAATCAGTTAAATGTCATTAAAACTAATTAAAACCACTTTAAAATGTGTAGTTTATAATTACAATGCTTCATTGTATAAAAGCCAATTATGGCCAAAAAAGGCCGGTTAAAACCAATAAAAGTCACCGGCGTGGCTTTTTTAAAATTTTAGCCGGCTTTTTTGCAACCCTGGCTCATAGGGCTTAATCCCTCTCCGTTTAAATAAAAACAATTAAGTTACAGAAGCTATTAAGAATCTATTTTCTGTCTTAAATGTTTCCTTATTCACCTCTGACAAAATAATAATAATGAAAATTATTGGTAATATTCATGAAACTAGTAAATCTGCAGATCAGTGGCCTCAAACATCAGTTCAACAGTTTTATTTTATTTTGAAAGTATTTTATTTAGTATTTAAAATGTTCAACTCACGATATCATTTCTTTCATATTTGTAATATTAATTATTATAAATGATATATCAAGTAGTCTCTGGAAGATTAATTGTTAAAAATAGTGAGACAAAACTAAACACTAATATTCCAAAACTTTTTTTTTTTTAATTACCTTTTAAATCCCCCCACTGTTTCAATAATTTGATAGCTGTAATTGCCTGATATTTAGTATTTTAAACTAATCCATCTAAAATAATTAAAACATCGATTTTCTGATAATTACAATAATTGATGCAAACAGTAAATGATTATCACAAATATTTAATTATTTACTGGTATCCTGATTGTTAAATTTGTTTGAAAATAACTATTTTGTTTTGATTAGTATGTATTCATTAAATTCTGGTTCTAAATACAGTCATGAAAACAATTATATTTATTACTTTTTATGGGGTGTCCATTACTGGGTGCTTTGATATATTTCTGTTATTTAAAATTAAATTTTGATTCATATTGGGAAATGAGACTATAAGAATGGTTAGGTTAATATAATATTGAAAAAACTGGAATATAATAATTATAACTATTAATTAAAAAAATACGGTACATTTCGGTTGGCCGGGTGCCAGTGTTATATATACACATTTATATACATGCATAAACGTAAATATACATATACACATATTGTATATATACACACATATATATATATAACCATTAATTAAACATAACCTACCACCGTCAATTATTATGAATTAAAGCTGTAAGTATAAAAAAAAATTATTATAAGAATTATTATGGAAGAAAAAGAAAAAAGTGGACACCGACAAAAATTGAAAAGCTTATACATTGAATTACGTTATCAAGGGCACAGAATTCAATGTATATGTCGTAGGCTAATTGAGAAATCCGGCTCTTTGCAAACAGCCTAGGCTCTTTGGAAAGAGCCGGGCTAATTGGAAAATCCATCTCCCTTTTTCCAATTAGCCTGATATTTTTCAGGCTTATTGCAAAGAGCCTAGAAAGCGTTAGGCTAATTGAAAAATGACCACTTATTATCCGATCAGGGTGATATTTCTAGCTCACTGGCTATCAGAGCCTGAGAGCTTATGTGCCCGCCGATTCTGTGTGTACGTTCGTATGTACGTAACGTGATAACTCTTGATAGCAATATTCGATTTGCTTCAATTTTTTTTTTCTAGGTTCATTGTGATAAGGTGCTTCCCTGATTAGTTTTTAGGGTTCATTGATTAAAGATAAAGGGTGAAAGGGGCTATTCCCCCCTTAAATTATATAAATGGGTTTTTCATGCAGAAATATTCGATTTGCTCCAAATTTGGTATACCGGTTTATTGTGTTAAGGGGCTTTTCTGATTAGATTTGGAAGCTCATTATTGAAGTATAAAGGGGAGAAAGGGGGGCTACCCCCCTTAATTTAGATAAATGCATTTTTCATGTAGAATTATTCGATTAGCTCAAATTTGGTATACTGGTTTATTATGTTAAGGAGATGGCTTGATTAGATTTGGAGGTTCATTAGTTAAGTATAAAGGGAGGAAAGGGTGGGGGGGGGGGCTAGCCCGCCCCCTTAATTTAGGTAAATGGGTTTTTAATGCTAAATTATTCGATTTGCTCCAAATTTTGTATACCGGTTTATTGTGTTAAGGGGCTTCCCTGATTAGATTTGGAAGCTCATTATTGAAGTATAAAGGGGATAAAGGGGGGCTACCCCCCATAATTTAGATAAATCGGTTTTTCATGATGAATTATTCGATTTGCTCCAAATATGGTATACCGGTTTATTAAGTTAAGGAGTTGCCTTTATTAGATTTGGAGGTTCATTAGTTACATATAAAGGGAGGAAAGGAGGGGGTCTATCACCCCCCCCCCGTAATTTAGATAAATGGGTTTTTCATGCAGAAATGTGCGATTTGCTATAAATTTGGTATACCGGTTAATTATGTTAAGAAGCTTCCCTAATTACATTTGGAAGATCATTACTATGTATAAAGGGGGGGAAAGGGAGGGGTCAATTGCCTCTCCCCTTAATTTAGATAAATGCGTTTTTCATGTAGAATTATTCGATTAGCTCAAATTTGGTATACTGGTTTATTATGTTAAGGAGATGGCTTGATTAGATTTGGAGGTTCATTAGTTAAGTATAAAGGGAGGAAAGGGTGGGGGGCTAGCCCCCCCCCCCCTTAATTTAGCTAAATGGGTTTTTAATGCAAAATTATTCTATTTGCTTCAAATTTGGTATACCGGTTTTTTATGTTAAGGAGCTTCCCTGATTAGATTTGGAGGTTCATTAGTTAAGCATAAAGGGAGGAAAGGGGGGCTAACCCCCCCCCCCCTTAATGTAGATAAATTGGTTTTTTCATGCAGAGTTATTCAATCTGCTCCAAATTTCGATACCGGTTTATTATGTTAAGGAGCTGCATTGATTAGATTTGGATATTTATTGGTTAAGTATAAAGGAGGGACAGGGGGCTAGTGTCCCCTTAATTTAGATAAATTGGTTTTTCATACAGAATTATTCCATTTGCTTCAAATTTGATATACCAGTTTATTACGATATGGCTTCCTTCATTTGATTTGGAGGTTCATTGGTTAAGTATAAAAGGGGGGAAAGAGGGGGGCAATTGTCCCTCCCTTTAGTTTAGATAAATGGGTTTTCATGCAGAATTATAAATTTAGTTTTATTTTTTTTCTAGGTTCATTCTAATAAGTAGCTTTTCTGATTAGATTTGAAAGTTCATTGGTTCAGCATAAAGGGAGAAATGGGGGAGCTAATACCCCCCCCCCCCTTAATTTTGTGAAATGGTTTTTTCATGCAGAATTATCTGATTTGCTTCAAATTTGTTATACCAGTTTATTATGTTAAGTAGCTTCCGTGATTAGATTTGGAGGTTCTTTGGTTAAGTAGCAAGGGGGGAAACGGTGACTAATTCCTTCATTTATTTTTCGAGGGGCATTATTCTTTGAAATAAGAGTATAATATACAATTAGTGTGAATAGCCTGTGAGCTCACTGCCATCGGTTTAACTGGACAATTTTCTTTTTATTAAGTTTATTAACGCATAATCCTACCCAAACCCGAAAAATAAATTACAACAGACCGTACCCCGATAAGAGCAAGACAAAATAATTTGTCTCCATGCAACCTGAACCGAACCTGAGAGTTCCATTTGAAAAAATAATCCCGAAATCCCGAACCAAATCTGATAACCGACAAAAATATTCCAGAGATCCATAACCAGATCCGAACAAGACAAATTAGTTTCCGTGGACACGCAACGCTACCAGAACCTAAAAATTCCATTCGAAGTCAACGTGAAACCCGTCCCGAACCAAATCTTAACCGACAAAAATATTCCAAAGAACTATAACCCCATGCAAGCCAGACAAAATAATCTCCGTCCACCGGCAACCCGATCCGAACATGAAAGTTCTAATTGAACTCAATCCAAAACCTGGTTGTGGTCGATTTTCGGGTTGACTTCAAACGGAACCTTCAAGTTCGGATCCGGTTGAAAAAAATTAAACTAAATTAGATAATTCTGCATGAAAACCCATTTATCTAAATTAAGGGGAGGGGCAATTGCACCCCATTCCCCCCTTTTATACTTAACCAATGAACCTCCAAATCAAATGAAGAAAGCCACATCGTAATAAACTGGTATATTAAATTTGAAGCAAATCGAATAATTCTGTATGAAAAACCCATTTATCTATAAATTAAGGGGGATATTAGCCCCTGTCCCTCCTTCATACTTAACCAATAAATTTCCAACTCTAATCAAGGCAGCTCCTTAACATAATAAACCGGTATACAAAATTTGGAGCAAATCGAATAACTCTGCATGAAAAACCTATTTATCTAAATTAAGGGGGGTGGTCTAGCCCCTCCCTTTCCTCCTTTTATACTTAACTAATGAACCTCCAAATCTAATCAGAGATGCTCCTTAACAGAATAAACCGGTATACGAAATTTGGAGCAGATCGAATAACTCTGCATGAAAAACCCTTTTATCTAAATTAAGAGGGGGGGGTGGGGCTAGCCTCCCTTTCCTCCCTTTATACTTAACTAATGAACCTCCAAACCAAATCAGGGAACTCCTTAGCATAATAAACCGGTATACGAAATTTGGAGCAAATCGAATAACTCTGCATGAAAAACCCATTTATCTACATTAAGGGGGGTGGGCTGCCCCCCTTTCCCCCCTTTATACTTAACTAATGAACTTCCAAATCTAATCAGGGAAGCTCCTTAACATAATAAACCGGTATACCAAATTTGGAGCAAATCGAATAATTTTGCATTAAAAACACATTTACCTAAATTAAGGGGGGCTAGAACCCCCCCCCCTTTCCTCCCTTTATATTTAACTAATGAATTTCCAAATCTAATCAAGCCATCTCCTTAACATAATAAACCAGTATACCAAATTTGAGCTAATCGAATAATTCTACATGAAAAACGCATTTATCTAAATTAAGGGCAGAGACAATTGGCCCCCTTTCACCCCTTTATACATAATAATGATCTTCCAAATGTAATCAGGGAAGCTGCTTAACATAATTAACCGGTATACCAAATTTATTGCAATTCGCATATTTCTGCATGAAAAACCCCTTTTATCTAAATTAGGGGGGGGATAGACCCCCCTTGTGCTAAAAATATCACCCTGATCGGATAATAAGTGGTCATTTTACAATTAGCCTAACACTTTCTAGGCTCTTTGCAATAAGCCTGAAAAATATCAGGCTAATTGGAAAAAGGGAGACGGATTCTCCAAATAGCCTGGCTCTTTGCAAAGAGCCGGATTTCTCAATTAGCCTACGACATATATATACATACATTTATGTATATAAATATGTATATATAACACTGGCGCCCGGCTAACCGAAAAGTACCAAAAATACTTTTATAAGAAATTACTTAAGGGTGTCCATTACTAGCACATCTATCCTATATTGTAAATTTTATTGCTTAAGTTACTGATAGTTGCCGTTTTATTCAGACAGGCATCTCTCTCTTTTTTTTTTTTTTTTTTTTTTTTTTTTTTCTCTGAAATTCTAATGGGAACATTTTTCCATTTGTTTATTGGCATTATAATTTTATGGAAAGCAGTTGACGGGATAAAGGAGAGGTACCGAGTGCATTTTAAAAATAATTGCATGCTCAGAATAGTAGTGCAGAATTTTTGCATTTAGCTATGTGTGTGGAATCGGTTATGCAAAAAATTATTTTACTGATCTTTCTTGTAACATATGGGCATTTCCATGAAAAAATAAACATGAGGGTTGATATTTCAAACTTTTATTATTACTAGTAATGTATCAAATTAAAGGTAAAAATATGATACATATGAAATTACAGAAAACTAAGCTGCAAAAATTATTCTTTTATAATTTATCTAGGCTCAAAGTTAGAAAAATTTCAAAAACTTACTAGTATGTAAAATAAGGTATTTTTATTCCGCCAGATGCAATATTTAAAACAGCAGCATTTTCGCTGTATGTGCATACATTGCTATTTGTGACCTTTGTTTACCTTATGAAGCACTTAATTTTTCAAAATAATTTAAAAGACCCGATTTTTAATACAAATATATTTATATTGTATCTCTTTCACATCCGTCACAAAAAAAGATGATCAACTTATTACTATACCAAATTCATTTTTTCACAAAAATACATGAAACTTTCTGAAAGTCTAATTATTGCAATTCTGAATAAATATGAAATATTAAAAATTCATTACATTTTTATTTTGTGTGGAATTTTAGTGTGCCAACATTTTAAATTATTTAGAAATATATTTAAATGTTTCTTAAATGAAGTGTAAGGTTGAATCCTTATTGTTTCTAAACATATTAAGACAAATGTGCCTTAAAAAAGATAAATCATAAAATAGATATACAGTAGAACCTCTTTTATCTGAAACTCTTTTACCAAAACTCTGGGTTAACCGAAATCCATTTTTAAAGATTTAACCCCCCCCAAAAAATCGATTAGGAATTAGAATTTAATAAAATACCTGGTTGTGATGGCTGTAATATTTCAGGAATAAACGATTGGCTAAAATGTGACTCATGATCACGGATTTCATATATTGAGCGATGAAGAAATCATTGGCAATATCTGAGGAACATTTGCTGGTCAAAGCGAAGAAGAGAACAATGATGAGGGCGAAGAAAACGAACAAATTAGCAGATCTGAAGCTTTTGAATTCGTTGCAAAAGGTTTGGCATGGCTGAGCAGCAGAAAGACTGTAATACTGGTAAACTCATAGTAGTAAAAAAACTTTGTGATAGAGCTACAAAACAAAGGCAATAGAAACTGCGGCAAACAAAACTTTGTTTCAAACCCTTGTGAAACATGTAAAAGGTACTTAATTTTAAAATTAAAATTTAGGTAAGGGGCTGCGCATATATAACGTTATCATTTTAGAGGGGAGGGGGGGGGGGTCTGGCACATGATATCGTAAGATATCGCTAGGGGATGGGGGGATTTGTCTTTTCATATCGTTATCATTTTTTGCACAACCAACATTTTCTTTTTTTATTTGTAACTTGGTCTTTACATCAAAATTGCATGTTATCGTTTTTTTAGCCTGTTATCTATTTTTATGAGAATACAAAGTTATTAAAATCTTTGAATGATTATAAAATTATTTAATTACAAAATATGTAACGTTTGCCATTCCTATTCTTCTGTCATATGCTTATGCGTATATAATCCACTGTTCAAGAAACCATATGCGAAGTATGTTTCAAATGATACTTTGTGTTTACTGTTAAATAAAGGAGAAAGAATTTTGTCCATCTGTTTTGTTCATAAGAAGTTCTGTTTGCCCCTCCACCCCCCACTCCCCCTGTGTGATCAAGTGCAAGATGACATTATTACTGTTGAACGCATTATGTAAAAAAGCTATTAATTAAATTCTTTTAAATAGTAATCATTTGGTATAAAGTTATTTCAAATGTAATGTGATATATTTTATTGACTTCTCTTGAATCAATAAAGTATGCGAATAATAATGGAACCATATTTATATATCACTCCAAACAAAAGAAGAAAAAAATCAAATTTTTAGACATTGATAACGATATTATTACCGGGGGGGGGGGGGGGTCCGAAATTACCAAAAGTTGATAACGTTATATTTGCACAGCCCCTAATTTATTCTTGTTTCTCTTTTTCTATTGCTTTTATTTTTATTAAGCACTTGTTACCATTATAAGAAACAGCACATATATTTGTCCTTAATCTAAAAACTGAAGCATTCTCAATTGTCCGAAAATTTCAATTTTCCAAAAGAGGGTCGGTTCCAATTACTTCGGATAATCAAGGTTCTACTGTATTTTGAATTATTTTAGTAAATTGTGAGTTGGTGGCAATTTACTTTAACTTTTGATAGATTATCAAGAAAATGAAAATTTATTATTAATATTCTTTATACATAACTGTAACTCAATCCAGTTATTTTGAAGAAGCCAAAAATAATGTGGGAGACACTAAGCAATAATACAAGTGGGCTTTGCTGAGAACTATAGTGCTGCCTCTCAAAATGAGATCCAGAGTGCTCACTGGACTCATCCTCAAATAACCATTTTTACATGCTTTGCATCGTTGAAAGGTAATGTGATTTGCTCTTTTGTAATAATCAATAACGAATTGCAGCGTGTTAAATAAGTAATGCTGTATGGGCATTTTTAAATGCCATTATATGCTAGTCTGAACCCCCCCCCCCCCCATTTCAAAAAGGTGAAAAAAAATTCTGATGGCTGTGCAGCCATGTTTAAAAACAAATACAAAATTTCAAACACTTGTGCTTCTTTATCAAAGATTTTAAGCTAACATGTGAATGGAACTTTTTGGCCACTTCTTATGGTAAAGGAGCGGTTGACAGGATTTGGAAATGAAAAGTCAAGAGTGTGGGGTTTGCTTAAATCCAGAAAAGCAATAGTTAAATCTGCTTTGGATTTTTTTAAATGTGCACAGGAGACTGGTGCAATAAAGACATTGTATGTGTCAGCAGAGAAAATACTGGAAACTAAACAAATGTTGACAGAAGGATGGGAAGGCATCAAGTCATATCACCACTTTAAGGTAAGTGCTGATAGTGCCAACTTTTTGATTGGAAAAACTACGGAATCAATACTAAAAGAGGTAAGTCACTGCTATTTGCAAATCTTCCCCCCAGCAAGATTTTGAAAGCATCAGATTTAAATATCGGAGACTATGTTGTGGTTTCCCTGGCTTGTAACAAAAGGCGCAATAGCTTGTATTTTGTACTACGGTAATGGCTTGAATATCAACCTCCATAAGGAAGAAATAAAGCTTGAAATACATGCAAGGCAGTGGACCACACTGGATTTGGCCAGAGAAAGGTGACATCTCAATTGAAAACTTTTTTGCCATTGTAAAAAAAGTAGCTACCCTATCACTTATAACAAGTAGGGGGCACTACAAATTTTAAACTAACTGCATAAAGATGTTAGTTTTATTAAATTTTGTTTGTATATTAGCTATTGTCAAGTTTTCTGTCAATACCGATCGCTGTTTTTTTTTTTTTTTTGGTAAATAACTTTAAATTGTATACTTTGCATAATGTCACACCCGTCACAATAGAAAAAAATTTCTTATGCATTAAAATAATTAAAATTTATTATGAAAATTATGCATTAAGTTTAATCTGAATCTCTTTTATTAGAAAAAAATTGTTTTAATAATGAAACATTAAAATATTCACAGGAATTTTAACGAATGTGTATGCTAGTGAAAACTCATGTCCGGAGAAAGTCACACCCATCACAAGATTTTATTTTATTTATTTTTGTAAATTGAAAGCTATTGAAGTTTCGTGTTTGCACAATTATTCAAGCAAATGCATGGAAAAACATTTTTTAAACACTTTTCAGGGATTTATTATCTAATTTATTGCCCAAAATATAGATATAACATCTTAAAATTGTGTCTGGATGTCACACCCGTCACAATGGAAAGGCCCAGTATCCTATTGAAGTTAACCTGTATTATTAATGAAAATATTTCTGGTAGATTAAGAAATATTACTCATTTTAGATGTAACATAAAACAAATTTGGAATCAAAACTTTATGGTTATTTATCTGTTTATATCAGTGTTATCATAAAATCGCCCTCAGCTCGCTCAGACCCAAAAGTATTTCAGAAAATTTCAGGCTCATCTGTATTTAGGATTTTAATGTGCAAAGCCTTTATTTTATTTAATAACTTCACTTTATTTGGAATTTTTCCTGTATCGTAATCTTATTAAAAATGTGTAATTTTTTTTTTTTTTTTATAACTTTTCCGTTTTGTTTGAAAATGTTACTTGCAAATTTGCATTATTATCTATGTTATTTTGGAGGTAGGTAAAGGAAAAATAAATAGGAATTAGATTAATAAAAAATAAATTGATATTTGTATTTCAAATAATACTTAGTATCCCGCTTCTGGGGCATGGTCCACTTTATGAACATAAATATATACAGTAGCCTCCCTTTTAACCGGCCGCCTTTTTTTCCCAACATCAGGCAAAATTTAGGGATGACGACCTCGGGAACTCAGCTTACGCTTTCCAGTTGAAGTGCAATCTTGAGAGGAAGGATGCAAAATTCAGAAAGAAGAACGTCATTTCTAAGTGGATATGTGTTGGCCTTCACCGATGTGGCCCTGGGGTGCAGGCATTCCCCCAGGAACAAGGAGAAATGAGATGTCCTCCCCGGAAGATTTGAGATTTTGCGTTTTTAATAGGCAAAAGTGCAATCCCCCCTCCCCACGGAGCTCTGTAATGTCTGATCTATCTTCAAACTGTTTAGTACAAACATTTAAAAAGCTTGAGGGATGCGAACAGATCACCGTAAAAGATGTATAAAATTCGTTTAAGTCTGATAAAGATATCAAGCATGAAACATTATTTGATGAGAATATAATTAGGACTGTGACTGATGTTGTTCAATACGAAGACGAATCTGATGATAATCCAGATGAAGTTGATACTGCTAAAATTCCACATACTGGAAGGGGTAAAAGCATTGGAATTGGTGTTATGCTGGTTGAGCAGCAGCTAACAGCTTCCTCGGTTGAACTTATGATGTTAAAGAAATGGAGAGATTAAGCTGCAAAATATCTGCCATTTTGCCTTCAACATTAGAAGGTCACTCATTTCTTTATTGTTGATTAACTTAAATATACATTATGTAGAACAATTTCAGCTTCTTATAAAGGTGTGTGGCACAATTTTCAACAATTTAATTTGTGTTAAATATTTTTCATTATTTGTTATAAGCGATAATTTTCCTTGCAATTCAATTAATTATAACTATAGTGTTGACTCTAGAACAAAAGGGCCGCCGGGCGGGAATTTTTCAAAAAGGGAACACTATTCTAAAAAAAGGGTATATTTTTTAAAAGGGGACAAACACTATTCTAAAAAAGGGTGCATTTTTTCTAAAAGGGTACACTTGTACCTTGTTCACAAAAAATATTTTGAACTGGTTTGTTTAGAGTCCCTAGAGTTTGCGATATTTACCCGGGATCAACTAAATTGCCACAGGGATCATAGGAAGTGTTAAAAGGGTAGCGGGGCGCAAAAAAGAAATAAAAAAGGCCGCCGGGCACAAAAAAGGAAATAAAAGGGCCGCCGGGTGCAAAAAAGGAAAAAAAAAAAGGGCGCTGCGCCCTGCTAAAGCGGCTTAGAGTCAACACTATAACTAGTATTCATTTAACAAAATATAGAAAATATGTACTTTTTTAAAAATTTTACAAATTGAAAAACTAAATGCATCGTATGGGCTTAATTAATTAAATTACACAGATACTTATTTAATTTTTTTTTTTACTTCTCTGCTTTAACTGGTTTTCCTCTTAACCGACCAACCCTCAGTCCCGTTTAGGCCGGTTAAGCAGGAGGCTACTGTATTTTTTTTTATGTATTTGAAATTATGTTCTGAAAAAATTCTGAGGCATATGTAAAAATATTTAAGAAAGGTTTTTCATGTGAGTATATGGAAAATATTTTAAGTCTTGACCAGAGCCGATTAATGAAGGGGCGAAGTCCGACCGGTATTTTAAAAGTACTTTTACCCTTTTAAAACAAAAATTATGCATTTAAAAAAGGTGAAATGTTTTATACTAAATAATGCTCTGAGGTAACTGGGTCCTGGCCTTGACAACCTATCACAGCTTGCACCCATTTGTCAACCAAAAAATGAAACGAAAAAAAAAAAAAAAGCAGTGGATATGCACATTAATTACTTGTTTCAAGGTCAAACAGGAATGTGTCAGTAGGTTGCAGTGTTGCCAGTTGCATATTTTTTAAAAATTCAGATTGCTTGATTGTTACCACATATTTTAAATTGTAATATTTGATTTATTTAATTACAAACTTAATAAATAGACTATTTCAAAACACATGGTACCGATGAAGCAATCTGAATAATAGGAGTCCTACTAATTCTAGTACATTAGCCACCCCAGAATCAGTTGGTTTCTTTAAAATTTCAGCAGTCTGAGTTGGTCATTTTCCCCACCGACTCCACAACCCTAAGGGCAGCGGGTATATTTACATCTCAGGATCTGTTAGGTTCCAGAATCTTATTTTAGCCAAATTTGATTGTACTGAAAACTTCCTCAAATCCACATATCATTGCAGTTGCAAACAGCAAAATTTACAGTTAAGTTGAAAAAACAAAATTCAAAATAGCACTGAAATCAGTGACAATAGCAATTTTTTTTTTCCTTTACTGAATTTTTTGTTAATTGTGTTGTTTTGGCTATTATTGCTGATTAATTACTAAATAAAATTTCATTACTTATGATTTTAATGTAAATTAGTGCATGTAAAACAAAAATTTGCCATATCGCATCCTGCACAATATGTATACTGTAAAAACACTTATTTTTGCGAGCCGAATTTTTCGAGAAAATGAAGATATTGGTGATTTTGCAAGCTAAAATTTTCGGGAATTTTATATGAACATAACCGAAAGTCGAAAAATTCCGAAATTACCTAAATAGAACCCCTTTTGCTTAAGACATTTTAAGAAACTTCCTTTTGTCCCAAAAGTTCGTCCCCCCGAGCTTCTCTCCAGGGCGGAAACTAGCCTTTTTTGCACTCGGGGCAAACATGGATTTTGGCATTCCCCTTCCCCCCCCCCCCCCCTCTTCCACAAAGTATATTTACAAAGAGAATGTTACTAATTTTTTAATAGCCGACTTATTTTAAAATTAAAAATATGTAATAACTGAACTACATAATCTGCAATGGTGGATCCAAGAGGGTGGTCACAGGGTTCATGACCCCCCCAACCTCTGAACACCAACAAAAATATTCTAAAGATTATTTTTAAAATGACATATACAGTAGAGCTTGGATTATCCGAGTCCTGCTTAACCGAGTTTCAGCTTTAGCCAAGTTATTTTCTTCTGATGGACTTTGGTTTCCATCATTATGAAACAGCCGTTATAAATGAAGTGTTAGGTGAAGATGAAAGAGCAGCCGTAAAAAGTTAGAACTTTGATTTTCTGGTCAAAAAACGGCCATAATTAAAAAAAAAAAAAGGCATTTTTTTTAAAAATTCTGAACAGAAAATCAGAGTTCTAACTTATTACGACTGCTCTTTCATCTTCACCTAACACTTCATTTATAATGGCTACTTCCTAATAATGGAAGCCATAAGTCCATCAGAAGAAAATGATCCATTCCAAAAGTATAATCCTGCATTTGGCGCCCCTTCGTTCTGGCATATGGGGCACATGCCCCCTCTGCCCTGCCTCTCCCCATCGCTCTAAAAACACACGCAGTACTTATCAACTTTGATCTTGGCTTAACATTTAAGTAATCATTAAATTTTGGATAAGTGAAAATTTTCTGATTTTTTATTATTATTTGAGGTGAAAAAAAAATATATATATTTCGCGAGGCTTAAATTTTTGCGATTACGACGGGCTCGCGAAAATAAATGCTTTTACAGTATATTTTTTTAATGGAATGTGATTTCAGAAAGTAAACAATACTGCCAAAATTGAATATGTGATTTCTACTTGTGATTCTTTCAGAAAACGAATGGTAATCCAAGAGGTGATTAAACGATGTAACTACTTAGCAAAATATTGAGACCGTTCATCATATGAGTATGAAGAAAGTAATGGAGCTAAAAGCAGCTATTGTTTTTGCCCGCCCACAAAGCATCAAAAGATAGGTAATTATATTCTTTACACATTTAAGTTGCATAGTGTAAATTACACTAGTATTCCAAACAATAAGGCTAATGTCAGACGAGCGTCTTTTTACACGCTTTTTCCCTACGTATCATCTCTACACACCCTACACAATGCTGCTAGTATTGTGTAGGGATGATACTTAGGGGAAAAAAGCATGCAAAAAGATGTTCGTCTGACATTGCTTTTTTCCCTACGTATCATCCCTACACAATGCTAATGCTACTAGCATTGTGTAGGGATGATACGTAGGTAAAAAAGCGTGCAAAAAGACGTTTGTCTGACATTAGTCTAAAACTTCATGGCATATTTTCGTAACATTTGCAATATAAATCTACTAAAAAGATTATTGTTTGGAAAAAATGGTGTTAAAAATGTATTCTAAGAGATTCTATAAACTATATGCAGTGAACTCTGTGAAATCTGCACACTGAGGAACCGAGAATTTTGTAGATTATACATTTTTGCAGATTATAGATCATCCTTTTTGTTTACATTTTATTTTTTAAAGTCTGACTATAAATTAGGAACAACTGCACAAAAATTACAAATAAAATTGAAAAGAAAAACATATAATGGTTTAATATATTTAATAACTAAGATTAAAGAAAAATTAAATTATATTACAATACAAATTTTACTGATTATTCATTATTTTAAACATTGACACAACACAATAGCAGTTTTGGTATGGTGTCAATATTTTTTTTTTTTCTATAGTCTATGAACATTCATTACTTCTTGCTCCAAGATAAAATTATGTTACTCAAGAAAATTTAAATGTTTATATCCAATTTATATTTAAATATTTATCCATTGGAGCATTGATAACTGGAAAAAAAAAAAAATTAGCTTTATGAGTTTAACTGTTAATGACAATTTCCGTTGTTTACATTCCAACGTGTAGGGTGGATTATACATCAGCAAATTCCACAGAGTTGACTGTAATTTGAACTGGTTTGTTTACAGTCCTCATTTATCGGTAAAATTTCATTATATTTTCCTGTGACCAAATGAAAAATGTTGCCTTCCCCCCCCCCCCCCACATCTGGCTAGATTTCATAATTTTTTAGAACCGAATGATGAATTTTGCAATATTTTTGTGATTTTTCCCTTGGTTGACTAACAACTTTCCTGATTTTTTTTTTCCGGGTCAATCAAGGAATTTTGCATTTTTATCCTGCGACTGATTAAAGAATTTTGTGATTTTCTCCTGATCGATGATTTTCGCAATTTTACCCCGATCGAATAATGAATTTCTCAATTTTTCCCATAATTGACTATTTAGCAATATTTTTTTAGATATTTACCTCGATCTACTGATGAATTTCGTGCAACTGATCGATGAACTCGTACCATGACTGACTGAAGAATTTCGTCCATTTTTTTTCTTTCTTTTTTCAGTTGATCCACCGACGAATTTGACATTTTTTTTTTCCACGACTGTTCGAATTTTGTGACATTTTCTTTCTACTGATTAGTAAATTTTTCGGCTTTTCCTTGCGACTAATGGGCGATGATTTTTTTTTTCTCTCCATGTCTGATCGACGAATTTCAATATTTTTTCCGACGATTCAGTGACTTTCACTTTTTTTTTTTTTTACAGCGATCAACTGGCGAATTTTGCGATATTTTCTTTCTATTGCTTTGCAAAAAGTGTGAGTTTTTTTCCTTGCGACAAATCAACGAATTTTGCATTTCTTTCAGAAAATCCACGGACTAATTTCTCATTCTTTTATTCGCGATATTTTCCTTCTACTGATTGGAAAATTTTGTAGCTTTTTCTATTGACCGATTAGAGAAAATCGTAGATTATTTTCCACAACTGATAGACGATTTTAGTGTTTTTTCTATAATCCACTGACAAATTTCCCCTTTTTTACGACCTATTGCTGAATTTTGAGATTTTTTTTTCCGACTTCCATTGACGAATTTTGTGATTTTAAAATCTGTGATAAATTAAAATTTATCTTCCTTCTATGAATTGCCAAATTTTGACTGTTTTTTGAGACCGATTGGGAGGGAAATTGGGGTTGGATTTTTTTTTTTTTGGGGGGGGGGGGACTGATCAACGAATTTTGTGATATTTTTTTCCCGACGATCCAGTGACAAATTTCAGATATTTTACTCGTGACCAATTGGCACATTTTGCAATATTTTCTTTCTACTGAAACTGATCAGCAAATTTTGCCTCTATCCCTTGCATTGGCAAAATTCACAGGTATTTTTTTGTGATTTTTCTGATGATCCACTTACAAATTTCATTTTTTTTTAAATACCTGCGACCAATTGATGATTTTCATGATATTTTCCGTATACCAAATGACAAATTTTGCTGCTGTTTTCTTGCGACCGATTGGTAAAAATCGTGTATTTTTCCCTCGACTTGTTCAACGAATTTCTTATTTTCCACAACCAGCTGAAGAATTTTTTTTTTTTTTTTTTTTTTACACGATCAACTTACGAATTGCATGAGATTTCCTCCGACCAATTGATGAATTTTGAAATCTTTTTAAGTGAACAATTTTTTTTCTCCCGATGATTGACTGACAAATTTCAAGATTTTTCCAATGACTGAATTGCAAATTTCACTGAAAATGAGAATTTGAATCTTCTGCAGAGAAATCTGTTGTTTTGCGACATACGGCATATTCTGCTTTGAAGGAGGGGGGGGGGGGGGATTGTGATGGTTATTCTTAGGGGGTGGGAAGTTTTCAGAAAATCTTATCAGCCAGCAAGAAAGAATGTGCATTTGAAAATTGTTATGACAGAATGTACGCAACTGCAAAAATAATTCATGCTTTAAAGAAAAAACAGGATACAAAATGTTAAAAAAAAAAAGTGTGTTACAAAAATTCATCTAGAAGGTATTGCAAAAGTGCCCCCTCCTTCTTTGCAAAAAACTACTTAGTAAGGGGCTGTACTTATATAACATTATCAATTTTCTGGTATTTTTGGATTCCCTCGCCAGTTTATGATATCATACATTATCATACCTCAAATACCCCCCCCCCCCCCCCCTTCAAATGAATAGAAATCAATAAAATATCACTTTGTATATGAAAATAACTTTATATCAAATAATACTTAAAAGAAATATTTGCCATTTAAAAGTATTTAATAATAGCTTTTTGTTATATAATGCATTCAATAGTAATAATGATTTCTTGCACTTGCCTCAGCACGTGGTTGGGAGGGGGAGAGAGACAGAACTTCTTATCAACAAAACAGATGGACAACATTCTTTCTCATTCATTTACTACTAATAAACATAACAGGTATCATCAATTGGTTTCTCGAACCACAGATGTAACCAATTATGTATGCATAACATGTGACAGAAGAATAGGAATGCTAAACGGTGGGGTATTCCATATTTTGGAATTAAATATTTTTATCATTTAAGATTTTAATCATAAGTTTGTATTTCCATAAAAAACAGATAAGGCTATTTTGATGTAAAAAAACAAGTTACAAATAAAAAGAGAAAATTTTGGTTGGACCAAAACTGAAAACGATATCAAAAGACAGCCCCCCCTCCCCCTAGCGATATCTTACGAGATCATGTGCCAGGCCCCTCCTTCCCCCCTAAACTGATAACGTTATATATGCACATCCCCTAAGGCAAGTTTGAACATTGATGATCATGAACGTAGTAGAGTTGAGATGTTACTTGGTATATTTTAAAAAGTTGAGCAGCATTCTGGAGAAAATCTGACACATTTTAAAAATTGCATGGTATACTTAAAATATCATAAAGTCATACTTAAAAGTGGGAGAGGCTGAGAACTGAAAAACGATGCTTTTTTTTTTTTTTAACTTGAATCAAATATAGGGTGTTAATGGTTTTAATTAGTTTAATCAGCGATTAAATCGTGATTTTTATCAATTGATTAAAAAAAATCATTGATTAAAATCATAATTTTTCTAAATGTTTAAAATCTGAGGTGAACATAATTTGGAAAGTTTCTACAGGTATTTTGACTCATGATTCATGAATACACAAAAAAACTTTAAATAATTGTTTTTAAGCTTAATTCCTGACTATTGTAAAAAGTTCAAGTACAGCAAGCTTGTAAAAAGCTTAGTTTTTATAAATTTCCTTTTAGTAATCAAAATATTCATTTTTTTACATAAAATAAGCGCAGCAAATATAATAAATTTCTGCAAGTAAAAGAATAAAATAGCAAGAATTTTATTTTCTCATTCTACTTTTGCAATAATAAATTTAAATATCAAATACTGGAGCTAAAGATGAATGAAAGAATGACATCGGCTAAGCCGCTATTGTAAAAGAATGTATAAGAGAAAAGGAACCAATTGGTACAAAATGTTAAGCAGAGAAAGATCTTAAGTAAATGTTGATTTTTTTTTTTTTTTTTTTTTTTTTTTTTTTTTTTTAAATACTTGTATACACTAAATAAAAATTGTTAGGGATTAAAAACTCGGCAAAACTGTTTGAAACACAAAATGCTGAGATTTCGCACTGAGTGTTAATAATACTGCTGTTTAATGTTTTGAGGATTACAGATATAACTGGCTATTCCTTATATTTATTCTGTATGTGTGTATGAATAGGTTAAAACATTTTCATATACATATATATATATATATTATTTTTGCTTGGGGGGGGGGGGGGTAGCATATGCATACATGTGTGTAAGTTTAGATTTAGGTGATTAACAGTACAAATGCAAACTGAGTTGTAAATAATGTTTGATAGCTTTGTTGTTTGTGCTATTAACTAATGAAATAACTTTTTTGCAGTTTTTATAAATTCTATAATTACTGTTTCCTCTAGGTCATTTTTTAAGGGCACCACAACCTGCCCCATTTGAAATTGACAAAAAGCACCCTTAATTTTTGAAAAATAATGAAATTCATCTGTAGCTGTAGACTGAGATTTCATGTAAAAAATTTCCGAATTCCACAGTAGTATTTCTAAATATATATGCATAAGACCTTGCAAAAAGGATAGAACTTTATTTCTTTAGAAAAAAAAAATAAATAAATAAAACATGTTATTTAATTGTATTTTTCAATTTGTAATTAATAAAATAAATGACATTTTATTTATTATACTAAGAAGTTATATATATATTTTTTTTTTTCCTGTATTACTACTAATGTGTTTAGTAATTATATATTTCCTCATGAAATAGTACCCTTTCTTGCAACTAACATCCTGTCCTTTTTACTTTCTACCATGAATTGTAAATTATTAATTATCATATTATGAATTAATTCATAAAGATGTATGTTATGTCCCTAATTACAGAGTTAATTGTTTAATAATTATTAATTTTAAATAGTGTTAAACAATTTAAGATTAAATGCTGTTATTAATAATTTTAATAAATGTAAATCACTAGTATTTAATTTAGTTTTACATAATTATTACAAAATATCAATGTATGTAACGTTATTGTATGCTACTAACTAATAAAACTACTAATTTGCAGTTTATAATTTATGTAATTACTAATAATTATAATTTTATTAAAGTGTAAAAACACAGGTTACATTTGCCAGAGTTTCCCCTAGGTTTAAAAAAGGGCAGGGTGCTTCTTGTAGGAAAAGGGCACTTTTGGATTCTGAAAGGCACTTTTTAAAAAATTTTTAAAGGTATTCTTTTGATTTTTAAAACTACTTTTAATATTTAATAGACAGGACGCTATTTAAAAGACAGCAATGAGTCAATTTTTACTATGCAAGTAAATTTTTTAATAAACAAAGGAGTAAAGGCATTTTTTTCAGCTGGGGGCAACAAGGGTGCTAATGTTTTTCACCAGGGGCAAGAGGGGTGCTATTTTGTAAACGTAAGGGCAGGTAGGGTGCAGCACTCTCCTGAAACTGTCTAGGGGAATCTCTGCATTTGCAATTAGAGGTTTGTTTTGGAAACCTAAAACTGTTGGTAGCTATTCTGTATTTGAACAATGGGAAAAAAATCATAAAAATATGATTTAAATTTAAAAAAATATGATTTAAATAAAAAAGATCAATTTAAAAAAAAAAAAAAGATTTTTTTACACCTTAATCAAATATCACATTTAAAGATTAAAAATTCTAAATTAAAAATAAAGAATGTCAGCTTACACATCACATTGTTACATTGTACACACTGTATACATTGTGAAACATATCAAGTGATTAATGCATATATTTACAAATTGGAAAATATTTAAATCTTATTTGATTTTAGGTACTTTTCAGTTAGCCGGGCACCAGTGTTATATATAGATGTATGTATACACATATGTATATATACATATATTGTATATATGTATCAGTGGCGTGGCGTGAAAATTTTCGGTGGTCATCGCAATTATTTAAGTTTGTGGTGAAAAATTATTAACTCTAAAATTCAATGGTTGAATGTTCAAAAAAGAAACTTTAAATCTTACCTTCACTTATACATGAACTCCAAATGTTCTGCTAAAACTGGATCGTAGAGTTTAAAAAGCTTATTAAGAGTTTTAAAATATTGCTTGGTCATCGCCGCATCCAGCGATGACCGGACGCCACGCCACTGATATGTATATATATAACACTGGCAGCCGTCTAACTGAAAAGTACTGATTTTTCTTAATGCAAAAAAATGGAGATTTTCTGCAAGGATATGGGAAACTTTTAAATAATTAAGTGTAGGTCATTCAAAAGTATTTTTATTCATATTATGTAGAGATCTTATTATGTCTTTGTGAACATGTAAATAACAAATTATTAATATAATTTATTTATGGACAGATTTGGAAAATAAGACTTTTCAAAAGTTTCCTTAAATGTTAAAATGTGTAGTTTTAAAACCCTGTAAACTTGAAATTTTTTTCAAATTGTATATATATTTTTTAATCACTGAGGTATTAATCATTACTTGCTTCTGTTCTGTTTTTGTCCAATTAAATGTACATAATGACTAGCAATTAGTTCAGTAAAATTTGTTAATATTATTATTACAGGATAATACTGCTGTGGGCAACGCCATTCCAGTTAAAAGCAACCTTCCTTGTCTAATAGCAATGGAATGTGAAAAAGGATATGATGCTGTCCTTGTATATTAATGAGGTAGCAGTTGTTTTCAGAGAAATGCGTTACAAAGCTAGTTTCGTTGTTGCTAGCAACATGTATGTGCTTGTTAAAACAATTTGACTTGTAGTTTTGTTTTAAATAAATGTTCTTTTACTGTATAATTGTTAGTTTTTTTTTTTTTTCATTATTTTTAAACGGAACAAAAATACACAACTAAGTATTTATTATTTATATTTATTGTTGCATTAGTTATGCTTAAATTTTTGAATTTCAAATATGATGGTGAATATTATTAACGTCATAAACTGATTTTTAAAACTTAAAACCATTGATATTAAAAACATATGTAAAGAAAAGAGAGGTCTTACATTAACTCAGAGATCTTTTGAAAGGATAGCTGTCACAAAAAAAATCACATGAAAATTATCATATTTGTGATCGTTCGATCTCAGGGTTAATGAACATGTCATCTTTTCTTTACATATGTTTTTAATATCAATGATTTTGAGTTTTTAAGACCAGTTCATTTGTAATGGAATAGTAAATAAATTTTAAGCACCTTTTTTTAGAAAATTGATGATTATTTTAGTTATATTAATGCAGGATGAATGTGGCATTCCGCTCTAAACTCTTTTCGAGTTTTTCTATTCTATTATTAACGTCTTCAGTCAGTATTTGAGATCGGGTTGTTTTTGCTAACTTAAAAAAAAAAAAAAAAAGCACATACTTATTTACCAACTCTGATTTTTTTTAAAATTGCATACTCTTATTTTTTAATTAAGTGACACAGCACTGAGGAATGAAAAAAAAACTGCCAAAGATTACTTTCTTTGTGATAGATCATGGAAAAATTTTGATTTTTAATTTTTTTTTTTTTTTACCTGCAACTGGGTTCCAATTGTAACAAAGTGCTTATATTTCCTTATTTTGCTTTTCATTTTTAAGAATCTTTACAAGATTACAAGTACTCTTCACAAGTTCATATTTTCCTTTCAGATTAGAATGCAGTTTTCAAATAGTAAAATTTGCTTCTGATTGTTTAACTGATCCAGTGGTGTTAAAACTGCTTACTTGATATTTGGGGAGAAAAAAAATTATTACTTTTTTCAGTAGTTAATAAATTTTACATTGTTTAAAATCTAAACAGTTTCATTGACAGTATCTGGTCATATAGTCTGGAAATACATTTAAATATTTAAATCAATAATTAAAATTACCTTTCAACTTTAATCTCAATTTAAATTGAATAATTGCTAAGTGAAGCCTATTTTTATAGCCTGAAAAATTTTAATAAAGATTTTCATTTAATTTCTGATAAAATAAAAATGCATTTTTAAAGGTTTTTTGTTATTTCATGTGCTGTCTATCAGTGTTTTATCTGGGTTATAAAAAATTCTTGTAAATTTTCAAATTGTTTGGTTTGTAAAAGTTTGTTTTATCAAGCTATTTATTATGATTAAGTTTGTTAAGAAAAGAAATGAGTAAAGAAGGTATGATGAACATAATTTTTTTTTTTTTAACATGTAGATGTTCAGAAGTATTTTTTATCCAATTATGGTAGTAATTTTGTCTTAAAAAATGTGTAGATATGGTGTATTGTTTTTATATCAACCAGTACTATAAATATTCATTTACTTATTTTACTAAACTTAAAGGAAAATTTTATTTTCCCTTATTTCTCATGTTAAAAACAAATTTTGCAAAGAAAGATCATGTCGAGTCTAACTCGAAATAGCAGTGCATAAATTTATATTGCAGAAGTTATGGGCACTTCCATTAAAGAATATCAATGTTTCATTCTCACCAAAAATGCAGAAACAAAAATTAAATACATTTCTAAAACTATTAATTCTTTAAATGATTATTTAAAGTTGAAGTATCCGTACAGAAATCCAAATTATTTATGATATACTCATTATACCTTTCATTTTCCTATAGATTAAATATTATCCAATACATTTTTGACAGTTTTTCTTACAAACTACTTTTTCTAAATATAAAGTAATAATATAAAACAAAAAGGATTGCAGAGAGAAACTTGTTTGTTTTAAAATATACAATGGGTATAACAAGAGTTTAAAATGACTGTTTTAGAAATGATGATTGGTTAGCGTTGTCCATTGCAAGCAATATACATTTTAAGACAAATCTGAAATCTATCATCCCCTGACACATCGTGTATTCTGGAAGGTGCTACCTCCGCTTGAATTACTCTTGAGACATAAGACCTACGCTTATTCTGACCCCAAGAGGTTCCCCATTCAGGTGAAAGTAGCAGCTATTCCACAAGACGAGGCGTCGGTGTTGATAGTTTTCAGACATCGTCTTGAATTGTATATTTCTCGCAATGGACAACGCTTACCAGACATCATTTCTGAAAGATAGTCATTTTAAACTCTTGTCATACCTATTGTATATTTTTGAACAAACAAGTTTCTGTCTACAGTCCTTTTTGTTTTTTATCCTGTCAAATGTGGGAGCTTATTTGGGGTCATCCTGTACTTTTATGGTATATATACCATATATTTCATTTACGGTACATATACTGAATACGATACTTTTACAGTATATGTACCACACATTTAATTTACGGTATATATGCTGTATGAATATTTTTTACAGTACATATACTGTATATTTAACCCACGGTATATATGCTGTATAATTTTTTTTTTACGGTACATATACTGTATATTTAACCTATGGTATATGTGCTGTATAAATGTTTTTTACGGTATATATACTGTATATTTAACATACGGTATGTATACTGTACGAATATTTTTTTTACAGTACATATACTTTAAATATTTTACGGTACATATACCGTCCAGTTAAATTACGGTACATATACTGGTCACAAAGTTGCCAGTATATGTACCGTATTTTTTGACCAAAATTTTTTACAGTGTAGTAACATTAGAATGATATAGAAGAAAGTGCTGCCACAGCATACTTTTTTTAAAATTTCTTTCGTTTTATTTTTTTTCATTTGAATGCGCAACTAAGCAGTGTAGAATATAAGACATTTTTTCTTTCAATCTTCGCTTAGAAAGAATGTATCTTCTTGAAAACTAAGATTAGATGAAAGGTTGATATTCTTTTAAGAATTTAGCTGTTGAAGATATTTATTATACTCATATTTTTAAAAAATAATTTTTCGCATTTTTTTTTTCTTCGAATCTTTAAATGGGCAGTGCAGAATATAGCTTCGAACGGTTTTCTCAGAATCTCCGATTAGAAGAAATTGAGGATGAGAATATGTTCTTTACAAAACTCAGATTACATGAAAGGTTTATATTATTGTAAGAATTTCATCTATTTTCAGTTAGCATGGCTTAATATATTTTTTCCGAAAATATAGTGGCATTATTTATTGTTGCATGTGTAGGAATGCAAGAGGAATTTCTAATTTCAAAAGAGATTCCTATTAATTCCTATAATTCAGCAACTGTACTCGCGCTAGCAGAACTGCCCAGATGTGTCACATATAATATCGATAAATCATATTCGTTTTGAAAGCCAGTCTCCGAACTTTTTTATCCTGGAAGTAATATTAGAATGATATAGAAGAAAGTGTTGCCACAGCATACTAGATTTTTAATTTATTTCGTTTTTAATTTTTTTTTTATTCCAACGTGTAATTAAGAAGTGTAGAATATAAATTTTCTTTCTCTCAAACTGCGCTTAGAAAAAAAAGCATGCTCTTGGAAACTAAGGTTAGATGAAAGGTTGATATTCTTTTAAGAATTCTGCTTTTTAAGATATTTATTATTCTCATATATATATATATGTATATAGGGCATTTTCACAATATTTTGACTTTCTGGAATTCTGGTAAAATTAAACTTGCTAAAATAACATTTTAAGCTTATAAACGAATGCCTTAATGATTCAAAATGAAGGAAAAATGGTCAGCAGCGAAAAATTGTTTATTTAACTGAGGTTAAAGTTAAACTTGCGTTCCTTACCATTTTACCACTATAACTTTTTATTTTCTTCTAAATTTTTACTTATAATGAATTTGCATAGTACCCACATAACATTCAAATAAGAAATAATAGCAATGTAGTATTTTTAGTACAAAATTTTGGTATAACATTGTCTTAAAGGGTGTTAAGGAAGGGATGGTAAGGTAAAAAAAAGGGGGGGGATGGTATAGGAAAAAAGGGACGGTAACGGAAAAAAAAGGGGGGATGGTAAGGATGGGATGGTAAGGAAAATTACCACTATTTTTAGGCAAATCATGTTAAGACTAAGTGATAGCCACAATGTTCATTGATTTTTAGAAACAGTTATTTACATTGGATTAAATAAATAAAAAGAAAAATTCACTTACCGCGAAAACTGCAGGAATAAACCTTGGGGATGGTAATACTACTAATAAAAACAGGATGCTTGAAATTGATATTTAAAGGCTGATTTAAATTTTGCAGTAAATATCCTGTCAGAGAATTTTAGCCATTCTTTCTCTAGCATGAAAAAAAAAAAGTTGAAAAAAATTCTGTGGCTGCATCGGAAGTAATTTTCTGTATAATTTTAGCAAGAGGGACGGTGAGGAATCTAAAACCCAAGGACCGAGTTAAAAAAAATAATAACAACAGTAAAAATGTGTGCAGGTTAATTTTTACTACTTATTTATATAAAACAACAGTCCCAGTTTCGGAAAAAAAAATGCATCGAATTACTTTTATTGAAACAATTTATATAGACAGCTCCAAACTTAAAATTCAGCATCAAGGACACGGGACGGTATAGGAATTTCCCGGTATATTTGGACTTCCAACATCGTCCAAAACTCATTTATCGCGTTAATATTGTTATACAGTCATACAATGAGATGTTCCCCAGTATATGAAAAAAAAAAAAAAAAAAAAAAACCCTCAAGAATATGTACTAAAACAAAAATTATTATTCAGGGACTTAAAAGTAAAAAAATTGTGAGAATGCCCCATATATATTTTAATTTTTCGCTTTGTTTTTTCTTCGAATGCGTAAATGGGTAGTTCAGTTTCAAAAACGTCAATTTCGATCAAAATTTCAATTTTCTGTTTTTTAAAGTAATATAAAATTTCAAAATTTTGCTTTCGATTTTCAATTTTTTTTTTTACATTTATATTTCTCATAAACTTTAAAAAACAAATTTGAAAATTATTTTCTGATTTTTCTCAAAAGAGATTTAAAAAAAAAATGTTGGAAAAATTGCCATAACTTAATAAATAATAGTTCAATAACCACAAAAAATTATGTTTTAAATATATATCGAAAGGAAGTAGACTATTCTTATGTTGATTTATTGAAAAGTTTATGAGTTACACAGTTTTAATTTATAAATTATTAATTTGTTTTCAGGAATTTTTAGAATTGTTTGTATTTTTATACGTATAACTTTTAAAATATTCAGGTTATTGTCATAAAAATAGTTAGTTCCTGTATAACATTATTATACAAGGGTTGAAATATTAAACGAAATTAACTAGTTGAAAGTCAGACTAGTAGTAATATTGCCGAAGTTTCTTCATAGATGGCGTTAGATGTCATAACTGACGCTATCGCTTAGAGAGCGGAGGTGTTATTCAATAGCCACCACGATCACAAGATCTTTTAGCGCTTGATTTCGGTGTATGGGGTTTTGTAAAGTATCAAGTGTACAAGCAGCTACTTCTTGCATCCATTCCTGAACTAAAATCAAGAATCTTCACTGCAATTAATTTGATGGACGGAAACATGCTGATAAATCTGTGGCAAGAAATGATTTACCAATGGGACATTTACAGTGTCACAAAAGAAAGCACATCGAACATTTGTGATAATTGTAAACTGGAATTATTTCTCTAGCTTACAATAAGATACACTTTAATTTTTTTCCTGTCAATTCCATTCAATAAATCATTCTTACTGCCCAACTAATTTGTAGACACCGTGCATTTATTATGGGATTCCTAAAATGTATTTATATTTAATAATTTTAAATTTAAATAGTTTTAAGAAAATAAAGTTTTGGTTAATTTTATACTATTTTTTAATAAAAAAAAATTAAAAATAAATAAAATTACTTATTTGTATATTTGTCACATTTTATGACATTTTTAATAATAATTAGCAATTTTAAATTAAAATTTACAAATATTCAAGAAAATTGTTCCAGAAGGCATAAAAGAAAATGAGGATCAGAATATGTTCTACAAAACAGATTACATGAAATTTTGATATCATTTTAAGAATTTCATCTATTTTCAATTAGCATGGCTTAAGATTTTTTTTTTTTCGAAGATATAATGACGCCATTTATTGTTGCATGTGCAAGAACGTAAGTGAAATTTCTAATTTCTAAAGATATTCCTATTACTGTCGTTTATACCGTTAATGATGTTCTCAGTTCGAAGTATTACAGATCCTTTTGGTTATTTTTATTCTACATAAAACATTCGTTTTTTCTGTAAACATAGAGATAATGAGATAAAGTCACAAAATAAAATATGTGTTAAAATAAATAAATGTAATAAAATTTTCAGATAAGTTATTTTAATTATTATTCGTAGATTAGAAGCAGAGAATATATCTTTGCGATGTGAATTACCTAGTTAAATAAAACAAACTTAGATACTTTTCCCCAGCAGAAATAAACAAATACTCGAAATTTGACAACATCAAAGCAAAATAACGCCACAAAATGATATGAAAAAAGATACAATATGTAGCTAGTGTTTTCAATTTCAGTAAATAATTACTACGACCATGACTTATTTACTCATTTCATAATCATTATATGCTGTACTTAACTTTCCCTTATGTAAATAATGAAAAATATGTTAAAAGATGCTAGAGAAATGTTCCCAACAGATGGTAAAAATATGAATGAAAGAATTTAGTTTTAATGAATCAAAACATTCATTAAGTAAATATTTTTTAATTAAATAATAAACGAAAAAATAACTTTTTGTGACATTTTAAATATTTTAACTACGAATATTTTTGTTTTTACAGATGCTCAGTACAGTATTTAAAAAAAAAAAAAAACATTTTAAAGTCATTAATGATACGGAGTTTAAAGAAATTTTACTGCCATTTGTAAAATAATAGTTGGCTCATGAAATGATGGAAAAACGAATTATGAAATAAACAAATAGAAAATTGCACTAGGCCGTGAAATTAGAAGGCGCAGCAAACTGTTTTCACTCATTGTGCATACTTTTTTCAAAGCTAATAAAGTATATTTTAATTTTATATTTTTAGAAAAGACTAAATATTTCTCCAACGTATGTTTGTAATTTGAGAATTTTCGTTTGTTTGCTTGTTTGTTTTGTTTGTCTGTTCAAGATTTGTAAATGTCATTTTAACGTATAGTGTCATTTACTTTTGAATTAGAATATTTAAAACGGAAGTCGAGAGAATAGTAAGATCGAATAATTTTTTTTTTTTTTTTTGAATGACAGAAGGAATTATAAAACATAAAAAAAAAAAGAACGCATCTCTCTCATAAAAGCCTAGCACTGAAATGAAACTTTTCTCGTAAAGAATGGTTGCAGTGATATTGCTGTGACTTCACACAGCTTCATGAATATGAAGTGACATTTGTCACCAAAGAGTGAGCAGTACAAAACATATTGTTTTATTTACTTAAAGTGCATATACATGCATTTTATTTCTTTAAAAAGAGTTATTCAGAAACACATCTGAATGATAATACAGGGTGTCCCAAAATTCCCTGACACATTTTAGAATTCAATATAAAATCAAGTAATTGTCGTATAAGAGTAAGGTTTGGAGCGAAATGTTTCTCACGATGAAAAGTTTTCTTCAAACGAATAAAAAAAATAGTTGCAAACTTCGATCACAGATGGAGCCACTTGTCCGTATGCATGCGTTTTTTCTGATTTTCAGATTAAATTTGACGCTTTGACACAGAAACGACGATTGGAAAATGTGAAACCAAATCGAAACTAATCTATGATCGAAGTTTGGGACTGATTTTTTTTATTCGCTTGATGGAAACTTTACATCGTGAGAAGCATTTTAGTCCAAACTGCACTCTTGTACGACAATTACTCGATTTTATATTGAATTTTAAAATGCGTCATGGACTTTTGGCAAACGCTGTATATTTAATAAATTTAATTCATTTAAAAAATATTTATGCTTTGTTCTTCTTGATTCTTAGTAGAATATTGATCTATATATCAAGATAAATTTAAATAAACAATAGAGAGAAATACAGTTGATTTCGCACGGAGTTTGGAAGTTCATAGTTACAAAAAAAGGGGGGGGGGCGGATACAACAAAAATATTCATATCACTACATAAAAGAATCATTTCAAGTTTATAATTAAGGGATTCGCTGTCAGATAGCAGCTTTAGCATGAATCTCTGTAAAATCGGAAATCAAGGATGTTAAACACATATTCAACCTCTATTTCCTTGTGAGAAACGGGCGATAGAACTAATAACAGAAATTGGCGTTTGCGGATCTACAAAAATGTTACTATACATTGGAAATCCTGATTTACTGATGTACTTTTACTCGGATTTTTGATGGATGTTGTTTTGTCTTTGTCAATGTCATGTCTCTGGTAAATCAAAGATCCCTATACAAGTGAAGGAAAAGAGGTCTTTTTTTTTTTAATTCTCTATAAATATATATTTCATAACGCGATTTAGCATCTTACGAATTCAACAAAATGATTACAGACTTCGAATCTTGGAACACGCTCAGGAAACATAATTTCTTCTTCTCTCATCTTTTTCATCTTACTATTTTGCCTATAGAATCCTATATATTGCCTATAGATGCCAATATAGATTGCCTATAGATGCCAATATAGATTGCCTATAGATGCCAATATAGATTGCCTATAGATGCCAATATAGATTGCCTATAGATGCCAATATAGATTGCCTATAGATGCCAATATAGATTGCCTATAGATGCCAATGTAGACTGCCTATAAATGCCAATATAGACTGCCTACAGATGCCAATATAGATTGCCTACAGATGCCAATATAGATTGCCACCAGATGCCAATACAGATTGCCTACAGATGCCAATATAGATTGCTTATAGATACCTTTCTGTCTTTTTATTTTAATTTCCAAGGCAAAAAACTTTGTTCACTATCAACTGTTGAAACATGTCTTCTGTTCTGCATAATAGTGTTATGTTGTACTCGCACGAAATAACTGCAGTATTCTGTTAGCGAAATCTTGTTATGAATTCCTCGAAGATTCCGGTCATTAGCAAAAAACGTGTCCTCTTCACCATCATAGCATTAAATATTGTGTATTTTTAAAATGAAAATCTGACCCCGTAAACATAAGAATGAAATCTTTAAAAAGTGTGAACAGTGAAGAGTAGGATTTCAGTTCTAATACTATATAGCGAAAAATAAAGTATCGGTACCATTTACAGAATATGAAATGAAAACTCCGATTTCGATCACCCTGTAATTATCTGGTATCAGACTCCTTTTTAGAGAAATATGAAATTTTCCCATCCTTTCCAAAAGTAAGATTAGTCTATTTGGTTTGGAACTCAATAGATAAGAAAAATGAATGAATTTAATCTTAAATTCTAAATTTCAGCAATTCTCTCCATTGAAGAAAATCTAAAAAAATATTGAAGAGAAGAAAAAAAGAAACTGAAGGAAATAAAATAAATGGTTCGCGTGAACATTGAAATTTCTGTAAAGAATTTCCCAAGAGAATGTTGCTGACTACCAGAGTAACATAGATATTTTTGTTAACCTATCAAAAAATTGCCATTTACTGATTTTTTTTTACCTTAATGAAGAAAAACAGAACAAGACATAAGAAAATTAACAGCATTTTCTGAACTTCAATAGAAAAACTGGACTTGAATAAAAGAAATAATTTATGTTAACACTGAAATTTTTGTGAGGAATTTCCCAAGAGTACGTTGCTGACTATCACGGTAAAGCTTTTGTTTACTTAAAAAAAATCACTTCCATGGAAATTCTTTTTAATGAAGAAAAATGAAGTTAAGACACACAGAAAGTAACAAATTTTTCTTGAATTTTTAGTAGTTTTTCCGCATCAAAAATACACTGTTAAAGTAGTTTTATATTAATTGGTGTAAAAGAAAATTAAGTGAAGCATGAATATTAGCAAAAATTACTGTAAAAAAAATAACTTCAAGATTTCATTAAAAAATAATAGGAGACAAATTTTGAATAGGTGAAAAGTTATTGGTAGAAATAAAGAAAAAAATTAATTGAAGACAAGATCGGAAAATAATTTGAAAGAAATCTAAGTGATGTTTCGCATAAAAATAAATAGCATAAATAGCAGATAAGAAGTTCAATTAATAAATAAATAGAATAAAAATATGAAGTTCAAATGAAACTTTTTAGAGGTAATTACTCAGGCAAAAGAAGATATTTTTTAGCACAATGAAGGTTAGAGGGTGAATTTGTGGTGTCAAAAAATTAAATAGCCCGAAACTGTCAACTTAGAAGGGAAAAAAAATAGCGATCCTAAGAGATTCATGCAAAAATGATTTTTGACACAAGGTTTTAAAATTTTACTTTAAAAAAAATATATTTTCATAATAGGCTGTGTATAAATGTGTATGTAAGCATAATATCAGAAAAATGGTTTTTCAACAAACTACAAAAAATAAAAGGCGATAATAATAAAAAATAATTAACAAAAAATTGATTAAAAAAATAAAATCCAGGACTTAAAGACAGCAGACATTTTTTCATTACGTTTTTGCTAATGCAAAATGGCGAATCTCACTGAAATGTAGGCCAATTTGTTTGGTGTTTTTCCGAGTTTTCTTCAGAAAAAAACCAAGTCAGAATGGTAAATTGCTTTACAAAATAATAAGTAAGGTTTTGTATTTGCTGAAAGATAGTTAACGGATAGCATAGTGCAGGGACGGCGAACATGCGTGCCAGATGGCCAATTGCCCCTATCTTTTGGAAAGCTATTCTTCGACTTATTAAATAAAAAAATTCTGAAATTAAATAAAGGTGAAGAAAACTATTTAGGAGAAATTCTGACAATTCTCCACAAGCCTTCTGGCATTTGGATTCGCCGTCCCTTATATATAGTGTTGATAGGTCCAGTGTCACAAAAACTGCTAGAGCAAGACAAACAAAGCGGGGCATTGAATTCTAAATAGGGACATAAATATGCAGTTACGCTATGAAAACGGTACATGTGTGTAAAGGAATTTTGTCTTAAACGTAAAAATTTTATTGTCTCACTGTAGAAACACAATAATTATGCCTGCTAAGATGAAAGTATATTTAAAACTTATTTTTAACCGACTTTAGAAAAAGGATAGGAGGTTATCAATTTGACGCGTATTTCTTTTCCTTTTTTATGTATATTCACCGATTACTCCAAAACTATGTGCATGTGCATTATACGCAAAATTATGTACAGTCGAGCGTAAAAAGAGTGAAACTTTTATTCCTGGTCGAAATTTTGCGAAATTTTGCCAGTGTGCATTGTGATTGTTTTGGAAAAAAGTTTTGCTTATAAGAATCATTTGTATTTCTTTACCTTTCAATTAACTTGCAAAAGACGTTTAACAAAACACAAGCATACTTGTGGTACTGACATTTCTTGAATTTGTTTGTAAACAAAATTACATTTTCAGCTATAAATCACGTAAACTTAATTTATGAGACTTTCTGATACAAGTATGTCTCCAAAAAGTGTACAAATTGAACAAACGTAATGAAATAGAATATATATATCAGCCTGTTAAAGTCATAGTGGTGTAAGTCGTTAACTTTAAAAATTGGCGCTAAGTGTATGAATGGTATCTATGCATATCAAAGTCTTAATAGGAAGAAATACGTAATGTCATTGGTTTCAGAAAATTGCCGGTAGATATCAGCAAACGATATTCTTTTGCATTAGAATATAATACAACGTTCCTATTAAAACCTTTAAAAAAATATTTTAGCCTTTTCAGAGACAAGTAATTATACTGATGTAACATTGAGAAATAACACCAGAATTTACGAACAATTTCATTTGAAAATGATAGGATCAATATAATCTGATAAATAAAATTTTAAAACTACTCATTTGTACAAGGAAATCAAACTTACGGAATAGAATCAAAGCTTTTTCTGCTGCACGAAGTCAGTTCGGGCATTTCAAACATGTTGCTTTTGAGCTGCCCGAACTGGATTCGGTCGTCAAAGAGTTAACTGCTTCATACACCGAATGATCAACATAGCACACGAGGAGTTGAGGATATTAAGGACGAACTCGTAAAAAACAAGTTTCGAGAAACAGCCGTTTAATTTTTTTTAAATCATTATCGTTAATATGTTTTTATATGATTTTATTCTAAAGCAAATTTCACAGTATTAGAAGTGAACTGGATTCTTGTCAGAGATTGTATCAGTTACTCCAGTCTTCAATGTTAAGTTTTGTCAAGTTTGTTCCTGATACCTTCAATCCCTCATATCGCTTACCCACAAGAAAAGTGACCCAACTCCAAAAAAATTCATTTTGCGTATTATTGCACTAATGTAGTTGACTTATATATACATTTCCCACAACAAAAGAGCGGCAAATTGTGTGTGGGGATAAATTTACTCAATACTCCAAACCTATTTTACGGTTTCATTCTTATGGGTTTTATGCCTTTTTGCACGCTTTTACAGCCTCATACAGAGGTAAGTGCTATAATTTTATCTTACAAGAAAACGAAGCTAATCTTCTTTTGTCTCTCCAACAAAATATAATATTTCTGCGTAGTGTCACTTTTCTTGTGGGTGAGCGATATGATCCCTAAATTATTTTTTCTGCTAGTTACAGAACCATGATTAAGTTACGGAAAGGATGGCTGCTTAAATAAAGCTTTTGTAACCTTTTCGTTTTATTATCTTTCTAAGACGCTCAACAAAAGATAAACATATTTATTGTAATGTCATTTTTCTTACCTTACGAAAATGTAATTTTAATTACAAATAACATTAACTTATCTCATGCTACTTTCAAATATATGATGCGAATTTTTAAAAGGCTTATGAATAGTGAATCAATCATGAAACAGAACATAATCATAATATCCCTCAAATTATTTTTCTGCGTACAAAAGAAAAGTATTGACAAAAGACAAATATTTTCAATATATTATCATAATAGAGCTGCATAAATGATTTTATTTAAAAGATTCATTTGTATTTTCTTAATTGTATCATTAACTTGCACGAGACGTTTAATTAAAGAAAGATAAAACATACATTAACAGTAAAGTTTTCGTGATGTTTTTCTCAACCAAAATACATTTTCAGTAACAATGCACATAAATTTTAATTATGAGACATCTAGGTACGTGCAGGTCTTAAGAAAACCGAAAATAGTTAAACATACGTGAACCGAAATTTAAATGCAGAAAGGTAAAATATGGCCCTTAAACAAAATTATGCTAAAGCTCTGAATTATAGTGTATGAATAAGTAAGCAGCATAATATTTTCAGGCTAAAGTTTATATTATTAAAACAGACATACTTTTACAAGGTTTTTAACAGAATACTAAATTGCGATGTTGGAATAGAATTGCGTAAATGCAACTCAGAATCATTTTAAGTAATACTGTAAACAGATTTAGTACATGCGTGAAATATTCTGATACATGAAAGTTTTCAAGATAAAAGAGATTTTTTAAAAAAAGACTAAAATTAAGATTGATAAATATTTATTCAGAAAATAAGAGTGAAGTAACATAAAGCCAATTTGGAGAAGTAACTGCGTGCAGATAATATATAAGTATGTTTTTTGAAGAATTTTAATTGTAGGAAATGTTGTTTGAGAAATATCGGCATGTATTGTAAAAATTGAGTCTTATTAAGCCGAATATTTAGTTTTAATAAAGGACCGAGCCGGGATCGGGGACAAAACTTTAGCTTTTATGCCAGGCCAATCCAATTAAATTTTCTTATGGGCTGTGCTCAGCACATGCTGAAATTTTTGACTTCATAATGGGCCAGGCCGGGCTCGGACTGAAATTTTTGCTTTTATATCAAGCCGGCCTAGGCCAATAATTTTTTTTATGGGCCTGAAAATTTCGGCCCGTACAGACTTCTACTGCACATCGCATCAATAAAGTTGTTTCAATAATCATAGGGATCTAGATACTGATTGGTAGAAAATTTGAGAATTCTGCGATATGATTTCCTAAAGTATTCCAATGGCTAATTTCAACATGTCGAACCGCCCTTCCGAATTGCCACCTGTCGGCTAAATTTCGTAACAATGCAATGAAGAATTCTATAGAAAACTCTTGATCTCACAAATTCACTTCCTGCAAAAATAGCTTTAATGAAGGCCGTCAATTACTTGTTATTTCCTTTTAAAAAAACCGTCAGTTCTTTAAAGACACCCTGTACATAAATTTAGTTAAATGGGTGGTTAAAACGAATCTTATATTTTTATTGAGACGGAAACAAGAAAAGCGACACACCAGAACCAGTTTTATAACGGGGGAACTACTATGTTATTATCATCAGTATATTTTCAATTATATGCAATTATTTTGAATAATCAGTATACCATTAGTATGTATCCGTTGTATGTACCAACCAACACAAGTAGTTTGAACAATCAATACTAAAAAAAATTGCAATTTTGTATTTAATAAACTTGTTTAAAGTTCAGTAACGTATAAAAAAATAATATTTATCGCATGGCTAATGTTTAAAGAGTGGATAAACTGAAGGTTAAAGAGCAGAAATCAATCAAGTATAAGTTATGCAAGATGTCAAAATGTCGCATTAGCTGTTTAATTTTATCAGCTCAATTTCCCTACGAAATAAGAGCTGTAATTCTGAGCGTATATCACTACATTGCTAAATTATTACAAAGGGTGAGACCTTCTTTATATGATATGGTTTCATAGTCTTAATACATTTTCGATTATTTATGATTCTAGTATTGTGTTCAAGTGTTGATTTCTACGTGTTGATTTTGCTTTGTATATGTTCGTATGTGTGTATGAATGTATGCACAAACCGAGGCTCGCATTAAAAATGATTGGTTTGTTCAAAAATAAATCTTAATAATTGTAATATTTGTATACGAAATCACACAACAAGCAAGATATACATTTTTCGGGTAATATGTAGCATAAAATAAACATTCCATTTTCCCCCATATTTTCATTGTAATGAACAAATATGAATAAATTAACTATCTCTGTTTATGACAACTTTTAAATCTAAAAATATTATATATCTCACAAAATATTTAAAATTATTTTTTCCATAAATAAGCCAAAATCAATTTAAGTGACAAAATTGCTTATTGCTTTCAATCGCTGCAAAAAAGAGAAATTGTTCTGTTGTGGATTAAGATCATGGAAGATTCCTAATTAATCACTATTGCTTTTATTTGTTGAAGATGTTACATAAATTTATATATCGAAAGTCGTTCTATATACACAAGGGCGTATGAATGTGATAAGATGTAAGAACCCATAAGGAAAATATGCACGTAATTATGACGATAAACTATGAGTACTTCAGTAAAAGTAATTTATAAACTACAAAGTATTTATTAATATTAACCAATATGGATGTAAATAAAATCCGCGTAAAATATAATTCTTTTCTAATCTTAATATTGGGTTGTCCGGCAAGTTCGTGCCGATTCTTGCCCACTGGTAACTATTTTTTACATTCTATTCGTACCACTGTTTTAAAAAATACGTTTATAGTAAGTTTCTTTCCCAGATGTTGTCAAAGTAGATGTGAAAGATTTTTATTTTCAAAATGTGGTGCGAGATGAATTTAAAAATATCACGTGAGTTGAGAAACAAACTTTTAGGACAAACTTTGATTGTCAGAAACAAACGCCTTGCTTTCGTTTGAGACATTCTGACCCTCCCTCCCTACTCTCCGGACATTGCTCCGTCCGACTAATCTTTGTTTTTTTTTCTCAAAAATATTGATTCTTTGAATGACACAGAAAAGCATCTCGATAAGTATTTTGCCATCAAATCGCAAATGTTTTGGAAAGAAGGCATTATAAGACTTCTGGGCAGATGAAAGAAGGTTGTAGAAGAGAACGGCACCTACACTGTTACAAAAAAATCTCTAAAGTTACTTAAGTTTTTCTTGGAAACTGGGATTCCTACAACTTGTATGTAATGGCAACAACAAAAATTCTTGTAACAGATACACTTTTGAACCGTAAATCAAAAAATTTGTAAGGTTATTAAAAAGTTTTTAGGAAACTGGGATGCCTAGAACATTTATGTAACTGCAAACCGGGTTGCAGATAAAATTTTAGTAAGATTATTGTAATTTTAATAGATTCTTTTGCAAAGCTACAGAATTCTGTAGCTTTACAAAAAACAAGTTTTGTAGATTTACATATTTTTTGTACAGTGTACAGATAAAAATTTAGTAAGAATACAGATTTCTGTAACTTTACGTCTGTAGAATTACAGTTTTTTTTTAGAGTGTATATAATTTAGTAAATGTATAGTAAAATTTAAATATTCTGCATTTCAATTTTCCTTCAAAATCGGCACGAACTTCCCGGACAACACAATAGTTTTCTTAATAAAATAATTAACACAGTTGAATGATATAACATCAGCACCCATAATGAGAAATTTTTAGAAAAAAGGAATACAGTAATAAAAGCAAATTTAAAACAACGGAGAAAGGAAGTTAGCAGTTACATCCTACACAAATAAACGTATGCAGTCAGTTCCTTTGCTTAATACATGTGTAATGTCACTAATGATGCATAAATGAAATTAAAAGCATTAAATATTTATATGAAAAGAAAGTAAATACTTGTTCTTGCATTTGGAACAATAATGTTTGCAGGAAGTAAGTATGCCGCCGAGACTTAAAACACGATTAACAAAACAGTTTTTTTCATTTAACTCTTATAAATAAAACAGTAGACGTTAGTGTAGCGATTACTAAATTTTATTTCAACCCCACTTTCGTGTCAGTACGTGATGGTCAAGTAGATGCAAAAAGCATGTTGAAAGTTTATTTCTAAGAGACTTGAGTTAATTTTTAAAATGGTTAAAACAAGAAATTCATTTAAAAAGAGTAACGGTTTTTTTTCTCATTTCTTAAATTGTTTCTTCTAGCATTTAAAAGAATTTCCTTATTTCTAAAAACAAATCTGTTTTCAATACTGGTACAAAAAACACTACTATAGAAATAAACTTCTTAAAAACATAGTAAAAATTGAGAAATAACGAAGTGCTTGTACACATCTTTTTATCTATGACTTTCATTTTTACATTTTTTTTTTATTGTAAATATTTAAATAACATTTTATTTAACTTTGTATCTTCTTATAAATATATATATATATTTCTTTTTATTTTCTCCTTTTTGTATTATCTTCTTCTTATTCTTACGGCTTATTTTTTTTATTTTTATTGAATCAATGTTTTCCTTGCTGGTTATTTTCACTTTATATCCACATTCTATGTTTTCTCAAATCTGTCTCTTGTATTTCCTATCAGTATTGATTTTGCTTTCGCAGTGGCATCACAACTGTTTGTACCTGAACAAGACATTAACCTCTAGATTACGGACGTGTGTATGCGTACAGGTTTGGAACTACGAGACTTTTGACCACGACGTACGCCAAGTATATGGTTTTACTCTAAATAGTCTTTATCACGGTACTTACAAAACACTTACGTGTTCTGCTTACAATGGTCTTTACTTTTCTTCAAAAGCCTGTTTGCTATAGAGGCCGTTCACTGCGTAGGCAGGTGTAGTCAAAGGGTGAATACTGAGACGATACAAGTCGTCAGTTCCGAAACTATCTATGTCCATTTTTTTATTTGGTATTGTTATACATTTTATCCATACGCACACATTTCCGAAGTCAAACAGTTCGAAATGTCATGATTTTCAACAAAATATATGCAGATGATGCTTGTGACATACCTTTTGAAGAGGAAAATATTTCGAGGGCTCAATACTTTTTAAAAAACTATTTTTTTTTACAGTTTTTTGGGCTAGGCCTAGAGTGTTTTTAAAATAATAAAGTAATTTCGTAAAATGCTGCCTTTTGTAATTTGAGTTTCTTAGTATTTTTGCAGAACAATGCGAAATAAAGATAATAAATTTTGGAAACATATTCCAAAACTCATTATGTCCATTGTTCAGTTCCAAAATACATTACGGCCAACATATTCTTTTATTTTGTAAATAAACTAAAACTGTAATGCTTCTGTAGGCAGTCTTATGAAATTATATAAAAATATTTTAAAAATCAAAATCCGAAACAGTACCTACATTATTAGGATCGTAAGAAGTTAATTTTCCTTTCCTGCAAAATTTCAGTTTCTGGACATAACGAGTTTTGGAAATGGGCGACTTATATGCAATGGACTCATCGTTCCGTTCACTTATATATATATAATAAATATCATAACAAAATAAAATAAAAATAAATAGTCTAATATAATAAATATAATAAAATAATAAATAAAATAAAATAAAAATAAATAGTGTAATAATAAATATAATATAATAAAATAAAATAATAAATAAAATAAAATAATACTTATATTAAAACCTTTTGCAATTATTAACCATTAAACAAATGAAAAATCGACTATAAATAAATAAAACAATTATTATACTATGAAATTGTACAAACAGTATTCTGTAATTCAACAAGTGGGATAATAACATATTTAGAAGGAAAAAGTCACAAACGAAATTTAAAAATATGCCAAAGAGAAAAATTAAACTTATATTGTGAAACACGTTTCAAGTGCAATATTCCACAATATAAGTAAGACATTATTAATTTCAGTTTGAGCAAAGCATGCCATAGCATAACTTACTTTACTCAAATTGCCTGATATATTGTGATACGAAATTTGAAAGAAAATATCTATGAGTAGAATTACTATTAAAATCGAAACAATTGTGAAGCAAAACTAATACAATATAATCCCAATAAACCCCAAAATATATTGATTAACATGTATACATACATATACAAGGTGGTTATAATTAAACTTCCCCTATAAACAGCATCCTACAGTGCAAACGGGTGAACGGAATGCAATGAAATTTGGTATATAGGCTATACACGAGATGCGCTCACGGAATTTAGCAAAAAAATTTAGTTCCAAAATGTCCACCAGAGGGCGCTTTGTCCGTAAAAAACATTAAATTTAACACAATAAACGTCCAGAACAGACGGTTTTGCATTCTATTACTCATAATTATTGTTCTGGATTGTTAATATTGTTTCTGTATTTCGTTTTGGTAGTTTATTGTGTTACATTTAATATTTTTTCCGGAAAAGCCGCTCTCTGGTGGACATTTTGGAACTATTTTTTTTTTTCGAAATTCAGGGAGCGCATCTCGTGTATAGTCTATATACCAAATTTTGTTGCATTCCGTTCACCCGTTTGCGCTGTAGGATGCCGTTTACAGGGGAAGTTTAATTATAACCACCCTGTATATATATATATATATATATATATATATATATATACATAGATATAAAGAAGCTTTGTTTTTCACAGTCAAAATTTACCTTGCTACTGCTGAGTATCAATCTGAGCTGGATCTTACTATAAAAAAAGATCTAAAAGGGACAAATAATCTACGGAAAAATAATTAAATTAATTTTGTTGAAAAAATTAAACTCAAATTGTGTTCTTAAATTTTTTGTTTTATTACTTCGCAAATTTAGAACATATTTTTAGATAATCCCATATATTTTCCTACCCACAGTCACGAATTCTGTATTTGAGACATATTTGCGGAACCTAATCCCAGAGAATAAGTTTCTTTTGACTATATTTATCTAAGCAAATTACACTTAAGGATTTTTGATGATGTAAATAATTTTAAAACAGTCCGCAAAATTGTCTAGTTGAGCCCGGCTGTGTATAAACTGATTTTACACACGTGGTCGACTTTGTATTTCAACCAGGGTCATGTTCAAAAATTGTGAGGCCAGTTACAGATATGGGAGGGCCTCTTATATAACCTATTCGAAATTGGGTCCGGTTTACTTGTACCTTCCCTCATCCAATACACAAGGAATACACGTGGATGTGTTAGAAATAACTAGAAAACAACGGCTTTAAAATTTTAATGCATAAATTGGCAGACATTTATTAAGGTATGGTTATCAAGCAAAAGCATCATAGTACAGTCAAGTAATAAATTATCCAATGAAATACACGATGGAACTTCGTGAAATTTACTACCTGACATTCATTCAGAGAGTGTTATTTGCTAAAACACAAGTTTAAGTTTTCGATATAAATCAAAATAAACAAAACTTCAAACTCCTTCAAAGTTATCGAGAAAACTACAAAGATGAACCAAGTACCAGCCTTAAAAATAATGAATTACAACAAATTTATTGACGTTACACTTTTGAAAATATAATATTCTTACTATGTAAATTAAAGCTCGGAACTTCAACAGCTCTTATAAAATTAGCTTTTCTCTCCTTAGAATTAACAGATCACTGGAGTTTAATTCCAGATTAAAACATCAAAGCAATACTTAAAACCTTTGTCAAAACATATTTAAAAATCCAATATTTAATCGAATTAATGTTAATCTTCAATCAGAGCATTATTCGGGTAAGTGGAAAAACCTCAGACTTTACTTAAATACGTAAACTATAGTCTGGCTCTTATACATTCTAAGAACAATCGATTTATTTGCATAGTATGCAGACTTGCACTAAAATTGGTTCATCTCCTTGTGGTTTGCAACCATGCAGGAAAGCTAAACAACCCGAGGAAAGAAAGATAAACTTAAAATAGTGCAAGATAGATAACTGAAGGAGAAAACCCAAATTCACTTGCAAAATACGTTCTGAATTATATTTTCTATAAATATTTCTTAATATTTCTAAAGCTAGAGAGAGTGACTCTGTACCTTTATTTTGCTGCTTATATACATGTATATACAAAATACGCTCTCAAATCCGCACAGGTCAGCTTGGGATTAGAAGTGATGCCGATTTTAGAATGCGACTGATTTTAATTTTTTAAAACTTAAATCAACTAAAATTAATTTCAATAAAACATAAAGAACTTTTTACAAGAAAAGAAACAGTTCAACCAAAAGTCTTTCAACATGCAAAAATTGTTTCACGTTTGAATAATATAATAAAAAGTAAAAACAAAAATATTGCGTTTTACATAGGGCTGCAAGCGCTGCGCCCCAAATGGCTGATTTCCGCCCCACTAAATTTTAATAGTATTCTTCGCCTTATTAAATCCCAGAAATTCTCTCATTAAATAAGACAAGAAACACTATTAAAATTTAGTGGTAGCAATCGGCTATTTCTGGCGCAACATTTTCATCCCTGAGTTTTACACATAAGTTTACGAATTCTTATACATGGTTGGCCTAAATGATACATCGGGTTTCAAAACACTTTGTATTGAGAGGTATGCAATTGCACAGACGGGTGATACATGACAAGATACATACACTCACCAAGTTAAAAAGCCCATCTCGTGGCTCGCGTGCAGAAATGCATCACTGCTGCTGTGATGGACATTGACAGAAACATGCTATAGAACGTATGGACAGAACTGGATTACAGTTGGGATGTGTGCCAGATGACTAAAGGTATACACATTGAACTTTTGTAGTATGCACCGAAGACTTGGTGAGTGTATATATCCTTTCATGTAGATTGTACGTCGTATACTTGTAAATAAACAATCTTTTGAAACTCGATGAATCATTTAGGCTAATCCCGTATTTTAAGACAACGTAGCCCCATCTACTGAAGAAATGCAACTACTTTTCAAAATACTGAATATAAAATGATCTACAAGGTAAGCATGTCACTTCATCATTACATTTCTTACAGTAGAAATGCATCATTGAATTTTAAAATTAAGGAGCCCATTATGAACACCTGTATCTAATCTTTGTCTGCATGTAAAACACTTAAAAACGGGCTTTTACCTACCTAAATATATTTATTAATTTTAAACTTATGCTTTTATTCATAACTTGAAATATTTTTACAGTTGTGTGTGTTTATAGAAACATTGTACACATCAGCAAAATGTGTGGATCTCAAAGGGCATATATGGTGTTTATTCTAGAAAAAAGAACAGGGGTGGTGCAATCGAAAAGTAGAACAGCATATTCTTAAACTGACACAAAGCAGAGCTGCATTAAGTATGGCTCAAATAATTACTACAAATGTGTGTACCTCTTTCAGACGTAGAGAGTAATACCCTCCTATAAATTTACAGGTTGGACTTTCGAGCGGGGGACTGCCATCCCCTCTGAAGGATTAAAGGGCAGATAGACGTATCATTGAACTACTTTCAGTGTCGGCGTCTTTTCTTGTGGTCACGCGGAGTTTTTCATCTTTAATGGCGTTACAAAGAAACTACTGGACATCTTGAAGGAGGGAAATGTTTACTTAAAGTTCGATTTAATCTTCGCATCTTCTTTTCATTGTTGCAGCCATTATTAAATCTCCCGTTCTTTAGTTAAAAACCACATTTTATTGCTTTAGAATGAGAGGGAGCACTTTTCCTTTCTAAACGCAGCCTAAGAGAAGAAAAAGAGCAAGAAGGTTAGTTTGCTATTTCTGCTTACAGAGAAAGGTTCTCGCAAGTAAGACTCTCAGCAGAGCATATTATTTCGATTACGAACCAAATGATTTCGAGCCCATTTTGATTACGAATATTTAAGTCCGATCGGGACTTTAATTGGTTTCGGTTCCCCTTGAACCAAGTCAAAAGATTCTTTATTTTTTAAGGTAGCTACAAGTTCTAAGTAGCATCGTAGTGAAAGAAAAAAATAACAGTTATTTTCTCCGAGTGATTAGTCAAGTATTCTTCCCCAGACAAGTCTTAGCTTACAAGCTACTGTATAGAAGAACAAGCAAAACATCTTCGAACGCATTCCTAAACCATACAAGTGATACTTAAAATAACTTTCATTTGTCATTAAAATAATGGCTAGAATGGAGGACTTAGCCCGCTAGCTACCCTAAACTATAATATTTTGGAAACTTTAGATATTTGAAGTTCTGGCATAAGCACTTTATTTATGTCTAGAACAATTATCCTACTAGTTGAAGCAGCAACCCCTTTTGTATACCATAATAACTCCTTTCACTAAATTTTACAATTAACCGAGAACTAAGTGTCACTGTTATTATTCACCGAGTATTAAATTCTTTGTAAAGTATTTTAAGGCTACGTTTGACTTATTTATCTAAACTACATATAATCCAATAAGTTATTGTGCCATAGCTGTACAATGGTAGTTTAAAACGGTAAGAATGGTGACTCTTTCAGATTTCTGCAAGTGGTCAAATATATACAACAAATTTGCTATTTTAAACCAATTTTGAGGAACATGAAAATCTCGAATTTTATTCAGCATTAATACTTATTTTTATGTCAGAAGAGTCTTTTAAACGTGAAAATTAATTTTGAAACAATTTTGAAAAAAATTATTAACTATTTTCTGTTGTATTCTTTCGGTATCGGGCTCGGATAATACAAATACTTTTCGGGCTCGGTTTTTGATAACACAAATTTCTTTCGGTCTCAGACTTTGATAACACAAATTTTTTTCGGTCTCGGGATGGGATAACACAAATTTTTTGGGGGCTCGGGCTCCGAAAAAAATTTCTTTCGGGTTCGGGCTTTGATAACACACATTTTTGGGGGGGCTCGGGCTCCGAAAAAAATTTCTTTCGGGCTCGGGCTTTGGTAACACATTTTTTTCGGGCTCGGGATTTGATAACACAAATTTTTTTCGGGCTCGGGATTTGATAACACAGATTATTTTTCAGGCTCGGGCTCCGAAAAAAAAGCCAGAACTCATTTCTAAAGTAATACAGGTACTTTTACAGATTTATATAAAAGATTATATATGGTTTAAACCTTTCGGAATTAATATATACCAAGCAATTTTTTAGCTATATTATCGATTTTTTATGCACATTTAAAACGAAAAATCTAAGGTTAAATGGATACGAATAATGCATTTTATTCAAAAAATTATCTTCGGATGAGTGATAGCGTTTCCGTTTAATTCTATAAGAAGCTGCATTCGATCGTTACATTCGTATAAAAGAAAATTGAGTGAGGGATGTATGTTAAAAAGAGAATCTCAGAAAATATCTAATGGCGCGCTCAATTCATCGAAAAAATTATTTCGTGCCCAAGTGCCTTCACAAAATGGAAAGTCTGAAAGGTAAAATGAGCTATCTGGGAAACATCAGATGAGCTAAGAGAAATAATCATAGAAGCGAAAATTAAATCGATAAGGTAAAATATTTAAACTTAATTAGCTAGAGAGTTCCACTGTATTATGTTTCATTCGGGAGTTTAATGATTAGCAACTGTCAGTAGCTATGTCACTTTTAACGCTCTACATTTGTTTGCTCCGTTTTAATTTATGAGTCCATAATCATAACAGCTGTGTTATTTAATTATTAAATTCGATTAATTTACAAATATATTCCGTGAAGTTTAAGTAGTTTTATTCATTTTAAATTCTGTTGCGAAATTATAATTTAGTAATATTTTTTTTTTAATTAATGAATAGTGCAGACTTCTTTCTACTCCTTAACAAAACTTTCATAATTATCTTAATTTTTAAATATATTTATAAAGTATTTTTTTATTAAGTTAAAATTGTAAACATTTAGGAATAATCATTTTGAGTGTAAGGTATGACAAATAAACATATCAAAGAACGCAAACGGAGAGTTGATTAGGAAGATGTTGATATCAAGATATGATTACACGGAAAATATGTCTTTTAAGACGATATTAGTTTAATCTGATTTAATTTGTTGTGATAGTACAACGATGTTAAATAGGCTGTAACTTACCGATTAAAGTTAATTTTAAAATAATGTGGAAATTCAAGCAGGGGATATTATGACCCCATTGTAATCGTGAAATTTAGCTTTATTCTGCGTGATACCAAACTTGTTGATTAGCATCTGTATCTTAAACTGATTATGATGGCCAATGTAACTTACAGTTATAAAATTATTACACTTAAAATTCATGGTGTAAACATTCCACACAATTTTTGGAAGTTACAATTACTTTGAAGTTGCAATCTAAAAAATTATTTCAAGCGAATCAGAACAGTAACAAATCAGTGCATGAAGACACAGTGGATTAATTATAGCCCTTTCTGATTAGGAAAAATAAAGCCCATCCGCGATTACTCTTATTATGGACATAGACAACCAATATTTGCAGGCATGTGAATCGGTACACTATCAGCACCGCACGAATGCCACCAAAATGTGAAAGCACTGTGACACAAATGCAACACTTGCTGTCCAACCATCACGAGATGTTGAAAATGAATCACTGGGATGTGGATATGTCTCGTTTTGGAACGAGTTGCAAGTGGTAAATAAGTTTTGTTATCTTGTGACGCATGACTCAAAAATTGGTCACGATAACTTCACAGAGAAGAGACGAATTAAAGCTATCACATCTTGTCATCATTGCGACCTAGACACTTATGTCCATTTATGATATATACATCGCACACCATATGCACACAGGGTGGCCATATTTAACACACCCCTCGTTCGACCTCTCTATATATTGAAAAACTCAGCGTTTTACCTTCAAATTTTGTGTACATGCTATTCAAGGCATGGGGAAACGAATACGCGAAAAACATTAGTTTCAGAAATGGCCGATAGGTGGCGCTGCACAACTGGTCATACGCTGAAAAGATGCATCTCTACAAACTTTATTTGAACGTACCAAATGTTCATGTGACAAAGGCCTTATCTACGAACGGAGTGCCGCTCAATAGGGTTTCCTTCATGAAGAAGTAAAATCTGTAATCTATAGACAGCCTGTTCAACTGCAGATATTAACTAGTCGATTGAGATGCTTCTCACAAGTAGAGTGATACTCAATTTCAGGCATGCCAATGTTAATAGACGTCCTCGATAATCAAGATTTTTTAAGTGTCCCCACATCAAAAAAAAAAAAAAAAAAAAAAAAAAACACACGGATTAAGATCAAGTGAACAAAATAGCCATGTTGTCAGAAACGCATGACTGGTTGATTTGTCATTATTGAAATGTTGCAGAAGAAATAATATTCTCCTCGGTATTTATCCTCTTTTATACCTAAACATGGCAGCAAACCATAGGTTTATGGAAAGTTTTGTGCTTGCAAAGTGAAATTGCAGTTACAATGGCAGTTTAAGATTATTTACTTTTTTTCCACTAGAACAATAGAAATTAAAATGAAAAAAAATTATTTCCCATTGTTTGTTTTTTTTTAATTATTATTTTTGTCCTTTTTCTTATTTTCTGTTGTACAGCGCCATCTATCGGTCTTCCTGGAAACAATTTTTTTGCGTAATCTGTTTCCCCATGTCTTGAATAGTATGTACACAAAACTTGAAGTCTTTACACTGAGTAGTTCGATACATAGGGAGGTCAGAGCAGGGGTGTTTTAACTGTGGCCTCCCGGTACATCGACTGGCTGCGCTATTAAAATGTAAGTTTTTACGCCTTTTCTGCAACCAAATAAAATCTGAAACTTTCTCTTTCACATGTTACCTACAAGGATTTTTCAGTCAGTCCAGTTAAAAGCTGTATTTTAATTAAATAATTAATCTAGGTTTAACCTTTATTTCGGTTTGTATGCTGGAGTTAAAATCATTCCAAAAGTTGAATGTAGAAACATTATTAGGTCTGATATGAACATTACACATATACCATATACGACAGAATTGAACCTTCGAACTTTGGCTCTCTTCTTCTTAAGGGTGCTGTCCCTGCCGGCGAAGACACTCACGAGCTAATGCTAATTCTATGGGGAGGGATTTTTCTAATATCTTGTTTGCATTTCGGCATTTTTAAATAATGTTTTTTGCATTGGATAGCCGAGGTCCGTCTCTATAGCGCATTTTGGTTACTTTTTCGATTTTGGTTGCTGATATTTTTTAGAATGACACTTTCATATTCAGAACCGGTTTTGAAAATGAAAGTAACTTTATTAAAAATATCTGCGACCAAAATCAAAAAAGTAACCAAGGTGCGCTGTAGAGACGGACTTCGGCTATCCAATGTAAAAAAAATTATTTAAAAATGTCGAAATGCAAACAAGATATTAGAAAAATCCCTCCCCATAGGATTAGCATTAGCTCGTGAGTGTCTTCGCTGGCAGGGACAAGACCCTTAAGCTTCCACAAATAGAGTGCGTTATGCTTTCGAGTGAAATGAAATGACTTTCAGATCACTTACACGTAAAAATGTGATCTTAAAAACTTCAATAAAAATAAAAATTAATCGTATTGTCGTTTCTGAGAAAAACAAACATACAAGAAAATATATAAATATTCAAGGAAAGTATGAGAAAAGATGCGAGGAAAACATGTAATTTTTTTGTTCATGTACTTCTTTGAATCCACTTCTTACAGGAATAAAAATATATGGAATTTAAAAAAAAGTTTTTTTTTTATGCTTTAGAAAATATGAATAGTTCTCGTATATCAAATAATGACGAAATAAAAGAAATATTTTCAAAATGAATTACAGAAAAAATAGAGACCTTCTTCACTATCATTACAGATTAAAAAAAATACAGATGAAAGAAGTGTAGAAAGAAAACCTACTTTATATCAGTATCAAAAGCTTTCTCCCACCTCATCTGTTAAAATTGAAATCTTTTCAAAAGAATCCGTTTTTGCTTCATTTCGATCCGATTTTTCAAGTTAAAAAAAATCGGCATTGCTTTCACGTATAGAACTATTTTATTTTTTGGAGCTCACTTTTTTCCTGAATAACGTCAAGAAGAAACTAAATCGATTTTTTCCACTTATCAAGATTGATGTGCACGCAAGAACAATGAAAATATTTGTAGTGAATTTTTACGCAACAAACAAGTATTTTGAATTTTTTTTCTATTTGCTTTAAACAGAATTGAACAATCGTATTCTTATGGGAAATTTACAATGTGCAATTTTTTTGCTGGAGGTCCTCCTAAGCGAATCTGGTCGTTTTTTAGATATCAAACAAATAAATTCAGACATCTTAATTGCAACTGGTGCAGAACAGAGGATGTTTCTTTACTGTAGACTGCACTTATTTTATTGTTAGTTTGTTTAATCTTTCATTTCTGAACCGTCATTGCAATTAATCTAAAACAACTAATGGTGCTTTAGAATATTGGTATTATTTTAGAACGAAAAGAAACCTTTTCCCCAGAAATTGCTTGGTAGGGTGGTGTTAAATGGCGCATATTCTAATCAGGATTAAAAATAGGATAGTAAATCAATGAAAAAATATTCTTTTACGGCATCAAGATTAAAAGCATTTTATTTGTGTGCCATTTATTTCAAATCATTAATGTTATTTTAGAACAAGAAAAAAAAATTCCTTTTTTTTCACTTAGAAAAAAATGTCGCTCATCAAGATGGAAGTGCACTTACGATTAATGTATTTTGATCGTAATTAACCTATGAAATTACTATTGCTTCAGATTATTGATACTAAGAATGGACAGAAATCTTTTCCCAGTAGAAAAAGGTAAAAAAAAAAATAGTGAAACTCTTTTTTCTACCACATTAAGATTAAAGGGTATTATCTGAAAACAATGCCTTACGTAATAATTGTTCTTTTTTGTCGTTATTAATTTACAGCAAAAAGAGACCGTTTTTCAGACACAAGAAAATAAATTATGAATTCAAGTTATGTTATACCCAGGGCTGCGGAGTCGGAGTCGGATCTGTTAAAATTCCCGGAGTCGGAGTCGTCCATTTTACAAGCAGCTCTCCATTGTAGGAGTCGGAGTATTTTTGAGCGAAAGAGTCGGAGTCGGATCTGCTAAAATTCCCGGAGTCGGAGATTTTTGCCACCGACTCCGCAGCCCTGGTTATACATTTCCTTTCAATTGAAATGCGCTTTAGAACGATATTTATCATTTCATGCATCCAAATACATAAATTTCATCTTAACTGGACACAGTAGCCACTAGTTATACTGCACAGTCAGCAGAAAAGAGGAAAGAATAATACAGTTTTATCTTTTCATTATGATTCCATAATTTCCAGGCGGGTCAGGAACATAAAAATAAACAGTAATAACATAGGAATATGCGGTTTCAATCCAACTTATTCAGTAAATGTAAAGGGTGTTCCATTCTAACCAAACTCGGGTTTTCGCCTATAACTGAGAAACACTAAGATATTGCAATGAAAATTTGAAGAGACTTACTATCAGGGCTGCGGAGTCGGTGGGAAAAATATACGACTCCGACTCCGGGAATTTTAACAGATCCGACTACGACTCCGACTCTTTCGCTCAAAAATGGGCCCGACTCCGACTCCGCAGCCCTGCTTACTATGCTTTGTGCAAAATATAACACCAAAAAATGTGCTAGATATTTCACCATCAGAGTCCAGAAAGCGGTAAATCGACGCCTCACATTCTGGGATGTGATTGCCAGTACATACGATATCACTGATTGAATTATTGTTCTTTTCCAACTATTTTCGAGATGTTATCACATTTAAAACTAAGTAAGGTAAGTTTCTTCAAATTTTCATTAAAATATCCTTACTTTTCTCAAAGTTATTAATGGAAACATGACTTCAATTAGAGTTAAGACTTATTATTATTGACTGAATAAGTGGATATCCCATGTCCTATAATAAAACTGCAGTTTTGCGTACCCAACTCTTAGCAAATTATGGAATACTTATTTTGAATCACTCTCTAAATGTCATTACTTAAACGTGCAGAAAAGTTAGCATTTTCTATATTTTCCTGAAAAAAAAAAAAAAAAAAAAGAGCGATATATCCAAAAATATGATACAACGAGGCGTAATATAACGGGAAGCAACTATTGTGATTTACCTTTGCAAAAATTAATAACTTTCTTTCGTAGAATTCTGCTAAGGGTAAATGGTTTGGGTCTTTTTTGTGGAAGCCTAGAATTTATTCTTATATTGACCGCTGAACGAAAATTCGTAAGTTACGGAACCAATGGACTGGAAAGTTAGTGCGCAGTTGCTTCGTTCATTTTTCATCGCTGCATCCTGGGGGCAGGCAGTGGGTGCCGGCAAGACGGTCAAACTGCTAAAACAATATTCTGAGAAAGAGGGAGAAATTTTCTGAATAGAAAAAGGAAAACGTTTAGATTAAAAATATTTCAAGGCGGAGTATACGGATAATGGAAAAAAAAAAATCAGGAAATACTTGACATATTTTATAATTGAAAATAGTAAACTCAAAGAAGGAAGTTCGATAATGTACTTTTGCATTATTTGCTTGTATTTGATGTAACTCGCAATAACATAATGCTGGAGTATTAAAGGTCGCATCAGAAAAATAGTGCACTGGGAACTTAATACTTTGACGCCCAAGTTTGAAGAGATATTCTTCTGGAATATATTAACAATGACAAAAAATAAAGATTTCTTAATTTTTGTTCATATTACCAATGAAAGACACTTTTTAAACAACTATGAAAAAAGAAGCTAACTCGAAGTGCTTTTGAAAAAAAATAGTTTTTTTTCTCTATGTGGAAAAAGAACGTCCTACCACTACAAGAACAGAAGGAAGTCTTTATGCTTTCGGAGTAGCAATATATACTACAAATTGTACAGATGTATAAACTTTAGCACTTTGTACGGAGAACGGTCTACTCCAGAGACAAAAAGTTTGTCGTTATTCGTGCTCTTAACAGCAGATGAAAAATCTAGAATAGACCGGTTACCCCTCACCCATTATTATTATTATTATTTTGTTAATAAGGCCCAGAAAAAAACGGTCAACTTTAAATTTTCGTTTCTTGTACAACGATTACTTTCTATCAATTATACATATCAATATCGCTCAAAAAAAAAAAAAGGCGCACAGAGCTAAAATTTAATAATAGCACCCTATTTTACCATATAATCATTTTATATATTTAAATGAATACATAAATAAATTCTTTTTCATTAAGTTAGCTTAATATTCACCTCTGAAAAATAATTTAACCTTGAAAAATTTTTTACCCCTTAAAATAAGCAATATGGAATGATTAAGGAAAATTTGTAATATGTTAAAGATAATTTTCGCCCTTTACTAAATCATCATTTTTATAATTTCGAGGTGGAAAAGAGCCACAAAGCCAAACATATAAGGGTTTGACAATGCAACGGTAATAATGAGTTTTGATCAACGGTAAAATGTTAGAAGGAAATAGATTGTATACTGCACGAAGTCTCGAGCAGTATCAACGTATTTTTAAAGATAGATGGATTTTACGTCAAAGCGAATGAAATTCAGCTTCGCTGGACGTATTTTAGAACTTGGAAAATTTAGAGAATTGATAGAAATGATTGAAAAAGAAATTTTCAAAAGGGAAAAATATTACAGGGCAAAGTAGGACTGATTTTTTTTCTTCAGACAATAGCATACATTTTTTTTTTCAAAATATTGTGTCAGAAACGTTGTTTGAACGAAATTAGAATATATATTATAGGTCAAACATCTATGTATCTACAACTCACATCAGTTATTTAAAAACATTTGACTCAGGGAGTCGTAAATCAGTAATTGATGTCACCAACAGTAAGATCAAATTACAGTTGTAATCCTTTGGATATATAAGCAGTTAAAGAAATCCAATATTTTTTTTAACGAATACTTTTGATCAAAAAATGTAAAATTATTTAAATCCCTTTACTATTAGCACAGTCAGTCACAATATAATTAAGGATTTCTTTTCAAATACGTCTCATTTTTAGAAATAATAGGTTTTCTTATGTAGGCAATTTAAGCAATGAAATAAAAATAAAAAATGACTCTTAAGCGCTGAATATTTTTCATAAAGGATGCAATTTACAATATAATAACATACTTAGAGAAGAATTCAATTACCATAGCAGTAAGTCGGGAAATTTAGAGAAAATAATTAGATTAACCTTGCATTAAGATAGGATGTTTAGAGAAAAAAGATTAATAAACAGTGTAATATAATACCATTGTTAGAAAAAAATGCTAGGTAAAAATTTATTTTTGTAACTACAAATAAATAAATCTAACGTTACAGGAAGGTATAATTTAGTAGAATAGAACTGGAAGGAATTGACCTGTAATGTGTCTGCTCTGGATGATATGATAGGAAAAACACCATACATCATAAAGCAGAGTTCGAAAGTCTAGAACGACGCAAATATGCGCATAAATAAGCATAACTTGCTGTTTTGAAAGAGGAATGCTTAATGCAAGTATTCCTGGGGAAAAAGGCACCTTGAATGATAAACCAGTCACATTATATAAGCGCATAGCTCAATATAGTACGGCTTTCATCACTCGCTTTACTTATATTCTAGCTAAATAACCACTTAGAAGATTGCATTTACAGAACTGTTTTGCTTATATATGGCATACGAATAATAATAAAAATTTCATAAAGTTTTTAAAAATATTTTTATATAACACTGCACTGGAGTCGATGATGTTTTAATTTGAAAGCGACAAAACTTGCCCGTCATATAGGCAGAACTATTAGATGCAATTACACACTTACAAAAATAAAAGTACTTTCAATGCAGAGTAACTTATCTTAAAATGTTTTGTAATAATGCATGAGCAGAATATTTTTAAAGGTAAATAAACTTTTTTTTTGTATAAGTATATACATCATGAAAAATCCTTAAAAAAAATCAACATTTAAAATTCATTTCATCTGACCAAGACAAATTTTATACGTTTGACCAATTTATATGTTTCAAAACTTGCTTTGATAATATTGTGTGAATTATTAAAAAATATATATTAAAAAGAAAAAAAAAAAACATTAGCAGAAAAAGTCAATATTTAAAATTCATTTCATCTGATCAAAACAATTTTTTCGAGTGTGACCATATATTTCAAAACTTGCTTTGATAATATTATCTAAATTATAAGAAAAATTACTTATTCAGAAAAATTAGTATCAACGTGAAATTTTAATTAAACGTTTGCGTAAGTTTTTTTTAAGTCGAATCTCTCTCTTTCAAATCATCATAAAAAATATTTGGAACTTTCAAATTAATATAAGAACATTTTCAAAATACGTGTTTCTTGAACTAATTAAACTAAATACATTTTATAATTTTAATGTTTTCAGTTCTTCCCCTCCCCCTATAAACATATATAAGGGCAATTGAGCCGTTTGGAGAAAGAAGGGACTATCTCCTTTTATAGATGTATTGAGAAAAAAATAAATATAAAAATTTATAAACTAATGTTGAAACTAATCTTATAATAGATAAATAATCTAATTAATACCGTGATGTTGCAAAATTAAATAATTATTCAAAAACAGAAATACTAGAGATTTTAAATTGAAGGAACTGAATGTTTTAGTTAGTTATGTGACCGAACATCGTCACGGGATTTTTTTAATAAAATTAATGAGTGTTTTTTTTCCGGTAGAAAAAAAAAAAATCTGAAATTTGTCTCCACTTGGCTCATAAATTTAACTTTAAACGACAGCATAGTGATAATATATCAGTTTCCCCCAAAATGTCACATGATACACTTTGGTTCAAAAAATCCGTTACATCTTTGAAACTGTTTCGATTTTTCCGGATACATTAACTAAAATTTTTGTATATTTACTATAGAAGTGTTTTAAGAAGCGGGGGACATTTTTTTTTAATTGAAAATGTGGAATTTTATATTCATTTATAAATAAAATGATAAATGTTTGATAGTTCAAGACACACTGCTCCGAATACTATGTCACTAAAACATTTTACACATTATTTAATATGCTAATATATCTGTATTTATAGAAGAACATCAGTGAAGACACATAGGGGGATCTGATCTTCGTCTATAACAACTCTGAAGTAAATCGCTTAAAATCTCACCTTGGAGAGAGATATGCGCTCCCCTCCAGAAGTGATGTCAGGCATTTAAAATATTGAAAATGTGTAATTTATCATTCATTTATAAATCAGAATTATAAACGTTTGATAATTCAAGATACAGCTCAGAATACTATATTACTAAAACATTTTACATTTATTTAATATACTAATATATTTGTATTTATAGATGAAGACATATTCTGTAAAAAAAGACATTTCGTAATCTAGCTCGTTTTTATCTTGAAGTTTATTAAAGTACAACATAACCTCTCCCGAATTACCAACGATTCCGAAAAGTATTCCCTTTACCTGCAGAAATTTCAGAAAATAATAGATTTAAGCATTTTTGAAATAAAAGTTTCTTTTGCTGCCTGTTATTTTCTGAAACGTTTTCGAGCGGATTTTACAGTGTATTCATAAGATTTTCTAACCCGAAACTCGGTTTTTTCAATAATATAAACTCTCAAGAAAACAAACATGATAAATTAACAGCATTAAAATTAATAGCATCAATATTAAAATTTACATTATTCTTTACTCCATCTTGTGTGTAAGTTCTGATGCGCAGCTGGACTAGTATGAATAGCTACTAGAGAATTGATAGCATTCCAAACACCGATATTCATGATAGCGAATACTGATTAATAGACTATAAAATTACTCGAAAACGTTTCCGGGAATTATGGACAGCTAAAAACTTTTGCTTCAGAAATTATTCTCTAATTCCCGGAAATCTATAGGTTTCAGAGACTTAAAAGGTAAAGAAACTCTTTTTGGAATAGCGGATAACCCTGGAAGAGCTTTTACTATATTCTCGGAAACATTAAGAAAGATATGAGCTAATTCGACTTTTATTACAGTGTAAGCAAAATATATGTACAGTCGGATCTCATTATCCCGACACCCGGTTTTCACGTCACCCCCCTTATCACGTCAGTTTTTCAAAGTCCTGATTTTCTGTATATAAATTTAACGCAAATAAACTCCGGATTTTAGGTCATTGAATAATTTTCAACTCCGGATATCCCGACGGTTAAGGAAAATTTTCCATTTTTCATAATCCATCTTATAAGCAAGGAAATTAAGCGGTAAGGTCTTAGCCAAACTTTTCACAAAAGTGTCTAAAATACACATTCAGACAAATGAGAAATTTTTAATTCAATCCTTTATCTGAATAAATAAACCCACATACTATGAATGACCCACTTAAGCTGCAGATAGAGGTATCAGCTACTTGCGGTCTTTTTGTTCTGGTCAGGCGGTGCTTTCTTGTGATTACACGGCGTTTTTCATCCGAATAAAAGCATTGCATTGCACTGAAACGATCAGAAATTATCTAACATCCATTTCTGAAACAATGAATATTGATTACAATTCACAGTGTAATATTGAAAAAAGAATTATAGGAAGCACATCTAGGGATAAGCAAACCTTAATTCATCAATATTTCATGTAACATTAAAAAACAAGTCATCTTAAATCTGATTTTTATTCTTTTCAATTTTGTTTTTGTGTTTATTTTGTTTAATAATAATGTTTTATTGCTTAAAACAGCAAGAACAGTTATGAATTTAAATTTGTCTCAAATTAATTAAAAAGACAGCTTTTTATAAACAAGTTATTCTCCAACTCCGGTTACCGTGACACCCCGCTTATGACGACACTTTTTTCTGGCCATTAGAGTGTCAGGATAACGAGGTTGGACATTATAATTTTAATTTTTAGAAACATTCAGTTTAAAAATATTAAGATTATTTTTTTCTCAACTGAAGAAGTTTGGCGTCTCAAAATATGACTAAGAATAACGGTTGCAAAAGCCCGTTAAATGACTTCCAAGGTACTAAGCATTATTTGATGTACTTAACACTACAATTTTATTTTAAATGACTGGTTATAAATTAGTTGCATCCAAGACATAAATTTTCAGCTGTTTCAACCAACGAACCTTGAAGAATTTCAGAGCGTATTAAAATACCGTAAAATAGAGATTTTCGGTGATTTAAGAAGGTATTCGTTTTTACTTCTAACAGCGAAATGGATCAATAAAAAATCATAGTTTGTAAGTGATAAATTGCCGAAAGCACTGAAATCCATAACTCTATACTTGTTGAGCAATATTGGCAGCAGTAAATCTATTTTTATGTCTGTAATTTTTGTTCTTGGACAAGGTACTAAATGTTCGAGAAAGAGCACTAAAGCACAAATCAATATAGAAGAAAAATGTTATCAGTACTACATCTTCAAAAATTGTGGCAATGTAGAAGTTTACTTGTAGTACGTTCTTATTTGTAAAAGAATTTCCGTGTATTATTTCTACTTAGATAATATAAAACTAAATGGATTTTATGAGCGTTCACATGATACACACACACACACACACACACACACACACACACACATATATATATATATATATATATGGGGCACTGTCACAATCTTTTGACTTTTGGGGGAAAAAAAAATCTGACAAAATTAAACTTGCTAAAATAAAGTTTTAATCAGATAGACGAATGCCTTAATGATTCAAAATAAAGAAAAAATGGTCAGCAGCGAAAACTTTTTATTTAACTGAGGTTTAAGTTAAACTTACGAGTTTAATTTTCCTTACCATTTCACCCCTATAACTTTTTATTTTCTTCTAAATTTTTACTTATAATGAATTTGCATAGTACTCACAGGACATTCAAATAAAGGAACATCCCATTGCATAATTGCACAACAATATTAACGGGGTCAATCCATTTCAAGTGGTCCAGAAAATCATTAATTCGTTGCTCGACCATTTTTAAAAAATCTGAAATTTTTTGTACAACAACCCTAACAGGATGGAAGTTCAAAATGACTATTATTTTAATTTTATTAATTTTTGTTTGTGCATGGCGGCCATCTTTGTTTCATCGTCTGCAGCAATTTTTTCAAAAATGTCAAAAATCGGTCTTTTTAGGCTTTGATATCTTTGGTGGGGCACGACATAAAAATCTGAAGTTCTGGTTTCTGAGAGTATTGTATAGTAGTGCTATGCACAAGAAATTTCAAGATGGAGATTTGACTACAAACTGAGATATGGCAAAGGCAACATGTCAAAAGAATACTGCCAAACTATTGTTTTGTTATAGTCACAGCTAAGTATTTATCTCAGAGTGTCATTTAAATTAATGTTTTGATTATCTTTAAATAATAGTAACAGAAAATAAAGCCCTTTGCAAAGCCTAGCAATTAATTAAAAAAATAATTATGCCTAAGGCCATACATTTTGTATGGTTTCAGTAATTTTTGTTGTAAGTAATTTTTGTAACTAAAAGAAAACTCAGCACTTTTACATAAAAAAAAAAAAAAAAAAATATTTTTATAGAAGACCTGAAACAAAAACAGAACAGGGAAAGAGAAAAGCTTCTAATGTTGTCATACTTGTTGAGACATGATCAGTGATGCCGCTGTACTTGAAAAAACCTGGGTCCCCGGGACCCAGGATTTCCAAAAATCTGGGTCCCTTTTTTACAAAAGCGGGTCCCCATCAATAATAATTTATATTTTAAAGGAATAAATGAAAGTTGTTTATTAAGATAAATGAAATGCATTAATTATTGTTTTAACAATAATTAAATAATGAATTAAAACCAGCATTATTTGCACTCAAATAAGATATTTTTAAAAAATATTAAGAGAAATTTTCTTTACTTTTTTAAAAGTAAAAATGCAAGATACAATTTTAATTGTAAAATAATGTTTATTTGAGAGTAGAAGATACCAAGTTCCACTAACAAGTATCACTAATGTTCGCATTCTTTTAAAAAGAGGCAAGGCGGGTTTATTGAAAAAGATATTTTTGCTGAAAAAAAGAACACTTATGTTAAGTAAAGGTGTACTTTTCGTTGAATGAATGGGTGCTTTCATTATTATACTTCCCATTGAATTATTTGTCAGCATAGATCTGTGTTGGAATCAGACATTTTCCTTGGAAGGGAAATTTATATCTAAATCACTAATAAGCATCAAATCTTAAATGTTCTGAAGGCGGGAGACATTTCAATGCAGTAAGAACGAGGGGGGGGGGGGATTTTTACTGGTCCACCTAATGAATATAAATATTATCAAAGTACACTGAAATCATGCTGTATTTTTAAGAATCTCATAAAAAAGAAATTAAATCCCATTTTATGAATTTTCTACCTATAAGTTTAGTTTGCACATCTTTTTTGGTGCTTTGACTAAATTCACGTTTTTTCCGCATTACTTTGACGAAATTCGCGTTTTTCCGCGATCCATTTGTTGAAATTCGCTATTTTTTCGCGAGTCTGTCACGAAAATCGTGTTTTTTCCGCGATACTTTGACAAAATTCGGCTTTATTCCTCGATTTTTTGACGAAATTTGCTTTTCGCAATCTTTTGTCGAAATACACTATTTCGTCTCAGCCCTTTTACGAAAATAGCGTTTTTTCCGCTATATTTTCACGAAATTTGTGCTTTTTTCGCGATCCTTTGACGAAAAGCGGCTTTTTTACGTTATTTTTTGACGACATTTGCTATTTTTGGGGGATCCTTTGATGAAAAACAGCTATTTTTTCGCGATCCTTTGACGAAAATCGGCTTTTTTCCGCGATTTTTTGATGAAATTTGCGCTTTTTTCGCGATCCTTTGACAAAATTCGGCTTTTTTCCGCGATTTTTTGACGAAATTCGCTATTTTTTCGCGATCTTTTAACGAAATACGCTAATTTGTCGCGGCCCTTTTAAGAAAATCGCGTTTTTCGTAATATTTTGATGAAATTTGCGCTTATTTCAGCGATATTTTCATGCGATTTTTTGACGAAATTCGCTTTTTATTTCGCGATGCTTTGACGAAATACGCTATTTTTTCGCGGCCCTTTTACGAAAATCGCTGCTTTTGCGCGATATTTTGATGAGATTTACGCTTTTTTCGCGATTCTTTGACGAAAATCGTCTGTTTTCCGCGATTTTTTCACGAAATTATTAGAACTATTTTTTTGCGTCCCGTATCCGATTTTTCACGTAATTTACGCGCTATAGCGCGTCCGCGGCATCCCTGATGATCAAACGTGTCAAAACACATTCTTACTTGTTGGTTTAAAAACCACAATTTTGATCTTTCTCAAAATTTTATTTGTAGGAACCAAGTCTTGTCATTTCTTGATAACTTGATTGAAGATCTTGGCCCTTTTGGCTCATAGAAATAAACTTCGAAATCACTATGTGCAAGTCTCAGTTCATTAATAATTTCTAGCTTACTTCTTATGCAAAATGTCATTTTCTGTAGTATAAATTTTGAAAGGGCTTTGGATATCTTTACTTTTTAAAAATTACTTGAGGCTGATGCATGGTAACATCGTAAAATGTTTCATTTACAGGAATACACTTATGGTAGGAACAAGTCTCAGGGATTGACATGCAGCATTAAAATTGTGGTTTTTAAACCAACAAGCAGGAATGTGTTTTGACACATTTGATCATGTCTCAACAAGTATGCACACATTAACAACTTTTCTCTTTCCCTATTCTGTTTTTGTCTCAGGTCTTGAATAAAAATATTTTTTTTCTTTATAAAAATGTGCTGAGATTGCTTTTGGTTACTAAAATTACAAAAAAAAAATTACTGAAACCATACAAAATGTAGGCCTTAGGCATAATTATTTTTTAAATTAATTGCTAAACTTCGCAAAAGGCTTTATTTTCTGTTACTATTATTTAAAGATAATCAAAAAAATAAATTTAAATGACACTCTGAGATAAATACTTAGCTGTGACGACAGCAAAACTATAGTTTGGCAGTATTCTTTTGACATGTTGCCCTTGCCATATCTTAGCTTGTAGTCAAATCTCCATCCTGAAATTGCTTGTGCATAGCACTACCATACAATACTCCCAGAATCCCGAACTTCAGATTTTTATCTCGTGCCCAACCAAAGATATCTAAGCCTAAAAAGTGCGATTTTTGACATTTTTGAAAAATTGGGATTTTTTTTAGCGAAGAGAAACCAAGTCCCAGATCTGGAACTTGGCGTGTGAGTACAAGTACATTCGGCCTATTTGTAAAAACAAATTATGTCATGTTGACAGTTTTCCTTGCTAGAAAAATTTCGTCTTGTAAACGGACAAATTTTGAAAAAAAAACTGAAATTTTATGCTTAAATTTCACCAATAAGCAGTTAGTTTCGAAAACTACTCTATTACCAAATTTTTAGCCCAATGTATTCTGTACAAATTGCTTCAATCCGCACTTGAATTGGAGAAATAAACGATGAATTATTGACAATTCCGTAAACCCTTCATGTGAGAAAATTGCTGCAGACGATGAAACAAAGATGGCCGCCATGCACAAACAAAAAATAATAAAATTAAAATAATAGTAATTTTGAACTTCCATCATGTTAGGGTTGTTGTACAAAAAATTTCAGATTTTTTAAAAATGGTCGAGCAACCAGTGCTGGACCACTTGAAATGGATTGACCCAACGAGATAAATATGTTTTGGACGATGTTGGGGGTCCAAAGACCTGGAAAACTCCTATACCGTCCCGTGTCCCTGATGCTGATTTTTAAGTTTGGAGCTGTCTGGATAAAATTGTTTCAATAAAAATAATTCGATATAATTTTTTTCTGAAACTGGAACTATTGTTTTATATAAATATGTAGCTAAAAATTAACCTGCACACATTTTTGGGTTGTTATTATTTTTTAAACCCTGTCCCTGGGTTTTAGATTCCTTACCATCCCTCTTCTAAAATTATACAGAAAATCATTTCAGATGCAGCCACAGAATTTTTTTCAAGTTTTCTCTCATGCAGAAGTATGCTAGAGAAATAATGTCTAAAATTCTTTGGCAGGAAATTTACTGTAGAATTTAAATCAGGATTTAAATATCAATTTCAAGCATCATGGCTTTATTGGTAGTCTCACCGTCCCAAACTTTTATTCCTGCACTTTTCGAGGTAAATTGAAAAAAAAAAAATTAATTTAATCCAATGTTAACAACTGTTTCTGAAAAACAATGAACATTGTGGCTATCACTTAGTCTTAACATGATTTTCCTAAAAATAGGTGGTAATTTTCCTTACCGTTCCATCCTTACCGTCCCTTTTTTTTACAATACCATCCCCTTTTTTTACCTTACCGCCCCTTCTTTAACACCCCCTCTAAGACAATGTTATACAAAAATTCTGTATTAAAAGTACTACATTGTTATTAATTCTTATTTGAATGTCCTGTGGGTACTATGCAAATTCATTATAAGTAAAAATTTAGAAGAAAATAAAATTTATAGGGTTATAAAATGGTAAGGAAAATTAAACTCGCAAGTTTAACTTAAACCTCAGTTAAATAAAAAAAAATTCGCTGCTGATCTTTTTTCTTTATTTTGAATCTTTAAGGCATTCGTCTATAAGATTAAAATGTTATTTTAGCAAGTTTAATTTTGTCAGATTTTTTCCCCCAAAAGTCAAAAGATTGTGAGAATGCCCCATATACAGACACTTGTAAGATAATGTCATATCTAAAAGCTATACTTGATTAGTATACTTTTGTTATTGGACGCAGGGACTGATCAACGTATGGTCAAGTGGGCCGTGGCCCATCCCAAGCCACCAAATTTGTATTCCAGAGCTCCATACCAAAGTTGGAGATTTTTTACTATCATTTATCTATATATATCTATAAATTTGCTTTTATTTATATTTATTAACTTATATTTATCTAAAGATGGATTTATATGTCCATACATGAATTCTAACGCATCGAAAATGTTTAATTTTTTGTGAGGAAGTGGGTCTCTGAATAATTACCAGGACCTGGGCCACTCTTTTGTTTGACGGGGACCTGATTGAATATAGTTTTATCATCCGCGGTTTGTGGGGTTTCAGGACTCATAAAATTAGAAAAAAAGAAAAAAAAAAAGACCGTTTTCAACATATAATATCTTAAAATGTATTTAATTTTAAGACAATTTTATATTGGGATGACATATACAAGTATGTTCTTTCATTTCGTGTATTTAAAAAATTGCAAGATACATAATTAGAAATTACAGGGGGCTCCAAAATGCTAGTTATTTGACGAGCAGAAAATCGACATAGCAGATTACACGCACGATTACAAAATAAATTTTGCATCTAGAATGAAAATTTTGGTGCCTACTTATACTTCAGATTGTAATAATTACTCTGAACCTAAATAAATTTGTATTTAAAACATTTTTATATTTTTAATACAAAGTTGTATTTAGCAAAAATTTTTGATAATTTCAACAGTATAATCCCCTAAAAATAATTTTTTTTGAACAATAAAAAGGAAATGTTAGGTTCAGTTTATACAGACTAATATGAAATATATATTTTGAAAATTTCACGAAAATAAATTCAGAAGGTATTGAGATATTGAGCGCGTTACGCCAAAAACTTTATTTGGAGAAAAAAAGACTTCAAAGTTTCGGAAAAGCCGATTCAGCTATAGAGCGGGTATAATTCTAAATGCCGTAACTTTTGTTCTAATGGGAATTTCAAGGAAACAATTCTATCAAAATGTTCAGAAAAGATAGGAGTTTAACATCTAAAAAAATTAAAATTTCGAAAATTTTGAAGTTTTATAAGAGTCCTGAGACCCCTTACGACATGTTGGTCACAACCTATATTTTGAATCACCCGGTAGAACGATTTGAAATATAAGATATTATTTAACTTTGTAGAAGATAACAAGTTGGAAATTGCACGTCAAACGTGGCAAATGAGGTGCGTTCGTACTATAACTAGTTTTATAAATATATTTGCACTGCATATTGTACAGAATGTATAATTTAGTGAACTTCATAAGTGCATATCAATTTCCTTCTGTTCGAAAGGCTGTAACATCATTAAAATGCACTTGAAATAATTTTTTCCCATTGGTCGTAATGTAACGGAGAATTTATGACTCTCCTTGTAATTAAACTATACATCCGATTTTCATAAAATTTGAAATGACTCGACAAAATTTTGCAACAGTTATATATTTAAAATTTCAGACAATTTAGTTGGGTAGTTTTTTCTCTGTTATTTGCGGGCGGACAGACAGACGGATCGAACGACGACTATAGGTGCTACGTATTTATATATTACGAACGCACCTAAAAACGAGTGTCATTTGATTAAAGAATTGGCAACACTTATTCTTGAAATTAAGCCAGATAAAGAAATAAGAAAATGAGATCATTTCTTCCTTCAAACACAATTTGAACATCATTTATAAAATAATTGAATATTTTTGCATTTCCTTAATCATTACGATAATGCTAGAAGAATCAATATTAAATCATCAGTTTGCGTTACCTTTTAGAAATTAAACGCAAACAATAGCATAAATGAATTGAAAAAATAGAAATTATCTTTAGAGTGCCGTTTTATGTAAATTCCGAAAGATATCATGAACAAAAAAAGCAATAATAATTTCATAATGAATAATTAGGAGCACTTTAATTTTGGAAGAATTATCTAAATTTATCTTTATTAGAATCGATAATCTTTATTCGAATCTTTGTTTAAATGATGTTTTATGTCGTATGTATAGATACCACGATATATCGTAATATTTTATACTTATTTTAGAAAACTCTCTTCTCCCTTGTTAGAAACTGCTCTTATCACGAACACTTTAATTTTGGACTTATTATCTAAATTAATCTTTATTAAAATCACTAATCTTTATTAGAATCTATGTTTAAATGATGTTTTTATATCGTATTCCTAGATACGATAGTAAATTGAAACGGTGAATACTTTATTAATTTAACAAAATGCTCTTTTTCCATCCAAGAAATAGCTGTTATCAAGACTTTAAACACGTAAAAATCTATTAGCAATTTAAAGACTATCAAAATAGAAATATATTTTGTTTGTTTCAGATGATAAAGACAGGCTGAAGTCACAAGAAAAAACAAAACAAGTACTTAAAAAATAAATATTTTACATTAAGTGATGACTAAAAAAAGTTCAAAATAATGTAACCGTGGACACGGAAAAGAATGTACAAGAAAATAATGTCTTCACGTTCATTTTGATTTCTTAAGTGATGATCCTCATTATTTACTAATAAATGGGTTAAAAAAATAAATGAATAAACATTTCATATTGCGTGACCGCTAAGAAGAAAGCTCAAAGTAATGACAAAAAGGAGAATTCATATTAAAAATTTTAATCACTGATGTCCTTACATTTATATTGATTTCTAAAAAAATAATTATCATTACTATTTAGTAGAAAATGAGACAAACAAAAACATAAAAAAATAAAATTTTCGCATTAACCCTTTATCTACTGACTGTACTTGTAAGTATCATTAAAATAACTTGTTATAAAATTCATTTAATACATCGATTAGTTGTAATAGAGTTTAGAATGAGTTATAGATACATTACTTTATCTTGTTCCAAAAGCATTATTGGTTACACAAAACAAAAATATTTTTAAAAGAATGATTTCTTTTGCCTTTGCAACTTTTCAGATTTCTTGGCGTTGGGGAGGGGGGGGGGGGATTTTTCAATTCGGAAATATTTCTATATTTCTATTGCAAGAACACTATATTTGTACATTTCCTAATTCTACAAAATACTAAGAAAAATATTTGAAATAAAAGATTTGAGTAGGGTTATAAATATTGCATAAAATCTCTATAAATTCAAATTTAATTAATCCTTCTAAATCCTCCAATCCTTCTAAAATTTATTAAATGATTATGTAAATCTTTTAATGTAGTTTAAGCAATTCACGAAAAATGCTTTAGAAGATAAAATTTTCATTAAGTCATAATTCAGTACATAAAGGGTTAAGGGATAGCTAAAAAAAAGTTCAAAGTAACGAAAACATGGATAAAAAAAAATTATATTGAAACTTTTTCTATTTTTATCACTGATGGCTTCGGGTTTATTTTATTTTGATTTCTAAAGAGACTGTCATCATATATTTAGTAGTAAATATGTGAAAAAATTTTAAACGAAGTTTTTTCTTACATTAAGTAATCCACAAAATAAAGTTCAAAGTAATGAAAACGTAGACAAGAAAACGAATTTATATTAAAACCTTTTCTATTTTAATCTCTGATGTCTTCCCCACGTTTATTTATTTTGATTTCTAAAGAGATGATCAACATTATTTAGTAGTAAATGAAAGAAATTGCATTTATCTTCCGATGCTTAGTCCATCCCAAGATGTTTCTGAGTAAGTAGAAAAAAGTTTTCGTTTGCCGATAATAAATAAGAATGTTGGACACATGTGACCCTTTGGACATTACTTTCTCCAGATATTTTGTCGCTTCTTAATAGGGTTGTAAGAAAAGCCTCCCAGCTCTTTTAAATAAAAACGTTTTATTTAGAGAAACAGTTTTTCTTTAATTAAATAAGCATAAATTCACAGCATAAGATTATCGCACAAACATTAACTGTATACTAAATTGAATACATTATACAAAAATACACAGGTTTTAGTTTAATAAAAAAAAAAACTCTTTCTAATAAAAATAACGTGTAGTTACAATGCCTATGCTATCTCATTTTATTTTTGAACAGTATTAGAAAAAATTTAGACCTTAATTATGCACTTTAACTGAGCTTTTTGTATTTTATTTGGCATTCACAATAATTGAACGCCTTTCTGGAAGAAAAGGGGATTTCATTTCTACTAACAATTTTAAATAAACAAGAATTTACAACATAAGATTACACAAATATACTTACTGAACATAAAAACGTGAAAATTTCAAAGTGCATGCAATGAATGTAATGACCTAAATGATGTCCTATGATTGAAAACAGGAATATGTTTTAATGTTCACACCTACATGCAAACATTTATAAATGATTCTCAACAATGTTTGTATATTTAGAAAAAATAATTTTTTAATGACACTGAAGGACATCTAATTTGGATTCGGGAGAAAATAAAGATAAAATGAAAAAGATAAAACTATCATTACAGTTGCGATAATGTCATTTCATTATGTAAATAATTCTTAAAAAAAAAATAAATTATCTATTAACAGATATTAAAAACTAGACAGTTAACCGTAGTTAAAAGATTTATTACTAAAATATTTTCTCTCCTATGTCGAGTTATTTGAGAAAAGATAAGAAATTGACGGAAACAAGCATTATTCTTTCACTTGTCCCTTGCTTTTGTACCGAAACTTACACATAAAACCGATATAAGATTGCGTAAATCTATTGCAGCACAAGTCAGAATTAATAAAGATAATTAATGTAACTGTCATAAATATTGGTTTTAATAATAATGTAAAATAAAAACTAGCTAATTTTGTATATCTTAAAACTATGCTCTATTGAGAGACGCATTGGCAATACTTAATGATGCGCAATTTGCATGTAATGACATGGTACAAGCAAAAATTAACACTAGATGGCGCTACAACTTTTGAAGAAAAAGTAAAGGTCAAGTAAAAGAAAAATTTGTTGCAACTGATGCTTATATTTACTGTAAATACCTCGGAACAGAGGCGGGGTGAAAATATGTTAGTAATAGAATAACTTTTAACTACGATTAACTATCTAGTTTTAATATCTGTAAATAGTTATTTTTTAAGAGAATTATTTATATCGCTAAAAATGTTAGGGGAAAAGAAAAATCTTATAAAGCAACATTTGTAAACATTGCAGTGCAATTTGCTTAATCGCTGCTTAATTTCATAAAATAATTTAGCATAAAAAATTCTAGATTTAAATACCCTAACAAGTATATTTTGTAAATAGTCTTTCAGCTTTCATTTATCCTTATTGTTAAATACTGCTTTTGTGTCTGGAAGATTTGACATTAATTCTCAACTGATTCTTCATAACTATCAAATCCAGGTTGCATCTTATAATTAATGATGTTTCCATTCATAAGGATTTAAACGATAACTTATTACACTTTTGAATGCCTTTTAAACATGCTATTTTGAAGGAAAAAAAATCTTTAAAATCTTGCCAAGAAAATTTCTATAAAACGCTTTCAACTTTAGAAAAAAAAAAGCAATATTTTGTACAAGTTTCTTTTGCCACAAAACACCACAAAATCTTTATCACGATATTCCCGAGAAGAAATTCATGGTCTCTTTCCGTATCCCTAAGAATATTGCGGATTATATATTTTGTAGCTAATACGACATTTATATGTCAAATAAAAGTCATCTTGTCAACAAAATGTCATTTTTGAGAACTATTTGTAAAGTAGAATCCATGAAGTACAGCAGTGATGTTTAACAGCAATATTCCAAAGGTTTTTAAAGCTTATTTATCACTGAAATATTTATTTTGAAGCATAAAATAACGTCTATTATATTTCCATACTGGCCAACCTCCTGCTTTTTTAAAATTAAGAAAATAACATACTTTGAAACAGAAATTTTATTTAATAAATGAAATAATCAGTGTTGCCAGATTGGGGACTTTTTTGTCCCCAGATTGTTGATTGTCACCGCTTTTTTGAAATAGAAATATTCGACCTATTTAAATATAGATTAAAAATTCTGAAAAATATGGCAAATTATACTACTTTAAAAAAGTGATGACAGTCAAATATTCTGAATTAAAAATGTCCCCAATCTGGCAACACTGGAAATAATGTAGATTTTAAATGCCGAGCTCATAGAAGCAAAACGTACTTAAATAAATAAATTTTCTTGTTCCAAATGTGTCTTTTTAATTAAAAAAAATTGGGAGGTTGGAAAGTATATATTGGAAAATAAAAACCAAAGTAATAATTGTTATTTACTAGTGATACTTATACCCTATCGGCTCAAACCCAGCTAGTATTTTTTTTTTTCAAAAGGGCTTTACGATGACAATGCCTACTCTGATTTGTACCAAATGAAAGTGATTTCATTTTGTATAAATGATCTATTATTTGATCGAATTATTAAAAAACTTAACCGTTTTCAACAGAATGTCAAAAAAATGGTGAAAATGTTTTCCATCAATAAAAAGGGGGGGGGGGCAATTTCTTATAATTTAGACACAATTTAAACCATAGTTATGCAATGAAATGTAATATAATTGTATGTATGATTGTTATTTTCTTTTCGTAATTTATCTCCTCTGTCCTGCACTAAAATTATAATGCTGGAAGATTAACTCCCAAGGGTGGTTATCCATTTATTCATTTTCGTGACTTTGAAAATATTAAAAAAATAATTTAAATAACAATAAATATATAGGTTCAAATAAACAAAAAAAAAAAAAAAGAACAAGTAGAATGGAATATAGTTTGCTAAAGGTTTAAATGAAAGTATATCTGATGAAATTAGGTGAAGTATGGAGATTAAATTTTTAAAACAACTATTGTTCTGGGTGGTTTGTCGGCTTAAGATTCCGCCCCCTTCTTTTTAAAGAAAAATCTTCATGATAGAGATAGGCTTGTAAAAGGGATCTTTGCTCTAAAAATACATCCCTAAAAATACTTAAGGCTGCTAGTCACGCAGCTTCCAAATTCCCCTCAATAATGTTAAGTCTATGGGTATTTGATGCATTCATATATTTAAAATATCTCCTTGGGAAATTAATATTTTTAACTCCTTTTTTCTATGTATTCTTTCTTAAAAGATGTCTCTTTTTTTCTTAGTTCTGAAAATATTTCAAAAATACGTATATACTTAATTTTATATAAAGTGTTAAAATCTTACTCCCAGTTCCCCAGCTTTTGACACATAAAATATTAAATTAAGCATCGATTTTAGAAATATTTTGAGGAAAAAAAAAAAAGCGACATCCTTTAAGAAGAGTACACAGAAAAAAGGACTTAAAAATATTAAATTCCCGAGTTGGTATTTTAAATATACGACTGCCCATAGACTTAGCATTAGCGAAAGGATTTCGGAAGCTGAGTGACTAGCAGCCTTAACTGAAATTACCGAAAATTGTTGTATAAATGGCCCAAAATATTCTATTAAAAAATCATTATGCAAACTCCTTATCTCTTTTAAAGTAAACTCTAAAAAAATCACTCCGGAAAGTCACCTTATACGATGGTTGATAGTTCTTCTGCACAGCAGTTGAGAAACAAACTTCAGTAGTAAGTAGGCAAAATGTTTGAGGATTAAAATTCTCAGACCACCCCCTTTATATACATCCAGTTGTTTCTTTGTATTTTTGCATCAATTCAGAGAATTTCAAAATTGCTTTTAGAAAGGTGAAATTCAACCTTTTGGAAGATTTATTTCATGTTTGCGGCGTAGAAATTTTAATTGAAAGTTAAAATGGATAAAATCACTCGTTTTTGGTCGTTAAAAATAAACATCGGAATAATGAGATCTTATATTTTTCCTTTTAAAGTCTTATTCTACTCATGTAAGTCTCATTCTACTCAAGGTGCTCAAAATTTTTGAAATAAATCGATACAAGAGCAATGCAGTAAATAATATAAGCCCGATTGGAAAAATAAAACGTTTGAAGTTTGACGTTACAATCGTGTTTGAGAGCTATTGGCTCTCCAAACGTACAACAATTCCTTACTTTTAGTAAATAGCCTTGAAAATACTTACTGGGGAAAAAAGTTCGTTGAAATTTCGACTCAGCTTTAATTTTTAAATAAAGATAAAGGTAAAAGATAAAGAACTATCACTTTGAGCTCAGAATTAGGTTAGAGAATTCTATCAGTATTAGCTATTAGATCACCTTGAAAATTTCAGGGAATAACTATTGCACAGAAGAAAACATTAATGAAAAAAAAAAAGATTTTGTAAAAATGACAGTAGAGATTGACTCAGAGAAAAAATCAAAGGAAGGACAAAGAATGACAACTCATAACTGTCTTGACCTCCCAATGTGGTCCTTTAGAAAAATTAAAATTAATTGCACAACGACGAGGCACATAAGTAATAACAGATTATGAATCCTGTATGGGAATTTTAAATCACAAATATAGGTAACACACAGAAAATCTCTGATTCTAAGTATGGAAGGATATTGGTCATTCATTCTGTAGAGATTTAATTGCCAAAAAAATTCTTACAAAAATATAATTGGTGATTAAAGAGTTATTACATCGCAAGAGTTCAATACGTAATTTTTAATTAACAACGTTCTTATCTTGGAGGGGGCGAAAACTTCTGGTTAATCTAGCAGTTTTTTTTTTCATTAAATTAACTTTTGCTACGAGACAAGTAAGGAAAAAGTACGCCAGTGAAAGTAAAACGTAAAGTGTGAAATCAATTCTTGTTAATATGGAGGAACACTGGAAGGAAAAAAAAACACGAACCAGTTTTTAGGTAAAAGTAATCTTTTAGATGAAAGTGTGAAAAAAAAAGTTAAGATGCTAAAAAGTTTCTTTTCGCTTTCGCGGGCGAAAAATAAGAAAGTACGCACATTAAAAGAAAGATTATGAGCTGTCGAAAGAATAGAAGAAAAAAATGTTGAACAGAAAGAACTTTGAAGTTTTGAAAGGACTAGAGAATTTGTCCACTGGATCGTGATAACTTTTCTAATAAGACTTTTTTAAAGATTACAAAAAGTCAACTCCTTTCTTTTTTTATCACTATATTTTACTCAGACGTAAAACTGTCTTTTCTTCTACAGAAATAACCATTGCATTTAGCACTACAATGCTCCCATTTATATGAATCACTGGTTAATAGAATAAGCAGATATTATGAATCTTACTAATATTTTTTACCATAATATTTAACATCTTAAACTTAAATTATCAAATTCGTAAAATTCGATTGTTAGCTTCTAAATTTTTCAGAGATTTAAACTGAACATTTTGCTCAATTTTAAAAGCCTGATTGGTATAAAATACTTAGAAGATTTTTGTTTAATAATGTTTAGTTTTTGCGTTAAATATAGTAAAAATTTTAATTGATTACTATGGTTTTAAATTTTACAGACTACAGCCGAAGGATTTCATCAAAACCAATAGATAAAGTTAAATATGTAATGGAATGAGTCCGGTTACCATGTTGAACTAAGATTTATAGCTTAATACTATTCTGTTTTGGGGAATATATTGGCATATAAATATTTTTAAATATGCATTTATACTTAAATTTTTCTTCTTTAATTGTTGCATAATATATTACACAAGTAACGGTAAGAAATTGATATAAGCATAGAATTATTCACAAGTTTTAAAAAGTTAAATTCATTGATCTTTCTGAGTTACAGGTACTGATAATAGAAAAAATACATAATTTAGAAAATTAAGCAGTTCTCGCCGCAAAAAGGAATTACATCTTTATTATTAAAAATGCAATTACTAGCTTTTTATACGATTTCAATCTTAGGTGATTTAAACATTGTTTTCTGGATTTTTTTTTTCGGACTTAATTGTATAAAAAAAATAAAAACTCAGAATTTTACCATTTTCCCGGCCATTTTAATGTTATGTATTAGCCACAGTGAAATAGACAAGAGTTTATTTTCAAGAACTAAAAATTATATACATCTGATGCACCTTAATTATTTATTTGACTCAAAATTCCTTTCGTAACGTGCACTTATACAAGAAACGTACTTAGAATTACATTTTCTTAGAAAATCCTAAAAATATTCAAAACTTATTATTCAGCTTGAGATGATAGAATAATGTGATAGAGCTAAATGGATGACATATTACTCAACAGTATTAAAATATAAAATAATCTGCATGCTTTGCAAATACATGTCTACCAAACTTTCTAATTTTTGAATACTACTATATTTTAAAAGTAATCTTCGTTTCATTTAATCGCAAATTTATGTCAATTAATAAAGTCAGTACTTCTATTCGGAAATAGTGGTATTCAAAACTTTGAAGGTTTGACCGCTATAGAAGCAATGAAAAATTTTTTTTGATACATTTCACATACTAAAAAGTGCATTTTTATGAAATTCACGAATTCTTACTAACTGCAATCATTGGCAATTTGTATCCATTGAAGATTTATCTTTATGATGTGCATTTTCAGGAAGAAATTTACTTTCAAGAGCGCAAATTGATAACCTGCATAAGTAATCTTTTTATTACAACCGAGAGTCCTTTCTTAATTTGTACTTACGATATACATATCTGGAATGACATTTTGATTGAAAACTTATAATTTTGCGAAGTATTACATTATGTAACTTCGACGAGATGGAATAAAGTGGTAGAGATGAATGGATTCCATACAGCTTAGTGACAATTTGTTAAAATATTTTGCATATGTTACCAACTCGTAAGACATTTTTAACCACTTTATATAATATAAACTGCATTTTTATTAAATTCTGGAAATTTTAATACAATTTTTAATTTAACTTTTATCTTTTTAGGAATCATTATAATGATATTTTAATTTAAGAATTTGATTGACTATGATTATTTTGATACATATTTTTATAGTTTTCCTAACATTTTAGAAGTTTCGTATCAAATAAACAACGTACTCAAAAAAAAAGAATATTTATTCGTTAAACTCTAAAGAATTCGAGCGAACTCTTCATATAACAAATATGTCAGCTGATATTAAAATGAGTTCTTTTCAACAACATGGAGATAAAAATGATGTATGTAGTAGCTCATTAAAAGCAATTATCTTTGTGTTTAGAAGACCCAGGAAAGAACAAAAACAGTTGATGTAATTTTGATATCCTAGACTATTATTTTCTCATTAAATGTACAGTGCAAGTACGGCATTCAGATATTCAGAAATAAATGGTTTTAAAGTGATATTAGTAGTAGGTGACAAATAGCTTCCTTTTTAGAGAAAAAGGACCATCATCTAAGAGCCGAAACAAAGAACTCGCCTCTGAAATTAATATATTTTATAGGGCTGAAGAAGAGCCCTGCAAGGCTCGGGTTGTACCAGACTCGAACCCGAAAATTTTCGCTTAAAGTCAACCCGAAACACGACAAAAATATTTCATCAACCCGAAACCCGCCTCCGAACCGAACTGTTCAAACCCGAACCGAACCTGAAGTGAAATAAAATTAATCCATATTTTATGACAAATTATAAGAAAGTAGTCTAAAATTATATCTCTAACATCAATTTTATCGTTTTTCTATAAAAATGAACACATGTACACTCATATATATATATATAGCTTCATATTGTTCAAATATATAGCTTTTTCAATTAAATAATAAAACTTTGTATGAATCACAATTAAACAAAAGAAAACACAGGACGCGTTTCGGGTTGGAAATTTTAACAGCCTATCATCGACAAAAGTAAACACGTGTCCGTAATGGGACAAGGTCACAAATGAACAGTAAGGGGCAGAAAGGAGAGCTTACCATGAATGCGACAGGTGACGCTAGCTGAAAGGTAAACACCAATCACAGAGGAGCACATGTAGTTTCATCTTCTGCATGTGCTCCTCTGTGATTGGTGTTTACTTTTCAGCTGCCACATCCTGTCGCATTCTTTGTAAGCTCCCCTATTTACATTTACTATTCATTTGTGACCTTGTCCCCTTACAGACACGTGTTTACTTCGGTTGATGACGGTGTGCTAAAATTTCCAACCCGAAACGCGTCCTGTGTGTTCTTTTGTTTTATGGCGATTCATACAAAGTTTTATAATTTAATTGTGATTTATCGCCAGTTTTTCGGTGCTATTTCATCATATAGTTTTTTTCTTGAGGATCTTTAAATGCGATTGCTGGAAAATCAACTTTTTCGTTATCTCCATGTTCGATAAACTTCATTACACAAAATGTTTCAAACACATTTCAGCGAAATTTTGTTAGAATGCTTTCCATATGACTCACTATGTTCTGAACTGGAATCTAAGCTCTATGTGATAATGTAATTATTTTATAGTTACTCAAATATATATTTTTTTAAATGGTAATTTTTAATAAAAAATATGCATTTTTCGACATATATTGAATACTTCAGTTAATTTTGAAGATATTGTAAAACTCCTTGTTCAGTGCACAGGTAAGTGTAATAGTAGTATGTAGTACAAAAGAAATTGAAATATATTTAGTAGAATTGAGTGTACGCTGCCTGGCGAAAGCGTGAAATTAAGCTAAAAAAAGTCCTTCCGGCCAGTGCCGGGAGGAAGAGGTAGCTTTCATAATCCTTATTTAAAAAAAGCCAACTTATATCATGCAAACACACGAAGCTCAATTTAGTGGAAACCGAATATAGGAGATTCAATTACTAATTTTTATCAATATAATGAATGAGAATTTCGCGAAATTAGTCAGCTTTATCCAAGCTGCTTTTCTTTAAAGTAACTTATATTTGGCTGCCAAATTCGGCAATTTCTTAAAGTGCCTGTCATTTTAAGACAACATGGTGGATGAGGCTAAGCAGTGAACTTGGTCGAGACCTTAGTAATTGCTGTGCACATGCTCACTCACATCGGAATCGGTTAATATATAGGAGTGCTGTCGCATGCAAAAAATCAGATTTTTCAAAATGTCACCCACAATAGAAATTGAAACTGCTATATCTGAGCCATTTTTTAAGGTAAAGACAAACAAAAAATGCTCCTGAATCCTTATATCAAGATCAAATACTTAAGAAAGAAACCTTTTTCAATTTCTAATTTTTTTGCACCTCACTTTAAATATATATATATTTTAATTTAATGGCCGCCATTTTGAAACAAGATGGCTGATGAATATGGCCAGCGAACTTGGTCGAGGTGTTGATGTATACTATCCACATGCCTTCTTACATCGAAATAGGCGAATACGTGTGTTATCGCGTGACAAATACAAGATCGTTTCAAAATGTTAGCCATGCTAGAAATTCAAAGTGCTATAAATCAACCATTTTTTAAGATATCAACAAAAGAACAAATTTTCAGAAACAAAAACTGCTCCGGAATCTTTGTATCAAGGCCAAACACATAAAAAAATCTTTTTCATTTTCCAATTTTTTAATACCTCATTTTGAATTTTAAATTTAATTTTTTTTAAATGGCAACCCTTTTGAAACAAGATGGCGAATGAAGCTGGCCAACGAACTCGGTCGAGACATTGGTATGTACTATGTACAGACCAAGTTACATCCAAATAGGTTCATAAATACGCCTGTTATCGCGTGACAAAAATCAGGTCGTTTTAAAATGTCAGCCACAAGAGAAATTCAAAATGCTATTACTCAGCCATTTTTTTTTAGATATAGACGAAAGAAAAACTGTTCTGGAATCTTTGTATTAAGGTCAAACACATACAAAAAAAATCTTTTTCATTTTCCAATTTTTTGGTATCTCATTTAATTTTTTTTTTTTTTTAATTTCTTTAAATGGCCGCCATTTAGAAACAAGATGGCGGATGAAGCTGGCCAACGAACTCGGTCAAGATATTTGTATGTACTATGTACACACCAAGGTACATCCAAGTCGGTTCAAAAATACGCCTGTTATTACGTGAGAAAAATCAGGACGTTTCAAAATGTCAGCCACGCTAGAAATTCAAAATGCTATAACTCAGCCACTTCTTAAGATATAGACGAAACAAAAACTGCTCCCGAATCTTTTTATCAAGGTCAAATACATAAGAAGAAAATATTTTTTCAATTTTCAATTTTTGGTACCACATTTCAAATTTAAATTTTTCTTAAAAATTTAAATGGCCGCCATTTTTAAACAAGATGGCTGGTGAAGCTGGCCAACGAACCCGGTCGAGACATTGGTATGTACTACGTATAAACGAAGTTACATCCAAATCGGTTCATAAATACGCCTTTTATCGCGTGACAAAATTCAGGACGTTTCAAAATGTCAGCCACGCTAGAAATTCAAAATGCTATAACTCAGCCATTTTTTAAGATATAGACGAAACAAAAACTGCTCCGAAATCTTTGTATAAAGGTCAAATACATAACAAAAGAATATTTTTCCATTTTAAATTTTTTGGTACCACATTTCAAATTTAAAATTTTTAAAATTTTTTTAAATGGCCGCCATTTTGAAACAAAATGGCGGATGAAGCTGGCCAACGAACTCGGTCGAGAGATTGGTATGTACTATATACACACCGAATTACATTCAAATCGGTTCATAAATACGCCTTTTATCGCGTGACAAAATTCAGGACGTTTCAAAATGTCAGCCACGCTAGAAATTCAAAATGCTATAACTCAGCCATTTTATAAGATATAGACGAAACAAAAACTGCTCCGGAATCTTTGTATAAAGGTCAAATTCATAAGAAAAAATATTTTTCCATTTTAAATTTTTTGGTACCACATTTCAAGTTTTAAATTTTTTTAAAAATTTTAAATGGCCGCCATTTTGAAACAAAACGGCGTATGAAGCTGGCCAACGAACTCGGTCGAGACATTGGTATGTACTATGTACACACCGAATTACATCGAAATCGGTTCATAATTACGGGAGTTACAGCGTGACATAGGTCATATATATATATATATATATATATATATATATATATATATCAATTTTGAACGGAGGGTGGTTTCGGGGTCTGGGGGTCATGATCGATGAAAATATAGCAACATTTTTTGAAATCGCTTTCCTCCGAACGGCTGCAATAGGTAGCTTTTTTGTAAAGAAAGCTACCTAAAAGGGCAAAACTCTTCCAATTTTTTTAAAAGTAAGAAGACATTGCTATGATTTTATTTTTTTCACCTTTCTGTATTACAATTGAACGAAAAATATGTGTAATTATTCAACATTGCTCATTTTTTTAAAAAAAGCACTCCGAATGTAAGGCAGATACATTAAGGAGAAACTAAAGAAAATTCCTCTTATTTATACACTAAACATAACTGGAATAAGTTGTTCAAATGTATAATCCAGTTGTGTGCTTATGATTTTAAATCAGAGTAAAATATTTCAACTACTTCGGAATTTCAAGTATTGGATTGAAAGCAAATTGGATCGAAGTACTTCAGACGTAAATAAAGCACGTGTGGGAGTGCGATGATATTATTATTGTTGGAGACTCTTTAATTTAATTACTATTATGGGCAAACAAAAGATTCGATATGTTATCAAGCTTAAAAAATTTTAGAGACTGTAATATGCAACCTTTCCAAGATAGACTTAGAAGATAGGAAAGTATTTAATAAACAACGAGCTAGGCCAGAACTAAAGTTTAAAAGTATTCTTAAGAATTTTAAAGAGGTGTGAGATATTATTTTGGAATAAAAATATTTTTGTTAAAAAGTATATTTTTTCTCAGTGGGGTTGTTAGGAGAAGCTGCATATAGAAAACAGCTGTAAAATATTTTGATAAAAACATTTTCTCGCATATCCCCCAAAATAATGCATGTTTAAATACAGGAAACTGAAAATAAAGATTTCAATTACATAGAGAAAACACTTACAGATATTATTTTGTGTAACTACACATCTATTGTTGTGCGTGAATTCGCATGACGAAAAAAATAATAAAACAAAACAAATTTAACAATTTTCACATGTGCAAGCGTGCACAAACACACACACACATATATATACAGTGTGTCCACGTATAACCTGACCGAACTTTATTTTCGCAACCGTTGGTCCTAGATTCATACTTCCAGTTACAAAAATGGTCAAAATTAGGTGCAGGGTTAAGCTAAAAAAGTTTGAAGCGAAAAAACAATTTAGTGAATAATTACAGAATCTAAATTTTTATACGATCCCCCGGTCCTATGAGTTATATTTAGTAAAATTTCCCTGTTACACTGGCAAGTAAGGCAAAAAAAGTCCCGTTATTCTACGATTAAAATTGACCGAGTAATAGCTGTTTAAAGTAGGAGTATATTTTTTGCTGCATATTAGTGGTCATTCACAAATTTAATAGAAATATAATTTCGTCAGATATATTAAAGAAATGGTTGAGAGTAAAATTAGCATTGCAATATAAATTTGAAATCTTTAATCATTCTGACATATTACTGCAAAATGCACAATTTGTACTGAACATTATAAGAGGATAAAAACAACAGATTTTTTGTTAATTAAAAGGATGAAAAACAACAGCCTCAATTCTTTACGAAATGATACATATTTTTAAATGCTGTTAGATTACACTGTCTTTCAAATTTTGGGTTGTGGCATGTGTTTTAGCTTTTGAAAATCGATTCTTATCTATTTTTTAGCACTGAATTCGAAAATGACCTTCATTTTAAACCATCACGTCAGGAATTTTCTCAAATCGCAAATTTCAAAGCTAAAAGTTAAAATTGACCCCCCCCCCCCTCCCCGCCCAACCTCACCGGACTCTCGAGCTGTTTAGCTGTAAGAAACTCAGTATAAGCCAAAAAATCTCATAAATTATTGAATTAAATAAAATTAAACTGAATAAAAAAGTCTTACATCTATTTTATATTATCAGATTTTTCGCTATTTTTTACCTTGAAATTTACGCTTTGCAAAAAATCTTGACACGATGGTTAAAAGTGAAGGTAATTTTTTGATTCAGCGTTAAAAAATACATAAAATGTAATTATAAAAGTTAAAAAACACAACCATCACAGGTTTATGTTATCTAATCTAAAACTCTTTCTTAAACTTCTTGATAGTAATCTATCCGCTTTTTTATTATTATCCTCTAATATAAATATGTATAAGATGGTAAGAGTGGAAAATCATAATAATATTGCATTGTTATCGGATTTAAGTCGGTATGTAAAATTTAACTTCGATCGGGCATTTGAAAGTAAGATAAAGTTCGAGTAACTGGAAAGAAGATCATTGCAAGTTAAATAAAACCTTATGAAAAAAACATAATTTTAGTTAAAAGAAATCATAACCTCAAATCCTTACAAAATAAAACATGTGTTAAAATACAATTATTTTAAGCAATCTGAAACTTAACTAATAAAAGTTAATCGTAATATTTGTACGATTTCTTTCAAAGCGCAGATACCTTGAAATAAGTTTAAGTACTTTATACACGACCCCTGAAAGCATGGTCGAAATCATCTGTTTTGATATGCAAAAAAGTGGTATAAGTCATGCATTTCAAAATTTCATAACTCGGTCAATTTTAATGCTAGTTGAATGGGACTTTTTTTTGTCTTACTTGTTACTGTCACAGTAAACTTTTAGGAAATATCACTTATGGGACCGGGGGACCGTATAAAAATTTAAATTTCGTAATTTTTTAATAAATGTTTTTCTTGACCCAAATCCCTGTAAAAATAATTATTTACCTTATTTAAACCATTTTTGTAATTGGAAGTATGCATCTAGGACCAACGGTTTCGAAAATAAAGGTCGGTCAGGTTATACGTGGAGACACTGTATATAACCATTAAATAAACGTTACCGACCACCAACAAAAACCGTGAATGAATGTCAAATTATGAATAAAATGACATTAGCAGATACAGTTCCCCCCCCCCCCCCCCCAACACACTTAAAAAACAGCAGAAATTGAATAACAGAAATGGAATGATGGAAATTTGTAGAACTTAGACAGAATCATCGGGTTAAATGCCTTAAGTTCCACAAATAAAATGTGTGGTTTCATCTACATATTAGCCATAAATTAGCTAAAGGATATGAATTTGGGGCTACCACACACAGAAAACCGAGAAATAAACCATTGAACACCAATTAAGTTCCAAATGAAACACGATTAAAAAGGATAGAGGTCAAATAAAAAAACAAATTATCAAATTAAAATCCATATTGTCATAGCATTAGGTATAGCAAATACACTCATTATGCATTTTATTCTCATTTAAGATAGTATACTATTAGAAATTAATATGATATTGTCCTGATTAGGCTAACATTTAAATACAAGTTAATTGTTAACTTTATTAAATATTAATGAATATGAATAAATTTAATACAAATTGATAAATATATAAATATAACTACTCCATTATACATATAAAAGTATCGAATTAACATCCATTATAAAATGTGTGTTAGCAACGTAGTTATAAATCAAATGCCCCATTTTTTTATTAACCATTGCGTATTATCCAGACAACGCCACCCTCCTCCGTACTCTAACATCTACCCACTCAACCGTCCTATAATAATTTTTTATTATTATTTTACAATTTTTTTCATTTTTTATAATTATTTTCTTATTTTATATATTTTTTTGTAATTTTATTTACGCATGTGTTAACTTGTTTTTTAAGATAATTTAAGTACTAATTATATATTAAAGAATATATTAATTTTTTTGGAAAACTATGATTTAATGCATCATAAATTAGTTTTTTAATATTATTGTTAATTAGATGAGAAGAACATAAACACTTTATTCTATATAAATGATTAAGGATTATATTACGATATATATATATATATATATATATATATATGGAAGGATATAGTGTAAGTAATGTACCGAAGTTTGGTTATTTATGTCTCCTTAAAGTTATTGCGTCACAAAGTTTAAAGTGACTATTCTACTTTATTTATTAACTAAGCGTAGAATTACAAGATGAAGACAGCCTCTAAATTACATGTTTACTTTTGAACGAAGGTTATAAAAATGCATTATTGTTAGAATTTATAGAGAAAAAAATCTTTTATGACAATTTCATTAGATATGTGAAGATGGAAAAATAAATAAGATGTAATAATCAGTGTTAGAAGAAAGATGACGATTTTAGAATACGGGCTAGTGTACGCCATTATTCTTATTTATTTCTTCAGAATATTTATGATCGCGGAATAAAACAGTTCACACATATCCTCTTCTGAATGCTAATAATGTTTTGTATAAGAACGTTCTCTTAAATACAGTCGAGTGTTATACTGTAACAGCTACTTCATCACACTTAAAAAAACTATGTCTTCATAATTTTGTGTTACTTCTCTTTCTTTTAAAAGTAAATTCAACTACAACCAGTGGCGGCTCGAGACTGGCTTTTTAGAGCGCTACATGCGTGGTTCCAGTTTTCGTTACCACTTTATATTTCATTGGAAATCTTCTCCTTGTTTAATCTAAGAAATTCTGCAATAAAGTAAGGGAAATATTGTTACTAAAATATGCTGACAACAAAAAAGCGTGAAACGCGGAGGCATTCATGTCCCCGCCTACCCCCCCCCCCAAATAAATTATATATACACACACACACACACATATATATATATACATATACACATATATGTATCAACAAAAACGCGATGATTTCATGTTGCATTTTTGCCCTCCGGCATGTAAAGTCTCAACGCACTGCAAGTTGTTGGAATCATTATTTGATTTTGTACCAAACGTTCCAATAAATTTACGCGATATAATAGCTGTATTTTAAAAGAAAAAAAGAGAAATTACATAAATAGTTTACGCCAATGCTAAATTTTAAAGTCTAATTTTACAAATTTAATACGTAAAGATTAAGCGCAAACCTGTTCATAGCCTTCTAAGCAACCATACCGTATTTTTCCGTTTCCTGAATCAACTTGCGCTGTCTTTAGATAAAACTATTTTTAACAGAATTGTGTTTGCAGAAATGTTTAAGATGATAGCATATGAAAGGTACTGTAGTGTCAAATATTATTAAAAAAATATATGTTAACCATGTTTAATGAGCGTTATTGTGAAAATGCTGGAAAGCCTTCGGATGTTCAGAGTTTAATTGCTCTAATCAAAGATTTCGGGGCAATATTTTCTACAAAGCCGATAAGTTTTTCGACTTGGAATAAATTGAACCACATTTAAAAAAAAATCCCTAAATATTTCCCAATATCCGCCTACTTAAAAATGCTACAAAAATCTTTCACTGTCGCTAAATTCCGTAATATCTCTGAAGATTTTTTTAAACAAAATCTTTTTCTGATGCTACTTACAATCTAGATTTATTTTACGGATAAAATTGTACTAAAGATCGATAAGAAAAAATGTCGGAAAATAATGAAAGGCATTTCCAAGCCTAAAGAACATATTGCATATTCCTGTCATTTCATACCAGGACATGGTAGAAGATAATGAAAAATCAATTCTCAGTAGGGTTAACAGAAACAAGTAATATTACTGAATGACTCATATCGTTATTGCACTGCGATCAATGAGATAAATTGATGGGCATCGTTAAAACAGCGTATTATTTTGTCACCGTTTAATGCTAAATGCGCTATTCATAAGCAAAATCATCATATCACTTTTTGCTTTCAAGCAAGAAAAATATATTGTTTTTTAACTTCATTTATATCCGAGTTATCTTCTATCATTAATAAAAGGTGCTTCTATAAAATTCTTTCTAGCACTTAAACTGGGGAATAAATATTGTAGAAATATCAAACAGCAGGAAAACAGCCAGACAGTTCTAAGTAAAATTGACAGCGGTTTAAAAAGAATATCTAAGAACGTTTCGCTATTTCAGAACAGATTTTTATATCGTGCTTTTTTAGAAGTTAAGTTAGTCATAATTTTCCATGTCAATTTGTCACTGTACCGGAAAGGCAAAAAAAAAAAAAAAAAAAAAAAAAAAAAAAAAGCATACTGCAATTTTTCCTGAAAGAAGTTTTTAACGGAACAATGTACTTTTAACAATGTACTTTTAACACACTGAATTTAGACTTAAAAGTTGACATGATTTTAGAGAAATATAAAATTATGTTCCGATAATTATACGTTGTAAAAAGAATTTTGATGCTCGTTGCAAAAAATGTAAGCATTTATTTATTAATGATATCTATATATTTTTAAAATGCAGTTTTCTCAGTAATTGATATCTCCTATATTTTTCAATTTGGAAATGTTCCAGGTGCATCCCAAATTGTCAGTTTCTTTTCAACTTTTCTTATTTTATACGCCGAGAGATATTAATTAATTATTAACTTAGACAGCTAAATTTCAAAAATATTTTAGCATGAAAAATCTACATCTGAAATTTTAACGTTAATTTTCAAAAAATAAAGTTGAGTATTTTGATTAATACTTAATTTTATGAATGTTTTTAGATTAAAAATAAATATTGTGAATTTACATTTACAAAATTTTTAATATTTTCTGTTTTGCTGATTTATTGAAATTATTAATTGAAAACTCAAAATATATTTAATATTTTAATGCCGAAATTTAAAAAGAACTATTTTATTTTGTTATAAGTAATTATTAAAAAAATCATTAAAAATGTTCTGAAAGTTCGTCGTTCTGTTAATATACGAGGTGTTGAGAATTAGAGTGGAACAACCTAGCCAGCTGCGATTGTGGAGAAAAATTATTTCCAAAATTTGTACAAATTTTTGCCCAGACCAAGCTTTATCAGCAAGCATATGATGATTAAGTTGGCGCTGCCAGAGTGGACAAAGCTATTTGATCAACTCTTGTACTGGCAACTTAATATCCAACTAACGTTGGAGCATCTGTTAAACTGGCCCTTTCTTTCTTTCTAACCGATGACCAGGGCACTACCTGTCGGATATGTAGCCACGGCTGAACGGGTTTGATACCTGGTATCGGGGCGGGTGACCGCCTAATCGCCGCCTAGCAGCAATAAATCTGACGAGCGCCTAGATCACCATCCTATCGGCAGTGCCTACACTGTTGGGAAATTTATTATGCTGGTTAATTAACATTTATATCTTGTTGTTTTTCACTTGGATATTGCTACTCAAGTTGATCTCGTAATTCAGAACCTTGGTCACATGACGAGTCCTTCACCTGGCAAGGCACCTCCAGAGGTATAATTATTCATAGGTTACTTGGAGGATTTTATATGCACCAGGCGCCATTAGCATGCATGGCGTTAAATTGGTTCTACTGCTTGACTAGTTCCAAAATTAATAAAATTCATTATTCTGCCAATAGATGGCATGGCATGCACTTTTCGACACTTCAACCTCATTTTCCACAAAATATGGGATAGCCCACTCTGGTTCTCAACGCCTCATATATAGATGGAATTTTACTGATAGAAGTTTCTTCTAATTATTCTAAAAGAGAAATTTGTGCAGAATTTTGTACAGATAACCCTTATAAAAAAGACCAACATGTATTATCACTCTCAAAACCAGTAGTTTTCATATGACGTGGAAAATTGAGTGGAGCATAAGTTACTATGATATCGATATGTCTCTTTTGCGATTAATTAAAACAAACATATAAACAGTCGCATATCCAGAGAGGTGTGTGTGTGTGTGTGGGGGGGGGGGGGGGTTCTGATACACTTTACATCACTAACATTGTAAAGTTTTTTTTCCGCCCTGAGCTCAAAATTCTCCGATTAGATAAGGTGTAGAAACTTCTTATAAAATTAGTGGTGTCGAGTGCATCTGGACTCCCCTCTGGCTACGCCACTGCATATAAAATTAACAAATTTATCACAGCTGCATTTAATTAGTGCTATAAACGTATTTCATCCATAAAGTACCATATCCATGTCTTCAAAATGACGTGGGATAATGGCTCCTTATCAATAAACCGTCAGAGCAACTTCACATGGGAGTCAACTACGGCGTCAGATTACGTAGAAAATGAGTCGAAGCTAAGATACTATGAAATGTAAAAGTGCATGAACTGTAATAGAAGTATGAAGCGTAATAAAAATATTTTACCCACAAATCGGCATATCTGTGTCTTCAATGTGACGTCAAATAATGAATGTATAATTCAATCTGACGTCGTTATGTTCTTTTCGTGACTGAACAACAACAACAAAAAAAAAGATGAAAAAATATTACAACATTTGTTTAATTACTTCTTTTAAAAGTGTGCTTTTAAAAACCCTGAAGCAATTCACTACGACGTCCAATTCACTATGACGTCATTATGCCAATTTTTTGATCAATCAAAAGAGGCGTAGAAAAGCAATAAATTCATAACAGCATTATTTATTTAGTGGTTTTAAAAGTTTTAGCATCATATCTGTGTTTTTCGAGGCTAACGAAAAAGACAGGCTACCGCGGTGGGTCTGATTCTTCATTTTTTACAGACCGCTGGAGTCACGTGATGCTCTTTTCGCATACCTTCATTGGTGCATTCGAGTATCACGTGACTCCAGCGGTCTGTAAAAAAAGAAGAATCTGACCCACCGCGGTAGCCTGTCTTTTTCGTTAGCCTCGTGTGTTTTTGACGTGACGTCAGATAGTAAACGTGAGTCACAACGTGACTAACTAAAGAAGTCACATTTTGGTCACGTTGCGACTATGGCACTTAAGACTATTTCGTCCAGTACTGAGACTTAAAATTCAACATTGACTGTGTTATTAGAGTATCTTTTAGTAACAAAGTTTTTTGATAAGTGTCTTTAAGTAATAAAATTTCCGGTATATATCCTTTAGCAAAACCATAGAAAGAATGCTATTTCTCAAAATCTATTCTACCTATATCGTGAAAGATCTTCATTTAAAAAGTATTTCTTTTGAATCCAATTCACTTTTTGACCTTTTCCGTACCATAACTAATCCTTTCTTAATAAAATCCCCAGGAATACCGAACTTTCAAGAAGTCTTTGAATCTACAGATATAGTATTCTTAAATCTTGTTTTCAGCTGATCTTTCAAAATAACGCTTGACTAAACAAAATAAGGCAAAAATATATTTCGAATATACCATTTAAGGACAATTTTAATACTTCAGTTGGTATAATTTAGGGAATACTTTCACACTTTTTTAAAATTCTTAGTGAAAATATTTACTATTAAAAATGGTTTTAAAATTAATTTAATAAACATACAGATTTACACATTTTTTTTTTTTTTTTTTTTTTTTTTTTTTTTTTTTTTTTTATGAAGCGTTAGTAAAAAGTTCAGTATGTATAATTATTCTTATTACTTTAAAATAGTTTTATGTTCTAGTAAGTTATGGAATTTGAAACTAATATTTTATTCTTTTAACGAAACAATTTTATATTTATGAAAATGTTTTTTGACTGACATTTTGACGTCTGCTGTCTACTATAACGGATTTACCTCGGCAATATATAACATGTGGCGCCTTCAAGATACACATGATGTCAACAACACTTCATTTATACAAATCTGTAGGGTATAAAGCATAACATTTGGAGATACATACGCAGTATGATAAAATCACATTTTAATAAGGCACGAAAGTCGGGTAAAAATGTTTCTCTTTTATCTGTAACCAGAGGATTAGAAATAATTTTCTTTAAAAAAGTCGGCATCAATTGGCAGTGAGAGATAATAAAAACTAAAGTTGAACCTCAAAAACGATATATTTTGTGTTTTACAATCCAAACCTAAATTAATATTTACCAAGCGTACCCCAAAACACAATTTACCTAAAGCCCAAAAATGTTTACCATGGCAAATCGAAATAAAATAATCTATTCTTCTAAACCTAAATTTAATATGTTATATTAAAGAAATATATATCACATTCTACTTTTAACACAAGAATTATCATGTTGTAAGACAATTTCATCATGTTACGCATTCAAAGCAATACATATCACATTGTACCTCTAAAGCAAAGTTTATTATGTTGTATTTATAAAAACAAGTATATAAACGAGATAACGACTAAAACAACCAAAGTTTTTAAAGTGTAAATGTTATTTAGTTAATCCAAGCCAACTCTACTCATGAATTTAGCATGCACGCTCCGGTCACGAATCAGATGAACCTTGAATTATTGTGACCTTTTATGTTTGAACGCAAATCTTTTCAAACGAATCTAGAGTTAGGGGACACAAGCATACACAAGACATTATTTTTCATCTTTAAAAAAAGCAAAGTTGTCTTATCTCAAAGGCACAGACTAAAATTAGATTTTTAGCATCGTCGTTCACTTTGTATAGAAACCGAATAGGTATTCTGCTAACTATAATTTAATCACGGTAGCAGCAAAATTTACTGAAGAATTCTTTTTGTTTCGAAAAAAATTGTCAAAAAGTCTCCACAAAACGGAGAAAACCTCTATATATTACATAGCAGTTTGGGAAAAATAAAAAAATTGCAGATGACAAAATTTATAATAATGAGCTAAAAGACTGAAACCTGATTTCTTTTTAAAATGCGAAAAAATCACCGCAAAAAGCAAAAAAAAACCGATAACAATTGTATTGAAAAAAAAAAATAGTAGAGAACAAAATTTACTATATAACATTTAGAAACATTATAAAAAGTTGAAACTAAAATCCTTTTTGGAACGTGAAGAAATCGACGCGAAACGTGAAAAAAAAAACGCTGAAAATCCCATAAAAAATTCGTGAAAACTCAAAAAACGTTATATGAATTTTAAATACGCTTTACTGAAAAGAGGACAAAACTTACTATATTGGGAGACTAGATTGAAACAGGATTACTTTTACTAATGTGGAAAAATCGCAATCGAAATGCCAAAAAACCTGTTAAAAATTGTATAAAAAATTTACCAAAAATTTCAAAAATCGCTTATAAGAAAATTTACTATATTGGGCTAAAATACTGACACCGGAATCATTTTACAAATTTCAAAAAAATTGCCGCAAAACGCGAAAAAAAAAAACTAAAAAATCTCATAAATAATTCTCGAAAAACGCAAAAAACGTCGTCTAAGTACGTTGTCTGTAGATTAAACTTTATTGAAATGAATAAAAAAAAATACTATATTCAGCTAAAATATTGAAACCGGATGCCTTTTGCTAACTTAGAAAAATCCTCGCAAAACAGCAACCCCCCTTAAAACTGCATTAAAAAATAATAAATTCTAATCTAAAATTGGCTTCGAAGTGCGTAACGTCAGACATGCACATACTTTCCTGTGAAATCATGCAGCTCTGTGCTCTTCAAAAAACCCTGGGCAGACGGGCACATAAACATTTATCTTTATTATTATAAGAATGAATCTTTGAATACAAAGGAATAGTTTGTTGCTTACGATAATTTTTTCGTCATACTAAGCTCACAAACACTTACCGCAAAATTATCATAGCCAACACATAGTAAATTCTTCAGGAGACCTTAATTTTTTTTTTCTGTTTTTTTAGTTGGCTGAATTCTTGAGCGGAGTAGGGGAGCTTAACCACTGGTTCCCGGTCTAGCAAGATACCACTATTTTTAAAAAGAATAACTTGTCTTATTATAATGACATAATATTCCCTATTAAAGAAGTCGAAGATTACCTTTCGAAAATTCTGGTGGCAAAGGATTTTGAGGCAAAAAGGATGTACAGTATTAGAGTAGCATATGCAATAGTGGCATTTTGAGTGGAGTAGGGGTGCATAACCACTGGTCCGCGTACATTCCGAATGTATATGTATCTTACATATGTATAAAATAATGCATGCATTAACACCTATATTTAGCACAAGTTGCACGCTGGTATTAATTTTTTTTTAATTCTCCGAATAAAAAGGAATAATTTGACTGTTTCCAGAGTCTTTATTTTTGGTTTCTGTATTTTTATTTAATGGACAAATTATGCTAAACGAGCTTTTAAGATAAAGGTTTAGCTTAAAGCTGTTCTCAAATCCAAACTGGCTACTTTGGCACATTTTTAAAAATTCTTTTTTTTTTTTTTTTCACAGTTGTATGAAATTAGCCGTTGTTCTTATTCAGGAACTATGTAATACAATTGTTTTCCCCTCTTTTTGGTGAAGTCAGAAGATCTTTCAGAAAATGCTGTCAAAGTTGGCGTTTCGAACGAGGCGTTCGTATATCCGGACACCACAGCCGAGGGGGGGGGGGGGGGAGGATGTCAAAATGAAACTGCAATCGCTTTTATAATACAAGATGTAATTCATTTATTAAAAAAAAGAAGAAAAGAAAAAGTAAAAACTGTTCTATGAGAAATCGTTTCAATGATCGTGCATGGAAGTTTGATGCATTTGCGTTTTAAAATGAGCCAAAGTTTCGCGTTGTTGAGCAGGGGAAATTTTTTTTTTTTTTTTTTTTTTTTTTTTACAACTTCCTTAACCTGTCTTTGGTCGCGCTACGAGTCGCGCATTCAAACTAGGCTTAAAAATCAAATTTAATTTAGAAAGCGTGTATTTAATTTAGAAATGATCTTCAAATGAACTTGAACTCAATTTCCATTATTTTACTTTAAATATAAATTATATTGCATTTCGTCTAAAGAAATATTTTATAGCTATTTTCATTACGTGCTCATACAATGGGTGAGGGCAGTGCGAGAGAAACGTTTCCAAGCGATCAATGGGATCGTTCAATAAAAGAATTAAATTTAAAAAATCAAAAAACCCGACTGCGTAAAAAGCGAACTAATTATTTCTCATCAATATGAAACTATTTTTTGTATTACTTACCCTTTTTTTATTTACTTGTATTCATGACTTTTAAGTTGTGTTTAATTGTTAGTTCCTATCTATAAACACTGTTTTGATGAGGCCCATAGATGTAAGGTTAGAATTGCAGTAAAGCTAGAGATCCTACCTACACAACTTCCAGGTTGTGTAATATTTAAATGGAGCTTCTGACTGTAAAATAGTCAATGAAACATAATGTTCATTTTGAAAGACGTATCCAATGGTATGCCACTCAATAGGGTGCGTACAAATGTTTTTTCGTCTCTACCGCCATTTTGTATTTTACGGCCGCCATTTTGAATTTATAAAAACAAAACCTAGCCTATAACCATCGGACGGTTAATACGAATCGTTAGAGACCTCATTCATTAAAATCCTCCCAGCCGTTGGGATGTTTCGAGGGTATAAAGAAATCCACATACCCAGATACGCGTGAAACATATAACCCTTCTTGGCAGTCGGGTAAAAAGACCAGACAGACGAGGGGCGAAATTCGGGGTACATAAATATTTTGCTACAACTTTTCCGAATTAAAATCTTCGCCTTGTTTTCTGTTTTAAAATTTCTGTCATTAAATAAAGCAAGTTATTCCTTACGAAAATAGCGATACCTGTCAAGTTGGAGACTCCTGACTTACATGAAGCATTTAAAAACTTTTTCTATGAATTTAACATAATTAATTATGGAAGCCCCCCCCCCCTTCTGATACTTTTTCTCAAGCATTTTTCTCTTTTATTCTTTCATAAAAACACATTGTATCATTCTTCCGATATATTTTGAATAGACATTTTATTACCCACTATTAAGAATAAGCTCTGTTGAAATCTTAGAGAGACTTAAACTTGGATTTTTAAAAATATTTCTGACAATAATGTACCTTAATTCAGACGATAATTTTAACTGATCTGCCATTGAGTATTCAGTCTCAAAATCGTTAGAATTTTTAACTTTACGATGCAGTAAATTGTATTTAACTATATCAAAGTTTATCGAACTATTTAAATTGAATAATTCGGCAAAATTTCTGAAACACTTCCTTTTATAAGCATGCAAATTTTAAGCTTTTTTTTTTTTTTTTTACGTATTCAGCATCAATAAAAAGTACTTAAACTATTCCGTATACAAACACAAAAAAATATTTCAATAACATGAGCAAACGATTGGTAGAAACGTTGCTATTTACATTTGACACCAAAACATGCATTATATTTATTTTTTTGTATTTATAACGGCAGTGTACTTTAAAGTTTAAAATTTTTAAAGTGTCCACTGATATTTAGGGGATAATTTTCTATATATTTCATAAAAATTTTGATTAATTTTGAAAACCAATTATACTCTTATTTCCGAAAAAATGCATAACATAAAAACTAAGACCTAAACGATTTATTATAACAGCAGAAATTATTATAAATCCTTTTACTGCTTTTTAGTTATTTGATCGTTTTAAACTTTATAAGTGTCCATTTACTTTTGTGACCAATTGCATACTCATAAGAACTCTAGCTTCCATTGTATGTTCCTCTGTTTTACTTAATATAGTTTTAAAATTCGTTATTTTAATAATTGCAGCCAAAATAAAGAAATTGAAAAATTTAAATAAATATCAAATAAATTGTTTGTGACAAATTGATTACGATCATCGAACCATCGAATCACTGAGATAAGCAAATGAAATTTCATATTATTTATCAAGTCATTCGGTGTTGACAACATTAGACTTTAAAAATAATGCAAATGCCAATTTCAGTGATAACAAAACTATCCACGTTCGTTAAAGATAACAAACATATTTATAAATAAATAACTGTAATCTGTACTAATTACTGTAAATACACCGAGAAGAAACGTTTACTATGACGATTAATGGAAATTCGTCATCGTAAAATGTATGAATATTTTTACCAGAAAAGCAAAATTGAATTCATCAGCGCTTTTCCGTATTTGTTTTCGAGCTACGTTTCACCAGTGCTTACAATAAAATTGGATACAGTAAAAAAGCACACAAAACGCACGATAAATTTCATCTTCTTTATAATTTCAAAACTATACACAATAACTGTTCTTCAATGTATAATAGCACCATTTGCCATAAAAAACCCATTTTGTCGAAAATTGTCGCTCACGATAATTTGGCGGGAAGGGCTCGACAGATTTAGACAGAGGAAAAAACTGTCAAATAAAATCCATCGAGAAAAAATATCTAAAAGCAAGCTGTTACTTGTTATAAAGTTCTCAGATTTTTCCTAATGTCTTACATGATGATATTTACGAATGGTATCAAATTATGTTTATTTAATTCTCGTGTGGTAACTTGTAGTGTATCTGACCAAAGCAATTTTTAAGACATGATGATTTTTAAACTATAGTGAATTATGATATGTCCTTCCATGCATTTTCTTCTAAGATCATCCTAACACTGCTACACAAAAGAGGGAGTCATTTCTGTTTTATCTGATATAATTTTTAACGTTTTTAGAATTTTTGCCGTACATCGTACTTTCTGTGTAATAAAAGGTGGTGACCTGCGCCAGAAGATTCTGTACGTTACACTTCACCAAATTTGGTGAGGACAGAACTCTTGTTAAAAATGGGTTATCATGGGGTCAATATGACTCAATCTCCAGAAGTGTTAAAAACTACACAAAAGAAAACAAAAATAAATTACTCATGTGTTCAACAGTGCCAAGAAGGTCTAAGAATACAGCACATGTCACCCAGTGGCGTGGTCGGTAGCGACAGCTGCTGCCACGGCGGGTGCCCGGGTTCGAATTCTCGGGTAAGACATGGATGTAATTGTGAGTGTCTACCTGTAGTTATATAAATATGTAATGGGAAAAAGAAATAAAACTGTTGTGGTTTGTTGTTGCTTCTGTGTATAATAAGGATCATTCGAGGCGAAAAGCCATAGTTGCTATAGTCCCCAAAGCAATCCCAAAGTCTAAAAAAAGACAACACATAGCATAAATTCATAATATTTGAAAAAATGCCATGTCTTAAACAATGCTGGTGTCAAATAATTCACATGGTAGGTATTACAAAGGGGTTAAGTTTATCACTGACTTATATATATTTTCGAATTTCAGTAAATATTTTACTATAAATCGTAACTTACACTAAAATACTTTTTTAGCAGCTGAGAACCTTCAATTACAATCCATTTAATAAAATACAATTTAGTAACACTCATAACAATCGTCTCTTCCTAGTAAAAATTTAATTTACATTCGTTACATATAAATATGGCAATTCTTACAGGGGAAAAATGCATAGCAATTATAATAAAATGTTTTAATCAAATATTCTTTTAGAAATGAATAAAATTTATTAAACTAATCATCTTTCAATTAATGTTAGGCATTTTAGATAATCACCATTGTAATTTATTAAAATAAAAGCTATATTTCTGCATAAAGAAAAAAATAGCTGAAAATTTCTACTAAAATTTTATTTTACTCATGTAGAAGGACAAAAATAGCATTCGAATAAAATTCGTATTAATTGTTATTTATGTTTTTGAATGTCACCTGCGTTAATTCATTTTCATTCAGTTCTTTAAAAATACGAAAAGCAATTACGATTACGATATTCAATATTAACGCAACACAAAAAATAAAAATGAGATAATTAGAGTTAGAAATATGAATTAAAAATACAGTTTTATTTTATATTGAGAGGTAGAGAAATTTCGAATAAGTATAATTTCTAAATAGCTTATTCAATCGACTTCAACTCAGTATCTGACGATTAAATTTAGAGTGGACTCAATATTTCATTAAAATGAATTAAATTAATCTTTAGGGTTAGGAAGAAAAATTCTATTTTTATCCGTAGTTTAATATGAAGATGAATATTTAAATAGAATATCATACGCGAAAATAAATACAATGCCAAACAAAATTTTAACACTTATAGGAGCGGCGACATTTTTTAGTAAAATTTTGCTTTTATAATTTACGTAAAAAATTAATTTATTTACTATTTATTTCAAATGAAATTGTTCGTAAATTTTGATCAAGTTTTCAACATTACAGCTATAGAATTACTTGTTACCTGAAAGGGTTAGGGAAATTATTGCAATATGTCTATTGATAACTAATATAATCAAAATAGCAATAGCCTAGAGTGTAGCAAAAATCGAAAGAAGTTTCATGTACAAATCAACGTCTTCATTTCAGATGGTAAAAATAAGTGAAGGAATTATAATTTCACTAGGAAGGAATTAAAGTTTCTTTTTTTTTCACGTTTGGAAAATGCTGCTTTTTGAATGCAGTTGTGATTTAAAAACTCATAAAACTGTCATTCACCGGAAACACGTTCCTGAAAATAATTGCTATACTCCAACCCAAAGAAACTCAGAGGCGGGCAGCCGAATACTTTGCAGAGGCAGCAATGACTGCTATTTTCCCAGTATGGACCCGATTTCAAGAATCAGATAATGTTGGGCACTGGTATGGGAAAGGTAGCCCGTGTGCTACTACACAAACTAATAGCTGTTATCAGATGTTAATAGTTCGTCGAAACACAATCCACATTGTTAATCATCTGCAAAGAATGTTTCTTCTGGAAACAAGATGGAAGGTGTCAAACTACATAGTCCAAAATATTTTATCGAGTTGTCTTTATGCATACAGGCTAACAGGGTGTATTCCTGTCACCTCAATACATCGTTGTACGGTTATAAAAAGATATACAACTGGACACAGAGGTTGAACGCAACGTAGTGGTGTCGAACTGTTTTCACTCCCGAACTCAGATTTCATCTGGAGTGTCACAACGACAACCGACATGTTCTGGTATAAACAGAAAGCGATACGCTAATCCGCATTCGAAAAGGATAAAAGAACAGTGCAGACAAAGTCGATTCATGCTCTAAACTGGATGGTATATACGTGGATATGCGGACACGCATATTGCTCGGAACAGTAATCTGACTATTCTAAAGTATGCAGGCGAGATATTCAGGCTTCATGTCGTATCTTACTCTGTAATTATTGGCAATTTCTTTATTTTAATGCACGACAGTGACAGACAACATATAGCTAGACGTGCAAAAAACGTGCTTGAAATGGAGAGAATACAGAGTATAAAGTGACCAGCATGTTCTCCTGACTTAAATCCGATCGAGCATGTCTGGAACACAGCCAGATGGTGCAATGCAATTTATATCGATAGCTCCATTGACAATACGGGACTTGTAAACGTACTTTTTTAAGAGTGAAAAAAACCCCCACAAAGCCTCATCGACGACCTCACCGCATACATTGAAAACAATTTGTGCAATAGCCCCTATTTTTGGAGACCACATATATTAAAACATTTCGCTCCCCCCCCCCCCCCCCCACCCGGAACAAAACTTTTTCATTTATATTTTTCTTATTTAGTCAAATTAGGGGTGCACCACCGCTGGTCCACGGGACACCACTATATTTTTTTACACAGAATTAATGGCTTTATATAATGACAGAATCTTTGCGAATAAGTAAGATACCTTTCGGATTTTGTGGTGGCAAACAAGTATCAGGCAAAAAGATTAACACTGTTAAATTGATGGTTTGGAGATTATCTTCATGTTTTTGATACAATTTTAAAAAGTTAAAATTTCTTATACATGATATTTTTGCGTGTTGTTTATTGTGTTATGTTTTAATATATGCGCACTCCCCACTTTTGTCCATTTGTCTCCTATTGATTTCACTACTGCTTTGCTTACTTAATTAATTGTTTTGGCCAGTATAAAAGTTAAAATTTCAAATCGAATAATAGTTTTACTTTTCATATACAACAGTAAAGAAAAATAAGGGCTGCATCTCATTTAACCCCCTGAAGGTAAATAAAAAGCTCCCACCATAAATTCTATAGCTGACGCTAGCAACCGATATAACCTTTGCATTTTCCCCAATAGTTAAAGTTAAAGGGAATGGATATTCACACAGGCATTTTTAATTCTATTTCTGTTTAAATTCTCCTTTTATTTTTTATACTTGCTTGTAGCTTTCTCTCTCGAAATGATGAATCGGTATTTTATCCACATTTTATTTAAAAGCGCCTTTTTATTGATTAAATCTTGAATTCAAAATTCATGAAACAGATTTTTTTTTTCATTCTTTAAAAAAGTAAATCTTTATATAACTGAAATTCTCTCATTTAATATATTTGTCACAAAAGTGACAGAAATAGCTAAGAGCGAAGAATATTATTTATTCAAATGGGTACTTTTTTCATTAGTTTGACAATTTGTAAATTTTGCTTGAATGCATATTTTTCTGTCTCTCTCAATTTTATACACGTCCTGAACATGAAAAATTTTCAAACTGAATTACGTCCATGATGCATTCGTGCCAGGAATAATCTTAGAATAGCACTAAATAAAATATCGTGATTTATACATTGGTTTCTGAGAATTTATTTCAAAATATTTTCCTTTGAAAAGAATGCTTTCCGATGCTTTTAAAAGAGAACTTTTTTCTAAAGCAAAATAACTTCGTGATTTTTTACTACCTTTTAAAGAGTTGAAATTGTTTTGTGCGGAATGTATTAGTTTTATGCAATAAATAAATAATATAATTTTCGTAAGTTTAAAGGAAAAAAAGATGCACATAAAATGAATAAGAAACAAGTAAAAGTTTGTAAATTTTTCAAATACTTTTCGAAACACCCAACATTCTGGCATGCCTCTGTAGAATAAGTCAGTAACTTCTTTAAAAAAAGCATCCACGAGGTTAATCAGTAAGTAGAATATTTAAGACGAATATGGATAATTAATTGAATTAAACCTGTCTGTTTAACTTTTAGAGGAAAAACACAACAAACTTTACACACAAAAAAAATTACACACAAAAGTTTTGGGGTCTGATTTTATTGTTAGGAATCAGATAATGAGACACATTTAACTTAATCTCAAGTAATTAAATTCTACCTGTTATAATATATATATGCTTAAATTTTCACATTTTACAAAATCAATGCTTTACGCTTCGTCGTAGCATCGAAATTTGCCAAACAGAAAATGAGTCTAATATAACATAGCTATAATTAATATAGATACTCATACGCTTTCACTGCAAGGCTCTTGATTTGATAGCAACTTCTTGGGTCAACGTTTATGTCAGATAATGATTGTGCGTATACTGCACCACAATGTATTTTTTTCTTCCACCCGTGTCATCCCTTATTTGATGGAACTTGAGAATTTTCTATGCGTAGGATTTCTGGTTGTTTTTACCATATAGCTTGGCTTTCCATAGGCCGTTCTTTTAACACGTTGAGTACCTTGTCAGTCACTGGTGACTGACACTGAACTCCCGTTTAGAACGCGTCAGTCATCGGTGACCGACACTCATAGATTGTGTAACGGGAATCTTATCGTGGCCCAAACAGAAAGACAGACAAAATAGACTTGGCATTCAATGTATTAAGCATGAGAATGTTGGCGCACTGGAGATAGTTTTTTCGAAACATAGATACATTTGTTGTCTGCCGTATTGTATCATTCGCAATGTCTTATACTACGTCTGTTTATCCCCTACTGTAGTATCGGCAGGCTCTCGTGGAAGCGATAGGATTATATGTAAATATTCTGCAAAATTTACATATTTGTTTAACAGTAAGTAACAAAATTGCAGCAGGTCAATTCGTTGAAATAATTAAATGCTCCAACGAGGATTATTGTTGTAAAGGCGCGAAGAATGTAGTCTCAGAGCCGCTTTCGTGAGAGAGCCCAAATGAAGAGAAATTTGCCAGTAATTGCAATTTTGTATATAGATTCTTTAAACAATTTTAACACTCATCCCAAAAATTATAAAGACATTATAACATATATCTTTCACCTCATCTGAAATTCTACAGCTATAATAATTCTGCAGATTACGGAACCAAATAAATTCATACGATTTTATCAATACCCCAATTAACCCTTTATGTACTGAATTATGAATTCATGAAAATTTTATTTTCTAAAGCATTTTTCGTGAATTTTTGAAAGTACATTAGAAGATTTACATAATCAATTAACCCTAGATCTACCGGGAATTTTATTCAAGTTTTAATAAAACGTTCTACACCAGAATTTTTATTTAAAACTATTTAACTTATTTATTTACCTTATTTTTGTCTGGTTTATATACTTAGTTTATTTTAAAGAAATTTCTGGTTTGAATGAATATTTTGTATGTACCTGTCGGGTCCAATGGACCCGTCTGGTAGACGGAGGGTTAATAAATTTTAGAAGGATTGGAGGACTTAGAAGGATTAATTAAATTTGAATTCATAGGGATTTTGTAGAATATTTATAATCCCACTCAAATCTTTTATTTTACATATTTTTCTTAGTATTTTATAGAATTAGGAAATCTACAAATATAACCTTCTTACAATAGAAATATAGGAAGATTTCCGAATTGAAAAATCCCCCCCCTCCCTTCCAACGCCAAGAAAACTGAAAAGATACAAAGGCAAAATAAATCATCCTTTTAAAAATATTTTTGTTTTGTGTAGCCAATAATACTTTTGCAACAAGATAAAGTAATGCATCTATAACTCATTCTAAGCTGTATTACTACTAATCGACGTATTAAATGAATTTTATAACAAGTTATTTTAATGGTACTTATAAGTACCGTCAGTAGATAAAGGGTTAATATAATTGACCAAATATAGAAAAATCCTGTCAGGTTCCAGAGCGTCACACACATACGCACACACAGATTTATAAATACATAAACCATTCTTTGTGAACTGCAGCCGGGTAATAATCATATAGTGATATCTAAGTTATGCATACATCATTGTAAACATGTCTCTCAGCCACTGAAGAAATGCTACGTATATTTCATCTTAAGATCTAACTCTGGTTGTTTATTATCTCATATAGCGATAAATTATACACGGTATTACAAAATAAGGTGTTTCATCAAATAAATAAATAAGGAAATAAATAATAATAAAACTCGTTCTCGAATGTATCTACTAGAAAGTTTTCCACTAACATACACTTAAAAAATACGAGTGTAATTCGCTACCACTTTCACATAAGCTTGAAAGAGAAAAATAAAATATTTGTAATAAACTAGTTTAATTCAATGGGCAAAATCTTTGACTCAATTAAGCGCATAATTTAATTATATTCTTATTATCGGGGAAAGTTTGTAGTTTTAATCATTCATATCATCTAAAGATATTCGTTTATCGCTTGAACACGATTTTAATGTTTCCAGAATTTATTTTCTGTGAAGTATCTTAAATAGTAATTATTTATCATCAAATATGTTTTTTTTTTTTTTTTTTTTTTTACTTGTTCTTTAAGTTATTTCCAAAACTTAATGTCAGTAATAAAACTTAACAATTTTCCTATTAACTGAACGAGAAATATTGGAACACACAAAATTACCCGGGAATGCTCGTTAGCTGTGATAATAAAATTAACGATATCGACAATATTGATTCTAATTTTCCGACGCTGTTATTTTCAAAGCATTCAACGAGGTACAAAAGCTTTTATAAATTTAAAACTGTGATAAAATAAGAATGTTCTATTTAGCGTGAATAAATATATTTTTTTAATTTCTGCTTTGAAGAGCATTGGCGTTATTTCATTCTATTTTTTACGCTCTTTTAGGGCACGACTCATTTAAGGAAATCATCTTATGCATCTAAAAACGTTTTAAAAAAATACTGAGATTAAAGTGAAGACTAATTCCAAAAGTTTAAGAAAAATAATTCAGGTGATTCATTTTTTTCATTTCTTTTGACATATTTTGTTTAACCCTTAAATGCCGAGTGTTGCCTTTCGGCAACATACCCAATTTAGGCTCTAAAATACTATTAGAATAATATTGAAGCTATAATGCCTAATGTTGCCAATAAAATACGTTCTGAAAATATTATTAAATCGATTTTCAACATTTAGATGGCAACACTTGTGCTGTTTAAGAATAAAAATAGATTTATTTTTTCAATTGTTGATACATGTTCTTTTTGTTTTGTTTGGAAGCTTGCGAAATACCCTATTTTGTTCTGCAATGAGCAAGTAAAATTTATTTCTTATCATAGTTCTCAAAATTCTTGTGTGTTTAATATTATGGAATTTTATTAAGGAAAATTATTTTTTCAATTAAACACCACTATTGCCGATTACTAACAAACAGTTTTTTAGCCGTAAACCATACTTAAAACAAAATATGATTTTTTTTAGTATTTTTCCCATGATTTATTTAAAAAAAGAAAGCCGAAAAACATTTTTTAAATGATTTTTGAAAACTCAGGCATTTAAGGGTTAAGCAATGTATATAACTAAAAAAATAAATAATAAAAGAGGAACTGTTTTTTATACAAAGCTGAAACTTTATGAAGGAACGAAAGTTTATAACTTGATAGATGGAGATTTAACTATTTTTTTTAGGTGCGTTCGTAGTTATATAAATACGTAGCACCTATAGTCGTTGCCTGGTTCGTTCGTCTGTCTGTCCGCATATAACAGAGCAAAAACTACCCAACCGAATGGTTTGAAATTTAATACATATAATCATTGCAGCATTTTGTCCAGTGATTTCAAATTTTATGAAAATCGAATCAAAACTTAAAATATAATAATAAACGTTTTCTTCATTCTATTAAATCCTATCATACGTAATTCAATGATATCCCATGATAGGTAATGATTCTAGGTTGCCATGGTGATTACGTTCTATTTAAGATGGAGTCCTATTATTTCCATATTACTGAATTTAATATATGTAATGAATTTTGTATTCATGCATTTTTGCATAAGAGTGCAACAGATATTGCAACAAGATATGAATATTTATGAAACTAGTTTTAGTACAAACGCACCTCATTTGCCACACTTGACGTACAATTTTCGACTTGTTTTATTCCTACTGAAGCAATATTTTAATAAAACCCAAAGAAGTTTCCATGGAGGTTCGTGCACTGTAAAAAAGTTGCAGAAATGTTTCCTGATTCAGCTCAAACGTTTATGAAAACTCAATGTTGCTTCGCAGTTACCCGGAAACCTTTCCCATATTTTTAGAAATAATTTGGAGAAGAATCAATAAGAAATTAAAAAAAAAAAAAGTATGTTTTCGAGGTTTACGGAAACATTTCTAAAATAAAATATTAAGAAAAAACCTTTGCTGAGCATAAATTTTAGAAAATACTGCAAATCTTTATACATTTTTCAGGACACTTTTTATAACACTTATTTTATCACCTTTTTTAGAACACTTTGGAGCGCACCTTTTGGAACTGTTTTTAGAATACTTCTGAGAACACTCAGTTTATTTCAGCACACTCTCTAGAGCACTTTCTGAACACTTTTGGGAACGCGTGATTTCACAAGTGTGCCCTAATGTATTCTCAATCTGTTCTCAAATATGTTCCGAAGTTCAGATTTAATAAATATCCTGAGCATAATGCTTTTGGTACACTTTTGGAACGCTTTCTTTAAAGCGCAGCATGTTCGGAACACATTTCAGTGCACAATAAGGTAACTGGAATACTTTTTTTGAATCAAAGTGTTCTAAGTGTGTTTTCAATGTGTGCTGGGAATTTGCAGTGAAGTAGGTTTTTTTTTTAATTAAATTTCGATAAAATTAGTTTCGATTAATTCCTTTTCTAAAATTTTTTAAAGATAATGGAAAGATATGCAGAAATATGGATAACTAGAAGGTTACTCTGAATCTTCATAAATATTTCTTTTGCTCCAGAAAAATATTCTGCAGATTTTGTTTTACAGTAGCAACAAAATAACGACCTAATTTCGACCTTAGTTAGCCCGAATTTAACGCCACAGGCTGCAAACCTAGTTGATTCCTCACAATACGATTGTTTTAGCTTGGATCGAATGAATTCTTCCTAAGTTTATCTAACACATTTCCAGTTAGAATTTTTGTGTCCTGGTTATTTATGTATAAACGCAAAAAGGATAAAAAAGAAAAGTATAATAATAAGCTCGACGGAGCAGGGGTCGTCCGGTTGCTTCAGGGTCCCTTCCCGCTTTTCAGTGTCTTTAATTTGTGTAATTTCCCTTTTAAATTTGTCCGGTTTTAATTTTTTATTTTTTTTCAACCTCGCTTCCGCTAGAGTCTCTAGAGTCCGTATTTTATATAATTATTTATTTTATAAAACTTAACTTTTATCCCTTTAATTCCCATGATAGAATATGTTCTATAAATTACGTAGTTTAGAGAATCTGACTTTACACCAGAAAGTTTCAATGGTTAATTTCACTTTATTTAAATACGGAATGTCTGTTATTAATTAAAATAACTCGGGACGTCGTTGGGGACCTATGAACCTGGCTTCCGCAAAAGAGTCGGAATAAGTAGAAGAATAAAGGGCTGCGGACGGAAAGGGGCCGCTCGCCGCGGTGGTTGACCCACCCGCCGACAGAGACTAATAATAAGTTCGACGCAGCAGGGGTTGTTCGGTAATTTCAGGGCCCTAGCCCTCCCTTCCCGGTTTTTGGTGCCTTTAATTTGTGTAATTTCAATTTTGTCCGGTTTTAATTTTTTAATAACCTGGCTTCAGCTAGAGTCTCTTATACTCGGGACGTCGCTGGGGACCTATGATCCTGGCTTCCGCAAAAGAGTCGGAATAAGTAGAAGAATAAAGGGTTGAAATAATTAGTCCCTTCCCGTCCGCTGCCCTTTATTCTTCTACTTATTCCGACTCTTTTGCGGAAGCCAGGTTCATAGGTCCCCAGCGACGTCCCGAGTATAAAAGACTCTTGCGGGAGCCAAGTTGAAAAGAAATATTTAAAAATTAAAACCGGACAAATTTAAAAGGGAAATTACACAAATTAAAGACACCGCAAAGCGGGAAGGCAGGGCTAAAGGCCCTGAAGCTATCAGACGACCCCTGCTGCGTCGAGCTTATCATTATTCTCGGTCGGCGGTTGGGTCAACCGCCGCGACGAGCGGCCCCTTTCCGTCCACAGCCCTTTATTCTTCTACTTATTCCGGCTCTTTTGCGGAAGCCAGGTTCATAGGTCCCCAGCGAAGTCCCGAATATAAGAGATTCTGCCAGGTTGAAAAAAAATTAAAAAATTAAAACCGGACAAACTTAAAAGGGAAATTACACAAATTAATGACATCGGAAAGCGGGAAAGGAGGGCTAGGGGCCCTGAAGCTACCGGACGACCCCTGCTGCGTCGAGCTTATTATTAGTTCCGTCCGCAGCCCTTTATTCTTCTACTTATTCCTACTCTTTTGTGGAAGCCAGGTTCATAGGCGTCTAGCAACGTCCAGAGTATAAGAGACTGTAGCGGAAGCCAGGTTTAAAAAAAAAAAAACAAAAATTAAAACGGAGAAATTTAAGAGGGAAAGTACATAAATTAAAGACACCGAAAAGCGGGAAGGGAGGGCTAGGAGCCCTGAAGCTACCAGACGAACCCTGCTGCGTAGAGCTTATTTTTAGCTGGATCGAATGAATTTTTCCTAAGTTTATCTAACACATTTTCCAGTCAGAATTTTTAGTCCTGGTCATTCATGTATAAATACAAAAAGAATAAAAAAGAAAAGTGCCCAGTTAAACTCATGGCATTGAGCTCACAGGCTATTCACACTAATTGTATATTATACTCTTATTTCAAAGGATAATGCTCCTCGAAAAATAAATTAAGGGAGGGGATTAGCCCCCTCCCTTTCCCCTCTTTATACTTAACCAATGAGCCTCCAAATGTCATCAGGGAAGCGCATTATCGAAATGAACCGGTATACCAAATTTGAAGCAAATCGGATAGAATAACCAATTTATCTGAATTAAGGGGGTATTAGCCCCCGATCCCCCCCCCCTTTATATTTAACCAATTAACTTCCAAATCTAATCAGGAAAGCGTCTTATCAGAATAAAAAGGTAAACCAAATTTGCAGCAAATCGGATAGAAAAACACATTTATCTAAATTAAGGGTATATTAATTAAATTAAGGGTAAATTAACCCTTAATTATCTAAATTACGGGTATATAAGTCCCCCCTTTAGACTTAAAACAATAATTCTTCAAATCTAATCAGGGAAGAGCCTTATCATAATTAACCGGTATACCAAATTAGAAGAAAATCTGATAATTCTGCATGAAAAACCCATTTATCTAGGTTAAGGGGGATTACCCCCCCCCCCGCCCGTTCCGTCCTTTACACTTAACCAATGAAGCCCCAAACTAATCCGGGAAGCACCTTATCAGAAGCAGTTTTTCCTATAAAAAACCTATAAAAAATAACCTATAAAACATTTTGAAGCAAATCGGATATTTCTATCAAGAGTTACCGCGTTACGTACATACAGAACCGGCGGGCACATTAGCTCTCAGGCTTTGATAGGCTGTGAGCTAAAAAATAATAAATAAGGTGCTTACGCGGCAGGCACATGCGCAATTTTCTCTATTTTGTTCACTTCTGTTTTCAAACAAAAATTACTATGGTAGATTTTTTATAACATTCCGTGTAGATTTTTTTTTGTTTGGAAATACTGGTAAAGAAAGATATCACAGACGGAGCTTCAGTGTTAGCTTTACTAGGCACCATTTATTAAGAGAGAATGGACACTGACGAAGCCATCGTATTTCCCAAAATAGACGGACCGCATTAGAACATAATGGATTTCACAAGAGTTTGACATTTTTCGATCTATTAAAATCATGGAAAATGGTTCAACATCGCTTTAGAAAGCCACGCATGACATGGATATACATGTAATTTTGACTTTAGTGAATAGGATTTCTATGAACATGCATTATTTTTATTCGGATGATTATTGTTTCGAATGCTATTGGAAGCAGATGAAAGTGCTGAAAAATCTTAATAAATTTTCATTCTCGTATTGCTAAAAGAGAAATAAACATATGTACTTTGTACAATTCATATTCTTGTATTTAAAGTTTTACCCTCTCTTAACAATAGATATTAAAATTAATTATCGAATAACATTAATTGAATTATCGGATTTTCATATATTTTAAATATTAAATAAAATGAATAAAAACGTTAATTTCTTGAATAAATAAATAAATGACCCGATGTGAGTTATCGAATGCTTATTTATGTATAAAATTTGTTTTTCAATCGTCATTTTTTTTACTCGCTTCTCTTTAGCAACAGTGCCTTATTTAACCCATGGACTCCATACTTCGGTTCAGCACCACAATAGTGCGATTTTATTTCGTAACTTCAACTGCGTATAACTTTGTTAGCAATATAGTGAAAATGAAATATAACCACGTGACTCCTATACAAATTATATTAATGAAGAATTGAACTGTTCCTGACCTCCATCCTGTTTATAATTTATTCAAAAAAGCGGTAGCTGTAGCTAGAAGATAAAACTATATAATTCCTTCAGTGCAGCTTCTTAGCTAAGCTTCAATCATAAATGTTTTTATAGAAGTGATGTACTGTATGCTCAAATTTTTATTTCTGAAATCTCAATGCAGATATACCTAAGTTTTAATACTTAGTGTTGTTCAGAATTATGTAAGAAACTAAAGATAGTGAAAAAAGTTGATAGTTTATATTCCGACTAATAAGTATTTTACACAGAAATCCTACACAGAAGAAAAAAAAAAAACATGTTTGTTTTCTCAAAATAGTGAAAAATTAAAATGAAGTTCATCTACGCTAAATGTAATGCTCTTCGATGTATATTTTTTAAAAGTTGCATGAGCAATTATCCAAAAATCCTTTAGAGAGCAATGATGACAAATACAGAACTTGATCTGGAACTAAAACGGCGGTTTTCTCAAATATCACGGCGCGTTAGTGTCCAGTCTCTGTTAATGTAGGGTCTCTAAGCGTTACTGTGTGTTTTGATAGTCTGTCTTGAACTCGATATGCTGGATGCAATGAAAAAGAAGCAATGAGAAAAAAAAAATAGATAAACGTTGTAATTCTTTAATCAAGAAATATCCATCATACGAAAAATTCAACTTTCAAGTGGGAGGCACTAGCAGAATACGTATTGACCTCGTAGATGACTTGTTAACGAGAGAAAAATTTCGTCCTTCATTTCACTTACCCAACACATTTTCCAAAATTTGGTTCTTACCATCAGACAGCTAATGACTGATGCCAGAGTGTTATATTTCCCAAAATTGCTAAAATGAATTTTTAAGTATTTTTAAGGACTCAATAAAATGCACTGTTCATTTTTTATAAATGCCTTTAACTATTTCCTTTCCATGAGAAGTGTGTGCATGTGTGTGGGGGGAGGGGTTACTTTTCTGAAAAATAAGTATATAACGCTCATTAACTCAACCCTCGTTTTATCGAAGATACACAATGTACAACTATGCTAAAAGAATTTTTGCATTTTGGCGAATTTATTCGATGGCTGAATGGCTCAGTAATAAAATGTTTTTATTTTAAACTAATTATCTTAATCAGCTTATTGCTATTGTTAATTAACTGTAAGTTTCGCGACATGTTCTGTATTTGCTGACAAAGTTTTGTGCGATAATGTGGCTTGTAAGTAGAAGAAAAGTATGACAATATAAAAGAAGTCTCTCCGTAATGATGCGAATTTTGAATTACTCGTCTCATAAATGTCTTATAAAAATGTATAAAGTAAAGTTTTTTTTTATAGTTTTAATTGAAATATATCTATCTGAAAATGAACCAAACGCATTTATGTTATTTGAAGTGATTAAGCAAAATAGAAACATCCAAAATATAAAATGAAGTTTGTACACGCTTACAAAATAGAAACATATAAACTCATATGCATATGTTACGGCCAAAGCCTTCAGGTTCGGCAGTTCCTGCCATTTTCGCACATTGTCCGAAAGTCCTGGCCAAAGTTATTAAATATTTTTTGTGATAATTCAATCTTTGGAAACTTTAACACAATGAAGAAAGAAAATCGTCATTTTTTTGATTAGATACAAGAACAGAAAATACTTTTTCACGTAAAATAGAAACAAGTATGTCTCATAACTAAATTCTTGAACAGAAAATCGTTCTGCCATATATCATTTCACAAGCATCACTCGAGTTCTTTTCAGATATAAACATAATAGTAAAACTAAAATATGCACAGCCCTCTCAAGGTTGTTTTATAATACAACCTCATATATGAGCTTTTCGTTGTGCAAGAGAGGGTTAAAGGCAGTTATAAAAAAAATATTTTCTCCCATTCAACAGCGCGAAGCTTTCTGACACTTTTCGACTAACTTTTAAACGTTAAAAACATGATATTTGCAGGTTGTAGGCATGGTTATTGAAGTGACATGTAATCGAAGAGTTTATTTCATTTTTCTATAAATGAATTACATCTTCAGTTATATGAGATTTTTGTCTCGCCTGAGAACGGCAGTTTTTCCCTTTCCTGCGCTGTCGCGTCCGGAAATTCGGTTGAAAACGCCAGCTTAGATAGCATCTTCTAAAAAATCTTCTGCCTTTACCAAAAAATGGAAGAAAAAGCTGCAATTTGACACGTTTGCGAGCACAAACTTAAAAATGTGGCAGAAAGTATCCAGTTTGAATTTGAGAATAGTCTTAAATGCACCTATTAGGGCGCATTAGGAAGTGTTTTCTGTAAATTGTGTTTTGATGTTTTTATGCATTTTTTTCCCAACAAAATTATGCTCATAAAAATTAATGAACTTACCATATATCCTAAGAAGAGCTTCTTTTCTAAAAACCACTTCAGTTTCATTTCGCCCTTGCGCATTACAAGCATAACTGCCTTTATGCTCCAGTGTAGGACATTTGAGCTCCAGCTTCCACTCTCCTTTGTCGGCATTATCCGTAATTACACTTGTATCAGGCAACTTAGAGGCATTTTCTCCACGAAAAGTCCACCAAACCTCGACATTTGGATAACCCTGGTCTACACGGCATGTCAAGGTAACAGCAGAACAATTACTCACTACAGGCGGGTCAACTATATGTTCTAATATTTGAATACATCCTGAAACACAAGTGAATAGATTATCAGCATTTCATTATAACAGAACACTAAGATACATTGTATTATAATCATGTTTAAAAATTTATTCACAATTGAATTTAAATCTCATTTCAACATTGAGATACACTTTAAAATGTCAGCAAGTAGATTATTCGTATTTAGTATACAGAATATATTAAAGTTGTCAATACATAGTACAATTTATTTGTAATATTGTACAAATTTTGAAGCACATTACTAATTAATTGGAAGCACTCACATAAATCTCTTATTACAAAATGCTGAAACTGTTTATAAGTGTTCAATATTTCAAAAATTATATTGAACTGACTTTAAATAGTATGGTTCTATCATTTTTTTTTTCTTTTGCTCTTGGACGTGGTATACAAAATCTCAAGAAAGCATAATGTGTCATAAGTTCTGTACACAGAGAATTATATCAAGACCACATAAACTGTGCAGAGCTAGTATCCTCATTCGAAGTATAGAAATTTGCAAAAGAACCATGCCTCTACGATCATTAGTATGTCAGAAAAATGCGAATGAAAGCGTGGCAACACATCCGGTGCACATAAAATATTTTTCATTGGAAATATTGATACAAATTAATACATATTAGATACCAAATGATTTTCACTTGAGAAGATGTTCAAAATAACCACCACGCATATCTAGGAACATTTGAGCGCAACTTGGAATAAAGGGATTGAATATAATTCATCATTTTAATGATTCCGAAAGCCTGTAGATGCATTTCAGTTAAATCAAATTTTGTTAACCATTTAATGACGCATGTTAGTATGTTTATTAAAGCATACTAGCATGCGTCGTTGAATGGTTAACAAAATTTGATTGCGTTGCTTTCAAATATACCTCGATATGAGTGATGGTCAAATTTTGAACATCTCCTCAAGCGAACATCATGTAGTATCTAATATTCATTAATTCATATCCATATTTCCAATAAAAGCTATTTTATGTGCACCGGATGTCAAACTCTTTTTTTTCTCATTTTCCCCAGAAACTTAAGTTTTACGCAAATCATTTAAGTTCCTGTTTCCAATAAAGCTTATTTTTGGTGCACCGAGTGTGACGTCACACTTTTCTTTCTTTTTTTTGGGGGGGGGGGGGGCGGGAGGCATTCTTTTAAAACGATTTGTAGCTGTTCTCTGGTAAATTTTTATCTCGAGCGAGGATTTTATCGCAGCACAATTTATACTGTCTTGACAAAACTCTCTGTATACTTTCCGATACAAATTCGCTATTCATTGGTCAGTGCCAAACCACTGATATGCACCACGGCAAAGTCATATGCAGATTGCATCCAAAAAAGCTGCGAGCTTAAACCAACGTCATAAAATACATAAAAGTCGGAAACATCAGTAAATAATCACATAATTAATTTTTGGTTAGCGCAGGTTTTAGATTTCCCATCAATATTTACAGTCTTTGAAATATATTTAACGCCACTGAAATCCCTCACGTCAATTACTTACGAAAATTTGAGTAAAATTTATTAAATTCTTATCAGAACTTTCAAAAAACTAGAATTTACCTTTAATTAATGGTACAATTTCTGAAGTACAACGCGAATTCACCGAAAGCGCTCAAGAAAACTGTATGTCATTGTTCAATATTTCAATCGTCCGATACAATTATAACGAAATGACATTCAGTAATACACATTGATCATTCATTTTTTTTCCTGTTGCTCTAAAAAAAATATGAACGGAGAGCATAATACCATAAGTTTAGTATTCATTTTCGGATTAAAATTCACTATTCATCGGTGAATGTCAAAACAGCTAAAGTGCATCACATTAAGTGTATATGCAGATAGTAGCCAACAAATAACAGTAAGTTGACAGCATAAAAGACAGGTGCCCAACCTGTGACCCACGGACCACCGAGCCATCTATATTTTAGAATAGGAAAATTTGCCTTATTTAATCACAGAAACTACGTGATTAAATAAGGCGAACATTACTGTTCGGAAATTATGGCAGTAAACGACTTTAAGAAAAAAGAATGCCTTAGAATAAACCAACGTAATGAAATAAATAATTGTTATAAACTTCACTAAATAATCACATAAATAATATAAAGTCCAGCACATCATATGCAAATATGCATATTAAAGTAAAAATTAGATAAATATAATCGTAACTAAAAAAAAGGGAGTTAATATTTGCTTGAATATTAGTACTATATTAGTACAAAATTTTAATGTAAGATAAGGAACTGGTTCACACAAAATGCGTAATTCATCAGATAATGCCCAAAATTTTCGCTCACCTTTGATGCTTCAAACTGTTTGATATATTTACATTGAATGATATAACTGATTCGATAACTTCTTTTCGTTTTTGTAAAAAATGTGAAAAAATATACGATATGCCACAAATTCTGAATATATATTTTCTGATAAAAATTCATTGTTCATCGTTCAGTGTCAAAAGTTCTGAAATCCATCACGTCAACATATTGTATCCAAAATAAGCTGTTAGGGCAAACCAACGCAATAAAACAAATCAGGCTCCAAAAATTCAGTAAATAATTAAATATTTAATTTTTGATGAGCCTAAGATATTACTTTTCAGATGAATAAATCCCTATACATTGGGATACTTGACCCAAATTGAAAGTTTTGAATATTCATATTTTACTACCTTTTATAATTAATACTTCGGAGTAATAATAATAAATATTGTGTAATACTTCATTGATTGCATTTACACACCTATAAGTAGTGTTAAAAAAGTAACAATCCAAAACTAACAATTTGGTCAAGTATCCCTAGTTTCCCCTACTGATTAAATAAAGCAAATATTATTATTAAAAAATGCCAGTAAAAATCTGAATTAAAAATTCTCGAATTTGGCAACAGTGGTGAAATCCATCACTTCAACTACATAAACAAATTGAACTAAAATTTACTTAAACTTAGCTAGAATTTACTTATAACATTAGTAAAAATGTTGAAATATCTTACGAAGTCAATGTAAGCACCCAACAAGCATTTCGTCAATATTTCAATCGTCCAATATAATTATTAAAAAAAAAAAGATATTAAACAACATGGTTCAACTATTTTTTGTTTTTAGTGTAAAAATTCTGAACAAAACACAATATCACCACAGACAATAAATTGTGTATATATTTTCCGATACAAATTTAATATTTATCGGTCAGTGTCAAAACCACTGAAATCCATCACATCAAGTGCAAATGCAAATTATAGCTAAAAAAAAAATCTGTCAGCGTAAACTAACGCAATAAAATAAATAAGGGTCAGAAACCTCAGTAAATAATCACATAATTAATTTTTGGTGAGCCCAGACATTACTTTTGCGATCAATACTGTGCAGCCTTTGCAATCTTTCTAACACAAGACATTCAGAGGCGAATGATAAATTATTCATGATAACACTATAAATTGAATAAGTTACACTTTGACAAGAAAAGAAGGAGGTCATTTGCATATTATTAAACAGTCTACATTATGGTTTTATCCTCGTATTTTTTTCCGGATAAAAAAGGAATTCAAAACAGGTTTGGAATTTTTAACGAGCAAAAATTCTTTAAAAACATTTTCTTTGCGAAAGACATTTTTTTATACCAATTTATAATCATGGTTACTTTTAATGAGTTATAACCTGACATAAAAAGATGTAGTCTGGAATTATATTATGGTATATTTTTTCCTACTTCTTTTATAAAATTATTCTGCTTTATTTTGATTAACAATAACCACATGCAATTTATGTCTTTTTTCCTTTATTTTTGAAATTATTTTAATGATCTATCATTTTCAGAGTGCATTTAGACTGGATGTTCCTCTGCAATTTTGAGTTTTTCTGTTAAACCAGTTTAAGAATTATTTTCATCCAATTAATCTTTTTTTCACATTCAGTGACAATCATACGCTCTATAAAAGCAAAATTTATTTCATTACGTTGATTGTTTTCTTTTAAATTTCATTTAAAAATACTTCTGAAGGTATAATAGTGTAGTAAATTTTATTTCTATTTAGTACTAAACTTAATTTTACAGAATTAACAAGAGATGGCGCAATGAGCACCCGAATGCATTGTTTATATTAAATCCAACTTCATATGAAAGAATGTCATTCGGCTTTAATATTATTTCATTCATCATTTATTATATTGAGAATATTTCATTCAGTCAAATTGAGTTAAATCATCAGTTAGCAATATACATTTAGAGCATTTAATACGACGATGATACTTGTGCTAACGACAAGTAATTTTTAGGAAGCGTTACTTTTTTTGTTTTGATTTGAAGAAACAGGCAGCTGAAAGTCTTTGTTTACTGTCCGAAGCCTAACGGAAATCCATTGATTTCAACTTGTGAGCAGTGGTGTAGTCGTAAAAAAAGCTCGTAAAACGGCGTATATCACCGGATACGCTCCACTATATCCCTGCTTGTGAGTACTGGTTTAGACAATTCAAAAGTGGAGATTTTGATTTGGAAAACAAGGTATGCTCAGGACAAACGATGACGAAACATAGAAGGCATTGCTGAACGAAGATCAAGGTAAGCTATTAAAGAATTGACAGACTGGTTAAACGTAACCGAAATGGCCGTGCTTAAACTTTTGAAGAACCATGATAAAGGTTCAAAAGCAAGAAAATTGGGTGTTACACCAATTGAAACCAAAGGGCCCAATTTTTCAGGAAAATGTGAATCGCTCATTCAACGGTAAAGAAAAAACGGTCTTCTGGGATTCTATCGTTACTGTCGATGAAAAATGGTTACATAACGACAATCCCAAGCGCAGAAAAATCATGGTAAGAACTGGACAAAAGTCAACATCATCAGCAAAACCGAATATTCATCGTTCAAAAGCATTGCTATATATTTCCATGGAGGGTGCAGTCTATTATCAGCTGCTAAAACAGTTACTAGGTAGCGGAACAGTTACTGGGGACCGTCACGTACAACTAGTGCAGATGAACCGAGTATTGGATAAAAGACAGACGGAATACGATAAAAGACACAGCAAGTTGAATTTTAAGGTCAAGAAAACTCAAGAGGTGTTCAGATGGGTTGTTGTATCTCATCCACCGTATTCACCAGATACTGCTCCATCTGAATTCTAGTTTCCTCGATACATGCAGAACTACTTTTCTGACTACCACTTCAGTTCTTTTTAAGATATTGAAAAATTGTTATCAAATGCATGGGTAAGCTCAAAAGAAGAGTCGTTCCTCAACCAATGAATCCGCCTTTTACCAAGTAGATCGGAAAAAGATGTAGCTAACGATAAACAATGCTTTGAACTTCTATGTACTCTTCACTTTGTTTCTAAATAAAAGTTCATTTTGACAACAAAACAATCATTTAAATTAAGTTTAATACATACTTTTTTCTGCTAGCAAAATCCAGTCATTTCAAGAAAATGCATATATAGAAAATAAAAACGTAATTTTTTTACCTTTATTATTGTTATTATTATATTACCCAGTGCTAGAGGAGAAGTGGTGATTTTTAAATTAATCCATTCATCTTCACATATCCGTACTCCATTTGGAGATGTTTGTTATCAAGTCTATTTTCATTATTAACAAGTGTTTAATAAGGTGGTAAATCATATTTTCGCCGTTTCTTCGCTTGGAAAATGTTGTCATTTTAAGAAAAGCTATAAGGGAAAATGAAACGTACATTTATGTTTCTTTATTATTTTTTTACCAAATTTTAGAAGAAAAATCCGATTTTCGAATCCAGCAATTCAGCTTTACATGTTTGGCTTTCTTCGTAATTGGAGAAGTATATTATCAGAGGATGTCAAATCTAGAGAATATGCTGGTAGAAAGATAAGAACAATAACATAAGAATAAAAGATCGACCGAAAAATCGGTTTCGTTTTCGGCCAAAAAATCAGAGTTTCGGCAAAAATTCGTTTTCGGCGAAAATGCTGCTGAAAATTCAGCGGGACCGAAACTCGAATGAAACTATCTGTACTCCAAAAATTTATTTTCTTCTTTTGGAAATTTTCAACATTACTCATTGATTTGAGTTGTATTGACTCAAATGATACACTGTTTATAATTATCAGTCATGACTACCTCAAGACGTGAGTGCAAATTATAAAGCAAGTAATGCGTATATGACTAAACTTTGAAGACGCTTTTCACGTGCTCATTAAAAGTTGCAGACTTAACAATAATAGAAAAAATTTTAGTTTGAAACCGCAGAAGTTTTTCGAATACCTTTAAGAAAGTTTTAGTTTAACAGATGATCATTTACAAAAGTCGTTATAAAAGATAAATCCAGGTATGCATACCTAAAATATTTTTTAATTACTTGAAATTCGTAAAATTAGGAAATCATTCTGTGTCGTTGATGAATTAAGTACATTTTATTTTATAGGAAAATAAAAAGTTTTTGTCCGATGCACAGAGAGCGAACTTGGGCCACACGCATAATTAATTAGTAATTATATATATTTATGTATGTAAAAATTTCTTAAAATTTTTTTTTTTTTTTTTTGACGATTTCGTTTTCGGCCGAAAATAAGAAGATTACAGAATCTCGGTTTTGGTTTTAAAAACTCATTTCGGTCGATCCTTAATCACCCTACCAAACACAGAAAATCACTTTGTTTCTCAGATTTAACGTTCTTCCATACTGTTAGCTCCCAGCGATGTTTGTCGGTACGCTTTTAACACAAACTTTCCAGATATGATGCTGTTACTCAGTGTGGATTATTACTACGTTAAAACCATTAAAACCATTTCTTTTAATATATTTGTAAAAAAAAAAATGCAAACACAAATCGTAATACCACCCCCCCCCCCCCCCCCACAAGTTTGTTATACGAAACCTATATTAAAGTATCTAAGAATCTCAAACGTATGAAAGGAACTATTTCGCGATTTTCGAATAAAATACACAAAATACGTGTATCGATTTATGAGAAACTATAAAAGAATGAACGACTGGATCTATCTACGTAATTTTGAAACAAAAGATCAAAAGATGCAACTATGCATATTTCATTTTAAGAATTTAATTGGACTTTATTACCACTTTAGTAAAATAAGAAACTCCTCAATCCTATTTCCCCCGTTCATTTGAAACTAGAATTTAAAAGCTATTTCATTTTCCTTTCTCTCGTCTGTATATTCTCACATCGACGATAAATTTCTAAACACTATAATTTACTAAAAGATATACATGTTTTATGGTAAAACGATAAAACTAAATGATTCAAAGATAAACTATGCAAAGATAAAAATAATCTACTCACAATAATGTTTAATATTTTTCTAAATGCGCTATTCTGATGGCAATAAAAGATCATTTTAGAGATATTTTTCAGGCAATGTTAATGAAAGTGGCGATTATAAAAACCATAATTTTAAATAATAATGAATTTGAGAAAAATCATTTATGATGTAAATAATTGCATTTAATGTCATTTTATGGATTTTTTATTTATTCAATTAAAATGTAAATAGAGAATGATAAAATCTTGGATTTTTCCGAGCGTAAATTAATATCTGTTGTCTTAAAATCTCTCTAAAGAAATTAAAACACACTCAAAATGTACATCTCTCCCCTTCACCAATAATTGACTTCCCTCTAACAAAAAAAGTCCAAAATTACGTTTGACTGCCTTTAAATCAGAGTTGGGCAAATTTGTAATTGCAATTATCTGCATTGCAATTACAATTTAATTGTATGTAATTCATAATAGTTACAGTTACATGACGTAAAAAATTCTTGCAGCACTGTAGACAGAACCACCAACCATCAAATTATTTGACTAAATTTCTGTTTTTGAATGTATATAACTACAATCAATTACATACAATTAAATTGTAATTACCTTGCAGATAATTGGAATTACAAATTTGCCCAACTCTGCTTCAAACATTATAATATCACACAAAGCAATCACTTATTATTGGTACACGCATAAAATCACTATATTAATTTTAACACAATTATTCTAACTGGTAAATAAATCATATGAGTTGTTAATTTCCAACAAAATTTCCGAATTCGAAATTAACATCTCATATGATTTATTTACCATAACTGTGTTAAAATTAATGTAGTGTAATTACGTATCCAGCGTTTTCTCGAGTTCCATTACCTACGATTTATTCTGTTGAGCTGATTCAGATATCAGACCAGATGCTATAACACTAATCTGCATGATATCAGATGATTAAAAAACTATGACTGCCCTTAATGCATTTTTATGCTGATTACAAAACTGTTCTTAGTTTTCTTGTAGCACGCATAGTTTGTTAGCAATCGACCCGAGTTGATTGCGAAGATTCGTCGCTGAGAACAAACATGTGGTAGTCACACATAACGTAAATTTCCTTTCATCACACACGAAAAATTAAAATCTTTAATTTTCGTTGGTCCTCAAATCAAAAAACTGATTAAGGACAAGGATTTTGAAAAAACGATGAATGAGACAGAAAAAGACGCATGGACCAATTTTAAATGTGTTATCGGAAACTTTATAGGGAATAAGAAAGATCCAAATTACAGGAATAGTGTTGAAACAATGCTGGCAAATTTCAAGAAGTTGGGCTGTAATATGAGTGTAAAAATGCACTTCTGCCTTCCCATATCGACTACTTTCCAGAAAATCTGGGACATTACAGTGAAGAGTATAAGGGAAGTTGGAATGTAAAAATGGCAGACTACTATTGGATGTTGAAGAGGGACATAACGATGAAGGAAGGTCTGCAAGAAAACAAAGAGAAGAAAGTTTGTTTAATTGAACACTGTTTGCTTTTCATTTTATTAAAGAAATTTCATGAACTTATAAGGACGTTTTTTACAGTATTTTTAACGTGTTTAATGAAATACTTTGTATGAAATTGTAATAAATTTTTGATTGCATTAATTAAAATATTGAAAACACAACTTCTTATTTTTTGTAAAATCCTGACGTGATAGACTAAAATGGAGGTTATTTCCGAAATCAACATCAAAAACTGATTCAGAAAAACTGTTCATAAGAAATCATCTGACAAAAAGTTTTAAAATGCAAGCTAGTGCAATCAATAAGGTTAGCCGAGTGAATTATATCCATCAGATTCGTCCGGGATAACTCAGATGGTAGAGCATTTTCGGCGTCAGTCAAGAGATTCCTGTTTCGAATCCTGGTCCGGAAATTTTTCGCCCAGTTGGAAATTAACATCTCATACGTATAAAATCATTTACATTAAGAAATTAAACAATTATCTACCGAATTCTTAGTACCCAATAGCAAACCTAACGCATTACCGCTTACTTGAAAATCTTAAAAAGAAATGGAAAGGAAAATGTAGAAAGATAATGTTTTATTTTCTATATTTTGATATATTATCAGGTTAAAATATATGAAGATATAATGAGAGTAACAAAAGGCAAAAAACGCACAGACCATAGAAAAAAAACGCACAAAGAAAGTAACGAAAACGAAACTTAAACCCCTCAAGGGCAAGTAATTGTGCTGCTGCAATGGTGAATTCACACCAGAATTTAAAAAAAAAATAAGCAGTTTTATACAGTTATTTTTTATCAAAGACATAAAAGTAATTTTTTTTTTTAATTTTGGTACAAATCGTGAGTAAAATTAAGTGGTATATGAAATATCCCACCGCCCTTCAAGGGGTTAACTATCATATGTAAAATGTGGAATTTGTAAGTCTACGCGCATGAGTGCGAATAAATGGGGAATAGTTGAATGAACAGAAGTCGTGCATTGATAACGATAAATTTTCTCACATTTTCTAAACAAACTAGACGAATATGCCAATCCCAAAACTTTCTTCTATCTCATTGCATGTTAATACTTTAAAATTCGCTATCACTGTGCCCAAATCGAATGACAATCTATGTCGCTCATGAGAATTCTAAACGTATAGGTTCGTTGAATTGTGTGCATGTGCATTTAAAAAGATATATATTTCAAACAAATGATTGAATTTCGGCACCCATCCTCTTGGATGTCTGCAACCAAAATTCCCAACCCAAAGGACATAAAAATCGATTCCTTCTGGGCAGTATACTCCCAAGCCTAGTAAGGATAATTTATGTGAAAGTGTAAAAGAATATGAAGTTTGATTATATTCTGTGCATTAGTTTTTGAGATATAGCTATCGCGAAAATTGTGAAAAACGCAGCATAGCAGCGCCACCTGTTACAGGATTTACATGAAAACCTAATCAGCACCAATTTATGTCAAGGCCTAACATAGTATGAAGTTTGATGAAATTGCGTACTTGAGATGACTATCGCTAAAATCGCGTAAATCCTGAAAAATACAGCATAGCAGCCCCACCTTTTATGCGATTTACACCAAAAACTAATCAGTAACAACTTACGTCAACGTCTAACTGAATTGAAGTTTAATGGAAATCCGCGCATTCGTTCTTGAAATAGAGTTACTGCGGTAATCGTGAAAAATGCAGCATAACAGCGTCACCTGTTGGGCGATTTACAGCGAAAACTAATCAGCACCAATTTATATCAACGTCTAACTGAATCTAAAGTTTTATTAAATTCCGTGCATTAGTTCTTGAGATAGAGCGCCCACAAAATTTTTCTCACATACGGACAGACTCACAGACAGACAGACTCGTAGACAGACATTTTATAAAGCAGTCAAATCGTGTTCAGAACCGTCTAAAACGTATAAATCCGTCGAAAACTGGGTCGAAATTTTTAACGAATCTAATACTTTCTTCTTGTAAAGACAGAAGAAAATAAAAAAAAATGATAAAGTGTTTATCAGTTCATTCTTTGGGGTTTATATGAGAAATTAAATGCAAGTAAAAATTATGTCAAAGTATTATGGGGAAAGTTATAAAAATTCCTTTCTTGGACGATGACAAAAAGCTGGACTGAAGCATTCAAAGAATTCTCATATCTGTAGATGAAATCTGCTCATTAGAGTGCAACATCAATGAACATTTCATTTTCCAGCTGTTTATATTTGTAACACAGTGATTAGTGAAATATTAGTAGTATGTGGTACAGTTGATACACAGTTACTTCTCAGTAACGTGCGTCGTGTACCATCGACAATACGCATATAATTTGCAAGATAAAGCAGCATGAAGCCTTGGTGGTACACAGTCTATTTTCAATAGTGGAAGCTTGTGCAACCAGTGGAATACGTTGGTGTTCCGCATTATAAAATGCATTTTTTGTACAATACACGTCTCTTTCGCTGTTCCTGTATTTCTTACCCATTTGAAATCGCGTGGTGAAAATCTCAGTTCAATAAAACGGTTTCAGAAAAAAATTTGATCTTGCTAGAATTTTTCAGCAAATGTCCTGGCGTAAACATGATGAAAATTAGAGATAGACCGAAAATTCGGTTTTGTTTCGTTTTCGGCCCAACATCTAAGTTTCGCCGAAAATTCATTTTCGGCGATAATGCTGCCCAAAATTCGGCCGGACAGAAACTCGACCAAAACTACCTGTATTCCAAAAATTTCGTTTCTGCCTTCGGAAATTTTCAACATTATTCATTGAATTGAGCTGTATAGGATAAAATGAGACACTCTTTATTTATTGCTATGAACTTCAGCGTTTATAATTATCAGTCATGAATGACTCAAGACATGAGTGCAAATTATAAAGCAAGCAATGCATATAGGACTAAACTTTGAAGACGCTTTTCACATGGTCATAAAAAGTTGCAGACTTAATTGTTATTTTAGTTTGAAACAGCAGATATGTTTCGAATACTGTTTGAGAAAGTTCTAGTATAACAGAAGATCATTTACAAAACTCATTATAAAAGATAAATCGAGGTATACCTAAAACATTTTTTAATTAGATGAAATTCGTATAATAAGAAAATCATTCTGTGTCGTTGATGAATTAATTACATTTTATTTTATATGAAAATAAAAAGTTTTGGCACAGAGAGCCAACTTGGGCCCCACGTATAATTGATTTTTATTTATATTTAATAAAAACGTATAATTAATAATTAATAATATATATATATTTATGTATTAATTACTTATTTTTTTTTTACATTTTCGTTTTCGTTTGCGGCCGAAAATAAGATTACCGAAATTCGGTTTCGGTCGATACTTAATAAAAATATAGACAATAAATATAAATTACTAGATAAGAATATATAAAACTAGACAAGCTTGCTGAAAAGATAAAGCTTCTCTATATCTGGCCAACTGATAACCTGTTCATATGGATATTAAGTTCTTCTATCACATATTTTGAATTGACGGATAATAAATCATTTACTATAGCATATAACCATGCAGAAACTGTCACATATTATGTGATAACATAAAACTATTGTAGATAAATAAGGGATTAGCGTCATGTCAATACATCTTTAAGAAACAGGATATTCAGCGACCATCTGCACTCATAACTATAAAATATCGTTAGAAATACGATTGATTTTGGTGTCCATTTTAATCTCTTCTTTAAAGCCATTCTAAATGTATAGCATTATCTTTATTCAAATACTGAAGCACTATTGCCTTAAAAGTAGTTGAGCATTAAGAAATGTTGACAGCAGCCAAATTATTCCGCATTTATGCATGCTAATGCCCCCAAAATGACACGGAGAAAGAGGGAGTTATCATAAATTATGAATATTTAATGAGAAAGATAACTTCATGGTTATATAAGACATTTTATTAAGGAGCTGATTCACCGTGCATTAAAAATTGAGCATTTTATTAACATCCATATCATCAATTTATTTTCAAATAACCGTTGCTAAAAATTTTTGAATTTCCAATTTACTTGTATTGTGAGGTTATTTTTCTCTGCATTTTTAAAAAAATTATTAGAAATGCATTAAAATTCAACATTTAAAATTTTCCTCTATTGACGTTCAAAGATTTTGTTATTTTACATTATTATTTTATTTAACTAGTACAAAGAAATTTTGTGTATTTCTTGATGCACTAAAAATGTTTAAAATATAATGTAAATGTATAATGTATTATAATGTAAATTTTACTGAATAAATTAATAAGTTATGATAGCGCAGACTCTTGTATCATTCTCTTATGAATAATAATAAAAGAAACACTTGCCGTTAATGTTATTTTGTATATTTTAATATCACTTATTGAAATTGTAACATAATGTGAGATAAAATATACATTGTTCTAATATCTACCCATTATTATCTTCTTAGGATTTTTAACGCAATGTTATTTTTACTGCGTTTACATCGATACTTTTTTGCGCATAATCTCATTATTGACCTCAGACTCAAATGTCTTCTCATAAAGGGGTGCAACTAAGGGGAAATTATAAAATTTCTTTCTGGTTAAGGTTCATTTAACGATTATAATTAGGAATCGAAAGCATAGATCGATATATCGCAAAGTAAACTAAAAGTAGATTTTTTCTTTTGCAGCCTTCTTCTCGCCAGGCAATCAATTGTATTTATAACAAAAACAAGGTCAGAGTGGTGATATTCTTTTAATAACAAGCTTGTCAAGAGTCGTAGAAACAAACGATAGAAGAATAATAACGACAATTAAATTGTATAAAATATTGTCATTTATGTTCGATTATCAGAATGGAACCATCCTCCATATTTTCATACCTTTGTTTGTAGGACAAACACAATGATAAACCTACGAGTCAACCACAGGTGGTATTAATTTTTGGCTTATGCACCACTTCACTTCCGGCAGACATGGATCATTAGATTCCCCTACTTCTACTCTTCCATAAAATAAAGGTTTTTTTCTTGTGCTTGATAACATAGGTTTTTGTGCTGTCGGGTCTATTATTAACCCTTAAAGGCCTGATATTTCAAAAATCATTGTAATAATGTTTTTCGGCTTTCCTTTTTTAAATAAATCATGGGAAAAATACTTTTAAAAATCATATTTTGTTTTAAGTATAGTTTATGGCTAAAAAACAGTTTGTTACTAATCTGCAATACTGGTGTTTAATTGAAAAAATAATTTCCCTTGATAAAATTCTATAACATTAAACACACAAGAATTTTAGGAACTATAATAAGAAATAAATTTTACTTGCTCGCTGCAGGTCAAAATAGGGTATTTCGCAAGCTCCCAAACAAAACAAAATGAACAAGTAGCAACAATTGAAAAAATAAATCTATCTTTATTCTTAAACAACACAAGTGTTGCCATCTACATGGTGAAAATCGATTTAATAATATTTTCAGAATGTATTTTATTGACAACATTAGGCATTATAGCTTCAATATTATTCTAATAGTATTTTAGGGCCTAAATTGGGTATGTTGCCGAAAAGCAACACCAGACATTTAAGGGTTAAAGCTATCCAACATAGTTGAAAAGCGTTTACGACTTCGGTTTGCCTGGCAGTGTGTCTACCTGTTCGTGCTCTAACTTGCGTAAATGTACTCTGATTACCATTAACTTGTATTTATTACTTTGGTTTGGCACAGGGCATTTCCAATGGACTTTACCCAGGAATGGCAAAAGCCACGTCTCTGTAGGTATATAGCCTCCGAAAATGACTATTTATTGGACAAAGGGGAAGCAGCGTTAAAAAATGCTGCACGCTTATTGGTGTTTTCCTTTTATATACCTACTCTGACGTCACATGGGTAAAGTCCATTGAAAGTGTGGTGTGTAGCATTTATAGTTCGTTTACAGAGACACAAAATAATTTCATTACATTATGGTCTATGGCGAAAAAATGTTTACAGTGCATTTTAGTAAAGTGACATTGTTTCAAACATAATGAAATTGATATACAATTTTGAGGAGCAATACAAGATTCTTCCTGTGGAACATAAAATGCATAGGATTTATCATTCACTTACAGGGATACACAAAAGAATCCCGTTAAATTATGCTCTACGGGGGAAAATAGTTTGCAGTGTACTTTAATGATGTTACACTATTTCATCGATATTAAAATTGATGTGTATTGTTGAGGTTTTTATTCAGATATCTTTTTTCTACCTTATTAAACAGTAATGTTTCGTTACAGTATTCTGGAAATGTGTAAAAATGATTTCATAATCTATGCATGACATAGGATTTTTCTTGCGCATGATTTTTCATTTTAAGGAGCGAAACGCGTTTGAAAATTTCCAAAAACCGATTATTTTTATTTTGCGTTTTCTGATAGTTATTACATACCCCAAATACCATTTTTAGAAATGCAAATTATTGCAAAAGATACAGAGACAAATATAAAATTGGATATCGACTGGTAACGCCGACTAAAAGGCCGCTGCACTTAGTTTGTCGTCTTTATACAAAGGTCATTTTCCCAGTCAGCTAATTTGGTATATAATTATCGAAATTTATCATAGGAAAAAACAAACTTTAAACCTTAAATGCAGTTTTCTCAAAACGGCCCTTTTTTTTTACTTGGCTGCTTGGATATCTCGAGAACCGTTCTACTGATTTCCTTTAAACATTAGTACAAATGTTTAGAATTGATTTCTCTATGGCTCTCCGTAGGATATTTTTTAAATATTTTAATTTTTCGATTTTTTACAAGCATTTTAAGGCTTTTTTTTATAGGGCAAAATTGATTTCTTTTTAATGCTGACATTTTTATCAATATTTAAATTTTGAAAAAATCCTGCGCTATGCCTTAGTCAATGCAAACATTAAATACATTAATTTTTTTTTGGTATTTTTTTTTTGGTATTTTTTGATGTCCCCCTTAAGGCAAAAGCATCAGTTTCTAAAAAACTCCTCCAGTGAAAAATGTGTTAAAACGTTTCACCGCAAAATTTAGTAAAACCAACAGTCTTGATCAAAAATCATTTTCACCCATATTGGACCACTGTCCTATAAATAGGACGGCTAATAAAACATTTTTTAAAAGAAAATTGGTAAGGATTTTTTGGATTCATTTTGTTATGACGTCTTTAAAATACATAAAAGTATAACATATAAACAAAAATACAAGTAACCAATTAAAATTTCATTGAAAAAAATCTATTTAAAAAATTATTTAAGAATTGTGATCTTATAATCTAAAATTTTACCGTTATTATTACCTTTTTATTGAAGAAATCATAGAGTATTTTTGTACAACATAAACAGTATTTTTAAAGTAAAATAAAATATTTGCTCATAAAATTAGTATAGGTAGGTAAAATTTGTATAGTTGGATATATAAAATGTTTGCATTTTATATGTCCTTACTATGTGTCCTAATAATATGTCCTGTTTATAGGACAACTAATAACTTACAAAATTAAAAACTTTTTTTTTCAAAATTTTGCTAGTATCTACTTAATTACACCATATTAATGATATAATTGAAGTTTTAAAAATTTTCAAAAATATTTAATCGGTGTGGTCCAATATGGGTTAAAAAAAAAGTTTCAATACATAGAACATTAGTATGATCTAAAAAAAAAAAAAAAAAAAAAAATTAAACCTGTGGCTGTACGATCTATGAAGTATCAGGGCCTACAGTGCCCAACTCTGTTTACTTGACCTTGGGCCCTGGGGTGCTATGCAGCATGTGCCCCGGCCAGGTGGTCAACCCAACGCGAGACCCTCAGTGTTTAGTTCCCAAGCAAGCTTGGTACTCATTTTATCGACCCCGAAGGGATGAAAAGTTGAGTGAACCTTGCCCACACGGGAACCGATGCCAGGATCAGTGGTTAAAATACGTCTTGCCGCGTTAGTTTAGTTAAAAAACAGATATTTCAAATAAAAATGATATACAATAGAGCACCGGATTATCTGTGAGCGGAATTAACTGCGATGCGAAACATCAGCGTACCGACTTTCTTTATTGAATATTTAAATACAGGAGAATTCTTCACTTTTTGAAAAGTTAATTTTGCGAATATTACAAACAAATATACCAACAAAAAATTCTTTAAAAATAAGTAAAAGCAAAAAGTACCCGATTATTTCTCAAAATTTCAAAGTACTCATTTATTCAAATTTGTGCTTGTTATTTCGTTGTAGTTCGATATTGCGTACAATAAGCAGCGAGTAGAAAAGTCTGATAACAATGATACAATATTTAAACTAAATATGAAACATTAGACAGACTTGAATACATTTAAAAAGCAATTAAATTAAAAATAATTATATAAAAGCATTTAATTAAAATCAAAATCATACAAAGCATACTTTTCGCTTATGTCGTCGCGTAGTCTCATCAGTACTAACAACAAAACATCGAACACATACTGGACTCAGTCAAAGTTAAAGTTTTCTTTTAGAAATAAGAAATATTCATTAGGGATTGAACCTGGATTTTAAATTTAATTGCTTTTTAAATGTATTCAAGTCTGTCTAATGTTTCATATTTAGTTAAAATAATATTTTAAGGACTCTCAAGACTCTTAAAGCTTTGAAAATTTATTTTTTGGATGTTAAATTCCCATCTTTTCTGAACATTTTGATATAATTGATTCTTTGAAATTCCCATCAGAACAGAAGATATGGCTTTTAGAATTACACCCGCTCAACAGCTTATGCGGCGTTTCCGAAACTTTGAAGTCATTTTTTAAATGATGTTTTTCGGCATAACAGCCACGATACCTCAAAAACTTCTGAATATGTTTTCATGAAATTTTCAAAACATATGTTTCATGTTAGTCTATATAAACTGAGCCTAAAATTTCCTTTTTATTGTTAAAAAAATATTTTTTTAGGTGATTATATTGTTGAAATTTTCTAAATTTTGCATTACCTAAATACAACTTGTTATTAACAATACAAAAGTGCTTTAAATACAATTTTTTTTTTCATGTTCAGGGTAATTATTACAATCGGAAGTATAAGTAGGCACCAAAATTTCCATTCTAGTTCCAAAATTTATTTTGTAATCCAAAATTTATTTATTATGTTCCAAAATTTATTTTGTAATATTCTATGCCGCTTTTCTACTCGTTAAATGTCTGACAGCTTGGAATCCCCTGTAAATGCTAATTCTGCATCTTGCAGTTTTTTTTTAAATATTTGAAATGAAAGAACATACTTATATCTTTCATTCCAATTAAAATTGTGTCTTAAAATCAAATACATTTTAAGATATTAAATGTTGAAAATGGTCTTTTTTTCCATTTTTTGCATTTTTAAGACTCATGAGACCCCTTAATTCAGACGTTAAAATGTACGCGTATCCTAAGAATATTACGATACTTAATGTGTAGTCATAAAACATTGCTTTTACACTATGATTATAATAACAACAACTGTGTAAAATATATTATATACTGCAGAGTTTTCCTATACCTGAATGATCTGTGATTTCGATTATCTATAGCAGTCATGCCACATGTTGTTGCGGATAATCCGTTTTCTACTGTATAAATCGTTTGAATTTGACATATCAAAATGCAATTTTACTAACACTGACATTCTTCTACGAAATGAGTGATGTGCAAAATATGAATTTGCTGCGTAAGACGAAATAAATTTTAATATCTATATGCATCGGTTGCATTCGACCGAAAATTGTTAATAGTCAAATTGGAATAGTCAAATCGATTCTCTCGGGATGACACTGAAGAATATTTTGAGATATGTTCTAAAGCCTATAATATCTAAACAATTATAAAACAATAAAATATTTTATCATTTTGAAAAAAATAAATGTACGGAACACACACACACACACACGCACAAAAAAAAAAATGAATTTATTTTTATATTATAATAGTTCTTTACTTACGTTACTCTTAACAGACTTCTTAGAAACACACAGGTTGTTCCAAAAAGATTAGGTTGAGTTGATTTTTGCAGGCCAATTATCTACTAGAGGGATATAGGCCCAGGGGGGGTGCCATTCGGGGGTCTTTCTAAGGGAACCTAACCCGTATTTACGCATGGAAATCCATGGTTCGAAAAAAACCACGAAAACTCCGAACGATCAGGGCGACGGGCACGTTTGGGTTCGAACCCAGCACCTCCCATCTACCAGCTTCGAGAGCAGAACCTCTCGCCCACTGGTGGGGCCCCAAAAAGATTGAAATGCGCTTTAATTTTTTACGTGTTTTAGATACATAGGCAATATAAATTGCAAAAATGTTCAAAATAAAGTAAAAATGAAGATTTATGAAGTAGTTCTTACAATAATATTAAAAATCTTACACTTTTTCAATATTTATACGATCCCTATGCCCTATACCTTAAATTTAGATCCCCCCCCCCCCATGCTCTGAGAAGCACAGCTGTAAAAATTCGATTCTTATAAGACCAAAATGCATCAAATTATGACGCTTAAAAATTTATGAAATTTCGGAACTTTTCGGCACTAAAATTCGATAGAGGATTTTTTATTGCTGGAGAGCTCTGAAATTTACGGAATTTTAAAGTATCATCCGCGGAGAGTTTTGGTCCCACAAGGAAGGTCTCCTTACCGGGCATACTCAAAATATTTTGAAGAAAAAAAATAAACTAATTAAACTACTTATGTATGTAATAAAGGATCAGTCAAATTCAGCGGCGGAAATACCGTAAAGAAATGTAAAAAAAAAAAAAAAAAAAATGCTTTCGAGTATTTGGCGCGAAAAGACGAAAGCATCACGCGATTTGGCGAGCAGTACTTTTCCTCGACAAAAGCAAACGATTTTAATGCACCTGAAAATTGCACGTTAATTGATTTTTAGAATGCGTGTAAATAGTATTTAATGAATTTAAACTTAAACAACGAGAGAGTTTAATAAATACATTTTTTGTATTATATATTTATGTTGCTTGTAGTTTAATTTTATTACTTTAAAAACAATTTCATATATAAAAAATTTTCATATATTTAAGCATATTCCAAAATAAAGACAAGATGAAGAATGCTGCAGTTATTCATTTCAATATCAAAGAAGTCGTTGTTTCCATAGCAACAAAATTGAATTCACGGTGCTCATTTGAACTTAATTTTGAGATTCAAACAACTTAAATTAATTTAAATTTCGTTTTAAATAATAAAATTTGATAGTTAACTTTCATTATAAATATATGAGATATATGACAAAACTATAGTTAAACCAAACTAAAACTGACAAAACTAAAGTTATTTACATTAAATTTATTTAAACAAGTTCAATATGAAACATTTTTATCTTAAAGAGTATTTGACATAAAAAAGTATTTTTTGAAATTTTATTTCTTCGCCAACCGGTGATAAATCGCCAAATATCGAAATTTTCATTATTTTTTTACGGACGCTCTATCGAGTTTCCGCCGATTTTTTTTATAAATATATCTATCCTCATGAGCAGAACATTCTATAATTTTTTCAGATTTTTCGGAGTATACATGTACGAAGACCTTACTTACTGGAAGAATGGAAATTTTACTGTTGTTTTTGTGAAAGAAAGGACTTTTTCTAAATACGTATAGCTTATAGAACCCAGAAAAAATTTATAACCGTAGAAAGATTTCAAGAGTAAGTTTTTACAACCTTGTTTTAAAAATTTTACAAAATTTAAAAATATAATTTAAAAATTAATGGCAGATTATGTCATCAACATAATCTTAATTCTTACCTCATTTTAAACAAGTTTACATTTTACATTGCTTACCTATCTTCAAGAGACAGAATATTAAGCATATTTCAATATTTTTGAAGCATCCTGTATAGTGTATAGCGGAATTCGCGCGGCAACAAGCTTTCCGCATATATTTCAGAAGCGTTCTTACTTTTCATGCATTTTTATTAAACAATTCGCTGGAAAATTCTTATTTTCTATTCTGAAGTATTAATCGCGGATATTCTTTTATTAGATAAGTGGAAGATTACTTTTCGGAAATAGTGGGGAAAATTGGCTCCTTGTTCGCCAAATCTAACGTACACAATACGCCAGAGGGCAGCTCATTATTCCAAGGAACATTTTCTCAAATAACAGGATCTTTATTCAATAATTCTGAAACGTTTCACTGAGATATCAATACGCGTTCTGTTCATTCGACAGGAACTTTACTGTTACTTCATTGAAACGCTAAAGAATCATTCAGTAAGTTATCTGTTACTGCGTTTTAAAGCGCCTACATTAAAATTTATATTTTTGTTAAAAATAATCGTTCTTCTTTAATCACGTGCTTGTTATAATTTCGAAATCATTTAAATATAACGATTTTCTGCTCAGAAATTCGTCTGGGTTTGTTTATGATTAGGAAGAAAAAAAAAACATTTAAAGGAAAGTCGCACTGACATTTTATTTATTTATTTATTTTCTGTTTATTATTAAACCCTTAACCCCATGAGGGGCGGTGAGATATATTTTATCCCACCTACGATTAATGAAGATTTGCACCAGAAAATTTTTATTAAATTTTACTTTTCTAGCTTTGGTGGCGAAAAGTCGTAAAATTGCTTTTCCTTATTTTGCAATATTTTTTTTTAAAGATTCCGGTGTGAATTCGACATTACAGAAACACAATTACTTGCCCCTCAAAGGGTTAACTGCTGTTACAAAACTTATCGCACATATACCATGAGTGGTTCCTGAGACCAGTTGATCGAAAGATGAATAAAATGCTATATTAACTCACAGGATACTGTTTCTGTACTAAACTTTATATTCAGGACAATTATAATTAAAATTCCCCCATTTAGAAATCTCTAGCAATAATGCTAAAGCTGTAAACGAAATAAAATTTCACTAGTATCTATACATAAACTGTGTACATTGAAAGCAGCAGCGGACTGCGAGACCGCTAACAGTAGTTAAGGTTAATCTCGGGCAAGTCAGTTGTCTTCATCTGTGCTAACGACTTAGCACCATCTAAACGTATCTGATATGCATATGTCATATAAGTGGTAAAACAAAAGGTAAGATCTTATAACCCTAAGTTAAGAAAAGGATTTACGATTTCGAAGTTCGAAAATGTCTATGTGTGTAATATCTCTGATGGTTACATGACTATTTATACTTCATAAAAATGAGCCAAAATTATTGCCAGTTAATTTTAACATTTTCTTTTACTGACATTTTTATAAGAATCGACATGAGAAATCGATCTTTTTATCGTAAGTATATTTACATATAATTTTCAAACACATGGATGAATTTTATTTGTTTCTTGTATTTAGTTTGAAAGAATATATTATTTTGACGCCTAAAAGTAAATCTTATTAGCATACAATGAACCAATTTAGGATTTCATCTTCGTAGGTTTTGCTGTGGCACATAAAAAGAAAGGGTCTAGTTATAAATGGTAAATAAACTAGTAAATCTGCAGATCAGGAGCCTCAACGTCAGCTCTACAATTCATTGTGTTTAGCATCCTTTGAGTAATATTAATCTTTCTACAAAAAACGAAATTTAAAGTTTTGAAATTACATAAACATTTATAAAACGAAAAAATATTTCGAAGGTTTCTGACATTAGAAGCGTTAAATTAAACCCCTTGTTATGTAATGGTATTCTGAAAATCTCATGAGCTACTTATTCTGGTAATTTTTAGATAATAAAGTAGATTTCTTCAGGGGGGCTCTGCCCCCCTGAACCCCTTCGTAGTGTAATTTAATTTACATTTGTAATTATCAATTAATTGTGTTAATGTCCTTTAGTAAATTCTACCAATAGACGGAAACGTACATGAATTCTTTTCTACAGCCCTGTATATTACGTGAAGATTTTTACGCGTCGTCTATAACATTTAAATTTAATGCAGACAAAAAACCCTCTTAAAACTGCTCATATCACATTTCCGGGGATTAGTATGCATAGTGTGCACCATATATCCAGTTTCTGCGGAGTCCTGTATATGGTTCTATTTAAATTCTGCAAACATTTGTTAGTATACTAAATGTAATTGGGCTGGGAAATACATAACTCAAAAAAACACTGAAGCAATTCGCGCTCATTTTCATTTATACTTACGAATTCATTTGTGTATCCCTGTACATGGTCTATACAATATTTAAGCACTACTTATTAAGCACAAATTTACTTAACGTTAAAACGCACACCATAATCGAAAATGCTCTTCAGCAATCATCCCTAATAGACCAGAACTGTATCCGAAATATTTTATGTGACCCTATAAATGAACGATAAATACAATACAAATCATATTCAAGCTTCTTGTAGTCAACCACAGTAATGTAATTTAATTTCATAATGTTTGAATTAGTGCAACACAATTAACACACTGACGACAGGCAATTTAATTAAATCTGGGTTTAAAAACAGTAGAAGCTCCTCCCTCTTCTGAAAGTGTCTCGGAATTTGGTTTCTGAGATATGTTTTTCATGTTTATGCAGCAGTAAATATCTTTCAATGTACGGATGTTATATATAATGTCTTACAATCTATAAAAAATATGGACAACACAATATAAATGTCTTTTCTGTAAGGTAGAAGTCACTCCCTTAGCCAATGATGTATTCTGAATAAAAACGAGAATTTTCGTTTCCCATCGCTAATGTGTTAAAATAAGCTGTGAAGAGTTTTTTTCCCCCGTAGACCACATTTTAATCGACCACTTTTGTGTGACCCTGAAAAAAACATATGCTTTGCACCCCATATACTACAAAAATGTTTCAAAAATACATATTAATTTTATTATTTTGTAACAGAGTAACATCATTAAAAAACGCCACAAAAGGATTTTCTTCAAAGATTGTAATATTATGAATACTTTTGAGTTACTTGTACGCATGCTGTAAGTGCTACACATAACATATTTTATAGTAACCAGGTTCTAGTGCACCTTAATAAAGTATATAAATTTCATTACATTTAAAATTGTGTAACATTATTAAAATACACCGCAGACGATTTTTCCCAAAGACTATAATGTAACGGAATAGTTTTGAGTGCCCCTGTAATTAAGCTATGAATGCTACACTCTTCATTTTTAATACCAAACATACTTTGGCAAACCTCAATAACGTATATCAATTACATGTAATCCCCACTATATTTACGCGAGTTAGAGCACGTAGAGAAACACGGCAGGCGACAGATAGAAAAACTGAAGTCATAAATACTTTTCATCCATGTTGGAAAGTGTTAAAAAGGATTTACATGCCTTTAACTGTACTTTTTTTTCACTTATAGCATGGTTAAACATTAGTTTAAACATCCTAATCCATGCGATAGCAATAACATATTAAAAGCCCCCCAAAATAGGCATATCTGGAGATCTATAAATCTACTGGAAAATAATTCATTATCGTGCCCACTGTTAATTGCATAAATTGCATCGATTTGGTGCGATAAAATATTTTTTGTGATAGCCTTTTAATAGTACCTGCAACAAAATCAACGTAATTTACTAACTTCATTCATATTTGACGCAATGATAGGCTACTAATAACAGTCGCTAGGCAACGAAGAAAAGGAAAAAAAAAGAAATATGTATCATGTAAAACAAGAAAATTAATTTAAAAATTCTTTATATTATTGGAGTACATGTATAAATGTCCTCAAAACATTATACACGTAAATAAAAAAATCTTATAGATATATTGATAAAACTTCAATATAATAGGAATAATTTAAAACTTTTATTTGGAATTTTAGTATCCATAATTTGACATTTAAATCCATTAATCAAACGTGCCATTTTCTTTCAACAAATCGAAATTTGAAAATCGTCTGACTTGCCGTAGAAAAGCATTATAAAGAAAAATAAAATCTTCCATATTTTCCGAACGAATGAACCAAATTTAACCAAAAACTATACAGCTACGTCCGGGTATCTCACGAATATGCCCAATTAATTTCAAGCTGATCGGGTGCTTTTTGCAGCAGTTATCGCGGAACAGACGGACAGACAGACAGACAGACAGACAAACGGAAATCAAAACTTTTCGTGTCTCCACAGTAAGCCTTCACTGACGTTTCGGCAATAAAACTTGTCAAGAGGGAATCGTAAGAGGCTGAAAAAATTCGTTTCAGACAAGTTTTGTTCTTAGAAGACCTTTTCGGGTTTTTATCGTAATGTTATGATGTAAAAATGTTATTGCTTATTTATCACCTGTATTTATCAATACGTATACTCAAAAACTGCCATTTATTATGCTTAGTTTTGTGGCACACTGATCAAAATATATCACTGACACTTAATCTTCAGTAAGTTCCATGTTCGATTCCAGGATAAAATACGTATAGAAGAATTTTATTACTTAAAACTGATTTTACTTTTATTTGCAAAAGCAATTATTTTCTAAATCATTTATTCTTAATATCCCCCCATCTAGATCTACTTATCTATCTACCTAACCATCTATTTATAGTTATATATCAGGGTATACCTCAGGTAAGTCAAATTAAATTAATCACTCATTACATGCAGCTTCCAGTGGTTCGCGACAGACAAACCAAAGCCTGATTGATTGTCCGCCTTCACTTCGGTTGTAAGCATCAATGAACGCAACCGAATACATAACTGGATTGAACAATTCTATTCCGGACAGTTGAAATCCTCACAGTAGCGTGTGAATATTCAATAATATAGGGTATTTGAGTCCTTTAGTAATTATCAAACGACGAATGCTATCAGTTTGCTGTCGAAAACCAATATGAAACACTACTTAATCCTTCAACCCCTTGAGGGGCGAGTAATTGTGTTTCTGTAACGTTGAATTCCCACCGGAATTTTAGAAAAAAATTGTTTCAAAATAAGGAAAAGCATTTTTTCAACTTTTTTCCACCAAAGTTATAGAAGTAAAAGGTAATAGCCGCATAAGCATTGGAAACATGCCTTTCAATCGAATTTCCTGATTTTTTTCCCAGATGTGGCTACATATCTGACAATATATTTCCCCCATTATCACCCTATAAATATTCACATTTAATGATATAAAAATGTTTTTTCGATTTAAAAAAAAAAAAAAAGATTTTCTCACAAACTGCTGCACGGAATTTCATGCCATTAACTGAGGATATATAGATACCAAAGATGCATAACTGGTAATTTTTGTATAATTTTCTGTTTATAAAAACTGTGTGAAATAGCGAATAAAAATTAAAAAAATATAAAAATTATATCTTATGATTGCCCGAAAATTACCATTTTCTTGTAAAAAATTCCCCATATGTGCCCGTATATTCTATATAAATGCCGAAAGCTTGCATTGGGTACTACATATAAATATTTACAAAAATGCATATTAAAATTATTGAAATACAGTTTAAGGCGTTATTTGGGGCGGAGCTACTCAATTTCGACATCCGAAGAACTTTTGGAACAAAGTCAGCAGACAATATGTCAACTGATATATTTTAGATTCCATTAAGCATATAAGCCATGTTTTTCAACTTCATGTTCATATTGATATCTACAGCGTTGAGAATGTTGCTCATGTGTTCATAAAAATTTAAAATACAGCAATTCTATAACTGTTTATTCCAAAAATTCTTCGAGTGTCGAAGTTGAGTAGCTCCGCCCCAAATAACGCCTTAAAATGAATTTCAATAATTTTAATATACATTTTTGCAAATATTTATATGTAGTACCCAACGCAAACTTTCGGCATTTATATAAAATATACGGGCACATACGGGGAATGTTTTACAAGAAAATGGTAATTTTCAGATAAACATAAGATATTTTTAATTTTGTTTTTTGTTTTTTATTTTGCTATTTCACACAGTTTCTGTAAACAGAAAATTATACAAAAATTACCAGTTATGCATTTTTGGTATCTATATATCCTCAGTTGATGGCATGAAAATCCGTGCAGCAGTTTTTGAGAAAATCCGTTTTTTTAAAAATCGAAAAAACATTTTTATCTCATTAAATATCAATATTTATAGGATGATAATAGGGGAAATATATTGTCAGATATGTAGCCACATCTGGGGAAAAAAATCAGGAAATTTGATTGAAAGGCATGTTTTCCATTGCTTATTCGGCTATGCCCTTTAATTAAAAGTTTCTGGTATAAATCTTGATTAAAATTACGTAGGATATAATATATCCCACCGCCCCTCAGGGAGTTAATGGGCCATTCCATGAAAAACAGACAAAATGTCCTGCACATGACACTTACATAAATACATTTATCTATTAACTTATAAGTTGATAAAATATAATCTATACATAAAAATAACAAAAAATGCCAGATTTTCATATTAGCATTGTTGTTTTAATTTTAGGATACAATAGATTTGTTGAAACAGCAGTAATATGTAGAAAAGCTGTCCCACACGTCATATGGAATGGCCCTTTAATATATTTAAAAATCTCCACATTTTTATGCTAGACCTAAGTATTCTGCGCGTTTTTAAAAGGTTTAAAAATCTCCACATATTAAATCCCAAATCTGCCCGTTTAGGACCATTCCATGAAAAACGGAAAAAACGTCCTGCGCGTGACAGTTAAATACCTATACCTCAGGGTTGTAAAAAACCCGTTTTTTTTTTTTTACAAAAACCCCAGCCCGGGCAGGTAGTTAGTTGGGTACCCGGGCAGCTACCCACTACAACCCTGCTATATATAGTAACATGTAAGTTGTTAAAATATAAACTATGCACTAAAAATAACAAAAAATCCCAGATTTTCCTATTCACATAGTTGTTTTAATTTGACGATATAATAGCATTGTTAAAAAAGCAGTAATATGTAGAAAAACAGTCCCACACGTGACATGGAATGACCCTAATGCATGATTTTTTTATTTTGTTAGGAAAACATATGAGTCTATTTTTGTTAATTATCCACTAGAAAAATAGTGAAAAAATTTATTTATGTTTCTGCTGGACATAATGTCACTCATGAGTTTCATAACAAAAATTGCTCAAAACATGATAATTTTAAATTATATACCGGGTGTCCCAAAAATGACTGATAGATTTTAAAATTCAATAACTTGCAAACGGCGACAGATATTAAAAAAATTCTTGCAGGAGTGATATGTAAGATGTTAGGAGTTTTTATGCTGCGATTCTCAGTTTTAGTTACAAATAGCATCGATAGATGACGCTGCAAGCACTAGCTACTAAATCCAGGCTCGATTTTTCAGCCTCTCTCTTCTTCTATGCGAAAAAAGGAGATTACTTACTTTGAAGTGTTTACACTGCACAATAACAACTATTCAATGATATAATAATTTTAATAATGCTTTTAATAATTCGCAGAATTAATAATGACTACCTTATAAAGACAGAGAGAAATCGCCAGTCGAGCACATTACAAGCAGTATCAGTAAAATATGTTATATCCTCCCCGTGATAATAAAACAGAACAAAAACAGACTTCACGACCTTAAACTCATGTTATCACACGTAAGTAACACATAATAGTTCGGCAAAAGAAGCGCCAAATGGCAAAAAAAGATCATGTAACTCCTGAGTTAAAATATGCATTTAAAGGGGCCGGGGATGCAAAATTCAACCAAAAAATCGATTTTTACTTTTTTACATCATTAAATAGTTTAAACTTTTATCTTTCCAACGATGTGTCACACAAGTTTATATATAAAAACATAAGTGTTGAAATTATTCATTCTTTTCTAAAAGTACTTCGCAGCTTAATGGCCATTTAAATCTTTAATTGACTTTTTCTGAAAACTTGGATTTTTCATGTTTATGTTCCTTTTTTTTTCAATATCTATTAAACTTAAGAACTCAGATTTTTTTAATACTTATGTTATATTCTATAGTTTAACACATGGATTTAATGATTTGTTGAAAATTATTTATTTCAGGCAGTGAAATCTTACCAAAAAGGCTAATTTAAAAATGACTTTCAATATATAATTAATAATTAATTTTGAGTTTCACTTAGAAAGAAAATGGTATGTTAAAATGCGTAAATCATGCTATTCTAACTACTCTAAAAAATCTAGACCTCTATCTTTCACCATTTCTGAGAAAAAGGTACATAAAGTTGGTGAATTTAACATGGTGGAGACACCCGGTAATCCCGGGTACCCCGGTAACACCCCGGCTTTCCCGGTCCCCTTAAGGGCTAACCTCAGAATTTTTAAAATGGCTGATCTATTTTTTTTTCTCAAGTTAGGAAATTAAAATACTAAACACGAAATATCTGAAATTTTTATTAATTTCCTTGTTAGAATATATCTTCTTCTAACCAAACATTCCTGTTTCTAAGCCATTCAATGGTCGTTAGTTATTAGATAAAATGTCATAAAAATGCTAAGAGCAATAGGTTAATTATTTCTAAATTTATTGAAGTAATTCACGAAAATGACCATACTTCTAAGAATCAATGAATGCAATAGAATAAATAATTCAGTTGGAGATTCTAGTGTTAAGGACAGTTGAAATCATCACAGTCGTGTGTGTATATATTCAACAATATCCGATATTTGAGTCCCGCAGTAATATCAAATGGCAAATATTAAGAGTTTGTTTCCATAAACCTATATGAAGCATTGCTTAAGACTGTTTTCAAATCCCAATTGTCTCCTTTCCGACAAAATTTTAAATTCATTTTTATTCTCAAACGCATGAATTTTTCAGGTTCTCTTATTTCGATGCGATGTAATAGAAAAGTTTTCACTATTTTTTGGTAAAAGAAGAAGATTTTTCAGAAAATACTGTCAAAGTTGTCGTTTTGCACAAAATTCCTGGACACGACACCACTGAAAAGGAAAATAAAAACTGTCGCCTTGAGGTAACAACTCAACATGTAATTCATTTATCGAAAAATGAAAAAAAATTCGATAACAAATCACGTCAAATATCACATCTGCAAATGTCATGCTTTTACGCTCAAAAATGAATCAGAAACTTTTGCGTTGTTGAGCGGGGAAAAATAATTTTTTAGAACCGCCATAAACACTGAATTTTTTCTGAAGTGGCAAATCTAAATTTTCTCTCAACTTATAATGGTAATTATAAAACTAAACGCAAAGTACCTGACGTTTTTATTAATTAATTTTCCTGTTAGAACGTATTTTTTTCTAAGCAAACATTCAAGTTTATAAGCCATTCAATGATCCTTATTTATAACATTAAACGTCATAAAAATGCTAATAGCAATGGGTTAATGATTTCCGATCTTATTGAAGTGTTTCATGAAAACGACCATACTGTCCTGACAAACTACTCCATGGAGTTCGAAAAATGATACTGCCAGATATATTGACGTTAATAAAAAAAAATGTAAGCACCCCACTTATTATTTTGCATAGAAATTGATGGCCTAAAGTGTAATGGCCCAGCTTTGGCTTTTAGCCATAAACTGGCAGAAAGCCAGTGTTTTCCGTTTTTCGTTGTTACTTTAAGTGAATATCGGTAATCCTCCTTATACATTTTACGTATTTTTCCTTTTCGCTATGGAAAAATTGCTGAAATGTTACATGAATGTTTGAATTTATTATAAAGAAGATACGTTTATACTGAACTTTTTTAGTAACTGAAGAAACGATCCCAATATAAAGAAATATCAAAAATCTAATTTTGCAGATGGAAAGTTCTTCAGGTATGATATTCATCCAAATATTTTCTCTCAAAATTCTGATAGGTTTACTTTTTAAAACTGACAAAGTAATTTTTTGTTTTTTTAAAACATATATGCGTCGGTGATCCTTCAATAATCCATAAGCCGTTTCAATTTTTTTTTAATTGATTGACTGTAAAACCTATATTTTATTGTAATTAGAATATTTAATTGATTAGAACGCTGATACGATTATTGCAGAAAAAAAATCCTCTCATTCATTATACATAATATTTAAACTAGTCTTTTACTATTTTTGTATTTCGATACCTGTCACAAAATTGTGACATTTTATGTTTTAATACTGAACAGTAATCCACATATTGTTTAGGTTGATTTATTTAGAAATCGATCTACTGTATCTATCAAACTACCCTATATATGAACTATGAATATGAATTTATCTATTTATATATATATGAATGAATCAATTCGAAACAAATTGGAACAGTGTAGTGATCTTGTAAATATTTTGAATGAGTTCGTTATTGAAATATGTAGCTGTTAACAGTTGGTTTATGAGGACAAACAAAATAATTCCATTACATAATGGCCTAGGGAGAAAATATTTTGCAGTGCATTTTACTGATGTTACATTATACAAGTCCTTCTGACTCAATCGAAAAAGTAGTTTTTTAAAAAATGAATCTATCCATCTATTTATCTGCTATCTCTGTTTCTCAAATTTTTATATATACATATACAGAGTGTATCTGATAAAGTGGGCAAAACTTTACGGGGTGATAGAACGCAGCTATGCGAGCATACTTCGTCATAGAATGTAAGGTCGGAACGCAAGCGGTGAGAATTTAAAGGTAGTTTTCTACTGTCCCAGGGCGATGGATTGGTCGAGGTAGTCCCATAGCTTGGACACCTAGGTCGCCGGATCTCTCGTGTTTGGACTTTTTCCTGTGGGGCCATATGAAAAGACCCATTGAAACCGATATGGATCGAGTCGCCAGGATTTCCGTCGTTGCCGGCAACATTCGGGAAATGCCTGGTGTCTTCGCAAATGTGCGTCAGTCCCTATCCCGCAGGTGTGAAGCGTGGATTACAGCTGGCGGAAGATGTTTTGAGCAATTTCTTTGAGCATGTACATTCCTGTTAATAAAATATTTTCTGAAGTATCTCCTCTTATCCTTGTGTTAATTCTTTAGCTGCGACAGTGGAAAGCTACCTTTTAACTTCTCACCGCTTGCGTTCCGACCATACATTCTATGACGAAATTTGGTCGTATGGCTGTGTTCTGTCGCCTCGTAAAGTTCTGATCCCTTTTTCAGATACACCCTGTGTATTTTTATAATGCAAAATTTGTTGCCCAGAAGAAGTAAGAGCAATTGTTTAACCCATTAAAAACTGATGTTGCGATTTCGCAACATTATGTTTGTGATTTTTTTTTATTTTATTGTGAATATTTTTCTCAACAAATTTATTATTACATATTGTATAAATGACTTTTATGTTTAAAGAAAAAAATTGTTAACTGATTAGATTTGTAAAAAATTAGAAATATGAATCAAATAGTAAGGAATGTTTTGAAAATTTTGATTCATAAATTTTGGATTATGTTCATAGATGCATTATAAAGGATGAAATAAGGTTCAGCAATTTATGATACAGATATTGTAGCAGTTAAACTACAACTATGTGTAGTAAATGCAATGAATGCTTCAAAGATTTTCATATGGCGAAAATGTTGCTGATTTGTACGGAATGTTTTGAAAATTTTGATTCATAAATTTTGGATCATGTTCATAGACGCATTATAAAGGATGAAATAAAATTCAGCAATTCAAGATACAGATATTGTAGCAGTTAAACTACAACTATGTGTAGTAAATGCTTCAAAGATTTTCATATGGCGAAAATGTTGCTGATTTGTACCGACGTTGCATTTTTGCAAAACACCATATCTCACATAAAAAAAGTAGTATCTTTTTCTTTCTTAATTAGTCATTAATATGTACAAAATAAAATTTTATTTAATTTGTGTCAAGTAAAGGGTGATCCATCTGTTGTTGTTTTTTTTTTTTTTTTTTTTTTTTTTTATTATTATTATGAAAGAAAACGAAATTCACTCATTATGAGTGAAAATCGAAATTCTTTATTGAACATGAAAGATGGGTCCTATGCCATGTATGTATGGAATACAGTTTCGCACATGTGGCCACCGCACATGCCATCATCCGAACATCAAAATTTTCGATGACTTTTCGAAGAATGAGCGGATCCATGGCCAAAATTTCAGCCCGGATTTACGTTTGAGGTCTTCGATTGTGCAGGGTGCGTTGGCGTACACTTTACTTTTCAGAAACCCCAAAGAAAATAATCCATTGTGGTTAAGTCGCACGATCTTGGCGGCCAATTCACATCAGAATTTCTTGAAATTACGCGATCTGGAAATTTCTCGTTCAATAAGTTGATGGTTTGGCGAGCAGTGTGTGCCGTTGCACCGTTGTTGCGTTGTCAAAGAGTTCATAATTACAAATGGAATACATTTGACAGTTCATACATATATGACACAAATAACCTGTGAAATATTCATAGTTTAAAAAAGAACCAACGGATGGACCACCCTATATCAGAAGGCGCAGTCCTTAATAGGTTAATTTGTATTAAATCTAATCCGAGTAATCTACCTTCAGAAAATCCAAAGAAATCAACCTACTCGTCCGACTGAGCTGGAAGGACTTATTTACCTTTATGCGGAACTGGCGTATCCTAAAAGAAATCTTCCAAAATCCAGAAATTCTTTCCGTTAGTATTATCTACGAGTGATCATCTATATTTTGTTATTTTAATAATATCATAAGTCCAGTATTTTCATTGATTTTTGTGCACTGATTACTTATAAAAATTAAGGTATTCTGTTATATTATATTCCGTTGATCACAATGATGCAATTGCAAATGCACATTTGAGATGAAACTTTATTTTCTATATAACTTCATTTGATGGGATAGAATGAAGAATAAGAGATCAAAATGCGAATTTTTTTAAAGTTAAAACCTGCTATAATTTTTAAAATATCAATATAATGTCATACGAGGTGTGGCTATTTAATAACGAGACTAATGCCCCAACAGAAGAACTGCGCATGCGCCAAATTCGTACGACCAATAGTTGCATAGCACTAAGCCTCCTGTATCAATTACTTTCTCTAAATTGGCTATATTCCAGTTAGTCTGGCTGTGACGTACGTTTGTTTTGGACATTGTTTTAGTGTTTTCCGAGAAAATGTCGAGTGTTTTAAAACAGCAACAAATTAATGCTGAATTTCTTTTTAAACATGGAAAATCCGCTACTGAACTCATCATTTGTTAAGAGAAGTATACGACAATAAATGTTTATCACATGCGCGGTTTCTGAGTCGTTTAAGCGTTTCCAAGATGGTCGAGAAGACATTGAATTCTGATGTTCGCCCAGGTCGCCCTTCCACGCCATAACCGGACTTTTTATTTCGATATTCATGGGATTGTGTATCTTCACTGGATTCCTGAAAGTCAAACTATTAACATTACTACCTGGAGATCCTTGTTCAACTCCCTTACAAAATACGGAAAAAACCAACCCGAATTGTGGAAAGGCAAGTCATGTGTGCATCATCAGGTCAACGCACTGACTCACACTGTATTGTCTGTCAAGACGTTTCTAGCCAAGTATAACATCCCAGTGTTGCACTATCCGCCTTATTCGCCTGACCTGGCACCACGTGACTTTTATTTGTTCCTCAAGGTTAAATCTGTATTTAAAATGACCAGATTTCAGACCGTTGAAGCTGTGAAAGGAAAGCGGCACGCGTCATGAAAGAGCTCACAGAAAACAACTTCCAGCACCATTTCAAACAATGGAAAATTCGCATGGAGCATGGTTGTTATTGCATTTACAGCAAAAGTCAGCATGTCTATTAAAAGTTTCTTTATAATATAATTCAGTTTTCTGAAAGTTATTACAGGCATCCCAAATTGAGTGAGGGTAAATCACCCAGTATTTTTAATCAAAAATACAACGTAGAAGACTTTTTGATTGAAAAGGTGGTTTGCGACACCGTGTTCCATTACAATTTTTGTTCCTCTTGATGCGTACTACCATCCTCTGAATTTGTCTATTATTAAATATAGTAAACAAGCATGATATTTATTTTTATTTTTAACTAATACCTTTTATATATTATATAGTAGTTCTGGTAAATTAAGTAAAATAAAAATTTCTATTCCAAAATAATAATATTGGAAAATTTAATATTTATTTTCTGTTGCGTGCTAGAACATGTTCTTGCCGATAACATTGATTTAGATTACAAACTTCCTCTGGATTACTGCTTGGGCGCGCTTGGTTATTATTGCATATCGTTTTCATGTGTTATTTTTCCTTTCATATACTTTTATTATTAAAAGCGGCAATACATTAATTTAATTACATTTTAAAATATCAAGTTTTTAGTATTATTTACCGAACCTCCTCCTCCGGTCTCCCCCAAATACCGGTGCAGATGGTCTTTAATTAGTACTGGATTCTATTGCGGTTTTTTTAGTACTTTATTTCTATATTGGTTCCATAATATAATGGCCTATTTATTTTGGTATACGGATACTTATATTTTGATGCGAATAAATTCACTTATGTAAGTAAATATGTTTTTCATTATGGGATATAACATTGGCACGTTCTTGCTATTTTGTACTTCCGATTTCTCCAAACTCAATTTAAAATTTTGCCGGGTGAGCGCAATTGCTTATTTTCATTCAAAATTTTAATCACGTATTCTAAAACAATATTCCTTTCCTGAGCGATGGGTTCATAACTTAATTGGTGTTTGAGTTATATTTTTTAAAACTCTTTGAAACTAAACTCTCTAAAACTCCGTTAGCAGTAATGCAAAAATTAGTTTTCTTGTTAAGGATTTTGTAAATATTGGTTAACACTAGAACGGCGGGAAATTTTGCTCAAGTTTTAGAAAAATATTTCACATCAGAATTTTTATTTAGAACTATTTAACTTATTTATTTAAGTTATTTTTGTGCAGTATATATCAATCTTATATTATAAAAAAAATTCTGGTTCGAATCGAAATGTTTTCATTCGGCAAGGGTCAAAATGACCCCTCGCCGCCGTTCTAGTGTTAAAGTATAAGTATTTTTGGTTAAAGTGTGTGTACAGGTGAGAGGATCTGAACATATGCTTGTTTATTATGATAAAGGTACATTATAAGCTTTAGCAAAATTTATAGGCTAAGCCAATTATAATTAGTCTTACTGTGAGTAGGACTAAGAGTTGTTAAGGGGACTCGGAGCTTGATCGATAACCAAAAACATGTAAATAGTGCTCTCGCTTCGAGCCCACATAAAAATAGAAGTATTCGATGTAACTAATTTAAACTTTCTAATATTTTTAAAGTATGCTTGTAGTCTTATAAAACTATAAAATGAAGTACTTCAATGTAACAAAACAGAAAACATAGCAAAATTTATATAACACAATTTTCGGAAAAAAAAAATCAGGTGTCATATCACCATCCGTAAGATATCTTAACGTTAAATTGACATAAGAACCTAATTTTTGCTTTACAATGATCAGGAAACTTTACTCTATAGAATGAATTAAGGATATAACTATCACTTAAAGGAAACCTTATTAAAAAAAAATCTCTCAAATTAAAAAAAATTAAAAAGCCCTAAAAAATGCAACTTTTTTTTTCATTAAAATATTAAACTTTTTAAAATGTATTAATTCATTCTATAGATAACAATGTTATATGCATGCAAAAAAAAAAGTTATTCCATCAAATAGTTTTTTTCTTTTAATCTTACGGATAGACGTCAAAAATCAAGTTTTGAGAAAACGCGACTTAAAGTTGCAATTAAATGGGTGCGGCTTTGTAACGATTGTTACATAAATGCTTATAACTCCGTTAAAAATGCAAATATTTTTATGCGATTTTTGCAATGTGTTCAGAATTAATTACATAATCAAAATAGATACTAAAAGAAAAATAGATTTTTTAAAAAATTTTCAAGCCCTGAGCACCATTAAGCTCTAATTTATGGTTGTTGGTGTTGAAGATCCAATACATGCATAATATGTAATACTGCATACTTTTTTCTTTATTATTCTGCTTTGTATCAGAATTAGGTATTGGGCAATTCCAAGCCGATATTACCATTTTTACTATTTTATTTTTTACATCAAATAGGTAATACACATATTTTCTGATAGTATTAAACCTATATATTTGATATTTGCAATGTATTTTATAATAGGTTGAATAGTCAAAATCAATAAAATCCATTATAATCAGCATAACTTTATTTTAAGTGCTTATTTGTCTGTTACATATTGGATGTTGGTCTGTTACAGGTAAGATTACACATTTTTCATAACTATATTGTGGCAGTAGTCAAATTTTGTGGAAGTCGAATGTTTCTAAACTGCCTCTGAATGAAGATACATTTTTGTTAAAATAAATTGTATGTTATTTTATAAGTAATATAGATAAACATTAAGATGTTCGAAAAGCATGGTAATTACTGTTTGTCTGTTACAATACCACTTTCTTAATGATAATTATTTACATTAAATAATTTATTCATAATAAACTACATTAATTTATCTTATAATATCATATACTAATTGTAGCCATCTTTTAATTACCTGATTGTTATTTTGATTACCTATATTTATCTATTTATTATATCTTATATTTGATGATCTATATTGATTTTTTCCTCTTTAAATGTTAGTCTGTTACGATGGAATTGCCCTATTGTATACCAGTTTTACTTCTATGTAAAATATTTTGTCAAATGTATTTTCATCGAAGGTTAAGGGGACCTCCCACCGTTTCCATACTTGGTGGACCCAGACATAGTTATGTTCGGTATGGGGATGGGGTCTTCTTCATTAGGGATGTTAAGGTAACACCTCTTTGTTAGGTTACTCTGTTCGGTTGAACGTCGGAATCCACAATATTCTATAAAATTTTCCGAATGTTGAGTGGAGTCACTTCATATTTTTTTAGAATACAATAATTTGTCTAGTTTAATAACAGAAACTTTGTGATTAAATAAGGCGAAGTTTACTGTCAGTCAAAAAAATTGTGCAGACCTTTTTAATGATGTTGTATACTGCAAAAAATAAACTGTTGATTTTACAGCATTATACTGGCAGCTGGGGTGTCAATATAATACTGCAAAGTCAATAATTATACCATTAAATATCAATAATAAACCGTAAAATAAATATTAGGTTGTAACGAAAGTTTTCCGCCAAATCACCATTACATAATACTAATTATACTATGTATAATTAACTGTAATTTTATACATAACTACCATTTTGCCAAACCTTCACAGTGCCATATGGTACAACACTTGTGCCTAAAGCTGTACACTTTATTTGGTGACATTCTGTAGCTGACTGTTTTGCAACAGAACTGGATGTAAATGATGGTTCTAATCTGGTAGCGTGATAGTGCTATTTCAGACACCTTGTACTTAATGATAACGATATTTTTTTAGAAATTTCACAACACAATGTTATAAAGCAAGTCTCTTTCTTTCAAATGCCATAAATAGTTTGACAAAATATGAGCAAACGCGTCAACGCGAACTGTTTTCACAGACCGTATTAGCTGTGGCGGGAAACTTTCGTTACAACCTGATAGTAATATACCGCTAAGTAATAATATATGGTATACTTCTGCCTTTTCATTTATAAAACGGTATACTACGGTTTGTTTACGGTTTATTACTGTTAATTTTATAGTATAATATTGTCACCCCAGCTGCTACTATTATACTGTAAAATCAACAATTATTTTTTGCAGTGTAGGAGCATTGACATCAACGAATCTCATACTGCACGAAAAGGAACTTTGCACAATTAGTGAACATTCCACATAATTATTCATTTAGTTCATTTATTTGTTTATTTTTTGCAATATATTTTATAATTAATCTAAATTCATTTAAATACCTTTTCTTAGTATATTTTCAAAAAAAAAACATGAAATACTCCTCGAATGCGCATTTTAATGCGTCTGTTCTACGACATTTTTAAAAATTTCTACTGACTTATATGCATGAAATTAAACATACTGTGATATATCTGCTTTTGACAACTTTAAGAGTACATTAAATATTCATTAATATTTTCAATTTTTGATTTCTTAATAGGGAAGAATTGAGAAATATAATTGAGTCAAATACATTAAACTCTTTTATTTGAAATTAAGCATAAAACTAAAGTTAACAGCAATAGTGTTCAGGTTAAAAGGCTATTTTCTTCCAGTAATTTAAAATGAACTTAATCGACATTTGTTAGCTGAAATTCAATTTCTGATCTTTTATCTTAAAACCGATTCAGACTCATACGGGAAAAAGAACTTTTCCATTTCTCATTAAATTTAATCTCTGCTTTAAAAATATATCAGTCATTTTTAAGTTGAAAAAAGGGTGAAGCAAGAAATAAAAGATTAATTTAAGTAGTACAAAACAATTTATTAGCAAAAGGATTTGTGTTCGGATAACCAGAAGATTATAATTTATGCAAACAAAAAATAAAATTCAGTAATTAAAATTAAAAAGATGCGTGAAAAAATACCCTTACATTATATAAAGAAAAATAAAGAAAAACCTACAAAACCGGACCATAGGTATAATGAAAACTGCCTTAAACGGAAAAAATGAACTGTCTCAGTGAAATGAATGCAATACAACCAGTAGTTTCGTGTAAGGCTTTCGCATTGTAATCTGCATTTTAATGTTATTTGCCGCTCCGTTTACACTAATTTTTAATTAAGCAACGTGATTTAACGAAATGTGAGTTTACTATGTAAAAAACCTGTTATACCTTTTGTATGATACCTCATTCATCTTTGTGTATTTTTTATGTGCATTGAAAACGGGACGTTGACATCATAAATAATATATACTCAGGGTTTACCAAACTAAGGTACGCTAGGCAAATCTCCACATATATTTCTCAGTCCATGACAAAGTTAAATTTTTCAGGAAAGGTCTTTCCTTCAGTGTGATCTTTTTAAATGATGGTGCAATATCTAGTTACAAACAGAATTGGGCAAATTTGTAATCTCAATTATCCGCAGTGCAATTACATGTTAATTTTCATGTAATTGATTATAGTTACACGCATTCAAACGCAGAAATTTTGTCAAATAATGGGATGGAGGCGGTTCCGGTTACAGTGCTGCAAGAATTTTTTACGTCATGTAATTTGCACTATAATTAATTACATACAATTAAACTGCAATTATATTGCAGATAATTGGAATTACGAATTTGCCCAACTCTGGTTTCAAATACATTTTAAAAATCGTACTTGATCTGTCAGAAATTCGGAAAGAATACGGAATGTGTAAGGCTCATTAAAATGGCTATATTTAGAATTGCAGGTAAATTTTTAATAAATTTTTACTAAGCAATGTTTTATTTGGAAATTGCACAGAAATTTTAAATAATATGTAATTAAATGATAGAAAGTCAGATCATAATCAGACAAAACGTACGATATGAATGTGTGTGAGTAAGGTAAGCATATTATTATTAATCTTAGATTTATTAAGATTGTAAGTGAGGTAACAAAAAGGGATTAATTCAACCTGTTGGGACGGCAAAAGTACAAATTTCGATTTAATGGTACGTTTTATGTTTGGGAATTTCTACTATACATACAATTACAATAACAGAGTACTTATTAAGATGGTAATCTGTTTAAAACGGAATTTTTTCTTGGTATCTTGCAATTCTGTTTTAGCAGTGTTTACTAGAAATAGCGAATATTTCAAAAGGAAAAATGCCAAAAAATATCCCAAATCTAAAACATATAGATTATTTTATAGAAAAATATATGTGTGCATAGAATCGGGTAATTTTTCTTGTCTAGCACAGCTAAAAGCAAAACTTTGTACTCATTATAGTCTATGATATATATTTGAAGTTTAAAAAGACATTTAAGCTGCAATCGAATGTATGAAAACAAAAGTGATTTTAAGGAAATCAATATAAATTTCTGGGAAAATAGAAAATTCTTTACGCGGAATAGGTAAAGAATGCCAAAAAATAAATAAATTGTCGATAAAAGTTTAAATAGCGGGGATTTATCGCATAAACCTTACGGAAATTCCGGGTAAAACTGTAACGATTATATGAACAGAATTCGGGGAATAGAAGCCTTTAGAGTTTTTATAAACCGTTGAAGAAGAGCTACAAGTAGTTATCAGCACAAATGCAATTTCGAAACTGTTGAAAACATAACTACCATGGCACACAATCGATCAGTAACACACAAAAACAAAACACTTTTCATTGTTAAAATTAATAAATCAAAAATGTATAAAATAAAGAGCAACTAGGTTCACAAAACGAGCAGTATTTTCGTAAAGGCAAACTCTGTACATTAGACGTGAAACATTGTAAAGATGCCTTTAAAAATCCCAAAATTTTCAGATTTAAATAATTTTTTTGAAATGGAATTTTAGATATTATAACGAGTTTTGGAAATACAAGATAATTCGAAATGATAGCTTTAAATAAAAATGAAAATAACATAATTCTAAACAACGTTACAAAAAAAAAGTTGAAGACAAAACAAAAGGAGGTTCAAAGTTTTAATTGCGTACTTCATAACTATTTTATGCGTCTTTTGTCAATGGTATGGAATCTTCTAAAATAAATGCTTTCTGTGCGATTTCAAAAGTAAAGCTGTGGGGTTTTGTTACAAGTGGCAGTTATTTCGATGTGTTACAGCTATGGCTGGCTCATGGAAGAATTGGAAAAAGATGAGAGACATCAGTAACAACGAAACATGGTTCACAAGTTTCAGCGTATAAACGGATTACTGCTTGAGTGTTTTGACCAAAGGGAGCCACATATTATGCACATACCCCCCCCCCCCCCCCTAAAGTATGCAAATACTTTCATGACTATTGTATGCGTCTTTTGTCAATGGTACGGAATCTTCTAAAGTCAATGTTTCCTGTGCGATTTCAAAAGTAAAGTTGTGGGGTTCTCTTACAAGCAGCAGTTATTTCGATGCGTTACAGGTATGGCTCATGCAAGAATTGGAAAAAGATGTGAGGCATCAGTAACGACGAAACATAGTTCACAATTTTTAGCGTGTAAATGGACTACCGCTCGAGAGTTTTGACCAAAGAGAGCCAAATACACAAAAAGCCCCATAAAGAACGCAAACGAAACTTTGTTCTGCATTGAGTTCATATATTTTATTGCCCTATCGTTGTTTACAATAAATTTATTGTCATTTGTAATCAGAACAGTCATTTGGAATCATCCAGTATATTAAATCTATGACGAACAACAAGGAGTACACAGAAATCTTAAGGAGCAAGGTACAGTCGTGGAAAAAAAAGTAAACACCCCCTACTAACTCCTCAACAAAATATCGTAGACGAAAGTTACTGGTACCGAAAGATTGGAAATAAAGTCTACTTTTAAATGATGTATATAAAATTTGCTTAGGGGGCCATCTACATATTAAAACGAATCCCAACTTCATTTTTTTTTCATTGGCAATACCCAATTTTAACGAGATATTTCAAATCTTCGGTTCAAACTACGCCTAGAAACCAAATTTCAAGTCATTTGAATAATAAGTTTTTGAATTATAAACATTCAAAATTTAGTGCTTCTAATGTTAAATTACATTTTCATATTTTTATTTATATCTCCTGAAATTATGCTCCTAATATGCTAATTTTTGTGTAGCAATAATACTAATATACCCAAACATAAATACGTTGAAGTTGAAATTTTTATAATTTTATGATATGAATTATAAAATTAATATTCGAATACAATTATACATTGTAACCTACAATTTTTGGATGGATTTAGATCTATTAAGTCCTGTTTTATGGAAATCCAAAATTTCACATTTTTCTTCCAAGAAATTTTCACATTATGCTTTAAAAACGGCAGAATGATGGTTTAAGGGGCCGTCTATGATAGAAGTGACTACATATTTTGAAATTTCTTACGCTGTCCTGTAATGTAGCAGATTTCATTGACTGCTTGAGTGATGCTTAAGGTGCCTTGATCAAGAAGAGGGCTCTCTCGGTTAACAATCGAGTACGGAACTTCAATTGGATACAGCCCTTAAAATACGCTCGTTTTAAAATAACTAATTTCTCGGAAACGTATGGTACGAATTGCATAAAAATTTGTTTTTAGGCAAATTAAATGGCGTACAATTCATTTATGCTGTCAGAATTGTGTACTGCTATTGAAAAAAAAAACAAAGTTATGGTTCGTTTTAATATGTAGATGGCCCTCTAAGCAAATTTTTATACATCATTTAAAAGTAGACTTTATTTCCAATCGTTCGGTACCAGTTACTTTCTTCTACGGTAATTTGTTGAGGAGTTAGTAGAGGGTGTTTACTTTCTTTTTCCATGACTGTACATTTGAAATAGAAATTATCGGCTTGGTCTTAATTTCGTGTCACGCAAAATTAGAAAATCAGAAGATCTATAGTAAGCACACATATAAAAATTATAAGCAAATACAAATGTTTTCGCAGTAAAACAAATGATAATGAAAAAGGAAGTGTTTACAGAATTTTTACTTCAAAAATTGTACAAGGAATTTTCGAAATAAAAATTTACGATTAATGATAAATTTCTAATTAGGTTTTACAATATAAAAAAAAGTATATCACGCATGGCTTCACAACCTTGTCTCTACTTATTAAACAGCGAGAAACAATTTGTATCACTATGCAAATATAATGAGCAGTATCAAGCTTGTTGAATATGTTATATATGTCGTAGGCTAATTGAGAAATCCGGCTCTTTGCAAACAGCCTAGGCTCTTTGCAAAGAGCCGGGCTAATTGGAGAATCCATCTCCCTTTTTGCAATTAGCCTGATATTTTTCAGGCTTATTGCAAAGAGCCTAGAATGCGTTAGGCTAATTGAAAAATGACCACTTATTATCCGATCAGGGTGACATTTTTAGCTCACAGGCTATCAAAGCCTGAGAGCTTATATGCCCGCCGATTCTGTATGTACGTGTGTACGTACATGCGTACGTATGTACGTAATACGATAACTCTTGATAGAAATATCCGATTTGCTTCAATTTTTTTTCTAGGTTCATTCTGATAAGGTGCTTCCCTGATTAGTTTTTGGGGTTCATTGGTTAAGGATAAATAGGAAAAGGGGGGCTAGTCCACCCCTTAATTTATATAAATGGGTTTTTCATGCAGATATTCGATTTGCTCCAAATTTGGTATACCGGTTTATTAAGTTAAGGAGCTGCCTCGATTAGATTTGGAGGTTTATTCGTTACATATAAAGGGAGGAAAGGGGGTCTATAACCCCCGTAATTTAGATAAATGGGTTTTTCATGCAGAAATATGCGATTTGCAATAAATTTGGCATACCGGTTAATTATGTTAAGCAGCTTCCATGATTACATTTGGAAGATCATTATTATGTATAAAGGGGGGAAAGGGGGCAATTGCCTCTCCCCTAAATTTAGATAAATGCGTTTTTCATGTAGATTTATTCGATTAGCTCAAATTTGGTATACTGGTTTATTATGTTAAGTAGATGGCTTGATTAGATTTGGAGGTTCATTAGTTAAATATAAAGAGAGGAAAGGTGGGGGGGGGGGGGGCTACCCCCCCCTTAATTTAGGTAAATGGGTTTTTAATGCAAAATTATTCGATTTGCTCCAAATTTTGTATACCGGTTTATTATGTTAAGGACCTTCCCTGATTAGATTTCGAAGTTCATTAGTTAAGTATAAAGGGAGGAAATGGGTGCTAGACCCCCCCCCCCCTTAATTTAGATAAATGGGTTTTTCATGCAGAGTTATTCGATTTACTCCAAATTTCGTATACCGATTTATTATGTTAAGGAGCTGCCTTGATTAGATTTGGAGATTTATTGGTTAAGTATAAAGGAGGGACAGGGACTAGTGTCCCCTTAATTTAGATAAATGGGTTTTTCATACAGAATTATTCGATTTGCTTAAAATTTGATATACCAGTTTATTACGATATGGCTTCTTTCATTTGATTTGGAGGTTCATTGGTTAAGTATAAAAGGGGGGAAAGGGGGGCAATTGCCCCTCCCCTTAATTTAGATAAATGGCTTTTCATGCAGAATTATCTGATTTAGTTTAATTTTTTTTCAACCGGATCCGAACTTGAAGGTTCCATTTGAAGTCAACCCGAAAACCGACCACAACCAAGTTTCAGATTGAGTTCAATTAGAACTTTCAGGTTCGGAACGGGTTGCCGGTGGACGGAGATGAGTTTGTCTCTCTTGCATCAGGTTATAGTTCTTTGGAATATTTTTGTCGGTTATGATTTGGTTCAGGACGGGTTTCAGGTTGACTTCGAATGGAATATTTAGGTTCTGGTAGCGTTGTGTGCCCACGGAAACTAATTTGTCTTGTTCGGATCCGGTTATGGATCTTTGGAATATTTTTGTCGGTTGTCAGATTTGGTTCGGGATTTCGGGTTTTTTCAAATGGAACTCTCAGGTTCGGGTCGGGTTGCATGTAGACTCAAATTATTTTGTCTTGCTCGAATCTGGGTACGGTCTGTTGTAATTTATTTTTCGGGTTTGGGTAGGGTTATGCGTTAATAAACCTAATAAAAAGAAAATTGCCCAGTTAAACTGATGGCATTGAGCTCAGGCCACAGGCTATTCACACTAATTGTACTAGCTACTCTTATTTCAAAGAATAATGCGCCTCGAAAAATAAATGAAGGTATTAGCCCCCGTTGCCCCCCTTTCTACCTAACCAAAGAACCTCCAAATCTAATCAGGGAAGCTACTTAACATAATAAACTGGTATACCAAATTTGAAGCAAATCAGATAATTCTGCATGAAAAACCATTTCACTAAATTAAGGGTGGGAGTATTAGCTCCCCCATTTCTCCCTTTATGCTGAACCAATGAAATTTCAAATCTAATCAGAAAAGCTCCTTATTAGAATGAACCTAGAAAAAAACTTAAACTAAATTAGATAATTCTGCATGAAAACACATTTATCTAAATTAAGGGGAGGGGCGATTGCCCCCCTTTTCCCCTTTTATACTTAACCAATGAACCTCCAATTTAAATGAAGAAGCCATATCGTAATAAACTGGTATATCAAATTTGAAGCAAATAGAATAATTCTGTATGAAAAACCCATTTATCTAAATTAAAGGAACACTAGCCCCTGTCCCTCCTTTATACTTAACCAATAAATCTCCAAATCTAATCAAGGCAGCTCCTTAACATAATAAACCGGTATACGAAATTTGGAGCAAATCGAATAACTCTGCACGAAAAACCCATTTATCTAAATTAAGGGGAGGGTTAGCCCCCCATTCCTCCCTTTATACTTAACTAATGGACCTCCAAATCTAATCAGGGAAGCTCCTTAACATAATAAACCGGTATACGAAATTTGGTGCAAATCGAATAATTTTGCCTTAAAAACTCATTTACCTAAATTAAGGGGAGTAGTCCCCCCTTTATACTTAACTAATGAACCTCCAAATCTATTCGAGTCATCTCCTTAACATAATAAACCAGTATACCAAATTTGAGCTAATCGAATAATTCTACATGAAAAACCCATTTATCTAAATTAAGGGGAGAGGCAATTGCCCCCCTTTCCCCCCTTTATACATAATGATGATCTTCCAAATGTAATCAGGGTAGCTGCTTAAAACAATTAACCGGTATACAAAATTTATAGCAAATCGCATATTTCTGCATGAAAAACCCATTTATCTAAATTACGGGGGTTATAGACCCCCTTTCTTCCCTTTATATGTAACGAATGAACCTCCAAATCTAATCAAGGCAGCTCCTTAACTTAATAAACCGGTATACCAAATTTGGAGCAAATCGAATAATTCATCATGAGAAACCGATTTATCTAAATTAAGGGGAGTAGCCCCCTTCCCCCCCCCCTTTATACTTAATGAGCTTCCAAATCTAATCAGGGAAGCTCCTTAACACAATAAACCGGTATACCAAATTTTGAGCAAATCGAATATTTCTGCATGAAAAACCCAATTATATAAATTAAGGGGGTGACTAGACCCCCCTTTTCCCCCTTTATCCTTAACCAATGAACCCCAAAAACTAATTAGGGAAGCACCTTATCATAACGAACCTAGAAAAAAAAATTGAAGCAAATTGGATTTTTCTATAAAGAGTTATCGCGTTACGTATATACGTACTTACGTACGTACACACGTACATGCATAATCGGCGGGCACATAAGCTCTCAGGCTTTGATAGCCTGTAAGCTAAAAATATCACCCTGATCGGATAATAAGTGGTCATAAATCGGATATTTCTATCAAGAGTTATCGCGTTACGTACATGCGTACGTACGTACACACGTACATACAAAATCGGCGGGCACATAAGCTCTCAGGCTTTGATAGCCTGTGAGCTAAAAATATCACCTTGATCGGATAATAAGTGGTCATTTTTCAATTAGCCTAACGCTTTCTAGGCTCTTTGCAATAAGCCTGAAAAGTATCAGGCTAATTGGAACAAGGGAGATGGATTGTCCAATTAGCCCGGCGCTTTGCAAAGAAAAACTCTTTTGAATCGCCGAAGTTATGTATTTTTCAGTGATGTAGACAGCCTTCTGTCATTTTCCCTTTGAATTTTCTACTGAAATGTTCGTCAAGGTTTTTGAAAATTACTATATGCAAAAATTTGTAATGCAATTTGACATATGCTCGCAGGTTTATAAAAGATTTCATTTAAGGCAATTTTGGTTATACTCAATACCCACTTCAGTTACTACACATTGGGAAAACTTGTATTTACTTTTCATTGGGAAAAACGTGTTATAAAACGAAAAGTATCTACATCTAGAACATACTTTTGCAGTATTATATACATTGTACTAAATTGGAAAAATATATTTATTTAAATATAAGAATTTCAGAAGCTTCCAGATATCAAAATTACAACATAAATGTGATTAAAAAAGGTAGGACTCGTACCACTGTTTTTTTCAAAATAATTTTTATGGCCAACTGAACTTATCCAACGCGTTTTTACGGTACAAAATATGGATTTTTACTCTTAAAAGGTTGGCAGAGTGCCACAGAGGGAAACACATTATTCCTGATAAGATGAGTAAAATAGCATGCTGTTAATTTTGTAGATTTCTATTTAATGTACGGCATTTTAAAACATTCAACGAAAATTTTGCTGCGATAGTATAGTTTGGAACTTCACGGGGAAACGTAAAATTGTAGAATGATTTATAACTTGAAATAAATAAAACACGCATATTAAAGAAAAGCAAGGAACTTTAGCACGATGTCAAAGAAAGGGAAGAATTTCTTGTCTTTACTTTAAAGAATATTATATTTCAGTTCACCCGAAAAAGATAAAAACAATCAGTTAAAGAACTATTATTATTAGAGTAAATTTATATACCCTCAATATTAGCTTTTAGAATCCAAAACCTGAAGGATTATTTTACACTATTGACGATTTCTTCTGGAATGCTAAACATTCTGCTTAATCCCAATATTTTTTCAGATGTAGCATAATTATTAAAGTTTACTATCATACATTAAAAGGTTATGCGGGAACAATCTACGTAGGAAAAAAAGAAAGAAATTTTTCGCAGAAATTCGTTTCAAAAGTTATATACAGCGTGTCCCGAAAAGATTGAAAACATGCTTTAATTTTTTGCCTGTTGCAGCTAAGTAGGTGAAATCTATACATGGCAAAAGTGTTCAAAATAAGTTAGGAAATAAGAATGTGTGAATGAAACAAGCCTACCATAAATTTAAAAATAAATAAATGAAAAACTTTTACATTTTTATTCGACGGCTATGGACAAAACTGATCAATTAGAAGAAAAAATTCTTTTTACTGCAACAATATAATTACAAAAAATTGCATAGATTTATCTTTAAAATAGAATAGGTTATGCTTAAGTGGAAATTTTCCTGAAAAACTTTCCAAAACTTAACTTAAAGTGATTAAAATATGCTATTATAACAGTCTTTCATTTTTTATTTCGGGTCGAAAATTCGAATTTCATAAGTTTTGACGTCGTTCTGAAAAAGCATTTGAAGGAAAACAAGTTCGAATTAACCAGTACTTCGAATTAAGGCACGTTGTACATATTTGTTCAATTCCTCTTCGGTCAACATCTTGCATTAACCGATAATACACACGAATACAGTTTAATAAAAAGTATACTTTATATATTTAAAAAAAAAACCAGGGATTATTTTCTCATATATTTCAAGATAGAAAAGTTTGTGACAGTTTATTGATTATTTTCTTGTTGTGGTAAAATTCCACTGAAGAGTGGAAACTTTCTTGAGAAAAACCAAACGAAACTTTAGTCAAAGTTAGAAACTCTAATCAATTTCTTATAGCATACAAGACCAAAACTTCGACTCATGATTCCTCGAAGAAATTTTCAAATAGTTTATTTAAGATTTTCTCATAAATTACTCTTGGGAAGATTATGAAGTTTTGTTGATTTAAACTTTATCCGCAGAGGATTTTCAGATTACCCAACAGCATTATTTATCAAGTTTTTTACATTGCAAAAGTTTTCACATGATGCATTACTAAGTCGATTATAGACAGATGTAGTCAAAATAAGAAGAGTGCTATAGAGCTTCGACTGTAATTATTTTAAGCGTAATATAATTAATTCAATATAATATTTAGAAATTCACGAACAAATTAAAATATCAGAAAAGTTAAATGTTTACAGAGATTCTTTCCTCGAAATATATATGAGGCTTTCTCACAATCTTTTGACTTTTAAGTCCTTGAATAATAATTTTTATTTTAGTACATATTCTTGTGTTTTTTTTATTTCATATACTGGGGAACATCTCATTGCATGATTGCATAATAATATTAACGAGATAAATAAGTTTCGGACGATGTTGAGGGTCCAAATACCAGGAAAACTCATCTACCGTCCCGTTTTCCTGATGCTGATTTTTAAGTTTGGAGCTGCCTGTATAAATTGTTTCAATAAAAGTAAATCGATGTAATTTTTTTCCGAAACTGCGACAATTATTTTATATAAATATGTAGCAAAAAATTAACCTGCACACATTTTTACGGTTGATATTATTTTTGGAATTCTGTCCATTGGGTTTTAGATTCCTTACCATCCCTCTTACTAAACTTATACAGAAAATAACTTCACATGCAGCCACAGAATTTTTTTCGCAGAAGTATGCTAGAGAAAGTATGTCTAAAAATCTTTGACATTAAAGTTACAGCAGAATTTAAATCAGCATTTAAATATCAATTTCAAGCATCATGGCTTTATTGGTAGTCTTACCGTCCCCAAGGTTTATTCCTGCACTTTTCAAGGTAAATTATTTTTTTTTATTTAATCCAATGTAAATAACTGTTTCTAATAATCAATGAACATTGTGGCTATCACTTAGTCTTAACATGACTTTCCTAAAAATAGTGGTAATTTTCTTTACCGTCCCATTCCTTTTTTCCTATACCATACCCTTTTTTTCCCTTCCGTCCCTTCTTTAACACCCCTTTAAGACAATGTTATACCAAAATTTTGTACTAAAAATACTACATTGTTATTATTTCTTATTTGAATGACCTGTGGGTACTATGCGAATTCATTATAAGTAAAAATTTAGAAGAAAATAGAAAGTTATAGTGGTAAAATTGTAAGGAAAATTAAACTCGCAAGTTTAACTTAAAACCTCAGTTAAATAAAAAAAATTTCGCTGCTGAACATTTTTACTTTATTTTGAATCATTAAAGCATTCGTCTATCAGATTAAAATGTTATTTTAGCAAGTTTAATTTCATCAGATTTTTATTCCCAAAAGTCAAAAATTGTGAGAATGCCCCATATCCTTACTACAAAACTTGCTAGTTAAATTCTCATTTGACAATAGCGAGAGAGATTAATGTTGAAAGTTTTTGAAAATTTGTAAAATAAGACAAAAAGTGAAAAAAAAAATGATAATTGATAATATACAGGGTGTTCGGATAAATTTCACAGTTGATGATGAAAGACGAACACAAGAAATATTAACTGAAAAATGTATGAGTGACATAAAGGTTACAACAATGCTAAAATAAAACAAAGCAAATCAAACCAATCAAAGAACCCCAGCAACTATAACAATCTCGATGTATCTACGGAATTTGACACATAAATCTGACAAATGTTGCCCGAATTCTCTCGATTACTTGGGTCTTTTTGATACTGGCCGTGTGTTTGGTTGACTGGTCAGCCACGCCACACACATAATCAGGGATAGGGGAATGCATCATTTTACTCGCCACTGGAGAGTGAATTTTCTGACAGGGCGAGTGAATTTTTAGGTAGTCTTTGAAAACTGCAAACTATAGAGATAGGCGAAAACTTTTTTTTTTTTTTTTTTAGTAGTCAGCTATATTTTTTAACTTTCCTAATTACTGCGATGTAAACATGGTACTAAGGTATATTTTATAATAAACTTTCATCTCTTGTTTATATTTCTTAATTTTACAGGGGAAAAAATACGAAAATGCATTATAATAATAGTAACCAACTATTTTTGAGTTTCGTAAATTTTGTCATAAAAAGTTTCTACTGTACGTTGCATTTTACTGGCTGGTGAAATTTTCTAGAAATTCCCCACCCCTGCACATAATAATCCATAGGATTGCAATCAACTGAGTTAAAAAGTCATTTGTGCTCAGGACATCCCCTTAACATAGGGGCCTACAACCTTTTAGCCTGAAAATCGTTTGTCGCAGATTCCGAAAGCTAAACTTCACCTTACTTAAATCTCAAAGTTTCACACTTTGCACTTCGTATTTTTTCCGGGGTTCGGCGAGCAGTGTCTAGCTACCGGCACGAATCATCAGGATGCAGGTTGCACTTTCGAATATTCTGAAAGCTTCCACTCTTTCCTTTTCGGTATTTTTAGACATCAAAAGTTTATCTAACACCAAAGAGTGTAGCCATATCTAGAATATGTCACATTTTTCACGTTAGCTCACAATTTTATTTCATTTACAAACCGTCCTGTATAGCTCAAACACCTTGTATACGGCAACAGTTTAATGAAAGTACATGCATTTTTATTGAAAAAGGAAAACTATTTTCTGAGTTACTTCGTGATAGAAAAGTTTGACAGTTTTTATTGGTTGATGTTCTGTTGCGACAAAATTTCGCAGAAGAGTGGAAAGCATTCTTAGAAAAAAATCTAATGCAATTTTATTTGAAGTTACAAACTGGAATCAATTTCTTATAGCAGATTTGACCAAACCTTCGACTCATGACTCCCCAAAGGATTTTTTAAATAGTTTGTTTAAGAATTTGTCATAAATTATCACCGGGGAGATAATGAAGTTTCACTGATTTAAACTTTATTCGCAGAGGATTTTCAAACTACCCAACAACATTATTTATGATGTTTCTTTATCGCAAAAGTTTTCATGTGATGCATTTCTAACGTGAAAAGAGTAAGATTTTAAATTTTAGAAAAGTTCGTCAATAGTCAAACAATGAAAAAAGAAATGTAATTGATAATACACACAAACGCAATTTAATACAGATGTATATTTATAAAACAAAGAATTGAAAGATTATTTTTCACGTATTTCACGATAGAAAAGTTTGTGATAACTTATTGATTATTGTTTCGTTGTAGAAACTTTCTTATGACAAATCAAATGCTACTTTATTCAAAGTTAGAAATACTAATCAGTTTCTTATAGTAGACAAGACAAAGATCGCTATATGATTCCTAGAAGAAGTTTATAATAGTTTAGTTAAAAATTTCTCATAAATTACTCTAAAAAAGATTATGAAGTTTCGTTTATTTAAACCTTATCCTCAGAGGATTTTTAAACTAAACAACATTTATCATGTTTTTTATCGCAAAAGTTTCTATATGATAAATTACTAAATCGATAACAGTCAAACTAAGAAGAGTGTGATAAAGATCAAAGTGCAATTACTTAAAGAATAAAGTAATTATTAATCCAATAAGAAACTTTTAAATTCATACGCTATTGAAAATCTAAAAAAAATAAACTTAAGTGAAGAAATTCTTGCTCGAAATGTGTATTACGGAAAAATTTGCAAACTTAATTCTTATTTGACTATAAAGGTAGAAAGTAAGATTTTTAATTTTAGGAATCTCTGAAAAATATTAGCGAAACATTGAAAATAGTTGTAATTTTATTGGCAATATACACAAAATAAAAGTGCATATTTATTTTTAAAAATTTCGAAGATTATTTTCCCACGTATTTCACGATAGAAAAGTTTGTGACAGCTTATTGATTCTTTTTTTGTTGTAGTAAAATTTCTCAGACGAGTAAAAACTTTCTTATCACAAATCAAACTCAGCTTTAGTCCAAAATTGTACTCTAAACAATTTTTTATATCGGACAAAAAAAAAAAAAAAATTAGATTCATGATTCTTTGAAGAAATTTTGAAAGAGTGTGTTTAACAATTTCTAATTAATAACTCTGTGGGAGATTATGAAGTTTTATAGATTCAAACTTTATCTGCAGAGTATCTCCAGACAATCCAATTTATCAAGATTTTTCATTCCAAAGTTTTTTTATATGTTGCATTACTCAGTCGAGCTCAAAAGGCATTTTAAAAATCAGACTATAATTACGCTAAGAATACAATAAAGTCTGTTGGGGTACATGTAAAGAGAGGGTAATTGTAAACAATCGATACTATCGCTACCCCGAGCGTTGAGAAAACTAATATATAAGGGAAATCGCATCTTTCCAACTCCCAGAAGTGATGTTGCTAGTTCTTCTATCATTTTTGATACAATTGGCAGTATTGCTATCAAAAGAATTTGGTAAGACTGAAAATGTTTTCAAACGAAGTTTATATGCTTCATAGTTGATGCTGCTATTGGATATAAACTCGAGGTAAGCCGTTTTTTATATTTATTGTTCTAAGCGACATATTTGGTAGATGAACTGCTTACTGGTATTTGCTCCTTCATATTTCTATTCGTCTGCATGATGCTGTTTTCATTTCCCCTACGTCTTTTTCATTACTGGGTAATTGTAAACAATACAGTAGCATTCCTCTTCACCGGCCTCCTTTTAACCGGAACTCCGCTTTAACCGGCCAACATTTCTTTCCCAACATCAATGAAAAGAAAAAAAAATAAAAAAAGATCAATAATAAGCAATTCGAAAGAAGCAGAAGAAAAAAAGAATATGAGCGACTGACTGACACGGAGGACGTCGCAATTTCCATCGCCATAGATTATTCTGATGTTGAACTGCAATATTTAATAGCTATTATAAATGCAATGAAGTCAGTTCAACTATTGCCCAGTTAAAATAATATTCTTGAACAATTAGGGAATATTTAATATCGGAGATTCCAAGGAAACTATTGAAAATTGTAGAAGATGGCGCAAAGATTAATGCAATGGTGAAAAGTTTGAAATCGTAGAAATGGGCTGTTACACCTGTTGTAATGATTTATTCGTGGGAAGATGATATTGGTCACAATGAGGCACTTAAATCTATCTCCAAGAGGGAGTTCCACATGGGGCTGGCTTTAGAAAAGCTTGGTTAGTTCTAATATTCTTTGTTTTTTAAAAACATTTTCTAAACTAATTGTTGATTTCTAAAAATTTAAGTTAAGACTGTCAGTAAAGTAAGCTGTTTTATAAAAATCCGTTCCTCTATGGTTATCAGTTACTGTACTGGAGCCTCTTTTTCTACTTTATGATCTACAGCAACTTCAAAAGCTCAAGATTAAGGTTATTGTGAATTGCCAAATGGGGCAACTATAAACATAATATTCAAATGATAAAAATACGTAATGCAGTTGTTTTGGCCTCAATTCACGTATGAGTAGTTGATTTTTCATTTTAACATTATGAAAAAATATTGCTGTTTACATTTACCCCTTAGTCTACAGGATAAAAGTAAAAACGCGGGGTAATTGTAAACAGACTGCCATCTGGGTTAAATTTACCAGTCAAAACAGAATAACATTTATAAGTGAATAGTAAGAAATAATCAAAATGTGTTAAAAAATTTAAAGAAATTATGTGACCAAGGCTTGTCAGTACGGATTGATGACAAAATTAATAAGATACAAAACTTTGATGGTCTCATGTTGAATCACAATGCTAGTAAAAATGACTTCTAAATAATGATATGTTTCGAAAGACAGCGCAGCGTTTCCAGAAAACAGACAGTGAATACGTGCTGTGAAAGCTGTCGCAATGCATTTTTTACTACATGGTGGAAATTTGCGTTATTTTCAGTTCAAAACTATCGTCATTAATTTACATTTGTATTGCGTCGAACGATGTTTTTATGACTCTTAAGGCAAATAGTAGCTTCATACATACAGCGGTAATTTTAGGAAGAATTTGAGTCCGTTAAAGGACCCTTCACAAATTTTTTCATCTTAAAACTGTACCATTCACAATCTCTTTGTCTTAAAACAGGGCTCTTGACAATTTATTTTGTCCTAAAAAAAGACACTTCATATATATATATATATATATATATATATATTTTGTTTTGTTTTACAAAATAACCATTTGCAGATTTGGTCGTCTTAAGAAAGAATAATTCACAAAAGATTTTCATATCAAAAATGGACTCTTCAGAAGTTTAATCGTCTTAAAATAAAAATGGACAAGTCACAAAACAGTTGTAATAACCAAAGCACCAATTACCTAGCTATACGTTTACATAAAAATATATCTTAATTTAATGCATTTATGTAAAATATTTATTCATTAAACCAGGATGTCATTATTATTCAATTGAAGACCTGAGTGGAAGAATATGTTATGTAACAAAAATTAGAATTTGAGAAAATTGAAGGGAAATTATTTTGTTTTAATTTAGTTATTTATTTTATTCCTTATTAGTAGCATATTTTTGAATGTTAACCCATATTGGACCGCTGCCCTATAAATAGGACAGCTAATAAAACATTTTTTTAAATAAAATTGGTAAGGATTTTTTGGATGCATTTTGTTATGACGTCTTTAAAATACATAAATGTATAACATATAAACAAAAAAAAAACATCCAAACCAGTTAAAATTTAATTGAAAAACATTATTTAAAAAATTCTTTAAGAATTGTGATCTTATAATCTAGAATTTTACCGTTATTAATAATCTTTTTATTGGAGAAATTATAGAGCATTTTCGTACAACATAAACAGTATTTTTAAAGTAAAATAAAATATTTGCTCATAAAATTAGTTTATGTATGAATTTTATATGTCCTTACTATGTGTCCTACTAATATGTCCTGTTTATAGGACAACTAGTTACTTAAAAAATTAAAAACTTTCTTTCAAAATTTTGCTAGTACCTACTTAATTACACCATATTAATGATATAATTGAAGTTTTAAAATTTTTCAAAAATATTTAATCGGTGTGGTCCAATATGGGTTAATAGCTGATACTAAACACTCCTAGAAAAATATATTAACAATTAATTATTAAATATTAGAAATTATTTTCACCATTTAAATTATTAATTATAAAAATATTTAATAATTAAAGATACTGTCTCTTATCTTTCCTATTAAGTAGAATTTTAGTATTTTAGTTTTACCATATGATATAATACCTCGTGACGCTTTCATTCATAAAATAAACAATTTTTGAGAAAATGTATCATAACATGTTCTTCCACTAAGCCCTTCAACTGTCTAAACAGGAACCTAAATATAAAGCTAAATTTAAGATAAAAAACAAATTACATTAGATATTTCACAAACATGAAAACTCAATTTTCATAAAAAACAGGGCCTTGTGAGAAAACTCTGGGCAGACCCCTGCATAATAGTTAACGGTATGGACTAAGCATTATGTTATAAATTTCTAACCTAGTTCATGTATCGTATATTGTAATTTTCCTTTTACGAAGGCATAAAATTGTTAAAAAAAGAAAAAGAAGAGTGAAAGACCAAACTTCAATTCTACAAAATTGCTGGATCAGCTGTTCGCAAAGATATCAAACCTTTATGGATTGGGTTTCTTTCCATTTTTTTTTCTCAGAAAATATCTCATATTTTTTGGAGTATAAGGCATTTTTCTAAACAGAGTTCTTCACTTAAAGTAGCATTTCACAACAGTTGAAAATGCGAATAAATGCTTAAAATAAAAGTTTTTAGTGGAAAACAAAATTTTAATAAAACTACATTTTATTTAAAAAAGTCAACATTGCTATTCGTGCATTGTTCATGACTAAATATTTTTTAAAGAGCAGGTTCTTTGACATTACATTTTCCAGATAAATCATGTAGCTGAATAAGGTAAATAAACTATCTATGGATTAAATATTATGTGAAAAAGATATTGCAAAAGATACCGCGAAAGATAAATTTTGGTTTTGTGAAAAAAATATAGTTTTGACAATATTATAAATTTTAAGCCAGTTTGCTTCACATTCGAAAACATTTTAAACTTTTTTTCTCCTAACTATTCTGTAGCATCTTATTTAATAGAAAAAGGTTTTGTCTTTGATCCATCTTTGTAAAACCTTCATTCTTACTTTTTTATCCCATTTCTTTAAAAAGAAAGAATTACATTAGTTTTCACTTAAACTGAAAGGAATTTCTGCAGTTTGGGAGTTAAATTTTCCAAGATTATACAATTGGAAAAAAGGTGACAGTTTTTTTTTCGGCTTTGTATAAAAGTTAAACACAGTAAACAAAGCAGTACATTTTATGTTTAGGCTATATGTTTGAGCATATGTTGTATTTCGCGTGCAAATTTGTGATTATAGAGTTTTATTCCCTCCAATATTCGTATAAAAAAAAGGATTATTTCGTAGTATTTTTTTGCATTTAACAATAGAAATATCTTTAATTATTATATAACAATTAAGTAATCAGTATGTAATGACTTTTTAAGGGTGCTGTTCACTCAGCTTCCAAATTCCCCTCCGTAATGTTAAGTCTATGGGCGTTTGATGCATTTTTATTCTCAAAATATCTCCTCAGGAAATTAATATTCTTAACTTCTTTTTCTGTGTACTCTTCTTTAAGGATGTCCCTTTTTTTCTTAGTTTTCAAAATATCTCTAAAAGCTATGCTTAATTTTATATGAAGTGTTAAAATTTTACTCCCAGTTTGTCAGTTTTTAAAGTATAAAATATTAAATTAAGCAACGATTTTAGAAATATTTTGAGAACTAAGAACAAAAGAGACATCCTTCAAGAAGAAAACACTGAAAGAAGAAGTTAAAAATATTAATTTCCTGAGGAGATATTTTGAATATAAAAATGCATCAAACGCCCATAGACTTAACATTACGGAGGGGAATTCGGAAGCCGAGTGACTTGCACTAGAGTGTGGCCATATTTCAACCCCTTAACCCTTTCCGACGCAGTGTGTCCAGTCTGGACACACCTAATTTTAATTCAAACCTTGCAAATGACACCAAGAATATTTACCAAAATTTCAATTTTACAGTGAAAGCTTAATTTAAGGAGTTTGTATTTTCTAAAAGAAATCGTTTGCAATTTCCGGTGTCAGTCAATATTTTCTCATTTTGCGAATAGAATTTGTCTGCGCCGGAAAGGGTTAAAAGCGTACACTAGTCAAGCGACGATATTCGCAAGCTAATGTTGAATTTTCACACAGAAGATGGTTTAGATCGATATATGAGTTATATCGATGTCAATTATCTCGATGTCAAATATCGAGAAATTTAACAAAGATAGGGGCGATATAGTGAGTTGCTCTCTAAAAATAGCTTTATTATAAGGGTTTATCCACAACTTTTCAATCAACTCACTATATCTTTTTGAGTTTTTACAATATTTGACTGGACTTTTTACAGAAGTAACCCAAAATAGCTGGCTACCAAATTATGAAATAAAAATTTTGAAATCTTACACGCATGCGCAGTTAAAAATTATTTCATACAAGTGCCAATATCTCATCAAATATTCAATATAGTCATGTTTTAATTGCAGTGTACTGTTGCTACTGTTCTTTGTCAGGTTTTTGGAAAGTTGTGTTAAATTTGGTTGAAAACTCCGTATGCTATAAACAAAAAACTTTTGAATTTTTCACAAAAACGTTAACACCTTCACGAATATGAGTGCTATGCTTACACAATTACATACAAACGTTGAACAGGACCCAAATAGTCATTTACCACAGTGACAAACCATTTCCAGCCTTTTCTGTTACATAGGTGATGGCAAATATTATTTTATTATTAAATTTATTAGCCCCCCAATTGTACCCCCGTTAAATCTTCACCGAGAAATATGAAATCAAACATGTTCTTTACATCCCAGAAGTTCAAGAACAATTCGCCAATAATGTTGGTAGATATTCGACAAACCGTGTACAATCGAAAGCATCCAGTCCCTGTACCTTAACTTTTGGAAGCCAGTGTATTAAAAAAAAAAAAAATAACCATTTTTCAGAGAATGGCACATATATATATTGTGAAAGGTGTTGGCGGGGGGCGGGGGGGGGGGAGCCGCACTGTAAGGGACTGTGTATATATAACGTTATCAACTTTTTAGCAATTTTGGACACCCTCTCCCTTAGGATATAATTCCTTAAATCTCTCTCCTCTTCCTAATGATAGCGTTATCAATGTCTAAAAATTCATTTTATTTTTACATTTTTTTTCTTTTTTATTCTTTTTAAACATTTGCAGAGATATACAGGTATGGTTTTACACTTATTATTCTCATACTTTTCTGTTTTAAAGAAAGAGAAGAAGTTAATGAAATATCATTATTATACATGAAATAACTATATCAAATAACATTTTAATGAAATACTCACACTATTTCAAAAGTATTAATAACAGCTTCGTTACATAATACATTATGCAGTAATATCGTCGTTTTTGCACTTGCCCCCTGCACTCGGGGAGGGGGGTCAGCAGAACGTCTTAAAAAAAAACAGGTGGACAATATTCTTCCCGTTTTTTAATAGTGAACATAACAAGTAACACTTCGAACCTGGTTTCTCTGACAACGAATTGTATGCGCGTATGACAGAGGAATAGGGATGATAAACTTTCGGATATTCCGTATTTTGGAATGGAATGACTTTATAATCATTTCATTCCAGGTTGTAATGATAACGGTTAAATAATAACTTTGTATTTTCATAAAAATACATATCAGACCAAAAACAAAAATAATAAGATAAGAGAGTATATTGATAAAAAGAAAGCGCTAAGAGGTATCTTTCACTATCAAGTGCCAGACACCCCTCCCCTCTAAAATGTTAACGTTATATATATATACAGCCGCTAACTAGCGCAAATGACGAATTCGAAAGAATAGAGAGACAGGCTCTGCATAGTAACAGTTGGATGTTTGCTGATGCATAATTACGACACTAAAAGACAAAAAAAAAAAAGTTAGTAACGCTTTTCTTACAGAATGAAAAAAACGATTAGAGAATTTTATTAGCAGAGGATTTTACGCAGAACAATTGTTGTACTACTTTTAAAAGAAATTTCGCGCGCATGATCTGTAGTGTCAGTTGTCTAAATTTCATGCTATAATGACGCATACAACCTTCTTACCATTCTCTTTCATTTCGACGATTGTGTATATTATAAAAGATTAAAAGATTAACACAAACAAAACTCTCATACATACAAATAAAGAAAGCAAACAAAAAAAATAAAACTCGCGATAAAAAAACAAAAACAAATCATATCCTGCATTATAGTTTTAAGTTTCTTACGAATATCTTTCCCATTTTTTCTCTATTTGCATGTAGTTAAATGTGTATTTTTTAATATTAAGCATATAAACGTTTATTGATCACTCAGACTTAATGAAAAAAATAAATATTTTTTAAGTCATTTTTTATATTATGTACTATTGTAAAAAAAAAAAAAAATCTGAAAATTGCACAGCCATTAGCTGAGCAAATCCAAATTGTGAAGCGTGTTTAAACTTCAAAAATATTAATTTTAATGAATATTTAATGAATTCTTGTTAATTTTCTGAGATGTTTAACAGATAAAAATTCTCTTAGGAAGTAAAATATTCGAACGTTTTAAGAAAAAAACTGTCAACAGAATTTTGATTATTAGCACTTAAATGTCTGTAAAAAACTATAATAACAAAATTTCAAATTAACATGCAAATAAGCTGCATTTTTTTAAAGTAATGAAAAAGCTTTAGTTTTTTAAATAATAAAAAAAGGTAACTAATGGTACTAGAGTAAATGCATATAGATAAAAAATATTTATGCACCATTTTTAATTGATTATTTTTATAATTAATTTTTTTAATGTTAGAGAGAGAATGTGGAAATTTTTATATCACTTTAAATGGAGATGCTTATAAGGGAGGGGGGGGGGGGGTATTTTGAAAAGAAAGTGACCCGAATCAATGTTTTTTTAGAATAAGAAATGTTGAAAATTGTACGCATTCTTTCGAATTCTCAAAGTTTGACACATGCTCCTTCATACAGAAAGATTCCTAAATAAGTATACATGCAGAAAATGCACTAAAACAATAACTGTTGTACGCACAAACCGAAACTTTTAACCGTTAGGAAGATGTACTTATGAAGTTTGTGTCCTGCTAGTGAGGCAATTGACATAGGTGGTGTGTCACGTGACTTTCCATAAAAATAACAGCGTCTGCAATGGACAAGGCGCTGTGTTCTACTGTTTTATTCTTCAATTGGATGGTACACTATCACACTAGTTTTTCATGATGGTTAAGTTACGCGTGAAATTAGAATGATAAACTTCTTCCATACAAATGGGGTACAATGCAACTGACACAATGTCCACCAAGAATTCCTGGGTTAACGCCTTGTAATATTTTTCTATAAGGGGCATATAATGAAGAAGCTAATTACCTCTTCCCTTGCTTGTGATCTAGCGAGCTGCAACAATGTATCACAGCCATACTCGCTGTATTTGATTCAGATAATCGTATCTCGCGTTTGGGCGAATATGGATTACTGGCTCGATGTAGGTCGTGTGACTATGTGTACATACACAGAATATCTGTGCATGACTAAAAAAAGTTAATACTGTTACAATTACTAGAGTCAAAACATTGTATTAAACACCAGTGTCGTAAAGGAAATTTTCACCTTGTTATTAATAAACATTACAATATATTTATAACTACTTAAAAGGTGACACAAACATTTAAAAATATTATTTAATGCAACCCTGAGATCTTTCGAACACACACGCGTTCATTTTCAAATGGAAAAAGATGACTGATTGAATAAAAATAAATTTTAAAACACACAATGTATAAAATATACATATAGATAATATTTTTGTATGTTTGTGTCACCTTTTAAGAAGTTAAGTATATTGTAAAGTTTGTTACAATTAATATGAAATATCTAGCATCGTTCTTGTTTTATGATGAATTGAAACTGTATACCCTTTATGAATCAGCTTGTATATGCGTTGAAAATGAACGTGCTTCACTTCGAGGAAAGAAGGCATATTTCTTCTAAACATGTAGCTTTTTCCCACACTCTTATAAAAATTACTGATTTATAATTTATTTTACAGTAGGTTTTACCATTATTTATCATTTTTCAATCATTATAGAATTTCTTATGAGTCTCACTTAAGTAAACTTTACATATTTTTTGACACAATACACGTATATTGTACAGAATATATGAAAAATTATTCGGAATTTTTTTTCTATCATGCAGCTACAATTATACTCATACTCTCTTTTACACCTAGTTTTCTTCGATATGAAAGGTTTACAGAGGTTTTATTTTTTACATCATTGTGAATATTCAAAAGAAAGGGATATAAACATCAGGATCAGGTGAAGAAAATAAGTACTTTCTCTATAGTATATAATTTCACGTCATAAGTGTCAGTCAGTACGATGTATCAAAAATGTGATATCTTTCGTTCTTCTGAATATTATTCGCAAGAAAACGTCATTTGGGGATTAAAACCTGAGAAGTCACTGTGAGAATGTTTTTGTGGTAAGTCCCCAGGTGGCGCTAGAATGAAGCCCCCTGTGATTCTCAAGTGACCATCATTTGAAGACACCACTCGAAAGTCACCATGATAATTTTGGGAAGATGTACACAAGTGAAAGAAAAAGGAACTCATCTCGTGATTTCATCGCTCATGGTGTTTCACAGTAGTCTCCAAAAGTTGGTCACCATGAGAATTATTAAGTGACTTCGTTTCGATATTATTTGACGATACATCTCAATGCAATGCACATGATGACATCACAATGGCGTCACCAAATGACCGTCATAGCAAAATCATAAGGTGGTTTCACTGCAACGTCATCTGGAATCTCGTGACAAAGCAACGATTACACTGACTTCTTAGTGGAGTCATCAACTGACTTTGAAAGTAGTGATGAGACGAATGAAAGATTTCATGTACAAAATGCGACCATTTGTGGCGTGAAAGTGACGTCACATCCCCGACAACACATTGGCATCCTAAATATATCCAGAAGATATCATATACAGGACAATTAATATCCTCTGGATGATCTAAATTGTCATTAGACAGACACAGAATATCCCCAGTTTGTCAAAATGTCAAACCTATAGATGTCCTTCGGGTAACTTTTAATGACAATTTTTGGATTAAGAAAGATGAAAATAAACGTAGGAAGAAATTTAACAGAATACACAGGATTTTATAAGGGAAATGAAATTGGATAATTCGATCCCCATATCCCCAGGATATCCAGTATATAGCTTCTCAAAAGACATGACACCTACAAGATCTGTAGTATCACTATAGGATGTCTGGAGGTGGAGGAAGATTGACTGTTAAGGATAAAGTGTATGTGTTGTAGCGATACTACAAATATTCTCCTTACACCTAATGTGTAAATCACTTTCTTTTGATTTATAAAAATTAACAAGATTAGCATTTTATGTTTGTCGCTGGTTGTGTATGTGTACTTCTGGTAATAGAGTGTACATCAAGACCTCCAATACATCAATCAAGATTCAAAAGAGAAATGTCGACTTTTGTTGCATTTTCAGATCAGAACTCATTGCAATTGAAGAATAGTTTGTCTTTTATTTGTAGTATGGAAGACCAAGGTTTTCCAGATGTATGGATATTGCCTCCATTAAACAACTCATGCACTGATCATCTACTGGTGATATCGCTGGAATAGCAATTTTTGATCTTCCTAGATAAAATTTCAAACTGGCACGGGATTCCTGTCCAATGGATCCTGTCTCATGTTAATTTGGATGGTAATAAAATAGCTGGTTATCTGACCAAAGCAGTATTTGTTGATTCTGCAGATCTTGATGACACTTTGTATTTGGCATTTAATGAATTATTATCAAACAGAAGAATCTGGAATAATGAGGCCTGCTTTGAACCCCACTTCTTACCCATGGTACTTTAGGTGGAGGTACATTGGTGTTCGTGGGACACAAATTCCAGTAACAAGCATTCACGCGCTTTACCAGTGACCATCTTAAAAGCCTCACCTTTGGGTATGGGGAGAGAGACTTTTCCAATTGCGCGAAATGTATTTCCAGTGCATTGTCTTCCCCAAATCTTTTACAATGCACTGGTTTCTCTTTAGAAGATGCTGTTGACAACAAACAACTTGTTAATAGATTTAGTAAGAATTCGGCGACTTGGTCTAGGTCTTCTAGACCAAGATGGATTAGCACCATCACCATATTCGATCACACATACAAAAACAAAATATTAAAAGATAAATCGAAGTTTTATAATATAGGCGCAGGCGGATATAAAAATTACAAGGAATTATGTGTATGAAAAATAAATAGAAATTTGACGGGTAGTATCTAATACAATTTATATTTAAAAAAGTCAAAAAATCATAAAATGGATTTAAATCTTATGTATTACCAGTAAGCCAATACAAAGAAACAAATCTGTTGAGTAAAATAACTTTATTTACCTATTGTTATAAAACGTATTAAAATACAAAATATCCATACGAAATATTTTCACGGATAATTAACTAAAGAAGAGAAGAAATCGTAGAAACTTATCGGGAAGTTTTGAAGCTGACGTAAATAATAGTTCTACATTACCCTTCACTGCACGATATTAATTACTGAAAGATATGATGAAAACGAAAGAAGTTTACCAAGTGATCCGAAAAACAAAAACAAAACAGGTGTAATTAAAAACACGGTGTACTTTACTTTTAGCGTACTTTTAGCACGTTTACGGTGTTTTTACAAAATAAATCTCCTATAAAATATTTTACAATTTTTTCATCTTTGTAAAATTTAAAAAAATACAGGGTTAACGTAAATTTAATAAACATTGATCGCAGCACATTAACCCTTTATGTCCCGACGGTACTTTAAAGTACCATTAAAATAACTTGTTATAAAATTCATTTAATACATCGATTAGTAGTAATACAGTTTAGAATGAGTTATAGATACTTTATCTTGTTCCAAAAGCATTTTTGGTTGCACAAAACAAAATTTTTTTAAAAAGGATGATTTCTTTTGCCCTTGCAACTTTTCGGCTTTCTTGACGTTGAAAGATTGGGAAGGGAGGGAAGGTTTCGATTCGGAAATATTTCTATATTTCTATTGTAAGAACATTATATTTGTACATTCTCTAATTTTACAAAATACTAAAAAAAATATTTTAAATAAAAGATGTGAGCGAAGTTATAAATATTGCACAAAATCCCTATAAATGCAAATTTAATTAATTAATTTTCAATTGACAAAGTCCTTCTAAAATTTATTAAATGATTGTATAAATAAATCTTCAAAAATTCACGAAAAATGCTTTAGAAGATGAAATTTTCATGAATTCATAATTTGGGCCATAAAGGGTTAATACGAAGTATTTCAAAACTGATGGTGCATACTTAAAGGAGTGATAGACGAGGATACTACAAGAAATCATTGGGGTGTTTCACTACAATCAATCATGAAAGCGGGAATTAAGAAAAGGGAACAACATTTCCCGCTATACAATGTCCACAAATTCTTATCATTTAAGCATATTTTAACAAATATTTATACAATAAAATGAAACAGGATTTTACGTATGATTTTTTATATTATTTTCGTAAGATAGAAAATATTACAAACAAAAAGCAAATTTTAACTAACAATAAATGTATAAATAAATTAAATAAAAGGAGAAGAAGACAGTTTCGAAAAAGTGTAAATCCTAATACCTCTGATAAATTCAGGTAAAGTACAGTGATCCAGTTTTCAAAACAAATATGATTCAGTGTTGTTTGCTTGTTTAAGATTTTTCCCACCTTTCAAAAGAAAAAAATCTCCATGCTAAATGTATACAGGTCAAAGTGATGTTTGCTCCAGAAGTAGACCCAATCACAATACGCTCCAAAAATGGTGAATAAATGGGACAAAATATTCTATTCCAAAAATATTCTTATAAAAACTTTCTTTACCCTTTAAAATCGAAAAAAAATCTCTCTGAAAAGATACTTTAAATCAATTCATTTACATGATTTTCAGATGTTCATAACATAACCAGGCCTTTGACTTCATAGATCTTCTGCACAGTAGTTCAAAAAACAAACATGGATTCGAGTGCATTAATTCAAAAAACGTCCAAAACTGCTTTCAAAAAGGTGGAATCCCTCTTTTTGGAGAAACTCTTTCACACTTGTCCCAATCCAAACCAAGATTTTTATCCATAGTTTTAAATATAATGTGGTTATTTTCTTTTGTGTGAAATGGTGAAATGTAAAGATATTTGTTTAAAAAAATCTTTATAGTAACTTTACGTCTTTGAAATTTTACTAGAGATAAGGAAATTTCTTTTATTTTTATTTAAACCGACATTTTTTATTATTTTAATTTTGCCTAGATTTGGAATTTTGGCTGCTTATCTTCACCCAGGTAGTGTTTATCACTGACCATGGCTAAATTTACGAATTCTTACTGTTTTTTCGCGTAGGAAACAACACATGTTTGTTTAAACTTTTAAGTAAAGGGGCCAGGATAATTGGACATACAGGATGTCTACAAATTAGTTGGGCAATTTCATAACTTACGAACTTCCGAAATATTAAATGAATGTAACTAGTTGAAAGTCAGACTAGTAGTAATATTGCTGAAGTTTATTCATAGATGGCGTTAGGTGTCATAACTGACACTATCGCTTGGTCGTGGAGGTGTTATTCAATGGCCATCACGATCAACAGATCTTTCAGCGCTTGATTTTGGTGTATGGGGTTTTGTAAAGGGTCGAGTGTACAAGCCGCCACTTCCTATTTGTAGACACCCTTTATCTATTATGGGATTCATAAAATGTATTTATATTTAATAATTTTAAATTTAAATAGTTTTCAGAAAATAGAAATTTTTTGGTTAATTTTATACTATTCCATCCACAAAAGTGACTTAGTGGGCAAGAATTTAAAAATTTCTTCCGATTCGAGCCAATGTTAAATCCAAAAGCTGAAGTAACCCAAAGTTACGGTACTGACTACAAGGAGCCATGACATTTGTGTGAATATACCAGTATCAAATTTATCTGAAATTATTTTTTTTATCTTAAATCACATATTTATTAAAAATAGGTTCAATTCCTGGCATGAAAATTAAGAAAAATTGAAATTAAGAGAATTTCTACCAGAACGCGAAAGTTCTATTTAAATGCACCCGAAAACGGATCCTTAGCCAACAACGAAAAAAAAATGCCGCCAACCGGAACCACCACCCGGACAGCGGACACCCTTCATCGCGAACCCGAAATGTAAGCAAATTCCTATTTTAATACAATTGTAAAAAAAAAAAAAAAAAATAGTCAACATTTATATCTCTAATACAAATTTTATATTTTATGTTGAAAAATGAACATATGTATGAACATATATATGCTCATTAAAGTTCAAATATAGAGGGCTTTTTCTAAAAAAATATTTTAGCTTTTGAAAAATATTGGCAAACCGAACTCGACCAGCTACAGTCAAATTCCAAACCAAAACCGACCCGGGTTGAAACAAAATTGACCCAACCTATCCCCGACTCGCAACCACAAAAAAAATCGTCAGCCCGATCAAACCCGAATGTCAGGATTAGGTAAAATCGGTTACTCGATCCGACGTACGTCTGTAATTGGAATTAATAATTTCTCTCGCAACTACTCTTTTGAGGCTTTATATCTACTAAATCCAGGTTTGACAATGTGGGTTTAGGCGTAATCGTTCTAACATAATTACAAAATCCTTTTCTACATGCACTATTTTTTCAGCTCGTATTAGTTAGGTACAAAAAATAAATAAAATATACCGATCAGTTTCTCTGTATTTTTAGTAATGCACTGTAGTAGACATTTCATGATGAATTTGGAACTGATGGTTATTATTTCGAGATATTATTTTTTTCAAATTCGTTAAAAAAACTTTCACAGTATATTGGTAAAAACTTTTTGTATTCGTAGGAAAACGAAAAAATATTCTATGAAACGTGCAAAAACATACCTTAAACTTTTTATGCATTCCAGATATTATCAGAAAATAACTATTTTTATTTTGATTATAACTTAATACTACCATTAATACTTAAATGCATGATTTTTTTTCTATTGTTACGGAAATTTTTCTTGACCTCTCTGAGTGTCGTAAAATGGAAAACTTTAAAAAAAAATATTACTTCATTCCTTAAGTCGAAATTTTGAATTTGATCGTTCGAAACATGAGTGGTACAAAATGGTTTTATCTACTTAAAGCAATTTGACAAATATGGAACAAAATCCACCAAAAATGAAGACCTTTGTACATAGGTTGCTTTTTGTTTAACGCATAAAAACTGAGCTGCTAACTTTAAAACTGTTAAATAAATGTGCATGCATGGTGGTAGTATTTACTTTCTACAGAAGTATCGTGCATGCTTAAAAATGGAAATTATGTCAGGTAGAATAATTTCCCTAAACCTATGCAAATGGCACTAGTTTCAAGAACACCAATGTAATTCATCATTCTATAATATATTTTTTAAACGATTTTTTTTCATTGACCATTGTGAATAAATATTGGCATTAAATTTAAATAAAAAACTTTAAAGGTTGAGCTGAACGATGGAGAAATCTATCATAAATCAAAAGTCTTTTTTTTCATGCTGACTATAGATTTTCTACGAAAAAAATATTTTATTTGATGATTATAATAAATGCGAAATTAAACGAATTAAATTATACACATAAAATGATATAAATGAATTATTAAATGTTGAAGAGAATGATGGAGAAATTGATCGCAAATCAACAACAACAAAAAAAAAACTGTTTATTTTCAATAATAATTTTTAAAACTACGTTTTTCTTCAATGAGTAATGTAAATAGACAACAACTAGAATTAAAATAAGGATATACGTAAAACCAAATAAAAACTTTAAAATTTGAAGAAAATGAGGGGAAAATCCATCATAACTGGGAAAAAGTAAACTTTTTCTCATTTAATTTATTTTCGATCATATATTTTCTAAAATCATCATCTATAGAAAACTTTTCGCTTTTCCCTAAAAAATATTTGCATTTCCTATGCATGATTTATTTCAGTAGGCGAACATCAATTTTTATTTAACTAACTTCATTTTTTATAGAAATGGAATCACAGTAAAATATCAAACTTAAGATTTAGAAATGGATTTTACCGGCTTGAATAAATAAAGATGAAGAAAATCAAACCCCAAGAGGCTTGCGTTGAAGAATGTAACCTGCACAGCAATGCGCTAAAAGGCAAGTCTTCAGAAAACGTTTCAGAATAGACAAAAGAAGTAAAATTGAATCAATATCAGTAAACATAAAGATGTATGTTTTGACTTTAAAAAGTTTACTATAAAATATTCAAACATAGAAAACATTCAAGGGAGCTCCATAACAGTAAAATGTCTTTGTCATTGAAAATTTTATTTTATTTTGGTAAAAGCTATCAAACCGTAATATTCTATAAAATGCGTTTAACAAGTCAAAGTGGAATATTTTAAGTAGCAGGTTAAAAATAGATTATTACAAGTGAACTATTACACTGTTTAAAACAAAGCTACTCGAAAATGAGAACCTGATACGATACACTTTATTTTGCGTAATAATTGTAGTATAAACAAATGTGCGAGATGCTTAATTATGAGTATCATATTTACTCAAAAGAAACTTTGTTGCTAAACATAAATGTCATTTTTAATTACCCCATTTTATGTATAATAGACTTCAAGAGAAATTGTTTGAGAAGCACGAGTGCATTAAGTACTAGGAAATATTTTTTCGAATACTTTTAAAAATAAAAGTTGCGGAATTCAAACTTAACTATCTTTTGGTGAATATGACTTGTGCAATAGTCTAGGTTCTGCTGGCTGCAAGTTAAAGGCTATTCTCAAATCCAAAAGGGCAACTTTATGACATAAGTTTTAATTTACTTTTGTTCGGAAATGCATGAAACTAGCAGGTTCAGAAACTATGTAATCGAACTGCTTTTCCGTCTTTTTTTTGCAAACGCAATAGATCTTTCAGAAAATATTGTCAAAGGGGGGGGGGGGTTGAACTGAATTTCCTTGCGAAAGAAGCATAACCACCCAAAGAAGGGCGGAAAACGTCTTTGTCACGTGATAAAAATCGCTTATAACTCAATAGGTAATTTATCTATCAAAAAATAGAAAGCACAGCTCGATTGTAAATCGCTTCGATAGTCAGGCCTTCCAATTTTAAATCTTTCCGTTAAAAAAAGGAATTTATAAATGTGTCAAAACGTTTTGCGTTTGTTGAGCAGAGCAGTTGAGAACAGCCTTAAAAGATGATGGGTTCAAATCCCCGCTCAGATTTGAATACTCGTAATGGGTTGAATGATGTTCTCAAAAAATATTTTTTCTGATGAAACTTTCTCCCACATTTTGGTTTTTCGTTTGGAAAGGTCTCTGTTTGCAGATGATCCCGTTTCAATACCAATGCGATCTAAAAATGATATATTTCTCTGTATGTCTGTTTTCGACTTTATAGGCATTAACTTACAAAAAAATTGACCAATCACCACGAAAATTTTATATCGTGTTAAGATATACAGCACTACTTAAAATATTTAAAATAATCGTCGTATCGTGTATGTTTTTCTTTACAGGGCATACCAAAATTTTTAATATATCATCGTCTACTGTACGTCACAATAAGCGATACTGACAAAAATAAGACTTAAAATGAATGTGTGTCCTTGTATTAGGTCAGGTAACCCGCTTTTACCCAAACTCGACATGACACACAGTTTGGATCGGGTCGGGTGGGCATTAATGCTTTTCGTTGTGGGTAGATCATAGTCTCTAGTTCTTTGGGTTTCGGGATTTGCTTGTCGGGTTTGGAAACCTATTTTTTCCAAAGATTGTCCGCAATATTGGTTAGGATGAGAAAAACTGTATATTAGAATTTTTTTCTACGTAAAATGTAAAATTGATATTAGAAATATAATGACGTAGTATTTTTTCTTTAATGACATTAAGATATAAATTAATTTTCTTTCACTTTGGATTTCTGGTCGGTTTCGGGTTTAGTTCTTTGGTGTTCGGGTCAACATAATCTGACCCGCGAAGAACTTTAAAGGGGACAACGATACCGGATTGCTACAAAAACCCTGACGATAAGTCGTCGGTTTTATCTTTTGATAAAAATTACTTCTCGTTTGAATTATAATTACTGAACAAGTCAATTACAATTTCATAACACTGATTTTGTAACTTTCGCATCACGAATATGAACGTCTCAATCACATATTCGTTAAATTCTTTGTTCTTTCATTATGAATATTCAAATGTTATAAAAAATGTAATAAAAAACTGCATTTGCAGTTGTTTATCTATCTATATATCTATCTGGTAGATACATAGTACCAAGTACTATATATCTATCTGATAGATACATAGTACCAAGTACAGTAAAACCTCCCTAAAACGACCACGTTCCGTTCTAATAAAAAGTGGTCGCTCCGAGAGGTGGTCTCTTAATGGAGGTCATGTTTAAAACCAAATTTTAATTGTTGAAAGAATGTAACAATGTTATTAAAATTTATTTTTCATATTAGGAAAAAATATGAAAATTTGAGTATAAAAAAATGTTAATTACATAAGTTAATTAGTGCAGAGTTTAAAAAATTAATACATTGATATTTGCTTTGATTTTACGGTTTTATCTTTTATAACTTTTATTTCCAAGTTCTTTCGAAGTTCAGTAAATAAATGCAATTTTTTTTGGACGAGAACAAATAATGACGATTTTATTAATTTATCTACTTCTTTGAGAGTTTCCTGACAGAATAGCGCAGGGGAGTTTATTGACTGCCATTCTTAATTTGCCATCAGAGTTAAATTCATTGCCTAAAAAGGCACAAAGGGGTTTATACACTTAAAATTCATCGGAATAAAGAAAACTTCTAAACTTAGTTTAGAAGTTTGATGAATAATGCGCTCTCCGGAATTATTTTTCTAAAAAAAAAGCTTCTTCAAGCGACCAGGAAAAACGGAATTTGCTTCATTTTCTTCAAAGAAATTGGTCGCTCATGGAGGGAATTCAATTGAAATGGTTTCTGAATGGAGGTAAAATTAGTATTGAGCTTATGGGAATAAATTTCGTTCCATGAAAAAAATGGTCGTTAAGGGAGGTGGTCGCTTAATGGAGGTGGTCGCACAGGAAGGTTTTACTGTAATACAAAATAGATTGAATTGACAATTTTCTATTAAACCGCTGATGACAGAAACACGCTTACTTTTAAAAAATACGCAAATTCCGTATCAAATATCGCTTTTAGATATGAAATTTGCTTTCAAGCGGGCTGTATAAATTTATACGAAATTGAATTCCTCATGAGTTAGATATGACTAAAAAAATTTTGTCCTGCGTTTAAGTAGTCCATTGAAAGGATTCGTTTACAAAAAAACTGCCAGAGTGTTTTTGGTTTAATTATTACATAGAATCTTACAGGAAAGCCACAGGAGTCTATTCTTTAGCCAGTGTTTTTCGACAGTAATTTCTGTCTCATTTAATGCCCATATTACACTTAAATTTTCTTATACCTATATTTCAGGCATTATAGTAGCCACCAGTATAGACACTTTTACCACATTTGTTTTACATTAATATATAAAGATTCATGACACTTAATTTTTATTTTAAAAAATCCTTTATCTTTCGTTTTGTACATATTAAAAACAAACATTATAGTTTACATTTCTTTTCTTTTCTTAAAAAACCAAACCACATTTTTTTACCTAAAAAGGACATAAATTCCGGTATATCGTTAAAACTATGCTATTTATAAATATATATTGCATTGTCCATACTCTTTGGCACTTCTCTGAAAAAACGTTTTCGTCCATTTCTTGGACTTCTTCAGTTTCACTTGGCGGCTCGCAGTTTCATTTTCGACCTTTTATCATCTCTCTTTTTCCATTTTTTCCCCCTTCTCCCTTTTCACTTTCCCCCTCTTTCCAGCATTTTTAGCCAACGGGAGTCAACATTTGCATGCGCCATATCGTTGCATACATTTTTTCTTTCGAGGTTAATCTCGATAGCCTCTCTCATTAGGGTGTTGTGGGGATTATCATATGCAGCTATTTTTTCTATTTTTATTGATTGAGGTATTATGGGGTTTTTTAAATTTGTTCTTGAGAAGGCTGTTGCTTGATTATTATATTTTATGTCGCGGATATGCTCCTTATACCTTTCGCTTATTTTTCGCTTTGTCATCCCGATGTATGTAATTTCCTTATTATCTGTATTTGAGGCTTTAATTTTATATACTCCTGCCGTCTGTAATTCGTCGTATCTTTCTGCTTCATTTCGTATCGTTTTAAATAGGGAAGGGTTGGGTGTGATTGGGACTATCTTTCCGAGTTTACTAATTTCGCGTTTTATTTTTAGTGCTATTCCGCTCATGTATGGTAGGGGGGGTGTATAATCCTTTTTTTTTTTTTTTTTTTTTTTTTTTGTCCTGGTTGGATCCAGTTAATTTTTTCTTTCGCTTTTCTGATAAAAGGTCGAAAATGAAACTGCGAGCCGCCAAGTGAAACTGAAGAAGTCCAAGAAATGGACGAAAACGTTTTTTCAGAGAAGTGCCAAAGAGTATGGACAATGCAATATATATTTATAAATAGCATAGTTTTAACGATATATATACCGGAATTTATGTCCTTTTTAGGTAAAAAAATGTGGTTTGGTTTTTTAAGAAAAGTAAAGAAATGTAAATTATAATGTTTGTTTTTAATATGTACAAAACGAAAGATAAAGGATTTTTTAAAATGAAAATTAAGTGTCATGAATCTTTATATATTAATGTAAAACAAATGTGGTAAAAGTGTCTATACTGGTGGCTACTATAATGCCTGAAATATAGGTATAAGAAAATTTAAGGAGTCTATTCTTTTTATTATTATTTTGTCTATTACTATTTCTAAAAAAATAATAAACCACATTAAAGATTAAGAGAAAGCTACTACGAAGATTATTGTTCTGAATTAGTAGTAGGCAGAATAATGAATATTTAGTCGCCAATGGCATGCTTCATTTCATGAATTTTCCGTCTTTACCGGTAGTAATGACGCTTCATTTCGTTTTACGGCTTTCTTTTTATGATTTTCATGTCAGTGTAGAAATCGCAATAAGTCCATTAAAAAAATGTACTTTACTTTGAACGAATTTAGAAATATTTGTTTCAATACACTGTTGTGAAGATAAAGCGCAATACAACTTAATACAACTTATATATTTATTAATCCAACTGTTATACAGTTTTTGGTTTACATGTCTTCAAACCCTCACTTTAAATTTTAGGAGAATTTAAATTACCAATTAATAAAATCCTTTACTTATCAAAATTCTAGTTTATATTATTCTCTTACTTTTATTATTCTTTAATTAAAGAAACTTTTTCACTTTCCATTATAATAAATTACTTTCATTATTTTTATTAATTAGTGCTCCCTTCGCTCTCTAATACAGGCATTGTACAGAGTGCTCAAGATTTTGTCATAATTTCTTTTAACACTTCTTTTTTTCTGTTGTAATTTCATTTAGGATTTTTTAAAAATTAATTTCAGATTTCTGTTTCGTACATTTTTTCTTTCTTTTTTTCTATTTAATTTGCGTTAAGTGATGAGCATGCATTTTAAGTTAGTGTGCAAACTATAATAAATATTTTTTTCCACTGTTTTTAATTAAATTTCTAGGTATATCTTAGTACTAATGTTTTTCTTAAACCTTTTAACTGTAAACTGTAATAAGTGAAACTCATTAAGAAGTGCTTCTCTTAAAATTCTTCATCGGTTGTGATTTTTTATAAGAAATTAACTAGCAAAGAAAAAAATACTTGGAGATTCCCAGTATGATATTAAGAAATACCGTATTGAATTATGAGTGTAGACAAGTCTAAAATAAAAACAAAATTTAAAATAACATTTTTGCTTCTTATTTACAAACGTTTTATAAAAAAGTTTTATTTATGTAATATCTTTTTGAAGAGTTATCTTCTTTTCCCTTTTAACTTAGCTGAAAACATGTTAAAATTCTTAAAAACCTATATACACAGGCCTCCAAAAGTTAAGGAACAGTGAACGGATGATTTCGATTGTACACGGTTTGTCGAATATCTACCAAACTTCTTGACAAATTGTTCTTGAACTTCGAGGATGTAAAGAAAATGTTTGACTTAACAATAAAGAAATTTTAGCGATCACACATGTAACAGAAAATGCTCAAAATGGTCTGTCATTGCGGCAAATGACTATGTGGGTCATCTTTAACAGTCGTGTGCATTTGTGTAAGCATAGCACGTATTTTCGAGATGTTGTTAACGTTTCTGTGAAATACTCAAATGTTTTTATTTATAGAATACAGATTTTTGAACCAAATTTAACACCACTTTCCCAAAACTCCAAACGAACAGCAGAAACAGTACACTGTTAAAAATTTGGCAGCATTCTGGCAGGTCATTCGACCGTTTTTTGAGAAAACGGTTTCATAACCATAATTTAACTATATTCTGACCATAAAATGGCCAATAATATGGTCAGAATAGTGTTAAATTACGGTTGTTTTAACCGTTTTCGGAAAAAATGGTCAAATGACCTGCCAGAATGCTGCAAATTTTTAACAGTGTATACTGCAATTAAAACATGAACATATTGAATATTTGATAAGATACGGGCCTTTGTATGAAATAATTTTTAAGTGCGCATGCGTGAAAGATTCCAAAATTTTTATTTCATAATTTGGTAGCCAGCTAGTTAGGAAAATTTATATAAAAAGTCCAGTCAAATATCGCGAAAATTCAGAAAGATAAGGGCGATATAATGAGTTGCTTTCTAAAAATAGATTTATTTTTAAGAGATTTTCCACAATTTGTCAATCAGCTCACTGTATGTTTCTTTTCAATAAGCTAGTTTTTGTATAATTTACAGAAGAATAATGGATTTTTTAAATATATATCAACTGTACTATTCTAAGTCTTACCGCGCTTACGTTTTTGTATAACATACAAGTAAGAAAACTTCATTGTAAAAACAAATGATGATGAAAATTTCTTTAAAAAAAAATTGCCTCCATTTGTCACACATCTTCATAAATATTTACAGAATTATATGTCATAAATAGTAAACGTCTTTTGAAGATATTGACGATATATTTTCGATTTAAAATTTCAAAATGCTGAATATTAATTTCCCTATCCAAAATGTATTAAAACTAGTACACGAGAGTTCAAAACTATTATTAAAATAACAATAAATTAGACACCACTGACGTTTAGTGTGATTTAAAAGAAAAAAAAAGTGAAAATTTTCTCTACTACATGATAAACATAATCTCCTACTGCGTCAATAACTTCTTAACCTTTTCAGTACTAGATCCGTACATTTGTTGTTTGTGAACCAGGATGTAAGATCGTATATATGTTTTCATTCTTTACTGCACGAGGAGTTAAACAGTGTTTTTCGAGAACAATGATAAATTAAACAATATTTACAAAAAATAGTCAAACAATATAACCTTGCAAAAGACAGTTGATTTAAATACATTTACACTGTAAAATAATGTGTATTATATTTCTTTTTCTTCTTTAATAACCTCACGGCCATGGTACTATATGCAACGGAAAAAACGTATTCCTCAAAATGTTAAAATGCGCGAGAAATCGTTATTATTATTTTTTTTTTACATTAGTTATTTTAAAACTATCTTTATCAAAGAAAGCGTAAGTGCAATCATCTCTTTAAAAAGGCATTAGCCTTGACTACAGACTTACTCTTTTAATGCTTATTCATTTAATTAAATAGATCCATATCATTTAACAGATCGTCTACTAATTTATATAGCAATACTTTTAGATACGGTATAGTCGTACTTTTAGGACTAACGTAAAGAACTTATTTAAAATTAAAATAACACATAATGTGCTTTACTACATCAAAGATGATAAATAATATCAAAAGATGTTACATTAGAATAATTCCTAGCACTTTTAACTATAAACATAGTCATCCTCCAGGATAAAATACAACAACCAATGTTACTAACGTCTTATTTTTCAAATTTCACTCACTAGGTGTAAGAGATTGAAATTTGAAAAATAAGAAAAGTAAGACGTTAGTAGCATAGGTTTATGTATTTTGTACCTGAGGCTATGTTCATAGCTTCAACTATGTTCATAGTTGAATATATGTTCATAGTTGAATAGTTGTCTATGTTCAACTATGTTCATAGTTGAAAGTGCTAGGAATTAATCCAATTTAAGGGTCAATCCATTTCAAGTGGTCCAAGCACTGGTTGCTTGACCATTTTTAAAAAATCTTAAATTTTTTGTACAACAACCCAACATGATGGAATTTCAAAATCACTATTATTTTAATTTTATTAATTTTTGTTTGTGCATGGCGGTCATCTTTTTTTTCATTGTCTGCAGCAATTTTCTGACATGAAGGGTTTACGGAATTGTAAATATCTCATCGTTTATTTCTCCAATTCAAGTGCGGTTTAAAGCAATTTGTAGACAATAAAACGTGTTAAAAATCGTAATAGAGTTGTTTCCGAAAATAAATCCTTATTGGTGAAATTTTAGCATAAGGTTTATTTTTTTTCCCCAAAATTTGTTCGTTTATAAGAGGAAATATTTCTAGCAAGGAAAACTGTCGACATTTTTTTTTTTTTTTTTTTTTTACAAATGGGCCGAAAGTACTTGTACTTACACGCCAAGTTACAGATCTGGACTTGCTTTCTCTTCGCTAAAAAAATTCCCAAATTTTTCAAAAATTTCAAAAATCGTACTTTTGAGACTTTGATAGATCTGGTGCGGCACGAGATAAAACACTGAAATTAAGGCTTCTGATAGTATTTTATGGTACTATTATGCACAAAAAATTTCAGGATGGAGATTTACCTACAAGCTGAGATATGGGAAGGGCAACATGTCAAAACAATACTGCCAAACTATTGTTTTGTTGTACTAACAGGCAAGTATTTACCTCAGAGTGTCATTTAAATTTATGTTTTTTTTTATTATCTTTAAATAATAGTAACAGAAAATAAAACCTTTTGCAAAGCTTAGCAATTAATTTTAAAAATACTTATGCCTAAGGCCTACATTTTGTATGGTTCAGTAATTTTTGTTTTAAGTAATTTTAGTAACTAAAAGAAACCTCAGTAATTTTTCATAAAGAAAAAACTATTTTTATACAAGAAATGAGACAAAAACAGAATAGGGAATGAGAAAAGCTGTTAATTTTGACATACTTGTTGAGACATGATCAAACATGTCAAAACACATTCCAACTTGTTGGTTTAAAAACCACAATTTCAATGCTGCTTGACAGTCTCTGAAACTTGTTCCTACCATAAGTATGTTCCTGTTAATGAAACATTTATACGATGTTACCATGCATCAGCCTCAAGTAATTTTCAGAAAGTAAAGATACCCAAGGCCCTATCAAAGTTTATACTGCAGAAAAATAACATTGTTGTATGGTAAGAAGTGAGCTAGGAGTTATTAATGAAGTGAGACTTGAACATAGTGATTTCAAAGTTCATTTCTATGAGCCAACAGGTCCAAGAACTTCAATCAAGTTATCAAGAGATGACAAGGCTTGGTTCCTACAAATAAAATTTTCAGAAAGATCACCCCTATGGAACTGACAACAGTAACTGGTCGAACTCATAACATCTCTCCTAATTTCTGTGAAGATATTTCGCAGATATTTGTTGAACATATATAGTCTCTTAGTAAATTAAATATTTGGTATTACACTGTTTTCAACAAACCATATTTCGTGTGTAAATATTGTAATAAAACAGATAAATCTAATTCATCTTAAGGTACTCTTTATAGCATTTATTGATATCTTTTCCTCGCAATATCTCAGCTTGCAGTCTCCATCTTTAAATTGTTTATAATTATTTTTAAAATTAATTGCTAAGCTTTGCAAAAGGCTTTATTTTCTGTTACTATTATTTAAAGATAATAAAAAATAAATAAATTTAAATGACACTCTGAGATAAATACTTACCTGTGACTACAACAAAACAATAGTTTGGCAGTATTATTTTGACATGTTGCCCTTCCCATATCTCAGATTGTAGTCAAATCTCCATCCTGAAATTTTTTGTGCATAATAGTACAATAAAATACTACCAGAAGCCATAATTTCAGATTTTTATCTCGTGCCTCACCAGAGATATCAAAGCCTCAAAAGTGCGATTTTTGAAATTTTTGAAAAATTTGGGAATTTTTTTAGGGAAGAGAAATCAAGTCCCAGATCTGGAACTTGGCGTGTGAGTACAAGTACTTTCAGCCTATTTATAAAACAAATTATGTCAAGTTGACAGTTTTCCTTATTAGAAAAATGTCCTCTTGTGAACGGACAAATTTTGTAAAAATACTTAAACTTTATGCTAAAATTTCACCATAAGGATTTATTTTCGTAAACAACTTTATTACCAATTTCTTAGCACATTTTATTGTGTAAAAATTGCTTTAAACCGCACTTGAATTGGAGAAATAAACAATGAGATATTTACAATTCCGTAAACCCTTCATGTGAGAAAATTGCTGCAGACGATGAAACAAAGATGGCCGCCATGCACAAACAAAAATTAATAAAATTAAAATAATAGTGATTTTGAACTTCCGTCATGTTAGGGTTGTTTTACAAAAAAAACCAGATTTTTTAAAAATGGTCAAGCAACCAATAAAGGATTTTCTGGGCAACTTGAAATGGATTGAACCTTAACATCGTTTAACATTTTTTTTTATCAGAAAATATATACAGAAACTCTATATCTCAAGTTGAAACGTCATATTCACCTTAATAAAATAAATAAACAACGTGCATACTTAATTCACAATACATTTATTACTAAACCTGACGACGGTTGACGGCTAATGTTTAGTTGAAAGCGCTAGGGATTTTAACATCTTCTGACATCAATGTTATTAACATCTTGAATAGTTTTCAATGTTTTTAAAATTTCTATATACTTGCAATTATTTAGTAATAAATGTATTATGAATTAAGTGTTCACGTTGTTTATTTATTTATTTTCATCATATTCGAAGTAATAAAGCACATTATGTGTTATTTTAACTTTTTAAATATGAATTATAGCATTCTACTTATTTATTTGCCAACTTATTTATTTCCAAATAAATATAGGAAATAGAGTAACAGTGAGAAATACATTGAACTAAAGCTCGACTAATAAAATAAAGGCAGTACAATTTCCACTACAAACTGAATTAAAACATGAACATATTTTCTGAAAATTTTGTAAAATAAAAACTAAGAAAATGTATGAAATGAGGCATTAAACGTAGAACACTAGCACACGGTTGAAGGGGCAGCAAAGATAACGATGATGGAGAGGCAGAGCCGAAAAGACTTGAGGACGGAGATAAAACTATCTATTTACTAGAGAAACTACAGGTATTCAAGGATAGGTTAGAACTTCAAAAGACTGGGTGTAGAAAGGAGGCCAAACAGTACTGATTTAATCCAAAATCAATATCTATAGTTCTTTTTCAGAAAATAATGCGTTACTCCGATATCGACTACCTGAAATATATGTATCGTACATAAATTTACACATTCATACGTAATCAGACACAAATATGACTTATCACAAATAAAGTCATAAGGAAAAAGAAAATACTACGACGCTTGCTCGTTATAACAGAGTTCTCGCAATTACCAAGTTTAAGATTTCATTAATGAAACGAAAGAAGATAAGTAACAAGTAAAAGTTCAGATTAATTAAAGAATTCAGGGAAAAATTGATGATTAAATAACAAATGCTTACAATTTATTTATTAGCCTCCTGATTGAAAATGATTTAAAAAAATTAATTATCCTTTAAATTGTTTCTATACATTCACATTATGCATTTGTTTTGAAATTAATTAAATAAACTCAAAAAGAGAATAATACTAATACTGTTTGTTGTGGAAAAGAAGCTAAGTATTTAAGAGAAATGACTGCACAACTGATAAACTCTTCAACATATTTCACCTTATTTCATTTAAGTATAGAACACGCATCAACACATATATAACATATTTTCTTTAGAAAAACATGCGAAAAACGCAGAAATTTTTAGAAAATGTACAAAATTTTTCTCGTTATATCAGAGTTTTTTTTTTTTTTTTTTTTTTTTTTTCCGTTAAAACTGAGTTTTGTTCAATAAATTTTTTAGGATATCCTCGGAAATGTCAAAATAATCACCATTTAAGCAAAGTGCATGCCTCAAAGTAAACAGATCACGTGGCATGAAATGCTGTTTTTTAGTGGGAGTATCAGCTAATGTTTTTGCTGGCTGTCGCGATTGATGAGATCTTTCAAATATCCGCATAGACAAAAATCGCATGTGTGCAGGTCTATAAATCTGGCAGGCCAGTCATTGCAAAAATACCACCTTGCAGTCCTATCAAATCAAAATGTCTTATAAAGGGGCTACGTCTTTCTAACAGACTGTCACTGTTGTCCAAGTCACTGTTGTCAAAAAATTGATCACCAAGTCACTGTAGTCAAAAAATTGAATTCGCTAACAATGACGCATATCAATAACCGAGATATAACATGTCATTATATCTGACGGTGTTAACATACCGAAGAAGTAAAGCCCATTGTAACTATTGCTCTTGATGAATGTTGTGGAACAAGAATGATTGAGTGGGGACTTTCTAATCCAGTAATATAGAAATTCTGAGTATGCACCGAGTAGGCAAAATACAAATGCAACTTCTTATGACCAGAAGAAGTTTCAAGACAACTCATGATTAATCTTACAGCGAGCAAGAAACTCTATACAATGAGAATGTTAGTACAGCCTCAAAATCCTGCTGAAGCAATGATTGAACAAGCGAAAGTTTGCACATATAATTCCATAGAATATTCCTGAAGATATTATGGGCAGTTGAAGATAATGTAGTAGAAGTGGAAAACAGTATAGACTGTGCATCTAATATTTCTGCGAAGAGATAAACTTCAAGAGGTTTGCAATGCAGTTGGAAACTCTTTACTTACACTCTAAAATTGGGAGGAGTGAAAAGTTCACTTTTTGAAAGAGTGACAGGCATTTTTACTCTTTTTGGAGTGAGTTTTATAAAAATACACTCCTTAAAGAGTGGAGTTTTCCACTCTCTAGAAAGGAGTGAGATGTCTCACTCCTGAAAGAAGAGTGACTTACGTGTGCATTGCTTATTAACCAATCAGAGCAGCAAGGCGACGACATCCTTTAAAGATAAGAAAAATGATCACTTTTTCGTCCGCCCTTTTAAGATTAACAGATTAGGATATCATTAAAATTATTCTTTGGAATACATAAAATGAAGGTAAGTCTTGTTTAATTTTAAGCATTTATCCGTGTAGATATGTGGAATGTCCAGATTATGAGCTAAATAGTTGTATGTTTGTATAGCAAAAGATTGATCGTGGAGTATTCATAAGTGATTGTGAGATTTCTTCATGTAGCGATCTGAAATGTAATTGTTTTAGGGGGACCGGGAAAGCCGTATCTCCGCCATGTTAAATTCACCAACTTTATGTAATTTTTTCTCAGAAATGGTGAAAGATAGAGGTCTAGATTTTTTAGAGTAGTTTGAATAACATGTTTTACGTATTTTAACAGACAATTTTCGTTCTAAGTAAAATCCAAAATTAATTATTAATTATTTATTGAAAGTCATTTTTAAATTAGCACTTTTTTGTAAGATTTCACTGCCTAAAATGAATAATTCTCAACAAATCATTAAATCCCTGTGTATACAATATAACATAGTATAAGTATTAAAAAAAAAATCTGAGTTCTTATGTTTAATAGATATTGAAACAAGTTGGAAATTGCTCCCCAAACGTGGCAAATGAGGTGCGTTCGTACTATAACTAGTTTTAGAAATATTTTTTGCACCGCATATTGTACTGAATGTATATTTTAATGCAATACATAAGTGCATATCCATTTCATTCTGTTCTGAAAGGCTGTAACATAATTAAAATGCACTTAAAATATTTTTTCCCCATTGGCCGTCATGTAACGGAAAACTTTTGACTGTCCTTGTAATTAAACTATGCATCCGACTTTCCTGAAATTTGAAATGAGTCTACAAAATTTTGCAACAAATATATATTTAAAATTTTAGATCATTCGGAAGGCTGTAACATCATTAAAATGTGCTTGCAATAATTTATTCCCATTGGTCGTAATGTAACGGAAAACTTTTGACTGTCCCTGTAATTAAACTATGCATCCGATTTTTATGAAATTTGAAATGACTCGACAAAAGTTTGCAACCATTATATATTTAAAATTTCAGACCATTCCGTTGGGTAGTTTTTGCTCTGTTATATGTGGGTGTTGAATTCAGACCCTTATCTCCGGGAGGGATTTCTGTGGTTCCGGAGGGGGGGGCATTATAGAGTTCCGGGCGGGGAATTGCACTTTTTGACCATTGAAAACACAAAATCTCAAATCTTTCGGAGGGGAAATGCCCCCCCCCCCCCCCCCCCGGGCCACCCTCTGAAATCAACACTGACAGACAGACTAAACGACGAATATAGGGGCTACGTATTTATATAATTACGAACGCACCTAAAAAAGGAACATAAACATGAAAAATCCAAGTTTTGAGAAAAAGTCGATTAAAGATTTATTGCCATTAAGCTGTGAAGTACTCTTAGAAAGAATGAATAATTTCAACACTTATTTTTTATATATATAAACATGCGTGACACATCGTTGGAAAGACAAAAGTTTAAACTATTTAATGATATAAAAAAAATAAAAATCGCTTTTTAATTGCGTTCGTAGTTATATAAATACGTAGCACCTATAGTCGTCGTTCAGTCCGTCTGTCTGTCCGTCTGCCCGCATATAACAGCGCAAAAACTACCCAACCGAATAGTTTGAAATTTAAAATATATAATTGTTGTATAATTCTGTCGCGTCATTTCAAATTTTATGAAAATCGGATGTATAGTTTAATTACAGGGACAGTCAAATTTTTCTGTCACATTACGGCCAAAGGAAAAAATTATTGCAAGTGCATTTTAATGTTGTTACAGCCTTCCGAATGGTCTGAAATTTTAAATAGGGCAGATGTGCCAGTAATGGTCACCCTTTGATGTTTTTGGTTCATAAAAAAATAAGTAATAAATATTTAACTTTAATTAATTTTTTTATAATTTCCCCTTGCATGTTTTATAACACTGGGTTATTGTTGACACTTTTAATCAAACCAATTAGGAAGTAGAAAATAATGTTTCAAAGTTTTGCTGATTTTCTGTGAAAATCTTAATGAAGAGGCTAAGAGCTGGCTTCGTTTAATTAATTTATATATTATTTATTTTCTTGCAAAATTTGAATGCTTTTGTTTGAGTTAGAAAACTTAGACTTTTATATACTAACGGTCATTTACGAAATTTCATTTATTTTTAAGGTTTTAAGAGAGGGTGTCTATTACTAGAATGGTTAATTAGTCATTTTCCACCAAAACTTTTTAAATAGCTGCTTTTAAGTTAGTTTATGTGATTAATAAAATTTCAATATTTTATTATTTTTATGTATATATACTTTGCTATTTTAAAATCTGGCAATCAAACCAGCTAGGTAGTAGAAAATATTGTTTAAGAGCACAGCCAAAGATGGGCTCATAGGGCTTAATACCTCTCCTTTTAAATAAAAGCAATTAAGTTACAGAAGCTATTAAAAATCTATTTTCTGTGTTAAATGTTTGGTTATTCTTATCTGAAAAAAAAGAAAAAGAAGGGAAAAAAAGTAATATTCCTTAATTTATAGGCAATATTCATGAAACTGGTCTGCATGCCACTGCAGATCAGTGGCCTCAAACATCAGTTCTACAGTTTTATTTTGAAATTATTTTACTTAGCATTTAAAATATTCAACTCACAATATCATTTTTTTCATATTTGCAATATTAATTATTATAAATGATATATCAAGTAGTCTCTGGAAGATTAATTGTTAAAAAAAGCGAGACAAAACTAAACATCACTAACATTCCAAAACTTTTTTTATTATTATTACCTTTTAAATCCCCCACTGTTTCAATAATTTAATAGCTGTAATTTCCTGATATTTAGTATTTTAAACTATCCATCTAAAATAATTAAAACATTGATCGTCTGATAATTACAATAATTGATGCAAACAGTAAATGATCATCACAAATATTTTATTAATTACTGGTATCCTTATTGTTAAATTTATTTGAAAATAACCATTTTGTTTCATTAGTATGTTTTCATTAAATTCTGGTTCTAAATACAGTCATAAAAACAATTATATTTATTACTTTTTATGGGGTGTCCATTACTGGGCTTTTGGGGGTTTTGGTATATTTCTGCTATTTAAAATTAAATTTCGATTCACATTGGGAAATGAGACTATAAGAATGGTTAAGTATTGTTGATAGATTAATATAATATTGAAAAAACTGGAATGTAATAATTATAACTATTAATAAAAAAATAATTTTAAAAGAAATTCCTTAAGATTGTCCATTACTGGCACATCTACCCTATTTAATTGTTGCAAATTTTTGTCGAGTCGTTTCAGATTTTATGAAAATCGGATGTACAGTTTAATTACAGGGAGTCAAAAGCTTTCCGTTAACTTTAAGGTCAATGGGAAAAAATTATTTCAAGTGCATTTTAATTGATGTTACAGTCTTTTGAACAGAATGAAATTGATATGCACTTATAAAGTTCACAAAAATATACATTCAGCACAATATGCGGTGCAAAAAATATTTATAAAATTAGTTATAGTACGAACGCACCTCATTTGCCACGTTTGACGAGCAATTTCCAACTTGTTTCTATTTCCGAGGTCAATCTTTTTCTAAAAAACATATAAAATCTATTTTGCTCATATTCACAAAATACAATATCTACGCGAATAAAAAAATTAAATTAAACATGGCTTATCGCGTCATTTCATTAATAAGTATTGTATTAATTTCATTTTTCAGCAATGACGGACGAAAATTAGAAATCATGATTAAGTTAAGGAATATGTTCAAAAGAAAAATATATACATATTCCAGAGAACTTAAAAGTTTAACTTTAGACTCCATGTTCATATTAAATAAAACAAAAGCAAATGACAGCGGATAAAATATATATTTAAATTCTTAATACTTAAATCATGCTTAGAACGTATTTAAAAAAGATGTGAGTTTATAAGTATTGTTTTTTAAATGGAAAAATTAAAAATATTTTAGAACAATAGGACTTTGCAAAAATAGCAATAATTTAAAGAAAAAGTACGGTTTTATATTTAAAACAAAAATTAAAATCAAATGAAACATTGTTAAACATATAACATCCGCTGATTAAAAAGTTATTAATAAAACTTTAAAGGTAATATCTTTATAGGGCATGCAATAAAAGCAAACACAAAGGATAAGATTGGAATAAAATATTTTAGTTTATTACTATTAGTAATCTAAATTCGTATGTAACTTTAACTGAATTTTCCCCTAAAAGTTCAATTAGTGTTACAAACTAATGAATTAAATAAATATTGCTAATAAAGTATTTTATTCCAATCTTTACTACGCTTGTATCTATTTTCATTGCATGCTGTAAAAGATGCGATTCTTTTAAAATGACCATAGAAGCGAAAAAAAAAAAAAAAAAACGACTACATAAAAAATGAACATTCACTTTTATGAAAGAGTGACTATTCACTCCTACCAGGGGTGAAAAACCGCACTCCTTTAGCAAGAGTGAATAGTCACTCCTCCGAAAAAGTGATTATCCACCCCTGTTTAGAGTGAATATTCACTTTCCAGGAGTGACAATTCACTCTTTCAGAGAGTCAAAAATTTCACTTTTGCTCAGAGTGAATAGTCACTCTAAAGAGGTTGGGCATATTTTGACTCTGCGATAGAGTGACTATTCACTCCTCCGGAGTGAATAGTCACTCCTTTTTATTTAGAGTGTATCCACTTGAACCGTAATCTTTTCTAATTTCTACCCCTGTAGCAACGGTTCTTCCATGAAAAACATAAGGATCGCATTACTTAAAATTTCGCTAACATTTTTTGGAGTACTTCAGATGTAATTGAACAACCTCGAAGCTTCTTCAAACTTCGGAATATCAATAAAAATGTTGGCGAGGAATCGTCGTTTTAATAAGAGTTTTGCTAACAAAGAACCGGTGGATCCAGTGATGGAATTATGAATACCAGTATTTCTAAACAGTTTTTTTTTTGCTTATTTAACCACTGATGTCTAAGATTACATAAAGCGAAGAGGTCTTTTTAAAAATAGTTGTATCCATAAATCCTCCTCTGGATACGACACTGAAAAGAACGATTTTTGTTAACTGAAAGTCACTATGAATAGGTGAAACACTGGAAACAACTAAAGTTTCTGAAAACTAGCTAAAAGTTTCATCCACTTTTGTAGTAAAAAATACATGTGAGGCAGTATCAAAAAATTTCATATACATCTTCAGTAGTTTTATAACTAAGCACCATCTACTGGAACTTTTTTCCTAGTCATTTGTTACGACAGGCTGATAAATAGTCTAGACATCAGATGTCCTAAATATCCATCATATACAATTTATTCCTCTTAATTGAGCGCATTTTTTTCATTCATTTTTTTTTTTAATTTTAGGAAAATGAAAATATTAAAAAAATGTCTAAAATCAAACAATTAAATGAAGATAACAATGAAAATAGATAGCGATAGAAAAATTACAAAAAAGCTATGAAGGGATTTAAAACAACGACATTAAAAATCGTCATCCAGTTACAAACAATCATTATTAGTCGCTGCCTCAGATAAAATGATTTAAGAAAATTACTGTGTTTAATTATTTATTAGTTTTATTTTCTAATATTTTAATGAATACAATAAATTTCAGTTTCTTCAGATTCTTCATTAGACGATACTTTTGTTTCATGCGCAGATAAAATTGATAAAAACTAAATATTGGATATCTTATTCGGAAACTCTTTTGAAATTTCGGAAGAAATAATTAAAAAGCAATCCATAAAGCTATATTTAAACGATTAAGAAAACAAATGATGAATGATGGAAATCTAATGTCGGAACTGAATACCAGGCATGATGAATGATATGCCAAGAAAAATCATCGAATTAAAACAAAATAAAAAATCGAAAGCAGAAATAAATCTTAAATCATCTGTCTATCCATTGTGGGAAAAAGAGAAGGAAATCTGCCAGCAAAATTCTACTTTTTTTGGAATCGCATTGATTATTTGGACTCAAAGCATAAATATATAAAGGCATTTCAAAAGCATAAAGTGCTTAGCAATAACAATGAGACACTTTGATATATATTATACAAAATGCTTATATCAGATGAAACATAATCCATTTTGTAAAATATTTATCACGATTAGACAGATATTTATTAAAAGTATGAAAAATTAATATTTTATGAAAAGTAATTCATTTTTGTAATTTTTATCATAACTAGACAACTATTTAGAAATTTATGAAATATTTAAATCAAATTAATCTATTTTGCTAATATTATCATGGTAAGACATACATTTATTTTTAAAATTAATTAACCTAAATACAGGATATTTCAATACTCATGGCACATACTTTAAAGGACAATGGACTTACAAAATCACGAAATTTGACTAAAAAATCTATTTTTTTATTTGGTGAATTATGAAACTAAATGCTCAAATTCAGCAGGTGAAAAAAAAATTGTTTAAATTCTGACGCTTCTTCGAAGAGATGTAAGCTTTTGCATTTTTACACAAAATATATATTTAAACAAATGTTTGTACTTAAAAGTGTTGTTTTCTCAAAATTGAAAATTTCGCACGGTTCTAAACTGTGAAACCTTCTATGCGCATTCCTAATAATTAGAGTGAATTGAAATTTATACGACACACCTTCTATACAATATTAAATAAATGTTAGCACAAAAAGTTGTATTTCAGTGGTATTTTACGGTTGAAATTTATGTGCATATGGAAGTATATAGCTACTTTTTGAAAAGGAAAAACAAAGAATAATTATAAAAATACTTTTTCCTTATACATTCAATGAACTTGTACAATTCATGCGAACTTCCACTCTAACATATGAAACGCAACTCAAAAGTAAATATTGTCATATTTTATTTCAGTGGTGTTTTACTGTTGAAATTTATGTGCATATGGAAATACATAGCTACCTTTTGGAAGAAAAAAAGAATAATTATAAAAATATTTTCCCCTTATATATTCAATGAACTTTTACAATTATTACCAACTTCTATTCTAAAATATGAAAACTATTTCAAAAGTAAATGTTGCGATAGTTTATGCAAAAAAAATGCACATGGAACATTTTGAAATGTGTCACTTTTTTGTCGTATTCAATTATTTAAAATGCAATAGATAAACCATTTTTTATATTTGACTTCAAATTTTGTGAATATGTATTTTATCCTGTAAACTCTTTTAAATTTCAAGTGAATCCATTAAAATTTTAAAAATTTAGTTTTTAAAATCCACTATCGCCTTAAAGTCATACAGTGCATGGTCTTAATGCAAGCAATGAAGCACTGAAGGACAGCTTTTTGATTGTGGAGATATATCTGTTTACTATACAACATCTAGTATATAATTGCTACTTTTATTTACTCATAATATTTTCGCCAATCAGAATGCAAATATGGATGAAAATTACAAAAAAAAAAATCAAGTAATAGCAATTTAAGATGAAGCATTTTATCTCAAAAACAACTGCGTTCAAGTGAGAAGGTGAGATTTTAAATTGGGCTAAGTTTCCTTAAAAGAAACTGCTCTAAAAATGTCAAACCTTCAGAAAAGACTTCCGAAGAAAAAAGTAATCTAATTCTCAAGTATCTGTAAGATTCTTGAAAGAATGACAGTATATTATGCAGTTCTTTGGATGCATATTTTAATTAACACGAAATAAAAATTGTGTTATGTTATGATTTTTCTTGCGTTTCGTTTTTTAATTTAAGTTTTCTTTGCTCACAATATTACACAAAGCGAATTTTAGAAATGATTTGATAGAATTTATTACGTAATCAGGCTCATTTCCATAATCAAAGAATGTTCTTTAGAGCTTCACCACTTGAGTTACAACCAGGGCTGAGGAGTCGGTGGGAAAAATGGACGACTCAGACTCCGGGAATTTTAACAGCTCCGACTCCGACTCTTTCGCTCAAAAATTGGCCGACTCCGACAACGCAGACCTACTTGTAAAATGGACGACTCCGACTCTGGGAATTTTAACAGATCCGACTCCGACTCTTTCGGTCAAAAATGGGCCCCACTCCGACTCCGTAGCCCTGGTTACAACCATGTATTGTAATGTCAGGGGTCGACGCAGATTTCTATTCTTGGGGCCCATTTTGTGAAAAGTAAAAGTTATTTTTGTGAATTTTATTATATTTTTGTGAAAAATAACTTTTTGTAACGAAAGTTGAAATGCAGTTACTCAAATTCGAACCAAGAATTTATTTAAAAAAATTCTTTAAATCCCCTTTTTTCCCCCAAAAAAGTTTTTGTTTTTCGTGAACTGGTTTTATTTACAAATTACACATTTTAAAACAGATTTATGAAAAAAAATTTTACGAAGGGGGCCTATTTTATTAAAAAGAATTTTGTGAAGGGACCTCTTTTATTAAATTCATTTTTGTGAAGGGGCCCATTTTATTAAATTTATTTTTGTGCAAGGGCCAATTTTATTAAATTTATGTTTGTGAAGGGGCGTATTTTATTAAATAGGTTTTTGTTAAAAGGCCCTAAAACGGCTCCAAATTTTACCTGGATCTACCGCTGAAGGTGATATGTCCTTATTTAGGCATGTTATATCTGACCTTAAATTTTGTACCATGACTTTTTAAACACCCTTTAAAAACAAAAAGCAGACAAAGCTACATAAGAAAGAAGAAAATCAAGGATTTAAATTTTTAAAAGAATATATAGATAACTAATAGATAAGAGTAAATAAGTAACTATTTAAAAATACTCAAGGTAAAAGTATTTACAGCTATTCTGAATTTACGCTGTTAAGAAACAAGCTTGACACACAGCAAATTAACCGGTAGATAAATCAGGCTGGAATCTTTTTATATCTCCAACATCTATATTTATTGAAACTCTGAATGCACTACTTAATTTTCAAACTATTCGAACGAAATAGCTCCGGATTTTACATGAACATTTATTAAACAATTTCTCTTAAATTCTAAATTAGTAAAAAGGAGTAATACGAGATTACATTTATAGGCAAGGTTATTTTTAAGTACGTACAATTTGAGCTCACTTATGTCACGTTCTCGTTTTTTGATACAATCGTATTTAAAATAAAATGCGTAAGTTGAGGTTCTTATTTTTGAATAGATTTTTTTTTAAATGTTGTAATTACCGATATTAGTTAAATTGGATGTATCAAAACAAACAAAGTATGATAAACTTTGAAGTGCCGTATTATAAATGCAGTTTCGTGGAAAAAAAAAAAAAAAACTTATGTTATACGAGAATTTATGTTTATTATGACTTAAATCGACAGGGTTATTTTTAAATACGCATGGTTACTTATTATTGAACTTGACATGCACTCGTTTAAAATAGAATTGCGTTTTAAAACACAGAATATGTTTAAATTCTCATTTTTAAGTATTTGTTTTACCACTGTAGAAAATATATAGTGTTAAAAAAAAATTCAAACACGGAATAATTTTTTTACCAGTATAGCAAATATATGGGGTGTTCCTAAAAGATGCCTAATTTTTTTACTATCAGTGATAAACGGGCAATGTACACAGGAAAATAGACCTAATTCCTAATGACAAAACTTCAGGCGTATATATAATTCCTTTTACAGATAAAGTAAATCAGAAAAAAACTCAATTACATAGGTAGAAAATTTAAAGACAGGACTTAAGGGAAATATTACAGTGATAAATTGTAATAAACTATCAACAGCACTATCATGATTAAACCAGAAACAAGACATCGACATAGACTTCTGAAACGCAAGAATCACAGCCCATACTTGCCATTAGTACCCATCCATAATCAGAGAATCACTGGAAATTGTGACTCGGGGAAGAAACACTTGCAACGATATGCTCTCCTATGATACACCCCGGATCTGGTATAACGCACTAATTGTCTCTAGCAAATTTGGAAAGTAACCATTAACCTCACCCCCCTCCCCTCTCTCTCTCCTCCTTTGAAAAAGACTCGTTTCCAGATATTTAGCCAACTGTCATTCACGGACCGATATTTTAAGTTGCAGTAAAATCATTAGAAAATTATCGTCGTTTCTTAGACGTTCTTATTTAGTTATACATTTTATATAAAATTTTCCCGGTTAAAACATGCTTATTTGACTTAGATCAAATTGACAGGATATTGCGGAAATTACTTGTACTTTACGTCGCCAACCCTACCATTGTGAATGAGGACCATATATCAAACTAGAAATGTAAATATGTGAGATATTGCAAAATAAAAACCACACTGAGGATAACAAAATATGAAGTTAGCAAAGAACAATTTATAATCCATGCTTGCAACAACATTAGTAGAAAAAAAACTGCAAAATATTTACAAAAGCATTGTTAGAACAGCTAAGTTTTCTACTGGTGTTAGGGAAAGCACTTTGAGAATGCGTTGAGAAGTGAGTTTTTAAAAATTATGTTTCTAAGATTTAAAACTATATTTATCTTTTACGTGACCTCTGACTGTGTAATGCTTTATTTAAAATGGAATGTAATGAATCTTTTAAACACTTCGTTAACATATTTTATATCTAAAGAACGCACTTGTCATTTATTACAGATCACTATTTTAACTGAAAAATGAGTGGTACGAAGAAGTGGTGTAAGTCACATTTTCCCTTTCACTATAATATAGGGTATCCATAAAAGAACTTCCCAGTTTCAATGGTATATTATAACAGTTTAATTTAGACTATTTACAACAAATCATACATCAAATTGAAGGTAAACTAACCTAGTTTTTCTTAGAAATAATCAACAGGTGCACATTTAGTTATATGACACATATCCAACCTAAAGTCCAATTCTTCCAACACTTTTATTAACAAGTCTGGAGTAATGGAAGCAGTTGCCTCTTGAATTCTGTGTCTCAACGTAGATCTTTTATAAAGCCACAAAGAAAAAGGGGAAATCCGAACCGTAGCTCCAAGCCTAATGGAGTGCTTTCCTAGGGACGGCCGAAACCCATTGTTAGTCCATCCTTTTGACAGCAGTTTTTAAAAGATTGGTCAGTGTTTATATTTATGCTTTAGTAACTGAAAATAAAAACTAAGATTTTCAATATAACTACCTGATTCAAAACATGCCGATTTATAATAAATACAAAATATTATTGGGTGAGTGTAAAAGTTCTACCCGTTTTTTAGTGAAAACAGAAAGGCGAAGAAAACAAAAAGTTAAGCACCTATGAATTCCCCCGCAAGCACCACCATCATGTATGACATCTTGCCATCTCTGGCAGTAAGTGAATCTCACACCGATAAAACTGCTCTGTTTTAAATCAAAATACTGTTGTAACGCCGTTTTTACAATCTCCACAACACTGAAGGTTCTCCGAGCGAAGGCGTTGTGTATCGATAACAAAAGGTGATAAATCGAAGGTGCAAGGTCGGGGCTATGTGCTTCGTGTGGTAAAACTTTCCAACCAAGGTCCAGGAATTTTTGCCGAGTCTGGCTTTATCGTGATGGAAGAGAACCTTTCTGCGATTGATGAGTGCTGGCCACTTAGACGTGAGTTTTGCACACAGTCTATCCAATTGTTGGCAGTGGAGGTCTGCATTGATCGTTTGGTTCGGTGCGAGGACCTCCTAGTTGATTATTCCTTTGGCATCCCACCAAACATTGAGCAAAACCTTTTCGGGATGTTTCGGTCGATGAAATACGCTCTGCAATGTCGGCACATGGTTCTTCAACGCTTCACATTACGGTTCAGTATAACTTTTCATCATCCGTTATAATTTGGTTCAAAAATGGTTCTTTTCTGTTACAGGAAAGCAAAGAAACACAGGTGCTGATACTCTCTTCACGTTCCCTTACTGTAAGCTGGTGTGGTACACACTTAGGAGCTTGGTAATGAAGCCAAGCACATGCATCAGTCTTTCGACTGTTGTTCTGTGTTCCGAGAACGTTTCCGCTAATGTTTCGACTGCTGGATGTGGGGAATTTGTTATGGCTGTGCCCAGATCTTTGTCATAAACCATCGATGGGCGTTTAAAACGGGAATGATTTTTACAGCTCCTGTCCTTTCCGTCCCGAAATTTCCTAAACCAACGGCAGCAGGTGCTACCGTCCCTAGCATCCTCCGCATACACTTATCAAATGCTGCGGCTACTGTAACGGCTTTATCATACTCGTACAGTAAACAATGTCTGGTGTGGTCTTTCTTGATTGCCATGCTGTTTCCCGTTCGGCATGAGTTCTTCTGACAAACGTTGCGCGTATGCATACTCTACTGCTCTACGCGTTATTGGCCATTTTCCTGTCCTCGAAACTTAAGCTTTAACGTTCGTACTCCACTTGATATTTACATGTCTTCAAAGCGGGTAGAACTTTTGCACTCACCCAACAGTAACAAGAACACTACCTGTAATAACTATAATACCAATAATAATAATTAATGAATATATATGAAAACTATTTACAATGAAAACAAAGAAGATAACAAAACATAAATCATCGTCTGAAGAAGTGTCCGAGAGGTATGGATAATTATTTCTAAAAATGATTTCATTTCTCTCTATAAATTTCATTAGTGCTGATATTCTGTTCATGAGAACAGGACTTTCACTAATTTAATTAATCCAATCAGGAATCGCCATACTTCAGAGTTTTTTTAACGTGGTTCACATGTCTCTAACGACTTTTAAATCTTCAATTCAGCAATAAGGCTTTACGCTCACGAGTCGCCATCTTACGTATGTGGCACTGCAGGGGAGTCTATAACAAAGCAGTACTTGTGCATGCGTTTATCTAAAACAGTTCGAGTTGCTCTTTATTTGTGACCTTAAACCAACACTCTACAGCGCTTACAGTTCATATTATTAAAATTTATAACTGGGAGAGTCCTTTATGGACAACCTGTATAGTTCATTTTATTGATAAGGATATGCAGTTTTTGTATTTTGTTGCAGAAAATGTATCAAATTGCCTTATGTTTCCTTAAAATTTTTGAGAATGAAATTTTTAAAAATAAATGAGGTCAACTTCATTGAGAATTTCGTTTTATTTCCTACGTTATTTATAATACTTTTGCAACTTACACTGCCTACGTATCCGTAACGGGTAAAAATAGCGTCTTTCAAACTTTTTGGGACACCCCGTATAAAATAATATTGTCTAAATGTTCTTTACAAAATCTTCGAAAAACTGAAATTATTCTCTTTAAAAATCAAAAATACTCTTCCTTTTTATTATACTCTTCCTGTTTTCATTTCCTTACAACATAGAACCGTACGTTTAAATTTTGAATTTTAAATAATAATGTATTCATTTAACTAATGTATTAAAAATTCACCCGTCGGACCTGATTTAGATTTATAATTACATATATATACGTGAAGATGAATGACTGCCCTGATCAAGTTATATCTGCATAACTCAATAAATTCTGCAGAAATGACACATAATTATAAAAGGAGCTCGGAAAAGTCAAATGTTTACATTTGTAATCATTAATTTGAAACGCATACTGCACGTCGCGCAAGTGCTTTTAATGGGGTAACGGTTTTTGTTTTAGTATTTAAAATTATGCCATATTTTAATCGTAAATTATGAACGCACTTTGAGAATTCATGGATTTAAAGCACATAAATCAAATCCTAAAATAATTTCAATTTAATACTGTATTAATAAAATCCAATCAAGATATCGAATATGCATTGAAAGTAATATATTTTACATTGCAGTGTATGTCTGAGTGTCTGAAAAAAGGAAGTCCTATTTTTTAAAGCAAAAGTCATGAGTTGGAATTTCAAAAATGAAAAAGCCATTACGGGCAATTGCGTAGTTTTTTTTTTTACATACCTGTAATATAAAAGGTGGACGTAATTAAACTGACGACTCCGAATGTTCTGTAACGCGATCTAATTGAGAGAATGACGCCAAATTTTGTAAGAAGATTAAACAAAACGGGGGACGAATGATTCCGCGGAAAAAAAAAATAGTTCCAAAAGGCAATATGTGGCGCTGTGTAACAGAGTTTTTAAAAATTCAGAATCAATACTAAAATCGTTAAATGTGCTAAATAAAAGATAATTTTATTTCAGTATTGATACTACACCTCTTTTCTGTTACACTGCGCCACATATTCTCTTAGCGGTGACTTTTGGCACTAATTTTTTTTTCACGGAATCCTTCGTCCCCCATCTTGTTCAATCTTCTTACAAAATTTTGCGTTATTCTGTCAATTAGATCGCGCTACAGAACACTCTGAGTACTGTCAGTTTAATAATGGCCACCTTGTACATTAAGGACTAAGCTAGCGTCGCTCGCTACGCTGGTTGGTTTCTCCAAACGACTCTTTAATCAAACGAAATATATCGGTGAATGTGATCTTGTGTTAAGAGGCTACTACAGTCAGACGAAAAGATCCGTTCGCTAATGCCAATCCAATGGAAGAAATTTATAAAAGATATCTCGGTTGCATTTCAATATTTTTAAATGATTTCATTTGCATTGGATAGCTGAGATCGATCTGTATGCAAATCGTTTTTTACTTTTTCGATTTTCATTATAGATTTTTTTTTTTTATGAGGATGTTTTCACCTTCGAAACCGGTTCCGAAAATGAAAGTATCCCTATAAAAAATATCTGCAAATAAAATCGAAAACGTAAAAAACAACCTTTGTACAGATCGATCTCAGCTGTCTAATGAAAAAAAAAAAAATTAAAAATATTGAAATGCAACCAAGAAATCTTTATTAATTTCTTCCATAGGATTAGCATTAGTGAACGGGTCTTTTCGCTTGACTATGCACAATTCACCATGAATGACACTGATGTAAGGCAAGATCAGTTCCAGCAGGGGAAGAAACCCATGTGTACCGAATTAATAATGTGTCAGTTGTTGCAATACGACATCATCAGTGCTTGAAATTTTAACTTTAACCTTATATTTATGTGCGTACAATTCCTCCTTCTCTAAAGATACACAGAAGATTTTTCTTGAAACAAATACACACAAATAGTAGTATTTTTCTTTAATTTATGTATTATTTTTCAGTTGATATGTGTGCTTCATTTTCTGATTTTTTTAAATAATTTTTAGAAAAAGCAGACAAATTTTTGAGCCACCTAAAAAAGGATACAGCTGCAGCATAAGATATGGAACTAATATATATATATATATATTATAAAAAAGTTTTCCAATTGAAAGGAGATTGGTAAATAAAGATATTTTTTACACCCCCCTCCCACCCCGAAAAACACACACTCACCAATGTTGTTTTTTTCCCTAAGTCGTTTCAAACGCTTTAACACAGTTTAAGAACTATATAGATATCCTGCCAGATTAATATTTGTTTGATGATATTTAAGTATGTTACACATGACCATAAAACACAGACTTACTCAGCAACTATTTATGTCTTTCGACCATTTTCATGCCATTTTAATTTTTTGCATAACACATAGCTAGGGTGTTTTTTTTCTTTTTGTGTGTGTGTGCTTTACATTGCTAAAAAAAGGTTAAAAATATATAAAAAATGCGATTGTCTTGTGAGCGTTTATTATAAAAAATCAAATTTATTTTTAAAAACTTCAAGATGCATTAAAATTTTTTAAAAAATTCATTTTTCAGATCCTGTATTTTCACTTATAAAAAGCAGTCCAAATTCAAACTTTTTGCCTAATCTAGTAAATTTTGCCATTTTTTTTTTTTAAATAAAGTTTATTCGAGATTCGTACAGCGATTTGAATTTTTTCGTGACTTTTTAAAAAAGTCTCCGTTTCATCAAAAATAAGAAGTTTGTTTTTTATCACCCGACATATTTGATACCTTATCCAGCCTATCTTACATTTTATACTCCTCTTTTATCTTTAGACGAGCTCTGAAATTATATATTAAGAAAAATAAGTAATAATGTAGATTTGATAATAATTGTAATATTAATATATATATATACACATTTTAATTGTATAAAAAAGGTACCCCTTTTAATATTTTTAAAACCAAAAAATTAAATAGCAATGCTAAAGTATCAATGAAAAGCATTTTCGAAATTGCAAGAACTTAGAATCATAAGCCAAAACAATCCAAATATTCATTTTATTTTTTATTAAAACTATAGAAATATAATAAATGTATTATTATTAATATTTAAACATTAAATGTATTATTATTTAAAAAATATTATTTTTTAAAGTATATTATCATTATTGAATTCATTATTATTTAAAAATATATGAAGGATTCTTTCGGGAATTGATTAATATATCTTATACTTGATTTTAACGCTGTGTCATTTCCTGGTAAGAAAGGCTTTCAAATTGGTAATGTTCTTTTTATTTCTCAATCTTTTTTAATCATGTTTTATTTTAAACTTATCTGTTTTATAAATATTGGATAAACATCCAATATTTGGATTCTCTGTTTACTAGGTGTGGTAGTCCCGAAATCATATTCTTTAGCTTTTTTATGGCTAATAAGAAGATGGAACCACACACTTTATTTGTGGAACTCAAGGCATTTGGGGGGCTGAAGAATCTGCCTATGTTCCACAAATTGTCATTATTCCTTTCTCCCTATTTTTACTATGTTTTAAAATCTTTGTTGAATATGCAAAGGGAAAAGTTTGATTGTCAATATATAAATTTCTTTTTATTTCACAATTTTTGTCGTTAATTTGTAATTATTTTTAATGTTTATATATATATATATATATATATATATAATACCATTACGGAGGGTTGAGTTCGGGAATGCTAAAAAAAATTTAAAACCTTATATGTTTTTATGTGTGTAAGCGTGTATATGTGTATGCATATATGCTTATATATTGTATGGACATAAAAAAGGGGTATCATGCATTTAACATCATAAATTTTCACATATTGCTTCATCATATAAGGATATATTTTACTATCTCAATATTCCTTATTGCTTTTTTAAATTTTCACATTTAGTTACATAATACAAGGCTATATTTTACTATCTCAAATATTCCTCATCTTTTTAAATGTTATTTATATTCTCATTTTTTATATTACAATATTTTGTCTTGAAAACAGTTAACTTTATCAATTGCCCCTTTATTTATTTTTATATAATTTTTTCTTTTTTTTTTTTGTATTAATTTATTCCTATTCTTTATTTTATTTTGTATTCACTCATTACTTATTAAGTTTATTCCTATTTATTCATTCTGCTTTAACTAAGGGTTAATCTAGGTCTTTTCTTGATTTCTTCAATCGATTTCATTCCTTTTATTTTTTTAATTTTTGGGGCTAGAGATGGCAGCACTGGACATTATTGTTGTTAGTCCAGTTCCAATTTACATTTTTTCCTTTCTCACACCGGATGGCAGCACAGTTGTGGGTTTCAGTCAGATCCTCAACTGTGGCTCACATGTTAGGGTGGTCTTAACTATGTTTTCCATCCTGATATGCTGTAGTTTTGACTCCTAGTGTGTAATTCAGGTATTGTGCTCTAATAAAATTTTTAATATCCTGTGTGGGGTGTATCTTTCTTTGGATCTCTTGGATTTTTATTGTCTATTTTCTGTAACGTTTGCGTTATAAGGTGCTAAATTTTGCCATTTTAGGCTTAATGCCGACAAAATTGAATGAAATAACGCATCATCTATGAATGAACTCACAAGTTCCTCTGACGATTCTGTGAGTCATTCATAGTTTCTTATTTTGCATACTGGTTTCCCGTGTTCATCTCTAGATCATCTTTAGAACTTTACCAATATCTTCATATATTTGTGATTTCAAATTTATTATTTATATATATATATATATGTATATATATATATTGGAATTTATGTGAAATTTTAAAAAGCTTAACAAAAGAGAAATTTCCAACGATTAGATCAAATTCCGAGAGCGAGATGTCTACGATTACCTTTTATGGCCAAAAATTGTGGTGTTATAGTAAATGTGTTCCTTCGTAAGCTAGCGATAAGTTAATGCATTACGTCATGCGACTTTACGGCAGTCGAAATTTTCAGATTAGTTCTTTTTCTTTCTGTTTATAGAAGGTAATTTTAATCACTAGATTAATTTTAACACAATTATTCTAATTGGTAAATAAATCATATTAGATCTAAATCTCCAACTGGGCGAAAAATGTCCGGACCAGGATTCGAACCAGGGATCTTCCTGGCTGAAGCCGCCAGTGCTCTGCCATCTGAGCTATCCCGGACGAATCTGGTGGAACTTTTTCACCCAGCCAACCTTAATGATTACAGCATCTGGTCTGAAACCTGGTTCAGCTCAATAGAATAAATCTCAGGTAATGGAACTCCAGAAATCGCTGGATACGAAATTACACTAGATTAATTTTAACACAAATATTCTAATTGGTAAATAAATAATATTAGATCTAAATCTCCAACTGGGCGAAAAATGTCCGGACCAGGATTCGAACCAGGGATCTTCCTGGCTGAACCAGATTCGTCCGGGATAGCTCAGATGGCAGAGCACTGGCGGCTTCAGCCAGGAAGATCCCTGGTTCGAATCCTGGTCCGAACATTTTTAGCCCAGTTTGAGCTTTAGATCTAAAATGATTTATTTGCCAATTAGAATAATTGTGTTAAAATTAATCTAGTGTAATTTCGTATCCAGCGATTTCTGGAGTTCCATGACCTGAGATTTATTCTGTTGAGCTGAACCAGGTTTCAGACCAGATGCTGTAATCATTAAGTTTGGCTGAGTGAAAAAGTTCCGCCAGATTCGTCCGGGATAGCTCAGATGACAGAGCACTGGCGGCTTCAGCCAGGAAGATCCCTGGTTCGAATCCTGGCCCGGACATTCTTCGCCTAGTTGGAGATTTAGATTTAATGTAATTTTAATCGTTTATTTTTATACAGTTACCATATCGATTTCGAGTAACCAACAAAAAGGGTAAATGATTTCTTTTCTAATTTTATTTTTATTTTTTGGCACATGGACAGCGTTCCCAGCAGAAATCCATCCCGGAGGAAAATCTGTGAATTCAACATTAATTTACGTATAATTAAGTTCATTATCATGGGTCCGAGCAACGCCGGGCGGTTGAGCTAATAACAAATAAACATAGATTGTTAATTTTATTTACAAAATTAAAACATCAATAAAAAATATATTGCCGAGAGCTAAAAATAAATTCTTATCTAACCATCTACATCGTTTTTAATCCTGTTGATTTTTCTCTATCTTAAGATTTTAAAAAAAAAGCGCATTTTCTATCTATCACCAAATATATCAAAATCCAAACCTCAAATCCTGAGAGACATGATATGTTACACAAATGTCTTTCGAAACGCTGATTTTATACAGCGACGACAACAATATGTGCATATTGACGACAGATGAATTTTAGTCGGTTGCGTGATATTTATGTAAAAAATTTTATTTAAAAAGAAATTATGCCGTTAAATAATAAAACGTTTTTTACGCAAATTCTCATGATTTGAAAACCCTTCTCAAATAAGCATGTAAAAATATAAAGAAATGCATTTAAATATCTTTTTAAAATGTACAGTCGAAAAAAAGAGAGAGAGAGAGATACTAACTCTGCCGCAAGACCGCCGATTTTTAGTCGCATAAAAATGCGATTGGTATCAATCGATTAATAATAACGTCTACTTAATAAGGCTAAAGTTTAATAATGCTTAGAGGGTCTTCTATATATAGAAATTGTACCAAACTCGAAAATTTTCAATACTTCACCTAATTGTGACATCTTTATTTGGATTCTCCGGAATATTTTACCTTTAATATACGTTGTAAAAAAAAAAAAAAAAAAAAAAAAAAAAAAAAAAAAAAACGGAAATTGTACTGGCAATCGAGACGCCAGTACTATTTCCGTATTTTAACGCAAATTTTCTCCCCGAAAATTACAGAAAAAATTCCGTTTTTCTGGAATTTACGGGGAATTTTCTAGATTTTACTGTTAAAATACAGAAATAGTATTGACGTCTCGATTGCCAGTACAATATCCGTTTTTTTTACAATGTATGAAACGGCAAGTCATTAGGTGAAGTAGTTAAGCAATTATGCAGGTTGAAAGTTTGGAACTGCTAATGTTAAATTAATTTCTAATCGTATCAAAAAAAAAAAGATCGCATGGCGGTCAGATTTTAAGCATGACTAAAAAGCTATCTACTGGAATGAGCTGTAATTTTGAATTTGCATATTTAAAACTTGTAGAAATTTTTGTTAAAAAATTCATAGGCTACAATTCATATTTTTTTGTTGAAAAATAATTTCGAAATATATAAATTCAAAAATATTTCCGAAAAAAAGAATATGCATTATAAAGTCTGAATTTTTTTTAAACAAAAATCGATTTTTAGAAGCTTCAAATATGCAAATCCAATATTATAGCTTATCCTGCCATAGCTTTTGCGTTATTATGAAACACTCGCATTGCAATCTGTTTTGCAAAGATTAAAAATGAATTTGTCAACGATGTCAAAATAAGGTTTTCGAAAATTTCTTGTTTGGTACAATTTCTGTATGTAGACCAACCCTTAAGCATAATTTAAATATAAAATTAATTAGTAGACGTTATTACGAATCGATTGGTACCAGTCACATTTTTATAGGATTGCACAGTTAGTAAAAGTTGTTTTCTCCCTCACACACAATTTTTTATTTATTTATTACCACTAAAATGACTAAATAAACATACCGTAACCATAAGAAGGACATATTCAAAGCTAATTACATACCTGAAAAAGAAAACAAAAGATCAATTATAATGTAAATTACCATTAATTATAATAAATTTTGTTAGTAAAATTTGTCATTAAAATATTTTCGAAAGGAAACACTAATTATAAAGATAAAAAACTTAATTACACAATAGAATAAGTAAAGGTAGTCTGTAAGATTAAAAAAAAAATAACAATAATAATAATAACCTAAGAAGCACTTGAAAAATGACTAATTTCGGAAAAAAAATTAAATATTTTCTAATGAAGTTTCTCTGTTTAATAATTGATATTATTTATCTTTACAATTTAAATGAGTTTCTTTTCATCTGAATTTTATTTTACAAATGAACGTTTGAGATTCATTATTCATTTTTCGATTCTCCGAGCAAAGATTGATGTTTAACAAATTGGCCCCTAAGAAAAAAAAAAAAAAGACACTAATTGATTGGACACAATCAATTCAACACAATTTGGTCTTTTGGTTATACACTCTTTAGTTCTTTTAGGACATTGGAATTCAATTTTTTAATAAAATATTTAATTCTTTATCGTTATGAAATAATTAAAAGTCATATCTGACAATTTAACGAATATTTTAACTTTTCCGATATTGAAAATTTGTTTATATCCTTCAAAGGTCTTTTTTTTTAAGCTCCTCAATTATGCAAAAGTTTTAAAAAATTACTTGAATAAATTTTGAACATTATATTACAGTACTGTCGCTGTATTCTACATAATTATAAAATATGTAAACAGAAAACAATATATATTTTTTAAATGTATGTGAATAGAATACCTATTTTTCCCTTTGACTTACACCAACTTAACGAGAATTTGAGATTCTGAGATATTGAAATTATGAGAAAATATTCGCGGAAGATCTTAAATTATTTATTATTCATTTATTGATTCATTATCCATTTTTCGATTATCGCAGCAAAGCTTGATGTTTAAGAAATTGCCCCTAACATAAACAAAACAAAACAAAAATAATAATAATAATGGCACTAATTGATTGGACACAATTAATTCAACAAAATTTTGTCTTTTCGTTATACACTCTTTTGTTCCTTTAGGACATTGGAATTCAATTTTTTAATGAAATATTTAATTTTTTATCGTTATGAAATTATTAAGTCATATCTGAGAATTTAACGAATATTTTACCTTTTCCGATAATGAAAATTTGTTTATATCCCTCAAAGGTCCTTTTTTTAAGCTCCTCAATTATGCAAAAGTTTTAAAAAATTACTTGAATAAATTTTGAACATTGTATTACAGTATTGTCGCAGTATTTTACATAGTTATAAAATAGGTAAACAGAAAAAAACATCAAATTTTTAAAATGTATGTGAATAGAATATCTATTTTTTCCTGATTTACATGAACTTAACGAGAATTTGAGATCCTCAGATACTGAAATTCTCAGAAAATATTCACGGAAGATCTTAAATTATACAAACGTTTCAGGGATTTTCTTTAAATCAATCCAGTTAAATTCAGAATAAAATGCATATCATTAAAATTTTCTATTTTAACTACATGCGACTGAATCCGTTCTTTTGTATAAAAAATAAGTCTTATATGAACGCACCAAAACTAATGCTAGCAGTTTTTGAAAAAAAACAAAAATGAATTATGGGACTATTTTCTGGCTGCCTACAGTCCAAGTATATTTTTAAAGTAATATATAGTGACAAAACACATCGATTTAAAATTGATTTATGATATAATATTATGAAAATAAAATTTTATGTTTAAACAATTTTGCATCAACGGCACATATTTGTAAAAGTTTGTTTTTACACATGAAGTGTCCCTGCGGCATGGATCCCGGATCTTATCAAATATTCAATTCCGCAGCAGGATTCAAACCGTGTACATGTTGACAAGGGAACAACTTTTGGTGAAGCACGCACCTACCATAGATACTCTGTCATTTTATAGCCCTCTAGGTGAAAGTTAGAGAACCGATAAAATTTGTCTGAAAAAATCGTATTTATTAATTTTACAGCAGCATTACTTTCTGAATATGCAATTTTTCGAGACAAGTCATCAGACTATTAACATAGAAGTTTTTTTTTTCTTTTTTTTTTTTTTTTTTTTTTGGAAAGAAGTACTTTAAAATACAAATTAGTTAATAATAAGAATAAAATATGGAATAAAGTTAAAAAAAATTCTCCAATAACATGCGAAATTCATTTTGAAAAAAAAAAAAAAAATACAACATTATAATTGCATTTTTGGTGGCGTAATTAAAAAATATAATAAATTCGTAGCACCATATTTGGCGACTTAACTTGCTTTTGTAGCGAAATTAAGAATTAAAAATGTATTACTTGAAAATTAAATATATACAAAAATATATTAATACGATTTTTGCAAGCAAATTTTATCAGTTTTCTAATGTTGTCCTGTAGGGCTATAAAATGTACCAGGTCTCAATGATTAGACGTGCGACCTTCACCAAAAGTGGTTTCTTTGTGAGTATTATTATCGGACTATCAAAAATAGGCATATCCTGTCGGAATAGTTTATATGTATTAATGAAAAAACAAAGAGTCATTGATGACACTGATGGTTCAGAAGATGCATTATTTATTGAACAACAACAACAAAAAAAAAATGCGTTTGCGTGACTTACAAAACAACTAGGTCTAGTAAAATAGTAATAGTATAGCCACCAAACACATTCAGTACCTATTTACAGTCATTTAATTTATAAAGTTTTGTAAAAAGAAATTTTTAATATATTACATTTTACAAGAAACCGATTTATTTTAAAAGTTTTTAAAACAAAACGTTTAATTTAACAAAAAAAAAAAAAAAAAAAAAAAAAAAAATTAGAATAGCTTAGATATATAAAATAAATTCCGTGTATATTGAGTAAATTTGAGTGTTTGATTTGATACAAGCCTGAAATGTGAACCTATTTCTGTTTAGATTATAAATTTCTTAAAATTAAAAAAAAAACTCTTTTTAAAATTGGATCTATTTTCATAAATAATTTTATACCAGAATTGAATTATAAAATAACATATTTAAAAAAATAAAACAACATATTTTGAAATATAAAAATAATATATTTTGTCAATATACTACTAAAAAATATTGCTCTCGATGTAGACAGCCCACTTAAATAACCTTTGAAAACAAAATAACATGTCCACGATAAATGGCTTAAAATTACTATGGTATTCGGATATTCTGAAATGATCACTCATATTTAAAATAGCATATAAATGTAAAAAAAAAAATCGAATGAAAATTCATTTAAAATAATCCCATCAGCAAATTTTAATCGCATTTATCGGATAAAAACATTTCCAAAATAAAACAATCGATTTAGATATTTCACATATCTCCTTCAAAGTTTTTAATTGAAGGGGAAATATTTCGAAAATCTCCCCAAAATTTCTACTATCTCATACAAACAGAAGCAAAATCTTGTAAAGATGAACTATTATATATCAGAAAAAACGATCCTATCTCTACTAAAATCTTTTTAACTTTTTTTCAACTTGGCAACCATCCAGAAACATTAACCTTGTTTTTTTCTCGTTTTTTAAATAAATAAAAAACATGCATTCAACGGAAAAAAAGAGAAAAAGAAGCAGAATCAATGCAGGCAGTAAAAGTCGTTTTTCCTGGGTACATTTCAGTAAAAGAGTAGAAAGAAGTTCCCGCTATTTTGTTCGAGTTTTGTTTTAGGAGTTCAAAATATTTATTTCTAAATAGACAAGAGAAATTTAAAGTGCTAGCAGAATTTTTTTTCCAGAATAAATTTCAATTTACAGCGAATTTTTTGAGTTCTTTTTAAAAAATTTTACACAAAAACAAGTGTTGAAAATTTTAAATAAGGGAAAAAAAACATCACTTTCATTTATTATCTGTGTTGAAATTCACCGAATTCTCACATTTAATTGAAACAGCTTCATAATTATTTGTACCAACTTATATAATTTCCTATTACTGTAAAATAAGTAAAAAAACAAAAAAAACAACAACTGTGTGCTTCATACACAGAAGGATATGATTGAAATGAAATTCTCGATAGTCGGCAATGTTATTTGATCACAGCTTCAGAAGTTGATACATACCAGATGATTCAAAATAGAGTTTGTCGCAATTATCCATAACCAGATTATCCGGATAGGAACATATGAGGGGCTCACAATCATAGTAGACCAAGTTCATTTTTTAAAAAAATGAGATAGTCCATTTAAGAGAGTGCATAAAATCTGTTTTATCCACTCCCATTGTGAACCTAGTCTGTTTTCCCATACTTTATTACCCGACTGCCAAGAAGGGTTATGTGTTTCACGCGTATTTGGGTATGTGGATTTCTTTATACCCTCGAAACGGCTGGATGGATTTTAAGGAATGAGGCCTCTATCGATTCGTCTTAACCGTCCGATGGTTATAAGATAGGTTTTGTTTTTATAAATTGAAAATGGCGGCCATAAAATACAAAATAACGGTAGAGACGAAATTTTTTTTACGTACCCTATTGAGCGGCATATCATTGTATAGTAGGGTGGAGCGAAAAAAATTAATTTTTTAAAATCAAAAACGGGTAGGTGCCAAAAGTTGCCTTTATACTAGAACATCATCTGTGTGCAATATTACCGCTGAAAAAAAATGGCTTGAGTCTGCGCTTTTGGGCCAAAAGTTGAAATTTTGGGTAAAATTTGACATTTTTTCAAAAATTAAAACAAAAATTCTATAGAGATGGTTATTATTTAAAAGTGTTATTTAAACCTTTATTATTAATGACTTAACATATTTAAACGAAAAAACTATATCTTTGTTCTATATAACTGGAACAAAACTGACAACTTTTGGTGAAAAAAAGGCGTTTCCATTCTGTTGTGTCATACAACTAATTGTTGTTTGGAATACAGCTCTTACATAGTTGCTTTCAAAACTACCCAGGATGTACCACGTAGAGGTGGCTGCATTTCATGTCACAACAGTGCATAGCTCGACCACCCTACCATCTGAACTCAATTTTTTATTTATACATTGAATTGTGATTTTTTATCAAAGACTGGCATAAGTTTTCTATGTATCAACCTGGTACATCTCTTCTTTGGATCCACAGACTTTGAATGCTGCTGCTGTGATCTCATTTAAGTATTCTCTACGTTTGTGTAAGAGAATACAAACAGTGTAATGCAGTGCGGATGATATTAATGTAATCTATTCAGCTTTCTATTATCTTCACCAAAATTGCACACGATAAATGCATATTGATTAGAGGTTCTGTTACCACAACACTTTCCCAATGAGTTAGATTTATATAATTATCCGCTTCAAAGTTGATTGTCGAAATTTCCGATTTGCGTATGCCATTATTTACTCTCATCTTTCGTCTATTATGTGCTGAGCAGCTAGTTGTTTAATGTGATGGCAATCGTCAGAGAGCATTGAAATAAGAATTTCCTCTGTGTATGCAAAGCAACCATTGTCCTAAATAACCTTTTTTTTTAGTATTTTTTTTATTCCTTTTTGTGTGTTGTTTAGTATCCAAGTTGTTTTTGTGTAGCGAATTTCCCATGAGTTTTTAGATCCCTTCTTTAGCTGTGGATTACATTTGATTGTAAACTATTTTGGAGCCAAACTTGGATAATATAGTACTTTTTGAGTGAACGTAGAGACTCTGATGGGCAGTGAGTGCTCATTTGAAGGCGGATAATTCTGCTAGTCGTTGTCATCCATTCTGCGAGGGGCATGTTTAGAATGAACCATTACAATTGATCATATGTCTCCTCCAAGTTTAGTTAATTTCCTTTGCATCATATATTAGATAAAATCGTTGGCAAAAATTGGATGCGCCACAGGGATGCGCCGGACCAATAGGAAAATCTTTGTCCACGAGCTTATTCCCTTCTTATTTCAATTTTTGAAGCCATAGAGAGTAATTTTTAAACATTATTTCTTGAAATCAAGAAAAGGGTACTCAGCACATACCAGAAATACCTGTAATATCTGCAAAGTTATTTCATCAAGATATTGCTCAGAAGAACTAGCAAATAGGAACCCAAGATACTTGTCCTACGCATGATGCCCACAAAGGCGCATAAAATTATTCGCCTTTATATAAGCACTAAACTGATTGACCATCAGAGACTGGTTCATTCACAAAGTATGTAATCCAAGTTTATGCCACATGATGGCTTACACCAAATAAAATTCACATCTAAAAAATTGATCTAAAAACTTATGGGAAATTACTCGGCTACAAAACATCACAGAAAACGGCAAAAAACAAATACTAAAAAAATTTATTTAGGACAATGGTAACTTTTCACATGAGAGCAAATTCTTATTGCAATTTTGATGACGATCGCCATCACATTAAACAACAAGCTTATCAGCATATAAAAAATTCAAGAGGTAGCGTAAATGATGGCATACTCAAAGATGAAATACCTAAATGTTGTAAAATGTTGTAGGAACGGAACTCCCAATCACTGTACAGTAATTGCATGTAATTTTGGTGAAGATACTAGAGGGATGAATAGATTCCATTAGTTCCACTGCATTACTCTGCTTGCCTTATCACACACAAGCAGTAGAAATATACGTGAAGAAGTGTCACAGCAGCACCCAACGTCTGTGGATACAAAGAAGAGATGGATTAGGTTGATACATAAAAATCTTATGGCAGTCTTTGATAAAAAATCACAATTCAAGATATAAATAAAACATTGTGCTCAGATGAAAGGGTGGTCAAGCTATGCACTGTTGTGTCATGAAATGCAGCCACTCCCACGTGATACCCCCTTGGTAGATTTGAAAGGAACTATGTAAGAGCTGTATTCAAAATAACAATTAGTTGTATGACACAACAGAGTGGAAACGCCTTTTTTTCACCAAAAGTTGTCAGTTTTGTTTCTGTTATACAGAACAAAGATATAGTTTTATCGTTTAAATATGTTAAGACATTAATAATAAAGGTTTAAATAACACTTTTAAATAATAACCATCTCTATAGAATTTTTTTTTAATTTTTGAAAAAATGTCAAATTTTACCCAAAATTTCGACTTTTGAACCAAAAGCGCAGACTCAAGCCATTTTTTTTCAGCGGTAATATTGCACGCAGATGATGTACTAGTATAAAGGCAACTTTTGGCACCTACCCGTTTTTGATTTTCAAAAAATAATTTTTTTCGCTCCACCCTATTGTATAGGTCTTTCAAAATGAAGGCGATGTTTCATTGACTATTTTACAGTCAGAAACTCCGTTTAAATATTACACAACCTGGAAGTTGTGTAGGTAGGATCTCTAGCATTATTGCAACTCTAACCTTCATAGACATCTATGGGCCTCATCCAAACAGTGTTTATAGATAGGAACTAATTAAACACAACTTAAAATTCATCAATACAAGGAAATAAAAAAAAATAGTTAAGTAATATAAAACATATTGGGTTGTTCGGAAAGTCGTGTCCGTTTGGGAAAATGAATTCGTACCGGAATATTCTATCATTTAATTATTAGACATTGATTCCGATATCTAATGTCTAATAATTACCGGACAGAATTTTTCGGGACGAATTGATTTTCCCAAACGGACACGACTTTCCGAACGACCCAATAGTTTCACATTGATGAGAAATAATTAATTAGTTCGCTTTTTACGCAGTCGGGTTTTTTGAATTTTGAATTTTTAAATTTAATTTTTATTTGTCATATATGTGATCTGTTTATAGACTTGGTTTACCATAGGAGAGGATAAGACAGATTTTATGCACCTTCTAAATAGACTATCTCATTTTTTTTTTCAAATGGACTTGGTCTATTATGGTTGTGAGTAGGGGAGGTAGGGGAGGTATGATACACTTTTTTTTACTATTTTTTTACAACCCTTAGAAAGCTATTTTTAAACAAATTTTTCGTGTTTTCTTATAAAGTGACCTTTTATTCATTTATTAAAAATATTGTGAATTTTAAAAATAGTCATTCAAAAAATATATCCCAATTATTTTGAATGGCTACTACTGTATCAAATCTCCCCATTACTGGGGAGGATTGATACACTAGCAAGGGAGGTTTCATACATTGTTATGTAAATTGAAAAAAAAAATGCAGACAATTCAATTTATGCGTCGTACAATTTTTTATGATAAATCTCAAAATATTAAGTAAAATTTAAAACGAAATGACATTAGCATATTTTTGTTTCAGAAATATTTTTTACAAAAATATTTAAACTATTGCTATTATTTAAACAATGCTATTAACACAAGAACGACCGGAAATTTTACACAAGTTTCATAAAAATATTTTACACCAGAATTTTTATTTAAAATTATTTGACTGATTTATTTAACGAAATCTGTGTTTTTAAAATTTAACTTATTTTGTGAAAGAATTTCTGGTTCCAATTGACATTTAATCATATGGTCGGAGTCGAATCGACTCCTTCCGGGCGTTCTAGTGTTAACACACTTTTTAGAAAATAAATAATGAAAAAAGAAAACCCTAGAGATCTAGCTGCAAGGAAAAATGGAGTGAACATTGCTGATTTGCAAACAATTTAACATAAATTTAGCACATTTAAGATTCCTTCAACCCTTTCAGGGGCAAAGCATTTTCAATGCTAAAGTGTTGAATAAATGAATGGCACTGGAATTTACCAACAAATTTAATTAGAAATAAGAAAAGGGATATATTTCACTTTCATACTAAATGGAAAATATTTTACAAAAATTCTGGTGCCAATGTGGAGGTTGGGAATTAAAATAAAGTAGTTTCATAAACATAAAAACACACCTGAAATGGTTAAAAGAAAAACTAATAACTATCATTTTGATAAGTAAAATCGGGTAGATTTAACGTTTTTTCAATTTGCCCTTCGTAAATTATAGAAACATTTTCCCTTTCAGGCCATTTAAACTTTTTCCCTTCTACATGACGAGCAAAGCGAACTAACCATCTATCATCGCATCATGCTTTTCTATGTAACATACATAATGCGTATGAATAGTCTCTTTGTTCTTCCTTACCAATTACAGTAGCTCTTTCTGTAAAACAATAATGAATATTACAGTCCTATATTAGTTTGCAAACTTAAAAAAACTATTAAATTTCAAATATACAAGTGTATCATTTCTCCCTATTATGCCTTATTGGATTATCAATCACTTTGTACAAATGCAGTTGCAAAATGGTAATCTACTTTCTAGTAAAACTAATTCTAACAATGTGCTTTATAAAAAAAAAAAAAATTACAAGATATTATCTTCACAATAATAAGAGTTATGAAAGAAAATTAGTCAATGAAAAAATTTACATTGACATTCCTAAAACCTTCAAAATTAACAGAAAAGAAATGTTGTCAGTTCTTCACTGATTAGTCCAGCTAATGATGGCTTCAGCAAATAAAAGAAGCCTTCACATGTGTTAGAATGGCTTTTAATGCCATTCGTTGAGAAAAATTGTCAATGTATCAACCCTCCCTATGTATTAAACCTCCCCTACCTCCTATGTAAAAATATAAATATATTATCCATTCACAAGAAGTAAGTATGTAGACCGTTGACGACAAGCGTCTTATAAATAATAAAGCTTCATTTCTTCTAAGTATAATCCGTTAAGGCTGCTCGTCACCCAGTTTCCGAATTCCCCTTGGTAATGTTAAGTCTATGGGCATTTGATGCATTCTTGTATTTAAAATATCTCCTCGAGAAATTAATATTTTAAACTTTTTTTTTGTCTTTACTTTTCTAAAAGGATGTCTCTTATTTTCTCAGTTCTCAAAATATTTCTAAAATCTTTGCTTAATTTTATATGAAGTGTTAAAATTTTACTCCCAGTTCGTCCGCTTTTAACACTTAAAATATTAAATTAAGCATATAGTTTAGAGATATTTTGACAACTAACAGAAAAAGAGACAATCTTTAAGAAGAGCTCACAGAAAACAGAAACAAAAAATATTAATATTCTGAGGAGATATTTTAAATATATACATCAAACGCCCATAGACTTAAAGTTATCGAGGGGAATTCGGAAACTGAATGACGCGCAGTGAGGCATAATGGTTCTTTTGTGCAGGTGAGTGTATCCCAGCAGTTCTACTCACGGTAAGTAGAACACTCGGTAGGGTTCACGCGCAGGTTTCGTTTCTCCTTCTGACGTCACTGGCACCCAAGTCCAGCCTTGGGTAACGCACTTTTCGCATTGTATAAAGCTTTCCGTTTCATAAAAAGATATTCAACATTTGTTTATTATCCAGTGTATGATATTACTGAGGTGCGTGACACTTGGAACGTCTACTAATTAAACATTTTTCAAATTCAAAGTTTATATACGTACATGCCTTTATTTTTTAGAGTTTTCTAAAGCCTAAATCTTCTGTTTTCATTTGGTTATTTGGAAGTATTAACTTTCGCCGCAATTATCATTATTTTATTTAAACACATATGTAAAAAAAGCAGTTTTCTTACCTGCTCTGTTGTATTTCAATATTTTAGACACCGTCTTTTCATAACATTTTTGCAATTTCGCTTTAATCCAAAATACTTTGAGAAAACTCGGAAAATGTTTGCTTCAATTCATAAAACTTTGGAAAAAATGCACTTATAATTATGTTGTATATTTTCAAATATATATATTATACACTCATAAAGTTATATGCTATTAAAATTTATAATTTTATACATTTTTTAAATCCCTATTTAATGTTCTAAAAACATAAAACGGATCTAATAATGTTTTTAAAAGTTACGAGTATAACTCTGAAAAACTCTATAGTACTATGTACTTTAAAACGCAGGCACTGAAAAATATTAATAGCATTTTCAGGGAAACTTTAGATAAATGTAAGAAAAGCTTTTTTGAATTGATACTTGGGATTTTTTCGAATTTATAAATATTTAAAAAAAAATGTGTAATAACAAAACGAGTAAACAAAGTAAACAAAAAACTTCTTAAATAGCCGTAATAGCTTAAATAACGTTTTATAGATAATTAAAAAAAGAAACTCTTTAAATTTTTTATATACACTAATACAGAAATTTAAATTATAAAATTATTGAAAATATCAGAAGAACAGGCTTTCTAGATAGTCTTCTAGAGAACATATTGTTACGTCCACTCTTATGTGAGAAAGGGTAGCGCAATTTCTGAAAGAACAACTTTTTTTTTTAAATCAACAATTTACTTTATTTACAAATAATTAGAAAATAAGTTAAAATCGGTATCAAAATATTAATAAATATAAGTCCGTACAACTTTTAACTTTAGGAACAGAATAATCATCGCACACAAGATTCTGCGACTAACTAACACGATGTCAAGTCTAAGTTATAATCTAGGTATTGGGCTTCCGGTTCAGTAAATATCAACTGTCTAACTCTCAAAGCCAAACAAAAACTAGGTTGTATAACATTCAAAATTTGAAGAAAAAAAAAAAATAGGTGTCATATTACGATATTACGGTTAAAAATTTTTAAACAATCAAATATTTTTTTATGATTAATATATCTATATACATCCTTAAATTTTTAGTACGCACTAAAGTATTATCAGGAAAAATTTAAATTACAAATTGTGAGTGGAATATTATTTTATATGGATTATCTCAATACCTTAAAATAAATAAAAATTATGGAATATATTTTCAAATAAAAATTGAGTTTTTATTCTATTGCTATACCAACATATTTTTTTCTCACAATATGCATTTTTGAAAATTTTAGATCCATGCCTGTTTATTAATCTGATATAGGTTTTTGATTTAAGGTCCCATATTGCTTACAAACCCTTACATTTCATCGGGAAAAAAAAACTACAGTGTTTATTTTATTTTTCTTTAGTTTTGAGTACATTTAACTTATATAAGTACTCAAAACTAAAGCTAATTTCTATAAATTTCAGGAATTGTAACACAGCGATTTCACTAGGCGAAGAATATTTAAATTCACCTCTTACATACACCTCTTCTGAATATGCAACTTATTTTTAAAATAGAATTTTGAGAAAACTGGAATTTATATTGTTTCATAATTTCTTTACAACGAGAATTTTCTGATTTTTTACGTACTACATCGCACAATTTCCCCCCCTAACCAACTGATATACATATATTTTTTATTTAATTTAGTTTAATTTTCTTATTTAAATTCATCTAATATCTGAATGATTTATCAGCGATATATGAGTGACTGTATTGTTCTTATTAAGAGAGAAGAAATAAATCAGGATTGGGTTTATCTTGCTGATCACATTCATTTTTATTTAAGAAAAAGTTTATTTCCTTTCATGTATTTCGACAACTCATTCTTCTCTCTTTAATTTTTCAGCAATATCATTAGTGAAAAGTAATACGAAAGTAGTAGTAGAGCTGAAAATTTTTATGTGGAAACTGATTTATATCTTACAATTTGGTTTGGTTTAAAATTAAGCTGTTTTACTTTTAAATTCTTTTACAAATCTGTTTCTTTAAAGTAAATTGAAAATTCTCTTGAATAATAAATGCAAAAATTATCTGATCTCTTGCATGTGTGCAGCAAATGGTTTTCATGCTATAATATTTGTTTAAAAAGACGAAATGAAATTCCTTTGGAATATCTAGAAGAATTAATGCGTTGCTAACTATTTTAATGTCAAATCCTTTTAAAAAACTAACAATAAAAATAAGACACAAAATGATTATATGAAAAAAAAAATAGTAATAATAACATTTATTGTCAGGAAAAGAGAAAGAGAGCAATGCGAATAAATGGAAAAACACAGGGAGAGCTTGAACGATGGGTGCCAGTGACGTCACGAACTGGACGATCTACTGCGCATCTCGCTCATGGACCCTACCGTGTATTCTAAGTACCGTGGTTCTACTCACACTTCTATTCCACTGGGAATCGGTATTATCTAGATTTTCGTCTGATAACAGAGCATGATCAACGCCATTTTTCCTGTCTCTAGAGTAGATAGTTCTCCCTACAAAGTGCTAGAATTCATGTGCACGTTCTATCTGTGGTATGCCTTACCACTGTGAGAGATTTGAGAGAAAATGCATACACTGTGTACATTTCCGAGATGTTTTGGTACACGGAACTCGAAAGTGGTTGATATCATTTGAAAAAGTGATTGGTACAGTTTTAAATATGTAGACGGTCCCTGATGCAAAAAAATGTATGCATATTATTTTAAAAAGGCATTATTTAAAGTCGATAGGTACCTTTCCTTTCCTTCTACGACAACCTGTGCTCAAAATAGCACCTTCTGTCGATCCCCACCTATCTTCCCATGACTGTAAAATTTTATTTTGCAGAATCCAAATTAGAATATCTATTTTATAATTCATTATTTTAAAGATCTCTTCTTTAATGTTGTACATATAATTAACAACATATAGTATATGCAGAGTGATTCATAAAGATTGTACCAAAAGCCAATTTCCATAAATATTGCAATTAAACACATACTTCCAGTTACAGAGTTTCATAAAAAAAGATGCAAAATCTGATGACGCATGTTGCAACATCCTGGGGGGTCTAGTTAAGAAAATACACAAACAAAATTTTTATACGATCCCCGGAGGGTAAAATTTCCAATTAGGAAAATTTTCCTTATCCTTTCCTGAATGAAACACAAAAAATTACATCTTGGTGTCTGAAAACTCGCAGAGATATACCCGTTTAAACAATATAGTTTTGTGGATGAACTCTATCTTACAATCGAAATGCATCAATATCACATCGCTTAGAGGTATTCTTAAGTGGTGTAAGTCACGAATTTTGGCTTTTAATATGTCTGTGAGTTTTGCAGAAATCAAGAAAGAATAAGGAAAATTTTCCTACTTGAAAATTTTATCCTACGGGGGCCGTATAAATTTCTTTGTGTGTATTTTCCCAAATAGACCAAAGGGGTGAACCTTGTGCCAAGAAAATTTGCACCTTTTTTTTTTTGAAACTTTGCAATTGGAAGGATGTGTGTAGGTGCAATATTTCAGAAAATAGACCATTAGTTCCATTTTTATGAATAACGTAGAATTAACGCTTCCTAACTTAATAACCAAATAAATAATGCAATACAATTTGAATTGAATATCTCTTTCATAATGGAAAGCTATTTTAAAAACATAGCAAGATGGAGAAAAAATTCATTGTATAAGGAATAGGAGCTTCATAGCGGATCTATTTACCTTGTTTTAAATGCATCCCTCTTTCTAAAAACATCCTAGAAAGCCATTCCATCCAGATTTTGACAGAAGCAGCTTTCTGTATTTGACAGCTGTCATTTTGTTTTACATTACCAGGGATTCAGTTAGAAAATATAGAGGAAGAATCTAAGGATGCCGTATTTACGGACAAAAAGTAGAATAAGGATTTTATTTCGGAAAAAAAAAGAAAAAAAAAAAGAAAAAAACTATTCAGATGTTATGCAACTTCGAAATGAATTTATAAAAAAAGAGCTCATAATTACATAATCAGAATAAAAGGAATTAAAATATGAAAAACAATGATTGATATCTTTATATAATTCTTTTTGTATCCGCAGTTTTTATATTATTTTAGAACGTTAAAAGGCATTTTTGCTCTGAAATATATTTTATACAGAGCTTATGTTATCGCCTAATGATTATTTTCAAATAACTTTGTGAAGTTTTGGTCCTAGGTTATTTTTTTTCTTTTATATATAATCAATTAAGGTCATTAATCATTTTAATAAAGTAAAGTGGCAGTTTATAGGACTGCTTTTTTATTCTAAAATAAGCTCGCTTTAAACAGTAAGACTGTAACCTTTTTAAACCGTTTCAAACTTCCCCCTTTCTAACAGTAAAAAAAAAAGATCCGATTAAAGTAATCATTAATTAATTGTTGGTGATTATACGATAATTATATTGAATGTTAAATCTACCGATTATGTATATATATGTAACTAATACAACTTAGTTGAAATAATATAACTATTAAAACAGGAGATAAACGACACAAAGTAAATTAACTAACACTTAACTAAATAATAAAAAGAGTGAAATAGATTATTTAAATAAAAATTTATTTAAAGTATATGCAACTCTTCAGCCGTCAAAACCTGACCCACCGAGCGCAAACAAATATTAAACTGTGAACAAGTACAAAATTAACAGGCAATAAAAAAAAGTAATTTAATTAAATAGCGAACACGGTAGGGATATAATGTGTACTTTATAAATGCATCTTATATTTCACATAATTGAAATGGGCTTTCTCAAATTATAATAAAACATATTTCAAAAACTATGAAATAAATTTTTTTCCCAATTTTTAAATAAATCCATTGAAATCCGTTTTTGATTAAGTTTTTTTTTCGTCTGCCAAATGAAAAACTAAACTTTTACCAGCACGAAATCAAGATACAAAGAGTGAATATTTTACAATCGCATCAAAAGCCGTCTAGATCACGTGACAAGTAATTGTTTCATAAATGAGAGCATTAATTTGTCTGCACGGGCTGAATTTTTTAAGTTATTTTGTTGCAAAGGCATTTTTAAGCGGCTATTTTTATACTATTTTAAAGGTAAATAATTATTTTTTTTACACATGAGTTTTCAATTACATTCTTTATATTTATTTATTTTTTAAATTTACGTATTAACGAAATAAGATATTTCTTTGATTTAGTGTATTTACAAAGGTCCATCTTATACGGATTGTAGGTATAACATGGTTATGGGCCATGGTTAAAAGCCTCGTTACAGGGAGATTTCTCGTTGCAGGGATATTCGTATTAACGATAAATGAAAGTGGAAGAGAGTGCAAAATTATGTATTTTTCTTCTTCGTTTTACATCCTTTTATTTTCCCATGATATGAATTTAATTGTTTGCACGTTAAAATTATAAACTTTCAAGGTAATCTCGGGAAACGCCTGGCAGGTTTTCCCGTTATATACTATTATACATATCTCGTGAAATTCGAATCATCAAAAGAGAAATTACTTACAATGTTTATGATATCATTGGCAATTATCGCCATTCAGCTACTTTTGCTAATAAATTGCTAATTGTTGTCAGATCTATAAAATATAATTGTATATTAATATTTTTTAAGTACCCAAAGTACAACATTTACATGAGACTGTTTCCGAACATGTGCCAGTTTTCGGTTTTCACAATATTTCTTATTAGGCTTGAGATTACAAACAAATTTTAACACTTAATAGTATGACAACTGCGTGTATTTGCTATTTTAACAATTTTAAGAGACTTAAAAAATGAAGCTTCCGTTTTTCTTTGTTTTGTGTGTATGTATGTCTTCAGTTTTCTCAACAACCACTGAACTAATTTGAAGGCATTTTTACACCACAAAGCACAAGGGTAGGTTTTAAGATAAAAGGATTTATTACATAGTGTATAATGTTTTTACAGGCACGCGTCAAACATTTACATATATTACGCCTAACAGATGGCATCATAAATTTAAATATGTGATGGTACATTTAAGTATACTGCGTTTCAAACTTGAGTGATGAGCAATAGGCCTTAATAAATGCGAGAGAGGTGGCATAGGGGAAATAAAAATTGATTGATCAAAAGGAATTGAAACAAGGCTTGAGCGATGAACACCCAAAGTACCTTTGTCATTAAAAAAGTGGCGACATATGAGCAATAGAATTTGATTGGTCGAGTGGATTTCAGATAAAAACTTGCTGAGCCTGTTATTATTGCCGAGCTAATGTTTGTTCTCTTGTCTCACTTGTTTAACCTTTTGCCCTCCACACCAAAATTTCAATCCCCTATCAGCAACTCCACGCCATTCTTACATATTTGAAATAATATGTGGGGAATTCCCTAAAAGTATGTTTCTTTGTTGGATGTTCATTTGTTGTTTACCGTATGGGTGTCAGTGGATTTGTGGTTAAACTTAGTATATCACCGTATAGGTGTCAGTGGATTTGTGTTTAAACTTAGTATGTCATCGTATGGGTGTCAGTGGATTTGTGGTTAAACTTAGTATGTCACCATATAGGTGTCAGTTGAGTGCAAAAGGTTAATAGTGCTTGTCCAGGCAAGTATTACGAAGTTTTGAGGCATGGGTTACAACATTTTGGGCAAAAACGTCTAATCTGAGCATATGCCATGTGAGTATGCCAAGCATGTCAAACACGTGGCCGAAAATAGTGAGTGGGTCCACCAAAGCTCTGACATTATTTGTGAAGTTTATTCAGTTACACGAATAATCACACGCAAAATAATAAAAAAAGCAAAACAGGATGGAGTTCCGGAAAATATATTTTCCTGATAGTATTTTACTATCAATGCTATTACTATCAAATTTAATATATGATGCAGTATATGCAGTATTAAGAAACTAACTTATTTAGCAGTAATATTTTTATAAAAAACATGGCCTAATAAATAACACAGTTCATAAGCGAGGTTCGAATCTTTTTTTTTTCAGACATTTTGTTTTTCGTCCAGACATAACGGCATTCTGATTCAGCCATTGATACATTGACAAAATATACCCAAATTGACTGGCGCCTACTTAAATCAAGGGATACCCACGTTATGTGTTATTTTCCCTATTTAAATAATTTCCTGTTAGTTACACTTCTGGTGAAGAATTTAATATATATACTATACATATATTCAGATTATTGAAAAAGCTGAGATAAAATTAAATCTCCCGAAAATAAATCAGTTGGTATTTTAAAACAGAGCGTTTTATCTTTCATGTTCATACTTTGATATTCTCGTCAAAACTTTCAAAACATTTATTGAAAGTTGAAAGCCATTTGAGATTTAATAATGGGAAAATTATTATCTTGATCGGGGAAATTTTGAGGAAATATCTAACTGACAAGATTATTATCACTGGTCTAATGTTACTCCAAAGAATTTGCACTGAAACGGTAAAATTTATTAGCTGCGTACTCTTATTCCATCCAGTCTATGATTTCTAGTGCATTTTATATTATGAAACATATAGTATTTTCTTAAAATAACTAATGATTTTCAAAAATTAGATTGTCTTTCTCTCTCAGCATGAGTAAAAATCGATCAACTAAAGAGCATCGCAGATTTGAAGAAAGATGGGAATTGCAATATTTTTGTATTCAAAACAAAGTTTTATGTTACATATGTAGAAACACTATTGCAATTTGGAAAGAATATAATATTAAAAGGCATTGTGACACAAATCATAATGTAAATTATGAAAAATATATTGACAAACTTAGGGAAGAAAAATTGTCAGAATTAAAGCTGAAACTTCAAAACCAATACAGTACATTTACCGAGCAAAATGAGGACAATATAGCGGCTGTAAAAACAAGATATTTACTGGCACATTTAATTTCAAGCAAGTCGAAACCATTCACAGAAGGGTAATTTGTTCAAGAATGTATAGTTAGAGCAGTGGAAGTGATGAGCCCGGAGCAATTTAAAATTCAAAACTATAAGCTGAACTCGAAATACCGCTGCAAGCAGAATCGATGACATAGCTGGGAATTTAAGAAATTAACTAAAATCTCTAATCACAACATTGAAAACCTATTCCGTCGCAACTGACGAATGTACAGGTGTACGGGATACTGCTCAACTGGCAATTTCTTTTCCGCAGATGTAATGTGAATTTAAAAGTTAGTGAAGATCTTCTACAAATTATTCTTATGCATGATACCACAACTGGAGCAGATATTTTTGACTCGCTTATCCCTTTAAGACCTGACCTACACAATTGTGTAGGTGATCCTAAAGAAAAAGAAAAAAACATTTTCCAATTTTTGTGCGATTTAAAGTTGAACCTGTACCTACAGAATTGCGTGGATCCTTCTTTGGCATAGTCTGGCATCAGATTTTTTTTCTATCAAATATGATCCTATTAATTAGGGGAAACCACCAAAACTTTTCATTTCTATCAAAAATCTTCCGGTCTTAAAAGGTTACATAGATGCCAAGTTTTACGCTTTTTTCCTACCACTATTTTTTAACTGATAAATTTGTCTTATTTAATCATCGAAAACATAGGATTAAATAAGGCAAATTTTTCTGATCAATAATAGTGGTAGGAAAAAAGCGTAGAAGTCTGCAGCTATGGGGTTATGAAAGGATAACAAAGGTAAGAAATTTATGTGTCGAAATAGAACTTCAAACATACTTTTTGGTTGAAATGTGTGATTATTCCTGATTTTTTTTACTTCAAAGTTTGACTTATTTTTCTCGGAAACTATAATACTAATATACAAAATCCGATATTTAAATATGTTAACAAAATTAGTACTTACAACACATAAATAACTCTGACGCAAAAAAGTTTAACAAAGATAAAATGGCGCTTTAAATATTGCAGAAATCCTTCTATAAATGTTTAAAAACGTTATTAATTTTTTTCGATAAATTAATGATATTTTAACATTCATTTATTAATCATGAAAAATAAATTTTACAAAGCTAATTAAAAAATATTAATTTACATGTATTATACAACTGAAATAGAAGTACTAGATTAAAAACTGTGTAAATGTATTAAATACGATTATTTTAACAGCCCACTTCTATGCAATTTTAAACTCGACAATAATTTAAAAACGCGAGACTCCTTTAAATTTTTTTAGTTTATATCATTTGAAATAAAAAGACAATAGCTTTAAAATGTAAAATTTAATCATGTTAATTTTTTTAGTTTTAACAATAACAGAAAAAAATCCAATTAAATTATCGCAAAATAATCACAACCCACAAAGAAAGTTACACAGTTTGTATTTCATGACGTGTGAATAGTGCAACATAATCACTATTTAATTAAAAGAGAAAAATTATGTTTGAAATAAATTTAATTAAATAAAGAACTAAGAATAAATCCATTTCTCATGTTGTCTAATCTTAAAATAATTATTGGAAGTAATTTAATTCTATTTGTTCATTTTAATTGCTTTAACGAGAAATTTCTGTAAACCCTAATCTTGAAAGGTTTTTTTTTTCCAAATTACTCAAGAAAACAAACGTATCTTACAAAAGAAATTAAAGCTTTTTATCCTCTTATGAAATGTGGATGTTCCTTAAAAGTGTAGGTAGATTAATTATTTTCACAGATTCCGTCGTTAAAAAGGGATTTTAAAAGGTGGTTCTTTTAAAAATACTTGGTTTTATATTAATCCTTAAGTTATCAACTGAAAGATAACTTCTTGGATTTAAATAAATTAATTCGGTTTAAAATGAGCCAATATTAAAAAATCTGATTGGTATCCAATATCTTAAGCAAAATTGAACTCAGTGTTATCAATGTTATATCTATTTTTAACAGAATATTTTGCATGTCTTTTACCGATCTGAAAAAACTTTTATTAAACTTTCTCGTTTGTGACACAGCATAAAATGCGAAAATTCGGGGAATTATTATTTGACCAAGATTAGTTGGTATGTAAGTTACGGAATGTGGCAAGTTTTTTTTATTGATCAAAGTAAGAGGTTGTGCCTAATTTTGCACTAAGTAATGAGTCTTTCTTCACAATCTACATCATGTTAACTACTTTCTTTCTTTTAAACGTAATGGATTTTACAAAAGTCAGGTGCCATATTATTTCTTCGCTGTCTTTGGCTTGAATGGCTTGATATCTGGGCTATCATTATTTGAAGGTGAGAAATAAAGCCAAATTTTGCAAAGTAATGCGCTTTCTTCACCACCTATGTCATATTAACCCCTTCCTTTCCCAGAGTATACTGAATTTTCCAAAAGACAGCTGATTTCTTGTCTCAGTCAAACTACGAACACATATGACTTCTTACCTGCCCTTGACTGAGCTGATTTGATATCTGGGCAATTATTATGTCAAAGTGAAAAGTACAGCCTAATTTTGCTAGTAATAAGTTTTCTTCATCACACGTGTCATGCTAACTATTTTCTTTCCCTTTAGATTAATGAATTTTCCAAAAGTGGTTACCTGTCTTTATGTCACAGACAGACTATATATGCAAGCTGTCTCCGAAACGATTGAAATGCGCTTAATTTTTTACCTGTTGGAGCCAGGCAATGTTAGGCAATGTACATAATAAAAAATGTTTGAAACAAAGTAGAAATTGAGATAATATCGGTGAAATAGTCTTGCTAATAATTTTTAAAAAGTTAATTTTTTTTTATTTCTATATATAGTCTTTGAGTTCTATAAGCTTCATTTTGAAATTTTTTTTCATACCCTGACGAGTACAACAGTAAAAATTCCATTCTTCTAAGATCATGATATGTTGTGATACTTCGAATTTTATGAAATTTAGGAACTTGTCGACACTAAAAACGGAAAGACCATTTTTTAGCGCCGGAAAACTCAGAAAATGACATAAAATTCAAAGTATCATAACTCGGGGAGTTTTGCTCACAGAAAAACGGAATTGATACTGTTGTAAGATCCTGGAGATTTTTTTAAATTATACAGGGTGTCACTAATTAAACAACCCTATTTTAAAGTTCTCTACAGACGAAACTATTGTTCAGAATGATGTGAATTTTTTTGGAGGACATAATAAAGGTATGGGAATTTATTTGGGCGAAAAATATAGTTCAAAATTTCGACACCAGAGGGCGTTTTAACGAATTACACATTTAACATACCTTTATGATAGCTTGCAAATTTTATTGCAATGAAACATGTTCCACATGACGGTCATCATTTTCAAATACTATCTGGAATCGTAAGATAGCATGTTCCACAGTTGACCGCAGTGTGTTCTGGGAAATGTTAAGAACATGTCGTAAAATGCTATCTTTAAGATCAGGTAAAGTTAATAAATACAATTTCTAAACTATCGTAAATTTATGCTAAATGTGTAATTCATTAAAAAGCGCCCTCTGGTGTCGAAATTTTAAACTATTTTTTTCTTCGCTTAAATTCCCATCCCTTTACCTTGTCTTTCACAAAATTTCACAACTTTATGAACAATAGTTTCGCCTGGAGACAACTTTAAATTAGGGTCGTTTAATTATGGACACCTGTAACATACAGTACCCAGGGACAGTATAAAAATATTAAAAAGCGTAACTTTTGAAAATAAATGGTATTTTTCATTCGCATAATATCAATTCTTACCTTATTTTAAAAACTATTGCAATTTACATTCCTATGTATCGATAACATGTAAGAGCATTTGAATTTTTTGGAACACCCTGTATAAGATACATATGACTTCTTCGCTGTCGCTTGACCGAGCTTGCTTGATATTTAAGAAATCATTATACTGGATTTCATGATATTTCCCTGTCAAATTCTCGATTCAAGGATCATCTTTGCAATGCCTATACCAAAAGCATCAGTATTTCATTTAGGGGAGACTGGGGAGGGTTGACCGATTTTTTACAAAATGATTTTTAATTTTTAACTATCGAACCTACAATAAAGTTTTATATGTCATTTTATTCGATTTACAATCAGTTATCAAAACAAAATTGCGACATAAGTGTCATATATAAGAAATCTGAAAAATGATTAATTTTAATCATCAGAAAATAATGGGTCAAGGCTCCCCACATATAGAAGGCTTGACCCACTTTATTTTATATTGAAATTGATCAAATCACTTAAAGAGCACTGGCCATCTGGTTAACTCTCCCTCACATTGATTGGGTCAAGCATGCCCACTTTGCAACTTTTTAAAGTATAGCACATGGTTATGTTTAGCCTAATTTACTGTACAATCTTTATGTCTGGAATGAAAGCTCAATATTTCTGAATTACGTAAAGCCTACGAACTTAAATTTCTATGGCATATTTTATCTGAGAAAATCTTAGAAAATTTTTCTAAAAAATACACTTTTTAAGCTGCAAACACTTCACAATTACTTTTTCCACACCTATTTCCATTATCTGTATGAAACAAAGACTATTGTTTGAGCATTTCAATAGTTTCGGTTGCCGTTGCCACCTATTGACAAACTTTGAAATTCTTTCAAATATGAAAACTGAAGGGTGGGTGAATCCTCTCCTGTCTCCCCTATTCACATTAATCTATCCACTAATTATGTTGAAATGTAAATCTTAAATGCATTTATTTCTCAATTTTCGAACCTTACTATAAAATATATTAAATATGAATAGATGATGCATAACCGGTGCGATTTTAAATCCGATTTGTCTTGAGAATAATGGTAATTTTACTAATCAATAAAAATGAAACTTTCTAGAGCAACTTCGCTTATACTATCGTGTACGCAGGTGTACACGTGTGTTTGTGTAAAGAAAAATGTAATGTTACGCATAATATAACATATACATTATATAATATACATTATGTGCGATACTTTTACAGAAAAGAATGCAACATGCGAGTTTGAAACACATATCTTTTAAATAAAAGAAATATATTTGTGCATGTTGGAATTCGGATCGAAACAGACTTATCCTGAAAATCCAGTCAAAACCCACTAAATTTCCCCTGTGGTTGGTTTAGAAATGTTTTATGTTTAGTTCGATTTTTTTCTTATTATTTTTAAAATTTCTTCGAAAAACCCGTATACCATGAAAATATTTCGGCAATTAGTGTAGCGTTTAAAAACTGTCTTGAACTAAGTATTCCAAGTAATAAATATACAAAAAAGGAAAAATAAAAGCCGAGAAAAGACAGTACATTAAAAAGTATATCTTGAATACGATATATTCTCATGCATAAGAAACTATTGCTATTTTACTTAGCAGAAATATCTCTTGACATGTGCCAGTAAATAGCCAGCGGGACTCCATTTCTGAAATTTTGTTATAGCCAGAAAATTCATTTAAAAGAGAGTTTTTGCTTCAAATGTTCCATAGAAAATAATAAAATTCTAAAAGAAATATACTAAAAGGTGTTCATTTAATTTTAAAAATAAACCAAAATAACAATAATTCAAATATATTTTTCTATAATAAAAGGTATTCGGAATATAGAAAAAGGGTAGACGAGGGCCTTTATCGTCCTTGGATCACTCCCGAGGAAAAATTTTCCCAAGCAGCATACGCCTACGGGCTTTGGCAAGTAAGAAAAAGATAATTATGTGGATTTTTTTAATATAAAATTTAATAATTTCAAATTATATTTTTATTAATAGAAAACAATTTCAAATTATAAGTACTTGCATCCTTTTCATATAATGAATATTCACTAGACCAACTTGCTACAGCATTTTGACGCGCGTGTGCATACTTCATACTTCACTTTTTGCTGTTAATTCAATAATGTTCTCAATCATCCAGATAAAAAAAAATTGAGGTGATATATGCATATCATTCTTCAACTTTTGTGCTTCTATGATCATCTTTTGCTTTATTCCTTAAGAAATAGAGTATCGGGAGTTATTAGAGTAACGCCAAACTCAAAATACGTGTGGTCGAGTTAGCAGTGTTTTCGCAAGCTATGATTATTATGATATATGCTTGGCGATAGCGGCAGGTGCGCCAAGTGTGGTTTTGTGAAACATTCTCTCGGCCAATCCATTTTTATAGGCTATGTAAATATTCTGATAAATTTAATCTGTGAATGTAAACAGACATAGAAACTAATGTAACTCACGTAAAGATTTTTTTTTTTTTTTTTTTTTTTTTTGGGGGGGGGGGCATCGAAGAACGCAACCAAATAAGCATACCATTATTCAAAAGCAAGCAACTTGCTATAAAATAAGAAACATGGTATTTTGGTGCATGGAGTCGTTTCAACTGAAATACTTAATAAGAGTCCGAAGTAACGTCGAAAAGTTAAAAAAGAGGCAAACACGTTGTCGTTACAAGACTATTCGTACAACTTACTCTTGTTTTTCAGACTTAAAATATACAGATATGAAGACTGAATCTTCAATTTTAAAAGAAATAACCTTTACTGATTTTAAAGAGATCATTTAATTTTTATGAAATCACTAGGCAAAATATACAGCTTATCTATCTTTTCATGATAATTTCTAAGAGAATTAGATGAGCATTTTAAATATATAGTTTACACTCTTTCTATACAAAGAAGTGTACGTTGCTTGAAATATTAATGTGCACTTAATCAAAAAGCTCACACATTATGCTTCAATATCTAAGGAAACAAACTTTTAAATTTAGAAAAAATGCGCATTCCACATAAAAAAAACATATTCTCCAACACTGTATTAGATATAATTGCGAGCACTTAACAAGAACTTGCTGATTAACATTTCATTGAATTTAAAACTTAAAGATGAAAAATAGTGACATGTTCACAGTTAGCTCATAAATTTTATATGCAATAATTTGAAAAGCAGTTCAAACATTCCTCAATAGATGGCGCTGCGCTGTCTTAAATTATAAGTTTTCTCAAATCAACTTTAAAATTTCCAAATACAAGGCTTTTTTCACATTTCCATAGTTAATAGAATAAAAAGTAAAAACTTAGAAATCCTTGAGGCACTTTTGCACGTTAGTTTGAGCACTATTGCAGTTTGACATAGCGCAGCGCTACGTTTTGACAAAAAAAAAAATATTTTTTTTTTAAATAATGTATAAAAAATTTATGAGCTACTTGGTAAACATATCTCTTATTTCATCTTTATATTTATTATCGTTAATGAATTATTGAGTTGGATAATCATACTGGATATTGAGTTGGATCAAAGTACTCTGAAAATACAAAATATATAATTGAGCTTCAATATGAATTATCAATAAACTGTAACAAGAAATGGAGATTTTGAGAGCGATACTTATCAATCAATGCAGTAACATCAAGAGCATAAAAAAGAGCAAAAAACAAATCAATATCTTTAGAGAAATTGAAGTTTCCGAAGACATTTACTCACTAAATTATTTTAACTTTTGTTATCTTTTGTTTTATCTAAATGCCTCTTTGTATTCCATTCAGCAATAGGTCAAAATGTCACGCAAATAGCCTATTACTGGAAAGAGAAAATTTAAAGCAATTCAGTTTTTTATTATGTAATGCACTTTTATGTTGGCATTTGTGGGATTTTTCTTGTTCCCGAAGTCCAGAAAACAAAATATCGTGATTGGAATTAAAGGAAAACACTGTAACAACTATTTTATTTAAACTGGAAAGAAAAACAGTAACAAAGATTGTTTAGTTTGTTATAAATTTGCTTTAATAGATTAAACAAATGGTCAAATGTGTCTGGAGAATACTTGAAATAACTAAATAATGGATAATGATAAGAAAAGAAAGTCCGTTCCATTCCCTTGATATTTAAAAACTTATGTGTAACGATTAAAATAAGTAATGAACACAGCTTACAGGATTCCGCCACTAATTCCGGTTTTGCTTCAATGACTAAACAAAGCACAAAGTAATGTAGCTTAATTCTGTTTTCTAGATACTGCAATGAATATAAAAGATTTACAGCACAAAAGATAAGAGGGAAGAGAAAATAAAATGTTCAATTGTCTTGATGTAACCATCTACTCTTTGATGATATGTTCTTTTTTTAACATTGACATTTACTAATTGCATCGACGAGATGTTTGGAATGCTATAGCATATTGTTAAAAGAAATGTAACCTGAAAAAGTGAGAACTATGCTTCAATAGATCTGTTCATTTACGAGACAAGGCAGCGTCGGCTTCTAACTACCAAAAATAGTCATAATAAATTAAAAACTTATCTAAAAATTGTACCCCATAAAAATAAAGGGTTATGAAAAGGTAAACTTTTTTAGAACATTGAAGCACCTGTTATCGAGACACGAATGATGAGTCTTTTTAGAATTACAATTTGCAAGTTATTTGCACCTGGAATTTTAACTAACTTTAGTAGACTTAATAGACGAAGAGATAACGAAAATAAAAAAGAAAAGTGCCCAGTTAAACTGATGGCCTTAAGCTCACAGGCTATTCACACTAATTGTATATTATACCCTTATTTCAAAGAATAATGCCCCTCGTAAAATAAATAAAGGGGGTATCCTCCCCCCGTTTCCCCTCTTTATATTTAACCATTGAGCCTCTAAATGTCATCGTGGAAGCGCCTTATCGAAATAAATCGGTATACCAAACTTGAAGCAAATCGGATAGAAAAACTCTTTTATCTAAATTAAGGGGGGTATTAGCTCCCGTTCCACCCTTTATATTTAACCAATGAACTTCCAAATCAAATCAGGAAAGCGCCTTATCAGAATAAACCGGTATACAAAATTCGAAGCAAATCGGATAGAAAAACCCATTTATCTAAATTAAGGGGTTTATTAGCCCCCCGTTCCCTCCTTTAGACTTGAACAATGAACCTTCAAATCTAATCAAGGAAGCTCGTTATCAGAATTAACCGGTACCAACATTTGAAGAAAATCTGATAATTCTACGTGAAAAACTCATTTATCTAAGTTAAGGGGAGGATTAGTCCCCGTTCACCCCTTTATACTTAACCAATAAACCCCCAAAACTAATCAGGGAAGCGCCTTATCAGAATGAACCTAGAAAAAAAATGAAGCAAGTCGGATATTTCTATCAAGAGTTATCGCGTTACGTACATACATACCGAACCGGCGGTCACATAAGCTCTCAGGCTTTGATAGCCTGTGAGCTAAAAAGTCAAGGCCTTTGAACGAAGTTATAATGTATACATTACACTAGAATGTTTAGACAAGAAATTGCTGGTCTGCTTACCATTTCACTTGACGAACAGGCGTGAAAATTGACGTAAATTTGTAAAATTATAGAAGCAAATCAAGTCAATTGATCAATGTTTGCACTTTGCACCTTAGTAAACAAAAGTTGTCTAATAACGAAAATACTATACCAGTACCATTACGAAAGTGGCGGCAGAAATCGTCAAAAGTGCCAAAAATTGAACCTTAGTCAAATCATTTGATCAATCTTGATTTGAATGCCATTTCGTTACAGAACATTCCAAAATATGCAAATACGAATAGGCGGACTTAATTTCCATTTATCAACAAACCGCAGGACATGCGTAAAATCTAGAAAATTGGAAAACGAATCTAGCAGGGATTTAAGCGTATACAGGGTTCATACATGTCACGGAATTTCCCTGACTTTAGGTCAGATAAATACCAGTATTTACTTAGAGAAAAACTCGATTACATCAGACGAATTCTTCCACATAAAAATACTGGTACTTTGGTTGAAAGTGTAGGAACACTGGTATAGGCGAAATTTTATTGTTAATACATGTATCCCAATCAATAATCTTTAGGGTAGTTTTTTTTTTAACTCGCGCAATCAGAAATATATCATGAAGTAATGGTTTCGAAATATTAGTAAGATCAATATAATTTCTTTTATTATGCTTGGAATCCTCACTAGTCAAGTAACGTTCTCCATGTTTCTATTTTGCATCTTAGTAGATGACAGTCTAATAACGAAAATACTGAAGGCATTTGAACATCATTTGAACATTCAGAAAGGGATATCAGAGGTCTTCAAACGTGCAAAAAAAAAATCATCTCAGCCGGGCCATTTGCATACTCTTATTTTAAATGCCATTCGTTTCAGGACTTTCCAAATTATGCAAATCCAGAAAAGCTGAGAGAAATTCCATTAAGAACATACTAAAAAACGTGCGTAAATCGTTGAAAGTGTAGTCCAGTGAAGTCATGTGCTTCATTTTAGTACTTTTGACTCTAGTACATTATAGTCGATTAAAAGAGAGAAAATTAAAGCAGATTTTCACATTACAAAAACAATGGCAGTTATCATATTCGCAAAGAAAAGGATCTATCTCAGGCGGTTTGCATAGTCTCAATATTAACTTTATTCGTCTCGGGATACCTTAAAAGTGTAAATGCAAAAAGGCTGCCCCAAATCCACAGAAAACAAAAACACGTCAGACATACAAAGTAGTTTAAAATTGGGAAACTCTAACAGTAACTAACAAATGAAAAGAAAAAAGATTGACAAACTTAATAGGATGATACTTGATAGGATATTTTAATCGTGACAAACTTAATGTTCAAGACTGAAAAATTCGTTATTGAAACATAATGTCTTAATTTCAAAAGGTGTCAATGAACAATTTCAATCATACTCATACGTATAGTCATTTTCATGTTCCATATTCAACAATATGTGAAAATAAATAAAAACTTCTCACAAATTTAGAATATTTAAACATGAGTGTTTGCGGATATTCTCAAGTGTACCTCCACTGAGGGCAATGCAAGCGAAAACAATTATGTGATAGTATAAACTTTTATAATAAAATGTAAGTAATAACCTGAAAAGAAGTGTCAAAAACAACTTTAGGTATCCTATTATTATTATTTTAAACAAAATATTATGCAGTACGTGGCAAAATTATTATAGGGTAGGTGGGGGTAAAGATACGCACATTCCATAAATTTTTATTTTTAACGCACACATAGGTCTAAAATATGTGGCGAATGATTAAAATGTTATATTAAAACGTTAGGCACGCGCCACCATCAACCGATATTCTGTAAAATTATAAATTCGTGATAAATTGCAATTTTTATAAAACATATCTCTGCGTTTCTTTGCCCCATCGGTTGGGGTAAAAGTATGCAGCGGTGGGTCAAAGTTACGCAGTGTATATTTTTGCCCCATTATTGTGGGGTTTTGCCCTATTTTCGCTAAAATGAATGAGTTATGTAAAAGCATTAGTAAATTTCAAAAGCTATAATTAAACTGAAAATTACAAGTTAAACCGCGAAAAAAGAAAACAACAGCGGTCTGTATGACCGCAAACAGCAGTTAACCCTTAACTGCTGTGACAAAAATTGTTCCATAAATACTGTGAGCGGTCTCCGAGATCGCTTGATCGTAGAATAAATAAAAGGGTTGACTGACTCATAACATACTGTTTCTGCGCTAAACTTTATGTAAAGACCTATTATAATAAAAATTCCCTCATTTAGAAGTCTTTAGCAACACGACTAAGTTTCCAAACGAATCAAAATTAAACTAACGTCAATAGCTAAATTGGAAATTACAAGTTAAACCGTGAAAACTAAATATAGCAGCGGTCTGTGAGACCGTTAACAGGAGTTAAGGTTTAAGACTTCAAACAAAAGCATTTCATGAAACACGAATATTGATTTTTAAAAGTAGGTAAGTAGAGTAGATACCTACGATCTATATTTAAAAAAAAACTTAACTAGAAAAAGGAAAAGGTAGTTACAGTGATGGAACAGTGGCGCAGCAGTTTGGCGTTTGTCACTACTAAATTTTAATTGTGTTTTTCGCCTTGAAAAGTCTCAGAAATTCTATCCGGAAATAAGACGAAGAATGCTAATAGAATTTAGCGGTGTCAATTATTTCTCTGGTGCTACACTGTTCCATGACTGGTTATTGTGGAAAGCTTTGTATCTAGTTAAAACAATGGGGCAAAGACCCGCATATTAAACTTGTGCGTATCTCTGCCCCAAGGCGGGTGCGTATTTTTACCCCATTCTGCAGTATTTTGCTTAACCAGCTACCTACAAATTTAAACAAATACGATCGAGGTAAACTACACGGCATTTAGAAGCTAAAGAGCTTCCATTCTCTACTGAATTTTTGGATTTGTAAAAATTCTAGGTATTGTCAGCTAAACAATAAAAAGAAATTTTAAAAATATTAGATCAAAATTCGAAAATTTAAACTTACTCATTTTCTTGGCACGGAGTGCTACTTTTTCACAAGGTTTGAACACACAACTACTACACTTGAAACCAAACTGCTACCTAGCAGTCATGATTGTAGAAATGCTGCATCATATTAACCCTTAACCGGAAACGTGCCGTCTGTGGGATGGTTGCATCTACATATCTGCTCTTAATATTTTCTCTGTCCGACATTCAAAACTTATTTTCATGCTGTTATATTATAAAATTGGCCCAGTTAATGCATTACTATTAAAGATTATATGTTTAAGTTCACTATTTGGTAAATTATTAAGTGTTCTGTTTGTGTACGAGATTTTCAAGTTTCCGGTAAGGGTTAAATCAGCCAGTGCTTATCTTTGCCCCCACCTACTCTGATATGTTATTAATACATGGAAATTATTCCAGAGAGAAACATTCGCCTTGCATACAATATTCCAAATGAAAATCAAATTTCAAATTTCAAAGTAATTGCTTAAAAGGCACAAAGGCCAACATAGTGAAAAAGATTCCAAGCCGGGACTCGAACCCGCGCCATCAGTATAGCGCACTGACGTTCTACCGACTAAGCCACTTGGAACGATACCTAGCTCGGAAAATTTCTCACTATTATATGTTGGCAAGGCTACAAACGCAGCACAAGATGGAATAATTCTTGTGCTGCATTTGTAGCCTTGCCAACATATAATAGTGAGAAATTTTCCGAGCTAGGTACCGTTCCAAGTGGTTTAGTCGGTAGAACGTCAGTGCGCTATACTGATGGCCCGGGTTCGAACCCCGGCTTGGAATCTTTTTCACTATGTTGGCCTTTGTGCCTTTTAAGCAATTACTTTGAAATTTGATTTTCATTTGAAATACTCTGATGTGAACATAAGAAAATTTTTCATTACTATGACTCGCATACGAATGTCGATTTCCATATAAATTAAACTATACCTAACTAACCAAGTAAAATAATGTCGCAAAAATTTACACGGGTATTATTTTACATGCATTTAACACAAATATATCTCATTTTATACTGAAGGCGTTGAAAATTGTCAGAAAAAGCGAAAGGAAAATTTGCCAGTGGTTAACATTGAAGAAAATGCAACAAAGTTTAATTAATTATAACTTCGCAATTATTAAATTGAAAAAGTAATGGGTAACGTGATCCCCTCCTCCCCTCACCTAAAGAAAGAGCACTTTTGAGTTGAACAGAATGATTAAAAGAGCATGAGATTTACTTAACCGGTTTTGAAAAAATTAGCTTAAAAACAAGTGAACTTTAAGATGACCAATACAAATGGAAGTTAGGATGAAATTATACTTTACTAAAACAACGTTCTGAATACAAAGGATTTAAACTGATTCAATGCTTTCCAAAATTTCAACAATATATATGTCTGCTGGGGCTTTTGTAATGGAATTTTGGTCTGTCATTTTGAATTTACATAATTTAAAATGTCCTGAAATGAATGGGGTTTAAATCAAGATTATGCTACGGATTTGACTTGAGTCCATTTATCGCATATTTAATGATATTTGCCACCTATTTCTTAGTGTCCAAATAGTCTACCTTTAGTATTTACATTATTAAAACTATTACACACTAAGGCACAAAAGAGAAGCATTATTAAGAAAAAATGAACTGATTTGATTCGAAAACTTCCAATCAATTTTCAACATTGTAAGGACGGCTGTCGGTATGTTCCAAATAGAATTTTAGTCTGCCTTCTTGTATTGGAATTTTAGTCTGCCTTCTTGTATTTGCATGGAATTTTGTATTTGTATTTGTAATTTTTTTTTTTTTTTTTGGAATGTCTTGAAACCAACTGCGTTTAAATAAAGATTGATCAAATGGTTTGACTAGGGTCCGCTCTTTGCATCACTGTTAAAAATATGCAACATTTGCTGCATAGTCACTCCACCGCTTTTATAGAATATCTCTATTCTGACCAATGAGAATGCTTCATAATATCGTCAAGTGATCGTTTTCTATAAAAGCGGTGGAGTGACTATGCAACAAAAGCTATAGATTTTTAACAGTGATGACGCGCGCCTCTTTCGCAACATCCAAATGGCTTACGTTTTTTTTTTTCCTTTTTGTTATTACACCACTTTTATCTACTAGAATGCAAAGTACAAATAATGATCAAATAACATAAATTGCCTGTATATTTTTACATATTTGCGCTAATCTTTACCTGCTCGCTAAGCGATCAAGCAGGGAGACATGCCTTTTTTTTGTATAACCATTCAAGTGCAATGCAGTTTTACACATTATAACTTTCATGAAGTGCTTTTTTTGTTGTTGTCTCTTAGTTTATAACAATGAAATACATTCATATAAAATGACTGTTTAGTTATCTTTTGTAATTATGAACCTGAGCTTGATGTATGCAAAAGTGTTGAAAAAACGACATAAAATGTATTAACATAAAAACAAAAAATAATGTAGAATAGATCATGGGCAGTATAAAAAAACAATAGGTGGCAATAAAATGGAAAAACATTTGTAAAGGGTAATTTACTTACACATGAAAAAATTCAAAGTTATATGTTGGAGAAATACTATATTATATGAAGTAAAAAATAACAATTAGGTTGTAACTTTAAAATGTCTTAAAAAGATGGTGAGAGTCAAGGAGAAATTGCCGAAAAGATTTCAACACCAAAACGTTTGGACTTGAAAGCAACGCAGGAATGCTGCAGTCATAGCACTTACAGAATAATAAATAGTTGAAAAATAAAATACAATCTGCAGGGGCTCAGTAATGCTGTTTTAAAAGTATAAATTCGAATGCATCGCTCATATATTATTAGGTTAATTTATTTAAATATTAATATCTTTCTAGTTCAATTATTACATCATAAAATATTTTCTAAGTTATGTATTCGTGTATTCAGATTTAACAATTTGCACTCCGTTGTCGTCGCTGCGGCGACATCATCTTTCCTTGAAAAATTCGTTTTCGGCACCAGTAATAAAGGAAAATAAATTTTACCTTATTTAATCAAAGCATTTTTGAAATTGTGTACTTGAAGGAAACTTCTTTTTAAAAAGTGCTGCCGACTGAATAAAATTTTTGTGTAATGACGTGGAGTTGCTGGTTAGACCACAGTCCAAATGACGCGGAGTGCAAAGGGTTAGTCCCTTAATCTAATGCTTTAACCGATAACATTCTTCTAAATTTTATCCTCGCTAAAATTTTATTTAAAGATACATAACAGTAGCTATTTGCTGCATTTTATTTGCAGAAAAGTATTTCACGCTTTGTTCAAAGTTATAATAAAATAGGGCACAAGTATCTAATTCTGACATCTGCTTTTTCTTAAATTAACAATAAAGCATACAATGAGAGGATATGAAAACCACGAATTTTAGATTTTCCCAGATGCATAATAGATGCCTTTAGGTTTACTTTTCCATTTCCTCTATTTTATTAAGTTGCCAATTATGGTATGCTTTGGCATGTCTCTCGTTTAAGAGTTTAAATTGCTTTCTCCCTAACTGCTGTTTTTCTAAATGGTAGTCTTGGCACGAGTCGCATTTTGTGTGGCAGCATATTCGATACGAAAATCAGATCAGATCACCTCTGACTCTCGGACTGAAAGGGTCTTAACTTAGAATGCATAAAGGGGATCACCAACCAAGTATTCCTGGATAAGCAAATAAACTATTTTTCATGAATGCCTTTTAGTGTTGACTTCAGCATTTCGGGACGAGAACCCGTGGATTCTGCGAAGTAATCATCACAAGTGTACTTATCCACTTTAGTTCCGAAGCTAAAATAATAATACAGATGCTTATTCATTGGTTTCTTCCAAACAAGATGACATCGTAAATGACAGAAAAAATATCTTTTCTGAAATTTATCCTTTAGGCACTTAGTAATTTAGGTTAAAAAATATGGATCTAAAACTACAAACCCCCTTAAAAACATCAATTTGATAACCATTAACCTAAATTAACGCAATCACAAATTTAAGAGCTTTAAACAAATAAATAATCTACAAATCCTCAAAATTTTTTATTGAAAATGATTTAAGTTAAATACTTATGAAAATTTCTCACTTTCTTGGTCATACTGTCTTTTGGGCATTTTTAGGCATTTTGCAAACTCAGATGAAAATGAAATTTATTTTGTGGGAATCAGCTTAGATGTTGCCATTTATTCCTTTTGCTTTGAACGCAAAAAACTTTCAGCCATTAAGAAGTGAGGTGAAAGTGTAAAAAAAATTGGACATTTTAGTTTTTTTAAGGAAAAGAACAGAGGTCCTCGTACGGGGACCCAGGGACCGAAGAGGTTAAAACGGCATTTGAATAATCTTGACATATCTCTGCAACAATTTTAGGAGTAAAGAGAAAAATCACAGTCTGCAACTTCTCTATAAATACGCACCTATCTTCAAAGATATTTTTCAAACAACTTTTGTACTACAAAAAGGCATGAAAATTATAATGGTTAGAATCTGGAAAAAAAAAGGGACTTCCAATAGAAATCAGGGGTTCTGATCCGGCATAACTTAACACATGCAGGATTCAATGGCAATCTAATATTTATAAAGTTATTCTAAATATCATAAGGTGCATTTAGATTATTAGTTCCAAATATTTATGAAAATAATGAATATTATTTTTAAAAATATGTTAAACAAGGTCTATACAGCGAGAAATCAGGTGGAGAATGATAAAATGAAACAAAAAAAAAAAAAAGAGAGAAATAATCTAGCGATATATTCATTTTAAAGCATAATGAGTTCAGTTTTCATTATCAGTGCCTTTAATTACAGACATGTCAAGTCCTTCGTGATAATGGCATTTTTTAATTTGGCAACATTATTAGATTTGCAATCTTACTTTTCAGCGTAATCAGAAAAATTAAGGTAGATAAGTTTTTTGAATGATTACTGACGCTTAAATTTGCTTTTCCTTTTAATTTTACTGATTAATCATATGTTTGTGTTTCAGTTTCTTTTGATAAAACATTCCCTGTCCTAAAGAAGTCATGTTATAAAGTTATCGTGAAGCAATGTTATAAGAACAAAAGAGAAAAACCCTGCAGAGTTTTCGAAATTAAACTCTTTTCTTCATTACAGAAAGTTATTTTTACACTTTTGTGTTTTTTTTTGTGTTTGAAGTAAAAAGATGTGATTAATCAAGCAATTCAAAATGATCTGAAATGCACTGATTAAAAACCCTAAGCGAGCAATTACGAAATTCTCATGACGGTAGTAAAAAAAGATAAAATTAGATTTGTAGAGGAATTTTCAGCAAGGGAAGGAACATTTTATCTTTCAAATATATTTTGAAGTAGTCATAAAAAAATAAAAGTGGGCTTCACACATATAACTACAAGGTTGAAGTGAAAACTTCTAAAGCAAACTGTGTCCCCTGATAACAAACGACGCTATAGGGAAACACTTCGTCCATTTTCTCCTATGGCGAAATATGGTGTTAGTTTAGGTGTATTATTGGAAACAGGATACCTATTATATTTTAGAAATTTCAGTTCAACATTAGAATGTTAAAGTCTGAAACTAAAATATTCATTTTTAAAAAATCACCCCTCTAAATGTTAAGTATTGTTTAAAACCTATAAATTTTGAAAATCTTATTTAATTAAAATTTAATGAATTGTGAAGTTTGAGATGTGTGAAATTTGCGCAGACAATTTTAAAGACGAAATTCGTCGTCATCGCACGCCCAGTTTCTTTAATGTTCAAAATAGAATTTTGCAAAATATATTAACCCCTCAACCTACAATGACGGGCATAGCCCGCATACGATGATCGAGCCAAATGTAAATTCTTCTTACCACTAAAATTTCACAGTATATATAGCTTAATTTAATCGTCAAAATTCCATGATTAAACAAGGCGAAAATCTCTATTAAATTTTAGTGGTAGCTATGGATTTGCCAAACCGTGGAGCTGTTGAGGCATAAATCGTAGGTTAAGGGGCTAAGTAACGACTAGTCGCATGTTTGAAAAGAGTCAGAAAATACAGAACAGTACATAACATTTTTTAATGAATATAAATCTTACTTAATACAATTTGTCATTATCTGCCATTCACATGTCATTGGAATTCGATCTCGGGATCTGTTTCTAAAAGCATTACTCCTGCTTCAGGCATGTGTCTACCTTCGCGACACTTTTTTTTTTTTTTTGAAAAAAAAAGAAGCTTTATTTTAAACAAATGAGTTTTTAGTTAAAACAGGGTTGGGTTGAGTTGGGTTGATTTTCGACGGCCGATTATCTACTCTTGGGATATGGGCCCTAGGGGGAGTGCCCTCCGTGGGGGTCTTTCTGAGGGAACCTAACCCGTATTTACGCATTGAAATCCAAGGTTTCGAAGAAAACCACGAAAACTCCGAAACAGTTAGGCCGACGGGTGCGATTGGGTTCGAACCCAGCACCTCCCGTCTACCAGCTTCGAGAGCAGAACCTCTCAGCAACTGGTGGGGCAGTTAAAATAGGGAATAAAACTATTAATTCAAATAAACTTTTAATGGAATTTTAATTAACATTTCAAATTTAGGCAATATTTATTCAAATTTTAGCAAAGAATTGAGTTTATGCTAAACCTTCTATAACAAAATCTATTCAATATATTTAACTTTTCATAACAATATATTAGCAAACCACGTACCTGTGTAATGAAGCAAAAGATTTGCAATACCTCTTAAATTTACTAACATATACCACATTTTGTATACAAAACATGATTTTTTTTTTTTAAATGTGTGTATCTTCCAATAAAAACAGCTCTTAAATTAATATATAATACTTAAAATCTGTATTTTGCTTCATAGCATACCAATAGATGAGCAGAACCTTGTGACCAAATTTTATTTAAATATCTTAAAAACTTTTCAAGAAAAGGGGTTTCTTGTAAACGTAAACAATGAAAAATGCAGTTTTCCAGAAAACGCAAGTTAAGATTTTAATATAGCACAAAAAACTTATGTATAAAGGTTTATATTTGGGGCTGTGACTTTGCTTCTAATTATCGCTGAACTAAAAGTAAGGCATTTTTGAAATCTTAAAATTTTGAACTTTAATTTAAAATAATAAAAACACAAACAAATTTTTTCTCAAAAACGGCGATTTGAGGGTAGGCTTAAGGAATCACGCTAGTTTTTCTTCCCATGTTTAAAACTAGTCGAATGTGGCAATCCTAAAACGTTGTTCTATTTTATTCATGTTAATAATTCAAATTTCACTATCACAGTGCAAAATTAAATGACAATCTATGTCCATCACTAGGATTCTAACGGTATAGATTCGTTGAATTCTGTGCATTTAAAAATGATGTATAAGTATTGCATTTTTGAAACGAATCATAGAATTTCGGCAACATACCTCTTAGATGTCTGCAACCAAAATTCCTAATACTCTTGTATAAAAGCGGCAGCTGTTGGACAGTATACACTCAAGCTTAATAAAGATCTATTTATGTGAAAGTGGAACAGCATATGAAGTTTAAGTTCCGTGTATTAGTTTTTGGCATACAGCTATCGCACAAATCATGAAAATTGCAACATAACAGCACCACTTGTTATATGATTTAAACGAAAACTTAATCTGCACCACATATGTCAAGATCCAACACAATGTGAAATTTTATTGAATTCCGTGCATTAGTTCTTGAGATATGACTATCACTATTATCGTGCAAATCCTGAAAATACAGAATAGCAGTGCCACCTTTTGGGTGATTTACACCAAAACCTAACCAACAACATCTTATGTCAATGTGTAACTGAATCTGAAGTTTGATGAAAATCCTTGCATTAGTTCTTGAGATAAAACTATCGCAAAAATCGGGAAAAATTTGGCATAGAAACGCCACCTGTTGGAAGATTTATATCAAAACCTAATTAGAAGCAACTTATGTCAACGTCTAAATGGAAGCTGAAGCTTGATGAAAATCCATGCATTAGTTCTTGAGATAGAGCTATTGCGGAAATCGTGAAAAATGCAGCATAGCAGCACCACCTTTGGGCGATTTACACCAAAAAGTAATCAGACCAATTTATCAAGAAGTAACAGAATCTGCAGTTTGATGAAAATTCGTGCATTAATTTGTCTTTACACAGAGCTACTGCGGAAATCGTGAAAAATGCAGCATAGCAGCGCCACCTGATAGGCGATTTACGCCCAAAACTAATCAGCACCAACTTATATCAAGGACTAACCGAATCTAAAATTTTATTAAATTCCGTGCATTATTTCTTAGATAGAGCGCCCACAATTTTTTTGTCACATACAGACAGACATTTTCTTAAAACAATCAAATCATCGTAACGTATAAATCCGTCGAAAATCGGTAGTCGAAAATTTTCAAGAAGCAATTTGTGTTCGTTTAATGGGGTCACCTCACCATCTCTTACCTGCTTCTAATAAAAGAAAAGCCTGAAAGAATTGAAGGGCTAAGTGGAAGAACATGATAAGCAGCAAAAATTACATTTGAAGAAATTTGAAGTGAAAATTTTTGCTGTAAATTTTAATGATTTATTTTCTATTTGATACCATGCGTTTAAAATATTAACAGGTATGGTACTAAACTCTCTCAGAAAAACTTATTCATATTTAATTTTCAAACATTAAAAAATTATTAATATTATTGACATTATTGAATATTAAAATATTAAATATTAATGATTAATGTCTTAAATCTTGAAGACTAAATAGAATCTTAGTATTTTAGCTTCACCATGTGATAGGATACCTCATAACGCTTTCATCCAGAAGATAAAAAATTTTTTTTGAAAATGTAGCATAACATGCTCATCCACTCAGATCTTCAATTAGCATTAAAAGAGAAGGAAGTTATTTAAATTTTAACACATTTAAATTACTAAATTATAGATAATATATTATTACATCCTAAATACCTTCTTCTTGTAAAGATTGAAGAAAGTAAAAAAGGATATACTGTACTTTTGCTTTTAAAATTTTTATACTCTCCATACTTATTGTTCTTCTTTTAATTCCTTGATATTTTTTTCATGCTCACTACCGTCGATTAGGAAGATACTTTCAACAACAAAAGTATTTTAATTATTAATATCTTAAGGGTATTTCTTAATAAGAAAATTATTAAAAATGAACGTAGAAAAATGACATTCTTGAAAGTAGTTTCAACACACATACTAAAAGGTGACTTTATTTACTAAAGAAAATGATATTTTCGACTAGCTTTGTTCAACAATAAAATCTATAAACGTGAACATAAAAGCTCAGAAAAAGGAAAGGACAACAAAATGTATTTCTTTGAGCAGAAATAAACTCAATTTTCGGATAAAGGATGGAGGACATTCTAAAAGAAATCTAGATTGGTATTAGGCGCCTTCACTTACCTGTGGAGACAAAAGGCGCAAGAGATAAGAGGGGCAATTTAGACGTGGCCTGGGCTTTCAAAAATCCAAGCGTGAAGACAATTTTTTCCCAACAAATTGAACATGGTGAACATCTTTGTTTTTCTTTTTTATTCTTTTTTAATGTACTGTTCTTAAAACTTGATAAGGGATAGAAAGGCTTGCAGAACTGAATACAATTTTTTTTTTTTTTTTTTTTTTTTTTTTTAAATTATGAAAAATACTTAAAGTGAGGGTCAATATGAAGCTCAAAATTATTACTATTATTATTTATTTCAAACTGCGTGAAGTATGAAGTCCAATAAAAGTATGCTATTTTCGTAAATGTTGTATAATTCACTTACTGAAATGTATATATTTAATGATCATTTTAATGATAATTATCATGAGAAATATATTTCAAATTTTGAGTATCAACAAATTAATCTTTTAAAATAGAACATGATCAGTATTACAGAGGAAAAAAAATAATTGTGTATCTGCATGATGTAGTAACGTTGATACATGCCTATATACCGTAATTTCCAGTGTATAGACCGCAGATCAAACAATTCAGTTTGGACCCAGAAATTTTATTCAGTATTTGAAGACCAATATTTACCGTGATCTAAAAAGTTACATTTTATTTTTAAAAAATTCTGGGTCGAAACACGATTGTTTCATCCGCGGGCTATACACCGGAAATTACGGTATTTATTATTATCACTTCATTTATGTTTTAATATTCAATAATAAAAACAAGCTTGATTAAATCTCTTTACACCATTTACGAAACTTTATTTTAAACATATGTTTCATTCTTTAAATTCAAACATGGTGTTACTTGTCTAAATTTATGATAAAAAAAAATATAAAAATATTAGAAAGTTATTAAGTCTATTTAATCCTGTTGTAATACGACATTCTCCAAAGGTCTTCCTAAGCTTATAATCATATTAATAGCACGCAAAATAACTATATTAGTTATATATCAATAAACCTTAACTTTTGACATATGTAATAACTACTTTTAATCTTTTAAACCTAAAATTATTTTTCCATAAAATAAATATAAAATTCTGACTCGAAAGAATAAAATCTTTCATAAACATGTATCAGTAACGAAACTCTCAGAATTTCGCAAAATAAATAAATAATGATTTTGATAAGTAGAATCCTTTCAAAATCTACATTAGCCTTAAACCTACAAATAAATACACATAAAATATCTGCTATATTTAACTATATCTGAGTTCTGCACTTATACAAATATGTAAAAATTCTGTGTATTATTTAATCGAAACTCGGCGTGACTGCTGTTTGATTTAATTCAATCCAGATATACAAAATGAATTGCAAAAGAAATATTTCTTAGAAACGCATTACTTTTATTAACAAAAGCGGAGAAGCCAAATAACTGTTGCTTTCAAGTAATGTCTCATTTCTCTAAAATGCAGTTAATGTTCAGGCAAGTATTTTGACAAACATTGCTCAACGTTAACTATATCTTATGGAAAATTGGCAGTAGCTGAAAACATCAAATTTGTATGGCTTCAACGCTTTGTTAATAAAAGCAATACAGGTATAAAAATATTCTATTTTGCAATTATCTTAAGGTGTCTGCAATGAATCAGTTCTAACTGGGGTAAATGCTTACGTCGAGTAATAATATTTGAGAATATCTAGTATATTATAGAAACTCTCAGTTTATACGAAAACCATAATGACAAAAATTTTTACATAATTTACAAACCAATATTCAACAGTTGCATAATAAAAATAAATCAAAGCAGACAGTTTTAAAATTCCTGCGCCGCAAAAGAAATGAAAAGAAGCAGCTATAATTAATTTTAGGGTTCCCTACTTAAAAAGTAAAAACGGAACCATTATAAGATCACTCCTGTGTCTGTCTGTCACAGCCATTTTACTCGTGAACTATGAAACGTGGAACGTTCAAATTGGGGGATGTGATAAAGACTATTGACCCACATATTTACAGATTATTAAACATTCACAAATATATTTAGGAAAATGTACGGGGGCTATTTAACTTACTTGAAAAAACACAATATTTTCTTTGTATATCGTGTAGGGCAGGGGTGTTAAACTGTGGCCCGCCGGATACCACTAAAATTTTACAGTTATCTTTGACTTATCTAATCGTCGAATTTCTGCGATTCAACTTGTCGACTATTTCTTTAAAATTTGAGTGGTATCCGGCGGGCGACAGTTTCACACCCATGGTGTAGGGTATCCTGTGAAAGGTTTTGTAATGCTGAACTCAAAAATACATTTATTTTAATTTTAGGAATTATATTTTAGGAGATATCGTCGAAAATGTAGACCAAAAATATGTCCCCCCCCCCCCCCATCTATTTCCGAAACTAAAACTATGAAAAAATTAGAGGTAGTAGACGTTACTTTAAACCTTGCAGGAAAATTATAGGGATTAACCTAGGTCGCATAGTTTTTGAGAAAAGCGCATTTTTCCGTTACACACAAATTTCGATTTACCGGCGTTCAGAAGTTCAGCGTTGAGAAGCGCTGGAGGTACCTATCGTAACAGAAGTATAAGAGCATTGTTTATACTGATTTTCGAAAAAAATCGTCGGTAATTAGCCGAGATAGTAACCCATAAAGACACGGACGGTTTGGACATACATCATGACAAGGGCGGGCTAGTGTATTTACTATAAGCTTTTAAAGCCTGGATAACAAGTTTTAATGATATATTTGTGTAATGCAATGTCCAGTAGCAGTATAAAAGCAATAAATGTCAAATTGTTAAAAACAGACTGATTTAATTAGAATTTATCACATAAATGCTATTGGATTCGTGACTAGTTTGCATTGAGTGGATCTCCTATATGCCTCCCGTACTTTTAAAAGTTAATTAGAAACGTGCCTGGAAAAACGCGGCACGGACCAACTCGACATTGAAACGTTGCGACCTCCTTTCGAAACGCGCTTAGCACAATCCGTAGCTTAAACTTTGAACAAGGGTTTTGTTTTAGCTACACTGCAGAAATAAAAGTTCATTACTACGCTGAATTTAGTTTTATGAAATGTCAAATGAAGTTTAAATGTGCACTACTTTTATTGTCAGTACCGAATTAAGTTCATCATAAACAGATTAGGATAAGATTAAAAAAATAGTTATACAGAATAGCAATATTTGATATTATTTCTTCATATCTCTTTGAACTTTTATGGTGTACCCATTCATACTTTTCTAGCATATACAGCTATACCCAACCCTACGTTGTATAGTTTTTTTACAAAGTCTTATTATTCATTTAGCAAAGATTTTTTTTTTTAATAATACAGTTAATAATTCATATATTTATTGTACGGAACCTTCTGAGCGTGAGTAATACTTGCACTTGACCGTTTATTTCTTATTTTATTATACAGCTAATTAACAAAATTTGACGCTGTTATAAATTTTTCAGCACACATTCTAATGTCTCAACATATTAAAATTGCAAACATTTAACTAATTTTACTAGATCGTAAAAGAGTATATAAAGGATATTTTGTATTACAAGATGTAGTGTTCTGTGAATGAAATTAAATTCGAGGCATTGAGTCAATAAAATGCTGTTAGATAGCCTAAGGAACGTTAGACAGGCGCTCCCCAGTCGGTCGGTCCTTTAATACCTCTATATTGCTAAACGTTCATGTGGTAGCTCAAAACAGTTTTAGATGTCGAACCACAGTCGAACCACAAATATTCTCGATCCTTCCAACCTGTGTGAGTGCGGTGAGGTGGGCACTGCAAGCCATGCCTACTTCAACTGTGAACTCACACGACGCTGGCACTTAAAACGCCCGGCATCTCCACCAGAAGGCTGACTCCATAATATACTTACTTACACGCACCCTCCTACTAAACAAACTAAAACACATCCATAAACACCTTTTTAAAATTTCTATACTAACTACGTAGCTTGGGTACGCAACAGTTTCAGCTGCCCCTTGTTGCCAGGCAATTTTGTCGCACATTCATCCGCCCCTTGTCGCGTAAGGGATCTGTTCCCCGGCGGAACGAATCTTGTTTCGTATTTTTTTTCGCCTTTCTTCTCTTACCTGCCCCTGTCGCGTTAGGTTTTTTTTTTCACCTGGCAGGTGCGGCCCTGACACGAGATTTTATATATATATACCGCCCACTGTCGCGATTCTGGCGTCTTCAGCTCTGGCTGAAAACTGTATTTTTTTAAAGACCTTAATAAAGGCGACCGGGAGGGACACTATGCTCTACAGACTTGGTTTCCTTGTCTGAGCTGTCCCTCTTAGGCAATCAAATATTCTCGATCGGATTTAATACCATGTGAATTCAGACGCTAACACATGATTCAGAGGCGTAAGTCATTGGAATGATCCACAAACTATTTCATAAGGATTTGAGACTTATGGTATGGTGCGTTACCCTATAGGTACAAGTAATTCCCCTCTGGGAACATTGTTGCCATGAAGGGGTAAATCTAGTCTGTAATAATTTTTACATACTCTATGCCATCCAAACATCAGTGATTATTATACTGGAAATATAGGTCCTGATTTATATTCCAAGGAAAGCTTGCCGTACACCATAATGCCGCCGCCACCTTATTAAATATGTTCAACTCTGCATCCGAGCGTCATAGTCTCCGTCGGAAATGAGAGACCCCACACTCAACCGTTAAGATTATAGGACTTGTCAGACCAGGTGACTTTTTACAGTCTTTTATGTTCTGGCGACTATTTGTATATTCTATTCGCACCACTATTTTCAAACATAAATTTTGTGGCAGACCTTTCTCGCACGTGGTGTTTAAGTATATGTCAGAGGGGGTTGTTGGGAGAAAGTGGTAAGAACAGAATTAAAAATTATTGTCAGTAGCAATGCTGCCTATAGTCCAATTCCGACGCTTAACTGGTCGATTGCAGGTGGCGTGGTCAAAGCGCAGTACTGTCAAAGTGGAGCGGCGGTTGCGCAGGTCCATATGCAAAAGGTAACGATGCTTTGTGTACTGAGACACATTATCTATATCTCCAATGTTGTAGTTACTAGTGATTTGGATCATGCTAGGCTTTCTATAACGGCGAACAACGCGTAATATTCTCATTTCCACTTTAGAATTAATACGCCGTGAACGGTAAAAAGCAGGATGCCGAATACTAGTTTTAACAGCCCACCAAAAAATGACATTTTCAAAAACTATGATTCGAACCAACTAGCTAGTACGATTTCTTCTTTGTTGAAGGCTGATCTAAATACTGCTTTTCGTATTATGTAGATACATTCCGGAAGTTAGTTCATTTTCTTTTTTTTTAAATAGTGGCATGAACCGTCCTTGCGTCATTATTTTAGTCTCCACGTGAGCTCATTGTATGAGAGGATCATAATATAATGGCCCCTTAGTGTATTGCCAATATTGTTGCAAGTTGTAAAAAATTAATTTATACTGGAACTGCAGCCAAAGAAAGAGACAGACCACGATACTTCCACCCATCTTGGATGTCATGTGATTAAGATAGGTTGGTTTCCCCTAATTGTGGAACTGCAATTTAAACAAAGAAAACTGAAAATCAGTAGAGATCGGTGGAGTGTCGCGTCCTGTCTTTTTCGTTGGTTTCCACGTGAGCTCATTGTATGAGAAGGTCATAATATAATGACCCCTTAGTGTATTGCCAATATTGTTGCAAGTTTAAAAAAATTAATTTATACCGGAGCTTCAGCCAAAGAAAGAGACAGACCACGATACTTCCACCCATCTTGGATGTCATGTGATTAAGATAGGTTGGTTTCCCCTAATTGTGGAACTGCAATTTAAACAAAGAAAGCTGAAAAGCAGTCGAGATTGGTGGAGTGTCGCGTCATGTCTCTTTCGTTGGTTGTAACTGGAATACAGATACTGTCCAAAAATATTTTAATATTGTAATTATTTCAACTTTTTATATTCTAAATATTTAAAAAGTATTGGTGTTTCATTGGAACTACTTCCAAATTAACAATATATCACAACTGCTAGGTCAATAGTTGTAACAAATTATGTTGCATATTTTTAAAATATTAAGATCCCAACATTAGTCTAATTCTGTACACATTAGGTATAACAAAGTGATACTACTAATTTCCTACTAAAGATTACATTTATTTCCCACGAACAAAAATTTTTAAGTTTCAACTGTAGGACCAGAATACGCTCAGTCTCAATTCACAAAAAACAAACATCCGAACAAAATAACGAAAATCAGCAAGCATATAAAGTAAATGGAATAGCGCATGCTTTACCCAAACAGTGATTTCGAGCAGTAGCTGAACAAATATTTTCCAATAAACAGAGAGTTTAAAAAGAAAATATATATATATTTCAGTAGAATTCAGCGGATCAGATGAGATCAAATAGTTCTTGGAATAGAATAGTCATATTCCTTTTATTGGTAAAAGAAGAGTTATTTACCGGTGCTCTACTAACATTACTCAAAATTAGGCAGTAGTGAGTAGGGGCTCAAAATTAAAATGCTGTAAGTGTTTGATTTTTCGTGTGCTGGAGTACAGGATTAACTGCTGTTTACTCCTGCAATACGGGTTACTTTAAGTGCCTTTTTTTTATAAAAGGATCTTTTACGGGAATAACATGTATTTTAATAAATAAAAATGTACCACCATTGCACAGTTTCGCATTTTTAGATTTATTAAGAAATAATTGGAAATCCGTTTTGCGCATATTTTATCTGTGTATTTTACCATTTTTTCTTTCACAGGAGCTTTACAATTGCAAGCTATTTTAGCGCCTTAAATGTTCTATTTTTAAAGACTTTATTCTTTGAAGAGAAAATTTCTAGTTTTTTAGAATTTTTTTAAATGTTCTATATGTTTTGCCTTCAAAAATTTTCATATTAAAGTATTGTAAAATTGAATATTTCCTCACAAACATCCAAGAAAATCAAAGCCTATGATAAGAAGAATGAGCAACTGGATTAGGTACTTATTCGATAGTGTAACAAAACTGCAAAAATACATTTTAAGCGCTGAATCGGAATCCCCATTACACATTACATAATATGCTTTCACCGTGTGCACATAAATATTTTGCGCTAGTAGGCGTGTGACGTGTATGTTTTTAGCACTGTAGTTACGAATGCAAGATATATCATAAGAGTTATAAAAGACAATATAACGAGCAATTGCACAACAGTAGAAATTGAATTTTAATTTTGGGCCATTTGCAAAAGTTTCGAAAAAAAAAACTCTTGTCACAAAATATGCAACAGTATAATTACCACAGAAACGCTTAGATCGGCGAGAAATTTCAATATGTTCTTAAACTGGAGAACACCATGTTGCATTTTGAACAGAGTCTTCACAATCTACATACCTTCCTTACAGGGTTACATTATCAGATGCAATTTAATCAACAATAGATCGGTCACACATACTCTAAAAAAATATAAATACAACTATACCCCTTGAAGGGCGGTGGTTCATTTTTGGACCACTTAATTTTAATCCCTAAATGCCACATTGGCATCAGAATTTTGCAATTAAAATATTTCTTTTATTAAGTATGTTAAAAGCGTACGTGAAAAAAAGCTTTTAGTTATTTTCAAGTAAATTTGTTTACAAATTGTGGTATCATTCAATCATTTCAACATTTTATGAATAGAAGTACTTTGTCCCTGAAAGGGTTAATAAAACTTTTCATGCAAACTATGTAAATTTATTCTGAAACACAGAAGCTCAGTGGCTATAACTAAGCTATAGCTTAGTTGCTATTTTTAATCTATAAGTGGAAGGGCAGAACAGGCTAAGAATTGCCTAATGTTTGATATTACATTTACAGTAGTAAGAATACAGCATTAAGAATACACAAAAATGTAATAAATTAATAGTATGTGCAACAGAATAAATACAATAACAAAATAAACTAAAAAGACAACATTTGCAATTTGACGTGATGATCTAGCAAGCTGCTCCAAAAGCAAGATCGGTTTTGGGATTTTAAAAAAAAATTTGGTGAGAAAGAATATAATATAGTTTTATTTTCGCAAGTTATGCAAATCCGACAAATGTTATTTCTCTGAGGGGTTCTAACATAAATAAAATGTATTAAGTTTTATGCACTAAAAGAACCAATTATAACTAAAATGGTGTGTCATACGAACAAAACTTACATCGGGATTAAACAGTACAAAATATACATCAAAAGTACAATGTACGATGCAACCAACAGCAATGTAACAGTACAATGTACATCAGAATTATTATTTTAAACATTAGAATTACCAATTTGTGATAATATGCATTCAGAATGTAGTAAAACGACAAACTGGGTCAAATGTTCAACGACTTATTTGAACATTTAATATAAGATTTGTCGTACAAGAGTGTTTGTTATTTGTACTAAAAAGCTTGCCACAACGAAAAGTTTTGTTATGCTTCATATGATAAAAATGCATATCAGAATATGAAAATTGCAATTGCAAGCTTATGATATGAACATATTGATTGAATTTGACTTCTACTTGGATGTTATTCGAGCCGCAGACGATGCGCACGTTAAAATATGGCAACGTTCTGCACAAATTAATGTAACTGCTTTATTGAGATTTTTATGGAATTTTTTAATGCTATTTTTAATCTATAATGCTTCCTATGACCAAACTTAAAATTAATATTTTATTTGCTTAAATAAAACTTTTCCTCATGAGAGCCGTTTTGGGTATTTAATTTTTTTTATTTAATCTTGTCACGGAATTTTGGCCCTAATAAACAGCCAAATATGTCAGAATAAGACCAGAATCAACAACACATGCAATAATACAGTAAAGACAAAAAAGAAAACCTTTTTCCATTTAAAGAGGAAAAGTGAAGCGAGAAAAGAAAAGTAGGGTAAAGTCGTCCACATGAGACACGGTACAGTGAAAGACAGTCGCTTGTTTTTGTACCGCTTTTACTTGTATCGCTGCATGTTGGGCTCGTCAATGATGGTTTATTTGGAATGTTAGCCGACCACATTTGAAGTGTGGGATTTGTTTCATTTGAAGTTTAAAAAAAGGGGGTAATTTCTTGAACCTGAATCTTAAGGAATTAACTTAAAACTTGAAACTAATATTTTATTTGCTTAACTAAAACTTTTCATCATGAGAGCCGTTTTGGGTATTTAATTTTTTTATTTAATATTGTGAGGGAATTTTGGTCCGAATAAACAGCCAAATATAGTAGAAAAAGACCAGAATAAAAAACACATGCAATAATACAATAAAGACAGAAAATAAAAACTTTTTCAATTTAAAGAGGAAAACTGAAGCGAGAAAAGAAAAATAGGGTAAAGTCTTTCATATGAGATACGGTACAGTAAAACACAGACGCTTGTTTAGATACCGCTTTTACCTGTATCGCTATATATTAGGCTCTTCAATGATGCTTTATTTGGAATATTTGCCGACCACATGGGGTGGGTAGTGTGGGTATTGTTTCATTTGAAGTTTTAAGTAATTTCTTGGACCTGAAACTTAACGAATTAACTCTGCTACTGATATTATATCTTTAAACTGATTCCATTCAAATATGAGGCGTTCAAAAGACAATCCGACTAACTCTATTTTAAGTGGCGTTTTTTTAAACAAAGGAACATTGAAAATTTTCTATATATTTATACAGTGATAAAAAAGTTACCCTTGATTAAAAGAAAATTAATGAGTTCAATCAAAATATCCCGAGAAAAAAAAATATATATATATATATAATATTTTTATAGTTAAAATAACTTTAACTGTTTATACTGAACATTTTCATTTCATGGAGTTAATAGATTTGTACACTGAACGGCTCATATAATACATTTGTTTCACTATTTATCCACTACCAAAGTCGAAGTAATAAGATGGTAATCATTTTTTTAACAAAACGACGGAGACACTGTGTGACATGAAACGCTGATACACAGTGAAACAATCTCTAACTATGCATATGTATGATTACATTTATTCCATAATGAATAATTTATATTAAAAGGTACTTTATTTTGTTTTTACGTCTCCAAGATATGGGCGAACACAGATATAGGGGAACTTCTCTCACTTTAGCACCACATAGCAGAGCTACAAATTTCAATCTCCAGTCTCCTTGATTTATCAGTTTTTGGTCCCTTTAAAGCATTTAACTGATGTTATTTTATGATGGTCGATTATCTACACTAGGGATATAGGTCCGGGGGTGGGGGTCTTTCTAAAGGAACCGAACCCGTATTTATGCAAAGAAAATCCAAGGTTCGAAGAAAACCACGGAAAACTCCGAACGATTAGGCAGAAGCACAGTTTTACGTTTCGACGATCTAGGTGGGAAAAATGATTTCGTTGAAGTTTAATTAGTTTTTGCTGTTTTTTTAATACATCATTAATAAAATACTCAAACAGTGATAAATATTTGGTTATTTAACAACAATGTCTTAAAATAAAAATACAGGCTGCCCACTAAAGTTCGTTCCCACCATCTTAACTGCCGAACGACTGCATCTATATTCATAAACGTGGTGTCTAGGTATAGTAAAGAGGCATGAATCTCGTTTTCGAGATAGGAATACTAACTCAGCTGCTTTGCACCAGGTGACGCTGGAAGCGGTGTCCTCTGGTAGATCATAGCCACTTTACTATACCTAGACACTACTTTTATGAGTATAGCTGCAACCACTCGGCAATTAAGAGCGTTGGAAGGACTTTAGTGGGCCCCCTGTATAATGCATTACAAGTAATGCGTTAAACATACTTATTTTACAATTAAGTAAACAATTTAATGCACACATGCAAGTTAACATTCATTCCTTTTTTGTATTTTTGTCTATTCAGAATTTCTCGAGAAATTTGTGTAGTCACCCTGAAAAATAAAATTTAAAAAATAAAATCATATTACAAAAACTTTAATGTTTTGTGGTACCATGTAAAACATATAAATGCTACGAAAATTATTTTCGGTCTAAAAAAAATGCTATTGTGTGAATAAATAACCTATATAAATTTTAATCAATTCGAAATAAAAATTCTGCATATAGACGGTAAAGTTTTCGAATTTTTTTATGTGTACCTGTAAAAGAAGTACAACAGCTACGCACTTTGTTTTCAATTTAAAAAATGGTATTGTGTATCTCAATAACCTATAGTAACTTTGTAGAAATTTAATTAAAAATTCTGCTTTTAAGCAACAATTTTTCCGCGATATTTTGTGTGGCCCTGTAAAAAATGCATAATTTCTACGTTCGTCAAATTATAATTTAATAAAATTGTCATCGGAAAAAAACATGCAGGCAAAGTTTCAGCTCAATCAGATAATTGAAAGTGGTTTAAAAATGTCTTGCAAGATTCTAACTAATCTTTTATGTTAGTCCAAGAGCTGTTAAGCATTTTAGGGAAGGTATTTGAGGCACCCTGAAAATTTGTGCAACACTTCTTTTGTAATGGCTGAATACAAAATCGAATGTCTGGCTGAAGGATCGTGGCCCAAAAACTGTGCCAGACACGTGTCAAGTGCCTTTTATTTTTATTTTTTTTTTACTACCCAAAAAAGGTATTTGAGGGACGCTGAGATTGAGACAGAATAATATTTATGCTTAGAAAAAAATATTTTGAAAATGACAGACACTTTAGTCGGCACAAAAACTGTGCCAGACACGTGTCAAGTGCCATTTTTTGTCTGGCACAGTTTTTGGGTCACGATCCTTCAGCCAGACATTCGATTTTGTATTCAGGCATTACAAAAGAAGTGTTGCACAAATTTTCAGGGTGCCTCAAATACCTACTCAAAAATGTTCAACAGCTCTCCTACTATGTGGCCCTGTAAAAAAAGCGTAACTGCTATGTTCCATAAATTATAATAATATTGAATTGTCATCAGAATTACATACTCTGATCAAAATTTCAGCTCAATCAGATTATTGAAATTGGTTTAACATTAACTTGCAAATTTTAATCTAAATTTTTGTGAAGCCCTATAGAAATATTCTAAACAAACTTCTACGTTCTTTAAATCATAATAATATTGTATTGTCATTCAAATTACACACGTATTCATTGTTTCGGATCATTAGAATGATTAAAAGTGATTTAAATTCTACTTGCAAGATTTGAACTAAACATACATACATGCACTGGAAGTTAATATGATGCTTGTTTATTAATAAAAACTTACTGATCTGCAGCTATTTGCAGAAGTTTGTTTAATTTTTCAATACTTTAGGAATGGCACTTTGATTTTTAAAAATGCTTATTGCTGAATAATGCTGAATAATTTGTTAAAAGTCAAGAAGAAATTTGTAAACAACATCAAGGATCATCCAGAATTTCAGCCTTTGAAAAAAGCGGTAAAGCGGGTTTAATATCGCTTATTTTCAAACAAAAATGGGTTAAATCTGACCTTGAAAAACCTGTGACATATGTTCAGGAAACTCGTGCTTAAAAAAAAAAAAAAAAAAAAAAAAAACAGAATAGTCACGACGTGCTTTCAAACTTAGAGGAAGCTAGTGCAGCTTTTGAAACTCCCTCAAACCAACTGCGCAAATGGCTACTTTGCGGTCACAATTAATCGACACCTCTGATATTTTAGGCCAAACTAGTACGGATCTCAAAAATACAGACATTCAGCTACCAGTACACGAGGTTTTGCCAAATTCCAAGATAATCGGAAAAATGGATTTTGTCCACGTAAATCACCAAAACGGCTCACTGTGCGACGGGCGCGATTGGATTCGAACCCAGCACCTCCTGTCTACCATATTCGAGGTAGAACCCCAGATAGCATGAACATTAGCAGCAAGTTTGATTTTTTATGATATTATCTTGCCGTGACAAATTTGAATTGAGAAATTCGCAACAAATCTCCCGCAAGGTATACCATCACCCACTTGCATGAGTAGTTTGTTGTGAAACTGATTGCAAGACTGTTTTTAATTCACGAAAGTGACGAAAGCAAAAAATCCATGTGTTGAAAGAACAGACAATCAGCAGATACGCAGAAACTGCAGAAATTTTATTCGGTTGGATTCTTTTTTTAAATGCTATACTTATCAAATACCAAAAAAGGCGCGAATTGAAATATACAAATATTACCCTAACTTGTTTATGGTGGTAAAAACGATGCATGTACTTTAACGGTGCGTATGCATCAATAGACTGGATCAGGTCTATGGGCCACTTCGAAGGGGTTAAACTTATAGTGTAACAGTTGTAAACAGTTAATGTGGCATGGAAAGATTACTACTTTGCAGTATTTTTGATTACTTGTTTGCCGTTAATGTGCCATAAATTTGATACAGCATGAATTTAACTTGGACGATAAGTTAGCTGCAAGTTGAAAGTGTGGTGACTTCGGCGTTTGCGTTATCTTGCTGCAGTCTTGTTATGAACTTTCAGTCTTGTCATGCTGAGCTTCCTGCAACTTTGCAGGTTTTCACAGCAAGACTTCTGCAAATTTTCAGCAAACTAAAAATGCTATGTGGGACCTCTCGGTCACTGGTGGGGCCCTTAAAGCATTTAACAATGCGCTCGTTCATTCATGGATGCTCAGAGATCTAGGCATACAATTTCACGTACGAGATTGCTGCATGTGTCGCCGAAGCACACAAAAAATAACACTATCCTACTGTGTACGAACTTAAAAAGTGAGACGAATATTAATATAATTTTAAATGAATTTTTATCCTCTTTCTATTCATGTGTATCACTAAATTCAGAATTCAAGAAGCTGCCAATAAGTAGTTTATAAAATCATTGGCAATGGCTACAATTTCTTCAGTCGATTACAAGTAGCTCTAAATTAACTTTAAAAATCTGTTTCAATGTATACGACACCCCCCTATGTCCTATCTTAACTCTTTTACTCCCATGTATCCACTAGTGCATACATGCTATGTAAAGGATGTAAAGTCCTCTTGTATCCTGCAGTGGGTGCACGATATGTAAACGAGAAAAAAATCATGGTTTCAAGCATGCGCCATAACAAAATTTCGGAAGGGGGGAGGGGACACAAGCAGTTAATTTTTTTCGGTGAAACCCACCCAGAATTGTTAAAATATTCGAATACTTTCTTTTGGTGGGGTCTACTTTAAATAAAAAGTGTTAAATACCGGAAATTTCATTCCAATTCATATTTATCATTACAATACGTTAAGTCCCATCATATGAAATTCAGTAATTTAGTTTATGATGTAAGTTTTAAATACCATTAAAATACCATTAAGTGTACACTAACGAGGTTGTATTGCATTTTTCCTTTTTGAAACATTTTACCTTTTTTGACAGTTGTATAGTTTTGTTTCGGAAACAGAAACGAAATAAAAAAAGTATTTCTATTTTTTTCTCCCCATTCTATTGAACTGAAAAGAGTTTTTGAAAAACAAATGACAGCTGAAATCTTTACAAAACAAATTTCGCTGTTTAAGATCCATATGCAGCCACACACGCTTTTCTTTCGGTGAAAAGCCGATAAAGGATTACTCGTAAACCCACAGACAATTTTTGAAATGCTGTTGCCCTAAAATGAAATTTCTAACATTCAATTTAGAGTCCAGCAATGGCACTTGAATGCATTAAAGCTATATCCAATATCGATCTCCAATAGTAGATCAAGTAGTTGTGTGTTTCGAATTTATCTTACAGGAATTTTAGTTTCGAACTTTCAGGATTTGAAAAGTGTTGTTTTATTCAGCTTTAATTGCTTTTAGGATGAATGTGGGAAAATAGTGAAAGTGATCGATAATGTAAATTGGCATGTTCTTGAGAAGCTATTCAAACTTTAGTCCTTTCAAACTTTTAGTTTATTAAATCATGTCGTTTTGATTAAATTCTGTAACATACGAATTAATTTTTAAAACAGTTTCTTTCTTAGAACATACATTTTCTTTAAGTCTGTTATAACTTGCTTTATTCTTCACTTTTTTGGTGCCAGTTTTAGGCTACTCGGAATTTAGTATAACTGGCTTATGAATACCAATCCAAAAAAATCTTCGTTACGTGGGTGCCCTATACATCAAGGATGAAGTTGAAAATTAATTCTTATCACAAAAGATATAACGCACATAAATACAAAACGGTATACAAAGAAAATACAATTTAGTGCCAGACAAAATACACACATAGTCTCATTGGTGTATCGTGACGAAGTATTTTGGGGTTGGGGTGACGGGCACGTGCTTACATAGAATTGCTTCTGGGAAGACTTCCTATGGAAAAGTGACCCGAATTCTTGTTACTGTGTTATGTAATTCCTGAAAATCTTACGCAGTTATACAGTTCGGACCATGAAGATTCGAACCAGCAAACTTCAACACCAAACACCATATTTCGTAGAAAGTAAATAAATAATCCACCGAATTAAATGATTCCGTAAAAAATGAAGAAATGAAAATTTAAATGTATAATTCCTTTGATGCATATTTCAAACAATAGTACACATTTTTTAGTGCACTGCATAAATTGTTAAACAATATGTAGGAATTCCTAAATTATTAAAAAGTGTTCCTAATAAAAAATCCTAAATAAAAAAATATTCCTAAACATGTAGGAATTCCATTATTTCCTAAACAACATGTCCAGAAACTTGGAGGGTAGGGCATGTCCCCCCTCCTGTGCCTCCTCTGTGCTATGCCTATGAATACGCTTATTATGAAAATGGGATAATGACTTACGTATCAGAAATACTAAATGTGAAAAATATTGTTAAAAAAAAAAGGTCTAAATTATACGTAGTAATACAAACGAAAATGCATAGCCTAAAAAAGTCAGTTTAAGTATAAAGTGAAATGTGCAACTTGAAAAATTTATTTCCGGAAATTATTTGTATTTTAATTGGTGAACTAATTGGGTAATGTAAAAAAGCTGCCAAAAATTCATTATAATTCATAAAACTCTTCAACTCTGTCGGCAATTTTATTTTTTTACCGTAAAATCGAGAGCAAATTATTTTTTTACGGGAAGATGTTAACAGATGTTGGATTACGTTTTACAGACTTTTTCTTTTTAAACACAAAGAAATTTATCAGAAGTAAAAAATAACATATTAGATAAATATCTTTTGTTAAAAATTTTCATGATTATTATTTCTATCTATTCGTCCATGTAATTTTCATATAATCTAACTGTTACTCCATGTAACAGGAATTCCCTTTATTCATCTAATACACAGAATGCATTTTGGATTAAGGTCGATTGCCAGCTGATTATAGTTTATTTGCGGTTTTAATCTCCCCAAGGATCTCTTTAATTCGTAAGTTTTGAGATAGTAAAATTTACTTATATCTTTTGAAACAATCATATAAAATCATATAGCTCAATTATTTTGATTCGAGTTAGAATATGATACATTTTTGTAGAAACAGATGATAATTATTTTGTGTTTGTGGCTCAAATTAATATCTATTATTATTATTCCCATCTATTCTTGCATGTAATTTTCGTATATTCTAATTCTTACTCCATGTAATGGGAATTCTCTTGATTCATCTAATACATGAAATGCATTTTGTATTAAGGTCAATTGCTAACTGATTATATAGTTTATTTGCAGTTTTAATGTCACAAAGGATATCTTTAAATCGTAAGTACTGATGTAGTGTAACTAACCTATGTTTTTTTTTTTTTTTTTAAGAATCATATAACTCAATTATTTTGAATCGAGTTAGATTATGATACTTTTTTAAAGAAACATAAGAAAATTATTTCGTGTTCATTTCCGATTTATTTACTCCCCTAAGTAACTATATTTTCTTAAACAGAAAACAACTTGTTCCAAGCAAATAAGGATGCAACATAGTAATCTTATGGTTTAAAAACAAAATAAATCAATTAGTTTGAGACAAAGTTGCATTATCAAACACACACACATAAAAAAAAAAAAAATCAAAATTTATTCATTCATGTAATACACGGAATGCATTTTGGATTAAGGTGGATTGCTAGCTGATTATAGTTTATTTGTGGTTTTAATGTCACCAAGGATCTCTTTAAATCGGAAGTACTGAGATAAGTGTAATTAACATATGTTGTTCAAAACAATCATATAAAATCATGTAGCTCAATTATTTTGAATCAAATTAGATTATGACGCTTTTACGAAGAAACATATGAAAATTACTTCATGTCCGTGGCTCAAATTACCATTTCCGATTTATTTACTCCCTTAAGTATAACTATTTTTCTTAAACAGCAAACAAAATACTCCAAGTAAATAAGGATGCAACATAGGAAACTTATGGTTTACAAACAAATAAATCAATTGGTTTTAGAGAGTCAAAGTTCGACTATCAAACACACTCCACAAAAAAATCAGAATTTATTCATTCATGTTATACAATGCATTTTGGGTTAAGGTCGATTGCTAGCAGATTATAATTTATTTGTGGTTTTAATGTCACCAGCGATCCCTTTAAATCGCAAGTACTGAGATAGTGTAATTAATATATGTTGTTTGACCCATTGAGGGGCGGTGGGATATAATACCCCACCTAATTTTAATCACGATTTGCACCAGAAACTTTTAATTAAATTTGACTCGTATAATTTTGGCGTAAAAATTTTGCAAAATTGCTTTTTCTTATTTTGAAATTTAAAATATTCAAAATTCCGGTGTGAATTTAACAATACAGGAGCACAATTACTTGGGCCTGAAAGGGTTAAAACAATCATATAAAATCATATAGCACAATTATTTTGAATCGAGTTAGATTATGACACTTTTTTGAAGAAACGTATGAAAATTATTTCGTGTTCCTGACTCAAATCAACATTTCCGATTTATATACTCCCTTAAATAATAATTTTTTCTTAAACAGCAAACAACTTACTCCAAGTAAATAAGTATGCAATATAGGAAGCTTATGGTTTAAAAACAAATAAATCAATTCGTTTTTAAATCAAATTTGGATTATCACAAATAAAAAAAAAAAAAAAAAAAAAAAAAAAACAGCAGTGTTGTCTTTACATTTCTTGAAACGCAATATCCGCTATGAAACATTCATTTCTATTTACTTTTAGCGGAATTTCTTTGAAATTTCTTATTGTTCTACCCAAAATTCCCTTTTCCGTCAGTAGCAATTCCTACACAAAATTGAGTTTCCAGTTCTTATATATTTTTCCAGTTTATCCTTGTTTATTTTGAGATATTGTTTTAAAATTAATCGTGAAACAAGAACTTGGGAGGGGCGAGACGGCGTGGAATGCCGAGGATATTCGTCATAAACCATATGGCATGAAAGTACTTCATAATGTAGAATCTATTAAATTTCCTTCTTATTTAAACATGATTTTTAGCGTTTTGTGAAAAAAAGGCAGCGGGATAAAGCACCACCATTTTTGTGCGAATTAGCTAATTCAGCTGTACCGTGGATATTAATGTTGATTTTACGATATAAATTGAAACAAGATTTTCTACGTATCTATGAACAACTAATTTCATGACTTTATACTTTAACATTTATTTATTTATGATAAAAATTTGTTTAGGAAAATCATTCAGAGAATGTATTTAATGTTTGAATTAGATATTATTTTTAAATGGAAAACAAATAAGTGAGCGTGATTTTCCTGGAGAAAAACTATCCCAAATCTGCTTTAAAATTTACGGTCTATTTCGACACATAAATTTTATAACTCACTAAAAAATAAAAAAAAATCCCTGCCGGCTCGGCCTACAGGCGGAGGTAGATTTCGAAGTTAAGTATAAATTTCACCAACAAAAACTAAATCAAGATTAGAGATAAATCCAGTTTAACAATTTCAGCTGGCCGCTTCTGGCGAGCTTTTAATTTCCTTTTTCTGCAGGAGCTAGTTTTATCAGATTCATGTTAATACGATAATTTCTTCTTAAACCCCTATTTTTGTTTAATTTGTTTTTGCTGTAATAGTTGGTCCTATCAAAAACTTGTCAATATAAAGGTTGTAGATAATATTAAGAAGATTTATAATAAATTTAATCGGATTTGATATCTTGTGAATTGACGAAGTTATGAATCTTAGCTCGTTTTATCAAAATCATATTAAGTCGGTATTAAAAGAAGTATTTTTCTCCGCCCAACAACTTGAAATTTTTCTGATACATTTTCAGACACATTTTGAAAAGTGAAAACATGAAACTTGCTGACGTAGAAAATGGTTTACAATTATTTTCTCAGTACGACCATATTTTTTCGCTTCCAGCACTATCGCTTCGGGAAATTCGGTTCAAAATACCCACTTTGACAGCATATTTTGAAATATATTCTGCCTTTATAAAAAAAAAAATCGACAAATGCAGCACATTATATAGTTTCTGAATAAGAGAACCTGCCAATTGAGTGCATTTGAATTTAAAAATGAATCAGAAAATAAGCCGTTTGGATTTGAGTACACCCTTAATACGATAATTTTTTCGTCAACCTCTATTTTTGCTTTTTTTTTTTTTTTGGGGGGGGGGGGGGGGCTGTAGGAGTTGATCCTATCAAAAACTTGTCAATATGAAAGTTGTAGATACTATTAATGAGATGTATAATAAATTCAAGCGGATTGGATATCTTGTGAATGGACGAAGTTATGAATTTTTTCATCTTCAACCCCACTTTTTTGCGGTTTTTAATTTTTTTTTCTTTTGAGGTAAGAGTTTGTCCTATGAAAAACTTGTCAATATAAAAGTTGTAGATAGTATTAAGAAGATTTATAATAAGTTTAAGTAAATTTGATATCTTGAGAATTGACGAAGTTATGAATATTTTCTGCCTAAAATCCTATTTTTTTCGCCTTTTCAGCCCATTTTTAATTTTATCGAAAAATCTGTGATGCATAATTTGTTTACCCTTTTCCTAGAAGTACTAAAAACTTTAAACTGATTTGATATGTATTATAATTAAGAAGTTATTGGGGTTTTCCTGTTTTCACAAAACCCCTCCCTATTTCCACCCCTTTGGTAGAGGTCTGCTCTTGACCGGGCCGGCGAAATGAAGCCGAACTTTCAAACGGGCCGGGCCGGCAAAAAAATTGAACGGCCCAGCAGAGCCGGACCGGGTCGATTAAAAAGTTAAGCGGGCTTATCGGCCCGATATAAAGATTTCAGCGGCGCAGATAACATACGAGCCATTTTCAATGAATATGACTTTATCGAGAAGTATAAATGTGCGTTACGAGCCGATGCGAGTTAAACAACATCAATACAGAAATGTAAAAGGTCCATCATAGAAATCGGCATCCTACAGTTACATGGTGTCTGAGCTCGGGTTTAATTTTTTCAACAGACTCGTGCCGAGCCGAGATCAGGCTTGCTTTTTTTTCCTTACGTAGTCGTGCCGGGACAGAACTGGTCTTAATCGTTAAAAGGATGTGTAGGGCAGATATTATGTTTTGTAAAAGTATTAATAACGATAATGAACTTCTGTTAATAGTATCTTTGGAAATGTATTTTAAGGTGGTTCTCATATTCACTGGTCAAGAATACGAAACTTTCAGACACATTTTCTGACTTATTTTTAACTGTAAAGGCATACAACTGACAGGCCTGACTATTGAAGGCATTTGGAATCGAATAGCTTTTTCCATTTTTGATAAATAACTTACAGAGATAGATTCTTGTCACGTGACTGTGGGTTTTTCTCTTTTCCTGTGCTATCGCTTCCGGAAATTCAATTGGTAACGCTAATTTTGGCAGTATTTTCTGAAGGATATATTGTTTTAATCTAAGAAAAAAATGGCATTTACTTAGTGTCTGAATAATAATACCTGCCAATCTTACGCGTTTCCGAAAAGAAATGAATTCATAAATGTGTCAGAATGTAGCTCCTTTGGGTTTGAGAAAAGCCTTAAAAATGAGAGAAATATTTTCGCAAATCTACGTTTGATTACACAATTTAAAAAGTTATGTTTTTAACCCTTTATTCTAAATTACATAAATTTTTTTAATGAATCCTTATTTGAATTTTGAAACGTCTGTAGAGATTATGACTAAAAGACTGTAAGTAATCATTAATGTTACTATTGTGAGGTTTTCCGTTTTGCGAACACATAGTAATCTAAAATATACTGTAAAATGTTCCCATAAATATGCATGTAGTATTCATTAAAAGATTAGGCCGGGGGCGCAATTGGGTTCGAACCCAGCACCTCCCGTATACCAGCTATGAGAGCAGAACCTCTCAGCCAGTTCTGGGGTTTATCTTTACTCAGGAATTAATTTATAAACTTTGCCCCTAGTCAAAACTGTCTCCCTCCATGATGACTGAAAATAACTAAAAAAAGTATCGTAGAAGACAGCACATGCCAAATCATCATTGGGTATTTTGAAAGAAAGAAAGCTATTACGCTTTTTAGATATAACTCTTTATTCTGTTTAGATATAACTCTTTATTCTGTTATGAAGGTATTGTATCTTTTCCAATTTATTAGTTCCATTTGGAGTTTGGCAAAGTTCTCGGTGTATGCTCCGTGGTCATCATAAATAAGGTAAGAAAAAGCTAATTTATAGTTATAATAGAAATTTCAGACAGCTTTAACATTGCATTTAATTAAAAGAAATGCAACATTTTAGCAACATGAAAATCAAAGTACTTAAAAATTCAAAACTTAGTTTTTGTCTCTTCCATGGAGGTTCCCCTGCGTGGACTTGACATATACATTTTTACTGATATAGTCTATATTTTCAGTCAGTTATCAAATATTGTGTGTAGTATAAGGAGGTCTAAAACTCAAAGAAAAATTTGAAAAGTAACGAATTCCTGTTACGCATTGTTCTTCAGAAAATTGCATTGTATAAATTCATCAGTTTAAAACGATATTTTTAGCTAATTGAGCCTTTGCTGTGAGAATGACCAATTTAAGAAAATTCTTGTCATTTCCTCTGTCTGGGAAAGGCCTTTATAACATATAAGTACCCATGACAGTATTTTTTTTTGTTTGTTTCGGAGGTCTTGGAATATATGTATGTAATGCTTAGTATAAGAACTTCTTAAGCATATCTTAGTGACCTTTATTTATTATAAAATAAACATTTTTCACCAAATTATACGTGTTTAAACATTTTCCATAAAATCAAAAGTGAATTTTTTTACAAAATCACAAATTCCAATTTTTTATATAGCCTTCCAGTCCATGCGATTTATGTAATTACTAATAACACGATTTAATATCCTTAATTAAATTATTATACAAGTCAAATTGACAGAAAATTCAAATCACTAAATCTTTTTGAATTAAAATATTGGATCAAATATTTTAATTACGGAACACTTTGATGGATGGTGTTCTAGCTTTTACAATCATTAGCGTACATTTCATGTTCTCTAGTTTTAATCGATGGAGAGTTCAAGACTCACGAAAATTACCGAAATCAATAGATCTGAGAGCAGTTTGTTCTCAAAGTACTTTAAAATAGCAGTTTCATATTGCATAAATAAATAAAACATGAATGCATTTATTTCAGTTTGATAAAATGAAATCATTTTAATTTACATTCTAGAAACTAAAGAACAATAGATTGTAGACATATAAAAAAATGTATTCTTACAATTAATGAATTTTTGAAACATTAACATTAACTTTATTTGAAATGTTTTTAATCCTTTTCCTTTTAAGAGGGAACTTGAAAATTAAGGCCGGAAATGGGGGTCATTTTTTTTAGGAGCATTGAAGGGAAAGAAACCGAAAGCACTAGAAACTATTTTAATAATTTTAGACATTCATCAGGTGACGACACCTTCACCTACTGTAGGGTCTTGAGTGGATGGCTTTATACTCGACCCGAAAAAACAAATTCTATTTGAATTCGACCCGAAAACCAGAATTAAAGAAAATGAAACCACCTTTTGATATAATTATGGAAAAATAGTCTTACTCGTGTATCTAATATCAATTTCATCTTTTTTTTTTTTTTTTTTTTTTTTTTTTTTTTTTTAAAAGAACATGTAAAGAATCATTAATGGTATTCAATTACATAGATTTACAATTGAAGTAAAACAATATTCTGCACTATTTCTCAAAAAATCGGGGTGCCCCGAACCAGATCACAACGAAAAAGAAAAAAAAATGTTGCGCCAATCCGGGTAACAATGCCAGTAATATATGGTTACCCAATCTGATGCAGATTTATAATGTGCTCTAAGTACTTCAGCTTACTGCATTTATAGACAAAATTTTTATGTACTAGGCGCCATCAGATAACCTAGCATTTATTAGACAGGGCTATGAATCGGAATTATGACCGTTTGGGTTAACCCGGGAAAACTCGCTAGTGAGAATTTCTCTCACGTTGCCCAATTGCTTTTCTTTTACTTTACATTAGCTTAATCAACTTTTTTTGCTTGGCTTGGTACTTTTATTCACAAAAGAGGTAAAATAATTGATATAACATTTTAAAATTTTAATTAAAAGAAAAAGGGTTTAAATAAGGGTCTTAAAAAAGTACGACGGTGAGAGAAAATCTCATGCAGCGAGTTCTCCCGGATTAATAGTCAAATGCTATACCGGCTGAATAACCGGCGGCCTTGAATGGAAATAATTGTCAGTTACTAATTGACAATGAAAAAATGGATCTTTTAATGATGAGGTGACGAGACTATCCCCCAATACCCCGACTACTCCAGAATAGGCTGAGCTGATGGACGGAATTTAAATAAACCAGGTGCCATTGCGCTGAACACATCGTAAACGGACAGAAATTATATTTGTGAGTGCCAAAATTGATTTTTACTTACAATCAATATACAGGGTGTATCTGAAATGCTTCAACAAACTTAGGGGGATGAAAGTACTGATCAAGACGAACAAAAAATGCAATGGAAGATGGTGTCGTAAACCACTTATTGAGTCACAAATACAAGGGTGTTTCACCCAAACTGAAGTCGGCTTGTCGGTAATAATTTTGCGATAAAAATGTAACAATATGTACCTTAGTTTGTGTGAAATGTGATAACATCCCAAAAAGTTCTGGAAAAACAGGGTAGTCACACAATCGACGATACCGTATGAACTGATAATCACAGTCCAAAATGGGGAGCGTCCAATGCATCCTCCTGGCGCGTATAATGGAAACTTGTACCACTTTTTTTTTGTGATGTTATCACATTTCATACAAAATAAGGTACATATCGTTGCATTTTTATTGCAATATTTTAATTTTTCGCAAAATTATTACCGACAAGCCGACTTCACTTAGGGCGAAACACCTTGTATTTGTGACTCAATAAGTAGTTTGCGACCCCATGTTCCATTGCATTTTTTGTTCGTCTTGATGAGTACTATCATCCCCCTAAGTTTCTTGAAGTATTTCAGATACACCCTGTATAATGTTGAAAATTAAATGAAGTTGAACGAACAAAGAAAATCATATTTCGTTAGAGCCGAAATGATAAAAATACACTTTTGAAAATTTACAATTATAGTATTATTGTCAATGCTAATATAGTTTGCACATTCAAATTAGTAAGGTGAACTTGCGATAATTCGAGCTCCGTTAATTCGAACTGATCAGAATATCCCGAAAAGTTTTGATTGAACTAATGTTCAAATTAGTTCGTTAATTCGAACTTTTTTAATAATGTCATTTCGAACTAAAATTATTTTTCTTTTCTCTTTCAAGATACTATATCAATAGAGAATAGTATAGTTACAGAAGAGTATGTAGCAGAGAATAGTATGTAGTAGATAATGATTTCAGAAAATCAGGCAAATAAAGTGATGAGGAAATCAGTTAAATTATTACAGTCGGAAAAGGTAATTGATATGGAAAATGACTTTCGGTCAGACGTCAAGACTCCTAACATCCTTACACCTCCTAATGATAAATCAGTATAATGTATGCATTGATATTCTGAAAATTTTTATTCTAGTGGAGACTTCAGAAGACAAAGAGCTAAAATATTTATTCGAAATTGAAACATTCGATGATAAATGTGGGAGTAAAAATTACAACAAACAACCTTTTTTAAAACTATTTTTTTTTTCATTAGATTTTTTAATTCATTATAGTATATTTAAAAAAATTCTGCTTTATTTTTGGTAGTATGATTCTATTTATGATAAAGGTTAAATATCTTTCACTTTTTAAGATTAACACGCTTCTATCAATTTTAGAATGCAATGTCTTGAATAATTTTATACGTTAAAAACAATTCGAATTCCATAAAATGTACCTTTTTGTAATCTTAGACAAGTATATTATCTCTTGTAAAAGTATTGAAAGTAATTTTCTTTTCCAAAATCGGATAAATTGAAATTTTATTTCAGGATTTCGGAGTTTGAATTAACGACCGTCGACTGTAGTAGTCCAAGTTCCGAAATGTCTAAATATCCTTGTTGGAAACAGTTCATGACATAGTAGTCTTGCAAATTTTTTATATTAAAGAAAATAAAAGGTTTTATATTTTCTTAAAAGCAACATTAGTTAGACAATTTTGGAATTCATTGGTTCAAAAAGAAAGTAAAATTGTATTAAACGCTTAATATGATTACTTAAACGTTTTAAGGTACCCCACTACGTTTAAATAGCCAATTACCAGCAAACATCACAGAAATTCTATACAGTTTTATTTGAAAGACTACAATTAGCTATCCAAAACGGTTCTTATTTTCTTCATACGATCACTGAAAGTTTAATTATGGCCGATTTTGTTTAAGATCTCAAACCGAAAATGTGTATTTAAGAAACATTAAGAAAAAAAAATCTATTATCCAGATTAAAAATGGAACAGTAGATTTCTTAAGGGCATGAAGTGTCTATTTTTTAACAAACTTTCAAAAATAAAAAATTTAAATGTGTTTCCTGAAAAACATTATTTTTATGAACAAACAGTTACGAGAATAGTTACAAGCAGTTACAAAAATAATTGTTGTATATACAGGGTAGTCATAAAAACTTTGCCGGTATATGGACCTCTACCGGCCGGTCCGTTTAGTCGATCGAGATAAGATTTCAGGTATAGTTATTTAGAGGTATGAGCTCCGGATTCTGTGAACGGCAACAAAGTGGCGCTCACGGTTACGGTTATAGGTACAGAAACTCGAAATTTTCGAAAGGCAACGCCCATTTTTTCCATTGCAAAAATGCTCAACGCTTGCGAAAACCCTAAAGACCGTTGAAACGGTACGTGTATCAAGAAAAATGGATCCGTTACGCACGCATAACAGTTCTGTGAACGGCCAAAAAAACACGATTGGGGCGCACGGAGGAAATTTGCATTTGACAGATAGAAAGACACCAATGACAGATTACAAAACAGATCGGAGGAAGGAAAACTTTTATTTGGATAACGCATTTTCCACATGGATACCATCACAGGCAATTACGCATTGCATTGGGGAGACTGTGGGCAATATAATCAAACGTAATATAGCATAAGGGATATTTGCAACCTCACGTTTGATAGAGTCTTTCAAATCCGACAAAGTTTGCGGATTGCACATGTACACTCTAGATTTATGATATTCCCAGATACGAGTGAGGTCGGGGGATTGCGGAGGCCACGGGAATGGAAAATGGTGCGAGATGACGCGGATTTTGTGATCACCCTGTATATACATATGTAACTGATCACTTACAATTTATATAATGTTGAGAGTTTTCATGAACTATCGATTTAAATGTCTGAGCATTTCCTGAAATTTTACGGCTATTATTATACATTAATAAACAGAAAATATTCCAAAAATCACTAAATTTTAATTTAAATGGGTATATCTCGGAAGTTTTTATTTTTTGATTTAAATTGTAAGTGGTTCATTGCATTCTTAGCAACACAAATGTTACATTTACGAAAAATAATAATAAACTATTGATTATGAAACAATTTCAAGTCAACTAGTTGAACGGTTCAGACGCTAGAATAAACGCAGATTAGTAAAATCTTACTTCGACAAAACGCTTTTAAAGTTTTCGCAAACTCTTTGACCCAGATTTTTTTTTTTTTTTTTTTTTTTTTTTTACCATTTGTCTGTTTTGCCCTCCCCCTCCCAAAAAAGGGGGGTGTTTCGAGTTGCCAAACATGAACTTGAGGTCAGATTTTCAAAATTCAAATACAGCCAAAGGATTTTAAAAAATATATATGTATTAAAATGAAAAAAGTGAAATTGAACACCTGAAACTAAGCTATAATAATTACCAAGCTAAAATTACCTTTTACTTGATAAAGAGATACCATTAAAAATGCCAGAATAATAAGGTTGTAAGACTAAACTAAAAATAACATACTTAATAACATGCGCATTTGCAGCAATGCTATTAGAATGCTGAAATAATAAATTTGAAATCACAAATATATGAATAAATTGGTAAAGTTCTAAAAATGAATTAGAAGTGAACATAGGAAACCAGTATGTAAAATAAGAAAATATGAATTACCCACTGAATCTTCAGAAGAGCTTGTGTGTTCATTCATAGAAGATGCATTATTTCATCCAATTTTGTCGGCATTAAGCATAAAATGACAAAATTTAGCTCCTTATAACGCAAATATAACAGAAAATAGATAATAAAAACCCAAGAGATCTAAAAAAGATACACCTCACACAGGATATTAAAAATTAATAGAGCACAATACCTAAATTACATACAAGGAAGCAAAACTGCAGCATGTCTGGATTTCTACTTTAACTAAATGCTAATCTAAGTCATTTCTTTATTTCTTCAATCATTTTAATTCCTTTTTTTGGGTAAAGATGGCAGCACTAAACATTGTTAATATCCCAGTTCCAATTTATTCTTTTCCTTTTTCACACCAGATGGCAGCAAAGTTATGGGTTTCAGTCAGATACTCAACTGTAGGCCTACATTTTAAAATAGTCCTAACTGTGTTTTTCCATCCAGGCATGCTGCAGTTTTGCTTCGTTGTATGTAATTTAGGCATTGTGCTCTATTAATTTTTAATATCCTGTGTGAGGTATCTTTTTTAGATATCTTGCATTTTTATTATCTATTTTCTGTTATATTTGCATTATAAGGAGTTACATTTTGTCATTTTAGGCTTAATGCCGACAAAATTGGATGAAATAACGCATCTTCTATGAATGAACCCACAAGCTCCTCTGAAGATTCTATGGGTAATTCACAGTTTCTTATTTTACATGTTGGTTTCCTATGTTCATTTCTAATTCATCTTTAGAACTTTACCAATTTATTCATATATTTGTGATTTCAAATTTATTATATATATATATATATATATATATATATATATATATATATGTATATATATTGAAAATATGTTAAGTTACTATTAGTCGGCTATTACCGGGCCATATAAGAGTCCTTCATCTGCTTTATAATTCTCTCAGCGATGGTCATACAACGTTCTGCATTATGCACACGAAATTCACCTGCATTGACGGCGTAACACTTAACTTCCAGATCAAAAGAAATTCCCAAAACAAGAGGTTATTTCACTCACACGAAAGCACCCGCTCGCTAATGTTAATCCCATGGGAGAATTTTTTTTTTTTTTTTAATCTCGTTTGCAATTCAATATTTTAAAATGATTTTTTTTTTCACTGGATACTTTAACTTTCGGAAGCGGTTTCCAAAGTGAAAGTATTCTTATAAAAAAAACTGCAAACGAAATCGAAAAAGCAAAAAACGGCCTTTGTAGAGATCGACCTCAGCTATCCAATCCAAAGAAAAACATTAAAAAATATGGAAATGCAAACGAGATATTTAAAAATAATTCTCTCATAGGATTAAAGTTAGCGAGAGGGTGTTTTCGCGTGAGTCAAGTAGCCCATAAATACTGAAAATATTCCTTCATTAAATAAACTTGCCGCTATGTATGCAGCAATATGCACAGTTTTGTACCTTGGTCGTCTCTTTCCGACCAGATTTCTAGTATGCCCTAACAGGCTGTAGCAATGTAAATAAATTGATTCGAAAACCCCTTTAGCAGCACATTACACGCACTTATAATTTTCAAAAAATACAAAATAAAATTGAATTTTTCATAAACTTACGAGTAAACGTGCCATTAAGGGTAATCAGTACCCTTTATTTATTTATTTATTTTACTTATGTTTTATTTTACCCCTTTACATATCATAAAAGGAAATTGTTCAACAAAACGATTTTCAGGACAAAAATAATATACCATGGCTAGATTTTGAAAAACTATTTTTTTTTTTATTTTTTTTTTTATTTTTTTTTTATTTAAGAAAATTTAAAAACCTTTAAAATTTTTAACTTTTTAATATTTTTGCACATTTTTTTTCTTATATTCAAAGGAGTAACCTTCATAATTTTAGAGATGGATTTTTTTTATAAAACCATTTTTGCGAGAAAAAAAAATGGAACGTCATTATCTATGCTAAAATTGATTGAAAAGCACGCATTTCTTCAGATTCATAAAAAGGGCAGTCAACTGAAAACGGGTCAGATGCCAAAGAGTATAATAGAACATTTATTACCTCAAAAGTAATCTGTAAAACTGTTTATACATTTATCTCCCTGTGAGATAAGACAATCAATCCCATTCTTAACCCTTAAATGCATGGTGTATCATAATAGCAACATGTAAAAAATTGTGTTTTTATGACATCTGGTGGAGTTTCATTTGACTAATCTATGTTTCATATCGGCTACATTATGATTTCAGCAGGATCATTGCACATTTCCTCCAATAAGTGGCAGTATTGCTGATATTTAGTCAATTTGGTGGGAAGTAACAAAGAACAACAGATATTGAAAATACGTTTATGTTTTGCACAGTTTAATTCATACTTAGAATAAAGTTTTACAAAATAAAAATTCACACAAAATAACATATCTACATTCATACTTATTAAAATAATTACTAATTTTTCCCTATTTATCTATGACAGTAGTTTTTGCTTGTGTTGCAAATGTGCAAAATAAGAAAAAAGTTGACGTATTATACGAAAAATATATCTTTGATTTTTTTTTTCCTGTGGAATAAACCTTTTTTAGAATCATATATATTTTTTCGAAACAAAATAAAAAAAGCGTGCATTTAAGGGTTAAAAAACTTGTGGGCTGTCTACAAATCCAGTTGTTTACCCAGTCACACATGTTTTCGTCCGATGCAAAATGAAGTCCACGAATATCTTTCACCTCAGCAATAATCGCAGGAGTGATAACACGATGTGTCTGTCCTGGGCGAGCATCATTGTCTTTCAGTGACACACGCTTCTTGAGGTATTTCTTGTGCCGTTCCAGTTAAGGAGCTCCAGTTCCAGTACACGCGAACGTGACATGCTGCGTTCGACTTAAACAACAGACAGCAATAAAAAAAATTCTACTATACCTCGCTGTTTTCTTTATTTGCCTCCATCACTGATGTTCGACGAACACACGTATCTCTAACCTTACTTCCTGCACAAACCGACGACTCGCGTGTAAGCCGGCTTTGTAATTGTGCTTTCGCGAGTCGCCACCATACGTTTCAGCAAATTCCAGCGGTACTAGCAGGCCCGCCATGAGAGTTAAGCATGGTCACTCGTTTTTATTTGACTGCCCCTTAACGTAAAATAAAATCCTTCTGTTGGAAAATCTATCGCTACTTTTAATGAATATATCTTTTCGATTATGTAATACTAATGTAATACTGTTACCCGTGACGTCGTTCACGTAGCATAAAAAGAAAGATAGATGCCTTAATTAAGCAAAACATTTTACTCCCCATGATTAAAAACATATATAATTAACCAACTCTTTATTCCATTTTATAGGAGAGAGTAGGGTATTTGTCATGTATAGGTGCCTTGACATAACTCAGTCATAAAAAGGTGAAATTTCGTCCCAAATAATATAAACAATCGCGTAAATGAAACTGCAACCAATGAAAAAAGGAGAGACAAGTAAAATCGTGGAAATCGATAAATCTCTCTTCATAAAACGAAACAGCAACGCTGGGATAATTTTACTAAAACAATATTATAGGTATGTACAGTCGTGGAAAAAGAAAAGTAAACACCCCTACTAAATCTTCAATACATTATCGTAGACGGAAGTTACTGGTACCGAACGATTGGAAATAAAGTCTACTTTTAAATGATGTATATAACATTTGCTTAGAGGGCCATCTACATATTAAAACGAACCTAAACTCATTTTTTTCAATAGCAATACCCAATTTTAACAGGCCTCACCAGTGGCCGAGAGTTTCTGCTCTCGAAGCTGGTAGACAGGAGGTGCTGGGTTCGATCCCAATCGCGCCCGTCGGCCTAATCTTTCGGAGTTTTCGTGGTTTCCTTCGAACCTTGGATATCCAAGCGTAAATACGGGTTAGGTTCCCTTAGAAAGACCCCCCCACGAAGGACACTCCCCCCCTTGGGCCTATATCCCTCGCGCAGATAATTGGCCGTCAAAAATCAACCAACCCAATTTTAACTCGATATTTTAAATCTTCGGTTCAAACTATGCCTAGACACCAAATTTCAAGTCATTTGAATGATAAGTTTTTGAATTATAAACATTCAAAATTTAGTGCTTCCAATGTTAAATTACATTTTCATATTTTTATTTATATCTCCTGAAATTATGCTCCTAATGTGCTAATTTTTTGCGTAGCAATAATACTAATGTGCCCAAACATAAATACGCTGAATTTGCAATTTTTATAATTTTATGATATGAATTATGAAATTAATATTCGAAAAAATTATGAATTGCAACCTACAATTTTTTTGATGGATTTAGATTTATTAAGTCCTGCTCTATGAAAATACAAAATTTCACATTTTTCTTCCAAATAGTTTTCAAATAATGCTTTAAAAACGGCAAAATGATGGTTTAAGCAATAATATGATAGAAGTCTATGATAGAAGTGAGTAGATATTTTAAAATTTCTTCTGCTGTTATCTAACAGGTTTCATTGACTGCTTGAGTGGTGCTTAAGGTGCCTTGATCAAGAAGGGGGCTCTCTCTTGGTTAACAATCGAGTACCAAACTTCAATTTGGATACAGTCCTTAAAATACGCTCGTTTTAAAATACTTAATTTCTCGGAAACTTATGGTACGAATTGCATAAGAATTTGTTTTTCGACTAATTGAAGGGTGTAGAGTTCATTTATGCTGTCAGAATTGGGTATTGCCATTAAAAAAATATGGTTCGTTTTAATATGTAGATGGCTCCCTAAGCAAATTTTATATACATCATTTAAAAGTAGGCATTACTTCCAGTCGTTCGGTACCAGTAACTTTCTTCTACGGTAATTTGTTGAGGAGTTAGTAGGGGTGTTTACTTCTTTATTTCCATGACTGTACATGTATGAATAATTTTGTGGTGCATATTATTAACATTTACTGTACATTTCTTTTTAAACTTTTTGTTTAACTTATTTCAATTTTAAATTAAAAATTAAATATCAAATGATACCATAACTCAAGACCACTTTATTTCAAAACAAACCATATCCGTTTTATTTTCCATATATGATGTCATATTCGCCTGCTTTCCGTACTTATTATTATTATCCAATTAATGCGCCTTATATTATTAAGAAATATTTAAAATTTTCATTTTATTTCTAATATGATGTCACATTCACATTTTTTTTAAATTCTTAAATTTTTTTATTTCATTTTCCTTTTTCACGTGAAAATCTTTCAATTGAAAATTAATTATTGAAGAGAAACTATTATTCCGCGTTTTAATTTTTTTTTTTTTTTTTTTTTTTTGGCAACAAGAAAGAAAGACGGTTAAATTTTATCGGAGAAATGTCAATTGATTCTATATGAAAAATTAGGAAATTTTGAATTATTAAGGAAAATATTTGAATAAAATAAATAAAACATAACCTATGTTCTCTTTCGGGTCATGATCCGTCTATATGAAAAGATACAAAAGCATTAATTCATCCGTTTAGACGTTGACTTCATTCAAACTTTCACACCCACTTTCACATTTATAATATTATAAGGATATATATATGGTCAGACTTTGTGGGAAGAACTTTTATATTGTATTTTGATTTTCAAATGTATATGTACAGTCGTGGAAAAAAAAAGTAAACACCCCCTACTAACTCCTCAACAAATTATCGTAGAAGAAAGTTAATGGTACCGAACGATTGGAAATAAAGCCTACTTTTAAATGATGTATATAAAATTTGCTTAGGGGGCCATCTACATATTAAAACGAATCCAAACTTCATTTATTTCAAGGACAATACCCAATTTTAACGAGATATTTCAAATCTTCGGTTCAAACTATGCCTAGACAACGAATTTTAAGTCATTTGAATGATAAGTTTTTGAATTATAAACATTCAAAATTTAGTGCTTCTAATGTTAAATTACATTTTCATATTTTTATTTATATCTCCAGAAATTATGCTTCTAATGTGCTAATTTTTTGTGTTGCAGTAATACTAATATTCCCAAACATAAATACGCTGAAATTGCAATTTTTATAACTTTATGATATGAATTATGATTTATGAAATTAATACTCGAAAAAATTATGAATTGCAACCTACAATTCTTTTGATGGAATTAGATTTATTAAGTCCTGCTTTATGGAAATCCAAAATTTCACATTTTTCTTCCAAGTAGTTTTCAAATTATGCTTTAAAAACGGCAAAATGATGGTTTAAGGGACCTTCTATAATAGGAGTGACTAGATATTTTGAAATTTTTTTGCTGTCGTGTAATCTAGCAGGCTTCATTGACTTCTTAAGGTGCCTTGATCAAGATGAAGGCTCTCTGGGTTAACAATCGAGTTCCGAACTTCAATTTGGATACAGCCCTTAAAATACGCTCGTTTTAAAATAATTAATTTCTCAGAAAATTATGGTATGAATTGCATAAAAATTTGTTCTTAGGCTAATTGATGGTGGTAGAGTTCATTTATGCTATCAGAATTGTGTACTGCTATTGAAAAAAACAAAGTTACGGTTCGTTTTAATATGTAGAGGGCCCCCTAAGCATATTTGATCTATATCATTTAAAAGTAGACTTTATTTCCAATCGTTCGGTACCAGTAACTTTCTTCTACGATAATTTGTTGAGGAGTTTGTAGGGGGTGTTTACTTTTTTTTTTCCACGACTGTACATATGCATACATACATATAGTAGCGATTATATATGAGGATTGGAGTTTCAAAAACTCGCCTTATCCAGAAAATCAAATTTTATGTAATCGCGAAAAGCCTCTGACTGCGTCCATTGGTTTTCATTGTAAACCAAAGTTTTACAATGCCAGAAATACACGATAAAACAAGTTTTTTTTTGCAGATTGTAGTGTTTTTTCGATTCAGGTTCACCAATAGAACAGATTGATAGAGAAAACTCGATTTCTTAAATTTTTGATAAAGCGAGTTTTGAAACTTACGTCCTCATACATAATGTAATTTATTACATATACGTGGAAGTTTAAGGGGTCTCAGGACTCTTAAAGCTTTAAAATTTTCGAAATTTTATTTTTTTTAGATGTTAAACTCCTGCCTTTTCGGAACATTTTGATATAATTGTTTCCTTGAAATTCCTATTAGAACTGAAGTTATGACTTTTACATTTACACTCGTTCAATAGCTGAAGCGTCGTTTCGGAAACTTTGAAGCCATTTTTCTCCAAATGACGTTTTTGGGCATAACGCGCTCGATATCTCAAAAACTTATGAATATTTTTTCATGAAATTTTCAAAACGTATGTTTCATGTTAGTCTGTATAAAATGAACCTAAAATTTCCTTTTTATTGTTCAAAACAATATTTTTTTAGGTGATTATACTGTTAAAATTTTCTTAATTTTGCATTAGCTAAATACAACTTTGTATTAAATATATAAAAAAAGCTTTAAATACAAATTTATTTAGGTTCAGGGTAATTATTATAATCTGAAGTATAAGTAGGTACCAAAATTTTTATTCTAGTTGCAACACTTATTTTGTAATCGTGCGCGTAAGATCTTATGCCGATTTTTTGCTCGAAAAATGTCTAACAGTTTGGAGCCCCCTGTAAATGCTAATTCTGTATCTTATAATTTTTTAAATACATGAAATGAAAGAACATACCTATATATTTTATTCCTATAAAAATTGTGTCTTAAAATTAAATACATTTTAATATATTAAATGTTGAAAATGGTCATTTTATTTCTTTTTTTTTTTTTTCCAATTTTAAGAGTCCTGAGACCCCTTAAGCACTTAAAAAGGTAGCACAATGTAAAAAAAGAAAATACTCTAACTGAGAAAAATGAGTTTAATGATTGGAACTGGAACTCTGATGCGTTGAAAAGAAAATAGATTCAGTAAAAAGCCCTTTTCCCACATATTTATAACGATCGGATGCGGATCTTTACTTCACTTCGACAGAATATACTAGGGATTTTAAATACATTTTAAGCAACAAATTAGAAAATTATTATTTTCGTCATTTTTTACAAAGTGAAGGATACAGAGTTCTTTTAAATATGAAAAAATAATTACTGTTAATAGAAGAGTAAAATGTAGATTAAGTTAATTGTTACCACGAATAATCTGTATTATAAATAATCTAACATTATTCAAAATCTTTAAACAATGAGATCATGGCGAAATGCCAAAAACAACGAACCACACTAGAGGCAATGCTGTCGCTTTTCATTTTCTAAATCATTTATTTATTCTAAAGGGAATAAAGTCAATCTTATGTTAATGTGTTTTTAATCCAATACAGCTTTTGATTTATGAAATGAAAAAATAAACTTACGCTCTTCATTAAGTTTACATTAACAAAAATGTTGGTAGTACATCAGATTATTAGATTTAATAATGATTCAGTATTGTAAAGTTAATGAAAATAATTTAAGAACAATTTGTAATTTATATTAAATTATTAAATACAGGTAAATATAAGTCAAATTCTACTGTCAAACCCGTGCGATTGAATTATACATTATTATTATTATTTGTTTCCTTGAAATTCTTCCATATATGGAATCATATATATATTTTTTTTTTCTACACACCTACAATATAATATATATTCATGTAAATGTTAAACTTTACCTTTACAAGATGAATTGAGGACGTGAGTTTCAAACTCGCCTTATCCAGAATATCAAATTTTGAGAAATCGCGAAAAACCTCTGACTTGTCCATTGGTTTTCATTGTAAGCCAAAATTTTACAATGCCAGAAATACACGATAAAACAAGTTTTTTACAAATTGTAGTGTTTTTTCGAATAAAGGTTCAGCAATAGAATAGATTGATAGAGAAAACTCTGTTTTTTTTAATTTTGGACAAGGCGAGTTTTAAAACTCACGTCTTCAATTGTATCATTGTATTAGAGTACTGATAATGTTTATACATTTTTCTTTTAATGTTTTCCTCTTCACCTAGTATTAGCCTTTATATCGAAACTATGTAGAAGTAAGGTGCAAATTTCGTTACGATTAATTAAAATCTATTATTGGCAAAAAGAAATGTCTTAACTTGCCATCGATTTCCTGTCTGTTTACAAATTGATTGTATTATGAAACAATTTAGGATTTTATTCTGGTATACACCAGAGCCGCAACAAGGGTGCTGCCAGTTGCGCCCTCGTACCAGGCGCCGTCAATTAGATTAGCCGCGGCAGGCTTAATCGGCGGTATCAATTATCATTATTAGGGAGCGCACTAAGAAATTAAGACTATTAGCCAACATATTAGCCAAATTTATCTATTACTAGCCAAAAGTGTATATATGCATATATTTTATTATATATACACATATATATATGATATATATATATATATTACATATAGATATCATGTATGGATAATCATGTTTATAATATTATTTATTATAAGATTATTGATAATTATTATTTAGGGACTAATTATTATAAGATTATTATAAGGTTACTTTTTAGTAAACTTATAATAATTATTCTTGAAAGGAGTTATCTAAAAAATTTAATTATCTAATTATTATTTTTTTAATTCTCCTAATATAGTCTTTATTATATTAAGAATAATAAAAAATTGTATTCATATTTTTATTTCTCATACATTTCTCTCGGATCCTCATATAGCTAGCGGTGATTCTGTGTAAAAAATTTTTTTCTGAAATTCACAGCAAATTTTCTGAAAGGTTACAGCAGAGCACCAGAAAGGAGGGGAGGCGAGAAGAAGAGGAGAAATATAGACTGGAAAATACGGCCGTTCGCGAACTCGCACTAAAAACGGAAATTCATTTATGTTCTAAAACAGGATTACAACAACAAAAGAGTCCCAAAACAATCATTCGCCAGTTTTCTCGCCATAATGAGTTTTTCTCGCCAATTTCACGATGTATTTGCATTTGGCGAGTTGGCGAATGGCGAGCGCGTCCCTTGATTATTGATGCGCCAACAGTGCATAAAAAGTTTTTCGCACCAAAAGCCAAATGGAGTTGCTGCGGTGCTGGGTCTACTTATGCACTGAGCGAGGTAAAAGCACTGACCGTTGAAAAGGAAGGGTTAAAAATATCAAAGCGTCCTTTTCAGTTGCGTTCGTAAATATATAAATATGTAGCACCTAATAGTCGTCGTCTGGCCCGTCCGTCTGTCCACATATAACAGCGCATAAACTACCCAACCGAACGGTTTGAAATTTAATATATATAATCGTTGCAGAATTCTGTCGAGTCATTTCAAATTTTATGATACTTATTTTTTTATTTTATAAAAAAGAACAGCGTGCTAGAAAAATCAAGCCTTGCTTGAGCTCAGCCTTGCTTTTTCTAGCACGCTGTTCTTTTTTCCCTATCTTGCACTGAAGAAGAATATCGCTGTTGATTCGAAACAGCTGTTTGCTACTTTTCACGCATTATTTGTGCATTTTAAACGTTGGTCTACTGCTTTTTAATAAGACACTTGTTTGGGGAAACTTTTCATTTTTAAGTACAGATATGCTACATTTAGACGTAGAAAATTAGTAAAACAGATCATATTTGCTTGAGAAAAAATAAGCAGAATTAATAGGTCGAGTACAGTATTACTCGCGTACAGAGGGTGTCGTACAATAAATATATAAACTGTGCATTGCATTACACAAATATATCATTAAAAGTTGTTATGTAGGCTTTAAAAGCCTTATGGCGCATAGAGTACGCCACCCGTGTCTTTATGTATGCCCAAAGCGCCCGCGTACTTAAGGGTTAATAGCTCGGCTAATTACCGACATTTTTTTTCGAAAATTATTATCAACAATCCTTTTATACTTCTGAGACGATAAGGTACCACCAGTGCTCCTCAACTCCTTTGCTGAACGCCAGCAAATCCAAATTAGTGTGTAACGGAAAAATGCGATTTTCTCAAAAACTATGTGAACTAAAGTAATCGGTATAGTTTTTCTGCAAGGTTTAAGTTAACGTCTACTACCCCAATTTTTTCCTCATAATTTTAGTTTCAGTAGATTCGAAAATAGAGGTGGGGGGTACATATTTTTCCATTACATTTTCGACGATATCTCTGAAAATATAATACCTAAAATTAAAAGAAATATATTTTTGAGTTCGGCCCTATGAAAGCTTTCACACGATAAACAAAATTTGTCTTAAGTAACTTAATTAGCCCCTCTACATTTTTCCTAAATATATTTGCGAATGGTTAATAATATATAAATAGAGGAGACCGGGGGGATGGCGACACCTTAAGGGAATTTAATTTTTTTCACCTCAAAAATATGTTTATTGTTTAATAGTAGAAATTCTAAAGCTGAATCATGATCTGTAGTACCTGTATAAATTTAACCGTAATCATAACTGTAAAGTAAGCACACATAAAATAAAATTTCTTTCAACCTCTATACAGTGGCGGGATTACCCAGGATACTGGGGTAATTCCGCCACTATATCGGGGTAATGACACCACTCTTTAATGACCTAATAAATACATAAAATGGTTACTAGGAAGCACATAAACTTCTGAAAATATTTAGAACGCAACGTAATTTAGCAGAATAATGAATAATTACAATGTTCCCTAAACTAGATTTATTAATGTGCTAAGCCTACAAAATTTAACGCAAATTGGAAAGTCACTCTTTTCCATGGTGGCGGCATTACACCGAGAGGACAATATAGCGGAAATCTCTCAGCAAAGCCGAAAGAAGAACGGAACTTGTTCAACAAATTGCATCAAAATGTCGGCAAATGCATGCAGATTATGGGTAATGTTATCTTAAGTACCTAATGATACAATAAAAGATGTTTACCTCTACTCATTTGAAGCTCCAAAATAAGAAGCAACTAGATGAAAACTAAATTTTTCACGAACGACGTGCTACAAAATCACTCTCACTCTAGGCACTGTTTCTATTGTTGGCCGGTATATTGCAGGCGCATACACTATCTCCAACTGACGTTAGTTTTTAAACTAGGCGGGGTGGCGTCATTCCCCTGGTCTCCCCTATGTGGGTCAATAGCCTTTATTATTTGAGACAATTTGAACTTTCCACGTTCCATAGTTTACGAGTAAAATGGCTGTAACAGACAAACAAACAGACAAAGGAGTGATCTTATAATGATTCCGTTTTTACTTCATAAGTAAGGAACTCTAAAAAACAGTAAAGATGGATGAAACTTTCTTTCGGTATTTAAACAAAACTTATTACCAATTCTCTTCCCGGATTAACACTAGAGCGCCCGGAAGGAGTCGATTCGACTTCGACTACATGATTAAATGCAGGGCTCCCATTCGTCCATTTTTTGAACACCAGTATTATTAAAGAAAAAAAATTCGTGGTACGTTTCTGCAACAGTTGGAAGAAAAACGCCTTTCCTGGTAAGTTTCTACGAAATTTATAAAGGAGATTTTTCAGTATAAATATAGTGGTGTTCAAAACACGGACCGAATGGAAGCCCTGTTAAAAGTCTATTGGAGCCAGAACTTTGTTCATAAAATAAATTTAAGCGACGCAGAATTACGTTAAATAAATCAGTTAAATAATTTTAAATAAAAATTATGGAGTGAAATATTTTTACGAAACTTGAGTAAAATTTTCGGGTGTTCTAGTGTTAAACTGAATCGGTTTTTAAAAAGTACATAAGTCCAAGATTTAATATTTTTCAGTAGTCAATAAAATCTGGGCTACAGACAAAGGCTAGACATTAAGAACTTTTCAGAGATCACTTTATTTCTTAAATCTTTAAATATATTCGTCGGTTATCTGTTATTTATTTTATATGAATTGAAAAAGAAAAAAATTGAAAAACCTTTGAATTGTTTTTGCTATCAATAGGATTTAGTGCCCGACATAAACACAAAAAAGATATTAATCATATTTTTATCCGGCGTTTAACGAAATAAACATAAATCATTTACGTCTGCATTTTAACCCTTGAATAATCGAGCAAATTCATATAGGAAAAGTTCCCGTGCGATGATATATTTTGCATTAGCAGTCAGCATTGTACTTCTAAATTTCTAAAAAAAAAAATAAACTAATATTATATCAGGGTAATTTTAACTCAAATACAATTACCATGTAGTAAAATATGTTATAAAAAAAAACAACCCCAAATTAACAAAAGCCTATGTGACAATAATTTCAAACAATATGTATTTAATTCTTACACCTCTCCTCCCGTTCCAATCTCCCCCCCCCCCCCCACACACACACACCAAAAAAATAAATAAATAAATAAATAAAAGAAAGAAATAAAGAAATAAAATAAACACTATTTATATCCATTTCAGAAACAGATTGAAAAAAGAGTTATCAATAATACGATACAGCATTATATAATGACATTTTGATAAATTCAGTAACAAATAAATTCTAAAATAAAGAATGCTAAAGTAATACACATATAAATTTAATTTATATTGAAAAATCATAATGATTTTGACTGCACGTTTGGAAATGCGGATTTATGATTGCCAGTTTTTACGACGATTTTTCGCCATTAAAATTCTAATATCCTACTTCGAAACGTGTTGTACGGTTATGGAATTACTAATTTATGTCCCCACGTTTGAAAAAAAAAAATTCTTCTGAGCGTGAAATGTCTCGATAGAAGAATGCTATTTTTGGATAATTATGGCAGGTATCATTGAATTCATTTCAAAAACAGATTTAAACGTGAGTTATAAAATGTTACATACAATGACACTACACAAAATCATATATTGACATTTTCATAAATATGATAATAAATTTCAAATAATGAATTGTAAAATAAGCATGCTTACATAAACTGAATGTACATAAAAAAAAAGAAAAAAAAATCATTTATTTTTTAATAGTTTGATTGCATAAGGGGGATTTTGAAATATGGCTTTATTAAATTTAGATTTTTAAGGTCTTCTTTTGCCCATAAAATTATATTATCCTATTTCAAAAGGCACTATGTGAGTATAGAATTGCTAATTTCATGTCCCAACATAAATTACAGAGCTGTAAAACCAAAAATGAAAAGTTTTATTTTGAGTGTAAAATGTCTTGACAAAAGAAAATGTAAAACTCTTGAATGATTATCAAAATGGTCAAAAGAAAAGACAGCATAGAATATCTTTTATTGCAGTCACGAAATTTACATCATACAGAGTATCAGGATATAACTTAGGATAGAATACATGTTGGCAGTTAGCAGAATATAAGTTAAAATTGAAATGGCAGTCAAAAAGTTCACGGAATTTCGTTGCAAATCTTTAATGCCAAAATAGAATTAATTTATATATTTACTACCACTATATTTTTGTACTACCGGAATTCATAACAGGCAGTGTGACGGCAGTGTAGCTGAAGGTAGGAGTGTGGTGATCGGTTGGCGCAATGTCGAAGTTCGAGCAAAAGGCGAACATCAAATGTTCATATGCAAATTGGGGAAATCTGCTTCAGAGACTTTGTTAAGGCTCTTGTCACTGCCGGCGAAGGCACTCATGAACTAATGCTAACCCTATGGGGAGGGATTTTTCTAATATCTCGTTTGCATTTTGACTTTTTTTTTGCATGTGTTAGCCGAGATCCGTCTCTACATCGCACCTTTTTTACTTTTTCGATTTTGGTTGCAGATATTTTTTAGAATGACACTTTCATTTTCAGAACTGGTTTTGAAAGTGAAAGTAACTTTATAAAAAAAATATCTACGACCAAAATCGACAAAGTAAAAATGGTGCGATGTAGAGACGGACCCCGGCTATCCAATGCAAAAAATTTAAAAATGTCGAAGTGCAAACGAGATATTACATTAAATGCCTCCCAATAAGATTTATATTAGCTCGTGAGTGTCTTCGCTGGCAGGGACAGGAGCCTTAGCCTTACAAGCGGAAGACAAATGAATACACTAAGTATGACGAGTTATGCCTCTTCCCCAAGATCAAAATACGCCTCAAAGGTAACCGTTTTGACATCGTAGAAGACATCAAAACTAACGCGACTGCTGAACTTGGGAAGATACAAAAACAGAACTTTCATCGTTGCTTCCAGCAATGGCAGGAGCGGTGGAGCAAATGTGTGTGTTCTTTAGGGAACCTACTTTGAAGGCGATTAAGTAAATGTGTACCTATATTGTGGTAATAAAGAGTTACAACGAAATTCCGGGAACTTTTTGACTGACGCTCGTACATTTTCCTAATTAAAAATATATGTCAGTCATTATCTGAATATAAGTTAAAATACATTTTCCCTATAAAAATATATGTTAGTAATTATTATTTTTATGACTATGTTAATTCATAAATTTTAAAAACAATAGTGGTAATAAAATTGGAAGACAGCAAATAACTAAATATTTCACTGACAGCTGGTTGCACATAACTTTATAGCTAAGTTTGTCCATGATATAACTTTCCATAACAAATTGTTTCATATTTAGAGAATAGGCACATCAATAGTCCCACATACACTGTTTCTAAAATTTTAGAGCAATAAAGTGAGCCAGCAAATTTGATTCTTGCATTATGATTTGATAATCTATCAGGAAGACTACATAAGTAAGTTGCGCGTAAAAAACTGTTTAATTTTACAGAAATTCGAGCGTTAAAGTGAGCCAGCAAATTTGGTTCTTGTATTATGATTTGACAATCTATCAGGAAGTCTATATAAGTAAGTTGCGCGTCAAAAACTCTTTAATTTTACAGAAATTATGATACTTCCACCAAACAAGCACTATCATCATACGAAAAAAAATACCAGTATACGAAATGCAATTAACAGAGTTGTTTTAATTGGAAGTAATAATCACAGAGGAAAATTGTTTCAGTCGAAACATTTTCTTTTATTGAAATGAATAACTGAAAAATGTTTTGACAAACCATATGGTTTATAAATTTATATTTTAAACAAAATACCTTCTCCTAATATTTTCTGAAATTTCAAGAAAAAGTTATTAAAAATCTTTAGAAGGAGATAGAATAAATATAAGAATTTTAATTTAAAAGAACATCTTATGACAACGTGCCAATCAATATATTTGTAAACATTGACGAAAAAGACATTTTAATCTTCATTCTACCAATGACCTGGACAATACAACTTCTAATCATTTTAATGTCACTGATATCTAATTATTGCGTTAGCACCTCTCAGATAAGTAATACGAGGATAAAAAGATTAAATATATTCTCCGTTTCATATGTCTTCCCTGTTACTAACTCTTATAAGAAAACTCAGTAAAAGCGAGATTTTTCTTCTAAGCTCCATTCTCTGTAATTAAAATAATTTTCTTTTAATACTTTCTAAACATTTCTGAAAACGCTTTTTACTGTAAAAAGAAATATAATCAATTCGCATACTACGCTGTGAAGTAAATGAATAGTTGAATAAACAAACATCGTTCGATATTTCCAACAGTAATATTATTTGTAAGAAATACAAAAAAAAAGGAAACTTTTCTCCACATTTTATCAACTTCTTGCAGTGATACATCTTCTAACCATTCTGATGTCACTGATATCTAATTATTGCGTTAGCACCTCCGACATAAATAATACGAGGATGAAAAGGATTAAATATATTCTCCCTTTTCGATGTCTTCTCTGTTACTAATTCTTATAAGTAAACTATGTAAAAGCGACATTTTCCTTCTAAGTTTGATATTTTCTAATGAAAATTATTTTCTTTTAATACTTTCTATGCATTTCTGGGAACGTTTTTTACTCTAAAAAGAAATATAATCAATTCGAATACTTTGGTTTAAAGTAAATGAATAGTTGAATAAACAAAATTTTTTCGATATTTTAAACACTGATATTATTTGTAAGATATATTGAGGAAAAAGAAAATCTTCTCCACATTTTATCAATCACTTGCAGCAATACATTTTCTAATCATTCTGATGCCACTGATTTCTAATTATTGTGTTAGCATCTCCGTCATAAATAATACGAGGATTAAAGCACTAAATATATTCTTCCTTTTATATGTTTTCCCTGTTACTAATTCTTATAAGTAAACTAACTTAAAGCGACATTTTCCTTCTAAGCTTCATACTCTCTCATTTTCTTTTAATACTTTCTGAACATTTCTGGGAACGCTTTTTACTCTAAAAAGATATAATCAAATCGCATACTTCGCTGTAAAAATAAATGAATAGTTAAATAAACAAAATTTTTTTCGATATTTTCAACACTGATATTATTTGTAAGAAATATTGAGGAAAAAGGAAGTTTTTTCCACATTTTATCGATAACTTGCAGTAATACATCTTCTAACCATTCTGATGTCACTGATCTCTAATTATTGTGTTAGTACCTTCGACATAAATAATATGAGGATGAAGGCACTAAATATATTCTTCCATTTATAAGTCTTCTCTGTTACCAATTCTTATAAGTAAACTAACTAAAAGCGACATTTTCCTCTAAGCTTCATACTCTCTAATTATTTTCTTTTAATACTTTCTAAACCTTTCTGGGAAGGCTTTTTACGCTAAAAAGAGATATAATCAATTCGCATACTTCACTGTAAAAGTAAATGAATAGTTGAATAAACAAAGTTCGTTCGATATTTTCAACACTGATATTATTTCTAAGAAATATTGAGGAAAAAGAAAATTTTCTCCGCATTTTATCAATGACTTGCAGCAATACATCTTCTAACCATTCTGGTGTCACTGATTTCTAATTATTGCGTTAGCACCTCCGACATAAATAATACGAGGATGAAAGGATTAAATACATTCTCCCGATGATATTTCTTCCCTCTACTTAAATCCTATAGTAAATTGAGTAAACTCGACTTCCTTCAACTAAGCTCCTGTCCAATAGAGAGGGCATTATCACCTACATCAGGGAAGTCTTTCATTGTGTCCGACGAAATCTGTCAGTGGCACTGCCCATTATAAACAACATTGATATGACATTACAGTAAAGATATGGTAGGGATAAAGTCTCCTAAAAAGAATGAAAATTTTCCGTAAACTTTCTGAAAATATAAGAAGGCGAGACACTTTTTTTTTCCCGGCGAGACAAAAGAGATCCATAATCATGCAAGAGGCATTAAAAAGTCTTAGTTTAGAATAAATTGAAGGAATTAAATGTCTAGCAAATTAATAAAAAGATATGCTTTAGTAATAGGTCTGTCATTGTTTACTAATCTTGTGTTTTTTCTAATTTATTATTTTAAATGATTTACAGAGCTTATTGCAAAATCAATATATACACTGCAAAAAAAAAAAAAATGTTGATTTTACAGTATAATACTGACGCTCCAGCTGCCAGTGCTATACTGTAAAATCAATAATAATAAACCATAAATAAACAGTAGTATACCGTCTAATAAATGAAAATACAGTAATATACCATATATTATTACTTAACATTGTTAAGAATCTCAAGTAAACTGTCCAGCAATTCGACCGTTTTTATAGAAAACGGTTACATGACCGTAGTTTAACTTTATTCTGTACCATAATATTGTCAATAATATGGTCAGCCGCACTTAATAATATGGCCAAGTAACCATTATATTTTAAAACTGTCTATTTGCTGGGCAGTTTACTGCAGATTTTTAACAGTGAATGGTATATTACTGTTTATTTTACGGTTTATTATTGTTATTTTTACGGTATAATACTGGCAGCAGGGGCGCCAGTACACTGTAAAATCAACAATTCTTTTTAAGACCTTCGAAAAGAGCATTGACATCCTAATACGCAATATATTTCTATGGAAATTAAATATCTTTGTAAATTTATTATTGTTCGGTGTATAAGTTGAATGTAAATGTCGGCCGAAGGCATATTGCACACTTAGAAGAACACCGTCGCAATTGAAAAGATAGCATTTTTTAAGACAGAAGAAATATAGAATTCGGATTATATTATATTCCATTGTTAAATTGCTGGTAGTGTTAAATTTTATTGAATTATCTGTTGACCCAGGTACGTAAGTATTATGCCAGATTTACTGACTGTAAGTTTAACTCAACAACGGACTTTCTTGGTTGCAACGTTGTTCTTCAAAATGTATCCTTCAAGAGAACTTCGGAATTATGAATAGTCTGAGAATGAGTTTATATTTCAAAGTGCCATTCAGAAAATTATACGTTTTAGGCGATCCAACATAGAGGTAATGACGATTATCAATTAAAACGCTGGAACTCCCGAATTATCAGCAGTCTGAGAATGAGATTAGATTTCAAAGTGCTATCCAGAAAATTATACATACTTAGGGGAATCAAAGTACAGATAATGACGATTATCACTTAAAACGCTGATGTCCAAGACATATTTCCAATTACAAATCAACTGCAGTTTTTAGATATGACATTAGTTTCAGATGTGGCTGTACGTATAATAAAATACGGAATTTAATTTTTAAAGCAGCCACCCATTTTGTATAGCTTATATTTAGAAAAATGTTGTCTAAGGCTGCGTTTAGACGCTTGTTTTGTCTCAACCAGGAAAAATTTTTAACACCTATTTTTCTCCAACCGTTTTATGGTTATTCACAAAGGGATGGGGAGATTGAACAATGGAAAGAAGATAAGAATATTAGATCGACTTGAAGGAAAGGTTTTCCTCCTTCAGAATGTCCTTTCGTTTCATTCTAAAGCCATTAAAGATGAAAAGCGCCGCGTGACCACAAAAAGACGCCGATAGTTGAGAATACTTGAATGATACGTCTATTCGGACCTTTAAGTAGGACATTAAAAAATCCCATAAAACCAAACAACCAAAAATTACTGAATTATGATACTATGAGTTTAATGAATTTTTAATGTTTTCCGGCACTAAAAACGAGTCTATACGTCCTTTATATTGCGTTAATACACCAACCAGAATTTTGAGAAATGTGTGTTACGTTCCAATCATTTAAATTTGTTTCTAGCCGAAGTTTTTTAGCAAAAAATGAGATCCAGCTGAATTATCAATACCTTTTGTTCGTCTACTGAAAACGTTTTAATTTAATCAGGGGGGATTCTGATATAAATATGCACACCTAGAAGAGGGTAAAAAAATATCTAATATACCAGCAAATTACAAAAGAAAAAACGGAAAGGCTATAGAAATAAAGAAAACTTACTATAAAGATTTGCTATATTTAGATTACTATAAAGATTTACTCTAGATTTACTATAAAGAAAATAAAACTTTTAATAATCTGCAATACATACAGTCGAAATTTAAATTACTACTTTTTACAGCATCGACCAAATAAAAAACAAATGCAAGAAACCAACACATGAGGATTAACTAAGAATTTATTTTATTGATGCGTAAATATACACCGATGCTGCATTGTTTAAATATTTGAAATGAACTAAATAAAACTTGTAACTTCTTCAAAACAAGTTATTTTCTTATTTAAAACAGTGCTGTGAGAAAAAGACAAAATGAATATATTCATTTTTTATTTAAAGTTAACTTTAGTTTTGAATTCTTCTTCTTATTCTAAATACTTATTGCTTGTTTCATTTATTACGCTTGTTATTTACCGTTTTAAGCTTTTAATAAAAACTTTCATATCGGAAAATTGTCGGCATTGCAAATTTTTGCCAAAAATTTATTCTTTTCGTTATATTATCATATATATTAAGGAAAATATAAAGATTCTTTGCATAGTGCAAGAAAATCCAAGATTGCTTTTCAGAAATGCGAGTATTCAATAAATTTACAATTTTGTCAATTTTTAATTTGTTAGGCAGTAAAAATTGTTTAGAATGAATGATATTACAGAAAGAAAACTATATTAATGAATAAAAGAACATTCTTTCATTCAGCTGATATATGAAATTTTCTCCAAAGAATAACGGAGTCTGAAATAACCAGAAACTCGTAAAACTTGCCGGGAACTTCTCACAATTTATTGCTTCCTTCTATATTGTGTGATCCAGAAAATAATATTTTACAACGCGTGAGAGAATTTACAGCGGTTTCTTTAAACTAGAAATATTTGCATTCTTTATTGAATTCTGAAAAAGGTTTTTAAGTTCATGCAATGAAAGAAAACACTCTACAAAAGAATTAAATTATAAATAAATAAATAAGCATCGCAAGTAGAAAATGAATTTTTTTTAAATGTAATCTGTTATACAGTCGAACCTCTATTTAACGAAGTCGCTAAATCCCGGGAAAATGTTCGTTATATGGAAAATTCGTTTAATAGAGATTCACCTTTTAAGATACTTTAAACTACATAAAACAGATTTTAAATTCATAAACCCTAAATATTTTTACTAAAAGTAATTAATCACATTTTTTTTAATAAATTATATCGATTTGTTTTATTTATTTTGCCCACCAATATCCATCATCAATTCATTTTTTCTATGTGTTTAGATCTTTGAAATCTGCACGGAAAACAAAACATTGTCCGGGAATATACTGTATTTTCGGTTTAAAGTAAATAGTTTTACATTAAAATTAACGAATTTTAATTACATTATCGTATTTATCATTATTATAACAAATAGTTTTAGATTAACATATGCGTCCTTAAATTTAATTTCTGAAAAACTGTTAATTTTGCCTGAGTTCTTTCTTTTAAAAAGTGCTTTCTCTCATAATACGTCTCGCTTCTTTGCAATGCACCAAAAACCCCTTCATGCGTATTTTCTTCTATAATCAGCGTCGGATTGTTTCAAACGATTTTAGCATTTCATCATACGAAGTTTTGTTAATTGCTGCATCATGATCATTTCCATCATCATCATATTCGTCTTCATCGCAATTCATTGCTGTATTGTTTTTATTTTTCACACTGATGAAAATATCCAATTCGGATAGCGTTTCCATGGTCTCAGTTTCAGAATTAAGGGAAATACAATCATAAATCAGCACATCATGGTTAATTTCTTCTTTTTTTCTCATCTGTATTCACATTTTTTAAAGTTACTCTAAGAGATTATCGTCTTCGTCCTCCGTACTTACCGAACTCTCACGGCTGACAAGGAAGGCGCCTGGTAAAAGGAGTTCAAGATCCATTGAACATCATAAAATGTGTTTAAAGAAAGAATAAATTTGAAATGTCTTTGAGAAATGAGGGGGGGGGGGGTTAGATCGCAAGAAAAATTTCGTTAAATAAAGAATGCACTTCGCTATTTGGAGGTTATTTTACGAAGAAATTCGCAAAATGTTCTTGGTTCCACGGAAAAGTTCGCAAAATAGAGGTTCTTTAAATATAGGTCCGACTGTATATATATATATTTTCTCTCCAGAAAGAATATTAAAGGAATATTAACGAAATAATGAAGCATTGCTTCAATATGTTAAACAGTCTTTTAAACAATTCACCTGTACTTTCAATGTGAACTTTTTTCAAGGTTTTGTTGTGGGCAAGTTGCATGGATTTTTGTAGGAATTTTGAAGTATTAACATGAATGAGATAGAAGAAAGTTTTGGGATTGCCACATCCGACTAGTTTCTGAGACGGGTTCACTTCCATTTCTCGGATCACTTTATTTTAACAAAACTAAGATTGCTAAGTAACTGGAATTGTTCTTTTAAGATTGTAACGGGACCCTAGTCCGTTTATAAAAGGAGACTTTTTATACTTTTTTAACTATTGCTATCAAATATTCAGTAAAATTTCTGATATTTTAATAATGTTATGAACCCTTGTTTCTGTGGAATCTGTAAGTTGTTAACCGGCAAATTTTGACGGGTGCTATCTAATATTTCTTTATAGAAGTAGCCTAAAAGTTTTAGTTCATTCCTTTGATAAACGCGTAAGGATGATTGCGATATTTAATTTATTTAAATTGAGTGATTGTATTTTCATGTAGCATTTTTGAAGTTTTTCTAAAATTTTCTCAAAATTATCTATATATTTTTCAATTTTCTAAAATTAAAATATTTTTAGGGAAATATAAATTTAGCACAGTTAAATCATACATAAACTAAAATTTAAAAAAAAAAATGATAATTTGTTTCCATGTCATTTTTTAAGTGCTTGGAGAATGTATTCCTTAACCCTTAAATGCATGATTTTTTATTTTGTTTCAAAAAAATTATATATGATTCTCTGAAAGGTTTATAATACAGGAAAAATAATGAAAAAAAAAAATCAGAGATACATTTTTCATATAATACGTAACCTTTTCTTATGTTGCACATCTGCAATACAAGTAAAAACTAAAATATTGCAAATTAGTAAATATTTTAATAAGTATGAATCGAAATACCTTATTTTATATCATTTTTTTATTTTGTAAAACTTAACCCTTAAATGCATAAATTATTTTTTTTAAATTATGTTTTTTAATCTTATATTAAAGATTAGACACCAGAAATTTTAAGATAAATTTTTAACTTTATATTTTTGTAATTTTTACAGGATTAATATTTCGATATAAATATACTGGTTGCGAAGAATAAAATAAAAAGTGATGTAGATATGCATCACAATGCATTTAAGGGTTAATGTTTTTAAAATGTTCTCTGTGTGCATTCTGTATCAAAATGGCTGCCATTGACAATACATTCGAATGAGATCATAACACTTTATATTATACTGGAAAGTGACCCATTGGGAATCATCTTTGTGTATGATAGCTCTCACCCCCCCCTCCTCCCCCTACATAATGAAGTTGGAAATTATTACTATTTGTGTTATAAAGAAAATCTAAAGTGACTGACTCCATTCGACTTTCCGAATACCGGTGTACGTGTCCAAAGAGTTAAAAAAGAAGGGGGAGGTTTGTAAATTACTGTGATAAGGGAGTCGTATGGATTCAAGAACCGGACCTCCCGTTTTGAAATTGGAGACGTTAAAGAAATAATCGATAGTACCCGCCAAAACTTGTCGGTAAACAGCTGACAAGTTCCACAGAAAAGAGGGTTCACAACATTATTAAAATATCAGAAATTTTACAGAATATTTTATAACAATAGTTGATATAAATTTCTGACACAATGAAATCGGCCGGATACGAGCATTGGACTTCTCGTTTATAAATTGCCGACGTTATATCTCCTCTAATAATGTTTGATTACATCGCCGCCATATTTACCACTTATGCTCTGTCACATTTCCTTGGCGATTTTCCCTATAGAGCGATCGCGAAGTGGCTTGAATTTTAAAAATTGAATTAAATAACAAATCCACCGGCCAATTTTTACGAAAATCTATACAGTTTTGGCAACAGTAGTCTATAATATATTCGCCAAATTGGAGCTTGATTCAAAGTACAGTTTCTGAGTTATCCTGTCCAGTCTCCCCCCCCCTCTCTTTCTCTTTCTCTCACGCACACATACACACAAATTATGACTACAATACTTTCCTTAAACTATGTGTTCGTAATGTAAAAAAGTACGCAACATTAAAAATTAAATTGGTTAAAGAGAAAGACTAGCATCTTTTATTGTTTTGTGTTAACCTATAAATGCATAGTGTAACTCAAGGGTTACATGATCTTTTTTGCCATATGGCCCTTTTTATTGATCTTTTGGTGAACTATTATGGGTTACTTACAAGTGATAACATGCATTTAAGGTCCTCAAGTCTTTTTGTACCAATTTGTCATCAGGGGGAGTTTATAACATCTTTTGTTGATACTTCTTGCAATGTGCTCGACTGGCGTTCTTTCTCTATTTTTATAATGTAGTAATTATTAAATCGTTGAACAGTTGTTATTGTGCAGTGTAAATATTTTGAAGTAAGTGTATAATTTAAAATGATTATTTTTTGAGCAATTTTTGTTATACAATTCATGAGTGACATTATGTTCAAAAGAAACAAATTATTTTTTTTTACTATTTTTCCTGTGGATAATTAACAACAAGTGGGTAAGTGTGATCACAGATCGCACAGAGGGTTTCGTTTAATATTTCTTTCAAGACACTTTATCCTTTTGAAAAATCTGTTAGTTCCACATTTCGCAACCAGGGGCGTACTCTACTCTAAACAAACCTCTATCCGAACGAAACTCCGTTTTACATACTATCCGTACATAAATTAGTCTAGGGGATTGGGCCCATAGCACCGAGATAAGTAGGCACCCCTGGTGGTAAAAAATGGAACTAAAATATGTAAGGCTATGGTACATAATATGAAAGAATGGTCAAAGGGGTGTCGGCAAAAGTTGGAAAAGTGCTCCTCGTGTGAAAGTGGCGGAGGTTAGAAAAATTGCTTAAAATACACAAGTTAGAGCCCGGAGGAGTAAAAAATATAAGACTTTTTGAAAATTTTATGATTTGTCGTGTGGTCTGAGGTATTCAGCTATACGTATGCAAAAATTCATATCTCCAACTTAATTAGGGGCTCTCTTATAAGAATTGCTTAAAATACATATGTGGTAGCTCAAAGGGTTAAACATAAGACTTTTTCAAGATTTTATGATTTGTCGCCTGGCCTCAGGTGTTCTGTTATAAGTATGCAAAATTTCAAATCTCCAATTTAATAAGGGGCTCAGTCAGAAAGAATTGCTTAAAATACGCATGTGGGAGCCCAAAGGGTTAAATGTACGACTTTTTCAAAGTTTTATGGTTTGTCATTTGATGTGAGGTGTTCAGCTATAAGTATGCAAAATTTCACGCCTCCAACCTAAATAGGGACTCACTTAGAAAGAATTGTTTAAAATACACATGTGGGAGCCTAAAGGGTTTAATGTACGACTTTTTGAAAAATGTATGATTTGTCGTTTAATGTGAGGTGTTCAGCTATAAGTATGCAAAATTTCACGCCTCCAACCTAATTAAGGGCTCACTTTGAAAGAATTGCTTAAAATACACATGGGGGAGCCCAAAGGGTTAAATGTACGACTTTTTCAAAATTTTACGATTTGTCGTTTGATCTGAGGTGTCCAGCTATAAGTACGCAAAATTTCACGCCTTCAACCTAATTAGGGACTCACTTAGAAAGACTTGTTTTAAATACACATGTGGGAGCCCAAAGCGTTAAATGTATGACTTTTTCAAAATTTTATGATTTGTCGTATGATGTGTGGTGTTCAGCTATAAGTATGCAAAATTTCAAATCTCCAACATGTATAGTTTCTGAGAACGGGCTCTGTGACGGACAGACAGAGGAGCGAGACGAATAGGGTTTCGTCAGATGAACGAAACCCTAAAAATAGACTGAAATATAATGTTTTCCCGAACAACAACAAAAAAAAAAATTATGCATTAAAGGGTTAACCGCTGATTTTTGTATTTAAATATTAGAATAATCATTTGCATATTTTAAAAACGACGAAGAAAAATAATTATATACTTCATAAATAAAACATACGTCCCCAAGAGATGTGTAGAGTAAAGAATGATAATTATCATGGGTATTAATAAAACGTATAATGAAGGTGGTTGTTTGGTCCTGATAATGTATTTACCTTTTATTTTTATTGGAGAATTCTGTGTAGTATCATATTTAGGTTATTTTGATTCGACGAAAGAAATTAACAAAGTGGTATGAGCTAAAAACATATAGAAATGACTTATTTATAAATCCGTACAAATATTTTTTGTATAAAAATAGATTAAAAAATGTAAATGTTTTTATAATCATTTTTTCAGTGAATGAAAAAGTTTACATTAGGTATAAATTCATTTTTGGTTTTTCATATAATATTAATTTTTCTTGTCTCTTTCCTGTTACGCAAATAAATATCCTTGTAGTACCCAAGTCTAAAAAATAATCTAACTATAAATTTCCTTGTAATTTATAACATTCGTTTAAATTGATTTATCAGATGGTAGGAAGGAGAAAAATGCGCCTTTACGATTACTATTCAGTCCATTTCCTTCAACAAATTTTAACTTCTTTTACAGTTTCTTATTAGATTGAGCCAAATCAGCTTCTTCGAAAAGTCTTGAAGCATTCAATTAAAATAAAATTAATGGACTTACTTCTAATTGTTCTTTTTTAAAACAAAAATCTTGGCGTGTTTTAAGTCTTTTCTATCGCAGGAAGGATCTTAAACTTTTCGTTCTTTCAAGTAAATGATGAGAAAAGAGAGAAGAAAACTGAACTGTACTCTTAATTATATGCTTTTAAAAGTCGGCGGATAATTTCAGATCTGTTTATTGCCTTACTCTAATCTACGTTAACGTTTAAACAAAGTCAGATTTCATCATACGTTCCAAATGACCCGCTTAACGCACAACATTTTTTAATTAAAAGTTAAACTATATTAAATGAAAGTAAAAATGACTTACTTGAAGTACGATATATACATAAAAAGTGTCTCGAAATAATATATTTAGAAAAATAATTAAAATAAAACTACCTAGTATGAAATAAAAATAAATCAAGAAGAGTATCTTAGTTATCAATTTAATGAATTTTTGGAAAGACTTCAGCATGTATGCATAAGTTTTTATTAAATATTTTATCAAGTTTTTTTTATCAAGTTTTTATTAAATATTTGACATAATTAAACTGATAAAATAAAATATTTTAAAAATAAACTTTTTTTCTGTTTGTACAAAGATATAAATCTTATGTAATAAAAATATATTAAGCTGCTTTACTAGGTATTATTAATTTCATGCAAGTACAAGTACGATTTCATTAACGAATATTAAAGTTCATGCAATCTAATTTTAAACATATCAAATAAAATACTTTTATGAGTTATTTTCATTGTGTAACGACGTAATTTCAAAGCTTAGTAAATTTAATTTATCACAATTGAAGACCGGAGAAGAAGAAGATGTTATGTAACAAAAAATAGAATTCGAGAAAATTGAAGTGAAAGTTTTTGTTGTAATTTAGTTATTTGTTTAATTCCTTCTTATATGTTTGAATGTTAATACGTGTTGCTACACTCTCCTAGAAAAGAATATTACCATTTAATTATTAAATATTAGAAATTATATTCACTATTTAATTTTAAATTATTAATGGGTCTTGTACCTTTGAAACGCGTCGAAAATTAACGAAAAACTTCAAAGCTTGAACTAGTCTATCTTCAAAGCCTTTTTATGTATAAGCATGAAAATTTGGATATTGATTAAACAGATTGTGCTTTGTAATATGCTACCATTAGAAATTTATTAACCCTTTACAGAATTTGTGCATTTTTGAAATCAAAATAGCTCTTTTTTTTTACCCCATAAGTCATTGCGCGCATGATATCTTCAGAAAGTATGTATGGATTGGCATGAAATTCAGTAAAGATACTAAACATATTTGTGTATTTAAAATGATCTACTCTTAGGCTAAAATTATTTCATTAACTATATAAAAAAATATTTTCGTAAAAAAAAAAAAAAAATTGTATTTTTAATAAATAAAAATAATCATAACTAAAAATATTACCATTGTAAATACTTAAAAGTACATAATTTTAAACACACATATTTGTTTAGTATATTTAATAAATTTCATGACAATCCATACATACTTTCTCAAGATATCATGCGCGCAATGACTTATGGGGTAAAAAAAAAGCTATTTTGATTTCAACAATACTCAAAATCTGTAAAGGGTTAATAAATTTCTGTTGGTAGTATATTACAAAGCACAATCTGTTTAATCAATATCCAAAATTTCATGTTTATACATTAAAAGGTTTTGAAGATAGACTTATTCAAACTTTGAAGATTTTCGTTAATTTTCGACGCGTTTAAAAGGTACAAGCCACCTTAAATATAAAAATATTAAATATTAAAAGATAGTCGCATATCTTCAGTACTAAGTAGAGTTTTAGTATTACCATATGATATAATACCTCATAATGCTTTCAACCATAAAATAAAACAATTTTTGAGACAATGTATCAAAACATGTTCTTCCATTAAGCTCTTCAATTATAAAAAAACGTACAAATCGTATCCAGACCTGCCAACCTTTGAAAATGAGAAATCGTAGCATACAACATTTAAATTAATCTGGAGGTTGGTTGGTTGGTTTTTCGTGTTAAGCAGCAATCTTTTGACATTCGTAAAAGGAATAAGGTTTCAGTCTTTCAACTCAATATAGTAATTTTTTTCCTTGAAAAATTTTATACGATTTTTAAAGTTTCTTTTCGTAGCTTTTTTTTTTTTTTTAACATTTGTAAAAGGAGCCTGGTTCAAATTTTTTAGCCCAGTGCAGTAAATTTTGACGAAATTCCGGATTTTTTTTCCTGCGATCATTTTAGGATATTCGCAATTTTTCCGCAATCGTAATTCACATTTTTCTATCACGATTCTTTGTTGAAATCCGCACTTTTTACCATGAACTTTTGACGAAACTCGCATTTTTCACCACAATCCTTTGTCGAATTTTGCGTTTTTTTCCGCGATCCTTTTGACGAAATTAGTGTTTTCTTTCTGCGATCTTTCGGTGAAAAGTTGCATTTTCTTACTGATCTTTTGACAAAATTCGCGTTTCCTTTCTGCGATATTTTGACAAAATTCACACCATTAAAAACACAAAATCTCAAATCTTCCGGGGGGACATACACCCCCCCCCCCCCCCTGGGCCACCCCCTGAAATCAACACTGCGTTTTTACCACAATCCTTTGTCGAAATTTATTTTCTTCTGCGACCAATTGACGAAATTGATTTTTTTATACGGTCATTTGTCGAAATTCGCGGTAGTTTATCGCAAATCGTGCGATTTTGAACACTATATCAAACCTTGTCCCTCAAAGAATCCCCCCCCCCTCCTTTCCAGAAATTCTTAAAATGGCACCTTGTTTCTAAGGATGCGAATTCCTGTATAAATATTTACAGAAACACGATTCACTCGAGGTTAATATTCATAAAGAGAGTATTTTATGTTAAGAAATTTGTTTTGCAGCCCATTTTTTTTTTTTTTCTCCATGAGCATTTTTTACTGTCCGAATTTTCGGACTAATGGCAAATTTTTTAAAACTTTCGGAAATGAACTTTGAAATTTTGGAAATTTCGGAACAGAATTACTCCTGAAAAAAATGCTGCGCGGGATAAAAATCGCAACTAGAAACAAAAAATGCGCTTGTGTTTCTTGCAAAAAATCGTAGTTTAAGACCGATTTTCGTAGCATCGTAGTTTATAGGTCCTAATCGTAGCAACTACGATTTTTTCGCAGCAGTTGGCAGGTCTGCGTATCCCATGCTACACATTAAAATACACAAAATTTCAATTTGTATATACAGTGAAACCTTCCAGTGCGAAAACCTTCCTGAACGACCATTTTTTCCATGGAACGAAATTTATTCCCATAAGCTCAATACAAATTTTACATTCATTCAGAGACCCTTCCAGTTGAATTCCCTCTATGAACGACCAATTTCTTTGAAGAAAATGAAACAAATTCCATTTTTCCTGGTCGCTTGAAAAGGTTTTATTAGAAAAATAAATTCGGAGAGCGCATTATTCATCAAACTTCTAAACTTAGTTTTTTTATTTTTTTATTCCGGTAACTTAAGTGTTTAAACACTTTGCACCTATTATAGGCAATGAATTTAACTCTCATGACAAATTAAGAATGGCGGTCAATAAACTCTCCTGCCCTATTCTGTCAGGAAACTCTCAAAGAAATAGCTAAATTAATGAAATCGTCATTATTTGTTCCCCTCAAAAAAGATTGCATTTATTTACTAAATTTTGAAAGGAGTTGGGAATATAAGTTATAAAAGATAAAACCGTAAAATCAAAGCAAACGTATTCATTTTTTTAAACTATACAGTAATTAACTAATGTAATTAATTTTTGTTTTGATACTTAAATTTTTATATTTTTTTTCCTAATGTGAAAAATAAATTTTAGTAACATTATTTGTTACCTAACCTTTTTTCAACAATTAAAATCTAGATTTAAACATAGATTCCATTAAGCGACCACCTCTCGGAGCGACCAATTTTTATAGGAACGGAACGTGCCGCTTTAGGGATGTTTTGATGCGTTATTTTTTTTAATAAATAATTTGTTATTATACATTACAAAATCATCTTACAGATTTTTCTTTTGTATAGTTTAGACAACATCAATTTCAAGTATTTTTTTATCATTCTGATACTCATTTTATTCTTCTTTATTTCTTCGAAACATTATACATGGTTTCCTTTGTTTATTTTTCACTAATTATCGCAAAACACATATACTGACAATTTATTTTCATTCAGAAAATTGTACAGATCACAAAACATGGGAAACGTTTTGGTCAATACATCTTCATTTTTAATACTAGATACTTCTGCTAATATATTACAGATTTATGCATTAATCAAGTCTTTCGTTTTAGCAAGACTTTTACAGACTTCATCACTAACCAAATTTCGGTACTTCTGTAATTTCCAGTCAAATATTTTCCAAAAAAAAAAAAAAAAAAAAAAGAGAAAGAAAAGAAATACGTTGCAAACATTGTAGCTAACGCCAATAATGGATAAGCATGATGTCAGAACACACTTCCAGTAATTCGTAAAAAGACTTCTAACAATTTCTTGATAAGTCCTCCGACGGCATTTCTTGAGTATATTATAGAAGGTAATATGTAGAAATGTCTCTCAGGTAATTGTTTCTATGAATCTTTGTTCTGTTTCTGAAATCAACGTGTTCACCCCCACCCCTCATTTAATCGATGCGCTGATTTTTTTTTTTTTTTTTTACAGAATAAACCTGTCAGCCAGGACGCCAGTAAAAAACTGTTTATTTTACAGAAATAATCTGTTTTTATTACCAACTTTCTATTATTTTAACAGATTTTGCCTGTAACTTCGTAATAAATATAGATTATTTTCACAAAATAAACTGTTTTCGTTACTGGCGTCTTGGTTCACAGGTTCATTCTATAAAATTATCAGATATATGTATGTTTATGCACATAAGTTTATTCTATTTAATTTTATTGTTTAGATATTATGATTAATGTAAATTTTATATATAAATTTCAATTTCTGATTTATCCCATATGTATTAAATTTAATAATATATTTAAAATTTCATTTAATATCACTATATTTTCCATCTTTTAATATTAATTTACACAATGATTATAAAACTAGTTATATTATTTCAGTAATACCTTTTAATCTGATCATCTGTTTGTATAAAATTAAACTAAAAATCTACATAATATAATAACATTCAGAATGCTTATATACATTTCCATAATAGTTTATTATGTGTAATATTAACTTTTGATTTCAGAAAAAAAATGTATTGACCTATGTAATTATTATGTAATATATTACTAAATGAGATCTCTGCTTGATGGAGTATTTGTCATTTGTTGTTCGATATTTTTAGTTAGTTATAACATTAAATGTATATAAATACTTGCCATCTTTAATAGAGATCTGGTCAGATTTTGTAGGAAAAACTTGTATACTGTGTTTTATAATTGTGGTAATATATATATATATATATATATATATATATATATATAATTTCTTCATATATTTGTGATTTCAAATTTATTATATATATATATATATATATTTAAAAGTTGCTAAAACATTTAGCTGCCTAGGTATATATAAATATATATAAGATACCAATATTAAGGACAAAATATTTCAAAATGAATTTTCATTCAAAATGAAAAGATATCATAGTAAAAAACACCATATAATGTTCTGTATTCATCTTGAAACTATTATTTTGATTATATTGGTTGTTTGGATACAGGAAAAATTTTTTTTTTCAGCTTATAGCTTTTATCCCACAGAAAACAACCGATTTGCTTATATCATTGAATTATGTATTGAATTACGTTTTCAAGAGTACAGAAGTTTTTCACTTTTTACGGAATCCATATTCTTCTTTTTTTCTTCCATGTTAATTCTTGTAATTAGGTATACGGTACTTTATTTTACACATAACCTTTTTACGAGAAGGGCCACTTACAAAAATATTTGGGTTGTCGAGGGCCACATCAGTAACACAGAGAAACTCTATATCGGAGAGGTAGAAGGCGGGGGGGGGGGGGGGTAATAAGTGTTTATTCTTGATGAATAATTATTTTTTGTCTATAACAAAAATAAACAAACGGAAATAAATAATTGTATGCAAGAATGCAGGGCTTCTTGCATCTGTATGAATAACCATTCAACACTTTATGAAGACTAACGTTTCCTTCTTGATAAATGGTAACTTGAAGAAAAAAAATTGCACAAAATTTCTAAATAATTAAACGTTATTGAAAATTATATAAAAAAAAATTACTGAAGAATAACTTTATTTAAAATAAAAGGGAACCTATTTTTGAAATAACAAGGCATGATGGACTAATTATGCTATTTTTTCTGCGGACCATTAAATAAACTCATTTTTTTTCTTTTGTCAATCAGGTGCGACTGATTGACGAAATTCGCGATTTTTTATCAACGACCAATTGACAGATTTCGCGGTAATTTTCCATTGCCGATTGGCAAAATTTGCAATCTTTTCAAACAACCAATTTGCGATACCTGCGATAAATTGACGAAATTCGCGAATTTTTTCAGTGATAAATTTTCAAAATTCGCGATTTTTTTTCCTCAACGGATCAACAAAAATTGCGATTTTTTCCGCCCCCGATGGAATTATTTCGCGACGTTTTTGTTCTGCGATCGATCTTCGAAATTTACAAGTTTTTTCCTTGAACGATTGACAAAATTCACGATTTTTTTTCCATGAGTGATTGGCGAATTGTGCGATATTTTACTAGTGGATTGACAATATTTGCAATTTTTTTCCAACGAACAATTGACAAAACGTGATTTTTTCCTGATATACATTGATGTAATTTGCGATTTTTTTTCGCGCAATAAATTGGCTTTCTTTTACGCACACAATCGATGAAATTTGCAATTTTTTCTGCAACCAATGGATTTCTATTTCATGATATTTTTAGGACCGACACACAAAATTTGTGATTTTTTTCCATGAGCTAGTTATGAAATTCGTGAATTTTTGGAGAAATTTACGATTTTTTTCACAAGCGATTGACAAATTTCGCAATGTTTTTGTGGCCAATTGACAAAATTTGTAATTTTTCCTATCAATTGTCGAAGTGTGATTTTTTTCCGCGACAGATTGACAAAATTCATGATTTCTTCTCGCGATAAATTGACAAAGTCACGATTTTTCACCAGCCGATCAACGAAATTTGCAATTTTTCGTACCTCATCGACAAAATTCGTGCTTTTTCTGCGCCCGATTAACGAAATTCGTGATTGTTAACTGACTCTGACGAAATTTATAATTTTTCCCGCTGCGAATTGACGAAATTTGCAATTTTTTCTCGCATTAAGCTGGTGAAATTCACGATTTTGCCACAGCTGATCAAGAAAGTTTGCAGTTTTTCCGCAACTCATCGACAAAATTCGCGATTTTTCCACGTCCGATCAACGAAATTCGCGATTCTTAACTGACTCAAGAAATTTGTAATTTTTACACAAAAAATTGATGAAATTCGAAATTTTTTATCGCAAAAAACAGACGAAACTCACGATTTTTCTGCAGCCGACCAACAAAATTTGTAATTTTTCCTTACCTCATCGACAAAATTCGCGATTTTTCCTCTCGCGATCAACAAAATTCGAAATTTTTCCGCGAACGATAAACGAAATTTATGATTCTTAAGGGGTCCAGGACTCTTAAAGCTTTAAAATTTTTGAAATTTTATTTATTTATTTATTTATTTTTTTAGATATTAAACTACTATCTTTTCTGAACATTTTGG